>LR990933.1:0-2885480 GCA_905163415.1 Noctua fimbriata | reverse complement strand
TTCAATAATTTTGTTAATTTTCACAACAATTCGATTAAAAAATGGAGTAATGAAAACTGGCTGGAAATAATATTGTCTTAAAGTTTTCATTTGTTTTAAAAAGTCATCGTTCCTTTTTCCGTTCTAATTTTGATTGTTTCCTTGCGGTAATTCCGTCCGCACATTTTCTTGTAATTATTTTTCAACACAAAACTTTTATTTTTCTCTTGATTTTTAATGTGTGTTAACAATAAGTTTGGCGCTGTTTGGTAAGTAATTTAGACTATGTTTTGATGCTGGATCAACTTTATTAAGACTAAATTCTTTTGTTATCATACTTTTCCTTTTAAGTAAACGGTCTTCAGGACGAATTTTCATGATCTTAGTGAAATTGCTCCCCCACAAAGTTGGCAAAGCGTCGATAACTTGTTGAATTCGACACATAACTATTTACGACTGTGTCATTCAATTCGGATAAAATTTTATGAAGAATATTGAAATGTTTGTTGAGTAAATTCTCGAGTGCCATTTTTAACTTAATTTAATCCATAACGTTATAAAAACTGTAGTTATTGTTTGGTATTTGCTTGTTTTCTTTTTAATCAAATAAACGCGTGGTTGTTTTCTTTTTTTACGGTTTAGCGGGAAACTAACAATAAAGTTAAGTGGAACCGTTTTTCCATTAATTAAAAAATACCCTACCTCGGATTCCCATTGTTTTTTCCAAGGTAATAACAGACAACGACTTACACTATACTTTGTATTTAAAAAAGCAAGAAAAGTTGTGTGTAATTTTCATTTAATGGCGATTTTTTAAATAATAAGCTCGAGTTGACAATTATTTTGTTTATTATTTATTTATTAAAATCTCCCTTACAACTATCATTACCGATGTATCCCTAATTCGATAGCGTAGTCTGAAAATTCACTTATTTACAATATAAAACTATGAAAAACGTAAAAAACTAGTAGTACTATAATACCATCTAATAATCATCGCTTCTATACTAAGTTCCTTAACTATAAATACAAAATATTAAAATTTTTGAAAACATACACCTAACAACATATACCATTTCGCCTCGCTGCACTATAACATAAAATAAACAATAGTATTTTTGCGAATTGGCACACAAATGGCATGTAAATACATCGATCTTGACGTGAAGATCGTTAATAAACCGAATTACGTTATTATTTGTTACATGATTTTGAACAAAATTAAGACATAAAATTTGGATCATATTATTATCCTCCTTCTCGGGCCCGTGGCCTCGTGGAATAACGCTATTTAAATATAATATTACATACATACTCTAACATAAATTATCAAACAACTTATGATTTGAGTCAGCGTATAAAATCTGTAATGAGCGCTCTTACCTTTCATTAAAATCTAAGTAACTATATGGGCTATAATATCTACGATTTTTAAGTTAATCTTACTTACGGAATTTTGCGTTACTAACTTACATTACTTGCATAAAATCATATATGGCTGGATGAGAAAACCAATTGTATATTATAATACCATATAGAAACAAAAAATATCATCATCATTCTCCATCCACCCATAATATTCCAATTAATTAGATATCGACCCAGCATGTCACCATGCCACCGACCTAGCATGTCGGAGAGCAGCGGTGGCCCAGTGGTCGCGACCCCGGCTTACGAACAGTAAGTCGTGGGTTCAAACCCAGGCAGGCGGACTACTTTGTATAATTTTTTTCATCACCACTGCTCTCAAAAAGGATGAAGGAAAACATCGTGAGGAAACCGGCGTGTCCTAGAATCAAATTTTCGAAGACATGTAACATCTACCATCCCACACTGGGCCCACGTGGTGAATTATTGCCCATGTCCTCTCATAGAGAGGCCCTGTGTCCCAGCAGTGGGGACATTATAGGCTGATTATGCAGCATGTCACCTTCCACCCTCTTACTAACCACGTCATCTTTCACACAGTCCATCCTTCGTTTCTATAGTCTTCCCATACTCTTAAAACTATCCAAATTGTACTCAAAATATGTTAAAAAACGTTGTTTTAAGGAAATCCTTGCCGAAATCGAACTTGCGACAAACAGCGTAGCAAAACATACCCCAATACTAGTTTATCTAGCAAATTCTGTACGCAATCGTACTCGTAGGTACCGATAAACACTTGTAAAGGTACAGGAATCAAAGAGATACCTTTCCTTGGCCCTGAAACCTATGTTATAATATTGACCTAGGATAAAAGTATTCATGCAAATATTTTCCTAGATATTGAACTATTTTGTAACACGCAACTGGCGTGAGTAATGTATGCCCAAGCGCAAGGAGTACGTATTCTGTAGTCTAAGTTAAAAATTCTAAGACCCGTTTTTCGGCTATTTACGTGTCTCATGTGTGGAAACTCCACAAATACAATGAAGTCATACGATGACAGACAATTACTCTTTAACAATTTCTGAAGAGAATATTGACTTATTTTTATTTTACGAGACTTTTAAGCTCCTCCACTTCAATACATTTAAGCAGTCAGGTATTAACCATTCTCAGTGCAATTATATTATAGGCCACAAAGCAAATAGAACTACACGGCATCACCCATATACCCATTCTTTCTTTGTAACTCCATACTTTTATATAAAACCAGTTACCACCGCTACCGCTAGTAAACGCTTGATGAGGTGATGCCAATCCGGTACAAAGCTTATATCTGTGCATGCAACTATACAGGGTGTAAAAGGACCCATCACAAAGCCGTCAACCAAACATTCTGTACATCAAACTACACTGAGCAAAAATTATTGCTAGGAAACCACTTTTTTGTGGTGTGAATATCACGGTTTACGGTGCCGGTACGGTACGTTATACGGTAAGATAAGATAGATAGATATGGTGGTAGTAGGTACTCAATGTAACGCACTCAAAACATTGTGCTGATGCATTGAATAGTAAACGTGGGTCATGGAAGTATTTAAAGTTAAAAACGGGTGAAAAAAATTTAAACTTTGACCGTCAATATCTCCGTAACTAGAAGATTCCCTAATATGGTCCAGAACAAAAAAAATATCACAATGTTGGGAAAAACAAGTGCCTCTCGGTTTCGTTATGGGTGTTTTTCCACAAGTTATAAATTCAATTTTGTAACCCGATCAATGTTTATACAAAATTCCCATAACCACTCAGTCTGTAATTAGATTACGTGTCAATTAATACGATCAATCAACTAATTAGTAGGTGCAAAGTCAAACAACACCCGAACATCAGAGCGAGCAAAACAAACGCGATAAGTTCGGGACCACCTGTTGACGCCGAAAACTTATAATTTGTATGATGTTTTTGTAACAGCAAATGTGTTATTATGATATTAAGTTAATTTCATACATTACTTTATATTTAGACCTTGTGGTAGTACAAACTCAAGGCTACTTTCAATCTAAAAATATCGTGATATTTGACTTTGTAATTTTTTGGGGATGATTCCAAATTCCGGTTTGTTTAGGATCATAGGATGCTTGCAAAAATATACAGTTTCCTAGTACGGATAAGTCGGGTCAGAACCGATTGGTTCGGGTGAAATAAACCCATGTTTTTTTGTATTCGATCGCACATATCATGTTCATAAAACATTGAAAAAATAAAATAGGGATCGGAAATCCTGCAAACACCCATAGCAAACACGATAATTAAAGGGTTTTACTCGGTTGCTTTTTTTTAAGTGTACGGCGAAAGAGATAAAAGAATTATAGAGCGGACATTGGGAATAAAGTCATAACTATATACACGAATGCTACCTGACAAGCAGCGTGTGACACTAGACAGACCGATTTGTTAAGTAGTAACAAGTATTGGATTACGATTTTCTTCGTCTTGTCCCGTCTATCGCTCATAAATATTTGAATGTCTTTATCTTTGTGCACACATTCGTTTGCCACAGCCACGACAATCACTGCATTTGTCAAAAACACTGCCATCTGCGGAAAAAGCTCAATGTACTTTTTTTTCCACCGAACAAAACCGTTGAAAAAATGCGATTCTAAAGCTAAAACCGATGCCAAAACTATCAAGTCTGCTGAAGTACCTATAATGAACATTTTCTGACACAAAATGTCCAGATCGGCAGTAACTTTACAAGTTTACACTATGCTGTGATGAATTCTATCGAATCGTCCTTGCGATCAGAAGCACAGTTAGTTACTTAAATAGCTTGCCCTATCTATAGAATAGATAAAGCCATGTTAAAGTAGATGTTTGTGCGCCATTTCTGAGAATTCCTTAGAAAACTAGGTCACTTTACGATTCTGAGCAGCAAGCAGTTACTAATTAAAAAGTAAGCCGTTTTAAAGGGCGCACAATAATGGGTGGAACGCGTACCTACTCATGTTTATTTAACATAAACGCTGTTTTAACTTAATGAATGTTTTTAAAGATGAATACCCTTTTTCAATACGATCCCATAAGCTTTAGCAGAATTAATTTATTCGTTGATTGGAATCGGGAGATGTTAAAATAGTAACAGGCATCGCCCACACGGAAAAATATAACCGATAGACGGCCAATAGACTGTCAAATATCAATGAAAAATGCTTCTTAAAAAATCCAGTGAAATAATGAAAAATACCTGCGATAATATTGAAAACGTATATTAAAATATCGTACTATAAAAATACACGTATTTATTAAAATTACCCTACGCCATTTTCAACAATATGTAGTACCTACAAAAATGGGTAAAATAAGTTATTTTGTTAGCCACAAAGCTTCCTACCTGACCATCCAAACACAATTGAACCGTACATTTCCTCACTAAATTAAAATATACGACTATAGTTAACAAGATTAAATAACGTGGGTACACAATATTAAAATGCCCTCGTCTGAAATCCCAGAATGTATTATTGAAACCTCTTACTCGTGCAATCCTATACGCTTGTACTGTCTGCTATCTGAGATTTATATTAAGACCGCTTTTTCATACGAATAAATACTGCTGGAATATTTTGATCTGTAATAGGAGTATTTGTCTTAAGATAAATGAATTTAAGGTCTGATTTCGGAGGATTCTGCAATGACAGCCATGAGACATGATCATGATGAAAGTGCTCCGTACACTTATCTTTTTTTGGAAGTATCAAGGTAAATTGTTTAAAACAAATAGTTATTAAAAAGGCATCTGGCTATATTTGTATATTTTTGTACATTACGACGATTCGCTGGTTGCGAGTCGCACAGGACCGGTCAATGTGGCGACACTTGGGGGAGGCCTATGTCCAGCAGTGGACGTCTTTCGGCTGAAATGATGGATAATGATGATGTACATATACATAACATCACGCCTGTAACCCCCTAAGAATTTTTCAGAGGCATATCTAATAGTACATCCACATTTCGCGATTTATAATGTTTAAGTCCCATGTAATAAGAGGCGAGCCTATGGCCATCAACCAGGAACAAATCCGGACTCCCTAGCTGTGACAGAGAAATTCCTGATGGAAAAAACTCAATAACATTTTGTCCAACCTGGGAATCGAACCTCATACTCAGCAGTCTAACTTACAAATTCTAAGATCCGCTTTTCGGTACGTGTCTCATGCGAGGAAAGTTTACTCCATGCTTTCTATAATACAAATACAATAAAGCCATAGAATAAGAAATGATTACTCTTTAACAATTGAGAGAACATTGACTTATGTTTATTTCACAAGACTTTGAAGCTCCTCCTCTTCAAGATATTTAAGCAGTCAGGTATTAACCATTATCAGTCTAATTATAGACCACGAAGCAAATCATTCTCTTACAACTTACTAAAGAAAATTTAACAATTAGGAAACGATTTGCTATAAATGTTACTAGAAGTATTTTAAACAAAAAGGTTTGAATTTTTCTTATTCAACGCCGAAAAGTGATGAAAAAGTTTTCCTCTAATAAACCCTTGGAAGCGAATTGACGTTCGAAGTAGCAATTACTTCGAGTGTCAATTCGTTTTCATGCCACTTGGCACAAAAATCTGCTGGCCATTAATTAAAGCAAAAATGAAAAAAAAACGGGCCTTGTTTTGAAATGTTAACTAAACGTAAAAAAAAACCTTTTCATAACGCCAATGAATCAACCTATTTCTATTTTAAGCCATGACTTTTTGAAATAGGATTGACAAAACTGAATAAATACTTCTATATATCCATACCCTTGCATGGCATAATAGCATAATCCGCCTGTCATCCCACCGCTGGCACACAGGCCCGGAAAGTCATATAATCTACTCGACAAAACTCGAAATCTAGATAAATTGCAAGTGCAGACAAAAACTTAATGGCTGAGCAAAACTATCTAATCATTAAACAATTACAGAACCCATTCAGTTGTGACAAAACCCAGTAATTGCTCGGAATTAAACCTGTCCCCAGCAAAGCAAAATGAAAGAAAACAGATCTACATTATCTTAAAATGCTTTAAGTACCTACGCTTTGTTCTTAGTATTAAGTTCTTAACCGGGATGTCAGTTCCTCCCTTTTTATTTTAAAACCGACCGTTTTTGACAGACATCTCCGGTCGGAAGTAAAGGCGCCAACCCACCGCGGCGCACGGATAGGCTACGCACGTGTGTTAAGCTTCGCTTTGCAAGAAAATGTATGTGATTGTGTCCACTGCAAATCACGGAAATTATATGCATCAAATGACGTCATTAGCACATGCGTGGCTTGCTCGAATTAGGCGCTCACGTAGCTCAACGCTGTCAACGCCATTCACGCTGTGCGGTACACGTTATACACGAATGTTAACCCCCGACTAGGCCGCGGTGAGCTACGCACGGTACAGTTGTACATAGTTGTGAGTTTATAGCATGTACAGCAGTGGAAAAGTAGACCCACGCTTGCAAACAAAGAAATGCACGCAGCTAAAACGCCGCGTGCCCGTGCACAGCGTGCACACGCGGTGGGTTTTCGTCTTTATTCCCTTGTTTTGCTTGGATATCTTTATTTTGTGATTTTGTTAAACAATTTCGTACATAGAAACTGAGGTATAAACTATGCTGAGAAGGGTTTCCGATTCTGTGAGAGTCTGAGGGAATTAATTACTTAACGTAATTCACCACATGGACCCAGCCCGCGTTTGGTGTTGAAGGCAAATAAGCCAGAATAACAATGTTTTTACCGCATTTTGAAAAGTTTGCCTGTCATGCTCGTTTCATGATAAAGTTAAAAATGTATGGCAGGTACCTACCTACACGTGTTTTTCCATCCGCGATTTCATGCACATTTTGGTGTATTCTAAATATTTTTATATGCTAGAATTTCACAACTACAAAAATAGCATATTTACTATTGTTAACAAAACTGTAATTAAAACTGTCCTGTAAGAACAGAGGCAAATAACTATTTTAAACGGTGATATTTATTCCTAAATTCTCACTGTAGCTGTAAAGAAGACGCTTTCTTTTCTTGTAGAGACTAATCTGAAGAAACTAGACGACAATAAAACATATATATTTATTATACTACTGTTTCTTTATAATTCTGCTTGGGACGAAGGCGACGGAACATTTTTTTCCTAAATTATATCAAGACGTGACCTTATGACAACTCTTTTTCTTTTCTCTCGTCTCGCTAAAATTAATCTTTTAAAAAGTTTGAATCATCAATCACTAACAATTTTAACAGATAATACAAAATGACCAAATTTTAAGATAAGCAAGTTTTCAAGTAAGAATTTTAGTAATAATAAACACGTTTACCTACAAGAAGTTAACTATAAAGTAAATTAACTATTAAACGCTCTGTAAGAAAGGTCTATTTTCTTTGACCATCCAAAATGACAGACAGCTAGACAAAATAGCTTCATTGTCTGAAGAATCTTAGATATCATAAGGTTAAAAAATACTGTCAGTTTCATGTATTGTGTGAATGCCCTAAGTCTAGAATTCTAAATGAAATGAAGCGTAGTTGCATGCTAAGACATGCACATTTAATTTCTTAAACATTTATGATATACAACATTTATAAGTCAAATGTATGTCAGTTGTCTGTCTGTCTTGATGTTAGAAAGAAAGATGCAAAGGTACACGAGAAATGGAAACTCTGTACCTACGCATGGTTGCTTTTCGTGTCTGTAATGTAATGTTGTTCATTTAAACTAGGAACATAATGGGTTTTGTGGTGGTGTTTCATCATCATTTAAAGTTATTAAGGTGGAAGCGCTAGAATATTTTTTTTACGTTTTCTTGCAATTTGGCGGTCAGTATCCATGGAATTCAATGGGATTAAATTAACTTAGAGGGTTGTATTCATGATTTTAATGATTTTGATTCTGTAATACATACGTGTTACGGTCGTGAATCATATTTTGTTCAATATATAATCTGACATGATCAGCAAATTGCCAAAAAAATAAGAATATTTGAATTTGGCGGCTACGTAACGCTTGCTCCTTAATAACATAGCTCAGTGACCGGCCAAGTGGGTACTAGGTGTGTGAATATCTTCGTTTTCTTATTATCACCACAAACTTATTATTAACAACCTTGGTCAAAATTTAGCTAGTCTGCAAAGTAGATAGCACTACTGTCCAGAGCTACTTGAAAAATAAAATCAAGTTAATAAAAGTTCAAGTTTTTTTTTATCCACGTAATACATAAACAGGTTACACATGAGTTGAGATGTCACAAGTGGCAGATCATTTCAAATACAATATAGGTAAAGACCTGTATATTATAGTTAACGGTAAACCTTACCTTAATAAGTACTTGATTAACCACATAAATACTTGAGGATATAGCACGTTAAGAACAAACATTTTACGCTGCGGATTTTCCGGAGTAGGCCATTTAATTAATAAAAAAAGGTTATTGTAAGCTATTAATAGAGAACAATCATCACCACAAGTTTGCTTGTTGACGAATATTAATCATCAACCTTAGTTATACATAAAATTAAAACAATATGAACCAGTATTTATGAACAGATGAAATGGCTAGTTTGCTGAAATGACAACTGCTAGAGAAGGCTGTACGATAAGTCTGACGTCTATATGAACGCCTAAATAAAAGCGTTTCATGTTTTTACCACTTTTTCTAAATATCCGTTATCAAGACGTCACTAAATAATTTTTACTTTATGGTACTACGAAAATGTTTTGCAATAAATCTCAATATCAGTTTACACGTAATAAAGCCCTAACAATAAGCTCTGAACGATGAGCTCATGGCGAAATAGTAACAGCCTCTCGGGTCGATCTACAGGCTAAGCCGTGCTTGCCTAGGTTGGTCCATGGATGGGTGACCACCCGTTACATACTGAGTTACCTTCGTACCTCTGAAAGCACGTTAAACCGTTGGTCCGCTGTCATTTGTAGATCTTTGACAGTCATTACAGGCCCGAAAGTCACAGTCTTACCAAGGGGTATCGTATTACCCAGTACTTACTGGGTTGTAGAGGTCAATTAGGCAGTCGCTCCATTTAAAATACTGGTATGCATCTGCATCCGGTTAGAATGGAAGCCGACCCCAACATAGTTGGAAAAAAGGCTAGTCAGAAGATGATCAATAAGCTCTGAACGCAAAGAAAATCTTGATAACATATATTATTGTATACTTTTACGTTACTTACTGCGTAAAGCCATAGACTACCACGCCGTATGGACAAGGAGCCCTTAATTTATTAACGTCCAATTTTACGCGCAATCAACACCATAATGTCAGATTGTGGGGACTACTGGGAATAGGTAGTTGCTGAATAGACTGGTCGTAAAATAGCCCTTGTTGTTATATACAGATTCGTTTATATTTATAAGACAAACAAAACCATTTTTTGAAGGGGTGGTGCGTCCATTAATTACCATCATCTTCCTACCCTTGCCCCGTGTTACTTGGGGTCTGCGCAATATGTTCTTTTCTTACATTCTCCCCTGCCATCACGCTATCATTTTCTCCTTTGTCTTTAATATTATTCCGATCACAATCCATCCATTTCAATTTATGTTTTCGAAATCCCAAAAGACTTGATATAAAGCTTTTGCAGAAAAATCCGGATATTTTACTATCAATTATGCTTTTTCAGTACAGACCTACTCATTGAAATCTTTTTATTTCTCTATAAGTTCATAAAGAAACTACCTCAAGTAGAACAGTCCGCATTAATAATAAGGCCAGACGAAGTCTTGAAAAGACGAAGTTAAGGATCTAAAAGCTGGTCATGCCCTGGCGTTTGCAGAATTCCACCAACACAAACGTCACAAAACAGAATATAAAATTCTCCCCATCGTAAGAATCGCCAGCTGTCATTAAACACAATCATTAAAATAACTTACAAAACATAAAGCTTTAAGCTTCTGTATAAATACTTAAGTAATACTAATACTTCAAGAAATCATCTCGAACTTACTGGAAGCTAAACTTAGATCATAGTTTCACGACAAATTAACTATTATTAGTACGTATTACTCAAGTGACATATTAAATCCTTCAATTATGAATTCAGAAACTAACACCCAGTTGCCGATGTCGAGTAAGATTAGAAGATTTCATTCTTGAGATGGAAACTTTAGGGGGATAACTGACCATTTATTTTTTCCAAATTCTAATAGAGCTATTTTTACACGACTGCCTAAAATAGTGTAGTCTTCATCAAAGACATTTATTTAGATATCATTTTGTCATTTTGCTTCCAAGGTCACCGAGACACAGGTCGACGATTTTCTATAACATTTCTTCTGTAAATCCGTCTATGGATTTTAAATCTCTTTCGTTTTCAGGGTCCATGTTACATGTACGTGTGTTTCCTTTGGAACGAAACTACTGCTTTAACAGCTTTCAAAACTGTTTTCTAAATAATTTAATTCTTACTTTATTTATGTTCAGTGCACACGATATAAATATAGAAAGGGAATAAATTGTTTCTGTCCTTTGAACACTTTAGATACAAAATATAATTAATTTTATCTTGGTCAACATTAATTATTGTAACAACGTACACAAACGACTTCCAAAGCGGGCATTACTGTGAATGCATCTAAAATGTAATATTTAATTTATTAACTTTACCTATAAATCAAAATCGTTTTTCTAAACTATACAAAGCATTTTTCATGCGGTTACGAAAATTGATGCCAACTTACATATCTTCAAGTCTCCATAAAAAAACGATGTTAAATATGTATGTAGATTTAATCCCAATTGATGCTGATATTTGTGATTCAAGTCATTTGTTTCGAAATGGCGCTAGTTAGATATTACAAGTAATATCTACTGATACTGATTCTGTTCTGTTATAACATTTGATTGAATTGTAAATCTTATAGCGGTATTTACAAATAATATTTTTCCAAGCGTTTCCCCGTTAATCCGTCAAGATAACAGGATTATCTAAAAAAAATCTGCGATTATGGACTTATCCGCTGTACTTAGGAGGTACCTACTGAAAACATCGGTACTTTTTCGTAGAATTCCTCGCTCCATCTCTGTTATAAAGAGGATTTTAGTTTTTTTTTTTAGTCATGATTTGTGCACGGTTGATGGCGATATAGGCTGGCCCCTTATTACTAGCTAATGGGACCTAACAACTGTGTCCTTTGCGTAACATGCCCTAATTCTTCGGAGATGTGCTATGTTATGTTTGTTGTTGTTAAAAATCGTGTCTTGGACAATATGAAAGCAGACCTCATAAGTCGCACGGTGTGGCTATAAAATAATAAAGGGCAATAAGTCCGTTTATTAACGCGCAACATAACTGCGGGAGAGAGCAGTATTGATATATTAAATGACCTAATGAAATAGTGTTTTCACACTCTTGCCTCTTTCTGGTCTTCCATGAAATACCAACCTTATAACCAAACTCAAGTCTGTGACCCCACGTTCAACTGATTATTCTTGGTGTAAAACAAAATCGGGATTTTATAAAAAAAACACAATATTTTGATTATGGATTTATATTTTATAAGGAAAGCTTTTATGTCTAAAACCTGTTTGAAATCTGCTTGTAAAAGATTATCTGAAGGATTTAGAGGCTATGTGAATGATATATAGAATGAACGAATATTTCGGCCTATATGAGTTAAATGTTGACAATAAAACATTCAGTTTTCAAATTAGTTATCCTAGAAAATGTCTTATTTGCCAACTCCAATTAATTATCTACCAACACCGTCACAGTTACAATATAGTACTTATAACACGTTGTACAAGATCAATATTTTCGCCAAAAACTTGAATAAAAAGTGAAACATTAAAAGAATCAAAGTACATATGACGTCAAATATAACTCACATAATTGGACGATCTGCAGCTAACAAACCAACAGAGAATAATCTACTAAATTAACTCCATTCAACAAATATCTCTGCACAACAATTTAGAAAATCAGGCGCCTTTGTCGGTTCACATATAATCATACGAAACTTGCACGTATGTACTTTGTCATTAGAGGATCAACTTACAAGTAAATAAGCAGGAATGACGTACATAAGTGAGAACTTCAGGGAATATGTAAAGAGAACAGAGCATGAAGAGAATTTCCTCAGGAAGACGTCGTGTCAAAAGTTTTATTTTGATCTTAACAAGCTGGCATTTGAAAAACTTTTGAGAAATGTTCGTCCGGACAATTTGTCCTTTAAAATAAAGTTTTGAATGGACAAAGCGTCCATACTGTACTTCATTATTTGACTATCCTCAAAAATCATGTTTTTGGAATTTAGCTCACATAACATTACGCCTGTAATCCCCGAAGGGTTAGGCAGAGGTGTACATAGTATAGTAACAGCCACGTATCTCCAGTTATGTTTTAAGTCCCCTGTTATGGGGGGCGAGCATATTGCCATCAACTGGGCAGGATTTCTTGCGACCACTAGACCAACGAACGTCACGTCATACCGAGGAACCGCCATTAACAAATATATTCTCAAAAAACATAAAATAATACCGAACGTTTATTTTTCAAAACACAGTCCGTATATTTTTACAATCACAAGAAAACACCAATAAAATCTGTATGGCAGCTTAGCAAATAGTGTCCTATTTAAACTGAAAAAAAACCCTTTTCAGCCTTTTACGATTCCTTGCTGAATTTTTAACGGCCACACAATTTACCCACAATTATTTTAATCGGCCACTTGTTGGCCTCGTGGCGAGGTTGGCAACATTACACAAATTACATTAATACCCCTATATTGTTTTAAGAGATTTTTAGGCTGGCAACCCTTTTAGAGCTTGTATTCAGCGAGTGTTGTAGATTTGTTGTGGGATACAGATTTGTTTTCAACTTTATGAAGCTAGGAAAATGTATCGGGTAAGTGTTTCACTTTAAAAGGATCCTTTTAACTGATTAGGATTTTACGGTGGATGTGTAAATTCCCCACTTTGCAATATTGTAGCATAATATTATTTATTAGGTATACTAGGGTCTACCCGCGGCAAAACTCGCGTGGAACGTTTTGGATTGGCCGAGTACAGTACTTTCACAAGTGACTGGGAATGTAGTTTCATCGTTATGTTTTTGACATTCAAAAGTTCCTGCAATGGTCTAATTGAAATAATGAATTTGAAATCGGAAATCGGAAATAAACGTAATCCTCTCTTCTAATTCGGGTGTGCTTTATCCCGCCTCATTATGTGCCAACCATCGAAAGGCGATCTACCGTTAGCTTTGAAAAAGTGACAGACAGATAGACAGCTACTTTTAAAATAATAGTATTACCAATATTTATAGAATTCACAATACGATTTAAATACAAGCCGCTTAAAAACAATTCAAAATGCTGTTTCTGATGTGTAACAGTGCCGCACGTTTTAATTTCGTTTATCAACTGAAGATTAAAGTCTCAACCTGGTTGCAAAAATTGAAAGAGAGAAAATAAAGATATTGTATTGTATATTGTATTGTATCAACTCTTGGCAAATTAACTCCCACAAGATCGAAGTGTTCACCTTTCATGAAAGTTAAATCTTTGTGAAAAACAATAACAATGACACGGAAAGTCAGACAAGTGAAAGTGAATGAAGTGATTATGTACTTACTTAAAGTTAATCTGCTTTCTATGAAGACCAAACAGGATTAAAAGTTGAACGGCATTACTAACACTGCCTCGTGATGGATCTATTAAGTAAGTTCGGTGAAAGCTGTTTGTTTAAAAACTGATTTGTAAAGTTATGTTAAATAAAATTTGCAGCTGAAATAATTTAGGATGACGACGATGAAGTCCATCAAACCTGTAAAAGAAAGCTAAAATCTAACATAATATCACTTCTGTAATCCCCGACGGGTTAGACAGAGATGTAGGTACCTTATACTACACCCACATTTTTAAGTCCCATGTAAAAGGTGGCGAGCCTATTGCCATCAATCATCATAAAGCTCCGTGGCTTTTACTGAGAAATTCCTGATGGAAAAACCCATAGACCATTAACACATTGACCCGAGAATCGAACCCAATACCCCATGCTCAGCAATCACACTTGGTACTACTAGCCCAAAGAGGCAGTCAAAATATCTACTGACTATTTTATGATTTGTTTTTGCTACGCTGTATAGTCCAGTTATCAGAAAAAAACGGGTTAGTAATGCATGTGAACCGATGGATGTCGATGTCGACAATTTGAAGTCAAGGTTTTCTAGACCCGTAATATTTAAAATTTCGCCTTCTCGGTTCACATGCATATCCGAATGTATATAATGACTGGACTACTAGTCCATTGTAGCACTTATTATTCGGTTCAAGCTGTTAAAGAAATGGTCGAATAAAACAAGTGAGTCATCGACACGACGCGGACGACGTACACGCGGTCAAGTAGGAGCAACTGTTGCGTGAAAGAAAGCTGAATTTCAATTCTGAACGACATCGACAGTCAAGTTACCTACTCAACACTTTTCCAGGTACAAAATTCAGACTTTACGATCTTCAATTGCGCGTGTAAGTGAACTTGACACTCTCATTTACATAATCAACAGCCATTGGAATAATCGTAGCGGTACAATTTCTGCTGAAACTGATCCGACTCTCCGACCATATCAGTTCATAAAAAATCATTATTATGACAGCCACTTGACGAGGTCGTTTGTACGCCTATAAGGTGTAATAATGATGGTTAAAAGCTGTACTAACTTTCTAATGAACTTATTAAAATTTGTTTACAAAGGAATTTCTGAGGAAAGACGTGAAGCCACGCTTATTTGGAGTCGCTTTATAAGCATTAGATTTCGTAATCTACACAATGCTCGTTTTGCAGTAACACTAGACAGTTAGACACCAAAGTGAATGTCTGAAAACACTGTCGGATTTACGACACAGAGCTCAGTGCAGATAGTTGAAAATCCGTGATTAATTCTATATGCGGGTGAAAACCGCTTCAAAATTCGTTGAATAGTTTAAAAGAACACATTGCACAAACAGATCGAAAATCGACTTAAATTATAATATGCACGGCATAAAGGTAATCTTAATTATGGTTCTACATTATTGACCTTTAATCCTCATTAACAATAGGAGGTATATGTGCTAGTGAAAGCTTTTAAATCGGCAATCACTAGAAGGCTATAAGGGAAGCACTTAGGAGATCAATACTCGATCTGCTTACGACGTTAGAATAAACCTATTAACTACAAAGGTGGGCTCTTAGTCGATGCAAATTGATGAAGTTATAGTAGTGCATTTATACCCAATGCGTGGCATGTGGGGTTAGTTAATAATGCCGTGGGTACTTAAAAGAAAGTAAATGAAACAATATTAGACCTAGTAACTTGTTTAGCTAGATTATTTTATACTAGCTTATGCCCATGGCTTCGCCCGCGTGGACTCCGGTAATTGTCCCACGGGATCATACTACAGCGATAAAAAGTATCCTTTGTGTTAATCCAGGTTATAAACTATTTGTGTGCCAAATTTCATCCAAATCCGGTCAGTAGTTTTTGCGTGAAAGAGTAACAAACATCCAGACATCCATACATCCTCACAAACATTCGCATTTATAATATTAGTAGGAAGTAGGATGAAAAACATTCATTATTATGATACCTTTAGATGAGGTTGAGGTACCTACGACAGAATTTACAGGAAAAAAACACTTGGCTTTTTTAGTTGAAATATCCAATACAAATATTTGCGCACTACTCCAATGAGACAGCGAGGTTTCAGAGTAAACGAAAATATCAACGATGTATACAATTTTTAGATTTTTGTTGATTTATCAAAAACGGCTCGACCGATTTCGATAAAATTTAAATGGGATCTCCTGGAAAGTATATCCTTTGAAACAAAATGAATTTTCCAAATCGCTTCAGGCGTCTTCGAGTAATCGGTGAACATACATTAAAAAAAAGATTCCGACGAATTGAGAACCTCCTTCTTTTTGAAGTCGGTTAAAAAGAAAATAATTTGAACCGGTTATGGTGAAGTCGTAATCATGAATGAGTTTAGGGTAAGAATGTCTCTAAGCTTCCAAATGGCATGATATCAAAAATGAGAAGTCATTTAATTTGCATTGATCTTCCTAACGTTATTCTTTTGATTTGCCGTTGTTAGATTTTCTATAAGTATACTTAAAAATGATTTATATATGTATTTATTAAACTCTTAATTTCACACCACGTAGTACAAAAAGGACAAACATGTTTATAAGTAGTGTATAATGATCGGTCTTATAGCACAAGACGATTTCTTTAAGACAGCCTTTTGATGGACTGATAGAAAAGAGAGGTATTTTAAATTTCGAAAACCTTTCAAACCTGCCTACATTTACCGAACATTCGTCTTCATGAATCTGATTACAAAATTTTACTTTTTTACAAGAAAATTCTACCTACGTTGGTGTAGACTCTCCCTACAGAGTGCACCAAATTGATTATCTACCAGGGTGGAGAATCATTCCCTTATTTTTAATTAAAATAGAGGTCGAACGGGAAAGTATCTTCTTGGAGACGGTCAACAAACCCCAGTCCGCTTAAACAACTAAAACAAGCTTCTAATTATAATATTATGTGTTAGTATTGGACAAAGCTTTTACGATAACATTGTTAAATCCCATCCAAATATACTAAAAAAATTTTTGAAGAGTTCCGTTGTCTGTCTCCGAAACTCATCATCAGATCTATATGAAATTTAAATGAGACTATTTCGGAATAAACCCCTTGGAACAAAAAAGAATTTTGCAAATCCGCCTATATATGACGGATTTATAACCGAACACAAATAAAAAAAAATGTTCTTCTTGTTCTTGGGTTCGATTCCTAGGTCAGGCAAAGTGTTAATGGGTTTTTCCACCAGGACTTTTCGCCCGGTCGATGGCAATAGGCTCGCTCCGTATTACTTGGGACTTAAAAAATCATAACTGGTGAAATGTGGGTGTACTATAAGGAATACATCTGCGTAACCCTTTGGGGATTACAGGCGTGATGTTATGTTTTTCTAGATGTCTCCCTCTGATCTTTTTTTCTGTTAACTTTTTTCGCCCTCATTCCGTCAATTCACTCCTCAGCATTCCTGTCACTGGCGCTATTATCAAACTCGCACGTCAAATGATACAAATACATTCTACACAATCAAAGCCAGCTACATTCATAGTAACATTGATATCGATGTTAATATCTGGAAGCAATGATGTAGATGACCACATCAGACCACATCAGAGAGTAGAGCGCAAGTTATACAGAATAACTTACAATACAGTCTGTATTGTCATCTCTAGTCCTTTGATCTAGTGACGTAGTTCCTCGTTTAGTACCTATCAACTTTGTACGGACAGCAACTCACTGGCTGAAAACTATTTGGTATTTGAAACTTTATTGGAATACTGCTACCGTCTGTCTTTGTTGAAATAAACGTAGGTGGATAATGTATTCTAGAATATACTTATTTGAACACCATCACGGATTTTTATTATAGGTTATGCCAATAGACAAAATACCTAGGTAATGAATATGATTTCGACTTCAACACACTTCAATATAATGAAATAAAAGGATTTTAGGAAAATTTATCATTAACGAATATGTCACCGTTATTCGTACATTGCTTTGAAGTTTTTCACTATTTATCAAAATACTAGGATTTACAACAAAAACTTCTTCTTACCCATAACATTCTAATCCACAAAATGTAACCTTTCATATTCATCATCTGCCTAGCCTTTTCCCAACTATGTTAGTGTCGGCTTCCAGTCTAACCGGATGCAGCTGAATACTAGTATTTTTCATGGAGCGACTGCCTATCTGACCTCCACAACCCAGATAGTACGATACCCCTTGGTAACACTGGTTGTCAGACTTTTTGGGCCACTGACTCCCTGTAACGACTGTCAAAGATCTACAACCGGTCAGCTTGTCAGTCTGTCAGCCGAGACCAACGGCGTAACGTGCTTTCCGAGGCATGGAGGAAACTCGGTATGTAACGGGTGGTCACCCATCCACAGACCAACCTAGGCAAGAACGGCTTAACCTAAAGATCGATCCGAGCGGCTGTTATTCTTTAGCCACGAGCTCCTTAACCTTTCATATTACCAACGACTATTTCCTATATATCGAAATTTAATCAGTGTCATTTGCCAACGGTACATATTACAAGAGATTCATATTATACCCACCGGATACCGTCGAATCAGTCATGTGAAGGAGACCGTATAAC
The DNA here is from genome assembly GCA_905163415.1 of Noctua fimbriata. NCBI lineage: Eukaryota > Metazoa > Arthropoda > Insecta > Lepidoptera > Noctuidae > Noctua > Noctua fimbriata. Next base: position 2,866,910 of record LR990933.1, on the reverse strand, counting down.
GTATAACTTGTCAACATTAAATTGAGATGTATCCGAGGGAACCTTTTGTCAAGCGTTATAGTTTGACAGGGGTCTAGAAAAATTACCCTCCTCCATTTATAATGAGAGGATCGATTTCGTATAGACATATTTTCTTAACAATCTTTTATCAAATATCTACCTGTCCTAGATTTTGGTCGGAGATTGTAAATTAAACCTTACATCAGGGCTGTATTTTCCTGAAGAGCTAGGCAGAGGTGTACCCACATGTGTGTGTATGGTACACCCACATATTTTCGCCTTAAGTCCCACGTAAAGTCGGCGAGCTAATTGTACATACCAAAAATATAAAACACAGGGAACAGAAATTCTTCGATTTTACAAATAAGAATCTAACACGTGAAGAATTTCCTCTTCGCTTCTTTGAGTTAAATCTTTACCATACCAACTCATGTCATCAAAAATTAACTGCAAGCAGAGACCCCTGTATAGCATTAAAATTCCTGTCCTAAGCCGACATGGTGGGAAACATTGCGAGATGAATATGTAAACATACTTGGAACTGCATACGGATTATGAAAGTGATGAATCGCACATCATTTTTCCACCGCAGACCTCTTCGTTTTGTTTTTGATATTTCTTGTTGTAGCCCATGTGCTGCAGTCATCCATCATGCGTTTTTCTCCTGCAGATCTAGGACAGTAATTCACGTCCGTCTCCGTAAATTTGATAATTTACCCATAGAATAGTTGTAAACAAACTGGATTCTCTTTGCCTTTTCTCAAGTATGTAACTTAGAAAGTTAATAACGTATTAATTTATTAACTTTAGTGACACCTACCGACAGCAATACCCTAATAACATGCAGCCTATATACAGCAATAGTTTAGACTAGACGTAGACAATTTTTTTCATTGATTAAAACTTAGTTCTACAATTTTCTATAAGTTTTTCACTTGAAATATTTTACTGAATTGTGTTTTTTCCAATAGCAATAAATATTTCATCAAAATTTAATCAATTTCATATAAAATCTTCGAATCCATTTTACTTCATAGAATGTATTTCACAACGTTTATTTTTCAAATAATTGATTCAATGATTGTTTATATATCCCTGTTAAACTGTTGCAATATAAAAATAAAATAAGTAAAAATATGAATGACCTATATCGATAAACTCTTTGAATATTCTCAGTTACTGGGTTGTAGCTCACGCCAACATAGTTAGATATATGCTAGGCATATGATTATGATCAACTTTTTAAATATCTTAATGGGATCTTGCTTATCTGACCAGGAGGAGACTTAAAATGGCCGCTTCAGCAGAATCATAATAGGATAATAATAAGAATCACATTGAAATTCTTAAAATGGTCACAGATGCAGTTATTATTATGAATTGTCATATTAGGTTTTAAACTGTCATGGTTACTAATATTAGAACTTAACTTACTAGAAACGGGATATTCATTTTATTTTTTATTTTATTCTTTTTTTTTTTGTTTGTTTGGTATCTCAAACAAATAGTAAACATGGTAAATATCCTGTTTCTAGTGTTAATGATAATTGTCATATTATTATCAAAATCAAATTATTCTTTCAAAGGGGCCATTTTAGGCCCCCTGTTATAATCAGAAGACTGTAGGAACGATATCTCTTTGTATTCTCTCCCCACATGAAACACCTATATTACTTTTCAAGCACAATATTTGTCTCAAACAGCCCACAATTTTCACGAGCAATATAAACAAGCCCTCGATGTGGGCCGAGGGTCGGAGGTCGATAAAATTCGCCCTGTACTGACAGGATGTCCTTTCATCAACGACCTACTATTAATACTGTAATTACCCTTTCCTTTAGCCAACATTTACGATCTGAAGGGAATATTGTAAGATGCTGACACAATGATTTTCACTGTCTCCCAGATCAGTGAGCAATATTTAAACCTAACGTAAATTAGAAAAAAAATATTCGAGTAATATACTCGTTACACACATGCTATTTTTATTTATTTTCAAGACCTGTCTTCATATCTTCCAGAATACGTATATTAGGGTGGACCCTGTTGGACCCAACCCGCGTGAACTGCTTACGCAGGTGATGTTATCTTGATGGTAACAAACATGGTATGTTGCATAAATAGAGGCCTTTGGGGACAATAAGAGCTATATAAAAAAATTATGAAGGAGTTTCACAAACACCAGTAACCACCTAGCTACATAATCCGTACTTTACAACCTTAAACAACAGTACAGACACACAATAAAATTCTACAGAACACCATCAATCTTCGCTCAGTTCCATCACACGTGGCACTACGAATAAAAAACTTCGCTCGTGGCAACACGGAAGCGAATACCTGTGTTTTTGTTTTTATCTGAGGTGGACACATGATCCTAATCCATTCACTCCTCTTTATTAAAAGTATCAGGTGCATATACCTGACGGATCGAAAGATAATGGATGGAGGAGACGACTTGGAAGGTAAAAGCTAACAAAATAGGTGTGAAGTGAAAGGTGCTACGAAATAGCTACGACGTAGCAGGATCGCCTACGAAATTTCGTAGCAAGGAAAGTGTTTTTTTTATAATCAGCTTAACTTTTGAAAGTTATGAAAAGCCGTTATTGTTTTTGATTAGTTTAGCCAAAATCTGTTAGATTCTTATCAAACCAAAAATATGTAGATGACCAAACTGTTAGAGAAAAATCCAGTTTACAAAAATGATTTCGTGTTTGATTTGTTTGATGACCCATTTTCAAAAAAAAACTTATTTAAACAGGGTGTAACAGAAAGGGTATGGTCATATGAAAAGATATGCTGTAGACCATCAAACTACATTAACTACGTACATTTGGGTCGAGTAGGTATTGAAATTTTTGTGTGGGACAGCTGATAATTTTTTCGCATTTATGATATTGGACCCAAGGAGAAAGTTGTTCAGTTTGATGGTCTGCAGCATATCCTTTCAGATGACTCTACCCTTTTTGTTACACCCTGTATCATCATCATCATTTCAGCCGAAAGACGTCCACTGCTGGACATAGGCCTCCCCAAGGGGGGTTTTGCCATAATCGCCACGCCTTTCAGGCGGGTTGGCGATCGCAGTATGTTTGTTATAAAAATCACAGAGAACGCTGCTGCCCATTCTCTGGTAAGTCCCTTAGTCGCCTCTTACGACACCCACGGGAAGATATGGGATGGTGCTATTCTTTACGTCTGGACTCCATACAGAACGAACACCCTGTATAAAGGCGACTTATCATCAAGTTTTAAATATTCACTACCACTACTCGATGTGAGTGGCGGAAAATATTTAAAATTGAATGAAAATATTTAATATTGGTGTTAAATAAACACAAGGTACTCTTTATTAGTATTCCAAGTAGGATTTACTAACAGCATACATAACCTAGAAAACATCGTTTTAGCAAATTGCTTAGAAAATTACTGGTCACTTCACACCTTTCTAAATGATTGCCACATAATGAACTAAACATTAGTAAAATCCCACTATACTAACGGTGTATAGTATATCAGTATGTTTTGTAGTTATTTCCCAGAGGAGGGAAAGCTTTTAGGCGCAAATTAGACAAAATCTTGATGCCACTGACCATTTTTAGTTGTCCCTTGGGAGAGTAGGTGTCAATGTGTCCGTGAAAGCTGTTTTACATGGCCACGTCACTTACGTGGCAGACATAGAACGTTCAGTATAAACTACTTGATGTAGAAGGATGATATTTTGCACACATCACCTAAATGGGATAAAAGTGCGTAATTTTTGTTGATCGAGATATAACGTACATAGCTTGTAACTGAATGCACCACCAGCATGCTAGTGACATATTTCTTGTAAAGCTAATCAGAGGTATAAAATCTCAGACACCAGGTTAGGCCCTAACCACACGTTAAAGAAAGATAAAGATAAAATAAGGTGTATTTAGATAAAATTTAAGAAAACTAAATCTTCTGAAGTAAGTTTTTAACGAAAAAAACTTTCAGAATTTTCAACTTTAAAACACTTAGTCTACAAATAAAGGGTGTAAACAGACCCTTAACGAAGCCGAAAGCCCCTTGTTCTCCCAGTCATTGCGATATTTTTTTGTTTTACACCGTACCTGGGAACCTTCTAGTTGTGGATATTTTGGGGTCAAACTTCCAAGATTTTCACAACTTTTTTTTTAAATACATGTATTTAATGTTAAATGTTTACTTTAAACACCTCCACGACCCCCGTACTATTCATTCCATCTATCAGCACAATGTTTTGATTGCGTTACATTGAGTCCTACCGTAAAGGTGATCTTTCACCCCAAAAATAAAGTCGTTTCCTAGCAATATTTTTTGCATAAAGTTACTTACTTTGATGTTGCTTGGTTGACGGCTTCGTGAAGGGTCCGTTTACACCCTGTAGATACTAGGCCTACCCGGGGGTAGGTACCACAACCCTTATAGTTTTTAATGTATCAACTTTCAACCATTAAAACTTCCATCAACTTTAAATAGATAGTACATCTAAGATAGCTTGCACTTATTTTTCTCCCCTAGTGAGGCCTGATCATTAAAGAAAGAAAACATGATATGCCAACTTCAGGCGCGGTAATTAAAACTTAAGCGAGGCCTACGTTAAAGAAAGGTGAGCCTGGGGAAACTTCATCCCTTTTTCTTGAGGGGTCAAGTTTTTGCCGTGACATCTTAATTCTTGTGGAACGAAAGTAGAAGGTGAATGACTTTAGGATTTAGTAGGTATGATATAGAAACAGTGACAAACTAAAGAAACTATACACTATACAGGGTGGAAGGGAGAACGACGATAAAACGGTTACCACGTATACAGTACATCACTCCATAATTTTGACTGTTAGGTATAGCAGTTTTGTAGGAAACAGCAATTTTTTTTTTAATAACTGACGAAAAATTATTATGTATGGGGGATTCAGAATCATGTACTTAATACGTGGTAAGCATTCTAGCGTCGGTGTACCTTCCGCCTCGTATAGTATTGGCGGTACTTTCATGCAGGCCAACAAGCTCGGCTTGACCTTATAACCTACTACACTTCATGGTGTTAGGGTTTCTGCATAGTCCGGTTGCCTAATGGGTTTGCCGTATTGTTGGCCCCTAGGTTCGCAACTACTATATAGCTGCACGATATTTTTTTAACAACAGATCTTCAACTCCATACAATGCGTCAACTAATCAACAAGTTTTGTTGCTTATTCAATAAAAAAATTGAACAACTGCAATCAGGTTTTTTGAGTATCCGATGGCCCCATTTTGATTTTGCTTCGGAATTTATGTAATAACTTTAGCTCTCTCAGAAGCAGGACAAATGCAGATACATTGCTTTTTTTTTATTTCAAACCAAAAAAAAAAGAATCCGAAAATCAACATAAAAGACACTCTCTTTTCATCAAAACGCTACGCTTCATTACATTATTTGTTTACCATCTGTTTTCGACAAGGCCGTTACAATATTACGATGTTCCAAATGTTTATTTACTTTGGTGAAATTGACGGAAATCTAATGGGTTTATACCTTGACATGTTGTCCTATAAGAAAACAATAATTCAATTACACATTAAATTGACCAACGTTTCTACTTATGCGTTTTGCTTATTCTGAACTTTGGTTACCGAATGATATACAAATTTGTCATCATGTTGTTTTAATCTTCGCAGAATTATGCTGAACTATGACCGTTTTGTGTGAACGAAACGCATATTTCCCAGAACTCGCTTTTTTGTGTTTTATGTGCTTTATACATAACATGCGTCATGTGTTTGTGCAAATAAATATTTTTCTTTCTTCTTTTATGCTCATCCAAATCCAGCAGCTTCTCTTTTGATCATCAACCTTCAACTAACTTCCATCATCTCCTCCCCCCAGGATCAGCTCAGGCGCAGCACAGGGACTATCGAGGCCAAAGCCTTGACCTCCTTCGTCTCCTCGCTGAGAAACCATGGATAGGCATGGGGCCCCACAACCGCTGGGACAGGGCGCCTCGCATCGACATGGAGTTAGGAAACACTGGCCTCGGACCTCGGCTGCCACCCATACAAGTTGCTGAAGATGGAAGGAACTATCTTGATGATGAATTTAGGTAAGATTTGTTTAAAAAATAATAAGATTTAAACTTCCATGCATTGTCATGGACAGTTGGGACTGATGGGATCCAAAACCTAATTGGTACTGCACTGAATGGAATTCTCGCTTCTACTTGACGAACGTGACATCTATCGCTCGGTGTCAAACATGCACACCTGTATTCTGAACGAGAAAGTAGAGGAAAAAGGAAGAAGGTATACAGTCCACTAGCTTTATCCACGACACTAGTTATGGTCCCATCTAAGCTAGCCGGCAGTGGCGATGGTTTCACAAAACTCGATTCTTACCGGCTTCCCTTTGGAAGCTGGCTCAATCAGTATTGCATAGACAAATAATAAAATCACATTAAAGATATGTACTCCGCCTTACCTCTTAAAAAAAATTTACCCTTCGCTACTGCTAGCCAGGCTGCCATTGACATTCCTAATGGAAAACTCCAATGACACGACCCTATCCGAGGTTCAAAACCTACACTCAGCAGTCTCGCCACTTAGACCACTAAACCAAACCAGTTATCATTTATACAATTACTAAAATAATAGTATTCCATACCTGTCTCTGTGACAAGTAAATGTATTTTTTTTTCTAAATAACGTCCTTATTTCCAGGGGCGCTTCCGAAAAGCGGTCAGCAGTAGCGACGGCCCTGAACTCCGGCCGCCGGAGACGGCAGCCGACTCCGGCGCTCGGTAAGGCAGTCACGCCGTATGTCGGCGTCGGTAAGCAGCCGGGGCACCGCTATATTCCGTCGATGTTGTATCTAACTCGCTCTGTCCCTCTTCAAGCTTTTGTTGTGTTTTGGAAGACGTGACAGTTGTATGTCAAAATGGGTGCTGTTCCAAAGGCGACACCGCAAACCGCAGCATAAACGCCACCCAAGTCATGTCGCTGAGGTCAATTGCATAATCAGCGTAGTTTGGGGATTCCGTACCATTTCTTGGGGAATGAGGAAATTTTGGGAAAATGAAATTCTTGGAAAGACTCTTGTAAAACTAACACACACAGACACAACATTAGGGTGGTGTGCACAGCGAGTGTGCGTGTGACCCCCCCAATTTTGTGAATAATCACAGGTATATATCTCCCTATTTGTTTAATTACCTGTTTGAAAACTGAATGGGGAAAAAGATACCTAATTGAATTAGGGGAAAATTCAGAAACCTGATTTTAGCAACCTAATTGCAATTGGGTGACGTTACTGCAACGTTTTGCGGTCGCTTTCGGAACAGCCGGTGCAACCTGGACGACCAGCCACCTACTAGACCACCTTGCTGACAGGCTAATTTTTTGAGCATGTGATGAGCTATTCTCGCATACTTTGAGTCGACACTACGAGACTGTTCGTAGTGGAAGCCGCTACACAAAATAGTACTTAATTAAATAGTACTTATTCGCTAGCTTTTAATGTAACCAGCAGCAGTTGTGTATTTTCTGAATTTTCAAACGCAAGACTATTTAATGTAAAAAAAATGTCTCGTCAAACTTTATGATACACTAAAGTGGACCTACTGGAATAATCATAGCTAAATGTTGCTCAATAAATAATGTCATTCATGAGCTGTCCACTAGGCATAGTCTAAAGATTTCCTTGGTATTTATCCTGTACCCATCGAAGTTATGTGTCAATACATTCACCTACGGTGCTTCTTGGTATCTGCTGCAATGTTGCGTCAATCTGTTCTAATCTGTGTGTTCTAACAAGCTTTTACTTAGTAAAATATACTTGGTGTAATGTTTATGTGTACCGCCATTCTTGCTACAAGAAAGTCAAAACACTCACTCCATAAAAAATAAATTAAATTAGTCGCTTGCACTCCATTTATGAAGACAAATAAACAATGCTAATGTCTACTTACGCCCCTAATTAGCCTAATGCAAGTCACAAAGCACTGTAAAACTATGCATGGACGTAAAATATATGAGACCATTAGTACTAAACAGAATAGAGCACGCTACTGAAACATCCAGTTCCTATGGAAATGTGTATAGCAACATATACACACTGCTCACCAACTGGTTGCTTTTATTATACGTACAGGCGTTATTGACATCGAAGCCTGCTTTGTAGAAGAGAGACCCTAATTCAAAACTATAAAAATCAGCTGTCTTTCTGTTCAGTAGACATGTCATTTTCTTATCGTCAAATATGAAGCTTTACAAATACGATTAATTGTGCTATGGACAACTACTTGCTCCAGGCCAAACATGACGTGCAATTAAAATAAAATAACTACATTCTATTTTTTCCCAATAAGTTTGTGTTCAAAATCTTGTACCAATTACCAATTCCCCAAATATACACAGTACCTTACCTACGCAGGTGTACTAAACGACATGGGGTCGTTCTTCGACTCCCTACGTGACAACCTGGAGACGCTGGTCTCCCTGTCTCCTCAGGAACGGTCCACGCTGTTCCAGGATCCACCTTCCGTTGTGCCGGCACCGGCTTCTAGTAAGTTTTATATTGTAATTTTATTTTATGAGGTATATGTTGTGACCTGCCAGAGGTGGCAGCTCCGACTTTCGAACAGTAAGTCGTGGGTTCGAACCCAGGCAGGCGCATTACTTTGTATAATTTATTTCATCACCACTGCTCTCAAAAACGGTGAAAGAAAACATCGTGCGGAAACCGGCATAGCCTAGAACCAAAAATTCGAAGACATGTGACATATACCAACCCGCACTGGGCCCTCGTGGTGGATTATAGCCCACTCACTCTCATAGAGAGGAGGCCTGTGTCCCAGCAGTGGGAACATTATAGGCTGATTATGCATTATGTATGTTGTTGCCTCAGTGAATGGCTGCCGAGAGACGGTAGAAGAAGTGTTGGCGGACTAACAGCCAGATGATATACAGAGGTTCGCTGGTAAGACCTGGTTGAGACTCGCCGGTTCAACCTTTGCACAGCAGTGGGTGGAGCAAATCTGCCAATTATGATGTTAAGTTTGATTATAAACAATTTCATAACCACTAATCTTATAACGGTGTAGAAAGGAGAACATCGTGAAGAAACTGCCATGACCATGATGATTCAAAGACGTGAAATTCACCAACCCGCACTGAGCCCTCTTCCTGTATTATGAGCACTAATGCACAAATAAGAGGCCTTTGTCCTAGTAGTGCGAGCATAAATATTAAAATATTATAACATCCGTGCCTCGGAATGCACGTTAAACCGTTAGTCGTTACAGGTAGTCAGTGGTCCGAAAGTCTGACAACCAGTCTTACCAAGGGTTATCGTATTACTAACTGGGTAGTGGAGGTCAGATAGGCAGTCGCTCCAAGTAAAATACTGGTATTCAGATGCACCCGGTGAGACTGGAAGCCGACCTCAACATAGTTGGGAAAAGGCTAGGCAGATGATGAAAATGTGATATATTTTACAAAGATAACGTTTATCTCTCTACTCTACAGTCTACTCTAACGTAATAAAAGATTAGCATAAAGTAAATAAAAGCTACACGTAGCTACAGAAATTGGGCCGTAGGTTTAGTATTCACGAGCCGTTCTTACGATGCTGTACAAGCGTATCTACCTTGCTGGAGTATGAATGATATATTAATTGGACGCATAACTAAACAAGCGTACGCAAAATATCACAAAGTTCATAGACACTTGACATTTATAGGCTATATCTAGTACATGTGTAAATTCATCTCTTTAGTGGCCTTGCAGATGAAATTATGACGAGTTGTCCGACTAACTTCATAAAGAAACCAGTAACATTTAATTAAAAGTATCAAAAAACCCGACTATAAATTGAATTATGTAGGTACCTATAAATATATTTGTAATCTCCTTTTAATTTTCTTCATTTTGATACCCTACTCGATAGGTTTGGTGGAAAAAACAAATATTAACGACTTACAATTTAGCGCCAAAACTTTACCATTTTCTTTTAAACACCTATCTAAGGAGTTAATAACACTTGGGTTTTTGAGACGAATCTAATGATACCTTAATCGTCGAAATCTATCCAGCCATTTGGAACATACGAGATGACAAAAAAAACATACAAAATACGCGCGAAAAACATAACCCTTCCTTGGCAGTCGGGTAAAAAAATTTTTGGAATAATATAGTGACCCTTCTAAACAACCTAAGGACAGAAAAAATATTCGCCTATACTATTTTTAGGCCGACACTACCTACAGAAGTACACGCAAAAATACGCCCGCGCCTTAGCCCCACTGACGTAGGCAGAACTCCACAGCGCAAACTCACAAACACAAACAAACTCATCAATACAAAAGTAAAAATGTTTTTCTCTAAAAACAAACCTAATTTAACTTCCCATAATGTCACACATGTAATCTAATCTAAAAGTGAAATGCAAACTGGGTATAAAAACGCGCTTTTCATATTAAAAAGGCAAAGTTTCACCGTCACTCGTATAGTTTAGATAAACTCTCACAATAATGTGTTGTGGGCACTCTCCCGGGGGCTGGAGATGGACCAACTAGCTCATTAAACTTCGTGCTGTTGCATACGCAGAAAACTTTAGAGTGCAAATTGTAAATTGTTTAAATAAATTACAACTACTTTAAATTTAATTTGTCAAAGTGCTTTGATTTACAACAAAAACTCTTTCTGTCTATCCTACTATGTTTCCACTGCAAGGAAAAGACTCCCTCTCGCTTTCTAGATACTAGCTACATAGTTCTGGTAATCCTGGCAAGTTTTTTGGCAGATATAAGGCTAAATCGATACTAATACTAGCTGTGCCCCGCGACCTTCGTCCGCGTGAAATTAGCGGTGTGAAATATACTTTACATTATTCTCATTCCTACCACATAAACATAAAAAAATCACAAAAATCGGTCGAGCCGTTTCGGAGGAGTGCGACCACAAACACCGTGATACGAGATTTTTATATACGACATTAGTTTTAGTATATGCGAAAACTGAAACACGTGTCTTGTATTTTTATGTAAAGAATCTATGTACAAAATTTCAAAACTGTATCATGACAAATCACAAAGTTATAAGCTTGTTCTGTTACCTGGTTGTCCGCACAAAAACGTGGTCACCACGCAGAACGCCCGCGCGCGCGAATCCAGCGTCGTATTGAGCTCATTGTTAATAATAATTTGGCAGTAGGTACCTAAATTATTGAGATAGGTACTTAATGTCGCTCGGTGTCCAACTTGTAACTTTTTTTAAATATTTTTGGGACAATATATAACATGGTTTAAACATTATTGGAATCGATTCAGTTACTTAATCAGAACAAACTATATTCAGGTTTCGCATATACTAAAAATAATGTTGTATAAGACTATAAAGAGGTATCTAATCTCTGAAACCACTGATTCGATTTCAAAAACTATTTCACTGATTGAACGCTACATTAGGTATATGTTAGTATGTTAATACAAACATTTGTTAATATGTTTATAACGCGGTCGAAATCGCGAGCATCCGGTTAGACTAGAACGACCTGAACATAGTAGGGAAAAGGCTGTGCAGATGATGATGATGCCAGACCAGGCTATTAATTAGAATGCTCAATTCATTTATTAGTCCAATTGATTTTTTCTCCACCATTCAATCGAAGACAAGTTACTCTAGTGAATCTAGATTATGTGTTCATGTGTTGGAGAAAGTTCACCAAATATCTTTAAAGCCACAAAAGTCTCACACATCATGGTAGATTTAATTTATAATTAGTTATGGACAATACCGGATAGTTTAATGACTTAGTTGTGTCTCGACATTTGCTCCAAACTGTGGTATGGACCTAACTATACGGGGTGGATAGGACACCGACGCGAAAACGGTTACCACGCATTCAGTACACCATTCTGAGCCACATAGAACTACATAGAACTTTTTTGGAAAAAATCAGCTTTTCCATACATTTTGACTGTGTAGGTATTGCACTTCAGGAAACAGCTGATGTTTTATAATAACCGATGAAAAATTTATATGTAGGGGGCCTCAGAGTGATGTACTGAATACGTGGTAACCGTTTTCGCGTCGGTGTCCCTTCCACCCCGTATTAAACCGGTATATTAGTAACGACTAGACCTCATATAAATAACTCTCTTGCGAATAGAGATAAGACTTGCAGAAACTAATTAAACTTTGGTATCTAAATCTGATGGACTATTTTCAACTTCAACTTAGTAAGATTATCATATCATCTAGCCCCTAACTAGATTACAAGACTATTCTCTACAATTCTATCAATGGAAAGTGTTTTGTGTGTGTCGTCCCCTATTACATGAGATTTAAACATAACTGGCGAAATGAGGGTGTACCAGTAGGTACACATCTGCCTAACCCTTCGGGGTGTGATGTTGTTTTGTGTTATGTGTGGAAAGTAAACAGTATCCACGGATTTTCTTGCGCATTCTTCTCCATAGAGATCTACTCTTTGGAATGGGCAACAGTAGTTTCACAAGTTATTATGCCTTGTGACTGCAGCTTTGCTTTCTATGTTTTTCTGACGTTCAAAAGTAATGGTCTAATTGCATAAAAGCTTTGAGTTTAAGTTTTTCCGAATGTTTTATTTTACCTGCTTGATAACTGAACAATTATTGTAACCAACTACACTCACCTATTTTATAGTTATATTTCTCCGAGGTCACCAGTAAGGCACATGACCTTCATTACCACCAACTTATCATAAAACAAATCAACCTCATTACTCATTCGTGGCATACGGACACGCGTCTCACCCTTCGACAGCCTACTGAAGTACTGACATATCACACCGTTAAATACTCAATTATATTTGACACAATGAAGCGTTTCCTGTACTGCTACACTGAAGCGCAGCAGTAGCTCCAGTTAATCACCAGCTCCAGTTAGGCACACGATAGCACGTAACACTACTACTTTCGTAATATTAATTCAAATATGACCGACAGTGCCGAGATGGTATGGAGGGTGGGTGTTAATGAAAGATAAACAATACTATTTTGGTAGGTACAACATCTACCTCAGAAAATAATGCTAGATATAGATTGAAGGCACACATTATGAAACCGCATGCAGAGGTTGAAAGACTACATCAGCGAAATGATAGTATCAAAAGGCTGAAATAAAGAAACAAAAGCTTTAACAAAAATACGGGTGGAAGGGACATCGACTGCACAGACGGTAACCGCGTATTGACTACATCATTGCGAAACACCCCACAGGCATTTTTGATATACTTCCTACATCCGTTCCACCCCGTATTTAGCGAATCATGGTAGGCTAGTTTTAAATTCATTAAATATATTATTATACGTACTATAGAAAGATATATATTATATCCTTCGGTAATCTGGACTCGTTCTAGAGCCAAAAAATCGAAGACAAGAGACATTCAACAAGCCGCACGGGGTCGTATGGTGGATCAAGGCCCACTCCTTCTCATAGGCCTATCTGTGTCCCAGCAGTGGGAACGTTATAGGCTAATTATGCTAATACTAAGTGTTTATAAATATCTTCACGAAATGTTTTAAAAGGTTCACCGCAGTATCAGCGTTTTTAATTCATACTCAGTCTCTTGATAAAAAAATAATAGCTAAGTACGCAAAACCTAATTGTCATTTGATAGCTTTGAAAATGTCGACATCAATCATTTTGCAATCGACACATTTTTTATGTAACATTAAAATATTGTTAAAATCATGTAATCGTTATTTTGTCCTTCAGAACTTGAGAACAGATTTTGTGTAAACAATCTCTAATGTGCGAATAATTTGAGTTTTAGCACGTACCGAATGATGATTTTGCTTGGTACTGTGGTATGCCAACAATGAATGAGATCCGTATCCTCCTAGACACGTAAAATAACAAAACATAAACTGACAAAAGTCATCAATTGCATTATCAAGTGAAAGCAATTAGTTCACAAAAATAAAACATTAATTTACATACTACAATACATCTTTGCTTATTAGGAGAAACAAGTGAAAATCGAAAGTCATTTATTCAAATTAGGCTGCAGAACTTGTACTTTTTGAATGACAAAAATTTTAAGAGCCAACAGAACACCCACTCTTTACCACCTTCCTAGACTTTTTGGTGGGCGAAAGAGGAAGCAGAACAAACTCCCCAGCAATCTGAAACACGTCCACATCTACAAAAACCAATTTGTATTCAAAACATTTCGTACACAAGTTCCGCACAAAACTATCAACAAACCATCATAAAAATCTCACACTAACCTCTCCGCAGCTCTCAATCGCATCATAATTCTCTATACGATATCAACGACCTCTGCCGTCACCATTGAGCTCCACGCCGCCGGTATCTCAATTAGACTCGCTTAAGGATACTTTACCGTACATCCTCCACGATACTACGGGGGAAGTAGGAAAATGTCAGAATGTAGGAACTGTCAATAACGATGCCTATCAAATTGCAACAGGAAGTCGTCTTTTGTTTATGGTCGAATCTTGACGAGCGATCGTTTCCGATGTAGTGGGATACGCCTACGATGGGGCTTTGAGATCATTCGTTGGTATATATCATATTGTTTTTTTGCTAAACTGTCGTTAAATTCTCGTTTCGTGGGATGTCAGTAGGTGTAATGTAAGCAATTGAATGTGTTTTGGTAATAGATTATGGTTCAGTCAATATCTGAAAGTTGTCTGCCGAAAATTATATTCCAAAACAACGATAACTTTATTCTTCCTTCAAAGATAATTCCGGAAAAATCCACAAGTGTCTCAGATTTCAAAGCTAGTATAATAAATTAAAATAACAGCCCACTTTGGCGTCAAATTATTTCCGTGTACATAAAACGTCAAGTTAATTGCAGCGTTACCGTAGAATCACATTTCTGTCTCTTATTCTGCACTTCCATGAAATGAAAATGAGGAAAATATTTGTATTTCTTTGAAGGCGCAGTGTACGGTGTTTCAGTCATAATAATAAGCCTTGCATATAGACACAGAGCTATTGTTAGTGAAAGTAATAGAAGCGCCTGCAGAGGTGTCTGATATATCAAGTATTGAATAAAGCAATTCTGCTAACTTCAGGCGTACTGGAAAATGTTGCACTTGAGAGTCTAGAACATTGACGAGCTGTTGAAACTTTTATTATGCTTGGTTTAGTATGTCGATTATATTGGTAATGCAGCATGTGGGCTTTCATGAAGATCTGCTAATGGATGACTGACTAACGAGTTCGAAGTGAACAAGTCAGTTAACTGTCTCGTTAGTCCAGTGATTGTTAGTGCTACTGCTGAGCGTCAGCATGTGGTCCTGGGTTCAATTCTCAGGTCGAAAACTTTTAACGGGTTTGTCCATCAGGAATTTCGCAGTAGAAGCACGGGGTCTAGATTTGTGACCTATGTACACGGGACATAAATAAAGGGTGTAAATAGACCCTTAACGAAGCCGAAAGGCACTTTGTTCTGTCTGCGATATTTTTTTTGTTCTAGACCATACCTGGGAACCTTCTAGTTACGAAGATATTGGGGGTCAAATCTAATGAAAATACATATTTTTAATGTAAGAACTTTACTTTGAACACCTCCACGACCCTCGTACTATTCAATCCATCCACCAGCACATTTTTTAAGGGCGTTATATTGAGTCCTACCGTCAAACGTGATTTTTCACCTCAAGAAATAAAAATCGTTTCCCAGCAATCATTTTTGCGTAAAGTTACTTAGTTTGATATACAGAACGCTTGGTAGACGGCTTCGTGAAGGGTCCGTTTACACCCTGTATAACTTGCGAAATGTGTACCCACTCCACTATACAGCAATACTCTGAGAAATACTGTATTACTATGCTTTGCCACACCCGGGGAACAGGTGTGGTGAAATATTATTGGTTAAGTTATGTTTGGAAGCGTCCAATTCTAAGAAGGTCTAAGGGCCAAAAGAACGGTGACACCCGTTAATAGTTCTTAATACAATTCTTCCAAAAAATTACGCAATCCTTACTACCGCCTTTGGTTCGGGTTGGACATAGTGTTATTGGGTTTTTCCAAAGTTTGGTTTTGTGTCCGATTAGTGGCATTGGGCTCGCCCCTATTACATGGGACTGAAACATAACTGGCGCAATGTGGAATGTGCGTACTATAGGGTACTCCTCCGCCTAAAACTACGAGTTCGTAGCCGACCACACACAGCAGCAGCAGATGACGTGTCGCTGCGACACTACTGGTTTCTATGTATTTCTATGAAATACCTTCCGCAGCTAGCGACACATCGTCCGACTAGATGTCGCACGACCGCAGAAGACGTGTTGCCCGACCGCAGATCAGTAGTGCCACCGACGTTGAAGCGTCCATCTGCGGTTGGGTTCGGAATCATGACTGCAACGACATGACGCTACGACGCGTCGCTCCGACATGTCGCAGCCTCACGTCGTCTGTTGCTGCTGTGTGCAGGTCGGCTACGGACTCGTACCTTTACCCTTTGGGGATTACAGGCGTGATGTTATGTTAAATTTTATTTTTTCTTATAGACTCTGGTGGCGGTGGCAGTGGCATCAGGAAGCTGTACGCCCTGCGCCCTCTCAGACCTACTGGCAATATCAGGTGGGCAATTCGACAATATTATATCTTCTTTACTTTGTTTCTAAATCTCTCTATATCTCATTGTACCTGTTTTTAGCACATAGTTTCACTACATTAGAGTCCTTGTCAATCATTTTGAATGAAACTGATTCATGTACACCCTTTCAAGTAATCTTCATGATTGTCCGAATAAGATATCTTGATTTAACGATTATGTCCCTGTTTCTCCCATGAATGATCATGTTATTGTAAATAATTTGTTAGAAAAAATTCATGGGCTGATGAGAATTTTTTTGTTTTTTTTTACTATTATTATTTCCTATCACATTACGCTTTAATCAGCATTACTAAAATTTAGTTTAAAATATCGTTGTACGTAGATCTTACAACCGCAGATCTCTGGTGGAGGCGGACGGTGTCTACCCGGGTGCCAATCACCACGACCCTGGCCTGCTGTGGACCGGACTCGGACGGTAGACGCGCACACACTCCCGACCAACACACACACACACCCCCCGACACATCACACACACACTTCGACACGTACTCATACACACCCCCACAGTACGCACTCAATGACCAGCGTATGAAAATGACCCCTGTATTTCAGACGCGGAAACCTCCGCGTATTTCACATTTGAAACCTAATTATTTAGATGTAAGTGGTGTATCGTTACCGGAGATTATTTTAGCGTTGCAAGAGTACTGCTATCTGTGAACATTGAGATTGTAACGCTAAGTATGTTATCGATCTCACATCTAGTCAATTGCTCTGATATAACTTGGAAAACTTAACTATTTCGTAACTACTTCTCTACACTTAATAATAAATTTTCGTATCTGTATTTCAACAGCATTCTCAGATTCGAATGGGTCAAAAGCATGCCAAAAGTAATTGAATTTTGGTGAAGGAATTCCGTAAACTATCTAGGAAGGATAACATCATGAATAGTTGAGACTTCTTGTAATATTTCGCATAGTTACTTAGCCTAATATTTATTGTTATATAGAAAACATAAGTCTCATATCTTTGGATTTTAAAGTTTCTTAATATCCTTTCTCTTCATAACTGATAGTCAAAACAGATTTCTTCATATTCCTGTTAATAGTATAAGAATTTTACCAATCAATGTCTAATTAAAACAAATTAAAATGTAATCATCTTTCATTTTCCTAATCTTAAGTCTTGTCACTGTACCTATAAAAATACCTCTACCTATGTAAAAGTTGTATTAAATATTACATAGACATAGCAGACTTTTAAATTATGTTTCCAAGTTCACATTTATTTGTTAACATTTTTGAGAACTGAATTAAAAAGGCAGATTCCACCTCATTGAAAAAAGAAAACGTATTTCCTCTATCTTTATACATTTTATGTTTATAAGAGCAAAATAAGCCGATTTAATGCCAATTCCTTTGTAAACATAACAAGACACGGTAGGTGTTTTTAACTTTAAAAAATAATGTACGGCTTCCCGTTCTCGAAGACAAAATTGAATGCAATACAACACTTTGAAAAGAGCCACCCCAAGTCTTGTGTGTTTCTTTTTAATTTCTTTGGTATTCTTCTGCTGTCTGTGATATAATGATTTTTAATCATTAGTACAACCACCAACGAATTACTTTTGTCTGAAATGCTCATTTTTTTTAAATTATTTTGTGAAGCTTAAATGATTTTTCTAAAATAAAAATAAAATTTATTTATTATTTCTTACCTGTCTATTATATACCTAAAGATCCTTTCACTAATAGATTTAAAGGCTGTATGTTACTTCAACCTATGAATATGATCTCTGCCTAACAACATAATTACAGTAATATTATGTACTTAATGTAGTTAACTCTTAATACAATTTAACTGAAAATTACTTTAGGCAATTAAGTCGGTATGTAAACTGACATTGGATAATGAACACATTTTACTAAGTAATTTTATAATACAAAATGTCAAAGTCCGCTTTCACCACATAACTCACTAACTGCGTTTAAAGCTAAAGCTATCTAAAACTTGGTTCTATCTCTGTCACCTTTAAATGGTTGACTGAAATAGAACGATGTTTCAAACAGCTACAGTATAATATCCGCATGTTAACAAAATTGAAATTATTTAAACAGTGCCACTAGATTAGCATTAACGTATAAAAAGTAATAGATTTTCAAAATACAATACAAAAAAATTTTATAAAAAAAAAAAAATAGATTTAAATATGAGGGATTTTTCTTTATTTTTACAGATAAGAAATAAACTAGCTAAAGTAAATTATTATTATATTTTTTATCATTATATTTATTTTATTTTTTTCATGTGCAAGTGGGCTTTATATAATGTCAAATCAATTACAAATAAATACAATTATATTTAAATCAACACCTTGGAATCATTTCGAATTATTATAATATTGAATGTTAGTTTACGTACAAATTATAAAGAATGTTTCATTATATAATTATTTAATGTAAATACAATTTATCTTCATTGCATTTAATGTACGTTTTAGCATTAAATGGATAAATTATAGAAATATTTAGCTTTTAAGTATTTAATTGTCGCGATATGTTTATGAAATTAATGATATACCTATTACATTGCTCATGTGTTTTATTTACGAAAATATTCCTTAATCTTTAGATCCCCCCTAAAGCTACCCAAGCCGAGAACACCTTCGCATCATCTACCCAGAATATACTTAGTTAATAGTCAGAAGACATGTTTTTTCTATACATCGTTGATACAAAAGTACATAGGTATCTACTACCTATAAGACTTATAATTACGTATACGCAAAGAACTAAAAATAGTCACACCGTGTGCATAGAATATCAACAAACCAATATGATGTAATAGGTAACATGACACAATTACTTGGAAATAATTATAATAATTAACACTTCCCGGACATGCACATTTATATGAATCATTTGAAGCTATGGATAGATATGCGCTTAGAGCGCACAATTCGCCCACCTGTCGATTACGATGGCTAATACAAATAAAAAAAACTGGTATAAGTACTAGGCACCCAGAAGGTGTTTTGCAATGAGTCTCTGCCCGCTCTAATCTGCGTCAGCCATTAGACGTAAAGTGAATACATTTAATAAATAGAATATCACGTACCAGCCCAGTAAAGTAAAATAGACGGCACGGTTTCCGCAGTGGCTGAGTGATTGACTGCTGCGTTGCGAGTCGCGGGTTCGATCCCCGCAAGGAACGGATATTTGTATGGCTTACAGATATTGTTCCGGGTCTAGCTGTTTATGTGTTTGAGTTTAAATATTAGTAAAAAGCACGGACCCACGATATAGGAGAAAAATTTAGTGTGGGCTTAAAAAAATATAATAAGGGCTACAGGTTTATTGTAAAAAAATACCTTAAAATAAAACTGATATCAAAGTAATAACATGGACTATTTGCCTAAGAATAAACACACTTAATTAACGTCCACGAAAATAACCATCGTATAGAAATGACACAAATAATAACACAATGATGAAACTCCTGTCTACACCGCAATGTCGTTATTGTTTCGAGCCTCCCAAGAGTACAAGCTGTCTACAGAGAAGATAGGAGACCTCATGCAGCGTGCATCAGACTCAGTACTCGGCCTAAATGTATGGGACAGTTGATTATTTTTCGTGATTACGGTCACCTAGAGAAAAATCTTCACTGTAGCTGAACCACATCGTTAAATATGTACCCATATTTCTGACACAATCAGCTACTGACAAGAAACAGTCGGCATAGATGCTGACTGATAACACGGCCAATTGCCGGTAATTCCAAAGACGTACGGTCAAGAAACACTTCCTTATTGTCAACCAATCATCGTAATAGCCTCGTGAACGACAAGCTATCGACTTTTGGGAGAACATTATCTTATCTAGCTAGTTTGTGGCAACGACGCCGCACCCACGCGGTGTTGGAGACACAGTAAGACAAAAGACAATTTGTGAAATATAATAAAACGGCCTCATCGTTAGTCCAGTGGTCGCAAGCGCGGTTTTTCCATCAGGAATTTCTAAGTAGCAGCCACGGAGACTGGATTTGTGGATTTGTATTAAATGGAACTTGAACATAACTGGCGAAATATGGGTTTATTATTAGGTACAGCCCTGCCTAACTCATCGGGGATTACAGGCGTTATGTTATGTTAAAATAAAAGTACATAGGGAACAACACAACTGAAGAGACAACCCACAAACGTACAGTGCGGTGCAGAAGTACAAGGAGGGCTGACCCCAAATAAATTGGGATAGGTACTAGCCAGGAGAAAGAGAGAGAGAATAAACCTACATACCATTACCTACTCCCATTTTCCCAAAAAAAGAGTGTGCATGGAATTTCTTGCCCATTCTTCTCCATGAGATCTACGCCTTGAAATGGGTAACTACAGTCCATTCAGAGTGTTTGTGCCCCTGTTTGGACTGTAGGTAGCTTATTTTTGACTATTCATGCGCCTGTAACGGGTATATTTGAAATAAATGTTTTAAGATTTAAAAAAAAATCCTGGAAGGGATCGACAGAGGTAGAACCCACATTTCGCCAGTTATGTTACGAGTCTATGCCAACTCTTCACCCTCAGCTGACTGGTAGAGAATGCCAAAGGCTTTAAAAATCCACCTTTGTAACTGTGTTTATGAGTCACTACTCTGCTAATTCATCCACCTTGTTTATTATGAACAACATCAAGCCGCCCCTGCTTCGCACGATTCTCATGACGCGATAAAACATCGAGATTTCTTATATATCACGTAAACTTGATAATTAATTATCTAAAATTTTGATAATTATCAACAAGTTTGATGAGATCTCACGATCATTTAGATTCTAAATGATCGTGACATCCCATCATCGTCCTGACTCAACCGGATCGGAAATGTCCTAACCAAAAGTTCACAGCAGTGGGATCGATAGAGGCTGACTATGACCTGACTAATCTACCTATAGTAACCTCACTATTAGCAGAGCCATCGTGAGTGAAGGCGTTAATTTCACACTGTAGTTAGCAAAGTCCCGATGTAATCGGTTTATGGAGATGCAGGCATTTGCCAGGATTAATGTCGATTGCCGCCTGACACCAATTCAGGGAGAATCTAGACTTAGGCCGGATTCTAGGAAGACGCTCAGACGCTCAGTCAACTGGATTTGAGCCGAGATTAGCATTGACGTCAGTTTGAAATAGATATATCGGCATGAACAACGTTTCAGGTGGCGAACCAAAGAGAAATAATTTACTGATAAAAAACACAACCACCTATAAAAATTCACGTGCATGTGAACTGAGGCACCACACTCGTTTTTTTTTTCCTTTTTTTGATGAGGCGTTCTGTGGTGTGATGGTGTCTGCCTACCCCCATGGGAAAAAGGCGTAAGTTCATGCATGTATGTATGAAAGAACATTCAAAACTTATGTGGAGGCCAAGTGTTGCCATACAACGTGGCAACGCCGCCAGTCTCTGCACAGTTAAGGACGAGTTTTTTGATGCCCTTTTATACTTTGTTGTTAGTTTATTTATTTTAGGTTACTTAATAGTTTTTAATTAATAATGTATTTAGTTAGTTTACTTTACTGAATAAATGTTTGTTAAAACTTATGTCCGTAATAAAAACGCAGGAATTTTCAATATCTCCGTTATCAGCAGGCTCCCAGTTATGACGCAGATAAAAAAACTACCGCAATGAAGGGACGATCAAGTCACTGGGTTTTATTAAGTGCAGTTTTAAGGTAATCTTGTTTGACCATCACCACCATAACCCAGGACCCACTAACTCACAGTGGAAACTAATTCATTAACATGTTAAGTAAACATGAGTCTCTCCCGTGGGTTCATTCAGCTTGATACATTGTTATTACTGTTATCACCGACACACAAGTTGAATCACGGTCATTGCCTTATCAGTTATCACATGAATTAAATGTTGTTGTTAATTAAATAGGAGCTTAGAAGTACTACCAGTAGCAACTGTAGTACGAAATGATTTGTACTGGGCTGGGATTTCGCATCGAAAAAATAATAATAAATAAATAAATAAATTTCTTTATTGCCATAAAAACAGGGTACAGAAAAATGTGAGACCCTGGCTCCAGAGCTAGGTTAGAGAACCTGTATTTCAGGAGCCAAATGATGATCTTGCATTGTACAATCACAATTTTTCATTACTTATTGGAACCTCATTTTAATTTTATCAAGCTTCTACGCTCCGCAGTTTGGGCTGTGCGTCGTTGATCAAGGAAATAATGAATTAAAGATTTTAATAAGTAAATACAAACGTGCGTGTATGCCCACATGTATGAATGTGAACTAAGCCGGTATGGGATCGTAGCAGGTGGCATTCAGGTAGCGTCTGCCTACCCCAATGGGAAAAAGCCGTGAGCTTATTTATAAAGTAAATGGGTTTGACTGTATTCAGATTAATATCCGATAGTTATTTAATACATTTAACATAACATTTCATGTTGACTGCCTCATTAATCTAGTGGTTGCAAGCGCGACTGCTGAGCATGAGGTTCTGGGTTCGATTCCCAAGTCGGACAAAGTGTTATTGGGTTTTTCCATCAGGCATTTCCTAGTAGCAGCCACGGAGCCCAAATTGTACCCGGTTGACGGCAATAGGCTAGCCCCTTGCAGAAATGTAGGTTTTAGTAACAACCATATTTCGCAAGTTATGTTAGTTCCATGTAGGTAATTAATAGCGGATTCATTATCGCCCACAACAGGCTTATAGTAAGTAATTATCACTTTTTTCCTGTTTTTTCGGGGTTTTAATTCCCTTTCCTGAGCAGGCAAATTTTTTATACATATTATCGACTGCGTAAATAATAACTGTAAGTAAAAAAATACAAAATAGTGTGGTCATACGTTTTAGGCACCACAAACTATGAGTAGCAATTACCTTTGTTTTTCAGCGTCACACTTAGCCATTAGCATTGTTTCCACAGCTGGGACAAAGACCTCCTATCTTAGAGAGTGCTGCTCCCTGCTGAAATCTTCCGAATTTTAGCTTCGTGTCGGGAATACCTGGGGAATTCTAAAACGTCCGGAATTCCCAAAAATTGGAAAAGTAAAACTTGATTTGTATTCATAATAAAATTAATTAATTTTTAATTAAATCAACGTAGGCATCATGCAACTACTGTACTACAGAACGACTGCCTCGTTGGTCTAGTAATTGCAAGTGCGACTGCTGAGCATGAGGCCCTGGGTTGATTCCCGGGTCGGACAAAGTGTTATTGGGTTTTTCATCAGAAATTTCTCAGTAGCAGTCACGGAGTTTGGTTTTGTGCCCGGTTGCTGGCAATAAGGTGGCCCCCTATTACATGAGATTTTAACGTAACTGGCGAAATGTGGGTGTATTAAATTATGTACACTTCTGCCCAACCTTTCCGGGATTACAGGCGTGATGTTATGTTATGTCCTCATGATGTTTTAAAAGAAGAGGTGATGATATAAATTAAGCAAAATGCCTGCCTGAGATTCAACCCACAATTTACGAGTTTAATCCACCCCATGAATATTGTATTATAATCAAATCTACTTCAACTACCCCACTCTGTCCACTACATGTGTTTATGTCGGCCGTCACTCAAGATTCTTTACGCACCATTTGGAGGGTAGTCTAAACTTAATCTTGTGTAGTGGCTCAGGTTTATTAACCCTCAGTAAGGGCATAATATAATATAATATTTATGTGTGTATAATAACATTTGATATGATAAAAGGTGTCCTGTTAGGTAGGGTGACTATGCAATAAGTAGGAGACTTTCATTCCTTGACTTGTTAGAAATTAGAAGCCAGAGGCCCTAGCACGAACACGCGACGTAAATATAACATACTTCAAACGATTTACAACACGCTTTTATTTGTTAAGGTCGGCTTTCAGTCTTACCGGATTCAGCCGAATACCAGTATTTTACATGGAGCGACTGCCTATCTCACCTCCACAAACCAGTAAGTACTGGGTAATACCGATACCCCTTGGTAAGACTAGTTTTCAGACTAGTTTTCGGGTCACTGACTACCCGTAACGACTGTCAAAGACCTATAAATGAAACCCGGAACCAACAGCTTAACGTGCTTTCCGAGGCACGGAGGCAACACGGTATGTAACGGGTGGTCACCCATCCACGAACCAACCTAGGCAAGCGCGGCTTAACTTGAAGATCGACCCGAGCGGCTGTTGTTATTTAGCCTGTAACTATGTAAACAAATCTTAGAAGTTAAATTTGACCTACTTTTCGGTTCCGATTGAGCTGAAATTGTGCAAACAAATATTTAGTTTAGATAACAATGCACGGTTAGCTAAGCGACGTCATTGTAAATCCAATATGGCGGCCTAGTTATTTTTTATGCATTCCCATGATATGGGTATTAAAAGAAAGGGTTTGCTGAGAAGAATCCGAGAAATAAAAAATGACGTCACTCAAAAGCGAGTTTTTTTAAACTATAATATTATTTTTAATGAAAAATACAACTATTCTAAAGAGTTGGGTTTTCAATTTACACGCAGCCCCAAAAGCATGACCACCGTAGACAAGGATTTCTTTGACGGAAGAATCGACAAAATGACATATAGTGCAAAGAAATCTGTCATTGTGTCGACACAATCTGTCATTTTGTCGATTCTTCCGTCAAAGAAATCCTTGTCTACGGTGGTCATGCTACGGGGGCAGCAGGGACTAGGACACCTCCGTCTATGAAAAGGAGTGGGCTGTAATCCAACACGCGGGCCCACTACTGGGTTGACAAACGTAACTTGTCCTCTCTGCTTGTCTCCCTTATTTTATAAATATTTAGTAGGATATCGGAATTCTTTAACAAAATGAACATACTTGTCTTCAAATTTTTGGATCCAGGATATGCCGGTTATAAAGATGTGAATAAAGGCTTAAAAGTAAGCTTATTCTATTTTATCTTTTTTAATCGTTCAAATTTACGCTACGTTTACTCCGCGCGTTCGTGCTAGGCCCAGAGTGAAGGTTGTTGAGGTTAATGGCAGCAATTATGTGTAACTAGAATAAAAATAACGATCTTTATTCCGAAGTATTTCGTAAGAGTATCAGAAGATAGATTAGATGATTAGACGTACCTAGATTTTTCATAATAGCCATTGAGTGGAACAGTGGATAAGTCGATTGGAAAGCAAAAATGGTTTTCCCAACTCGGTTGGGGTCGACTTCAGCTGAATACCAGTATTTTACATGGAGCGAATGCCTATCTGACCTCCACAACCCATTGAATACTAATACAATACCCATAATACGATACCACTTGATAAGACTGGTTGTCAGATTTTCGGGCCACTGACTACCTCTAACGACTACTAAAGATCTACAAATGACAGCCAAGACCTGTTGGTCCCGACTGTCATTTGTGTGTCTTAACGTAATTGCCGAGGCACGGAGGAAACTCTGTGGGCAAACGACGGTCTCCCATCCACGGACCGACCTTGGCAAGTGCGGCTTAACCTTGAAGATTGACACATGAGGCTGTTATTATTTATCCACGAGCTCCTCCATATTCATGTTAAAGTTAAAAGTTATAATTAGGTACTGTAATGTTATTACATCCATTACAGTAAGTAATTATGAGTTTTAATAAGACTTTTTTAGTGGAGGTTAGAATGTTTTATAATTTTAATCATACTATGGATAATGAGATTGTGACTATTTATTTATTTATGCACACACAAAATACTCTACAGGTCACATTAACATAGAGCTAGAAAGCAAGAGCACAAAGGTACTGCTTATTGTATAAGAAATTTCTACCAGCAGGCCTGCGAGAGGAAAGTTGGATTAGAATTTGTCACTATCTCCAATTAAAGAAGTTTACGGTAAAATAGTTTAGTCTCTGTCTTCCATCCATCCATACGCAAACCGGTTACAAATAAAATTAGGAGCTAAGACACTGACACCATTCAGTAGCAACATGCAATGTATTGCAGAGATAGCTCACTCGACAATACAACTGTAAGCGCAAATACCGCCGAATACTGCTGAATGCAAGTTGGCGCCATAGTGAGCTAATATTGATGGATGCAACTGAATCCAACATGGTGGCAAGATGGGTGATATCGCTCGATGCAGGCGGGATGTTAAATCTAAGGCGTTGTTGGATTCAAATATGTCTATGGTGCTTAAATGATGACAGGGTAAACTATAACTTCTTGGCCACGTTCTACACGCTCATCGGCACGCGTTTTAAATTCGCGACTGAGGAGAAATCCAATGCAAGGTGATGATTAGGGCAAGCTAACTCCCGTAACGTATCTATAAACAAGTCAAAATAATGACTTGAAGAGAAGTAATAATTTAAGATACATTTTTTATTCAGTATTTTAGTAATTGCTTGAAGTTAGAACTGTCTAAAGTTATAATTCTTAGCTTTGCTTTCTTTGACGGACTTCGTTTAAATTCTTGTCTATTGCATAAAAAGTTTGCTTAAGTAATTACTTTAACTTGACTATAGATGCGGGTTTAAGAGTCACCGAGCCGTCTTTCGAAGCGATGTTACTCACGCGAAAGAAACAAGACGAGTCGCATCGCCCCAAGACGGTGACGAGGCCTTATGGTGGATACCTAGAGAGTTACACAGGTGACGTGTTTAGTCTAGCAGTAGGTCACAAATATCTACGCAGCCACTTTAGTTAACTGAATTCTAAGACTCCAATTAATTTACAATAATGAACGTCACTTTAATTTTTCCACCAAATAATCTTGCTAAGTATTTACTACTTACCAATTCTGTTTTCTTACTTTTTATACAATTTTCTGCAAAAGCCTATTTTGTATTATTATGTAGTTTCGAACTTCTTCTACAGGTCATTGTCATAAACAGTAAAAACATTCCAGAAGTTCTTAACTACTTAGTAAAGCTATACAGTCGCTTTCGGAACTCGGATCATCCAATCTGAACCAGAAAAATATCTCTCAATTAGATTTAAACTTCAATTTGCCACAAAGACCACCATTTAACTTATCTAATTACTTGCTAATTAATTTATAAAAACTCATTTATTTTCCGTTTAAGAAAAAGTCAAAGCCAAAGCAAAAGACAAATAAATTAGTTTTTGGGATGGTTTTTTTTTTATTAATTATTAATAAACTTTGTAAAGAGATCTTCCTACGGTGTAGTCTGAAGCTAGTAAAGAAATACGATACAATATCTGACCAATCTTTGGCAGTTTTTTTACCCGATTTTACTACCGTCAAACGGAGCAATGTTTGGGTAGGTAATTCCAAACATAACAAGATCCCTAAGCAACAACACCTATTCGACTAAAGGATGATTTCCACCAAACGGCTCGTATCGCATCGGATCGGAACGGATTTTACAATCTTTAAACGATATTAAATCATGTACCCAGTACTTAAAGTCTATGTTACCAAGCCGAGCACAACAGCTTGACCGCGGGCGTCTTCCGCGACATGCGATCGTATCCGAAAGTATGCTGAGACGCGCGATCAGTTCCGTTCGCCTAACCTCGTCTCCGACACGGTAGGAATGAAACTATTTGATTAGCCGCAGAAGCGGATACGTTCGCAAGCGACGGTATGGATACGATCGTGTGCAGCGAAACGATCGGTAGTCGCCGCATCCGTTCGTATCCTTTCCGATCCGATGCGATGCGAGGCGTTTGGTGGAAGTCATCCTTCTTCGTTTTTCAGAAGGTAAGCTTGGAAATGTACATTTCTGATACAATTATAATACTACTATTAGTTTTTAAATTAGCTAAATATTATACACATTTATAAACTAAAATAACCTAAAGTAACTAACATAACAATAAACTTTAAAATGGCGTCTAAAAACTCCTCCTCAACGCTGTCAACTGGTAATGTACCCAAGAGACTGGCGGCGTTGCCACGTTGTATGGCAACGCTAAGCCTTTGGCCAAGGTAAAAGCCAACCCTTGGGTCTCGGAAAGTGTCTACTAAGCTTTTTGAAATGTCCTTGAAAAGGCTGTGAATACTCGGACCCCACGGTAATAAAGTTTCAACCCCAAACGGGTCGAAGATATAGTTACTAATAAGGTTACTATATTTACGCCGCATGAGGTTCTCTGCAGCCGCAGCGGCAGCCCCAGCACAGCAAGATGAGCTAGGAAGATGGGATGGCGCAAGAGTATCGTCAGATGTTGCGTCTCACACTAAAGACCTACCCATCGTCCATGGAGACAAAGCATGCCGTCCGGTCATTTGCCATCGTCGCATACCAAGCCATTGGGTTCTCCGATACCAGTCGATGATTTTTAAGGTTATTTAGAGTCTGTCAACAGCTGTAAATGTGTTGCCAGACAAACCCAAGCATTACTACCTAGGGAGTTTCATCCAGCTTCATGTGACGTAGTGACACTAGGTTTTTTGCTGATATGTGATTTTGACTATTTATTATTTTAATTTGAGCTGATGCAATACTTACGTAGTTTTAAGACCATTTTAATTAACAGTAGTATTTTTTAGATATTGAATTGTTTATTACCTTTGTTGCTAACATGAACTGTATTTTTAATTGATATTGAATCAGTAATTATTTCAATTTTATTGATTGATGCAATACTAACGTAGTTTTAAGGCTTTGTTACTAACAATTATGGACATTTACTTGATCTGAAATAAATTTATTTTATTTTATTATTAGATACGCATTAGTGAATTTGTGTCGTAACTTTGGTCTCGCTTAAAGGGTGTAGAATATTTTTTATTTTGCGCCATGCAGCTGCACGTAATGTCATTGGCTACGGACAATTAGATCGTAAAATCCGTCCTAGTACATCCTTGAGATTGCTGTAGTCACTAAAGATACGCGATTATAACAAAAAAAAATGTCTTATCCTGTCTCAACCAAAACCTAGGTTACCCTATTGTCCGAAATAAACCGCGCCTAATAACGCTTATGCGGTAATAAACCGAGGTGCTTGTTGTCTTAGGACACCGCTTCCATCTTGAGATGTTCACCACGTGTATACCTCCGTGTTACAGGTAGGGTACAGGACATAACGGGGGAATTGAGTTATGACTGTACCCATTATGTTGGACTGGACCATATTTTTGGCCCCGTTTGATTGTGACCCCAGGCTAAAAATAGAGTTAGCGTCGTGTGAGAAATGGTACGTCGTTGTGTAGCGTTCTTATATTTTACCAACTGGGTCGCTTTAATTAAGGACCTAGGGTCGACTCCCGGGGCGGGCAAAGTGTTATTGAGTTTTTCCATCAGGAATTTCTCAGTAGCATTTGCGGAGTCTGGATTTGTAGCCGGTTGATGGCAATAAGCTCGCCCCCTATTACATGGTACTTAAACATAGCTGGCGAAATGAAGGGATAGGAAAGGAAGGGAGGGGAGGGGAGGGGGTAGGATTACTGGGTAGGCAGGCAGGACCGTAAATAAATAGAAGCTGGGTTTGTCTATGTCGTCATATTTCACAGATACCAAGTTAGTCAAGAAATAAAAAAACAGTTACGTTGACTAACCACTTATCAACGGTCATCTGTTATTTGACAATTGATTGCAAACAAGTGTAGCAGCATTATACGACTATCGATTGACACAGATGACCCATTGTAATCAGCGCGTCATGACTCGCCATTCAAGTCGAACGACTTGATTCGAGTCGCACTCTGGAAACGTTTCTTCGAAGGCAGCATGAGGTCCTCCTCATGCTCAGCGGTCGCGTTTGCAACCACCAGTTGCTCGATTTATGAAAGATACTGGTACTCAGCTGCAACCGATTATACTGGGAGCAGACTTAGCATAGTTGAAAAAGTTTGTCTATACAGATGATAATAACGAGTACGGTATAAAGAACCTATGAACAGCTATGTTTAAAGAATCTTAACCCTCACAAACATCTGAAGCATGACGGCTGCTTACCTCGTCGTGACGCAGCGCGAAGACACGCCACCGCACTATCGCGCGACGGTTTCTCAAGAACGCCAATTGTCGCATCGTCGCCGGATGACCGCTAAACGCTGGCTTCCTTTAATCCTTGATGGAGAAAGTCATAAGCGGATAGCGGCGATGGCCAAAAACGCTGTAAATTCGAACTGAAAGAGTTTATGTAAAAAAAGATACAAATTAACCAGTTACAGGCACTTTTGAAATGTCAAAAGATCATTGAAAAGAAAAAGACGCAGCTACAGTCCCTAAATCACAAGGCATTCTATGCGCTAAGCAGCATCTGAAGAATAAATAACCAGGTTTTTCATACATTTAATATTGACCCATAATACATTTTTTTTAAGTTTCCGAAGATATGATTGACAAAGAACTATTCGGTACTTGGTAGGACGCCGGTCCTCTTAAGGTGTCTGGTAGCAACTAGATGAGTTGCCGAGAATTGAGTAGAATGGCTTGCGATTGGAGAGGCCTTTGAACAGCTAAGCACTGCTGTAGCCTCGTGATGATGGTAGTGATGAATGAAGAACTGTGCGTGCACGTGTGTAATGCTCATAAATTAATAATAAATTAGTGATTAATACCTTTGTCATAAATAAAAACTGTCCCTTTCTTGGTATTTTGTAGATAACCCTGAAGGATATGAGTCAAATGCATGCATTACACGTTACTCATTACACACATCTGTGTACTCCACCTTTTCGTCAATAGCAGCTTGTATTGAAAGTCATATTTTACTAAAGACTTATGAAACTTATATTTTTAGTGATTCAACTGTTTTCCTGGTTGGCATGTTGGTTTCCTCACGATGTTTTCCTTCCAACGAAGTAAGTGATAAATGATACGCACATGAATCCGAAAACCAGCATGCCTGAGAGATATTTCTCGACGTCATAGGAAAGCCAAGTCAGAGGCCCATGAACGGCATAAAACTGTGACGCCAGGTAAGGCACTCACTACACGAAAAAAAAAAAAAGAACTGTTTTCCTTCACTAACTGATCTTAACTAATGGACATGATACTAATGTGACAACTGAGATAATACTGCATCGCTCTCATAATTTAACAAAACTTTATTTTTTTGATTGGATGATTCTCCTCTTCTAATCAAAGAGAGTTGGGTGAATCGATTAAAGGTTAGGGGTGCAAAATCGATTTGATTCCTCATCATCATTATCTTGCCCTTATCCCAATTCATTTGGGGTCGGCGCAACATATCTTCTTCTTCCATACTTCTCTATTACTCGTCATCTCATCAGACACCTCCTTTCTTGCCATATCATCCTTTACACAGTCCATCGATCGTTTTTTTGGTGTTCCTCTATTCTTAAACCCATCCACATTCATACTCAGAACTTTCCGATTCGATTCCACGTCGATCCCGCTATATCACTTACCTTGGACCACCCAGCTCTGCCGACCGCGTGTCCACCCACGTGTATTAGCACACGCTCCGTCGAAATTCCTTTTATCTCACTTTTACCCGCAGTCCCGCACTGATTCCATCTAGATTTCACTTGCTTTATAATTGGACGAACTGTTAACTTAACACGCAACTCCTTCTGAGAATTGAATTAATAAACAAGAGCTTAAGAAGGAAATTGTTGATTTCAATGTCGTTTGCCGCACCTTCTATAAAGCTTGCAAAAATTTCAATACCTACTCGACCCAAATGTGTGGGACAGCTGATTGATATGACTTTTCATCGATTAACATAGTGGTTCTCCGGAAAAAGTGCTTCAGTTTGATGGTCTGTAGCACACCCTGGAGTATGACTATACCGTTTCTTTTACACGCTGTATACATATAATATGAGCGACTTCCACTGTCAACTGTCTCCATGAGTTCAGCCAGCACCATGATTCTATTGTATGAAGCAGCAGCTAATGTTTTTAGTAACTGACGAACTATTTCTGTGTGGATGTAGGAGAATGTACGAGTACATACTTAATTTAAGAGAAAATTTCCACGACGATGTCCCAATAACCCTACATTTACTGTGGTGCCAATTGAAAAAGCGCGTCTAGCATTTTCAACTGGATAAACTCTGCATTATTGGGTACTAAGTTTATTTATGTCTTGCCTTTCTGTACATTGTATGTTATGTATTGTTATTATCTGGGATGACCACACAAAAAAGATTCCTGAAAACCTTAAATTTTCATGAAACTTTCCAATTTTTATGTATTTTTTTTTTAATTTAGTAATCCTTCACGTTCTGGGTTATTAACTAAAGATTAGATTTAAAACGAATACGTGACATACAAGAATTGAATATTCTTTGAAAATATTAGAAAAAAAAATACTTTAGCCTTAGGTAATAAGGTAGTGTAGCTTCCTTGAAAAAAATATTATTGTTGTAATGCGTACTTTACTTGTTCAAAAATAGACATAAAAAAATAATTAAGTAATTTGTTTATGCTAGCCATAGAGGCCATTGGACTAAGCACATTTCATTGGATAACTATTTTTTTAATGGAAATCTTTTAAATAATTAATATTTATTGATAAGTACTTAGATTACATTATGTGTAACAAACACAACAACAAATATATTTCATAATTAATGACCAAAATACCTTATCATTAATTAATGATGTTAATGATAATATTAGTGACCATGTTTAAACAACCAATAATTTCGATTATTTATTTGCAATCAGCAGTACATACCTAGATAACTCACAAACCTAGCCATTCAAATTATGCCTTTGTTTACTAAGACACACACACATGCAAACATACACACATATACATGCGTGTGCGCAAGTTTTCCTGAATCATGCACGGCTGCGCGCTCTTCCGGTCATGCGCAAAGAATATACAATTATTTATTTAGGAAAAACAAACAGTAACATATTAGAGGTTTAAAATAAGGCCAACATTGTAAACTATGATAAATATGCTACCCACTACGTTTTCTACAGATTACTTTAAATACTTAGTAACTAGAGAGACATATGTATAAGATGTAAACTAAAATAACAGTTATAATAATATGTGATGCACAATATACAAAAAGTTACATAGACCGGGCATACAGTACATATTTAAACATATGAATATATATTTCACATTACTTCACAATGGTCGGCAGCCGATCCTTAAGAATTCCACGGATTTGCTTCCTGAATAGGTTTTTACTGAGAAAAAGTACGTCGATTAAGCTAAACTCATTGTTGTAAGTCTCAACCAAGCGATGAAGAGATGAGCGCGAGCCAGCGTTAGATTTACGAGGAGGGATCAAAAAGTAGTGAGAATGATATAGACTATTGATAACTTAATAACTTATTTTTCTACATAGTTTCCGAGTTTCCTCTACACACCGAGTCCAGAGCTTTTCCAAGGCTTCAATCCCTTTCACAAAAAAAGTTCCATCACCTCGTTATCGTCTTCGTACCGGTTTCCCCTTAAGTATTTTTTCAATTTGGGGTAAAGAAGGTGAGATAAGACCTGACCACCTCTCCTCAACCGGTAGCCTAGACCTGAATCCTCCAGCAATGTGCTCAGAGGATTCAGGGCTAGACAGCACCAAAGTGGGCTCAGACTGTCGCCTTGGAATATTCCCCGTTTAATCCATACAGGCTCATCGTTCCCCTGGATCTGTCGACATCTTGGATATCGAAAGACCGTCCTCCATTGCCCCATACACGACTCAAGGAAGGCGCGTAGAGTTACATCTATCTTGTACAACTCCAGCACCATGAGCCATGTATGTGGCACCGAGTCGTAGGCCTTCTTATAATCTATCCAACTTGTCGACAGATCCTTGCGGGATCGACGAACCTGTTGGCTAATGGCCATGTCGATGAGGAGTAGCTCCTTCGTACCGCGGGACCTATTCCTACATCCATTTTGAGAGGCAGACATAATGGAGTTTTTATCAATGTGTGTATTAATTTTCACTCTCAAAATGGATGTAAGAAGTTTATAGACCGTCGACAAACACGTGATCGGTCTATAATTTTTGCGTTCCGCGGGACTACCTGACTTATGGAGCAGGTGGGTAACGCCTGTTGTTAAAAACTGCGGTAGGGACCCAGACTCTAAGCATGGCTGGAATTGGGATGCCAGGCAAGTGTGTGTACTACTAAGCCATTTGAGCCAGAAGTTGTGCAGTCCGTCCGGTCCCGGTGACTTCCAATTCGGTAACGAACGAACTGCTCTGGCTACATCTAAAGGTGTTATCAAAATTGGCACCATTTCTGGGATAGATTCACACACTCGCTCGACATCACGCATCCAGTCAGCCTCAGTATGACAGACGGGTACCGCCCAGATGCTGCGCTAGAAAGAACTCGCGGCAGCATCATCCGGGCGGCACACGTCTGTCATATTTTTCTCGGGTCGCTCCCAAGCTCTGTACACCCACCTCTCATCGCTCTGGAACATGCGATTCTGTGAGTACCGATCAACCCGTCGCTTATACCTCCGAATACGGTTCGCCCATGCATAAACTTTCTGCTTCAGGATGTCGATGCGCTCTGTGACACGGGACATGTATTCTTGAGGACTGATTTCAATCCCCGAGAATGCCCGCCTCACAAAGCGCATCACACTTGGTCGTGTATTGCCCTCCCTGAAGCAGTATAATTTGCCGATGAGTACCCTGGCCCCGTCGATGCGGCGCTCGATCCTGCGCTGCCAGGCTGGTACAGCTGGTTTTGGTCGAGTAGCTCCGTCACAATTTGGAAACTTGACATTAGCTAAACGACATGCCGCAACAGCCCCACAGTACAGGATCGAGTGTGAATCAACGAGGTTCTCGCTACTCTCGAATATATTCTTGAGTTGCGAGTTCAAGGCACACACCAGCGCCCTATTTTTATTATGCATGGGTAACCGTGGTAATCGGGGCCTAAGTTCGGTAGGAGTGGATCGATACTCGCGAAGCGCATCTTCCAGAACGCTCCTCAATCGGTCGTTGCACTGGCTACTTACCATAGCAACCCTATCATCTTCTTCTACAACAGCTGGGTTGGACCGCGGCAGGGTTGCGTCAATAACTGACGCTTGCACCGTGGTTTGTGTCGGAGTTAAGACGATACGGTTGCTCAGTACCTCTGAGCGCAGCCTATCAAGTACGGCGTCGTCCAACATGTGATTGCGTTGGATGACCCGCACCTGATCCGACAGTCGTTGGGTCGAGACGTTGACGGTTGGTTCAAGTACCTGGAATAGAGACAGCATCCTAACACGGTACGCAGTGAGGTTAGTTTCCCCCTCTGTAGACCCGTAGTATGCGCGCATGACGTTTTCGTTTATTGTTTGAGTCCATCTCATGCGCTGCACACAACCACCGGCAGCGGGGACCCGGCTCGGGGCCGGATGGCCGCTAAGTCCTAAGCTCCTCGGTGGCCGGCCTCTCCCCTGCCGACGTACAGGTGTTGGCGACGTCGGCGGAGAGAAATATTCGTCGCTCGAGCTCGACGCAACTGCCACTGCCGGTGACACAGGTGATCCGGGATCCGGCGGCAGCGAGGCGGAGCTGAGCGACGAGTCCGGGGTTGTAAGGCGTGCGCGTCTGTAGGCAGCTCTCGTTATCATTTGGTCATTTTCATCAAGTTATAATTATAACAAATCATACACATATTATTTTCAATTTTTCATATTGACGGCGTTGATAGACGTCATTTTAGATTGTCGTGGTCGATTTTTTTAGTTTTTCACTGTTTGGTTTTCTATCTGCTTTTATTTAATTTTTCTAATATTTGCGTTGTTTTAAAAGTCTATTAAAAGAACTATAGTAAAGATGTTTGTATGAAAACCAATATTTATATTAAATAAGAATGATGATGATTTGACCGATGCTTGACATACGGGGTTGCCAGTTTATTATTTATTTATTATTTTCATTTTTATTGATTATTTATTTTATTATATTTATTATTGATTGATTGATTGGATTGTTCTACCCAGTTAATTATAGGCAAGTTGAAGTCGCCTGTTAAAATAATATTATCAATGCGAAGACATACATACACACACACACACAAACACACACATACATTTACAGAGAATTAAGAAAAGTTAAGTATATCATCAACAGCGCTTGGAGGTACGTAGGCGGCACATATTCAATTATACTTATTATTGTTGGAGGGTATTTTCACTATGACATGCTCGGGTAACGCTAACAGGGGCGAGAATGAAATATAGGTCGGTTTTCAGTTATTTAGATACCAGCTATAAGTACACCGCCGCCATTCTTTTTATTAGTGAGTACACGGTTACGATCGCATCTAAATACCAAATAGCGGTGATCAATAAATTAATTATCGGATATTTCTGGCGTCAACCAGGTCTCGGTCAAGATAATGACATCATATGTATGCGACAAAACATTTAAATATAGGGTATTTAGTTTAGTCCTAATTCCTCGACAGTTTTGATAATAAATGGAAAGATTACTATCATCAGCCATTTTCAAAGTGAGAGAGTATAATGAGATTAATCAGTAAAGTATATTTGAGACTAATATATTTAACTAGAACAAACCAAGGCTTATAACTTTCACGGTACATTCCCATTATAATATCAGGAAATAAAAACAAAATGTAGACACAATCGACATAGGTAACTATAATATCCAGCAACAATATCAGGATTGGTGGCAGGACTGTGATGTATGTAACGTTATTGAGTAAGATAATTTTACATTGTAAACAGCGTTTCAAACTCACGGGTAAACTTATAATCACACAGCTGATCGCAACAAGACATCATATACCAACGAATGACAACTTATTTACAATTTGAAGGTGAAATAAACAATACAATTCATGAATAGTTATTACCGACAGTTTCATTGGAGGAATTGCTAGAACTAATATTTCTAGAAATGTCGTCTTCCGAGCAGATCGCGAAGGTAGATGAGTCATCAGTTTCCTTGACCAAAACAGTTTCATTTCGGACCCATACGTACCTACTTGAACTTGTTTGTTTTGGCAGCGTCGCGACTTTTGCGAAATAACTCCTTATTACGAAGCATCAGGTGTTCGTTCATGTAAACACGACACTGAGTTCCAGCGAGACCAACACAACATAATACCTTTAGACAGTCGATAAACGCTTAGCACGTTATCACGATGCAGCCGGGTACTCAACTTCACTATAACATTTTTCGGACGTGCATTATGTGCGTGTGCGTGTGGAACATGGTGAATAGCCACTATATCTCTTTGCGATAATGTGGTATTTGATCGCTGACGCAATTGACTCCATGATTCCAACCAGATTTTCACCACGTTTTTCGGGCAAGTTTCCTATTTTAATATTGCACTGTCTAGCATGTTGCTCTAGCCGATCTGATTTATTTTCCAGTAAAGATATAGTCTCAGACGCACAAGTATTAATCCTTGACGGCTTGACTCCATCTCTGTGATGCGTTTCATATTGTTCGCTGAGTTGAAGTCAACTGACGACTTCAACTCTGTCACGACCTTAGATAATTCCAGGTGTTTTGTATCTAAGGTTAATATATCCTTTTTGGTAACAGAGAACTTGGAACGTAATTCTTTGAAATGAAATTAGGGGCAAAATGGACGAGTTTATTTACTTGTTAAGAATATGAGATGGATGGATGGATATACTTTTAGGTACATACATAAAATAATAACATCACGCCTGTAATCCCCAGAGGGTTAGCTCAGGTGTACCTATAGTAATTATTCGATCTAGAATAAATAATCGATGTCTTCGTACATAGTAAGTTATAAAAAGCGATAGGAATGGGCAAGACTTAAGACAGATTATAATCTTATAATTATCTTTTTCTGGCTCAAACTGTCTTTTGGGATTAGGCTTGAGTTGGCTTTTAGAGACCATAATCTCAACATTCAAATTCAATTCAAAGGTAGAAGTGAGTGTCCTATTGTCGTCGTTGCTTAGATGTTTATATTTTCTTACTTTTAGTCTTATTTTTATCATTACTTTATAGTCTGTATATAATGTACATAATAGATAGAAATTATAAATAATAAATTTAATATTTAATGATTCAAAGGTACCTAAGTGTTTTAATTCTAACATAATTATTTAAGTATTACTTACAAGGGAAATAATACAATTGTGTGTGTAGGAACTATTGCTATACCTCTACCTTTACCATCGGGGAGAATACGCAAACATAATAATGGTGTTTATGTTTGTTATGATGCTATGTACTAATCACTAGGTAATACTTTTAACTAGCGTTACTAACAAAAAGGAAATTTTGCCACCCAAATTAATTATTTGAATTAATTATTCAAAGAAATTCTAAACAAAAACAATTTAAACAATACTGTAGTTATCATTTAAATAAAACAATGTTATCACCCGATGCTTGAAGTGAACGAATGATTCATGTGTCCCCACTCCTGACCGCTTGCTCTTTGACCGGCGCGCCCGCGCATGTTATAAAGCAACAAAGGTCGGCAACGAACCGCTCATCCGTACAGTCCGGTCAGTCAGCGTCGATCGTGCGAGTCGAACACACGTTAGCGCGCGATTTTAAACAAATAAGAAAATAAAACAAAAATGTTGTTTTTCATAACAGTTTCTGTGCTCGTCGTCAGTGCGAACGCAAAGTTCTACACGGATTGCGGTAATTATTTATTTCTTTTATCTTTTCTTTTTGAATATTTTCGGGAAGGTTACTCTGTTATCTGATACAGGCATTTATTATGTTTTATTAGGAAGTTGCGCGCATTATGTGTAAATTGTAATGTGGAGGTGTGCGCCTCGTTGCAATTGTAATCATTGGCCGAAACATGATAACTGTGTTTTACGTACTCGTACATAAAGTGGCTTTTAACTTCTCACTTACAATACCCTAGTACCTAATTTTTGTCAGGGTAACTTTGTCGCCTCATGCCTGAGTGTAGGTAATATGACAGCATTGTTAAATACAAATAATTTTAAAAGAGTAACCATGAAGTTTCTTGCTGGTTGTTTAGGGAATGACACAACTGTGATCTTAGCTTCAGAAGTTTGATTATTTATTATAAACCTATATTGTTCCACTGTAGGCCAAAGGCCTCCCTTCCCTCCTTCCACATTTCGCGATCTAGTGCGATTCTAGGTCAGTCCTAAGTCCCCATATTAAATTTTTTTGTGAAATTATATGTTGAATTTAATCATCTCTATAATCTTTTATCTCGCAATTTTTTGTTCTCAATCTGGACACTTTGTGCTATCTGTGACTAGTGCAACCTGAATAATTATCTATCTGAAAAAGAAAGATATTCTGTCTTAGGTTGATTTACGTACCTACCTTTACATAAAGTAATGAAAACTTGCCAATTAATAGGTGACGTATAACAAAAAATCATTCAGAGAAAAAAAACATTGTCTCTCCCCCTTGTCCCATTATACTAGATAGGGTTTGATGCAATACGTTTTCTTCTTTCACACTCCCTTGGAATATAATTCTTCCCATAATGTATTCGTTTTTTTCTATTGCCTGACTCTCCGTCTCCATCCATCTACATCCATTCCATTCATCACCCTTCCAGTCACATGCATATAATCCCTCCTCCTCACATTCCCACCAACCTTAGGTAGGTAAATAAATAAAGAAAATTATGCCGAGAAAATTGTCAGACGAAAGGATGTCTAACACGACATGCAACCGCTTTACTACGTTGAGCACTAGTCTAACCACCTCCCTACAAGGTGCTAGCTTAATGTTATTGACTTCCCACACAAGATTCCAAAACGAGCTTAGAAACTAATAATAGGATGTTGTTTACAACAATATCCCTCAATCGATTCAATTACAAACTGGATTTTAACCCTCTAGTTCACCCGTGAGGAGGTCTGAAATTATCCCACGGGATCGTACCACCGGTATAAAAAGTATTAACTTGTCCCAACCTAACCCATAGTCTACTTCACCTTAGCTTCTCCCTCTTCCTGTAATCCATCCAAAGGTTGTCTTGAAAAGATCGTTTCTAGTGATAAGAGCGCTTATTACAATTTTTATCATCATCATCATCATCTGCCTAGCCTTTCTCCAACTATGTTGAGATCGGCTTCTAGTCTAATCAGATGCAGCTGAAAACCAGCATTTTACATGGAGCGACTGCCTTTCTGACCTCAACCAGATGTTTTATTCTGTTCTATGTATTTAAGCTATATGACTGTAAAATTGTATCAAAATCAGTTCAGTTGTTTTTGCCTGAAAGAGTAACAACGTTTTTACGTTTCGGTGCTGATGTTTTACTTCAGTAACGTCCAAACATAATCGTGTAAATGTGACTTTGTTATCCCGACTATCTTACTTCTTAATAATATTCTAAACTTGATAGTTCATGAGGATAGTCTACATTTGTTACTCTTTCAGGAAAAAACAACTGAACTGATTTTGATATTTTTTTACAGTCTTATAGCTTAAATACATAGATCAGAATAAAACATTTGGTTGAGGTCAGATAGGAAGTCGCTCAATGTAAAACACTGTTATTCAGCTGTATTTGTTTAAACTGGAAGCCGATCCCAACATAGTTGAGAAAAGGCTAGGTAAATAATTAAACTTGTACTATGTTTGTGCCCCTACAATAGCAGAATGTGATCAGTCATAAAAAATAATAACAAGACGACAAATTAATAATATACATCTATGGAATAGCTGCAGTAACCACATGTACCTACAATATACTGCACTAAACATTTAATGTGTCAAAGATTATATGGTATTCGCGACATTTATAGTCCATCATCACCATTGCTTAGCTGGTCTTGGCGACCAAGAGTTGTTCTTTAAAGGCTCCTCTAATATTTCCTACCATGGTCTATAAATCAGTTTGTGAACGCTTTTTGGATTCCCACCTTATAGTAAATCGGAATCTTTAATAAAAGATTCCTTTCTTGTCCGTTTGTCAAAGAAATGTTTAACAGTAAGTTAAACATTTCTTCCCTTTTTGACTACATAGTTCGTTCGTTATGCAGTGTTTTACAGTCGTATTTAACTGCTGGTTGAGGCTTTCAGAAATAGCCTGCTGCTAGATAGCAAAACATCATCTTCCTGCCCTTGTCCCATTTTATTTGGGGTCGGCGCAACACGTTTTTTTTTCTTCCATTCCCCTGTGTCAATCGTTACACTATCATTAACTCCTTTTTCATTCATATCGTTCCGCACACAATGCATCCATCTTTTCTTTGATCTTCCTCTCCCTCTCCATCAACATTTATATTCATCACTCTTTTACCACAAGTGTTGCACATCCCTCCTCATCACATGTTCCTACCAAGACAGACGACTTCCTCTTCATTTCTTACTTTATCCATTTTAGTCACTCCACAAATCCATTTCTGCTGCATGCAATCGTTTTTTCATCCGTCTTCTTCTCTGTCCAGTTAAATGATTAATTTGAGTCGGTTAAGTTATGTTTCGGGCAGTAATATATCAAAACCAATTAAAAGATCTCCAAAGGATTTTTTACTAGATAAACCTTATTTTCACAAAAAAATGTTAGTTATCACTAGAACATTCTTTACAGGGTGTAAACGGAGCCTTTACAAAGCCGTTAACCAAGCATTCTGTACATCAAACTAGGTAACTTTAAGCAATAATTATTGCTGGGAAACGTCCTTTTTTTGGGGTGAAAAATCACGTTTTACGGTAGGACTCGATGGAACGCACTCAAAGCATTGTGCTTGTGGAATAAATAGTACGGGAGTCGTGGAAGTGTTTAAAGTAAAAATCTTACATTAAAAACATGTATTAAAAAAAAAATATGAAAAAGTTGGAACTTCGACCCCCAATATCTCCGTAACTAGGTTCCCAGGTAGGATCTAGAACAAAAAAAAATGATTGCAAAGAAGGGGCTATTTACACCCTTTATATTAAGATAAATTTCTATCATGAATAGGTGCGTGATAGATAAAAAAATAATTTCAAATGACCTGTAGAAATGAACTGTTACTTTGTTTCACATATTAATGTTTGTTTAATAATAGAGACATCAGCTGTTGTTTTATCGGCAACGCAGGGGTCAATGCTCTGTTGGTCAACAAAGAAGAATCATGACATTTTCACTTTATGATAATAATATCTGACTGAACTATCCTACAACACAGCAAAACTTTTTTTTGTTTGTAGAAGATCTTAACTTGTTATTTGTTAACCAGCATGCCATGCACGCATGTCTTAACGGCATGTAAAGCCAAGTCAGATGCCCATGGGCGGCATAAAAACTATGACACCAGGTTAGGCACTAACCACACAATAAAGAAAGAGAAAGAACTAAATAAGGTGTATCTAGATAAAATTTAAGAAAAGAAGAGAGGATAAAGAAGAACCAAACTATCATCTTCCGCTATCTTATGTGGATTCGGAGTAGCATGTTTCTTTTAAAACAATAAAGAAAGGAAAGGAATTCTGTTACTAAGAAATATTAGACTATACTTTTTGATTTTCTCTAGACAAAAGTTGTACCTAACTCATCATCTGCCTAGCCTTTTCCCAACTATATTGGAGTCGGCTTCCAGTCTTACCGGATTCAGCTGAACACCAGTATTTTACATAGAGCGAATACCTCTATAACCTCCACAACCCTGTCAGTACTGGGTAATACGATACTCCTTTGTAAGACTAATTGTCAGATTTTCGGGCCACTGACTACCTGTAACGACTGTCAAACATCTATAAATGACAGCCGGGACCAACGGCTTAACATGCTTTCCAGGGCACGGAGGAAACCCATCCACGGCCCAATGCGGCTTAAACAGTAGATCGACCCGAGCGGCTGTTATTATTTAGCCACGAGCTCCTAAAAAATTTGTACCTAACTCAGGAGTGTACATAAAACAACAAATTATGAAAAAGAC
This sequence comes from Noctua fimbriata, assembly GCA_905163415.1. Lineage (NCBI taxonomy): Eukaryota > Metazoa > Arthropoda > Insecta > Lepidoptera > Noctuidae > Noctua > Noctua fimbriata. The sequence continues at coordinate 2,823,641 of LR990933.1, read as the reverse complement.
TGCAATTCACTGACACGTGCAAGTTACACTCTTTGTTAGCCCGTACGACATGTCTTTATTAGAGGTGGCACCTATAAGTAGGGCCAATCTATCTCCTGTATTTGCGTCGCACTGTAATCATTCTTAATCATCATATTCAGTGCGTCATTGTCCACCACTAAACACGAGTCTTCTAAATGACAGTATACTAAAGGTTTTGAAGAAGCAAGTTTGAGAACGTTTGAGATTTTTTCCTGAAACAAAAACGAAAATTGATTTGGACAAAAGGGTACTTAGATAACTAAACTTTAGTTATCTACTTAAATACCATTATAAAGTAAGCATTCATCTCTAAAAGTGAATAAAGAAGAGAACGATTTTGAGTTCAAGTTAACATAAAAATCAACATACGTAAGGCATAAAAATCACCTCGGACAACACTGAAAACCATAAAGAATTCACAGTGCGAAATGTCTATTAGCAGTGCTTGAAGGAAGACAATTCAATATCGTATCGTAATATCGTATCGTCGTCCAATATCGTGATATAACAGCTAACAGCCACATTGTGAATAAATTCCTACGCCTCAACGCCCATTAATTTCTGCAAACATTGTCATACTAATCTATAGGTAAGTAGTAGTAGTATAGTCAATAGCCAGTATTACGTTACCCCTGTTTCTTTATTTTTCTTTGCAAGAGGGGATCAGGAAATGCAAGGCACTGACTTTACTACTCAGATTGCTACACTGATCCAAACTGCGCAAAACAATGCATCGTAGTGTATTTGTTTAATGAAAGTGAGGAATTTTAAAAACTCATGCCATTATCGAAAGGACCAATGCAAAATCAACAATGATTGAATATCTTATCGAAACCTTAGTAAATAAGCTAATTTAGGTTATCTACTACGTACTTCATATTTTTCTGCGTCATTTCCTTGTAAGAATTATCAAAACTTATCAATGAATTTAATTTAGTCATTTCAAAGTAGGTCAAATTTTTCCCTCGTAATATGTGGGCTGGTGTATTAGCATTTTGACCAGGCCAGATTGCTGTACAGGCTTCCTCAAATGGGCATTAAAAATAGAATACCTAAAGCGCAGTATTATATTATCTGTGCCTAAAGTAAACCTATTCTATGTGTATTTTGAAATAAGAATGTGTGTTGGATTTTATAATTTGTATTACAGGGGCGACATCTTCAAATTGAACAAGCCCCTTTAAATAAAAAGAAAAAAATCTAGGTGAAATAGTTGAACTAAACGAGTATTTAGCTAAACTTAAACCCTAATTTGTGATGCCAAAACATTTACCACTAAGTAGGCAACGCGTCGTACAGTTTATTCATTTTTGCAATTTCCGAATCATGCCTATAATAATGATCATGGTAAAAAAATAATAACTACATTACCAACAGGGCCATTAGTTTTTTGGCACAAACAATAATACATAATCATAATAATAGTCCTTATCATAATGTTTATTTAATAGTAGCAATGAGTTTAAACGGCTATTCTATGATCAAGTAAAATGATACGATCTTGGTGATATAGCTACCTACTTGGTGACTAATCAGTGGCGACATCGTATCAAGCGGAGTAGCTTTGTTTATATAAAATATGGGTGACCAACTAATGAGACATAAACAATGTAGTGAAACATGCATTCATCAAAATAAATTAGTGTTTATCTTATTAGTAAATGTTCTTTATTTAATAAACTAACTAGGTATATACATTATTACAAACTAACAACAAACTACAAAACGGCAACAAAAAACTCCTTCTCAACGCTGTCAGCTGGTAGTGTGCCCAAGAAACTGGCGGCGTTGCAACGTTGTATGGCAACACTTAAGCCTCTGGCCAACGTAAAAGCCACGCCCTTGGGTCACGGGAAGCGTCTATTAGCGTTACAAAGTATCAAACTATAGATCTTTTAGGCATTTTACGTCTTAATTAGGTATAAATTGACTGGCAAGCTAGTTTCTTTCAGTTGCAACTACAACTTAACCATAGGTGCATGGAACATGTAATTAGGTTCGTACCTATCTATCTAATAAGCCAGGTTGTTAAATACGTGGCGGCGTTCTGTAGTTCGTGCACCCTCCTTGTATGATCAAAAGGTGAAGGGATTAGCAACCATATCGGAAAAGGTCTACAGGAGCACCCGACGTTAGAGGTAATGGGCGATATCCTAGGGACTGTCAGCAGCTGTCAACAGGTCAACATAGTCCTTCCTTTCTGAAGTCTTACGCTTGGACAGAAAGCGTTCCGCGCTTGATTTCGGCGTATCCAAATGAATTTCCCGACTTTGGTTGTTCTGCTGATAACCTTGTATACTTGTATAGACAGGACGCATTTCGCGACGCCACACAATGGCTGTGTCCAACTAATGTCCTCGGACATTTGTGTCAGTTCCGAATGTTTTAGTTGTAAATGTAATGTGGTTTTGTTGTCATCTGACGCTATATAGATCTAAATAGTTGAACGAACAGCTATTTCAAGGTTCTGGGGAAATAAATATACAAAGTAGGTACACATAGACAGCCAAAATGTAAAAAGTTGACTCAATTAATCGAGTTATGAGAGATTTTGGAGCCTAAGTTTGTATTTCTCTAATTCACGTCACATTTCACAACATAACATCACGCCTTGTAATCCTCGAAGGGATAGGCAGAGGTGTACTTAATTTTACACCCACATTTCGCCAGTTATGTTTGAGTTCCATGTCATAGGGGGCGAGCCAGACTCCGTGACTGCTACTGAGAAATTCCTGAAGGAAAAATTCAATAACACATTGCCTGACCCGGGAATCAAACCCAGGAAGATTTGTATTTATTTATAAACAAAAACGATCTCACTCACAAAAACAGGTAGCACATTTTCTGACTAGATGGAAGAAATTGTCATAATGCTCACTGAAAACCGAAAGCTTTAAATGATAATAATTAGCACAAAAACCGAAAAATCTTGACGTGAAACATTACTACGGCGTAGCTGATCTACGGCGTAGCTGATCTACGACGTAGGCAGTAGAAGAAGCTCTTCATCCCACGTTCTATTTTTTACATAAATTACATTAACATAAATATTTTTTTTATAAAAGATTCACAGCTCCATTCTGAAACAGTTGGTTGTCGCTATCTCTCTTAATTTTCTCAGTGGAATGTGTAATTAATTTGGTCCCGGTTTTGCTCAGAAAACCTCATTAAGTTCGTTAACTCAAATTACCTGCTTGACGTCAAGCAGGCGCTATTTCTGGAATATTTTAAGTAGCTGAATGGATTCTACTACAATGTCGTATAAATGTCATACATAGGTAGGTAGGGTTGCAGTGGCGAAGGTTCCATACAACCCGATTCCTACCTGCTTCCCTTTGAAAAATGGCACAGTCAGTATTCTATAGCCAATAATATCCTATACAGTAAAGGTATGTACTCCGGCTTACCTCTTACAAAAATTGACCCTTCGCTACTGTAGGTTGTGATTCATTCATTAGACTTCGTACGTCGCCCAAAATGTAAATGTTTAAGTCTGTAGGTAGGTACTTTATAAAATGACGTAGAATAGAAATATCCTTAAGACACATAAGCTACCATTTCGTAGACAAAACAAATCTAGCTATTAGCTTGTTGCGTTCAGTGTAGTCTGTAATTCTAACACATATTACACTAATGCTAAAAAAAGTACTCTTTGGGAAAATACACTGAGACAAATTCAACATAAGTAAGTCCTTGTTAATGTCGAGATCAGTAGTAAAATCAATATCTGTTCGTACCCTATAGACTCTTAAACTTCTGAACCGATTTTGATGAAATTTTGCAAAAGTTATGTATACGCTAGAGGTTTCTGAAAAAAAAGGCATTGCAAGTAAATACAACGCTTGCCGAGCACAACTAGTTAGTAATAAGAATAACTAGTGATGTACTTGGGTTACACGGGAAACTATCAATAATAATCGCATAACATGCGATACAGAACGGTCTTACATATGTTATAATTAAAAATATTTATTGCACAGTGTTAATAAGTTAATTAGTGTCATTACGTCATATAGGTACCTACATTTTCTTGTTTCTATGTTATTTATATTTTTGATAGTCTGAAACAACCATATCCTCATTTTATAATCCTAGCGGGTATCTCGCAAAAAAGATTACCAAGGTATTTAATTGCCCAAATTTCCAATGGTACTTAATTTGAAGATTGGTCTCTGGGACATCTAGGGTTGGCATGATTAAAACAAGTTATTTTTAAACACATGTTTCAAACAGTGTTTAAAACAGTTTGATTTTAAGCCGTTTAATTAAAACAAGTTTTAAGCATTGTATAAAACAATAAGAAAAAAAACAAGCTTTAAAACTACTTTTCATGGCGAATGAATGGATAAAAAATGAAAATAAATTAATATTTAGGAGTCTAAATATCTTGACAAAAAAAACCAGTTGAGTCTATGCTCTTGCTATGTTATATTTTTGAACTTTTATTGGCATTGTAATTAAATAAAACATTATTTTTGTGATAAATAATTTATTCAATCCAATAAAGATCTAAGTACCAGGATTTATATGGGACAAGACAACAGCTATTTTCGAAATAAGCATTAGAATATTAAAAATTTCTCATTTTCAAATCAATCAAAATTGTTTTTATTTTTTTTTCAATAGCTTTGCCCCCTATTATATGGGACTTAAACATAACTGGGTAAATGTGTGTGCACATACATGGTATACCTTTGCCTAACCCTTCGAGGATTACAGGTGTGATGTTATATCATTTTTATTTTTAATTGTTGATATGATATGATACGAAAGATCTAGTCTAAAAATGAAGCATTATAGGTCGAATTAATTTTAAATAATGCCTAAACTAAACAGAACAAAAAAAACCACTTGTTTAAAACAATTTGAGCTGTTTGTTTTATACAATTTAAAAAAAACTTTTTTCCCTGGGGATATGGCATGGAATTTAACAACTTATTTTTATGTACCTACATTGTAAGCAAATAAAGACCTATTCTATTCTAAAGTACTGAAAGCATCCCGGTCAGCTTTCCACGATTAGGTAGTAGATATACCTACCTCCTAACTTAAGATATCTTTGAAAGAGCTAACACGTCACTGTTGGAAAACAAGTCTCTCATAAATTACCCCATCACAATTCTTATAAAGTGAACAAAATGGAATGCTCAAAATTATTTCATTCTTGTAATTTCAATCGTTCTTCTTCTATTTGTTTTCGGCAACGAAGATGGGTAGTAGCTAAACAAGGATATCTGAAAGGCAATATGGCTTGAGACAAAAAGTGAAGTCTCTTGTTGTAGTGTTAAAAGATTTTGAACCATATTGCCCTGCAGTTGACTATCACATTACTAAATCGTTGTTTTCTTTTATTTCCAGGTTCAAAACAGGCGACGGTGCAGAACGTGAGCGTCAGCGGGTGTGCGGAGGACGCGAAGGAGTGTGTGCTCAAGAGGAACACTAACGCCACCTTCAGTATCGACTTTACACCTAGTGAGTACCCACCGCCTATCCTTAATATCTGGTGTCGAGAAAACTGTCGGAGCACCACCATTACCTACCTACTAGAAGTACCTACACAAATAGGTACTCAAACAGTAGGCCGTATGCATAAAATAAGAGCCCATAGCCTTATACTCTCTCCCTACCTACTATAATATAGCTATCAATCAATCAATCAATCATTTTATTATCAGGCAACTGAGGCCCATAGATAAAAATACACAAAATAATCTTATAAAATAATAAACTAATACATATAAAAAACCTTATTTAACTAAAACTAGACACGAATCGTTGACGGCGTCGTGTTCTGCTGCGTGGTGTCTGTCCTACATATATACAAGGTGTGACATAATAAACACAAGAACTCCCGTGTGGTCTCTCGGACCACGACACTGAACAACATCTATTCTACGAGATCCTGAACTTCACAAAAAAAAAATTACTTTCTATAAGAACTGACGCGATCAGCTAATCAACAATTTTTGCAAAAGTCATAGAACAAGTTGTTCAGTTTCATGGTCTGAGACACCACACGAGAGGCCTTGCGTTTATTATGTTACACCCTGTATAGCTAGACCTAGACCAGATCGAGGTCAATATCACACACAAAAAAGTTGGTACCTATGTGTATGGTTTACTGTACCTACCTACCTACTGTAATAGTAAGTAGGAACCTATGTTAGTTGCATATTATGTGGTGTGGAGTTGTTGTGTGAGGTGATGCGTATCACCTACGAGTTCCGTCAAATCAAGGTTTAACAAGTTCAATAACTAAAACAACAAAATAACAATAGCTAGGTAGGTAACTACACTAGCTACATAAGTATATATTTTCCTGCATCTACTACCTACGAGTATAGTATACCTAAGTAGTTTTTGTTGAGCTATGTTAACAATAATAGTTTCAAGTTTAAACAAAACATGGTTAATGATACGGTACAGTAAATAGAGCAACGCCATTTTCCTGTTTTTAAATAATGTTTATAGCGAATAACTAGGTACCTGTTACGTACCAACTAGCCAACCAAGATGAGGAAGGATAATGTAATTAACGTCCATGGGTAGAGCGTCATATACAAACCACATCATAGTTTTTGAAGCTGAATATTCTATTTATTTATTCTATTTATTTATTTTTTTATTCTTTTCTCCAAATCTACGACTGTTTCAACATAGCATAACTTTACGCCGGTAATCCCAGAAGGATTAGGCAGAGGTGTACCTATTGTAGAAGGTACACCTCCATTTTTCCAGTTCTGTTTCCCATTCTTTAAGAGGCGAGTTTATTGCCATCAGCCGAGCACAACTATTAAGACTCCGTGGAAAAACCCAGTGACACTGCCTAAACTCGAAATCTAACAGTGCTTCATGTTCATCAGTATTCAGTAGTGACTGTAACTGAAACCACACTAGACCACATGTTATTTAAATACTAGATTTTGCCCGACCACTTACAGACGACAAAAGCTGTATTAAATAAAATGGGCGTATCTAACTTACCCATAAAGTTCCTTGAACGCATCATTCCTCACGTAGGTGTGTGTGGGCTTTAAATAGTCCCCGGAGACAAGTCTAGTGTCTGCGTGTAAAACTTACGGCACTCTAATTTTACTCAGATAATCACCATAAACCAGACATTTCCAAGAGCTCTGAAAGTGACGTAGACTGTATTCTATTTTATTTTCCACTCCTCAAATTATCTTTTGATTAGATTTGACTCATTTTCATTGAAAGACAGAGTGAATAATTTCGGACTGTATTAGGAGCTTCATTGTCGCGGCTTCTGCAAGGTAACGTAGTTCCGCTAGCTAATTTAATGATCCGTATGAATAGTAGGTAGTTTAGTGGGCCACTGTCGGTTCTAGCTTACATATGCGGTTGGTGCTCCTTGCTAGATGTTATATCAAATTTCCCTCCCTCCCACGCAGTCTGACCCTAAGTGTGGAGGATCCTCCTGATGAAAGAAAAACGGTTTGTTCTTAAGACTTTTGTTTCTAGCCTGCTCGGTCCCACTCCTGGACAAGAGCCTCCCTCCACTCTTTCTATTTTTCGTGAACCCTTGCGTCCTCCTTCCATACTTACATTAAAAAATAACTGAATCATTTTCAATGGCTTGCTGGCTAAAATAACTAAATAAAACTAGCTACGGTCTGTTTCTTGACAAGATTACCAATCCTACCCTAAAAGTTCTTGCTTAAGACCCATTACAATATTACACTTTTGTTTTAACGCAACTTTCTTTATTTTCCAGACAAAGAAGTGAAAGGAGTCCAGACGGTGGTCCATGGAGTGATAATGAACTTACCGGTGCCATTCCCACTGCCCCAGCCTGATGCGTGCAAGGACAACGGACTCACCTGCCCTCTGCCGGTAAACAGTTTACAATTTTATGCATCTTACATCGCTTAGTCAAGCACCAGGTTTGTCCATATTGACGGACTGTATCCCCACTGCAACACAACTGCCAAACTGCAGTTCTATTGCAAAATGTCTACATGGCTAAATAAACCTACGACACCTGAACACAGGCCTTCTCTGTGAGAGGCAGTGCATCGATCTACCATGTGGCCCCAGTATGGCTTGGTGAAATAGTTTTTACACGCAGTTTGTAACAGCAGCCTTTGAAAATCTCTTAATATTATTCTGTTGGCTACACTGGGGAAAATTAAGACAGGGTGGGATTCTTACCACAAAATGGAAGACCACCGATGTAGCTCTATTAAGTCCTCGTTAGGTTAGCATCGTCTAGCAAAAAAAGAAAAACCTTACCCTGAATTTTCATCATTATCGAGTACTATTATTGACATTAACCTTTCATTTTCCAGGCGGGCAAGCAAGCAAACTACCAGACAACCATGCCTATCCTGAAGTCTTACCCCAGGGTCAAGGTTGAAGTCAAATGGGAGCTCAAGGACGAAAACGAAGAAGACCTTGTATGCGTCATGATACCCGCCAAAATACATTAAGGAACTAAATGCCTGATTTCTATGTCTTTACCCCTGGTTTTGAGAAGCAATTAAAAACATATTTTATGACAGTTTTTAAAACTGACAATACGAATTCGATGGTGTTAAGATAAACTTAATATTTTATGGAATGTGTTTCTCATTTTTGCCACCAGACTGCGCTAGTACAGTTTCAGTACAAAGTGGTTATTAGGCGCAATCGAATAGGTATAAAAACTCGCACTAAGCTCTGTGAGCAATTTTGGTCAACCGACGTGCTTTCAAAAACTAAGGGTAAAATTATGATGGAAATGAAAACTAATGAACTCTACAACAATTTCTACAAAGCTATTTTATATAAGTTATTTTAAGCAAGTCAAATCACCTTCGTGCCTTCAGACTTTTCTTCATGGACCAGTAAATTAGTTAAAGTGTTTCAATACACCGTGGATGGACATAGGAAATCAGAATCGAACTTAAGTTTTATTATAATTTCTAAATACTTAATTTCATTTCACTCTGATGAGTTTTTAATTATTTTCAAACCAAACTTTCGAATCTCGAGAACTTTCGGAATTTATATTTTTGTACTAGGAAATTACGTTCTATAGTAACTAATTTTAATTAGTAGGGCAAAAAAATTGATGGTTGTGTTTAAATGACAGTTATTATCTATTTTTAAAGCTTGAAACAATGTCTCTCTAAACTCTATTTCTCTCTCTTTTTGTATTATTTCCACACATCAGTATAAGAGTCGGTTCCCACGACCTGGTCGCTACCAGGTCCTCATAAAGTATATGCGTTCGTGAGACCAGGCCCTTATACTCAATTATGTCTTCATCACCATGTATGAGATTTCCTTAATTTATAACAAATTGTTTTCCGCTAAATATAGGTTAAGGATTGTGGTTTTGTACATTATAATAAATTATAGTTATGTGTAAATATATGCCTTTTATTCTCCAAATATCTTTAGAGAACCTACCCAGATATGAACAGATGCATGCATATTCGACGATCTTAACATAAGTGCTGATGGATTGAGGGTCCACTTTTTAAATCCTTGTGAAACGAAATAAATATAATTTTAATTATTAAGTTATTCATGACAGTTTTAATTCAATTTTAAGATATTCATGGCCCTTTGCTTAAGTTTTTACTAATTTCCCTTGAAGTCTTCTTTCGTTTCGCAAGGATTTAAAAAATGATCGATCCAGCCCCCGTAGCATGACCACCGAAGACAAGGATTTCTTTGACGGAAGAATCGACAAAATGACAGATTGTGTCGACACAATGACAGATTTCTTTGCACTATCTGTCATTATGTCGATTCTTTCATGCTACGGGGCTGATGCACATTCTTAACTTGCAGATATATATAATAATTCGGTCTCTAAATTAATGATAAAGCTCAAACTCCATTACAACCTTTCGGGGGCGTTTTATTACAAAACTAGCTGTGCCGTGGTTTCACCCGCCGCTTCTGGCTTGTTTTCTTTTTGCTCGGCTCCTATTGGTCGTAGCGTGATGTTATATAGCATATAGCCTTCCTCGATAATTGGACTATCCAACACTAAAAGAATTTTTCAATTCGAACCAGTAGTTCCTGAGATTAGCGCGTTCAACCAACCAAACAAACTCTTCAGCTTTATAATATTATATATATATAGTATAGATAAAGTCGATAGACTGTTGTGTTAGTGGGTACCTACATGTTGAAGTAAAACATAATAAGTTTATCTCAGGTTCCATTATTGCCACTCGAATGTCATTTACAAAAATATTTATACATCAAATCAGTCGTTTTATATTTAATGTCTGTACTTATATCTTAAAGTAGATATAATAATTTATGTACTAACTCCTCAACTTATAGCTGGATACAAATAACAATTTAGTATCAAATACAAAAACGCAAAAATGATCTATAAAAAAAATACATACCTAATTAATACATCAAATTATCACATAACAAGACGACATTAGAAAGGAAGATTAAAGTAAAATTGCCCGCAATACGAGATTCGGTGTCATGTGAAGAGGCCTCCTAAAAGTTCGAAGAAATAAATAAATTAAAAGGCCTTGATCCAGTGGGATTTGGCAGAAAAAGCAAAACCAGGAAGTACTTCGATAACCCAGGTACTCTCTCAAGGAGTTGAAAATATACTGTATACACAAAATACGCACTCAAACACGGAGATGCGGCTATAAGCCTGTTAAACCAATACTTCTTGTCATACCATGAGTTTATGATGACTACTAGATCTCAAAAATGTTAGACTATTCAGCAACCGCAATCGCAAAGACAACTTTTAGTGCTGCATGAATCTTTTGGCGCGTCGCCATAGTCGAAACTCACGCCGCCATCTTGTTTTTTAATTACACTTTTTTTTTTATTGGAATTCAGGCCTTGTAGACTATTCTGCCAGCGTCACGTAGTGCCGGTAGCGTAGCAAGGTGGGCCGTCTAATTTTGTACTTTTTGGTAGTGTTAGTTTCTGATAATATTGATTGAAGTTCACACTAAGTGAAAACACTTACATAAACATAAAATAACGCTTTTTTCCTATGGGGGAGGAAACTACAGAGCACTACATGCTACGATACTTACATACTCCTTCCGCCTCGTCCACATTCATACATCTGGTCATACATGCACCATTGCATGGTGGTTGCGTGAAAACACTTCCCTCTTCAATCGATAATATTCTTCACCATTCGTAAACTTCACCGTTCTACGGAAAATAAACTACCCAAGCAATGTGAATAAAATTATATGAGGCCACCGCGCGAGCCTCCTCTACCAAATGAAAAAAGAATCGTGTAAATCGGACCCGGCATCACGGAGTTATGAGGTAACAAACATTAAAAAAAATACAGCCCAATTGAGAACCTCCTGCTTTTTAGAGATCGGTTAAAAAGTCTTGCTGCAAAAGAATCATGCCGCTCTATGACTACAGTTACTAGGCAGACGCTTATCAAAGTCAAAGTATCATTCAACTTTTTAGAAGACATCTAGGGACATCCGTTATACGTGTGTCGTGTCGAATACCAAAGCATACCCTTTTGACCTCTACAGCCACTGAGTCACTGACCAACTCAAACTATGTGCTACACAATCGAATAGCATCATTAGACAATTAATACGTCTTCTAATTACAATATAATTAGTCGTTAAAATGATTTATTGAGAGTTGTGCTTTTATTCGGTTTTAATTTGGCAGATATATGGGCGGAACACGTAAAAGGATCGTCGGAAGATCTTTGATGAGATATGCATCATATCAACATGACATCACGCTTGTAATCTCCGAAGTGTTAGGCAGAGGTGTACCCTTTACCCCGCATTTCATCAATTACGTTTAAAAGCCATGTAATAGAGGGCGAGCCTCTTGCCATCATGAGCACAAATCCAGACTCCGTGACTGCTTATGAGAAAAACCTGGTGGAAAAACGCAGTAACACAGCCTAATCCGGGAATCGAACCGACGTGGTCCTGCCACGTCTTGCTCAGCAGTAGCACTTGCGACCACGCAACCAAACGAAGCAGTTGAAGAAATATGCAAACCTGTATAAAACCTTGTGAGGTATGAAAAAAAAGCAGAAACCTTAAACAAGCAAACTGGACTCCTATGTACCCTATATGGATATAAAAATACAAATATCCACCACATCCATATCATCGTGATAACCACATAATTATGAACTTTGCACCAATCTCGAAAGAGACCATTATGAAGACGATGGCTTGCCAAAATATTTTGTAAATAAGCTTCATTACACCATACTAAAATGGCCAATTAGATAGTGTTTTCTAATTGTTTGCGATAAAATTCCTCAACTAGGTGCAGACTTAATAAAATCCGTCAGTTTCAGTACCTATGCACCACAACAAGCCACGGCGCTGATAAGGTTACTTTGACAGTTTTTCCTTTACTCAATAACATTCAATCAAGATCCTTCACTTTTTCTTAATAGTACTCTTACATCGACCACACAGAGACTGTTCAGTCTTCACTTTCCTAAAATTTATATTAAATTCTTGCCTAAATATCTTCCTATACATTGATTCCTTTACAGGCACAATATTCCCTTTATTGCATTCACTAAAATACATATTGTACATGTGTTTGACGCTTAGGCTGGGGTCTAAGTATTGTTTTTTCTTTGAATATTGTACAACTGGCTTTGATTCAAATGTTGTGTAAGACATTATGTGCTTTCTCACTCCGTCTTTTGATTCAGAAGGTAACGAGTGTGTGCTAGCCTTAGAATGTCCCCTGCCATCTGGTTTCGGCATATTCAAGTCTGTTTTTCCCATATGTACATTATAAACTGGCTTTTGAGATATAGCTAATGTCCCTAAGTAGAAATTCTTACAAACTGTATGCCGATCAGACTTGAGGTGGAAGAAATATTTAAATGTGTATTTCCTTTTATGATTACTAGACATTTTATTGTGCTTTATGTATGTCCTCTCAGTGGTACTCAGTAGGAAATACTTCTTATCATTTGCACTGAGGGAGTAAAATGCTTTGAAGATATGTTCACGGTCATCATCATTGATTTTTCCGTTGCATTTATATTTGCAACTCTTTATGCAGTCTTTAGTGTTTTGTATCTGCCTTTCAGGCACAAATTTTCCTCGTCTGCTGATATAGGCTTCTCCTCGTTGGTGCTTCAGCTTGCGTACATTGCTTGCCCAGGTGTTTGGGTCTGGTATTTGGCTGCGAGATCTCTTCTTTTGAGGCTCTGCTGGTTCTGTTTGAGATGTGTCTGTTTCGCATCTGGAAAATAGAATTTGGCGTCATTAAAATAAGAATTAACTAAATAGGTTTAATTTTAATTAGGTATTAAGAAGTTGTACAATATTTTAAGAATGAGAAGAGAATCATTTTTACACCCTTCAGAGAAGTGCTTTGTACCTGCATTACTGCATTTGATATATCTAAGGACAGGCTTACATAGAAACAAAAACCAAAATTTGTATGCGAAGAAGTATTAAATCTATAAATAATAATATACTCACTCATTATCTTTATCCCTCAATTGCACTTCAGGCTCCAGCTTAGCTATAAAACACTGCTCTTTCGGATAATCATACTGCCTATAGTACGAGTGCACTCCTGTTATCATATGCTGTGGCACTATCATATGTGAAGCAATCTGCAGAGATTGAGTCATGTCCGAACTCTGCAGCACCTGAGACTGAACTTGTCCTTGCAGAGGCTGGAGACTCTGCAGCCCTTGTTGGCAAGACATCACTATTTGATTCTGTGACATTTGTATCTGACTCTGTATTTCGGTAACATGGTGAGATGTTACCGGTATGTGTATTGACTCTGATGTGATTGTCTGCTGGTATGTGACTTTGCCCTGTGATGTTGGCAGTCCTGGGTGCGATATGTGGATGATCTGAGGGCTCTGGATCTTGGTGTTTGGTACAGATGGTTGGTAGACTTGAACAAGATGTGGTATGGAAGTCTGCTGTAGTTGTTCCATGGTTTAAATCTGGAAAAAGTAAACAACACAAGATTGCTAGTTTGATCAAGATTTTTATTTTATAATACTCCATGCTTACTACTCAGTTCAGTAACTTTGATTTTGTCTAAGATACGAGCTTGCTAGTTAAATATACACAGGCAAAAGTATTATTTAAAGAAAATCAGCTGCAAATACCACATAAAGTTAGAATAACAACAACAGAAATAAAATGTTACTTTACAGGTAAAGAATACGAAAAGAATATTAATTAATATTAATATTGAATCCTATCTTCACGCTCTGTTCTTGAGCGAGAAAGCAGAAAAACAAGCTAAAATATAAATATTCAAATCATCCTAGCAAATAGCATACCAGGTAGTTTACATACCTGTAATTCATATTCATAGGTACACGGAATGATTTATGAATACAGATACTTACTTCGAAAGACTGATAAACAGTAAATACAGACAAATTCAGCAGACTTTCCACTACTTGCAAAGTTTTCAGTAAGTATGCCACAGTTCCATCTTACTTTAGGTAAACAAGACAACATGGATGAATTCAATGACCCGATGCAACTTCGGCACATCAAGAAGCGTTGATCAGTTTCGTGTCAACAAATAGTACCCTTTCTCTGTCTCTCGAACGTAAAGCAACAAAGATGAAACATTAAAGCATGCTGAAATTTCGTCACAATTTCGCAAATCTAAAGATGGATATGGAACGCACGCAGCTGTCACTAGTGTTGTCACCCTGTTTTGATAAACCGATAATTTATTTATTTTTCGGTATTCGTTTAATTGACTTTATATTTCAAAATATTTTATTATTTATTCACACTGTAGACAACATAGGAAAATAAATTTGTTAGATTTTAGTACAAAAGTAAAGGCTTGTTTCTAGAGAAAGTTTTACTCACCACCGCAAATTTCGATAAAATGGTAAACATTTACATTATTTTTAACACAACTATTATAGGACGGATCAAATTGTATATTTAGTTCCTCAAAAGAGCATGCAGGATATGGCCCGTTAACTTTCTTTAAGTTCAGAGTCCCTTCCTCATTTGTGCAGATTGTATTTGCTCCGGGCGACATGGGTCCGAAGACTACTTAGAAACATTCTTTTTTACTCATGCTCCAGTGGAAGGGGTGGAAGGCTATTAGATGGTTCGATAAATTTGTAAGGGGGTTTAAGCAACTCCCGCCAGAGGTCAAATATTGCTGTCGATGTTTCTATGTGTTGAGCAAGCTGGGCCCACACCATACACTAAATTAAACTTGTATGGCCTTCCAGCCTTTGCATTGTAGAGTATATAACAAATTTCTGGGTACCATAATGAAATTCTCAGTTGTTATCCAAGTTTAGTGTAAAACAGAAGCCAGTACAACAACAGTAGCCACCGGCATTGAAATAGATGACAAGTAAAGGTCAGTTTCCACCAAGCCGAAAAATCCCCGCGCATGCTCGGCCATCCTCTTCGCCGCTATTCAAACCAAGAGCAAAAGTGCGGTTGGGACCTGCGACGCGCCGCGGAAGATCAACAGAATGCTCGAGGCAATGCGCTGCAACTCGCTGGAGTTGCTCCATTTAGCACTGGTAGTTAAAAGAGAGGTGACGTGCGGGTTTGTTGAAAATTATAGACTGGGATATTGTGTTTGTTATTGCTCTATTAGCAGAGAAAGAAGGAAAGAGAAAAAGCAAGTGGGAGGTCGGCTCCTGTGTGCTCGCGCAGCCTCAAGGACGCTTGAACTGGCTCGCGGATATCCGAAACTGCGCGCTCGCGCATCCTCGAGCAAGCGCGAGGAGACGCTTAATGTCTGCGTCGAATTGTTTTACTGAATGGCAATACTGGTAAAGTACTTACTTTGTTCAGTGACATCAAAAAAGTGCGCTAGGATGTTTTCGCTTGGTGGAAACTGACATAAACTCTGCAGATCAGGTAACGGTCAACAGGTAGGTGTTGCAAAGAAAACCCAAATATAATAAACATAATTTATGCAAGTGTCAACAAAAATAACATTAATTTCTCCTAAACTATTTATCTAACAACAATAGATATAAATTAATACAAAAATAACTACAGCATTTACTATGTTTCGTAAATAAATGCTTTAGCAGCCCTATCATCATAGGTACATAATAAGTGCGTCAAGTTGAACATTAAATTAATGAATATTAAATTATCTTATACATTATTGCATCGGTTTACTATTGCATCTAACATTAGTTAGCTTTTATTAAAGGCACTGTTATCACAAAACTATTCGATAAATTCGCTTAACAATATAATTTTGGAAATTATATTTCACGAGATTTTGTTGGTACAGTTAATCAAAAGAGATGTAGGAAGTGCAAACTAAGGGTTGCGCCGCATCTAGCAGTCGGGAATCCAATTTTTCATACTACTGTCCTTTTCCGTCAGAACCGTCATTTGTTATGCTGACACTTCACATGACATATTTGTCAAAATTTCCGCGATAGTGACTCGAAAAAAAATGTTCTTTAAGCCTATTATAGTTCACTTTGTTTTAATGATATAAGGCGAATATTTGCCCATTTCTGTCAAGTGTAGTGCCACCATTAAAGCGAGAAACAAAACGGGAATGTTATCGCACGCGGCAGCATCGACGATGCAGTCGGCAGCACGCTGTTACATGAGGCGCAACCCTAACTTGTTACCAATTCTAATCTATGTTTTACGTTTACCGAGTAATCCAGTCTTTAATTTGGCACATTTCAACACACATATTTAAAAAAAATGTGTATGTATATGTATCGTAGGTATACCTACCTAACTCTTTTGCTAACTGTACGTAACCGTAAAATAGATTAATTATAAAAATTCAATAATTATGAATTAAAATTATGAATAATATAAATATAGAATGTGGATCTGCTCCACTTTGTATAATATTCTATTTGCTACCCCGTCTAAAATAACTTGCCAATACCATGACAATACAACAATGTGACCTTAGACAATAAGTATTTGTTCTAATGAATGGTCTAATTTTTAAATCTAGCTAGATTCAATAATGTAGGTAACTGATTATACTTTCCATTTGGTCCGTTATAATTTAAAAAAATATAGGTACATAAAGTACAGTCTAAATAAATCGCAAACAAGACAATCTGGAAAAATAAATGTTTGAAAATAAATGCTTCGTCTCTTTAAGTCAACTGAAAGACAATCTTATCAATCATTTTAAACAAGATTATTTTACTTCTGTTTTACTATTTGTGTGTGCATTAAGCGCAGGCCACACCATCAGCTTGCGAGCGAGCGAGCGAGGCGGGCGAACTCGAAAGAAAGAGCCGAAACGAAGTATGAAAAGAGTCTCGCCCGCCTCGCTCACAGGCTGGTGGTTTAGTCATTATATTCTATCTATTTGAACTTTTTCTCTAGGAATTGGAATACGTAGTCGTATACCACCAGCATGATAGCACCTCCGGGTCCCAGTCGCATGACTTTGGGTAGCAGTCCTTTGTATAAAGCGCGGAATCTGAAAAGAAAAACGAAGACTTTTAATTATCACAGCAGTTTTTTTTTGCTAAAACAAATTGCTACCTATGTTTAAGTCCCATGTAAAAGGGGGTGAGCTTAAAGCCATCAACCGAGCACAATTCCAGGCTCCGTGGCTGCTACTGAGGGTTCGTTCCCACTAGTTCTACTAAACAGTTGTACGATGGAACTAATGGGATTTTTTTTCCCACTAGTCCTAGGATAAGGTGGTACAAAATCGTAGAACTAGTGGGACCAAAAAATCCCATTTGTTCTACTGTTCTATTACACAATTGTACTTTAAAACTAATGGGGTTTTTGTTCTCACTAGTATTAAGTTTTGGAGTAGGTCGTACATTCACACTGTGCAAGACTCGCACTAATGCGAATTTACCCTGCTTTGATTTCCTAGTAGTATATTGGCACGAATAGCCTCAGGTTACTGTGCGAGTTTACACTCGAAGATTACATAGTACGAAATTGGCAAGGACAAGTAGGAGACGAGAAACTAACACAGTAAAGTCTCACAAACTACCAGGAAGCCAGAATCATGAAGGAGGTATTGTATATTGTTCATAGGAATCTCACAATCAAATCTATATACATTTCGATTATCATGCAGCATGCAATGAAGATAATAGTTCTGCTCACGGCAGCAACCATCACGGCATCGCACCGCGGCACGACGCGAAGTCGCGCCGCCACGCAGCGACGGCGCCGCGCCCACGCCGTTGTGATGTGTCCTACGGTGAGACTACTGACACCTAATTAATTCCTGAACATGTCATAGTACTAGCTCATTCATAATTCTACTTACTAGCGTTTCATAATCTAAAATTAAATGAAATGTATTACGTGAAAGTGCACCATCTAGAAATAAAATTTTATGTTTGACTACAAAATTAAATGATCATGAACCAGAGACATGTTATTTCAAAAAAAAAAAGATAATTGGTAAGAATGGAACGGTATGGCAAAAAGGTTAACAAAAATGATACCAATCAATTTTACAACGTTATAAATAGACTTTTTTTCCAACTAGACACGGCGAGAGGAAGAACTATAAATATGAAGCATCATCATCTGCCTAGCCTTCTCCCAACTATGATGGGCTCGGCTGTCAGTCTAACTAACCGGTCTAAATATCAGTATTTTACATGGAGCGACTGCCTATCTGACCTTTACAACCCAGTTAGTGCAGAGTAATACGTTATCCCTTGGTAAGGTTGGTTGTCAGACTTTCGGGCCACTGACTACTTGTAACGACTGTCAAAGATCTACAAATGACAGCCGGGCCAAACAGTTATCGTGCTATCCGAGGCAAGGAGGAAACTCGGTATGTGATGGGTGGTCAGTTGGTCACCCATGCACGGACCTAGGCAAGCGCGGCTTAACCTGAAGATCGACCCGAGCGGCTGTTATTATTTAGCCACGAGCTCCTCCTCCTCCTCTGAATTATAAATATGAAGCACTACATTTTAAATATTTTATTATAATGATCATAACGGGCAGTGGAACTCTGTGGAAGTCCCTACTTCATTATTCGAAACAAAAGCTTGGATTTAATCCAAGTGGATTATAAACTAGGATCTCTCGATAAACATACGGCGCTAAAGTGAAATGCGACTTATGAGCACGTACGTACGTAGGTACAGTACAGTACAGTGTACACAAACTAAATATTGTTAAGTCTAAAGTTCGGACATGCGCCGTCAAAGTATGTTACGAACTCTAACAACACAACGAATGCATGTTTGCGGTAACAGGACGCTTATCGTTTATGTATCTAGTTTATTTGTACTGCATAACAGGCATTTCAACAAACGTGTATAAAAAAGAGGGATAAAGGATTGAACTGTGGAGTATTGTGACCTGAGTTTCTACCGACGGCAATTGCGTTACCCAGTGATTGATCTATGAAGGTCAGATGGTCGTTCCTTGTAAAATATTGTTATTCAGCTGTATCCGGTCAGACTGGAGGTCAATCCCAACGAAGTTAGCATAAGGCTAGACAGATTGATTGAGTGCATAGAAATTGACTAGGTGCCTACCTAGTGGCCTAGGGTCTCCTAGGATTTAAAAGAAGATAACGTTACGAAATACAGGTACCTACCTACCTACTGTTACAAAACGTTGGGAAATTACTGCAGGATGATTAATAAGTATTATTAATGTATTATTTAAATAGACAGACATAACTGATTCAATTATTGTTTGGTTTTCCCAATCATACAAAATAGTAAGTAGGTATGTTTATTGGCAATGCACCGTAGGGAAAATAATAACAAATTTAATGGGTAATTTACTGGATGTAGTCAATTTACTTTGGATGGTTATAAGACCAAGAGATTCGCAAAAACGACGACTGGTTTTTGAAACGAAAATCAACGCTGCATTTTCAAGCGCATGTCAACAATTGTGATTGCTTCACTGCATTGTCAATAGCGGATAATCGGATCACTTTATTGTGACACTTCGTCGTATGTTCGTGGTTCTGCGCCATTTTGCAGATTATTAGGTAAAAGATTGAACTGGGTTTGAATTGTTACGAATTTATTTGCAAACGGCATAAATTTTTTTGACCTGCCTAACTTCCGGCATTTTATTTTATTTTCAAAACAGCGGCCACTCATTAATCCTGTATTAATTAATCATAGCAAACAAGTTTAGGTTTAGGTAGTTTAGGTTAGGCATCAATGCAAACAAGTTTATCTGATACATAATCTTCTAAAGCGTCACCTTTCCGAGATATAAGCAATCAAATTTACAATCATAGCCATCGGCACAACTTTGATAGCTTATGATTCGGAAATGTGTTTTTAGGTTTTATGCGTGGCGGTTATTTTGAAAATAAAACAAAATGGCGGAAGTTCATACCAAAATCTTCCAACCCCTTTCGGAGTTGATACATATCAGTGGCTTTCAAGCTTACTGAAGTTGTTCTTGCCTTTTACAACTACCAGGAAGATTTGGCACAGCTTATTTTTGGCAAAAAACACTCATCAGGTCATTGAACAAAAGTGACAAACAGAAATTCAAAGAAACATTTCATGGATAAAAGATTTCTTTGTTACACTTGGTATGAGAAAGTTTGTTTGGCTCCCTGCCCAGTATTTGCGCAAAGAGACAGTATGCCCAAGTATATGCAGACTCATATTTATAGACAGCGTATTTACGGAATGTTAGGGAAATTACAGAAATCTTAATGATGTTGTTTGGTACCTTAACAGCAAAATGGTAGCACTCAATTTAATATTAAGTAAAGAGATTAAAACTAGATTTTGTCAGCATTTTTTGACTGTGTGGAAATTTCCTAGGTATCGATTTCTGATTGAAAAGTTAAATTAAGATGGTTTATTTCTACCAGGTGTTTACTTTTTGACTCCAGTGATTGATTCAATAAATTATGCTTGGCTTAACGAGATTGCAAGTGGAACAGAGCTCTATTCCGTTAGGTTATAACTGCACTTGGTTGCCGAGATGAGGTAGGGGCGTTGGTAGACCAACATCCAGATGGGTGCACGGCCTATTGAAGATCGCGGGAAGACCGAGATTATACTCGCACAGGCCAAAGAAACTTGGTACAAAAGAGAGGAGGCCAGTACTCAGCAGTTGGTGGAACAAGGCTGTGAATGAAGATGATGATTATTAAGTCTCGATCTAAGCTCTAATCCAGCCATGGACTACTACTAACGGCCTATCTCGTGATAACAACTTACACAAAAAAAACCCATAGCATAGCATAATCAGCCTATAATGTTTCCACTGCTGGGACACAGGCCTCCTCTCTATGAGAGGGAATGGGCTATAATCCACCACGCGGGTCCGGTGCGTATTGGTAGATGTCACATGTCTTCGAATTTTTGTGTCTAGGACATGCCGGTTTCCTCACGATGTTTTCCTTCACATTTTTGAGAGCAGTGGTGATGAAATAAATTACACAAAGTAATGTGCCTGCCTGGGTTCGAACTCACGACTTACTACTCGTAAGTAAAAAAACCCATGGTAAATGAAATCTCTTTAGTAACGATGGATGGGATTCCAATAAAAAAAAAAACATTGCTTACCCCTCCTCCTTATACACTAGATGTAAGGCCCCAGTGGTGCTGCCATACTTGATGCGGCCCGGCTCCGGCTGCGGACCCTGGATGCGACTTTTGGCCACGTCAAACGGTATATTGATGCAGGAGCCAAGCACTCCTGATGTGAAGCCTATGGCTAGTTTGCGTGCAAATTCGAGAACTGGATCCTGTAATGAATAGCTAACATGAATGTCATGCCTGTAATCCCTGGCTTAGGGGTAAGGGTCAGGCAGAGGCATACCTATATAGTACACTCACATGTCCCAGTTATGGCCTTGTAATATAGTGAGTACCTATTGCCATTAACCGGGAACAACCCGTTTAATTCCAGATGGAAAATCTAATAACAATTTTCCTGACCTAGGAATCCCGAGTCTCGGACTCAGGAACGAATATAGTTCATTGTTTTCATTTCCTGCTGATTTAAGTGCAGTGGATTTTGCTAAAAATGATCATGTGTTTTAACTGTCTAAAAATATAAACATAAATAATTTTACGAACCTGATATTCTGGTACAAAACCTTTCACGCTGTGGTAGAATCCAAAATACACCATGTTAAAGACACCATTTCTGGCTATCGTCGCCGTAAGACCCTTATTAAGGCCTCTTTTCCCCAGACCATTTTTCCTCACAATTTCTCTGGTAACTGCCCAGGTGCTGGGTAGTTCTTTTGTCTTAGCCTTGTTTGACATTAAGGTCACTTTGACTACTTCAAAGGGATTGACAAGGATTGCTTCAGTAACACCTGCTCCAAGGCCAGCTAAAGCGAATGTCTGCAGAAAATTTCTAAAATTAATATTGTGTTGACGATTTTATTATGACATTGTTATGTTGAAAGCCAGCTACAAGTATGAGCGTTTTAGTAGCCTTGATTTATGGATTTATTACGATACTTTTCTGCCAATAAAGTAAATTTAAAGCTCAAAATAACCTTGTGGGCTTTGCCTCAGTCGGGTAAAATAGGCAAAATGGACACATTGTACAATTTAAAAAAAATAAGCATACATATTCTTGATAGTAATCTTAAATTATATGTATCGTTTACTATCTTGTAAATGGAAAATCAATAAAAACAAGGAATTAACATTCTAGCAATTTCACTCAAAATATACATTGTTGACTTTTAAAATGATGTGATTTCATATTTCCTTATCTGATAGGAAATAAATATTGTTTAGTGTAAGTTAACAACAAAACGTTAGATAATATTTAAACTCTGTCTTTTGATACATCTTATCAGTCACTTGACTAAGTTTGTTTTGGCTTCTAGATAAAGTGCAAGGTTTAATTTGTTACTGAGATGTGACTTTGGAAGAAAAAACTGATAAACACTACTCAGTGTGTTAATGTTAAAAACTTATAATTTATTTTAAACCTTTCTTTAGTAAGGTAATGTTTTATTTCAGGTAAGTAATCTTTTAAAAATAAATTATTGTAAGTGGTCAGGATGGTTTGGTTTTAGTTTGGTCAAGAATTTAACAAGATAAGGACAAAATTAAAAAAAAAAGATAAAAAGAATGAATATTATTCTTTAAGGATTTGTTAAGAAAATAAAATAAAAAAAATATTCTCACTAAAGGAGTTGGTGAGGTGGCGCCAAAAAGAAAAAGCTTTTTGTACTGCTCAAAGGTAGCAAATTTCACAGCTCGCTTAGGAGTTTCAGCCAAAATAGGAGGCAATATACCCTTCCAAAATGCAGTAACTCCTTCGTACTTATACATTTTTTTCATACAATCCGCTACACCCGTGTAGTAGTGAGGATCAGAGCGCGCTAACTTGGATTTAGTGGCTTGGAGCTGCAGCCTCGTCTTAACCAGGTCTAGAGGCTGCATGATTAGCACTTCCACAAACCCTGCACTACCACCAGCACCAATCTGCATAGCAGCCTGCTTCAGTAGCCGTTCCATGTCGGCCATTTTAACGAACACACTAAAAACCGCTTTGCTTCTACACAACACACAATAATTATTATTTTGTAAAGTTTTACAATTGATCCGCCTTAAGCCGGGGCCGAATCACAAAAATAAATAAATCAGGTGCGAGATGAGATGACAGATGAATGAAACAACTGAGCTCAGTAATGCTACTAAAAAAAATCAGGTGACATTATACGGTTTTTGAATGCAGATTAAGAAAGTCCCGCACTCTGCGTGAATAAATGGTATTTGGCAACCCAGTCGTTAGCTGTCAATGAGTCTCCAATGGAAAGTGTTGTTTCGCTGATTTCATCCATGTATCTTAGCTCAAATTTATTAATTTGTTTGTCCATATTTTAATTAGGCTAGCCTTATTGTTATTTACAAATGTTTATTAAGATAAGGACTCGCTACTAATGTAGGAAGAGGTGTGAATTTAGCAAACAATCGATGTCTATAAAGTCCATTTTCGCGTGGAATCTATCATTCAAAATGGCAGTGGTATTAACAATTTATTTGCAGATGTGAAAAATGATTTCGTGAGTTAAAAACAGTGTCGGTGTGGGTGGACGGTGAATTAAACGCGGAAATGTGGACATAAAGTGTAAGATGGGTTCCCAGACACTAGAGATATTGCGCCAAGGTGTTTGGGCATCGTTAACTGGGGGATGGTTTTATGATCCTCATCAGAATTTGTTTTGCAACACTGTGCACCTGTATGTGTGGTTATTCCTGCTATGTTTGCCGTTTTCTATCTACCTGGTGAGTTATATTGTGATCGTACATTCATAGTTTGTAATAATGTGGTTTTGTTAATGGCATAATCAAAAGCAGGTCAGTGGCCAGATTGGTTAAGATGATTGTTATTCAGCATTGTGTCTTAGTCATTATGGTCATTGCCCTTACGAAGCCTTAGCAATAGTTAAGGCTAATCTGTTGAACAATGCACCTTCAAGGTGATTTCTGTTCTTGAAATAACTAGGACAGTGTTACTTGGACTAGTTTTTATTGTTTATCAATGAATGATATTGCGCCTTAATTGGCGTGATTACTTCTAGTTATAATTGGTTTTTAGGTTATATTTTGTAGTGTAAACAGTAATGATAACATGTCATGTTTTCATATAAAATGCATTATAATGATGATTACATACATTCTACCTCTTCTTATCTACAGAATCGTTTGCTAATCTACTTGTATGCTCATTAGCTACATACTTGACAAATTCTAATAACATTGGAAAGGTTTTACCTGGAAAATCTACTTACCACTCAACTCTAATAGGTAATTGGGTATATACACCTCTGCCTAACACTTCAGGAATTACAGGGATGATGTTATGTGGCGCCACCCTTGTAGCTTTCAAATGAAGTAAGGTTATTTTCAAATGTTCTAAAAACACTACATAAAGTCTTCACAACTAACATTGTATTCTCATACATTCCTGTTTATGAAAGAGGCTTATTTTTAGCCAAAGATGAGAATTACTCAGCTCTATAAACTTGTCTAATAATAAAACAAGAACACAGAAAGTTACAATACTATGTAGTAATATATTCTCGTATGTGTTCAGATTTACCCACACATTTTATTTTGTTAGCCTGAATTGTGTCACTCCTGGGTGAAGGCCACTCCTGTAGATAAAGAAATAAATCAAAAGTATAGCTGCAGTCATTATCATTTCGTTCAGAACCATTCAATTGGTTTCATTTTACAAATAGTTTCATCTGAAAACTTATTTTCAACAGTACAAAGTGACTCACACACAGTTTAATAATTAGTTTTAAATAAGACAAGTGTATAATTCAATTGTACTGCATTTTATTATGAAGTAGGTACCTAGCTGACTCACCATGCTTAACTTACTTAAAATATAATATAGACAAACTCAATTGAATTGCAACACTGTCATAAGACATTGTGAGAGTAGAGGTGGCTCTGTGGTAACAAAAACTGTGACTTATAAGTTGTAGGTTCAATCCCAGTCAGGTATTTTAGATTGTATAATTTATTTCACCACCACTGTTCTTAAAACTGTGAAGGAAAATCATAATTCATTCTTCTGCAATAATCCCAATTTATTTGGTGCACACACAGCATTACCTATTTTTCCGTACTTCTCTACTACTTGTCATCCCAATACTGACTTCCTTTCTAGCCTTATCTTCCTTCACACAGTCCACCAATCGTTTCTATGGTCTTATTTCACTCTTATAGCCATCCATATTCATACTGTAAACGAAAATATTGTGGAGAATCAGATTCATCCTAATACCAAAAAATGTTAACCCTACTACCCATAGAGAGGTGGCCGGTGTCCCAGCAGTGGGAACATTGTAGTCTGATTATGCACAGTTTTAGGCATAACCTGCAGAGCATTGTTTTTCCTTCTGTATGATGAGACGCTAAATTAAAAGTGTTAACATCATAATACCAACTATTAGTGAGTAGTCCTGTTGTTGGAAGAATTGATGATCAACTTTGAGGCAATATTGTACTTACCTACTTGTTTGTATTATTTTTTTAGTAGTCATCAATTATCCTATTGGAGCATGTCAGATTCAATATGACCCAATGATTTTGTTATGAACTAACTGGTATAAGTTTACTTTGTGACTTATCAACTGTTCTGTAATCTTCTATTTTAAATTCAATCCTTCTTGACAAAATTATGGTGTCTTTTCCTCAGTAGCCACTAATGAAAAGTTGAAGTTGATCAATCTCTATCTTTTTTCCTGTTAGAATATACCAGAAGAATTAATTCCCTATAAAATATAAACTACTAGTGACCCACCCCTGTTTTGCATGGTGCCATCTATTGGGTCCAAAACTATCCCACCACTCAAGTTAGTACCAACCATACATATTCATAAATATTTCATAGAAATCAGTTGGATGGTTTCAGAGATTAGTGTGTAAATAAATTAAGATTTTGTTACTTGTGGTCCTAAACAGAGAGCAAAACACTTGTTTCCAAAATTTTATGCTCTTTACTTTCCAAATAACATTACACCTTAACAGAGATTTATGAACAAACTACTAATTTGAGTCAAGCTTTAAAAATCCAAATCTAAAACTTCATTGTATGACGCCAGGACAACTGTCAACTTTTCCCAATCAACCTTGAACCTAATGCTAAAATTAAACCCAATAAAGTTGAAAGACTATTAAAGAAATTTACCAGATGTAGTAGCTTGATGTACTGGCGTCATTGCTATATAAACAAAACAAAATACCTGCCTACAGGTGTGATGTTATACATACTAATAACATTTAGCCTACATTAAATCAATTACTTTTACTGTGGACGCATAATACACAAGCCTACCCATACATTATGGTTCCTTAGACTAATTAACAAATTGACATTGAACTAGTCTTTATGTATAGATAGTATTAGATACATTCACCATCAACTTAATGGATATACAGGGTGGGTAAAAAATTGTGGATCAAAAGAAACAGGGCAATAGTTGGGGTTATATGCAGTAAAACATATCTTACTTGATCTTCTTAAAAGTTATGTGTATTAGAGTGTTTTTTAAGAAATTACCAAAATTTGCATTTTGAAACAATAAATGGTGTTTAGTTGCTTCTAGGAAATGAGTCATCACTACAAAAATACTTTTATGACAGTGGGTACCGTGATTGATGATATGAGTATTGGCACTTTTTTCAATATATTTTAAGTCTCACGAAAAATGATTTGTTGCTTTAAAATATTAATGGAATAAAAATGTACTATCAAAAAATTACCCTGATAACCCCAACTAGTGCCCTGTTTTGTTTGATCCACTATTTTTTACCCACCCTGTATTTGTGTGTGAATTAATTACCTTAACAGCTAGTGCTTAATATTAGTCTTATGGGAACACACTTATAGGATAAAAAGTATCCTATGCAAGACATAGGATACTTTTTATCCTATAAGTGTTGACCCCGATCAGGTCTACCTGTTTACCGAATGACATTGGAATCTGTTCAGATTTTAAGGCTTGAAAAGGTAACAGACAGACACATGGACAGTTATTTTCGCATTTATACTATACAATTAGTATGGATTGATGATTTATTTTTGTCAAGTTAATTTTAAATGCAGAATTAATCTTTTGTAAAAAAACAATAAAATTGTAAAGTTAAATTGTACTGTTTTTTACTTGAGAGTGCAGATAATATTTAATTAATTTATGAAATAGTTTGTGTTGTATAAAAAAAAATGATAGTATCATGTTGCTCATGAGATCACAAATACCATAATACTTTTAATTCTTGGTTAAACAGTGGTATACCTAATAGTAAACTCACATTAGGTAATGTTATCGTTTTGTTGTTTTATGTTGTGTTATTTGATGATTTTAATTATTTAATTTTGTTATTTATTGATTTTTTTGAAGCAATTTAATTGTATGTACCATTGTGAGAAACATTTTGTATGCCATAGGGCAGGACATAGGTATTTTCTGATTTTTATATATGTATTATACCACCTACTGTTTTACTTATGTTCACAAAATAAATTAATTTTAATTTGAACATTTCGTCAGATATGTTTACGTCTTATGTGATAGGGGGCGAGCCTAATGCCATCAATTGGACACAATTTCAATCTCCGGCAAGAAGTTTCTAAGATTTTTTTTATGATAAAACCCAATAACAATTTACTAGACCTAAAAATTAAACCAAAGGTTCTCTTGCAACTACTGGAACAACAAGGTCACTTAAATGATTTCTGGTTTATTTTTGTTATCTTGAAGCTGACATTTTATCTTTGACCTCTTAGCAAGTAAAAAACTCACCACATAATTGAGGGCAAAATTCACATAATAAATACTTATTAAAAAAATGCTATTCTATTTCTGTATAACCTGACCCACTGTATCATGTTACTATAAGAGTTTCATCAGTATCAGTTCACCTTCAAGCTATTGTAATTGTGCGAGAGAACTAACAAATTAGTAAATTAGCAAGTCAATGATTAGTAATTAATTCCGTTGAGTGTGTATTGATGAGGATGTTTAAAATACCAACAATCGGATTTGTAAAATACTTTAATTAAGTAAGCGCATTACAGGCCTACAACCAACCAAAATCTTGGTTGCAGACGCTCTGACTAAAGGACACCGTAGACAAGGATTTCTTTGACGGAAGAACCGACAAAATGACAGATAGTGCAAAGAAATCTGTCATTGTGTCGACACAATCTGTCATTTTGTCGAATCTTCCGTCAAAGAAATCCTTGTCTACGGTGGTCATGCTACGGGGGCTGCAATCAGCTTGAGCCAATCACGCAACACTTCATTTCTCGCATGACGCAGTATCGAGTTGCGTCGGCCGAACCGATTTCTCGATTTTACTCACTTGGATCACTCCAAAAGAAGAAAGTTTAGTGCACGTATTGTGTGAGGTCCCTAAGGCCACAAACTTTCTTTCCGCGTCAGATAAACGGACAGACCGTGACTCCTTGTTGACATTTACGGAACGTCTGTTGCCGACATCGGATCGATGTGATCGACTTTAATATAAAATGTAGTAGTTTTCATTGAGCTAAGGGTCAGTCACGACCGTCCTTGACAAGCATCAACAAACATCAGCGCATCCGCTGCGTGCCAAACTTCCATCATTCCCCATGTTTAACTGACTTTAAAAAAAGAAACCCGCGATTCTCTATTGACTTCAGCGGAATCTTTTTTTTGTCATTAATGTTTACCATCTCGAATCAACGATTTATTAATATGTCATACACCAAAGCGAGCTCTCGTACATTCTATCGCTATAAAGGAGCAATCCCCTGTAATGTAACAATTCAGGATTCGATTTTGAGCATTACGTTACAAATAGATACTCCCTCACCGGGAGCATTCGCCTGTAATGTAAAAATCCAGGATTCGTATTTGTATAAAAACAAGTCGTTGTTAAAAGTTGAGGAAACCGGCATGTCTTAGAACCAAGAATTCGAAGACATGTGACATCTACCAACCCGCACTGGGCCCACGTGGTGGATTATAGCCCATTCCCTCTCATAGAGAGGAGGCCTGTGTCCCAGCAGTGGAACATTATAGGCTGATTATGATATTATGATTATATGTTAAAAGTTGTATCTTTACAGCTTGCGCACTGTAATGCTCACTTATCTTTCCAGCTTGCGCACTGTAATGCTCACTTATCTTTCCTCAGTCAATGCTCATTTATCTTTCCTCAGTCAATGCTCAGTCTGAACTGGTACATTACAGGCGAATGCTCCCGGTGCGGGAACGCCTTACACATTTCAAGACTGATTTACCGATTGTGCCAAAAACGGCACGTCAAATACATGCTGTAGTCTCCATTTCATTAGATTGAGGTAGTCTAGCCTCCGTCCCTAATGCGAATTTATGCGTCATCAATTTGATGCGAATGAGATTTGATACTTTGTTTAGATACAGATAAACTGATCGTGTCATGTGTAGGTAGATTGATAAATGGTGCTTCTAATTGATGGATTTTTGATGTCTTGAAAATTGGCGGCAAATAGAGCGTGTAACCTCCGTCTTAGCAATAATCGATCAATCAGAGACGAGACGAAAGTCTGGGTGTGGATTTCAATCGATGTGATTGGTCTGTTCCTGCACTACTTCGCTGAAGGAATTGAGAGACCGAGGGATCTGTCACACTACGCATTCACGACCACGAATTATCTTGCGACCGGCTGCAATCTTGCGACAGATATGATCGGTCTTTACCAAAAATCTCGCATCGCGCAATCAAACTTCTCCGCAAGATTAGGATATAAATAACCGTCGGGCAGTAGCACACCTCTCAACACCTGTCTAATTAAAGAATTCTATGAGGGATGAGGTTCTTCAGAAGGTCAGGTGCGTAGTACTCGCCACCAGCGTACGTGTATGACCAGATGTATGAACGTGATCAAGGCGAAAGGAGTATGTAAGGATCGTAGCATGGGGCGCTCTGTAGTTTCTGTCTACTCTCATCGAAAAAAGGCGTGAGTTTTTGTATGTACTTTTGTAGATTGTAATAAAATCTTTTCACCCTCAGTACTTCCCGCCAGCGAGCCTCGGTTGGATAATATACTGCGCGCTGGTTGCGCTGCTGTTCGCCGTGCTGAAGCTGCTGAACCACGGGCTGCATCACATGTACGACACCACAGAGTGCATCATCGTGCAGCCTCCCACTGATTCCAACGCCGCTGAGAATCCTGCGTGAGTTTTTTACGGACTTGTAGGCTTCTGGTCGATTGGTCGCCAGCATGAAGTCCTGGGTTCGATTCCCGAGTCGGGCAAATTGTTAATGTGGTTTTTCCAGTAGGAATTTCTCAGTAGCTGCCACGGAGTCTGAATCTGTGCCCGGTTGATGGCAATAGGCTCGCCCCCTATAACATGGGACTTCAACATAACTGGCGTTATTTGGATGTACTATTAGGCACACCTCTGCCTAACCCTTCGGGGATTATAGGCGTAATGTTATATTAGTAATAGGCTAGTTGGCAGTACCAAAATACCTTATAAAAGTGGAAGGTCGGTCAAAGCTCATCGCAGATGGCGTGTCTATAGCTAGGTCCCAGTCTGATCAATGAGGTCAAGCCATTTTAAGATATACAACATTAGTTTTAGTATATGCGAAACCTGATACTCGTGTCTAGTATTTTTATGTAAAGAAAAAAATTATTAATACAAAATTTCAAAACTGTATCATGAAAAATCACAAAGTTATAAGCTTGTTCTGTTACCTAGATGTCCACACAAAAACGCGGTCACCACGCAGCGCGCGCCTCCAGCGTCGTCTTGAGGTCATTGATAATAATAATTTGGCAGTATGTACCTAAATTATTGCGATAGGTACTCATAGTCGCTCGGTATCCAACTTTTAACTTTTTTAAATATTTTTGGGAAAAAATATAACATGGTTTAAAAATTATTGGAATCGATTCAGTTACTTATTCTGAACAAACTATATTCAGGTTTCGCATATATTAAAAATAATCTTGCAGAAGTATGTACATTACATATTAATAGATTTTCGTTCAATAATGATGGTAGCGTCATGGTAGCCCGCGAAATTCATATTTTCTTACGTTTTTTGCAATTTCAAGGTCAGAGTCAGGTTGTACGTTGATGAAAAATGAGTCGCGCAAGTAAAACGTATGTAGTTACAGAATTACAATCATTAAACTCATCAATATAACCCTCTAAGTTCATTTAACCCCCTTGAATGACTTTTACATGAAATAGTTTTTGAATTAGTCTGGTTTTTCTGATTAGTCAATAAATGTTTTTACACGACCCAGGAATACCTTAGTTATAAGAATAGAAAATTATTGTAAAACCTTACTATGTTCCTATTCTAGTGCAATAATATCTAGTTAAATTGTTATACAACGAAAATGAAAAAGAGTACCTATATGTATAGTTATGTCACCCATTCCGTTTTATTGTTATTGTATTATAAGCTTTTATTTTATGTTTCGAATACCAGAAATGGTTTATATGAGGATCCTTAATGTTATATTGTGTAATGTAACATTTATTTAGCATCTCTTTAGACCCATATTATGCGAATAAATTATTTGATTTGATTTGATTTGAATGGGGTTACATGAACTTAAGAGGGTTGTATTAATGATTTTAATTACAACCTGACTCTGACCTGCAAATTGCAAAAAGGAAATTTGAATTTCGCGGTCCACCCAGGCGCTTCCACCTCAAGAACTAACTATGCCAACGACATCAGTTTCACAGTTACCTTCCCCATTGTTTGTTTATTAAATAATTACAAGCTCGTAAATTGGCTCGTTACTCTCTTTTCACATTACTACTAGAGCTGGACGCTGGACGCCCTTGTCGACAGTCTTCAACTTATCCCGCCATCTGCATCATTACCTTATGAATTTGTATGTTATGACGTCACTCGAATCGCCAGCCATGTCAGTTTTTCGATGAAATATTAATATTTTGATAAAAAGAACCACAAGGAAGAATACTAATAAGTTTCTCAAAAACTGTCTGCCCATAATAATGCATAATACCCACTTCTTATCCGAATTAATTGAGGTTGGAAAACAAAGTTCTCTACGGTTGTCGTCATCTCAGAATTAACTTCTATCCTTGCCATGTTTTCCCGTACACATTCCATCTTTTCGGTATAACTCTTATTATTGACTGTTCTATTAAAAGACATCCATTTATTCTCAGAGGTTGGAATAAAATTTCACGTAAGAGTTTGGACCATTTTGTACTATATTTTTACCCTAGATACAGTCAGGGGCATTAATTGATTAGCTAATTGACTCATCACGCATTTGCCGTGTCAAAGCCAATTGATACAACTGTCAAAGATTGACTGCCCCGTTGGTCTAGTGGCCCCAAGCCATACCGCTCAGCATGAGGTCCTGTCTTCATAACTGGTACACGACACGTGTAGTAAGTATACCTGTGCGTAACCCTTGGGAGATTACAGACGTGAGGATATTTGTGATTTGAATGAACGGACCATTTAAGTTGGTACATATTTGGCTCAGCAATTAATTACCCTGTCTTTGCATAATCGAATTGTGTACCAAAATGTTTCCATATCCGGCAGTGCTGAAGAAGGCATGGAGATGCAAATGTTGAAGCTGGGCGATGCGCCGGCGACGGGCAGCGACAACGAGTCCGTTACCTCTCTGGAATACCACAAGCCTAACAACAGTACCATAGGTATGTCCGCAGATAATGCCTGTAATAGAACAACTACTAGCTACGAATAAAGACTCAATAAACAGAGTGAGGATTACTACACACATCTTCGACACAGGCCAGACGACAAAATCTAATAAAATATATTACGCCCAGCTGTGCTGAATCATGCCCATTCAGGTCGACCCGTATTATGTTTAGCACGCATAACAAACGAATGAAGTGCTACATGTTCTATTCAACTAATATTTATCAAATTATGCATACCTGGTTTGATTTTGACAAAAATATGAACATACAGAATAAAGTGTGAATAATATAGTACCTCTACTCGTCACGACACATTTACGAACGAGCGAAGTAGCACTCTGATTACTAATGCTCTGTTGTACCCACTATTTAAAATCATTTTAATAAATACAAAGAACTAACGCCAAGCAAATCTTTGTGCATGTTGTTACAGATTTAAAAGTAGATGTCCATCGGAAGAACAGTTCGGAGTCGAGCATAGAGGAGATACCCATGACTGCCAAGCAGACGCAGACGGAGGTCGTAGCCGCCACCAAATCAGACCTGTGCGTTCAAGCCGAAATGCCGGGCCCCTCCAAAACCCGTCCAGCTAACAGAAGCCGGTCAAAATCCGGCCACAGGAGGGAGCATAGGGCGTCTAAAAGAAGGACTGGCACACGAATAGACGAGTTAATCGGTGAAGCATCCAGAAGCGCGAGAACCGAAAATAACTTGCCCGTTCATATGCTAGTCGATGAAGGCCCTTTCGCCAAAGTTAGTCGCCGCTACCACGAGTGCCCACATCGCCGCGGCTCCAGTAACAAGGACTTTTTTAAAGAGTGGCTTTATCTTGACGGTACGGAAGCTTCCGGAGAACCTTACCAGTCGAAATTCGCGCGGCAGCTCAGTTCAGACTCAAGGGATAACTCCGAACCGAGCGTTGGTCCTCCTTCGCCAAAGAAAAGGACATCGCATCGACGGAGGTATGCTAACTACCCTGATGAAAGCTGTACTAAGTCCGCAATGGCGTTAGCAACGCAACAGTCATCGAACATGAGGAGAAATTCCAACTCGACCATGTCCACCATACAGTTACCGCTGTTGAACTCGACTGCGCAACTTGTATCCCACATGAGAAGACATTCGAACAATGCAGATACTGGGTTTTTCGCAAGCGTAGAGCTGGGTGAATATATGATGGTGAAAGCCGAAGCTCCAGTCGGCGAAACAGAGAAAAGTAAAGGGAAAAGTTCAGGGTTCAGACGAATAAAAAGCGCCGCCTTAGAAATTGGTTGCCCACCGCCAAGTGTGTCAAACCTATCACCCCACCCAAATAGTGCAGAAACTATCGGTGGGCAAATGCTTAAAAATCCCAAAAACGCAGTTATTCCACCCCCTAGCAAAAGTTTGACCCGCGGTCCACATTTAAATCTATATCCAAAGAACGAATCGGGAGAAGGATGTAGCTACCCATATTTAACTTACGGTTCGGAAATTGTGTACCCAATAGCTGAAATCTCGGATGAAATGCAGACATCGCAGAAGGAAACTGACCTGGATTCTAGCGGAGAGAGTTATAGTGATTATGATGATGAGAAACAGTTCCGAGGGTTCGATTGGGACGCAGAGCAGTCGCCGGCGATGCGGTCCAGTGACTCCGATTACGAGAACAACGGATCCCGGTCACCGCTACTCGATAGACCTTCAGACGTAAGAGTAGTGCGCAGCAAAACACACGCCGACGGCAAGAAACACTGCTGCGAGCGACACACTAACAAACATAACCTAGACTGCCCCAACGACAAAGGAAAACCTGTAAGACTGAAAAAACTAAAACATGAGCAACAGTATGAAGCTAAACGTTCCTCTGAAAGACCAAATCCTTGCTGCGAATGCAAAAACACCATCAACACTAACGTTGATTTCTTTGAGAAAGCCAGCGCGAGCTCTAAAGACTTGCTAATAGAGAAATCCAGTTTAGAATCCAATGAGAACCAAGACAAGTCTGAAAAACAATCCGACGAGAAGAAAGTCGTCGAAAAGAAACCCTGGGACCACGATATATGTAATTCTAGCAGTAGTAGTGATACTTATATGGACGGACCATCAAAAAGCAAGAAAATGATTGTCCCGGAAACGGAAGAGTCGCAGCTGACGGGGACGGACAGCAAAAGTGCAGACGAAAGGAGCGTGTACAGTTTAGACTGGCTTTTTGAGGAGTCAGAGCAACCAAAACCAGGATGCTGCAAAGAAGCGGGGGCCTGCGCTCTCCCCGAAGAAGTCCTAGTTCAGAAACTAGCCAACGCACTCGGCGAATCATCTTGCAACGTTCCAAAAAACTTGGGCGCTATACCAAAGCAGATAAAAAACTTAGCACGTTCGCGAGCTTCCTCCCAGAAGGAGAACAAGAAGAGAGATTCTAAGAAGGAGAAAGATGAGAATCAGAACGAGGAGGTGATACTCTTCGACGCGGTGGAAGCTCAGGCTGCTTTGGTACAAGGATTGGAGTGCTTGTTCGCGGCGACCAACGCTAACACGGTCGTGATGCCGCCGCCCAGCCGGGAAGAAAGACCGCGAAGTCACAGACAGAGCATTCGCGGCGATAGGGAGAATTCGCACAAAACTAGAAAACGGTCCATAGAAGAAGTAGCACAAACGTCGACCAACACCCTCCTCCCTACGTCCATGCCTTTACTGGCAGCATTCCTCAACTCAAGAGTAGATTTCGGACCTTGCTGCCAACCCTCTTACGTAGCTAACGCTGCAGCAGCCGCTGCTGCTGCTGCTGCCGCCGCTGCGGCTGGTACTGAGTCTGCTGCCACTCAGACCGCGCAACCGGCAGAAGAGGGGCCAAGACTTAGACCGTTAATGGACAGGAACCATAGAAACCGTGTTAGGAAGATAAAGCGCTCGACTCGCCAACGTAACAATCCTTCGCAGCAGAACAACTCGGATAAGAAAGATAACTCGAAGCCGCCAGCTCCTGATAACTCGAACAATTCTACCGCCGTTCATTTTGCGACGTCGTTTGAGGACACGACTGACGGCGCAATACATTGCTTCATGGACGAATATGGGAATTGGATGTCGTATACATTTGATAAGCAGAGTTCAGGGCGAGCTCAGGCTCAGCCTATCCCCTTGCCAGAAAAAGAGGATCAACAGAACATGCGTATTAACAGGGTTAAACCTATTGATAATCCTGACAATTCCCAAGAAACGGCCGGTGAAGGTAGTTGTGGCTCTCTAGAATCAGAAGCTGGGAACAGTGAAAGTATACCTAAGAAACGCGGAGACAGCGTCGACCAAAGTTCCTCTAATCAGGGCAGCAACAATCCCTTACTGTCGAGCAATAATAACGTGTCAACAGTAGTTCCTATCAACACTAATAACGCTAATAAAAGATTCTATGTGTTTGATGGTGGGACCGGTAGCTCCCACGCTGACCAACCACGCTCCCCCGTAGCATACGTCACCGATAGTTTACTAGAACAAATTGAAGCCGAAAGACAATCCCGAATGGGACTGCCGAGTATGCACATCAACTTCCTAATGAACCAACAAAGAGCGCAGCAGTTAGCAGCACAGCAACAAGCAGAGAATCCATACGCGAGTATACAACCAATACCGAGTTTAATGCCTTCCATAGGCGAAGAAAGTGTAGAAATGAGGAGCAAGTTCTCAAAGTTAATGGACGAAATGGAGAAGGCGAACCAGCCGAAACCAAAGAGTTACTACAAGTTTAAACTTTCTAAATGTTTCGAATTGAAAGTGTCTATGGATAGACTGCAACTGATGGCGTTGTTTGACAGAAACCTGACGTGTAAGGAGACTTTTGTCACGATATTTTTGGCTGTGATGGTGGCCGTTTTAGGCTCTATGGTCTTGAACCTTGGTTTCTACAGGGACATATACGCGTTTTGGTTTTGCTTCATCATGGCGGGCAGTCAGTATTCTTTACTGAAGAGTGTTCAGCCGGACTCTGCATCACCAGTCCACGGTTTTAACAAAATGGTCGTGTTTTCTCGGCCGGTATACTTTTGCATATGCACGGCACTATTGTGCGGAGTGCATAGTTACTTGGAACAGACAGCGCCTTTTACTGACGAAATACATACGAGAAGAAAACGAAGTTTCGATGATACGAAGCCTATAACAATATATGGGTTCGAGATGAATGAAAGAGATTTTTTACACGTCGTACAGGAGATTCTGACAAAGTTTCTACTGTTTTTTCCTTTGGCATTCAGCTTGGGGCTGTTTCCTCAAGTTAACACCTTTCTCATGTACTTACTGGAGCAGATTGACATGCATGTGTTTGGCGGTAACGCTACAAGCAGCTTAAGCGCTGCAGTGTATTGCGTCGTACGTTCTGTGGCAGCTATTGGAGTGCTGTACGGTTTCGCTTACAGCGGCTTAGTGGAAGGAAAAAAATCTCAGCATCAGAAACACAACATCCTATTCTCAATATTCTGTGGTCTCCTCGTACCGATAGCGTACCATCTAAGTCGCAGTGCAAGCGACTACACGCTAATCTGGAACCTAATAAAAAAGCACCTACTACCACCGGAGCTATTTGTCATACCAAATCCAGAATGTTCTCCAGAAATGGATAAAACAGACCCGAACACACTGGCTGACGATAAAAAGAATAATTCGGAAAGTAACATATCAAAACAGAATTCTATTGGGAGTTCGGCGTCAAAAATAAACTTTAGCTCCGAAACTAATATTGCTAAGCAGAAACGGTCACAAACATCGAGCGTAAGCTCTTTGAAGATGGACCCTAGAGGGGGGGACACAATGAATTCAACGAACTCCTTAAAAGCCGACCCACCTACCGAGGATGATAAAACCCAGGACACAAACACGTGTAACGTAAAGTCAGATTCAGAAAAACCTGATGAAGATATGGAAGATCCGTTGCCTAAGAAGCTGCAGGCGACGGTAAACGCTCGGCTTAAGAATGACGTCATTGTGTGCACTTTCCTGGGACTGTTCGTGTTCGGACTGCATTGTACGACGGTGTTCACGACACTTAGACCTCAGCTAAATACGGTGAGTTGACTTTGATTTAGTTTGTGTTGATGTTGTTATTGTTAAAGTCATTTTTGATCAATTTGTTGCTGAAATTGAGCTTAAAGCGCTTGATTAACTGTCCATACCGCAAAAGCGAAAAAAAACGTCGTTTGACGACGTGACTCAATATCGCATCGGTTGCTTTTATAACATGGAAATAAAGCTATTCCTGACTGACTCGAGCTGATTGTGCGTCGATGAGTCTGGTCAATCAAATATGATAAATGTTTGTAAACAATAGTAAAAGAAGAGTATTTTATGCTTAAAGAATATGATTTTTGCTATTTTTACCCGACTTTTAGGGCTTGCAACACAAAACTATTTTTACATGTGTTACTACCAGGTCCTGTGGATAATCGCGGGCATCCTGGGCTGGGTGCTGCACTACCTGGCCCCGCAGCTGCGCAAGCAGCAGCCATGGCTGTGCCTGGCCGGACCGGTGCTGAAGCAGCATGAGCACGCACAGTTCGAGGTCACCGAGCCCGCCAGGCTCATGTGTTTTGAGAAGGTACGATGTTCTTACTGAAGTTCGTGTGACTTAGTTATGTATGATAGTTTCTTTCCGCTTGAGTTTTTGTCTTCCATAGGTAGTGTTACCAGACATGTGTTTTGACATTTATTTTGACCTAGGACCACCTAGGTCAAAAAAATTACCAATACCAATTGTAGTTTTGTAACATAGGAAACAGCTTATTATTTTTTTCTATTACCGATGAATTATTTCTATGTCATTCACATCAATGATGTACTGAACACGTGGTAACCGTTTGTGCGGCGTCCACCCTCGAGTTTTTTTCTTAATCAAGTTCCCTATTGGGAAGTGTCCAAGTGTTTTTCATACTTAAATTTAGTTGCAAACTACGCGCCAAGACTAAAGACCCATATCTTACCTATAATTGTGTCCGCAGATGTTCGTGTACCTCTGTTTCCTGGAGCGCAACGTGCTATACCCAGGCGTAGTGGTGGCAGCGACGACGCAGGACGCGCCCGCCATCGCCGCCAAGTACGGCGATGCCGTCGGAGCTCTCATCATATGCGTGTGCGCGTTAAAGTGTACGTATAAGTTCACATAAAAAAAAACTCGACTTTTACAAAAAACCGGTCATCGTATTAGTGGATTAGCAGCTTGGATATCATCAAGATTGTGCCGGAATATAGCAGTTGGTTGTGGACGTGGTACAACAGCAAATCTCCTCAAATTATCGGTTATCAACCATCTAAGCGACACACGCCTAGATCCAATGTCACTCTTATCGGACCATTTCGGTGTTGCCAGTAACAACGTTACAAAACTAGTCGGCAACACTGCGCCGTCATATTGGTACTACGTGCTATATCCCTCAGCGTACAACCACTGTATTTTGATTTCGGGATCAAGTCATAATTTTATTGAACTTTTAAGGGTTACGCAATTGACAGACAAAAGTAAATCTTCGTGTCTTAAGAAAAAGGTTCACAATCGCTCACACCATGTCTTAACACCCAAATCGATTGCCCACAGGTCTTCGAAACGCCTACTCGGAACCGGATTCCCAGTACCTTATCCTGGTATTTGCAGTACTGCTGTTCCAAAGAGACCTGAGCAGCCAGAAGATATCGGAGACTTTCCTCGTCGACTACTTCATCACTGCCATCATCTTCAGCAAGGTCTACGAATTTCTTCTCAAGGTAAGATGATGTCGTTCTTTGATGCTATGCGTTTCTTGTTTTAGAACCAGACATACACGTCGGTAAATGAGCTAAGAAGTGTCATACTGATCATTTTTAAAACGTCACTTTTTTTCTGTAACTTTTTGGGAAAAGTAGTTCCTAATGTGTCCGAAAAAAAACGACAATTTTAGAAAGAGGGTAGACCGATTTGTCTGTTCATAAAAACCCACCCGCAATAACTTCAGTATATCCGTGATCATGGTGCTTGCAACAGCGCCGAAATATCGGGAACTCAAAACAAACAGTAAATATGCCGTTTCTAGTGTTAATGATAATGTTAGCGACCATGATAATTTAAAAACTTATAACAATTATAATCATATACTGAGAAATAGTTGGAATCTTATCTCTGTGTCTTGTCTTTCAATCTTTCAATAATCTTTGAAATGAAAGTCTTATGAAAGAAGTTCGAGATTGAGAATCTATCAATATCCATAATTATCAATTAAAATAAAGTAATCATAATCCATATTTATCAATTAAAATAAAGTTTGTAAAGTTCCAAGAACAAATTTCGGTTATCTTGTTGCCGTCGCTGGCACGACAGTATTTCAAATTTTGTTGGCTCAAAACATCGCCACTGTCGTCGTAGAGGTCACTTTGGCTGCACGTTTTGGGACACAGAGGCCAGGATGAAACATGGAACATAGAACTCCACAAAATAAAGTATTTAGAACTGCCTCGTTGGTATTGTGGTCGTAAGCGCGACTGCTGAGCATTAGGTTCTGGGTTCGATTCCTAAGTCGGGAAAAGTGTTATTGGATTTCCCCATTGGGAATTTCTCAGTAGCAGCCACGGAACCTGGATTTGCGCCCGGTTGATGGCAATAAGCTCGCCCCCTATTACATGGGACTTAAACATAACTGGCGAAATGAGGGTGTACTATTAGGTACAACTCTGCCTTATTCTTCGGGGATTGCAGGCGTGATGTGTTATGTAAAGTATTTAGGCCCGACCTCTTTAATAGACTGTACTCTTTACCTTTTTCCCCACCAGGTCCAGTTCGTGGTGACATACATAGCGCCGTGGCAGATCACGTGGGGCAGTGCGTTCCATGCGTTCGCGCAGCCGTTCTCTGTGCCACACTCCGCCATGTTGTTCCTACAAGCTGCTGTCTCGGCGCTATTGTCGTCTCCCTTGACGCCGGCTTTGGGTACGTGTAATACAAGTATACATTTTCCTGTGAAACCTGGGACAGGCAGATAAACAATGATGCCGCACGATGTATTGTCGGCGACGCCTGCGCATACAAATCATTATGACATGCCACAAAGTGCGTTGCGGCGACGCCCGTGTTGCTTCGCTCTTGCGCGCGCTATGTGACCACCAGTGGACCTTACGCGTATCACTGACAAAGCCTTCTGAGTCTCAAGTTCAATATCTTTGGAATCATTTTTCATTTTTGTAACCCGACAGAGTAGTTCA
Organism: Noctua fimbriata; assembly: GCA_905163415.1. Taxonomy (NCBI): domain Eukaryota; kingdom Metazoa; phylum Arthropoda; class Insecta; order Lepidoptera; family Noctuidae; genus Noctua; species Noctua fimbriata. The sequence continues at coordinate 2,782,310 of LR990933.1, read as the reverse complement.
ATTTCAGCAAAAAATGTGTTTCTTAACATAATCTGTTATTCGTAGGTAGCGCAATATTCATGACGTCATACGTTCGACCGGTGAAGTTCTGGGAGAGAGACTACAATACGAAGAGAGTTGACCAGAGCAATACCAGGCTCTCATCACAACTTGAGAGGAATCTTGGAGCTGGTGAGAATAAAATATTACTTTATGAGGAGTTATCCTTACTGTTTTTCTACACTTACGTGCAAGAAAATTGGCCCGCACCGAGCTTTCTATTTCAGAGTAGCTTTCACTAACGTAAACGACATACTTTTAGGAAGATATTTCAGGTAGTTTTATTGTTCTTAAAACTTGTTAAATTGTCTTATTTCAAATCGAAGAGCACGGGGTGGGTTGATGTTTTTGCACGCGAGTGTAATTCTTACCACTCTTTTGGGCAATTAACCTATTTCTAGTAATCTTGAACAATTTGCAGATGACAACAATCTGAACTCGATATTCTACGAGCACCTAACTCGGTCACTACAACACTACCTATGCGGAGATCTAATGCTCGGACGGTGGGGACAGGTGCAACAGGGGGACTGTTTCGGTAAGGAGACTTTAACTTCTCTAGTTGCTTATACACGGTATAACGTAATAACTTGAAAGACGAAGAAGAAATATGATATCGCTAAAAAGGCACTGACTCATAAGATGACGAGTAATAGAGAAGTATGGAAGAAGACGACATGCTGCGCCGACCCCAAATAAAATGGGATAAGGCCAGGAGAATGATGAAAAAGTTAAAATTAGTTTTACTAATATATATATATTATATTTATATTTACTTTTTTTTACAGTCTTAGCCTCGGATTACCTAAATTGCCTAGTCCACATCGTAGAGATGGGTAACGGGCTGGTCTCCTTCCAACTGCGAGGGCTAGAGTTCAGAGGCACATACTGCCAACAGAGGGAGGTGGAGGCCATCTCGGAGGGCCCGGAGGAGAGTAGCGGTGAGGGCTCATTCATATCTACTTTATAAAAATCTTAAATTCCTTCCTTTACTGCCATTCAGCTTAAAAGTGCTGGTTCTAGAAGTATGCGCAGGAGTTCGTTACTTAATCTTTACTCAAGAAGTTTCGAGTTCTATAGAAACTTCCTTCTTTTTTTTATTAGTACGTCCCTGTTTCCACCACAGTGGAAACGAACTGAGCGATGAGAACATACGGGAATCGGCCATCACATAAAGCTTATATTGATGTTTCGCTCAGCTTCCGCCACGCACAGGCTTACGTTACGCAACCAGTCTGACATTTTCCATACTCATTCATTCATTTTTCTTCATTCATTAATTTCATACATTGCATCTGATGCGTGCATGCACACGTCACGCTTACGTCACGTGTAACGTGTACGCTTTGACTTTTTTCGGAACCTGTGCAGCGTACTTTATACAACTAGTCAGAGCAGATTTGATTAATTTCGTGTGTGGGTAGAGGGCGTGTGCCTGGGCCTGTGGTGGTGCGGCGGGCGCGCGCTGTCGCTGGGCGCGGCGTGGGCGCTGCGCTGGCTGGCGTGGCAGCTGGTGGCCGCGCGCTACGTGCTGGAGGGCTACTCCGTGTCCGACAACAGCGCCGTGTCCATGCTGCAGGTCTTCGACTTCAGGAAGGTGCTGCTCACCTACTATGTCAAGGTGAGGCTCAGCTTTACCTATGTTCTGTTACAAATATGTGACGGGTGTTCTTTTAAATTCAAAGATACATTGACCGATACTTAGCCGTGGTAGTACTCATCATGAACACCATTTATTGTGGTGCCGAGACTTAAATTGCGAAAAAAATAGCAGCTTTTCAATACATTTGAGTTGACCTCCATCTAAACCACAAATTTTCTTTTTCAAGGCTTCAGAAGTTTGTTGGAATTTCTCTTCTTCAGTTTCGCGAATATCATATGTCAAACAAAAAATAACGTCTTGTCGCCCTGTTAGTGATATTCAGTGTCGACGATGTCTGTGGTCTGCTGTCGTCACCCGACCGCAACGGCAGGTAGCACTGTCGCCAAATACCGAAGCATTTTATAGTTAACTAGAAACCAGTTGTGTGATTGCAGTCTCTCAATGCGATGAGTGACTAAGCCACAGCAGCATTGTCGATTTCGGAGGGTGTATCTTCAAAGGGATGTCTATCCAGCGAAATTCAATTTTTTTTAGTACAAGTTCATTAAATGAACTTCAGATGGTTGTATTGACGATTTTAATGATTATAACTGTGTAAAGCCATATTTGTTACGGTTGCGAATCATCTTTTAGTCAACATACAACCTGACACTGACCTGCAAATTGCAAAAACGTAAGAAAATTGATTGATTTTCGCGAGCTACCTTAGCTCCTTTAGCGACCTTTTAAAACTCACCCTTCTTATTTCGCGTGTTCTTCCACAGAGCATAATCTACTACACGATCCAGTCAGCGAAGCTTGAAGAGTGGCTAGCTTCCACCATGATAGGAGACGCTTTGAAGCCTATGAACGAGAGGAACTTCGTCGATCTGGATCCCATCTTCAACGTAAACTTGGATGAGGACTATGATTTTAGAGCTTCAGGGATTACTAGGTATGTTGTATTTAACTCAAATGTATACTTACAGGGTGTAAACAGACCCTTCACATAGCCGTCAAACAAGCATTCTGTACATCAAACTAAGTAACTTTACGCAAAAATTATTGCTGGGAATTGACTTTTTTTTGGGGTGAAAAATCACGTTTTAAGGTAGGACTCGATGGAAAGCACTCACTCCCAATATCTCCGTAACTGGAAGGTTCCCAGGTACGGTCTAGAACAAAAAAATAATCGCAAAGACGGAGAGAACGAGTGCCTTTCGGCTATGTCAAGGGTCTCTTTACACCCTTTATATCGAAACAAAATCGGCGGAGTTATTTATGAGTGAACAGTTATTTGAATAGTAGGATGAACATTGCAGGAGCCGTTTCTGCGCCACGTACGGCGAGTGGATAGCGCACTGCGGCGCGCGGCGCGGCGCGGCGTGGCGGCGTCGCGCCGCGCAGCCGCACGGGCCGCTCACCACGCTGTGCTTCGCGCTGTCGCTGCTGGGCCGGCGCGCGCTGGCGGCCGCGCAGCATCTGTCGGCTTCCAGGTACCTATCCCATGTTGTGTGATCGAACACGCGACGAATATTGATTAAATCTCCCGAGTTTGTGACACAAAAATCAGAATGTTACAATTTTCATATTACGCTGTTTAGCGGCTTCATACCTTTGCTTCTCCTTCAGCCTGGCGAAAGCAAAGCTCAGAAAAAAAAGGAAATTAAATCATATTTTCCCCGTTTCATGACAAAAATATGTTTCGTTCTATTATTTTATTTCTTCAAAAGTGTATTGAAAAACGTAGTTTGATACACGTAGGGATTTGTGACTTCAGATCTCGGTTCCTCGGTTGTGAATTCCGCCTCGAATGCAATAAACAAAGATTCCCACTTATATCAAAATGTACTATTCTTTTGTTTCTTTACCCCACTGTCCTAATATAGTGAACTTAATAAGGCTTTCATTTAGCGTCTGAGCGGCAAGAATCAACAAGACGCTATGCCATACTTTTGTCATAAAGAATAATTCGTTCTCCATCAAGTTTACCTTCATAACCAAATAAAAAAGCTAGAATATTAACTTAGTTTAATCTAGGCTCTGACTGCTTGTAAGACGATATACATTATTATTTAAACTAGAAACGGGATATTTACTATGTTTACTGTTTTTATGTGTATATATTTACTATGTTTACTGTGTTCTGTATGGTGTCCGGACGTAAAGAATAGCACCATCCCATATCTTCCCGTGGGTGTCGTAAGAGGCGACTAAGGGACTTACCAGAGAATGGGCAGCAGCGTTCTCTGATTCTACAACAACCATACTGCGATCGCCAACCCGCCTGCCAAGCGTGGCGATTATGGTAAAACCCCCCTTCTTGGGGGAGGCCTATGTCCAGCAGTGGACTTTTCGGCTGAAATGATGATGATGATGACTGTTTTTATTGAGTTCCCGATATTTCGGCGCTGTTGCAAGCACCATGATCACGGATAAACTAAAGTTATTGCGGGTGGGTGTTTATGAGCAGACAAATCGGTCTACCCTCTTTCTTGTTCGTTTTTTGCACTCAGTACCGCATGGTAAATATCCCGTTTCTAGTCTAAATAATAATGTTAGTGACCATGATAGTTTAAAATCTGATATACATTATGTGAGGAGAGAAAAAGTAATACGTTTGTCTTTGTTATTGCAGCGTGGAGTTCTTCCTGTACGGGCTGCACTCGCTGTTCAAGGGCGACTTCCGCATCACGTGCGCGCGCGACGAGTGGGTGTTCACCGACATGTCGCTGTTGCACTCCGTGCTGGCGCCCGCCATACGGATGGCGCTCAAGCTGCATCAGGTAACTGGGATCATATCATCTTTGTCACTAACCAAGGAAAAATGAACCGTTCGCGTTTATTTATAAGGACCATAACTGCTACAAAAAGCTAAGTCAAATAGGCAATATCGACACGAATGTAATAACCTTTTGGATTTTTAAAAACGAAAATTAGCGGCGTTTTTACCAAACGCCACTAAAATGATGATGACGTCATCGTGAACGACGATAAAGAACTTTATAAATACGCAACGTAGCCGTTTTGTCCAAACGTTTGTGTTACGTTGGTCCGAAAACAATTTTTTTTTTTGTTTATTTGCTTATTTTGTTCAGTGCGAGCTGTGCTACTAGCCTACGTGATAGTTTCCTAGTATGACAATTTACCAAAGATAAGATTAAATTTTATTTCTCTTTTCACAGGACCACTTCATGTTCCCCGAAGAATACTGCAGCAGCTCAGCCCTGTACTGTGCCATCGCGTCGCACGCACAGCGCCTGGTCATCTGCCACGAGGCGGCGCCGGCCTGGAGATACAATGTGCTGAGAGGAGCTCCACACTTACTGGCTCTCAGGTAAAAAAAAACTAGTTACGTGTACCATGCACTTAAAAAAAACTTCAGACTAGTGTATGTCGCTCTAAACGTGAGTTGCCTCCAAGTTTTTTTGCCTTAAAAATTAAGGTAAGCCTGCATAACACTAGGAAATTGTATGTAGCTTGTACATATCAGCCAGATCTATAAACAATAGCGTTCTTTTACAATAAAGACTTATTTCAATCTTAATCTTGTAGTTTGACAGTGACAGTAATAATGCTTAACCAAAGTACAACATAGTAAGTAACGTTTATAGATCTCAGCCTTTTTTTTAGCCTATTTGTGTGTCCCACTGCTGGGCAAAGGCCTCCCCTTTCTCCTTCCAAACCTCTCTATCCTGTGCAATGTCTGGCCATGTTCACCACGCAAACGAGATCTCGGCCTTTAAATGGCGAATCTTTATAAATAGTTCTTAAATTTGGTTTCCATTTCTAGACACGTGATGGACGAAGGCAACGACGACTACAAGATCATAATGCTGAACAAGCGGCACCTGGGCTTCCGCGTCATCAAGCTGAACCGCGAATGCGTGCGCGGGCTGTGGGCCGGCCAGCAGCAGGAGCTGGTCTATCTGCGGAACAGGAACCCCGAGAGGGGCTCCATACAGAATGCTAAGCAGGTGAGCGGTGGATACTAGACCATTCATCGTACTCCCACTATTACCCCAATTAATTTGTGGTCTTCGCAGCATGATTGTCTTTTCTTCCATACGATTACTAAGCTTAATATTATGTATAAGCTCTTTTCAAGCAGTATTTGTCGACACAATATACAAAATTATGAACCTTGCACAATGAACACGATTCTGAATGCGAAACATATAGAATTATTTTACTTCACTTATTTAGACATCACAACTAGACCTCGGGTTGAAATGTGTGGTGTTCCTCCAGTTGAAAGGAATACATTTAGCAATCACGGTATGGCTGAGCTTCACAGTTTTTATTTTATTTTATTACTAGCGACCCGCCCCGGCTTATATTAGTGAATAAATGATCCTTTTTTTCGCAGGCACTCCGCAACATAATAAACTCATCGTGCGACCAGCCAATAGGCTACCCTATCTACGTGTCGCCGCTAACGACGTCATACGCCGACACTTCGCCTCAGCTGTGCTCGTTGCTAGGCGGCCCGCTCACTGTGTCAGCTATAAGAGCAAGGCTGGCCGCTGCGTGGAGACGGTGAGAAATTTGTATAAACATAATTCATCATCTACCTTGCCTTTTGCTAATCGGACGCAGCTGAATACCTGTATTTTACATAGAGCGATTGCTTATCTGACCTCCACGACCCAATTACTTTGAAAGAGTGTAAAAAAATGGTGAGATCAAGAGGTCTTAAGAGCCCTCTTACATTTCGGCGCTTCGCGAATTTAGGTATTTTACGCACCTAGCAGTCGGCGAGCTACGCGACCGATTCTTTCTTTCATATCTCTTCACTCGCTCGCACCATGATATTGTGAGTATGGCGACTAAACGATCTTGATCCAACGTAACACAAGTTTTCTTAGGATGGAGTTACTTCGGTGGACGGAAAAACTTTTGATGTGACATTTTAATGTTAGTTAATTCGTTTTATATATTATTCATTATTTAAGAATCTTAAAGTGTTAAATTAAGTAGATATTAAACATTTAAATTGTTACGCAGTAATCGATCGTTGAAAACCAACATCCGTAGCATAGTGGTCTGAAAATCGTGTACAATACTCATAGAAATCGAAATAATTAAGGTACTATCGATACTATGAAAGTACTTTTAACAATAATATAGTCCGCGCTATTCGTATTATTAAAACGTTTCATTTGCTGTTACATTTTTAAATTCGTTCAGGTAATTTTTGACATTACTTTCCTTACGCGGTCAAAAACGAACGCGCGTGTTTTACAATAAATCAAGTATTACAATAGGTAAAAGGATAATTAGCATCAGAACTTTCTGCTACCTGCGCGCAAACCATAGATGTTTACGAACTATTAATTAGCGCTAATTGTTCACTTTAGCATTTGTGGTTCCAGGTGTAAGTGTCAAGTGTTAGACAATGTATACCAGCGCATTTAGCCGACCACAAAATACTCGTCAACACATGGGTTTCTGGTGAACAGATTTATTTGAAAAAAAAAAAATATATCTTTAGACCATCGAATTCTATATCGATATTAAACACACAAATATGTCTCTTTAATATCTTTTATGTGCACGTAAATAAATAAATAGTAAGGTTGCAACATGTTTAAATAAACAAAACACACCAATGTAACTAATAATTATTTTATTTGGTACAGTCAATTACCATATTTTTTATTAGAAAAATATTTTTATTTACAACGATTAAAAACTGCGGTCGTAGTTTACGAAGTTCTAGCACGCACACAAAAGCAGAGTCTATACGGCAATCGACGCACACCAAGATAATATCGACTGGACGAAGTGCGCGAAATTATCTGACAAAGACCCGTCCTAATCAAGCGCTCGCGCCCTACTGAGCGCAGGTCGCCGGCGCAGTGAAATATAATAGTACTTTTAATTAATTAATTAAAAAATAACAGTAGCTTTTTAAAAAAATAAAAATAATAGTATAGTTCAAGCAAATATTGAAGAATATTTAGATATAATTATTACGTCAAAATGATGCACAACTTCGGAGATATCGCGGCATGTTTCGAAGCCTTTTCGGTCGATAATTGAATTAGGTCCAGTTATTTTTTCTTTACATAAAAGGCATTTAACGAAAATGGATTCTGATAATATTAAAGTATAGGATAAATGTGAGACGAAAAAAAATTTTTTGATGGTCCTTATTCAATAGAATCTACACATTAGAGCCCCCAAATCAGGTCTCCGTGAGTTTTTGCCTAAACATGTATCGGGAGAATGATGATTACTAAATAAATAAAAATGTTATCTAAAATTCGCTTTGATATAATTGTAGTAGATATAGCGACCTATTTTTAACAAATATAACAGTTATTTGTTAAAAATAGGTCGCTATATCTACTTTCAAGCAACGAACGAAAAACATACAATTTCAACAAGGAAACATTGCAATTTCGCGTTTTTTTGTAACACCCCTCTTAAATGACCGTTTTAGCAGAATCATAATCTATAGTATTATAAAGAGGCAATATTCGGAATTACCAAAATGTTCCCGTGGGTTTATTTCCGTACATAATGCCACGAGCAAAAGCTAGTAGTAGAATAATATTAATCACCGACAGACGTCACCTCTAGATACAGAAAGAACCCTAAAAACCTGCTGCGAAGATTTGATATGGCTTGTTCTTTTACTCGCTGAATTACTCATAAGACAAAGTGCAATTTATTTGCCTTGACTGTATTTATTTTCTTTGTAGGTTTGTCTTAATCAAATAAATATTTTAAATGAATATTCTGTACCTCTGTGCACAGTATCCGCCGCCGCTGCGGCGAGGGCTGCTCGTCGGGCGGCGCGGGCGGCGCGTGCGACGCGGGCGCGGCCGAGGCGGGCGCGGCCCGGAACAACACGCCGCGCCACAACGCGCTGCACCTGTCCAGGACTTCACTAGGTAAGGGATTGCTGTTTGTTATAACTGTACGGACAGACGGTGGATAAATTAAGAGCGTTAACGACTTACATTTCATACAAACTTTCAAGTCGTTTTTTTTTTAAATGACAACCGATTTTAATGTGTAATAAACTTCATAAGCTTAAGCAGGATACATAAGTCTAATAAGTTGACAGAGAACTTTTTCGAAAATAGTGTTACAGCAAAATTAGACCGATTTTAGATTTTCCATAGAAACAAGAAATTTCCATTTTGACATATTTATTCAATAATATTTGATCACATAACGTAATTTCTCTCATTCTATGAAAACATAACCTAGATTAACCTACAAAACTTTTTTATATATCCTTTGCAGCGGGTACACGCGGCAGTCTAGCGAGCGCAGGCAAGCCGACCTCGTCGACGCTGGCATCGTTAGCGGGACTGCTACGGGAGCACTCGCACGAGAGAACTACGCATGATGACACTGGTATGAACAACCATAATGTTAAATGATATTTTTGAACAAAATCAACACTTGACTTGTTGCTCACTGACGGAGCTGTGGATGACAAGTGCTTGTGTGTTTTCTGTTTAGCTTGTGAATTTTTCAAGTTTGGCCAAATCCGAAACTATGAGGAATAACGAAAAACACTCAAAGGAGTCTCGAGCCCCATTTTGATGAAAACTGAAACTGCATCATTCGATTTTGGAAAAATCAATATTCCTAGCCAGAAATCGAACCCATTAATTTCGGAAAAAAATACACATTGTATTATTACACTATTCCATAGTGTCGCTAATAAGGATCAAATTCTGGGAAATAATTAGATACGTCAAACTATGAAAATGTTCCCGTAGATGGATTTCATAATGATGGATGGCATTACCGCCTGTTGCCATTAGTTGGTCGGCTTTGCTGCTGCGTTTTCCGATCTACGGTGACCATAAGATATTTTGTAGCCACGTTTTCAGTGTTATTGAATCAACGCTAAACTATTAATTTTATTTGTTTTTGCTCATACAAAAGGACTAGATATATTGAAGATTTATAACTGTAAGTGGTATTTGTATAATGTAGTTCTGTTATACTGTAGATAGATTAACAAAGTCAACTATTATATGTATAATATAATGGTAGAATTTGTCTTGTGGTAATTTGTGTCGAGTCGTTTTTGGTCGATTCTTTTTGATGGCAATCTAAGGCGCAAATTACACAGAAACGGCGTAAGGTGACGGTGCGGCGCAGGCGTGGAATTTATAAGGAAATGTAAGAAAAGCGCCCCACGCTTGAGTGTGATTCATGACACGTCGCCTACGTACATTTTGTATGAAAACGTTTAAGAAGTGGCATCATGTCTGCGCCGCGCCTTCACCTTACGCCTTTTCTGTGTAATTCGCGCCTTATACAGGATGGAAGGGCACCGACGCTCAAATGGTTACCATGTATTTAATACATCATTCTGAACCCCCACATAGAAATTTTTCGTCGGGTATTTAAAAAAGAAACAGCTGTTTCCTACAAAACTGCAATACCTACACGGTCAAAATGGAGTATTAGATATTTTTTTAAATTACCGTAAAAAAAAAATCTATGGTGGGGGTTGAAAATGACGTACTGAATATGTGGCAAGTTAATGAAACCGAATTCATCGCAATTTAGGCGCCTCACATTGAGAGGAACAAATTACGCTGGACTCTAGACCCAACTATGTCTTAAGGCTCCGTCAAGCCTGTACGGGCGGACATTGCGGACTCGGCTCCGCAGCCGGTCCGCAATTTCGTCAGTTTTACTGGTCCTTCACTTGCATAAAATGTCAATTTTTGTAGTGTAATTTCACAATGTGGCTGTACCGTTAAACGTATTTGATGAAATAGTCCAGACATAATAAGATTACACGTTATAGCGGCGGCAGTGTCGGTGTCCAGCAACGGCGTGCTGATGGAGAGCGGCAACTCGCACCGCGTGCTGCGCGAGCTGCCCGCGCCGCGCCGCGAGCGCACGCGCGCGCGCACGCCCGCCAAGGAGCCCAACAGACAGGTAGCATGTGCTTTCCAAATTCACACACAAAATTGACCGTCACCCTGCTGCCCGTATCTGTTAAGGTCAGCGCAGTATGACTCTCATCTTTACTAATCACTACAGACAGTAAATAGCAATATATATATATATTTTTAATTCGAGGAAACTTGAAAAGATTGGGAAAAAAAAATACTGTTTTGAAACGAAAATACAGTAACATCTGAGCTAGTTCAGGAAAGTTGTTCATGAAAGTTTCCAATTAATTCGACTTTATGTGTTCTGTCCACGCATCTCATATGTCTGCCCCCCCCCCCCTCCCCCAGGCGTGCCCGCGCGCGCGCATGCGTCGTGCTGCGCCGGCGTCGTTCCGGCTGCTGGCCGCGTCCGACAACATGCGCCTGGAGCCCACTGCCTGCTCCTCACACCCCAATGATGAGACGCAGGTATGTACTGTTTCATTCTATTACTTCTCCGGTTTAGGATAATACCTATGATGAGGTTTCTTATGTGTAGAGTTCGCGTAATACATCGAGATTCATAACAGTGATCGCAATATTTATGTTAATATTTTGCCCGTAGTACCGTTTCATATGCGTTCCCATCAGCGGCGAAATATCACTCTCTCGGTATACTCTCGTATACTCGTAGTTATGTTACCAGACAATTTTTATAGTAAAATATTTTTGATGGTAGAGCGCGGCCGGCAGTAACTGGGAGTGTGCGTGGCGAGATCAGCCTAGACGAGCAGCCAGTGCAAAGGTAAACAAAACATTTATATAAAACTCATAATGCTATTTGAAGCTCTCGTATGCGCGGGTGTTTTTTACTGCATTAGTTTTGACGCGCTGGGATGCGATCTGTTGGAATCTCAATATCTGTACTGAGCGCATTCGTGACGCTCAACCCCGAGAGTTTGAAAGTGCGTGAAAAAAACATGTTTCGGTAAAAATCATCATTGTGTACGAACCCCTTGCGACTAACTACTGTCCCAACAGTTAAAATACTTCTCATATTTGAACACCTGTTCCATACATCTCTTCCCACATAAACCAACATATTCTCCACAGGTATCAAGCAGCCGAGGAGGTCCAAGCGCGGAGTCCTCGCTAGAAGACCTGACCCTCACCCCGACAGGTCTGGACCTGTCGCTGCCCGACTGCAAGATCATCGCCAACAGGAACGCCAGGCAAGACAGAGACTTTAAAAGGTATCCCCTCGCACGCATTCATACATCCACAGCCCACACGCTACGGCAACGTACATATGAATTGTAGGTACTTTAGGCCGGTTTCAGATTAGTGTATTTTTTGTCTCGCTGCCTTTTTATCGCGTGACTTTTACGAGCGTTGATGCGCTTATAGCTCTTATCGCGCGTGAGCTGCGGGAGACGCGTCCGCGCGAGTCCGCGAGCCGCACGCTAACGTATAAACGCGTGTACGTGCGTTCAATTTTTTGAAGTGCGTAATTTGGCGCGCGTCTACGAGTAAGCTGGTACGAGCTTATACGCGCTACAAAATACGCTAGTCTGAAACCGCTTTTAACGTTCAATCAGCGCGCGCGCGTTGAAGCAGCGCGTTCTTCTATATGAAAAAGTTATAGTTGAAACAAAATTAACACTTGTTGGTGATGCCAATGTTTTGCGACGGAGATCGGATAACTCTGGGCAGCCCCCGTAGCATGACCGACAAAAAGAAGAAGGAAGAATCGACAAAATGACAGATAGTGCAAAGAAATCTGTCATTGTGTCGACACAATCTGTCATTTTGTCGATTCTTCCGTCAAAGAAATCCTTGTCTACGGTGGTCATGCTACGGGGGCTGGTATAAAAGATGAGATGATGATCAAGAAGTTGATTTTAAGTCTGAAGTAACTTTCTAATGAAAGATATGTGTCACGAAAGTTTATCGTAGAACAAAGTACACTTTTGTTATCAAAAATAACTGCAGAAATTCGATATTAGCGAATTGATGTATTTTTAGGCAACGTGAAAGCACTTTGTTTTGATCAATATTAACATTATAAAAAGGTCAAATATGTAACGAAGGATGTAGGGGGTAATATCCCCAACTACTGATCAGATTTCGAAAATTCTTGAAATAATGGGAAGCTTAAACCCAGAGATAACGAACAAAGAAGCATCTTATTGTCGCTGATGACAGATTACTCCGAAGGAAAAAGAAAAAAGTAATGCGAAGCTACTATATCCCCGAGCTAATCGACGTTCCCGTAAGATCATTACCGACCATAAGACGAACGCAAATATTGCTATGTACACACCATTTCCATAAACCATGTTAACTATTTCATAACAAGTCACCGCTTTGAATGATTTTATTTTTTGGTGTGCGAATAAAATACTAAAACAATTTTGATTTTAACCCTCTCATACCATTTTCATATAACGACGTCCTTTCCCCGTTTTTTGTAACAACTAAAGTTCTTTAAACAGTTAATTTATCTCTGACAGCGACAACCCAAAAGCAACTTTATTGCAACTCAAATAAAGATCACTGTGGATTTGTCAAATATACAAAATCAGACAAGATCCGAAATCCCCTATACGTGGGTCTTAAAAACTTAACTGATGATATGTGCGTGTACACACGGCGGCCAATCAAGCTATGCAAAACCAAATTAAGCTGATCTCTCATTGTATGGGAAGCTCAACAAAGCGAAGTCAAGTTATTCTGATTATGTAGAGCTTGATGTGTCGCCATGTGTACTAATGGGTTACACCACATCTAGCAGCAAGGATTCGTATTTTTCTATGGTCGAATCTTTTTTGTTGCTCAGAACCGTCATTTGCTAGAGCGAGAAACGGCATCGTCGATGCTGCCGCGTGCGATATGTGGCGCCACCCTTTGGTACACTTCTGCCTAACCCTTCAGGGATTACAGGCCTGTTGTTATGTTATGTAAAGTCGGAGGTAAAATAACTGAAAGAGGCGTAATAATCATGAATTCCAAATACAAATAAATTAACGGAAATTCTTCCATACAGGTATTACGTGAACGAAATGACACCAAAAGACTTATCAAAACTGAGCAAGGAGATCCGTCACGAAAGAGAATCATATCGAGAACTAACTGGCCGCTACATAGAAAAACCTGAAGCCATACCTTTGAAAGAAACACACTACTCGGACTTGTCAAACAAAGAGTCAATACTCAAAAAAGAATCGAAAAAGGACTCAAAAGCGAAAGAAATAAAGACGAAGATTAAACGGTCGGATTCTGGCAGGAGTGAGTTGAAAGTGAACGTGAGTGTGGGCAGTAAAGTGTTGATTATTGAGCCGTTGGGAGTGTACGATTGTATTAATTTGGGGAGGAGGATCGATGTGCAGTGGCCTTCTGAAGCGGAGAGGGAACGAGGGGGGCGGAACTTTTGGGGAAGCTGGGTGCCTCTAGCGGGGATGGATGGACTGGTGAGTGATACTTCCAAATGCTATTTCCAGTCGAGAAAGGTTTTATAATAAAACTAGCGAACCGCCCCGGCTTCGCACGGGTGCATAAACCTTCCTCTACAATCACTCTATCTATTGCTGAAAACTGCATTAAATTCCGTTGCGTAGTTTAAAAGATCTAAGCGTACAGACAGCGGGAGCGACTTTGTTTTATACTATGTAAAGATAAGTCGTATACTTACGGCAGATCATTATTAGACAGTATATGATGATAGCAGTGATGGCCTAGTGGTGTGACCGTCGTACTGCCAAGTCGTTGGACTCGAGTTCGGACCCAAAGCACGCACCACTGACTTTTTGAATTCCTGTGCATATTGTAAAATTGTCACTTGCTTCGGTTAAGGAAAACGTCGTTAGGAGCCAGCATGCCGGAGAGATATTTCTCTACGGCATGTAAAGCCAAGTCAGAGGCCCGTGGGTGGCATAAAAACTGACACCAGGTTAGGCACTAACCACACGATAAAGAAGATTATTAGGCATTGCAGAAAATATGTCGTAGTCTGGGTACTGATTCAGAAAACTTTTTGTGAAATATATTATTTTCTGAGGTACTCTTTTGAAAATGTCGATATCTAAGATTCTAAAAAGATTTCGGTGTTCGACGTCCTAGATTCTAGGACATCGTACTATGAACTCAAAATTGCTTGTTTATAATTGTTCCCAAGAGAGGGACGGAAAAAAAATCCCGTAGTATTTTATTTAATTCAAGACTCATCAACAAAGGATTTTTTCTAAATTTAAGTGTAAAAATATTTTGTTTCCTTCTCAGGTTGTGCACAAGTGGACCCCGAACCACAGGGACCCGAAACTTCGATCTCACGTCGACAAAAGCATACTTCTAATACAAATAGACGACAAGTACGTGCCCATCGCCGAAAACTGCGTCCAAGACCTCGGCGATGAAGTCTGAACCTTATCTCAGACAACACAAGGTCGAAATCAATGTGAACGAAGTATGAACTTTTACTCTATTTTTAAAATAGACACCTATGAGCTATGACAGTGAAGTCTGAACCTTATTTGTATAAAATTAAGGTAAATATCAAAATCTTCTAGACATAATACTTTTATCGTGATTAGGATTAAATATGGCGAAAGAAAATTACACCTTATGTCTACCAGAATAAGTTTAAAAATTGCATGCAACTTCGAAATTGACAACGGTATAGTGGAGAGTTGCGTGTTGTGATCTCGGTGTTGAATTATGAACCTTAAATGTACGAATGTAAGGTATATTATGCAAGGCTGTTGTGAAACTGACTCTTATTTTACTAATGCAACTGATACAGTTCCTCCAACACTTGTGATATGATTAATGACCAAAGAGAGGAAGGTGATAATTTATTTAAAAATTGAATAAAAGATATTCCTGTTTGCTAACAGAAAGCTCCTACTTATTTTGGACTTCAATCCCATATTTCCAAAACACTTCAAAGTTAAAAGAAGTCGATGCCCCTTAAAATGTGACTGCGGGACTGTTCGAAAGAGATACCGCGGCCCTGGAACACAAAGGGCTAGGATAAAACATGGATGGGTTTTAGTCAGTACAAGAAGTCAGAAAAAAATAATAATGGGCCCTTAAAATAATCGGTAGGAAAACCTTTGAATATGTAATAAAATTTTGAATAAAAACATTAAATATCTCTCGGTGGTAATTAATCATACAGCAAAATGTTCTACTAACATAGTGCAAGGTTACTATTATGAGCTCGCTATTAATAAAAATTAATAGGACCAATATTACCAAGATACCAATACGAAATCCTAAACAAAAATATGCCCCACTGGAAGAGCTAAAGTTTACAGATCGTCAGACTTTGATATGATTATATTCATAAATTTTTAAACGTAACGTAAATACGTCAATTTAAAAATTAAAAATACTCGTTACCCTTTTAAGAATTTATTCATATCTATGGATGATACTGGTTGTGTTTGCAAACAATTCAACTCAAATAATATATGATAATTGTATTTTAGATTCAGAAATCGACGTACTTACGTTATGGTTACACTGCGCGCTCGTGGTAGGGCCGCAGGCGTCTGAAATCCTGGTGTTACTCAACCAAAGTTCGCGACAACTTAAAGATTTACTCCCAGTATCAGAATATTCAGAAAAAAAGAACATTGAAAAAGTATGAGAATATTCAGAAAAAAAGGACATTGAAACCTGTATTGTTTTTTTCTCGACTCCATATTGGTTGAAGGCATTGGTATCTGAGGTAGTATTTGGTAATATAATATGAAACGTGTCACATAGCAATAATATCAAGCAAAGACAAGTACAGATCTTATGACAACTATGCTATGAATAAGTTAAAATGAGATAGAAATGGACGGTCCAACAAGGAAATGTATTTTCAACCTTATTACATCAACGGTACAGTGCAATTTTGCATAACGAATGTACGAAATTCGAACTTCTGAAAACAAAACATCTTATTGATGTGATTTTCAATCGTATGAACAAGGGAATAAAGTTGAAAATACAATCAGAAGTCTGTTCATATAGGATTTACTTAAAAGCGACTCAAAGTCGTCCATGATTGACTTAAACGTATAATTATGAAACTATAGATAAATTCTCTACCATAAGGCTGCCTGTCTATGTAAGCGGAGCGAATGACCACACAACAACGTGGAATGGGCTTGAGCCGATCAGAAAGAACTTTATGTCCATGAAACTAGAGAGATCTCTTCGGTTGGAACGCGGGACTCGAAACAGCGTCGGACTATTCGCTTTTATTGCATGGAAAGCTGCTTCTGTCCTGCTCAAGCCTATTCCACGTCTAAAGGTGCGGTCCCTAAATGATCAAGCAGCCTTAATAAAATAAAAATAGGCTTAAATTAAATTGGATAAATAAAACACAAAATACTTTGTTTATAATTTCGCACTTATGCCATTACGTTTCGTTTAGATGTAAACTGTATTATATTCCCGTATTATTAAATATAAGTTGCGTTCTGTCGGTCCCGTGGTGTAAATAGTCATGATTGGTTGTGGCGCAAGCTGAGGCGTTTACGAGTTACTAGTAGAACATCTTCAAAGAGCTCTTTTACAATGTTCTGAAAGTGTTTTTTAAAATAGTTATTTTGCTGTTCACTTCTTGCCATTATTTTAAAATAAAACATAGTAAGTAATCATACATTCAAAAACTCAAGCATATTTTCGCCATGGCACAAACTAGAGAGCGCCACCTGTGTCATTCTGTAGTTTCATAAAATAATAAGTATAATTTTGAGACAAGCCCAGTTATTAAAAAATACAGTATATGAATATCAGTCGTATACAATATGGAGTTTTAAGAAACATCCAGAAAACATTGGACCATTTCTCTCAAACATTTTGCTTTTAATTTCAAGTGATATATTAGAGAAATTACAAGGTAAGTTTCGTGGCCTCTTCTTGTTTCATTCGTCATTCATGGGCAATTTTCTTTTAAACTCTTTTAAATCAAATTATAAGGCAAGGAAACATCCAACTATATTAGTAGCCATTAAATTAAAAGCTATCGTACAAGTCCTCCATGACTTGCGCCGCAACACACGCTTTTTTGTATGTGGGTAGCTTTACAATGTAAATATTTGTAAATAATGTAAAAAAAAAAACTACGAAAAAATGTATATTCGTCTTTTTAATATATAAAGAAAAAAACATCTTATTACAGTACATAAGTAGAAACCTTTTTTATTTTTGTTATTATTTTTTGTCGAAATTCGTTTTATGTAAAAAATAAACCGTTCGCTCCAAATGCCCTTTTAGTCTGACACCAAATGAATGTGTATTGTGTATTTAAATTATTTATAAATTATAAAATTATGTAAGTTACTGTGTGTGTATGAAAGCCAAAGTCGAATATTCTTCTGAGGGCACCCGTACTCAATTTATACCAAGTATAGTAAAATTGCGCCTTATTATGATTATTTCATTGAGTACTTCCTAATATAAATATTAGGAGCAGTCAAGTCGAGAACTTAAGTACTCAACTCCTTACTAATATTTATCTAAAATAACTCTATTTTGCATTTGTAATAAATTTGCATATACTACAAATTCGTTCTAGATTAATCCAGTGCATATTCGTTACCAAATTCTTAGAGCAAACACCATTGTTCCACACGAGTTTAGTATATCTAAACAGAGCGTTGAAGAGCAATTCTTGACCGCCGTTTAGATCACGTCGCGTGCTTCAGTTTCATTAGTGGAATTCGTCCTTACTGCCCAAACAGCGAATATAAAAAAGTATTTATTCTATTTCCATGAATATTTGACTTTGCTAAAGCCTAGTACACACGCAGTTCCTCTATTTGTTCACTGTTGTTATGTATACTATATCACTGTATATGTATTGTTTACCAAAATAATGGACAAATTATAATGATGACGTTGTGTTTTGCGAATTTAAAGGGGAGTGAAATTATTAAATGTTGATGTTCGAATCGCGCAATGTAACTGTTTTAGTATTCTGTGAATTTGATTGATGAGAAATAAAAAATATTGTGAAATAACATTATGATGATGTATGTTTCATATCAATTCTTTGCATTTATGTCAACAAATGCATAAGTCCTCGAAATAATAACCTAGCTTGGATTATAAAATGGTATATACGGCTGTGTATTCTCTCCATTTTCATGAAGAGAGACAAGCTCGAAGTTTGACGTTGCGGCCAGCCCATAGCGTTATTTCATAATATAAAAGTTAAAGAGCACTTATTAAATCAAAATGAGGAATTTTAAATTTTATATTAAAATCCAAAAATTTCACTAAACCCCGAAGCGTTGAGATAATTTAAATATTATAATTCAATTGTTCACTTTAAATCGTCGCTAATTTGTTATCATCTGCTAATATAATTATAAGTTAAATATTTAAGGAGACTGGCCTCGAATTTAATTATCTGTGCTGTAAGCTTCAGACAAGGTGACGAGACTATAACGATGGTGGAAAAGTCAAAAACGGGAAAATTAAATATTCCTCCAAAATAAAGAAACAGTTGGCAAGCAATTGCCACGAGGCTAAGCCAGTGGCACATTTCTAGTGCTCCGTGGTTCTTTTGGCGCTTGAATGAGGTATTGAGGATGGCGCTGTTCGTAAGCATTAGTGTAAGTAGCCAAAAAACAACAAGAACTGACTTCTGCTCAGCCACCGACGACTTGGAGGTGGCGAAGTTCTGGGCTAACAAAATATTAAAACTTTCGTGCCAGCGACGATCGAAACATTGGGAAATCGAAATGGCGGCAGTAGTTTTCACCAAAGTCAAAATCGAGATGACGGCAGTAGTTTTCACCAAAGTCAAAATCGAGATGACGGCAGTAGTTTTCACCAAAGTCAACATCGAGATGGCGGCCGTAGTTTTGACTATGGCTACGCATCAAAAGACCCAGATCCAGTCTGTAAATGTTAAAACCTTTTATTTTATGGATCCATTGTTAGCAGATGATATCCAAATTCTAAGTGATTCTATGCACTCTGCACTTTGACACTCTGTGTCCCTTGTGGTATTCGTTCGCGTTTTCTATTTATTGGTTTACATTTCGAATAAATTGATACAAATAAAATAAATTTCAGTTATTTTTAATTGTTTCATTCCGACATAATTTATTGCAAGCTGTAAAACTTTTAACTAGCAGTTACATAAATAATAAGTAAATGGGTATATAATAAGTAATAGTTACAATTTTATTTGGTGAAATTAAATAAAAAGTAATACTCACAAGATACCAAATCGAATATGACAAAAACTTAGATGAAATAAATATTATGTTTAATTCCACCCAAATAAAATTGAAAATTATTTCTTTAAAAAAGAATTGAAAACTTCTTCATTTCTTGAAGTCTATTAAAAATACTGTTAAGAATTGATGAATAAACTCACGCCATTTTACCATGGGGGGAGGGTAGGATCATAATAAACAGTTTACCTGAAACGCGAACGTACCACAACTAATATATTATGAGTATATATTATATTCTCAAGTTGCCTTAATATATTTTAGACTGATTTTTTATAATCGTGATGTGTGTCAAGCCGTTTTATAGATGTTAAGATGAATCTGCGTTCGTTCAATAATTTCATTGTTAAGATCGCAGTGTACTTATGAATTTAATGTTTTGGCGGTTTACTCATATACGTTTACTTGATGTTGAACAAGGATATTTGTCGTTAGCTAAGGAAATAACATATTTAATCGGACTACCATGTTGTTCAATGACATTCCTCGGTTTTTTTTTAGTCTACATTTTTTGTCGGAATATTTTACTAATACTATGTAGAATAATTCTCTGAATTTCATACTGAATCATAAAGTTTCGTAACTCATTCGTCACTTACAACAAACACGATAAATATCTGTATTAAAAAAATCCGAATTTATATTTATTACTTTGCAAAAACGGTAGCTTTCCGTTAAAGCTTGGTGTATTCTGTGTGTTAGTCTTAATTGAACTTTATTGCAATGTAAAAGAGTAGATGTTTGTACAGTAGAAAGGCACAATCCGTCCACAAGTGATTTTCTCTGCATATGCAACAATTTTGTTTTGAATCTAATTTATTTTAATGATTCTTTATTGACATCGATGGATGAACAAATGAAATATGCAAGTTTTTTTTAACAATTATTCGAAAGTTCTTCGATAAAAAAATCCTTTATAAAGGCAAGCACAGTTATAATTCTAGGAACAACGACCCTTGGTTCCTGAAATCCTCTTCAATATTTGCTGTCAAATCATTTGACAGCAGTTTTACTGTTCGGAGACCTGACGAGCTCTTCATAATTTAGGAGACAGTGTTACATTTCATTTTACATTTCTCTGTTTTACGTGTGCCTACTAATTGTAGCTGGTATCTGTGGATGATATTTTATCTGTTTGTCTTCATCATAGAAAATAAATAAAATATAGAAACGACTGGGTGTATCGTACGCCCAAAACTAAATTAAAAATGATTTTGAATGTATTGGTACCGCCCAACCAATCACAAAAGTACAAGTAGAAAAAGGGGATCAGGTATTGCAGGCTGCACCTGATACAAACCAACATGACAGTTTGAAACGAGTCCAGACACCGGGCTTTGTCAAAAAATGTGAAGTCACCCAAATTTGCTTCTGACCACAATAAGGACTATTCCTGCTTACAGCGCCCGGCCGCTATAAACACTCAAATAAATTTCTATTCCTATATTTCCTACCGGTCGAAAAAGGGTGGTCAAACATCTGTGATCATTAACAGAGCCTGAGATTTTCGAGAAGCTCTTGATCCGCACAACAAGGGGCGGTTAACAGATGTTGTCATCGAGAGCACAGGGTTTTGTTTAAAAAATGAGCAGACGCAGCTTTCGTCGACTGTACCTACTGAAATATCTGTCAGTGTCCGCAGTCCGCTCTGGTCGGTTTGACCTTAAGTAGGCAAGTATCGTGATTTTGCGCAGTAGCTTCTAAAGAGGTTGTCATATCGTCGATGTCAGTAAAGCAGCTTACTCTCCTAGCATATGCAGACAAGACGTGGTTGTTTTGTGAATACACGTACTGGTAAACCGCCGCTCCGTTGATTTGTGTCACGTTATCAATATCAGAATTAATACTGAATTAAAATGGTACATGGATAATCTAGCGTTTTATTTCTCATTCTTATTAAAGGTAAACACACGCGCACACTTATCGTGGAGCCACCGAAGGAGCCGAAAGGATCGATTTTTAGAGTTACTTGTATGAAATCCTATGAACCTCGCACACTTCATCATCATCATAACGTTCTACGTGTGATAGATCGTGACGTTCGGTGCGGACAAGTGTACGTTTACCTTTATTTCACTCTCCAAATCGATCACGTACACGTGTACACGTGCGTACGTTGACCTTTATATCAGTCTCCACAACGACCAGACGCCCGCCCTAGCACGAGCACGTGGTGTACAGGTAATGTATTTACGTCCATTTTTGAATCGAAAATACAATTATCCTATTGCATTTTAGCACAAGCACAATCAGTATCATCCATAGATATGAATAAATTCTTAAAACATAATGTGTGAAACGAGTACTTTTACATTTAAAATCGACGTATTTACGTTATCTTTTAGGTACATCGCGTGCTCGTGCTAAGACTTCTGTTCTTGACGCAAGTAAATGTCGCGACTTTTACTTAAGAGCCCTCTTACATTTCGGCGCTACGCGAATTTAGGTATTTTACGCAGCGAGCCACGCGACCGATTCTTTCTTTCATATGTGTACACTTGCTCGCACAATGATATTGTGAGTATGGCGACTAAACGATCTTGATCCAACGTAACACAAGTTTTCTTAGGATAAAGTTACGGTGGTACATCGGTGGACGGAAAAACTTTTGATGAGACATTTTAATAATATTTAATTCGTTTTAAGATTTATTTTAATATATTTTTCATTATTTATATATTAAGAATCTTAAAGTGTTAAATTAAGTAGATATACATAAACATTTAAATTTTTACGCAGTAACCGATCGTTGACCATATCTTCGTGATCCGACATACGTAGCATAGTAGTGAATCGTGCTCTATACTCATAGAAATCGAAATAATTGGTACTATCGATACCATGAAAGTACTTTTGTTAGATATTTTAAAGGTAGTCCGCGCTATTCGTATTATTTAAACGTTTCATTTGCTGTTACATTTTTAAATACATTCAGGTAATTTTTGACATTGATTTCCTTACGCGGTCAAAGCCGAACGCACGTGTTTTACAGCCAATCAAGTATTACAATAGGTAAAAGGATAATTAGCATCAGAACTTTCTGCTAATTGTTCACTTTAGCATTTTTGGTTCCAGGTGTAATTCTCAAGTGTAAAACAATGTATACCAGCGCATTTACTAAAGATGCATCATTACAAAGTAAAAGCCGACCACAATACTCGTAAACACATAGATTTCTGGTGAACAGATTTATTTGAAAAATAAACAATATCTTTAGACCATCGAATTATGTAGAGATATTACACAGACAAATATGTCTGTTCAATACCTTTTATATGTACGTAAATAAATAAATAGTACGGTTGCAACATGTTTAAATAAATAAAACACATCAACGTAATTTATTTCATTTCGTACAGTCAATTACCAAATTTTTTATTAGAAAAATATTTTTATTTAAAACGATCAAAAACTGCGGTCGTAGTTTACGAAATTCTAGAATGCACACAAAAGCAGAGTCTATACGGCAATCGATGCACACCACGATAGTATCGACTGGACGAAGCGCGCGAAATTATCCGACATAGATCCGCCCTAGTCAAGCGGTCGCGCTGTTCTGAGCGCAGATCGCCGGCGCAGTGAAATATATAGTACTTTTAATTAATTAATTAAAAAATAACAGTAGCTGTTTAAATAATAAAAATAATAATATAGTTCAAGCAAATATTGAAGAATATTTTGGTATAAATATTATGTCAAAATGATGCACAACTTCGTAGATATCGCGGCATGTTTCGAAGCCTTTTCGGTTGATAATTGAATAAGATCCAGTTTTTTTTTCTTTACATTTAAGGCATATAACGAAAATGTATTCTAATAATATTAAAGTATAGGATATAGGTGAGACGAAAAAAAATTTTTTGATGGTCTATATTCAATAGAATCTACACAATAGAGCCCAAAAATCAGGTCTCCGTGAGTTTTTGCCTAAACATGCATCGGGAGAATGATTATTACTAAATAAATAAAAAAGTTATTTAAAATTTGCTTTGATATAATTGTAGTAGATATAACGACCTATCTTTAAAAAAATATTGTTATTTCAAGCAACGAACGAAAAACATACAATTTCAATGAGGAAACCTTGCAATTTCGCGTTTTTTTGTAACACCCCTCTTAAGTCAAGATCAAAAGACGTGTGTGCGTTACGTTTCCGTGAGTACGGTCGCGTCGCGGCGACTCGAAGCATGGTCTAAGCAATTTGTCTCTTTTGTGTTCTCTGCAGCGTTTCGCATAAGTGTGTGCTTATGGCCAAAGGGGCCAAACATGGTTTCTGGAACTAAAATCATCAACAAGAAATTAAATGGAATTCAAATGATGCAATAATTGACTGTTAATTATTCAAGTAACAAAAACAATAGTTTACACCAGCTTGAGAATTTTTTTGCAAATTGAATTGATTACCGTTCCTGAAACTGGACGAAACATGAATATGTAAATAGTAAGCTCCTAAAAAAGTTAAACGGTAATTAAGGGTCAATTCACACCGAAGTGGCAGCGATCGGCAGCGCAGTTTCACTGTCAAGCCATTTTATGCTTTATCTTCATTACGAAATGCATAGTATCGTTTAAAAGACGCGCGGCCGCCACACGCGCAGACGTCACACGGCCCGAGTCTTTCTTAAGGGCATTACATTGCTCGATGACCTTGATGATTTGATCCCTGTACTGGTTTTTGTTGACTTGCCCCGCACATTTCGCAAAATTTCGGTTTTTATTTATTATTTAAAAATATTAAAAGAAATAACAGAAAAAAAACAATACAGATTGTTAAGTATATCATTACGTATTTGTTGTTACAAAATTCATGCCGATCTATTCAGCCGTTACAGAGATAATTTACAATTAAGGTTGAAAAAGGACCTATTTTCTACGATTAACCAAAAAAAATTGAGAAGGTTTATTAAAATAAACAATACAATTTTTTTGTGATGAACTTAACTATAACATACTTTTTTTACACGGAAAACGCACGAAGGGATTCATCAACAAATTTCTTTGAACATACGCTGTTTTTGGGATTTGAGCCATGTAATGCCCTTAAATAATAATATGACGATTTTCTTGTATTTTGTGGACCCCTAAACGTTTTCACAAGAAAATGGCTCAATCTAAATGACTAATAAGTGTACCTTCTCACAAATTGCATGCAATGTCAGCAATTGCGTTAATTTCTATAATTATATATCTAGCTATATACAAAAGTAAGTATGTTTGTAAAGTTTGCACAGCCCAACAAGGATAGAAACTTGAAATTTTTGGCAGTAGTAATTGTCATGTAATTGTAGTTTAAAACGCAATTCTGTGAAATTGAGAAATTTGTTTCTTTTGAATTACGAACCCCGAAACGTATTGAAAGATTTTCCAAAAAATCAATCCGTGTCTGGGTTAAAATTAAAAATAGGTTGTATGAAAATTACGGAACTTTCAAAAACTATTTAATACTAGCACTTCGCCCGCGACTTTGTCCGCAAAAAATGTGATAGCTCGGCTAATATACATAATATAAATATAATTTTTAGCCTTTAGCATTCACGAATAATGTAGCTTTTTGCCAAATAATCAATTTTTAAAATTGGATCATTAGTTCCAGAGATTACCCCCTATATACAAACTTACAAACGAATTTTACCTCTTCATAATATTAGTATAGATAAGTTTTTGAGAAATAATAAAAATTGCAAAAATGGGACGTGGGGCGGGATCTAGAAGGATTGCTAAAGTTAGAAGGGGAAATTACGAAATTCAGGCGGACGAACTCGCGGGCATTGTCAAAGACAAATACTAGTATTCCTATGTAATTGTTTTAATGCCCAGCCCAGGTCAACGCTATAATTGCGTTTTTTTAATGCAATAATGATAGAAAGAATGAATAGTTATAAAATCACAATTGCTCAAATCAAGCCTCGATTTAAATTTCTCTGGAAAAACTCTTCTACAATTAACTTCACTCTCAATTTCGTAACCTTTTTGTTTCACTTGCAATCATGTTGTTTTCCGATCTCCCAGAAGACTACAAACTTAGTTTAAACCGATATTTGATCCTGTTTAAATGTATTGGTATCGATTTCTTTGACCAATCGAAAAGTTATTTTAATCGGAACAATATGAAGTTGTGTTTATTTAGCATGGCCTTCTACCCGTTCATTTTGGGGCAATTTTCTCTGATCTCAAATATCAGAGCTGAGAATTTTCTGGAAAGTGTCCGCGTTGTGCCTGTTGATCTTATGTTTTTACAGGGTAAGTGCAGTAAATATTTTATAGATATATCTTATGAATGATTAATTAACATCACACAGCTGTAATCCTCGAAGGCTTAGACAGAGGCGTACCTTATTAGGTACACCAGTTGAATGTTTTAAGTCCTATATATTAGGGGGCGAGCCTATTGTCATCAACCGGGCACAATCCAGACTCCGTGGCTGCTACTGAGAAACCCCTGATGGAAAAAGCCGATAATACTTTACCCGACCTGGGAATCGAACCCGGGACCTCATGCTCAGCAGTCGTAGGTACCTACTTGCAACCACTAGATGATTGAAACATATTAATAGGGAAATGTGGCCGAGATGAGAATGCTAAGCCGGCTGTGTGGTTTAAAGCAAATGGATAAAATAAGGAATGAATACATAAGAGGAGGAATGTGGCGCCAGTGACTGAACAGTTGTGTGGTAATCGGTGGTCGTGGTATGGGCATGTTATGCGAAGGAATGAGGAAAATGTTGAGAATGAATGTAGATGGCTATAAGAGAAGAGGAAGACCAAATAAACGATGGATGGACTGTGTGAAGGATGATATGGCTAGGAAGGAAGTAACTGCTGAGATGACGAGTAATAGAGAAAAAGACATGCTGCACCGTCCCCAAATAAATTGGGCTAAGGGCAGGAGAATCATGATATGATGTGGGTGAACTCGCAGGAATCACAGACATGATGTAATGTTTATGCAACTTTATATTTTCAGATTCAGTCAAAATGGCGATAGCTGTCTTTAGAAAGTCCGATATAAGGGACATGATACTGGAGATCGGTGAGCTGTGGCCAAAAGACTTGGAGATCAACGACCCTAAGGCGGTGATACTGAAGGCTTGGCTGCGACGCATCAAGATTCCTCTTGACTGTAACAATCACTGTTTTTTTTTAAGTTATTGAGATCAGTCCAAATTTCCAATCCTTTTGACTATTTGTGACCTGATTCTGTGCAAAAAGCGATTTGGTAACAATTTAATATCAGCGAAATATCACAAACGATTACTACGTATTCAGTACATCAGATTCCATCATATTTTGTCGGAACAGCAGATTTAAAAAAAATTACCGATGAATAATTTTGTGGGGGGGTACTGAACACGTGATAACGGTGTGTGTGTCGATGTTCCCTTCCACCCTGTAAGTTGAACCGTAAATGCTCGGTGAGAGTTGGATGTTGAAGGTGGAAACCCAAGTGTTGCCAGAGTTGGGGTGCAACACACTGTTCGTGTCGACATTTGAGTCGGCAGAATTTATTGAACAATAAAGCCGACCCGACAAGCTATTATTGGGTTTCTTTCGACCCGTGCCGATCATCCAACTCCGTTAGACATTTACCATCGCTGAATATAAAGTTCATAGTTCATTTATTTGTCAGAAACATGAGTATGCACACACAAAGCATGCAAGATGTTAAGGCGACATTAAGTGCCAGCGACCTTGAGCGAGTATTCGAGCCATCGCCCGCAAGGGCTCCCGCTTCAACGCGCACCAAGTTTTTTCAAAAAAACAACCCTCCTTGATTTATCAAACACAATACAAATAAAAGTCGTATACTAAAATATGGCTCGTTAATTGTCTTTTAGATGGTCAAATTTTCATGCAAATACGCCCGATAGTTTTTGCGTGATTATCGTTTTTTTGCCCGCGTTAGACATTACTTTACAAATTAATTACACTATGTTATAAAAATATAATTTCACATTTTCACATATCAAATTATGAAGAAAATTGTCTAGTATAACATATATTTTTTTCAAAGAAATAAGACTACAAGTTTAGACGTAATGTTCAATTTAAAAACGTTAAAAGTCGTATATCTGCGCCTTAAGTACATTGCAGAAAGGATCACAATCATGTTTTACCTTTACGGCGTACAAATATGTATTACCTATAATACATTTGATCAATTATAAAATTAATTGTAACTATTAATTATTAAACATATCAAAAAAATACAATTAATTGAACTTCATTTGTCAACGATTGCAATACATTGCAATTACATTTGAATAGAATACAGGTACAGCATAAGCATTTCAAATATCAATTAAACAAAATTAGAAGATCAATTATTAAAAAAAAAAAAAAAAATGTCAAAATAAGATAAAAATCTAACAACAGTCAACAGAACCAAACTTCGCCCCCACATTAGGATTAGCATGTTTTCTCCATTAGAAACTCAGCAATACTATAGAAACATTTGGCTGTTAAATACTCTTTTAGTTTTTTTTTTTTTTTTAAACCGAGATTCTTTTCCCAAGCGAGCGTATAGTCCGAGATCCGGTATAAGAAATATATACCTACCCTCATTTGTTATTTAACAATGATAATGAGTATATGCTAGATAATTATATGTCGCAGTCAAAACTACTATTGACCGGTGAAAACTATTTTAACAATAACTAACATTTACTGAGAAACTTATTAGATTTGTTAGGTTTTTTTTTGATCCCTTTGCAAAACATTATGTTTTAGTAATTCTATGACTAGGTAAATAAAACGTTCTGAAACAACATATTTTAAATGGAGAAAACGCATTTTAACATAATAAGGATTTTGATTGACACCAAAACGGATTTTAACTTTCGTGCTAGCGTACCTTTCAAACAGTTTTTCGAATCAGCGTGTTCGCGACGTCATTCGTTAGAGCGGTTTTCCACTCAACGTGTTTTCGAACTGGCCACTCGTAAAGTTTTTCGAAATAGCGTGCGTCGCAATAACGTCATTCGAATCTTCATATCACTCCCGAGTCAATATACCCAATGAATCGAAAATATAAAGGTTGCCTACTTTGGCCTCTGCGCAACTACGGAGTTGCCAGGTATAAACAGGTAAGTAAGCGTTATTCTTATTAATATACCTTCATTAGTTATTTAATTGGACTTTATATCAAATGAAAGCTTTTTTTATTCCCAATCCAACCGTATTAGGTTGCCTTATCAAAATCCATAGTTGCCTAGATTTTAGATGTAAAATTTGCTGCGCGAGCGTTAAGAGTGACAGAGAAGCGTTGCGCGCGCAGCTCTATGCCACAGACAAAGGTGAAGCGAGACAGCTGTGCGCCCGATTCATAACTTGACCGGTCGAAAAGTGTACCACAGATATAGATAGACCTAGACAACGCAAGTATCACGATCTGTATGAAAACCAAGAGTGCCATTTTTTGACTACCTATTATGACGTCACAAGCACTATTTAGAGATGGGAAAATCAAATCGATTCAAAGACGCCGCCGCGTACGGCGCCCCCCTCGTCCTACCCCCCGCCATGACGCCCACTGACGTCCGACTAGCGCTATGCTCCGATGCAGACTGAGCGCGAAATTGGCCACTTACGATTTTTGTACGTAAGCTAGGCACGCGAAGTAGTTGCTCTCGCGTTATCTAGGTCTATCTATATCTGTGGTTTGTACTAACGCTGCACTGCACTCCTCTAACCCACACAAAAAACACTTTTTCATTTTCAAGGACCTACACGTTATTTTTCAACAAAACACATTTGTTTACGATACAACGGAATTTACTGCAAACCAATGTAGTGTCACAGATAATATAATACTGCGTTGTGCAGCTCGCCTAACCTTATATTTGTCACTGCACACACTAATTATTGGCATTATTACACGAATCGTTGAATTGAACAGTTCTCTTTTATTTACACCTACATCACTAACACATGGCGACCCTTAACCAGCAATTATTTTGCAACTTACGTAAAGCGAATATGTCTGTAGTTGAAGAAATCATGATCAAGATTTTTACTGATAGAAGTTTGTGAAGACGGAAAATTAGAAGAAAGAAAGCTAAGAAGATTTTAAAAATTACAGAAGAATTAATTGAAGAAAGAATTTGTTTGAAGAGGAGAAAACATTAAATAAGTAGACAGAAATGGAACGTTGCTGCTGGGTACCGGGAGAATGCTCAAGCCTTATGACGAGGGAATAATGCAGGGCGCCGGGAGATAAATTGTACGGGCCCCGATGTGGAGCAGCTGGGAGTCAGTTTGAGTCCAAAGCTGAGGAGTTCATTCATCCACGCCACGTGAGACTTCGTGATCCACATATACGTGGTCAGTAAAATACGAACCTATTGCAATGTAAGTTTTGCACTGCTAACATTTTTTTTATTCTACAATATTTCATGTTATTGTAATTAGATCAAGCTGTATTATTTTATTTTTTTCTTTTGGGGATTTGGAATGCCCCAACATCTACAAGATTTTCACGCTAAACTAAAATATTTAAGAGAATATTTACTGAAACTAGGTCCAGATAGGCGTAGACAAGTTTTAGCTATTTGTGAAAAATAGAAAATTCAAATATTTTTTTAATTTAGAACACAAATAAATGTTAATTTGTTCATAAAAGTAAATATTTTGTTTTAAATAATCATGTTTGTCTATGATATTCTATTTATAAACACAATTTAAAAACTCAAAAAATATTTACGCCGTAAAGACGCGTATCTCTTTGCCGAGATTTAAAAAAAACAAACACCGCCGACTTTTGGTAATATAAGTATAGTTATCTGTGGAAATTTTTATTTCCGCACTTGTGCGGAAAAATATTAAAAATCCACACGTGTCATCATTACATGTTGAACCTTATCGTATTGCGATAAGAACCAGTTTTCGAGAGTGTATTGAAAAATTAATTTTGAGAAAAATGTAAATGGATTAAAATATAAAAGTGGAGATTTAGTTCTAATTAAAAATGAAGTAGGAAATAAGTTAGATTAAATTTATTTAGGACGCTGTTTATACCTGGCAACTTCATAGTTGCGCAGAGGGAAAGTAGGCAACTTTTATTTTTTCGATTCATTGGGGTATATTGTCTCAGCTAATGCTCGATTTTCATAAATAACTAATCGGGAAATTGTCGAAAAAAAAAAATTAAACTTTTTATTGCTTAACATCATCGGTACGCGATTTAGCTAGGCAACCTATTTGCGATTTATTAATGTATATTTTATCTAGCATATACTCAGGGTATACCGGTATACCTATATTTCTTATACCGGATCTTAGACTAATAGGTGCCCTTTACATTCACATATATTTATCCGGATCATGCCGACCTGGTGGCCTACCATGACGTCTTAACGCAGGAGTAATTCCAGGGTGGGAAAGAGATGGCGCTAGACAACGTATATAGCTCTGTATTTTTCCCACACTGGAATTACTCCTTTGAGAAATCATAGTAACCCCCCTGAACTTACGTGTAGCCGTCCCTTAGAGTTCAACTCTCCACTATCTACCATTTTTTTGCCATAAGCTGGGTTGATGTCAAGCTGATTTAAGCTTACAGGTATCTACATTAGGTAGGTTCTTATTTTCTTAAGATTTAGAGACTTATTCTTTTCCAGTATTCTTCGCATTCGCGGTAACGAACCTGAGTCTGTTCGAAGTGATACCGTTTCTGATGTCCATCTTCAACATGTACCAGGGCGTCGATGTGTATTTGTTTCCGTTTCAACCTACTAATTTCTGGGATATCGACTCGCTGTTCAGTTATGTGGTGACTTACTTGTGGGAACTAGCTGGCAGTAAGTATTTTTTACAAAGATGGCCGCACGTCAGGGGTACCTAACACTTTGACCTTGAGCTGACCTGGTGTATGGCGAAGTTTCAATGAAACAGGAAGCCAACTTATACTGGTTTTCTTACCACTGACTTGTGGCCTATCGTACATATTTCCTAGTAGTGTCCGACCGAAATTGGTTTTAACGACCGAAACCGAATTTCGGCAACTGTCTCATTTTCGGCCGAAACCGAAACTTCCTTACAAGGATCATGTTTTGAGGGAAAAATAAAGAAAACGTTATAATAATCAGTCAGTCTTTATTTTTTTAATCTTTAAATCACTTAGCTATGCATTCTTCGACATTTTCACTTATTGATAATTAACATAACAATCCCTCATTTAAGTTATATCAAAAAATATTAATTCCACCTTAAAACTGTACTTGCCACTTGGATACCCTGATAATAAGTATTAAAATGAACTTTGAAACTCTCAATCTATAATGTTATCACCGCTAATGCATTATACTAAATACCAAGTAAATAACTAATGTTTTTTTAGGTATAGCATTAGCGAGAGAGTTAAATTAACCAAAAAAATATTTAGATAGTTATGTTTAACTTAATTCTACTACAATCTATGTATTATTTTGTTATAATGAATTATGTTTTGATGTTTACTACCTACTCTTATGCTATATCACGTGATAAAACTTACCGAGTTCAAAATACAAAATCTCACAATAAACAAAACGAACTGCAAACACAAGCCAGTTCCGACATGATTAGGCACGTGGACGCGGCAAAATGTCTTCGTAGCTTCAATGGAATTCAACGCGCCGGCCGCCGAACATGACCGATCACAGCCCGAGAACTTCCGAATGCAGTTTCGGTTTCGGTCGTAGTTTCTGCAGGTTTGCCGCCGAAACCGAAACTTAACCGCAACCCGTTTTTTTGCCGAAACGAGACCGAAACCGAAACCAAACTTTCGATCGGACACTATTTCCTAGTTAAGTTTTAGGGATTTGTGGGAGTGTTGTAGTAAAAAACGAAGGAGTCATTTTATTAATCAGATATGATCCTAATTGCTATGCTTTCACCGAACCACATCAGGCTACTTCGGCTGCATGTTTTGGGATTCAGATGGCAGGATCGGAGGTGGAGCATAGTTTGCGACACAGCTCCGCACCCACACCCCGCTGCTCCGCTACACTATTCCGTTGAGTTAACCGAATGATCTAACGAAGCTGGAGTTACATCTTCCCACTTGAGAGCTCTACAATCATGCCCTAGGTGCGCTACAGCTGCCTTCACTAATCATACTTACTTAGTGAAACAACCTGTATCTTTGTCTTTTCTTTAGCGGCGCCCGTCCAATTGTGTCTTTACCTGCCTTTCGACCTAACAATCGTGATCATGACATCAAATGTCAGCGCTCTCTTTCGACTACTGCAAGTGGATCTGAAGAACGCCGTCAAAATACATGATGAAGAGCATAAGTTGAAGAAAAACATTAATGTTTCTGATCCTGAGGGCTATGCGGAGGTGAAGAGGATTGTTGCCATACATCAACGGCTTCTGAGGTAAGATATCCACTAATAAAAAGAAACTTGAACTATGTAAGCCATCGTATTTGAAAAGAAATTAGTAAGTACCTACTTTATTTAGTAGCGAAACTCCCGCTGTTATCCTATGGTTTTTGGCAGCCCGCATTCGCCTCTATACCTACCCATATATACTTTGTTTTTATTAGTGCCCGACCGAAGTTTCGGTTTCGGTTTCGGCCAAAAAACAGCCGAACCTTTCGGCCGCGCCGAAACTTACAACATCGTACTTTCGAGTGGCGTTCGACTAACGTCGGTTACGCTCGGCACGGCTGGCAATGTAACGTGCACGGTGAAATATTGAAATTTCAATTCGATAAAAGTGAAACGTAGAAGAACTCTGTAATATTAGGCCAGCGAGATGTTCCATTATTCATATATCTGGAAAGAACGGCCCACTGACATTTTATTCAACGTTTTAATCACGTTTATAAAAGGTTCGATTTCGGTTTTTTGCCAAAACTGTAATCAAAACCGAACTTTCGGTTTCGGCAAAAAATCATGTTTCGGTCGGACACTAGTTTTTATATTGCCTTAGTTTCCTTAAAATAGGCGTTAGAAGACTGACGCAGACTTGGTCACGCAGCACCACATTACAATAATCCTCCTGCGTTCCTTTTGTAATGTTTGCATGAACCGTTTTATATGCATTCCTACATTCTGTATGAAAACACGCGCTACTGAAAGATGCGCTTTACATTTGTTCATTGAATGTCAAACATAGACCATAATTTGCAGGATAGCTGATCAACTGAGCGAAATATTCGGTTTGGTGATATTCATTCATGCCGCGTTCGCTGCGCTTGAGATTTGCTTCTTTGGATTTTTGACTGTGGTTAGTTGCAATTTCTTTTAATACCTATCTTAATCTGTCTTACAAAGAACCTTAGAAACCTTTGCCTAGATGTGGAATGATGTCATGCTGACAGTATCCCGTAGCCAGTAAGGCGTGGTAAACACAATATATTCGCCTTGACATGATACCTACCTACGGCACAACCGGAGTTTGCGAAAAAGCCGCTCGACTTAGCTCGAATTGTGACGTACCGAGCCAAACAAGGTTCAGCTATGGTAGATGGCGACAGCCGCTGGATAAGTATAGTCCCTAATTGCATTGGGTTGGATTTATTGTCCAGCAACTACAGCCGAATCCAATGTCGGCGACCCGAAAAAGAGTATCCTTAATACTTTAAAGTTCTTACCTTGCTGATCTAGAAATCGAGCCCAGGTTATCTGTAAAAAGCTGTTTTTACAGATAACCTGGGCTACCAAGCTTATATTGTCGTGATGGCCCAGAGTTTAAGGCCTCACCTGTCATGCACGAGGTTGTGAGTTCAAAGCCGGGCAAGTAGGTAGCTACCAATGTGACTTTTTCAATTCATATGAACTTTTTTTACTTTATCTTCGACATCACTGCCCTCTTTGAAGAAAAACTTTGTGCGGAACCTGGACTTTAGTATAATTAATATAGGTCTGAAATCGCCAACCCGTCTTGAGCCAGCGTGGCGATCAATGCTCGTGCCTTAACTCTGTATGAGAAGAGGCCATCGTCCAGAAGTGGGATAGTAATATTATTATAAGTTTAGAAGCTTTTCTAATTTCTGTGTTATCACCTAATTTTATGTACATACTGTGGTCTCCTGTAATTGAAGGAACACACTTAAAAGAACCTTTGTATAGCTGTGATCTACAACATTATTTTTAGTATATACGAAACCTATATAGTTTGTTCATAATAAGTACCTAGCTGAATTGATTACAATTATTTTGAAACCATGTTATATTTTTTCCCAAAATATTTAAAAAAGTTAAAAGTTGGGCACCGAGCGACTTTGAGTACCTAACGCAATAATTTAGGTACCTACTGCCAAATTATTATTATCAATGAGCTCAAGACGACGCTGGAAGCGCGCGCTGCGTGGTGACCACATTTTTGTGCGGACAACTAGGTAACAGAACAAGCTTATAACTTTGTGATTTTTCATGATACAGTTTTTAAATTTTGTACATAGATTCTTTACATTTAAATACTAGACACGTGTATCAGGTTTCGCATATACTAAAACTAATGTTGTATATTGTATCTGTGTATCTTTTGTTGGAGATCCAAGTAAATAAATAAATAAAACAGTCTATTTTAAATGCCCTGTTTCAGGTACATAGTGGACTCGCAGAAACGATTGCCAATTTGTTAACGGTACTGAATGCAGTTTTCACAATTTTTCTTCTAGCGCTGTCGGGGCAATTCTTGTGTGACATGGTAAATTTGTTACAAATATGTTACTGGCCTTTGATACAAATGAATGGTTTAAAAAAAAAAATAAGTATTATGTTTTGCAACTTTTCAGAGCTCGGAAATTGCCGATGCAGCTTATCAAAGCTATTGGTATGAGAGTGATGTAAAAGTCAAGAAGCTCATCCTGTATATTATAATAAGGTACCAAATTCAACCCTTTAGCCTTTTGACCGCTAGAGCAAAAAACGCACGCGCGTGCCTTCCACGCCAAGCCACAATTTCACCTACCATTTTGTCACATATTTGTATCGTTTGGCGTACAGGGCACGCGCTTGCTTGTAACGTATATGTGACTATGGCAATCAATAATGGCACTGTACTTTTATCATTTTTATAGTCATATAATATAAATACGAATTGTTTTAGGGCGCAGCGTCCCAGCTATTTATCCGCACTGGGATTTTCACAATTGACACTCAGATCTTTTTCAAAGGTAATTTATAAACGTGAAGACCAATAGTCGGTTTTGGACCTTATTGCTTACATAAATGAATGCCTAAATCACGTCCTTTCAAAACAATTCAAATGTTTGTTTTTTTTGTTATTCTGCCGTCTGCAACAGTCAGTTGTGAACCTTAAAACTTTTCATAAATAATGACCTAATTCGTATCGTTTCAAAACATTTAATAATGCTTTTATTTTGCAGATCATGAGCTCAGCGTGGACTTACTTCTCATTGTTGGTACAGGTGTATGAAGAAGCCTAAGCAAGTCCCTCGCTAGACTACTGAGTTACATGTAATACTAGTCCTTTGAGAATATTTTTCTTTCAACTCAATGCACCAATGTGGTTTATTGCATTACTGAATAATTTGTTTCACTCAGCACTTTGCATTTCTATCACACTTCACATCGCGAGGACATACTTTGTGTAATTTAGTTCATCACCGCTGTTCCCAAAATGGTGAAGGAAAACATCGTGAGGAAACCGGCCTGTCCTAGAACTGGACGTGCAAAGAAAGATGGCAATCCACTAGGTAAATTACAGCCTCCTCTTGCACAGAGAATGTGTTACTGTGTCCCAGCAGTGGGGACACTAAGGGCTAATTCACGGCTTTTCATATTGTAGTTGAAGCTGGCACTTGAACTACCTAATAATATAATATTTTGCTTACCTTACGTACCAAACTAAGTGTTTTATTCATTTTTGATTAAATAGCCCCCCATTAGCATAAGAAGACTGTTTACTAAAGTGTGAATCTCCGTTTTTCACCGACACTAGACGATATTTAAGTAAATGCCTAAACGAAAGCGTAGGTATGTTGAATTTTCAACGGTCAGCTCGGCTGAGCTGTGGGATTTTCAACATTGGAGGCTTCCAATGTAGAAAATCGCACAGCGCTTTCTTATTAAGGCATTCATTTATATAGATGTCGCCTGGTGTTGGAGAAAACAGGTATTACATTTCTATGGATATACCGTAAAGCAAATTTACCTAGTTACCAAGTAAAGGGTTCCAAATACTACTCGTAACTTACAAATAAAATAACAACAAACATTATCCAAGAAAATATATTTCCTTCTAAACACAACTCAGTGTTATTGTGCCACAATGTATAAATTAAATTCATTTCAATTCCGTTTTTCTATGACAATAAGGTACAATGTTTAATAAATAAACAGTATACATTTAATAAATTTGGACGAGTTTGGGGTTTTCTAGTTGCGTAATAATTAAGTTATATTATTATATACTAATACTTATGATTCATGAACATTTCTAATAAGCTTTATATTCTAAGGGTAGAGCCATATACTTAGTGAATTCGCAAAATGTTCTAAACTATGCAGATGGCGCTACAACCGCTTGTGTCATCAATCTGATTGGTCTGTTATCGCGTGTAAGGAAATGCTTGCTTCTGATTGGTCTAATGGGGAAGGGCTCTCAAAGCTCATTGTAGATGGCGTGGCCATAGCTAGGGCCCAATCTGACCAATGAGGTATAAAATTACTATTTAGAAATATAAAATGATATTAATAAATTTTCAACGCCTCTTGCATGAGTTTTGCAAATTACCTTGCCCATATAAGACTTCACACACGGTTGCAGCCAATTCTGCTCTACAAAGCTCTTTTTGGTCTGACTATTCACGATTTATAATCGCGGTAGTATGTCTACATTTTATTGACGGTCAAAATATTTGGCCCAGAGCAATAAAGTCGGCCTGTAACGAATTTTATGGTGTTGTTTTTTTTTATCTACGAATTAATGAGAAAAAGATATCTAAAGGTCCCTGTAGAATTATCGTTACAAGCCAAATTACTAAAACTAAGCAAATTCTGGTTGCCTAATCTATGAATGGACCCAAATATGGTCTGTAGGACATTAGTTTATCTAAGCTCGACGTTTTAAGCTACCTACGTTTGCGTATACATTGACAAGCTAAGTATGTGAGCAGCACAACAAATTGAATGTTTACCATTTTCATAATGGGAACTTATTGGAACTAGGATTTGACACAATATCTGAATAATCTAATATTTTATTTTTTATTAATATCGCTTGAAGCATGTAGTTAGTCTGTGCTCTATTTTTATCCCACATCGGCAAATGAGAAAGGGCGAAACGTGTTATGACCTCCCTACATTGTCGTCTTATGCTGCGTCGCGCAGGTCAAACAAGGTGGTTGTCAGCTGATTAACTGAGGAGTCCTGTAGATGATTTCGAGCCCTCCATACGTAAAAATTATAAACAATTATAACGACTGCTCACATCAATATGCGGGTTATTAAAAGTTCTAAGTCGCTACAGGTAAAGGGGATGGACTTACAAAGCACCTAGATTCTAGGTTCTAGTCTAGATTATGGCCTACGATTGCCGCTACAACTACAACACACATTTTCACTATCTATTTTTCATTACAGATATTTGAAACAGATTTAGACAAATTCTAAGCCACCATATACAATTATAATAAAAGTGTAATCATCGTTCATTAATCAAGCGTCCTCTCAAAACAGCGAACGAAAACATCGTGAGGAAACTACCATGTTTTAGAACCAAAACTTCGAAGACAAGTGATATCCATCAACCCTGGTGGATTACAGCCCATCTCCTCTCATAGGGAGGAGGCCTGTGTGGCTGTTTCCCGGCAAGGAGAACGTTACAGTCTGATTACGCTTATCATCATTACACTTTCTTTTGAATTAGATTATACAGCTACAGCCGCTAACTATTACAATCTTAAATGTTGCCAGTAACAAAGATACAATCTCAAAATGTTGCTAGCAATAAAGATACTAGTAGCAAAGGCAATACGTGAAGCGAGAAAGCATTTATTCTACAAGAGATGATCAAGTAAATAGTGTAGATTTAGAAAAATATTTAGTGACATTTTTCAATATTATACCTATATATTTTTCATCTAATGTAGTTTCTATAAAAATGCGTGTAGGGGTTGCTTTAAAAAGAAAAGTGACAGTCCTTGTCGCCGGTGGCGCCACCTACTTTCACGGCTGGTGATCGAGACAGTTACCCTACACGTAAAAAAAAACTAATTTAGATTTATTTAAAAGATCTAGAGCACAGTGAAAAGTGAAGTGTAAAAATAGTTATTTATACGTTATGTTGTAGACGGTAAAAATATCTGAATATTTATCTTTATAAAATGACAGTTTGTATACCAAGTACAAAATGTTAGAAGATCGAAGTGCGTAATAGCAGTAATATGCTTTCAGTGAAAAAATATACTTGAGGAAGTTGAGAATAAGGCAGGCTCAGTTTAAAAAGCCAAGATATGTTTAGTTGCACACAAATTGGAAGCTACATCAGTGATGGAATTTTCTAGATACCATTTATATCTAAACTACACACATACCAGCACGCGTAGCGAGTTTTGACGACGTAAGAATCGACAAAATGGCAGATTTCTTTTGTTGAACTGTCATTTAGTCGATTCTTCCGGCGACAAAACCGTTTCTACGGTGGTCATGCTACGCGTGCAGAAAGGAAGAACGAAGAGTAGAATAGAAAGAGTGCTGAAAATAGTTAAAAGTGCGGAATAAACAAAAACTAAACAAATTCATAGAAAAAATATATTTTCAAACTTACAAAAAAATCAGACAGACAAGACTAGGCCTATTATTTTAAACAAACAAATAAGCAAATAAATGTTTAAACGTAAAAAAACTCTTATATCAATACAGTTTTCAAAGTTACACAAATATAATTTAAGGTTGTTGCACATTATTTATTAGGCGACTACCTAATTGATATTTTTAGAGTTTCAAATAAAAACCATTTCAGGATTTTCAAAGGCAAGTCTTAGCAATA
Source organism: Noctua fimbriata (assembly GCA_905163415.1). Lineage (NCBI taxonomy): Eukaryota > Metazoa > Arthropoda > Insecta > Lepidoptera > Noctuidae > Noctua > Noctua fimbriata. The sequence continues at coordinate 2,742,639 of LR990933.1, read as the reverse complement.
ATTTGAACATCTACAATATAGTAATCAAACTCAAAATAAGGGCCGATTTAACCATTGAAACTCAATCAGCACGAGCTGAACAGTGAAATAAAATCATTATTACGGAATATTGACTCAGACTGGTCTTGAACGCAGATTAGATGCCCAGAGCCCCTAGCACAAGCGCGTGGTGTTAACGTAACGTAAAAACTTCGATTTTTTAAATTAAAAATACTCACATAATTTCATAATTTTAAGGAAAACAGCGTGAGAAAACCATCATTGCTGAGAGATATTTCTTGACGCATGTAAAGCCAAGTCAGAGGCCCATGGGCGGCATAAAAACTTTCACACCAGCACGCGTAGCATGACCACCGTAGAAACAGGTTTTGTCGACGGAAGAATCGACAAAATGACAGATTGTGAAAAGAAATCTGTGCAGGTTAGGCACTAACCACACGATTAAGAAGATAATAATTATAAGAATTTATTCATATCTATGGATGATACTGATTGTGCTTGCTGCGAACAATTTAACTAAAATGCTATACGATAATTGTATTTACAGTACGTTAACACCGTGCGCTCGTGCTAGGTCCTTGCGTTAGGTTTCACTGGCAAAATTAGCCCTTAGTGTATCCCTTCAATAATGTGAACCAACCCTAATAAACATTGAATAAATATAGGAACAATAACATGTAAGGTAAAGTACCTCGTAAATATTTAAAATATATCAATATTATCTATCATTTGGCTATAATAACCTAAGGCAAAGATGTAAACTGCACCTTTAATATATTTTTTTTACATTTTCTAGGTGTTAATATTTTATTCAAAAAGGGTTCGTTGATGGTATAGGTGTTTTCTTAAATGTATACGGGCATTTGTATATGGACACCCTTTTTGGACTTAAACAAAATGATAAATAAACACAATCAAAATGGCGGGGGTCTACCACTTAAAATAATTGAGGCAGATAATGTTATGAAATAGCAGCACTTTTAATAAGAAGCTGAGAGCGTAAAACGATTATGGTAGACCCCCAGAGCTGTCGTGGCTATTATTACATATGGCAGAACTTAAACATTTTTATTTCTTAAACATCAAAATATTCATACAAGGAAATAAATATACCAATGACTCATATCATTAGTATTATGTCAAGTACTTAAAAATCGAACATGAAAAATATCAAGACACTGCATGGAAGATTAATTAATTTTTCTGCAACTTCACATGAGCTCACAAATACATTTGATAATAATATTTTTATTTAAAATTATATACACCAAACAAAATAAAAATATATTGTTTCAAAGTCCAGTGTACATCACTGTACTGGTACAGTTAGCATCAAAAGTGTTGTTAGTTTCAAAAGTAATTTATCACAGGAGCGAATTTTCGATCAATCATTATAAAACTGGTTTTAAAAATCCGGATAATCTTATTAAACAAGTTTCAATTAAAAAATCATATTAATATTTCACTTTTGATGCTGACTGTACATCTAAAACATAAAAATGTACGAAAACAATTAACTAACTATTTTATTTACAATCTTAGATGTCAGCTTGTGTTGTCCCTTTCTTCTTTAACTAATTATAGTCATAAGTCTTTATAAGCTGTTAAGACATTAGTGTTTTAAATACTAAATATTATCTTAATGGTGTGATGTTCCGATAAAATCATTAAGAGACCTCCCTTGCGCACTACGTCGACAAGTTCCAATAACGAAAGCGGTCCGCAGCTAAACGTATTCTAAGATACCTACTCTATGCGATAAAGCAACAAGCAGCAATGTCGCCATCTTTGTAAGTGTTTTCATAACGTCTGGCATTACGTTTGGGTTCATTGCCGTTGCATTTGTTCAGTTTTTTCAGTATAACAGCAAGTAAAGTCAAGAGGCCCATGGGCGGCATAAAAACTCTCGACACCAGGTTAGATAAAAAAAAAAAATTAAAAAAAATATGAACAATCACGGAAGATATCCCGTAAGTGACAGTATAAGTTAAAAAAAAAGAAGTTGCGTTCAGAATTGTACCTTATACCTAGTACCCGACAACTTGTATTTAATTTAAATAAGAAAAGGCATAAACAGCTACCAAGCCCCCCAAAAACGAAACAAATCTAAACACTATCAATATCTATAAAGTCGAATAAAACTAAAATCACGCATGTTTAAAAACCACCCTTATAATATCCGTACCAACTCCTTATACACACTACTCGACTAAGTTAATTTACAACAGACTATCAGATTTGACGTCATCTGCAAATATTTCAGATATATGAGTGATACTAAAACGTACGCAAGAGTGACTTAATGACTCAGGGCTAAGTGGGCCCGCCGCATTGCAGACAGTTGTCTCATGGATGTTTTTTGTCCCAAGGCTTTGTTGGGCTTTCTCGAGGAGTTGGGCTAGATCGAATCAATTCTCCCACAAGTGTGCAAAATACGCGCTTTGGACGCGGAGTTGCGGACACCAGAGCCATATAATACAATACACGCTTTCCCTAACACTAATCGATATCTAAATGAGTCTTAAACAAAATCCCACTGCTACATTATCAACGATCAGTTCACAGCCGAGAGGTGAAAATCCAGCAGTTCAAAAATATTTAGGCAATCATTTGGCTGTCGTTAGTTTTAGTACAAAAGAGCATTACTGATGCAAGGCAAAGCAGGTGCTAGAAGCCCATAAAATTAGTATAAATCCTTCTTTGAGCATATTCTCTAAGTGTTGATCCGATCCAGCCTGTCGCTTGTCGTCCTCCCCAAGCGATGCCCTAAGCCGAGGGAGGCTCGTACCTCACAATGGGTGCCCTGGCTGGAGGCTTTACACTCAAAGATATCCCGGTTAATGTGGAAGCGCCAGGATATCCCGCGAAATTTAAAATTTCTTACGTTTTTGCAATTTACAGGTCAGTGTCAAGTTGTATTTTGATTAAGATATGATTCGCGAACGTAACAAATATGGCTTAAGAGTATTATAGTCATTAAACTCATCAACACAACCCTCTAAGTTCATATAATCCCATTGGATGATTTTTTCATGAAATAGTCATTAAATGGGATTAAATGAATTTAGAGGGTTGTATTGATGATTTTAATGACTATAATTCTGTAACTACATACGTGTTACGGTCGTGAATCATATTTTGTTTCACATATAGCCTGAAACAGACCTGCAAATTGCAAAAAAACTAAGAAAATTTGAATTGCCGGGCATCCCTGACGCTTCCACCTTAAGCAGACGACAACCTCCTAGGTTGACCTGCGTTGCCATTCTCGAAAAAACTAAACTTCTCTATGTAACACAAGCTGACACCTTAAAACAATTAGATTGATATAATCTGTGCTATATTTACGCGCTGTCCTTCTTCTTGCCCGACATCCGGTCTATGAGGCTGGTGATCATGTCTGCGTCCACCAGGCCTATGAACTTGTCGACTATGATGCCGTTCTTTATTGCTATTACAGCAGGGACTGCTTTTACCTGTAATTTTAGTTAAATACAAATCTTACTACTATTATAAATGCGAAAGGTTGTGAGGTTGGATAGATGTTTGTTACTCTTTCACGCAAAATCTCCTGAACGGATTTGCATGAAATTTGGCATACAGATAGTTTATAACCTGGATTAAAACATAGGATACTTTGTATCCACTCACTCCGCGCAGGCGACACCGTGGACATAAGCTAAGCTAGTATTATAAATGCGAAATTAACTCGCTCTGTCTGTTACCTTTTCATGCCTTTTACTGATTTAGATGTTTGTCATACGGATGTAGACCGAACTGGGTTAAAACAATTTTTTTTATTTTTCATTATTTTTATTCCAGTTGACAGTTGTAAGTTCCCGTGGGATTTCAACTCACCGCGGACAAAACCGTAGTCAAAGGTATGGCATGATAGATATGCTAATGTTATTAAGGCGGGTCTTATTTATTTGGTATTTTTTAAAAAAAACGTGATCTCATCATACATCGCCATTAAAACAAAACAGACTAAGTCAAAACTAATAAGGAAAACCAGAAATAAATACCTTAATCCGAAAACATAGTATGTGAGTATGACTATGTCCTATTTCTGATTTGCCTCCAAGTAGAAGGTCAGACATTCTAAGGCATTGAATAAATTTAATCCCGGTTCCACAAAAAAAAAGGCGACTCCTAAATAGACTCGGCGCCGAAAATTGGGTATAAGTCACTTCAGATACTGACAGTACCCTCATCATCATCAACTCCTGGCCTTTTTCCAACTATGATGGCGTCAGCATCCAGTCTAACCAGCTGCAGTTGAATACCAGTATTTTACATGGAGCAGATCAATCTGACATCCACTGTTCACAGTCCAGTACCCTTTATTATAAAAATGAATAAACACCTACCTCAAACGTATGCACCAGGTCAGCGTTATCCTCCACATCCACCACAGCAAGGTCAAGATTAGTGAGGGGTTCTATCAGCTCCTTCAGCTTCGGAGTGAGGATCTTGCAGGGCTCGCACCAGTCCGCGTGGAAGTTCACTATCACTGGCTTGTCACTGTTCATTACCTGCGAAATGATGTTGGTGGAATGAAGATATCAACACTTGGGGCTTTTACACCCGGCAGTTTTTACGCCCCATTTTTTTTGCGCGTTTAATCGGCTTTTGCGCTATAAAAAAAAACCGAAACGGGTCCAGTCAGTAGCAATATGGATCTGATAAGATCTGAGCCTATAAGCGCGCCTACACGCGCTTCAAAAAATGAACTTATACACGTCGCTAAATCTGAAACCGCTCAACAGTCGCACGTCGTATCGTGGTGATTCGTGGAATGTTCGAAGCATATTCTTTCATTTGTTTTGTACACAGGTGCTGCGATGCACACGTGTTACGCATGGTCAACCTTAATAGATCGCTGCATCGGCATACCTGCATATACATTGCACACGGCACCTACGGGCACGAAACGCAAGCTCAGCATAACGTGACCAATTGACGTCAATCGAACCTTTCCATAGAAACATAAAAACGTGGAGCGGCACTTTTGGATCTGACATCGACCAATTGACACTTTAGTATAATTAGTCGTAATTTCAATACTTTGTAATACAGTAATAAATTAGTTTATTAAAATAAATTTGCATTTTTTTGGATCCTCCGGTTGCACCCATCGTAATTGGCGCAGTCGGTAGGATAGTCCAGTAAATTCAGTGAATCGATCACCGACAACGGGCTATTCGAACCTACGGGTGTGCGGCTACGGAGGAGTATCCGAATATCGATACCACAGAGAGATGCAGATTTGGTAAGTACCTAGATCTACTAGAGTTGCTCGCCTTCCTATATTTTAGTATCCTTTGTGTAATTTCCTTTTTTTTTCTGTGTTTCCTTTGTGTTAATTTCCTCAAGTGTTTCTATTAAACTTTCAAAATTTTTCACCCACGTATATCACGGACTCCTAAGTCGAGTATTTCTAATAGGAACTCGCAAATCGATGCGAATAGGAATTTAGATACTATATTAGAAGATAGTGAAAGTGTAGAATCTTACTTAATTATAGAGAAAAATTTAACTAACAAAATGAGTACCGATTTGGTAGATCAAGTTTACAAGGCCTTACGCCTCGTTCCCGAATTCGACGGGAACCCGAACGTGCTCACGCGGTTTGTACGTTTATGTGACCAACTTGTCGCGCAATTTGTTAAGGCAGAGCCAGGTTACGAACTAAGTAATTTATCCTTGTTGAACGGCATACTTAATAAAGTTACCGCAAATGCCGCCCGCACAATAAATTCAAACGGCATTCCCGAAACCTGGCAGGGTATTAGAAACGCCCTGGTTAATAACTTCTCGGACCAGCGGGACGAGACCGCCTTATACAATGATTTGGCCCTGTTAACGCAAAAGAATTTATCACCACCGGAATTTTACGAAAAGTGCCAAACTTTATTTAGCACAATTATGACGTATGTGACCTTGCATGAGTCCATATCTACTACCATCGAGGCCAAACGGACACTATATAAAAAATTAACCCTACAGGCATTCGTTCGTGGCCTAAAAGAACCTTTAGGCTCGCGTATTAGGTGCATGCGACCCGACACCATCGAAAAGGCTCTCGAGTTTGTGCACGAGGAAATTAACACCATGTACTTACAGCAGCGTAATGACCATTTGCCGGAGCGGAGACCTGTGCAGTCTACGTCTTCATTTAATCCCAGTACGTATCAGATTAAGCCATTTAATTTGCATACTCCACAGCCAGTCACTTTTTCAGCGCCGTTTAATCAGCCCGGTCCCTCCAAAAGTTTTTATCAGCCACAACCGCCAAGGCCAATGCAAGCTTGGAGACCCCAAGTGCCTTTCAATCGCGGTCCCACGCGAACCCAACAAATGTTAAGCGCACCCCCGCCTAACCATAGGCCCCAGAGCAACGTGTTCCGATTGCCTCAACAAAGGCCTAGTTTCACGCCCATTAATAATGGCCCTAAGCCCATGAGTGGTGTAAGCCACTTTGTTCCTAAACCTATGCCGAGACCTTCGACAGGACATGACTGGACTCAACAAGGAAATCCACCTCCCAGTAACTACTTTAAGACTCGGGAGATGAATGTTAACGAAGTAGACTTTTACGACTATTATGAATACCCCGACTATGCCTATAATGACTATTACGACCAGTTCTACCCTGTACCTTACAATTACGAACCTATGTATGAGCCACTAGCTCATAGTGATTATGTTCCTGTGCACGTAGAGGAACATCAGAATGTGCCTGAAGGAACATCTGCCCAAGGAACGTCTGCTGAAGGCCAGGATTTTCATACAGCCCCGAAATCAGACAAACCAAAATAGAGATTAACTTACAAACCCAGAGACAACTTCCATTCATTCAGATTGCTAATCCACCCATTAAACTATTAGTAGATACCGGTGCGAACCTATCTTTTATTAGCCCGAACGTTGTAGAAAGATTTTATCATCATATCCACTGTAATTATGAGCCTTTCGAAGTCACTAACATCCACGCGACAACTCGTAATAATTATTCCATTACTATACCGTGCTTCCCGGAATTTAAAGAAACCTGTGACATTACCCTATACATTTACAAGTTCCACAATTATTTTGACGGCTTAATAGGCTTAGACTTACTAGAAAAGTTAGAGTCCAATATAGATTTAAAGAATAAGGTTCTTGTTACACGTAATTCATCTAATCCCTTGCGAATGTATGATTCACGTAATTGTAATCTTTACGAGGACATAGTACCCGCTAATTCATCCAAATTAGCTAGAGTCCCCATTAATCTTCATGATGGTGACGTAATAATATCAGAGCAGACTATTTCCAATTGCACTATTCGCGACTGTGTTACTTCTGTTAAAAATAACCGTGGCATCATAGAAATAATTAATCCAACTAAACATGATGTAGTTTTCTCAATGGACAGGCCAGTTACCGCGGAACTTTTTAACGAGCAAAGCGCGACTATCTATCAGCCTAGCGATCGCGTATCCGAGGTATTATCAAAACTACGCACTGACCATCTGAATCCTGAAGAACGAGCCAACTTAGAATCTCTTTGTGCACAATATGCTGACGTTTTCTATATCGATGGTGAACCTCTAACTTTCACCAATAAGATAAAGCATAGTATTCATACCACCGACGAATTACCTGTCTATACTAAGACCTATAGATATCCCTTTGTTCACAGACAGGAAGTTCAGGATCAGATTAGCAAAATGTTAGACCAAGGGATAATCCGTCCCTCGCAGTCAGCCTGGAGCTCACCCATCTGGGTAGTTCAAAAAAAATCTGATGCGTCCGGAAAGACTAAATGGCGCATAGTCATTGATTTTCGTAAAGTCAACGAGAAAACCTTCGATGACAAGTACCCAATCCCCAATATTAATGACATCTTAGATAAACTTGGTAACTGTCATTACTTCACAACTCTAGACCTTGCAAGTGGATTTTACCAGGTAGAAATGGACCCAGCCGATATTCACAAAACGGCCTTCAATGTAGAACATGGGCACTTTGAATTTTTACGCATGCCCATGGGTCTCAAAAATTCTCCATCCACGTTTCAACGCGTGATGGATAATGTCCTCAGGGACCTCCAAAATGTCATATGTCTCGTATATCTCGATGACATAATCGTTTTTAGTGTTTCCTTACAGGAACACATGGTAAATTTAGGAAAAGTATTCAAGAGATTAAGGGAATCAAACTTTAAGATCCAGATGGATAAGTCGGAATTTTTAAAGCTTGAAACTTCATACTTAGGTCACGTAATAAGTAAGGACGGTATTAAGCCTAACCCCGATAAGATCATTGCCATCCAGAAATTCCCTATTCCTAAGACAGCTACCGAGATCAAACGCTTTTTAGGCCTGTTAGGATACTATAGGAAATTTATTCCTGACTTTGCGCGCATTACGAAACCCATGACGCAATGTCTCAAGAAAGGTTCTAAGATCACCTTCAATGACCCTAACTACATCGACTGTTTTGAAAAGTGCAAATTACTACTGACTAACGACCCTATACTGCAGTACCCTGACTTTTCTAAGGAATTTGTGCTTACGACTGACGCATCTAACTTTGCCATAGGAGCTGTCCTTTCTCAAGGACCTATAGGACAAGATAAGCCCTTAGCATACGCGTCTAGGACATTAAACTCCAGTGAGATTAACTATAGTGTAATCGAGAAGGAGTTATTAGCCATAGTTTGGGCTACTAAATACTTTCGTCCATACTTGTTTGGGAGAAAGTTTAAGATAGTTACAGACCATAAACCCTTACAATGGGTTATGAGCCTTAAAGAACCAGGCTCCAGACTCACACGTTGGAGACTTAAGTTGAGTGAATACAATTTTACTACAGTATACAAGCAAGGCAAAAAGAACACTAACGCCGACGCATTGTCCCGCATTGAAATCAACAACGAGGACGCTATGTCTATAGCGGTAAATGTATCTGAAAAGCCTCATTCAACAGTAGGTTCTGAAACACTGACAGCCCCTACAAACAACCCTGACATACTCGACAACTCTGACACAGCAACTGTTCACACTAGTAACGAAGCCCCTATTCTAGAAGTGCCAATATCAGACGAACCCTTAAATAAATTCAGTAGACAAATCTGTTTTGTACTTGTAGGCGATATTAAAAAACGACCGACAGTGAGTAAGCCATTTGAAACGCATACCCGAACTACCATTCAACTATCTGAGTCTAACCTGACTAACGACGTTATTAATGCAGTTAAAGAATATGTGAACCCTAAAGTCAAAACCGGTTTAATCATCCATCCTCCTCTTGCCATGTATAAAATAATCCCCATAATTCAAGACAACTTCAAAAGCTCTTCAATGAACATGGTTCTAACTAAAGTTGAATTAGAGAATGTTAAAGACTACCTGCGTCAACAAGACATCATAAAGAAATACCACGAAGGTAAAACAAATCATCGCGGTATCACTGAATGTTACTTAGCCTTATCTTCTAAATTCTACTGGCCTAAGATGAAAGAACACATCTCCAAGTACATAAATGAGTGTACTATCTGTGGTCAGGCTAAGTACGACCGTCACCCCATCAAGCAAAGATTTAACATTGTACCACCCCCTAGTAAACCTTTTGAAATTATCCATCTAGATCTGTTCACAGCTCAAACAGAGAAATTCCTTACCATTGTAGACGCTTTCTCTAAGTATGCACAAGCTTATCACCTTAGAGATAGCACCGCTTTAAGTGTAGTACAAGCTCTACTTGTATTTTGCACCCACCATGGGGTCCCATTGACTATTGTCACGGACGGAGGCCCTGAATTCACAAATCAGATTTTCTTAGAATTCAACCGAACTCATAAAATTACTCACCATAAAATATTAGCGCATTCCCCTAACGACAATGGCATAGTAGAAAGGTTCCATTCTACCATTTTAGAACATCTTAGGTTATTGAAATTAGAGAGACGAAATGAACCAGTCGTTAATCTTATGCCTTATGCCATCTTAGCGTACAATAGTTCGATCCATAGCTTCACAAAATGTAGACCCTTGGACTTGATAACTGGACACTTTGACCCTCGAGACCCAATAGATATTGACCTATCTGAACACTTACTGCAACAGTACTCACAAGACCATAGGAAACGAATGAGTCAAGTATACGACCTTATTAACCAGACATCCTTACATGACAGGACACAACTGACTGAAACCCGTAACAGGGACAGAGAACCCGAGAAGGACTATACCCCTGACCAGCAAATCTTTGTACGCAATCCCATGGCGTCTCGACAGAAGTTAGCCCCGCGTTATACGCAAGATACTGTACTCGCAGATCTTCCAATCCACATCTATACGAAGAAGAAACGCGGTCCAGTAGCAAAATCTCGCCTTAAGCGAAGTCCTAAAGATCCCACTTTGTTACAGGATAATACTATGGCTGATGACCCTACATCCGGCCCAAGGACAAGAGATAACAGTTGAATCACTTGACAATGGACCAGGACTACTTCCCTTCAAATTAGGAGCGGCAAAAATCGTTTCCCATTTCCATTCTTTCCTAAGTCATATAGATTTAGAGAATATCCATCTTCAAATTGAAGTGGTAAAAACACAGATGGCTGAATTAAGTCCCTTAGTTAACAATAAAACCTTATTCCTATTCGACCCTCATCTGAAACATCTCAATAGTAAAATCAATTTAATTACTAGTAAAATTAGTATGTTTGAATCAACTCGTAGTAAAAGAGGCCTTATCGACGGTTTAGGTTCTGTAATAAAATCAATTTCTGGTAATTTAGACTACACCGATGCACTTAAATACGAAAACGCCATAAACACCTTACGTAATAATGAGCATAAATTAGAATTAGAAATTAATAACCATGTTAGTTTAAATAGTAAATTTATTTCACGTAGCTCTCAAATAATAGATAGTATAATTTCAAATCAAGATAAGATGAGTAAAGCACTAAACTTAATTTTGGAAAGTAACGCTAATAGGGATACAGATTTAATTAAATACGCCCATCTGGCCCAACATCTGTTAATCTTAGGAGATAATGTAGAAGATCTTTATGAAGAATTACGAAGTTTAGAGAACACCCTAACATTTATTCGTGCGTCGAGTACCCCGTACTCTTTATTTAATTTAGATGAAATTAAGTATATGTTAGGTAAATTAAGGATTTTATATGCTAATGACGAAATCCTTGACGTAGAAATTAGGCATTTTTATGAAATAATTAAACTAGGTTACTTCTATTCTAATAAGCAGATAGTAGTAGTTATAAAAGTCCCGATAGTTGTTTCCTCCACATATAATTTGTATAAACTTTCCCTTGTTCCTAACAGAAACCACGAAACTCTTATACCACCCTCACCTTTCGTAGCACTCTCTAGCTCAGACTCTAGGTACATAGAGACAGAATGTCCGAAGGTAAACTCCATATATCTCTGTGAGTCAACAGCCAACCTACAAATCCAGAGCAAACCAGATTGTATCCAGCATCTCATAGTCCATCAAGAACTTCAACCCAGCTGCAAGCTGACACCCGTAGCTCTCACCACCGAAGCCCTGGAAACCCTGGACGACAAGCATTATACCTTAAGTTTTCCTGTACCAACAAAAGTGAAGATGTCTTGCGGTCAAGAACAGTACCGGACCCTACGAGGCAGCTATTTGGCAATCATTCCCCTCAACTGTAACCTGAGAACACCCGCCTTCACTATCTCCAACACTGACGACCACATCAAAGGACATGTCGTGAAGATCATTGAGATGCCCCTATACAACGAGTCGAGGCCTGAAAATTATCCGAAACTCATCCTAAATTCGCCAAATCTACAAAAACTTCACACGCTTAGCAACGAGATAGCGACGCAACTGCCTGTACATTTAGATGACGCCACCGATCCCGTCATTTACCACACTACTATACCCATGTACCTCGCACTATCCGGTACATGCGCACTCATCGCCACTCTAATCTATCGTCGGCTACGCATAAGAAAAGCATCCAGAGAAATCACAGAAAACTTCAACAGCAACCCTGAAGTCGTCTATGCAATCCCATCACCACGCACTATCAACCCAAGCCAAATAAGGATTGACCCTGGATGTCTACCAGCGACCATCTTGAACAAGTCCATCGATACTCGCTGTTCTACGGGGGGAGGTGTTACGCATGGTCAACCTTAATAGATCGCTGCATCGGCATACCTGCATATACATTGCACACGGCACCTACGGGCACGAAACGCAAGCTCAGCATAACGTGACCAATTGACGTCAATCGAACCTTTCCATAGAAACATAAAAACGTGGAGCGGCACTTTTGGATCTGACATCGACCAATTGACACTTTAGTATAATTAGTCGTAATTTCAATACTTTGTAATACAGTAATAAATTAGTTTATTAAAATAAATTTGCATTTTTTTGGATCCTCCGGTTGCACCCATCGTAATTCACGCGAATCGGTCAGACAGTATGTAATCATTGGAATAATATTTCTCCTTTGACAGTCGTTTTAGCATTGAGTACTTGAGTAGCTCATGTTATGCATAATGTCAGAATGTACTGACATGATACAATGGCCTAAATTGAATGCTATAATAGATAATGTATTATGCTTATCAGTCACGCAATTTTACTACATACTTATCATGTGGGAATCTAATCCACGTAAAATTACTACAAAGTGCTAAAAAATATTACATTAATTTGCAAAATTCAGTAGCAATTATTATAAAACATTCAAAATTATTTGTTGCCAAATCTGTACGCACGACGACCAATCATGCTTAACAAAACCAGTTTATGCGGAATGCTCATTGTACGGGAATTCTATACAAAGCGAGGCCATGTTATACTGGAAATGTATAGCTTGATGTGTCACCGTGTGTACAAGTAAATAGTCAAATACCTAAAAAATATTTGAAAATGTGACATCATAAAACAAGTCATGAGGTCATCAATGATTGAGTGACATCATCAAGTAAGTTTAAGTTAGAATAAACATATTAACACTTCATTATTTATAGTCATACAACTGTGGTTTGGATTAACTAGTCATAGCACTCATAGCAATAAGTTAAACCAAATTGTTCTGCATAAAACGTATTTTAGAGCAAAAGTAGATTTTATGCTATATATAAACTCCCACCTTTTTCCCATGGCGGTAGGCAGAAACTAAAGAAATAGATTTTATGATTGAACCACAAAGTCTCTAGTCAAGCTAATGGACTGATGATTTTGAAAATGTTCAGATTTTCAAGACAAAAATCAAAAGGAGTCAGCAAGTAATACATAACTTAAACTTATACTGTCACTTACGGGATATCTTCCGTGATTGTTGCGCCATGATCGCGGGTTGACCCGCGTACATGGCGCTTGCAACAGCTTCGAAATATCGGGAGCTCAAAATATCGAACAATCACGGAAGATAAGATAAGGTAAGTTTAGTTTTAAACAGTGAAACCTTAAAACAGTGTTTGAATACATACCTTATTAACAAACTCATCATTATTCTTAACTAGTATAGTCTCATTGTGCACAACTGACGTAGATATAGGACAGGCCCGTCTCAAGCTCACCAGACATCTCATAGGTGACCGCAAACTCTGACATATTGCACTTGACATTTTGACTGAAACAGAAAATGTTAATACATTAACATTTCAGGAGGCCTTATAGATTGTTTTGTAATACACAATATTTCGTCTAGAAAAAAAATGAGCACCAAACTCATTACTTTTTGAATACTGGAAAAGCAAACTTGAATTTAATATAAATCAAATTAAATTGCGAGAATATGAATACCACATAAGGTGAAATTTTTAAATAAAGTTCTGTATACCATATCTCACCTTGACAGGTATGCAAAATATAATAAAAAGAGAACCACGTTTTAAACAAAATTCAATACCCTTTTAACAAATTTTAATTAGGAAAACACATGATCCACCCAGTGATGTTAAACTTTTAATAAATAAAAATATGTGAACCCAAACACAGTCAAAACAACTGTTATCAGTGATTCACTCAACCCAAGTTTATCTTTTTAAATAAACACTATTACAAATTGATTAAACAGTTTATTTACTTTGGTTAATGTTCTTACTGCCACAGTAATTTGATAATGGCCTAATTTTAGGGTTCCGTAGCTAAATGGCAAAATATGGAACCCTTAGATAGATTTGTCATGTCTGTCTGTCCATCCGTATGTCACAGCCACTTTATTCCGAAACTATTAGGACTACACAGATGAAACTTGGTAGGTAGATGTATTCTGTGAACTGCTTTACGATTTTTATACAAAAATAAAAAAATACAAGATTAAGGGGGGCACATGGAACTGCAACAAATTTTTTTAGTTTTGCTGTTGTATGTAGTAAAATACAACATATGAATGAGCCTCCAAAATATTTTTATTATATTATTTGGTGCTACGGAACCGTGTGGGTGTCAGTACAACTCACATGTGGCTGGTTTTTTTTTTACAGGGGTTATTTGAAAATATTAAAATAAATTCTAACAACTGTTTAAGCAAGATAAACTGTTTTTTTTTTCATGTTTGTTCTGCCCCTCAGCTCGGCACCTCCTAATCCCTCCACCACCACCTTTCCAATCTTCCTTATATTTTGCCTTCTCCGGCCAATCATTGATATTACTGTCTTTTTCTTGACTGTACTAATATTGTTTATTGTTCATAAATAAGCAATGATTACTTTGAATAAACTAGTTTAAAGGCCTAATCGCTATCGTTTTTATTGTTTGGTAAGTCACCATTAGCAGCTAATTAGCCTAAGTGTGCTTCATTTGGTTGCTTTTAATATGTAATGTGGTAATTACTTATTTATATTTGTTAGTGATTTGTAATAAGTTCTCTTCTCAGTTTTATTTTAATGTTGATTTATATTCTTCTCACTTAATCAAACCATTTTTTAGTCAAGACTATTTTTAACATTCTTTAAAAATTAAATAAATTATCATTATCAGCGCTTATCCCAATTTATGCAGGGTTGGCTCAAAATTATTAATATTTATAAAAAAAAAATATTATATTAATAAATAATACTAATACCAAAACTTGGTGCACATTTCTTTTCAACACAGTTGCTGAATGAGACTTTCTTATGTACAAATGTTTACATAACATGCCATAAAGTTTGCACATGATGTACATATGCTTTGATAATAATAGCAAATAACAGCTATGTGCAGATGTTAAGGTAGGCATTCGGAAGATGATAGTGATAACAATGATAACATGTGTTATGTGCTTAATGAATTGTTTAATGTACACTCTTGAGAGTGATGAAATGGAGGTTTAATAACTATAACTAGGTTTGTAGGTGTTATGTAAAATTATGATTCTAATAGCCCAAATGTAAATATACCTTCCTACAAAAATCCTTTTTTCATAAAACTCTCTGCGTTAGTCCAACCTACACTATTTACAAAATCTACATCAACTGTAAGTTATATATAAAAAGTGAAACAAATTAGAACAAATTTCACTAAAGATAATAACAAACACAAAATTGCAACCAAACGAACAACTTACCAAAGCAGACTGTTAGAAACGCCTTACTTTATGAGTTTTGGACGGCCACAACACAAACATGGGCAAAACAGAGTAGAGCGCCCAAAACGGCACTAAATACCAAAAGCACGAAGAGCACGAGCCGCGGCACGAACTCGTATAGCTTGGCGTAAAAATTGGCACTGCTCGAATCATGCGACTCGCTTCTTGGCAAACAAACCAAAACCAATGTTAATATCAAAGTTACGACCAAAGCAATCTTCCCAATATTATACCCGGTACGCACCGAAAACCAGCATAACATCAACGCTAAACACCATAGCATCATCAGACAATACAACACCTCTAAGAAACTATTCATTTTTGTTACAATAAACAATAGCGGATAGACGATATCAGTAAAAATAGCTTAATGAACATGCAATAGGTAATGCAATTACTAGTTAGAGAAGACGGCACATGTATATTAGTTATGATAGCTCCCTCCAAAGCAGTTATATCTTGCTTTTCTGTTCAATTATAATGATAAAAACCTTTATAGTATTTTAGTTTTCACAAGATCACAACCACTCGCTGCCACTGTTTGACAAATTGTCATGACGATGACGTTAGGCAGTGTTGCCGACCCCATCTCAGAGCAAAACTACCGTAGATACTATCTACGGTAGTTTAGAATACTTTTTATCTACTAGATAGTTTTCAGAATAATCTATCTACGAAAACTACATACATATTATGTTACATTCTTAAAAAAACTGTAAATATAAATTAAAAAACGGCAAATCTACAGTTTTATATTTAGGGTTTCGTATTTTATATTTTAATGATAGTTGTAATTAAAACAATGGAAAATAATTATAAACAAAAAAAACTAACTTTTAATCAAATTAACGAAATAAACTTGGAAATAAAACATGTACAGACGCCAGCACATCAAGCTACCCGAAACTGTCAAATTTTCCCAATCAATTTTGAACCTAATGCTTTGGCAACAAAGTTGATTATCTATTAAACAAATTTGATCTATTTAAGCAGCTTGATGTGCTGGCGTCTGTACAACCATCATTATGATTATGATAATACATGTTACAATATGATAACATCATATCATATCATAAGATGACATATTATGTTCATATCTATTAAATACTAGCTGACCCGCGCAACCGCCTGCGTTTGGACTTTTCCCCGTTTTTGCAACATTTTTCATGAATGCTCCAGTCGTATCGGTCGTAGCGTGATGTTATATAGCCTATAGCGTTCCTCGATAAATGGGCTATCCAACACTAAAATATTTTTTCAATTCGGACCAGTAGTTTCTGAAATTAGCGCGTTCAAGCAAACAAACAAACTCTTCAGCTTTATAATATTAGTATAGATTATCAGCTGCTATTTCGTTTTCAATTTGCAAATCGTCTTAATTTTCCATCTCTTCCTTGCTTTTAAAATCACACATATTTTTATTGAGTTTTTTGGAATGGTCTTCGTTACTTATTAATTCATTTGACAATTACGTAAACCAGTCCTTTAGTGATAGGATTCGCTAAGGCCGAGTTACTGTAACGACTACGTCTACGTAGCAAATAAATAATACGTAATAAATGACGTTATCATCGTAAATAAATACTGTAGATATAGAAAAGTAAACTAAAAACTGGGAAGATTTCCAAAAAACTGTAAGTCTCCAGTTAAAACTGTCGAGTTGGCTACACTGACATTAGGAAACGATGAGACATTGTGATTCTGTGGATGGGATGGGGATGTGCAATTCGAAAAAACAATCAATTATTATTAAAAAAATGTTGACTGATTTTAACTACAATATTAATGATATTTTCATTCCAACATTATTAATTTATTTCCTGTGAAATAAAAATTGTTTTGAATCTATTTCTTCTTTTATGCAACAACTAAGAGCGTCTTCACACTTACGTTTCTCTAGCGTTTGCTTTCGCAGAGGCGAGGTGCAGCCAAGTATCAGACTTCTTTTTCGAGTAATTACATAATGCGGCCTTTTGCGGAGCTGTAAATTGCAAAACGAGAATCAGTTATTTACGTCTCAAAAATGTTGTTATTTGTTTGTTGTTGTTTTATAAATGTTGCTCATTTGGTTCATCCAAAGGCTGTCTGTCACTACAAGCTGCAAGCTGTTGATAGAACGCTTACACTGGACAAGGTCTAGTGAGAAGAAGCTCTAAGCTTTAGCCAAATAATGTTATGTTTCTTTAATAAGTCCATATTTTTTCTTTTAGTTTTTGTTTGAAAGTATTGTTAATTCAATATATGTTTACGATTGTGAAAAATATTATAATAAATTCTCACAACTGTATACGCCACATATTATTATTTTTTTTACAGCTCACGCATATCTTTCCAATCTTCCTTATTATTTGCCTCCTCTGGCCAGTCTATTATGGATGAGTCCAAATCTTAATTGTAATATTTGCCCACTGATTTTACTGTCTTTTTCTTGACAGTTTTAACTAGTTTATCGTTTTTACTGTTTCGTAAGACACATAAGCAGCTAATCTGTGCTTCATTTGATAGCTTAAAATAGGTAATGTGGTAATTCATATTTTTTGTTGCTGTTTAGTAATAGATGGGTTTATTTTTATTTTACATTTGCTTAATTATTATTACTTCTCATTTTTAAACATGTATTATTCACACATTATTTCAAAACGAAAATAAATAATCATCAGCATCATTTCCCAGCCCTTATCCCAATTTATTCAGGGTGACAGGGCACACTATTAAAAATATTTATTAAATTTTAATTATTTTTTAAATTATTTAAAATATAAATAAATAATACTAATACCAAAATTTGGTGCACATTTCTTTCGAAACAGTTGCCAAAACCCAACTGATGTATGTCACTTTCATTAGTACAGATGTTTACATAACATATCATAAATTTTGCACATGATAGACAGACGCCAGCAGATCAAGCTACTACAATCTGTCAAGTTTTTTTAATAGATTTCCAACTTTAACACTAAAGCATTAGGTTCAAGGTTGATTGGGAAAATTTGACAGTTTCGGGTAGCTTCATGTGCTGCGGTATGTACATATTATGCTTCGATAATAATAGCAAATAGCAGCTCCGTGCAGACTTTAAGGTAGGCATTGTGAAGATGATAGTGATAACCTGTGTTATGTACTCAAAGAATTGTTTAATGTACATTCTTGACAGTGATGAAATGGAGGTTAAATAACTATAATTAGGTTTGTAGGTGTTTTTTCATGCATGGTTAGCTAGGGATGTAAAATTATAATTCTAATAGTCCAAATGTAAAAATCAGAATACCTTTATACAAATATCCTTGTTTTTTATAATACTCTCTGAGTTAGGCCTACTATTTACAAAATATACATCAACTGTAAGTTATATATAAAAAGTTAAACAAATTAGAACAGATTTCACAAAAGATAATAAAACACAAAATTGCAACCAAACGAAGAACTTACCAAAGTGGACTATTAGAAACCCCTTACTTTACAAGTTTGGATGGGCACAAGACAAACATGGACGAAACTGAATAGAGCACCGAAAACTGCACTAAATACCAAAAACACGAGGATCACGAACCGAGGCACGTATAGCTGGTCGTAAAAATTGGCACTGCTCGATTCATACGACTCGCCTTTTGGCAAACATACCAAAACCAATGTTACCATTGATGTTACGATCAAAGCTATTTTCCCAATACTATGTCCCGTACGCACCGAAACCCAACATAACATCAACGTTATACACCATAGCATCGTCAGAAAATACAACCCCACGCCGAAACTATTCATTTCGGTTACAATAAACAAAGCGGAAAGACTTTAATGAAATTACTAGTTAGAGAAGACGGCACATGTATGTTAGTTATGATAACTCCCTCCAAAGCAGTTATATCTTGCTTTTCTATTCAATTGTAATGATAAAAACCTGATAGTATTTTAATTTTCACAAGATCACAACCACTCGCTGCCACTGTTTGACAAATTGTCATGGAAACGAACGATGAGTACGATGACACATGTGATTGACATCCCTAATGTGCAATAATATTCGGAAAATCAATCGTATTATTCATATTAGTATTCTGATTTTTACATTTGGGCTATTAGAATCATAATAAAATTTAAAAGACCTATGTCTAGCAGTGGATGTCTTTCGGCTGAAATGATGATGATGAAATAAAAATACTTTTAAATCTATTTCTTCTTTCTTTGCAGCAACTAAGAGCATCTTCACACGTCGCGTTTCTCTAGCGTTTGCTTTCAATTTTATTATAGTAGAGGCAAGGCCCAAGGCGCATCCAAACGTCCCACTCCTTTTCCAAGTCATTCCATAATGTGGCCCTTTGCGGAGCTGTAAATTGCAAAACGAGAATCAATTTACATCTCAAAATTTGTTACCGCGTCACACCTCTTCCCGCTACAATTGCATCGCTTTCCATCAGGCGTTCGTGATCGAGGTCAAGAGCAGGCCCATTTTGCAATAAAAAAAAGCTGCGCGGCGCGTCGTCGCGACGTGCAAAGAACGTCCACACTGGACAAAGTCTAGTGTGAAGAGGCCTTAAGCTTTAGCCAAATAATGTTGCGTTTAGTTAATACGTGCGTATTTGTTCTTTTGTTTCTTTGTTTGAAAGTATTATTAATTAAAATAATTTTAAATAGTGGTAATTAATGATTTGTTTTAAATAAAACTGTAGTGGTAACTCCATTAAATAGTGACTGTGATGAATAATTAAACGTTTTCAAGATTACAACATGCGAGCATGAGCTTCAAATTCGTTTTGACATTTATGTTGGTAGCATTGGCAAAAGTGAATTTTCTAGTGCTGTGTATTGCTGTCAATAATTAGAAAGGTGAGTGATTTTTAGAGATTTTTCTCAAGATTTTCATGTTAAATGTGTATTTTCTTCTAGCTTTATTTTTCAGCTACATGCACATAATAAATTTACAAGGATAAAAGTGGACAAAACAACGAAATAACCGTAAATTTGAAACGCCATTTTCCGCTTCGGAGATCTATTCTAATGTATTTTTTATAATAAGTTGCGGTGACTAAGCTATTGAATTTTATTAGGTCTGTCAATGTTATAAAAACTTTTCTCTTTGCTATCTTGTACGTCTAGGCATGTTTCCGGGGGTTTGCAATATTTTGATAACTTATTCATTTCTGATGACTAATCTCTGCTAACAAGGTCCAATTTTGCGAGGGCATCTAAACGCCAGACTGCGTTTACATTGTGAAGTTACTGACCTACTATTGATTAGTGTTAATTGTCCAGCCCTTTCGCAAAGGGTAATTACTTTGACGCCCTTTTCAAACCTCTTGACATTTTGTTTTGATTTCGATGCAGGTGTTTCGTGTTGTGGTGACAGGCATGCCGTCGGTTTATCACAGATAAAATTATCATAAATTATGATATCACCTTTCTAAATACAAATTGTGGGTGTTTATTTGCTAAAAAGTTCAGAAACATGTCTACCCCATTTCTCCAAGATAATTAATTTTTAGCTACCATGCGAAACTTGTTAAAAACCAATTCAAGCTGTTATTAGGTGTAGAATAATCATCAAGTACTTACAATAATTTTGACACTTCAAAGTCAGGTGTAATAATATCACACTGCGTGAAAAACCACTTAAAGGCAGGTGTATGAAGTGTGCATGCACTCAGCAGGAGTGTAAGGATTCTTTCTTGTCTATGGAGAAAAAGACATGATGTGTATTTATTATCCTGTAATTAAAACTCCATACCTACAGTAATTACACCAATGCAGATAAAAGATAACTTGAATTGACTACTCCTGTCCAGGCTGGATGGAAAAGTGCTGTTGACATCAAACGGTTTATGGTGGATATGAAGCATTAGACTCTCATTCCTCAATAGTACCCCATGTATGACTCTACATCTATGAATGATAACTATGACCTTACATAAAAACATTTAAAACGCTAAAGTTGAATGCAATGACAGCACGGTTTCTACATAGTTTGTGCAAGACTTCTAGCATTAGTCTGATATTAAAATATTATGATGTCATGTGTGATGTGGGGTGTGCCATGTGTCATAATAAAGTATACAAAGTTGTGTCTACATTATCTGTTCTATAATAAATAGAATGTTTTGCTAATGGAACTATACTTGTTAATTATAACTGGTCTGAATCTGTTCTCTGGGTTTTAGGCCAGTGGTGATCATAGAATTCATAGACATCAATGACTGATATTATGACATATATTAAAAACTTGGGATTTTTCTTCTTCTTCATGTCACTCCCATAGACAAGTTATGGCCAATAAAATTTGAAACACTGTCAAAGTGTTTTAAATTAATATCTTGCTGTCACATTTCCAAGCAAAATCAGACCTTAACAACTATAAAACCTTCTAGAATGTTAATAGAGTTGATACAGAATATTTTAAAGTAGCTAGAAACCTCTCTACTAAATTATACACAAGAGTGACCTTGACCCAGCGTTTTATTTATACACATGTTTTAGAACCTTGTTGACTTAATCACTGTCTCATACAGAGTGAGTGTATTCTTATATATACAGATACATAACAGTTAACAAAAACTTGTTTCAAGTGCTTAATAAGCCTTCTGAGAATAATAAACGAGTCTTTTCATAGGTATAGAAAAATCTTGAGTCTTATCATAAAATATATGACCTAAAAAGCTCTTCTTTAAATATTTTTTCTATTTAATTTACCAATTACCAGCTTCTACCCGCGACTGTGAACTGCTTTGAAGAAAAAAAGAAAAAAAAAGTGAATATGATACCAATATGATGGTCTGAAATAAAGTTTTCTTTTTTTTAATGAGTCCTCGCAAATGTATCAATTTAAATGGAATATTCTGAAGGTTCATCATGTATTGGTACAATTAGTATCCTAATACCTAAGGGGATTATGGTTATTTTAAAGCTAATAAGCTGTGGGATATTGTTAGGACTTTGTGGACGCTTAATGTGCCTTTGATGTGG
Organism: Noctua fimbriata; assembly: GCA_905163415.1. Lineage (NCBI taxonomy): Eukaryota > Metazoa > Arthropoda > Insecta > Lepidoptera > Noctuidae > Noctua > Noctua fimbriata. The sequence continues at coordinate 2,720,102 of LR990933.1, read as the reverse complement.
CAAGGCGGACAACTAATTAAAAACGTTGGTCTGTAGCATCTATGAAAGAATTTTTGACATTAGATGAGTAGTTTCAGAGATTATCTCCTACGGTCTCCCACTTTTCACCCTTATGCCCTAAATGATAAGGTTGAAAAGTGGTTGACAGTCAGTGATCTCGGTAGTACATCCAAACTAACAATCTTTACCTCTTTGTAATATTTGTACAGATAGTAAAACCTGCACAGGTTTTTATTAGTTTCTTGCACATACAAAATGATTTCTTTTTTTTAATATCAAAGAATTTTCAAACTTTGAGTACAAGAACCTTATTAAAACTTATTCCCTCTATAGCAGTAGGTAACATAAACAAGATTCCTTCTTTATGGTTTGTTCATATTACTGCTGCCAGACCACAGCACAATGCAATGAGTATTTAATGAAAATACATTGCACTGACCCATTTTCTTTTATTAAGAATAGTAGTTGAGTGTAAATAGTTATTTTTTCTAGGCAGGTTGTTTATTTTGGTGGACGAAATGAGGTAGTAAATTGGAACATATACGGGGTGGTGTTTTAATTACCTCTATCGTTCCAGGAGGTGTGGCTCCCGTCATATTAAACGATTTTCCCAAAGGAACTCGTATCCAATGCATATTTGAAAAGCAAAAAAGCAATTTTTTTTTATGTATCTTGAAATAAATTCCTATGGGAAAGTACTTTAATATGATGGCTAGACTTACATCTTAGAAGGACACAGGTGACTAAATTACCACCCTGTGTTATTGCCTTGAAAGTTGTATTGTATAACAGGCTGGTGTCCACAACTGCATGTCTGTCTCTGCCTCATAATGAAAGTCCTAGCTCTAAAGCAAGGGAGACAAATTTATTCGTAATAGAAGTACTCTTCTTCTTCTTCATTGTTTCCTCAATGATGAGAATCACAACCATATTCAACACGACTGCAAGTTTCTACAGCATGGACTACTTGGTACACATTGCCTCCCACAGTCCAAAACGAAAATATGTTGTTGGCTCTGGAACCGCCACAAATGAGTCTGGTCTAAGCTAACGTAATACTTTTGTTTACCTGAAAAACTATTACTGCTATAGATGTTGATTATGTTCATATTAACAAATATAATTGAATATTCAGTATTAACACAAGTGGTTTGATAATGTAGGTAGCCTCTTAGTTCTTCATTTTTCGTTTGTAGCTAGTTGTTGTATCTCATTTTCAATGGTTTTGAAAGCAAAAACTTTCTATAATGACCCCTTTGAAATAGAAAAATCTCAAAACTAAAACGACCTTGTCAGATATGTGAACAAACCTTTTAAAAAATTGGCAGAATGTTCATATTGAAGAAATAAACTAGAGTCCGACATCGGAGCAGTTTCGCGATAATAAAAACTACCTGCTTGGACCTGTGCCAATGTTTTTACTAACACAGTTGTGTTTGAGTCATAGCTCAGTGTGTGACCTAACTAAAATACTGAAGTAAAACAAATTAGTGTTATTCTGGCGTTCATCTCACTGCTGGGCTCACCATGACTTCTAGTTCTTTCAATTCAGGGTTAATGTGGACCACTGGTCGTTGATCTTGTCCAGCTCGTCCCGCCATCTTCTACGAGGTTTGCCGCGACACTTCCTAGCTGCGTGAGGGTTTCCATTTTAGTGGCTACGTTGGCCCACAATAAATAATAAAAAATTTAATCATGCCTTACATTACGCCTTGAGTTTAATTATAAAAATCATGTAAAATCATGGGTACTCTAAACAGGTTAATGCTCTGTAAACTAAAATATGTAGTGCTTGAATTATTATGACTTGATGCCATGGTACTAAATGATCATGAAATATACCGTGACAATCAAAATCAAAATCAATCAAATCAAAATCATATATTTCAAATAGGCCAATTACAGGCACTTTTGAATTGTCGAAACAAAGACAACAATGAAAAATAGCTACAGTCCCAGTCACAAGGCATAAAAACTGTGAAAGTACTGTAGTTGCCCATTCCCTAACGTAGATCTCTATGGAGAAGAACGGGCAAGAAACTCCATGGACACTCTTTTAAATCAGAATACTTTACAAAAACTTGGTTACATCATTTATGTTGAGATGGAACATTATGTGAGAACGATGTAGCAAGAAGTGTACTTTAAAAGTGTCCATAGTAAAAAATAAAATAAATAATTCAAACAAACCGTGGCAACCAAGAGATGACCAGTCACAACTGACAGCGCCCGTTCACGAACATGACGCATGTATCGGCACCATTCAACTCAACCATTTTGAAGGGAACTAAATGATCCGACACACGCGCCACCAACAGCGAGACATCTGAGTGAGCATGACATACTCCTAACCGCCAGGGCACATTCAAGTCAAGAAAATACGTAGGTTTCTAGCGAATGACAGCTTTCTAGTACAGAGTGCTCACACAATATGGGCTATGCGGTTATATAATACAAAAGAGATTGAATTTATACATTGCAAAGATAGTTCTACAATCTTCAGCAGCTCCAACATACTGTTTAATGCTATCCATTTATGCGCCCCTGTCCTTGTGGAGCAGGACCAGCATTGAGCCAAGCATTTTTATCAGCGATATAATCGTTCAACTTGTAATATGCTTGCTTACATAGTGTGCGTTTAATGCATGTTTTAAATTTAGTTTCATTCAGTTCAAGTATACTTTGTGGAATTTTATTATAGCATCTCAAACAGTACCCCATGAAAGATGAGTCTACTTTAGCGAGTCTGAAGCCTGGCTGAACTAACTGGTCTCTATTTCTAGTACCGTAATTGTGTCTGTCGCCTCTTTTATTAAAAAGATGTAGATTTTTTCTTACATACATTATGTTTTCGTATATGTATTGACAATGTACCGTCATGATGTTAATTTCCTTAAACAGTTCCCTTAGAGAATCACGCCTTCGAAGATTATATATGGCTCTGATGGCTCTTTTTTGCAGAATAAATATAGACTCAATGTCTGCAGCCCGTCCCCATAGCAAAATGCCATAAGACATTATACTATGAAAGTAACTAAAATAGACCAGTCTAGCGGTATCTACATCAGTATATTGACGGATTTTTCTAATAGCATATGCTGCTGAACTTAGCCGCCCCGCTAGAGATGTTAAATGAGAACCCCATTGTAGCCTTGAATCAAGCGTAATCCCCAGGAAAACTGTTTTATCTACAAATTCAAGCTTATCTTTATTCAATACTATATCACAATCGCTACTTTTAACATTCGGTAAAGCAAATCTAATGCATTTCGTTTTTTTTTCATTTAATACTAAATTATTTGCTGTGAACCAGTTATGGACCTGAAGTAGGGCATTATTCACGTCATCTAGATTTTGGGCCCGTCTATTTATCTTAAAAATTAGGGAAGTATCATCAGCGAATAACACCATATTTTGAGGTTGGTGTTTCAATAAATAGGGTAGATCATTAATATATACTAAAAAGAGGAAAGGACCCAATATTGAGCCTTGTGGAACCCCCATTTTTACTTTTAAACCCTGTGAATTAACACCATTTATTTGAACTTGTTGTTGTCTATTATTCAAATAAGATTTAATCAAACCAAGTGCATGTTTACCTAGTCCGTAATGCTCAAGTTTCAAAAGTAATGTGTCGTGATTTACGCAATCAAATGCTTTGGAGAGGTCACAAAATATTCCTATGGCGTCTTGGGACTCTTCCCACGCAGTAAAAATGTGCTTTAATAAGGTTACACCGGCGTCAGTTGTACAACGTCCTTTGGTGAAACCATACTGTTGATCGTGTAAGATTCTGTTGGTGTTAAAATGATTGAGCATTTGATTCAACATTACCTTTTCAAACACCTTGCTAAAAACTGGCAACACGGATACAGGTCTATAATTATTTGTATCTTTACTATCTCCGGATTTGAACAGAGGTTTGACTTTACTGTATTTCATTAAATCAGGGAAAACTCCTTGGTCTACACACAAATTAAAAATTAAAGCTAGGTATGGTGCTATAGTCTCAACTATGGATGTACAAACTTTGATAGACATTCCCCAAAGATCTTCGGTCAGTTTGACTTTTATTTGCCGGAAAGCTTTAATAACTATCATTGGGCTTATGTGTTTAAATTTAAATTCAGCCGGGCAGCCAGACACATTCGCCTTTAATAAACCAATTGAGACTTTAGGAGAGGAATTTAGAGCCTCCGTAGTTTTTAACGGTATATCGGTAAAGAAATTTACAAATTCATGAGCTACTTCCTGATTAGAGCTTTTAGGACCACATGCTGTATCTAATGTGTAGCTAGTGTTACGTATTTTCTTCCTGTTAGTCTCGTTATTTATGACTTTCCAAACTGTCTTAATTTTGTTTTCTGCTGTTTTAATCTTGTTGCTAATGTAGACAGACAAAAACGCCCGTACTGCAATTGATTCTGAATTCGTTTCGGAAACTGCAGACAATAGTCAGACGGAAGTGTGATTCAGAAATTCTGGTAGGATTCAATATCTTTAGACAAGATGAGATTGCTTTTGTGATAGAACACCGAAGGGTGTGTGAAACTGCATTATTTGGTTTTGAAGGACTGTTTTTGTGTAAACAACAACACTCATTTATTTCCAGGCAACTTTGGTCCATAGATATATACCTTACAGACTAACATACATATGATAAAATACAAATTGTGTTAGTAAAAAGAACCTTAAAACTACTTCGTTGTCTTCGTCGTTAAAGTTTGGAATGCACATTCGCCCATTTGGTATAAACCAAATGGCGAAATGGGCACACGACATTGTTCCCAACGCCGGTATATCCTGGATGAGGCTGGCACAAGCAAAGAGACACCTACACCCAGTAGTGGATGAAGTCGGGCTGTGGATGATGATGATGATGGAATGAGCGAATATGCATTCTATTCTCTACCAAATTCCCTTAGTGTAAACATAGATCAAGCATCCTCTCGTTGGTTTCTTTATTCCTAAAATGTCATGAAAAGAAAGCTCTTGCTCAGTTTCTGTTCGTTTGGCCTAAATCCATCCTTTTTCGCGACTCTATGCATCCCGTTTTAAAACGAGATAATAATAAGACACCAACAAATGTCAATAGAGTCTGGTTCATCTTGATTATTATCTTGAAGTGCCCCTCAATAACAATGGTTAGCTCAATTGAATAATTCCGTGAGTCAGAAGGTGTCTTTGAAAATAGGTATAATTAACTTAGGTTGTAAGAAATAACAGTGATGTAACTAGTAAACCAGCAGAATCCTCTAGAAATGAACACGCGAATTTATCATCATTTGCCTAGCCTTTTGCCCAACTATGTTGGGGTTAGCTTCCAGTCTAACCACATGCAGATGAATACCAGCATTGTACATGGACTGTCGACTGTCTCTTTGACCTCCTCAACTCAACTACTGGGTAGCAGGATAAGCCTTGGTCAAGGCTGGTTGACAGACTTCTGATTACCTGTAAAAATCTTCAAAGATCCAGGACTACTAGATCAGTTCTTAAAGTATTAACGTGCTTCCGACACGAAGCACGTTAATACTTCGCGCGTCAGCGCGAAGTGTGAAGTCTAAGAAAGTAATGAACGGACGGACTACTATTATTGCATTGATCAATTCTTTCATTAAAAAAAAAAACGAAATTCACTAACAATCTTAACAGACCATCTCATTCGTTGGAAAAGACACTTGTATCTCCGTATCCGATATCCATTGATCCGTAGGACGGAACAATGCACATGGAGGTACGCTGCGCCGGCGCAGGGCTGCGGTGCCCTCGCGCAGAGTTCACGGTCGCGCGCGCCGCCCGTTGACAATGACAGACCTGTCCCCGCGACAAGTGGGCGGGTGTTCGCTATAGAGGTTAGGGTTTTTTTAAACTTTAATCGTGAACTTATTAAAGTTAAGGGCGATGGAAGTTCAAGACATCATAGAAGGCTAGTGGCTACGTGTTTGAAGAAGCCATTTAATTATATCCCCATAATCCCAGTTTGACATACAGCGTGTCTTCTTCTTTCAAACTTGCCTATCGATCGTCTTTAACTGTCTAATGAAACTACTACTTACTGATATTTAACACTATAACCTTCTAGTAGGAGAAAATGGCTAAAATTAAAATTGACCAGAGTGCGCTAGTTCAGAATTTTGTAATACATCGTGGAGCTACTTTCAAACATATTATTACAGATATACGAATGAATGAGCATAATTTAAATACCCATTAAACTTAAAAAGAAGTAGTTACTCTATCTGAACAAGTTATGCCATTAAAAAACATGCAAGTCTAAAATAGACCGCACTTAATCTTAATAATACTTGGAAGGAAACAATTTGTCCGTTCGACACAGCTTGATGGTCTTGATTATGTACCAAAGACGACAATGCATCTATAACTAAGAGCTATAAAAACGACATTAAATTGCCATCGAGTAATTTACGGTGCTAATACATTGCAACGATGTACGGCTATTTGCGAATGCACAGAACATTCTTCTTTTTACCCGTCCGTCTGTCTACGCGGGCGAAGGACCGGTCGGTTTCAGCCTATTGAATCGATTTAAATTCGCAATTGTATTATGTAGAACCGGCCCTGTATGTATCAGTAACGAAGGATGTCTGGTATGTAGAGGTAATTGACTTCTCTACTAGTACGGTTACCAATTCTAGAGCTCTTGAGTTCTTGACCATATTTCCTGCAATTACGGACATAGAAACTGTTGGTGGACAATCATTAATCTAGTCTTCTCGTTTTACGATAATTGATCTCATGGTTAATCAAGCTACAGTTAACTGAACAGTATTTGGTGTAAGAATTTCTATTAAACTAGGATGAATCTTTTCATACAATTGTAGCTGACCAATGTTATACATTTGCAGAATTGCTTCGACTTACGCAGTGCTTTTTCAGACAAATTTTGTATCGAACATGACCAATCTAATAACCGCAAATGAGCTCCTCATTTCGTAAACTGCAAAGCTCTTTTTGTTTGGTTCAAGTTCGAGCAGATATGCCATGAACATTAAATACATACTTTATGTAAGCTACATGGAACATGTTTTTGCCGCATGCGACATTCCCAAGCGTGCATTTGCGTTAATTCGGTCCCCGTCCGTTGGTAATGGAATGCTGTTCCATTCTTTTAGCTTCCAGGTTTTGTCCCGTATAACCTTGACCTTCTGTAAAGAATCCGACGAGGGCCTCTGAAATGTATCAAGGAATGGATGAAATATCTGACCTTTTTATGCTCGGCTACCTTTTGTTCTGGTATTCTTCCGCGCTATTGTTGTGGTTGATGCTTTCTAGTACTTTATTTTTATGCTACTCAGGGATGTCTTCTCCGTCCACAGTTTCTTAATGTCCATACTCAAAAATGGTATGCTCTTTCTTGTTTTAAGACCTCCGTTTATGTGATTTAGTTTTCTTAGGTAAACTGAGATGTTGAGTTAAAATTCTTGTAACTAAATTATCACCTAGTGCTCTTAAAGTGCTTCTTTCACCTTAGTAACAAAGAAATACTAAAAGCTTATTAAAAAGGGAAAGTAATAGATGGAATAGAAAGGCTGAAGATTTGACCCAATTTTCTCCGTAAGCTTCTAATTCAATTATTTCGTTCATTTGAGCCACCTGCCGTTTTCTGAATCACAGCCTATTGCTTATCGGGCTTCATGTAACTGATGATTCACTCGAAACCTCTTTTTTATAAGTTTTTACGTTATGAAGGATGTCTAGACTGAATCTGTTATACTTGAGTTGAAAGACGGGTAATTTAAAAGTAAGATGTTATCATTCACGCCATGAAAGTTTTAAGAAGATACAGACTCGATTTGAAGTTTAAATAAAAAAAATGATAATATTATCCGTCTGAATCTTAAAACAGATATCAAGTTCTTGTATTTAGAATATTACTTTGTAAATATTTTAACGAGAAACCGAATTGCTTTCTACGTTCTTTGTTTCTAAGCTATCTCTTAGATTTTCACTAACATCATCTCTGACATTTAGTTTGGCATTCTTTCCTTTCATGTTATCAAGATCAAAATTATCTTGGAATAAAAGAATTGAATATCTAATAGTTATTAAGATAGACGTAGATAATCACACCAATAGCTATATAATTATTGCTGCATTGTATCATCTCCTTCAATTTCCTGTGATCTGGAAATCTGACTCGGTGGTATTAGCCATTACTTTAGTATCTATAAGAATTTCTGTACTGTTCTCGGTACGATTATTTTATTATGCTGTTAAAATACTTTCTTTATGGCTTTCGGTGTCGACTTGCGCGTATCAATAAAGTGTAATGGTTTCATCCAGTATGAGTCATCGGAGCTCTGTCTGATTGCCTGTAAAATGCAGGGAGAGTATATTTGTTTTGCATGAGGTAGTATTCTGTGAATCTTTGTGTGAAGGAAAGCTATGACTGTATTATTTTTGACTTCTATTTTTCTACTTTCTTTATTTGTGTCATTAGTTCATTCATTACTCACCGAATTCATGTTATGCGATTTCTGTATCCATGTGCACATTTAGTATTTTCTTTGTTTCACGTTTAGTAATTTCTTAAATGCTTGCAACATTGAACACTTTGTCTGCCCCACTTGGATATGACTTACAAGTAAGCAGTGTTGCCATAGTTCCTACTTCCTTTGCCAAGCTATTCTTAACGGCAATTGGCACTTAATTGTGTTTGTCGTTTGCCATTGTGAAAGGCTTCAAATGCCGTTCCATTACCGCTACTGAACTTCTAGAATTATCTGCAGAGATTTTTCCAAATCGCAACAGTGTTAAGGATTGAATGGTAACAATAGCTAATCTAAGGTTACGTTAATATTTGGAATAGGTTTCTAAACAATAATACGAACAATCGAGCAGCTGTTTATAAATACCGAGCCGAATATATTGAGCAGACAATGTCCATGACCGCTTCAGATCACGCAGCGCTCGGGCAGCCATGACTCATAGCCTAGGGTTGCTAGATTTACACACTGTGTCTTAACGTTGTGATGTAAAAGATTTCACGGCTTATATGGTAATAAGTAGAGGTAGAAGTAATTTCAGTGTTCATATGTTTCATAAATTGTGTAGCTTACTGTCTTAGTCTGGTTAGTTAGATAAAAAAGCTTGGATAAATTGCATGTTTAAACAATACTAGGTGCTCTTCCAAAACTTAATTTAAAAATGGTACATACTTCTGAAGTTATCATATTCTCTATTCTTCTATTTCCAAAATTATACTATACTATGAACGGTAGCATTGCCTTTAGATATATGACTGCAATTAACAATTCAGTTTGATTCCCTGAAATGTCCAAAGACGCAAGAATCCCATTAATTGACTGATTTACTAGAGCATCTTCTAAAATATCTAGACTATCTGACTGATTGTTGTTGATGATGACCCTACACGTACAACACGATTAATCGCCCAGAATTCGTTCCACATGATGCGACGCTTGAAAGCTAAAGTAACATTTTTAACGACAATTAATTTCCGTTTTCACGACATGGAAGTTGGATTGTAGCATTTGTATCTAAATCATCGTTAATGTCCATTAATTAAAGAAAACTGTTATTAAACATTATACCACGCAAATGGTTTATTGTTATATAAAGTCTTATCGCGTGATGCGAGTTGATTCAGAGATCTATTGTTTGTATTTATAAGAGTCATTTTTACTTTGTCGCTGTTACTGTGGGACCTTTCTTGAATTCCTAAAAGCTCGCGTTTTAAAACAAGTTATAAAGTAGAAGATGATGAAAAAGCTACAAAATCGGTCACACAGTCATTTAGTTTACCTCTTTACGCGGTTTAAAATCTAATAAACGCAGTACCAGCACAAATTAAAGCCTCATAAACGTTCGCTTTATGACCAGTGCATGGAAACAAGTTTATTTGTAGTGATGAAGCATGTTTCAGTCCAGTGAAATGAATAATTTTCGCTCGTATTTTCGTATAATTGAAGTAAACATGTACGTTAAGCACTACATTTATATTTTGTTCCTGTTGTAAGCTTTTATTTGCCGCAAAGTTAATTGTAATTTTCGCAGTTTCAGCGAAATAGGTCAAACGTTCATTGAAATCTCATTTTCTTGAACGAAGCTCCTTAATTCGCAACTCCTATAGGAATCTCAAGCCTGCTGACTGCTTCGATCTGCTGATCTCGTTTCGCGCAGCACTAGTTTCCTGCGGGTACTTAGAGATGTAACAGCCGGTAATCAGCGAGTGCAGACTCAATTTGCCGATATTATCGGTTTTTGCCCTGCATTTACGTTAGTTGCACTTATCTTCGTATCGGAGATCTTAGGTTCTGAAATCTCGACCAAGATCATTACTGTAATTGGGTTTAATAACATTTTAAATATTTAATAAGACATTGCTTGAAATTTAAAGTTTCTGATCTAATTATAACTAATGTTTATCTTTGAGTTTCTTGGAATACATGTGAAGCCGCGTAAGCTACACGACGTTGCTGATTGCGATTGGCTACGGCATTAATCACTTAATATGTGGGTGTCGTAGCAAGCCTGTAACGACCACTGGGAGAGATAGGTTGTGCTATTTTTAGTTCGGCACCACACTACAAACTTACTGGTCTAACAACCTGGGATTTGCACACTTGTACAAGTACAATGAAAAAGCATACGATATTCTAACTACCTCTATCATAAAACAAAAAGTATGTTAACATTGAGATATTCAATAGTTCAGCGACAAGGTTCCGATCGATTCGTTCTATGACGAACGACCGGCTGAATTATGTGATTGAAGTACCGCTTTACTTTCTGTAATAAATGAAACAACTGAAATAGTTTAACAGAAGTTGATGGAACTAATCTAGTTTCTGGATTAGCTAAGCCAGGGGAATTTGTTACCGTGATTATTATACTAGCAATGTTATCTTCCAATATTGATTATATTTTGTGCAGCCTTTGTGCTTATAATTTAACTGTACTTCGTCGTGAATATCTAGCATTGAAGATTTCATCATCATTCTCTTGCCCTTATCCCAATTCATTTGGGGTCGGCGCAGCATGTCTTCTTCTTCCATACTTCTCTATTACTCGTCATCTCATCCGACACCTCCTTTCTTGCCATATCATTCTTTATACAGTCCATCCATCGTTTCTTTGGTCTTCCTCTCCTCATATACCCATCCACATTCATACTCAAAACTTTCCCCACAACATTTCCTCATTCCTCCGCATCACATGCCCATACCACGACAACCGATTACCACACAACTTTTCAGTCACCGGCGCCACTTTCAGACTTCCTCTTATATACTCATTTCTTATTTTATCCATTCGCGTAACACCACACATTCCCCTTGATTCCCCTTGATGCATTGAAGATTTCATACGATTAAGAAATCAGAAAACTTCCATCCATTCCTTTCTCTATTGGTATTTATTAGTTCCGCCTTAATCGTGATTTGCAGTAATATGCACTTCAATCTTTATCTTTGAATAATCAATGTCATTATTACTTCTTATAATCAAAACACGGCATTCGTAATTGGCTACATCACAAGGGAAAGCTGATCGTCTTGAGAAAAAGTCGACTTGCCTTTGTAGCCAGGCCAGCTATTATAAGATAATGGATTTCTATCTACTGTACATTACTGGCTTAACATTCGTTTAGTGTATTGTTTGTAGAGTAAGCCATTTCTTTGTTGGGATTACTTCTAGTGAACGTATCGTCTGTGTCTTCAGGGAATTCAGATTCTGGATTCGACATCTGATTACTGTTGTTTAGTATTGAACCTTATTTTGGTTCAATTTTCTCTTTACTTGAATTCTATTGTATTCAGAAACAATTCTTGTTTGTTTCAATCCTTTTTCATTTGAATTTGGATTAGGGCTTTAGCTGTCTTCTTCGAAATAGGAAACTTCTTGTCATTCTTCTTTCCTAAAACAGACTTTCATCGACCGTTTTTATTTCAGACAGCAATTATTTTTGGCTTCATAACAATGTGTAAAATATACTTTGACGAATATCTTCATTCGACATTTGTTCGTATTTTCTATGTAGCGATAAAAGTCACAAAAAATGGGGTAAAATTAATATACTTCTGTGTTTATCAGACAGTGGTGGGTGAATGACTTCTTTAACATAAGATACCTATTGAAACAGTGCTTGTCTATGTCTAAAGCGAGTGAGTGAGTCATTCGGAATTTAATGAAGTTTATTGAAAGTATTCGTGAATGCGTTACTTTGTCACTTTGTGACTTACTGTCAGCTTGATGCATTATTTTCTTTTGTTAACGACATCAATGTATTGTGCTACGATGTTGCAAACATAATAAGGAAGCATATAATGCAATGATACAATAACTGTTGACGAATAACAATATTAGTAACAGTTTAACAAATTGTAAAGTAGAATATTGTCTGAATGTGGAAGGCTACAAGAGTAGAGGAAGTGATGGATCGACTGTGTGAAAGATGATATGGCAAGAAAAGAGGTGTCTGATGATATGAATAATAATAGAGAAGTATTGAATAAGAAGACATGCTGCGCCGACCCCAGATGAATTGATCACAATTCATCTGGGGTCGGCGCAGCATGTCTTCTTCAGGGGCAGGAAAATGATGATGATGATGATCATGATACATGAACATGAACTGCCACAAACAGTAAAAGAGATACCTTAGTGTTTGGGAATTATTTCCTTCCATGGCTGTCTTATGTTTTTCTGAGATTAGCGAACGCAAAGAGGAATGCAGCAGAAGACTTGATTATAATAGAATATTCTTTATTATGTAGACCATACAAATAACGTTCATAAAAGAAAATATTTCACATAGCATGACACAAAGGGCGGTGTTATCTCTAAAAGCGATCTTGAATAATCTCGATAAACTACTAATTGAACTAAAACTTACGCTAGAGTCAAGCAAATATTTAATTGTTTATCAACGCTAGATAGGAAGGTAATAGTTTTTAATCAGCTCTTACAACTTTCAAAAGGAGAATATTTTCCTCAATGTATGTATGTTTTTCTTTCATTCTTGTACTGCCAAGAAAAGCTATTGCAGAAATAGGTTACTATTTGAGTAGTCAATTACGTATACGTAATGCTTTACAAGTAGCACCACTTAAAACAAGAAGTGTGCCATATTTAAATGAATGTAAGTGACCAAGAAATCTCATGAAAGATGTAGATGTCTATATCTTCAGACTGATAAGATAAACAAAGATAGAAAACATGCTTAATAAGCTGATAGTGAATCAGCCAAAACTCCTCCACTCGGCAGAGTAGAGGAAGAAAAACACTCTAAATGCAAAAAGACCCTTCAGCTCCCATCTAGGGCAAACTAACCTAATCAACTATGATTTAATTAACTGCACGACTCAGCTGATACGACTGGTCTTTCGAACAAAGTAAGCGTTATCTTCACTTCACTCCCTTTAGTATCCGTTACATAAGTAGGTAATAGTAGAGGTTCTATTACATAACTGTGAAAGTTTTTCGGCCCGCAACGTGGGAATTTAATCAACTGTTTGATTTTAATTAAAATCGTATCGTTCCTTTGTTTTCTGTTTGTTTGTTGTGTAATTTTCAATTGTGTGGGCCTTAATTCTGATTGGGAGGTATTGTTAAAGGTGTTCGATGAGGTTAATGCTGATTGGTTGAAACCTTGCTGAACTTTCAATTGGTTCTATTGTTACATTTATTAGCACTAGTATCAAAGGTTAACTTTTCACAAGAACAAAGAAAACGCAATTGTTCTCCGCGAAATAAGCAGCTTTCCTCTAAAAAGATGGTACGAGAGAAATGAAGTGCTATCCTAGAATTTGGCTTATAACCTTAAATTCGTGACCTAAAAAGAGAAACAGTAAATTCATTTTGAACAAATTCCGAGCCCTCTACGATTTTTTTCCAGAAGCATTTCCAAATACCGGATACAAGGGTTAAAGGTCCAATTTCCTTTCTTTAATATTCAGGACAATATTTTCTTAGCTTGTAAGTCACGCTAAGAATTCATTATATTTTCGCTTTGTTCCCGTTTACTCGCGATATTGTGAATTCCTTCCGAAATGAGTCTAGCTTGCAGACGAAATTAACATTTAGCTAATTACCATAGTACACACTTTCTTCTGCGTTAATTTTATCTTTATTTTGCGCTCTACATGGTCAGTGTACTGTGGATATACAAATGAACGGTTCTTACTAGACTTGGCAAGTAAATTCTTAGCTGACGATTGCAAAATTATATGTAAAAGATGTTCTTACTGAACTTTTAAAAGCAGATCCTGTGTTTATAATTGCATTACGAAGCTAAAGTCTGTCACTTTTGTATCTCATAAATTACATAGGTTACGATACCATGTCCAACAATTCTAAATAACTTCTCCATAGGTTCATAAGTTTTAAAATTACAGTAATTGTGTCATGTGCAATAAGATGCACCTTGTTTTCCATTCCATTCATTCTAAAAGGTAGAATAACACTTGTGGTATCGATATCTATAAAGCTAAAACATGCAATAAAATACTGGTGTACACAATGGCCAACATACCCAACCGACACTTCTAGTAGTACAGTAGGTAATATATGAAGCGTTATTAGGTAAAAGAAGAACAAAACTAGTTGTGGAGTTTACGTAGAAATTGGTGGAGGTATAATATCCAACAGCCGGCAATATATGCACACAAATCAACCACAAGGGTGACCATGCACCAGTTTTTCTCACTCAAGGGGTTAATATTTTCTTAGGGTCCACAGATCTGGAAAGCTTTTTCGGGATCAATTTAATTGTTTCTTGTAATCGGCTTTCCGCCAACATTTGAAACGTAATATCGTCATTTTAATTATTCCTTATCTCTATCCTTATTATTGTAACAAACAGGAAAGTTCTGGGTTTCAGGGAGCACGCAAAAACAGATTAGCAAAGTGTTATGAGACCAATCCCCATTGCCGCTGTTGATTAAACTCTTAATAACATTGCCTGGCGTTATTAATTGTAATAATCTGATCGAGTTTCTGAACCCTTGCAAGCTGATTGAAAGTAGGTGGTAATCCTAGTAAATGGGTCAGGAAGTTCCTCGTTAGGTGGTGAGCTTAACCTTGTCAAAGGCTTTAGTTAAATCTTTGTACAACATTGGCTAGCTTTAAAGTTCGCTCGAATAGTTTCTGTTCTTGTTGCTCTCGGTTACAGGACTGAAGTAGAGAGTGTAGAGCATTAATTGCTAATTGAGTTCGATTTTAACATCTCTTGATCTTTTTTTTATCAGCCTTTACCGAACACTAAGCGACAAAAGTGCGATATTCTAAACGAAAATACACACCTCTGTTTTCGCGAGAATTTTCTCTTTTTTTTTTTCGCTCTCCTGTCTTACGTCTTAATACCCCAATTTATCCACCATTCCCACAAGATAAGCTGAAGGAGGGAAATTCATTGTTCTTATCTTAATTCTGAGCAATGCGTTTGCTCTGTTTACTTGCCAGACAATTTGGCGTCTGCGTATTGATTCGCCTGACCTTGCAGGATTATGTAACTTTGCATTTGAAGGTCTCACATCTCGCCCTAGCCGTCATGTTTCTTGTTAAGTGACCGTTTTCGTGTGGTGAAAAAGGTTTAAGGTAATAGGATCGAAGATTCTGTGATGTGATTGGCTGTTAGAGTTATCAAGACTGTTTAAATCACGCCTAGATAGAATTGAATGACAGTTCTGTTGCTAAGTTTGTAGATTAGATGTGTAAAGTCCTGGCTAATCTTATTTATCGGATTCTTCGGATGCAAATGACTTTTTACAAAATTTCATATGTTAGACTTCCAAAACACTCAACAAATCATTGATGACCGACTCCTTGAAAATCTACATGTAATTATTGAAATAAATTCTTGGAGTTTGCGTTTATGTATTATGAAAATTAAAACAATTTCGAAACAGCAATAATAAATTACAAGATTAAAATCTCCAAAAGTCCAAAGTGCCATCACCCTTATTAGGAGCTTCCCTAAATTTTTATCAGTCCATTCATCATGAACCATGGTAACCCTGCATTTTGCGTTTGTGTGCGTCAGTGCATACGCGTGGCTTGCACAGAGCGCCAGTACTGAGCAGGGCGTGGGTAGGGGTGGCCACCCCAGCTAACACGATTGGAAAACTTTAGGGCGGTGCAATCGCTCGAAAAACGAGAATATTTTTTTTTACTTCTCTTTTATTCGATTTTGATTGTGGGATTGCGAATTTGCGAGTCGGAATAAGAATAGAAGTTCATTAAATTTTTGTTCGGGAATATTTAGTTTAGACTCCTGGTTCTTGAAAAGGAAAATATGTCTGACCTAAAAGAAATTAATCAAAAGCTTTATCATATCCACTACTGTAATCAGTAGTGATACCGTATACAAGTTAGGAAGCTATAAATGTCAAATGAGTAATTGAGTTCTGTTAAATAACAGATATTATCAGGGTTGTATCATGAGTATGTTATGTACACAACGTTATAAGTAGCTCTATTGCTGCGTCATCCCAACACGTGTGATAAAAGTTAAGTACGTTTATTATTTTCACAGTCCATTTATAGACTAATCCACTTGTCGTTATTTTTCTACATCTATCGACTCGATAATGCTAATCGAGGCGCCTAGCTGCGTGCGCCACACTATACTCGGCCTCGAGTCGATTTAGTTTAGTACGCAACGAGCGACCGACGAGAACGGACGTCGCGACGCTCGACAACGTGCCCGGCATTATTATAAAACACTTTTCAAAAACATTCACGCGTCCTACGGAACCGTCCTCAGTTTTCTATCGCAATCATCAGTGTCAGTGTTTTTATGTTTATGCAATACCTTGGAAGGATTATTACGAATGCGCCAGGAATTCCGACTACTTTCATCGAATATTTTTACCCCTTTTTTCCTATTGCACAGCGGTTATTTACGCTTATCGGTCATTCAGATATTGAATTTGTATAAAAATTTGAAATCGCATATTTACTAACTAGGTCTAGTATGTTTATTCATTACCTGCTTGTAATACGTAACGATTTCACCGTTGCATTCAACAATTTATTTGAAATATTTTAATTAAATATTATACCGAAGAAGTTCTTGATTATATCTGTGAAATAAAAATGCTGATACATTAAGATACAATAGATATGACTTAATTAATAAAATGTCAGCTACTCATTTTAATCGTAAAAGTAAATCAGTTTTCTGCACAATGTAATTAAAATTCCTATCAAGCGTTCGATTGTCTTCATCTTTGTACGTGATCTTAATTATGACACTTTCTTTACTATCTGATACTTTCTTTTATTAATATCAACAGGTTTTTCATAAATCAGTTTGGCCTAGTATCGGAATATTTTGATATCTATAACTGCACCACAACTATCTTTGAACACAATATACTGTCGGTTTATCATGAACGTTTTATCACCTAAGTTATTACTGCACTAGTGGTTAACCATGTTCTCATCGTCAAAAGTATCTAATCTAAATTAAAAACCGACTTTATCATTAGCGTTGAAGAGTTTAATATCGTTAGATACGTTTTCCAACTTGCGGTTGAAAGATTATTGATGTCCATACTCGTTATGCTTTTAAATCATGTCCACTCTTCAGGTTAATGTCGTCGTTAATATTGAAAATCGAGTTCTAAAACCACTCATTAGACATTTCTATTGTGGGCCTAAAGACTCATGTTTTGACTTCGGACAATAAAGGAATAGCAAAGCCATTATTTGCGACAGTCCAGGCCTGTCCATTAGCATTGTTGGACAAATTGGTTAAGTTCATTTGTGGCGATAACGTCTGTCAGGAACTCGGTACGTATTACTGGGTTCAGATGATTCGCGGCTAGCCAACCGCTGACCCATTTACCCAAGTGACTATTTTAGAAATGATTGCAGACTTCAACAGATGTCCTCACACCGTGTGTTTTATTCTTCCCGGCAATTAGATCGAAATTATTTGTTAATGTTGGCATTTCCTTGGGATAAATGTGTGCTGTATTTTTATACCAACAAAATTGCTTCTCGCTTTTCTATTCTTTCTGTTTTCGTTTCATTTCAAACGTTTAATCGCCTAATGTGTTTTTCTTTCCCAAGGGTGATCGCGGAGGATCGCTTTATCCTAGACTAAACAAAAGTTGTAGGGCTCTCTAAAATAGTAGCCCGAGTCTTTTACAGGTCTTAAAGACGTAACATTTTTATTCTAGACGGGCTTCTGACTTCGAAGCTTCTTTCAAAAGTAACTGGCTATAAAAGTATAATATTTTACCATATAATTCAAACTTATCATACAATAACCCCATTACTGATTCACGGAGTGATATCGACTTTCCATTTGAATTCATACCGTCAAAGCGATCCTTTTTCAGCCACCTTTTCAAAGGCTCTTTACATTCCTTGAGATTTCCCTCAGGGATTTCACTGAGAACTCTTGATAAAACTGCCAAGAAACTCCATTTTCAGTTACTTAGGACTGCTAAGATACCGTTGCTTGGTTTCGTGAGTTTTGTACAAAGAGGTTGAAGACCTCAAAGAGAGCTAACGTTACTGACGTTATTGCATTTATTGCAACTGCATTGAATTTGCTGTACATGGCTTCAGTAAGCTTCTTACGTGTAGTAGAGCAATGTTAAGCCGACGAGGGAAACTAAAATATGTTGTTCAAAATATTTTGAAATGAAAACGATTCCTTCAAATTGATCATAGGTCAAATAAGTCTTAATTAAAAGGTCGTGGTTGAGAATACTTCAGACGATGTAGTTGCCGCAGAGAATACTAAAGATCCATTATTACTATTGTGCATTTCTACTGGCCCATACAATAATGCTATTGTTTATTATCAGAACACTGAAGTAGACCCTTTCTTCACCCAAGACTCTCCGCCAGAATGTTAATAAAACCAGCTTTTCTACACGAGTAGGTACTTGAAAGTACTCGTCTAGCTCAAGGACTTAACTCACCCCTCCAAGAAACAACCCACACACAATTTAGTTAATTAGCGCAATCCTAACGGTGAAAACATCGTGTAGATTCTGATATAATTGATTTATAACCAAGTTAGACTTAATACGGTTAAGGAGTACTTGCGTTACCGGAATCGTCGGCAGAACGCCCCGGTGGCTATGCAATGCTTGTTAGATGCGCAAATAGCGCCTCGCTACACTTAGCCAAGCGTTGATTAAACGTTCAGGTTAGAAGATGCCTTCGTGATTTTGTGCTAGAACTAATGATCAGGAATCTAGGCTTTCTGAAGACCGTAAGATTTCGTAAATCT
This sequence comes from Noctua fimbriata, assembly GCA_905163415.1. NCBI lineage: Eukaryota > Metazoa > Arthropoda > Insecta > Lepidoptera > Noctuidae > Noctua > Noctua fimbriata. The sequence goes on along the minus strand of LR990933.1, from coordinate 2,700,862 downwards.
ATGTAACACGCACGTTACGAATATTCTTTTTCTTGCAGAGACCTAAAATTGGTTGCTTGAAATAATATTTATTCAAAAGGTAAATTTCTAGCTAAAATTTGTAACAAGCGTTCTTATTTTTCAATAACCAAATTTGCCGAAGGGAAAATATGACCTTTTATTTTTTTTCTCTTACATACATATAATAAAAGAGCAGTCCTTTCTTCTTGACGATCAATATTTAAACTAGGACAAGCTGTGTTTTCATCGTGGCCATCCGAAAGTCGTTTGGCTCTGCAGACTGAGTCCTTTTTGCCAAAAGATCCTCATAACGCTATGCTTCAGCAAAATGTTACTTAACTTTCTTGTGTATATCATTTTGCATTCCCTTTCATAAATGTAGGACAAAGAATTCGTTGTAGGCGTTCATAATATTTTAGCTACCAAATACACGCGCGGTTTACCTAAATATTCTACATAGTCGCAAAAAGCTCTTGAGAGGAGATATTTTGAGTTGAATATTCTAAATTAAACTGTAAATATCATGAATATGCTGTTAATTAAGTGTAGATTAATAATTGGTTGGTTGGTTTTTTATTTGGTTGTATGATTTATTTCCATATTCTGTTTTTTTTTTGTTGAGCTCAGGTAAAATCAAAACGAATCTTAAAATTAAACATTCGTAGCTTCCGTCGGAATTTTTCCTCTATTTAATTCTGAATGTAAAATATATGAGCCGAGGAAGCTTTCAACTAAATTAACTTCTATAAATTGTTAAAAAGTTAAATGGAGTGTCCTTTCAACTTTTTAAACAAAGTAACACAAGCTTTAGTTATATTTATTGAATATTCAAAGAGTATTTGCGCATTGCGTCGTTGACAAACTTTTACTAACAGATTTGCTCCTGCAACGATACTGTTTATTCATATCTTCAGAAGTTTTAACGACGTCTGTGTCGTCTCCGAAATAACTTCGTCAAGTTTATCATTTTAACGACTTCATCAAAACAAAAGGTCGGCCAACGTACTCGACGACCTACAATTAGCTCTTGATCTTGATATGTTTAAAATTACAAAACTCTTAAGATCTAGACTACTGAACAGTCGCAGATAATGATGTCCTTGGCAACATTACAAATATTTTTGTTGTTATTCTTATTATCGAAACATCAGACGACGCTGATAGCAATACGAAAACAAACAAAGGAAACGGAACGATTTCTGAAGGGATCAACGACACACACACCGACCCGCCGGGTTGCGTAGGAGTCGGTCTATTTTCATACTTCAGTTTGTATATCGATCTCACTTCAGCATTAGAGAAACGTATAACTCTGTCTCTGTTATCTATTGTGCAATAATTGGCAACATATTTATTTTTCCCGTGCCGTGTGTGCCAAAAACACACGTGGATGACCTGAGCCCAGATAGATAATATAATTTTGTAAGTGGGTTCCTTGCTTCGTCATACGAAGTGATTCCGAAACGTTTACATTATAAATGCGATGAGTGTTTAGCTAAGCTTCATCAACTCCTGTTCATTATTTAGTAGTCCTTAATTTACTGCTACACTCTTTGAGAGCTTTATTTAAATATTTACATTTGGTAAATTAATTGCAATTGTTTTGTTTTCCCTTTTTTAACAAGTGTACTGATTATGAATCTATATCTCAACCAAGCTTTACTAGAAATGAACGTAACATGAAAGGTGTCAACCGCACGGCTATCAACGCCGGCGATACAGCGATGCTACTTATATAATGTATCTACCACCGTAAAGTTCGCAATTTTCCTCACCCCAAACCTCACTAGCATTTCTGTACTCGTAAATGTAAAACTTACTACTACAGGCGTATCTTCAAGATTCATACGATTACGATTAGCATCATGTAACCTCAAGTTCTTACTAACAATTTTAACGTTCATCTTTATTCAAATACCCAATTTTATTGTACAGCGTGATTCGCGTTTTAGTCCTTCCAAGGTCGCCTGTTAACATGTCGTGACCAAGAACCATAGTATATTGTATCGTTTATTCCCTTTCAGTGGACAGTATTATATGAAACGTAGCCGCTTATTTTTCTATACGTTTATCGAGTGCAAGTATTACAGTGTGATAATGGTTTATTCGTGTTAGTGCAGTGGAATGGATTGCATTTGTTAGTTCAACAACTTCAACCGTTGTATAATGTCGAAGACTTTGAACGCCTACAGAATGTGAGTATGATTTTTTGCCTTTGCGATTTATTATGTACTTAAGTAGCATTAATAAAATTGTCGGATTGTAATACTTCATAATTTTCTACCTGAACAGAGAGACCCTAATCACGGATCGTCCCGAAAGGAAAGGTAGAACAAAACGTAACATTTAATAAATTTCTTCTATTCTTTTTTGTATGATTTAACTTCACTTTGCTGGTGTGTCAGCCCTACTAACCCGATTTGTTTGTCTTCACATTGGTTCTGAGTCTTGCGAGCTAGAACCAATTCCCCTAAGACGTTATTACTTCAATAATAAACCAATTTCGCCAAGCCTCTCGACAGTTTAACTTTGTCCTCCTAGATCGAATCCAACTTTCTTTGCTGGAGTATATTTTAAGTTTTCTATTGGAGCACCATCGTTATCAAAACTTGTGGGACCGGTTTTGGTTGCATCTGCTGGTCAAGCTTCAAGAAAAAATGTGTCGTTTTTGTTTTGCTTTATGCATCTTTGACATATACCTACGTAGGTTAAATTCTTCTTAATTTTTTCTTCATACTTAGTGGGAGAATCAGCTTGAAGAACATTAATTTTAAGGCGTTATTCAAATGATTCATTTTAATATTAGAATCACATACAGAATCAGCTGTAGCAACCAGATATACTTAGATTGTTGATCCAGGAGTAATTTACATATCAAATGCAACGGCTGGCTGCACTTTTGACAATGAAATTTAATCAAGATAGAATGCGTCTGACTGAATTTGATTAAATTAGCATTAGCTACATACCATTTACCATTTTAATTCCTTACGTTTATATTCATGACGTAAATGACACACTTATCTTCAAAGGTTTGTCGTATAAACAGTTTATCGATGACGGAATTGGGTCATAATGTGATGCGGAATGAGCTTGCCTTTATTTATTTGGAGCAAATCTAATCTTGGGTCATTGTGTAATAACTCGATCTTGCCTGCGAAATAACCCTAATGAAATTGAGAACTGTTTGTGTCTTCAATAATCAAATTGACTTTATCATTCCTGTTGAATATACCTTCAGTGTAACAAGGTTGTTCACTCAATTATAAATCTTCATTAGACCCATTAAATTACTCCATCAATAAATCGGAAGCATCATCAGTCATTACGGTATTATCAACGACCACTAGTTAATTAATCACTGTGAAAGCTACATGAATCTCTTGGCACGAACATTTTGCGATTAGCAGATTTATAGGACCCTATAATGACTTGCGTTATTACCGTCGTTAGTTTTGGATTTAAACTGGTCTTGACTTAGTTTATTATTTTATGGGCACTACCCATAAAACTGTCCTGATTAAACGTCATCTGCATTAGTTTTCAAGATTTTTTATAAAATTACGTCATTTTTTCTCCGTCTTTATGATCATCTCCGGATTGAGACAGATTTCCAATATTCCAATTACGTAAATAAGTTCCTGCTGAATAAAGATTTAATTTTCAGCGAAAGAAGAACTTCGTTGTATATGTATATTCTTTAAAGAATAAAGGGCGAAGGTTGTCTCAAGAGCCTACCCATAATTTTCACTCGTGCATTTGCATAAACCCCGAAAATCTAGACAATTTGTTTTGCGCAGAGCTTAGGCCGTATTTATTACCGAACTATATGCCACATCTACATAGTAAAACACTGTTAGCAACTCAGAGATAAATCCTGAATATCTCAAGGCATTGCTTTATTATGTATTAATTTAGATAGAACAAAGAAATAGACTCTACAAGGGACGAGGTATTATAATTTTAGATTTTTGTTACTAAAGTAATTTTTGTCTTTGGAAAACCATTTATTGAATCTACATAATCTGATGTAAGCTGGGATAGAAATGCTTCAAGAGGACGTATAACTAAGATAAACTTGAGAACATCTTAATATCAGACAGTCTGAAGGATGTTACGGCATTGACGGTAAAGTAAGTTAGCAAGAACTGCCAACTTGTTCCTTGTTAGATTTACTTAACAAGTTAGGTTTCGAGTCGGTCTTCCTGTAACGGGGACTTTTTAACTTATAAGCCTTGGACGGCTGAAGTTAGCTTCACATCCGTACTCCGTACCTTTAATAAATTTCGTAGTCCGAGACTATTCATCTAATTTCAAAAATTTGTTTACTGATGGAACGCAAAAGTATTTTTTCGCATTTTTTATTTTTGAGATCTGTAAATATTTCCTTTTGCGTTCTATCGATTCATTGGCAAACTCATCATCCTGCCGTCCTTCAATTAAGGTTGGTCGACCCTGACCTTTCCATTGAGTATCGAGCTCATCCGGGCCCAATGTCACCATTGTACCCTCGAATTGAACTTTCAGGATTACTTCAGCCGTATTAATGTAGCCTCCTACGCGTGTCGCTTTCAAGTTTTGCTTCAGTGATAATTTGTTCAGAGTAATAATTCATGCTTTTGAACTAATTACAAACCTTAGTTTGATTTATTTCAACCTCTGCTATTGTAATTTTAATTTCTGTGACTATAAATAAGGAATATCTGTTACTATTTTCGTTTTACCAATCGTATTTCGTTGTAATTGATTAAATACTTTTAACTAATGTACACAAAACTAATAGTATGTTTGGTTTATACTAACACACTATTTTTATATTAATTTTCCTGTCTGATAATTATGCACACAGCACAACCCATGCTTTTATGGTAGAAAATTATATAGCAGCAAACGCTCGTTGTTCCGCGCGATGATTCAGCTTGATATGCGAACAACTAATCATAGTTGCATTGTGCAAATGTGCACTATTCTTAAACAGAAAATACTGAAGTTTAAAGTACATTATAAAATTCTACAGTAATCCCAAAAGGCGATGTTTCAAATGAAATTGCAACATTTGCAACCTTGTCCCATTCTGTTCTCACATTTTACAATTTGCGTCCAAACTGTCGCATCTGCATTACTTATTCGACCGCGGTCCTGTCCTACTCGGTTGACATAAAACTGAATGTTATATCCGTATGTGCAGAAATTTTTAATGCTGCCCTCACTGGCGCCAGGTCGGTGTCTAGACTTATCGATTGGGCTAGCCCTTTGTGTGGTCGCTGTAATTGCATTAAGTGCAAGTACCTATAGCCCTTTTGTTTTCTCAGTCATTAGTGGTTCATTTATTTTATTGGTCTTTTCAGGAAGGTTTGTTTTGTCCTGTGTATCGGTTTTGAATTTCCTGTTTATCTGTCCGTGCTGTTCAAAAAACTGCATATAAGAACGGGCGTGCATGAACTTCAGTCTTTTAACTTGTATAGTAAATGAAAGTGTTATTTAAATTCCTTTGACTTTGACGTCAAGTGAATATTTCATTAAGGAAATTAACTATTCTCATGCACTGCAGCAGACAGTCTGCGAGTGACTAGCGCCAGTTCAAAGAAATAATTGACTATTCAATTCAACGCTGATTCACGCACAACTTGAAGGTTCACGAGTCATATCAATAACCATATGATAAAAATATGATATAAGAATGAAATAATACAACTATCTCATCGTAACAGTTAATTTTCCTTATTACTGAAAAACGGAACGAAAAGCGTGCGTTTACTGGCGAAAGCAAATAAAACGTCATACAAACGCGGCGTATAATTTATGCGTTGAAAAGGCATATTATTACAACATTTAACGCCTGGCACCTCTCCAAAACCTCCCTGTAAGTCTTGCAAGAACCGTGGTTTTACGACATTTTGCACAAGTCTTGCAGAAGAATTTACTGCGTCTCGCGAGTTCCAAATTATTAGGACTTGCGGAATTTTTATTATTTCTCGTATAGCTTTACCGCAAAAATCATAAAATTCGTCTGAATTCGCTTTGATGGGCGGAATAAAGTTTTAATTGGTGTTACCGACCAAGATGTAGAACATGTACATAAGGAAGCATATCAGAACTGACTGCCTCGTTAGTCTAGTGGTTGCAAACGCTACGGGAATCGAACCCCATATCCTCAGCAGTACATAGCTTAGGATATGGGGTTCGATTCCCTATTCGGGCAATGTATGATTGGGTTTTTCCATCAACTAATTTCTCAACGTAGCGGCCCAGACCTGTCTTCGATACTGGGGAGCGAGACCATTGCCATCAACCAAGTACAAGTCTTAGGATTTTCATGATCAACGGCTTGATGGCAACAGGCACGCCATCCATTACAGGCAAAGTGTTATATTACCTTTAAATCCCTTTTGCTAATAGAATCCAGTCAGGTGTTTAAAACCATTCACTAGCAGTTTCTTCAACTAATATAAAGCTATTTTCTGGCTTTATGAAGTGCCTCCTCTCAGTTACCGTTTACGACACCCGCAGGAATAAGAGCTAGCCCTTTCTTAGCTACCCGACGTAATAAACTATGTGCATTCAGAAGTTTGTTTGTGTATTTTACTAGACCAGCTACGGGTTTATATTCTTGTAAGATTTTAGTGGTTGATATCACGGTCTTTATGTTCTTAGTTGACCAGTATGTAGCGTCCTTGATAGCTCCGTCGTTTTGCCTCGTTCAAATTCTGTAAGGTGCAGGTCAACAACCTGCACCTCAGGTAGAAAAAAAGCTGTTAGCTCATCTAATAGCTACTTACCAATTGCCATAAAACACCAATTACACCACGTATAGCTTTAATGTTGACATTCATTTTCAGTACATGAGCAATCTCTATGCCCAAATTGAATTTTGTCGTTTGCATTCCACTCAGGCGTTAATGTTTGCCGAACTTCAATCAACATCGGCGCACCAAAATAGTCCTCAATTAGGGGTTAATTAATTACTTTAAAAACAATCAACAAATTAAATTAATGAATCATGCTGGTCCGTATGGTTTTCATTAACCAAAACATGTTTTTCTTCTATGAAAGTACCATTATTTACTATGGCTTTATCTACCAATGAACTCATGAATGATTCGGTCAATAGATTGTGTAGCTGATATGCTGGGTGGTTCAAGTGTTTCTAATCTATGATCCACCACTTGTTTCGTATTTATTTAACTATTGTTTTGGAGTTATGTGCAAATATTTTCATTCCATACAAAATGTAAATTTTCACCCTCCATCGCAATTATTTTCTTGCTATTTCCGATTCCTAATGTGTTCCCCTGCCGCACCTTGCTCGGAAATATCTGTCAAAACATAATCAACAGATGAAGAAGTATCTAAATCACCCCGAAGCTCCACTTAACCTAGCTCATGTCTTACGAAATTTTCTAATTTTCCGTGCAAACATTGCGTGGCTCGCTGGCGGAGGGTTGTCGCCCTTGGTTGTCATGGCAACGGGCATTTTATGCGCCCCACGTTGCCTTCACCCGACCCTAAGGAGGGGTAATGTGAATTTGGCAAGGTTACCCCCTTCTCCCTTCGCCCGAAGGTCTGGAATCCAATGAGTTACATTTATTTATCGTAGCTTACACGTGGTATATTATTCGGTTTTCTGTTGATACAGCCGTCTCATGTTTATTATTATACGTTTCGCTGTCTTCAGTTGAATTATATTTTAATCGAGGGTTGAAATACAAACTTCCCAAATTAATCCATGAAGGTAAGGTGCCTGCGGAATTAATTTCGGAAATTCAAAGGATTGTTGTATTTTTGGACGAAAAATCTGTTGTTTATTGTAACTAACGAAAAGTCCATTTTGATACTAGTGGTTTCGGTGATAACTTAATCTACGTAATTGATTATAGTATAATGGTATCCTTATCAGTAGAGGTCTTTAACCTACTAATAAGATCATTATTATCTGTTAACGGTCCACGTTTAGCAAATACGTCTGTGGGCTGTAAGATGTTATTGTTCTCAACGCCAACAGCTCTTTATATTCCTACCCTTCTAGCCCGAGGGATCAATTTGTGAAACTTGAAAGGACTGTATAATTATGAACGTTCCCTCTTCTTTAATATCTCTAAGTGCTCCTAACTTCAGACGCGTTTCCCTCACATTTTCAAGTTCTGTATAATAACCTTGACGTAGCGACTGCTTCCCATGGTCCATTGTTTTGCTAGCCATAAGAAGTGTACTTACATGAATCATCTCCGCGACGCTAAAGTTCAAAATTACATCGCTGAATGGGTATTTCCTTGTATCTGATATATGTAGTTATATTTGACCATGTTTATCATATTATGTGATATGGCCTTCCTCAATGTGAACATGTTTGTTCTAACTGGATTTATCAAGAACTTGTATGTGTTTATTGATTTCTTCTTGAGTATCTCTAGATAATATCACGTTCTAAGGGACCGATCCGTTAAGATATTATATTAGGTATTCAATGTGGTCATTAGTATAGTTTTTTTTTGGCATCTTAACTATTGTAATTTTTCCATCAATCAGTTCAATAACATTGCCCATACACCTATACCTGAAAACACCTTATGTTAACAAGATTATATCAAGTAACACAAAAAAAGACTAGAAATCATACATGACAGGTTCCCAAATCTTACAAAGGAAAGATCCCCAACTAGACACATAAAATATGTGAAATAGAAGACGGGAATATTATCTCCCTGAGCGGAATATACTTGTATGAATATAAAGCGAACCGGTGTCACGCTAACAATCTAATACTCTGCAATAATTTAGCGTTTCTAGACACGTCTCATCACGGAGACAACTTCACTGGATGTGTCAGACTATACCGATAAATAGAGGGTATTACGATAAAGTTTGACGATGCTATTAATGGAATGAGGGTAGATGACTAGATGTAGATAGGTTGACAATATTATCCTTGTAAATTATTGGCAAAGGAAATTCGGAGTCATTTGCTTTTATTCTACTTTAGCCGTTTATAAAAATGTCAAGACCAAGAGCCCGAAATACGAAGGTTTACGTGAAGTTCAAGTTAAAACATTTTAATTTCATATGGGCTTTTAGTTTTTGAGTTCCTATGTAACTCCGGCGGAGATTGTAGTAGCTCTAGATTGTAGTTCTTGTCGTATCCTAAATATACTTCCATCTTGAAGTTTGTAAGTAATCTGCATTCGGACCATCTGCGCCAAAGTTGTGATGTTGAGGTCGCATTCAAATATGTATATATAGCTATCAGTATTGGTTTTCGCTTTTCCTTGATTCCTTCCACGATTTGTAGATATTTCATGATCCAAATGACCTTATTTGGTGTCTTTATAGAAATGTACGCAGATACCATGTTTTCACATTCAATTAACAACCATATGTTAGGCATTATGAAGTATATTTACGCAACCGGTCAACATGACAGTCTGTCAAGGTTGAACCATTTAGATACTGCTAGATAACAATGTTTTACTAAACTGTATTATATTTAGCCGAGCCCACTGTAAACATGGACTTATGAATGGAAAGTCATTTGTTTACCCACGATAATGTTAAAAAAGTGTGCTCCCTTTCGTAAAAACACTATTGCCGTCTTTATTATATGAATTATGCGACAAGAGTGCTAGAAAATAGAAACAACGTTATGTTAAGTTTTGCCAATTAGTGTACTTTTTCTACTTATCCAATTAGTGTTGCGCATATGATGGAACACTTACACATGCTGGCAAAATGCAACATTCCCTCAGCTTTACTGTAGGATATAAAAGTTTTTATCAAATAAATGTGAGCTATCCAGCTAGACTTTCTCTAATTCCGTGTAAAATTCTTCATACTCCGCAACTTAGTCATCATTCCTCGGTTTTCCCTTCGTATCGGATATATCTATAATTGTTCGTCGTTCAAGATCGGAATCGTCGTATCCGCATGTTGTTTCCGAAGCCTTACCTGTGTTTCCGCGGTGCATAGCATGTGATCGTTTACGTTGTAATAGTTTTTCCGCATTGCGCCACTGTTACCCATTCATAGTTCATTGTCCACATGTCCTTTCGACCTTTCGGCTGTTTCTATGTTGAATTCTAGATTTACATTGTTATAATTTTATTTGTATTACATTATTTTGTCCTTAGCGTTCAAAGGTACAAATATGTTTGTCTAAAATTTAGCTAAGCGGAACTAATAGTCATAATATGGTCTTGTCTTTATGTTCGTGGTCTTCTTTCACCTTTTATTCCTTCTCCGAATTATGTCTTTAAAAGCTTAACGATGTCTCGTATCGAATTCAATCTATCGTCTCTTTTGTTTCTATGTCCTCGTACGCGGAATGAAATTGATACAGTGTGGGTAGCAGTAGTGTGTAGTGTACAAACAACCGACGCGACCCCAGTTGACTCAGTCAACAAGCGTAACATGATAAACTATTCATCGAGTCTTCATATTTTTGTATTGTATCGAAAGCAATGAAGTAACAGGCGTTGACCTTTTATTTGAATTAATTTTATAATTTTTTTTCATCAAATATTACTATTAATTTTAGGATTGCCACAAGCCGGTGTGCCTGATGAGATCTCCCATCGGCAATTAGAAACTTCCATACAAACTTTCTTTTCCCTATTTACCACTTGGGGATGAACTTTCCAAAATACTTAAATAACCTAGACCCAGGGGCTTAGACTGCATTGTCAGTCAGTGAATTAATGAACTAAAGATTTTACTAAGTGGTATGTTTCAAAATGTTTCTTGTTTACTTGTACGTAAAAGTATGTACATAATAAAACCGCTGTTTTCCCTCATTTTGTGTGTTCAATCTCACACCTCTGCTTCCTGTAAATTGCGCGCATTTCCCAAAATGTCGCCCCTTGGGTTTAGAGGGTTAGGGACGGGTGTAAAAGAAAAACATTCGTTGTTTGTTGTTTTTGTCGCCCAACTGGTCACAGTTTAATACCCACAAGTCCAACACCCAACTTTTGAAGGTGATATGGGTCAAAGCCCTGAAGTGTTGAGGGTCCAGTGAAAATTAATTGTTAGAACTTTGTCTTCATGGATCAAGAATTAATTTTAACTTGTGAGGTGGGGACACGCAACTGTACAGTCCTTTTTAATATAAATTCTTTTTAGAGAATGAGCTTCAAGCATTTGTCTTCATAAAGTAAATTTTCGTGCGCACAGAAAATGGTACCGAATAAACTTTTAACATTTCTGAATTCAATTTCTGTTCTGCCTTATTTTTCCAGTGTACATAATATTAGAAGGCTACACAAAGCCGGGTGCTGTACAGACACCAGACTGAATAGATTTATTGCTGCATTCCTCTGTTTTCAGTTCAGTCACATTATTTTCTGCATGGTTGCTTTTTATCTCGACAACTTGGAACATTTTGCTGTAAATGAATGTTCTGTCGCCATTTGCAAATATTTGACTGAAATTAAAATTATTTGTTGCGCTTCAATAACTATTGTGATTCACGTCATGGGATTGCGAAATTAATATCTAACTAAGATATGCATTTCTCAGTTAAATATATACATTATTATATTCTTATATTTTCTTTGTGAAGAAAGCAATCGAGACTTGTTATTCGTTTATAAGTATTCTTTACGTCCACAAAAATAATATTAGTATAGAAAATTAAACGTCTAGACATTGTGTTTCCAATTAACTTCAGTCTAATTAGTTCTTGGAATCATATAAGATTCACAGAGTAGTTACCCAGACAAAATTATTTTTCAACATTCAGTAAGCTTACTTCTTGTAAAAGCCTCTTGATATTCAACAAGCCATTATATTATGAACATTTTAATGGAAAATTGTATAAGCAGCTTAAACGAGTAGCAGAGGATACTTCTTGATGCTGACCTACTTGCCATTAAGACGTGCCTGTCCTTAAACCAATTTGTTGGCAGCTTTGAAGCAGACGTCTTGTCCAAAGTACGCTTAATGGAAAACTGACTGGAATTCTAATGATGAAGCCATGATGTAAGCTCGGTTCGTGCCTAAAATTCGGGGCGGGTTCTTTAAGTTCCATTTTTGATTTAAAATGTGCACATTATTTATCGAAGTTCTTGAGAAAGTATTGCCATTACTGCTGCAAATCAGAAACTGAAACTTTAGTTTTTTTCGTACTCTCAAACTGTTCTTTTATTATTAATTGGAGTTTCTTATTATTTGAAAGATAGTTGAATCTTTCCTTCGGGACTCGTCGACCTTCATTGCCTGGTCGCTTTTCTGGTGGTGGCCACTGATTATTATGGATTACAGGTACAGGTGTTTCAGTTGTTGAGAATAGTGTGTTGGCTTTGCCAGTGTAGTTGTAAGGCACTTGAGTCATTTCTGATTGATCTCTGCCTCAAATAGATAAGGTACCTAGCAGATAAGGCTGATGCTACGCTCAAAAAACTGAAAAATAAACACCTGTAACAAAATTACCATTTTAATATTACACAACATGTTGCAGTGCACTTAACATAACTTCTTACGATGACCTGTTTTCCGCAGTGGGCTTATACAAATTGCATCGTACGTGAGATACACGGATAGGTACATGTTTACAACTTCGTTTACAGGGAAATAAACGCGCGTGAAAGCTGTAAACAAAGTGCAAACATTACGGAGTAAATGAATATTGGTAATAATGTGAGGATCTGTGTTTACGGTAAATGTTTATATTGGTGATGAATTGTGATTTTTATGGACAAGTCGCTCTATGTAAAATACTGGTATTCAGTTACATCCGGTGAGACTGGAAACCGACTCCAACATAGTTGGAAAAAGGCTAGGCAGAAGATGATTGACAATGCATTTTCAAGTGGCTTATTCGTAGCTGCAGCTATTTTTGTATTGAAGGTGGTTTAGGAAAAACATAGTAAGTACCCAACTATCAATTAACTCAGTCTCAACGAGCAATTATCGCAATACAAAAATAGTTTCTGACTACAGCTTCTTAAAAATCAGATCACGCACAAACAAATATATAAACGGATCGATAAGCTAAACAAATAGATCGCACGAGTCGGGAACCCTAAAATCAGAGGAAGTACCACAAACCTACTTCTAAACCCGTATTATGGGACGTGATCATACGTCGACGATAACTTCACAGTTTGCACGTCGCGACGTGCGTTGTGAAGTTATGTATGCGAATATTAATAGCTTGAAGACTATAAATATTTTTGTATCAAATACAGACATAGGCCATGTCTACGTCGCATTTCGTAGATGCTAAGCAGGTACACACGGCGGCACATTTCCAGTATAACATTTATACATTTCCTATACAGTGAGAGATCCGCGTAAACTGGTTTTATATAGCTTGATTGGCCGTCGTGCGTACACGCTGTATTGCACAAGTTTGTGTTATGTTCTTAGTGGAAACTTGGAAAGCTAGCTAAGTAGTAGACGAGCTCTTTGTAGATCGTATCTGTGGAAGTATCATATCTGAAGAATCTCGGGCACTATGCCGCCTTGACCACGACTTGGCCACAGAAGCTCCGATTAGGGAGACAGTTTGGTCGTACGATCAGGAGTCCGACAAGACAAGATAGCGGCCGGTCATGCGACAAGTCGTGGTCGTGACCGCGTAGTGCGCGAGGTCTCTATAAGTATTGTATTCTGACCACCAAGCAGGTTTGCTGTATCCGCGGTGTATGAGACCTTTCACACAAGGCTCGGAACCGGTTTAAAATATACCGGTTAATACTGGTTTATTTCGGTTTTCCTCCGAACTTTTCTTAAGAACGTGAACGTTTTAAGAACTTTATTTTAACCTAAATTAACCGGTTTATTCGACGAGCGGCATGTCGGCAAACGCGTTGCAACGTGTGACTACTTGTAAGGATGCCGCGCATAGCAGCGCGGTACTAGACGAACTTAGTACTTACGCTATTTCTTTTCATTCGATTCGTGACTTCGCAGTGAATTTAATTAGCAGTTAATTTTATTATAATTGTGTTTAACATGGGTAGAAAGCGAAAGAATTTAATCTACACATACTTTGACTACAATGAAAACAATAAAACTTAAAAGTGCTATTTTTAATTAAGCCACCTAAAATTGTAGGTACCTATATTAATGTAACGAGGAGACTGATTTATTGGAAAAGCATAAAATTTTTCTTTTTCCAAATATTTATAAAAATGTCAAATTAACCGTTAAAAAAAATGTATATCTACATTTGTACCTGAACATCCATCTAAGTAGGTACTAAGTACAGCATGCAAAATGGTGTCCACACATTAAGCAGATTACTAGATTCCTGAATTTAAAATAAAACTTCGCTCTTATTTTCCTTTATTTATTTTTATTGGTAACATTTCAGTACGAATGATTACATTGATATTACACATGTTCCTCCAGGCACATTATATAAATTAAATATTTATTTTGTTTGATTTCTCTCGGTGTTGATGTTTTAAAGCATCTATATACTTTAAAATATTGATATAGGCTTCAAGCGCATACATGGCGGCAAAAAATGTACTACACCTATTAACAAATTTCCAAAATAATAGTTTCTTTTATTTATCAAGGTCCTTATCAAATAAACATAAAACACATTTTTGACATTCGAAGTAGTTTCTTCTCCTGGTTTAGCACTAATATCTTCGCCTGATTTGTTTTCGTTACTATCAGAACTATTTTCTGAATCCTCTTTCAACATTTTATTGAGTTGATGGTACGGTTTTTAGGTGCTATCAATGATTGGGATTCTTTTTCGTGGTTCTCCTGTTACAAAATAATATAACATTCATTTAAATAAACATTCAAATAGTTTTTATCACATAGACACACAAAACGCCCGATCTAAGACCCAGTTTCACTGGTCGTTAATACCAACAGTGAAACTGGGCCTTAGATCGGGCATTTTGTGGCCTATTTATCCTTTAATTTTGAGAGTTTAAGACCCGCTTGCACCACGAATCACTAAACGCGTTTAACGTAGAATGCATTTAAAACATCGTTCTGTTTCTATCAATCGTTTAAAGATGACAGAGACAGAATGCTGTTTTAAATATGAATAGCGTTTAGCGATTCGCGGTGCAAGCGGGCCTTAATGTCGAATACTGAATTGAAGTGTTTAGGTACTTACCGAGATATTGAGTTTTCTTCTTCATTAAATAGGATCTGTGAAAAGTAATATGTATTATGTTTACCAATTATTTATCGTCATTATCAACTTAATTTCACCAAAAAAAATATTAGATACTTACCCATTTTTTTTGTTTTTGCAGCGGAGCTTATTGATGCAATGACATAAATAAACGTCCGACCGAAACTAAAAATTTCTTACTACGGAATAAAAACAAAACAGCGCGCGACGTTGGATTATCGTGCGTCCGTATTAAACGGTTTTTATTGCTCTAAACCGTTTAAACCGAAAAAACCTTTATGTTAATACTCTTCCAAATACCGGTTTAATAATAACGGTTTATGCGAACGAAACCGAATATAAAGGTTTTGCGTCAAAGTACGTAGTAACGGTTTGAAAATTTAACCGGTATCCGAGCCTTGCTTTCACAGCATTGTCTCAGGGATGGTAGGTCATCTGAGATGCCGGCGGTACTAATGATGTAGACGGCTGAACCTCTTGCCATCGGGTAGGAGTGGTGTGACATGGTTTAGTTTGACTACGCTGCCACACTGCTGGGTAAACCTCTTCCTTCCCCCATTTCTTCCATCGGTCCCGGTTTTGCGCCATTTTTTACCATCTCTTAAACCTTTCTTAGACCACCTTTCAACACCCGGGCTTATACTCATCTTTTAACGTGATTACGCGGTTGACCGCTCCAAAGAACATCAGTGATAAAGCGTGCCCGTGAAGGCGTCCCCTATTTTCCAATACACTAAACTTCCGCTCTCATACACGCAATAAATCCTTTCAGTTAATCGCCTTTCATATATCCTTTACGCATGGTTGAAATTTACATTCTTAGACATTAGGTAGATACTCCTTCACAACGTGTAAAATAGAATCCACTGAAAAATAAATCTTTCAAAGAAAAATCAAAGCGTCAACAAGGAATATTTTCTTTATTCAATAAACTCGTTAATCGGCTTTCAGCGGCTTATTTCTTTAATTTACGTAACCACAGAAATCCTAGCCACTCATTATGAGATTAAAATATCCCCTTCCTAATTTTCTTGCTGTGAAACCAAAAGTAATAAGTAGGGCTTCAGGATTTCAGCGAAGCCTTATTTCAACTTTTCATTAACTGTTTTGTTTTCCGTCTGTATTGTTTGAAAAGAACTGGGGAATGAGAACTTCTGAAGCGATTTTGTTTCTGGAGTGCTGTTGTATTGCCGAGGGCTCTGTTACAAAGTTAAAGCAAGCTGCTATTACACAATTATATGATGTAAATGCGCCTTCAACGATACCAAAGATACGAAATTAGGACATTATTCGGTTTATATGACTTCTACTAAATCGAAAAATTTACGATTCGCGAATCATGAGAATATCCCTCGTGTAAGCTCATCCATAATCTCAATTGACAAAGGGTCAATTCTCCAAATTGGACGGCATAAAATCGTCCTAGTTTCGGCCATAACCCGTACTGAAATCCTGGTTAAACCATAGATTCTATTGATGGCAGACTTAACTTTATGCTGTATTTTGAACCCGTTGCTCCACTCCCAGCTAAAATGGCGGCTCATGTGGAATAAGGAAACTTTATGGTCCCTACGTGCCGGAGTTAAAATGCTTAAGGCTGTACTGTAACAAAGAATATGGGCTGCATTTCACACGATCCCCGGCATTATTCTACCTAACTGGCGATAAAAAGCTACCATCTTGTGTTCTATTAAACATATAGCTGCGTTAAAATCTTTAAGGCTGTCAAAGAATATGGGCCCGCTTCTTTTCCCCACAGATTTTTTACCTAACCGTATAAAAAGCTGCTATCTTCTTGTGCTCTATTAAAAGTAAATTTTGTGACGTAAGCGTCTCGACTCTGCCGCTGTGGGAAATGGGCCTTCAAATGTCACTCAGTATTTTCTATCTCGGGAAAAAGAAACATTATCGATGCTGTGAATGTCTCGGAATGGAGCAGTGTGCTAGAAATGGCTACGTAGGTATCTATTTAGTGACGTAGTAAGTTCATTTGTAAATTCATCGCCTACGTACAAAGTTGTAAGCGTAACATCTTTTTTCGCCAACTAAATCTTACAACCGTGTAGGAGGATATGCTACGCGAATTTCATTGGATTACATCGCCAATGAAGTGTGAAATAATGTCTTTACTACCAAATTCGTTTTACTCGTCGGTTTCTACATAAAAAATCATGTCTTTTCCCTAAGGGGCGGATACCATTGTTATTTTTTTATACGATTCTGCTAGCTTCCACATTTTTTGAACATGCAAAGTTGCGCGTATCGATTTAGTTTGACTGTCTCACTTCTATTGACTGTAATTCTATTGAGCAGACCGTATTGTCCCTGGTATTTGGCTTCCTATCTAATTGGGAAATACCTTTGTTACTGCCCATGAATTTTCCAAACAGACGAATCCCGGACATCGATCTGTTTTGACCCGTTGACTTCAATTGCTGTCATCCCATTCACGACGTTCCAAATTCTGGTTCGTGGCCAATTGTTCTGCTTCTCACGTATTGTAGTAACCCACCCCTGTGTCGTCACATCCACGTCTGCGTGCCCAATGCGTTTGGCAGCCGTGTCGCGAGTGGGCGCGGTAATGTGACGCTTCCGTAGCGATACCGACACTTACTCGCCAGTTATGATGCCCTGGTGGCTCGAAAGTGTTGGCAGTTTGCAAGTGTAGGGCCTAATTGCTAAAGTATTTTAATTAAGATGCAATTAGGGAATTTTAATGGTTTGTGTTGGTCACAATTGTGTGATAATTGTCGGGTAATGTGTGAACGTGCATTTAAAGGTTTCTCATTCTTTTAATTTGTACGAGACTTCAATCGTGAGTGCAGGTGGGCATTTATATGCCCGCTAAGCGAAACAGGAGAACTTGACTTCTATGGTAGCAATTGCTATTGAAATGATGTCACAGCAATTGAATTGCTAATTACTATAATATCTGCGAAACCATCGTAAAATACGAAATCACTAATTTTGGATAACTGCTAAGTCAGGCATGAAAACTTCAATCCATAAGCACATAGAGGGGCAGAGGGGGAAACGATACAAATTGCTAGCTTCTAAATTAAGCTCCAAATCGTGCCTCCAAAGCCATCACTGGGTTTCGTGTGAATCAGGTTTCCAAAGTTAGGCTTGCTGGCTAAGAATCGATAAATGTAGGCACCGTGATATCTACTTTATACCTCTAGACTTAAAACTTTAGACTTGAAGTTAAATTGATGTTTTATGGTAAGATAAAAGTAGGTTTATTAGCCTGTATAAAAACGATACGAAACATCGTTGTTTGTTCTGAGTTAAAAGTAGTACTTTAGCTAATTACTACAGCTGATGAAAATTTCTTGTTATGATTATGCACATGAATACCTATACCAAGTAAATTATTTACATTGAATATAAATATGTAACGCTTTACATTACCGTACTAACTCGAGTACTCCATGAACTTATTAAGTGTTTTATTATAAGGTTGTCTATAACGAGGTAAAATTCGTTTGTTAGTTAGTATGTAAAATTCAAAGCTACATTATTCGTGGGTGCTATAGGCTATAAAATATATTTATATCATGCATATTAGCCGAGCTATCAAGATTTTTGCGGACGAAGTCGCGGGCGAAGTGCTAGTAACTAATAAGGTTATACTCATCATCATTCTCTTGCCCTTATCCCAATTCATTTGGAGTCGGCACAGCATGTCTTCTTCTTCCATACTTCCCTATTACTCGTCATCTCATCAGACACCTCCTTTCTTGTCATATCGTTCTTTACACAGTCCATCCATCGTCTCTTTGCTCTTCCGCTACTCATATACCCGTCCACATTCATACTCAAAACTTTCCTCACGACATTTTCCTCATTTCTCCGCATCACATGCCTATACCACGACAACCGATTACCACACAACTTATCAGTCACCGGCGCCACTTTCAGGCTTCCTCTTATATACTCATTTCTTATTTTATCCATTCATAAGGTTAAAGTAAAAACCAGTTTTATGCCTAGTAATTTCATTAATTTCAGAAAGTTTTAAACCAAAGCACCTAAGTTAGTTTATAGTTCAGGTTAGTTTTCACATCGCAACTATTTTTAGTATAAAATCAATAGAATGTCATTGTAAGGTCACCGCGAAGCACGCCGAGGTCCACTGTATAATATTACTAACTTTGACATGTAAATAACGAACTCGTTCACTTGATACGCTCAAGAGTATTGTAATTACACTAGCTTTTCGCCTTGGCTTTACCTGTGTCAACTTCGGAATCGGAAACTATCCCACGGGAAAGTACCTACTTCCCGACTATAATAATCGGTACATCTCTATGAAGTGCATAGTACATTATATTGGATTGAAAGTTATCTTTCATAGGTTCAACATTTTTAATCTTTTCAATAATAATTTATCACAAGACGGGTCGGTTAGCTCGTGGCTAAATAATAACAGCTGCTCGGGTCGATTTTTAGGTTAAGCCGTGCTCTCCTAGGTTGGTCTGTGGATGGGTGACCACCCATATACCGAGTTTCCTCCGTGTCTCGGAAAGCATGTTAAGCCGTTGGTCCCGGCTGTCATTTGTACATCTTTGACAGTCGTTCCAAGTAGTCAGTGTCCAAAAAGTCGGACAACCAGTCTTACCAAGGGGTATCGTATTACCTAGTACTAACTGGGTTGTGGAGGTCAGATAAAATACTGGTATTCAGCTGCATCCGGTTAGACTGGAAGCCGACCCCAACATAGTTGGGAAAAGTGAAAAATGACGGGTCGGTTACAGACTTACAGCAGCCGACCTCCACATGACAATCTATTTACCTTAAAAAAATAAAACGTGTTCTACTTAGCTAAGAGGAAAATAAAAAAACAAAATGTATTTTTTCAACAAACAAAATCCTTACGTAACAAACCCATACTCAACCCTGTAGGAACGGTTAATAAAAAAAAACGTCAAGGTTTCAGAGCCTCCCTTTGATTTATTGGACTTATAACCCTTCCACCTACGTCACGGATTGTCTTTTTTATGGAAACTCGCGAGTGTATAACGCCCACTTCGATATTGAACATCGATTTTAGGTTTAATACAGTTGACTCTTCTGTGAAACGACGAAAGAAAACATGCCGAGGAAACTGGTTTGGTGAAGCTTATTATTTGAAAATGATGTTGACAGTGTTTATTTAAAAAAAGCCCCTGGTTACATGCATTTCTATTGGCATCTTTCTTGATATATTCCGCATCATCATCTTCCTGCCCTTGTCTCATGTTACTTGGAGTAGTCGGCGCAACACGTTTTTTTCTTCCATTCTCCTCTGTCAATCGTCACGCTATCATTTACTCCTTTTTCTTTCATATCATTCCTCACACAACCCATCCATCGTTTTCTTGGTATCGAGCTATATTTCGCACACATACTAGAACCAACAATTCGAAGGCTTTTGACATCTATCAACCCACACTGGGCCCGCGCGGTGGATCGACCCACTCTCTCTTACAAATAGGTGGCTGGATTACCAAGAAAGGAAATTTTATATGCTGGTTATGTAATTACTAAACCCTTTCTACCTACGTCCTCCAAAGTTTTATTAAAATAACTTTCTACTATTATCTGCGTTAAACAATAGGGGTATTGAACATCGACAGTATGTCAAACAACGGTTGATTTGAAATTAACTGCATACCTATCTTTAATAACATGAGTGAACGAAAGCGTCGTTTGCATGTTAATCAAAATGGCGCCATTAGCACGACGTAACGTAATTGGATTGGTGCTGGTATGCCTCGGTTAAAGCATGCTGCCATGCAACAGGAATATTGAGTTATCAGAAATTCCAATGTTGAGTACGACATTGTGGAATAAAACGACCCTGAAAAGGCCAAGGGCAGCGACAGTTTTCGGTGTCTCCAATGTAGATTATTGAGAGTAAGTTGAAGATTTTGCAACGGAAAACCCCATATTGCCGGATTTCTACCCGTTTCAGTGAACGGTTTTAATATTGTAGTATTGCAAAGAATAATGTATTATCGAACATAAAAAGCTGCCTTCTGCCTTTTAACAAAGTCAAGTATAATTCCTATGGTTGATGATTCCCCTTCTCCGCTCCCGTCTTATAAGCAGGCAACGTTAGATGAAGAACTCATCACATCATAACGTGTCGTTACACAAGACGTTACCCGCGATTGAATCAAGTCAATTTGACCGCACTCTGATTTAATTCTTCAACCCATTGAGACATTAGTCTTCATCAGCATAAATCATTACACGAAATATGTCATTGTTCAACAGTAATGCATATAGAAGGTGATATGAGCATTGAGTAACCCCGACATTCATAATGAATGACACTTCTATTGAATTGAGAACAAACAGCTATAAATAAATGTAAGCGAGATGAGATGTGTGTTGTTAGATGCTGGTACAGAACATCAATAATTATGTTAGCGTCTGAATTACATTCCTCTTCTGTAAAAAAGAGTTTTTATAAGCAGGGTGTATGCGGTAATAAAAAGGGATGGTTGGACCCTGACACTTCCGTCTTATCTCCCCCAGAATTTTGAATTAACATGTCAGGTATCTTGGCGTTATAATTATTCTTCCTGGGTCACACCCACCTTAACCGTGGGCCACTATCTACCCGCTCAAGCGACAGGTTCAGAGAAAACAAATGAACGAAGCATGTTTAGACCATGTCACTACCATGCTACTAGCGGGCCTTAGATACCACAACAATATCAAAGTTCTAATGTCTCTTCTCCTTTGTCCACAGAAAGAAGATCGAATCCCTAGGCAGGATGACGGCGATGACGCAGGAGGAAATGGTGGCGGGTGCACGCACCGTCGCCGCAGGACTCGAGGCTCTGAGGGCAGAACACGCCCAGCTGCTGGCGGGGCTGGCGGCTAACACAGAGCATGAACACGAGAAGGCCTCCCTTGTGAGGAAGAGCATCGATGCCATTGAACTTGGGTTGGGAGAGGCACAGGTTAGTTGTTGAGACTTTGTTTTCTGTTGTAATATTTGTAGGTCTACTGGTCTGCTTGGGTCTTGCATAGAGCCTGGTTTGCACCGAAGTGTAGACGAGCTGAGCGGTAATAACTAAAGACTTCCGCCAATCACAGCAGAGACGAGAGACACGATGTTGATTTTACCATATATGATTGATCGAATCCACCACGCCTACTCTTCTCTCCGCTTCGCTCAACTCCGTTTTTGCCGTGAAATTCAATATTTTTCTTACGTTATTTTGCAATTAGCAGGTCAGTGTCTGTTAGTTGAACAAAATATGATTCGCTAACGTAACTAATATGGCTGAATTATTCTTATTAAAATCATCAATACAATCCTCTAAGTTCATTTAATCCCCTTGAATAACTTTTTCATGAAATAGTCCTTTAGTTGTCACATTTTAATCCACATACAACCGGCAAATTGCAGAATACGGAAGATCCTTCCAAGGCGGACTGATTATAAGGACGGATTTTCTTCTAACGGGAACCACTAGTGTTCCAGCTTCTTTTATTCTTTCACGTCCAAATGTTAGCATCCCTATTTCGCGCAGTTATAGTTAACAGCACTCTCAGATAAGCTCCACTTTCAATTTAGGAGTTTCCTCGCTTTTAACAAATGACAGTAAGCCTAAGTGCTACCTGTCTACTTTGTATTTATTCACAACAACAGGAATGGCACATATTTTTATATCCAATTCTCAGAAACTAAGTTCGGTCCATGAAAGCTTTTTTATGTAGTAGTTTTTCTTTGACCAAAAAATAATGTCCTATCTTTTTCCATATAGTAAGCTAGGCTATTTAAGTACAATTTCATCAGTTTTCATTGCGAACATAATTTACCTTTTAAACGCATTGATTTCGAAATGCCTGCATGTTTACTGTTACAATATTTACAATTCATTAACCAAAACCAAATAAACACTGTTTTTTTTGGTATTTTAAATTACCTGCTTTAGCGGACCTGTTCAAATCCTTTGTCCTTTTATCAAGTTTTCAGAAAGCACGACAAAGAACTTGTGATCACACATTTACTTAACAAATAATACTTTACATTAACACCACTGCTATGTTAAGACGAGGTCCTGCTGGGTTCGATTCACGAGTCGAGCAAAGAGTTATTGGCTATAGTCATCAGGAAATTCCAGTATCAGATCAATGTCTAGATTTGTGCCCTTGTGATGACAATGGGTATACTAATAGGTGTTCCTAATAGTACCCAGCCAAACCCTTCGGAGATTACAGGCGTGATGATATATTTTATAAAGACCACGTGTGTACAATGTAAACAAACATGATAATGCAGGTTTCAGATTCCAACGCACATGTCTCGTAGGTTTGCGGCCTGCGGTTTGAAACATCTGTGCCGTGTATGCTATCACAAAACTTACAGAAACGACTGTCTTTGGCAGGATCTGTCGTCCGTTTATCAGTTTAATATTCCTCTTTTCACTATAGACCGACCGCTTTAATGAGTCCTCGCGGCGGTATCCAATTGATCACGTATTGGTTCAATTAGTCTCGTATTATCTACGTGGATTATGGTTATTTTAAAGCAAATAACCTGTGGGATATTGTTTGGACTTTGTGGACGCTTAATGCGCCTTTGATGGGGCAAAGCGGAGGACTCATTGAAGCGGTCGGTCTATAGTCTAAATATAATTCTACTTGCTGTGAATTCTAAAGTGGTAAGATCTGAACTCTTAACCTTTAACTCCACAGGCAACATGCTAAAATTAATTTACCAAAAGGAAAACAACTACTAATTAACTCAACACAAAAATTGCTAACATATTTAGAAGCGTTTTATCAAGATAAGCAACACGTTTTCATGTAAGCCTACACGCGAAGCTTAAGACGAGGTGGAGAGCTATCGATCAAATATTAAGGCTTAGACTAAAAAAATCTTTGTACATTTCCTTTGAAGTAGCTTTTACAAAGAATAGATTATTCCGAGAACTTTTCTCTTATGTTTTTTCTTATAAATATCCTTACAACAAAATAGCATATTTCTTAGCTTTCATCTCAAGATTTTTTCTTTCAGACGAATTCCAAAAAAATAAGCCTTCAAAGGAAAACAGGTCAAGAATTTGGTCATTGAACAGCTCTGCTTTGAAAAACCCATATAAATGAAAAGCCTAGCTTCTCAGCCGCTAAAGACAAACCGCCTCGAGGTAGCCTAGATTCGCTGAATGCCTTTAAGGACTACCCGTTATAGCATCATTTAGGTCACAACTACCAGGCTTGTACCTCCGCTATATAAACGCGAGTTTTCAGCGTGTAAAAGGAAACTGAGTTTTTGAAACAAAATGTCGAAGAGCGCTTTCAGAACTTTGCTTTTAAAGTTTTCGATTCCAATTTTTGTGAGCAGCGTTTCGTGTTGGAAGAATGGGGGTAGAATGAGGGAATTGCTTGTTGGTTGGAAAACATAGTATTCATGGATTGCGGGGCATGCTATGTTCTTTGAAAAATATTTTCTAGTCGTGAATGTGAGTGTGCATCAGATGCATAAGAGCGAGGCCCCATTAGTGCGTTGCGTCGCGTCATCGCAACGGAACAACGCATTGTATGCCACACCTGTTTTGCGTTGACGCTGCGCCAACGCAACGCAATAGGGTTTGCACGCCGTCGCAGCTGCGTCTCAGTTCAGCCTTTGCAATGGATAGATACAAACGTCCGCCGTCGCAGCGGAGCTCCGACAACGCAGTGCATCACCCTCCCTCCCGCTTCGTCTCTTGTCCGTCGATCTGAATGGGGCATGTCATAAAAAATATATGGAAAACGACGCAGCGACGACGCTGCGAGGACGCAACGCAGCGCAACGTACTAATGGGGCCTCGCCCTTATTGGATTTTGGATTGGATGTCGGTAGTTAAAAATAAAACTATAAGCAATCTACACCAATATAAAGAGGTAAACTCTCCCACTAATGAGAAGCTCCACTATCACGAGTGTCAAAAAAGCCGTGGTCATTATCATTGGATAATTTCTGACCGAAACGCGAAGCTGCGAGCAAAAGCTAGTTAGAAATAAAATCATTTAATTAATTTCAACATTTCTCGAGTCGAAAGTTAAAAGTTCATTGCCATTTTCTAATTGAATTCCGAAATTCAGTGAGCTTTGCGAGCTTGGGGTCGAATAATTACAAATATTTGACTTAACTTTGATTGTAATCCATTAATACAATTCTGAATAAACATTTCTAGGCGTCTCAACCTCTACCTCAAAATCTAATTCAATAAGGGTTTTAGATTTGTTATTTATTTTTACGGTTTCCAATTTCAGTGCGATCTATTTGAGATAAATTACTTCATTTGATTTCAAGTTAAAAGTAGTTGGAACTTGTTTAATAGATTCGTTTTATTTCTCATCCAGTTTAGCAAGCGCATTACAAACAAATCAATAATAACGATCCCGATAAATATTCACCTTTAACCTATTAAACAATTCCTCTTTATTGAACAACTGATGAATAGAAATTCAAAATAGATCACACAATAGGCAGCTTTATCAGTTTCAGCAATCTCTTTCAATGAGCCTTTTACCAAATTAAATATATTCTATTTTACTGTCTTTTGTATGCTCTTGTATTCAAAACAGCCTTCAATTGTACATACCAAAGATCCGCACCTCATTCGACGCAGTAATTCCATTTAACATTACATACGCACATTAACCTCTAACTTTCCGCCGCCATATTGGCTAAATTGCCGCCACATTTCCAGCGCCATTTTTCATAAACGCCACAGAGTAAAATTAAGTTGCGTGAGTGAATCATGGGGCGGTACAGGGTACTCCATCCATTCAGCCTCGCACAAAGGCACGCGACACCCTCTTGTGAGGTTGACGACGTTGAGGTTCTATGTCGAGGGAGGGCAAGTCTGAAGATGACAGCGGTTTGATAATATTATTGGGTGTTATGTAGAGAGAGATACAGATGCGCGAATATTCAAGGTTGCTGTGTATTTGAGGTTGTTTGGTACTTATGTAAGCGTTTTACTATTCGAGATATTGGTTTTCGTGTAGCTAAAATATAGTGCCAATAGTATGATTAGTTAAGTCACAGTCTACAGGCTTACTGAGGTGATCTCGAGAATTATGTATGGTTGGTCTTCTTAACGCGATAGAAATCTAAAGAGTCAGCCAAGGACTTAGCTACGTCCTTAGCTTGGTACTATCACGCGCGAGCGTCCTTTCTTTCCTGTAGTTAGGTAGTAGTTTCCTAGTCGGTGTTGCAGTCAGTGGTCACTTTCGAAGAAAGAAAGTTATGTTCGAAATAATCCTGTGCGAAGTCACGTATGCAAATATTTAAAGGGCTGTCTCATAACCTAATTATATAATTCCTGATAAAAATAAGCTTAACGTTTACGATTGCGTCACGCTAACGTTACAAGACAAAGTTACTAACAACTTTGACCTACTTGTGAACTTCCGTGATCAATGCGAAGATTTTTCCTTCGACATGCTTGCGTGAACTTTTCAAAGAAGGTAAATAATTTATTGCCTTGAAATCTGACCAGCACACCAAGGTCCAATAATATTAGCCCGGAGATTCAAGTTTTTTATTCAGACATTGCTGTCTCATTGCTGAGCCAAGTCTTCCGGATTGGTCTATAATATCTTTATCTACCGCGTCAATGGCTGTCTCCGATGAGATTAACCACATGACAGAAAACGGTCAGGATGGCTATTACATTCTTTCTTAAAGAGTTTTCTTGCTGTTGAACTATTAACTAAAAAAGAACTCTCCGCTTTTCCTTTGCACCTTCACCACAACAAGACATCATACGTGCCTGACTGTACAACACTGAATGATAGACGTGAGAATGTTTGTTTTTTAAGACAAAGGGATGCTGCCGCGGCGCCCGCCGTCAGCCTTGGGGTTGCCATGTGCCTCTGTTTTGTGTTTACTCTGTGTATTTTGGTTGTAATATGTAAACTTTGTGTCTTGAGATTTTGAAGGATGGACAGGTGAAAGAGAGTAAAGTAATTTAAGATGTTATGATTGGTTGATGTATATTGAGCATCGATGTTGGTAGTTATACAACATTAGTTTTAGTATATGCGAAACCTGATACACGTGTCTTGTATTTTTATGTAAAGAATCTATGTACAAAATTTCAAAACTGTATCATGAAGAATCACAAAGTTATAAGCTTGTTCTGTTACCTAGTTGTCTGCACAAAAACGCGGTCACCACGCAGCGCGCGCCTCCAGCGTCGTCTTGAGCTCATTGATAATAATAATTTAGCAGTAGGTAATTTAGGTAAATTATTGCGATAGGTACTCAAAGTCGCTCGGTATTCAACTTTTAACTTTTTTAAATATTTTTAGCAAAAAATATAACATGGTTTAAAAATTATTGGAATCGATTCAGTTACTTATTCTGATCAAACTATTCAGGTTTCGCATATAGTAAAAATAATGTTGTATAAAGTGATTTGTATATTTAGAAGATTTTAACGGCTTGTAATTAGTGGCAGTACTTTCATACAAGCTTGGATTGCCCTTAAAACCTACTACTAGGTTTCTGAACAGTCTGCTTGCCTTAAAGGCTTACTTTAGCTTGTATATTAACCCATAGGCACGCCACTGCTTGTAATTTTGGGCTGTTGTAAACGACCTCTAAAAAAACACATGATATCGGCGGTTTCGTCGTGAATCTGCGTTCTGGCAGTATAACGGTATTGAAGCAGCTAGATGAATGACCATAATACTGTAGACATTAAACTACAACACACGACGTAATTATTTATTTCATTAACAGCCACTTTAAAAAAATCACGTTAAATAATACCCAGTAGGCAGGTACGTACGTTTATTAAAACACAGATATAATAAACCGCAATTACCAAATTACAATTTCCACAATAAATACCGCCCCGCATTAAAATTAAAACAGCTCCATCATTTAAAATCACGACACCGGCACAGGACGGCACGACTAACGACATCTCATTAATCAGCAAGCTTTATTTACGTCTCGACGTCACCTACCCTCACGCACCCTCTGCACCTCACACCCCGCACAGGGTTACCACTTTACGCAATTTAAAATGTTTTAACAAAAAACCGGATATATGCAAAAAAGTTTTTTTCTGTAGTCATTTAACTTTCCAATAAATATTTTTGAATTCTGTACTTTACATAAAATTACATAGATATTGTTATATAATATGTAACAATATCTATGTAATTACAAATGAAAAGGCCAGAAAGTGTCCGGCCGAAGGACCAAAAAGCTGTCCGGGATTTTTGTCTGATTGGTAACCCTATTCACATCCCTCTGCACTTACCACTTCGTAATGAAAAACTCGTCTCTTCACTCTTAAAGAGAAAAAATGTGGATAAATAAAGGTTGTCAGACGGAATGAAAGCGATTAACGATGAGAAAGTTGGAGCTATATTTTTCCCTTTAACTGGAGGGCGGAAAGTGATTCTTAGTTGAATAGCGTATAAATAGCATAGAATCTTGCCCTGATTGCTTTGGAACAATAACCTCCATGGCCAGCGCACACTTATAAGCACTGCACCTAGGCGATGCTGATCTCGTGCAGTGTTTATACTTGTGCGTTGACCTTTAATCCGACAAATGTCCTATGAACGAACGTCCGACGATAGTGCTTCAGAAAAACGTACTCGAAGCGGAAAATCAATACGGGGTGGAATACATTTCCGCACAAACGATTACCATGTATTCAGTACATCATTCCGATCCCCACATATAATAATATCTATGTGAAAAAATAAAAAATCTAAAGTTTCCTACAAAAGTGCAAAACCTACACGGTCAGAACTGTATGCAACAGCTGTTTTTTTTTAAATGCCGATTAAAAATGTCTATGTGGCAGGGCTAGGTAAGATGTACTGAACACGTGGTATTCGTTTGTGTGTCGATGTCCCTTCCACCTGGTATAATCGCTAAAACAATGGACCTCTTACGAAAAGAAGGCAGATTATTTGCTAGCCGGGTTAAGCATCGTAAACTGGATGGGGATAAACTGCAATCTAATTTACACCTTGGCAAAACAAGTTTATTTATATTTAACCAAATGAAATACCAAAATATCAGGAACGTTAAAGTTGAGTAGAACACCAACTGAAACTAGGATTATTGCTTTTGTAGTGAGTAGTCAATAAACTGGCAACTTGCCACTGCATATTACACTCTTGAACTGTTGACTTGGCAAATTGTGCCAAATGTGGTTTTAAGGAGTGCTTTATCACTGGTAAAAATGGGTTCAAAATTAGGTCAATTTTCGCTTGAAATCGAGGGAAATCTGTTTTGTAACTTCAGATATGTAATTAAGAATTTTAATAACTCGAAAGAAGTTTTTTTATGGTGACACCTCAATGCATTATGCATTCTTCTACACTATCGTTAATTTTCTTTGTATTCTTTGCAGGTGATGATGGCCCTAGCCTCCCACTTACAATCAGTGGAAGCCGAGAAACAGAAGCTCCGCACCCAGGTGAGGAGGCTGTGCCAGGAGAACGCCTGGCTCCGGGACGAGCTCGCGGCCGCCCAGCAGCATCTGCAGGCTTCGGAGCAGCGAGTGGCTCAGCTGGAAGAGGAAAACAAGCATCTGGATTTCATGGCTTCTATACGGTGAGGTTCTAGCTACTTATATGGTGTACATAAAGGCTATATTCAGTCGAACTATCTTCACCTCGGTCACTATGGTCACTGGTGCTCAGGAACTGCAGGATACATCTGATAAAAGCTGTCTCAATGCTCTGTTACCGTTGTGAGATAACATAGCCGTGTTTAACCAAATGTTAGGTACCTCTAAGGGCCTGTTGCACCACCTACGATTAAGTTCCCGTTAATTTACTTGGCAGATAATTTAAAACAAAGTAAAGTTCTGTTCCATTTTTTAATTTATTCGGTTAGTGGTGGCTATTCGGACATCGTGAAATAGGCCCTAAGCAATGCATGGTTTACAAAAACGACCGCACGAAAGTTTTTCTTAACACATCAATTCGCCTTCTTGGTTCTGTTACAGTACCTTTGCAATTAAAACCTGTACAATAGTTCTAGTAGAGTATAAGTACCTCAAAGCTGTATATTAATGATCTGCATGTATAATAAAAACAGCCGCTCAGGTCGATCTTAAGGTTAAGCCTTGCCTAGGTTGGGCCGTGGATGGGGTCACCCATTACATACCGAGTTTCCTACGTGCCTTGGAAAGCACGTTAAGCTGTTGGTCCCGGCTGTCATTTGTAGATCTTTGACAGTCGTTACAGGTAGTCAGTGGCCTGAAAGTCAGACAACCACTTTTACCAAGGGGTATCGTATTACCCAGTACTAACTGGATTTTGGAGGTCAGATAGGCAGTCGCTTCATGTAAATTACTAGTATTCAGCCGCATCCGGTTAGACTGGAAGCCGACCCCAACATAGCTGAGAAAAGGCTAGGCAGATGACGATGTATAATAGATGAGACTTTATTTCTTCTTGGGTCAATGTCCTACAATGACAATAAACAAGCTTTTGGATGAATGAATGGGTGTCATACTGTGAATGTTGTTAATATTGCAGAGAAACAATTTAGGCTTGGCAGACCGCCAAACTGAAGAACCGTTTTTTTTTTCATTTAGGCTGGCAAATGAAAAAAAAATAAAACCACGTCATTTCGCGAGCTCATAAACTGGTTTCATTTTAAAACGAAAATGATATTGTTTGCATTTTGATGCTGAAGCAAATAATACTATTAATCAGGGCACGGCGCTTTTGTTTCGTGTTTTTTTCTTCCCTCGACGGGGCAAGTCAGACCGAAGTAAAAGACGGTCTCATACTAATGTAAAAAATATAAAACAAGTCCGCAAACTTCATATTTGGTTTATGGTTTGATGGATCACGGTAGACATATTATAATACTAACTCACTTTCTACTCTTCTTATTATTATACTAGCAAACCGCCCCGGCTTCGCACGGGTGCAATGTAGATACACATATACTTAAAAACCTTGCTCTTGAATCACTCTATCTATTGCTGAAAACTGCATTAAAATCCGTTGTTTAAAAGATTTAAGCGTAAAAACAGCGGGAGCTAATTTGTTTTAAATTATTTAGTATTACAACTAAGAACAAATGATCAGAATCAGCTCACACACGCACAAAGCGATTACATGAATCCTCGAGATGCTTCACGCTGCATCGAGACAATAGGTTACGTCGACGAATAACGAACGTAGTGCATCATTAAATGTTTGGCTGACAACTCTTACACCCGCGTTTGTTTGATTATCTTACTATGTAGCGGCCATTTTAGACAGAGAGAGAACTCCAGACGAATCTGGGAGTTCTGGGGGCTGAATTACGCTACAATTCGTGAGAGGATTTAATGCGTCTGTGACCATTTTAAGAATTATTCATATTATCATCCTATTATGATTCTGTTTAAGCGGCTATTATTTACCCAAACTAAACTTTTCAAGTCCTGTCACCAATTATTATTTTTTGCTACTACTACTTTTTCACTAATCATATAATTATCGATGTATTACAGCAAATACGACAGCGACATCACAGAAGATTCGGACAACAACCGTAGCGGGCAGAGCGAGAAGAAGCGCGACGATCCCATGGTGGACCTGTTCCCGGATGATGACCACGAGGATAACAGGAACAATAAATGTAAGTGCGCAGCGACTGCCTATCTGACCTCCACAACCCAGTTAGTACTGGGTAATACGATACCCCTTGGTAAGACTGGTTTTCTTAAGCCACTGATTCCAGTAACAACTGTCAAAGATCTACAAATGACAACCGGGACCAACGGCTTAACGTGCTTTCCGAGGCACGGAGGAAACTCGGTATTTAATGAGTAGACCCATCCACGGACCAACCTAGGCAAGCGCGGCTTAACCTTAAAATCGACCCGAGCGTCTGTTATTTATTAATTTACGAGATCCTCTTACATTACATCAGCATTGCTTGAACCATCTTACAAAAAAGTATAGGGAAAGTGGGGTTAGATTATGCTGGGCACTGACTGTACCAGCTGAATTCCCCGCTCAAAAGCTAATTTAAAAATTTTCTCGTTCCAGCCATGTCACCAACTCCACCACTACACTTCGCTCAGCAAGTGAACGCAGGCTACGAGATCCCAGCCCGCCTGCGCACGCTGCACAACCTGGTCATCCAGTACGCGTCGCAGGGACGCTACGAGGTGGCAGTGCCTCTCTGCAAGCAAGCACTCGAAGATCTGGAGAAGACCTCGGGACACGACCACCCGGATGTCGCTACTATGCTCAACATACTGGCCTTGGTGTACAGGTGCGTCTATGAATGCAATGCAGTTTTTACTAAACATACTGCTACAAATAAATGCAGCTTCAATAACAATTTGTTATTGTGGCAAGCTTGTTGCTATGGATATTATACCTAAAGCATTTATAATGCCAGGCTAACATGCGCAACGCGGCTAACTTTTGTCGTTACCTCGCTCTTGAGACGGAATATTTTTGTCGCACTCTGGCCAACTCAAATCACCAAACTTTTTGTTTTGTTATCCTGATCTGGTTGGCTCTTGGACAAACGCCTCACTCCATTCCTTCCATTTTTCTCAGTATTGTGCTTCTTCTCGCCAATTAATAAGGAAGCCATCCATCTCCTTGCTATCTGATCAACATGTAATAATAATTATTACGTGACATTGTCCACAGAGACCAGAACAAATACAAGGAAGCTGCTAACCTACTGAACGATGCACTGTCCATCCGTGAGAAGACTCTCGGAGAGAACCACCCCGCTGTCGCCGCCACGCTCAACAACCTCGCCGTGCTGTACGGGAAGCGAGGTGAGACAAGTCATAAAATTAACTGGCTTGTCACGAGTCGCAACGTGACTAGGCGTAGCGATCATACGGCGTGCTAATAGACGCGCCTTGAAAAGCCAGAATAAAAAATATAATAATGATACCTTACCTTCTCATGGATAACCACGTAGATTCTATGCCAGTTGTGCAGACAAGGCAAGCGTTTTTAAACTAGTAAAATCAATTCTTTTTAATATTTGGGCCAACGTAGGATTGTAATCTTGAATAAAATGAAAAAGTTATACTGTTATTTTGATCATCAAGTGTGTGTGTCTTGTTCTCGCTTACTCGATACAATATGAAAGCAGCCGTAGATTCAAAAATAAGTCAAATATCTTCCTTATTCAAGTCCCAATTCATCTTGATCTAATCCATGACCTCTTGTAACTAGGCAAGTACCGCGAAGCAGAGCCGCTGTGCAAGCGCGCGCTGTGCATCCGCGAGGCCGTGCTGGGCCGCGACCACCCCGACGTCGCCAAGCAGCTCAACAACCTCGCGCTGCTGTGCCAGAACCAGGTAATTTCCTTGGAAAACACTTACATCAACATCAGACAAAGACGTCGACTTCATGATTATTGCAGTAGTCATGAAAACCAAGTACAGCCGCGATATGATTTTATTCCACTAAACGGGACCTTTATTTGCCTTCTAAACGCATTCACACTGAACGAACGAATGCTATCCTTGCCAAGCGACTTTAGCCGCTCTGGCCCTGTATCTGTACTTCGTCAAAGGTGTGACAGACATATCCTGCTGCCGAGGTGAACTAAACAGGATTTTTACTGAATAAATACAAATAAACGTTCCAGTTTTTTCACTATTTTACTTAACTATAATTTTTAACACTTCATTATCCGCAGAACAAATACGAGGAGGTAGAACAGTATTACCAGCGAGCTCTGGAGATCTACGAGAGCAAACTGGGCCCCGACGACCCCAACGTCGCCAAGACTAAGAACAACCTCGCCTCTTGCTATCTCAAACAGGTAAACTTGCGATTTATTTATTTATTGAACTGTGTGGTTATAAGAGAGAGGTACAACAGTGGACTTGGCATTTACTACATGTGTTCAAATCATGACTGGTGCGCAACACATAGTTGCGTGGTGTGGTAAGATAGTTGATGACGCTAACTCGACCTTCCTTTCCTTTGTCGTGTGGTTAGTGCCTTTGCCTAAACTGGTGTTAGTTTTTATGCCGCCCATGGGCCTCTGACTTGGCTTTACATGCAGTCGAGAAATATTTCTCAGGCAAGCTGGTTTCTTCACGCTGTTTTCCTTCACCGAAGCAAGTGATAATTATATAACACGCACATGAATCCGAAAAATCTTAGGACCGGGTCTTGGGTTCGAACTTGAGACCTATGAAACTCGCTAAATCGATTAAATATAATGACTCCACTGCCCTGAGTGGAAGATTCGTCGACGCTAGCCGGAGTGGTGTCTAGTTAACATGATGTGCAAAGACCTTGGATATTGTTAAACTCCTAACACTTTAAACCTGTGCATTCCTTATGAAACTGGAAATATTAATATCTTTCCCAGGGCAAATACAAGGAAGCCGAGACGTTATACAAGCAGGTGCTGACCAGGGCACACGAGAGGGAGTTTGGAACTATCGACGGTAAGTCTTACTATAAAATACCTTTAAATTTTCTACTTTATAGTGTACGCACAACGACCAATCAAGCTATACAAAAACAGTTTATGCGGATCTCTCATTATACGGGAAATCTGTACAAGGCGAGGCCATGTTATACTTGAAATGTATAGCTAGATGTGTCGCCCTGTGTACCTGGCTGTGGAAATGACAGAATCGAGTTTTAATAAAAAAAGGTTCGGCTTTGTAGAGTATCGTCTCTGAATGAATGAGCTATGAAAGACGTTAGTGAAGATATATTTTTATTCTTCTGAAGCTCGGATGTGTTATATTCACGGCTGGGTATTTACTGTACCCAAGTGCTTGAAGTCGGGCTTTCGTAACGTAAGTTATTTTCATATAATAGGAGAGATATTTATCCTATACGGAGTGAAAGGGACACCGACGCAAAAACGGTTACCACATATTCAGTACATCATTCTTAGCCCCCCCCCCCCACATAGAAATTTTTCATTGATTATTAAAAAATAAAATCAGCAGTTTCCTTCAAAAGTGTAATACCTACATGGTCAAAATGTATGGAACAACTGTTTTTTTTTAATAACCGATGAAAAATTTCTATGTAGCGGGGCTCAGAATGATGTACTCACAGATATAGATAGACCTAGATAACGCGAGAGCAACTACTTCGCGTGCCTAACTTACGTACAAAAATCGTAAATGGCCAATTTCGAACTCAGTCTGCATCGGAGCATAGCGCTAGTCGGACGTCAGTGGGCGTCATGGCGGGGGGTAGGATCGATTTGATTTTCCCATCACTAAATAGTGCTTGTGACGTCATAATAGGTAGTCAAAAAATGGCACGCTTGGTTTTCATACAGATCGTGATACTTGCGTTATCTAGGTCTATCTATATCTGTGGATGTACTGAATACATAGTAACCGTTGGTGTCCCTTCCACCCCATATACCTTTTATTTGCATCATAACTACTTTATCTACTGGGAAATTAAACAAAAGAATGAAGCTTTGTTTAATTTAAATGGTTATTTCTATTCTTAAAATTCAAGTTTGATTTTCGTTATTATTTTTATGTATTTTACCTACTTGCATATAAATTGACGTTATATTTTGTTTACCATTTCAGAATATATAGCATCATTAAATGCAAAAAAGCCTCTTAAAAAATAACAGTCAGCTGCGCATAGTATATGACAAATTTTAAGACAAACTAACAAAGTTGACAGAAGATATAATGTACTACTGCAACATTCCTATAGCTTAATAGAATTGAAAATGGCGGCTAAAACTCTAATCAGTTTATAATGACAAAGGAATGACAAAATATACTTAAACTGCTGATAACTGATGAGACGGATCTCCTCCCAATAAAAGGACGAGGGTTCATGATCCACCTTGTGGGTCCTGTGTGGATCGGTAGATGTTGCTGATGATATTTGTCTTCGACTTGGGACAAAATATAACCAACTTTATTTTGAGCAACACAAGACTCAGTTTTGAAAATGAGAGCTCATGTACTTGCCTTGTTGATTTCGTAGAAAAGCATAACACTGACTTTTCAGTTGCATAGTCGGGTAACAAGTGTAAATAGGTATTTTTGTCATTCCTTTGACTATGGTGAAGGCTGTCTAAATAAAGTAATATTTTGACCAAAGCACAAAGTTTTGTTGAGCAATGTATTTTGTATTGAAGTTTTTTTCTTTTTCTGTTCCATTTGTTATAAGGAATAGGTATTTGTCTCGACTTAGCTCGAATTTGTACATAGTAAACAAAAAATACAAAAATATTGCATGTTAATTTGTTTAAGTGAGTTTATTTTTTGCTAATTTGTTATTTGTGATTAATTTATTTGTAGGCATAAATTAATATTGAGTGATATGTTATCCAATTTAGAAAAATATTGATTTGTTCTATTTTTATAGTAGGTAGTTGTGGCATGCTATAAGTTGACAAATTATTTTTTACTCGACGCAAAACAATATCGATTACAAATATTATTATTACAAACATTTTTTTTTTTTTAATTTTACAAGTCGTTATTTGCGTCCAGTAAAAAGAATTTTTATTAAGATATTTTCTGACAATGTGTTTTCTTTCTTGTTTAGATCTCTTTATGCATTTGATTTAGAATTGAGTTGATTTGTTAGTATTAGAGGCTTCTTACTTTTACGTCTTGCCATTAAGTAAATAAATAAATAAAAAAATGGTTACTATTAGTTTGTAATAGCTGGTGATGCGTGATAGTTTACAAAAAAAACGTTATACTCTTTGTCTTGACTGTGATTAAAAAAATCACAGTATCAAGAGCTTATTCATCCAATAAGACAATCTCAGTTGCCTTTGCTGAGTTCTAAGGGAATTTGGACGATTGGTGAAGCTATTTTCATTAATAATTCTTTTAATTGCCTTCCGTTGCCTTATTACTTTTAGTTTTTATTTAGAATATCGAATACAGGTAGCTATTTTGTGCAATTAAGAGCGGAGAACGCTGGTTATTGTGATTTGCTTCAAGTATAATAAAGTTAGTAACATTATGGTCGAGAATATTATTTAAAAAAATCCATAAGTACTAATAATTGAAAAACTAAATATAAAAACCCTAGATGCACAGTTCTTTGCAAATGTCACATCAGAAAGTGTCGTCGATAAATCAAACTAAAAAGTCACAAGTTCTGATTGACTAAGCACAACAAGTCAGGTCAGTTCAAATTAGAACTTACACCGATCACATTAAAATGTTTTTTTAAACGCGAGCAACGTACGTTATGTCACGTTTAATTAAACTCCCTAAAAACAATGGCTGTCAGAAACAGAAAAGTGCGCACAATTCGAAATTGTGCGCATTTTTTCTGCGGAAGTTTTTGAGACGCTGGTGTATCTTGGGTTTTTTCTATAAATCAATGATACTAATATTATAAATTTATATTGGATGGAATAAAACAAGGCTGAAATAAATCTACATCCATGCAATATAGTTTACATCCAATTACGATAGGCCTAAGCCTAAATGATGAACTTGTTAACTGCGACGTGTTAATTTCATGTTTTATTTTATCCGATTTTTTTACATTGCCTACAGAAACTTTTGATATTGTTTACGCACAATAATTGATTAAATTCAATCTCATGACAGCTTTTATCAGTGTCAAATTAAAAGGTTTTACGAATAAGAAAGCTATAAATATATGTGGCGGCGCGTCGCTCGATAGCTCAGTGTAGCAGTGGTATGCGCACGCGATGCATGCTGCTACATCTTTAAAGTATTGTTTTTGACTTTTTTAACATAAATAGAAAAAGCAATTTCTTTCAAAAATCAAAGATGCCAAATTATTTCCTAATTTATATACCAAATGTAGCGAACCGCTGAATTTATGTAGTGTGCAATAATTTTATATAAATTATATTTATTTACATTAAATGGAAATCGTAAAATGTTTTATTTATTTATCTTATGAGTTATTTAGGGTATAGCAACAATTAGTATTTTATTTGTAGCAATAGATGATTGCGCAGAACTGGGACAGAGCCGTCTAGGAATAAAAAAGATGATTTGGTTAATACTTCATGGCCAAAATTTTTTTTTTTATTTGCAATAATATTAAAAACTTATGTAAATATGAACTGATTTCTGCATACCTAAAATCAAAATCATTGATTTGATTTACATGTTTACAGTTACATGTAAAAGTAAATATTCAGTGTTACCTTAATCAATACTAGTTTAATTTTTTTTTTTTTAAATTTTAGATGATTTTATAAATATTTAGTAATATTGATTAATTAATCAAACAGCAAAATAAAGCATAGCTATTCTCAATGTTGCCAGCTTTCAGAATGCTAAAATGACTGATTGTTACTATACTCTATCCCATCCCTGTACCATTATACTACAGCTTAACACAACTAGAAATGGCTTCAAATTGTGGTTGCATGGTACTGTCCCTCAATTGGTGCGATGTGGATGATGTTATACGAAACTAAACCTTAGGTGAGTGACACAAGTTCGGATACTGTGTGGCACAGGTAGGAAAGGCAAAGAACATTACCTTTTCACCAGTTTTTTTTTTGTTTTTATTTTTGTACGATTTTTTTATTATTATTTGTAAACGTCTTTTGCCAGTGTGTCACACCTTCCCGACTTGTGTCACATTTTATTTTATGATAGAAATAAGTTGGCTATGGCTTTCTTTTATTATTTATGGCTTTTTAATTTATGATCCTATTTTATATTTTCTTGGGCATGAATGGTTTTGGAATAATGGGGAACTCGGATAAACTATTTTGTTATCTGTCATACATCGATTTTTGTGAATAGGAAAATGCTGTACCCGACTAAATATTTGACTTGGCATAAAACTTAATACTCTTATAATATGGATTATGACTCTTTTGTTCCACTGCACTGATTGGTCACATTATCCGGCCCCTGTAGCATGACCACCGTTGACAAGGATTTCTTTGACGGAAGAATCGACATAATTACAGATTGTGTCGACACAATGACAGTCAGTTTCCTTGAACTATCTGCCATTTTGTCGATTCTTCCGTCAAAGAAATCCTTGTCTAGGTGGTCATGCTACGGGGGCTGAACAACGGGCTCATATTATACACGGTGCAAGGGATATCAGAACCCAAACTTTTACCAAGGAACCAATCGGTACATGATGCCGTCTCAGCGTAGAAATTTTATGTAGGTTATTAAAAAAAAACTGCTATTTCTTACAAAAGTTGCAATATCTATACGGTAAATTTTTATGGGACAGCTGATATTTTTAAAATAACGAAAAATCAACCAACCCAACCAGCATGCCTGAGACATAATCTCGACGGCATGTGAAGCCAAGTCAGAAGCCTATGGGCGGCATAAAAACCCTAATAGCAACTTATGCACTAACCGCATGAAAAAGAAAAAGAATGCAAAGTAAAAGTTTGTGCCATGGATTTGAAATAAGTTAACCTAACCACAAAAATCAAGATGTAATGTAATCAATGTATTGTCGTTTAAACCTCTTCGCCTGTGTGCTGTTAACACTATGTATTGTAAACGTTTATATACATGTTATACATATGTTTACAGGTGACAACAAGCCCATCTGGCAGGTGGCTGAAGAGCGTGAGGAAAACAAGCACTTGCAGAAGGAGAATGCTCCTTATGGCGAGTACGGAGGGTGGCATAAGGCTGCCAAGGTAAGATAGACTTTATGGCATAATAACTTAAGCTTCTACATTGTAATAAATTATTGAATATCGCTTCTAAGCCAGCCAGCCAGTCACAACATTAAATTCATCTGTCTAGTCTTATCTCAACATGGAGCCTGACCTCCACTACCCAGTTTGTACTAGGTTACACGTAAGACTGGTTTCCAGACTTTCGGACCACTGATTACCTGTAACGACTGTCAAAGATCTGCGAATGACAGCCGGGACCAACGGCTTTAGGTACGGAGCCACGGAGAAAACTCTATGTAATGCGTGGTCACCCATGCGCGGACCAACCTGAAGATCGACCAGAGCGGCTGTTATTATTTAGCCACGAATTCGACCCAGCAATCACAGCTTTAAATTAAAAGGTATAAAAGATATTAGGAACAATTGGGTAGTTGACACCATTAAACAATAATTCCAAGACACAACTTCTCTAAAAAATTACTTCATTTTAGACCTGAAAACTTGATTAATTTTCAATTAATTGCAAAATTAGATTTTTAGTTGCTTTGAAATCAATAAAGAATTGAGTCTTTGAGTTGATTAAATAGTGACGTCATAGCGTGCTATTTCCATTCAAAATATAAGGGGGAATCACGTTTTGACAGCTCTTAAAAAGTATGTCCATTGATTGGTTTGTCAACTACCCTATTATAAGAAGATACTAAAACACTAGTATTCAGATGCACCCGGTTAGACTGGAAGCCGACCCCTTATTCGTTGGAAAAAGGCAGGCAGATGATCAATTAGAACATAGTAACGCTAACCAAATACCTTTCTCTCTGCAGGTTGATTCCCCAACAGTAACAACGACACTGAAGAACCTGGGGGCCCTGTACCGGCGCCAGGGCAAGTACGAAGCCGCAGAGACGCTGGAAGACTGCGCGCTCCGCAGCCGGAAGGAGGTAACCGCTACTCCAGCTAAAGATAAATAGAGAATGGGATGACAGAGCCAGAGAGTGGCCTTACGTTAAGAGATGTCTACTACTTAATACCTTAATACTGATAGTATAAAACCTATATTTCAATGGTCCATGGTATTGTCCATGAAGTTTCTTGCCAGCTTTAGGCGATAGGACTTGATTTTTTTGAACAATTGAATTTAGTTCTTGAATCACACTAAGCTTTTTAATATAAACTAATTGTTGTTGCGTAGAGTTGAAATATGATTGCATTTAAACAAAATCAAAACAAAAAAAAAATCAAATCAAATTAAACAAACAAACATGTTTTTTTATGTAAACATGGTAAATATCCCGTTTCTAGTGTTAATGATAAATTTTTAAAACTAATAATGGTGCAATCTTCTTCAAATTCATTTTCAAAGAATTATATACTACTTTTCAACATCGTTCCTATTTGCATATGATTAAAATGTATTCTTTGTATACAAAGAGCCATAGTGTTGAATTGAGGACGATTTTTATGATGAAGTAATATGGGATAATATTATGATTAATAAAAGCGTTTTCTAACTTAACCCGTGTGGGAGTTTGTGCACTAGAACTTGAATAATATGGAAGGGGTTTAT
The DNA here is from genome assembly GCA_905163415.1 of Noctua fimbriata. Lineage (NCBI taxonomy): Eukaryota > Metazoa > Arthropoda > Insecta > Lepidoptera > Noctuidae > Noctua > Noctua fimbriata. Next base: position 2,659,609 of record LR990933.1, on the reverse strand, counting down.
TTATGAAGTTATTCACAGTGTGGTTTTAATTATGCTAACACAGTTTTCTTACACTACAGTGAAAATTGTTGCACTATCAAGTAGTTGGGATTAAAAAAAAACGCAACATTATTTATTTTCAAATGCTAACGTGATTTTTATATTTTATTTATCTAATATGAACTCTTATTATATTCTTCTATTTCACGGTTTTAATATGCTTAACAACGACACGCACACATAAATTACAATATTTATTTACTTAACGGACTTCAACGTACCACACGTTGTTTGGTGTATGGTAACAAAATTAGGGAATATCGACAGATATATTTAAAAAAAAAAATTGTATATATTTACCTAAACTTCAAGGAAAAGTACATACATACATAAACTCACGCCTTTTTCCCATGGGGACAGGCAGAAACCACAGAACGCCACCTGCATCGAACCGTTCATACAATGTGTGGATATTACCACCCTCTTATTTCACAGTTTTATTACTGAGGGTGGTATTATTCACATGTTAGTTTCTTCCTTGAAGTTAAGGCAAACATACTATCTTTTTCCGATCTCATTTCCCCGAGTTTGTTAACATTCCCTAGACAATGTGGTAAATGATTGTAGTCCGGAAAAAATAAGAAAATTACAACGAATTCCAGCACAATTTAACGTACAAATAATTCATTTTGCACGCTGCCTAGCACGTACAGCAAGTAAGTCACGAACAACAACGCTAATTAACGATTATCGCTTAAAATGTTACGATTTTACAGGTGGCTGATAATTGGCGATGACTTTTGTTTTCAAAATTATTGTGTTTTACTTATCGAGTTAGTAATAGGAATTGTCGTCTCCTTCTAAACTGGTTTCTAGCAGTTATTTATGGCATCGATTTCAATATTTAGACAAGAATAATTGCCTTAGAAAAATAAATATATGTAAGTAGGTTTGGACAACTCGTCAAAAACACTTTTTTTTTAATAGGTGAGGATTGTTTGGATTGATGATGCTCTGAGCAAGAAACACCGAAACAAACTCAGAGGCACGTCTCTTTGACGTTGTCATGTTCAGATCATCTGAGCACCGTGCCGTAGCGTCCGACATGGTCTGAAAAGATACTTAGAATATAATTCTGAGAAAGCTTTACTGCTTAAGTTTCAAACCCGAAGAAATGTAGCCTTTCCGAAAAGCAATTTAAATAACACAAGAAGCTATCTCTCAATATCCTTGTCCACATCAAATCTTCTGTCGTCTGGTTGACGAATGCTTCCGTGTCAATAAAGGATGGATATTTTCGACCCTGTTCCTCATACTTCGGTAATTCAATAGGACCTGAATCGATCAAAACTTTCGAAGCATCTTAGGTAATTTACCAAGATACCCAAGCAACCTAGCTAATAAACTGGTGACTGGTATAGGCATTGGACATCGTGAAGCAGTCCCGCGCCCGTAGCGGGCGTCAAGGCAGCCGCGAGAGCATGGAGCCGCACCAGGAGCAGCACGACGAGGTCAGCGCCGCGCACGCGTAGGGCGGAGGTGGCTTGCTTCCATACTCTCATATGGTTGGGTGCAGGGGAGGTTGCACTTAGGAAGTAATGACAATTTTGGTTTAAAGTGAAGTCTTTTGGGAGGTGTCGCTCAGGTTTCTGGCAGCTTAATCTCGCTTTTACCGCGAGTCACTTTATACGTTTAGTGTTATCATATTTGAAAAGTGAAAAGTTCATTGTCTCTTGTCATCTTCAAACGATTGACAAAAACAACGATGTTTTAAATACGATTAACGCTAAACGTGTTTATTGATTGATGGTGCAAGCGAGCCTTAGTGCCTAGTGTTAGTCCAGCGTACGCGTTGCTGTCGCGTTGTCCAAACTGCGGACACGTTCGACAAACACTTACGCTGCCAACACAAGATGCTAAATATGGTCAGTAAAAACTGTGAATAGAAGCTAATTAAGCTGTTGGTAGTTTAGTATACCGATCTCTGCATCTAAGTTCACTGACTGAAAACCTAAATAAGCTATTAGAAACCGTGGTTGGGTATCCTTCAGCAATAACTGTATTAAAATTGATCAATTGATGCAGAACTAAACAATATATGGAAATAGAAAACACAGCTTGAAATAAGGTTCACCTAAGGAAATCAAGCCACCTCACAGCTAAATTGGTTGGGTTGTCAAAGCACTGGGTTCTCAATGTCGTGATTCGTCCCGCACATCAACTTAATACACATCTGATTGGAGCTTAACACTTCGCATGTCCGGCAGTTGTCACCTAGTATGCACCGGTTTAGCACAGGACGCGATACTCAACCTGCGGTCTGCACAAAGGTGACAGAAAGAGTATTGTCAAGAATGGGGCATGTCTACGGTCTTTTGTCCTCAACGTTTGCAGCACACATTTTAAGAGCGTTTATACAGAAAGTTGGCAACGTCGCAAATAGCTGTCAAATATTTCGCTGTTTTGATTAATTTGGCAATATTACTGTATGGAAATAAGAAATAATCAATATTTTAGATCACTAGTTAGCCATCTAACTAGTGATCTAAAATATTGATTATGAAATGCAATAATTAATCTCGTAACACCGAATATTTAGTTTTAGATGTAAAAAAAGTATTTGGAAACTTTCCAAATGCCTTTTTTACACCTAAAACGGTTGCAACATCAAATTCAGTGTTTTAATTGGAATTCATTATTAATATTCTAGTTCACTAGTTATCCATATTTCTTATTTCCATACAGTAATATTTTCAAAGTAATTAAAAAAGGGTAAAAATTTGACAGCTATTTGCGACGTTGCCAAATTTTTGGATGAACGCTCTTAAGCGCATGTTACAACTGAACGAGACAGAAATATCAATAAAACGCGACGGTGATCGTTTGCAACTGTTTATTTTTTCCTTGAGGAGTACTAAACACAGTTTCAATAGTGAAAATCGCCCTAGTCCGACGGAATAAGGTTGAGTATTGCTACATAGCCATATGTGCCGTTGTACTAAGCTACAGTTCACATCTCAAATAACGGCTATGACAGTTCGCGTGATCGTTCACTTGAATTTATACCGTTCCCCCTTATTTTTTATATATTATGTTTTTAGTTATTTTTTGCGGTGCTTTAAATGTTTTAATGTGGTCCTATTTTAACTTAAAGCTTTATGAAAAACAAGCTGGCCAGACTTGCGATATTTACATTTTTCAATTAATGAAACATAAAAGTAGGGTTCTAAAATATAAGAGTTTTAGGACGTTTAGCGGTTCAATACTTAATTTTAAATGTGTATGTCCAGTTAGGGTGCTGGCTTCCAGCGTATGTTCACAGCCACCTTTCATTTACTCAGGGTCCATAGATGTATCTCATTGGGCAGCGTTGCAAACATTTTGATGCTTTATTTCCTCATCACACTTTCATACATTTGTTTATATGTGGTGTCGTGTTTATTTTATATGTTTATTTTTGTTTTATTTGTTTATTTTATGTTTATTGTTGGGTTTGGGAGTTGGATTCATATAACTTGTTGTGATAATATGAAACTGATTCCTCTTATTATTTCAATTATTCTGATTATTATACTATTTTCTGTTGTTTCCCATTGGTGCACAAAAACTATGCCTACTTTGAAAGTATTAAAAAGTAAGTGAAGAAAAATATTGCATTTTTTTAAACGATATTTTGACGATCGTAATTTCGACCGACCCGTGACGACTATGCTCGCCAATAAGTATTAAAAAATAAATGATTGTAAAGGCCCTAGTCCGAAGTCAACCGTAAACTGTAGCGGCCAAACCGCCCAATTGTTATAACATATTGAAGCTACACGACATGTTTCTATGTAACTCTATGGATACACTCATAAAAGGCGACATTACCACCTATTGTAGTTTTCATAGAATAACAGAGAAATCAGTCTTGTTGCGGAGGTCTGTCATTGCGAATGAGTGGCCTTGCAGTTGCTATCGCCTTCGGAATCGTACCTTCACTTTCAATCGTTGATTCTACAGCACAAAATTTATATAAACATACTTTCTAAGTAAGCTAGTTGAATAACTACCACCTTTTAGTTCTGCAGCTTCTTACACACCACCCGTTATTTTTTTATTTGCACATTTTATTTTTTGTTTTATTTCCGTTATAGGGCGCGAACCAAGCGAGCGAACCACGCATGAACCTAAAGTCAAAGCTGTTCAATGCGCTAGGCATCAACACTGGCAGCAATCCGCCTCACCAGTAGCCACGTAGTGTACACTAGGGTTTAAGTTGTCACTGCTTTACGCACATGGTCCTTTTAAACTAATACGATGTAGGCAATGGCTTTGTGATGTCTACTATGCTTGCTTTCGTGATGTGTAGTTAGAAACGTCACTATTCTTTTCTTTTTTAGTCTTTGGAAAAAAAACAATATTGTGCTGTTTAATGTGAGATTATTGCAGTGTATTAAACAGTTATTTTTATTAAATTAAACTAATAATTATATAGTTTCAACCTTATTATGATGCAAAAACAAAACCATTGCTTATATTTCGTGTTCGACTAATGTCCGCTCACTATATTAAGGATCACGTGCGTTCCACACTTAATTTGCCGCCATTTTGAATTTCTTGATCAACAAACATAATGCTATTTCTCAATGGCCTAAGCCTTAGTTAAGATTAATTCAAATGAAAAGCATTTTATCACAACAAATTCAAAATGGTCGTGTAGTAGCTTAGTATTATTTATTAGCATGCGATATAATTTTAGTAAAAATAAAAGTTTTTGAAAAAAATAAATAAAAAAAATATAAATTACAAATGAACGTGTGATAGGAGCATGCCAGCGAGCCGTCCTGCTATAGTATACAATATTTTGTTTATAAATAAATATAAAGTATCAAGACGGTGTATGTATGCTGTTTTATATAGTGACACTTAGTCATTTGTTGCTGAAATGCATTTTATATAACCAAGTCGTTTGATATCATTGGATTCTGTTCTAGAATGTAGAGTATTAAATCATTATCTTATGTATGTACATATAATTTAATTTTATAGGTGCATATTCTCACTTGTGCTAAACATTCACTATTTTACTTTTCTACGAATCATTGTCTTTGTTCTATCAAGAACCTAGGTATCAACAAAAAGATATTGATTATATAAAGTGTACACAAATTTTGAGAATTTATAAGCTGAATTTTGCATTTATAATCATTGAAATATTTATAAATATTATCATTACAATAATTTTTATTTTATTAATAATTAATTTGCGCATGTTTAAACAACGATTTTATTCGCTTACAATATCAATTTTTAATTTACTGATTGTATTTTTAATCGATGTATGTCATGTTCTTTGTTATGAAGAATGCATGAATGTGAATTTTATTATTGTGAACGTGTTTAGCTTTACTCAACCAAGGGAAAATACTTGTCGTCTTAGAACGCAATTTTAGGATATTCTAGTTTTAATCAATAAAAGTTGTAGACAAGAGAACACGAATGCAACTTTTGAAATCGGCCTAGTTTATGTGAAAGTCAATGTGATCAACATTTTCTTTCGCAACAAGCTGTACGGTTGAGTATAGCTGTTTTACCAATAGTCATGTTTTATCATTATCATCAGTAATTTTATGCTTAACTTTCATTCCAGTGTTAGCGTATGTCGATCTAAGCTTTATGTGAGAGTAGGTGATAAATATTATTATATAGTATTTTTATATACACTGAATTTCTTTTAAACTATGGGGGTGCTTGAAATGTGGATTTTTTCTATGTACATTAGATTACAATATCGGCATAACTTTAACAGTTTTTTTAAAAGAATCTCTCCCTTTAACAACCGCCACGTCACAGAGCAATGAGAATTATTTTTTTATTCTCTCGATATCTACGTCGAATGGTAATTATAAAAATTGTTAATAAATATAATTTATGTAACATTATTTTTGGTTTTATTTATTTTTATTTCGGAAGAAGGTGAGTCTACAGTGTTATGCAATTTATAGCCCACGAAGCAAACAAGACGCATGACAAACAAACCAACAGACACACAAACACAATGTTAATAACGGCTTTCGCTGTTAGAGTAGATGCATGGTTGGCATCTCATTCACTAACTTAATGTTTTGTAAAATTCATAATCACTACTATCCTACATACTAGTTACACTTCTCTGTCATTGTAGAGTTTGATTTATCTGTTGTTACTTCCCGCCATTTTCGTTTTGATGTTCCTGGCAAAGGTACTATACTTACTTGATATACTTCATTCAATCTAGTTATGAAACTCCTCCGTACTTAAAAAATACTTTTGAAGTCATAAATCGAAATCTTTCTCAAAATTCCAAAAAGACTGGCCTCTCAATCTTTCAATCAGACCTTACTTCTCATCAACAACTTTTTCATATTATTTTGAACAAAATGGAGTGTAAATTGCATAACACGGGGGCAGGATTGTGGCGCGGTGTCTCGGAGCGCGAGTTTCTCGAAACTGCGCGAGTCGCTGCGGCGCTCGTCCGCGCGCCTGTTCGGTCGGCTCGCGGGCCGCCACTCCGCCCACCTGCCAACCGACGTAGACTTCACCGACCCTGAAAGGTAACCACGACACTGCAGTCACCATGATGACAACTCCAGCTTAATACTGGTACTGCACAAGCGCATAGTGTATGACGAAAAAATATTCGCATTACTTAGCCAATACAAAATTGACCCTCGCTCTTGTAACTGAAAACACAGTATAGTGAAGCATGGTTCTTTTGTCTCTTGAATAAATTGTCTGTGGAAATTGTATTCAAATAAATAAGATGGTGGTGTTATTTATTTAACACTTCAAGCACAGAGGCAGACTTAATGCCATAGGCATTTTCTACCAGTCAAGTCAGTTTCAGTCAGTTGTTTGTTCAGACTATGACTACCAAAAAATCATGACACACTCTTCTTTGCAACTGAAGTTACTAGTTTTCAGTTACGAGGGCAGGGCGACTGAAATAAAGTTAATTTTGTGTTGAGGTGGCAGTGCCAGGGTAGCTCGCGACATTCTAATTTTCTTTAGTTTTTTTTTTTGCAAATTCCCGGTCAGTGTCATGCTATATGTTGAACAAAATATGATATGCGGCAGTAATACGCATGTATTTACAGAATTATAACCATTAAAATCCAACCCTTTAATTTTTTCATGAAATAGTTATTGAATGGGATTATAATTATGAACTTTAAGGCGTCGTATTATTGATTTTTATGATTATAACTCTGTAAAGCTATAATTGTTACGGCCGTGAACATATTTTAATAAAGATACAACCTGACACTGCCTGCTAATTACAAAAACCAATTAGAATTTCGCGAGCAACCCTGGCGCTTCCCCCTTAATGAGTTACGGCGAATATTTGTGCGAATAGTTTCAGTGTAGTGCCAGGCCCATCACATACCATGTCCCCGAAAAGTAGGTTTTACAAAAACAGAAAAAAACTATAGTCTAAAAAGTTCTGTAAAGGATTTCTTTTATGCCAGTATTGTGATAGAAATTGGTCTTTAAGTCTTTGTAAATTAAGGTGTTCGCAAGCTAAGCTGATTTCTGCTTGATATCGCATACCTTTGCTTAAATTCGGCTTGATAATATTATATCTGGTGTATGGTATTTTTATTCAACAAGTTGCAGTAAAAACATCTAATTTCAGGTAAATGATTTATGACTATTTTAAATCATAGCACATGCCAGTGTGTTGCGCTAATCTTGTCAATCCTTTGAACCAAAAAAAATGCAAGACACATCTATGTATCGGCAAGTAGGTATTGTTTCTAAGAAAATGCTATACATACAATACACTTGCACTAAATTACACTTTTAATGAAAAGTCTACATGTTGCCTGCATATGTCGCTATTTTTTATCTTTTTGTTAATAACAATCCAGATTTAATTTCTTAACTTTTCATTTCAGAACCCGTATTCTGTTCTCTTAATATAATTTACATGAAGTAACAACATTCATAAAAAAATAATTATTCCACTTTCTTTTGTTTTAATTATCTTATATAATATCTATTAAATAATATTTCAGAAACAATTTTCTTTGTTCATAACAAACAATTTAACAATCACCCGCCTTATTTCGTAAAATCTAATTTGACAAACTACTCAGACGCCATCTTTCTTTCCCTGTAGCATGAAGCGCGCAAGCTCCCTGTCCGCGCTCAGTAACTCGAACCCGGCCAGTCCGCGCCACTCACAGCAGCGGTAGCCGACAGCAACCACCAGGACTAAGACCATCATCAGATATACCACCATCACTTTCATCAGACTACTGGCATTACAGTCATGACATGACCTTTGGTGAAACAATGGCTGCGTAAACAGTGCCTGTTCTACGCTCTCTGGTTGAAAAAGAAATTGTACGTAGATGTTGATGTTACATGGGTGTGACTTTATTTAAAAAAAAAAAACAATCGTATAATATCGACTTGGTACAAAGAGTATAGGGAGCGGTTAATATTATATCAGATTTTGATGTCAAGGAATTTTAAACATTTAGGATTAATAATTTGATATTCCTCACACACCAGATGTATGCTTCTTTTCTCCAAAAAAAAAAACTGCTACTCACATAATAATAGATGTTGGTAAGATCCTACATGTTACATATCCACGTATATTTTTTTCATTTTCGAGATTAAAATCTGTACAATAAAAGTTTACCGATGGGCTTAGCTTGAAACTCAATTCTGAGGAACAGTAGGAAATAGGCTGCTAAAGAAATTATTTGCAGTTACTTCAATGAAATGGTAATTGAATTATTTAGTAATAATTGTTCCTTCAGATCACTCTTGCTAACTGGCACTAGGCATGTCGGCCCATTGTTAGTAAAATTACCTGAACAGAACGATAAATTCGTCTGAAAAATAAAAATAGCATGCAAGTTTTAAAAAAAATCTAATAAATAGTACTTTCAGTCGGCATGTGCAATACCTAGGTACTTACTTCAATCACTAGTGGCTTTATTCGTAGATCCCGTACTTAGTAAGGTAAGCATAATTTTTATAAAAAGTGTGAAAATGGCGGGAATTGTCTATGGCCCGAAGGAAGTTGAAAAAGAAAAGTGTGAAAGAAAATAACCACAAGATAGTATTGATTGGGTATTAATTGAATTAGTATTTAAGTTTTTATTTCCAGCAAGGTGTCTAATAAACTTTATTTTTATTTCAAGCTTTCATTGTCTCCGCATTTAAAATAATATTTGTATTGTGAAAGTTACTGTCGGATTAAATAATAAAGCCTGATAAGTATTTGTAGGTGCTACTTTTTAATTTCGACATGATAGATTCGGTAGGTATGTACTATTATTTTAAGAAAAACGGAAACTAATATTTGTAGGTAGGTAGCTATTGTAAAAGAATCTACTATCTGGGAACAAATCAAAAGCAGTCTATTTTGACTGGAAGACGTTTTACAAAAATAAGAGCTAAGTAGATATCCACGTAACCATGCAACATAATGGAGAAAAAAAAAATTTCAAACTTAATCTGACAGTAACTCGTAAACTATATTTTTCTAAGTAGAGGCTTCGGCTCAGTGTATTGTAATCATAACCAATCTTATGTGATAAACCTGCAACTGCAAGGGCGCTTGTGTAACTTATTGACTAAATATTTTTATTGACAGTGATTTTAATAAATAAAAATCATGTTGACGATTTTGTTGTTTCATTATAAATATCCTGAAATCCCCTATGAATTTAAAATTCACGAAATCGGAATTGCTTGCTTTAGATCCTACATAGACAGCTACCTACTACCTATTTAAGATACTTCACAATGTAGAGACTTATGATGACGCACTTGAAACTCGGTTGGACATAATTATGTAGCTACCAAAATCTATAGCTACAGGGTAATTCAATGGGATTTAAAGAACTATAAAAAATGGAAAAATTATTAGAGGAAGTACTTAGTCGATACTTGAGTTTAGAAATAATACAACGCATTATCTACCCAGCCTTTTCCCAACTATTAACTCTGACGGCTTCCAGTCTAACCGGATTGCAGCTGAATACCAGTACCTATTTTACATGGCGACTGCCTACCTGACCTCCACAGCCTAGTTAGTACCTACCTACTGAGTTATACGATATCCCTTGGTAAGACTGGTTGTCACATTTTCGGGCCACTGACTATTGATATTAACTAATGTCAAAGATCTACAAACGACAACCGGGACCAGCGGCTTAAAGTGCTTTGCGAGACACGGAGGAAACTGTGTAGGTAATGGGTACTCAGATATAATACAACACAAGAATAGATAATTATTGCACATATCGCATTAAATCGCGAAAAGTGGAAGGAGGGAAGGGAGGCCTTTACAATGCAGTGGGACAATATAGGCTTATAATATCCTCATTTTGGAAAGTAATATTAACCGAAACATACTGCAAGGTGAGGGTAGCTAAGTTGAAATACCCTTAGGTACTACACTAAGTAAATAAACTCAATGAACATGAAAATATTCGTAGCGATGACCCAGATATTTCGTCACAGCTATAATAAAATAAAGCAGTAGTTACAATGAAACAAGTAGTGTCCGAAATAAGACAACACAGATATAATGAAGTGCCGACTATAAATAAAGAGTGTTATGTGTTTAATCGCGTCTGCTAAGCTCATCAGCGCCGCAGCCAATGTGTGCGGTGATAGGGTTGTGCGAAGTATGTTTATCACCATCCGTGCATGTAACTCAGTCCCTGTTGAAGTCGGAAAATCACACAAATCATCATACATCAGTTCACACTCAAGCTCTACCTGTGGCCAACAGTGTCCAAGATAACGACATCTAATACAGTTTATTCATCATCTGCCTAGCCTTTTCCCAACCATGTTCGAGTCGCCTTCCAGTCTAACCGAATGCAGCTGCATACCAATATTTAACATGGAACGACTGGCCGACTGCCTATCTGGCCTGCACAACTTTGTTACTGGATAATACGATACCCCTTGGTTAGACAGGTTGCCAGACTTTTGGACATCCGATTACCGCTACCATTGCCGACCGGGATTGTGTAAAAGAAATATCTTTGTGACAAAAGATTAAGATCTTAAGGTATTGTACCTTAAACTCAGAAATAAATAAATATAAATCTAAAAATAAAATTCACAGGTAGGCACTTACTCTAAGTACAATAGGCCAATCAAGCTAGGTTTCCAAGATATTTCATTGCCAGCGGATCCATCTATGTTAGTAGAAGGCAAGCATGGATTATAATTCGGTTTTAGGTATGTACGTATATGGCGGGACGAACTTTGTGTCTATGCTTACTTCTTTTCGATTCTCAAGGAAGACAAATGTCTTCCTTGAGAATCGAAAAGAAGTAGCGCAGAATCGTGCCCATTGGAAAGAATGGAGGGAGGCCTTTGCCCAGCCGTTGGACAATCATCATCATCTGCCTCGCCTTTTCCCAGTTATGTTGGAGTCGGCTTCCAGTCTAACCGGATGCAGCTGAATACCAGTATTTTACATGGAGCGACTGCTTATCTTAGCTCCCCAACCCAGCTAGTGCTGGATAATACGATACCCCTTGGTAAGGCTGGACCGTTGAACAATATGGGCTAGAAATAATAATAATTTGTATGGTAGAGACAACCCTTAGAATCAGAAACAGGACACGAAAAGAAATAGTCATAACTTTATTATTATCTACTAAAGCTGTCTCATTTGGGCACCTCTGACTCGGAGCAGATCTCTGAATTGTGAAGTCATCTATTGCACATGCGATGTAGGTAAGTAGAAAAAGACATTCTTTGTCATTTCTACCGTAGATAATAAGTAGGTAAGGGCGTCCATAATACAGTAGCGTCACGCCTGTATTCCGGGAGGTGTAAGAAGCAGTAATTATGATGACACACTAAGTAAGTACAATATTTTTTTCACTACATGACACCGAAATTAAAGCCTAAGTAAATATTCTATTCTATCATGTTCTAAATGATGGCACGGTTGGCGCAGTGGCTGAGCGATTGGCTGCTGCGCTGCGTGTTACGGGTTCGATCCCCGCAAGGAACAAATATTTGTATGATCTACAGGTAGTTGTTCCGGGTCTGGCTGTTTGTGTATGTGAGTTTAAATGTTTGTAAACGCACCCACGATACAGCAGAAACTCCTTAGTGTAAGGCAAAGATTAAAAAAAAAAAAACAGTTCTGTTGGAATCGGCGCTATGCCGTGCGTTATAATTTTAGCAAAGCGGTTTTATTAAGACAATCCCTTAGGTGTCGTCTAGTAAAAAGTACTATATTACTTAGTTAACCAAAACTGGTAACTACCTATTTTGAGAATAACATTCAGCATTCATTAACCAATCAATTAGATCCAAGAAAGAATCAATAAAAATCAACATATCAACACCAACCAATAATTCGTCGATCTCTGTTATTATAACGAAGCTAACACAACAGCAGGAGGGGCAGTGACTCAGCTCAGTGACTAGTGAGCCAGCAGAGATTCAGAAGGGCAGTGAAAAGAAACGTAATTGCTTGGCCACGAGCTCATAAGTACACACGGCGGCCAATCAAGCTATGCAAAACCAAATTAAGCTGATTTCTCGTCGTACGGGAAGCTCCTACAACGCGAAGTCAGGTTATACTGCTTTATGTACAGTTTGATGTGCTGCCGTGTGTACACTCAATGTGCAGTCAAACCGACTGGACCTGACTGGCTGCAGCTCGCCAGCCTTTGATCCAGGAGGGGGCGCAGAATGACAAACAAATCTGATTTGTAAGAGTTATGTAGGTATATTCTTTACGAATGCAGGTCATCTAGTTCGTCAAAAGAATCTAAGATGCAAGAACGTGAGAAGCGAGCTCAAAAATTTTAGTTAGATTTCACATTGTTCATACACAAGTAAGAAGAATTGCCTACACATTATGTCGACTTATTTGAAAAGTCTGTGGATTAAATTCACTCTATTGTTATAATATTTTCTTTGGGCGTGACTGCACGCTACAATTTATTACGTAGGTTTATTTAATACATAATCCGTGACATCAGGTAGGAAAAATTATCCCTTAAAAAAACCTGAGCCTCTCTCTAGAGGTTGCCCCTCTAGACAGCCACCCCATTGCTCCTCTTGTTGACGACCATGATATTTCAATACATTGTCCATTGAAGACCGAAATCCGGTCCAATCGGTTTGACCGCAAAAAATTGCTTAAAGCATGCCACGACTCGACTTGCGACGTGAAAAAAACAAGTGCGCGCGTGTACTCGCGTATCGCTTGTCAAAGTCGCATCGCCTGAGGTCGCGCATAGGGCCTTAGAAGGGCAGTAAAAAGTAACGTAGGAGTCGTCATAAGTTGCTCATCGTGGACGTTCGCGCAGCTGCCAAAACATGAAGCGAAGGGTGCGTGCGCGCAGCAAAATAAACGAGGATCAATTTGATGATTACTTTGTTTGTCATTATGTGGTAGGAATTGTCACCTCGCTTTTGTTCTCAGGAAATAAAAAATGATCTGTTCGACTGTTCCAGACTTTCATTGATGCCTACCGATTTTAAATTCGACTTTTCTATATTAAATCAATATTCTGTATAAATAGTACATTTTGATACAAGTGGGGTAACTTTGTTATTAGTCCATAGATATACGACTTCCCGAATCGAAGCGTTTGTGAATATGGGGGCATACTAACACTGTTAATCAATAAGCCGACTCCGAGCGGGAAGTGCAAGCCAGCCGTGTAACCATCCTGGCGGACTGACTCGCGTCTGCAGACAACCCGGCTACCGGCAGCGGCACTGCTGCGTCCTACAGTAGTAACTAGACGACCCATTACATCGATATCTCATCCGCTTTATCGACTTCCCTATTCATAATTTCACATCCATACGGACCTACCAAAGTAGCTAAGATAATTTAAAACTATTGCTGTAACACAACATTATAAAACATAGTAACCGCAAAAACTAGCGAAACTAGGGTTTTTATACGGTTTCGGTAACGGTTTTCACCAAGGGACGGAGTGATTCATGAGGAAAGTTCTAAGTGTATAAGTTGTAAATTGCCTGAAATATGATGATAATTTTTGAAAATGTCAGAAAAATCATGCCGACGTAAACGATGCCGACGTGCCGATGGAACGTTACTGGTGTTCGCCGCGTCAACCAATAAATAGAACTCTATTTATTGATTTTATATGAAAACAATGTAAGTATTAGTAGAATTCCCCTTAGAAAGATTTATTGAACTGTAGCAACCATGTATGTCTAAAAAAATGTAGGCATACCTAGGTTTTTGCTACCCGTGCGAAGCCGGGTTCCTATAGTAAGTAGTAATAATCAGTAAGCTTCGAAAGTTCGATTCCCAGCTAGGTCAGGCAGTGTAATGGGTCTTTTTGCGTCAATAAGACAATATACCTACCGTAGGTACACCTCAGCCTAACCCTTCGGGGATTACATGCATGATGTTATGTTTTACTATGTAAGTATGTAGATACTGTAGCGACGATACTGTGTTTTATTTCGCTACAATACGCAATGTACTAAGTAAAGTTGTAAGACCGACAATATTATTTGCACTCTTTTAGGAAAACGGACATGATGAAAATCTTTTGTGTGTTATTTGCAATTCCAATATTATCTAAGCAAATGTATTAATAACTTTGAAAACTCACATAAACCTTTCATCACATTTAACATTTCTTAATTACTCGCTCACCGTGAGAAACGGAGGGCAGAGGGCCGTCCCTAGAGGCACACCACTGCCCTATGTTAACAAGACTCAGAGCGGTCGCACCTAAATCACTCGATTATATTAATCGATTTGTAAATAGGAAGTATTCGATTATCATGATGTTATTGAGATGACTAATTTGTTGGTAAATTGATTGCCCTTACAAGTAGGTAATCCAGTTCTCATATTTAAATGTCTTATCAAAGAAAAGTCCAACATCTTAATTCGACTTAAAATCTTTAAAACTTTAGTTTCACATTTATGGAGCATTGACGAAGCTAACATTAAGTTACAAAATTATGACATTCGCTAACCGATTGTAAAACTAGGTAGGAGGTATCGACTTAAAACTAAATAAATGATTGTCTCTATGTAAAAACTATTAAAAAAAATTAGCGGATCACCATTTATTTTTCCTTTTTTTTTTTCCCCGGCCAATTTCTCAAAAACGCCTCTAAGTCGTCACGCCAGCGTTTTCTAGGCTATCATTATTTATAAAAAATCGCCAACAACTAAAAAACAATCACAGTGTTGAAATGACAAATTAAAGTATCGCACTGCGGCGTAGTCCAAGTCCCCGCCCTAAAGCTAAGCCCCGCCCAGCATGCGTGCGCGCATCTCAGCTGAACGTTCAGGAATCATCCACTGAAACTCGGGAGTGAACAGACGTGTTAGTGTTTTTGAAATATTTTTTTAAGTTTTTTGTTAGAAGAAGAAATAGGAAGTGCAAAAAATCCGTCTGACACGGTTTTTTTAGCCTATGGGATTAACATCCCTAAAGAAAAGATAGTGCAAAAATTCAATAAGAAAAATGGTATGTCAACAATCTTAAAATCAGGCTCTAACTACTAAGAAACCGATTTAATAAATCATCAGTCTTATAAAAACAAAATCGAAAAAATCTCTTCAGCCGTCACAAAACCATCGAAGACCTTTCATCACACCTTTGCACCTTAGAAAACACTATGGATTACCTAAAACCGTCCTTCCCAGCACAAACCGACGACACATCGAAATACCCAGAGAACATAGAACCTTCACAGTTCCAACCTCTTCTAGACCAGGAAGTGCACAGTTCCACCAGTGAGTTCTTCCACCCAGGATACCTGCCGTTCTTCTACGACTACCGGGCGGTGGACAGGGGGCTGTGTCAGGAGAGGGAAGCCTGTGATTGGGAGTGGGGAGATTGGGAGAACCAGGTTGTGGTGAAGGAGGAGAGTGAGGAGCAGGGGCGAGGGTTGGGTGAGGAAGGTTAGTGTTTTTTGTTTTTAAATAAGCTTTTTTGGAATAATACTGTGATCGTAGGCACGGGGTTTCGATTATTTATTTATTCTTGGTTATTTTTTTAATCCATTTTGCTACATTTTTGCAAAACTGTTCGGAGATTACAGGCGTGATGTTACGGTCTACAGGTAATGTATTGTATAACGGGCTGGTGTCCGCAACTCCACGTCAAAGCGCGTATTTTTAAGTAACCGGAGATACAAAATTGTATGAAAGCTCAAACTATAGGCAGAGTGAAAACTTGCAACCACAACCAACAGCTTTTTCCCCTATCGAAATACACCAATAAAGTATGTTGCAGTCCAGACCATTCTCTACAGAGCAAATGGTTCATGACAATTACTACCGACCCCATCTTGGTATTGTCGTATATCGCGCGGTATTGCCGACACGGCGTATTAAAAAAATACAAAGCATTGCGAAAATAATTTCCTGTATTAGCGCATCATAATGCAATCGATAGAAAAACTTGGATTTAAGTGAGTGAAATCTACGTTACCTTAGCATTTCCTTCAATAAGATGAGGTTCAGAATCTATTGTCCTACCTAATTCACAAGAAATTCTTAGGAAAGCGTTTACATTTTCTTGTTCGCTAATATTGTTATACCAAAGCGTTGCTACGGCTGCATTCCCACCGAACTTTTTATAGAGCAACGTTTGGTTTGAAAGTGTTAACTTAGTGGGCAACGGATAGCAAAGTTATGACAAAACCCATAAAAATTACCAAATGTTATCATGGTGTGGATGCACCTTTTGACATTCAACAATCGTTTGGTACTACAAGATAGGATGGAAAAATCAAAGTACTTACTTATACAACATTATTTTTAGTATATGCAAAACCTGAATATAGTTTGTTCAGAATAAGTAACTGAATCGATTCTAATAATTTTTAAACCATGTTATATTTTTTCCCAAAAATATTAAAAAAGTTGAAAGTTGGATACTGAGCGACTTTGAGTACCTATCGCAATAATTTAGGTACCTACTGTCAAATTATTTTTATCAATGAGCTCAAGACGATGCTGGAGGCGCGCGCTGCGTGGTGACCGCGTTTTTGTGCGGACAACTAGGTAACAGAACAAGCTTATAACTTTGTGATTTTTCATGAAACAGTTTTGAAATTTTGCATATAGATTCTTTACATAAAAATACTAGACAGGTGTATCAGGTTTCGCATATACTAAAACTAATGTTGTATAGGAACCTACACCTAGATGTCTAGTAGATAGGTATAACTACAGCTGCTTCAACGAATTCCCCATAAATCACAGTTATAAACTAATAACAATAAACATGACACCTTCCTGTCACACCTCATGCTCATGGCACACAGTTTACGAGTGGAAATGCGTCCGCGCAGGATTCGCGACACAAACAATGCCGGCCATAAACCGATCGTAAACAATGGACAGTCGGCGCCGGCGCCGGGTACATCTGCTAGTCGTTACTCGACGGATGCTATTGGCTATTAATCGGTAGTTTTAGTAAGATAAACGTATGTAAGAGCTGTTTTAGGTTCTTGTAAGACGGTGAACAATAAATTGAAATGGTTTGAAAGGTAAACTCATAGCCTTCCTTTTTGGTTTGCCGTAGTCGGGTAATAAACATTTCTGTCAACAAACATTTGTTTCTGTCTGTCTCGTGGTCTCAAGCGCTATAAGGTGTTATGTATTGCCCAGAGTCTGGATTTGTGCCCGGTTCATGCAATTTTCTTGCTCTCAACTCTATCTCATTGGACCTGCCTAATCCTTTAGATTTTAGACCAAGGTTGCCCAACCCCAGGCCCGCGAGCCTCTGAGTGGCCCGCCAACGACTCATGACCTCTCACACCTGAACAGTTGAGCGAACGGAATAAAACGAAGTCGCTTTCCGTCTGTCCATGTTCTTCTTCCAAGCCCCGCAACGGTGCAAAACTGTGCGAAGAGGTAGTCGTTATTGTTTTCTAAATCATAGCATTACATCACGCCTGAAATCCTGAAAGATTAGGCAGAGGCGTACTTACTTAATAGTACGACTATATTTCGCCAGTTAGCTATGTATTATAAGTGCCATAGGGGGCGAGAGTCTATTGCCATCAACTAACCGGACACAAATCTAGACTCCGTAGCTGCTACTGAGGTATTCCTGAAACCCAATAATACTTTACCTGACCTGGGAGTTGAACCCTCAGCAGTCGCGCTTGCGACCACTACACCAAGGAGCTAGTAGACTTTATGATAGTTAAATAGCCAACCAAGATCCAAGATCTTAACTCCAATCTTTACCATCGTCTCGTCTACAGATGCCCGGTCCCCGGCTGGCAGTCGCAAGGAGCGCACAGCGTTCACGAAGGCGCAGATCCGCAGCCTGGAAGCCGAGTTCACGCGAGCCAACTATCTGACGCGGCTGCGACGGTATGAGATTGCCGTGGCGTTGCATCTTACTGAACGACAGGTATTGCGTAATTATCATAACGATCTAAGACTGATTAGGCTGAGATCTATAAAGGGAACTTAGACTTACCTACCGCAAGCTTAGCTCAGTTGCGCTTCATAAAGTAAACCTTATTAGTATTAAGTTAATGTGCATATACCAGCGACTGTGATCAAACGTATTAGCCGAGTGCAATTAGATAAAAAATACTCAAAAGGTGGAACGAAGTTTATAGTGGTCGGATTTTCATGGGACTTTTTTTATTGAGTTCTTAGAGGAGTGGAGAAGAAAGTTAAATTTCGCCACTCGCGACATTTTTTTTTTTAATTTCCTTTGGAATATTTTTTTTCGTTTATGAATAACTTAAAATTTGTCAAATTCCTATTTTGGCGTAATAGTATGATCTGCGTGCATCCATTAAACGCCAATTTGGTCTATTTCTTTGTTCAATGTTGTCGATGTAATACAAATTTCAAGTATTTTTTGAAAATTTCCTATTTTCTTCAATTATTTCTAAAATATCGAAGTTATAAGACTAACATTTCTTTTGAAAATGGTATCTGATGCTTTTTCACAGATAACTGGACGTAAAAATATTCAAGAAAACCACTTTCATTAGTGAGTGACTTAAAATTCATTCTCAAATACCAGAAAATCGTATGTTATGTTAACGAAAGGCAATTTTTTCTCGAAATGTTTCTATGAAATTCATTGTGTTTATTATTGTTCTTATCCACATATTTAATATTCTTCTCCACGTACTAAAAAAATAGAAAAAAAAGAAACTCTATAAAATAGTCCCATGATAATCCGAGCACTATTAACTTCGTTGCACCTTATTGTCTAATTGCACTCGACTATATCATACGAATAAGAATATTAACTTAATGACAAAAAGGTTCATTTGGATGAAGCGCAACTGAGCTATGCTTGAATTAAGTCTTAATTAGCTCTATATCTTAGCCTGAGGATGGGTTTTATAGACCGAATTTTTAAGTTATTACTTAGTGATGATCAGGCGCTTATATGATAGGCACATTAAGAATATGCATATAAAGTTCATTTTCGTATGACACTCAAAATTCTCTCTGTAGATATCAGCCTCAGCCTAATAGGTATTTATCTACTTCAAGTAAAACAAAATCCTGGAATCGACCCCGCGGAACCACAGTTAACCACACCACCATTCGTTTTGCTTAGTAAAAAGTACCATATTGGCCATGTTTTCAAGTATTCTGTTAGCTCGAAATTAAATATAACAGGAAAAGAATTGTACGTATGTATATTTTTTGTACCGACCTTTCGGATCGGGGTTATTTTATTTATCAGCAGCAACCTTGATGGCACGGTGTGGCTGAGCGAATGTGTCGCGGGTTCGATTCCCGCACGGAACAAATTTTGTGTGTATTTGTGTCTGTGAGTTTAAATGTTTGTAAACGCACCCACGATACAGTTGAAATTCAAAAGTGGGGCAACGTCTATAAAAAATACGGACAACGAAACGGGAATAAAGACTAAACATTTGACAGTGTTGCAAGACCCAGGTAAAGTAACTGCAAGAACATCAGTTACGCATGTTTTAAGGCAGCTTATTTCTTTGTTTTCAGGTGAAGGTTTGGTTTCAAAACCGAAGAATGAAGTGGAAGAGAACTAAGGGCGCATCTAAACATTCCAAGAAAAAGGATATCACTCATTCAAATTAGAATGTTAAGATTTTTCTAGCTTTAAGTTTGAAAAGTAGACCACTTATGTTACGTTAAATAAATATCAGCAGATATTACCGCCTAAAGTACTAATACAGAACTGTTAGGGCAGAATTTCTGTGTATTTATAAGAATTCTTCAGAAGCTTCCACAATACTTTTGTTTTTCACCAGAAAGTTACAATATCCACTACTAAAGGTATAGATAAAATATGAAGAAAACACAATATTTCAGGAGATAAGATATGTTTATTAGACAATTCATACCTCCGGCACGAGGCGAGCCATGCCGAACAAATAATAACTAAACATAATAATATTGTGAACTATCGCACTATCTTTGGAAGAAACTAAACATCCGGGCTATGGGCGGCTACAATTTGTTCAAACTTAAGAATGGGTCACGTAAAATTATAATGATTAATAACAACAGCGTGGGGAACTTCCAAATTACTAAAATACTAGCTGTATTCATTATTATAACATTCATTGCGGCTGACGACGGCCACGACTTGGGGAAGCAAGCCACATACAGTTTCCAAATTAAAACAATGCTCGTTTCGTTATTTTATTGGTTTTTTTTAGTAAATTTTGGCAGCATTTTCAAATGCGAGGTGTTTATAGGGCAGAATAAGATATCACAAAGTCTTGATACATAATTGTCTTGACACTACGACACAAAATAGAACGATTAAAACTACATAATTAAAAATTACAGTTACTTAACCTAGAGCAGATATCGTCAAATAAAACAGTCGATAGCCAAGACATATTGGAAGACTACGAGAGGTTTTATACAGAAAGATAATACAGAGAGATTCAATGACCAATTTAACAAACACAGAACTACACAATAACAGTTAAGGAGAATAGCTTCTCGATAATTCTTCAGAAACTGTATGTCACTCAAAGTGAGCATATTCGTCGTAAGCAACGTCGCCTTAACTCGCGTTAAATTTTCGTGAACACTACGTTTAACATTGGACCTAGCTATATCGTTGGACCAAAATAAAATAGCTAATTTTCAACAATATAGATATATAATTATCATGTTTTAACATACGCCGCTGCGTTTGTCAATGTAGTTAGTGCATCTATGGGGTTCATATAGCCTGACACAACAATTCATGTTACGAAAATAAATTAATTAAAACGACTTTCCGTTTTAAATATACACCAGATTTTAATGTAACTATCTCTGACCCTAGGATTAAAGTTAAAAAAATATACTTTAAACAACATCGAGACTCCATTGGCAAACACAGCGGTCACTCAACCATGAGCTTTAAGTTTAATATTATATAAAAGTCGTCAGTAACTTTCCATTTATTGGCTCCCAAGATATATGTACAATGTGATTATCATACTTTTATATTCATCTGTCAGGCACAAATTTAATCACCAACTTTTGTTTTTTTTTTAAGGTTTTAGCTTTTTTCAATAATGTTATTGTTATCTAGGGACATTTATAATTAGCTAATTATAAAGGTTTTTAATGAATTGGTGTTTGTATGTGTATAGTGGAATCACAAAAATATTGCATTTATTCTCTAGAAATGGTATGATGAAAAATTCGACTGAAGTATTTTTGCAAACAAAATTGTTTCTAGCATAACTTCTATCTATAAATAATAGTAACAGATTGTACTTTATTGCTTTTACTAACTGTAAATGTCCCTCTGACTAAATAATGTAGGTACGAATTCAAATCAACATGTAAAATGTGTATTCATTCAAAAATTATAGTTTTATTTCAACTTATTCAGGTTTTAGCTATAAATGAGTTTCTAATGCATCCTTATATATAATTAACAGTTGGAAAAATATGTTCCGAGTGATATTCTTACAAAGTTACGCTATACATTACTATACATAGGTTCATGCGAATGATACGAGGCGATGCGGCGGTCGCGATGTCCCATATATGGCGAGCGAATGACATGAAACACGTCTTGTCTACAATTACCTTAACCACATCTATGAGTAGTAACAGTAAGAGTTTAATGCCAACAACGCTGGATCGCTCTAATCCTTCAACTTACCAAACTGAGAGTGTGCTATTGAATTTTCAACTTTCGACGCTAAGCCGAACGTTGCTAATTCGGTAAATGTCCCTTACAGCATTTCAAATTTCTGCTGTCCGTATCTCAGTTTGGTAAGCGACGCGTTAATGACATAAACTTACTGTTACCACTTACATATGTCTCTACAATGCGTATACATACGTCCCTTCAACGCGGCATGAAAGGAAAAACAAATAAATTATAAATGCATATTCCCACCTGACTAGAGAATTTTGAATGTTTCTCCGCAAGGAACTATATTTTCGTTTATTATAGTCAGGTTATTATAAATAGTAACTAATATGTAAGCAGGCCTCTTTGAACTTATAATAAATTAGTATTTATGAAGTTAATGCTGTTTTTATGGTCACAAACCTAACTTTCCCTTCATGAGGTCATTAGACTTGATTCTAACAGATATATTAGAAGGTAAGGACTTGCAACATTTAGATTGTGTTATTACATACTGATTTATGTAATTAATCTAAAAGAAACTCATATTATAAAATAAAAATTAAATTATAAGGTCACAAAACTTCTCAAGTTTCTGTCTCTGCCTACATAATTTAGGTCTGTGAACATTCAGCATCAGAAATGATATGATATCTATACCTAACAACCAGAAGCATTGCTCAAAACTAACAGGATCAGCACAAACCATCGCATCATTTGCACAAAAGAACAAATTAATTAAAAACCTTTCAGAGTAATATATTTAACACATTCCTTGTCACCATTTTCACAGCACAAAGTCCGTCACTACACTAATATATACACAGTATAATTATTAAGGCTTTTCGGTGCTTTCACTTATTGCAAATGTTCGCGCGAAGCGTAAAGTTCAGGTTAGGAGCGAGCCGCGGTCGCGCACTGGCAGCGCTATACGACCACGTAGATCAGGCTTCGTTATGGACGCTGGCCGTCCGCTGCCACGCTGGCGCCGCCTGGCCCACTGCCGGCCAGCACCATGCCGGGCGGCAGCACGGTCTGCGGGATCACCGTCAGCGAGCGCGGGATCTTCGGCATCGTCATGTGGGACATCACCGGGGGAGACAAGACCGTCTCGCTCATGATGGACACCGAGGGTCCGAGCTGAGGGATCTTGATAGGCGTCGACGTTACCAACAGAGATGGCGACGACATGATCGGTGACGCGACCGTCTGCGACGTCACCGTGGCAGTTTTCTGTGGGATTGGGGCTATAGTTATATTCTTAAGCCCTACATTCTTGAGAATATTGGCAGCGTTCGTGCCTATTTGCGTCATTTCTGGTAGTTCCTTTTTATCTTGGGACTTTTCATCGGTGACGATGTTCTGTACGACGGAACCTCCGTTGCCGAGCATAGCGCACTGTGCATTTGAAGGCTGTATCTCCGTGACCACCGTGTTCTCGTCCGTGGACTGTCTCTTGGTCTTCTCCCCATCCTGTATCTGCTGCAGCTTCTCCCGCCGCATGATGCACATCTTGTTGTAGTCTTGCAGCGTGATGTGGTATCGTTTGCCCGATGACATCACTTGCACCAGGCTGGGGAGTGTGCGCCCGTCGACCGCTATCTGAGTCGGTTCGCGGGCGATTTTGGCTAGGTTCTCCTGTAAAACGCAAAATTGTTATGTTGGTTGCATTTATTTTTTTGCAATATTCAGCAGAAAGAACTTCGCATGACAAATTGTACTGTAAAAGTTTTTGTAACAGGGCATGTATACGACGCAATTTAAGATTCGACATTGAATTAACATTTAAACATATGTGTTAACATATTTATTTGCCATTAGCATAAACTACGTGACAACTTCGTTCCAAGTGACGGCAAAGAAAAGGTATTGAAGGCATTCTATTAGGAGTTTAGGCAGCATGTGTGGTAAATAAAAAACAAATGAGACCAATTTGTTAGCTAATGTTAATTATTAGGGGAATATTTCAATTTGTTTATTGGAAAAATGGCCTAGTATGGTCGACTTCTAAAATTACAAAAAATGTATAATTTACCTGAGTAATAGGCATAAGCGTAGGCCTCCAAGGCTTGCTGGTAGTCTTAGTCTTCTTCGGGGTATCCTCTTTCTTTGGCGTGTCTTTCTTCTCCTTAGGAGGAGGAACGACTGGAACAACAGGCGGAGGGTCGAACTTAGGAGGGATAGCAGTCACCGTCGCCGCGGGTAACGGCGCAGCTGCAATCTCCGTAGGATCCGAAGCAGACACACCTTTGACCAACTGCTGAATGTTGTGAAGCACATTCTGGATCGCTTTACGCCCTTGTGCGTTTGGAGTGTTGATAGCTATAAGCTCAGGAGGCAAGGGCTTGGACTTCACCTTCTCCGATTTAGATTTATGTTTAGGTAACACACCAGGCGGAGGCGGCATGAACTTTTTAGTTTCTTTTTCGCCTTCATTCAGGTTAGTTCTTAGCAAACTTTTACCGTTTAACGAAGGCTTCTTTCTGAACTCTATCAAGCTAATCGCGGGCTCGCTACGCCTAGGCGTGTCATTGACAACGTTGTCATACGCCCGTAGTCGACTCTGCACCGAATCGCTGTAGTTCGCCGCGTGAGGAGATGCGTTATGAGACAAAACTAAATCCCCACTTCGGAAGTACTTCTCTAAGAGTATTAAGTGCCGTAGGAAGGACGATTGGTTGCCGTAAGGTCGCTGTAACTCGTTCCAGAGCTTTTTAGTCTCAACATCATACTGTATCATCGTGTTACATTTCTCCCAACCTTCTGGAGTTACACCCTTTACGTTATTAAACTCTATATTACAATGTAAGTTCATTTCTTCCTCGCCCGGGAACAATTCTCGAACAGAAATCGAGGGATTTGTTTCCAAACGCTTCACAGGATTCGAGTACTTCACATCTGATATTTTCTTATGATGCTCTGGCTTATTCTTTGATAATTCGCTCAGATTTTTCTTAACTTGTGTGAAACTTTCAGACATTTGCCATTTGTTTTTCAGTGTGTTGATGTCAGCCGGTCGCTTGTTGGGTATAGATTCTATGGTACATTCTTCGTTCAAAGATATGTTTTTGAGGATAGGTATACCATCCTTTACTCTCTCTTCTTCATTATCACTCCTAGGTTTTTCTTTATGTGATAAAATCTGTCCCAACTTGTGTATTCTTTTAGAATTCTTCTCTATGATCCTGTGTTGAGTTGCCGGTTTTTGAATACCGGACAAATTATGTACTTTGAGAATATTTTTCTGTTTCGTAGTCAAATTCGGTTTGGGTAGGAACTGTGCTGGGTTGTTCTGTTTCTGTAGCAGGTACTGTAGTTCTGTCTGTTTGTCTAGAGGTAGTATGGCAGCTTCCATGTCTTGCATTTCCGGTTCTGAGCCATCGCTTTGGTGGTTAGGGTCTGTGGACTTCATGTTGGGTACTAAGATTTTGTTTGAGGAGATGAGACTCTCTATATCTTCTTCAAGAGGCTGTTCTTTGCCATCACTGTCTTCTTTCTTGTCCTTCTCTGGGGTACTCTCGCTAGTTCTCTCAGATCTTTCTGAAGACTCGCTGTCCATTTTGTCGGGATCCATGGATTTCCTTTGCTTAGACTTGGGTCTCGGCTTCTTTTTGAGCTTGCCGTCTTCTTGAGTTGCCGTGCTGCCATCTTCTGTTTCGTTCTCTGATATCTGTGGTACTTCTATGTTGTAAATTTGGAGTAATCTGGAATTAAAGCGAAGATTTTATTAGTATTGAGCATTTGGTGATAAAATAATAAGATTTTCATGGTATTTTAAGCTTAGTATTAAAATGACAAAGCCATCTGCGAAAGGGTCAAATAGGTTTACTTGATTTAGGAATATTAGAGATTTAAGATTAAAAACTTAATGCGTTGTCTCAAATTCATATGCAGAGAGAGTCTGCTACTAGAAACACTAAGAAAAGAGTTCTGAGGTCGCGTTAACAGCCTTGGGCGATGCAACTTGCGTCCTAATGAGACGCGCGCGCATCATGTGTCCTTGCCGTGACTGCTGTCGCGTTGCAAATCGTGCTCTATAGAACTTTTTTCGCGACAAGTGTTGCTTGATGCAACAGTGGTTTTACCATTGTTTGTTTGAAACCCTAAAAATAATGAATCTACTTACTTCCGTCTGTACGCGGAGGCATAGGAGTCGTTATGTCCGGGCCGCTGTAGCAACGTGCAGTAATATCGACAGGTCTTGCACAGGACCGGTCGCTCAGTGAACTGTACCGGCACGCTGGCTGCCTTTAGGTACGGGTTCAATTCCGTGTAGCCCTGGGGAGGAAAATTAAGTTAGTTTAACAACTTCATAGACTGTAGTGGAGCTCTTCAATATTTGACAGTTATTTGTTTAATCGAGGTGTATTTTAAAACTTGTAAACAAATTAGAACTTTGTCCTCCAATATCTCCGTAACTAGAAGTTTCCCAGCTATGGTTCCGAACAAAAAAAATATCACAATGTCTGGGAGAACAAGTGCCTTTCGAGTTCGTTCAGGGTGTTTTTAATCCGTGTATACTCACATGGTGTATAAAGTGCACGTTGTGGTGCTTGGTGATGCGGCGCGTGCACAGCGCGCACGCCGTCAGCGGCGCCAGCGCGCGGTAGTGCTCGCCGCACAGCGGGATCGTGTGCAGCCCCGGGTAGTCGCACTTCAGCTTCAACTGGACGGGGATATACGACATAAGAAATGGCTACAGGTAGAAGAAGCTGTCGACGGACATTCATTGACCGAACTTTTATTTTGGTAAGTAAAGTAAACATCTCATACTTGAACTTCGATTAACAAGTCAGAGTATGGTCGATACTCCTAAGCCCTATAACACTTTAAAAAAATTTGAAGTGGTTTTTGAAAGAAAAAGTAAAGAGTAGAGCTTTGGCCCTACAGAATAAAAAATATACACGGATACTTTGACCTAGTTGGTATTGCACTTTTCTATGAAACAGTTTCATATAAAACAGCTGATTGCTTAATCCAATGAAAGTTTTCAATGCCCCGCAGCATTGAAAAATTCTTCTTGTTGTATCATGTACTGGATTTAAGGTATCAGTTTGTCAGACTTTATTTTTTTTTAACAAATCACTAGCGTAGTGGCTGAGTGAATGGCTGCTGCGCTGCGTTTCGCGGGTTCGATTCCCGGACAGAACAGATAGAGGATAAACAGGTGGGGTAAATTAAAAAAATAAAACTTAACATTATGTCTGTATTTCCCCGAGTGGTTAGGCAGAGGTGTATTATAGTACACCCCATTTCGCCGTTATGTTTTGGTACAATGTAATAAGAAGAGACCGGGTTATATGCAACATAATAATACTCGAAATATTCAACAAAAACGCTAAACTTGCCAAAATATGCAATATAAAATTAAAATAGGTCCGAAATAATGTATTTTTGAGTAATAAAAATCAGCATACATAATGACTTGAACAAATTATTATTTTTTGGACTAAATATTATTGATAATTTCAATAATCGAGTACTGCTCCAAATTCTCAGTAGCAGTATTGAGTCTTCTTTAAAATATTTTTATTAATTGAAAAAGACAACGACTCTATTTTTGAATTTAGTTTCTTTATTTACACATTTTTGCATTTTTCTAGTTAGAAAGAGAAAAAAATAAGGAAATACGCCCAGATTATGCACGATCAGTCGAGTTCAGCTAAAATATGATATATCTTAAAAAACTGGCCATAACATGCAAATACATATGCAAATATGCATTTGCAAATAATCCGGTCTCTAGTAATAAGCAAATCCTCCGACCTGGGAATCGAACTCAAGAGCTCATGCTCAACAGAAGCGCTTGCGACCAACGAGGCAGTCAAAAAAATTGTATAGAGTATTTAGTTGAACGTGGAACGAAGTTTATAGTGGTAGGATATGGGACTTTTTATTGAGATCGTAGAAGGGTGGGGAAAAAAAAGCTAATTGCGTTACTCACCAACTTATTAACACTGCTCCTCATTTTGATGAGCCACTTGCGGCGTATGGAGTGGTCGGCGACGACGGCGCAGCCCTCCGTGTGGCACAGCGCCACGCGCCCCGCGCCCCCCGCGCCGCCCGCGCCCTCCTCCGAGCTGTCGTCCTCCAGCGGGGGAGACGACGGCTTCTCTGTCTGCGTGCTGCGAGGGAACGACAACATTAGGCTAGTAGTAGCTACAGGATCTAGTACGAGACCCAAGGTTACTCTACAAATGTTTTTGTGCCTTGAAGTGCTAATAAAGAAATAATTATAATTGTGCTTATGCTAAGATTGCATTGGAGTTTACCGATCTATTTATTTTTCATAGAACTAAAGTGTACGTTTGAAATTTAAGTTGAATTTCGCGGGCTACCCTGACGCTTCCACCTTAACTTTCGATCGATCTTTGCGGCCGTTATTATTTAGCTACAAGTCCCAAGAAACAGAAACAGCATTAAATAAATACTCACTTGTGCAACGAAGTGATGGGCGGGTCCATGGGCTGCTTGCCGAGCGGGCGCTTGCGGTACGAGGGGCAGTTAGCGCGCCGGTCCACGTGCCGGTAGCACGCGTCGCACAGGCAGCTGTCTATGGTCAGCTTCTCTTCGTCTGGTGGGGGAGGTGGGGTTTAGTCTATGGCTTAAAGTTATAAGCACGAAGGGGTAGTAGCTACAAGATTTGCAAAGAGCCAGCTAGTTTAATGTCGCGTAACTAATGTAAAAGCTCTGCTAAAACAACAAAAGCTTTGCAAACTAAGCTCAATCTTTATAAAACTTTTATTAATAACTTTAAAAAAAGAACTACACGGCTTTACACTTTTACAACAAACCATTACGAACGCAGGGCTTACAAATACTTGGAGACTGTGCCTGAAGGTGTATAATACATTTTAAGTACCATGTGATAGGGGCAAGCCTATCGCCAACAACCGGGCCCAAATCCAGACTCTGGGCTGAGAAATTCTAATAGAGAAAAATTCAAACCCCGGACCTCATGCAGCAGCGCTTGCGGCCTCTAAAGAGACAGTCACACACACCTCTGAAAAAGAAAACAACATAAATAAAATATACTCACTATCCAACACCTTCTTCTGTCTTTCAGAGCTCTTAATCTGCGCGATATGGCACGGCGTATCGAACAGGCCGAACTTTCCGCCGCAGTAGAAGCACTGGTCCATGCACAGCCGTCCAGGGTGGATGCTGAACGAGGACGCCTTCTCCGGGATGACCAGGTTCAGGGTCTCTTTGGGTTCTACTGGCTCCGGAGCTGCTTCTGTGTCTGTGGAGAATATCTCGTTGATGGGTGGGTTTTTGCGGGGGACGGGGGTGAAATTTTGGGAGATGTGTGTGATTGAGAAACTGTTTTGTGTTTATTTACTGATAGGACTGTTTTTTTTTACGAGCCAAATTTTTATAACATTGTATAGGGTATTATTTTTTAATTTATTTTATAAGGCATTAACTCGAATTTCTTTTATTTTCTTTCGACAATTTTTATGGTATTAATTGGAACTTAAGAAATTGCATAACTGATCAATTTTGTATGCCTAAATTGGTACAACACAGTGCACCGCGCATTCACTTGACATCTGGAAATGTATGATTATGTACTGTGTTGAGCAATAAACATTTGAATTTGAAAGAATTGATGATTCAAGTTAACATAGATCATGACTATTGTTTCTGTAAACGTAGTCAGAAGTGTTTATTAAATGTCTAATCCCCCTTTTGCACTTACAATAGGCGACACCTCAATGAATGTCTAAAAAAATGTTGCACTTTTGTTAGGCATTTAGATGTGGGCAATGTAAGTGAAAAATAAGTTTTTAAGTGTATCTTTAGAAAGTCCTAGTATCTAAAAACCTTAGCAATCTCATTTACTGAAAAACCTAGTTGCCACTTATGAAGCTCCTCGACTAATCACTAAAGCAACTTGGATAATAGACAGCAGATATACTGATCAGACATGAGCGGGTTTTCGAAAACTGGGCTTGGACAAAATACTAATCTTCTAAATATATAAAAGCGAAAGGTCACTCACTCATCACGAAATATGGAAAACCGCTTGACGTATAAAGATGAAATTTGACAGGGAGGTAGTTTATAGTTAGTAGACGTCCGTTAAGAACGGATTTTGCGACAGGGCCGGATTAAGGAGGTCTAAGGGCTCTCGCAAGTTTGTATGAAAGTCCTTCATTTTTTGTGCTACAAACTTGTAATTTGGCAGAGGGGTATAGTTATCGCGAACGAAGTTGCGGGCAACAGCTAGTAAATAAATATAATAATCTAGCATCAGAGACTATTTGACCTAAAATATTTCCACCGAATTTCGTTTATGCTAACTTTCTAAATCCAAAACCGACTTAACATATACATAACAATTAAGTTACCAAAATGACAGTAAAAATATGACTTACTGTAGTATATCATGCGATTAAGCTCATAAGGACAGACTGTACAGGTAACCGCAATATCATTTCACAATTTTGACATAGACAGCGCGTTTGTGTCGTAGTAATAAGGGTGTATTTTGCAGGTCAAGTGTTAAGTAACGTGCGATTGACTGTAGTACTTGCTAACAAGGTTAGGTCTGTTTACAAACGCCTGTGACCACGCGATACTTGACTTAAAATGTACATTTATAATAATTACTGTAATATACTGTTTATGATATCCCTAGTCTAGACTATTGTTGTAGTTTTTTGGTGGTGTGTAACTTAAAAATGTCAATATTTTCTTCTAGTTCAAGACTTGGCTAATTAATTTCATTTATTCAATAATAATTTTATGAAAAGCTACGAAAACAAACCTAATGAAAATACCAATCGGTATATTTCTAAGAATATAAATTTTCTTGTACCATCCGAAGCTACAGTTACGTAAACTACTAAATTAAAAGAAAATGTACGATTTCTTTTAAAAAAAAGTCTGACCACACTATCGAGTCTTAAAAAAAATGGTTAAAGGACTTAAAAGATTCTTGAAAGCTCTTTTATTTATGGTTTGAAAAGGTGCAATACAATATCTAGTATCTGATACTATAAATACTAGTATCGCACTTGAGCATCGGTACCCACAGCCAATAAATTGACCCCTGTAACAGGATGTGCACGCTGCGTTCAGTAATTGAGCTGTGCTGTCGCTAAAGGAAACTCGCGAGGACATTATAAGGAAAAGTATATTGCAGTGTACGAAAAACTAAAATGCCGAGCTAAAATATGAGCAGATTGTCATAGCGTTGACATTTTTTGACGGTTATTAAAAATGTTCATACATTTTAACCGTGTAGGTCACTTTTTGTATGAAACAGCTGTTTTTTTTAATAAACGACCTAAAATATCTACACTGCGCCATGTCCATTGCACTTTTACTACTGAATTTGAAGAATAAGTATATTACTGAAGGCAGGCTGGGAGTTTCTGACAATCAGCGACGTTCAATAAACTTGCTTTGCTAGGGACAACAGTGGGCCAATAGTAGGCTGTGTATTTTTGCAAAAATAAATAAGGGTAGTGTGGTACCCATTAGCGGGTTGTCCCGCTAAGAGTTGAACCCCATCCGGAGCATGGAAAAGTGCGATTCCGTGCAGCCAGATGAGGTTCCCTAATATCACTGTGGACATCAATATTTATAACTTTATTTTTCACCTCAGTTGGGATAACTTTGTCCCCAACTAAAATTACTAGTCCGTGTGAATGGTGTAAGATTATCAAAGCATTTGAATCTGAGCAAAACTTAAATGAGTTTATTTTACGCAGTGGAGAAAAATAAAATCATCACCAAAGCAAGATTGGCAGAGGAGCAGAATCCGACGTGAGCGTCAGGGATTCCATCACTTGAATATGTTTTTAGTATTCTATACCAGAGTTAAATACATGTGTGTGCTAGGAAGTACATATTTTTAAGTTATATGAATTGTATGTATACCAAAATTATGTTTAAAAGATCTCAGAATTAGTGTGTAAGTTAATTTTTAATATTCGTATTGCAATTTTAAAAATTGTCCATGCCTTTTAAAAATTGTATTATGTTTTAGTAATTTTGGGTGAGTAAGATTAGATAAGTCATGCAAAACGTAATGAATTTAGTTTTATTATATTTTCATTAACCGCCAGTTATGATCAACATTTATATTGAACGTAGCAATGTCCTTTCATTATAAAGTTTGATACAACTGACTAAAATTCGCTGGTGCAACCATGATATCTATTTGTAACAAGTATTAAAGCTATTATTCAGTAATAAAAGAGTTCCTGACATTAATTTTGCATAAAGGATATAATAGTTACCTTCAATGTTTTCATTGTGAAGGTATTTTTAGCAAAATTTCGTGCGACAAAAAAATCGCATTTTCTAGAAAAAAAAAATCGCACGATTAGAGATATCATGTGTGCACCAAACGACAGTGTGTAGTGGGGTGAATGTATCCACACACCATGGTTAAGACGATTACTGTAATGAGACTTTCTGTGCCCACCGTCAGATGCCGCGCCTGGAGCACCCTGTAGACAAAAAAAATAAACGTTAGAATACATCTAAGTACCTACCTAGAAAGAACACAAACGTATTTTTCATTTTTAAAAAAGTTTATAATTACGTATTTGCAAAAAAAACATCAGCCTGTATTTAAAACTCAGAAAGTAGAGAATAGACTCTATGTATGCATTCTAGTTGTATATGTGGATCACAGTTGCTCTTATTGATTCTAGTTAGATTAAAATTTACCTTCTAGTCTGAAAAAGATGTACAATTATGGAACTAAAATTCATTTAGCAAGCCTAGTTTTGAAAGTTATCATACAAAAAGAATCTAGACAAAACATAGCATCTTGCAAAGTTGATATGCAGAGGTCTATAGTTCAACCACATTTTGCCAGTAACATTTAAGTTTCTATGTACAAGAAGTCAAGATATACATTAAAAACTCTACCAATAACAATAGTTTCTACCTTAACAAATATCTCAACTTGCTGTTAAGTCTTAGGTTAGAGGCCAAAATAACTAAGTACAATCAATTCATCATTTAAGTTTTTAACGGATTGAGCTAGGATTTATTCACTTAGTTTTACCTAAGGCTCAAGGATCGCAGTATATTATGTAAAAGATATGTGTTTATCTTTATGAATGCAATTATCAAAGGCATAATTAGATAAAGTCAATGATTTATGTGTAGAGATTAAAATTTATCTATAGCCAAGTCTTCATTGATCAACTTTTGTGCTGTTCAAGATTTAGTTTTCAAATAAAGTAGAGCTTTGTATGTTTTTTAAAGCTCTTTATGACTGAACTTGGTAAGGATAGATACAGCTATGATGAGGCTACATTCTGAAAGATAGCAATGTCGCAAATATATCGCTGTTTTGATTATTTACGCAATATTTACTGAATTAAATTATAAAAAATCGCTCTGTGTTGTGTTGCACTAAAATATTGCAATTATATCACTGGATAAGTTGTAATAAGAGTTTTAGATGTAATAAAAGCATTTAGACGATTTACAACTGCTTTAATTGCACCTAAAACTAAATATTCAGTGTAACTGTACTAGTTAGTGCAATTTATAATCAATATTTTAGTGAAACACAGAGCGCTATTCCATTTTTATTTAGTAATATAAAAGAATTTCATCATAACAGGGAACAAATTAACAGCCGTATTCAACCTTGCCATCTTACAGAACGCACCTTTTTAAGAAAACTACATAAAAAAAATAGAACTAGATAAGTTTTGCTATTCATATGAAAGATCTTGATATTTCCTCATCATTACTAAAGAAAAAGTTTGATTATATCATGTAATGATGACTAAATTCATTTATGTTTTTATATTTAATTTACTGTTAGAAATTAGTAGAATATATTTTATTGTAAACCAAAACAGAAATATAAAAGAGTACATTTCTAGTGTTTAGTTGCTTTTAACTACTGAGCTTTAAAGCTCATCAAAACTGTGTTTTTGGACAGTTTTTAGGATAACTTTTATATTCAAAAGTACATATATTAATAACATTTTCTAATGTGTATTGAAAAATAGTTTGAGCAAATACAAGAAACTTTTCACATCCCCGTTTTCAGGGAACCGTTGGAAATAATGGATTACCAGTATCCAAATATTTAGAAACCAGAATATTGGCTAAATCAGAACTAATAGTAAGTTAAACTGATACTAAACAGGTTCTAGAGTTTCCCGAAATATATCATAACAGATTCACTTCCTGAAGGGTGTAGGCATACACATTTTGCCGGCTATGTATGTGTGAGGACTTTCTTATAGCAACTTGGAGACTGTATTTGGCAATAACATATTGTTGCCTGGTTCTAAGCACCTATAAGAAATTCCTGATAGAAAAACAAATATGCCAGCTATTTGTCCAACCAGGGATTCGAACCCTAAGGTTAGGCTAGGGCAGCATCAAAGACCTAAGAAAATACCACAAAATAAATAAGTGTTAATGTGCTCACCTCCCGCCGCTCAATGGTGTAGTAGGCGTCATCTTCAGTGGCTGCCTCGCCCACCTCCGGCGTCGGCTTCCCCGACCGGTACTTGCTCTTCTGAAACGTCATCTTCAAAGAACTCCTGTGCTTCTTTTTGTCACCACCCCGGTTCAGCTTGATCACAGTCTTCAGAGTTCCCGTGTAGTCACCCTGAGCTTTCGACGCCTTACTCTTATTAGACATCATTCCACCATAGTTAGAACCATATATCCTTTCTTTTTCTTTCAACTTCTCAATTTTCGCCTCCTTGGCAGCCTTGAGAGTCAATAAGCCAAGAGTTCTCAACACATTTTCCTTGCGTTTTTGACTCTCTGGCGTCTCGTTCAGCGCATTGCTGGGTCCTGCCTGACTTTCTATAGAATTGCGTGCTGATTTAGGCTTGGGACTCTTTGCTGGCTTGACTTCAGGCTCCACAGGCTTCACTTCAACAACTGTCTCAGTCTTTTCTTTTTCATCTACTACTGGCGCTTCTTTAGTCTCTTCAGGCTTTTGTTCTGGAGTTTCAACTTCCATCTTCTCAGGTTCAGCTAGAATTGGAACAATTGGAGCTGTTGGGACTGGAGTTTCGGCCTCTTCAACAGGAGTAACAACCTTTGGATCCTCTTCCTTAGGCGCTTCAACTACAACTGTAGTGGCTTCCACTTTAGGGACTTCAGAAGCTGCAATATCTTCAATAGATTTTATAGTTTCTATCGGCGGGGGCAGTGCTTCAGCCTCTACAGGCGCCGCTTCAGGCGACTTGATGGCAACCGGCGTAGCCGTGATCGACACAGCAAGTGTCACGCTCGGGGGCGGCGGCGACTTGATTTTCTCGATCGTGGCCATCTTGTCTTCAGAATCAACTGTAGATTCCGATGACTTACACGACATCGACTCCCTTGATTTCCTCTTTGTGATGATTTGAACGTCATTGTTAATCTTAGACTCGACGACGCGGGGCGTGATCGAAACCTGACTGGAATCTAATATGACGCCGCCGAGGTTGGCGCTAGACGTGTTGGGATGGAGTGTCGCGAACTGGTGCAAGTCTATCTGAGTAGTGTGAGGTGCCGACTTGTCTACAGACTTCCGTATTTCCGTCAGGGTGACATCCCGGCCGAGCGATTTCTCGAATATACTAATAGCATCAGATTCTTTCGAGTGATTGGAACTCGTGGACTCTTTCCTTGAACTAAAACTATTCCTTTTAATTAGAGTGACTGAGTTAGGCATGTCAATATCGGTGGATTTCCTTACTTGATCTCTCTTGACTATTGAAATAGCCGAGTTGTTCTCAAAGCAACTCAAAACATTCTCCTTTTCAAATGGTTTTTCTGGTGACCTTACAGACTGTATATCTTTCAGTGGCTTTATGTCACCAGATTTGGGTATCAACACCACATCATTGGTCACCATCATTGGTTTACCACCATCAGTGGCTTTGGACTCCATTTGTCTTCTCTTATCGAATTCCTCGAATTCCTTGAGTCTGTCCATGAGCTTGTCAATACTTGCGACAGGACTGCACTTGTATGGTACCTCGTGCTTGCCGCTGTCTGTAGGTTTCTCAACAGAATCTTCCTCATAATGCAGCCGTATGTTCTCACCGTCGTCATTCTTGGACGGCGTGTTCTCATTGCTAATAGGAGATATAATATCTTTGTCTTTTACAGGAGTCTCAGGAGTGGGGACATTTTCTCCATTATTCAGAGGTTTGGCTAAGCCATAGAATTTAGAAGCAGTCTTTGTCTGCAATTGGTCTGGGGTGCTATCAGTAGATACTGCAGTGTTTGTTGCAGAGACCATCTGCATGTCACCGTCGATGTTCTGGTCGAGGTTGTTAATGAGGTCATTGATCTCCTTGGTGAGCGTATCGATGGTCTCTACCTTGTCGTCGGCGGCGTCGGCTGTGATGGTGCTAGTGACGCAGCTCTTGGGGGCTGGGGCAGGAGCGGGGGCCAGGGTGGGCGCGGGCACCGGCCGCGATGCCGCCATCACCTTGCGCCCCCGACGCGCCTTCCTTATATTTTTCGACATCTCCTTAGAGTTGAATGTCTTCGACATACTGGTCAATATACTACTACGAGCATCAAAAAGCGTATTATCAGTCTTCATTATCATTTTTTCTTCTATTTCATTTGAATTTAAATCATCTAAGTTTATTCTATTACTATTATTGTTGTCCGAGTCTAATGAAGTACTTCTGTTTAAGCTCAGTTTCTTATCCTTTGCACTTATGTTACTACTAGGCTCCGGGGGGTCCTGTTTGGTTTCAGCTAATTTGGAGTCAACAACAAGAGAAGGCACTTTTTCAATAGTCGAGATCTGTACATTATTTTCAATATCTATATCTAGGTCAGTCTTAGATTTATCTAGTTTTTTGTTGAGCTCCTTGCTGTCTGAGTCGTTGAGTGTCTCACTCATGCTTAAATCTGACTCAGTGTTGTCTGAGCATTTGGATATCTCACTGCCATCACGAGAGCATGAGCGTCCCCTCTTCGACTTCTTACAGTCCTCGGGAGTCTCTGCAGTATCTGAAGTCTTAGAATCTGAATGCAGTCTACGCCTTTTCTTCTGTTCCTTGATAACAACTTCACTCAGTAAGTTCTTGACTTTCCTGGGTTTGCCACTGCGAAGGTTCTTTCCTTCAAACATAGAGGGACTATTGCTTCTTTCAGAGCGCATCGAGTAAGGGCTGGTGCGTGGCCCCAGGACCAAGGTACCTGGAGAGTCACCAAGCATTGTCTTCATCATGGCCATGTCAGAGCTGAGTCTCTGCCTCCTCCCCGCTGTCTTGGGACTTGAGGACCTTGAGTTGGGTGTGGTGTCTTCACCTGGTTCCGTCTTGATTTCAGAAGCAGGTATCAATGGGACGGTTTCTTTGTCTTGGGTCTGCTCAGTGTTTACCTTCAATGCAGGCTTTCTTCCCCTCCTTGCAGTTTGTTTTATAACATTTTTAATTTTTTCTTTGACAACAATTGTTTTTTTGCTTCTCAAAGTTTTTCTGATGCCCAAAGGTCTTTTCTTGACCACAGCTTTAGGTTTGCCTATAGGTTTCTTAGTTTCTTTGGACGTTTTAGGCTCATCTGGGCTGGATTTCTTGTCATCATCATTAATGTCTGAGGCCTTCTTACGGGCACGGGTCTTGGGTTCTATCACATTGTCCTCATCGAGACTCTTGTCTAGTTCCTCCTTAGTTTGTTTGGTTTTCATGTTGGAATGTGTGGTGGGAGATGACCCCGTTCTTCCGACATCAGGTAGAGGCTGGCTGTCAGCTTTGCTCCTGTTAGTCGATCTGAGCTTGATCGACGAGGTGCCCAGACTCTTTCCTGAATGTTTTTGTTTGCTGGCCTCTGAAGACTGGCTCTCACTGTCTGTATCCTGTAGATTGGTGTCAGTTAAGCTCTCCTCAGGGCAAGTATCACAACCACTGTCGTCCTTGTTCAAGTAACAAGCAGTTTTCAGTTTCAGTGACTCCTTATTCTTTGTGTTGGGACGACTTTGAGCCATAATACATCTCTATATTGTGCCATCTGGACCTGGAAAGCGATAAGCATTCGTTAATTACCCTTACGGCCCTATAATTAGCAACGTGGTATTAAAAATCACTTGTTGACCAACATCGAGAATAACTCCTAACTTAAGTTGGTTAAAACTGTGATTTTTAAATAAAAGAGTAGTCGTAATACTAAATGAACGTACTGTGTACTCAATTGTGGTATAATTTGGCACAATTCACATATAAATCGTGTCTACAGATCGTGGTAAACAAAAGCCAACGCGCGCTAATCAACAAGTTCGCGCAATATTATCACATTTATTTCACTTGTTATGGCCTTATTTACGATTTATTCGGGAACATTAAACTATAGTCAACTTAAATCTGAATCAAAACAACTTTTCAAATCTATCAAAACATATAAAATCGCGCCGGAAAATTCATGAAAAACCCGATGTTTTGGTGGCGAGGCCGCGGGTGACACCTAACGCCACCTACAGCTGAGCGAGTGCGTATGCGTCGAGCGAACGAAAGCACCAAATCATTTCCCCAGCCGTGGCGCACCTCTGCAATGTCCTCACAAAATACTCACATTTTATCCAATGAAACCTCCAAAAACCACAATAAACAGTTAATTGGATACACAACGCACCATAATATGCGAAAAAGTTCAATATAAACTCGCGATTAAACTTAGAAAACGATTTTTGAAAAGCCCAAATGACTGCAGGCGTCCGCCATAATGTTTCCTTCGAAACGAATAATATAGTTCTTATTGCTCTTGTAGCAATTCTCTATTCGCTATTCAAAATGGCGACTGTGTGGCGATCGCAGTGCGCGTTTGCGCGACTTTTTGCTGGAAAAACTGGACAAATCCTGAACAACGCGACTGATTTGGGTACAAAACTTGGTCCGGGATCACAATCGGTAATTATTTAATTATATTTTCACTCGCGTCGAGTCGTAATGTCGCTTTGACCGCGACATGTGACAGAACTATGGATGTACACCCTTCCGCACAAGTTTCTCGGGCTTCAATATTTTTTTGTGACATTAATTTATTTTCAGAATGTCTTTGATTTAATGATCCATTGCAAAGTTTAAATATTTTTCAATAAGTTTTAATATCAAATTGATTTTATTAAAAGATATATGATTTGAGGTTATATCTTCACGTGTGATTTGGATTATTTTTCAGAGAAGACTTTTTTGTTAACTTTTGTACTAAATACTTTTTCTTTTGTTTCAGGCAATATTATTAAGAAAATACTCAAACTACGCGCATTCTCCGTTGGTAACCAGAATAAAAGAACAATATGACTACGAAATTGTGAAGAATTCTCCGGAGTGGACTTATGTGCAGAGACTTTTGCCGGTTGACACAATCCCTGCGGTCACTCCGAAAGAGAGCTATCCTTCTGGTTGGGTTCCGCCTAAAGAAGAAGCCAAGAGTCTTCCATATTTCGTATTAAGAACAAGAAATCACGAACTGCCAATTTATTTACAAGTCACGTACAGGGGAATCCGCAAGATAACAAAAATAAAACGCATTGAAGGTGATATTTGGCTCTTGAACGATGAAATCAAAAGTTATCTAAAAGAAAAGAATAAAAGATATGTAGAAACTCGTGTTCAAGAAGTCGGCAGATTTATAGAAGCAAAGGGTGATTATGTTACTCAATTAGTAGAATG
The DNA here is from genome assembly GCA_905163415.1 of Noctua fimbriata. NCBI lineage: Eukaryota > Metazoa > Arthropoda > Insecta > Lepidoptera > Noctuidae > Noctua > Noctua fimbriata. The sequence goes on along the minus strand of LR990933.1, from coordinate 2,619,897 downwards.
GGCTCATTCCAAAGGCTTTTAAATAAATATGAATATTGAAATAGTTCAAATAAATTGATTTAGTAAGAAGTAGTCGTTTTATTTACCGTAATACAATTTACGAAGACATAGTCATACAAAATCCATATACACAGGTAAACTAAACACCACACACATCACAATATCTTCAATACAATACCTAAGACAAATTTTGTTAGTATACGATTGGCTAAAGTGTCGTGTTATTAAATTCACTCACAAGGAACATACGAGGTAATAAAGAAATTTACAAAAAACGAACACAAGATACGCGCGAAAAACATAACCCATCCTTGGCAGTCAGGTAAAATCAACTCGGCATCTACAGTTTACACAAATAATCAAGAGGTACAATTATGTCGAAAGTAGTTTTTAACGTAATGACTTCAAGTAAGTAATATACTAATTAGTGAATGTTGCACACAGAACAAGTTTTTTTGGTTTAATGGGAAGTCCCTCGTACACAAAAACTCGCATTAACTAATTTTATTCTAAACGTTTCTAAGAAAGTTTAATTTCACAAATTATGCCTATTCATAATACCATAAAATTTTTGTAACTTTGTCTTTACTAACATTTACCACATTACAAATGTTATTTCTATGATTTTACATACAATTCACCGTAAAAACGTTATATTAACTATAACTACATCAAAAACAATAACTTCCAACAAAAAACCTTTTACTAATAACTTCAAAAAATTTCCTAACAAAATAAAATTGAATTAAATAATCTGGCGAAACCTCGTCGAAACTTGTTGGGAGGGTTGTACACGGCATGAAGTTTGATGATGTTCGCCGCCGCTAGGGGCGCTGCGCACGGCGGAAGGTTTTATCTACGTAGCTATATAACATCCGCCCGACACCGATGGGCCTCTCCACGATACATATTTTCGATGCGAACTCACTCTTCTTTGTTAAAAACAACTTTTCTGTACATTATATGCGTTTATAAACGCTATAATTCGCTTTTCACGAGTCAAATACGCTACGAAACACTTTATAACTTTTAGGTTACTTTTATTGCAATTAACTTTGTTGTCGAACGTTAATTCGTCTATATTCACGTAATTGGGTCTGTTATCGTTAGAAACTTTATTTAAGTCGGCATTTCAAAATATACAAGCTAATCGGGGATCGATATTGAACATTTACGGTATTTATTACGTAAGATGATAGGTACAAAGTATGTTACATAGTTATAATGATTTTCAAGGCCGGGCGCTTTCAGAATGACACGTGTTAGTTCTAGGTATTGTGATTGCACAACTAACTATGATAAATGTGGTCGGGGGGTGGTATTTAATGACCATCGACTGCAAAAAAAGTTGTATTTGATTAACAATTTGCATTTTCTTAACAAATTTTAATGCAAATAGATGTTCATTGCAAGTTTCGTAACCAAGACAGCTTCGTTTTTTGTTTTTTTAGAGTTTTATACGAGATTTAGGAGTATGTTTGAACTTTTTGAGTTTTACGTGGCTTAAAACGTCGTACGTTTGGCGTTCTAATTCGTCCTTAGATGCCTATTGTTACTTGGACATAATAGTGTCCTAAATTGTGTAATTTCGAATAGCCTTGCCGTAGCTTTCGATAGGAACTTCAGATATCTAATATTTTGGGGTAAAAAAGAACTTATAGGTATTTAACCTTTGTAAATAATGTTAAGTTTGTATTATTCCCATTAATAGAAACATCAACAACCCCCAATCTTTCCGTGGGTGTCGTAAAGGGTAGATACCTCTTACTTAAGTCGAGTAGACGAATGAAGTGTTTCCAACTTCAATACTGTATATTATAAGCAGTGCCATGTGCCAGGGATTCATAATTATCCCGTAGACCTCCATAGGCATCTGAACAAAACAATTCCAATAAGGGATACGAGCATAATACCTACGCTTGTCGAAAAGCCCCGAAAGTCTGATAACCAGTCTTACTGTACACAGTGTTACTCAGTGATTGGGTTGTGGAGATCAGATAAGTAGTCGCTCCTTGTAGGTAAAAATACTGGTATTCAGCTGCAAACGGTTAGACTGGAAGCCGACCCTACATTTCAATTGGGAAAAGGACCAGCCAGGCAGATGATGATTTATCGTAAAGAGCACGTCAAGTAGACGATAATATGAATTAATATGTAAGATATATAAAGGATTCTTTCAGTTCTTTCATGACCTCCTCGTGTGAATCTTCTTCTTAGCGTGTCGATGGCAATCTAAATTGTGTCAGCCCAGAACTGAGCTACTAGTTTGGCGCTTTCGGTAGCGTCCATCAGTTCCTGAAGTGAACAAACAAAACACAGACACGCAGGACACGATATTAAGTGCCCCACCGTTTGTAGAACAGCACCACATTTACACTGCAGGGCAGAGTCATTAATGAATCTCCACCTGAGCAGGTTTTCCTTGCTGCGACCAACCTGGGTCCGGAGTCTATTTAAAGACTTCCAGGTCAGCCATGGCAACTCATGTCCAGGGGGAGATTTTCAGCAGGTGGAACGAATGGGTTACGTAAGGATGCACTACCTCGCCACAGCTTTAGTCTTTCCGTAGACCGCTCGCCAGTGAGTGGGGCGCCAGTGATTGGGGCGACACACTTCAGAAAGCTGTTTCGGCTTTTCACCCTATGCGACATGAGGGTATTTAGATGTAAAGGGTGTCGTGTGTCTGAAATCATTTTGGCTCTTTCGCTAGAGCTCGCCACTGTTCTGCGAACTTCTGGTGGCGCTATTCCTGCCAGTGGGTACAGCATCTGTACCGGGGTCGGTTTAAGGCAACCAGTGATGATCCCGGCACGTTTCAATAAAGAAAGTTCATTCGTTTCGTTTCGTCTGATTAAAGAAGGACAACCAATAAGGGATATGAACGTAATCACCACACTAGGTAACCGTAGTGAGATCGTATTGCAAGAAAGAAGGAGAAAGAAAACTGCAATCACCAACTGTTACGATAAAAGTGGTGATGAATGAGTGTGAGACCATTTGGGCGATTTATTGGTAGCTTAGTATGTGATAACTTAGCTACCTACAGTATGAAAAATGACACTTTTTTAAGTACATAATCTATTGTTATTAAAAAAAAAAACACCCATATAAAATACAGCAGCTAGCAGCTGCGTCCGGTAAGACTGAAAGTCGATGTAGTTTGGCTAGGCTAGAGATGCTAGATGTTGTTTTTTTCTTTTCATTCTATTTCAAGTCGAATAAGCCCTTAGCTTATTCGACTTGACTGAATCCAATGCTCTGGATTAGTAGTCGTCGAAGTTTCACTGAATTAGTTATTGAATCAGACTTCGAAAGTCGTCGTTGTCCGAAAAAGCGCCGAAGTCCGACACATCGTGTATTTTCTACTTTCTTATTCGGTTGTGTTTTATGAGGTTAATGTCTGTTTTCTGGAGTGATGAATATAAATGTTGATGATGGATGGAGAGGGAGAGGTAGACCAAGGAACGAATGGATGGATTGCGTGAGGAATGGTATGAAAGAAAAAGGAGTAAATGATAGCGTGACGGTTGACAGGGGAGAATGGAAGAAAATAACGTGTTGCGCCGACCCGAAGTAACATGGGACAACGGCAGGAAAATGATGATTTTTAGCAAATTTAATAAAGCGTTATCGTCCACCCCATAACTGGCTGGCTGTCCATGTAAAACACTGACATTCAGCTGCATCCGGTCAGACTGGACCCCAACATAGTTGGAAAAAGATAGGCAGATGATAGGGTCTTATGATTTTACCATCGAATATCCACTAATGAATACATTTTTCGTTCCACTTCGAGTAAAAGACTAAATGAATAAAAAGCAAACAATCTGATACCAGGTTTATACGGAACATCCTAAAGACTAAAAAATCAAACGTAAAATTTTATTGCCATAATCACCAAATCTGGCTAAAATAACGGTGATTAGAATTTGTTATTGTTAGCAGCCCAGGGGACACTGCCTAGCCTCTTAATATTAAACCTTAGTCGTCTGTTATGACACCATAGACTACAAAAGAAGAAGTGAGCGATAGAATAGTTTTCTCTATGTAAGTCCATCATTTATTTATTGACTTAATGTTTGAATGGGAAAGTGGATGGTTATAAGAGTAGAGGAAGACCAAAGAAACTATGGATGGACTGTGTGAAGGATGATTAAGAAAGGAGGTACCTAACTGCTGAGATGACGAGAATAGTGAAGTTTGGAAAAAGATGACATGGTGCGCCGACCCCAAATAAATTGGGATGAGGGCAGGAAAATTAAGATAATCAGTTAACGTCAATAAATTTATTAAGCACTCAGAAAACCAATCATGTATCGAGTTTTACGTACTTATTTATATATAAGTACCTAACACATAAGCACACGGTGTATGGGACATCAGCTGGCAAGAATAAATACTATACACCAGTGGCGAAGTTTCCATACAACTCGATTCCTACCGGTTTGCCTTTGAAAAATGGCACAGTCAGTATTCTATAGACAAGTAATATAACCACATTAAAGATATCATTAGATCTACTCCGGCTTACCTCTTACAAAATTGACCCTTCGCTACTGCTAAACACTCTAATTTAATATTTCACCTGCTCTTTAGGATTACGCTAGAGGGCAATTGTAATTGTTAGGATTTCAGAAATACCCTACAAAAACCATTTCTGGTAAGTAGGTTTTCCTGTGTCCGGCGATTCTATTTTTAGGTCCTAACACTGCCATAGCAAAATGATAGAGATATTCCACCCTTTTTCCTCTTCAAAATTTTCTCATTGGGCAGCATCCCGCTAGTACTCCGAGAAGGGGTAGACGGAAGTATAATCTTAGTAGATCTTCGTTTTGCTAGTTATTTTGTAAACCTCATCAGACCACATGCACCTACCTAGTAGGATGAGAGCACAATTAAGTTTAAAGCATGTCTTATTTTTAAGCTTTTCGTATGTTGACTTTTTATATTTCTTATTTTGTTTTGCCCTGTGCAAGACAAATAAATACTTTTTGTTTCTATTTAAACCTAGGTAAGTAGGTTTACATAGATTTTCTACTTATATTTTCTTACTTCTTAAAAAATAAACTTCATTCAATTGGCCTTGACCTAAACCTTGCAAAATGTGAACTGTATTTAGCGGACTGTACCAACAGACAACTGACTATTCCTAAATTTAACGTAATAGCCCCTAACATCAAAATTATTGAAAAAAGTTCTCTTCGTCTCCTTGGGTCTCCAATCTTCGAGAATTCCTTTCCCGATTTTATCAAGGAAAAAATTCAAAATTTCAATGATATTTCGGAAAGGTTGCTCCAAATTAATATGCACATAACATCAAAATTATTGAAAAAAGTTCTCTTCGTCTCCTTGGGTCTCCAATCTTCGAGAATTCCTTTCCCGATTTTATCGAGGAAAAAATTCAAAATTTCAATGATATTTCGGAAAGTTTGCTCCAAATTAATATGCATTCGGCCATCACCCTAATCCGTTACTGTTGTTTCGGCCCAAAATTAACATATTTCCTACGTGCTTCCCCTTTATGGAAGCACACTCATCTTTTGGACAAAATGGACCAAATTATCAAAAATACTATATCATCCGTTTTAAATGTGGCTTTGGACGACCGTGCTTGGATACAAGCTACTCTTCCCATTCGTATGGGAGGACTCGGCGTCCGCAAAATTTCTAGTATTAGTTTACCGGCGTTTATATCTTCGGTCCACGGCACTGAGAAATTAATCAGGAATATCCTGGCTTCCACACTGATTGATTTTGATGTGCCGTGCTTCTCCGAAGCTATTAATGCCTGGAAACTCGCTTGCCCGAATTCTGAAGAACCCGTCCATCCATTTTCCCAGAGACGTTGGGACGAGCCGCTCTGCAGAGTAGTTCAGAACAATTTACTGCTCACGTCTGCTACTACTGCTGAGCGTGCGCGTCTGCTGGCTGTGGGTGAGTGGGAGTCGGGTCTTTGGCTTCACGCACTACCGTCGTCGAGCATAGGCACTTTGCTCGACGACACTACTTTCCGCCTTGCTGCTGCTCTACGCCTAGGCGCCCCTTGTTTTTCTCCTCATCGCTGTCACTGTGGTGAAGCTGTCAACAGCTTTGGACACCACGGCCTTTCATGCAGCCGAAGTGCGGGCCGCTTTGCACGGCACGCGAACTTAAATGATATCATCCGTCGAGCTCTTGTCACCGTCGGCGTTCCAGCTTTATTAGAACCAAATGGCTTGGCACGCGACGATGGCAAGAGACCGGACGGCATGTCTTTGTTTCCATGGAAGATGGGTAGGCCTTTAGTGTGGGATGCAACTTGTGTCGATACTCTTGCGCCATCCCATCTTCCTAGCTCATCGTGCTGTGCTGGGGCTGCGGCTGCGGCTGCAGAGAACCTCAAGCGGCGTAAATATAGTAACCTTATTGGTAACTATATTTTCGAGCCGTTTGGGGTTGAAACTCTGGGTCCGTGGGGTCCGAGTGCTCACAGCCTTTTCAAGGACATTTCTAAACGTTTAGTTGACTCTTCCCGTGACCCAAGGGCTGGCTTTTACCTTGGCCAAAGGCTTAGCGTTGCCATACAGCGTGGCAACGCCGCCAGTCTTTTGGGTACATTACCAGTTGACTACGTTGAGGAGGAGTTTTTTGACGCCATTTTTTAAGTTTATTTTTAAGTTAGTTAGTTAATATAGGTTATTTTAATTTATTAATGTATATAATACTTTAGGGAATAAACTTATATTTTAAAGAGGTAAAGTTTGGATGTAGAAGAGGAAGGTACTTAATCTACGAAATTAGGTACTCATCCGATTTGAAAAATTCTTTCACTGATGCAAAGCTATAGGTTTCTTCGACACAGAAATCGCGGACAGAAGCTCACATAAATATTATCTAGTCACCAATAATTAGGTTGGTACAAATGCCAACTAAAAAGACATCCCTAATAGGAGTTTAACAGATAAATAAACATAATATCTGTAATCAAACAGGATTAGGTAGAGGGCACCTTATAGTGCACCCACATGTCGCTAGAGCCTATATTTCTGCCCCATGTGACAGAGGGTGAGCCTATTGCCATCAACCGACCACCAATCCAAACCCCAGGCTCTTGCTGAGAAGTACCTGGTGTAAAAAGAACCCAAAAACACTTTACCAAACAAAATATTTGTATGGCCTACGGCTATTTGTGTATGTAAGTTTTAACGTGTGTAAACGCACACATCTGGCTAAACGCGGAGATGGCCGATGGAGCAAGGCTTTACCGAGTGGTGGCCAAAGAAACCAGGGCCGTCCTAAAGCTTGGGTCGGAAAATACCTGGATTTGGGAAGCACTAAACCGGGAAGTGTGGCAGAAAAAAGTTGAGGCATACCCAGCAGTAGCGAAGGGTCAATTTTTGTAAGAAGTAAGCCAGAGTATATATCTTTAATACGATTATATTATTTGTCTATAGAATACTGACTGTGCCATTTTTCTTCGCCACTGATATACAGTAGTGGTTGATTCCGGGCTGATATGATGATGAAACGCACACACGATACAGGAGAAACTCCTAGTGTGGTGCAACGTTTTTCTTAAAAAAAAAACCCTGCGAATCAAACGTCATGCTCACGCATACATTAGACTAACGAGGTAGGTACTATGACTTTCTTTCTAGAAAAACCGAATAAAATCTGTTTTTCCTTATCTGTTCGGAAAAACCACTGATATAGGTAACAATCTGTTGTGTTGCTTTGCAAAAACTAGTTATTAAAACAAGGCAAAAGATGCACATAACATTAAGTCGATGAAGGCACCTATATATTTATTATTAGACAATTGTCCTTCAGCCTTCCTTAAATTTACGTCAGCCGTATGCACGATGACCGCTGGGCGAAAGTCTCCACACGATGGGTGCCAGAAGACGGACGGCGCCGCCGAGGCCGGCCCAGAAAGAGGTGGCGAGACGATTTGGACGCGTACCGCGAGGGCTGGCCCGAGGAGGAATGTACATGGAAGGAATTGGGGGAGGCCTTTGCCCAGCAGTGGGACAGTACAGGCTAAATAAAAAAAATTGTCCTTCAAGTCATCGCTACGGGTATAGTTGAGAATACTGCTCGCCATCTTCTTGGTAAATCGGACTAGATGCTTTATAACTTCCAAGTGATTATGCCTTAACTATTTAGCTTTAACTAACTTTTAATATTTTCAAAGCCATATTGTTCATATTTTTAACGGGTCTGAACGCGGGTATAACAAAAAAAACAAACCCAATAAGTTGTAATCCTATAAGTATGTAATGAGAAATAACAAAGGAAGTAGATCGTTTTATGTAGCAAGACTAATACCGCTATGTATTCCACTTTTTCTCTAAGGTTGGCCGGCTTGCCCGCGTCTACCAACCCAGGGTGTCTGTTGGAAGTAGCTACCGTAGTACCGCAGTAGCACCGGGTCTAGTCCATTTTGATTTAATTCATGTTTAAGTTACCACCTAAGGTACGCAAGCAATGCAAGAAATGGTTGAGTACTAAGACTAGTCTTCTCTCGTAGCAGACGTAACATGCTGTTATTTTTAAAAATAACAGCGCGTCAGCAAGGTGGTAGCGGGGCTGACTGTCCAATCTCAAATGACTAAATACGTTTTACTCTAAACGTATTTAAAATATCACTCTGTCTCTTCTTCTATAAAAAACAACAAACACAACGATGTTTTAAACTGGTTTAGTGTTAAATGTGTTAAGCAATTTGTGGTGCAATTGGGCGTTAAATTATCATTAGTTACTTAAACGAGGTAATAAATGCATTATCATACCAAAAGCCTATCTACCAACATAACAAAAAGAAATCCAAGATGCAGCGCTACAAAGACTGCTACGTTAAAATCAGAGCGTGCGCATCGAGTGGGCGGATTGTTTGGTGACGTCACGTGAAGGCCACGTGGGACTGTGTTGCGAGCTCCTTTATAGCTTATGGCTGTGTATTTAACGTAGATTTACTTCATAATAATTGTAAGCCTTACGTTAAGGTGACGTTAATAAAAAAACGATTTCATCAAATACGATGGAAACAATGCGTTCGCGTAATTAGAAAATGCTGTTGGTCCTGCATCTGATCCCTCCTGCTATCTACCGCATACTTCCTGCAAGTTTTCATCCCTTAACCCTTTTTAGGGGATGAATTTTTAACAATCTTTTCTATTGCTCACCTTCGATATAAAAGTAACTCTTGTGTAAAATTTCATGCTTCTAGAGTCTAGCCCAGCAGTTTAGGGCGCGTAATCTATCAGTGAATAAATATACAAGATTTGAATTATTGATTTTGATTATTTTGATTTGATTTTAATTATGAAAAGCTATTACTTAATTGACGACTTTCTAAATGATGATTCACTGACTGATTGATATATTCTGTTACTACATACTACTTTATTATTATTTACTCTAATTGACATATTGTTATTCCAGTTGGCATAATATTATTCTGTTTGACATTACAGATAATATTTTTTATTACTTTGACCATATTGACATTTTTTTAATTTTTGATTTTATACAATTCCAATGACATGCCCCTTATTTTAAATTTATAATGGTAAACAAACCATTTGCATGCCCATGTGACGGCAAAATGTGGAGAACCTCATTATAAAAGAACATCTATGTACCTATTACCCATGTTTGCAAAGAAATAAATGATTTGATTTCATTTGAAGTTGAAACACTAGTGGCATGTTTGTAGGTGCCTGCAGCATTACATTTTGACATACGTATTTTGAGATTGGATGGTCATTGACCACCTAGTTTCCGAAATATCTATGTGTCAGCATAATCTGCGTAATAACGATCACAAAGCAACAAACCGCCTCTCTTTGAAAGGAACAGAGCCGAAAGCCCGTGACCCGCGGGACTGGGATGGGTATATGTCACAAATGTCGTCGTATATAAGGTCTACTATTCATACACGAAATATTTTAAGAGTAACTTCTATAAGTCGTAAAGTCGCCAGAGCAACGAAAAAAAAAAATTATCTGAGTGTTTTTTTTTTCGAAATTATTATAATTCTAAAAATTTTTGAGACTTTTTGCATAAAATCTTTACTCCCATATTCTAAAAATGACACTAGATAAATACGACGTAGTAAACTAGCGTAATGGATGTTCAAAAATAAGGAGCTAGTATTTATTTTGTGGGTCAAGTAATTTTAAATTATTTATTTTTTATAAAAATATACTCAGATTAAAAAAAAATAATCCCTTGAAATGGCTTTGTTATAGCTGTTAGATGATTCCCTGAAAATATTTCGTGTATGAAAAGTTAGACCTTATATATTTTTGATTCAGGACATGTAGTAAAGTGCCTTCGGGTCGCGCCCGCTTGGTGACGTTCCCGTTTGGTAGCGCTACATATACTATAGCGGTGTATTGCTTGCACCGCACTGTCAGTATGTCAAGTCTAATATTTAAGGAAAGTAAATATGTATTTGTTTGAAATGAAAGTATGATAAGTAATTTAAGATTTTTGTAGTGTGTATTTATTATACATAAGGTCTATCTTTTCATACATGAAATTTTTTAAGAGTAACTTCTATAAGTCGTAAAGTCGCCAGAGCAACGAAAAAAAAAAATTATCTGAGTGTTTTTTTTTTCGAAATTATTATAATTCTAAAAATTTTTGAGACTTTTTGCATAAAATCTTTACTCCCATATTCTAAAAATGACACTAGATAAATACGACGTAGTAAACTAGCGTAATGGATGTTCAAAAATAAGGAGCTAGTATTTATTTTGTGGGTCAAGTAATTTTAAATTATTTATTTTTTATAAAAATATACTCAGATTAAAAAAAAATAATCCCTTGAAATGGCTTTGTTATAGCTGTTAGATGATTCCCTGAAAATATTTCGTGTATGAAAAGTTAGACCTTATATATTTTTGATTCAGGACATGTAGTAAAGTGCCTTCGGGTCGCGCCCGCTTGGTGACGTTCCCGTTTGGTAGCGCTACATATACTATAGCGGTGTATTGCTTGCACCGCACTGTCAGTATGTCAAGTCTAATATTTAAGGAAAGTAAATATGTATTTGTTTGAAATGAAAGTATGATAAGTAATTTAAGATTTTTGTAGTGTGTATTTATTATACATAAGGTCTATCTTTTCATACATGAAATTTTTTAAGAGTAACTTCTATAAGTCGTAAAGTCGCCATAGCAACGAAAAAAAAAATATCTGAGTGTTTTTTTTACGAAATTATAATAATTCTAAAACGTTTTGAGACATTTTGCATAAAACCTTTACTCCCATATTCTAACAATGGTTGACTGGCTTATATATACTTAAAATTCAAAGTCCAGATTGACTGACTGACTGACTGAATAGGTATCCAATAAGAAAGGGTTTTTTTGAAAACCTAAGAGCTTGAAACGGGGTGTTGAATTTTTATTCTCGAGGTCGATTGACTTGAAAATTTGTGTCTATACACTTCAGTTAAAATTATGCGAAACATGTATCACAGTTTTTCCAAAATCGTCCCCTAATATAAAATTCAAAGTCTTCACGATATTATATCAACGCACAGCTTAAAGACATAACATTTGAAGGGTGTATTCTTTGTGAAGAGAAGATATCCACTAAGAAAGGGTTTTCGAAATTCCACCCCTAAGAGGGTGAAATGGGGTGTTTCATATTCTGTGAAACTTTTTATTCTCGGGGTCGATTGACTTGAAAGTGTACATACTCTTCAGTTAAAATTATGAGACACGTGTATCCCAGTTTTTACAATTGGATGGCCATCCATCCAACTGGAAAAACTGTGTTTACATTTTTCGCATAATTTTAACTGAAGAGAATAGACACAAATGTTTGTTACTCAATCACGCCAGAACGGCTGAACAGATGTTGATGAAACTTGACACAGAGATAGATTATACTCGGGACCACATAGATTACTTATTATTCAAGAAGTAAGATCCCGTGAGCAATTCCCGAACTCCACGCGGGCGAAGCCGTGGGCATAAGCTAGTGCATTATATAATAATATATTTAATTATTTAATCTAAGCAAAGAAAAATCAACAACATACGTTAGTATAATCTATACTATAATATTATAAATCTGAAGAGTTTGTTTGTTTGGTTGAACGCGCTAATCTAAGGAACCACTGGTTCAAATTGAAAAATTCTTTAAGTCTTGGATAGTTCATTTATCGAGGAAGGCTATAGGCCATATAACATCACACTGTCCTAGCGTATATCAATAGGAGCCGAGCAAAAAGAAAACAAATTAGAAGCGGTGGGTGTAATCGCGAGGCACAGCTAGTATACAATAAACTAAAAAAACATAAAATTTTGAATTAATAGTGTAGCATGCGCGTCAGCCGAAATGGGTTTGATGCATCTGGGGAGACCGATGAGGTTCACAATAGTTCTGTGCAGATAGCAGTAAAGATATGTGCAGCGTACGTACCTTAGACTGCGACCTGCACTCGTTAACCTTCCATCTGCCGTTCCTGATGATGATAATGGTGTTGGATGACGATGATATGATAGATGACAAATCTAATGCAAGGGCCACTCGCGGTGCGCGTTGGTCGGAGGTAGGACACGAACTCATAGACCAATGTTCTCACGATGGCGGATTCGGTCGTTCTAATGGTCGCGGGCTGCGTACCAATGTTTGACTTTTTGAAAATCGGCCTAAATAGGTAGTTCCAATAAATCTTTTGTTTCAAACTGCAAGAAAGAGATAGAGTTAATGTGAAAGCACATTCATTATGTCTGTCTCTGTCTACAGTTTCACAAAGTATTGTCTTGAAACCGGATTTCATTTACAGCTCAATAACAATTGCTAAGGATAGGGCCTAATCCGAACCTTTTTGTACCTGCACTTCCTTTGTTAGAATGTTTTACCTGTGATTCATAAAAAGGTTGGTTAAATTGTATTCTATGCAGTACTTAGTCATTAATATAGTAGTTTTAAAATGTAGAAAATAAGACGAACATTAAATAAATTCGGCACACCAGAACTTTTACTCTGACGGTGTGCTAAGGTACGCACGTTTGCAAATCAAGCTTTACAAAACCGGTTTATGCGGCTCCAAGTTATACTGGAAATGTACAGCTTCATGTGCCGCCGTGTGTACGTAATATCTACAAACATAACAAATGTATAATTATGTAGCATTGTCAAACCGGAGCGTTGCCAAACGGGCGCGACCCGTGCCCTCTTGGGTTTCAACTTGCGACTTACAACTCGTAAGTCAGTTATTTTTTTAAAACAAATGATCAAAATCAACCTCAAATGTGGTCGAAACCGCCCTTGCATATTTTTATTTGGATTATTCCGTTAGTTCGTCACTGTTCCGATTGGTTACCAATTTTTTTTTAATACACGATGTCCCGATATCTCATCATCCGAAAACAAATGTTTTTTTTTATCATAACTAAGCTTTTTTTACATATCGATATTTCCGATTCGCCATCAGTTTAAAGTGTTTTTGGGTGTCAAAAAGTATACATAGTAAGAAAAAACAGTATACCTTTTAAAATCAATTTATTAACAACCACTTCTTTATCTAGTACTTACACACATACACGTGTCACAATGACCGATGCACCGTGCATCATACCGTGGGTCATCTGACCTTATATTAAATTAAAGGACGCGGAGTTTTCCCAGAGAGCCGCCTAGTTGGCTCATAAATTGATATGACGTCATGTGCAATTGAATGCCAGCATCCTGCGGACCTGTTATCATGCGTTGTGTTGTGCTCAATATCTCACACAAACAGTCTTTGTAGCTAAGTTTTTAATCGACTACGGCGTAGCCAAAAGGATTTTCAATCTTACAGGTTTGTATTGTAGTGGAAATAACCATAATTTGATTATAGATACACTTTAGGTGTTGTGCGGTGCTGTTCAGATCCTGACTCGCCTACTGGACTGTCCTAAGTGTCGATACTTGTCATTACATCTGCACTTTTGAGGTCCTAATGACGCTGCTTTCAGTGTGGTCACGTACTGGGCCCACCAGATCTAAAAAAGTATCACATACTCGAATAAAAATAAGAAATAAGTTTGTGTGTCAATCAATATTTAGTAACTTTCTCATACATACAGACCTAAAATACAGATACAACAGCATGTCAGTCACAGTTTTCTTCAGCAAAAATTAATCGATTATAAATACTTAAGTAACGGGATTTAAAAAAATGGAGCTTAAGCCTTAATTGTGACAATATGGGATGTTGAATAAAGCGGGCGCTAGATAATATAAAATTCAGGGCGATTACCGTACCGTAGTCTAGTTATTGTTGTGGTCAACTAGTCTGTAGTCATGTATATATCGTGAAAGTGTTTAAAGATTATTAATCTAGCACATTTGGTAAGGCCATCCTTTATGCTTTTCATGGATATTTTAGTTTTCCAAATCTCATAAAGAGTCTTGTTGGGAAACTAGCTCTCCTGCCCGTCGTGCACAACTAATTGCACCCTCCAGGACCTGAATGAGGCAAACGACAGAGCTATCCAGGTCGCTTAGTAATAGTCGGACAAAATCTGAGTCATCGATTCGATAAGAAGAAGAAGTTGGTAAACTAGTTATTCGACTCTATTGTAAAGGATCCGCATACCTCACGTTGTGTGGTAATTTTTGACCTGACTGAAAGGGTAAAACAATCCTGGATAATCCAGGGTTCATGATCATTCTCCTGCGCTTATCCCAATTTATTTAGGGTCTCAGGGTTATTCGACTTAATATCCTGTGTTTTTTTTTTTTTTAATAAAATAACATGAATGAACGAGGACAAGGCTAGGCAGATGATGATGATAACTTTTGCAAAGACTAGTTGCCAGTATTTCGGGTTTCTGACTTCGACGTTACATACGACACGACGACCGTCAAAGATTCACGCCCATAAGAATGTACCTAATATGATTTAAACGCTTTTTGTTTAGTTCGGTGGTTATAGTGGAAACGCCAGGGTAACTCGCGAAAATCAAATTTTCTTACGTTTTTTGAATTACTTTTACGCATTTTTCATGAGATATTCATTCAAAGGGATTTAATGAACTTGAGGGTTATATGATGTTTTTAATTCTGTTAACATTCGTGTTACGGCTGCGCATCATATTTTTTTCAACATACAACACTGACCTGCAAATTGCAAAAATACGTAAGAAAATTTGAGTTTCGCTACCCTGGGGCTTTTAAGTCGGCATGGTACCAAAAGGAACACTTGACAATAGGTTTACCTAGTTCTAAGAATCAATCAATCTACAAGCATTTACAGATATGGGCGAATGAATCATTCAATGTCATTGTGTGTCAAAAATTAATCATTTTCCTGTTTGGTTCTGCGAAATTCCTAAAAAATCTGATCTAATAGGATTGCAAAAAAAATATGTTACTCTTGTTTTAGGTATTTAAAATGTTGTGCAGTTATGAAAACGACTTAGGTTTATAAACTCACCCCTCTTCCATGGGGGTGGTAGGTAGAAAATACAAAAGTGACCCTCTACGTGGAAAAAGGCGCATATTCATGTAAGTATGTATATGTTACGGTAAGTGTGATTAATTAAAAATTATTAATAATTATCCATCATTATTAATAATTACCGAAAGTCGAGGTAAAAGTAAGAAATTAATCACATTTACCGGTGATTATTAATAATGTAACCTTAGTACCGATAAGTGTAATAAATAAACGCTGTAAATGCAGAAAACTGCGGGTTTTTTTTTTGCGACATAAGTCTTTTTTGCAAAATTAAATAATTAATCCTAATAATAATAATTAGAGAGTACTTGGCCGTACTATAAGTATGTGCCCGACCCAGTTCTCGAAAATGGCAGTATCACATTGTACTGGGATCAATCCATCATCACTGACAGGACTATTGTAGCCAATAAGCCTGATATAGTGGTGGTGGATCGATCAGAGCGGCGCGCAATGATTATTGACATAACGGTCCCGCATGATGAGAACCTCGTGAAAGCCGAGAAAGATAAGAAAATCAAGTATCTTGACTTGGCTCGCGAGGTTGTCGACATGTGGGATGTGAACTCAGCGATCATTGTGCCGATAGTCGTCTCAGCCCATGGCTTAATTGCCAAGAGCCTCGACCAATACCTGAGGAGGCTCTCGTTAGGCAGCTGGATCAAGGGCTTGATTCAGAAAGCGGTACTCCTAGACACGGCTCGTATTGTTAGGAGGTTCCTCTCTCTGGAGCCCTGACCGCCGGTAGCTTAGACCCTGTTCCCGATACCGGTGGGCTACTATTTTTTATATTTAAAAAAAATAATAATAAAAAAAAAAAAAAAAAAAATAATAAATTTTATTTTTTTTTTAATTTTTTTTTTTAAATGTTTTTTTTTATATGGTTTTTGGTAAGAAATATTTAAAAATGTAATTAGTGTGTAGGAAAATAAATAAAGGAAATAATTAGAGAGTACTTGCATAGACACAACCTCGTTGCCAGGATTATCCACCAGCAACTTGCTTTGAAGTACAACCTTGTGGAATCAAGTGCCATACTATAAGTATGTGCCCGACCCAGTTCTCGATGATGGTAATATCACGTTGTATTGGGATCGATCTATCGCCACCGACAGGACTATTGTTGCCAATAAACCTGACATTGTGGTGATAGATCGATTGGAGCGTCGCACAATGATTGTTGATATGCATGACGAGAACCTCGTGAAAGCAGAGAAAGATAAACAATTCAAATATCTAGATCTGGCTCGCGAGGTTGTCGACATGTGGGACGTGAGTACAGCAGTCATTGTGCCGATAGTTGTGTCGGCCAATGGCTTAATAGCCAAGAGCCTCGACCAACAACTAAGGAGGCTCTCGCTTGGCAGCTGGATCAAGGGCTTGATTCAAAAAGCAGTACTTCTGGACACGGCGCGTATCGTTAGGAGGTTCCTCTCTCAAGAGCCCTGACCACCGGTAGCTCGGACCCTGTTCCCGATGCCGGTGGGCTACTATTTTTTATATTTTTAAACGTTTTTTTCATGTCACTTTATATAGAAATATTTAAAAATGTAAATTGTATGTTAAGAATATTAATAAAGGATTAAATAATAAGTGGGCGACAAACAGTGGGCGAATACAAATGTTTAAAACGGCAACTTGAAAATACAAATTTGAGTAACTATGTAGTTGTTCAATACGATAACATAGAAAAAAATCAAGGACATAGAAAAAAACTAAAACAAGCTTATTAACCACTAGATTGTAGAAAAGGCGTAGTCGACATAGCCCCTATTTCTAGGGGCTCCTATTTCTGTTTGCAGGGTTTAAAGTAACCTAATACGAAGGGGATGCCGGGGTCTTAGTTCGCTCACTTCGCTCGCTCACGAGACCCCGCCATCCCCTTTGAACCTAACCTGTCCGAGCCGGGGTGCCACAAGTCCCGAGCTCGCTACGGTCGCTCTTTTTTCTTATGAATAAACGATTTGCATGTAAGTTTCTTTTAGTTATATTATTTGTTAGCACAATAACTGTGGTATTACAAATAAATACCTACTGGACAAATAACTTTGAGTCTTATTTTATTACTTTTACCGACGAGCGTAGGAATTATTAATAACAACTGCTAAAAGTGATGAATTTCAATTTTACATATAATATTCACATTTACCAAATCATGATGTAATTATTAATAATGATGGATAATTATTAATAATTTTAAATTTATCTTACTTACCGTAACATATATTTTACAGCCATGATGATTATGGTAAGAACATTGGAAACAGCCGACTTTTAGTTTGTTTGAAGTTTAACTGTTTAAACTTTTGAACTTATGTAAGGACACGGCTTACGTGGGTGTTCTAGCGCTCAGTGGGCGGACTACGTTAAATGACGTCATTTGCAATTGAAGGCTACGTAGCCTCTTGTTGTATTGTGTTAAACACTTAGCTTGTCGAGGAAAGATTAAACTTAAATTAACATGATTAAATAGTCTTGTTTTGATTGCGTGGAGGGCATTTAAGAGCTTATTGAGGACTTTTAGGAGAAGCAGTGTAATGCTTTCTTTTCTACACACTCCTGTAATTTTCAGAAAGTAATAATCTATACTTAATATTATAAAGCTGAAGAGTGTGTTTGGTTGAACGCGCTAATCTCAAGAACTACTAGTTCAAATGGTTTTTTTTTTTTAGTGTTGATAGATATCGAAGAAGGCTTTAGGCTATATAACATCACGTAACGTACAATAGGAGGGAAAATAGTATTTTGATAATAATTTCACGCGCACAAGGTCGCGGGCAACAGCTAGTGATCAATAGAATCTGAGATGCAATGAGACTAACTAAAATGTAATCGTAAGATACCTACATAAAACCTAATTTAAACGATTAGGAAGCCTCTATAACGCCCTTAGACTTAGGTACTATATGGGTTGGTAGGCCTTGGTTGACAAGGGCTGAAATCGCGGTGTATCTAAGGTTTTAAGTTTTTGAACTTTAATTACGGCTGCTATATACCCAAATGTATATCATTGCGTTGTATTTTCACCTAGATTTCCTGTTGAAAAGTTTCACGAGCCTGACAATTTATAATAATAATTGGTGTTTTAAAATGGCCGCTACCCGGTGACACAAAACCGCTTGTGGTGTTAATGTCGTGACTATTCTGTCAGTTTGGTGTGGTGTTAGTTTAGATCGGAATTCAACATATCTCATTAAAATTATAATGGTGAGTTATCAACGAGTCCAACGACGATTCTGTTTCAATTTATAAATAGGTCAATCGTCATAGTTATTTTTATGGAAAGAGGACATCGCTTCACCTTTAGTCTTATTAAATAATGTGATTCTCTTATTCGTTGAATTAGGTACCATACCTACTTAGCTTAGCAAAGCATATAAAAGGTGTAAAGACACCCTCATCGGAGCTGAGAGGCACTTGTTCTTGTCGTAATTGCGATATTTTTTTGTTCTGGACCAAACACATCTTCTAGTTCGGAGATAAATTGAAGATAAAAGTTCCAACGTTTTCAAACGTTTTATTAAAATAACTACAAGTTTAAAATATAACTTTAACTATGTCACTTTACTTTAAATATCTCCACGATACCTGTACTAGTCAAGTTTTCAATGTATCCTAAACCGTGATGTTTCACAAGGAAAAAAAATCGTTTCAAAGCAAACATTTTTGCGCAGTATTACTTAGTTTGATGTACAGAACACTTGATTGACGGCTTCGTGAAGGGTCCGTTCACATCCTGTATTTAAAGAATGTCTAGGATGGATAAATTACTACTCCTTCAAAAAGGTGACTAAGCAGAGGAACCTAATGTTTTGGTTCACTAGAAGTCACTCAATGTTTATAGAAGGTATGGTAAAAGTTATAAGTTTTTACACTGTCATGGCCACTAACATTATCATTAACACTAGAAACGGGACATACAACCAATAACATGGTAACATGATAAATATCCCGTTTCTAATGTTAATGGTAGAAAAGGTTGACTGGTAGAAAATGCCTACGGCATTAAGTCCACCTCTGTACTTTGTGCTTGAAGTGTTAAATAAATAAATAAATGGTAATGGTAAAAGTTAGGTAATTAGTCTGTAGAGATGCCGATGATTTTCCCTTACAGACATAGCTTAGACTTTTATTCTTAAAACGTTATATTAAGTTTTGAATTGACCCAGATGCATGCTGCCTTTCTTGTCATCTAAGTTAAACCGTTAATATCGAATAGTTTCTTAAAAGTATCTGAAACAAAAAAAAAAACAAGAAAAGTGTATTTTTCCAACACATTATTATTCCATGACGCAGACTCTGCGTCCGTAACCAAACTTGAACAAAATATATTTTGACCCGATTGCACAATGCACATGTAAGATAGGTGCGCACGGACCAATCACATGGCCATCACGTGCATTGTGCACGTAGATAGAGAATGGAGTTGTCAAATCAGTATTTTTCTACACAAAATACTGAAAAACCTTCAAACTCTACGGGCATGAAAAAAATATCACTTACAAGAAGAATTCTAGTTGATTATTTTGGCTTCATCAGCATTTAATTTACTTTGCTACATTGCTAATAAATAAAACTTTTTCAAACGTCTATTTGTCCACAATATCGCGATAAAAGAAATGCGTTCTTATCGATTCTTACAATCACCGATTGGAAATTTAAAAATAAGAGAATTCCTCTGATAACTGTTTTTTAAGCCTACGCCTGTTTATTAAAATTTTGTACCTACTATTTGAAAATACATGTGCAAGCAAACGCCCGTGACAAGAACATGTCAGTCTGCTCAAGGTCATCGGCGCGGCGTGCGAATTTAAAATTATTTTACCTTTTTTTGCAATTTGTCAATGCATCCCATTGACTGACTATTTCTTTAAAAAAGTCATTAGATGGGATCAAATGAACTTAAGAGGGTTGTATCGATTAATATAATGATTATTACATGTATTACTTAGTGAAGTCATATTCTTTACGGTCGTGAATCGTATTTTGTTTAACATAAAGACCTGACATTGACGGGGAAATTGCAAAAAACTTAAGTTTGCATCTGTGATTAGATTAGTTTATTAAGATGTAGATTATTAATTAAAAACTATTAAATAAACCATCAACAAACTATAAAAGGGAATCGAAAAACTCCTCCTCAACGCTGTCGGCTGGTAAAGTGCCCAAGAGACTGGCGGCGTTGCCACGTTGTATGGCAACACGTAGCCTCTAGCCATGGTAAAAGCCAGCTCTTGAGTCACGGGAAGCGTCAACTAGGTGTTTCGAAATTTCCTTCAACAGGCTATGACCACTCGGACCCCACTAAAAAAAAAGGAAAACAGAAAGCTTAACTAAATTTTAATTTCGCGGGATTCAGCATGGTTCGTGATGTTTGAAAGACGTTGTCAGGAGACCGCCTGTTGGTAGACCTTTCTGCCATTGTCTTTGGAAAATGTACTAAACAAAAACAAGATGGCGACGTTATTTTCGACTGGTCATGCGCCAAATGAATCACGATGCACAGTAGCGTAGGTAGTAGTTTTGGACAGTTATTGTAATTTATTATTGTTTAGGGCAATACTTTCTATAAAATAGAACCAACCACCGTTTTATTTAGTTCAGTTGTTGGTACGGTGACTGGGACCTGACAAAAAGTTTGGACATGCAAAGAGATGGACAAAATATCTTCTTCCTAGTTTACTTTTACGACTGAATATACTTAGTGTCTATGTCATTGTTTTTATTACGTGGTGCCTTGTCTATACTTTTCTCAGTCTACGAATGTTCACAGTGCACGTTCGTACAGGCTGCACGGATGTATTCGTTTCCTCCTCAGTCTAAACGAGGCAATTTCGTACATCCACCATCCGCTGATCCAGTTTATGCAACAATGTACATGCAATTTCACAATGTCGAAACAAATTGTTTACCTATTTAATTTTATATGATTCATAGGACTGACTAATTTGTGAGTGATTAATCACTAATCAGTCACTGCGTACTTAATAAAAGTTAATTACAACAAGTTCGCTGGCGCATGGGTATCTAATTGAGACATGGAAAACCAAATTGAGTTCCGCCAAACGCCAAAAAAATAACGAAAAGAAAAAAACTCAACTTATTATACTGTCACTTACGGGATATCATCCGTGATTGTTCATAATTTTGAGGTCCCGATATATCGATAGATATCCCGTAAGTGACAGTATAAGTTTAGTTTTAAACAGTGTTAGAATTAAACTCCTTTTATACAACATTATTTTTAGTATATGCGTAACCTAAATATAGTTTGTTCAGAATAAGTAACTGAATCGATTCCAATAATTTTTAAACCATGTTATATTTTTTCCCAAAAATATTTAAAAAAGTTAAAAGTTGGACACCGAGCGACTTTAAGTACCTATCGCAATAATTTAGGTACCTACTGCCAAATTATTATTATCAATGAGCTCAAGACGACGCTGGGGGCGCGCGCTGCATGGTAACCACGATTTGTGCGGACAACTAGATAACAGAACAAGCTTATAACTTTGTGATTTTTCATGACACAGTTTTGAAATTTTGTACATAGATTCTTTACATAAAAATACTAGACACGTGTATCAGGTTTCGCATATACTAAAACTAATGTTGTATTACTAACTATATGTGGAAATGGCCGATGGAGCAAGGGTTTGACCGAGTGGTGGCCAAGGTTGGGCCAAAGAAACCAGGGCCGACCTAAAGCTCGTTGGGTCGACGATATCTTTAAAGTCACGGGAAACACCTGGATAAGGGACTCAAAACCGGGAAGTGTCGCAGAAAAAAGGGGAGGCCTATACCCAGCCAGCAGTGCGTGATTCCGATTCTGATATGATGATGATAACGAACTGGGATTATTAGACAGTCATCGAAAAGTTCTCTCTCTTTGAGGAGGCGAGAATTTACACGACGTAACCTGTCTGTTTGGATTCAAACTTCTAATTGTTAAGTCGCGGCCGTCACCACGGCTCACTGCTGTTCTACGTCGGGGTGGCACACATCTAAATGTTGTATTAGCTAACAAAGAATACCTACTAGGTTAGACTGTTATTAATACAGGTGTTTTTAATAGTATTTATTAAAGGTACTACAGAAACATAATATAGCATTGCACCTGTAATTCCCGAAGATTTAGGCAGAGTACTACAGAAACGTTTTAAAATATCAGGTCAGATTATTGACTGAGCTTGTGTCAAGAAGGCACTCACGTTCAAGGCGTTCCGTATTTCGGCAACGACTTTCTCCACAGGAATAACATGAGCTTTCGGTAGCTTAAGATAGTCCAATAATA
This sequence comes from Noctua fimbriata, assembly GCA_905163415.1. Taxonomy (NCBI): domain Eukaryota; kingdom Metazoa; phylum Arthropoda; class Insecta; order Lepidoptera; family Noctuidae; genus Noctua; species Noctua fimbriata. The sequence goes on along the minus strand of LR990933.1, from coordinate 2,597,155 downwards.
CAAATATTTCTAGATCTTTTACTAACACGGGACCTGCAATGTATTGTACTAGAGCGATCACTGACGGTCGATCACTTTTCAGCCTTAAGCGATTTAAAAGACTTATAAAGCGGACAGTATATTTTCATACAAACAATTTGATCCCGAACATTTTCGATTTTGACACACGAATACCTGACAAGCGGGCGTGTGACCGACCGCTTTAATGAGTCCTCCGCCTTGCCCCATCAAAGGCACATTAAGCGTCCACAAAGTCCTAACAATATCCCACATGTTATTTGCTTTAAAATAACCATAATCCACGTAGGTATTACGATACTAACTGAACCAATCAGTGATCAACCTTCAGAATATTTCATTTAAATTGATACCTTCGCGAGGACTCATTAAAGCGGTCAGTCTATAGTGTCTAGTGACTAGACAGATCGATTTGTTACTAAGTAGTAACAAGTATTGGATTACGATTTTCGTCGTCTTGTCTTGTATCGCTCGTAAATATTTGAATGTGTTTGACCTTACACTGTTTTAAGATTTCACGATTTACAACTAAACTTATACTGTCACTTACGGGATATCTTCCGTGATATACGCGATCATGGCGCTTGCAACAGCGCCGAAATATCGGGAGCTCAAAATAATGAACAATCACGAAGATATCCCGTAATTGACAGTATAAGCCTTTGACCTTATTATACTCAGGGCATAAGGGTGAAAATTGGTCGACCGTCAGTCAGCGTACTAGTGCAGCGTCAGTATGTGCTAACCCCTCAAGTTTTGTACCTAACTACGTGCTTGATAGGTGCCTTAGACTATGGTATTATTATAGGGTGACAATAACAAAGAAAAACTCCTGAGTGGCGCGAGACACGATCTAATAATATGTGATACGTAACCTTTATTAGCCAGTCGAGCGTGTGATTGAATGCGAGTGACAATGCCAAATATATATAGATTTTGTAGCGATTTACCTGTATCATTAGTATCGATTGGAAGTTTATTAGATACCGAGTGATATGTTTTTGAGAAAATAATGTGAATATCTAATAGGTACCAGCTTTTTATCGCTGATTTGCTCGCGTTATGGACGGATCCAACGGGAACGTCCTCTCTGTGACACTAGGGGATATTGTAACATAACATAACATCACGCCTGTAATCTCCGAAGGGTTAGGCAGAGGTGTACCTAATAGAATACCGATATTTCGCCAGTTATGTTTAAGTGTCATGGAATAGAGGGCCTATTGCCATCAACCGGGCACAGATCTAGACTCCGTGGCTGCTATTGAGAAATTCCTAATTGAAAAACACAATAACACTTTGCCCGACCCGGGAATCGAACCCAGGACTTTATTTATTTATTTATTTATTTATTTATTTATTATAGGCTTCTCAACAATGAGTACACTATACTATATAATTTGTACATTTCAAACTTAATTCTAAGTGCCCCATTACTTATAGAGAAGCACAGCATGCACTATAATATTATGCGCGGGTATTAAAATAATTAATCGATTTTGAATAAATAATACATTAGCAGAAAAGTTAAATTAAAGCTGAATTGATTACAAAAAATAAAATCTAAATTAGATACTTAACACACAAAATTAAATTAAATTAAATTAAATTAATTAAAATAGATTAGATTTTAAAAATTAAAACTCACTCACTCTTTATACTCAGCAGTCGCGCTTGCAACCACTAGACCAACGAGGCAGTCAGGGATAATATAGCGTCCCATTGGGGAAAGAATTTTAGAAATCGGATTAGTAGTTTCGAGGATTACCCTCCACATCCAAACTGAACCTCTTTATAATAGTAAAGAAGACTAGCTTAATCCCACGGTTTGCCCGCTTAGAGGTCGGGCACATAGTGTCAGGATGTCCTCACCCAGGACATATTCTTTGCATGCAAGGCAATTTCTCTTTCTATCCGTTCACCTGTTAGTACTTGAAGGTACCAGACGTATCAGTTACTTTCGCAGTCTTAGGTTTGTGTCATTATTAAGACTAGCTGTTAGCCCGTGACTTCGTTCGCGTGGAAATTTTGATTTGTATGTGTAAGAAAAAAAAAGTAACCTATGTGCTATTCCATACTATAATCTATCCCTGTGCCAAATTGCATCCAAATCTGTTCAGCCATACTGGCGTGATTGAATAACAAACGTCCATCCATCCAAATTTTCGCATTTATAATATTAAACTTATACTGTTACTTACGGGATATCTTCCGTGATTTTTCATTATTTTGAGCTCCCGATATTTCGACGCTGTTGCAAGCGCCATGATCGCGGGTTACGTGGGGAGGGGGGGCGGAAGATATTCCGTAAATGACAGTATAAGTTTAGTTGTTTAGTTGTAAACTGTGAAAGCTTAAAACAGTGTTTTATAATCACTAGTACTAGTATAGATTTCACAATAAACAGGCGCGCAAGTCTTTAAAATAACGCTTCTTAGAAATCAATACTTGGAGTATTGATTAAAACTTGAAATTACCCCGGCTTCAATAGATTTCCTCATCAAAGACGACTCCGTTCGGCAGTAAGGTGTGACGGGAGATAAACACAACAACAAACAGGATATCGTAGGATATAAATTAAATGAAACAATTATGTGATCGGCAAATGAAATTTAGTTTGGCGAAATAACCATGTCTGTTGTCATATTCTTAAATATATTAATTTACTGAGAATGTCGAACAGCCTAGACAGCTAGTTTAGATTCATGCTACGAGAATCTCTTTTACAACACAAAGGTGGCACTATAATTTTTTATAGAAAATACTGTCACTAAAGGTGTTAAATAGGGGTAAAAATTTTGGCAATAGGATGGCCTTCTATTGACGAAATGTGGGTGTACTATTAGGTACACCTCTGCCTAACCTTTGGAGGATTACAGGCGTGATGTTATGTTATGTACGGAAGCTCGTCATTTATGAAATAAGAAACGCGAAATAGTGTTTTGAACTCTTTTTATAGGAAAAAGGTCATCCTAATTTTGAAAATTCAGGGGATGCGGCTGCGGAGCCTCATCAGTATCACAAACCTTAGCCCGCCTGCTGCCATTCACCTTGTGCAACTCCACCCGTACTGTAAGGGAACTGTCCGAAGCCATGTGCGTCGTCGCGTGGCCGTCGCCGATGTAGCTGAGTCCTGGTCGAAACTAATTTAATTAGATAATAATGGGAATTATCTATACGACGAAGAAGATCGCTTACTAGGATCCTGAAAAATTGCCGATAGGAAATCCCAACGGGTGATGGGATGGGTCGAGGACCCTTCTACCCTGTATTGTAAGCTAGTGTAGCTTATAATGGCTGTTTTCTACAAAAGTGCAATCCTACGCGGTCAAAATGTAAGAAACAAGTTCCGCCCTGTTTAGCACAACAGAATATTTAATATATTAGTTATATTTAATATAATAGATACATAATAATAGTTGATACTTGTAAATAATACATAACATAACTTCACGCCCGGAATCGAACCCAGCACCTCTTGCACAGCAGTCGCGCTTGCGACCACTCCACCAACGAGTAAATTCTTGTAAGTAATGATGTTTGAAATAACAGCAAATATTATTTTACAAGGAAAATCTTACGGAAAATTGTTCCTAATAGTAATTTTCACGTGCCACGAAGCCTGTGCGAAAGCAATATGAAATATTAGTCTATTTTAGTTGATTTATTTAAATCAGAACGTGGGATGTGGTGGGTAGTTCAATGAAAACGAGAATGGCCGCAAATCTAGACGACGAATAGACGGACGACCTAAGCAAAGTTTAAATGATAGTTCGATTGAATAATATTAACATAAGCTTATCTACTAAACTATGATAACTTCAATTATAGTTACATCAAGAAGCGAGCAGACAGAGTAAAAAAATACCATACATACATTTTACATTTTCAGAGTTCTGTAGCTAAATGTCAAAAACGGAACCCAAAACTGGTTGTTAGAAGGGAACAGCTAGCTACATATTTGTAGACCTACTTTTGTAGAACTAACCATTAGGGATAAACATTGATGATGATGGTTCTAGAAATCGAGACCTATCGTAAAAGCTGAAACAGTGAAGTCGCTTTTCGCGACCTGAACTTCTTATAACACCACAAGAAAGATTGTTAAAGCACCCGAGAACCTCCTACCAAGTTTAACCTGTATACAACAACCTGTAACATCAACTTCAAGTCGTTCGTGGTTCGAGCTCCAACTCACCATCTGCAGAACTTCTTGAAAGCGGACTTTTGGCCGAAAGGTGTCGTATACCGACGATTCCGAGGACGGTTACGCGACACCACGCAGCAGAACACGACGCCGTCAACGATTCGTGTCTAGTTTTAGTTAAATAAGGTTTTTTATATGTATTAGTTTATTATTTTATAAGATTATTTTGTGTATTTTTATCTAAGGGCCTCAGTTGCCTGATAATAAAATTATTGATTGATTGATTGATAATGCCAAAAATGTCTTTAAAGTCCTATTTATACCATGCAAGTTTCCCATAATAACAATATGACTTGCATCGTCCAAACACTGTTAAGACGCTGCCATTTTTATTGTTGCAAAGGTAGTATAGTGTGAGTCGCAGGCCATAGTCATACCAAAATTAAATCGCATCGTGTAAATTAAACAAAGATAAGTTACAAAAGCGTGCCAGATTCGGGGTTTTTATATTATTAGATCAGATCAGCTTATCATAACTATTTATTTGGGCACTGATTTGAAGTTGTCATTAGTCGCTCCATATAAAATACTTGCCTTCAGCTGCATCCGGTAAGACTGGAAGCCGACCCCAATATAGTTGGGAAAAGGCTAGGAAGATTATGATTAGCTCGAATATGATTTTGGGACTTAACTATCGCTAAGTCATAATTACTAACTGTCGAAATGTGGGTGTTCAAACCTCTACTCACCTACCTATTTGGCGAACACAGGCGTGATGTTATGTCACAACTATACTGTATATATCAAGAAATGACAGCAATTTATCACTTAGTAACAGCTGCTAGAACTCAGTGTATTCATAGACAACACAGATAACCTTATTAGCTCTATTTCCTACTGATATTTAACTTGCACGTGGTAACGAAACGTGAATTGAAATAAAACTATACAATATTCAAAGGTAAAATAATTCTTAGAGGATAACAACCTACTCATACTCAAGGTTATTCTGAAAGCGCCTGGTTAACCCGCGAAATTCCAATTTTCTTAGATTTTTTGCAGTTTGTTGAAGAAAATATGATTCGCGGTCGTAATACGCATGTATTTACAGAATTATTATCATTTAAAACTTGAATACAACCCTCTTGAGTTCATTTAATCCCATTGAATGACTATTTGATGAAAAAGTTAAATGAATTTGGAGTTTTGATTATTTTAATTAGTCGCTGTGAAGCCATATTTGTTACGGATGCGAATCATATTTTAATCAACATACAACCTGACACTGACCTGTTAATTGCAAAAAACGTAAAATATTTGAACTTCGCTGGCTATACTGGCGATTCCCCCCAACAACGTTCGCTATGAAACCCATACGCTTCGGACCTATCTATTATGTTTTAATTTGCCTATTTATTTTTTTTATAATATAATTGTGTGACGATCTGATCTCGTTTGTGGGGCGACCATGCCCTGATATCGCACATGACAGAGAGGTTTGGAAGGAGAAAGGGGAGGCCTTTGCCCAGCAGTGGGAAACTCAAACAGGCTAAAAAAAAAAAAAAAATGTGTAATCCCTAAAAATATTAATATGCTTAGGTACGTTTTCTGGTTACATTATTCTGTGACGGAAATTAAAGTGTATTGTCGCACATCCGGTACCAATCCTACATCGTAAATATTACCCAGTACTAAATGGGTTGTAGTGGTCAGATAGGCAGTCGCTCCATAAAAAATAATAGTATTCAGCTGCACACAGTTGGACTGGAAATCGACCCCAACACAGCCGCTACAGATATAAGATAATTGATAAACTTCCTTATCTGACTTATTGATAAGAAGCCGATGGGATTTTTCATAGGCAAAAATGTCGAACTTTCATACAAAGTTACATCCCTTATTTAAGCCCTTTAGAAGATGATTCTAAAAAGGAACACTTGTATGTTAGTTATTTTAAAATAGGAAGATGATGCGTCAGAATTGTGAATTTCCGTGGTCTTTGGTTTATATTTTACTAGCGACCCGCCCCGGCTTCGCACGCGTGCAACATATACATTTAAACCTTCCTCTTGAATCACTCTATCTATTAAAAACACCGCATCAAAATCCGTTGCGTAGTTTTAAAGATCTAAGCATACATAGGGACAGACAGACAGCGGGAAGCGACTTTGTTTTATGCTATGTAGTGATATGTTAGGGATGTTAAATGTTAAGGAGTTTATCAGTTCACCTATTACACCATATCATACCATGACCGTGGTAGGAACGTATCAGGCAAATAAATATTCTTTGTATTGAAAAGTATGAGACTATCTAGACTATAGTCTAGACCACACACACACTTACACACACATACTTTCTAGACCGTTCCGTCGCGTGCCATGCACGGTGCGCATCGGGACCTGCAAAATATTTTCGCCGACAATTGTTGACGCTTCCCGTTATACAGATACACAAGTATGATATGCTGTTGATACGTTCTAGTGGGCATAGTAGTCCGTGTCATGGTTTTCCCGTTCATAGCACGGTCATAGTATGTACGGTGTAGTGGGCAGACTTGTTTAGGCTAAGTATTCTTGAACATGTAGGAGTCTGTTAACATTTTCACACAAACATACAGCTATCGTTTCACTTAAAACAACTTCTGACATCAATAAAACACATTTAAAAGTACCTTGTAACTCCAGCTCCAAAGTTATTAGCAAAATAATATAAATTTCGGTAAAAATGCCACTTAATGTAAAGTTACAACATTTTGGCGTGGCGTTGGTCTATTAATGAGTTGTCCTAATTTAGTCCTGCGCACGAGGTCACCCCCCCCCCGCCCCTTGGTCTAACCTCGATACGCCGGGTATTGCCTACGTGGTGGCTTATTTACTTACTGTATATACATCATTTACTTACTTGCGAGTTACGAGTATATAAAGGTCATACTTTTGTTAGTAGAATCTGGTTTAGGATTTTGTTATATATGAGATACCTGTATCTCAAAAGTTCTTCCATTTTTATACTCGTAAATTGATTTACAACGTCAATTTAGTATCAATTCGTCTTTAGTTAAGTTAGTAAAAAGATGCTAACTTTGTAAGAATGTAAGGGATAATTCTTCGGTACTACTGATCTGATTCCTAAAATCCACTAATAGGATATCCTAATCCTAATCCCCGAGTGTAACAGGCATATTGAAAACGTTCCCGTGGGATAATTTCCAAACATAACACGGGCGTGGCCGCGGGCAAAATCTAGTAGCATTGACAAACTTACACTTTAAGTTATTTTAACATAGAAAATATATAATTGCGTAGCAACATACAATACGTATTACGTATAGGGTTTCAACAAAAGCAGATCATAATAACCACCAAAATTCAGGCGGACTACAGTTACACCTTTTCCGAAGCTTTTTGAGGAAAACAGGCCTCGTGTTATATGTTCTGAAGCAGTTTTAATTTCATGGATTATTTTCATGTTATCCGAAAAGAGTTCAACGGCTTTTTAAAATCCTTTGTTCACTGTGACCTCAAAAAGTCAGCCACGCGGACTTCTTCAAATGCGAAGGTAACGTACATTCCTATAAACTGATAAATAATGACAGCTGTGATTTGTGCAAACGGACTTTTGTGGATTGTTTAAATTCAAGTTCATTTTCTTGTCGAAAAAATTATGATTATGATTAGTACTAAACAAACATGCAGTCACCAATCGAAACATTAATAACTGAAAACAAAAAATTCCTACTAAACCAAAAGGTTGACTGGTAGAGAATGCCTTGTGTCATAAATAAATAAAACAAGTAGGTATGCATCGTGTTGTGTTCTCCAAACATTGACTAACGAATGGGCAGATATTTCTGACCTGTATTCAATGTAGGCCATCACGTCCTTTTGTGTGGCCCGTTTTCAGTTACAGTTCTCATCTGCAGTTTCAATTTGTTGATATGACGGCTGTTTATTCTGAAATACAGGCTTTTCGTCTAGCTTAGGCACCAGTCTCCCACAGTATAAAAATCGTATGTATTGTTCACGAAACCTAATGATGTACCTATGTATTGTGGTGAGAAATAAATCTTTATCTTATCTATCTATCTTATTATTCTGTCTGTAAATTTCTACTGCTGAATATTCTCTTGTATATTTGTTTTACATTTAAGAGTAAGGTTACTTACATACTATGGTAAATGATTGTCATGAATTAACATAATTATGATGACGACACTAAAGAACTGGTTTGTTTTTAAAATAAAAACTTTTTATTACCGCTCAAAAATATGTTAACAACTGATTTTGTACCTAAATTCGTCGTAGCGCGTAGCAATATGTAAACGTTTGTTTAGAAGTCTGTCTAGGAGGCTTCCAACGCTTCCTTCGCACCGCGAAGAAAGATTTATACCTCTGTCGTGGGCTCCTTTTTATTGAGTTAGCGTAACAACATTCATACTTCTGTTTAGGATTTTTCCTACATTGACGTCGCACCGCGTAGCAACAAACAAAAATGTCTGGTAATCCTCCTTTGCTGACGTCGTAGCACGTAGCACCAAGATAACTTTGGTTTAAACGCTGTTTAGACGCTTATACGCTGACGGCGTATATCTACCCATTCTTCTATGCTGACGGCGTAGCAACTTTCACACTTACCTCTATCAATTCCTCTACGGTGACGGCGTAGCGCGTAGCAACATTCACACTTACCTCTAGCAATTCTTCTACGCTGACGGCGTTGCGCTTAGCAACATTCTCACTTACCTCTAGCAATTCTTCTACGCTGACGGCGTAGCGCATAGCAACATTCACACTTACGTCTAGAAATTCTTCTACGATGACGGCGCGTGGCGTAGCGCGTAGCAATATTCACTTAAATGTATCAATTCTTCTACGCTGACGGCGTAGCGCGTAGCAACATTCACACTTACCTCTAGCAATTCTTCTACGCTGACGGCGTAGCGCTTAGCAACATTCTCACTTACCTCTAGCAATTCTTCTACGCTGACGGCGTAGCGATTAGCAACATTCTCACTTACCTCTAGCAATTCTTCTACGCTGACGGCGTAGCGCTTAGCAACATTCACACTTATTTATTTATTTATTTATTTATTTATATACACTTCAAGCACAAAGTACAGAGGCGGACTTAATGCCATAGGCATTTTCTACCAGTCAACCTTTGGGTGATGCAGAGACAAACAGTGGTAGGTGTAAATATATGCAAAAATTTAATTTATTATTTAGCTAAACTACAAGGATATATAAAATACTATAACGATATATCAAAATACTATAAATATATATCAATATATTATATATATGTAAATAGAAATTTACACGGATATACTAAAATAAAAAGACAAACAATGAAGAAAACATTAACGCTGTGACGAAACTGCCAGCTTTTTATGAATATACTCGCGAACTTTAATTTTGAACGATAAACGATTAGTTGCCATCCTGATTTCCTGGGGAAGCGCATTCCACAGAGAAATAGACTGAACGAAGAATGATCGGTGAATGAAGTCAGTGCGGTGAGAGGGACATTGAAGAATTCGGTTTTGAGATGAGCGCAGACTCCTATTATGATTGGCACAGATGTATTGAAAGTGGGGAGCAAGGTAACTAGGGGAAGAGGGAGAAATAAGGAAAGAAAACAAGGTGGTTAGCGCCCTTTGCTCCCTACGCTGACGTATGGGCAACCACTTAAGTAGAGACCGCTGCTCTGAGACATGATCATATTTACGTAGATTGAACACGAATCGAATGCAGTAGTTTAGAAGACGGTCAAGTTTGTCGAGCAGATCCGCATTCAGGTCAAAGTAGCACACATCACCATAATCGATAATAGGAAAAATTAAGGACTGTACAAGCATTGTTTTTGTATTAGGGGGTAGAAAGTTTTTCAATCGGTATAGAGCCCGCAACGTACCAGTAACCTTCTGGCTGACACGAGCGACTTGGGTATGCCATTTCATAGTTCTATCAATATGCATGCCTAGATCCTTTACATCAGCGCTAAATGGAACGACTGTGCCGTCAAAAAGAACTGGTGGCAAGGTTGTGCCGTCCAACTTACTGAGACTGCGAGAACTCCCAATGATGATCGCCTGACATTTATTAGGGTTAACTGACACACCAAATTTATCGGACCAGGTTTTTATCGACATCAGGTCCCTATTTAAACTGGTGATCAGATCAGCTATTTCGTCAACCCTCCCCTGACAGTACAACTGCAAGTCATCGGCATACAGATGATACGCACACTGAAGCTCAGAAGTTAGGAGATTAATAAAGATAGAAAATAGAAGAGGAGAAAGAATACCGCCTTGAGGAACGCCAGTTTCCAAATCACACCAACATGATGAGGAATCCTCGACATGAACTGACTGCTGACGTTCCTGAAGGTAAGAGGAGAACCATTCTAGTGCGCCGGGAGAGACCATAGCATGGGATAAAATGGCTAACAGGATGTCGTGACTAACGGTATTGAAGGCATTTGAGAAATCGACCAGCACAAGTACAGTTACCTTGGTGTCTTCCAGTCCTGCCCTTATATCGCCAGTCACTTTAAGAAGGGCGGAAACAGTGCTGTGCCCGGGCCTGAACCCAGATTGAAGAGGGCTGATAAGCGAGTTCCGATAGACAAAATTAGAGAATTGTTTGTGCACACAGGCCTCAAGCACTTTGGACAGAAAGGGAAGGATCGAAATGGGACGGAAATGGGTAGGAAGAGAGGGATTAGGGACCTTAGGTAGTGGACAAACATAGGCTTTGCGCCACAGGGAAGGAAATACTCCGGAAAACAGGGAAAAATTCACAATATGGGTAATCGCAGGTAGGAGATCATCCAGAAGAGTAGTGATCATACCACGGGTGATATTATCACAACCCACTGCTTTGGATTTGATTGAGAGAATGATTTTTTTGATCTCTCCCGGCTCAACTGGAACGAAGCAAAAGAGGTTAATATGTGGACGCGTAAGACCAGAAATTAAGGCTAAAGTTTGTTGCTTGGTTAAGCGATCCATGGTGGTAGTAGAAGAAAAATGACGGTTAAGCTCGTCCAGGTCGATAGAATTTGGAAGGTCTAAGGGTCGCGGTTTGCCGATACCCAGAGTTCTAAGAAACTTCCAAGTATCGGCAGAAGAGGAAGAAATTATATTATCCAGAATGTGGCGGCGTTTACCGTTGCGTATCATCTGATTGCACCTATTCCTTGCAACTTTGTATAGTGACCAGTACTCGTCAGTGCGATCCCTCTTGAATTTACGAAATGTACGGTCCCTACGTCGCATAGCCATCCGTATCCCTTCTGTCATCCATGGAGCAGGAGGACGTTTCAATTTAACTTTTTTAATAGGAGCATGGGTATTGTAGAGGTTGACCACAATATCATTAAATATCGCAACCTTATCGTCAACTAAAGTGGCTTCCAACATAGGCTCCCAATCAATCAAGGATGCATCCTCCTTGAGCTCCTCAACATTCATCCGCGCAAAACAACGCCTGTACAGAACCTTGGGTTTGGGTTTGGGAGGTTTCAGGATATATGAAAGGAAAATCATGTCGTGATGAGAAAAGCCAGGAGCGTCATGTTGACCATGGGAGGGTACGAGGGAAGGATTTGAGGTGAGGATCAGATCGAGCCAGGTGTCATCACCAGCAGTGTTATGGTGGGTAGGTTGGAGCGGCAACACGTGCAGACTAACCGACTCGATAAGATGGAGGAGTTTAAGGGATCGAGGGGCGTTACGGGCAAGTAGATTAGTGTTGAAGTCACCCATGATGATATGGTGTGCATACTCTGAACCCAGAGATTCAAGTACTGATTCGAATTCAGTGAAGTAATCAATAGTGGGAGGACAGTAAACGACACCAATAACAGTTTTGGCTCCTTTGACACAGACTTCAAGGAAAATAAACTCGGCAGAAGCAGAATAGTGTGATGAGGAAGAAGCAAGTATTTTATACGGAAAGTCACTACGGAGGTATATCGCCACACCACCCCCTCCCTTACCAATCCTGTCATTCCGTATAAGAATGAAACCAGTAAGAGGGTAGGTAGTGGACAGGAGATGTGGTTTAAGCCAAGTTTCGGAAATCAGGATGGCGTGAACGTTGCTGTTGTTAAAGGCGTCGTACAGCTCACCATAGTGGCTCGGAACGCTTTGAGCATTAATATGACACACATTCATCAACCTATTAGACGTATCATTAAATTTTTGTTGCAAAAAGTCACCAAGAGTATCATTGAAGGAACAAAAGCTTCCATCGCTTGAACAAGGAGCAGATTCATCCGCGGATAAAAAAGTTTCATTGTCTGACATAAAATATATACGTAATAAATAACAATAAATATATAATATATATGGAAAATTACAATTAAGCTGTTACTAAAAACAAAACAATGACTAAAAGGTGCACAACTCTGCACCACCCGCCAGCTAACACCAACACTAGAAACAATAAAACAAGCGTAGAACATGGCACATGTACACAGCAAAACACAAAATGAAAAGTGAAAGATGTAGTTCCCAGACCCAAAGACAAAAATAAAATAAAAGTTAACTAAAGAAAAAGAAGGAGATAACACACCCAACTGAAAATTATGTGAATGTTGCACATGGAACGAAACGATACTGATATTAAAATCTGTGTGTGAAACATTTACCAGACTCATCATTTCAAAACGTAAACTTGGAACGTCACTGTCACTTAATTATTTCAAAATGTCAATTTGACAAGCTGAAGCTGACATTCACCAACAATATACAGAACAATCACTCAAATAAAAGAAAAATAAACACAGTTGAAGGTATCTAACTACCAGTACACCTATTAATAATAAAGAAACAGAAATAAACAGTTGAGGTAAAGAACATAAGAAAAACAAGTATAAGACAGGACAACTACAAACTGGCAAGTAAAAATTTTGGAATCTATAACTACTAATCAAGAAACAACAATAAAACAACAAACACTCTGACCTATAATTATTTTCGTGTTGTGTTTTTCAGATTCGCGGCAGCACCATCTCTTCCAGTCGTAGAAGGAGCCGCGTCCGGGGCCTTGGGATACTGGGCTACCAAGGGTTTCAGCTCATCAAAAGAAATTACCTTGTGCCGCTTTCCGTCAGGAGCCTTTATGTAGATAACCCCGTCTTGAGTCCAACACGACCGCATGCTGAAGTGTTCCCGTGCCTTACTGAAGACAGTTTGCCTGGTCCTAGTCAAGAACTCCTTCATAGACATTTTGGAGCCTTTCAAGCCTTTTTTTGCCTTCCAAACCAATGACTTCAAGTCTACACTGGCAAACCTGACAAGGATAGGCCTGTGATGATCCTTGCTGAGGGCCCCCAATCTGTGACAGGCTTTAAGTGAAGATGCCGTGATGTTACTTAGTGCCAGCTTGGTATGTAAAACATCCAAGATAACCGCTGTGCAGTCTTCGTTGTCTGCTTCAGCGAGCCCTTGGATAACCAATGCTTTCCGTCGGTGCCTGGTCTCCAAGCCATCAATTTGCTTGGCACACTCGTTAATTTGGCTCCGCAGCAGACCAAGCATGGAGAACACAAGCTCCCGAAAGCCACGAAACTCCTCAGCTATCTTTGCCACTGTATCCTTGGCAGGACCGGCGCACTGTATCTGTGCCTCAAGCTCACCCATCTTCTTCAAGAAGTTTTCCTCCAGTGTTTTCTGCGCAGCCAGGACTTCGGCAAACTGTGACATTGTGTGTTGTGAAGTGCTTCTCAAACTGATAATGTGGTGTAGTTAAACAGCTGGCAGGTGGTGAATAATTACTCCTCTATGTCACATAAATGTGCCACAAACGAGAGTACTTGTTATGTAACTGTTGTGGAGTAATTTGTGACGTAAACTTTATAAGTTTTTCAATTAATTATATTATATATATTTTAAATAAAATTCCGTATTTTTAAAAACGTCTAAACTTTTTCACACCTACCCCCGAAAGTGTACACACTTACCTCTAGCAATTCTTCTACGCTGACGGCGTAGCGCTTAGCAACATTCTCACTTACCTCTAGCAATTCTTCTACGCTGACGGCGTAGCGCTTAGCAACATTCTCACTTACCTCTAGCAATTCTTCTACGCTGACGGCGTAGCGCGTGGCATCATTCACACTTACCTCTAGCAATTCTTCTACGCTGACGGCGTAGCGCGTGGCAACATTCACACTTACCTCTAGCAATTCTTCTACGCTGACGGCGTAGCGCTTAGCAACATTCTCACTTACCTCTAGCAATTCTTCTACGCTGACGGCGTAGCGCTTAGCAACATTCACACTTACCTCTAGCAATTCTTCTACGCTGACGGCGTAGCGCTTAGCAACATTCTCACTTACCTCTAGCAATTCTTCTACGCTGACGGCGTAGCGCTTAGCAACATTCTCACTTACCTCTAGCAATTCTTCTACGCTGACGGCGTAGCGCGTGGCATCATTCACACTTACCTCTAGCAATTCTTCTACGCTGACGGCGTAGCGCGTGGCAACATTCACACTTACCTCTAGCAATTCTTCTACGCTGACGGCGTAGCGCTTAGCAACATTCTCACTTACCTCTAGCAATTCTTCTACGCTGACGGCGTAGCGCTTAGCAACATTCACACTTACCTCTAGCAATTCTTCTACGCTGACGGCGTAGCGCTTAGCAACATTCTCACTTACCTCTAGCAATTCTTCTACGCTGACGGCGTAGCGCTTAGCAACATTCACACTTACCTCTAGCAATTCTTTTACGCTGACGGCGTAGCGCTTAGCAACATTCTCACTTACCTCTAGCAATTCTTCTACGCTGACGGCGTAGCGCTTAGCAACATTCACACTTACCTCTAGCAATTCTTCTACGCTGACGGCGTAGCGCTTAGCAACATTCTCACTTACCTCTAGCAATTCTTCTACGCTGACGGCGTAGCGCGTGGCAACATTCACACTTACCTCTAACAATTCTTCTACGCTGACGGCGTAGCGCGTGGCAACATTCACACTTACCTCTAGCAATTCTTCTACGCTGACGGCGTAGCGCTTAGCAACATTCTCACTTACCTCTAGCAATTCTTCTACGCTGACGGCGTAGCGCGTGGCAACATTCACACTTACCTCTAGCAATTCTTCTACGCTGACGGCGTAGCGCGTGGCAACATTCACACTTACCTCTAGCAATTCTTCTACGCTGACGGCGTAGCGCGTCGTACCAACATTGCCTAACCACATTTAAGAGCTATCTGCCCTTTGGTGTTATTTTATTATTTCTTATAATGTCAACAACACCAAAATCAATGCTTCCTCTGTAAGATTGCCAATTCAAATCAGGGAGGAGAGTTGACATCCCAACAGCGGAATATTAATTATTTAGGTGTTCATTAAGGTATCACCTAGTGTTAATGAAAACGAGCATTAAAATTGTAAATACTTCGACAAATGTATGTAATGCAGTGGGAATATAATTGATTAAAGCTTTGTATGAGTGAGCTCTCAAACGATGGTAGTTAATGCGGGGCTAAATTCAGTAAGAGAATAAGTTATATTTAACTAGTGGATACTAATGCTGACATCTATAAACATTACTTAGCACGCACTGTGACTTAGCGTTATTGTCATCACTATAGTATCTCGAAACGTATCTAACACCTGTATCTATAAAAAAATCAAAGTGATTACTTGAGTAAAAATGATGATAACTTAAGATACGATTTTTATTCTGTAGTTAATAATTGCTTGAAGTTAGAACTGTCAAAAGTTATGATTCTTAGCTTTGCTTTCTTTGACGGTTCTTACTTCGTTTAAATTCTTGTCGGTTGCACAAAAATAATTCCATAAGTAATTACTTAAACTCAAGTGATTACTTTAACTTGACTAAAGATACGGGTGTTAGTCAAAGCACGAGCTTAGTCATCTTTATAGATCTTGGCCTAAGACTGGTCACTGAATACTTTGATTCAACCGTCCAACCTCACAGACACCTTTCTCTATTCAAGATTGTGCATATAAGGACTAGTGCCTGTAATTCTTCATGTCAAAATAAATACAGATTTATGTTTTGTAGATATTGCGCAATGTGGTTTACTCAGTTAAAATCGGTCTTTCACAAGACCCTAAAGTGTATTTTACATAAGTATTTCACCTAGCTTAGTTTATCTAGGTGGCCTTTTTTTTACATCCCATTTTAAGTTTAATATATTTCATGTAATTCATAAAAAACTGTAATTACAAAACCTTTTTGTCAAACATTCAACACGCGTAGTGACAAAATGACAGATCAACAAAAGAAATCTGTCATTTTGTCGATTTTTCCGTCGACAAAACCCGTTTCTACGGTGGTCATGCTATGCGTGCAGGGAAAGAACAGCACTTCTTGGTGGTTTATTATACTTTTGTACGTGTCTATTTCTAAGAGCCCGTTATTATATTTACTAAAATAAGAAATTGTTTTCCCATAATTTTTACTATAGTAAGCCTTGTACTACTTGTACATTGTGTTCATTTTCATCGCTATGTTATTTTGATTAAAAAAAATAATAATAATAACTTGAGTACAAAATAACAGGAGCACCAAAACTAAGTCAGACAAAATTATTGATTGCCAAATAAACTGTAGGTACCGCAACAATTTTTTTTTGACAAATAGGATAACTAAAACTTTACTGTTTCAAATGGAGTACCATTTGGCAATAAATACATGATGATAATGAATAAACGGATAGGTATTTAGATCTAACACTAATTCTCTACGGATTCGTCGTTGCAATTTTAATAAAAATGGAGACACTGTTTACCAATAAATACAGATAACGTAAATATAAAAAATAATACTATATAAACACTTTTAAACAAACAACGTTTTAAATGAAACAATAAAACTCCATTTAGCTACATTCGCAACTTGACTTTCATCCGCCATGTTGCCAAAGAGTCATTGACCTCTTTACTGCTAAAACCGTAACACATCACGAACACACACGATCATAAAATAAATAATACTCTAACTACAAAATACAGAAAATAAAATGGACTGTAATAGGTTTACACAATGGGCAATCATTGGCCACACTTAACTTTGAGAATGAAATCTTATTCTGTAAATCCTTCTTTTGAAGGTTTCACTCTTTGCTGCTGGCTGATTTTACCGAAAAAAATTGTTTGGCCGCCTTTACGACCTTGAAAAAGAAAAAAAGCTATTTGTTTTTAATGGTGTTTTATGTATATTCGCTATTTTTATATTTTCTTGACAACGTTCGGCCAGTATTATTTATTACCTTTTTTTATTCAACCTTTATGCATCAAAGAGTTAAGCAGTAAATTAGCGATGCCATAAAATTGCGAAAAAAAATAAGTATGTTTGACAGGACGTAATAAAAAGACACATTTTTAATTGCAATACGTGACATGATATTATTTTAGTTACTTTCTTAGATTATTAATTGATTTAATGAAGCAATTATCTACTAAATAGTTTTAATCAAATTCTAAAAAAATTAGTGCACCTACTAAATTATGTAAAAATCTACTGGCTTACTGACTCAAAATGCGGCCGCACCCGGGGATATAGTCAATGGTTACCTCGAAGCATTCGAAGAAGGCAAAAACTGCTGCAGAAAAATCGGGTAAGTTAGTAGATAGGTGTTTGGTTTACTGTAGCTGATAGCTATACAAGGTGTAAACAGACCCTTCACGAAGCCGCCAACCAAGCATTCTGTACAGAAAACTAAGTAACTATACGCAAAAAATATTGCTGGGAAAAGACTGTTTTTTTTTGGGCAGAAACAAAAATCTTGCGGAAAAGTTTTAGCTTTGACCCTCAATATATCCGTAAATAGAAAGTTCCCAGGTATGTCGCAGAACAAAAAAATTTCGCAGTGACAGAACAAGTGCTGGTCGGCTTCGCTTTAATCATTTTACTTTTTAACTTACTGCTGCATGGAGGAGCTCATGACTAAATAAGAATAGCCGCTTGCCAAGTTTGGTCTGTGGATGGGTGACCATCCATTACATATTAAGTTTCCTCTGTGCCTCGGAAAGCACGTTAAGCCGTTGTCCCGGCTGTCATTTTTCGTACATATTTTACAGTCGTAGTGGCCTGAAAGTTTAAGCTGACAACCAGTCTTACCAAGGGGTATCGTATCACCCAGTACTAACTGGGTTGTGGAGGTCAGATAAGTAGTCGCTGCTTGTAAAATACTGGTTTTCAGCTGCATCCGGTTAGACTGAAAGTCGACCCCAACATAATTAGGCAAGGCAGATGTGACTTGTTCACTTACTGCGCAAATAACAAATTGGTACTAAAAATTATGAAGTACCAAACGTATTCCAGTTCTTATATTTTCTAACTACGTTAAAAGTTTATATTTTACTGAGAGAAACCCCCAATTGTTATGTGATTGAGAGCGTGTACGACTTACGGCATTTCATACAAACTTTTATTTTTCGAAATGACTGAACCGATTTTAATGAAACTTCACACGCAGGATACATAGCTCTAAAATCGGTTCAAAATAAGGACTTGAAAGTTTGTATGTAATGCCGTTAGTCGTAAAAGTTTCCAAAGATTTTTAACGCTTAAATAGTAAAAACAACAAGTATAGCTGTGTCGTCTAGGCAATCTACCATCTTGTTTTCGTAGCGAACGCATTATTCACGTTAACTTAAGTCTTACAGACAGTCTTTAAGGTTAAATTTATACTCTGAAGTTTCTATGACATGTCTTTTCATCCTACTTAAGCAATAAAAGCTTCAATTGAGTCTAGAATCTTTTCAAATAAATACTCGTAGTCCGCTGTTTAAAGAAAACGTGCTAAGTGAGTGTCGGACTCGAGCTCAACGGGTTCCGAAACACCAAACAATATATTTAACGCTCGTTCATAAGCCAATTTACACTCAACAGACAATTTTTTGTTTTTATTTTTATGGTATGTAATTAGAAACAAAATTACTGTTGCAGCACGATTTCGCGTGGTTGAGTTTTGGGCTAAACTCATTTGAAATTTTTGCCATCAATACGCTAAAAAGAAGCAAGATAAAGTCCCATATCTCAAAAAATCCAATATTAAATCTTATTCAAACTAAATTTTCATTGAAAGTTCTTTTTACGTTTGATAAACCCACATTTTCTCAGAATTTTTAGGACTTCTTTTAGGCCACTTCCATATTTTTTTTTATAATTTCACATCGTCTTTCTGTAGAGGTTCATAGAAGTCGCCTACTCTCCAAATTTCAACTGTGTGGCGTGTGGCCAACAGTTTCGAAGTAAAATGGCTGTGATATATGGATAGACAGGACAAATCTGCATTATTTTTTTACCATTTGTCTACTTAACTTTAAAAACTGCTATCTGATCCTACATTTTAATTTAAGGGATCGAGCACGTAAAGTCAGTGACTGGTTAATAAGATACCTTTACAGTCGGCCATTAATATAAGAGTAGTCCATTGTGTTTTTGAAAAAGTTTGGATTCGTGGGCGTCGTCTAATCTCTCTCTAAAATTTCATCTACCATATTAACACCGTTTTGTGTTATTGTTACTTTTTTATTATTTATTTATTTATAACAGCTTAGACTATCTTTACAGGGTTACCCTAATGCGACAGTTAAGAACTTAAACTAATATACTTACAATAAAAAAAAATCAAAATTTTAAAATAACAACAATATTAAATACTTCTACTATTAAATACTTCTAATATTAATAACTTCTTACTCAGTATAAATGAAACATAGACAGCTATGTTCAAGGAGTCACAATTATAACAGTTTTTCCAATTATTACCGAATATCTGTGTAATGGTAAAAGCTCAAATAAAAATGATTTGAAATTGAATTATCCACTTTTTAAGTGGAAAAGAGTTTCTAAGAAGAATCTTTAGGAGTTTTAATTTAATTATTTCGGGAATTAAGGAAACAATCTTTTATCGGATTTTCCTTTCTTGGAAAATCTCTTTACTTTGTGTTCTTAGTCTTGTGTTTTCAATTACTTAACAAATATTTTCTGTAGAAATCTCTTCGCTTACGAATAATTTCGGAAGAATTCAACAAATTGAAGTTCAACTTGTGCGTTGCCGTTTGACTTAATGATGATTATGGAACTTGATAATTAAATTACTTATCAGATACTCTTTGTCAGGCTTTCAGTCTGTATTATTTTTAGTATGGCTTTACTTTTTAAAGTTCACAAACACATTTTACGTATTTTTATGTTTGTCGCAAAAACTAAACGTTTTTCCAAAAGAAACTAAAAGAAAGGGCTTTTAGTTTTCTCTAAGTTCATTCTGAAAAAATACTTTTAATTTGGTTAAACTTCTGTCGCTATCACAGCTTATATATATGTAAAAACATTTGAAGATATTTAAAATAAGTATTAATTTCAAATAACTGTCATCTTTCTGAATAAACACTAATCTACTATCAACCTAATACATTTATCTTGCCGTTTAAGCAATATTGCTTACCTGCAACACCTTAAGTTTGACAACATGATTGCCTCTAAGACCTATCAAGTCAGGAAACTTTTGTGTCCTTCCCATGACTTTGACCCGCGGTTTCTAAGGATATGCAAATTCTATGCCTCGACTTTGATAGACCATAAACACTGGTTTATTGCTTTTATGGGACCTACATTGGCTGACACGTATTAAACGCTTAATGAGCTTTATTTGTACTTTACTACGGTACTTTCATAAACTTGTAACATTTTAATTAAAGTGCTTGCAATGGATGTTCCCACTATTGAAATGTTGGGACACAGGCCTCCTCTCTATGGGCTGCAATCCACCACACGGGTCCAGCGGCTCATCATGATATGCTGTGACTCGGCAGTAGTGTAGTTTTCTATCATCGAAGGAATTTTAATCTTTCTTTGATCAGTTCTTCCAGACATTATTTTTACCTCTAATTTAGTTTAGGTAGGTAAATATTTTGCCAAGTTAATTCACTTAATAAATTAGGTAGTACCAATATTATTTGCATATCATTACTTAGATAGTTACATCAAGTTAAAATGCTTATCTGTTTAGTTTGCGGCAATTTTCCTGTTGTGCTGGAAAACATTAGGAAAACCTGGAGAAATCCGTTGTTATTTTCTCATACGATGAATTCATATAATTCTGCAAAACTAACAGATATTTGTTTATATCCTCGAAGCTATGGCTCACTCATGAAATGATAAGTATGATGGACTCAATGTGCATCGAGACGCGAAAATGGAATTGCATGTGTTGCGTTTTACTGACTGCAAGATAGGTATTTATAACACATTTTTCAATATACAACATTATTTTTAGTATAATTGCGAAATTTGAATATAGTTTGTTCAGAATAAGTAACTGAATCGATTCCAATAATGTTTAAACCATTTTATATTTTGTCCCAAAAATATTTAAAAAAGGTTATAAGTTGGACACCGAGCGGCACTAAGTACCTATCGCAATCATTTAGGTAGCTACTGCCAAATTATTATTTTCAATGAGCTCAAGACCACTCTGGAGGCGCGCGCGCGGCTGCGCCGCGTGTTAACCACGTTTTTATGCGGACAATCAGGTAAAAAAACAAGCCCTAACTTTGTGATTTATCATGATACAGTTTTGAAATGTTGTACATAGATTCTTTACGTAAAAATACTAGACACGTGTTTCAGGTTTCGCATATACTAAAACTAATGTTGTATATAATGTTTAAATGTTGACTTATTGAGGAGCTCGTGGCTGAATAATAACAGCTGAACGGGTCGATCTTCAAGGTTAAGCCACGTTTGCCAAGGTCGGTCCATGGATGGGTGACCACCCATTATGTACTGAGTTTCCTCCGTGTCTCGCAAAGCACGTTCAGTCGTTGGTCCCGGCTGTCATGTATAGATCTGTGCCAGTCGTTGCAGGTACTAACTGAATTTTGGAAGTTAGATAGGCAGTCTCTTCATGTAAAATAGTGGCATTTAGCCGCATCCGTTGTGTCTGGATGGCACACAACACAGCTACGCAACATAGTTCTCTTTTTATCTACTCTCCTTTCGCATGTTTGCTGGAAGAGATTTCTTCAGAAATAAGCGTCACCTTTGTACCTATTTTTCTGTCCTTTCTTTTCTGTATTTAGTGTGTACATAAACTTTTAAATAAATAGTTGAGAAAAAGGTAGGAAGGTGATGATCCGCCCGCGGGTTCGCTCCCTTGCATGTCGGTAATCACAGGCTATGGCTTTCGTAGTTTGCACTAGGTATCGAATAACTTGCGCTTTCTTTGACTTTTCATGCATGACTTTTTCATTAATTTATCGACTTACAAAATTAGACAAGTTTTTTAAGAATTAACTAAAACAATGTAGGATGTAAGAGCAAGCGAAGCGAGTCGAAAATGTATGCATATGTACATAAAATTGGGTTCAGACAGTGTTGTAATGAGAGTATCACAAAAAAGTGCAGCATGAAATCGCTTATTTTTACGCCCCTTGTACGGGGCGCTAAAATATGCCAAACGCCTTGCAGACACAGTTTCGGCCTCTGACAAAAATGGTAACCAGTTTACAACCGGACACTTTTTAAAACCCCCCCCGGACGCCTTCCAAACTAGGACAAATCCGGCGAAACTCGGACGGATGGCAACCATGTTACTACCTAAACCTAGCCATTATTTAGTTAGTTACTATAATCATCTACGTATTTAACCACTATACACATCAACACTTGTGTGCATTAATCCAAGCGTCATACAACCATGAACTATCAATTCAATTTTCCGGGTAATTTATTTGGATAACAATGCGATTGAGTATCATTGTGGCGGCACGTCAATATTACGGTGTCTACCATAGACATTTGTTTGTTCCTAACATTTCATTCCTGTTCATACTCTAAGTAATAAATTGTAAAGTAATTGAATGGCTTTACCTTCTTAATGAATGGTAGGTACAAATATTAATTCATTATGGATGCATTCTGAAAGGCGACGTCGTAAATATCTGTCATACATTTCTGTGCTGTTTTGAGTAATTTATCAATGTTAATACTCAATATTTTGGCGCATGATAGTGCGATGTTTCATATTTTCGTGTCGGTAGTATCTAATATTGACAAATGAATCAAAACATTTGCTAACTATCGGAATGAACCGATGCGATAAATGTGGTGATACTTACATCAATCACCCAATGCTCACCAATGGCTCGTTTTTCTGTTCGATATCCGTGTCACTGCAAGGGATCTTGAAGAATACCAGCGACAGTTATTTCACCTGTTTGACAACTGATATTAGCTGTTACTAAAACCAATCGTGATTGATTTTAGAATAGAATTTCCTAGTGGAAAACCGCGGACTAGATGTTTTTCCATTGGGATTTTTTTTTGTGGCAGTCCTGGTCCCTAGCTTCTGAGGAGAGTACAAGGCTTGTCCCTTATGCCCAGGACTGTGGCGAGTAGCGACTACAAGTACAATGGCAAGTTGCGAAAACTTAGACATTGAGTGACACGCTACAGTCCGATCCGTTTACACCACTGTCCTTACCCTTAGCCACTGTACTTATCTTCTTAAACACTTGACACACTTTATAGATTACAAGGACAATATTATACACTTTTGTCGATCCCTTGAGGAAAAACCGTGATGATGACGTTTTGCATAAGTATCAACAAAGCACTTATAATAGGTATTCCCTTGAGCCTACCAGTGTTTTCTATTACCGGCCACTTGGGTCTAAGCCAAGGTACAATATGTACAATGTTATTGTCTCAATTTTAGGAAAATGAATGAATGTGTATTTATAACTATGGATATGTCGTTTCTCTAAATTAGATTAATATAAGTAGGTCACGCAAGAAGTCGTACTTTAAACATCATTTTATTTTTATGGGGATGCAGTGTCATGTTTTCATAATTAAGGTTGAACAAGTATACTTCGCAAGCATCGTCACTTTAAGCGATGTAATGTGCAATTGTATACCAGTTGCGTTACTTAAGGGTTCAGCGCTTTTGTGTAACTTACTTACTTTTGTGGTACTTATGGTATTTCAATCTTGTTTTATTACTTACCCCATATTAGCTCGGCTATATCGCAGTCCGGAACCGGGCGTAACCGGAGATTAAGATCGTTGGACACCAATTGTTTTCACCCTACCGTTAACTGCTTTAAATGAAGGGCGTTCCGTTTCGTTTTGACATCCCTTATACTCATCATGGACCAGTGACTTGACTGCTATTTTTGACTTGATTCTCATGCAAATGCTATTTTTATTGTGAGAGTTTTAGTCTCATCATGGACAGTGGCAACAAAGTACGTTAAGGGCAAATCTTACGATTTCATTCTTAGCTTGTTGTAACGCCTATAAAAGCTAATCTTTATTTCTTTTACTTATGCTTTCTTTTAGTACCTGAGTAGCAAGCGACACGCCTCACAAATCTTACGATTTCATTCTTAGCTTGTTGTAACGCCTATAAAAGCTAATCTTTATTTCTTTTACTTATGCTTTCTTTTAGTACCTGAGTAGCAAGCGACACGCCTCACAAATCTTACGATTTCATTCTTAGCTTGTTGTAACGCCTATAAAAGCTAATCTTTATTTCTTTTACTTATGCTTTCTTTTAGTACCTGAGTAGCAAGCGACACGCCTCACAAATCTTACGATTTCATTCTTAGCTTGTTGTAACGCCTATAAAAGCTAATCTTTATTTCTTTTACTTATGCTTTCTTTTAGTACCTGAGTAGCAAGCGACACGCCTCACAAATCTTACGATTTCATTCTTACCTTGTTGTAACGCCTATAAAAGCTAATCTTTATTTCTTTTACTTATGCTTTCTTTTAGTACCTGAGTAGCAAGCGACACGCCTCACAAATCTTACGATTTCATTCTTAGCTTGTTGTAACTTCTATAAAAGCTAAGCATTATTTCTCTTACTTATGCTTTCTTTTAGTACCTGAGTAGCAAGCGACACGCCTCACAAAACTTACGATTTCATTCTAAGCTTGTTGTAACGTCTATAAAAGCTAAGCATTATTTCTCTTACTTATGCTTTCTTTTAGTACCTAAGTAGCAAGCGAGACGCCTCACAAATCTTACGATTTCATTCTAAGCTTGTTGTAACGTCTATAAAAGCTAAGCATTCTTTCTCTTACTTATGCTTTCTTTTAGTACCTGAGTAGCAAGCGAGACGCCTCACAAATCTTACGATTTCATTCTAAGCTTGTTGTAACGTCTATAAAAGCTAAGCATTCTTTCTCTTACTTATGCTTTCTTTTGGTACCTGTTTCTAGATACATAGTTAATAGAGTAGATGCCTTCTTGGAAGGCCCCTACAGATGTTGGTTTTGTTTATCAACTTGCTAGGTACTACCTAGAAACTATCAAATAATTCTAATTATGGTCTGAAACCAGTATTTACCCTTCGCTTCGCAGAGGTCTAAAGTTTAATTAAGTTAATTAATAGAGAGTATAACTACAGGGTGTAGCAATTGTCTGCTGGCTGTTGAGTATCCAGCAGTTTCATTCACTTTCATTTCACTGTAGTTTTTGTTTTCAGTAGTTGATTTTAATCGCGTAGTTTACCTGTACACAAGAGTTTTTTAAATATGTTTTGTATGAATCCTATTAAGTATTCTGAAGCTTTTAGCAGTTCTACCCATGCTGCCCATCTCCTTACCCATGGAGATAAACTATATAATTATGTTTATCTGGTCAGGCTAGTTAGTTCTTTTAAAATTTGTGATATAAAAGTTTTTTGAACTTCAGATTTCGCCTGTAAAAGTTTACATATTGTTTGACCTAACGATCACTTTCACATGAAAGATTTGCAGTTGTCTTACATATGCACAATGTTTTCTCCACTCAGGTCACTAGTGTAATTTGACCTCTATGATAAGCAGTGGATACCTGATACATTGTGTGTTTTATTTGTAGAAACGATGGTGATGTTGCTCATCATCTGCCTAGTCTTTTCCCAACTGTGTTGGGGTCGGCTTCCAGTCTAACCGGATGCAGCAGAAAACCAACATTTTACATGGAGCGACTATCTGACCTATCTGACCGCCACAACCCAGTTAGTACTGAATAATACGATACCCCTTAGTAAGACTGGTTGTCAGACTTTTGGGCCACTGAATACCTGTAACGACCGTCAAAAAACTACAAATGACAGCCGACAGTTGATACCTGATACATTGTGTGTTTTATTTGTAGAAACGATGGTGATGTTGTTCAAGATACTATTTCTAAATCATGTTGACACACCGAAGGAATTGAATACCCGCGTCGGTGTTCCGAAGTTCATATGACCCCAATGTATTTAAGTCGCAAGTTAATACATTATAATAGGCTTCTTTTGGGTTAGCTCGTTCCCTCGTCGACCTCATCTATGTCCTCAGGACAAGATTGGGCCTACTCTTTTAGGCCCATTTAAAAAGAAAAAGCTTGTATTCCTTATTGAGTTCTAATTATTAAATAATTGTTTAGCATTGTCATATTTTATAGAGTATATTCTACATCTTTACTGGTCATTGATTCATAAGAGCCAGGTTTTCATTGTAACTCTTCTACCAAGCCGGTAGTCGGACAATGTGGTTCCAAAAATAAAACTAAAAACATTACAGTTCAACGTTTATTAGTCTGCAAGTTTGATTACTTAAAATTACTTCACATATCAGTTTGTCTTGTCAATCATGAACTCGGTATCCAATACGAAAAGTCGTGAAAAGTTATTCAAGTTGAATTTTTTTATCAACAATTGACACTTTATCGTGAACATCCTGATTATCTGACATACAAGTATACAAGGGGAATTGTTACCCTATAAAAATAAATTACAATCGTCGCTTATGTGGTAGTTAAAACATACATGGTCGCCTAGCAACACATGTGTTACGCGTTTAGTCACATTTCTCAACTTTTCTCGTATTTTGTCTGTGCTGTGCTAGAGGCCTAGCCATATTTTCGGTGAAAACATACCACTTGATGTCTATAGCAATATTTATCTTACACTACGGCCTTACCTAAGCTACGTTAACTCGTTAAAAGTAATGCCTCATTGGTATTTCTCGAATCAAATGAATTATATCATAGTGCCTCTGTTTTGCTAATCATTAACTTTAATTCAGGAATTTAGGCAAATCTCTCATGTTCTGAACAGCAAAAGATTTCATGCCTGAGTAAGTTCTCCAACTTCCTTTAATCCCATTGAATGACTTTTTCATGAAATAGTCAATGGGGTTAAATGAACTTAAAGAAGTTGTATTGATATTTGTTACGGCCGTGATTCATATTTTAATCAACATACAACCTGACACTGACCTGCTAATTGCAAAAACGTCAGAAAATTTGAATTTCGCGGGATACACTGGCGCTTCCCCGTTAAAAATACTAAGTTAGGTGCATTTGTTTTCGTTCCTTATTTGAACTTTAATTATCACTAAAATATTCACAAGTTACTAATAGTTAAACGTACCCAGGCAGGCCGTAGTATCAATGTGACAACTCGTCACAATCAAAACATCTTCCTCACGATTTTAACCTTACATTACAAAAATATCTAGAAAATTCTCCGTGGATCATTAATCAGTTCGTTCTAGAAGTTTCCTTACGAGTCTCCAGTCTTCCATGATATCAGCGTCAGGTAGCATGTAGACCACGTAAGGAGGGGAGACTGTGATTTGTCTCCGGCGCCTCTTCCGTCCCCATTCTGGGCCGCAAGACCAGAGGTCCACCGTGTGACGCTCTTCTTCCAGTTTCCTGATCTTTTCTAATGTTTCTTCTTTTAGATTCTCGTAGGCCAGCCATTTTTCACTCTGTTGACAAAAGAAAAATTTGGTTGAGCAACTTGAACTGCAGTTTAGGCTATTCAGACTCAGTAATTAGGGTAAGATTGGGTATTCTTTGGAATCATAATTATTTGGGTTAGGTTTTTTGTCAAGAGGTATCATTTTGGCCCGGTTGGTTATATATGCAGTCGTTCCATGTAAAATGCTGATATTCAGCTGAATCCAGTTAGACTGGAAGCCGACCCCAACTTAGTTGGGAAAAAAGACACATAAATTAACATAATCATATATTTTTTTGGTTTTTAAGAAGCTGTTGAAAGGAGTCTGCTCATGTTACCAAAGTTAAGTTCTTGTATACAGCTTGGTATTGCTTAATTATTATTAACTTTCATATTTGTAAAGCAAACTTTCACCATACACACTACGTTTTCCATTATTTCATTCAATTCATTATAAGCTAACGTTCGAAACATCGTTCAACCTCGCCTCGTTGAACGTCATAACGTGGGCCGTGGTGCGCGCACGCAGGGCAATTTTCGACGAAACCGGTTTCCGTCCTCGCCATGATGAATTTACCTGACATTTTATTGAAAAAAACACCAGGCTGTCTGACGGGATCGTTGTTTTTGGGTTTTATTGCAAATTTCAATGATTGAAGGCGTTTGAACGTTGGTGGAACGGATAAGACTATTCAGTTTGTATGTTTGCTTT
This sequence comes from Noctua fimbriata, assembly GCA_905163415.1. Lineage (NCBI taxonomy): Eukaryota > Metazoa > Arthropoda > Insecta > Lepidoptera > Noctuidae > Noctua > Noctua fimbriata. The sequence continues at coordinate 2,568,554 of LR990933.1, read as the reverse complement.
ATGTAGTTATAAGTGGTAAGGTTATTATGATATTAAATGATCAATTGCTTTATTCGTGGATAATCACTTCTTTAGGCTCGCCCCTATTACATAGGACTTAAACATAACTGGCGAAATGTGGTTGTACTTTTAGGTTCACCTCTGCCTAATCCTTCGGGGATTACAGGCGTGATGTTATGTTATGACTTATGATGTTAAGCACATCTCTAAGCTGCCTACTGTGATTTTAAACAATGAAATAAATACCAACATCTACGAGTATGTATTATGAGAACAATTATTCAAAAACTGTAGCATGAGTCTATAAAACAAAATAGACAATAGACAGAATATAGATTTAATGCTCTGTATACTGTTCACAATAAAATCCAGTTATCTACCTCTACAAGAGTGCATTCGTGTTTAAACAGAAGCTAAATTGTTTCAGTAAATTACTACTGAAATGAATAGTTTCATGCATTCGTTCAAAGTTTAATTATATACGTGTTCGAGAACTACATCCGGATATTTAGTTTGTTGTTTTGTTATAATCATGTAGTTTCCTTACTATGTACTTACATATAAGTGATGCTGGTTCAAGTAGCCTGTGTAGTGGTATATAAGTGGTTATGACGTAAATACGTGGGAGGGAAACTGCAGTAGTAACAAGGTAACAACGGAAACACGATACCTAGTGGTATTATTGGTATTTGACGTTTATTCATAGACAATCTATGTGTCCTATGGGATTTCGGAAATTGACGAAAACGAAAATTCGTTTAGGTTGTGCTCATACACAAATAAGCATAGTTGAGATCAAGCAGATTAGGCTTGGCTGTGCCTTGTCTGTTAGTCAGTGAATAGATTTAAGGTATTCATTTAGTATATCTTTTGTTTTATATTATTATGATAACCTGTGAACAGTGTTGTGGGTTACATTATTACAAAATACAAATATTGTTATACTAATTTTAAGGTTTCCTATTGTAACTGTTTGCTGTTCCTCTTAATAAAAATAAAATAAAATATCTAAAAATGTCACATTGTTCTTTTGGGTGGTTAGTGTTTCTTATATTTAGTACACCGCATCATTAAAAAAAGGACAACAACAGGCAATTCCTTTGAACTAACTACTGACAACAAACAAAATGAGAAGTATGGTAACTACCTCCCACAAAAAATCTAAGTTCTGTAAGTAACACAATACTAGTTAAAAGTCAAATTGAATTTGTTTACGTTAGTAGGTACATATTTTGAAATGTACAATTCTTCAGTACATAGTGGACCAATTACATGATCAATAACTATAATAAAATGACATCGACAACTTTCACCCCACAGCAACATAGCATCATAACAAAAAAAACAGTAAGTACCCGACAATAGCGAGCCGCGGGCTCGTTGGGGCACCCAGGTAGATCGCGATCAATGGCCTGCTAATAATAATATCCGCACATCTGCCCGTGAACGACGCAGGCGCATGTACGTATTGAGTGAGATGTTTTGTTTTGTATGATATTCTACCCTTCTCGGTAAAAAAATGTGGTCTGTACGGATCAGATAGGGATGGTAGATGTACTTAGAAAGGTCTTGCAGTACGCAGGTAGCAAGATCAATCATGCCTATATTCACGCCGCTTGGGAGTACTAAGCATCTGACCTTTGTGAAGAACATCATCTCTAAGTTCAGTGTATGACCACTAGGGTGGCTCCTGCTGCGCTTCCACACACCTTGTGTTAGATGTAGACTTTTTGTTAGTCGCCTTTCATTCATCTACTCAACCATATAAGCATAATACACCTTTCAATTACTTCATTTCGTTGAAACCGCGCATTCTTACTTCTTTCATGAAGATAATCTAACATATATGTCTTATAATGAACTCGAAAACTCAAAGCATTTATTTCAAATAAAAAAATTACAGTTAATTACAAGTTTGAAGCTAGTTGCCCGTTCCAAAACATACATCTTTGTGAATAAGAACGCGTAAGAAAAGACACACTATTAAATCAAGTGAAGAATTACAAAATCCTATAGTACATGGTTCTTGTTAACGCTTGATTACATCATTTTGGGAAAGATAACCGACGTCATTAAATAATCATTAAGGGCTATTTAAAAATTGAAGTGTGACCATTAGAGATGATATTTCTTAGAAAGGCTCGTCTATTACGAAATGCAAACACAAGCAAAGTTTAATTTAAAAAGTATTTTGTCGCTGACAATAGGAAAAGTTTTATAATTTGGCTTCTGACGTACGCTTTTTGTATCAAAATGTAAAGAAACAGGATAAAAGGACAGAACCAAACTTACGAAACTTGAAGTTTATTTAGAATTCATTTCTATTGTTATTTATTTCACAAGTTACAACTTGGGCGTTTTTATGAAAGGTTCCTTATATTTTACATAAAATGTCAAAGTTGTGACTTACACTCTTTAGTGAATTATTTGCTTGTTTTCGGGGATGATTGTTTAAAAATATTTTCTTAGTGCTAACTTTCCTTACAAAAGGAACTCTTGTGCTAAATTTTAAGCTCCTGTTTCTAGACCTAGGGTTTCAGGCTTAGCGTTGTCTGTTAGTAAAGTAAATTAATTAACGGTTTTTTTCAAAAATTAAAATAACTGCTTTTTCAACAACATTTACTTCGGACTGTTACCAATATAGCTAACTGGTAAGTATTTGAATGCAATCTGAATATATAACATACAATAAAAGTCAATACTTCGTAAGTTAATGACCGTACCAGTATTGTTTTATCATAAATCGTATTCTGACAAACACATTATAAGCATTCTTTGAATATTACGTTTGAGTTTTTAATTCAATTTTTCTTAAGCAAAAGAGAGAAGTAGTTTTTTATGATAAGTTTGAATAGCGCTTTAGTTTTTATGATTATTATTTTTAACACGTTAGAGGTATAACGTTTAACATTAGCTAGAAAGGAGGTGACTGCTGAGATGACGAGTAATGGTGGTGTATGGAAGAAGAAGACATGTTGCGGCGACCCCAAATGAATTGGGATAAGGGTAGGAGAACGATGATGATGATGATGATGAAAAGTATAACATAGTACCTACTACCTACGTGTGAAGTTATAAACCTATGATTTAAGAAACATAGAAAAGGATACTCAAAAATACTACAGATTACCGACTTTGGAATCTTTACTTATTTATTTTTAAGATACATTAAACTAAATGTAACTTATTTAACTTAAGCTCCACCACAATAATCATTAACAGCCACCTAAATTCTTAAAACGAAACAAACACGCCAACATTTCGTATCCACGTTGCATCAAACATTCAAACTAAAATGTTCTCTCGCCGCGCTCCCTATCGGTTGATTACAGCGCAGGCGCATGTGTGCGTCACGTTGCGCGTCCCGTGCGCGCTCACAACATGGCGGCCGCGCTGCGCAGACGCCGTTTCCGGGAAACACTGAGCGCGCCAAGCTGCCAACCGACGCGCCCGCCATCTTGTTTGGTTGCGCGGTAATTTATGTGAGCGCTTTAGAGAATAGAGGTTTTGGAATTTTGATCGTTGAGAGTTGACGTTAGTTTTTATTTTTATTAAATGTATGATTTTTAGTTGATATAAGTATCACATTATAGTTAAACTTTACTTATTATGATTATTTTAGTTAGTTAGCTTTATTAGATTATGGATAAACATCAAATACTAGCTAAGTCATTAAAATAATATAAATAACGAATGATTCGCATGCATGACTGGAGAGAGAAAGTGGCATTTGTGCATTGTACGTAATAATGTCATTATAACACTCATTACGTGATGAGTATTGTAAGCAGAACGAGTACTAATTAGCTCATAATTTGCAAAAGCCATATTCGTCATCACCATTTTCAGTCGCTGACCAAATCATGGGTCATCCTCGTCTTGGTATAAAGCAACATGAAGGATTGTAAGGTGAAGCTTGCCATCACACAATATAAAACATTTGGTTCAGAGTAGCCGTTTATGAAACCACAGTACATTTCCTAGGCCATACGTACACGAATGTCCGAGCGTTATTGATCAGAACTGCTAGTCATGTACCTTTGCCAAATCGATACATAGTAGTTACAGCTCGTATGTCCTTCCCATGTCTTTAAAATGTGTTTGAATACACAGGTAGCATTTTTAATTAACTAATACTTTGAGTGAAACCTGGGGAAGGAAAACATCGTGAGGAAGCCGACATGTCCTAGAACCAAACAAGACATGTGACTTTATGATTATGGCCAGCTCTGTCTTAAAAACAGGTGTGTGTCCCAGCAGTGAGAGCGTTGCATGCTGATTGTGCTACACTCAGGCTTGGAAAGTCAGAAAAACCATCCATCCATTTTTAACAGACTACCAAAATGACCGATTATAATGTCCAAAATCTTTATAACCGGTCATTTTTGATATTACATATGTATTTAGCTCACGCCTCTACCCTTGGTGGTAGGCAGATAGGGGCTACGATTGCCACCTACATATTCTTTTCGCATCGTTCACGTCTATACATCTGATTATATCATACTTAACCCTTTGTTAAAAAAATTCAAATTTTTTAAATTAATTTTTATAATCCTATTGACCACTAAACTTAATTCTCCAATAAATAAACAGAAATAACTGCTACAAGTAAATCTTGGCAAAGTTATCGTCGCGCCAGAGTACACAATACATGTGACGTCACATAGTCAAACACAGACGACATTGCGAAGTATTAACGTCGCAGCAACTACTGCCATTGTTTGTATAGCTATAATATGTGTTGGACAATATTGGAAGGTCGACAGATTTGACTCGCAGCACTGAAGCTTACCGAAAATCTATACTAATATTATAAAGCTGAAGAGTTTGCTTGTTTGTTTGTTTGCTTGAACGCGCTAATCTCAGGAACTACTGGTCCGAATTGAAAAATTCTTTTAGTGTTTGATAGCCCATTTATCGAGGAAGGTTATAGACTACACAACATCACGCTACGACCAAAACGAGCGGAGCATTTATGAAAAAAAAGATTGCAAAAACGGGGAAAATCCGAACGCAGACGAAGTTGCGCGGGTCAGCTAGTGTTATATAACTAGCTTCACAATCGGAAAGAACAAGACAGTCTTAGTCTTTGGAAAGTAGTAGTACATAAAGAAGAATGGGCAAGACTCACTAAAGTGGTGATTCCATGGAGTCTCATCTCATTCGTGTCTATGGCAACCTGTTTTTAAAAATAGAGAAGCAGCAATTAAGGCCATTGTTTGTATATAATATATTATGTGTTGGACGACATTCGAAGGTCGACAGATTTGTCTAGCAGCCTGCGCTGAAGCTTACCGAAAATATTATATAAACTGGTATCAACTTGCTAAATAATTGGAGAAATAAGACAATTACTTTATTTTCTAACTATCTATCTAAATAAGTCTAACTAACGGAAGCTACCAACTAACGCATCTGCAATCTCGTTGGTTGTCGCGGGGGTTCATTTTCCATCAGAAAATAACCTGCCAAGATACTAGGTGCTTAGTTTTTCAAGTTTCATAATAACGAACAACGCATGCAAATACGATGGGTAAAGTTTAGTCTTTACTACAATCTACAGGGTGGAAGGGGCATCGACGCACAAAAGGTAACCACGTATTCAGTACATCATACCGATACACACAATTAAACAAAAATGTGCTGTTTCTTACAAAAGTGCACCTTAAGTGTACCTTATTATTGTCAAAATTTTATTTTAATGTGCCAAGTAAAACGTTTCGTTTGAATACGTGTACCTCATACATCTTCGAATTATAGGCAGAACAGTTATATTGTGCGCGCAAGCAGAAATTTCAATGACATATGCAAGGAATATGATTTAGATCCATTCACAATTAGTGTGAATTCGGCCAGAAGGTGCTGAAGTCTCAAATTTTTCAAGTAGTTCTCTATTATTTTAGGCATATAATTGCAGGCCAAGTATTTATATTCTTCTTACTTTGATTAAAGCCGTGTGTTTTCTGTTTTTGTGCTATCACCATATTTTTTTTTTCTATGTGTATACGTGAGGATTTGTACATGGCTTTTTGGTGACTATGGTTTCCTTTTCTGTTTGGTTTTATTAGCTGTCAGTCCTCCATATACTAAAATAAATATATACAAAATGTATGGAACAGCAGATATTGTTTTAAATTAGCGATGAAAAATTTCTATGTGGAAATTGACGCACAAATCGTTACCACGTGTTCAGTACATCATACCGGGTTGGGTATGATGTACTGAACACGTGGTAACGATTTGTGCGTCAATTTCCATTACAACCTGCATATTATACATTTATAAATATAATATTATAAAGAAAAGAGGTAAAGTCTGTATGTATATTTGTAAGTTTGGATGTAGGGACTAACCTCCGGAACTAAAACGATTCCGACAATTGTTTCACTAATTGGAAGCTATATTATCTCCAAGTGAACCATAACGCGAGCAAAGCCTCGGGTAAAAGCTAGCGTCCAAGACATTCTATAAACAGTTAAAGGAGCTTAATATTGGAGGTTAGCAGACGGCTTTCGAAATTAAGTAAGTTTATGGAGACATCTAAGCTTCAGTAGTTATGGCTTCTTGTCTATAAATTGTAGTAATCCGACTAATGGAACTCTGGAATAACATTAAATACGTAGGTTTACGTATTCGAAGTAGGTACTATAAGATTAAATGAGAATGACTTGGGAAAGAAGACGGGTTCTGTTTAAATCTTAAGTTGAATGAACAAAAATTATTATGACAGCATGTTTTTTTGTCTGTATCTAAAGGCGCTCCCTCACTGCGAGCATTCGGTTGTAATGTAACAGTTCAGATTCACTGATTTATACAGGCGAATGCTCAAGGTGAGGGAGCGCCTTTATATTACAGGCAAATGTTCCCGGTCAGTGAATGTCTTAGGATTTCATATTTCTGATTCTTACTACTGTTATAAATGCGAAAGGTTGGATGGATGAATGCTTGTTACTCAATCAAGCCACAACAGCGGAACGGATCTGGATGAAATTTGGCACAGAGATTTTATTATAGTCTGGTATAACACATAGACTTTTTATCTCGGTAGTACGACCCCTTGGGCAATTCGCGAATTCCACGAGGGCGAAGCCGCTGCCATGAGCTAGTACCACATATGAACGGTGACCAAACAAAAGAGGAACTATCACCCCGTGGAAAAAAGGCGTAATTTTATGTAATATACCTAAATATATCAATTAACAATATTTGATTTATTGTTTTTTCTTCGCTGACATTAAATGTCCGCGTCTCTTTTTGTCAGTGTTGCCATTGACACTCATGCCATAGACAAACATTGTAATTACGTCGAGTGTAGAAGATGTAATTATTATATTTTCATTATTTTTAGTTCGTATTTTATTAAACATTACTTTTTTGTATCTGTTTATTCGTTGCACTATTTATTTTATCTTATAATGTATATTCATATCTGACCGTGGCATCACTTTGGACATAATCAGAATACGCTGTGCCTTTTTTTTAATGTTGCAGCACCATGCTGAGATAGAGACCTTTTGGCCTCGTAGAGGACCAATTTAATTTGTTTTATATTTGTCTTATGTTTATTTTTTCATATAATTTTTGTATTATTGTAATTTCATCAATTTTTTTTTTGTTTTGTACTGTGTGAGTCTAATAAATACTTTTTCTTTCTTTCTAAAAATTTATAAAAACGGTTCAGTTAGTCTATACTGTATACTAACTAATTCCTCTTCCAGGACTTTAGTTACAAGTTATACAGACATGATGTTATTCATAAAACACAGAAACAAGCTCTGGGTTTTCTTTTCTCACCGAAAGAATGCTTCTCTATTCTAATTTGTACCCTGACGTCACCGGCAAAGCGTACGTTTTCCGGGAACGTTGCATGATGCATTAATCCCGAGAAGCTGATTCACTAAACATATTTTCGCCAAATATCTGAAGGCTTACAAAGAAGAATGACTCATGGGAATTTTGTAGCCAATCGCGTTGTTTTGTGATGTCATTGGATTGAGATAAAGTCCGAAAATGGTTTCAATTGCAATACTAGATAATATTGCGTTATTATAGCTTGCTTAGCTATTATAGATTTTAGCTTGGAATTTCCGCGGTGGCCCGGTACTAAAGGCTGCGACTTAGGAAACTGCAAACAAGCTCTATGTGGAAATGATTAGCACTGCGCTCAAAACGTTGTAGGCAAACATTTTGAGGAAACCAGCACGTCCTAAAACCAAAAAAATAAGAAGAATACATTGGGCACGTATTTCGTGGATTTCACAATATATAAAAAAACTGCACTGAGCCCAAGTGCTGGATTATAGCCCAATTCCTCTAAAAAAAAAACATTACACGCCGATAGAGTGATGATCTTCGCTAGATAGCATCTGCATGAGAGTAGCCGAGGATTGAGAATGTATCTTCAAGAGTACTACTTAAAGGGTGACAATATGAGCCTCCAAATTCAGGGATTTTATTAAAATTCAGTTGGAGTTTTATAAAACGCACCTATTATCAGCTGTAGACGACAAAACCTCGTAGATACAGAAACACAATGTATGTTAATAACGACCTTAGTTCTGTTATTGCTTACGTCAGACACATTCACGTTTTATGATAGTTTACAGTGTAACTCGCGACCTCGCTGCGTGAGCAGTTTATCAATTTCTTTTCTCGGATAGATTTAAACTATTAAAGAATAGCTCATGTCCTGGTAACTTCTTCGTCAATGTTAGGTTAGCCGAAGGTCATACTTTAAGGGAGTGAGAGCTTGGTTGGTTGGGGTTGGGTTGGTTGGTTGGTGGGTGTGGGGTTTATGGGGTCATTAAAACCAACAACTTTGCTATGGGACCAAATCCGAAAAAAAATCTGTACTTCGCTATATTTTGTCAAGTTGAGCAAAACAAAATTTATAGACTAGCTGTTTTTTTCTGGCGATTTCAGGGTAGACAATCATAGTGTTATAAAACAGAAATGATACAAATGATGCTTCGCCTCGATGATGTGGCTCCACCCGCGAGCAATAATGGGAGTAAAAAGACCCTTAACGAAGCCGCAAGGCTTGACTTGTTCTCCCTGTCATTGAACACACATGGGAACCTTCTAGTTACGGAGATACTGGAGGTCAAAGTGCCAAAATAATTTTCAGTTTTTTTTTAAACGCAAGTTTAATGTATTACTATACTTTAAATTCCTCAATGACACCTTTACTATTCAATGCATCCATTAGCATAATGTTTTGAGTGCGTTCCATTGAGTCCTACCGTGAACCGTGATTTTTCACCCCGAAAAAATATAATTAATTTGATAATTTTTTCGTAAAGTTACTTTGTTTGATGTACAGAATGCTTGGTTGACGGCTTCGTGAAGGGTCTGTTTACACCTTGTACATTCGTTATGTAGCAAGGTGGAAGTGAATCTGATTGCCCAGTGTACGCCGACCATGTAACTTTCGACACCCGCAGATGCTAATAGAGAATGGAGTCTTGCTTGATTGAGTTAGGAAGACAAACAAGGAAACCCGTTACAAACAATCATAAACGTCTATTATTTATAACAATTTAAATAACACGCGATACAGAGTGATCTTGTCGCTTATCTCTCAGTTATCGGGAGCTACACGTGACGGGGAGTTATCTTACGAATAATGGCGTCGTAACATACGTCGAACATTGTAATTTTAATGTATGGAATTGTTTGTGAGATGACGAATGCGATGATATAAAAAAAAAAACGAGAATAGTAATAAACATACTTATTAGAACTTCTTTACAATTTATTTACGAATGTATAAATGTAAAAATCATGGCTTGCGAATTTAGGTTTTCGTAGTATCGCTCACTACTACTAAATAAATAAATAAATACTGCTGGGGTGATTGTGGAGTATGGAATTGTGCACCCGCACCCCAGCCAAAAGTGACGATGAAGAACACCGTGTGGTTTTATTCAGTAGGAGTCTGAAATACCCTTTCGCCGGCCCCACGGCGGAGGACATCCATAGAGATTTTCCACACGAAAAAAAAAAAAACCCCCACCGGAAGAAACTGAATAGCCATGACACAAAACCGCCAAAAGTGGAGAGATGTGGAGGAGATCTATACTTAGCATTGGGTGGCCAAAGGTTGAAGAAGTAGAACAAGTATCGCTCTAGTTTAAATGGATTTATAGTTCATCAGAAAGACATACAGCAAGCAGCAGTAAAACTAGAAGTTTTCGTTTTGCGTTTCTAGTAAAACATATTTACAAGAATAATTTTGGATTTTTTCTTAGCGGGTCGATAGGCAACCTCTACTGAGTCGGTCTAGAACATGGCTGTGAGTTTAGCGCTGACACTAGCGTCTATCAATTCCTGAAGTGTGCAGGCATCCGGGCACGAACACATCGTGAGTCCCATTGTTTGGAACAGCACTGTATTTGAACTCCAGGCTCGAGTCGTCTTGCCACCTCCTTCTGCGAAGCAGTCATGCTAGTGAAGGAGGTGGCGGAACGTGAGAGGGAAAGAGCCTCACGTCCCAGCCGCCGCGGGAGACGCCCTGGGCGTCGGGGGTCACGTGGTGGCCCCCGGCCACCGTAGGCGCGGGCCTGTGGACGGCGAGTTATGGGCTAGCTCGCCGTCCTGCCGTCTTATGACGACAGGCCGTGTCGACGGCGCGTTCGTGTTCCACGCGCGCCTCAAAGAGATGTCAGCAACCACGCAGGGGTCCGCACGGGCCGATGCCTGCCAGGGCTGCGGGACTGTTCGAAAGAGATACCGCGGCCCTGGAACACAAAGGGCAAAGAAGGAACATGGATGGGTTTTAGTCAGTACAAGTCTGACACTCCCTTCCGCTCCGCCCAGAGCGGGGGGGGTCATTTGATGATTTCCCATCCTAAAAAAAAAAAAAAAAAAAGGCTCGAGTCGTCTATAAATGTTCACTGGAGCAGGTTCTCCGCCGAATAGGGAAAAAGAAATAAAGCAGTATACCTACATTAATTAATACTATATTGTGACTCATCAATCAAATCATTTATTCGCATAGAATGTAGACAAGGTATTGTATAATATGGTAGTTTTAAAATATAGTTAGCCGTGTACAATTGTACATTCTGCCTGAGTTCTGTTAAGCTAAATTTAAAAAATTACGTAAGTACCAACAAAAAAAATGAAAAAAAAAGCAATAATAAAATAAAATTAATAAAAAATAATGAAATAATTAAAATTGATTATTTTTTTTTTTTGATAATAATGAATAAAATTTGACAGATTAAAAACTTAGACTTGACAAATTAGTGTGAATAGATCTAATGAACTTGATAGTTAAAAGGTATCATGGCATCCGATATGTTTCGTTACCTTAAAGGTTTATCATTTGACCATCTGCCCTCGCCCTGACCTAAATATAGATGTCTCGGTTTATATTATTATTTATCATAACAAATTAACCTTATCGTTATTGGAGATGTTATACCATCTTTCAGAATACTATTAAAGAGACGGGTAGGAATTGTAGGATTTCAAGTAATGTAAGAACTATTAATAAGAATTTTGAATAAAACTAACTAAAGTATAGCATTAACTATTTTTCAAATAAAGATTACGACATACGAGTACCTTGAACCAGACGTAAATGAACCTTTCGTTGGTAAAAATAATTTTTATTTACCAAAAACTAATAAAATTATACACATCTGTGAATGGTTATATTATTTACTTCAAGAGTCGAATAGAACGAGCAGGTGTAGGTTTTATTTTATCATCCCCTAAAACTACTAAAACGAAAACCTATCCTATGATGCAAATAATTTAGTTTTAATCATATCAGTTAGAGAAGTAATTTATTAGATATATAAGGTCTATCTTTTCATACACGAAATATTTTAAGAGTAACTTCTATAAGTCGTAAAGTCGCCATAGCAACGAAAAAAAAATATCTGAGTGTTTTTTTTTTACGAAATTATTAAAATTCTAAATTTTTTTGAGACTTTTCGCATAAAACCTTTACTCCCATATTCTAACAATGACAGTAGGTAAATATGACGTAGTAAACTAGCGTAATGGATGTTCAAAAATAAGGAGCTAGTATTTATTTTGTGGGTCAAGTAATTTTAAATTATTTATTTTTTATAAAAATATACTCAGATAAAAAAAATAATCCCTTGAAATGGCTTAGTTATAGCCGTTAGATGATTCCCGGAAAATATTTCGTGTATGAATAGTTAGACCTTATATAATCATTATATCGTAATGCGAATTATCGTAATGTCTCATTTCGAATTTCGTAGCAACAACCATGCTACGAATTTCATAAACTATTGTCATACTAATATTATACTTTTAATAAACTTATATCATTAAAATAATTGAACGAAATTCTTAAGTTTCAAAATATTTTTTTTTTAAAATAAAATGTAATAAATCTTAATAGACATTACTATCTGTTCCTTTAATATGAAATGATTAACAAAAATAATATAAATATGCATTATATACAAGTATACATATGTATAAGTAGTACATATTCCATTTCGTAGCACGTCTGGTGCTACGAATTTGCTACGCGCTACGAGGTCACTCATCGATCGGAAAACAGACAACAAGTCCAGAATCCATTTTTTTACGTACGAAAGTCTGGCTTCCCTTTTTCTTTAGCAATGTCACTTTATTTAGAACCTTAAGACAATAAGATAAGATTCAAAATCATTTAGTGACACCAATTTTTTACCGAGCATACTTTTGCGTATTCTTTAGAATTTAGATTATGAAAGGTAGGTTTTATTATGGAATACCCATACGCTTATAGTGTTTCCCTCAATTAAGAGTCAATAATTAATTTTGGGCGTCCTTATTTTTATAAGTCTTGTAATAAAAATAGATATTAAAAACTTGGTTGATTATCAATTCTTGTAATGGTCGCCGGCCATTATAAGTTGAATTATAAATTCCAGACATATCAAGAGATCAATGATTCAATTTATACTGGTTTTGTCTATGTAATAGGAATCTTTCTGATAGGTCTAGAAGCATGGAATTTTGCACAAGATTTATTTTTACACCTAAGGTGAGCACAATGAAGGAATATTGAAAATACACTCCCTAGAGGGATTAAATAGGTGATGAATATTTGTAGGCCTTCCATTAAGTGGACTGATGACCTGGTGAAGGTTGCGGGGATCCGCTGGATGTGAGTCACACGGGACCGACCGGTCAATGTGGCGGCACTCCGGGGACGCCTATGTCCAGCAGTGGACGTCTTTCGGCTGAAATGATCATGATGATGATGAATATTTGTTTAGTAGTTCTTCATTTTTTCGTAGATGGCTATAAGAGTAGAGGAAGATCAAAGAAACGATCGATGGACTGTGTGAAGGATGATACGGATAGAAAGGCACTACTGAGATGTCGAGTGATAGAGAAGTATGGAAGAAGAAGACATGCTGCGCCAACCCCAAATTAATTGGGATTAGGGCAGGAGAATGATGATGATGGCAATAGGCTAAACCCCATTACGTGGGACTTAAACATAACTGACGAAATGTGGGTTCTATTCGATCAGTTTTATTAGGTACGCCTCTGCCTAACCCTTCGGAGATTACAGGCGTGATGTTGTGCTATCTTTGACTGACTCTAAAACCGCTAGGCTTGGTCCATTGTTAAAATATGACATAATTTTTGAGATAACATCCTAACTTATATTATAAATGCGAAAGTAAGTTTGTTTGTTTGTTTGTTACCTTTTCACGCCTAAACCACTGAACCGATCATCCTGAATTTTTGCATATACGTTGTCAGGTGTACAGAAACGGCCATAGGGTAGCTTTCATCCCGAAAAAAAGTATTGTTCCCGAGGAAAACAACAATAACATTCTTATGATAATAATAATTATATTATTACAAGCAGAGTACAAACAGAATTGATTGTCAAACTCTAAATTAACGCGAGCGAAGGCGCGAGCAAAAGCTACTAATAAATAAGCAAGTAGACTTTGAAGATTGATGGAATTTTGGGGTGAAAAAACACGTTTTACGAAGTTGTCCAATATCTTCGTAACTAAGGTATGGTCTAAAACAACAGAACAAGTGCCTTTAGGCTTCGTTAAGGGTCTTTTACACCCAGTTTTAGTTCACAACTGGCTTGTTAACTAAAGTTTTCTATTTATTTTGAGAACCATGTAGAAGTAGCAAGGTTTAGATCATAAGACGATACGAAGAATTGGTAGATAAGCAGCAATTAAAACCAGTGTATTTAGGCTGCTACATAAATTTTTCGGTCGGTGAATTCGATTCGGTATACCTATTTGTTCAGCAGGAAACCCGATCGGAAATCTCCGTTCGGCATATACCACCGCTTAGCCGACCCGAACATGATTCAGCCTGATCCATGTTCTACACAATTCAAGCTAAGTGTAGCGGCTTTTTCCAGAACTTGACTTGACTTGCATATTTTAACATTTTGTGAGAAGTATTATTAAGATGTAGATACATATATGCTTAACTCGAGGTCACAGAACATGAGTAGGTATCCCAATAGCCGTAGCAATATTACATAAAACAACGAAATGAAAGATTATAGAGAATTAAGATTACGTTTATCAGTGATTATTTTAGATACTGAGCCTGCACGTATTGATACGATGCAAGATTATATAAAACAATACTATTTATCGTAATACGCACATCCTCCAAATGTTAGAAACAAAAAACCTTGATGTAAAAACCTTGCAGACACACTTGCCGTGCATTTAATTGCATCTTTCCTTAATACTTAGTGAGTAAAATCTTGACATTCTATAAATTAAGTAAAACCCGTTTTGTTTCATTGCCATCCCGCCGAATGATTAAAAACTAAATTAATTTAGATGAAAGGTTGAACGTTTTTCCTCAAGAAAAAACACAATTAAAAATCAATAATAAAATATATAATAATCAATAATAATTGTAAGCAGGATTGGAAAGCCATGGGGGAGGCCTTTGCCCAGCAGTGGGACAGAGCAGGCTGATATTAAAAAAAAAAATTGATAGTGGGGCTACATTCCCACTGTTGGGCCACAAGGCACCACGCTGTGACAGAGAATGGGCCATACGCTCCCAGTGCGGTTGGTATGTAGATGTTACATGTCTTCGATTTTTACCAAAGAAACGATGGATGGACTGTATATAGAATGATATGGCAAGAAAAGAGGTGTCGGATGAGATGACGAGTAATAGAGCTGCGCAGACCCCAAATGAACATGTCTACGATTTTTTCGGTTCTAAGGATATAACAGAATTCTTTAATTAAAAAAAAAAACAATAAATAAACAAAAAAAAATAGTAATGGTAGTTGGTAGTGATTTGAAACTCGTATAGAATCAACAAAAATGTTTTAAGAATAAGTTAGATTAAAAGATACTTTAAATGATAAGTCCTCATCTCCACATAATGATGGTATCTTTCTTTTGCTGTGCCCGACAGGGTCCACGATTGTTTCTTTTGGAAAAATGCCTACCACCTAAGCCTACATTGTGGAATGCAATAAAGAATTGAGTATTGAGTATAAAACAGAGACAAACAGAATATTATGGTCGATATTGTATGACAATATGATAATATAAAATGGAGACTATGTGACTTAAAAGTTAAAAATACATCATGTTTGTGATCAGAATTTAGATAAATACTTACAATTCTTGTTTAAAAGAAATAAACAACTATTTCTGTAGTGTATAAAGGCTTATGTAACTAACTATGTGTTTACGTCATGATCCGCAATGCGCGTCACTAGCAATATCCGAATTGATAAAAGAGATTTGCGAAATACAGAGAGGATTAATAAAGATCATAATTATATATATGGTCTTGGCTCTGTAATATATCTATTTATTAGCTAGATATTATATACATTTATAAATAAAAATAACCTGAAGTAACTAACTTAACAATAAACTTAAAAAATGCCGTCACGAAACTCCTCCTCAACGCTGTCTACTGGTAATGTACCCAAGGGACTGGCGGCGTTGCCAAGTTGTATGGCAACGCTACGCGTTTGGCCAAGGTAAAAGCCAGCCCTTGGGTCACGGGAAGTGTCAACTAAGCGTTTTGAAATGTACTTGAAAAGGCTGTTAGCACTCGGACCCTACACGGTCCTAGTGTTTTAACCCCAAACGGCTCGAAAATATAGTTAACAATAAGGTTACTATATTTACGCCGCTTGAGGTTCTCTGCAGCCGCAGCGGCAGCCCCAGCACAGCACGATGTGCTAGGAAGATGGGATGGCGCGAGAGTATCGACACATGTTGCGTCCCACACTAAATTAATCTCTGTAATATTAAATATCACATGGATAAGTCAAAAATGTTTTCAATTGACATTAGCTGCCAAAAAGCTTATGTCAGCATGTAACTGTAATAAAGCATATACCAATCTTCTTGAATGTCGTCGTGGAAATACGAAACACCACCCACCCACTCTTATACCTAGTACTCTTGTTACTTTTCGACCATTTTATATCATCGCCAACGAGAGTTGCTCTGGACTCTATATTTTTGCAAAACACTTATAATTATATTCAACTTTAACGATATTTATTTAACAATTTCAAAAACTACAATTTATTGGTTCAAAAACGGATACCAATCTCTGATCAACTTAGCAAGTTCAGTTATCAAGATTAATATTTTGTTGCAACATAATTTAAAATCACCTTTTATATGTCCTTTAAATGTCATTTATTTGCCTGGCAACTGATTACACATTCAAAATGTTAACAGACAGTCAGAGTAAGGTTTTAATCGATCAAATCACTCCATCACTGTCAACATTTGAATTGGTTTGGACAATTCAAAAAGAAAAAAATAATTATTTTATTCATAGTAAATAATATACATTAATAAATTAAAATAACCTATATTAACTAACTAACTTAAAAATAAACTTAAAAAATGGCGTCAAAAAACTCCTCCTCAACGTAGTCAACTGGTAATGTACCCAAAAGACTGGCGGCGTTGCCACGTTGTATGGCAACGCTAAGCCTTTGGCCAAGGTAAAAGCCAGCCCTTGGGTCACGGGAAGAGTCAACTAAACGTCTAAAAAATAATAATTTAAAAGTCCCAAATAATTAAAAATTGAAGTGTCTGTTTGTAATTTCAAAATAACAGCTTTTTGCATAATATGAAAGTATATACGGTACTTATAAAAAAAAACAATTTTTATTTTTTTTCATCTGTATGTTTGTTCCGGTTAATCTCCAAAACGGCTGGACCGATTTTGATGGGGCTTTTACAGGCATATAGCAAATGTTATAAGGTTCCGTGCAAAAAAATTTAAACCCTTGAAATTGTTAACAAAATCCGATTCAAACAGGAAAGTAATATTTTTATATTAATTTCACGCGGATGAAGGTCGTGAGGCACACCTAATTTAAGATAAAATGTATATCTAAGATTTGTTTAAGTGACAAATATTTTGGTCGCAAGCGTTATTGCTGAGCAAGCGTCTTGGGTCCAATTCACGGGTCGGGCGAAGTATAATTTCTATCAGGATTT
The DNA here is from genome assembly GCA_905163415.1 of Noctua fimbriata. Classification (NCBI taxonomy): domain Eukaryota; kingdom Metazoa; phylum Arthropoda; class Insecta; order Lepidoptera; family Noctuidae; genus Noctua; species Noctua fimbriata. The sequence continues at coordinate 2,551,071 of LR990933.1, read as the reverse complement.
TCTCAGTAGCTACCTGGAGCTTCGATTTATGTTTGTTGCTGGCAATAAGGTCGGTATGAACTGTAGGGTAAAATACACCTCTGCTTAACCCTACAAGAATTACAGGCGTTATGTTGCGTGTTATGTTAAATTTATTTATTTTAATTAAAAGTAAGTACTTTAGTTTTACTTTTATAAGTACATGGGATATTGGTAGGTAACTCTAAGTTTCGTAAATTATCTTTTTTTGCTCATAAAGACACTTTAATTACCAGGCTATGTAGTAAAAACTATAGAGACAAAAATAAATCATTTTTCTAGTAAATAATCAAGATTAATACAAAAAAACGTCAGTCAGGTACAAAAAATATCTTCTGAAGTACTATCGAGCGCCTTCCTTCGACTTATTTACCACATAATCCTTATGTACAGTTCCCGTACGTCACGGCCGCATCGTCCCCGTCATGCGCACTACGCCGATCGATTCGACCTTACAGTACACTAATGTTATTCTATTTCAAGACTTTATTTAGTAATCATTGGGAGATTCGGCTATGGTTATTTATGTATAGGTAAAATGTTCATTTTATCGATCGATGATGATGAACATTGGTTTTTTGGGTGATTGTTCTTTTGATAGGATTTGTTTTTTAAAGAGATAAAGGAATTGGTTGATTTAAGAAGGTTTTTTTTACTTTGAGATATTCTTTTGGGCAAAATAGTGGGAAATAAGTATAAAGGCGAAGTTCAAATGTAATTTAATGCTTTAAATATTAATCCAAAACGTCTAGATTATTTTCGAACGCGTCAATCCTAAGCTAGATCGTTAACGTTGCAGTAGTTTTAGATTGATTTTATTCGTTTAATAAGACAATTATGGTGTACGAGTATTAAGGTAATCCGGTTAATTTAATTTATTTTTTAACAAAAACACATTTAATTATTGCAGACGTTGCAGGTCTGTTACAGTCTTACCACTTACGTATTACCCAGTAAAAACGGGTGTGGAGGTCAGACAGGCAGCCGCTCCATGTAAAATACTGGTATTCAGCTGCATTCGGTGAGATTGTAAGCCGACCCCGAAAAGTCTAGGTAGATGGTAACATTTAATTATTTATTGAATTTATTGAAATGTAAGTGTACTATAGGGTTTATAGGTAACTTCTGCCTAACCCTTGAGGAAAACAAGCGAGATATTTTACATTTAAGTATTGTTAAAAGTTAAAAGACTGAAGGATCAAATCACTGCATTAGACAGCTAAAACCTACGTCAACCACTGACTCGTGCGTCATCCGATGTGTTTACAGCAATTTTCCTTCATGACCGTCCGTTGTATACTTGTACCTACTGAGTTTTATTAGCTCATGTTTAGCAGTGCCTTGTTACATTATTCTAGTTTAAGAAGAGCTGAAAATATTTAGTTTGATTTTATTTAGGAGAGGATTTAAAATCTTTTGAAACCGTTTTTTTCACTGACTCAGGAAAAACATGCGTTTATGACGTTCATAGCTGGGACAAAGGCATCCTGTCTGTGGGAAGGACTGGGCCATAATCCACCACGTGGGCCCAATGTGGCTTAGGACCACTGTCTTCGAATTTTTGGTTCTAAGATATGCCGCTTTCCTCACGATATTTTCCTTCACCGTTTTGAGAGTAGTGGTGATGAAATACCAATTTCATCATCACTGCTCAAAATTCGAACATGACTCTTACGATGTGTAAATCATAAAATATAGAATAAAATTTCCACGAAGACTCGGTATTATACCTTTTATATTGGACGAAAAACGAGCCCACGTTCCGAGCCGCGCACACACACATTCAATCATGATTCCTTATGTATTACTTTGACATTCATTCGAATAGGCAATGACGATATCCATCCTTTTTCGGAGAACAATACTTATACACTATGGAATAACTGAGTACTGTTGAGTATTTTTCAGTTTTATTCATATGAATTTCAGTTGGCTAAGTAACAACAGGCGCACGGGTCGATCGAAGGTTAAGCTAAGCTAGCCGAGGTCGGTCCATAGATGGGTGATTTCGGCATGAAGATACTTTGCTGCATGGGGGAGTTCATGGCTAAATAAGAACAGCCGCGTGCGATGGTGGGTCTGTGGATGAGTGACCATCCATTACATTCTATGTTGCCTCTGTGCTTCGAAAAGCACGAGCAGCCATTGGTTCCGACTGTTATTGATCTACTGAGGGTCCTGAGTTCGATTCTGAAGTCAAGCAGTGAAACAGGGTTTTTCTACTAAGAAATTTTGACTCAGGATTTCCCGGACACAGATTGGCCCTTTTTCATTTGGGACGTTTAACTTAGTAACAGATAAATTATGGGTATTTGTTCGCACCTTTGCCTACCTATTCGAAAAATAAAGACCCGGTGTTGTGTGTTATCAGTATTTTCTAAATAAAAATGGTACAAATACGAATCTTCAGTCTGTTTTCGTATGGATTCTTTCCAGTCGATCGCATATCTAAAAGGAGGTTTCATAGCAACCTTTTACTCAGTCGATGTTATTTTATTTATGGCCTGTGGGGATCTCAGGTAGCCAGGCAACTGGTAAGGCTCTGATGTTGTTTTTAGATTAGCATCAAATTGAAGCTTTATTAAAATAACGAAGGTTTATGTTGGTAACCTGCTTTTACCAATTGGTATTTTTTATTTATTTTATTTTCTTAAAATATACTGCTGGTGACGTTTTACAGAAATGTCGTGTGCGTAGTACTCGTTACTCGTGCGTGTATGACTAGATGTATGAACGTGGACGAGGTCAGAGGAGTATGTAAGGATCTCAGTAGGTGGTGTTCTGTCGTTTCTACCTACCCCCATAGGAAAATGCGTTAGTTTGTGTTTGATTCTCGTTTACATGAGTCTAAGATATTTTAGCTTGATCTAGATTTAGCTCATAGAAAGAGGCAATTACAATTTAATTGCTTCAAGAACTGCTATAATTGGATTGAATCACTTATTTTTAACCTACAGAGAGCATAATTAGCATTATTAAGTTGTTTTAATAGAAACAGTTTTTAATCCCTTCTGTTTATTTCTAGAAAACCTTTTAATTACCAACACATATAAAGAGGGAAATGAAAAAATGTCGAGACTGCAACCACTTTTCATAACATGTGGTTCATACTCATTCATCATTAAAAACGACGCAAAGTGCTACTTTGTAGTATTGTTTGTATTCCCGGTGAGCGAGCAGGAAATATAAATATTCAGTGTTTTTGCAACACAGCCAATAATATGGTCGGCTAATAATAGCATGAACTCCACCAACCTTGCAGGCATGTGTAAAAACTATTATATGCAGCGAATTACGAATTAGGTGTTAAAGAAATATTGAAATACTGCTTAATTTCACTAAATGATTAGTGTACCAACCAAATAAAAAAGATTAAAGAAAACTGTCGAGTAAAATCAAAATTAATTAAATTAGAATCAGCAGTTTTCGAACTTAAAAATTTACATAAGACTAGCACTAAAATGCCTGCTCTTAACCACTTCTTAGTTTTAAACTCAGGAGAAGAAATTACGGAACAAACTCCCCAGCAACACATCTGACGTTAGAAGAACTTGATTCTTTGCAATACTACTTATACGAACGAAACTGAGAAGAAATTAACATAAACTTCAGAAGAGAGCCATACCTTATTATAATTACGTGATACAGAAACCAAGATTAGATAATGTTTGTAAAAAGACTTAACGAACGCGAAAGGCACTTGTTCTTCCCATCATTGTGATATTTTTTGTTCTGGACCTTACCCGGCAACCTTCTAGTTGCGGAGATATTGAAGGTCAAAGTTTCAAATTTTAAACAAGTTCTTTTTTTAAATACATTTTTTTAACGTTATAACTTTAAGTACCTACAGGGGTCCTATATTATTCAATCCATCAGCAAAATGTTTTCAGTACGTTACATTGAGGCCTACCGTAAAACGTGATTTGACACCGCAAAAAAGAAAGTCGTTTCTCAGCAATATTTTTTGCGTAGAGTTGACTTAGTTTGGTGTACAGAATGCTTGGTTGACGGCTTCGTGAAGGGTCCGTTTACACCTTGTACAAAAGCGGTATGTAAGGATCGTAGCAAGTGGCCTCTGGAAGTTCCTGCCTGCAACCCTCGATAAAAACATGCTGGTTAATGTATCTGTAATAGTGTATGATCGAAACAAAGAATGTCACCTGCATTCTCTGGCTTTAACCGCGTCCCAGTCCACGTAAAGATCATTGAGAGAATTTTAATCTTAAATGTAATGGGACAGTAAATGAAGACTTATGGTTCTGTGTGGGCTCCGGAATGAATTAGTCGTCCTAGCCCTTGGGTATTGTTAAAGGCAATTTAGATGGACAACATGGTCTGTCTACAAATATTATTATATGGAACAGGGAACTTCTATACAAGGTGGAATACACGCTAAAACGGTTACCACGTATTCAGTACATCATTCTAAACCCCCTTATAGAAAGAGGGGGTTCAGTGATGCTCTGAATACGCGTAACGTCTGTGTTTACCAGCTTTAACCGAATCCCAGTTGAACCATCCAACCATCGCTGGCATTAAGATCCCCAGCACCAGGATACAATTTACGGACTTCTTAGCGCGTCGATGACAATCCAAAACTGAGCCAAGAGATTGCCGCCTTCAGTAGCGTGTATCAGTCCCTGAAATACTTTTCAATGTCTACCGCAAAACTCATCCTTTGCGTCCAAGAGACCCACCGAGATGAAACCCAAAACCGATCACACATCGATGGACTCACGCTTATCGCCGAGATCTGTCACTCGCAGAACGGTAACGCAGTGTTTAGCTCCCGGCGTAAGTATATTATCTACCAACAATATTACGTGTCCTATCGTTTGTAGAACAGCTTCACTGGGAGGCTTGTCCACCAGTGAACATTAAACTTACTCCACTAATGCAATGCTTTATGAACTCGGCTCAAGGTTATTTAAGTCTTACTAGCCCTTTGGGTATTGTTAGAGATGGCAGAGGGCACGTAATATTCCCCTAAGTGGTTGGTGTCAAACTGCGGTCATTATTCCTACTAGAGCATGTTAATTTTAACACTGTTTTTTTAAACAAGCTGTAGGTCTTGCTAATTATAAAAGGGATATTATGATTTGATCCTCTAAAATCTAATTGAAAATGAGCACTTTTAAAAATAAATAATGTGTTTTTTATGTTTAATCTTTATATTAATTCTTGCGTCTATATTAGTTGATCTACGGATAAATTATAAATGAACTGCATTCAAGGTTACATGCTAATTATGTTTTAACATACTCAATTAATATTTGGTATACAAAAATAGGAGCCCCGCGTAGCGGGGCTACGGCGACTACGCCTCATTACAACATTTTGATATTTACCTTGACGTTGATTTTATTCCTAATTTGGCCTTCCAAAACTTTTTTTAATTGTGTTCGACCTTGACTTCTGGGTGAAATTTAAATTTAAATAGGCAAAAAATTAATTTAGATAAATCGAATTATATAAAAAAAGTATCAAAATATTAAAAATTTAATGCTCATTTCTCTTAGTTTTGGGGTCCAACAAGTAACTATAGACGTATTTTCTACGTCTCCAACATTTTTTGCGTAGTTCTAAACAGATTAAAATATCGATTGATTTGATTTATTTTATGTCTCAAAGAAAGAGGATCCATCATTAAAAAAGATGACCGTTTAGATTTTATTGCTTCCTGTTTTTGCAAAATTAAAACGATCAAAAAATACATGCAAATATGAATGAGTACTAAATTGCCTAGCCATATTGGGATGCTTCGCAAAACAGTATATAATAAAACCACACATAATGACTTTAGGTAATAGATAAATAAGGTAGGATGAAAACTAATTTAATTTAATATTAAGAATAAGAAAATTCATTTCGCTGAAGTTATAACTACATCGTAAAGCAGATCGTAAACAACTTATTTTATTTTAAAGAAGGTCAAGAACTTTTCTAGCAGTATATACCATAGCAGTTTCTTTACAAAACATCACGTCTGTCCCTGAAGTGTTGGGCAGAGCTTTACATAAGTAATTCACCTATATCTCGCTCAGTTATGTTTAATTCCCATGAAATAGGGGACGAGCTTACAGCTGACAACCGGGCAAACATGATCCACAGTCCAGACTCCAGGTTGCGATGAGAAATTCCTGATGGATATGCTATAATTTTGATCGACATGGAAGTTGAATTCAAAACCTGCTCCGCAGTAGCTTTTACGATGATTAGATTAATAAGTTAGGTTAGATAATAGTTGAGGTTAACAATTGACGATCAGCATCTTTTGATGGGTAAAAGACAACACATACCCACATTTCTAATGGAAAAAGTCAACAAATGAATATAGAAACATCAAATTATAACAAATTTAAAGTTGCCTTGCTGGCTGTCTTTTGTATGATTTTCACGGGCTCTTATTCATTTAAATGAGTTTCCTAAGCCCCCTTACTATGAATACTCTGTTAGACTCGAATAGGCGGTATTTATTGAATATTAAAGTCGACTCGAAACAACACAATTATTGGACTTACTTCACTGAATCATATTTGGGTCGGCCGCTCGGTTTGGGAGCAGGGCAGAGAGGTTTTTCTCGAAGAACGTTTATCTATACAGGGTGTAAACGAACCCTTCACGAAGCAGACAACCAAGCATTCTGTACATCAAACTAAGTAACATTGCGCAAAAATGATTGCTAGGAAATAACTTTTTTGTTGGTGTGAAAAATCACGGTTTACGGTAGGACTCAATGTTACGAATCCAAGCTTTGTGCTGATGGGTGCGATGAATAGTATAGGCATCATGGAGATATTTAAAGTGAGGTTATTATTTAAAAGAAAAACGTGTGAAAAAGTTGTAGCTTTGACCTTCAATATCTCCGAACTAGACGGTTCCTAGGCATGGTCCCGAACATAAAAAAATCACCATGACGGGAAGACCAAATGACTTTCGCATAAATCAATATTAATATTTCGTTATGTATAAATATTTGTTATGCCTTGTATGTTTATTGTTATTTTTTTTTGCCATTTTGTATAATGCACGTCATGTCCCCGCGACAAAATAATAAATATTTTTTCGTTCTGTCTTTCAACTTCGTTAAAGGTGTGTATCTTATTTTATTAATTATTGCAGCGCAAAAACAAAAGCTGTAAATCTTCATGTTCTACGTAAAACCAAAATAAAAAACCTTATTTCCTTCAGTTTGATTGCATCTCACGGGCAGTTGCAATCAACCGTCCATTAAACTGAAACAAATTGGATAAACACACCGGCCCAGCGGAATGAAACAGTAGAAAGTCTGCTCTTTGCTTTACAAAGTCTTCTTTAAAGATAGATTGTATTATTCCTCCTTCTTGTTTTCATTGAAGGCACTTTGTAGAGATATTAAATGAAAAGATATGAATAACTGATTTTGTCTAAAGATAAACTTTTCTTTTCAATTTACTGTTCATGGATATTAAAATATCGATTATATTCCATGGTTTTATATTAGGTCCTTGCCTATGAAATTAGTGGTTTATCGAACTGGCCACTTTTAGTTACTGGTTAAGAATTCCGAATTCAAATATATTTCAAATTGGGGCTTGTTCATTTGTGTTTCGAATTTAGTGATTCATTTGTTTTCGCGCTATTTGATTTTTTATCAACTACATCGTTCTGTTCACAATATGGAAAACTTAAAATATCGCATTGTTTACGGATAGAAACCAACCAGCGCTGCAGAAACAGCTCAAAGGGTTAATGATGGGTACGGAGGAGCTACTGTAAAAGAAAGGTAGTATTTTCCATATAAAACACCAATTAAATATGTAAACTTACCCAATATTAGGTACATTAGTTAGTCCTATTACTGCACTCGCAATAAATGTGGCCACCAACTGGGCCCAAACATGTATATATGTATAGTCGATAGACGAAACAAATATTATGTTACATGTTCAATTTTTTAATTCGAAAAGAAAATTATTGATTTTTCAGATTCTGGATTAAAAAGCAGTTCTAAAGGGAAATACCATAATAATGTGTATGCGGGTTGGACATGGACCATAGTCTATGGTCAACAGTGGTCAAGTAATGTGTAGGTGATGATCAAATAGACAAGCACCTTCAACCTTACAATCCAAAGAATCTACGTCACAACTTTCCAAAAGACTCGTTGAACTCTTTTCTACTCTTATTTGACATTCCAATTTCCAACACTTCAATTAACCTAACATCATAAACCTTTTCAAAATAAACACTACATTGACATTACACATTTAATTTAGCATATTTTATTAGGTGTTAAAGTTTTAGCCGACTCTGTCCTAGTTAATCAGTTAATTGGCTAGTCGTTTGCATGTGACCTACTCGGCGAAAACCTCGAAAATGTTCAAATTGTTTACCTCACCTTGCTTTATGGGGTTAAGCAGAGTTTCAAGACACGTTTATTGTAGGTAGTGTTTGGGGAAAGTTATGTTTGCTAAACCAAAGGTTTAAATTGTTAGATGTACGAAAACGTGGTTACTGGGAAGAGTGAGCTCGCACATAACGATAGATATGACTTTCAGTAATGACATTTGGCAACGCCAATGCCATTTCAATAATATAGTAGTCTCGCTGAGTGAGCGAGGCAATATTATTAAAATGTTATTGTTAGTGTCGGCCCTTCACACAAGCCAAAAACCTTGGCATGCCCTTATAATCTACTACTCTTCATGATATTAGGGTTTCTGAACACGCCTTATGAGCTTCCCGTAATTTTGGCCCTTTAACACGTCACTGGTTATTGTTAACTCGCTGAGTTAGCAAGACATTACTATTCAAATGTCATTGTCAAATGTAATGGTATTACTTTTTGACGCTGTAGGGTGAATCTAACGATTTAAAGCTAACTGTAAGTTGTGATCACAGATAAAAGTACAAACGGTCAAGTCCAAACGGTTACTTATCACATATGTAATTTTTTTGAAGTAGGACAAGTTTAGTGTGGAAGTTTGAGATGTCATCATCATCTGCCTGCCCTTTTTCTTAGGGTCGGCTTCCAGTCTAACCGGCTGTAGCTGAATACCAGTACTTTACATGGAGCGACTGCCTTTCTGACCTCTACAACAGATTTCCTCATACCATATCGTACTAATAATATTAAGGGATTTGATAAAATCAATGGTTTGACGGACTCGGCTTCTTACTTTCGTATTTATGATATTAGAATTCTAGCACCTATAATGATAGTTGTTAGAGCCCATATCAGACGATGAAAGAAACAGAGGTTCCAATGTGCCGAATGAAAGACAAAAATGAACAAAAAGAGAAGCGTCTAATAACAAAAATTCAATATCTTTAAAGCTGTATATAAAAAAAAAAGTTTAACTCAAATGTTGAGGTAAATATATTAGTTAAAGTCTAAAAAAATCAAAAAGAAATACCTTGTAACCCAAATAAAACACCGTTCACAACTTAAATCCTAAACAATGAGTGGTCTAGTTTTTTAGTGTACTTCAGCAGTAAACGTAATAAAACAACCTTGAGTAAGTGGGTCAGCGTGTCGGGTGATCCTGCAAGGTGAACGGTACTATGTCTACTAACTTGTGTTTTTTTCACTTGGCAACTAATGAAGGACTAATGTGTTGTTTGGGCTAGACTCTCTGCTAGGTCTTAGGAAGAAACTGAATACGCTGTCAGTTTCACCATTGTTATGAAATACTAGCTTATTACCGCGACTTCGCCCGCTTGGAGTTCGGTAACATTCTCACGTGTAAACCAGGTTATAAACTATCTGTGTGCCAAATATCATTGAAATCCGTTCAGCAGTTTTCGCGTGAAAGAGTTACAAACATCCATCCATATATATGAACTTTCGTATTTATAATAGTGGTAAGATTGACATTATCGGTAAAATTGGTCTTTAGATTGTTAAAAGAAATTTGTTTTAACGACGGCCACTGTTAGGTCTTAGTTCACTATGAGACAGCAAGTAACTCAATAGCTCTGTCTCACCACATCTGTATGTTATGTCAACTATTATGTGTAAAAAAAAGTTTTTGGACTGTTTTTTGGAATAGCATATTTTGTTAGTTTAGACATCGTTTTTGGCGTGTCACCTTTCTAAAAATAGCTATAAAATGAATGAACGGTATTTCGTAGTAATATCAACTGGATAGAAAGATTCGTGATTATTATTACAAGCAACATCCATATCGCATGTGGAAAGAATGGGCTCGTATGTATTTATATGTTTTTGTAAGTACAAGAACAATAGACGGTCCTAAACCATTATGTAAAGTAGTGTGAAAATTACAGAACTGACTAGCTCCTTTTCGATGATCTGCTGTATAGTTTCATGTTTTTGAGAGCTTTGGTCCCAGTCCTGGATCCCATGGTATACCTATAAAGGGTTTAAATAGGCACTGGTTCTCCCCGTCATTGCGATCATTTTTTTTGTTCTAGACCATACCTGGGAACCTTCTTGTTACGGAGATATGGGAGGTCAAAGCTCCAAATTTTTCATTTATTATTTAAATACTGATTTCTAAGGTTATAACTTTACTTTAAATACCTCCATGAACCGTTTACTATTCAATGCATCCATCAGCACAATGTTTTGTACGCATTACATTGAGTTTTACCGTAAAACGTGATTTTTCACCTCCCAAAAATAATTCGTTTCCCAAAATAATTTTTGGGTTGGATTACTTAGTTTGATGTACAGAATGCTTGGTTGGAGGCTTCGTGAAGGGTCCGTTTATACTTTTTATAGTAGTTATAAGATTTTATAGGAAAGACAAGAAACTATACATCGTAAGTCGTTTCCCCAGAGTAATTCTGGATATATACTACAAAACACTTCAATAAAATCCACATCGTGATACTTATCCTCAGTTGGTAGAGACTAGGCAAAGTGTCGTGTATCGAATGCAACAACGGTGCAACCTACAAAGCCGTCGATTGTAACTGTTCGCCCCACTCGCCTCTCACCACACTCGCCAGCGACGACGACCGACAATTGATACTAAACGCATTATTTTACTTATTCTTTTACTTTTTTTCTTTATTTTTCCTATTAAATGGGAATTAAACACAACTGGCGAAATGTGGGTTTACTATTAGGTACACCTCTGCCTAACCCTTCAGGGATTTTTAAATAAAGATGTATGTTCAGTACTGCACAAGCCTTAGGTGTAGTACATGACCTAGTACTCTGTATTCTCTATATAAGTCAATGGTTACGTAAGTCAGAAGAAAAATGTTCTACCTTTTCTGATATTTATTTGAGAAAACATGCATCAAATAACAGACGTAATATTCAAGTTATTGCACATTTAAATTTCAATGATAATGAAAAAAAGTGGCTAAATAATAACAGCCGCTCGGGCCGATCTTTAGGTTAAGCCGTGCTTGCCTAGATTGGTCTGTGGATGGGTGACCGCCCATTAGATACCGAGTTTCCTCCGTGCCTCGGAAAGCACGTTAAGCCATTGGTCCCTGCTGTCATTTGTAGATCTTTGACAGTCGTTAGGTAGTCAGAGGCCCAAAAAGTCTGACAACCAGTCTTACCAAGGGGTATCGTATTACCCAGTACTAACTGGGTTGTGGAGGTCAGATAGGCAGTCGCTCCATGTAAAATATGGTATTCAGCTGCATCCGGTTAGACTGGAAGCCGACCCCAATATAATTTGGAAAAGGCTAGGTAGATGATGATGATGATGATAATGAAAAAAGAAACAAATCTACAACAACATATTGATGTCTGTATTATTAACAAAGAGTTCCTAAAGGGGTCCAACAGCTAAGCTCTGTTTCTAGTCTAAACGATAAACAAAGATTTATAGATTGTTGAATAAAAACCAACGTCTATCTTGGCAACCTCCTGTTAGATACTGATTCCTTAAGGTTTAGGCGTTAGATAGATAAATCCATATTGATAATATGAATCTGAAATTAATTCTGTGTATAAGTTACTTTTAGGATCCGTTTCCACCAAGCGGAAAAATCCTCGCGCACTTTTTTGATGTCACTGAATAAAGGGCTGGTTCAGTATTGCCTTTAAGTATAAAATTCGACGCAAACAAAGCGTTTCCTTGTGCGTAGTCGAGTACGCGCAAGCGCCAATTTTTTTAAAATTATACAGAGTGCAACAAGACCCTTAACGAAGCTGTCAACCAAGCATTCTGTACATCAAACTTTACACAAAAATTATTGCTAGGAAACGACTTTTTTTTGGGGTGAAAAATCACGGTGTACGGTGGTAGGACTCAATGTCACAACATTGTGCTGATGGATGCATTGAAGAGTGCGGGGGAGGTGTTTAAAGTAAAATCTACATTAAAAACAAGTATTAAAAAAAAAAGTTGGAACTTTGACCCCCAATACCTCCGTACTAGAAGGTTTCCAGGTATCGTCTAGAACAAAAAAAATTACGGGGAGAACAAGAGACTTTCGGCTTCGTTAAGGGTCTTCTTACACACTTTATTCAGTTTGTTTTGTAAAAAAGTTGAAATGATGATGAAACGCAACCAGATAAAGTTTTTAAACTGACATAGTCACTTACACTATGATTAATACTTAAAGTAAGTAAGTAAAATTTTATTTGTTTAAACATGGTGTACATACATTGCATGCAAGATAACAATAAGAAACAAAAAGTTCTAACATGTTCAGCCGCATATCGTGGCGTACAAATTGGTAGGAAGAGATGGTGCATAAACCGTGATAACATTCATCAAAATTAACATTATATAAATTATGTAGGTACATAATCTAACATCATTATTAAACAGCAAGCATATTGTCAGATAAAATTAAATGTCAAAGTAGTTATTACATAAATAAGTCAATAAAAATATGAATACTTAACTATCATTAAAATTTCAATAAAAAAATTACAATTATTCCAAAAAATTAAATAGATTACAATAACAATGCAAAATTACAACATTGTCATCTCAAAAACGAAAAAAATTGTCCTCTTTCATAAACTCTGCTATACTGTAATATGCTCTTTCAGTTAGTAAACACTTCATTTTCTTTTAAGAGCAGATATATTTAATGTTCTCCATGATTTGGGCAATTTATTAAAAATGGTCTGAGCCATGCAAAAGATGCTCTTACCCATAAGACTTGTTTTAGCGCCGTGAACACAGAGTTTGAAATTATCGCGTCTATTCCTAGGGACAGCATCAGACAAAAACTGAAATAAATGGGAATTTGATTTAATGAACATTACTGTTTCCAGGATATATAATGAGGGCAATGTCAATATCTTACGTTCTATAAAATTAGATTTACAGCTGTTCGTTGTTTGCAGTCTAAACATTGATCTAATGCACCTTTTCTGTGCCCGAAACGCTATTTCATTGTCCGTGCTATTACCCCAAAAGATGACTCCATATCTAAGAATTGATTCGGCTAATCCATAGTAAGCAGTAATTAGCGCATCTCTGTTGAGAGCCACAGCAAGCTGCTTCAGAGCGTAGGCTGCACTACTCAATTTTTTGCAAAGTGCCTCTATTTGAGGTTTCCAATTCAATTTAGAATCTATTATTAGTCCCAGAAATTTTGTTGTGTCAGCTTTATTGATTTTTATGTTATTAAATTGAATGTTAACATTATTGGTTGTTTCTGTACGTTGTTTAAAGTGCATTACGTTAGTTTTTTTAAAATTAATTATTAAATTGTTATCATTTAACCAATTTAATACAGATATCAGTGAATTATTAATGTCATGCTCATATGTGTTTATATCATTACAAGGTATTGTCATGGTGCAATCGTCAGCAAATAGTGTCATCGGTTGTTCAGTTACTTTAGGCAAGTCATTAATATATAGAGTGAACAACGGAGGCCCCAATACACTGCCTTGAGGTACTCCGTACATAACTTGGCGTTCCTCTGATCTTGAAGTTTCTTCACGTTTTCTGATTTTATTTATTGTACTGATTTCAGTAACTTGTATACGGTTATGAAGATACGATTTAATTAATTGTAAAACGTTGCCTCTAACACCATAAACTTCAAGTTTCTCTGCCAGGGAATTATAATGGATGCAGTCAAAGGCCTGTGTCATGTCGCAGAATATGGCACAGACTGGTATTCTCTTATCTACATTTAGCATGACACTATGTAAAAATTCATAAATAGCCAAATTTATACTACTACTAAAACGGGATATTATTTGTTTTGAGTTATATTTCGGCACTGTGATCACGGATAAACTAATGTTTTAAGTGTTAATCATAGTAACCAGTAATGGCTATGAAAGTTGAAAAGCTCTGGAAATGCATCTTGCTTTGACAGGTGGAATCAGGAATGGCTCCGGAACATTAATAAACCATCGAAATAATTAGGTTCAGCGTTTAAGGTATACCCAATGACTGGTTACAAACGTCTCGTCAACTCAAAACAAAGAAAATAGTGTTGAATAGACGTAGGGAGCAGATTATTATAACTTGTACGAAGTTTAATTCTGTTTGTATAGAAAATAGGTCCGCGTAAAGGTGCTCCCTCATCGGAGCATTCGCCTGTAATGTAACAATCCACGATTCAATTTTGAGCATTTTGTTACAAATACAACATTAGTTTTAGTATATGCGAAACCTGAAACACGTGTCTAGTATTTTTATGTAAAGAATCTATGTACAACATTTCAAAACTGTATCTGAAAAATCACAAAGTTATAAGCTTATTCTGTTACCTGGTTGTCCGCACTAAAACGTGGTAACTACGCGGCAGCGCCGCGCGCGCGACTCCAGCGTCGTCTTGAGCTCATTGATAAACATAATTTGGCAGTAGGTACCTAAATTATTGCGATAGGTACTTAATGTCGCTCGGTGTCCAACTTGTAACTTTTTTTAATATTTTTGGGAAAAAATATAACATGGTTTAAAAATGATTTTTATCGATTCAGTTACTTATTCTGAACAAACTATATTCAGGTTTCGCATATACTAAAAATAATGTTGTAGACGCTCGCTCACCGGGAGCATTCGCCTGATTTTTTTCCATTTTGTACAGAAATAAGTGATTTTAACAAATTGTGTCGTTATAGGTTGCGCGCTGTAATGCTCAGTTCTCCTCACTCACTGATGTAATGCTCAGATCTGAACTGTTTCATTACATGCGAATGCTCCCGATGAGGGAGCGCCTTAAGGATAAAACCACGTAACTTAATGGGAAAGTTTTTCTAACTCATAAGGAGTACATATAAACGCAAAAGTCTGTTAGTTTAATTTATATTGATGTTAAAGGCTTCTATACAACTAAGATATTTTAAGTGTTGTTAAAAAGGTGTCTCATGAAAATGTTAACAAATGGATCAGTACCAGTGCATGCTAATTTGTAGTGCCACTTGCAAAAATTTATTTGATTTACTTTTATCGCGTTTCCATTAGACAATAAAATTAAGGTTTATTTTATAACCTCAATTTTCTTTTATTTTTTTTTTATAATTAAAATAATTGTTGGATAAAGCGGTGAGATTAAGTGTTCTAAATAACGGATGAATAATATGAATGTTCCGGAATTATCCTTTAATGAATGATTGCGATACATTTTTATCAGATAACTTTGGAGCAGACCATACATAAGTTATAGGAAATGACGTGGAAATTTCCAATTAAAATATAGGAACACAACAGCCAGCCACAGCCAGCTCAGCTCATTCTTAACGGATTGGTCGGAGAGGGCAAATTGTAAACAGGATTGGAAAGCCATGGGGGAGGCTTATGCCCACCAGTGGGACAGGGAAGGCTCTTAAAAAATAAAAATAAATAAGCTGGGTTACTCCGCCGAGCAAAATCATTTGGGTTGCGCTTATTACACAGGCACAAGAGGCCACGAGAGAACGAAGTTTTAAACCTACGAGGACATTTACAGCAACAAAGAGGAGTGGTCATATTTAAGGGTGTAGTACAAACAATCAAACCGCACAACGTTCTCTATGGGACCATAGTAATCGCGAAAAATTATTTAGTTGTCCTATTCAAAATTTCAATATCTACTCGACCTAAATGCATGGGACAGCTAATTTTTTTTCATGATAACGGTTTTTGTTCCATAGAGAAAGTTGTTTAGTATGATGGTCTGTCCCACACCCTTATAAAGGATTACACCTTTCTCACGCTGTTTTAAGGGACGTTCTATGTATGCCTGCACCTGGGTTTCCATTAACTGGTTTCCCGCTAAAGAGTTTAATTTTGTTAGGGTGTTACCACAACAATCGTTCGCAAATACCAATCGATTGGTGGTAGAAATGACGACGATCGATCAATTGGTGTAGTAGACACTGTCGATCGACGTCGAGTTATCCATTCTACCATCGATTGATGGCCCCGATCGACGATCGATCGATTGGTGTGGTAGCACCCTTAGAGAAACTCAATTAATATTCAACTCAGAAGTTCACGAAAAACAAAAGGGACGGGAGATTTTTGTATAAAGCCTGACGTGCCTGATTTCATTTGATCTAAAACACCGTTTCATTTTTGGAATGCAGTGTAAAATACATACCTACATAAATCCACATCTTCAAGTGCAGTGTTATTAGGTACTTACTAAAAGATTCTACAGAAAAGTGACTTCAAAGAAAAAAAATAACTTTATTTTCAAAGGTCAAGTTTCGGCCGACACAAATAATAATCGGCTACATTTTGACCGAAACTGGCCGAAACCGAATCTTCGGTCTGACACTAGTTATTACTACGACTTGTAATATAAAGCTGAAGTCATTCTCGCAATTCAGTAATGAGAAATGAGTCATGTATATGGCTGTTAAAAATGCAAATTCAAATTAAATAAACCAGCTTTAGCACCCAAAAGTCAAATCTACGAAATAAATATTTTCATAATATAAATCTCCTGTAAAGATTTTCTGTTGACAGTGGGAATCTTACGATTCAAAATGGCGGAAATACCATTAAAACTTTTTTATAATGGTAGGGTAAGTGTACCAAGAATTGTAATGTAGTAAAGTAAGAATGTTATTATTTAAAACTATTACAAAAAAATAATGTCATGCAGACTTCAAGACTGATCTAAAGAATTTTCAGCAAGTCTATCTTCCTGAAATAACTGAAGTAAGCGAAAAGCCAGCCTGATTTGAATGAGTTATGACTACCAAGCTAGCTTACACACTCATGTGTTTAAAACCGCCATTTTGGATCAAAAGCCTTGGGCTACCCCTAATAAATTCTTTCAAAGTAATCATTAGTACTTCTCCTTAGTGTCGATGTAATCTAAATTGAGCCGCCCCTGAATTAAGCGAGGTTGGTGACTTCAGTAGCGTCCATCAGCTCCTGTAACGTGCAACAGGACACGAAGGAAACGATATTAAGTGCCCAAGGCCCATCATTGGTCGTTTGTTTGACCTTTAAATTCTATTTACGTAAAATATGTTTTACGGAATCCACTTACTCAATACTGAATCAACCAAAAGTAATCATAGAAATCTAATCACAAGAAACGAGCTGAAAAGCTGACAAATTAATTTCATTTCGTTACTTTCTGAATCGGCCGTGTCAATCTTAATTTTTCTTGTTTTCAAATCAACATTCAGGAAAACAACTTACATAAAGTATTTTTTTTTTTTCCATGAACATTTCCTAATTCGCATGAACATGCAGAAGCATGAACGTATGCCCAAGAGTTCCTTATGTTACGAAGGTGAGCGCTGAGATATTGGAAAATTCATCCTTAACGGTGATAAATAGTCCCCTATTTAACATCGTTAGGGATGAATTTTGGTGGCTGTTATTTATGTCGATGAGAAATCCCGATGGTCTCACGGCTTGAAGATAAAATATGCCCAGTGCTAAGGTACCAAATTTAAAAGTTGATTGGCTACGCAGTCGCAATTACAGCTAAAGCACTAATAAATGATAAGTTTAGTACCGTTAGGATAATTAATGGTATCATCAAGTAGAAGTTTCTAGCGTTCATCCAAAAACTTGGCAACGTTGCAAATAACTGTCAAATATTTACCTGTTTTAATTAATTTGGCAATATTACTGTATGGAAATAAGAAATATGGCTAACTAGTGAACTAGAATATTAATAATGAATTGCAATTAAAACACTGAATTTGATGTTGTAACCGTTTTAGGTGTAAAAAAGGCATTTAGAAAGTTTCGAAATACTTCTTTAAAATCTTAAACTAAATATTCGATGTTACGATATTAATTATTGCATTTCATAATCAATATTTTAGTTTACTAGTTAGCATGTTCTGTATGGTGTCCGGACGTAAGTTCTGTATGGTGTCCGGACGTAAAGAATAGCACCATCCCATATCTTCCCGTGGGTGTCGTAAGAGGCGACTAAGGGACTTACCAGAGAATGGGCAGCAGCGTTCTCTGTGTTTTATAACACCATACTGCGATCGCCAACCCGCCTGCCAAGCGTGGCGATTATGGCAAAACCCCCCCTTCTTGGGGGAGGCCTATGTCCAGCAGTGGACGTCTTTCGGCTGAAATGATGAGGATGATGACTAGTTAGCCATATTTCTTATTTGCATACAGTAATATTGCAAAATTAATCAAAACAGCGAAATATTTGACAGCTATTTGCGACGTTGCCCACTTTCTGTACAAACGCTCTTAAGGCTGGACCTTACTTCGAAGGTTGGATAGCCAATGTTTATACTAAAAATACTATATTCGGCAATATAAAGAACTGTTATCTGTAACCTATATACTAATAGTAACATAATCGATGTCCGTAATAACAAACGGTGATTATATAGATAAATTAAACGGAGATATGACTGGGATCGTAGCTCGTGGAGTTATGTAGTGTCTGCTTTACCCCATCGGAAAATACTTGAGTTTATGTATGTGGTGTATTTCTTATTGTATGTCATTCATTGTTATATCTTAGGGAGGCCCTACTGAGGGAAAGAGCCTCACGTCCCAGCCGCCGCGGGAGACGCCCTGGGCGTCGGGGGATACGTGATGGCCCCCGGCCACTATAGGCGCGGGCCGCCGTCCACAGGGATGGCGAGTTATGGGCTAGCTCGCCGTCCGGCCGTCTTATGACGATGGGCCGTGTCGTTTGCGCGTTCGTGTTCTACGCGCACCTCAAAGAGATGTCAGCAACCACGTAGGGGGCTGCGGGACTGTTCGAAAGAGATACCGCGGCCCTGGAACACAAAGGGCAAAGAAGGAACATGGATGGGTTTTAGTCAGTAAAAAAGGGAGGCCCTACTACACTATCTATTACGAGTCTCACAAACATGCATGAACTCAAGCCGTTATCCCATGGGGTAGGCAGAAACTACAGGACGCCACCTGCTTCGATCCTTACAGTCCTTATGCTTCATCCACGTTCATGCACACGCCTATAGATTGGTGTGAATATGAACATACAATGTCCTGGAAAACATTTCACTATGGAAATAGGCTAAGAAACCTAAAAACGACGCAAATAACAGCTCTGAATAGTCTGAATAGTAAAGCAAAGTTTGTTATAAATATAAATGTACAGAAATGGAGTTGTGTGGGCAGACAGACGGTGACGTCAGAGTTACCCACTAACGAATGTAACCGTTTTGGATTGATGAATCTGAGCAATTGAAGGTTTTATGTCTATGTACTAAGGCGTGAAGATGCTCCAGAAAGGGGTAGACTGAGATGTAGGTTTACTTTTGAACAGAGAATTTACCGAGATCGTTTAGCATAGCATTCAGCCTAAATTGTTCCCACTGCAGGGACACGAGTCTCCTCTCTATGAGAGGGAGTGGGCTCGAGGGGGGTGGTTCTTGTAAAAGGAAAAGACCTATTTGTATTGGACGATAATGAAAGCACCGAACTCGTAGCCAAATTCTGGGCTGACGAACTTGCCATCTAAACGCTAAGATGAGGAAATATTTGTAGACTTTTAAAGTTAAATTTAGACGTTGAATAATGCTTGTTTAATGGATGTTAAAACTATGCTTTATACAATGGAGCATTTATTAGACATGGTTTAAGTTGTTACACATTTTTGAAAGCCACAAAAAAAAAATTGGTATCGATAAGTTCCTTGTTTCAAATTCAAGCCCGCTTGCAGAAACGAAATCAATATTATTTTAATCTTTGTTCAAATATAACGTAAGTACAGGTAAGTAGGGCAAAGGCCACTTCTTTATATCTCAGGCTTTTTGGAACCAGTCTTGATCTGCAGTGGGAAATCCAGGCTACTAAGTTTGATCACTAGAATAGAAAGTTTTGTCAGAACTCTTGTCTCTTTGGTTGTTCTAAAGTATTATTAAGCTCAAGTTCGGTCCGGCAATACTCCATAGTATTGCTGTCACCTTTGGGATGGCTCAGCCAAATACCAATTAGCCACACTCGATTCTGTTGAGCGCAGAGTCAAGAGGCTCATTGGTGACGATAAACTGGTTGGTACCAGGCTTCATAGCCTGGCCCATCGGCGCAAAGTTGCATGTTTGTCGGTCTTTTACAGATTGTACTTCGGTGAGTGTGCTCAAGAGCTCTACGAACTCATTCCACCATCTCCTTTCTTCCATCGGGAGTCCAGACGTACTGCAGGTTATCACCCATACCTTGTCGATGTTCCACACATTCGCACGAAGCGCTTTGCTACATCATTTATTATGCGCACAGCCAAGGAGTGGAATTCCCTGCCTGCATTGGTGTTCCCAAGTTCATATGACCCCAATCTATTTAAATCGCGAGTTAATAGGCTTCTTTTGGGTTAGCTCATTCCATCGTCGACCTCATCTCTGTCACTAGATTCAGAGACAGGACTAGATCGAGGTCAAGAGTAAGCCCTTATAGAATAAAAAAAAAAAACTTTTTATACTTTTACGTAGCTCGGCTTTATGGCCGGATTAATAGGATAGTACGGGCCGAAGCCAAGTACTACCCCGGTAGAGCGGTGATATGATGAGATGATGATATGGTCAGGTTGTGTGATGATGAGTGTCCATTAACTTGTATCTGTGCAGTTATTGAGGGTCGAATTTGTGAGGTGGAGATTACTGTCTCATTTTCATTTTGTAAAAAAATTCTGACAACCCTGCAAGTGTTGAGGATTGCGGCCTTTTGAAGACTTTGATACGTGTATGGTGGTAAATCAAGTGTTTTTAAAGACTGGTGGAGCT
This sequence comes from Noctua fimbriata, assembly GCA_905163415.1. Classification (NCBI taxonomy): domain Eukaryota; kingdom Metazoa; phylum Arthropoda; class Insecta; order Lepidoptera; family Noctuidae; genus Noctua; species Noctua fimbriata. The sequence goes on along the minus strand of LR990933.1, from coordinate 2,529,986 downwards.
GTTTAAGTATAACACCTGTTGTTGATAATATATTATTATTATTGCTAACCCATATTGTCCCACTGTTGCTGGGCTAAGGCCTCCCTCCATTCTTTACAACGCAACGGTCACGAATTTGCGCTACATCTTTCCAATTCTCATGAAAGACATTCAGTTCGTTAATTCTAAACTAATAGTAATAAAATAACAAAACAAATAGAAGATAAACACAACATGGACGCACACAACATCTATTAATTCAATACCTTGCATGTCTGATTAGTCAGTTTATGTAAACGCATGTTTGACAAATAAACTATCTTTTATATTTTTATCTTTTATAAAGAAAGAAGAACGAATACACAGATCGAGAGGGAGACGGAACGAGTCGATATACTAATGTGCAATACAGCATATTCTTTCTATCTAAAGTAAGAACGCAAGTGGAAGCAATGTAGCATTGGGATATGTATTAGACATACCTTTCAGCTTCCTCTTAAATTAAAAAGACAGCGACGTGCGAGTCTCAACGAACTTTTTGTACACATTTTGAAATCGGCGACCCCTTATGAAAACTTTAACCCTCCGGCTGCAACGTGGCACAAAACTCCCCTTCCACGCATGAAACGATCCCAAACTCCCATAATTTAACACCCCAAAAACAAATAGGATTTACACAGCGTTGCAATACGACCCCTGTGCTCACAGCGCCATCTATCCGTGTCGACGAAGAGTTAAAACACACACATGGAAAGATTCTGATATACTACAGATGTAGCTGATACATAATGATGTTATACTATGTTTTCATAATATGAAATCGTGTCGCTCTCGCAATGAAGAATGTTAATTTTAGTAACATGTCTCGCTACGTGGACCGCGTGGCTGTGTGTTTCGTAGATTTGTTGAGGTATTTTGTTTGTTTGTGTGTCACCGTGATGGTTATACGGGGTTGGTTGAAACATGAGTAGTATTGGAGGGTTGTCTGTCATTATAATAAGAATACTCGTAATAAGATGTGTTTTACATCATTCGTAAGGATGCATTAAAGGATATAATCATGCAAGATGAAGATTGTTTGAAGTCTTGTTTGGTCAAAGGACTCATTGCAAGGGTCAAACACACATTCAAGTTTTATTTAGTTTAATTTCATGGTTTAACAGAAACCTGTAACCAGATATAAGCAATTACAAGGATTGTTTGTTTCTAGCCACTGCAACTGATTGCTTCGAGAACTCAAAACGCGCATTTTCGTCATTTTTGTAAAGGGTATTTCGACGTTTTACTTCCTGTAAATGATTCAGCAATGTTTTAATAGTTATTGCTTGTTTTATCAGTATGCAAGTCATGTTGATTTAATAATGAACAAAATGACACTGTGACGTCAGATGTTGATGTTTTATAGCTCACACGACGTGTTTTACGTGAGGAACTTTCGAAAACATTGATTTTAATGTCAACTTGATTAATTAAAGTAGGTATGTTGTAATGGAGACATTCATCAACTTGCTCCGGGCCCGCATGTTGGATAAGAACCCACTCCCTCTCACAGATGTGTCCCAGCAGTGGGAACGCTACTTTCATTTGATTAAAGAACGAAAAGAAAAAAAATAATAGAAGAAAATTAAGTTTATCAATCAACATTCAATGGGTTTACAAAGTTTCGTGTCCGTGCTGTTAACCGTTGAGGAGTTTCCTCGTGAGGAGGCGATCTTGGCTGCAGGAGCAAGTCATGCATGTAACAACGTCAGTCATGCATGTGTACAAATGTGTTATCACCAGAACCAAGTAGCGAATGACTACATTCATTTTTTGTTGGTTTTGAGCTAAGCTAGACACTTTTACTTACCCTTTGGGGAACAAGCATTATATTCTAAGGATCATTCGATATTTTCATAACATGATAAGCCTTCAGATCGAAAAGTAACATTACAAAGTTCAAAGTATAGTCTAGAACTCCCCCGGGTTCCTTCTACTCGAATGTTGCCCACACAAAAAGAGAAAACCAACAGCAAAATGTTCAACCAATCATATTAGCGATGCAGTCCACGTAGTACAGGAATGTTACGTACGAAACAAAGTTAGCGCCGGAACTTAACTGAATGCCGTATATGAAAAAGTACGCAAAACGATTAGGTACAAAAACTTTTTTGGTCATTATTATTTTCATTTGAAATTGGCCTTTAATCAGTACTGTTAAGATCCGTTTCCACCAAGCGGATAAATTATCATAGCCTTTAAGTATATAATTCGACTCAGACATAAGCGAGCGTCACCTCGTGGATGCTCGAGGATGCGCGAGCGCAATTTTATGCGTAAAGGCAAAGCTGATACAGTCCTTTATTCAATGATATCAAAAAGTGCTACATTTTTGCGGGGGTTAGGGATGATTCAAAAAGCATTACAAATTGTGTTGCAATATCTTCTTATTGTATTGTCTATCACCATGATATCAGATCTATACATAGTAACGCTTTGTAGTCCATTTGTTTAAATTTCATCAGATACTTTTGGAACAGAGCATACCAAAGCTTTAGATAATGTTAACTAACGCGGAGGTGTTTAAGATAACTAAGAAAGATAGACTGAATCTATAAGTATCATTTCACGAACATGACTGCAATATTGAAATACTTAGTTTCATACGTTTGTAAAAAAAACTTTTGCTAGTCTAGTAGTAGTTATGTAAAAAGAGTATCAAACGGCGCAGAATTGTAATGCATCCTACGTAAACGTATTTATCTGCTACCAAATGAGATCAATGCACTTGTTGTTATAACAACGGATAAATGGCCGAGAGGTTTTCGTTCTGCAATGTTTGGACAATTTCAGTTTGATTTCGCGTACCTATGTTTAATTTGATTTAAAGTAAAAATTAGTTTCGATTTACCTAGTAATAAGGCTTATTTAATTGTTTTCGGACATCTATCTACATATTAGTTAATTAATTAAAACATAACAGAATCCAGATGAAATTCTGAGCTGGTTACGACATCAGGCACTTATGTAGTAGTGATATTGGCTTGATCAAGCCTCATCATCAGTAAGCCAGTGGATTCTGCACCATGCACTGAATATGAACCCTTAGTCACAAACCACGGCAGAACTAGAAAAGTGGTTTATTCTTAGTCGAGGGCCGCACTGAACGGCAAACAATACAGACAAGGGTACACATGGTAATGCACACATTAATACGATGTAGAAGAGCATGTATTTACAATGCAACATCATAACAGTTTAACTTTTTATAACAAGAAACATCTTAACTTCACACACTACAAAACAAACTCGTATGTATTGTAATACTTAATCAGATAAAACAGATAATTCATTCAAGATAAACAATATTATCATTCAAGGCTTCTCATTCGATACTAATCAGCAACAAATAGCTATCGTTTCGTATTCCTATATACCGAGCAAGATCTTGTAAAGTCTCGATACTTAATCGAGCATTTCTATTCGCACCACGTCAGCTTCAAGTGCCCGTAATTCAACCCAAGCGAAGACAACTACATGAGAACAACGTACGACTTTATGTCTCGAAGTTAATAATAATAAAAAGAGAAAAAACGAGCTCCCGACGGGCGGCGAGGGGTTAGCCGTCTTCCGTGAGATAGTGTAAATAGACGGTGACGGACAAAAAACACCATGTGACGATTAACGCGCACAGTTTTAACTGCGATTTCTCCCAAAAATATGTCAAAAATCCCAGACTTAGCTGTGGATTTAACCGTAAAACAATTCAAACTTGTATAAAATGCCTCAAAACACAAGTTTCCAAGTGCAGAATTCACCAAAAACCTAAAAACAGTAAGTTGAAACACATTCGCTGTATTGAGCACGCACTCGGTATCGCTCGGGTGCGCTCGGCAGTTTCCGCTGTCGTTCGGTTAACGGCTCTTTTCCCCAGCGTGTGCGCCGACTTTCGCTACAAAAATAAACGCTCCTTGGCATCAAATCAAGGCGAGCCTTCGGTTTTTAGCATTATTGGACTCAGTTTATGGGCGGACTGCCATTTGAGTTGCGTATTCGTATTGTGAATTAGTAATACTAAACTTTCTACTTAATATTGTAGGTTTGGTGCTGGGCCCTCTAATTGCTGAGTAATCGGTCGGTAAGTGTGGTTAGGTTGCCCAAGCGTCGGTTCTTTGTTACGTAAAGCGTGACAACTATTTCAATATCGTGTGGCAGAGACCTTTGACCGGTAAATAGGATATTAATTAGTTATCGTGTGTAATTATCAAGTTTATGATACACATGACGACTTATAACGCTCCTTCTTTGCTCTGTAAAGTAAATATCTATAATGACATTATGTATTTTATCAGGGAGAGTAAATAGAACGTAATAGCGTTCTATTTATTCGAGATGGTAGCTATGAAAAACGAGACCCGACGCGACCCGTTTCTGGACAAAGGATGGTTTAAGTCGTTATAGTATTCAGTATTGTATAACTGGTCTTTTCAAAATTATTGAAGGCAATTTTACCTTTCAATGCGTCTGAATAGAGAAAGGACACTATGGATTCTATGGTACTACGTTTTGATGTTTTTGAAGTTCTTCAAAACTCACACCGTGTTCGATCTTATAGCGGCGCGTATGACCTCTGGTATGTACTTATAAGAGATTCTTCTAAGGGCTTAGAAGAATCGGAAAATATTGAATGATTTATAGTGCAGTAGGTATGGTTATGTAAGCACTTGAATAACATTGCCAGGAGATGTTGGTACACATAACTAATGTGTACCAATATGTCGTGGCAATGTCAAAACAAGATGGCGGCATTCGTTTCTTATAAGACCACGCGCCAACAGCAATATGCAGCACTATTTCAATTTTACAGACTATTGAGTTATTTAATTGTTTTCTGATCTATTGCTTTGATTAATTATGAAGATAATGCCATATACAGTAATATAAATAAGTCAAACATAACAACGAGATAAACTTTAATATAATTATTTTCCAAAATACAATTTATTGTTTAAACTTAAGATGCAGCTTTCAAATTACTTACAACATTGTATGATCTACAAAAGGCTGTAAACAATGATATAATTACGATTCGTTATACTTATATCTCACCAACATGGCGGCAATCGTGTTCCCACACTCGTGCGCATATCCGCGAGAATGTTCGCACCTGTCTCCGCTGGCTCAACAGTTGGCACATACGAAGTAATGAGTAGGTCGGTGTAAAAATGCCATGTTTTGTAATAATAAGGGCGTTGTGGACGTAATTTGGCAGCTCCATATGTTAGTTTACAAACTAACATATTTTTGCATTATGCTTACATATTTATACATTCTTATTCGTAATTTCCAGAAAAAACATCACATCACATCACGCCTGTAATCCCCGAAGGGTTAGGCAGAGGTGTACGTAATACTACACGCATATTTCGCCAATGGCGAACATACTGCGAAATTCCTAATCTGTATCTACAACTTTCAATATCAAGCCTCTGATCCAATATTCTCGGGACCCTACATAAAATATAACATAATAAATAGATTCTCTAACATGTCTCAAATGAGCTATAATTAATACAGCAATAGAGTTTTACGCAAAATTTCAGGTAACGGCCGGATTGAAGTATGTAGCAAAGATGCTCAGACTACAGAGCAGACTGAATTTTCAGAAAAGTTACAATTTTGAAAGAAATATCGAATAAATGCTCTGCTATAGCATATTAAAAAATCCTTATCAGGACGACTACCAAAATAAATTCATAGAAGACAATCAGGGCCTAAGGAAATAAGGATTAAATACTTAGCAATATGGAAATAGGAGCCAACTATAAGTTGTATGAATGTCATCAATTGGGTGGCGAATTAGGGTTCGATGTGTCGGGGAATTAATTGTGGCCATTTGTAAAATCTTTTCTAATTTTGATGAATAGTAAGGTAGCAGCAGAAAAAGCTTTGATGGGTACATTTGGAACTTGAGGAGCCCGTGGCTAAAAATTAACAGCCGCTCGGATCGATCTTTAGGTTAAGCCGTGCTTGCCTAGGTTGGTCTGTGGATGGGTGATCACCCATTACATACCGAGTTTCTTCCGTGCCTCGGAAAGCACGTTAAGCCGTTGGTCCCGGCTGCCATTTGTAGATCTTTGACAGTCGTAACAGATAGTCAGTGGCCCAAAAATTCTGACAACCAGTCTTACCAAGGGGTATAGTATTACCCAGTACTGGGTCGTGGAGGTCAGATAGGCAGTCGCTCCATGTAAAATACTGGTATTCAGCTGCATCCGGTTAGACTGGAAGCCGACCCCAATAAGTTGAGAAAAGGCAAGGCAGTAGGAAAGTCAAATCAATAATCCATAGAGTTTGTTTTAAAGCTAAACGACAAAGGTTATCTCAAGTAAATCCCTCAACGGTGCCAAAGTTTGTTTGGGTATTCGACCAAGTTACGAAGCTTTTACGAGTATATCATCATCAGCATTGTCATTTCAGCCGAAAGACGTCCACTGCTGGACATAGGCCTCCCCCAAGTGTCGCCACATTGACCGGTCCCCTGCGTCTCGCATCCAGCGGATCCCTGCAACCTTCACCAGGTCATCGGTCCACCTAGTGGGAGGTCTTGTCTATCTTTCGAGTATATATCTTACGATTATACTAGTATCTTACGATTTAAATAATAATTCAAACTTAACAACAAGGAAAAGTAATAAAGCGTTCTTCCTCTCTCTACTTGTCTAAAAGACTTGCTGTGCCCGACAGGGTCCATAATTGTCTCTTGTTTTATTTACCACCTGTAGATTATGGTTATAGTAATAAACGATTAATAGTGACATAAAGGTATAAAGGAAACATACCTTTCGAAAAACAACTTACTCTAAATGAGATGAAATGAAATTTTTGCATGGGTCATTATTTTAGTAAAAAAATCATTACTTTAATAGTTACTAACATAAATTGCGGAAAATGCACGATAAATGCTAATTAGTATTGGTTTACCACTGAAAAGGCGTGTTGAAAGGTTTTGAGAAACCGATTAGTAATGTTTCTTGTGGTCGGTTTTCTTCGAATATTAAAATTTCTGCGAAATACTTAACAAAACTACTTTTTATAATGCGATCACTACATAGTATAAAACAAAGTAGATTCGCGCTGTCTGTCTTCTTTTCTTTAAAGCTACGCAACGGATTTTGATGCGGTTTTCAGTAATAGATAGAGTGGTTCAAGATATTGCACCCGTGCGAAGCCGGGGCGGGTCGCTAGTATCATTATAATTGCAAAACAACACCTCTCTGGTAAGCCGAATGGTTATGCAGAGGTGTAACACTTACATTTTGACACGCATGTTAGACTTCTCATGATAACCCTATCATGCGAGGCTGCTACTGAGAAATTCCTGATCGGAAAACCTAATAACACTTTGCCCGACCTGGGAATCGAATCCAAGACTACTCAACACATAGATCAACAAAGCAGTCTTATACTACCTAAGTATCTAAATTCACACGTACCGTGTAGCGATGTAGCAATATCTTTCTCTTACTAAGAAACTAGACTTTTAACGAGATCGGCGCTACACGTGTGAGCGCGGTATTGAGTCGTATTTTATGTATTTTCAAATCGCTGTTTTAGTTTAGTCCAGGAAGGAATATTTTGTGTAAATGTGAAGATTTACGCATTTCGTTTAGTCCCTAACACCCACTTACCATATTTTGAGAACCGAACCCAAGACATTACGCTCAATAATAGCACTTGCGACCACGAGACCAACGGGGCAGTCTAACACATGTATCTATAGTCAAGATATGGTTATTATTTGAGTTTAGGTAATTTTACTTGTGCAACCATTTTTAAGCAATAGACAAGAATTTGAACAAAATAAGAACCGTCAAAGAAAGCAAAGCTAAGAATTATAACTTTGTGACAGTTCTAACTTCAAGTAATTACTAAACTACAGAACAAAATGAATTAAATTTAAAATTTAAAAAACCCCCATCGCAACAAAGAAAAGCGAGCAAACATTTGAAAAGTCAAAAAAATGGCTGAGCTTTTGATAAAACATGTCTAATTGTAATATACACATCATGCCCTTTGATAATCCACTTGGGTATATTTGAAAATATTCGATTATTCATCACCACTTTTATCCAACATATCTAATAAACGACTGCACCGATTTTGATAAACATATCTTAGAACCATCGCCAAGAAACTAGCTTTCAAATATAAAATAACTGCATCCAAATCGGTTCACTCGTTTAAGAGTTACGGTGCCAGAGACAGACACACACACACACATTGCGGTCAAACTTATAACACCCCTCTTTTTGCGTCGGGGGTTTAAAATCGTATCTTAAGTAATGACTTTTACTCAAGTAATCACTTTGACTTGTCTATAGATACAGACGTTATACTACCTCCTAACTTACATAAGTTCACACGTGGCGCGAGTCTGGCGATAATGTGCCAACCTATGCCATTTTGTTACCTAATTAACTGTAAACGACATCGGCACTACACGTGTGAGCACGGTATGGAGACGTAATTTATGGATTTTCATAAAGTTTTCAAAGTCAGTTAGTTCAGGAAATTACATGATACTGTAAAGATTTAAATGAAAGAACTTGAGACCAAGTCAGTATTATTTAGTTAAATAGAGAAGTCAGGACAAACATAACTGGCGAAATGTGGGTGTACTATTGGGTACACCTCTGCCTAAGCCTTCGGGGATTATAGGCGTGATGTTAGAGAAAAGACATGATGTATAGGATCTCGAGTAGTCAGTCGCTACAAGTAGTCAGTGGCCCAAAAAGTCTGACAACCAGTCTTACCAAGGGGTATCGTATTACTCAGTACTAACTGGGTTGTAGAGGTCAGATAGGCAGTCGCTCCATGTAAAATACTGTAACATACGGTATTCAGCTGCATTCAGTTAGACTATTCCCAACATATTTGGGACAAGGCTAGGCAGTTGATGATGATGTATAGGATCTCGAGTGTTCCTGCTTAGAAAAACTGTTAATCAAGGGGCAGCTGAATACCAGTATGTTACAAGGAGCGTATGACTGCACTACTTGTTATACTATCTATCTTATTGTGGGTCTAGCAATGTGGTAATATCTACCTTTCTGTTAGTAAGTATCAAGTTGGACGTCACTTTTAACGACATCAGTCGTACACGTGCCAGCACGCTATTGAAAAGTAATTCATGTATTTTTATGATGTTGTTATGGTAATTTTCAGCACAGAATACATTGTGAAGACTTAAGTCAAGTTTTAGTTCAGTTTCTAACACTCATTTATATTAAGAAATATATGATTGTATTTCTCAAAGGAGAGAGGCATGGTTAAGCCATGTTTTACGATGTCCCATATCCCATATGTCATACCATGGCATACCTAATATTACGTCTTTTGAACCGGGCATAAAAACCTGAATTGCTTCTAAGAATTTCCTATTGGAGAACCCAATAACCACCGCTATAATAAGGTACAGCTCTGCCTATCCCTTCGGGGATTACAGGCGTGATGTTCTGTTATTACATCACGTATTGTCGGCAGGCAGAGGTGAATTACGTGCATGGATCTTTAGTTTTCTGAGCTTGTTGCCAGAACTCTAAACATATCTTAAATATTAAAAAAAAAACAGCAAACACGAGAAAGAACGCACTCTTGTGAACAAATAAGTAAGTTAAATGAAGTAGCCTGCTCTTTCTATAAATAACATTTAAAAAAGTTCTAGTCCGCCAACTTTGGAAGTCCGCCGTATTGTATTTAGAACGATGTCACTTAGAATGCATGGCATGCCATGCATTGTCATCCAAACTAAACGTGTATGCAAAATTTCAGCTCAATCGGCTGGGGATAACTGTTTTAAAATTCACTTGCAAGATTTGACCTAAACAAACAAACATACATACAAACATTGCAAGTTAAATAAAGGCTTGTAAAAAGAGAAGCGTTGGCATAATGGAAACTAACGTCAACACAAACTGCATAAAACATGGATACGTCGGAGTATCGAAAAATAATTTTCAAAAATAAGCTGTCAAAAAGAAGGAGCTCTGTACTGAAGAAGGCTGAATGATGGTGGTGATGATGAATACGTGAAATGGAGTACAGATAAATAAACTGAGTTACATTCTCATTTATAATATGAGTATGGATTACTTTCTCTTCAACTATGCTACACGATCCAACGAAGGATGGAGCGTCGAGTTTATTGTGACGACTAAGAATGAGGCGACAATATTCGCGACACTAAATTGGTATGATTGGTATCATAAACAATTCGTTAAGACTCAAAGAGAACATCACAATATGGATATAGAGGTCAAGTAAATCTGCATATTCTAAAAGGTGTAAAAAGACCCTTAACATAGCGTAAAAGCACTTGTTCTTCCCATCAATGCGATTTACATTATTTTCTGGATCTTTTTTACCTGGGATCTTTCTGATTACGGTTTTTTTTTTAAATGCATGTTTTAAATGTTGTAACTTTACTTAAAGTACCTCCATGGCCCTTGTACTATTCAATGCATTCATCAGCAATGTTTTGAGTGCTTTATTTACATCGAGGGTTACCTGATTTTTCACACCAAAAAAAGTCGATAAATTTTTGCGCAGTGTTACTTAGTTTGATGTGCTTACATAATGCGTGGTTGATGGGTTCTCGTAAAGAAGCACTGATTACAAATTATGTAAGTAGCCTACAGTAAGTTTTGCGAGAATTTAAAAACTATTAAGTTTAATATTCAGCTAATGTAAAGGCTGCTTTGGCTTTTACATTAACCTGATATTAACTAAATGGCAAATGAGATCTATATCGAGTTCTATTGATATTCCACTGGTGACTAAAGATCTCTTCAGGTGGACAATCATCCCATTGCTACTTACAAAAGAAGGTATTCTTTTTGATTTTACAGAAAACCTACTATTGCTATTTCCTCATCATAGACCTAGCCTTGTCCCAATTATGTGATCAGCTTCCTATCTAACCGGATGCAGCTGTAGATAGGTAATTTACATGGAGCGACTGCCTATCTGACCTCGACAACCAACTTAGTACTGGGTAAAGCGATACTCCTTGCAAAGACTCGTCGGATTTTCAGGCTTCGGACTAATCGTATCGACTAGGTAAATACTATGAATGAACAGGAAAATAAATGTTATCAAGGTAACATAATTTTCCCGCAGAGACACAGAAAGATGTGTTTTTCTTCCACTATCTAAATTGCCTTGGTTTCTATTGATTGTAATGATTACTTTTATAAAATACACAACACACATAAAGTGCCTCGTTAGTCTAGTGGTAGCAAGGGCTACTGCTGAGCGTGAGGGCTTGGGTTCGATTCTTAGGTAGGGCAAATGTTATGTCTTTTTGATGTCTTCTCATATTACATGGGACTTAAATAAACTGTCAAAATGTGGGTGTACTATTATGTACACCTCTGCCTAACCCCTCGAAAGTTCAGGCGGGATAATATAATGTTATGTTATAAAATTCGTCTAAAACAATAGCGATCTCAGACATGCCATAACGACCTACTTATTAACGCAGGCCTGTGTGTATGAAGCGTGAAGTTTCGTGAAATTGTGCCGTACACCGGATCCATTCTTGATATTAGTTTGAACATAGTTCAAGCTCGGCTTCCGACTATGTTATGAGTTTACAGTTGTTGAGTGTACAGAATTCTAGGTCTAATGTTACAGATGTTTATTGAGTACATATTCAGCTTTAGATTAAAGAGCTCGAGCTGGAGCAGGTCGTGGCTAAACAATGACAGCCGCTCATATCAACCTTCAGGTTAAGCTGCGCTTACCAAGGTTGGTCAGTGGATGGGTGACCACCCATTACATACCGAGTTTCCTCCGTGCCTCGGAAAGCACGTTAAGTCGTTGGTCCCGGTTGTCATTTGTAGATCTTTGACAGTCGTTACAGGTAGTCAGTGGCTCGAAAGTCTGACAAGCAGTCTTACTAATGAGGAGTACTGGGTTCTGGAGGTCAGATAGGCAGTCGCACCATGTAAACTACTGGTACTCAGCTGCGTCCGGTTAGACTGAAAGCTGACCCCAACATAGTTGGGGAAAGGCTATGATGCAGCATTAGATTGATAGGCATCATCCTATAGGATATTTTTCTCTTGATTCGTTGGAAAATTGTATCTACCTCTTGTCTATCAATATCAAATAATTTCGGTCCAATCGCTATGGGAGATCGCAACACGACTGGTTCCTATACAACTCGATGAATACGCCCCCGTAGATCCTGTAGACTTGGGAATTGTACGTTTAATTCTTTCTGAATAATCGAACAGAATTCACATAGGTTTTCAGTAAGGTACAACTAAATTATACACCCAATCACAATGATGAAGGCTTGATTAGTTTACATAAGATAAAATAGCTGTTGCCCGAGACTTCGTTCGCATGGAATTTTTGATGTGTACAGATGTGAGAAAAAAAACGACCCTATTTCCTTCCTCGGGATATAATCTATGTCCTTGCCAAATTTCATTTCGATACGATCAGCCGTTTAATCGTGAAAAGGTAGCAAACAAACAAACAGAGTTACTTTCGCATTTATAATATTACTAGCGACCCGCCCCGGCTTCGCACAGGTGCAATATATACATATAAACCTTCCTCTTGAATCACTCTATCTATTAAAAAAACCGCATCAAAATCAGTTGCGTAGTTTCAAAGATTTAAGCATACAAAGGGACATAGGGACAGAGAAAGCGACTTTGTTTTATACTATGTAGTGATTACGAGTATAACTACTTCCCCACGGATCAATGGCACAACTAGTTGTGCAGTGGGGAATGCTATTATATGCAAGATCCTTCCCCACGACAAAACCAGTTGTGTTGTTTTATAATGGATATTCAACTCCTATTTAGCAATGGTTTTTCAGACTAAAATGCTATCAGATCTGTGTGCAGTGTAGTTTTTTAGTTTCCCTTTTCAGGCGACCATCAATCAACTATACATGTATCGATAAAACACGTTTTAAATCATGATTGACGTGGATTACTTCCATTCGGTACGTTACTCGGGTTTTTGGTAAAACCAGCGGACTCGCTTAAAACGATATATTGGTCTTTTATTCCACAAAACAATAACAAATGTGTTGTTTCTTGAAATTGATGTTTATTGCAATATTATGTAAAAACAAATCGGTACTAATGGAAAAATGTACTGGTTAGTTGTACATTCCTTTTGCGGATGGCTAACGAAAAACTCTTTGGGAAAACCACCGGAAAACGTTAAAAATAAAAATACATTATCACAAAGTTAAGTAGGCAGGTTGGTGATTCCAGTATGATATTTATAGATATAGGATAGCTTAAGATCACCTAATCAACTTTAGCTTTAAAAAGAAGCAAGGGCTGTTTCGAGGAGGCATGGGAAAAGAGCTCATGGAAGGAATTAGGAGAGGTCCTTGCCCAGCAGTGGGACAGTACAGGCTAAAAAAACAATTCCTGACCTCCATAACCCAGTTAGGTAACTGAGAAAAAGACACAACTTCTTGGAGTGGTCGTCAGACTTAGGCCTGTTGTCCACGGTTGGCAGTTTCTTTAGGGGGCTTAAGGGCTTGTAACTCCCCGTTACGGTTATCAACGCATTAGAACTTTGTAGGTATTGTTTGTACTTAATTTCCTTGTATTAACAAAAAATCTCGTAGAAAATTATCGTATCCATTTCAAGGCAATTTTTTTACTCAGTTATCGTTTAAACGCTACTAATTGAACCGAACCATTGACACTTCTAGATTATAATTACAACGATGGCCAATAAAACGCATTGACATGCACTATCAGGTGTCACATTGACACAGATTAGCTGGAGTGTCATACACTTCACATTACGGCAGTATCATAAATCCTTGAGCTTTTGAAATATCATGGCTATCTTAATTGCTAAAAGGCACAGACTCGTCTGTAGTCAATATTTACAATTAAAGTCACAGCTTTCGGTAATCAATTAAGCCTAGTTTCTAAAGTCTTAAAATGTTTCTTTTATTTTCAAATGAACGAACCGTATATCGGATAAATATCGATTAAGGATAACTATCATCATCATCATTTCAGCCAAAAGACGTCCACTGCTGGACATAGGCCTCACCCAATTGTCGCCACATTGATCGGTCCCGTGCGAGTCGCATCCAGCGGATCCCTGCAACCTTCACCAGGTCATCGGTCCACCTAGTGGGAGGCCTTCCAACGCGGCGTCTTCCGGTTCGCGGTCGCCACTCCAGAACTTTTCGGCCCCATCGGCCATCCGGTCTGCGAGCAATGTGCCCTGCCCACTGCCACTTAAGTTTGGCTATTCTTCAGGCTACGTCGGTAACCTCGGTTCTCTTGCGGATGTCCTCTAACTTTCCTTGTCTTCTTCTATTTATAACTATACAACAAAACATAGGCTGGGATATTGGTATACATGCGCATGGTACCTTTTAACATAAGGGATCATCATCAATTTCCTGTCCTTATCCCCATTTTTTTTGGGTCGGCGCAACATGTTTTTTTCTTCCAATCTCCTCTGTTAACTGTCACGCTATCATTTGCTTCTTTTTCTGTCCATCCATCCAAGGGAGCAATGAGAAATAAAAAATTGTATGTAAGGAAATTCAACAGAAACATCCTTTATACAACATGACACTTTTAACTTACAGTACAGGAAACGAGAACCGAGTTGTCTATTTCTTAGTCACGTCTTCTCCCTTATCTTAGTCAGGGAAAATGATCCTATCACAAGCTACGGATCGTAGCACAAGGCTTATAGTGTCAATCTTTCCATTTTAAGCCAGGATCAGCCATACCTGTAGAACACCACTTCTGTAGTATTTACTTAAGATTACGCAGCCACACAATCTCCTACTCAATTAGCATGGTATTTATTAAAAACCGGCCAAGTGCGAGTCGGGCTCGCGCATGACGGATTCCGTACCATAGTAGTAGGTGAACCCCTTTAATTTTTAATTTGATTTTATGATTTGTTATTATAGCGGCAACAGAAATACACGTTCTGTGAAAATTTCAGCTGTCTACCTATTATGGATCATGAGATACAGCCCGCTGAGACAGACGACGACGAGACAAACGTAAGGACGGACGAACAGCGCAGGCTTAGTAATAGGGTCCCGTTGGTTATCCTTCGTGTACGGAACCCTAAAAAGAATAAATTTTTTTTTTTTTTTTTTTTTATCAATTAATCATTAACAAACGAACTTGTCAGCAATCTCTTCACAATCTAACAATTATTACAATCGCTTCCCCCAAATGTTTTCAACCGATATTTAAACTTTATTCGCCGGTAATCGACTCAAGTAGTCCATACTGGCCACTTGTGGGGGACCACGTGAGGGTGCGTTAATTAGACTAGAGTGGATGTTTCACGTAAAGTCGAACAAGCTATTTGGTGTACAAGGAAAAATATTTTCACTACTTTTATTTTATTTATTCGGAAGAACCAACACTTACACATTATATATTACAAAAAAAAATAGAACATAAGGAGTTATACAAATGTGCAACCAACAACGTTCTCCACAGATACACAGAAGACAAAGACAATGTTGATGAAGTAAAAGTCGGACAGATAAAATACATAAAAATATAATATTTCGGCGCTGTTGCAAGCACCATGATCACGGATAAACTGAAGTAAAAAGCGGAAAAGTGCCGAAAAAAATTCGCGAGCGGACACAGTGAGTTTTGTGTGTCGGGAATAGAATCGAGTTGCGAGTGACAGTGGTAGCGGTACTGAGTGCAAAAAACGAACAAGAAAGAGAGTAGAATGATTTGTCTGCTCATAAACACCCATTCGCAATAACTTCAGTTTATCCGTGATCATGGTGCTTGCAACAGCGCCGAAATATCGGGAACTCAAAGAAAACAGTAAACATGGTAAATATCCCGTTTCTAGTGTAAATAATAATGCATTAAAGGGGCCTCCGACAGACGTACCCTCCGATCTCCTGTTACGCTCGGCGCAATCTGGGCAATCGACTGCAATCGATTGGCTAATCTTACACCACGATGGCAAATATAAGTAGTAAGCACTAAAGAAAGTGTTTTTGTAAATACATAAGCAAAAAAAACTTCAACTCTATTCCCGAATGAGGTTTTTCTGAAATTATTATTTTCCCGATAGAAAATCCCATTACACGGTATACTTAAACATAAGACATTCATAAGAGAGTATGTAAAACAATTACCTACCCATCACACTCACATAATTGTTAAAAACTAGTTGCAAGTTAGTTGTCTGAATACCAAATAGCTTGTTCGACTGTACATTTTTCCCTGTGCAAACTAAAGTCCTGTGCATTACTTCGTTAGCAAGCTCTTTGGAGGATATTTTGCATACAAATGCACCGATGGATGTAGCTCTTTCGTTGTTGGCTTGACTTAGCAGGGGTCCTAACTGTTTTGGAATTTCCCCCTGTGTTAAAGAGAGTTCTGTCCATTCTTTCGTTTGCAAGTGCTGTAGAAAGCATTTTACACACAAAAGCATCAATGGTTGTACCACTTTCAATGTTGGCCCGACTTGACGGGGTTGCAACTAACTGGTGAAAGAGTTGCAAGAGTGAAATTGTACCGCATCTAAAAGAGAACTACATACAATGCTTCTTTAGTAAGTGTATTGAAAAAGATTTTTATGCAAATGCATCAATGGATGTAGATTGACGGTTCTTGACATGTTGCCCTTAAGTTGGCAGGGGTGAGGGAATGCGTTTGAAGTTGCATTCAATGATTCTATTATACAGCTTAACTTTTAACTTGTTGAATGAAATGCTTAAGCTTTTGATTTTTATATATGGGGGTAAATTTAATCTGTTATCAAGATTGAGTTAATCATTGTTAAATGCTTTATGGTTTTTACTAGTATAAGAGCAGAGAAAAACCAAAGAAACGATGGGTGGACTGTGTGAAGAATGATAAGGCACGAAAGGTGTCTGGTGAGATGACGAGTAATAGACAAGTATGGAAGAAGAAAACATGCTGCGCCGACCACAAATGAATTGGGACAAGGACAAGAGAATGATGATGATGGTTTTTACTGGTATCAATAATGATTTCTGGATTCTCTGAAATTTGTAGTCACAGAATTTATTTCATGGAAAATTATTACTGTTACATATTCTATTATACTGTGTTAAAGGCTGGGTTTTTCCAGGGTTTTATAAAAATCAGGGACGTCTAAATGCGTGACACAACGAATAAAAGCTTTATTTTGTCCTTGATCACTTCATTTTATTTGAACATTGCTCCAGCATCATAACCATGTGACACTTACTGATAAAATATCAGCAAGCTTTGAGATTAGATTTTGAACGTTTTTATTAACGTAACTCACAGGAGCTTGCAGGTTTTCCTACAAATAACGTTTTGCTAGACCTAAAAATATGAAAGAATCGATAAAATGGCAAAAACCGGACAAGTGCAAGTCTGATTCATTCACCAAGTGTACAAACTTGACGAACGATTTTCGGATTCATTTCCTTTACTTGTACTGTAAGCCTTTGATTCTTACCAAATTACATTATTCTAGGTCAACGGGAAGTACACTGTAGGTTTTGATTTAGTTGCGAATACGAAAAATATGCAACATAAATTGCTATATATTTTATTGCGTAAACTAAGAAGCTTTGTTTTACAGCTTCAAGGGACCATATTTGAAATTAATTACAATTTGATACCACCGCGTGCTCTTGAGTAAAAGAGTCTTCACAGACAGATAGACAGACAGACAACGAAGTGATGAGGGTGCCGGTTTTCCTTTTTATGTACTGAACCCTAAACATACAAAAATATACTTTATTTAAAGCAAATGTCAATATCTTCTAATACCAAAGGTCGTCAAAGTTATCGATATACCTAATATGTATCTAGGCATCCTACAATCGATTGTTCATTCACCATACAAATCCCCGGCCGCAGGTTGATCTTTAATTACATTAATTAACTACAGCCGTCCGATTCCGCACACGAAGCGGACACCGGACAGATCTGCGCCTAGACGCGCTCTCTATTAATTGGATTAACCCCTATTATAGTTAACTGCTGCTCACTGCTTACCCTAGCGATATAAACTCGTTATGTTATGACTTGGGTACATGTTGGTATTGCAGCCTCATTTGAGGTTAAATTGTAATTAATAAGGTTTATGGTAAGTAGATAAAAGGTTAGTAAGTGGTGTGCGGCTGAATAATTCAATTTTAAACAAAATATTCCTGCAATATAAGATTTTAAACTATCATGGTCACTAACATTATTATATAGACTAGAAACGGGATATAACTTCAGTTTATCCGAGATCATGGTGCTTGCAACAGCGCCGAAATATCGGGAACTCAATAGAAACAGTAAACATGGTAAATATCCTGTTTCTAGTCTATATAATAATATTCTTGCAGCTTTGCTTTAAGTAGGAACTGCATAAATGGTGAAGAAATGGTCGCTGATCACTTGAGTAAAAGACATTAAACTTATACTGTCACTTACGGGATATCTTCCGTGATTTTTCATTATCTATAGATAATATAGATATAGTGAAAGCTTACAACAGTGTTTAAAAGACATTAGTACAACATATGGTTTATATTTTGTAGTTTAGTAATAGCCTGCCTGCTTTCTTTGTCGATTCTTACTTCGTTTAAATTCTTGCCTTTTGCATAAACATGTTTGCATTAAGTATTAATTACTTAAACTCAAGTAATTTTATTACTTGAACTTCGAAATCCAAACGTCGAAATCCGGAGACGTACGAAGGTCTTCGATATTGGAAATTGCGTTATGGAACTCAAATGGTGTTGGGCAGGACACCTAGCAAGGCGCGGTGATGGCAGGTGGAGTAAAGCTGTGACCGAGAGGCGTCCAAGGACTGGAAAGAGCAGTGTTGGTCGTCCGGCGGCGGGATGGGCAGACGACATTGTTGCCATTGCGGGAATATCCTGGATGAGGCTGGCACAAGAGCGTGGAGCTTGGTACTAGCAAAGAGAGGCCTGTACCCAGCAGTGGGTGAAGTCGGGCTGTGGATGATGATGATGATGAACTTGACTATAGTTACGGGTGTTAGCAATGAGTGATTCCATGCTGATATGCCGATGATGATGGCTTTTTACAAATAAGAAAAACCGCATTAATCATACAGTCTACTCCTAACCTTTTTGTATTTCTAATCATTTATTCTTTTTATTTTATAATTAGATATTTAGGCGCATAATATAGTGCATGTAGTGCTCTTCTTTAAGTAATGGGGCACTTAGACTTAAGTTTGTAATGTTTTACTATATTATATGTAATAGTGTACACATTGTTGAAGAGACAAATAAAATAAAATAAATAAATAGACCTAGAAACAACAATATCTGATTCAGGCATTCCTGCTACACAGAATTTCCTTTCTGCATTTCCAACGTTTAACGTTACACCAGACTAGGGTAACTTAATTTTAAAGTTCCAGACTGAATCGTATGTAAGGGTAATGGATTAAGCACTAATACAGGTAGTCGCACTAAGTGGTCACTTGAAACTGTGGAATAAAACATGAGGTGTCTTCCAGGATTCTGGGTAATACTCTTCCTTTAGTGGAAAAGTTAGCTAAGTTAACTAAGTTAACTGTTTGTACTATCCATGAGAGTTCACAATACTTTTATAGCATTATATCGGGGTGTTATTTTTATAATTTTAAACACGAATCGTGTCCATGTAGATTCATCTTTTACAATATTTTTTCGTTGAAATCACTACAAATCAGGTTTGTGGCCTTCATTTATTGAATATAGGAAGTAACGTTAGTTAAATAATTGAATTGAGTTGAATTTTAATTGTATTTGTCAATCGCATTCGTATTTTATTTTATTTTTATGTAAATTGTAATGTTTTATTTGCGTTTATATTGCGATAAATGGCAATGGGTGTAAATAACCTGAATAAATTAATTTATATTATAATTATAATACTCAACGTAAGACAACTTATAAAGAAAATGTTAAAATGAATTGACCAATTTAACATGACATTGTAAAATATTGGGTTAAAATATTGCCAACAGAGAAATAAACATAATAAAGATCTTTGTCTTTGAAAACCATTATCCGTAACTAAATTCAGCTGACAACACATCGGCTTTGCTTTTTCTAGCAAAAACAATAACAAGATAAATTTGTGAGCCATATTATGTAATATGGCCCACATATTATTAAGGATTGGTTCGTATTAGATTTTGCGAACACATAAAAGTTGCCAATTCTGTCCTTATAAATAAGAGAGATAAAATGGTTTTTAGGTAAAGCAAAACAAAAATCAAATGTAGTTGGACCACTTACCTAAGTTATTAACCTAACCTAGCTATAGCTAACTACTATACAGGTTATTTCGCCTATCATAATTTTCAGTCAGATTCACAGGTTCGTCTATCATCGCTCGAGACGAAATTAATCCAACTAGTATTCAGTCAAATATTTTCAAGTATACCTATTTGTATAAAGTTTCTAAACCTTTGAACTAACTTCAGGAGATGTTTTCATTGAAATAGCAATGAAAACAAATATTATAGGGTAGATGAAATATACAGGGTGGAATCACCGACGCACAAACGCTTACCACGTGTTCAGTGCGACATTCTGAAAACAGAATAGACAGAGATTTTCATCGGTAATTTAAAAAAAATACCACTTGTTTCCTAAAAAGCTGCAATACCTACACGGTCAAAATGTATGGAGCAGCAGAATTTTAAAAAAAATGACCGTTGAAAGAGTATGTTTGATTTTGGGCCACCACTTTGTACACTACATAGATAAATAGGAAAAAAATGGGGGAATTTCATAAAAATACTAACAAATTAATTTGAGGAATAGGAGGCGTATAAAAATGATCATTTGAAAAGTTTTTTTATTAATAAGATAACCTTATTTTTAGGGCAGCCATGACAGTTGTGTTTGACATGACGTTTGACAGTTTTAAAAAGTGACGTCTTTGAGACTTTCCTTGCTTTGAGTTTGAATTGGATGTATTTCGGAGTTTTTAGTGATTATTTTTGTTTTGCGACCCAGTTTACTACTACGGACATTGATTGATCGCTTCTCTGCTGACCCCAGCTTTGTTTTATGATTTCTGTTTTTATTTTAACGCAGATATTAAGATACACGTCAATCAAATGTCATTGTCAAAATGACATTTTTCGCATACTGCTGATCTGATCCACCATGTTTAATTTTATGTTGTGTTGCTTTTCTTGACCAAGTTAATTTGAATTTACTTTAAAATAAAGTGAAATTAAAGAAAATTAACAATAGAAAACGGTTACTGTATTTTATAGCGATATTTACTTATAGTGTAGTGTGTGTGTGTGTGTGTGTGTGTGTGTGTGTGTGTAGTTTGACAACCAGTCTTACCAAGAGGTATCGTATTACCCAGTACTAACTGGGTTGTGGAGGTCAGATAGGCAGTCGCTCCATGTAAAATACTGGTATTCAGCTGCATCCGGTTAGACTGGAAGCCGACCCCAATATAGTTGGGAAAAGGCTAGGCAGATGATGATGATTTACTTATAGTGTACATAGTGCTGGCCCAGGCTCCATACATTTCTGGAACAGCTTTTCCATGGGGTTTATAATGATGTACTAATTACGTGGTAACCGTTTTAGCGTCGGCGTCCCTTCCACCTTATATACTATAAAGTGTGGGTGTTCTGTTCACGTGCCAGAGACCCGTGGGTGTACTGTGTAGGAAACAGCTAAAGATGTTTATTGGACTCTGCGTTATATCAGTGAATGGGTTCTTTTAAAAGCGTAGAGGTAAAGTATTGAAGCTTTCAGGTTATATACTGTTTTCGATGTTTTCAGTAGGTAAGTAGGAGAAAGGAGGGAGGTTTTGAGTCGAACTATTTCGTAGTAATCGGAGTTTTATTTGATAATAGTTATCGCCACGAAGTTGTGTTGTCAGTTCTTGTAGGTTCCTTAAGCCTTCGCTTTTATTTGGGCATTAATATGTTTCGCCTATGGTTACTGAAAATGGATATGTATCTATAATAGAAGTTTGTTTGATATGAAATATTAGAAAGATTGGTTTAAAAATCTGAATTTAGTAGTGTCTAGCGACCCGCCCTTGCTTCGCACAGCGCCACTTATCAGGTTCAAAACTATATAAAATTTAGCCTATATTTTAAGTTAATCATCTAGCAATAGAGTAGTGAAAACTGCGTTCAAATCCATGCAGTAGGTTTTGCGTGATGCGCGTACAAACATACAGATAGAAAGACAGACAGACAGACCAAAATTCTAAAAATTGTTGTTTTGGCTTCTGATGTTCTAATAAAGACCCGCCATATAATATTTTTTCAATATCTTCAATGTAGGTACAGACCTGTTGCAATTTTATTATATGTAGGGTTGTAGTGAATTTATTAAGATCTGATGATTTACAAAAATAATCAGGCTATATCAATACACAGACACGAATCGTCAAAATATATACGGCTAACGAACTTCGAATATTTTACAAAAAGAAAATGAATGACGCATGTAGTAGAACCTCGTCCAGTTTGATATTATAAAGAGGAAAGATTTTTCATCAACATACAACCTGACATTGATCTGCAAATTACAACACAAGAAAATTTGAATTTCGCTGGCTACCCTGACGCTTCCTTAACACTGAAAACGGGATTAAAAATTGTAGAAAAGTGTCCAAATTCACTTTATTAGGGGTTGCGTTATTGTGAATTTTATTTGCATTTTATTTTGTTGATGCAATCTTGTAACATCACTAGCGTATCAGTAGCGCATTGGGCCCTAATGAAAAAAAAATCGAAGTGCGGGCCTTTGCCCACCCTTTGCACACCCGATTTAAACTATATTATTTTTTACATTATAGTAAAAAATAATATAGTTTAAATCGGGTGTGCAGAAATTTAGGAAATTTTTGTTGTGATTTTTTTTTAAACTTGTGCCTTCCTCAAAAAAATACTTTAAAAAAGTAATCGATTGTGGTCCGCCGGGGCCCCCTTGAATCAGTGGCCCCATGTGACCGAATTAGTTGCATTGGCATAGAAGCCACCGTCACAAGCCTAGAAAATATCCAGCTATTTATGGCAATTATAAACAGGCGTTTTTGTTACACGTAGACATTGAAGAGGTCTTCTGTTTCAGATATATAAAAACAAAAGACAAGTTCATATGACCCCAATCTATTTAAGTCGCGAGCTAATAGTCTTCTTTTGGGTTAGCTCGTTCCATCGTCGACCTCATCTATGGCCTCAGGACTATTGAGGTCAAGAGTAAGCCCAATAAGTATAAAACAGAAAAAAAAGCGTCTCCATATTTAAAAAGAGGCTTCTGCAATTTATTTGTTGAAATCATCATCATCATCATCATTTCAGCCGAAAGACGTCCACTGCTGGACATAGGCCTCCCCCAAGAAGGGGGGTTTTGCCATAATCGCCACGCTTGGCAGGCGGGTTGGCGATCGCAGTATGGTTGTTATAAAGCACAGAGAACGCTGCTGCCCATTCTCTGGTAAGTCCCTTAGTCGCCTCTTACGACACCCACGGGAAGATATGGGAATATGGTTGAAATCATGTTGATTACAAAATAAACTTTAGTCATTTTATGAGACGGTCCTTTCTTGTTAAGAATTTATCTTAACATACACCCACAGTGTAAGTTAAGTGTTTTGTTGATATGAACTATCCGCCCATTTCACTATGGCGTGGGAAGAATGCCAGGAACATGAGCACAGTTTAAATGTCAGCTAGTAACAAGACTTTGTTGACATTCAATTGAAAGCAAAGTTTTGCTTTAAAATAACAATCAGTAAAAACATGAAAGGCTAGTTTATCGTCTACAAGATTTAACTTAGAGAGTTGGCAATCGATTGAGTCATATCAATCGAAGTGAGTACATAAGAGGAAGGCTGAACGTGGCGGCGGTGACTGAAAAGTTGTGTGGTAATTGGTTGTCGTGGTATGGGCATGTGATGCGGAGGAATGAGGAATATGTCGTGAGGAAATTTTTAAGTAAATGTGGATGGCTATAAGAGTAGAGGAATACCAAAGAAACGATGGATGGACTGTGTGCAGAATGATATGGCAAGAAAAGAGGTGTTTGATGAGATGACGAGTAATAAAAGAAGTATGGAAGAGGAGAGCATGCTGCGCCGACCCCAAATAAATTAAGATAAGGGCAGGGAATGATGATGTGTTGGTAATCGATTTCAAAAAGTTTCTTAATTCTACAACGTCTTTTAACGCGATTGATACAAGTTTTTCGTTAGCTTATGTCAGTTTATAAAATGTCCCTTTGTCTACGCACGCATGAAACTTTATACCAAAGATTCTTCATTTTAACTATGTTTGGGAATCTTAAAGATTGATGGGTTTTAGGTCATCGTCATCATAAGCCTCCTGCTGTAGCATTCCAATGATACTGGACCTAGGCCCGTTTAATCATGTGCTGAATCAGTTGATCTTTGGCTACGGTCATACAGCTGGATTGTATGTCATCATTATCGATATTTCAGCCACTGCTAGGTATAGTCCTCCCCTTTCTTCTGCCACACTTTCCAGTTCTGTGCTTCCAGGTGTTCCCACGACGAGCTTTTGGACAGCCCTGCTTGCGTTTGGCCTAATCTTGGTCACCCTCTTTTTTTATACTTAAGGGGCTTGAAATTGGCTTCAACTAGCCTGATGTGAAGCGATGACGCGGCCTAGGGTGAAGCACGCTTGCATAGAAGAAACCGATTCACTCGAACTTCGAAGAGATCTAGATAACAATGATCGGGAAAAAGAGACTGTAGGTTGTCACAATAAATGTGGAAACATAGCGTGTTCGGGTCAGTGGAAACGGTGACCCTACGCCGTATCTTTGCTCGTCCGAAGATATAATGGGGATGAGGGAATTAGATTGAGTAATTCCAAAGCACACTCGGATTTTATGTGTTTTATAATTGTAAGTATTACAATGGTAAGTAAATGCTAATCTTCTCTGTTTTTGAAGTATTACTACTATTACTGTCTGTAGTGGTAGATGATGGCTTATCGGATTTTTTACTGTAGAAGACGTCGATAAGTTCTACCATTTTACGTACAAAGTCAACCATACTCAAATCGTTCGTTGGCTGTAGCAAAAGATATAGTCATCACATTGACATTTATCTGTCATTGTCTGAGAGTTAACAGCTACAAGCTGATAATTGATTAATAAAATTGATTGACGCTCAATTTGATCAGTAGTAAAGCATCCGTTGCTAGTTTAAAATTTGCATAATAGAAGACTATAAATCGTTGATGAATAATCGATATTAATAAATGATATTTTGATATGTTTATGAGATGAGTACATCATCAAGAGATCGTTAACTCATTATCTGCCTAATCTTTTCCGAAGTATGTCAGGATCGGCTTCCAGTCTAACCTGATGAAGCTGTAGTAATACCAGTACTTTCCACGGAGCGACTGCCTATCTTACCTCCACATTCTTTGTAATGTTTATGAGTACTTACATCATCAAGAGATCGTTACGTCATCATCCGCCTAGACTTTGTCCAACTATGTTAGGATCGGCTTTCAGTCTAACCTGATGAAGCTGTAGTAATATCATTATTTTACATGCAGCGACTGCCTATCTGACCTCCACAACTCAGTTACAGATAGATACCGCTTACTTTCTCGTTCTAACTACACTACTACTGTCACTGATCTATATGTCATGACAGACACCACGGCTTAACGTGCTTTCCAACGCATGGAGAACCTCAATAATTGATAGCCACCCATCCACAGGGCGATCGTGGCAAGCGTAGCTTAACCTTCGAACAACCCGTGCGGCTGTTATTACTTTAGCCACGAGCTCTTAGTTTATGAGTACATAATTTCATAAATAGATATCTAAATGACAATTGATAGAAATGTTCAATTGTATAAGTAATGCCACTAAACAGTACACAAAGAGATGATGTAGGTCGATATAAATATTCTGTAGGTACTGCGTTATCATTGATCGAATAACACCTAAAGACGTAACTAAATGAGTACACTAGTTAACTAATAGTTGATAGTGTACAGTCAACTTGGCAATAATTCAAGTACTAATCAGGAATACCAATTAAAAACAACAACGTCTTAATACAGCTAATACGAAGGATAGTTAAAACAACTCATCAAAAAACAATTTCAGTCATCATTTCATCAAGCACACTGAATACAAACGGCAATTAAGAAAAAAACTCATCTCTCGTCAGCTATAAAACAAAATCCGCAAATTGGAACAACCTCGTCGCGCCTGCACAAGTTTGCGCGTGCGCAAGGGTACGTCACCTTGACACGAGGCCCCACGGGGTACTCTCGCCATCCCTCTCACACTACCGCGTAGACAATCAGCGAGACAGAGACACAAATATCCGTAGACAGACGCTTTCAGAAACGCTACGCCGCTTATTTGTGGCCGCCATTTTGTATGTTCCTTTTGTCGACTGATATTAATTTGAGGACCTTATTTATGATGCATTATTTTTAACAGAACATCCTTCTACAGTTTATATATGCATTTGATGATCGATGGGGAATGCAATATGCGCTTTAATGTATTTTTGGCCGTCGTAGCTGATGTTACAAAGCGTAAAACTGAATATTTCTCAATTTAGCGTGTTAATCTAATCTGTCTTGACCCGGAATAACGATTCCAACGACCTCGGTTACTTCGTGTAGTTGTTATAGTCTTACTTATTCATGTTTTTAAGCATTTTCTCGTTACAGAATACTTGAACAAAAAGAAGGTCTAGAGTTTGACGTCATATAAAACCCTTTTGCTGAATTCCGATGAATGCATTTGTCGAGATTGAATATAATGAAACGATAATCTAATTACTTGTGACGTATGTTCCATTGTGTAATGCGCATTAGTCGGTAAACGTATATATAGTTTAGACCACAGCACGTAACGTGACATTACAAGAAATTGCGCATTTCAATATTGAATAATTGAATATGTATTAGCTACGTGTATCTATATAACAGATAAGATAACGCGAACACTGCTACGAATTCAACTTTAAAATCGAATCTATGTTAATTTTCGTAGCAAAATCCACATTATAAGTCTCTAAAACAACTATTTCGCAAATAAAGTATGTTAAAAATAGTTTATATAAGCGAAAAAAGTGTCAAAACGTGATAACTGACGTAACCTGAAAACCGTCGCGAGTGTAAAACTTTTCGGTACTCGCAGCGCCATCTATCGGTCAACTTGGTAGTCTGTCGTGATCTTCACAAGGTTAGGCTGTAAGCCCAGTGGCTGCGCTATTTATATAAACACTCAGGTTGTGACACGTGTTTATGATATCTTTTATAACGCCATTAATTCTTTATGTGTTAATAAGGAAAATTGGGGAAATTAAACTGTATTGTTTTCGTTGAGGATTTTGTCTTTGATTTTCCATAGATTGCTCGAGTTGACGTCACGAGGCGACGCCGACGTGTTGAAATACATCGTGAAGCGTAATGAGTTTATCAGATATTGTTTATAGAACTTTATGAGCGTTCCATGTTAAGGAAACTTTTACAACGCCATTGTTATTATGTGTTTGTGGTTGATGAACCATAAACTATTTGATTTAGAAAGCTAATATCTATGTTTATAGTCACCAAAAGTAAAACATTTAAACCGAGAAAACAGCTACAGTTACCCTTGAATGTCTATCGACAATGTCAGAGATGTGTCAACACAACACTGAAGGATCTACGTACAATACATTCGTAGCAACGTAGCATGAGAATTTGCGCTAAAGACAATTTAAACAACTTGTACTAATTATGTATTCGCTTTTAAAACAAATGTTGGCATGACCGTGCGAACGTAATCAATAAAACGTTCAGAATGTAACTGCGCATTAAATAACTTGACAAATACAGATACCTGTTAAAATTAAATTTCTAGTAATGCTTACATATTAAACACATGTGACTAAAAGAGTGGTGAATATAATTGATGATGGGTGGAGAGGGAGAGGAAGACCAAAGAAAAGATGGATGGATGGATTGATGCCGTGACGTTTGACAAGGGAAAATGGAAGAAGTAAACGTGTTGCGCCGACTCCAGTCGAATGGGACAAGAACAGGACGATGATGAATACTTAGCTACTAAAATATCATTGAGTTATAAGTCGAGCTACACGTTAACAGACAAATGCTTGTACTGACTGGACAGGACACTCAAATCTGTGTGTGTTCTTCAGAAGATCAACTCAGACACTATAAGTTTTTAAAGTGACATTGTTACTAACATTTATCCTTAACACTAAAAACGGGATATTTACCATGTTTACTGTTTTGAGTTCCCGATTTTGCGCCGCTGTAAACATGGTAAATATCCCGTTTTTAGTGTTCATGATAATCTCAGACACTAATCTGTATAGTCCTTATGCGAGTTGACCAAGATTTTGTCTGGACCTTAAAAGAGACGAGACCTTGAGTTCGAGTGACCTGTGAGTTTGTTTAGGCTATATCTTCTCAGAGTAGTCAGGTACGATATACCGGCCATAAACACCACTTATTATTTAGCACCACAACCACATGGAAAATCTCTTAAATGAATTCTTTCACTGGCCGATAACTCACAGCTTAAATCTCTGGGTCAAGGTGCATGCAATTTTGCACAAGAGTTCTTATTATTTCGAAGGTGAATACTACAGAAGGGGATTAGGAAATGAAAGTTTGCATGGAACTACGTTATTTTTGCCCATAGGAAACCCTATTACACACAGTTTGTAGTAAATACAATATAGGAGATCGGAGAAACTTACTTACCTAAGTTTCCGTGTCGTATTTATTAATTAGCAATTCAATTCTCCGTTAAAAATAAATACGTTGTAAGAATCGATTATAAAAGCCTTCACGTTATCCAAGAAAGGCAATCATGTAAGTCGTAGTACTTGCAAATCATGGTTTCTTGGCAAATATCGACCGATCGAAATAGTTAAGCTGAACTTGCTAAAGTTATGTGTAAGGTATATTAATATTTTTAATACATCGAAACACCTCCGCGAGTACGTCAAGGATATGTAATCTAAACTTAAGCAATGTTACAAATAACTGTCAAATATTTCGCTGTTTTGATTTATTACTCAATATGCAAAATGAAATTATGAAATATCGTTCTGTGTTGCATTTAAATATTGATTATTAATTGCAATAAAAACACTGGACTAAGTTTTCTAACAGTTTATGATGGAACCCGCATTTGGAGGTTTAAAACTAAATATTCTGTGTCACAATATTAGTTTGAAATAATGAAGAAGGATAACTTGATAAAGATGAAGGTGGAATGTGGAACTTGAGTCGCATGTTGATAACGTTAGTCCTTCATTTGTAAATACCATAAAGAAGAGAACAATGCAGTTTATGACGTATGTCAGCAAATTGCAGCTGTTTACACTTTCGTTACTCGTGTAAGACGATTCATGGTAAGGTTTACACTTGGATTGGAAAACGCAGTAGAAAATACTTTTAGCAACTGGAAAGCTCTAGAAAAGTTTATAAGAAAAAGATTATTTTGGGGTACTACCATAAGCCGAGCAGTTAATTAATAAAATCTACATAATACTGATACTGTTAGCCTGCATCATCCCACTGCTGGGCAAAGGCCTGTCCCCATGACTTCCAGTTGTTTCGATTCAAAGTCATGTGATCGCTGGTCCTGTCCAGCTCGTCCGCCATTTGTATAATATAAATCTTAAACTCACTAACAGAAAATGCACAGCCGAAACCACCAGGTCAAGAAGCATGACATTTTTCTCTAGAGTTCCTTACATAACGAAGGCGAGTACATATAAAAATTACAGCGGCTAAATAAGGAATGAAAGTTTGTACAGAAGTTTGTCAAATTTGCCGACCGGAATTCTCATCAGGCTCATAGCTAGTTAATGCTTGGTCTTGTATTATATCTCTTATTTGGACGCAAGCGTGTTTGCCTTTTAATAAAAACACGACATTATTGAAATATGCGTAAGCTTTTGTTTATAACTTTCTGTCCCGCATAAATCCGCCCATCCTATAGAAATGTTTAAACTCAGATTAAATCCTGTTTGGTATGCATCGCCTGCACTCGGTAGCTGCAAGCGGGCTGTTGTAGTATTTCGCCAGTTGTTTAATTCCCATGTAAACGGGGACGAGCCGAATGCCATGACTCGGGACTACGTGGCTGCTATTGAAAAATTCCAGACCAAGTGCAAGACCTGCGAATTGAACCCAGGACCACATACTCAGCAGTCTCGCTTGTAACCACTAGAAAAACGAGGTAGAAATGACCCTCAGACCCCTGAACCTCTGATGGTCCTCAGATTAAATACTGTTCGGTATGAATCGCCTTTATCGGCCGAGGCCAGCCCAGAAAGAGGTGGAGGGACGATCTGGACTCGTACTGCGAGAGCTGGTTCGAGGAGGCACGGTAAAAGAGCACATGGCAGGAATTAGGCCTTTGCCCAGCAGTGGGACAGTAGAATAGAATAGAAGAATAGAATAATTTTTATTTGCTTAAAATAAATGGTATAAAAAGATGGTACAATACAAAAAAGAAAGAGCATACATGTTTTTGCTTAACAGTAATAAGCAAGCAAAATTTTAGAATATTATAAATTATTATTATTTTTTTTTATTATTTTTTTATTATTATTATTTATTATTATTTCCTTTATTTATCTTCTTACTTACTAATTACATTTTTAAATATTTCTTAACAAAAACCATATAAAAACATTTAAAAATATAAAAAATAGTGGTCCGCCGGTAGCGGGAGCAGGGTCCAAGCTACCGGTGGTTAGGGCTCCAGAGACAAGAACCTCCTCACAATACGAGCCGTATCGAGGAGTACTGCGTTCTGAATCAGGCCCTTGATCCAACCGCCTAAGGATCCTTATTATTATTATTATTTTATTTATTTTTGTTTTTTTTTTTTTTTTTTAGTAAAAAATAGCATCGCCTGCTCTCGGTAACTGCAACAGGACTGTTGTAGATGGTCCATTTGATACGAGGTGAAGACCTATAAAAATGTTTATAATACATACAACACCATTTCTGTAATCACCCAAGGGTTATACAGAGCTGTAAATAATAGTACACCCACATTTCACCAGTTATGTTAATTTAAGTCCCATGGTATAGGGGGCAAGCCTGTTGGTACAACCGGGCACATATCATCGTGGCTACTACTGAAAAAATCGTGATGCAAAGACCCAATAAGACTGCCCGACCAGAGGAATCGATTCTAAGACCTCATGTTTAACAAATATCTCGAACTTGGGCACTATAGACGGACCGCTTTAATGAGTCCTCCGCCTAGACCCATCAAAGGCACATTAAGCGTCCACAGACTCCTAACACTATCCCACAGGTTATTTGCTTTAAAATAACCATAATCCATGTAGGTATTACGATACTAATTGATCCAACACGTGATCAACCTTCAGAATATTCTATTTAAATAAAATCGCGAGGACTCATTAAAACGGTCGGCCTATAGTAGTAACCCTCACCTGGCCCGCGTGATAGATTACAGCCGAGTCCTTCTCATAGAGTGAAGGCCTATGTTCCAGCAGAGGCAACAATATATATAGGCTGATTATGCTATGCACACTTTATGGTGACTGTACACTCTCGCCGAGGCGCTCTAAGGCAGGGCGAGTGCGAGTGTGTCGGGGCATGCGGAACCCGGTTTCGGTCCCATAGTAAAACCCGGGAAAAACCGGGTCCGGGCTCTAGTGTCGTATTAGCGCTCATCTAGTCTCGGTTTTCCTTGCTTGCTTGTAATTTCGCACTCACCCCGTCTCGGAGTGTGTCGGTGAAAGTGTACAGCCACCTTAACAGTAGTGTGCTAAAAACATGATTTCATTAAGTATCAATTTTTGTAGGCCTTACGAAGTTACGATAGCTTTCTGTTCCACATTTCATTCTACATACTGTATCCTCTCTTACCATGGTAAATATTTATCCTCAGATTAAATCCTGTTTGGTATGCATCGCCTGCACTCGGTAACTACCGGACTGGTGTAGTCGGTTCATCTCATACAACGAGGCGCAGACGGATCGCATGCAAATTGCCTTATCAGTGGTTTGAGGCTTTTCAGTTCAAAAGTTTAAAAGCATTTAATTTGTTATCATTAAGCATGCGATTTTTATAATAAGTAAATTAATGACCTGCTTTCAACAACAACTAAAGATATACGGGGTGGAAGGGACAGCGACGCGAAAACGGTTACCACATATTCAGTACTTACATCATACATAGCAATTTATCATCGGTTATTTTAAAAAATCAGCGGTTCCATTCATTTTGAGCGTGTTTTTTTTAATAACGGATGACTATCTATGTAGGGGGGGGGGAAGAATACGTAGTGACCGTTTTAGCGTCGGTGTCCCTTCCAACCAGTATAAACTTTAATTCATTACGCACACCAGGCATTCCGCGATGTACTAAATTCAAGCAAGTGTGAAAGGATTCTTCGAAGAATTTCGTAGCACGGAGGCATACGCACAAAGCTACATATACCTAATGGAAATTATCAATCAAAAAAAGGAAATTCATTTAGCATATTCCTAAAATTAAAATTGTTGTTACAAATGAACAATTTAAAATGAACTCAATAATCAGGTAAACAAATTAAAAGCATGGCAGAGTAATTAAATACTGAAACTTTCAGGACTGCAAGCAGTTAGTAGTTCCGTAGTAAAATCGTATCAAAAGCTTTTTTGAAGTTCTACGAGTTCTCCACATTTCCATGTTACGAAGCTCTACGTCCTTTTGTGTTCAGTAACAGGGATAAAACACAAAAGCCGGCTACCAACGGATTTCCTAGCAAACTCTCACTTGTGTTACTACTAGAGCTTCATTTCTAGAGTACCAAGCACAGCTGTAACTACCTAGAGCAAATTTATGTTGCCACGAGCACTAATATGTGTACAAATAGCAACTTTTAAAAGTGGTTTTCTCCCATTTTATTGATTGCAATTTTATTTAGCTACGAATATAGTATTTTGGCCCCATACTATTATGTCTAGGTCTTATATTAAAATTACAATCGATTTTCAATGAGGAAATCGAGTTTTGATTTATGATAAGTGTATACCATTAGTACCTTCGAAGAAAGAAGAAGGTCGCAGCTAGACTTAAAGGATAACCTTAAAACTAGGCCACCTGCAGCAATACCCTACAATTTCGTCAATGGTGTTCTGACATGTCCGCTTTGTGCTCGGAGTTTTTCGGCCAAAGTTGGGTATGCTAGCCACTTGAGAGCACATGATAGAGCAGCATACCAAAGCTCGGCTAGATGGCATCATCATACCATTAGTATTCCTGACTGTACCTAGGAACCAGAATATAATGCATTAACGAACTGCCTCGTTGATGTAGTAGTCGCACGCGCAGCCTTTGAGTATTAGGTTTAGATTTACAGGATGGACAAAATGTTAGTGGGTGGGGTAACGACTCGTGTTTTTAATTCGTTCTCTCGTCACAGTTCTTTGTCTGCTACAGAAAAAGGGGTGAGGGGCGGATGTTAAGTTCCTTTTCTGAACTTAACATCAGCCCCTCACTCGTTTTTTTCTGTGAAATGGAAAGGAGGACTCTCGACCAAAACGGAGAATTGCTGTATATTATATCTAGGAGTTGCGTTGCAAGGAGATGTTTGGAAAACTTGTTTTGCGAAAAGCATAATAGCAGGATGTAATATTATAGTCCACAAGTGTATATGCACAAACATACGTGATTTTTCCCTCCTCTGTTTTTTCACTCTCATAGACCCCGTCCGATTGAACAACGATCCCCGACTTTCACAGCATACTAATACATCGTTACCATACAATACAGCATACACGTTTTCAATCATTTATCACACATTTCTGTTTTCTTAATATCCAAAATGACCATGAACTTATTTATGACGCGATCAATAGAAATGCTGTAACAGTAAATATTGTCCAAATCTACATTCAGAATATAAAGTGGGCATATAACGGGATTGCCAAGACTTAATAGTAGGTATTCGAGTAGGAGTAGCTAATATTGTAAATACTTGAATTGATTATGGAGAAAGAAGAATTGTAGAAAATGATGTAGAATTCAGAACAGTGTAAAAAAGCGGGTGAACTGACTATTGAGATGACGACAAATAGAGAAGTATGGAAGAAAAAGAAATGCTGCGCCGACCAAAATAATAACTGGGATACGGGCAGGCGACTGATGATGAATTGCGTAATAGAATTAATCATGCTTACAAACAATATGAACAGCTATCATTTAATGGGGTTGTCTAATTATCGCGGTGTTTAAATAACGTTTAATGTAAATAGGAATTGATATTTTTTATCTAAATAATAACAAGTTTATGTATAACAGTTCTGAGCCTCTGTAGTTCAGAGCTCATATTTGTAAACTATATACTAATCTATACTATAATATTATAAAGCTGAAGAGTTTGTTTGTTTGTTTGCTTGAACGCGCTAATGTCAGGAACTACTGGTTCGATTTGAAAAATTCTTTTAGTGTTGGATAGTCCATTTATCGAGGAAGGTTATAGGATACATAAAATCACTACGACCAATTGGAGCGGAGCATCAATGAAAGATGTTGCAAAAGGGAGAAATAGTATTTTTATAATAATTTTAACGAAGGTTGCGGGCAACAGCTAGTAGTCAATATAAAGACACTTATCACTATGAGTACCTATATTTAATATCTTTATTTTATTTTATACTATTCGGGAAACGTACAGCTAATATAAACAATGTTCTTAAACAATAGGAATTCGAAGGCCATTTACAAATTTCCACAGATAAACACTATGTTTACCATGGATATGTTATCGTCCACCTTTACTATGAAAGAAAACTAGCAGGCACTACATAGACAGTAAAACGACAACCGTAAGCGGTTACATTACATACAAGCCCAATTCTTTAGAATTGCAGAGCTTTTCTCTAAAACGTTAGCTTTATGCATAAGGTCTTACACATGCTTTGCCATAATTGCTAAGTTCCAACTTTAGACCATTAACTTTGTGAATTTAACACTTTAAAACATTTTGTTTTAAGGATAAAAACGTCCACTACGCTGTAATTTCATAAAGATCGGCGAGATACGTAAGAGTGTAAGCTTTATAGGTACAAAAACCATTTATATTATAGGGAAATACTTAGTGCCGGTACTTTCATATAAGCCTAAAAGCTGGGCTTGCCCTTACAACCTACTACTGTTCATGATTATAAGGTTGCTGAAGTATCTACCTGCCTTATCGGCTTGCCGTATTGTTGGCCCCTAGGGACGCCACTGGCCGCAATAGGGGGTTATAGTTAATCGGATGTATGCGATCCAGACGACAGTTGTGTCTGATGGGCTACTGCCTGGATTTGGTTGGCAGGCGGTCGTATATTATATACTAAACCCTCGGATAACTTTGCTTGCGCGATGTAGGATTTAGCGTGACGTCACATATGATGTTTTCAATCTGTTTTTTTCGTAGACTAAACAGATGTTTGTATTTTCATAACAAAGTGAAGTTTTATCGAGAATTTCTCGAGGAACGCGCAAATTATTTCCTTGAATACAGTCTGATACTATAACAAACATTATTATACTTGTCTTACTCGTTATTAGTATACCTACGCAGAAAGCCTACTCGTATAGAATCGATCGACCTACCAAAAGTAACATTGTATCTTGACAGCAATTTAACGATGATTGTAAAGTCAAGAAGCTTATAGTAAAAAAATATTTTAAAAAACAAGTTTTTAAATATAAGTGTGACGTCATTTGTTTTTCGTATTCTTCCCCGCAAAACCCTTTTGATTGATACCCATATCATGGGGGTGCATAAAAAATAACTAGTCCGCCATATTGGATTTAGAAAGACGCCACTGAGCTAGCCATGCATTGTCATCCAAACTAAATGTGTAGGTTATATGCGGAATTTTAGCTCAATCGGTTGGGGATAACTATTTTAAAATTCAGTACAAAGATTTGACCTTAACAAACAAACATTCATACAAACATTGCAAGTTAAATAAAAAAATGTAAAAATAATTGTATTGACATAAGCTTTCGAAAAGCTTAAGTCAATACTGATGAAAGTCGTTATAGAAGTACGAAATGTTTTGAAAACAATTGTCATTTTTCTAGGCCTTCGGGCTATCTATTTCCGGGAAATAATCGTAAAAGTATACTACCCAGAAACTAGATTCTGTTGTGGAGGGCAGATAAGTCTGTTAACATAAAATACTAGTATTGAACTGCATTCAGTAAGACTGCAGTCGGCCCCAACAAAGATGGGCTAGGCAGCATCGAAATCAAAGCATTTATTTCAAGAAGACCAGTTACAGGCACTTTTGAATTGTTGAAACAAAGACAACAATAAAATGAAGTTATAGTCCCAATCACAAGGCATAATAATTACTGTGAAACGACTGTAGTTTTAGATTTACGATACAGGAATGCCAAAGAGATAGTTGTATAAACTTGCCTTTTACCCCCATTATATACAACATTAGTTTTAGTATATGCGAAACCTGATACACGTGTCTAGTATTTTTATGTAAAGACTACGTACAAAATTTCAAAACTGTATCATGAAAAATCACAAAGTTATAAGCTTGTCCTGTTACCTAGTTGTCCGCACAAAACCGTGGTCACCACGCAGCGCGCGTCTCCAGCTCATTGATAAAAATAATTTGGCAGTAGGTACCTAAATTATTGCGATAGGTACTCAAAGTCGCTCGGTGTCCAAATTTTTTTTTTATATTTTTCGAAAATAATATAACATGGTTTAAAAATTATTGGAATCGATTCAGTTACTTATTCTAAACGAACTATATTCAGGTTTCGCATATACTAAAAGTAATGTTGTATATACGGTTGTGGTGGTATGTCCCGATAATAAAATATCTGCCAGTGTGACACATGGACGAAGTGTTTAGAAATTCAGAAATCTTTAGAGGAAATCTTGTTGTTAATCCAAAAAGGTAAACTAAACATTTTGGTAAGGCTTCAGGCCAATGGCTCGTCTAAGGCCTGATTTACATTGGTCGAGGACAGTGGCGAGTAGCGACTACAAGTACAGTGACTATTATCTCGCTCCTGTCTGATCGGTACACCATTGTCCTAACCCACTATACTTATCTTATTCGCTAAACACTTTATCAATGAAAATCGGCGTTAGAGAGAAACCAACCTTTGTGTCATCAATGAGAACATCTTAGGCCGATTATACAAGCATTTTGATTAATCCATATGTAAATCGCCTGGATTTTAAGGATTATGTTCTCGTCTTTGTTGCCACCCAGATTTACCTAAATAAAACTTTAAGGGCATTCAAAGCTAATATTATTCTACCAGATACTCAACCAACCACATAACATAACATCACGCCTGTAATCCCCGAAGGTTTAGGCAGAGGTGTACCTAAGAGTTCACCCACATTTTGGCAGTTCCATGTAATAGGGGGCGAGCCTATTACCATCAACCGGGCACAAATCTGGACTCCATGGCTACTAATGAGAAATTCCTAAAGGAAAAACCGAATAACATTGCCCGACCTGAGAATCGAAAATACCGTATTGTATCAAGTAAAATGTAACAAGGAAAATAACGATAATCTAAAGAAGTAAGAAGTTCTTGTGAGTTCATAAATCCAATGCTTACAAGAGTAGATCCTTGACGACTAATAGGTTTTATTAAATACCAAAGTAAACAGCACTATTTTGCTTGGCTGTAAAAACAATATTATCTTAGAAACGAAGGCGACTATGAAGCAGCTTAGTCATGAATCTTTCCTTAAACTAGATTAATAGACTGGAGCACAATGCTGCCAGCTGGAATATATCTAATAGTTTAATGGAAATTCTGTTCTATTTTTTTATTGATCAACTAAAATTGTACCTACTAATCTATCTGGGATTCTAGACATAGTAAGAACGAGATTCTTGATTGGCCATAGTTTTATTCTAGAATACAGGATCTAACCGCCTCGTTGGTCCAGTGGCCGGAAGCGCGACTGCTGAGAATGAGGTCCTGGGTTCGATTCCCAGGTCGGGCAAAGTGTTATTGGGTTTTTCCATCAGGAATTATTCAGTAGCAGCCACGGAGTCTAGACTGGCACCCGGTTGATGGTAATAGGTTCGCCCCCTATTACATGGGACTGTTACATCAACATTACTGGCGAAATGTGGGTATACTATTAGGTACACCTCTGCCTAATCCTTCGGGGATTACAGGCGTGATGTTATATTGTAGAGTATCTAAAATACGAATAATTCTATGAGTAAGCATGGAGCATTTCATATAATCGATCGCAATACATTAGGGCTGACACTATTTAATTTCATGGCTATCGAAATAGTGTCAGGCCAGAGCTAATCTACGAGTATATTTAGCATCCTATCGCCATCTGCCTAATCTTTTCCCAACCATGTCAGCTTCCAGTCTAACCGGATAAGAGTGACTTTCAGACTTAAAGACTGAAATATACCTATACTACCTACATACATTCTCTGCATACAACTCACGCATTTTTCTAATGGAGTTAGCAGAAACTACGCAACATCACCTGTTGCGATCCTTATCTACTTTTGCTTTGTAGACGTTCATACAAGCACGCTTGTTGCGAGTACCACGCACCTGACTTTTCTGAAGAAGATCAACTAAATATTTAATTTTTTATTCACTCACTTATTTTGCTTGTTTTTACTTTAATTCGTTAACTCTACTTTTAGTTTTATTTTGTTTATAATCACCGTGTATTTTTTGGATATTACGAAAATGTACACAACTCTGAACTCCAAGATACAGACTAACGTCTAGTTTGGGGATCAAGGTTCAAATTGATATGTATGATGTACTTACTGGATTATTAATAAACAATTTGAATTTAAAATAATTAAAAAAGAAATATATATTATTTATTTGACATGTGACATCTACCAACCCACACTGGGCCCGCGTGTGGGATTATAGCCCATACCCTCTCATACAGTGGAGGCCTGTGTCCCAGCAGTAGGAACATTATAAGCTGATTATGCTAAATTTAAATTTGAATACTGTCGTGCCAGCGACACGAAGACTAAGAAGAAAGAAAGGACTAAGGCACACAACATAATCTGCAAGATACATATATACAAGTAGGTACAAAAATAAGCCCACAAATAAATAATCATCCGTAGGTACACAAAATTCTCATTCTAAATATTTTATTATAATAAGTTTCAAAGCCCTTCAAACCGTAGCGGTGGCGTCTGAAAACGTACGAGCGTCCGTTGACCCCACGGGCCGTTGAACCTATTTCGGGGCACGGTACTGTTCCGACTAATTTGGGGTCATTTTGTTATACAAGGCCATTAATTGCCGCAGGGCGATTATGTGCGTAAGTGTTTTTAAGTTTTTGACGTAGTTTTTCAAAGGATATAAAGATTATGTGGTATTTGTGAAAGATTAAGCCACGTGGTCTTGGAGAATCGTAGCCAGATTTGTTTCTTTGTCTTTTACATCTGTAGCAGGCCATTGAGCTCTATGCTCAGCGTCTGTCAACTGAATGATTTATGTATACGAAATATGTAAAAGGACTGAGCTTGACGGGCCACATAACCTTAGTAGACTTAATTTTTAACACCTTATGAACAGGAATATAGGTTCGGACTGAAACATTCTTCATTTATAGCACAATTTATGATACCCTCTAACTACGCCGCTATTAATACTCAAGTTTCTATAGCCATTTTTGTCTTAAATCTACAACTATGTGACATGTGGCATCCTCATTAATTCGAAAAATCAGAAACAAAGGTAAATGTAAAAATAGTAAAACTTCAAGCCACGTGTTCTTCGGAAATCGTAGCCAGATTTTGTCTTTGTAATTTTCATTATACAGCAGTTCACGGCCAGACCACTTCAATTGAGCCATCGAGTTCCATCGGCAGCCACTGGCAGATAATTTAAAATGTAGGCCATTGAAGTTCATCATAGGCTGATTATTTTGTCAATCCCACTAATATATAAATGCGAAAGTTTGTGGGGATGTATGGATGAATGGATGGATGTTTGTTGCTCTTTCACGCAAAAACTACTGAACAGATTTGGATAAAATTTAGCATACAGATAGCTTATAACCCGGATTAACACATAGGATACTTTTTATGCCGGTAGTATGATCCCGTGGAACAATTATCGAACTCCACACAGGCGAAGCCGGGGCATACGCGAGTAATTTAAAAGAAAGAGAATGGTTCATATGGTCTCCATTTTTAGGCTAGGAAAATAGGTCGTGATGGTTATTACAGTTCACTTCTTGGATAAAAATAACTAAGGCGATATATAACTGTAAATAATATCGTAATATAGGGCCAATTAGATTCGGATAGTCTCCGGTCTTCGTCGTCCATCAATTGTGTTTGTCGCTATTTGTAAAATAAACCGATATGCAATATTAAATTAATTAGATTTGGAGTTCCTGGGAAGGAGTTCCTCGTTGGTCTAGTGAGGTGAGAGACCTGGGTTTGATTCTCGGGTCGGGCAAAGTGATATTGCGTTTTTCCATTATGAATTTCTCAGTTCAGCCACGAAGCCCGGATTTATGCCCGGTTAATGGCAATAGGCTCGCCCCCTATTACATGCTACTTAAACATAACTGGCGAAATGTTGGTGTACTATTAGGTACACCTGTGCCTAACCCTTCTGTAGTTGAAAAAGGACTCATAACCCCATCGTATTGACTGATACTATAAACCAACTTTTCATGTCATTGGGTCTAAAAGTAAATAGTCATGATTGTGGCCATAAATTGCAACCGCAGTGACGGCTACTAGTGGCCATTTTATTTACGTCATAATCATATATCGATAGTGACAGCAGTTTTGGTTTTGTGTCCAGTCTAGTGACATGTTAGCTTTATCATTATAACAGTTGCTTTAAAACGATTCTGGAAAGTACGAGCTATATGTATAATAGTGATAGTTCTACGCCTATGATGTTAGCCTTACCGAGTTTTTTAGTTCTTATGAAACTATCCGGGGGGTTACAATGACGTCTTAAAGCAGGAGTAATTCCAGTGTGGCAAAGAGCTATACAGGTGTTCTAGCGTCATCTCTTTCCCACACTGGAAAAACTCCTGCTTTATGACGTCATGGTAGACTACTAGGTCGAAGTTATTCTTATTCTTTATTTCAATACAAATACAAGATATATTTACAAACTGCAATAACACAGCGTATGTAACAATGCGAGTTTTACATAGAATTGGGTTTTATTTTGGATAGAGAGAAGTATAATAAAGAAAGATGCAGGGTCTTGACCTAACAATTCATGAAATAAAATAGATTTCTGTAGCCGTACACACGACAACACATAAGCTACAAATTTCAAGTATAACATGGCCCCGCTTTGTATAGATTTCCAATACAAAGAGAGATACGCGCATACTGGTTTTGTATAGCTTGATTGGTCGCCGTACGTACATAAACGTCACCTTTGATTTCCCCAAAGGGTTGGGCAGATGTGTATAGTAACACCCATATTTTGTCTATTGCCTATCAATCGGGCATAAACCAAGACTCCGTGCTCCTATTAAGAAAATTAAAAAAAAAACTAGTTATGATTTGCCCTACCTGCGAACCGATCTCGCGGCTTCCGTTCAACTATCGTGCTTGCTACCACAAGACCAACGAGGCATTCAATCTGCCTTACAGTAACTGTAAAACATGTTATCCTGGAAAAGCCCTTTCATACCAAGAAGCCTTATTAAAGGTCCAAATAAAATACAGCCCCCGTAGCATGACCACCGTAGACAATGATTTTTTTGACGGAAGAATCGACAAAATGACAGATAGTGCAAAGAAATCTGTCATTGTGTCGACACAATCTGTCATTTCTTCCGTCAAAGAAATCCTTGTCTACGGTGGTCATGCTACGGGGGCTGGTATCGAGCTGTATCCAATTAGACTGGAAGCCGACCCCAACATAGTTGGGAAAAGGCTGGGCAGATTATGATGACTTAAATCAACATTGTATACCGATATTCATATAAAGTTGATATTTCAGTATATTCCCTTACTTAGCCAACATTTATTAGTTACCAGAACTACATGTTCCGCAGCTAACACACAACAACTTTCATCAACAGAAATCCTTCAGCTATCCGTTTGACCCACATCTTTAAACAATAGTAGCGCAATTATCTACGTGTACGTTTCTGACGTCACATCCGCGACGCCTGCGCAAACGATTGCGTTGCGAAATCGATTTGTAATCGATACCTTATTTATTTTGAGAAGGTCGTTATTCATATTTAGATATGTATGTTACTCAATTCAGATATTTATTTATTTAAAGTTCATAATTATACCTACAAGAGTGGTACATAGGCGGCAGTGGCGAAGGTTCCATAGAACTCGATTCCTACCGGCTTCCCTTAGAAAAATGGCACAGTCAGTATTCTATAGACAAATAATATAATCACATTAAAGATATTTACTCCGGCTTACCCCTTACAAAAATTGACCCTTCGCTACTGATAGGCGGAGTTAATGCCACAAGGCATTCTCTACCAGTCAACCTTTGGGATATACGGCTGAACCCTCTTGTTAAGTATACAGACAGCTTAGACTATGTTCTGGATTACATACATTCATCACATCACGCAAGTAATCCCCGAAAGGGTAAGCAGAGGTGTACAGTCACGAGCACCAATATGTAAACACTTAACAATTTATAAAAGTTTTTTTCTCCTACTGTTCCGATTAAAATTCCATGTTGTTACGAACATAGTATTCTGGAACTCATATTTTTATAAAAAAGATCCTATCTCCAAGTTACAATCGTAATTTCTCGCGAAAATTGCTTTTAAATTTAGGAAAGTGTATACATATTGGTGCTCGTGTCTGTACTCAATAGTTCACCCACATTTCGCCTGCTATGTTTTACGTGGGACCACGTAAAACATAACATACAAGCCGGCAAGCCTATTGCCAAATATTTTCCTGGATTATATTAACATATAAGATTTTATTAACCGGGTAATTCCCTCAAAATGCGAATGAAATCCCCGGCAACGGGTAAACAACTTTTAGGGATAATAGAATTCCCACAAATATAGCAATGATTTAAACTTTGAAAGGGTAGGTTCTGAGGAGTTGTAGAAAAAATCAGTGTTGGTCAGCCCTTTAATATAAAGGGTGACCAAAAACATGAAGGCATACGTTGAATGTCCTACTTTTACATGAAAAGACGACCGCGTGTAACGGGTGTGAGTCCCCATAGCCATGTGGGTCCAGAACAGACCATAGTGGAAATTATGCCGCTGGCGCGTAGGCGGCCTTAGCATAGCACTGAACGACTTACGGAAAACTCACTCTACAGATTGCACTATGCTTTTTTTCTTTTCTATAGGTAAACCTATTCATGTCTGTAGAACTTGTACAATTCGTCATCTTTTTTCAAAATTCCTTTAACAAAACAATTTCAAAAATGTTTAGGTACCAACATATCGCAAAAAAATCATTCGCTGGATGCGAGACTCACGGGACCGGTCAAGTGGCGGCATTTTGGGGAGGCCTATGTCTAGCAGTGGACGTCTTTCGGCTGAAATGATGATACCGCAAAAAAAATCTCGTAGAACTGTGTCGTAATAAATTCAAGGATAGATAAAAAAAAACCTATTTTAGACTATATTATAAAAGAGTTTAGAGGCATAAAACCTATTACCTAAATAG
Organism: Noctua fimbriata; assembly: GCA_905163415.1. NCBI lineage: Eukaryota > Metazoa > Arthropoda > Insecta > Lepidoptera > Noctuidae > Noctua > Noctua fimbriata. Next base: position 2,486,297 of record LR990933.1, on the reverse strand, counting down.
TTATTATTAATAGCTAAAAGGAAAGCAGACAAGCTATATATATAATCCCACTTTTTGTAGACATAACCGACATGGGCGCCTAAGAGACATTAATTTCTAATACTGTCTGAAAACGGACCTAATCGATACAATACGACCTCTCTTAGACCTAAGCCACATTTTCGAACTATAATAGCGAGGCCGGTCATTGAAATCGTCTATGTAAGAATGATTTTAGTGCTATTCATAGATAAACCTTATTAACATCTAAGTGTATCGTACTAATATTATTATAGCGAATTATTTTAATGAAAAATCGATGGAAAATGGTAGGATAAGACTTCTTTTTACTTGCAAAGCAAAAGTGTATTTTAATCAATATCAAATTTCTCCCTGCTGTGTCAAAAAACGATCATATTTCTGTTTCGTTAATTCTGTCGCAAAAAAACTTTTCACACTGAAAAAATTCAGCTTGCACGTACCGCACGGAATGATAGATTCGATTTTCAATATGAGTGGGGGTGAGACTTGAATAATTTTGATTGAGTATTTCTTTTTTTATACTTAGACCAACATAGCTCTAAAACAGCGAACTAAAATAAAATGTAAGAAGCTTGAGATATTGTTGCATATTTTCTTGACAAACATCGCCATCGCCACCTTGAACTGGAAATTTAAACTTGTTGTACTGTACATGTAATTGTCAACGAAACTGAAAAACAGGTATTTTTGGACGAGTAAGAGCGAGTCTAAAGAATTAAAACTTCGACCGAAGTCAATATTATTCGAACTCCTGTCACAAAAACAATGTCCAATTTAACCGAAAACAAAATACTCAGTGTTACTCAAAGATTACCGAGCCGTCGTAACTTTTATTTCACTCAGAACAAGTTGAATTCATCCCAGTTCGAGCGCAACTTTGAAATTTACTTCTCTTTTAATAAGTTCCAAACTGTACACACAAACTTAGTCAGGCAAAGTAAGTTATAAACTTTGGTAACGAATGATTTATTATATGGAATACTACTTATATATAGCTCGTGGCTAAAATAATAACAGAGCACAGGTCGAACTTAAAGGTTAAGCCGCGCTGGCCTAGGTCGATGCCATTGGTCCCTGCTGCCATTTGTAGATTTTTGACAATGGCCGATGGCCCAAAAGTCTGATAACCAGCCTTACCCAGTACTAACTGGGTTGTAGAAGACTCGAAGCCAACCACAACATAGTCCAGGCAGATGATGACTTATGTATGGAACGTATCATCATCATTTGAGGTGAAAGACGGTCACTGCATAGGCCTAGCCCCCAAGCCACCAAGCGTCGCCATATTGACCCGTCTCGTACGTATGGAACGTGTGTCTTGTTGGTGTTAAAACGGTTGTGGGTATTGAGATACAGTTCGGTTTTCAGGACGTGAAGACTCAGGGTACCTACTTGGACCACCAAAATCGCGTAGAGTCAAGTCCTGTATTACTTGAGTAAGCGTTTTGCTAACCTATCCAATACTTGCTGAAACTTTAACAGATCTTTTGAAAAACCTTTGAACACAATATTTGGAAACTCTTTTGTATGATGAAAGAGGTTTCCTCGCTTAGTTATGAAGACTCCTACTCAATAATGGCAAAAATATGACTATGGCAGGTTTTTGATGAATTAACATAACATAACATTATGCCTGTAAACCCCGAAGGGTTAGGCAGAGATGTACCTAATAGTACACCCAAATTCCGCCAGTTATGTTTAAGTCCCATGTAATAGAGGGCGAGCCTATTGCCATCAACCGGGCACAAATTGAGGCTCCGAGAATGCTTTGAGAACTAATGTAGACAATTATAAATTGAGATAGAAATGCTGATGACGATAGTTATTTATTAGAAATAACAGTTGTTTGACATAATAATGATGAAGGGTCTCACAAGGTAAACATTAATTAAACACATAATGGCTTGCATAAAAGCTAAAAGCACTCACGTTACTAATAAACATTTCTGTGTCCCTTTTATCTCTGTCACGTAATTAGAAGACCACAACTAAATGAACAGTTATTACCATATACAACATTAGTTTTAGTATATGCGAAACCTGATACACGTGTCTAGTATTTTTATGTAAAGAATATATGTACAAAACTTCAAAACTGTTTCATGAAAAATCACAAAGTTATAAGCTTGTTCTGTTACCTAGTTGTCCGCACAAAAACGCGGTCACTACGCTGCGCGCGCCTCCAGCTTCGTCTTGAGCTCATCGATAATAATAATTTGGCAGTAGGTACCTAAATTATTGCGATAGGTACTCAAAGTCGCTCGGTATCCAACTTTTAACTTTTTTAAATATTTTTGGGAAAAAATATACCATGGTTTAAAAATGATTGGAATCGATTCAGTTACTTATTCTGAACAAACTACATTCAGGTTTCGCATATACTAAAAATAATGTTGTATACGTACGTATCATATTATTATTGGATAAGAGAAACAAAAGCCGTGCCAGAGAAAATAAAGAGAAGCTAAAATTAATAGCCACATCCGCTGGGGAGATGTGGACGAATTCGATAACACCTCGTTAGTTTTTAAACTACAGCAAGATGTGGATGAAAGATTTAAGAAAACTGGATATAAACGTTACCTAATGAATAAGGTTTCCTTCATTCATTCATCAACCATATTAATTACATTTTTGTATATTAAAATCTCAAAAACATATAAAATAGCATCCCACCAAAATCGAGAACAGGGTCCGAGCTAAAGATACGCGCCGTGTCCAGAAGTACTGCTTTCTGAATCAAGACCTGCTGCCAAGCGAGAGCCTCCTCAGATGTTGAGTTATTGGCTATTAATCCATTGGCCGACACGAATAAGATTGTTATTAATATTTTATAAAAGATTTGAGTTTAAGAGCATCGTAGAATGTCGGATGTTATTTAAAAGAAATACACAGGATCCTAGGCCCTCAATAGTGGTTGCATAGTTCATAATTAAGTGGACATTGTCCTCCTATTGTAGATAAGATCATCTTATAAATCTTCAAGTCAGTAAGAAATTCTTCGTGATGTAATGAACAAACTTCTGACTCACGAACTAAGCTGGTGTCCTGAGTTCATGAGGACTTGACAAAAAGCGTATTTAAAATATAAAATAAAGAACTTTGAAGTTAAAATGTTTTACCTACTTATGAGTGCTTTCTATATCTTTATAACGAAACATATCTAAGTAGGACCTGAGGCCCGAGCGCGCGGTGTAAACATAACGTAAATACGTTGATTTTAAAAATAAAAATAAGTACTAATTTCACATATAAGATTTTCAATTTTAAGAATTTTTTCGGGTACATATTAAAATCCCGAAATTTCATAATGATAATGACTGAAATACCGACGTCCAAAACAAAGAAATTCAAAATACCGAAAGTTTTAAATGCCGATAGCCGTTATATCGAAACATAAAACACCGACGTCCAAATGGCCGAAAGGATGAAACCCCGAATGGACGAAATACCGATGGATGAACACGGACGAAGCAAGAGTAAGCAAGTATGTCAGGATCATAGCAGATGGCGTTCTGTAACTATCTGCCTACACCCATGAGAAAAACGCGTGAGTTTATGTATGTGTTACTAAGATCTTCGTTGCTCTTTCGATTACCCCTCCTTCAACAGAAAATCCATTCACATGTAGCTACATAAAATCACGCCTGTAATCGAGCGTTAGGCAGAAGTGCAGCTTAAATAGTACACCACCATTTCTCCAGTTATGTTTAAGTCCCCTGTAGGGGGTGAGGCTTTTGTCATAATAAACCAGGCACAAATTCTGACCCGGGTTCCTACTGGGAAATTCCAGATGGAAAAACTCAATAATACTTTGTTTGACCTGAGACAACCAGGACATAAAACTGAACAGTAGCGCTTGTGAGTTGTGACCACTAGAATGACGTATTTTCTTATTTCTTTCGATTTTATTCCTTAAGCTTATGGAGTCAAACGTAAACACATATAGCAATATGTATGGCATCCACATTACAATCCACACGCCATTACACAAGTATCACAGGAGCCGTGCACAATGCGCGTGCGCAGGATGTGACGTCAGCGCTTCATGAATGGCCGCAGTGTCGATGACACGCCGCATTGTTCGTACATATGTGGCGGCTTATCTCTGTACCTATCTGTATGTACGTAGGTAGGTAGCACGATTTATTGGCGTTGAACTTTTATGTGGAAACTTTTGTCAATGGCGGATATTTTACTGCGAATTTACGAAACGTATCTTAAGATCCTTAATTGCCCTGTGGTATGTTAGTATGCACCGGTATAGGTCAGATATTCTAGTAACTTAATGACACAATTTCTTACACCATCGAAAATCGAACACTTTATACATTCACTGGTATCAGGCATTGACAGTAACAGATATAACATACAGTTTGGTAACCTTCGCTCCCGTCGACATGCCGACAAAATGGTAAATAATATTCTTTCAAAAACAACCCTAATTTCTAAAAGTTTCTTCGGAATGTCTTCACGAATTTATAATAGGCTTCCTAAGTAAATAAGGGAATTTGTAATCATTAATTTTTTTAATAAAATATTAAATAACTTCTTGGTATTATATATTATTACACACACAGTACATGAATTTTTGTCCGACAGATTCGTGATGAGTTAGTGCCAAACTGTTTTTATGTTTTAATACAAAATACATCTCTATTTAAATTTTAATACAGGGTGTAAACAAACCCTTCACGAAGCCGTCAACCAAGCATTCAGTACATCAAACTAAGTAACTTTACGCAAAAATTATTGCTGGGAAACGACTTTTTTTTTGGGGTGAAAAACCTCGTTTTACGGTAGGACTCGATGGAAAGCACTCAAAACATTATGCTGATGGATGGATAGCATAGTACGGAGGTCGTGGAGGTGGTAAAGTAAATCTTACATTAAAAACATTTAAGTATTTTAAAAAAAACTTGTGAAAAAGTTGGAACATTGACCCCCAATATCTCCGTAACTAGAAGGTTCCCAGGTATGGTCTAGAACAAAAAAAATATCACAAAGACAGGGAGAACAAGTGCCTTACGGCTTCATTAAGGGTCTTTTTACACTCTTGATACATATATCACATAAACTTAGGTATTAAACTATTGTATGTAGTGTGTTCAAACTATTGTATGCCTAACATGGTGGAGCAGTGCAAACGCACACCAACATAACTCAATAACATCTCTGTAACCACTGTCTCGCAATAAAGATCTTTGACATATTGACGTGTAGAAAGAAATAAAAATATATTTATTGGCACTTTAACGCGATAATATAGGTAGAAGAGGTTGAGGATGTGGTGTGTGTGTTCGAAAAGGATATATGTACCTACTTGAGCTACGTAAAGCTCATCTAGAGGCTTATAATATACTAGCAACAAGCTAGTCAGGTTTAAAACCTTTGAATAAGCACGTCAACAAAAGCTGCTCTTGCTTGAGAGCCAAAGGATAAAACTGATCATTATGTAGGACTAATACAAGGCGTAAACGACTCTTCACGAAGCCCCCAACTAAACATTCTGTACATCAAACTAAGTAAGAGGTACTTAGTTTACGTACGGTACGTAAAATTTATGTGCTTGCAAACGACTTTTTTTTTTGGGAACTCAATGTAACGTCCTCAAAACATAATGCTGATGCATGCATTGAATAGTACAGGGGCCATCAAGGTATTTCAAGTAAAGTTATAACATTAAAACTTATATTTCTAAAACAACTTGTGTAAAAATTAAAACGTTGACCTCCAATATCTCCGTAACTAGATGGTTCCCAGGTATGGCCCAGAACACAAAAATGATCGCAATGACGAGGAAATCAAGTGCCTTTCGGCTTCGTTAAGGGTCTTTTTACACCCTGTATAGACAGGGGAATTCAGCCCAAAACACTTGTGACAGTACCTACTTTCTACTCCTTCATTCTACAGGTTTTCGTCCAACAAGAGAACAGAAAGTTTCAGAAGATTTGCATTCAGATTCGCAGCACCACCGACGAAAATGTTTCCATCATAACTGTTATAGCTAGGCTTCTACCATCTAATTAATAACATAATTGATACAATAAAGACCAGTTTCTGTAAAGGGAAGACATGAGCATACTACTTCCAGGTACGCTGCGTAGTAAATAGGTTCTACGAACTATCGCATACCATAAAAAACTACCGTCAACTTTCTTAGAAAAATAACTAGTTTTAAGTACTTGGACACAGGTAGTTATTCACTTTTTGCATGCCGTAAGTAGGAACTATAAAAATAATTGATTCTTTTTATGGCTGTTCTAACTATTATTTTTCTTCTTTATGTGTCGATTTGACTTAATAATAGGAGCTTAATGAGAAGAAGTGCTCGTGGCTAAATAATAACAGCCGCTCGGGTCGATCTTCATGTTAAGCCGTGCATTCCTAGATTGGCCTGTGGATGGCTTCGGAAAGCACATTAAGCCGTTGGTCCCGGCCGTCATTTGTAGATCTTTGACAGTCGTTACAGGTAATCAGTGACCCGAGACAACCAGTCTTACCAAGGGGTCTTACTACCTACTACTAACTGGGTTGTGTAGGTCAGGCAGCCCGGGTAAAAAACTAGTATTCAGCTGCATCCGGTAAGACTGGAAGCCGACCCCAACATAGTTGGAAAAAGGCTAGGCAGATGATGACGTGTCGATTTGATTTAAATTTTGTCCGATCTAAGTGAGAGCTTAGTGCGAGTTTTTATACCTTTTCGATCGCATTAACGTAAACTTCAATCTGACTGACACTAACTAGCGCTGTCTGGTGACAAAAATGGGATACAAAATTCTTCCATACAAAAATAAGTTTAACCACTGTAAGAGGTCCAGAACGTTTCGTAAGTTATATAAACTCGCGCACTAGGCACACAGTATGTAGTACAGTTCTATCACTGGCTTCGTGCAAGATTGGCAAAAAAAAGAGGTTGCAGCTATTGCATGTGAAAAATTGCTATTTACAAGATGAGGAACCGAAATACCTGTACCTAAGAACTTGCAGGTACCGCCACCAGAAAGATTTGGCCCCTTTTAATACAGAGTTCGTAAGTCTTCGGAAGCTCAAAAAAGTTAATCAGAAGTTTTCGACTAGAGTGAATCAGATTACTTTGAAGATTCTGGAGAACTGAAAAGTAATAAGTTCTACTCTGCTTCTTTGTTTTAATAAGGTAAGAATAATTTGTAGAGAGAGTAACCGAACTTCATTTTTATACAAATCGGCCAAGTGCGAGTTTCAACTCGCGCATGAAGGGTCCCCACCATCGTAGTAGGAGAGCCCCCTTTAATTTTGATTTATTTTTATTGTTTGTTGTTATAGCGAGAACAGAAACACACATTCTGTAAAAAATTCAACTGTCTACCTATTACGGATCATGAGGTACAGCCAGCTGACGGACGGACGGACAGCGGAGGCTTAGTAATAGGGTCCCGTTGGTTACTCTTTGAGTACGGAACCCTAAAAAGCAAGTACAGTATTGATTCCCGAGTTCTATTCCTATATACAATTTTCTTAGCGTGTCGAAGGCAATCTGAATCGTGTCAAAAGAGCTTAGCTACGAATACTAATAGCATTTCTAGTGGCATTCATATGGGTATCGTGATGTTAGCGTCCTGATCATCTGCCTAACCTTTTCTCGATTGTGGAGGGATGGTTTCCAGGCTAATCGTATGCAGCCGAAACCAATATTTGACATGGAACAGCTGCTTGACCTCTACGACTCAGTTACTAACACGACCTTTAACAAGGGTTGACTGCTTTTCAGATTTCCTAACTTCCGACTACCTGTAACGACTGTCAAGGATCTACGGATTGCAGCATATTTGCTCTGTTTGAAAGTCCATCTGCATCTGTAAAACTTGCGATTACCGGAGTTCAGTTTTCATCGTTTCCAAACGCTAGCACTTGTGATTTCAAGTCTTACACCTAACAACATAAAACTCATTATTTAAACTGCTTTCACCTACATCCACATTCGAAGCACTCTTTCATAAAACTTGACATTTGTAAACACGATCTATCTATCCCTGTCGTTTTTATGTCAACAAAGTAAGAGATAGTACCTTTGTACTGGGGTATGAGACACGTAGGAATGTGGGGTTCGGAGGTACTATGTAATAGTTTTAAACAAAACATTACATCATGCTTGCCGAATCGTTTCGCAGAGTTGAGTTGTTTAGTACAACCACCTTTCACTAGGATTTTTTATGGCGAAAGCGCCAGGATAGCTAGCGAAATTAAAATTTTCTTAGGTACACTATCCAACGACCTGGACCTGTGGATATATGGACATGTAATGCGGAGGAATGAGGAAAATGTCGTGAGGAAAGTTTTGAGTATGAATGTGGATAGCCCTCAGAGTAGAGGAAGACCAAAGACACGATAGATGGACTGTGTGAAGGATGATATGGCTAGAAAGTAGGTGACTGCTGAGATGACGAGTAATAGAGAAGAAGACATGCTGCGTCGACCCCAAATACATTGGGACGGCGCAGCATGTCTATAATATATAACAGACTACTATCCAATTTCCCAAGTACCTGACAACAAAAAGTACTAGTCATAGCAGATCAATAAACCAATCTACCTATTTCTAAACTGTCTAAGTGCCGCGGAGAGAGCTGTTAGCCGCCACTTTTAGACATCCTAATCACTTCTAACTGACTGACGTGTCCGTGGCTTAGTGGGTAACTTTAGATGTCCTAAGAGTAGCTGACAAGGGTTTGAATAGACGCAATAGGAGAGGTTAGGTAGGTAAAGCAGAATAGGGGCTAATAATGATGGTTGAGTCGTTTTTATGGAGATCTAGCGGCTGAATCAAAGAAAACGACTACAATTTAGTCTATAAATATTATAAAGCTGAAGAGTTTGTTTGTTTGTTTGCTTGAACTCGCTAATCTCAGGAACTACTGTCCGAATTGAAAAATTTTTTTAGTGTTTGATAGCCCATTTATCGAGGAAGGCTATAGGCTACATAACATCACGCTACGACCAATAGGAGCGGAGCATTTATGAAAAAGATTGCAAAAACGGGGAAAATCCAAACGCAGACGAAGTTGCGCGGGTCAGCTAGTTTAGTCTATACTAGATTTTAGTCTCATTTTCCAAATGGAAAATGGCGACGTAAAATAAGGTGAGCGTAATCAGGAAAATTATACAATTTTTTACTTTAAATGTTGATTCAAATAAGTAATTCCAAGTCGGGAAAAGCATAGGCAGATGATCGCAAGCCCGTAGAACCACGTAGATTGCTAAGAAAAACGTTGTATTTTGTTAACTAAATATCTTACGTGTGTTTTACCCAACATAGCATCATGCCTGTAATGATAGGCAGAGGCGTAGCCCACATTTCGCAGGGGCAGGGTTGTAGCCAGTCCGGTTGATGGCAATAGGCTCTGCCATTAACCAGACTGGCTATCAGTGGCGAAGGTTCCATACAACTCGATTCCTACCGGTTTCCTTTTGAAAAATGGCGCAATCATTATTCTATAGACAAATAAAATAATCACAATAAAAAAATTTAAACTATCATGGTCTCTAACATTACTATTTAGACTAGAAACGGGATATTTACCATGTTTACTGTTTTTGTTGAGTTCCCGATATTTCGGCGCTGTTGCAAGCACCATGATCACGGATAAACTGATCTGACTGAGTTTATCCCGTTTCTAGTCTGAATAGTAAATCACAATAAAGATATGTACTCCGGCTTACCTCTTACAAAATTGACCCTTCGCTACTGCTGGTTAATACTGCGAAATTCCTGATGGAAAAACCCAAATCCAATCATGTTGCAAGTACCTAGAGTTGAATCTTTAATGACATAGAATAAGCCCTTATCTCGAAGCATAACGTACAAAAAACACATGACTACGTTACTATACACTCTTCTACGACGATATCAATAATTAGTCTCCACTTTTATGTAATTAGTATCTGGGCGACCGAGCTCTGCTCGGGTGAAACTAAAGAAAACGAATTTTCCCAGATATGAGAACTAGTTAGATGGATTTTTCGCCCCCGTAAGCCGAGCCGTTTTTGAGAACGTCATTAGCATTACAAATACAGAAATATTGCACATTTCATAGTATAGGATCTATGTAGAATAAACAAAATAATCTTTCTATTTAAAAAGTTACACGAAGAAAAACGTACGCATTTCGCGGTACGGTGTAGGTCGTGTTATTGATTTTATTACTGTAAGAACTGAAGCCGCCGTAAGTAAGGCTTCTCTCTGCCGTACTACGGTGTGTAATAGAACATGTAAGTTCGGATGTCACGCTTATGATACATTAAGGGGCAAATATTTTAACGCCTACATATCTAGAAAGTGTAAGCAGACGTGAGTAAATTTTATATGCCTGTATTCAGTTTTCAGTCTCAATGAATTTACTTTGGATGATATTGTAGCAATAGTAATATCATTTCACGTGTAAATTATATTCCTTTGTAGACTAGTGCAGAGGCTCGTGTCGTGTTATTAAATACCTAGTGAAAATTTTATACTAGGTACTATAATATAAATGCGTTTTTTATGGGTGGATGGATGTTTGCTATTCTTTTACGAAAAACCACTGAACGGATTTGGATGAAATTATGACCACGTGGTACAATTACCGAGCTCCACGCGGGCGAAGCCGCGAGATAATATAAGGAAAACCTAAACATTTTCTAGACTTTACAAACCAAGTGAAGGTATTCGGCCCATTTTATTCTTATTATCTCTTACAGAACATCATATTAGGATAATAATTAAAATTTTGTTACGATTCGTAAAATAGTTACAATAGTTAAAATAGTGACAATTCATAATATTGACTGCATTTGTGACCATTTAAAAAAAAATTACGTGATTCATATAAATGTTATGATTGTGGTAAAGCCGCCAGGCCCCCAGGTGTCTGAACATGGCCGAAGCATAAGGAGTATGAATGGATCGAGCAGTTGGCGATAGCGTGTCTCATGGGGGTAGGCAGAAATTACAATTTCTACCTACCCTCATGAGACATCATGCCCCGTTACTTCTGAGGGTTAGGCAGAGGAGTACCAATAGTACATCCATCCAAATATGTATGAGTGTATGTACATATGTACTTTCGCTTTAAAACTATCTATTTACTATATCTGAATGCGTCATGACCTCTGACCGAACGTAGCATTGTGTGAGGATTTACCTATTCTTATATGACCTTCTATTCTGTATAGCCAAGTGCTACGTAACGGCACGTCGGCGTCGATTCTTTAGCGTTTATTCTTACAGAACACCGTAGACGTATTAAATAGGTGTATTCCTTTACATCCCGTAGTGTTTTATAAAACCTTAATATTTTTATTATTTTAGGGTTTAATACAGGGTGGAAACTTTCGGCGAGGCTAAGGGGAACTACCATAACCGTAACGTGACGTAACGTGCAACTACACGAAAATGATCTCAGGAGACTATTCATAATTTTTCGAAAAAAATTTGATGTCCATTTTTCAAAAAAAAAATCTGTTGAAAATAGCCATTTTACACAAAAAAAAATGATGCCAATCGATCCTGTTTCTAATACTGATCAAAAACTTCTATGGGACCAATCATCGTTAGTCCTAAAAATTCAAACATTGCCATATATGTACATTTCGTAGGAAATTGCAAGTCTTAGGAAACAATTAGTGAAAATGAAATACAAAGAATAAGTTAAAAGACAAATGATCAAAAATTGCTTTTGAAGTATTATTTTTTTTTTCTTTGGTGCCATGTTATCTTTGAGTGTCGTTAATAGATAAATGTCACTTGAACTTTAAATCACTTCAGGCTAATTGTTTTAATCGTAAATAGTGCGACTGTTTCGTATTACAATAATTACTGAATAAAAAAAAGAAATTATTGTAAATTATATGATCGTCCATTGATATTATTACAATGGGTATTATTGGAAATTTAAATGAAACAAATGAATGTTTCAGGTTCGTACATGATGGTATTTTTATTAGGTAGCAGTAGCGAAGGGTTCATTTTTGTAAGAGGTAAGCCGGAGTACATATCTTTAATGTGATTGTATTATTTGTTGTTGGAGTTGTATGGAACCTTCGCCACTCTTAGGTAGGTACGTACTGTACGTATTTGTGCAACATAGTTATGTCCGAAATTGTGTTACTAACCATTTTATGGTGGTTATTCCCTTTATTTATTTTTATATAAATTTTACACATTTTAAAATATTCCTTAAAAAAACAAAATAAACATAAAAATATAAAAAAAAAAAATTGTAGCCCACCGGTATCAGGGTCCAAGCTACCGGCTCAGAGAGAGGAACCTCCTATACGAGCCGTGTCCAGGGGTACCGCCTTCTGAATCAAACCCTTGATCCAGCTCCCTAACGAGAGCCTCCTCATGTATTGATCGAGACTCTTGGCAATTAAGCCATAGGGTAATCCGATATTTATTTATGGTGGTTATTATTGTAAATATTCATGTGATTAGTTCGTTTTTTAACACGACCTAACATACAAAACCACGTTTTTTGTATATTTTCCTCCTATTAATTATTTTTCCCTACACGAGACATGAGGGATTAGCAGACAATAATATAATATTGTAATTTAAAGTAGTATGAAGGTATTTGAAGTCTCAAAACTACATTAAAAATCAATAAGTACCTCCTGTTCACGACAATTGTGTACCTAGGTACTTAGGTATACAATACATTTCATTTTCTTTGTTCCATACAAATAGAAAAATTCGATGAAAATAGAAAAACAATGGCTGAATAGTGCGAGCATTGCGTTGAAGTCTTTTATGGGGGACCTACGTCATCCATAGAGTTGCCATACCATGCGAGTTATATTCATATTTCATCGAACAAAGCTATCTTTATAACGAGTATTCGTATCGATAGTCTAATTACAACAATATAACAAACAAGACACAGTTTCGTTTAACTTAATGTCATGTTAAAAATAATCGATTAAACTAAATTAACCAAAAAAAGTTAATCGATAACGAAATTAGTTTTAAAGAAACACGATTTTAACTCCAAGTTGTTAAAAATATGTAAAAGAAGACGAGGAATTTAACAACCCCTCCGTGTCGTAAAAAGTTTTACGAATGCATTTCACGTCGCCGCTCGCTGAAATTTAGAACTGCTAACGCCATCTAGTGGTACAATTTAACAACATAAGCGAACAGATGTGTTCTGTTTATTGAGAACAGCGCCATCTAGTTCACTTTGATAAAACTTTTGTCGAACTTGTTGCTAAAATCTTACTTTTACTTATTTCTCCTTCAATTTACTTATTTTCTACATATTTATGAGCTCAAAAGTATCTGTTATTTGTTTAACATGTCTTTAAATCTCAAAAACTCAAAATACATTTTGTTTATATAAAGTATACTCCTTATTTTTGTAGAAAGACGAAATCATCATTTCAAAATCTGATTCTTAAGCTAATCCTACCTTAAAATGCTGGTGTGCTGCCTGCTCCTCCGCCTCGTACTTGTGCTTGATGTTCTCTATGCGCATCTGCTTCAGTATGCCGGCCACCTCGATCCTGATACAAGAAAACAAGAAAAGCTTTAGTCCCATACTCAGATGAATTGTTCAGAAATGGTTTAAACACTTAGATTGTGAACCAGGTAAAGTTAATTAGACTTATAGGACACTAAACTAATGACGAGTTTTTTTTAACGCAAGTAAAATTATTTTTTCATGTTGATCTGTTGAGACATTTTCAAAACATTCTGTTTATTTTGTTGAGTACAACTTTCGACGTACTTGCATTTTATAACAAACTTAAGGTTGATTTATCAACATTAACATAACTTTTATCTGATGAATAAATGTGCTACCACATTTATTCATCAGATAAAAGTTTAACCATTTTTAACCAACTTCAAAAAAAGAAGGTTCTCAAGTCGTTTGAATTTTTTGTGTTACCTCATTACTCCGTCATTTATGAACCGATTTGAAAAATTATTTTGTTATGTGAAAGGATACTTTCCGATTGGTTCCATAGAAATTTCATCAAAATCGGTTCAGTAGTTTGTTTTTTTTTTCTTCCTGGTCTATGTTGACATGATAGTCCTTAATAACTTCTAGTTACAATGTAAATTTGATTCATGACAGGATTATGTGTGGTAAGTATACTACAACTAAAAAGGGTATATAAAAATCTTTGTGCAAAAAACATCGTCTTCCAAAAAAAACAGTATAAAAGCCAAAATTAACTTTACTTTCGTTAGTATTGACGGTGTCTGTGTCATTGACTTTATTGCCACCGACTTCCGAACGTAAAGTTATTTTAGACTTTTTTTAGTGGCTTTTTTGAACTCGAGCGTTTTTTGCAAAAAGTTTATTTTTATATACAAAAGTTCAACTACCATATTTATTATTCCAATGAAGGTATCTGACTATTGAAAATGTTAAAAAATTATCGATAGTGTTTGGTTAAGATTAATTTAAAATTCTAATTTTACTTTACAGTCAACTAAATACAGTCGGTGCGCTTGACACCGACGCGAAAACGCGTACAACGTACTCAGTGCATAATTCTGAACACACAAAAAAAATTTAATTCAATTTTTTTTTTTAATTACCGGTGATAAATTTTGATGGAGGATGGTTTAGAATGATGTATGTGGTAACCGTTTTCGTGTCGGTGTCCCTTCCACCCCGTATAACTTACATCCCTGCATTTAAGGAGAATATTCTCTTTCTAATCAGGTGTCTTGTCACTTTATAATGTTATTGTTGGCATTTACCTGATCCTCATATTCTCCTGCAACCTCCGCAGAGGTCCGAGGTACTCTTGGGAGCGTCCTCCGCGCACTTCAGCTAACTGGTGGTCCACCTGCTTCACTCTCTCGCAGTACAGCTGCTCACGGAGAACCGAGAACTGACGCTCCAGGTTGGCTGAAAATAGTAGAATAGGTTTCAGAAAATATTTAATCCATAGGAACCGTTCAGGGATGACGCATGCTTGTAATCCCTGAAAGGTTAGGCAGAGGTGTACGTCCACAATTTTATTTATTTATTTATTTATTTAATTAAGGTTCACCAACAGTTGTTACAGATATAACACAGATAGGAACATATAAGTTATTGTGTCTTAAATCTAACTGCACAACCAATTACAGGCAAACACCACATGCAAAATGCTCGTTTAATTATATATTTTTTTTTTAAATACCTACTAATGTACCTACTTAAATTCTAGATAATTATACTAAATACTAATACTAATTACGTCTGACAAACGTCGATATAGAGTCTGCGTGGACGTCAACCAGGTCGCTGCGTTCGTTTATGAGTTTGCACATGCGGGGTATAGGCGAATTAGCACCAAACACTGTACGGCGAAGAGGTGGAGCTAAGGGTGTTATAGGTTTACGAGGTGGTCCTCGGGGTACTCTAAAATTGAACTTACGTACTAATTGTGGGCAGTCAATGGTGTTATTGAGCAGTTTATATGCGAATCTCAAATCCAAAAGTTCCCTTCGAGCTTCCAGGGTACTCATTTTGTAGCAGCCTAATTTATTAAGGTAGGAGAGATATTTAAATTGCCTTCCCTTTGAGTACCCAAGGTATCGGATAAACCTTTTTTGGACTCGTTCTATCCGCAATGAGTGGGTTGCGTAGTGAGGCCTCCATATCACACTGCAGTATTCCAGGATGCTTCTTACAAGGCTATTGTAGAGAACTAATTTAGTATGTGGGCGTTGAAATACCTTTCCATTACGAATAACAAATCCAAGCATACTTTGGGATCGACTGATTATGTTCTCAATATGTGGTACAAATGTGAGTTTAGAGTCCAAGATAACTCCCAGATCTCGTACTACAACCACTTCGCATAAGTTTACTCCATTTATTTGGTACGCCGAATTCACTGTATTTACTTTCCTGGTGAATTTTATGTGACTACATTTCGAACTATTCAATGAGATTTTATTATGATTACACCATGCAGATAATCGATTGATATCTTCTTGCATTAGGTTTACATCCTGTTGAGACCTAATGGGTCTTGAAATTTTTAGGTCGTCTGCAAAAAGGAATATGCTAGTATTGTGAAAGCACGATGTCACGTCATTTATATATATGATAAATAATACCGGGCCCAGATGAGAACCTTGAGGGACACCCGAGGCAATTTCATACCTGCCAGACCGGAACCCATTGACAACCACATAAAACTCCCGCTCAGCCAGATAAGAACCGAACCACTTTAGAAGACTACCGGTGACGCCGTAGGTAGCTAGTTTTTTAACAAGCAGTTTATGTGAAACCTTATCAAATGCCTTGCTAAAATCCGTGTAAACAGCGTCAACCTGTATACCTTTATCCATGGCTTCGCATGAGGCTTCAACAAAGGACACCAGATTTGTACTTGTGGATCTGTTCTTTATAAAGCCGTGCTGATGGTCACTTAAGAACTTGGAAAAATAGCGTTGAATATGGGGACAAATCAACGACTACAACAATTTTCCAGTTATGTTCAATGATTAAGTCTTATGTTAGGAGGGGAATCAGCCTGGCATAAGTCCAAATTGGGCCTACTGTAGAGAAATTAATTAATTTGATTGCAGTTGCTCCATGTAAAATACTGGTATTCAGCTGTATCCAGTTAGACTGGAAGCCGACCCCAATGTAGGTGGGAAAAGGCTAAGCAGATGATGATGATGATGATGATCATGATGGTGTAACAGGTGTTTTTTTGTGTGTGAGGATTTACCTATTCTTATTCTTCTTGTTATATTGGCAGAGGGTTTAGATCTAGCTAATCAAGCTGGGGGTACTTGAGCGAAGAGAAGTCAAAGTGAGATATTAAAAGTCCAACATATTTCCATATTATTTTTGGAAAGTAATTTTGTACTTAAAGTTAACATACATTTAAAGATTGTTTTGTGAAGTAGCATTAGCCCGGTAGAGTAAGCATGTACCCACCCACATAGTGGGTTATAATGTGGGTAGGCCGCAAACAGATGTTTTCATGCTAAAAATGAGACTGGTTAGCAATTGTTTTTGCTCAAAATAATGATGCTATGTAATGGGTATTTTAACACTCTGTAAGTCGTAGACACATCAGTTAACCTGTTGCTAATTCAAATTTCAATAAACTAGTACATTATTTGGAACAGTTATCGAAACATAATGTAAGAATGTCAAATTAATAGGTAGGAAGTAAGATAGACAAACAAACAAAGAAAGATCTATCAAAATGGTAATCTAGGATCAGAGGCACTTCATTACAGTAGTTACAGTATGACATGGCTATTGAACAAGATGAGTCAGCCATATCTTTGCTCTGAAAATCACAAAAATCAACAAAAAGTTCCAGTCTTGCTGTATTTGGTGGGAGATGTCTGACTCGCTCATAACAAGCAGAAACAATGCATTCTATTGAAATATTGAAGAGTTCAGGCTTCGGACAATCTGGGTCAGAAGACAAAAAAAAAATTGTAACTGGTCAGAATGCCAACCCATCACCTATCCTCAACTCAAAAAATAGTTATTACAAGCATTTTGCTTAACTGATAAGCAGGTATTTCATTCCACAAGATTCCTTCACAAACAGATAGCGCATAAAAACAAACAATTATCAACAATTCCGCCAAAAACATTGATGTTTTGTAAACATAACCTCAAAACATAACAAAGAGTACTAACATAAGTTATCGAGGCAGTCGTTCCTTCGCCTCTCGCACTCGCTCTCGTCCATCTCCGAGGAGTCATCAGAATCGGGTTCATCAGCCTCTTCTGCACTCGAATCCCTATCAGGTCCTCTCGAAGATCCATTGGAACGCTCAGTCTCGCCCCCAGACATCTCCCCATCCCCATCACTGTCACCCTCCACTTTCATGGACGGCATTTTAACTGAGATCCAATGATTTGATGGAGTTTTAAACTGTTGAGTGGAATTAGACAGTTTGAAACAGTTTGTTGATTTTCGCTCCCTTTAGTTTAGAAAGTGAGACGTCAGTTCATCAGTTGTCAATTATATATGTCAAAAATCCAGAAGCAAAATGTCAACGTCAAATTTTGGGTTGCCAGCGTAGAGATAAAATAAACTACTATTTTTTTTTACAACATTTCAAGATTTCTTGATTATAGAAGCTCGATGGCATTTCATTTCGACAGAATTGATGACCTTCTGCACCACAGTATTGCACAAAAATGCTTCCTCAATTCTTGCCTTGGGAAGTCTTTTGTCAAGATTATTGGTTTTAAGCGTAGCGGTCTGTGTTGTGCGTTGTCTGTCCATGCATTTAAAAATTTTAAAGGGGAATTATAAAACGAACAAATGAAAAAAATCTTAGCGACTGATGATGAGATACTGTTTTAATAACTTGAGCGGTATGAATTTGAGTAAGCGAAAAATTAACTAAACTAACGACAAATATTGATTAATAATAAAATCCATAACGAGCTTACTAAAAGTGGGTTGTAATTAATCCATTTCAGATATTAAAATTTTAGCCGTGATACTAAATGACTAAGTGAGCGACTAGAAATACAGACAGGGCAACTTCAATAATAAGATAGAGACGATTTTTCCAATTGAGGTTTTACATAACGAACTATTAAAAAGTTCACTTTAAGCAACGTTTTGTAAGCTGCTTTATTAATGATTATTGGTTACTGATATTCTATTTGAGATCTTATGTTTTTTATTTTGATACGACTTTATAAGAAAACTACAGATTGTTTGAGGCGCGCGAATTCGAATGGGGGCGGGGTGACGAATCGAGTATTAATAAGAAGATTACTTGTTTTTAGTTGACTGAAGCGTCTTATTTTATTTTGTTTTTTGATTTAAGTAAATTGCTTTATTTTTTTGGAATACATTGTTTCATTTAATTACCTACCTTTAAATAATTGTTCTTGGCTAATAGTGTTTCTTCAAATAGTTATTTCATAAGAAAATTTTCAAAATAATATGAGCTCATAGTGCTCATCGTAGTATTTTTCAAACACTGCAAACAGAAATAGGAGCCCCGCGCAGCGGGGCTACGTCGGCTATGCCTTATCTGCAATCTAGTGATTAATAACCTTGTTTTAGGTTTTTTCAGAGTCCTTGAATTATCACACTGATCGTATTGAAAATACAATTTTGAGTTACTAACTAGTAAATTTGTATTTTCAAGTCGCTGTTTTAAACATCTGTATTCTCCCACTGTTTCTCGTTTCAGTAGCCCATTTTCAATATTTTTGACACCTTTAATTTGAATTTATTTTCGCTCGTTTAAATACTACCCCTTCATTTAAGATAAAATGCCTCTCAGTATAAATAAATCATTTGCCAAATATTGAAAAAAATGCAGAACGTAACGTTGACCCACAAACAAATATTAGGTCGCTCAAATGTTATGAAGCTTCTCATTTTGTATTGTAACTCAAATTAATGTTTGTAAGTTGCTGTTCTGTTGTTTTTTCGTCAATCGCAGTCAGTCGCTCACATAGTAATACTAAACGTAAATTAATTATTTTTGTCACTTAAACCTTTAATTTACAGTCACTCGTTTAAATACTACCCATTTTTAAATGAATTAGATGTATAAATAAATCTTTAAAATTGACACGTTTAATTAATTGCTTTTTTACAAAAATTTCTCTGTACTACATGAACCAACAAGTCTTTTGCTCTGCAAACGACTCGGACGTAGACGGTGGCTTTGAATTGTTTGTTTATTTTATGTCACTTCCCTTTATTCATAATTTCTCTTATCTATTACATCTTTAAATATTTTTCAAATCAAAATATACAAAAAAATTAAAAAAAAAAACCATCGGTATCAGGAAGAAGGCCCAGGCTGCCCGTGGTCAGGGCTTATTACTTTATTTATTAGTAAGTTCAGTATTAATTATTCAGTAATTAATTGGTAACTCCAGCAATAGATACAAGAGCTTTGCCCAGTTGTGCTTGATTACGGAATTGTAATGAATGTTGGGGCATTTCTGTACTTGTTGTACTCTTGTTGGAGATGATGGGTGTGGCAGATGACACATGGAGATGTGTTTTACCTGCTTCGTTGATCAAGCTTACGGCTAGATTATAATCATGCCTATCTGCATGTCTCAACCTTTCATACCACAAGGTTTCGCCTGGGTTCTTATCCCAAATCGGGCTAAAGGTTTATGTATTGTCTGTCAAGACATTGTTGGCAGTTGCATGCAGATAAGTAGGTACATTATAGTTTGCTTTGTTACTTTTCGAGTCTTAAGGGCTATGAGCGTAAGGGAACAAACAGTGCATTATGTTCGAACACTGGTTCACAGGCCTTACACTTAGGTGTGCGGCAATCAATCAGCACGGAATCTCATTTTTACATGATCTATCCTTTTCTGTCGCTCAGAACCGTCACTTGCTAGAGCGAGAAAAAGAGCGGGAGTGCTATCGTTAGGCACGTCACCCGCGCGTCGTCGACAATGCTGCCTGGAATAGGATAGAGCATGGAAAATTGCGATCCCGTGCGTGCTGAATTGCTGATAGATGTGGTTAAACCCTTATGAGTTTCTAAAAGTATTAATTGCTGTATTGTGTACGGTCTGCCTTCATACAGAACGCAAAAACGCTCGCGCAGGTTCGAGCCTCCTCTGGTCTCAATTCACACCAAGAGCAGAAACGCGCTTTGAGACGTCCGCGTTGATATTCATACAATTTTCTACTTTTAAACAACGGTGCTATTTTCATTGCAGTCGGTAAACTGCGCAAGGATTTTTCCGTTCTGTCTGAATTGACCCTTCGACACAAAAGCAGCAAAATATTTTTTCAGGGCGAGGACTCAAAATATTAATTATATTTATATACTTTGTTAAAAAATGAAACATCCATTTTATCTGATATTAAATTTAATAGGTATTCTATTATTTACAATAAATTGTTCACTATTAACATGTTATTTATTTATATCATTTCCTCAATTGTTAATAAATTATATACATGGCTATTTATAAATAAGATAATATCAATACTGTGAAGTTTACTAAATCCACAATTTCGTATTATGAGCACGAAAAATATATGAAACATTGTTCTTTGATGTAAATTGAAATACCTAAGTACACTCCAAACATTCATCTTGCTCATAATAGTTTATACAACAATAACTTATAACACAAAGAATTATGTTAAAAAGGAAAACAAATTATAGTTTACAAGTTTTAGCACCTCCACAGGTTACAACTGATTTTTGTTTTATTCAAATACGAAATAACTCTCACAACTAATGCTATTTCGCGATTTATTTGAAAAAAAAACTTTACATGACACTATGTCTCAAAATCAGTACACATAACATGAAATTAGTGGTAATGACGAATACCTACAACATACATATAAAATAACATAATTATTTAAAAATTGTGATTACGTTAAAAATGAATATTAAATCCACATTTCTTCGTGGCCTTATATATTTGGCACTAAATTATTTGGATGCACATGTCTATCTACATAGATATACAAATATTAACGGAACTAATAATCAGGACATTTTATAGAATATTATTGGCGTATTTTAATTTGTATTGCAATGAACTATATCGCAGTGTTATGTTCGTAACCAGATAATATTAATACTAATAACTCTATCATGTCTTTCAAACTTTGTACCTAGTGTAGTAACAGCTGCGAATTCATTTATGATACTGTAAATAAATCTATGTACTTTTTTTTCATTATATTATAGGATTATTTCCAGTATCGGTGGTAGAATCACTTCCTCGAATATTATCCTATTTTATTATTGTCTTGTACAGTTTGAATCGAACTTATTACTTATTTAATCCGTTTTTTTTAAATAAGTCTCACGGCTTTATTCTACTTATTTGGAAAATAATTCATATATTTTTTTGTTTTAAATACTTGCGTAAAGATGTAAATTATTAATATTTTCTGGTTACACTAACGGAACCATTTAGACGCAGTTGTATAACACACCCAGTTCGCGAATATTCATTCTAATATTATTTTATCTATACGTTAAATGGGTAAACTTGCCAAAAAGAATAATTTATTGGCCGAAAATATTAATTGAAATAGGTATACTATAAAAACAGATATGTCGTTGTACAGTAGGTAAATTGATTATACGGATATAAAATATTGCTTTTCTACTCACTATAATAGCAGTGTTAATTTTAATTGGTTTTATTGTAACTATTAACGTCCTACCACCGAGTCGTTTCTTTATAGAGAAATCCACAAGAAGACTACTGGAGAAATTTTTCAAAAAATTCTATTTTTTATAACTACGTACCGTATAAATTTGGCATTTTAGAGACATATTTTATTGTTTTATCTTCGTATTTATTATCTATCTATTTTATTCATCGCAAACTATAAATTCCTCTGCATTATTGTTGGTGTAATAGTTTAGAATTTTTAACAATCTTAGTACTTTTTAACATGCTTAATATAATTTATTCGGACTGGCAATGCATAATATTTTTATTTGTATAATCACAAACATCTTTGACGACGTAATTTTATAATTGGAAAAGTTAAAAAATATGCAGGACAGCAAAGAAAAAATAATGGATTTTTGCATTGGGCAGTCTTCACAATTTATAGTACCGAATTCTTTTAAAAATAATATTATTAATACTACTAAAGGAATGTTTTCTACAATTACTTTGGAATGTATATTTTCGTTTCGTAGTTCAGCAATTTATTTGCAAAATTATAATACCTTATTAAATTATTAAAACCCAAAGGTATCTGGATCATCAATAATATTTTTAAACGAGCGTTTTGCCAATGTAGAGGCAACAATGTATGATTTTTAAATACAAGAAAAAAGCTTCCATGTATATTAATCCATGGGCTTGTATAAATTATAATATCAAGCAATAAATAAAATAATACCATGCCTTTATTCAAAGAGGGGAATTTAGTTTATATTTTATTGGCGCTTAAATACACTCATAATTTTTAGGTTCAAAAGTTTGGGGCGTGCGTTGCCGAGTCAGTCAGGACAAAACGTTGAAAATATTATCTCGAATTTTATATATAAATGTCTAAACTACCGAAGGATTTAATGACTGACTCTCGGGGTCATTTATTATATTAACTATTTCTAAATATTATTAAAATAAGAAACAAAGATAACACTAACCTTCCTTCGTTTCTAATTTTAACAAACAATTACTTAGAAGTTTAAAATGACATAACATCCACGAATAAGGCAGTATATTTTGTTTGAAATTTAAAAAGAATCTCGCTATGGATTTATAAGATAAACTCACTCTTTTATTGTAATCACTATAATTATGCACGAAACATTCTTACCACCAGACAGTGATTTTATTGCCAACTTTATTTATTTTCAAAATGAAAAAGTTCATCAATTAATACGGATAAAAACGTACGAATTTCGTGGTATATCGTCTTTAATTCATAAATATTATTTTATTTCTCTCATTTTGATTTCATAACATCACCTCTACACTCATCTTCATAAGTAAATCGCACCTCACTTGTAACACTTATAGTATTTTTTTAAATAAATCCATAACTAAACTTAAGTGATGTTTGAAACGATTAAAATACACTCGTTCTGTAAAAATCGAATCGAAAGTACAATCGAGTTACACTAACGTAAAAGATCTCGTATTCTCGCTTTGATTTAAATATTCAATTTCAACTAAACAAGATTTTGGGAACACATTTCTAAATTCTATATTTTCATCTACATCGTTACGGTCTGAGAGCGCGTCCGTCTCTCTACATGCCTCTCTATCGCTACCGAGTACGCTCTTATTCGACTTCGTTTTAAATTTCTTTTTGACGTCGCAAACGTTTAGGAAGTAGAAAAGCAAATGTAAAACCATTTGCGTGATGATATCGAACATCAAGATCAGTTTGGTCACACGGAAGTCCCTGGCGACGTGTGTGACGCTGACGGGCCTGACGAGTGCGGCGCTAGTGTCGCTAGCGTCGCTAGGCTCGGGTGCGTGGCGCTAGGTGTGCTTGAGCCAGTGCGCCGGCACCCACTGCGGCTCGCGCTCCAAGCTGTTGATCTCGTTCAGCAGCTGCTGGTAGGCACGTTGGGTATCGTTATTTATGATAATCATGTCGAACAAGTGGCCCCATCGTAGTTCCATATCTCGTGCGGTTGCGATTATTTCTTTTAACTCTTCCTCCTGAAAATAACAACAGAAATTCGTTAGTAACATATTCATCAGCATTTGCCACCACATCAGATGAGAATTCTGAATTCATGGAATCATGATATCGTCCACATACACCATGCTCCATTTATCCTGCCCGAATGACAAAAAACACAGTTTAACAAAAAAAAAAAAAACAATTGAAACTATAGAGTGAAGACCATTTCAAGCCGCTTAGCAAAGATACTTATTTTTTTTAATATCAACGCGAATGCTCAACAGATGAGATGTAAGCCCTGTGCTAGATCTCATATAAGAAACCACCTTGTAAAGCGATTTTTTAAAGTTACAATACCTTGAAAGCCTCTCCGTTTCTAATCTTCTTTTGTCTCAGTTTCTCCAGGCTGGGCGGTGCGACGAACACGGTGTAAGGCTTCAGGTCGGAGTTGCGGAGGATCTTCAGCGACTGAGGGTGTAGGTTCAGCACGCAGATCTTCCCTGAGTTAACTACTTCTCGAATTGCTTCTAGCGATGTACCTGGATAGAGATTGAGCAAATATTATTTCTTGCACTTATATTTTTCTTGGCATAAAGCTATGGCATTAAAAATAGGTAATGGAGAACTTTGATTCAGTAAGCTGTGAGGAGAAATTGTGAAGATCTCAATTGAGACTCGGCCCACATAAATTAATTAATAGTGACTTCACCTGCGTCCCATGCTACTCGGAAATAGAGTAGCTTTTTCTCAGTGAAAGCCTTTTCGAAATTGGATGAGTACCTACTTTTGCAGATTACCCAATGGATCCAAACATAAAAACTTTACCTATCTGTAATATTAGTATAGAAAGTTTTTATTCTTACCGTAATAAGCTTTTTCGTATTCTCCGTGTTCAACAAACTTTCTGTTGAGAATGTCTGCTTCGAATTGCGTGCGCGATATGAAGTGGTAGTCCTGGCCGGGCACCTCGTGGTCCTTGCGAGGACGTGACGTGTCTGTAACGTGATACATACGGTAAAATAAGGTCTTTTGTTGGCTTACATCAGCAAACCAATTGTGTACAATACACTTTATATCACAATCCCAAGGGTATTAAGAACATTCCTTATCCAATTGCTTCATAATAAAACTGAAACCATTTATTGGACAAATTCTTATAATATAACACATTGCCAGTGTAAAAATGTTGCGTTTGACTAACTTTTTCTTTTAGGTTCTAGATTATTTTTATTAGTAAGACTTACGTGGCACAGCAGCAGCAAATCTCGAACTGTCTTCCATTAACCTCTGCCTCAGCTCATGCCGGCCGATGTTTGGAGGACCGATCAGCACGATGGGTCTCTTGTGTGACGCCCGCGGGTAGTACAGTGCGACTTCTTCGTAAGTCAGGATCTCCTCTTGCTCGTATTCTGGAAGGTTTAATCTCACTAATCTCACTTATAATGCTTTTTTGTGGGATGATTTTGCGGTTTGAATGGTTTTAGTTCTAAGGTGTGATCTTGTTACACATTTTGGTCATGACATGATGACTAATGGAAGGAGATATGCTGCCCCGACCCCAAATAAATTGGGGTAAGGGCAGGAGAAATATGATTTCGGTCCATAATTATTTTTAGGTATCTTACCTAAAAATAGGGTAGGGTAAAATAGGAATTAATTTCTACCATTTTTATTTTCTAATTATGTTACCTGGGAACCTTATTTTTGTAACATCTAACATTAGCATATGACAGTCCAAAAACTACCATTAGTAATAATTTATTTTGATAAGTTCACACTAAAACTCAAATTTCTAAAAGCCATAGATTCAGGATTTCATTTATATTCATAATTTTTGAGTGATTCTGTTGGTTATAGAGCTGCCAAAAATACTACCTTTTGATGATCTTTTTGCTCGTGGCCACACTGGCCATAGTCGGAACTAATGCCATCAACTTGTTTTTAAAAAAAATATAATTTCACAAAATTTACCACAGCCCTCCTGACAATAAAATTCAAGAGTCAAAAGAATCATGCTGAACTATTCCGTCATTAATAATTTAATAACAAATAAATATTACACCTCTCTCCTCTGCCTGTATCCCTACACCATATTATGTGATGTGAAGCAACTCACCATCCCCGCCAGACGTGGAGTACAGCGGGTATCCAGCTTCACTCGTAGCCTTCTTTCCCTTCTTCTTCCGAGGGGGTTTCTTAGCGCAGAGTAGAGTGCCTCCCTTGCGGGGTTTGTCTCTGGCTGCTACTTCGCCGGCTAGGGTTAGTTTCATTGATTCTCGCCTGGAATGAGTAGAAGTGATGATGAATTTTTATGATTTTTAGGCTATATTCATTACGTATTGTTGGGGTGTTAGTTGGTTGATAGCTAGAACATTGAATAGAATTGTCACTTTGTGATCAATTGTAACATAATTCATATTATTATCCTATCATGATTTTGCTAAAGCGGCCATTTTAGACCCCCATTTGCTTCGAGAGAAAAAAAAATAGACTAAACCTCTAAAATCACACAATACGATAAAAGAATCGGCATTCGTCATACGTCGTCATCGACAGAATATCTCGTTCAAGGTAAGTAAAACAAAATACTAGGTCCAATAACCATTTAAAAAAAGATCTGTGGCAATACTCACTGGTGCTGGAACGCCTGGCTGGGTATGAGGCCGGCGAGGGTCTGGTCCTCCTCGCCCTCGCGGAACGCTTGCCACCAGTTCGGGTCCTCGCGGCTGATCACATGAAGAACATCTCCTTTTTGGAAACTTATACCTGGAATTAAAGATTCAGTTGTTAAGACTGGAGGCAAATAGAGAGGACTGACTAACAGTTTTATATCTCAATGACATCGTTAAACTAACACATGGCTAAGGAACCATTAGACAGCATTTGAAATCTCAGTATTTTTGTTGGAAAGTTAGAAGTAGAGTATACCGTGAAAAGGGGCGCCTGCAGAAAACCTGCTTTTGTAGGTGTTACGCCTATTTTTGACGCGAAGTAGCGTTGCTCTATTCAGGGTTGAAGGGTTGCACTGTGTATGGTCCCGTTTCCCTCGGGCTAAGGTTCAGTTGATCATGTATTGTTGAAGACTGTACTCACCAAGCTCCCGACAGGGTATATAAACGTCATCCTCGGGGTCATAGTCGAAGTGCGCGCGCACGTGCAGCACGCGGTGCGAGGGCGGCGCGCGTGACGTCACGGAGCGCGGCGCCAGCACGACGCACAGCGTGCCCGACAGCGCGCCCAGCACCTGGCACACCTCGTGCACCGACTTGCCGCGCATCGCCACGCCGTTCACTTCCAGCAGCTGGGGGAGACACAGAGGTTCAGGATTCAAGTATTCTTTGTTTATGGGTAGGCAGAAGTCTGAAGACCTGTGTCCGGAAGCCTTTGTCCCAACAATGCGATATTATAGCCTGATTATGCTAAGTCTGAAAAGCAGTCTTGCTTATCGTTTTACAAGCCCGACACACTATTAACCCAACCACTACAACTCTTGAAAGCCAAAATCAACAAAAGCGTCGAAGCAATGAAGCTCGACAAGTCCGCAGTCTTTTAGTACCCAGTTATTGGGTGGTGGAGGATAGATGGGCAGTAGCTCAATGAAAAAATGCTGGTATTTTACATGGAGCGACCTCAGCATAGTTCGGAAAAAGGTGCAACAAGATACTGATGGTCTGGGCCATGAGCTTACAGTCCGATTAAGGCAATACCAAGCCTGGTTCACAAGCCTGGTAGCCCGGTGTGGCAAAACACGGGCAATAATATCTAGTTGTTTATGAGTATCAAGTAAGGGACTTACCTCATCTCCTTCATGTAATAGTCCTGACTTCTCCGCCGCGCCGCCTCTTACTATCCTGCCGATTATTACGGCCTCACCTTCGTTTCTTACAGTAGCACCTGTGAATACAAAAAAAAAATGAGATTCAAACACCTTGGTCCTCCTTGGTCCTTTTCTGGTGAGTTGTTTCGGATGAACTGACAAACCACTACACTTTAGTTGGATTCCAGTCCACTATCAGAGGTCATGGAAATTTCGCGACTGACAGTGGCCGTGTCGCGTCTTAACCAAAACGAATGTCGCCCGAACACGCGACCGACACATTCCTTATATTCGGCGAATTCATACGCGTTTTCACGTGATCGATCGTGGTGCTTAGGATGTGGGGAATGTGTTGATCGATTTTAGTTTTTAACTTTGTTTTGCTTACCAAGTGGTTCGTTAGTCTTCTCGATTTTAATAATTTTAATTTGTTCGCTTGGGTCGTCGGGCGCGTGCGCAGTCAGCGCCTTGTCGTTCTCACCCTTGTGATTGAAATTGTTACCAGTCTGGAATATAAAAATATAACATTATTAAAATTTTAAACTATCATGATCACTAACATTATTACTACAGGAACCGACAAAAAACACAAAACAAAACAAAACAAAAACAACAACAACAAAAAACAAAAACAAACAACAACAGCAACAACAAAAACAACAAAAACGACGTACGTGACGTGACGTTGTTTTTTGTCAACTACTCGACAAAAATAGTAAACATGGTAAATATCCCGTTTCCTGTAGTAATAATATAACATTATTGTGTATGATGCTATACTGAGATAGGTACATTATCCTATACTATTAAATGAGCAATATTTGTAATCGTACTTGAAAACGGCTCTAACGATTTCGATGAAAGTTGCAAAATATCTAGAAATTTACGGGGGTGAAAAATCGATCTATCTAGGTCTTATATCTGGTATTCTGTATTTATACCCGAGCAGAGATCGGTCGGTCTGGTGCTGTAATGGCAATAGACTCGTCCCGTATTATATGGTCCTTGAAAGATAGCTGGCGAAATGTGGATGTACCTACTACAAGTAGATATGATGGATGATCCGAACACCAATATCGAAAGATGTAGGTAATGCTTATATAACTTACTCTAAAAGAAAGCGCAAATAGAGTTATCGCCTAAAGAAAACTGTACCAAACATGATTACCTCGGCTATTGAACATGAACACGCTAGTTTTCTTGCAGCCTTGCACCAATTGGTCTTGATTAGTGTATTGAAAGTAACTACTATTGATAACTTAAAAGATAAGACTTTGTGGAAACTTCCAAAGTATTGCTAAAGAGAAAACTTATTGCCGAGTGAAGTTTAGAAAAACGGTGTTTCTGCTATTTTTTTAAATGTATCACAGAAATATGGTACCTACTTTGAAATTATTGTGTGAATTTTATAAGTATTGTAGTATGTAGAAAGTCATAATGAAAATGGAAGAAGTAAAGATCATAATAGTGTAGATAGCTTTAAAAAAATAGTGATAGCTGTTTGTTTTATTCACAGATTCCAGAAATTATTACTGAAACTCCTCGCATTTCCAATGAAATTTCTGAAACGAGACTTAGTTACAATGTTGAACGAAATATTCTCATAAAAACGTTTTTACAATTTAGACGAGCGCGAACTTCTCAAACTTGGTCGGGAATGTCCGAATACATAAGAACCGTTTATGAATTTTACATTAAAACAATTCCTTATTTTTGTTTTCTTAGCTCTTCAGTTATTTCGATAAAATGTTGGTAAGAGTTTAAGATTTATATACCTGAAACCGTATACGCACCAAAATTGTTTTAGTCTAGAAGATAAAAAATGGTTATCAGTAAGATTTTTTTTAAAGATACAGGATCCCCTGTAGCTTTAATAAATAGGGACCAAAAAATATTCCAAATAGAATTCTAGGCAAATGTTACCAAATCAACAATATTCAGTGATATTATTTATGAAGACAAAATTGTAGAAAATGTGTCTCCTTGTTTCACTATGCAGTAAACAGTAAACTAACTAATTTTTTGCGTCTCTGAATATAAGAGTTAAATTTCTAAATGATACGCACATTCTAAACCTAACCTGATGGCTATTATTACGATTTAAATAAAAATATATCACAAATCGTGTTTTTCACCTTATGCCTCTTGCCCCTCGTAAAGCACGCGGGGTCGAGCAGCGCCGCCGCCTGGTCGTGCGCCTGGATCAGACTCTCCAGCTCCAGCCCGCCCAGGATCGACAGCAGCTCGGCCGCTAGCGCAGATGACTCGGCACCTGTCGACGTGTGCGCTCCTAGTACGTCCATGCACTGTTGAGAGAGGGTTGGGTTAGAATCTGGGAATAAAATTATAAGAACAAAGGGTTGGTCCTTCGAGCCGGATTTTGATATGGCGCGGACGCGATGCTTAGTTAGTTTTAGTGTATTGCAGCTAGTAGAAAAGTATTTTCGTTTTAATAAACACACCAATTCTTGCTTTCTTTTTTATCCGTTACCAAACATATCGTGTGCTCTCTGTGTAGACACACCATGTTCACTAAAACTCAGTTTGGAAGCAGAACTGACTGTCCAGGTAGAATCTGCACACCAGACCACTAAATATCGTGTAATCCAGGTAAAGTATCTTCAATAGCTTCGAAAAGGGAGAGCAATATTGTCACTGCATCAGCTCAGACTTTATGCTATATTTTTTTTTGATTGCCTTGGATCAATAGCCTAGTTCCACTTACGTCTTTCAATCGATCAGTAGCTCGGTGCGTGTGTGGCGGTGCTAGCCCGGACCGCTTGTGTCTTACTGCCGTCAGCACAGCGGACCGGGTGGCCAGGGCCGTGCGTAGCGCAGGACACAGCAGCGCTCCCGCCGCGCCCGCCACCCGCGCCGCCAGCGCTGACTCCCCGCTCGCGCCAAGTGCCTTCTGCACACGGCTGATCGCTGCACATACTTCTTGGTAGTCTGGAAATAATAATATGATAATAAGTTGCTGGCTAACATAAAAACAAAACCACCAGATGGTGACATCCACCAACTCACAGTCACAGAGAGGAGACCTGTTTCTCAACAGTAAAGAATACGCTAATTATGTTATGATTTATTGAATTAGTGCTGTTGACTAGCTGAGTTAATGAGTGTACGATTCGAGAGGCTTTTGTCTAGCACTGGTCTGCTATGTGCTATAGAGCAGGCTGCTGGTACCATACATATATGAACGAGTGAAGTTTAAAGTATTTACTTATAGAAACTGGTTGTTTGTTTACCAAGCAACCCTTTTCCGTATCCATTATGTGTCACGACCTTCACAACCTTTACAGAATCCTTAAAGATGTTATCAATATACGGGTGGAAACCGCCAACGACCCTTTGATACACAATCCGATATCGAGAGTTCCTCTGTTTGTATAGGTACCTAGGTAGCTAGGTAAGGTACCCTTGAGAAGAAAAATACAAAGTTTGCGATCGGAATTGATTTTTCGGTACAAACGTGGATGTTTTATATAAAGTTTTTAGGACAAGTTTCAGGTTTCGGTTTTTAAAGTGTAATTGATCTCCAGCCGATCTTTATCAACCCATTTTTAAAGTATGTAAGTATTAATTAAATAGTAAGTAGTAGTAGTCTAACTGATCGACGAGTGGCCGGAAGAAACTGGACAGTCATGACACAAAACGGCCAAAAGAGATTTGGAAGAGACCATTAATACTCAGCATTGGGTCAAAGGCAAAGGTTGAAGAAAAAGAAGTTCGAACATGATCAATGCAAGATTCTAAAACCTAACAACAGATAGGAATGTAAACTTAAAACTACACAGGACTATACTGGGTGATAGGGACATCAGCCTGCAGACTGTTGCCGTGAATACAGCAAACAAAATGATTCAAGAACTAGCAGTCGTTCACCGGTTTTTGTAGAAAAAAAAATCGCGTTGATGTCCTTTACATTGCGTATCAGACTATGCTTTAAAGAAATAAACATTTGTCTCTAAAGCAAATCTCTTAAACTCGAAAACTTGGCAAATATTGCTGTAATCAGTGCCTTATCTACGTGATATGAAGCAAGTTTAACTCTTAACCTTGCCGCCCGTACATCAAAGCCTGCAGGGTCAATCAAGGGACCATTTTCCACGTAAGCCTGACACTTAGAGGATGTGTGTTGATATATGGGAGCCCCCGTCAGGTTTAAGGAATATTCTATTTTGACGTGTAAGGAAACCATAGCTAGAAGGTCTAACTGGTAATTTGTAAGGTTAAGAAATTAAGTTGATAGAGGTAGTGCAGTATTGTGACCAGTGATAGGCCTTTGCCCAGCTGCGGGACCTTCACATCCGTAACCTCACTAATTCAGATCCAGTTGAAAACCAGCGTCGGGCACTAGTTATCCGGCATTTTGCTGAACTGGGCCTATTTGGCGCAGCCGTGTGGCACACAGTGTCACACTATTCTATTTTTTTGTTTGTTTAGATTTAAGTTTTTTAATTTTTTGTTTTTTATTTGTTATTTTTTTTTATTCTGTGGGCACTTGTGGCATGTGCCAAATAAATGTATTTTCTTTCTTTCTTTCATTCATATATCGAAATAGTCTCTCTAGGTACTGTTGTTTATGCCATGAATTAGATAGATACTTTTATCGCGAATCAGATATGAGTTTCATAGCGAAAGTTGTCGGGTAGACGATTGCTAATTGGAGACTAAATCGCCACCCATTTTAGTTACATAAATCCAACATTTCCTCGGGTAGTCTTCTGTTCCCATACACTAAGTAAGCGTCTTAACTCCTGACCAAGTGACCACACACACCGAAAACCTTTTAATACCTTTATCAGTTCATCAGCAGACAACTTGGCGCAACTTTAGCTGGGTGTTATAATTTTATCTGTCATCTTACGCCCGTTTTACGACCTCTGGCGACACGACTTGCATCAAACGACACGCGGGTTTTTTATTAGTTAGTTTTTATTTAACTTGCAGTGTTTGTGTGATTAGATCTTGCAACTGAATTTTAAAACAGTTATACCCAACCAATTGGGCTGAAATCTTGCACACACGTTTAGTTTGGATAACAATCCATGGTTAGCTAAGTGAAATCATTCTAAATCCAGTATGGCGGAATCCCAAAGATGGCGGACTAGTTACTTTGTATACACCCCCATTATAATTGACATGGGTATCAATTAAAAGGGTTTGCTGAGAAGAATACGAAAATAAAAATACGTCACACGTGTATTAAAATTTTAAAGCTTGTTTTTTTGCTAGCATGAGGTCTTGGGTTCGTTTCCCAAGTTGGGCAAAGTGTTATCGGGTTCTGCCATCAGGAATCTCAGTAGCAACCACGGAGTTTCGATATGTCCCCGATTGATGGCAATAGGCTCGCCCCCTGTTACGTGGGACTTAAAAATAACTGGCGAAATGTCTATTATATACGTACTATTAAGGTACACCTAGGCTCTGTCTGCCTAATCCTTGGGATATTACAGGCGTGATGTTATGTTATGTTTTTTTTCATCAGTTTTCTCCCTTTAGCTGTCGCCAGAGGCATGTGGCTCGTGGCTAAGCCTTTACGTTCCAGTTCCCGAGTAATGTCGTCCGAACGACGAGCGAACTAGCGACAAGCGAGCTGGAATTAACACGACCCCTAGTTGGACGGGAAAGTGAAAATATGGGCCAGTGGGGAAAAATATATCGGGGCTATCGGTATGCACTTTTTAGGTGTGCAGGATTTTCGATATTTATTTTTAACTGGTTTGTATAAAATTACATGTCAGTTTTATAAAATATGTAAACGCCGAGATTAATAAACGTGATTCAGCTCGTGAATACCCGTGTTTGGACTTAAACATGTCCCCGTCTTTGTTTCGCGCTTGTAGTTTGACTGTCATGCGATACTGAGAGGAATAACACTAATTCAAAGTGCGTGCTAAGTGACATTTATAGATCTCAGCTAAAAACCTACGGCCATGCACGACGTGATAGAACTTTTGATCCCAGTGGTGTGTCAAGAAGACCGTCTTCAATTTACTTTCAACTCATCTATTATTTTCTCAGACGACTTTTTTTTACAGCCCATTCTAAAATAACCTCCTAACGGAACCTACCTCAACTTTGTTTGACAGGTACTTAAAAATCACGTCCTCCACCTTCTACAAAAAAAAGTTGCATTTATCCTCTTTATCCTACTAAAAAGGGTCCCGTACCTTCTCACAAGGGTCGTAAATCCTAAGGGATTATATGAAGGGAATTTTGAAGTATTATCCCGTAAATTAATAGCACCATATAGTAAAATCATGGTCTCCCTAGCGGATTGCAAAGGTCGAGCTATGATATGGATGAATATTCATAGTACCGTATGAATATATCTGCCTTTTAATAATCTGAGTAGGCTATTTTTTGGCAGAGTGGCAATATAGCTCTGTATTTTGGGGCCTGGCACTATTGCAGAGTATGCAGCAGTAAGTAATACTAGAGATGTAGAATATGTGTTTTATTAAACTTCATAACAAAAGCAGCTAGACCTATGTACGCTTCCACGATGGTCTAGTTCAATGATATTTCACCTAAGAGTTGATTATGTCATGGGCAGCTTTCATAACACCAGATCCTCAAATTAGTTAATTTTGGTATACCATATAGCATACTTTATCTACCTACCTATCTAACTGGTTTATCCTACTTCAAATTAATTTCTTTATTCTTAGAATTCAAAGGCGGAAAGGTTTGCAAGCGACAGGGAAATAAAGATATCACAGCGCGCCTTAAAAATCCAAAATCTAATACATTTTCATGCAAAGTAATTTCAAGCATCACTGAATTATTTGCTTCACTTGAACATTTCGCTGATCCGCGGGAAAAATTACCAAGAACGGACGTGATCTGAGAATTAGATTGGTTTGTGGATTTTTCTCGAAATTCTTTCAGGATATCGTTACTTTTTATGCGAATTCGATTCAGATTTCAATATGGAAGCGCAGCTGCTATGTTTGCAGATCATAAAGAACAAAAATGACTCAGATGATCATCTGCCCTGGAGTGTAAATGTGGTGCTGCTCTACACACGATGGGGCACTTAATATCGTGTCCTGCGTTTCCTGTTTTTTGTTCACTACAGGAACTTTTCAGTTCTGGTCTGACATAATTTAGATTGCCATCGACACGCTAAGAAGAAGAAGAACAAAAATGCAGAGCCAGCCGTATGACATCAAAATAAGATTGGGAGTATTAGAAGTAAAGGGTGGTGGCCTGCATCCAGAACTGGCCGAAAGATGCTCGACAAATGTCAAAAAGTCCAGAAATCCTTTAGAGGAAAAAAAACCGGCCATCTGTAGAACTAGTACTTAGAGTCTTCCATGAAGCGAACAATAATAGGTTCCTTTATGTCTGCATACAAAAAAACAGATGTGATCGAAAAGGTCTAGAATAAGCACTCGCTAATTTGATTTAACTGTAGCTTTAGATGCAAACGAATCTCATCCTTACCGTGTTAAGGTTTTAGGTGTTCTTTCAGCTTGTGCCTGTTGCACTGATACGAAGTTTGAGGGCACGTCTTAGTGTCATATAATACGATTAAGTAATTTAAAGTACACTTACCGACAACAGCATAAAGCTGCGTGGAATCGTCGCTGGCATCGTCTTCGTACGCGTCGTTGACGAAGGCAGTGCCCGACGAGGGGGGGTTAGACTCCAAAGCCTGGAGCTTGTGGGACCCTCGTAGGGAGGTGCGCAGGAACTCATTCTGGGCTGCGATCCTCTCCTCAGCTTCCTTGCGTTGTCGGAGCTGTTCCTGTGGGCGAAAAAGAAGGTGATGTTACTGATTTAATTCAGAATTACATTCTTATTATAATTTTGCGTCTTGGCAAGGATAATAATATGCATACGCTTTGGTAGTTTTTGGATGGTTAAGATTATATCTAACAATCCCAGTTGTACCATATATGAGAACACAAAAATTGATGGCATTAAGGTCTCGCTATTCAATTGGAGAATTGTGACAGGGAACTTATAATCCAAAAATATTTATTTGTTGCATTAAATTCGCCATTTCATGTTACTAGAGATTGCAAATAAATCTCTGGATTACCTTTTACCGTCCCTGTGTCTGGTTACTAACAACGTTTATAAAAATAGAAATGTATTTTAGGACCGCTCATTAACAGAAAATTATTCGTTTTTACTAGATAGAAATGAGCAATAAATAGAAATGGACATACCATTCAACATTTTGCAATTACACTGCCACAAAAACTACGAGTACATAGAGATATTTAGTTCACATTGTAACTAAATGGTATTAGTTCACATGTGGTGTCGCAATCGCGTCGATAGTTCACATGGTCAATGCGCCACGGTTAATTGTGTGACCTGTGAGGCTGTGACCGTTCACACGGTTGCAACATTGGGTTACACATGGTGTTATGATAGTCGATTACTCTCTCTATAACTTCCAAGCAACTATCGCCGCCATCTTGTTTTTCCATTACAATTTTCAGAGACGACATGTTTACCAACAGCGCCACAACAACGCCAACAGAACTATGTTGCACTTTACATGGTGGATGGGACACCGGCGCGGAAACGGTTAACATGTTCTCAGTACATCATTCTAAACCACCCTGTATTAACGACCTCATCATCAAATCTGTCATTGGCGATTACTGAAAAGTCTTCAATTTGAACTTCAATTTTTTTTTTATCGAAGTTGGATGAATTAACATGATCATAAAGCCTAGCTATTGACGATGACTAGATGAGTCAATTGTCCTTTAAAATATTATCGTGATACAAATTATAAATCACATGTTTAAAGACTGATATGAAAACATTACACTTGATGACACACATTACCAGTCACTTTAATCGTATAACAATGGCTTAACATTGCTCAACGGAGTACCTCTTATATGTCAACAACAGCTGACTCCTACGCTTTTTTTTTAATGTCACTGAATAAAGGACTGTATCAGAGTTCCCTTTAAGTATAAAATTGGGTGGTCGCGCATCCTCGAGCACGCGCGAGGAGATGTCTGCGTACCTGTTCAGTATTCAGCGACATCAAAAAAGTGCGCGAGGATTTTTGCGGTTGGTGGAAACGAACCCTAACCATTGTTCTACGCTGTACAACTGGAGGACTATAGACAATCGCTTTCAACGCGTTTCGTGCTTCTTCAACGACTTCCAACTGGATTGACATTAGCATTTCGATGTACAAGCCAATCTTATACCTTGTTGTACTTTTCTTTTACAGTTATTGCTAGACATACATCGGTACATCTTTAGACAATCTTCATAGCCGATGCTGATTAGTTAACCGAAGTAAAAGCAGCCAATCACATGATTTTACGTTATGTGACAGTTCAAGTTGAATAACTATGATTTTTAGAAACTCAGGGTCAAATCCCGTAAAACGGTTAAAAGAGCATACCTTTAGAACAGCAAGCAAGCAACTTCAACAACCCGTCTTATTCTTTTCATACAATAGACAGAACAAACTCATTCAACTTGCAGCATAATTTTGTAGTACGATAATATGACGACAAAACTTCACACACATACATGTTGGATGGCCCTGTTTACCTCGACCATTTAAACGTTATCACATCTATCACCCGTCAATAAATCGGTGTCACTAATACCTCAGCTGTCTTGGATAACATGGCATCATCACATAAGGCAAGCAGCCTTAAAACATGCGCCTTGACCGACTATGTATAACGAGCTTATGTAATGTTTACCTATTTATAATGTTTAAATAAACATTTTCCGTTGCTAATAAGCGGATGGTGTTAGTGTTTTGAATTTTTGTTACTTAGTTTGAATATACTATTAGCAGGGCTTAAAAGTGTAGACTCAAATTCGTATTCACCAACTTCACAATTTATTTGTTTTAAAAAAATCTACCAAAACGCAAAAGCCTCTTAATTCCTTAAAAACCCTCTCGGGCTATTCTGTTTTCGTTCCATTCTTGGTAAAGTTACTTACAAACAAGAACATACAACAGTTAAAGAACATTTACAAAAACATCATTTCTATTCTAGCACTCAAGACAATGATTTACCGTAATAGTCTTCCAAAACATTAAGCTCAAACTTAAAACAAAAGAGCACTAATTGTTTAGTCAAACGACTGCTTTCCAGTCTGCCTAAACAACTGAATTTGGTTTCCCAAAACATCTGGCCCAGACTCCTAGTTCCAATTTGCTTTTGGTCTGATTTTCGGACCAGCGCAGCGGCCTGGATTCGTTCACGGTGCAGCGCACACTCATCTCACTGGCTAGACTGCAAGACCAACTAAACTTTAAGAAACTATTCACGTCAATTTAAATTTAACTTTGTCTGGATGAGATAGCTTAACTGTTCTAGCCAAATTACATCCAAGCTCCGTGGTAGACCATGGAGTTTAGGAATGACAAACGTAGCACGAAATCATTCTTGAAACCAAAACTGAACTTGAAATTAATACTTTGAAACCTGATATAATGAATGATGATAATGAAAAAGTTATAAAAGCTGATGTAAAAGCAAAAGAGGGTAGTAACATCGTCCCTAGCAACAATTTTGAGGGAAGAAAAGTTATTTTTGAACTAATAACGAAGTCAGGCTATAAACCTTAAGCCTCCGGCACTGAAGCTCATAAGTAGAGTTGACAATTCAAAGTCCCAACACACATGATATAACTATGGAAAAAAACGTTTAAGCAAAGTATTGTAATTTATCTGTAATGGAAACACAGCTTCTACCCTCAGCACCATTTACCGTGTTTAATGCATGAACTCTTACAAATTCAAACAAAGTATTTTGTTGAGAACAATACGAAAATATTCAAAATTCACGAACCATGACATACAAAGTACAAACTAACCGATATGGTACCATTTGGTCTGCTAAATGTCGCGTTGTTTAACATACAATGGTGGCCGCAGAATTATGTATGTCGTGTATGTTTGCGTGACGTCAGCGCGTTAACTGATAGCCGTGCTGGACAAACAGATCCGGTCGTGTTATGGGTTTAGGAGATATGAGAGAGAGCAGATTTTCTAATTTTCCAAATTGAGGAAGTTTACGACGACATACACGGGATAGAATAGAATAAACAGCCAAAAGACATAAAATACATAGTTATAATTTAACAGCACAGAAATTTTGCTTTAAGTAATAAATCGGAAAAGTAAATCTAACTTTATCCCTCTAGTATTCTCGTTGGAGCTTCGTACCAATATTTAAGAAACCGTAAAGTCTAGGTACTTTACATGAAAAATCTTAAAACATATTTCGTGCAGTTATCCCAGATAATCTAAGCGGGGTCATCTGATCGAACTGGCAGCACACTCGGGCTACGGAGCGGCCCCATTCTGCCGCAAAATTCGCTGGAAATTTAATAAAAAACACATTCCCAGCTTGTTATGAACATCAAATCATTTCCTCCGAGTTCTCACTCAGTACTTGGTACTTCTAACGTGGGTGTATCTGCGTCTTTAAGTTATTTCCGTCTTTCTAATCTATCCGTAGGATTTGCTTTGGTATAAAAGTCTGCAAACAGATTGGATCTTGTACTAATCTGATCAGACCAGTGACCTAGTGTTCATTTTATAGATAGCTAAAAATACTAAAGCACTACTGTTCCTAAATATAATGTTTAATAGGAAACCATCCGCAGAATTATTTTCTATTTATAATTCTAGGAAAGCGAGGGAAATTTTTATCAATAACAGGACTCGAGAGCTATCGAATAGGAGTGGCGTTATTGAAACGTGGAAATGGAAAATACGAACACTGTGCCCTGCATTTTATAATAACAATAGATAGGTAGGTATTGCATTTAATTCTATTACTGCAGCTGTATAAATATTTACCTTTCAAGTGCAATAGTTATTACTCAGATTGCAGTTTTTCAATTTTGTAATATGTTTTGATTAGGTACATATTCTTCTTCTTGTTATTATAATTTCTGTTTCCCAAATAACGTACCCACAGCCTTAAAATAAAACAAAATATATTCCGTTTAATTCGCCAACTGTCCGAATCACAAACTCAAAGTTTTAATCACAAAATGGAAACTTCCATTTCGTTTGCGACATTATGTCTATT
Organism: Noctua fimbriata; assembly: GCA_905163415.1. Lineage (NCBI taxonomy): Eukaryota > Metazoa > Arthropoda > Insecta > Lepidoptera > Noctuidae > Noctua > Noctua fimbriata. Next base: position 2,446,319 of record LR990933.1, on the reverse strand, counting down.
AGACTGAAAGCGGTGCATTTACGACAAGCAATTTGCTGTTGGCAAAAGTTTAAAGACTATTATTTTAGAAATATGTTTAAAACTCAGTCGTGCATTAGACGTTTGCAAGCGACGCAAAAATTGATCTATGCTTTTATTATTCTTGTCCGTATCTAGTTTCTAGTGTAAAAGTTCGGCGATAATGCACACATGAATTGTGAAAACAATTTCTGTTTTCCCAGCTTCATAAGATTATGTGTGTTTCAGAATCGTTTGTATTTAATGCATTGACAACAACAGCATGAACATCATCTTTAACAGTACGTTCGAATCCTACATTCTTTTACTAGTAGGTATCATAAGTTGACATCAACTTACTTAAGCTCTCACCTGATTTCAATACTATAGGCTAAGTAAGTTACTTAGTACTTAGTAGACTTAGCAAGACAGTTTCTTAAAGTAAGCTTGCTAAGTCCACCATTCCGTCTACTTCCTTATTAACTACAATCCTACACAAACACTCATACAAATCGCGTACAGCTATACACAGGGGTGCCTTTTCATCACATCTTATCCGTGACATATTATCTTTACTTGCCGGGTCCCTGATTGTGCAAGACTCAAGAGAGAAAGTCCCTGGTGCCAACCGAGATTTATCGATGACAAACTGTTATGGTCGCTTATAAACATCACTTACGGGATCAAGATACTGAATGGAGCGATTTAATCAATCAATACAATAATATGTTTCCTTATAGGTACTGATTCGGAGTTATGAATGGGAGGGCATAAATATTTAAGAGGCAGGGATATAAAAGACATTGCTGAAACCGCCAACGATGACGTCAGTTTGATAGCAGGACGTATGAAACTTTCTGATAAGATATCAAAGCTGTTGAAACAAATGAAAAACTTGGATTGGGAGTAAAATATGATTACTACTAAAGTAAGGTTTCGTAATAACCAAATGTCACTTTTGTCTCTCTGCTTATCGGTACAATAAAATCAATCACTCTTCCTCAAAATCTAGCCAATCTGTTTGGCCTAATCCTAATAATAAGCCTCGGCTACTTTTTCCTCCATAACAATAGCCTCCTCAAAATATTCAGCTTATAGACGTCACTGGCAGCTATTACTTCTATTTCCACGACGCTGCGCCGTATACGGGCCGGTTCCGAATATCTGTCGCATTTCGCGCCAAACGGCCCGGACATCACGATGTTTTTACGTTCTTACGGAGCCCAGTATGACGTCAATGAGTAGTATCACAAGATAGGTGGGAGCAGAAGGTCCACGAAGTAGGAGATGTCACTTTCAGATTATACATAGACCATCAACCAAATATTCTGTACATCAAACTAAGTAACTCGACGCAAAAAATATTGCTTAAACGACATATTTTTTTAGAAGATTAGTAAAAACAATTAAAAAGGTTGGAAATTTGACTTCGCTACGGGTAGTCAGAAGCTGTTAAGTCTGACCACTAGTCTTTACAAACCGATTCCAACACAGTTGGAAAAGGCTAGGCAGATGATGGCGTGGATCGGTACACTTTCGTCAGATCAATTCGGAATCTAATGTAATCAAATCACGCAATGTGCCCCACAAACCATGCGCCGAAACAGAATCATCTTGTCAGAAAAGAACAATAAATCTATGTCAACACGAACACATAAGTCAATCATGCAACTGACTGCTGTAATTATATGAAATTCTTATGCTAGCTCGGTAGCTCCTCTGGGGGTCTAGACAAACTGAAATTCTATAAGCCAAATATATGATGAGACAGTAAGAAAAGTATGGGACCTGGTGTAAGTCCTGGTAACAGTGGTCAACTCTTTGAAAGCGATTGCCATTTGTGAAGGTTCTCTAGTTCTTAGTCATACTCTTAAAATACAATGTGGACCTACGTTACAATTTTACTTTGTGATAGTAAGGCTCATACTACGAGTTCAGTAACAGCTACTATGAATATTTTTATTGAGCAATTTGTACAATTCCGTTATTTCTGTTTTTTTTTTCGAGAAAAACAGGTGTAGCGCTACTTTTAGTACGCTAACTGTAGTAGAACCGAAAGTTTCTTGCCGTCTTCACTAACTGACACCCATGTAAATGCCTAAATGCTATTAAAATTTCGACTCTTGGCTCTTGTCAAGAGTCGAAATCTTCTTTTGTGAAAACGGGCAATACCCTTCTAAAAGTTAATTGCTTATATCTCCGTACCTATAATGCAGTATGCACTTTCGTGAACTTTGCTTTAGTTTTCTCAAGTATTTCTAATCTTCTAAGCAAGTTTGTACTTGCATTAGTATCTAAAATGCTCGTTACAGTCTTTCTTTTCTTATTCATAGCTAACTGCTAGTTCGATATCAATATTTATTTTGAACTAAGTATTCTTTATTTCTTTAGTGATAGGTATGTTCTATTTCTTTTACATAAATTCACGCCTTTTTTCCACGTGGGTCTGCAGAAACTACAGTACGATCCTTACAACTCCTTTTGCTTCATACATCTTATAATTATTCCTTCTATAAAAAGCATAATCAATTTATTAAATAACTTTGCCATCAGATATTATTTGGCGGTTCTTATAACGTCTTAATCAGGTGGTGGTTTATAACCGCACATCCGTTAACCAAAACATCCTGTTCCTAATAACATCATATTTCGTTTAGTGGAAGGGCACTCCGAATTATTAATAAGATTACTCAATTAGCAATGCTAATTATATTCGAAGAAGGTGCTGGTACAAATGTTCAATGTTATAGCTGCAATCATCATCATCATCATCATTTCAGCCGAAAGACGTCCACTGCTGGACATAGGCCTCCCCCAAGAAGGGGGGTTTTGCCATAATCGCCACGCTTGGCAGGCGGGTTGGCGATCGCAGTATGGTTGTTATAAAACACAGAGAACGCTGCTGCCCATTCTCTGGTAAGTCCCTTAGTCGCCTCTTACGACACCCACGGGAAGATATGGGATGGTGCTATTCTTTACGTCCGGACACCATACAGAACAATCTACAGCCTAACAGCTGCAATCATAAAATCATTGAATTAGGAAGTTAGTTTAATGTTTTCTGCAGAATTGACTTTAAGGATGATACCATTTTTGTAGAGAAAGAGAGATAGAGAAGTATCTAAGGAAAAGATATGTTAAGAGAGATAGAGAAGTATCTAAGGAAAAGATATGTTGCGCCGACTCCCTTTTAAATTAGCAGGATTTAACTGGATAGACCACACAAGATTTAATAGGAACGAAAGTGAAATGACAGGCCTATGTCCAGCAGTAGACTGCCGGACTGTCAAGTGAAGCGATGATCATGGACTCTTTATTGGGAAATTGGCGAGTTGAAAATATTTTTTTTTTTTTCGTAAACTTTATTAATTGTGTGTGGTCAATTAATTGGAGGAACATCGCACTGTGTAATGTGTATAGTTCTTTCCTTATTTTTATCCTCACCGTGTCTAGATTAAAGCATGTTTGTAATTATAACGTTACATTGCAATTACGACATTTTGTAGCAACGCAACACAACATTGCTTCGGGTCATTCCAAACTGGATTGTTACTAAGATTGCTTAAATGTTTTTTACAGTTTTAGTTAAAGCTATTTAAGACACAGTAAACGTTTTTAAAGTCGAACATAAACCAGTGGATAAAACGGTTCTAAAAGATGATTCCAAGGAGTTCGAAACTACAAGTAGTTAAGAAGAAAAAGTGGCATGAAATGGGAAGTGACGATTAAAAAGATCCTAAGTGGACTAAAAAAGAACACCGATTTAAGCAAATATTGAGAAATCATAAAGGAGAATGATGAATCTCTTGATTCTACACAACAGTTCAAGAAGATTACCAACATCATGAAAGTAAACATAAGCCAGAAAAACATAAGGGAGAAGAGAAAGCTTAGGAATTAACATCAAAGAAAAGAATCCCGATGAAGATTGATCATTTGACATACAGAAGAGTGAAAGCAGTGAAGAATATGGAATGAGATAGCTAAAGCTTAGTACAGTTGTACTAAAGAATCAGTACCATCTACGCGATGTGGGCGTGTGACGAGCGGTACAGTTCTATCTACCCTTTTTAGGAATACAAGCGTGTTAGGAATTCTTATTACCATCTCGTTGTAACTCTCTTTAATATCCTGTTTATCGTACGTGACATTATTACCTGCCAATGTAAGGTAGGTATTATTTTTTCAGATGAAACATGATAAAATATTCAATACAGATGCCTTCTCTTATCTTTTCATAAAATTCACATTTTCATGTCAATGTCATGTTATCTCTGAATATGGAAATTGTGTGTGAGTGAGATGAATCACTATAGTTGCACGCATGTTTTGGCGCGTGGCTGCACGTTTTTCAGTACATATTGATGAAATAATAAACACTAATGTTTATTAACAGCGCCCCTATTAACGTCATTCATTCATCAAAGATTCATGCGGCATTGTTCTACATTTACTCACTCGTAGGCGTTCGAATGCAGTGCTTACGAGTGTGTTGTAACCAATCATATTTCTTGAATGCGTTCGGAGCTCTACTTTTCAATTTGGAACGATCGACGATGATGGCCGAATGGCATTGCAGTTGACGTAAAAGTAACGTTTTATTTTTTTATTATGGAACGATTCGAATGGCTTGTTCGAACGTTCTAAAAATGGCTGACTCTACATGACAGTAGACAGTTGAGTAAATAAATTAGACGAAGAAGAAATGCTCTAGTCTGGAGGTAAAAAGCATGAACTTTAGAGCCCCTTCACACTAGCGTTTGTTTAGCGTAAGCGTTCGATGAAAGTATGCGCAGCGCAGACGCCGCGACAACGCGACGCATGCATCTCGTTGTCGCGGCGTATCTTCTGCAGTTAATTGAACTCTACGCTAGCGCGGCGCAGACGTCACACAATTTCGTTGTCGTTTCGGTATAATCACTAACGGGTGGCGGGAAAAGGTCGGATGCGAACGGGATTGTACATGACACCGCAGTAACGCGGCGCATGCGTCGCGCACCCGCGACGCTAGCGCAGTGTACTCATGTGCCCCAGCAAAGACGACGCGAATACGTTGATCGAACGGCTTCGCTGGACAAACGCTATTGTGAAGGGGCTCTTAAACAGTGTTAAGTTAATTACAGCACCTAAGTGCCTACCCGATGATATTTCAACGGTATTTGAAATACTAATGGCTAAAGTACTATTTTTATTTTTGCTCCAAAAACTAAAATATCCTTCTATTTGCCAATTCAATACATCATCAATCACCAGCATTATCAAGCATTACTTGTACCCACATGCCATTATTACATCGTCACACACTGGGACGCTAAGTGCCTGCCCACGCTCCACTAGCGGCGAGTACTGGCGTCGAGTAGGAGTACTAGCTCACTGTACTGTACGAGTTACATGGCATTACGTGAGAAACGTTTTACGCAATGGAGCTGTTGGGACGTTAGGCTGAGCCGTAAATCGGGCCCCGAAAATGGCGACTATCGATGACTTTTCAATACATCGAGATGTACATCCAAAGAAGAATTATAATTTGTGACCAACATTTAAAAAACATTTGAATATTAGTATTACAGATCAGGAAAAGCAGTAGCTAGCCACTAGCCTTTCGGGTTCTTTGAATTAGTTTCTTATTTTGTACTTATTATAAAGGTAATCTGTCTGCCTTTTATTTGTGCTCAATTTGTCCAGGTTCGTTGTTTTACAAGCGTTCGGTCATTTTCTGGCCAATCGACATAATATAATTAATACATCAAATTGGTTATAAAAGGAGTCCCTTTAGTTTCTGAAAACGCTGCGAAAAAGTTTTTAAAACACTTATTTTGATATCCATATAAAACCGATCCATGTTGTTTCCACAATTAGATTAGAATGAGAAGCCTCACAAAGTTTCTTTTTGTTCTATTGAATTATGCAAGTTTAAAGGGGATGGTGCAACTGTGACGCCTACGTCTTGTCGTTCTACATTGTTCCAAATTGAATTACTTACTTGCAAACAAGCTTGTTGCCGACTTACACTGTGGCAACTACCTTGAGCAAATGAAGACAATAATAAAACTAGTAATGTTTGAAAACAAATGATGTTTCGCATTAAGAAAATCAAGAAAAATAATTTCATGTTTACAACCGACTTAAAAAAAAATGAGGATATAATGCTTTTGGCGAAATATTTAGTATTATTGGCTTCTTGGTATTAAATACTAATTTGAGATGAGATCTTTGCGTTGTTTGGTTTATTTAGTTTTGTTGGCATTATCAAGGAAACGTGAAAAAAGAACTTAGAATTGAAATACACCTTAGATTTTTTTTAACTTCAAGTGCGAATTTTTTGAAGCACTACAATTAGCTAGTGGGCACATTTATCGCTTTAACCTTTTGACCGCCATTGTCACAAATACACGACAAGCAAGCGCGTGCCCTGTACGCCAAACGACACAAATATGTGACAAAATGGTAGATGAAATTGTCGCTTGGCGTGGAGGGCACGCGCGTGCGTTTATGCTCTAATGTTCAAAAAGTTAAGTCCATGCAATAAAAACGAAAAAATATGACGGACAGCTAATCGATCGCTATCCTCGAGGCCCCAACTCACGATCACGTAGTATTCAACGCAACTCCGTCTAACACTAGTGCACTGGCGATGGCGCTCACACTATCCTGCGATAGCATTACTAGTCCCGGCAAACAAATCCTGTTTGCATTGATGGCTACGTTTACTCGGCAGGTGGCGCCACGAGAGAGATTTAATTTAGAAGCCCCACAAAACTTTATAGGTGTAAATCTCCTCCTAATACAAGTTAACTGTTTCTTTTTCATATGCTCGTGGTTCTGTATTTTTTTCTTTTATTCTTTGTTCTTCATTAGTGAAGTTTTAAAGAAATAGAAACTGCATGTTACAATTTGCATCGTTCTAGTATTCTGTGGAGATGTTGTAATGTATTCTCAATTTATCATTATTCTGCACTTTGAAAACCAGCTTCACCCACCTAATACACCAGAATATTAATTTTAAAGTCAACGTACTATCCTGAATTGTTCTCCTGAATGTATAATTAGTAAGTAAAAGTAAAATAAGTACTTCATTTTTCTCACTTAAGAGGTTCTCTTCAAAGAATTCTTAACAATAACTTAATTGTTAGCGAAGAGAACAGACATCGTATGGTATAATTCGCAGAATAGCAAAATCTATGGCAGTGACTAGTGTGACTACACATGAAGTGCAAAATTATATGAACATCAATAAATGGTAACCAGCTTCGCGGTATGAGGTTTATTATTCAAACTGATATATCAGAAATTCATCTTTGCGCTCCTTTTAAGACTACAACAACTGTTTTTGAGGTCCCACAATATTATTATGCCCAGGTGGCCTACCATGTGTACCAATTCCAGTGTGGGATAGAGATGGCGCTAGACGACCTGTATAGCTTTATCTCTTTCCCACACTGGAATGACTCCTGCTTTAATACGTCATGGTAAGCCCCCTGTTCCCCTTAGGTAAAACTGAACCTTCTTAGTTTATATTTCTGTTAGAAAATCTTTCAAGAAATCGACATTGTTGACCAACCGTTGATTGAATTGAACTTAATTTAACGGATTATTCGAGTTTATTACATTTTTGTTTGCGATTTTCTCCGCTTACTAAAGAAATAAGGTAGGAAAGTGAAATGCGGAAAGTTTTCGTCATACAGAACCGAAATGCTCCCTCAGGGAAACCTGTTGGAAGGAAATGGGCTTTAGGGAAATCTATTGAATCTAATAACTCCAACAGAATGATAAAAGATGTCTTTTGTCTTATATTTGAAGGAAATAAAACGATTCTTGATCGTTTAAAGGTAGTCACTATTTTGCAAAAGTTGTATACACGGAGACACATCAAGTTATACATTTCCAGTATAACTTGGCCTCGCTTTGTATAGATTTCCCATACAATGAGAGATCCGCATAAACTGGTTTTGTATAGCTTGATTGGTTGTCGTGCGTATAGTGAATTTAGAGGAAAAACTAAAGCAACATCGTGTGTAGGTGTTCCTTAGGCTTTAACAAAAATCTGAAACATATTTAAAGATTGAGATTTGTAGGACAAATCTTTGTCAAATGATCACGTTTCTGTTAAGTTGACAATGACATTTGAATAGTATTGTGTCTATTTAATAGTATGCAGGGTGTGCGAAACCATTAAACAATAATTCCAAGACACAACTTCTCTAAAAAATTACTTCATTTTAGACCTGAAAACCCGATTAATTTTCAATTAAATGCAAAATTAGATTTTTAGTTGCTATGAAATCAATAAATAGTTGAATCTTTGAGTTGATTAAATAGTGACGTCATAGTGTGCTATTTCCATTCATAATATAAGGGGAATCACGTTTTGACAGCTCTTAAAAAGTATTTCAATTGATTGGTTTGTCAACTACCCTATTCAAATCTTTGACTACGTCTCCACAGGTAGATTTGAACAATTTTCCATAGATACTGTTAATTCATATCTCAACCACTCAAATGAAGGCTGACGGTAATCAATTCAACTGGTGCTCATAAATTACGTATATTATCGCTCTAGGCAGTAAATTGTAGCAGTTATTAGTAATTGAGACTATTAATCCGTGAGGCATGTTAGTACATAATATGAGGTATTTATTTTCTTGTAAAGTTTTTATGAACTTAGAAGACAAATGTGAACTTTATGTAATTATTATAAACATCAATGACTTGAGTAGATACTATTAAAGCTTGATATTTATTTATTTATGTACAAAACAAGCTCGCCCTGTACTAAATGGGGCTTAAACATAACTGGCGAACTGTGGGTGTGCTATAAGGGTACACCTCTGCCTAATCCTTAGGGTATTACACGTGTGATGTTATGTTTATGTTACACAACACTTAATAAAGGAGAACACAAAGATAGTAGACACAAGATTTCATTAGAAATTTCTTCCAGTAATCTTGCGACGCGCGACGGGAGAGACGTAGACACATGTGTAAAGCGACACTTAAATTGGACTTTGTAACCTTACATTACACATTAAATTGGATAAGAAGGAAAAAATCTCAAACCAAACTAACTTCTTCATAAATATTCTAGAGAAAATCGGACATAACCAACAGATCTTTCGAGAACTGAACGACACTGAAGGGGCACTAGAAGTACTGCAATAATCCTTCTGTTCGTTGCAATGAGCAAATGTGCATCTGGGGGAGAACTTTAGTGCCCCAACTGCAACAAATGTTCGCCAAGAAAGTCTTTAAGTGGTAAATGCTGTGCAGTGGTATGAGCAGATACTGAAATTCAGTCGTTAGAAAATACCTGATAACAATTATAAGAACTATAACTAACTGGAACTATAAGAACTGCTTCATTGGCAAAAAGGAAGCCGTGGGCTAAAACGATGCGAGTAGCTGTTGTGTGTGTTTTTGGCCCTTCAGAGTTAGTCTGTCAAGCTGGTTAGATCAATTTGGCCTTCTGTTTTTCTATAAGAATCTAAATATATATCTTTCTACAATCCCGAAACAGCCATGGTGATCTATTACCAATATCCCCCAAATCAGTAGTCAATACATACAAATAAGGATAACGCCAATTTCTCTTATTAGCTTGTGAGTAAACAACCTCGCCGGATATTGTGCTGACCTTACCTCTTGACCTCTGAGGACCTTGAGTGTCGACACTCGAGAGGTATCACTATTTTCCTCAAATAAGGTTTTATTCAAGATTAGTTGCGAGAAATTCGTCAGAAGTGGTCGTTTTATAAATCAAATTTCTGACACTGTGTGCTTGAATATTGTAGTTTATAGATCTTATTTTCTATTACTTTTCACAAAACAATTACACACAATGTTCACTGTACCTATCTGCCGATGTTACTCGAGCACGGAAAGATTCTCGTAGTATACGTACAAAACGACTGGCAGGATGTCAAATTATAGTCGAAATGGTAGCAGTATTACTGCGTAAGCTTCTGAGACGCCTGTACCTACATAATACCACATTATTAAAAAGTAGATGAAATACTGGTACTGTTTGATTTGACGCCTACAAGCTGGGATAGCTCCGCACTCTAGATCGGGAGGGATTGGAAAGGCCTTGGGGATTAACATAGATTAAAATAATTTGTTTCAGTCGAAGTAAATATGGAAGGGATTATAGACCTTTCCGACACAAAATGTGAGTGTGGTGCTGTCCAAAACATGACCCACTTACAAGAATGTCCCAAGTGTTCATAGGTATTTTTTTTTTTTTATTTTTTTATTTATTTATTTGGATCTCCAACAAAGAATACACACAGACAATATAGGACACAGTATTACAAATGTTCTTTTAGGTGTGTTCCTTCAATTATAGGAGAACACAGCATGCCCATAAAACTAGGTTTTAACACATAAAATATAAAACAATGAAAATATTACAAAAAACAAAATAAAAACCAGAATAATTATTAAAAAGCATTTGATGCATTTGATAAAATTGTTTCACATACAAATTATAGTTATCACTCTACATTTATAGCAGTGGTCAGTATTTTTTTGTATTTAGAGATTGTGAGGGTTATGTCCATGTCAGATTGCTTTGACAATTCATTGTACTGCCTACAGAGTCTTGGGAGAGCGGCGAAATGTCCTAGATTAGTTTTGGAACCTGAGACATAAAACAAATTGTAGCTGGTTTTCCGCGGCAGGCGAGATGGCGCGTTTATATGTAACTTGCCTAGTAATTCGCTGCAGTCTATGACTCCATGGTATGTACAACTGTTCTTTTTCCATACATTTTGAAGGTTTAGGTATTGCTTTACATTACTTTTGTAGAAAACAGCTGTTTTTTTTTTTAATAACCGATGAATAATTTCTATGTGGCCCGGCTCAGAATGATGCACTGAATATGTGGTAATCGTTTTCGCGTCGGCGGCCCTTCCACCCCGTATACTGGTCCCTAATTATTTGAAAACAACCATTAACTCAAAAAAGGAAGAAAGAAAGCATGCCCTAGTAGGTACAAAATATACGTGAAGCCTGTGTCATCCATCTGCCCCCCACATGGTGCCCAAATAGTGGAGGTGGTCGAGGTTATAGGCTGGTAACTCAAGTTAACATAACTTGTCATTTCCATTAACTCGGGAACTTGAAGATATAGCAGCGTGCAGAGGGTTGGTAAAGACTCATTTGAGCTGTTCTCCCCAATGCTTTTATGTATAGTCTTTTCAAAATGATTTTACATCAGGTATTGCGTTACTGTCAAAATATCATGATCTTTATTTACGTTACCATATGGCTGCTGTTTGGTTACCGCCACTATCAAGGCTGTTCACGATTTTTTTCCAATAACGCTGCTTTGATAAGACAACTCTAAAAGGTCTGACACTACTAAATGCTTCAATGCTTCAAGGTGGAAATCCACGTCGAAACAGCCATGGCCTAACTTTTGACAACAGTGCACGATTTACCTAAAACCTTTGCCCATAACCGTTATTCAAAGCACAACAAAGCTAACCAGTAAGTCCGGTCTACATCCGGAAGTGCCGGGAGCAATACAATTCATACAACCGTTCACGTTTCGCAGGATCCGGCCCGGATAGCAACCGTTCCGATTGTTAACACTTATGTGTTTACTGACCGGGGATCAATGAAACTAGGGTTAAATGTTTAGTGCGTTTTGTACAGCATTTGGTGTGGCTACTTATTCTATGTAATTTTAAAATGAATATAACGTCACGCCTGTAATCCCCCAAGGGCTGGGCAGAAGTATACCTTTAGTACACCAGTTAAGACATGATCAGTCCCAAGTTCTTGAATGAGGCCTACGACAGAGCTGTCCAGGTTACTACGTACTGGTCGGACAATATCTGAGTCACCGATTCGAGAAGAGGAAGTCCCAAGTAATAGGGCAAGCCTATTGCGAACTTTCCAAAAATCCAAATTCCAAGATGCTACTGAGAAATTATGTAATTTTGTAGAATCAAATTAAATATATCAATATCTAATATTTTATCAAAAAATGCAACACATCTCTCTCAAGGTTTCAAGGAATAACTTCCAAATAAAAAAATTAAGTTTCGTTTGCATTACAGAGATATATTGTAAGATTTGAAAGCACAGTTGCAAAATAACACCTAGAGAAAAGTACTAACCTCTTTTATTTCTAATGTACTGGGGGCCTCTAATAGCTACTATGTAGGAAAGAGACCAAGCTCTACGCGCCTGACACTGACCTGCAAATTGCACCTTAAAGTAATAGTGCTAAAAGGTGGCTCAGTCCCTAATGAAAGCAGCAGATAAATCAACGCAATCAATGTAAATAAAATGTATATAATCAAGAGAAACTCACTCTCAGTTGAAAGTAAACACAAACAACAATATACTCACAGAGTAGGCCTTTATTCTTTCTGGGTCGACATCGTGCTGCGAGCGAGCCTGCGCGCGCGGCGATGACGACACCATGATCTATGGATCACGATCTATACGCTCGAGTAACGGTTTATCCAAATGGGAATGTTGAACGCCATATCACATTGCACTTTTAGAAATATTTTTTGGTTGTTGGCAACACTATAAAACACTGTGTTTCATTTGCTTTTTTGCTGGAGGACAAAAATAAAATAAGTAATTTTTGAAGTTTATAAATGTGTGTTTTACAAAACTTGATGTTTTTAGCGCTTGTATGTGAAATTCGTTCATTGGGTATTAGATAAGAGTTTAAATTACGCAACTTTTTATTGTTATAAACACAATTGTCTTTAAAATTAATCGAGTAAATATGTGCTTGTAAAAAATAACAAATTGCGTTACAGATGATACGAAAACAAATACCACATCACAACAAATAGGTTAATTTAATCCGTATTTTTGTTAGTTTACGTCACAACCGTAATAGATGAGAATAACGTAATAAATTATACTGTTACGATTACGATGGCAAGTAAGTAGTTGAGCATTACGTTATGCACGCACTGGTAAACATTGTGTACTTGTTACGAGCGCACAGTGGGTCGGAATGAAAAAAATCAGTTGAGCAAAAAGTTTTATTTTTTTGTTGAAGATTTAAATGATATTGTTGTTTGATCTTTTTGGTTAATGGATGGTCAGATACTTGAGGTTCAGAGGGCCATTCGTACGGTTGAATCATTTTCAAATATCGTTTTTTCTGAAAGCTGTGAGTATCGAATTGCATTTTAGCGTAGAACTTGGTTTTATTTAAAATTGGCGCAATTGCTATTAATCCCAGCAGTGGGGACAATAGACAGCATGCATCAGAAAGGTGTTTAGGTCGATGTCTATACCACAGTCCACATCCCTAATAGGACCACACCTGACATGCTATTATGCTATTGAAAGTAAGTTTCAACGCAGACATGGTTCAAGTTAGGCCCGGTAATATTCAGGTTCACACTGTACCTGACATTCACTACAGCACACTTAAGCCTAAATGTCAAATTCTCAAAGAGAATGTTCTAAAGTCTTACGTGTCTTGTGCCTGTAATGTAATGAGTGGGAAAGAGATGGATCTACACATGTCTAGTTCTATCTCTTGTCCACATCGATTAAACAATATTGCTAGATGACGTGATTTTAATAATAGTAGTCGCTCGGATCGATCTTTAGGTTAAGCCGCGCTTGCCTAGGCTGGTTCGTGGATGGGCGACCACCCATTACATACCGAGTTTCCTCCGGAAAGCTTGCTAAGCCGTTGGTCTCGGCTGTCATTTGTAGATTTATGACAGTTGTTACAGGTAGTCAGTGGTCCGAAAGTCTGACAACCAGTCCCCCAGGAATATCCTATTCCCAATACTAATTAGGTTGCGGAAGTCAGATAGGCACTCGATCCGTGTAAAATACTGATATTCAGCTGCATCCGGTAAGACTGGAAGCCGACCCTAACATAATTGGGGAAAGGCTAGGCAGATGATGAGGTGATTTTAAGCCCCCTGCATTATACTTCTTCTCTGTCTAAAACACTTCACAAATACCAAGTCTTAGTGCTTGAATACCGTCTCGTAGTAAAAGTAGCACTCGAAATGTTACGATAAGAGTTCCAAGGTCAGAAATCGATTATGAAACGATTCGATGCGGTGAATTTAATCGGTAATGTGAATGTTAGAGTATCGAGATGTTGGTGGCGGCATAGTGTGAAGAGTATTCGAATAGGTTTTTGAAATTGGAATGTTTTTAGTGTTGCACCATCGTCATTTTTTAAAATACGAGTTTGTTGGGCCATGATTAATTTATTAGATCGATCAAACCGGTGCGGACAGATTGGATATCGGATAGTTACCATCATTCTCCTGCCCATATCTCAATTTATTGGGGGTCGGCGCAGCATGTCTTCTTCTTCCATACTTCTCTATTACTCGTCGTCTCAGCAGCCACCTCCTTTCTAGCCATAATATCCTCCACACATTCATACTCAAAATTTTCCTAATTCCTCCGCATCACATGTCCGTACCACGATATCCGATTACCACACAACTTTTCAGTCACCGGCACCACTTTCAGACTTCCTCTTATGTAGTCATTCTTTACTTTATCCATTCGCGTAACACCACACATTTCCCTTAGCATTCTCATTCTAAGTTAATGAACTGAAATATCTATCAATGTCCGGGGTCCACAGCTAGTCCGCAATTCATACCTGTTTGACTGAACTTTTAAAAAGACCATATTACTTGAAAGGGTTTTCTTTTTTGCAGAAGTCAAGGCTTTATGTGTTGAAGTAATATTTAATAGCCAAACGACCATCTGCTATTTACAAGAGTCTTATTTTCATTTGTGATAATGGTGCATTGTTGCCTACCGTAAAAGATAACACTGATCTCTTATCATTTTCTCAACGTCATTGGTAAACATGCTGCAATGTTTATGAAAAAATGGAGAATATACAAATACAGTAGGCTGCTGCTCGCTGCTAACACTTTGACCGTGAGCTGAACTAGCGTAATACGGAGTTTCGGTCAGTGGGTCGTCTTAGGGACGGATTTAACAGAATGTGAGGTTATCTTAGGCTGTTTTTGTTACCACTGACGCGTAGCCTACTGTAGACTCAGCGACACCCAAGCTATAATTTCCAGTATAATTCACTTTGTATATATTTCCCGTACAAATGAGAGATAAACTGGTTTTGTATACCTTCATTGGTCGTCATCCATACCTACCAACTGAACTAATTAAATATTTCTAAAACGAAAGTTTTACAAGTGTTATTTCAAAACCACATCAGTAAAAAGTACACATACGTACTTAGGTACCTATATACTTATATAATATTTAGGTAGCTTGCTATCTATGTTTAAAAAGATAGACTTGCTTTTTTTGAAAAAAGAACTAATTACGTTTCAATGTTGTTTCATAAGCAAGCGTTTAAAAAGCAGAGTAAAGTTACATGCATTGCTTCAAAATCTAGGTTAAAAGGTTTGCTGGGTATGAATCGGTGTTACCACTAGTCGGGCTTGGTTTTATATAAAAGTGAATCTATAGCTTATAACTTTAGAAGGGTGTAGGTACGTACAAGATGAAAACTACGAAGATTGACTAAATCTTTTGCACTCTTCTTCTAGATATAAAATAATATCCGCCTCTGTACATACTTGGTGTTTGAAGTGTTAAATAAATAAATAACTCTCACTAATTCGGCACTATTAAAAACCAGCGGGTATGTTCGGATTTCTGGATTGTATAGAAAAATTTCAAAAAGAGAATATAATGTATCTATCAAAGCTAGATAATTATCTTTCAAAGCTAGTTTTGTATTTCCTTTTACTACACTATTCTCACTTGAAAATAGCAGGTATATATGTACGCACATGAGAAGTTTTGACGTTAGACTGCTTCACGACAATGGACGACGACGGAGCGCATACGCGGTGCGTGGTGTACGGAGCGGCGAAAAAGGCACGGGCGGAGGGTGCCGGATTATTGGACGTATCGGTCTATTGAAGTGCCGGATTAGTGAGATTCTACCTTATAAGCTTTTCATAAGTTGCCTTGAAGTAGAAACAAAATATTTTAAAAGAGTAACGATGGAGTTTCTTGCCCATTTTTCTCCCAACGAAACTTCGTTTTACTTGCGAATGGACAATAGATTCAATTCTAGTTCCGTATTCGATGGCCCAATTGAAATACATAGTTTGACTTTGACTTGGATACTAACTTGTGATTATGCTACATTACTTTGTCATCTACCGGGAATACGTATTACACTTGAAATATTCTAGATAAATAAACTTTAATAATAGCTAGTTTCTGACCGAGAAATAATAACAAAAAATAAATATTATTTCATAAAAGTGTTACAACATGATGTGACATTGAAACCTGCACTAGAATGCCCTGTGTCGCATGATGCAGTCTCTCTCGACAAATATGGTTGATTATTAAAAGATATCAAATGCAACAAGTAAAATATAGATCAAGTACCTGACTAACTAACACCTAATGTTCTTTACACACACAAAATCTACATTTTATCTATTAAAACTACATCAAATAACTCATGTTTTTTTAACAAGATCAAAAATCTTGAAAGAAATGCTCCACTCTTATCAAAAACCAAAAATTTTCCCTAACGAAATTTCTTACTTACAAAAATGTTTGGGACAAGTCTTATAATATGTATACATGTACATTTTGTGTACTTACACAAAAATGTCTTCCCGAATTTTCAGACTACTTCAGCTTCAGTTATGTTACGGTACTAAGTCGGAAGCTCCGATCGTCTACTCAAATGCTACTGCAGGGAGAATGCGACTCGGTGTTGGGTCTCGTCGCTTAGGAAATCAAATAAATAAGTTTCTAAGTCTCCACGAGAAACAACGAGGTAATATGTCTTGTGTTTAAAGAATTATTTTTGTTCTGTTTCGTTTAATTTATGCATTCATTCAAAAATAAGCCTCCTTCAGTCCATGTGAAAACTTTAGTATATTTATGATGTTTTTTTTAAGTGGCTTTTCATTATTTAATTAAAATGCGTAAAGAGCTGACAGTGTCAATGCTTTGGAATATAAAAATTGGCCTTGAACGCAGTTTAGGTGTTTAGCAAGATCAGCAATCGATCTTACTTGAACTACATTTATCCTTGGTCTTACACTTAATATTATGCAGATGCAATATAAGAGATGACACTCTATTTTAAGTTTGTAAACTTCCCCTAGATCTAGTTAAAAATATACCGAGTTGATTCGTTCGTTATAACTCTCAGATTAACGGAGAATTTAATTTCCGTGACAGCCTGGAAATTGAAGAAAAGCAAGCCTTCCTATCTAATAGAAATCGAGTGCCAAGTGGAAACTGTCCCACTGAACCTCTTGATATAAACAGACTCTATTAAATTGTTGGGAACACTCTCAGCAGTGGACCAGTGGTAGGTATGTCATGGTCATGGATTCATGCGATGTGATAATAAACGACGACGGAGTTTTTTAAAAAGCCGTAATATCGTGTGGAAAGTTCTGAAAACAGTGACTAATTCTGACCAATTCCTTTGCTACGAAAACGTAAAGACCAGGGGGGTTACCATAACGTCTTAAAGCAGGAGTAATTCCAGTGTGGGAAAGAGACAGAGCTATACGGGTCGTCTAGCGTCATCTCTTTCCCACATTGGAATTACTCCTGCTTTAAGACGTCATGGTAGGCCACCCCAGAAGCATTATTTGTATGTCAAGTATGGTAACTCCAGTAAATGTCAATGTACATACCTTAATTTAATAACTTAAAAAAAAGAATCTATAACACTAAATACAATTAAAACAGTTCAAATAATTATCATGGAAATACTGCAGTAAAACTCACGACGAAACAATTTAAGGACCTCTTCACAAAATGAGACCAAATTAAATAAATGGTACCTTTAAAACGATGGTACGTTAGTAATTTAGCGTCAGGAAGATAGACGAAATTCTTATTAATATTGAAGAGTTCATTTCAGTCAAAAAAGTTCAAGACTTCACTTAAGTTACGTTTGCATTTTCTCGAAATAGCTAATTATGAAGTGATTGGGGTTTAAATATAAGTTCTGGAGTTAGTTTCAAATAGATGGTCGTTTGATATTCTAGATGCCAATGCCAGTTCCAAGGCAGATAACATACTCCTCCTGACTCCAAGAAATAGAGAGAGAGAATAAGAAGAAAAGCAATTGAATTCCAATGAAGCAGAAGTCTGAATCAGGAAGCAGAAAGCCACACAGCCCACAGATAAAGACGACAGGATCTCAAAGTCTCTAAAACCTAAAAATTACGCTGCGATTTCAAATGGAAATTTGGCAGCCTACACCTTACTTCCCGCAATATCCTTAAAAGATCGAACTCCATAATTAAATACCGAAATGAATCTCCCAATTTATCTTTAAGACTCAAGGTCGGCCGAATGAACTGTGAAATTAGACGTCTTGAGCCTTCCTATACTTCAGTCAGGCTTCGCGCATGCGTGGATCCCAATTCATTCATTACTTACAATTAATATAAATGTTAGAAGTTTGCCTGCCTCGCTCGGGGACATTTTATCATGCTCCAATTTCCGGTATCCGGTATAGTTGTCACCCCTAATTAGAAGTGAGAGGAAATTAATATTTACGAGAAAATTCTCGATGCAAACTTTTTTTTTGGTATTGACTTTTTTATATACTTTTGCTGTTTATTTTTTGTGGAAAGTGTCGATTCGTGTTTGAAATAAAATTAGAACGAGGAACTTTTAAGGATTATTTCGAATTTTTATTCTTCTTATATTGGACTGAAATCTTGGACGACTTAAATGGAGTATTTTCGACGGCACGGTTGGCGCAGTGGCTGAGCGATTGGCTGCTGCGCTGCGTGTCGCGGGTTCGATTCCCGCACGGAACAAATATTTGTATGGCCTACAGGTAGTTGTTCCGGGTCTGGCTGTTTGTGTATGTGAGTTTAAATGTAAATGCACCCACGATACAGGAGAAATTCCTAGTGTGGGGCAACGTTAAAAAAAAAAAGTGTAAATGACATTCTGTGCTTACATGGGATAAAGACGTGAGTACCTATGTATTATCAAAGTATGTTTAAGAATTAAATTGCAAATTTTATATGAAGGTCATGTGTGAAATTTTTAAAACAGATGTTGTGTCGACAAAGAGGGAGGAAATGATTCGAATGGTACTTTTTAAGCTTGTATTATCTCCAAAACAAAAACCAAACCTGTTTTAAAACATCAATGAAAATCCCTCTACAGATCACACGCATTACTTATATTCCAAATATACCTCCCAAAATCCAGGTCAAAGGGTTAAGGGTTTAAAGATAACACCTGGAATGCCAAAAGTCATGACATTACAAAGGGATGCGAACACGGAGCTATTTTTAGTGTTCCCCATTTTCACAAATGTACTACATTTGTCGACTTATGAAGCTGTACGATTCCAGTATATGCTGAGCTCTCATTCTAAGGAATACCTTTAAAATGTTAGGTCAGGTTATACTCGAAATGTGGCTTAATGTATCGTCGTGGGTTCTAAGTTTTTGTTACATTAACTAATAAGTAACAGATCAGTAGGATTAAAAAGAATAGCAATTGTAACTGTTTTATAAATAAAAAATCTGTCAAGTTTTTTTCCAGCTTGGATGCTAGAAACTGGACTACTACTTAATTATCAGTTTGAATTTTTGACACTGAGAGTTTAAAAATTATATATTACCGTCTTCATTTTGAAAATATCAATCGATTTCACGAAACTCATATACATACTGCTCTACATATGTTTATCTATTAGTATCCGAGAGAGGGCTACAAAATCAAGAATGCGGATCGTTCTTATCACAAGATAGCGATTGTATCATACTATCTAATATCTAATATCTCGTATCGATCGACAACGCTCTAAATATTCTTGTCAGAACATCGAAATATCTGATGATGGTGGAACAAAATGTACCTAACAGGTAGAAAATAATTTGTTTTACACTAAGAATTTAAGCCGTGTGCGCGATTGGTTTTCCGATGAGCAAAAATGACTTTCTGACTTCAAAATTGTATCCCCCATTACCACGATTGTCCCGGCTGTCATTTGTAAATCTTAGGCAGTCGTTACAGGTAGTCAGTGGCCCGAAAGCCTGACAACCAGTCTTATCAAGGGGTATCGTATTACCCAGTACTAACTGGGTTTTGAAGGTCAGATAGGCAGTCGCTCCTTGTAAAATACTGGTATTCAGTATCCGGTTAGACTGGTAGCCGACCCCAACATATTTACGAAAAGATGGGTCATCTGCCACCCATCAATAAATTTAGGCTATCTTTCTTACTACTCACTTTCGTTTAAAAGGAACTCTAGTGTTATTCAAGCGTTTTAGACCTCGAGTTTAGGCTGTGCGTTTACTGCCAGTGAATTAATTAATTGAAGGTTTTTTTTAAAGTAGAGAGAAGACTATCAATTATTTTACAACAAAAAATTGCATTTAAAATACAATAACGGAAGCTGCTTCTAATACCACAGAACTAAGAAGGCGATTTATCGAACAAACCATATTAAAAAGGTCGAGAGCACCACAATAACAATCACCAATTGTATGAGATTGTATCCCATCGAACGATCACCTTTATGGCCCATTAACCTTATTGAATCCTATACTAAAAGAGATACACCATATCCATTCTACATTATACTTCGGCAAACAATATGAGTAGCCCAGTGGTACAAATCATTAAGAAAATGTAGAAAAAATAACATTAAATTTTATGCAAAATATTTCTTTTTAATTCCGCGATAAAGAGCCAGGCCTGGTATGCTGTGGAGTTTCGTCAACATAATGTACAAAAAAATTGTTCTTTTTTCATCACGGTTTTAGAAAAAATAGATCATATGGTATGTATGTTTCCAAAAAAAATACGATTACATAAAAAGGCACACGAGTGGACATTTGTATTGAATTTCAGGAAATCCACGACCCTCGTGTTGTTTCGGCGAATTATTAACATTCAAATAATGGTAGCGTGGCAGGTATCAAGACAGTTTTATAAAATAAAAAAAAGAGTAATATACAATTCATTGACCTTAAATATTGATGACTAAACATAATTATAGCGACACACTACCGCCTAACAGTGATTGCCATATTCAGGAAAACCGCAACTTTTCAAATTCACAATTTCCCATTTAATTTGCTGCCATAGGTATAGTCTTTACGTGCGCATGGTTAATTGAATTACTAATCACTTCGTCAAACATTGAAATAAGTGCTAAATAAATTAATCAAAACTTATTGAAATAGTTATCTGATGACTGTATAGGTTATGTATTTCAGTAGGTAGTGGAAAATACAAGTATCAACAATTCACTTGTACACTTTTGATAAACAATTGATAATTTCGATAATTTATGTTTTCTATTAAAATACACAATCAATAAACATCTACAAAGGCAGCCGTGACTTATTTTACATATTTTTTTGTATAAAAGTAAAACTTTTTGTCCAAATGCAACCTACTTTTGAAACACTGTTTCTGGTATTATGCAAAACAGTGCAATAAAATGTATAGCATTTTAGTTCAGTTTCCTAACTATTCTAGATCTAAGACACGCTAGATTAGCCTCGTCATAAAAGATTAAATTCAGTCTTGAACTTTTGTTCAAAACAATCTCGATTCTTGATTTCATTAACACGAGAGATAAAAAATGTGACAAAAAGTCAGAAAACTATTGACACAATTATAACAAAGATGTTGAACAATAGGGGAACAATAGGTATCATGGCTGTTTTAATTCAATACAAGAATAATGATTATTGATATTGGTATTGTTCATTTCTCATACAAATGATATAGTAATATCCTTACTAAATTCCGAAGAAACTAATAATTTTGTCGCACACTATATTTGGAGCTGTTTTTATTTATTTATTTTGCATTTATTTATTTAAGACTTTCATTATATTATTTCACAAATAATTTTAATAATAATCAGATATATTTCCAACGGTCCCCAAATCAATGTTCACGTGTTTTCCACACACACCAGCCAGCACAGTCTTTTTAATTAATTATTTTATCAATTCTGTGATCTTATCAATCAAATTATTACCTAAATAAAGTTTCTGCACTAGGTAGGTATCTGTTGATTAACCGCCAATCGCGGCCGATTAATAAAATTATTTGAAGGCTAACAGATTGATAACGATTTATTGTGTAAATTACCATAGTCGACCGTTTGTCTCTAAACATTGAAGTTATTTTTCATTGATTAATTTCGAAATATGTTTTAGTATGATTCAGACTGCATTTACAAACATGCACTGAGCAAAAGAGAAAAGTTTGAAACAAATGACTGAAGTTTTCGTGATCGAATTTTAAAAAAGGAAGAATAGATTTTTTTTATAGAATGAGCTGTTTGTGGCCAGCAATGGGAGCAAAAAATACTAATTTATATTGCCTAAATACTTTAATAATAGCCGAATTATTGAGCATAGAAATCTTCATAAATCCACGAATACTAAAAAAACTTGTACCACGCAGGTTTTAGTAGGAGCCATTAGGCTTCGATCGATTTGAATCTCAATAATTATCGAGGTTATGTAGTCACGATCGACCGAAGGGAAAGTAAAAGCATTTGCTTATAGAAACCGCATTCATTTATGTGGGTTGACCATATCGTTACAGGAGACGTAGCACGAACTTAGAAAGACAACATAACGCCTGTATTTCCTCGAGGGCCAGACAGAGGTGTGCATGCACATTTCGCCAGTTATTCTCAAGTTTCAATTAAGTATCAGCCATTAATAGAACATCAAACTTAGAAAACAATCTTAAAACGATAAAAGCCGTGAGAAATCGTGTAGCAATTGTTCTTATAATATCTTTTGAAGGTCTGAAAACTATGATATAATGCTAGTTTCAACTATAACAAGAAAAGACGGAAAAGTATGCTGTAATCATCTATAATAAATAACCACGATCAGTCATGCGGCTCAAAGAATTCTCACGTAAGACAAATCGTGACCAAAGAAAACGATTTTCCCCAAAATGTAATACAATGAAGATAAAGTTATATTTAATATCTGCTGTTTAATATCTGTTGCTTATTTTTTCAAGGCATTATCAAGGTTTTATCAGTTGATAACTGCACACAATGGCAACATCCGTAATCTTCCGTCTGTTAGATCTAGGCTAAGTTTTAGTAAACAATCCAGTACTAATCCCATTCAATAATACGTTGTTATGTAAATACAAACTTCTTAGATCTAAAACGACGAACACATTATTACCTCAAAAGCCTCATTATCCCCTTCGTACCTACGGCATAAGCAGAAGTGCTTCAATCTGTCCACACTCATGCAACATCGCGTCGAGTCCAAAAGGTACGCGTTCAAAGTCTGCAAAACTTTCGCCATTTTGAACTTTGACACTGATCACTGGCAACACTGAGATGAGAAACGTCAAATTGAAAATTACATGACTAGATTTTTCTCTTTTTTTGTGGTGTTATGAATTTTTTTTTGTAACATAGGTGTGCACGGTCGGAAAAGTGTGCTAGTACTGGCTGTTATCAGACCAGACTATCTTGAGTTCGTCACGCCAGATATTGTGTGTTGTGATGACGATAACGCGAGGGGCGTACGACCGGCTTTGTTTTCAAAACAAAAATAGATTTTTGTTTGAACTGACTGTATTTCGAGAAAACGTTACATAATTTTTGTTGGAGAGTTTATAAAAATAGAGATAGTTGTCTCATTAGTGAATTGGCCGCAATTTCTACTACTTTGGTTCTTTTCCTAGGTCAGGCATAATATTATTTGGTTTTTTGACCAGGAAATCCTCAGTAGTCGCCCGGATTTGTGACCGGTTGATGGTAATAGGCTCGCCCCCTAATAGATGACACTCAAACATAACGGACAAAATGTGAGTGAACTACACACACACACACACACACACACACACACACACACACACACACACACACTACACACACACACACACAACACACTACACACACACACACACCACACACACACACACACACTCCACACACACACACACACACTTCTGCATAACCCTTCGGGGATATTGGCATGATTTTATGATATGTAAAACTGGATACGGTTTTCATTACTTGTGCGTGAATCGTCACGCTTTTTTAGTCAACACGCGTAGATTTGAATAACTTGTAGGCATTGTGTAAAAGTAAAAACAATCAACGGAAATTGTTACCACTAATTAACTTTTATCTTTTAGTTGAACACCTGATTGCGAACTCAATTCTTTATGACAAAGCCAATTCATTATTCCGGTGCATAATAATGTCATTTTAATATTAATTGCAACAACAAACAATTTATAAAGCCTTCGAAGGCTGATAAAATAATATGCTATTTATAACGTTGGCAACTGTGGGTTACGCAGGTGTCAAAACAGCTGTCAGGGACATCCGCTGACTGAATTCCTTGGTCGTATATGGTTTAGAGTATTCTATTGAATGAGAGACAGACGTTGTCCCGATCTAGGTAGGGATACGATCTCATTCAGAATTAAAAAATTCTTGAAGCTGTCCCTGTTTCATAAGATATTAAAAGGATCAAGTCAAGCCAATCCTCTTTCAAAATGAAAGCACTAATTAAAACCTTGGTTTATAAGATTAGTATCATTTTGATGCGGGTTCTTTTTAATTCCGTGTCATTTACATCCTTTTATACAGGAAATCTGTTTTATGTTTCTGTTCCGTTTACTATAGTAACTTCATCTAGGCCCAGAGTATAGATTTGATGTCAATAGGCTCGCTCTTATTACATGGGACTTAAATATAGGATACTGACGAAATTTGGGATGGTCCCATATTTATGTATGTAAACTTCTACCTAAATCTTTTGGAATTACAGATGTGATGTTATGTTTCTTTTTATGTTTAGATACCTTCCGTTCTGTTTGTTTAGTCGTGTATCTAGGTGAAACGATTGTAACTAGGTCCTAAGACATCTGGGCTGTCAGATGTAATGCCAACCTTGCCAGTAGCCTTGGCATACAAATCTGTTTTAGTTGCCATCTGCTTTACTGTGCGGTATTTAATGTTATACTGTTGTTTTTTGAACAAATCGACATTCCAAAGTTCTTTATTCAGTTTTATAAAGAAACAGGTCAATGTTTTAAAAGGTTTTCGATAAAAAAAAAATAGAAAACAGTTTTTGTTTTTTTTTTTTTTTTTAAAAGCTATACATGTTAGTCTAGCTAGTCCCAATTTTATTTGAAATGCCGTATCGTGTTTTTACTTCAATTAACAATTCAGTCTAACGCGGACTCAATGTTTTTTCGAACTATTCTTTTTTCAAACAATTCATGGAAGGCCGATTGATTTACTACTTTTATAGAAAACAATGAAGTTTTTTTTACTCTTGCAACACTGAAACATTTTACCAAAAAGTTTTATCACCAAAACCTTTTTATTCTAATTCTGTTTATAGCCAAAAAAATAGGTACTGGCACCAGGTAAATAAAATTTATTCCAGTCAGATGGCCCAAATTTTTATTGCGATAAAAAAACTTAGCAATAAAAAGGTCCTACATGATGACCTTTAGAAGTACTCTGTGAGGGTACGTAAGTAGTTTACAGGTCTCGTAAATATTGCCCGAACCGAGGATCTAATGTAAACCAGTGTGGTCACATTCGGTTTTACGGTCCTGCTGGTGGAACGTATGGGGGTAACTAGATTGAAAAAGTTACAATTTTTTTTTAAGGTAACATCTCACATTCATTATGTTATGTACCCATCATGCTTTACTCCCAAACTAAAATAAGTATTTCAAAAATGCTTTGAGTGTTTCATAAGCTGCTGCCTTTATGCAAATTCATCCAATATCTTGAAGTAATTCAAAAGTTCCCACCAAGTTACGCAACACCAAAATAATAAGATGTGATCACTTCATCGTCGTTATCCTGTAACCTACATAAGTTGTGCAAAATTTTCATTTCTACCGTTCAAAGTGAACCATTCAATGCAATAATTTTACAGATTTTTCATAAGAACAAAGTAATAACTTTCCAAAGCAATAGAGCCCAGCTGATACACTGTCAGCTATTTGAGCCTAGAACCAGCAATGCATTCGTGAACTAATCCCCCAATCGATCACACTAAGGCTTTCTGTTGGAAAACTCTCAGTTATTTATAGTCGAGACGGAAAAAGTGTTGGACAAATGACAAATTGACGATAGGCTTAACGTGGGACCCAATACTGTCATTGGGAAAAGATGGGTAAACAAGCGAAGAGCGGAAACAAAAGTTTTTTCGTCCGGTTTCAAAATGGCGACTGAAAAGTAGATATCTATTTATAACAGCTATATTTTCCAACCGTATTTCAGTCTCTCAAAACGATTTTCGAGAACATTTCGACATAAATTTAACATTAAAAGATCTCATCGTATTATATTAAAATCGGACTCTTTCAGCAACGAATAATATTAATTCGGGCCAACGTATTCTATTGATTGTTGTTGTCATCTGTTTAAAATGCGTATGAGAATAGCTTTGGTCGTCTAAAGCTACAAGCAAAATTGTGTTGTTCTTCCCCAGAATTACTTAAGAAAGGCTTCTAAAATCATCTTGTCTCCCTTTGTGTGGGCAGACAGTGAGTTGAATTTAAATAGCTCTGTTAATTGCTTTCCATGCGCTTGTGAAGACGTATTAATTACTAATGTGTCAGTTACATTTATTCTACGTGTCTGAGGAACGTTTGGTAGGCGTAATATAGTCCTTTATTCAACTTAGTAACACTTGAACGACTTTGAAGACATGTGTAACATTCGTTGACTTTACGCAAAATCGCGTGTTTCGAAATCCATAAATATTTTTCAGCTACGAATTTGTAAGGCGGCTCCGGTTCTTCTTAAGTTATTTTCAACACAAGCTAGCTAGCTTTTCTACACTAGCTTTGCACTAACAAAAGCGCAAAACTAGTTATGAAAATAAAACTAAGTAGGTGGCCGTTTATTAAGTTCGTAATTCATTCACGACACGGTACTAATGAAATGCTCTATTTATTGTTCCAAATAGACATATCTGTAAAAATCCTCACTAAACTTACACAGGTTGATCAGTATATTAAAATCAGACTTTCCTTCTGGCTCCCCAAAAGCAAAGTGAATCCACTGTATTATCTACGAACCCATTGCAGCAAAATTAATTAAAGCAGCAACAATGAACGAATCCAATCTAGGCTCCCTTAATAAATGTGTAGCAGAATTAAAAGCGAGTGTTTGCAACATTCCCGGAACCAACCGTTTATATACACATTTATTGTAGGCTGTACTTTAGGTACATAGCATCCAACCCAAATATACTGAAGGAGGTTATACTATCAATGGCAGAAACAATTGAGCCAATTATATAAAACAAAACATTGGGTGAAATGAACCGAGTTTAATCGAGTTTGTTTTGATTTAAGATTATTGTTTAAAACAATATGGAAACTTTGAAGAGCTTTGGACCGGAATTAGGAAGCGTAATGCGGAAGCCGGAGATTCGGGTATAGTGACGTCACTTGAAAAGGCATTAGATACAGGAATAGACTGCGATAGACTGAATGCATTGGAAATCGATAGTTTGAAACGTATCAGTGGAATTTCGGATACTGTCTTTGATCCTTAAGTCAAAGAGGATTTGCAATTAGATGCAGCTCTTAGGAATGTGATCAATATAGGAGGAGACATACAAAGACCATTGACTGAAGACAAGAAACAGTATTTCTTGTCATCATCAATACTAATCACGCATATAAATTGCATTAACTTAACCAATGACGTAGAGCTTAAATGCACTTATTGACATGGAATGCTGCTGACACCCAAAACAGAACCGCGTGACAATACATATGTACATATTCATCAAGTTAATTTGAAGACCAAACAAATTATGTACGTTGTGAATAATAAATAGCCGTACATTGCTCGCTCATTAATTATTAGTAGACACTAAATGGACTCAGAAACGGACATGGATAACAACTTGTGCAATTCAGTAAATACTTTTGGAATCGCTTTACGAATGAATGAATTGTTTGTTCCAAATAACTATGGGGCCAACAAAAAGGTTTTACTATGTTTAAATATTCGCGAAGACTGGAGGTGTTCAGTTACATCCACAACATTGATAGCACTAAATTAATTCCGAGAATATCAAGCGAGAACAACTGTTACCTGATAAAATAATTGGATGAAATTAATTATGATATATTGCTGTATAAATTCGAAGAATAAAACAACCCCTAATGGCGCAACACACTCGTTATACAATCCGATGGATTTTAAAGAAATTCTTAAACAATTGTCAGATTTCTGAAAAATTCGAAAGCAGTAGCAATTCAATGAAAACCTTTCAACAATTTTCATTGCAATATTTATGCCGTATTGGAACTGTGACTGTGTTTAGTAATCCCCCCCCCACAGTACTATAGTACGTTATCCAGAAAAGCTGCGGTTACTTTTCCATTTCATAGGTACTACAAACAAGGAGCACTGTGTGTATTTTTACATACTAAAAGAAAAGTTACATCGCACAAGGTAGAGCGATCAAAAATTCAACTCGGTTATAATAACTAATTTCATAAGTGCTTCTGTACCAACTTCTGCTATGATCCAGAATAGTGGAATAAAGGAAAAATTTCAACGTACCTACATTTGCGGACTCAGTCCAAAACTGCACGGTACGTTTAGTTTT
The DNA here is from genome assembly GCA_905163415.1 of Noctua fimbriata. Taxonomy (NCBI): domain Eukaryota; kingdom Metazoa; phylum Arthropoda; class Insecta; order Lepidoptera; family Noctuidae; genus Noctua; species Noctua fimbriata. The sequence goes on along the minus strand of LR990933.1, from coordinate 2,417,688 downwards.
ATTTCCAACCATTTTTACCATCTCCAGCAGATTTTTATACAGTTCCTCCATTGTATTGTAGTATAGTTTATGATTCTTAGTGGTTCTGCCCCGGTGGAGAGTAGTTTGTTTTATTGAGAATAAGAAATATATTTTCCATATATTCATCATCATCATCATTTCAGCCGAAAGACGTCCACTGCTGGACATAGGCCTCCCCCAAGAAGGGGGGTTTTGCCATAATCGCCACGCTTGGCAGGCGGGTTGGCGATCGCAGTATGCTTGTTATAAAACACAGAGAACGCTGCTGCCCATTCTCTGGTAAGTCCCTTAGTCGCCTCTTACGACACCCACGGGAAGATATGGGATGGTGCTATTCTTTACGTCCGGACACCATACAGAACCATATATTATCTAGTTTTAAAGTAACCATTTGGTTACGTATAACGTGGCTGTTATTTTTAGGAACCAATGCAATGGTCGTAAAAGAGTTGAACAGAGTTGACTTAGTGTTAAGATATCTCGTAGTAAATATCACCAGATTACGTTTTTGGAGCTTGTTGAAAAGTTTTCAGTTCCCTCTATTAAGAATTCAAGAGGAAAACTCGAGATTTGAATGAAAGCGAACTATAATCTGAACTGCAACTAAATATTGATGCACTATTGACTATTAGCACTTACTATTTGGTTGCTTTGTACCTGGACAGACTAGAAGCTGATCTTAACACATATCAAGAGGATGATAATGATGATATAGGGACGCTAATAGATCATGCTTTACCCATATTAATTACAAGCATTAATATCAATCGTATAAGCAAAGTTACAAAACTGAGTAATACAGATTGTTGATTTAGTCATACATTACTATTACACTTCATTATAGAATTTATGTTCTTCGTAATATGGAACAGATTATTAAAAAACTTCCGTATAATATAAGTTGTAATTACCATTAATCATAAAGACAACTTAATACCATTCCTTAGATATCTTAATGAACCTTTACTTAATGAATTTTGTAATTTATTGCCAGGCATCTGTTATGAATTAGATAGTGTATTAAAGCAAATAAATTAATTAGGAAAGTCTACTTTCACTAAGACCACGTCATGGGTTTTCATCAGATGGCAAAACATAGTACAAAACGAATTCTAATTAAAAACAAACTAAGATTCCTTGCTTTCTAGATAAGCCAAAGATCATTTGGAGATCAACAGCTACCTAAATCACATATTGCCTTCATCAATACAGAGATACACAAATAAAACCATCGTCCAGATAAACGACAAAATCTTCACATCCAAAACACATCTATCAGAACACGAAACCTATCACAAGATTAACAAATTCACTTAACCTAACCAAAACTTGGACTGAAACCAATCGGAAGAGCAATTAGCATCCTTCAAGGCAACGTTATTACACCGATCACCGTTTTTACCGCCATTCGGACAAATAGGAGAAGCGTTTGGTGCGAAAAGTGCCAGATAGCAAGATTTGCTCTCGACCCTCTGGGACCCTCAGGAGACGTGCACTTATTTGTGATTAGCTCAGAACTTCTGTGGGACCTTGCTGATGAAGAATTCATTGGGTCTCAGTTAATTGGGAGTGAAACTAACTAACTTAATTAAGTTATTGGATTAGGCACTATTGTTAGACGAAGTTTTTGCGTTCCTTTTGGTGTCACTGCATTGACTAAATTGGATTTTCACAATTGAAGAAAATAGGTTTAAGCTATAATTAAACCTTTGAAATTTATTTAACAGGGTTTTTGAAAATCATTGCTTCTTACTTTATTTTCAAATAAATCAGATAGCTCATAAAACGACCATAGTCAGCTATAAAATCGGCCATCTTCAATAAAACCAATGCAGACCTGAATGAGAGTAGGTACTAAAAAATCCATCCACCTGCATTGAACACGATGAATGTATTCGATCGCACTATCTCTGTCCTTGTCGCATTAGAGGTGGCCAATGAGACGGAAGACGGTAGGGTGTGCATTGATTCAGTAGACGTCGGCACTGTCCGGTGTTGGCAATCGGTTGCCTTGACGACTGTGCATGGTTGGGGCTATGGAACGCGCGGTAAGGTACACAAAACCAGTGGCTAAACATAGATAACTGTGCATTCTTGCTGGCGTAATACTTACATAAAACATGTTGTCTGATGAGATACAAGAGAGAAAGAGAGAGTATTAGTTATGTTTACTTACTGCCGAAAATCTGATGTCACTATGCACTAGAAAATACTTGCCCACAAAAAGAACTGCTATTTTTTCGAATAGGTTTTCAGCACTACCAAGCATTGACATGTTGGAAATCGTACAAAGAGCAATTCTGAAATTTTCAGGATTCTGTTAAACTGATCACGAATGTAGGTTAAACCCGTATTTGATCAATACATGGTATGATTTTTCTATCCGAAAATAGAATTCCTAGGAAAAATACGATATCTGTATACAAGTGAATCATTAACTTTATATGAATAGATGAACATAAAAGAATTTCCTATTTTTACCTCATCTTTAACGAATGTTTAGAACCTTAATGCGTAGGGATTAAGGTACAGTAATGAACATAAAACATCACCGTTTAAGTCTTATGAGTGGTTTTATAATTAACCATAAAATAGCCTTAATTGCCGCCATTACAATCATTTAAACATTTGGAAATAACAATAAAGGACTATGTTAATTTTTAGAAATGGAAAGTTTATTTAGAATTTTTTACGCGCTCATTTATTCGGATGTTGACCTTGTTAAAGTATGAGAAATGACGTCTTATTTAAATGACAACCGAGATTTATAATTTGCACGAAAATACTACTACCTACTAAAACCAAATAAAGTTTCGAGTGTAGTGTGTATTTACAGAACAACAGCCTTTGGTAGATGAAAAAGGCGTAAACAATGAAACACAAAAGACAAATGCTTTGCTATCTCTGCATCGCTGAACACTGAAATACTTAATTATCGCAGTACTGTATAAAAAAAACCTCTATTTTCATCACCATGGAGTCCTTTTCACTTTTAAATACGTAATCTAATCTGCAGATGTTCCAAAAAGGCTAAAACTCTGACCTCAACCTCTGTCAGTTGCATGCAACCTTTTACACTGAGCTATTTCTGTCATTCGAAACAAAAATCGCACATCCGAGAGATGTCACCAGAGACAAAAATAGAATTTATTTATAACGCAACGCCCGCACATTTAAAGGCCTGCCCACAGCCGGCACGTACTTCCCGCTTCCTGCTTTTTATGAATGCTGATACGACCGATGAATGGTTGACTTTATTGAATGCTCACTTTTGCATGGGAAGTCGGAGACAATGGGCAGTGGCGACAAAACTTCACACAATAACTACGAAACTAAAGAGTGGCGATATGAAACAATAATGCCACAAGAAGATAATGGTGTCATAGGCAGGTATCAGTATACCTTTGAATGCAAGATGAATAGTAAATATTTTAAAGGCGCCTGGTAGGTAGTGAATTGAACACCATCGTCACGTTACAATGTAGGGCGGAAGACCACCGACTTGTAGAGTTAGAAGGGATTAATGAAATAATCGAAACAGGTATAACAAGGAAGAAAGTTAACGTTGATAAAGCATATAGAAACAAGACATATTGCACCGATCCCAAATAATTTGAATACGGGCAGGAAGAAGGATTACAATGACTGTCACGATATCAAAATGACAAAATAAAAGTAACACAACAATTTTGAAAAACCTAAGCTCTAAAACGGTGTGTCGACGCTAGTAAAAATAAAACATTGTTCTTAGTGAACACCTATTTCATGTCAATACAGCTACGATTGCAATATTAATAATTAACTTTGAACCAGTCCCTTCAGATCTTCCTAACCTTTAGCTATACCCATTTTGAAGGCTACAGTCACGCATTAAAATGTGTTTTTCAAGTTTTTACAATAGCTATATACAAATTATGGACAATAGACGACATCCCTCAAAATGAGATCATTTCCTAAAAAATGTAATTGTTCACAAAAAAACCCAAGGTTATAATGACAATTTAAACAAAATTCGAAGAAATTACAATATAGAATAAACATCAGATGAACGCAACAAGTCATCATGTATTGAATTATAATCATCGATGAGTCACATTGGGTTTGTACCGGTAACCTTCAAATTATATTCTGCTGAGGTTATGTCAATGAACATGTTACATTAGTTAATATGGCAGTAATCAATATAATTTTTAAAGTGTTCATTTTTAAAGCGCCATTCAAGTTGTCTAAGACGTGACACACAATCTGGCTCATTGGATCCTAGTATGAAGGTTGAACCACCCCATTTATTTAGAATTTCAATTATACTTTTACTAACGTGTGGTGTTCCTGCAGGAAGGTGTGTACTACTATCATAACTTATATTAGTCGGAAGATGTATACTTCATCATATAGACTATCTTCACAATCAATTAGAATGACGATAAAAGCGTTTATCAAAGTATTGTCTTCCTTCAAATTTATCATCCCTTAGTCTGTTAAAGACCATTGGTTGTCAAGCAGAAACCAATACCAATTTACATGACCACATCACATCATCCAAATTGGCCATCAACCAAAGCGTGGTTAGATCGATGATAGTTATCATGCAATGTCTACCACAGAGTGTGGTGACCCTACAGATATGCTCACGTGCACATAGCCTCACTCACCACTGTTATAGGGCTGTCGCAAACCGGAAAAGCCAGTGTAATGCGAAGCTGCTCAATTTGGTGAGACGAATCGACGCTATCGGTGGCATTCACCGGTTTGATACACTGACGTTGTGGAGGAATTTGAAGAAGGCTTACCGTAGTGACATTAAATCTCTCTAGCTAGCTGGGAATGGCAAAATTGTGACTATTTTACAGTTTTTGAGAACGTTTCAGAACGTTTGATTTCAATTTGCAATTGCAACCGCACTAAACCTGTACCGAGTTATTGTATGAACTTTTTTATACCAATGTATTTAAACCAAGTTCCGACGTAGTTATTCAAAGAAATACAGCCTCTCTTGGAGTACAGTTCGTAGGAACCCTGTATATGAAAAAGTTGAAACACGAGGCCACCCAACACCAAAAAATGCCGAACCTTCTAAATAAAAATGCTTGTACACTATAAGATCGGTATCTGGCGAGGTAGGTGTCGGTAGGTAAGCCACATGGTACTCGTAACTGGTTGAAACCGGTCCCGAGATCTCTCCACGCTGATTGACCTACTCTCAATTATTTTACTATCACATTGTATACCATACTAACAGTTTTACACGTGGGTAGCTTAAAGTTAAATGTCCACGATGGCAAAATAGGGAATCGAACTTAAAAGGACGGAGCTAGGAATACTTTTGTCACAAGCATTTGCAAGCACCGCAGTCATAGTTGGCCGTTTTACATTGAATACCCTCATAGTGCAGGTAGTCGACACGTAATTCATATTGTGATCCATAGTTACATTCGTCGAAAGTAAAAATGTACCTACCTAATGGCAAAATGTGGACATTGATGGAAGACAGGTTCTTTGTAGAAAACACGGTGAATTAACGTTTAAAATTGATATTATGTAAGAAGAGCGTATTGTTTTAGCTCCGTAAACAGAGAGCAAATTTATCCCCACTTAAAACATTTTTACGATTGTAAAAACTCAGCTTTGTGCTGCTCTTGTTACAGCGATTTCCACTTCTTCGTTCTTTCATTTTTCTGACTAATGACCTGCTCCTTGTTCCTTTTATTGAATTTCTTTCTTTGTATGCATACTGTTATATCATCTACTCAACCTTCATTAGGATATAAATGGAACTACTTCAAGATAATCTCAATGAATTAGTCAAAGAAACATCTATGATTTTTCAACCTGTGTATATTCATATTGAAAACCACCACTTCTTCATGTATCATAATACCGAAATTGCTTCTTCACCGAAAGATTTACAAATTTTCCAAATTCAAGTCTATCTTACTTAGGACTACCTACCTATTTTGTTATCCTCCTCTTATTACTCTCTATTAACGCAACCACAACTCAATATCCCAAAAAAAAATAAACTACAAAATAAATCAATTTCACCAGATCACAATCAAGATAGTCCCAGTAAAGCACGTGTCTACTAACGTTACTCCTAAAGCAGGTAAACCAACGGTATCGCATACCTTGAGGGCTGCACCAGATTCGAGATCGTAACACTGCGAACAATAGATCGTTAAAGCTAGCCAATCGACTATTATACCCAAGTTATAGCCAGGTGCAACCGGTGCGAGATGATAAGGTGATAACCTGGGTGTATGTTGATATATTGGTCTTGTTTATGGAAAATATTTCGTTGATGATTGAAAGAAATTCATTTACATTAAATGCGGCGCATTTAGAAAAGAAAAAACTCACACAAACAGAAAAAAAAACAAGTTGGGAGACAACATGAGTCACATCTAAGTAGGACGATCATCACTTAGCATAATGCTGAATCAAAATATGGAAGAATAGCTCTGGAAATGGATAGAGAAGTTAAGTAAGAAGGCCATACTACGGTTTCCACAACTCATGCAACTTTGATGAAAGAAAACAACAACAATAAAGACCTTCAAGTATCTAGAGCGTCATTCATCTTATGCGTCCTTGACATTGGCTTCGGAATTTGGCATTGACACAGTCTGCAGTAGCACAATAGACAAATTCTAAAATTGGAATTTGGAAAACTCTAGATTGACAATAGCCTTTTGAAGTCAAGAGAACAATTTAATTCGCATACTTATTTGAACACAATGTAGGTGGATCAGGTACAGCGAGGTGGGTTTCGACAATCGACCAAATTATTTGACCCAAAAATCGAACTACCAAAACAGAAAACTTGGATCTCTATGACGTCAATCCTATTGTTATCATGCAAAAATGTACGTTGACTTGGAACGGTTTCAAGTAATTTAAATAAAGGATACGTATGGGAGACTGAATTACAAAGACAGAAAGGTTTGTATCATACAAAGTAGTCATACGTCGCCAGGAAGAAGAGTGGTGTATATCATACAAATGTGAAGGAAACCTATCTGCACAATAGAAGGACGCTTGCCAATTCTACCAAAATACTTGTATGTCGGTCAAACTCAAAAATCACAAATCCATAATCTCATAAAGTATGTCGACCGTTTATTACACAGAACTGAAACTCTAACAGTACAAGAATATTTTGGCGTCGCGTAGTGGAAACAGGCATTACTCCCCTAACAAATCCCCGCCCCTCCAACATCACACGCAACTCAAATTTGCAACAACAACACAGAACAAGCAACAGCAGGTAGCACACCTCACGCTAGTTAACCCGACTATTTGCATGCTTAACTAAACACTAAACAAACGCGACACGTAACGAACAGTTTTTAGTTGTTTATTTACTCTCCTACGAACACAGTACGAAAAGACGCGAATAATACGACAAACAAAATCCAACACTAGTCTAGTCTAGTAATACGGCGTAGCACAAAAAGTTTCTTTTTTTCTAGCAGTATGCTGGCAGTTGGTAATAAAATGAGTTTAAAAAGTAGGTAGATTGAATTTCAGATGTGAGAATGCATGCCAGTTCCAATTTCGAAACTAAACTTTCGAGATTGGACTAGGTATATGTCCGGCCTATATATGATGTAATAACGTATTTGAAAATTGGTTCGTGTGCAGAAATGTTTTATTAAATAGCGATAAATATTTTGTATAGTAGCCTAAAATAGTTTTTATGTGGGCCCAACTTTGGTCAGGAATTGACAAGTCTATTTTTACTTTTTGCCGACTACGAGAACCTTCTCTCATAAACTTGAACCTTATAAACTCATAAAATGAACGAACACACGGGGCTAGAGTCATAAATACCACGCCTGAGTTGAGGATCAGTGTCCGTAGTAAACAGAATTTCATAAAAGTTTGAACATGCCTCGTGGCCCAGATTAACAATTTTTTTTCCCTAAAATTCATCCAATCTACCGCTTGGAATATCACGTTTTCATTCACCATCGGAATAGTTTTGTTACTTTGTGTACTTTTGTACAGTAGGTTCTTTTGGCAGTCACTCTGTCATATATTATTACAAAGCTAAATCCTCGAGTAATAAATATAAAGATCTTGGCACAAAGTCAGGGTAAAGCTACGAAGAAAAGAAAAGGCAACTATTTCCTCGACCGCACCCGGTTTAGAGAGGGCGCACTCATCTTTATTATAAATTGTTTTTGGCAAAATCAAAGACCCCTAAATATTTATCAACAATCCCCGGACGATTTATATCAAAGGTATAACGCATTCAACATCAATCGATTCATTCATTACCACTGAACGTGCGATATTATTCCTGCCGATATATTCAACTTCATTTACATTTTATCGCCTTCCATTGAAATTACTGATTACACGTATATGGTACAAATAAGAAAATTTTCGTATTGTATCTCTTCAAAATATACTCCGTCACATTGAGTAGTTAAAACATGAAAAATCCAATTCCTAACCCAAGAAGCCTGCCACAGGTTTTTTTGCAGTATATGCATCGGCTTACATGCCAAAAGCGACCAAAAATATTTTCACTGCAGCATAGAATCGAACACATGAAAACCTACATTTTCAGTTAACAGAAAATATTCCCGTTGACGCTGTGACTCGTGTATCATCCGCTATTCTTTTAGCTACAAACGATTCGATGCACAAACGGAACAGCTCTGACACGTTATTTTTCTTTCTGTACGAGAAATGTGGAACAAATAAATGAAACAATATCCACGATGCCGAAGGAGTAGGAAACAACAAGTATGTTTCACGAATCAACGGTATTGATATTTGTTGTCCTTAGCTTTAATAAGATGGACAATTTATTATTGGAGGTCTTGCAGAAATAAGTCATATCGAAGGGGATGGACGGATAGATCGTAATGTTACTAAGGAAGATTGTGATGAGGAAGGACATAATCCTGAAAGATCAAATAACGTGGACCTTAGCAATGTTGCAGAAAAACAGGGGCATTAAAGCGTAGTAATCAAACAGAAATTAGCAAATCCAATGCTATCATTTCTATAATAAACTAAATCACAGACAGTTAATTTAATTCGTAGGATCTCACTGCGGTTAATCTTTCCGCAGAATTAAAGCTAATTACAGGAAGTGGGAATAATGGGAATGGGAAGCTATCGACTATGCGCAGATTATTGCATTGGCATTAAAATACTCACGAGATTAGATTACTATTTCTAATTATCCTGTTCCCCAATCTAGATAATATTATGCAGTAGCTTGGTCTATACTACTTTCATTATGACTATTTAAGCTTGAAACTTTACTCACGTATTATGTTTAAGATCTTTAGAATTTTCTGCAGCATTACATTTCATCGTTATAGCTGCTTCTTCTTCCAATACCTAATTAACTTACGTAATTTCATGGACATTGTTAGACTTGATAGTAAAGTCGAATTGAAATTGACTTCCGCATCCGCAATATTAGTAACAAAGACCATTTCATTACAAGCATCAATAATGAAAGTAGTGTTAAAGTAAAAATACTAGAATTTCGGACAGGAGTGAGTGAATTCTATCTGACCTGAATTCTGTTCCCAAAGAAAACCATTAAGTAATTGGTTGCCGACCGTCCGTCAGACAATTTAATTGAGAACAAGTACCCACCAAAACTTTACTCTCATTTTCGAATTAAAAATAGCAACATGTTTTTAATCCTCATTTTAATGTGATTGCAAAAATATAGCTAGACAAACACGTAATATAGAGCTATGATTCATATTTCTCCTAGAGAGAATCTCTGTTAGAGAACTTTTGGAAACTTAAATGGCAAGGAAGTTTAGTGTATCTAACAGCACTACAGGCAATGTAACAATCAAAGAATTTAAGCAAATATAGCAATTATGCTCCTCTTCCCACTGTTTCATCACAGACATTCCTTGTGTCTTAGAAGGTTGTCGCCTTAACGTAGTAACTTAAAGGGCATCAAATAATCCTTACGGAATTCATGTCAATGGAATGGTCGTACCATTCAAGTCTATACCTTCTAGAAATGTTTTTAAACGAAACCTCTTTAGAGTCGCGAAGTTATCACGTGGGGCCAATAAATCCTCTGGCGTCCAAATGTCAGGGGTCATAGCGTTAGTATTCAGCCAGTGGTGTGTGTAGCGTGGGTGTATGCCCGCGAAATGGACTGCCAGCCGGATGAACTGACGGACGTCGGGTGGGAAGATAGTTTTAAATAGTTTTTTCAGGTATTGTTGGTAAGGTGTCATAGGTATTATGGAGAAATTGACTGGGACTGGGATATACAGATAGCTCAAATCTGGTCTGCACCAGCGAGAGATTTGGTTAATAAGTTTCTAAGTACTAAGTAAGTTTTTACCTTTGTAGATATGAAATTTATGGGCTTTTCCGACGGGCAAACATGTCTATAAAAGAAAATACTCCACTTGTCTTCAATACCCATTCACACAAAAGAAGATCGAATGAGACATAAATAATATTTCTAGAAAAATAAAATTATTTTGGGAAGACGGATCAATTCTGACTCCCAACACGGAAGAACACCGAAGCGGCCCATCGAGCATCTGCTCGAAGGCTTTCTTAATGTTAGGGACTTGTCAGATGCCAGTCACTGGAGAGCCTTCAATATTTCTGTACTGTTCAAACACTTTACGTTCAAAGGAAGATCACGTCAAACTGACATTAACTGGAGATATTACTGCCAAACAATTGTCGTCCTTAATATCTTCCTATACCGTTTACAACTCATCAATTCTTGTTCGAGAACACTTGCTTTGAAGCAAGCTACTAGTTTGAAGTTGAGAGTCTTGTCTTTTATTAAATTTTCCCGACCCGAGTGGAGGTACTGCATACAAAATATCACATTTTTCTTAACGTAAATCCTTCCTAGGAACAATATCTGTACAATTTCTGCTCACTGCATACTATGAGCCGTAACCTACATTTGTTTTAAATTACTAACAAGATTTACAGGCATGCGTCAGTCGGTTAAAAGAACAACACGCTATGTTGTTTAAAAAGCCACTTTAAAATACAACAATTGAAGTTATTTTCTTTTGAACGAGGGTACAAAAACAAGTGAACACTGTCTGGTTATCGTTCCACACTAGATTTAAGTCCATACAGAGAGGGACTTATCTCGCGATGCATGTCCGTTCACAGCTTCACAGTTTTCGTTTTCAAACATTTTTTGTGGATCGGATACTGGAAAAAGGTGGTACGAATGCAAATTCAAATGTAGTTGCACAAAAAGCTACAAAGTTGGATGCTGTTAAATATACACAGGCGACAGTATGCCTATTAGTTATTCACAAAGCCGCAATGGGCACGCGTGGTGGATCGCCCACTCCCTGTTCTTTGAAAGGAGGCTCTTGCTAAAGATACAGTTGATGCAGCGTTACGGAGTTTACTGTTATTGATAGAACTAAATTAAGTCTTTATCGAACTTATAGCCTATACAGACTTCAACAGAATAAGAATGCATTCAAAATTCATTCAGCTTCGTAATATCAAGTGATCGTTCAAAAGAACATGAATCCTGCATACCATTCCTCCACCGTATTATGTCTTGACAAAGAGGCAACCGAAAGGCATTCGACCTCCTACATAATTCCAAAACGCCCTGCCCATATCATGTAGGGTTCCTGATATTAGCTGTCGTCAAACCCCCTTTATCTGGCGGACCTTTTCTATATTTAAGCACATTGTTGGCCTGATTGGTAGTAGAATGGCTCTGGGGAGGGTGGTAATACAAAGTTACGCAACCGACGGATGTCCTCATTCCTCGGACAGAAATATCTGTCGGCTCGTCTCGGCGCGAACTGTCTAATGCCTTCGAGTTGGAAGATGTCGCGGTTTTAGCTTTGCAGTGTGTTGCGTCGTTTATTATAGAATTTCTAAATTTTCGAGTCTTGTTTTTGTGAGGTCAAACTACGTAACAATAACTTTTATCACGGAGGGGAAAATAACCCGTGGGCCGAAATAGCTGGAAGTAATGGAGGAAGCCTTTGCTCTTTGAGGACCTAGAAAGTTTTTTTTTGTGACCCTTTACTCACAAGGAGACATTTTATCACTGACAACGCCAATGAAAAAGTCAAAGATGTGTTGGATTGACTTTACCTATCTCAATCCTGTTGCAACTGGTCAAAACCTAGGGATAATGATTTGTTGGGTTGTTCCGTAAAGAACTTTTCAGTAACAGCGCGGTTGATGACAATAAGCTCGCTCCCTATGACATCAGAATCAATGTAGATGTACCATAAGTACAATTCTGCCTAATGTTTCGGAGAAAACAGACGTTGGCGTGACGTTTTGTTATTCTCGCGACATCTTCTACCACGCACCAACCAATCACATAGGCCGTATAGAAGCCTCTTAACGCGACCGCTGACAGCCGTGTAAAGCCTTGAATGCTCACTCTACGCGCATCGCTGACATTTCACAATCAACACACACTGATACTGACATTTACTGACACTTGTGCACTTAAGTTCACTTTCCATGTCTGTTACTACATGGAGAAGAGTTAGAAACTTAAGACCAAATCAACATCATCATCTGCCTAGCCTTTTCCTAACTATGTTGGGGACGGCTCTCAGTCTTACCGAATACAGCTGTATACCAGATTTTTGCATAGAGCGACTGCCTATCACACGATGAGATGTAGAGAAGACGATAAAATATAGTTCTTGGTAAAGGGTCTTTGACAAAAAAAAAACAGGAACGGAAATCTAGATTTTCTCCCAGAACTCGTTTTTTAACTCCCAGAGTGTTTTGATGGTGAGGAAGAAACACACGTTAATATTGTAAGCATAATTTTCATGGTTCCCTTTCTTTATGTTATTATATTCATTGTCAAGGCGTCCGTTAGTTATGAACAAGTATTGGACAAACAAATGACAGATGGCGAAAGTCAGTAACTTTTGAATGGTTGATTTGATTCCGGCGACTGTTTTCGTTTATGTTATTGTTTTCCAGTCGGTTTGTTGATTGATCGAGGTTATTCACAGCTGTGACCTCTGAGATTATTATGGTATGTATGGGATTTACTTTGGTAAGTCTTGAGGTCCTACTAGCAGGAAGGCAGGACGTAAATTGAATGTCAAATTTTTAAAAGGTATTATATACTTCGATTTTTGCACTAAACATAAATAACATATGTGAATAAAGTCTTTAATCTAAGTAAATAATTTGCTCGAAACAAGTAGTTTCAATTTTAAAATCGTATTGGCCGACTGGAGCCTGACTATTCAGAAAGGATGGTTGATTGCCATTATCGTCACGATCAGCAGATTTTCAATGCATCCTTAAAAACTGGATCCCGATTTCCATACTTTACACTTTATTATGCAATTTACTACGTGTCCAGAAGTTTCTGTGCCATAAAAAATGTAATTGGGTTTTTCTCTTTGAATATTTAGATCAGTAGGTAGCCCGGGATTGGTATCAGGGCTGATAAATGGCAATAAACTCTCCCCTGTCACTAGGGACCCAATACCAGCTTCAATTCTGGGAGAGCGACAGTTTCTAACGGGCGGAGGGTCTTTGGGGACTGTTCCGACACGTCGGTTAAAAAGGCGGTTAAAAAGCGCTTCCGTGTATGTTTACTACTGCTTTAAAGTATTCTTAACTTTATGTAACCTGAGTAGATAGACCAAATGATGTCGTTTCAGCGTTAAAGAAAAGTTAAACAAATTATTTAATTGACATTAGCTACTGAAATTCTTATGTCAGTCCTGGTCTTTGTAGGATTACGAAAGCCTTTAAAAATATTGCAATTTGGTTACTTCAGCTAGCTTCGTGTTTTAGCTTCACACAAGCTAAGACAGTCACTATGCTAGTAATAACACCGAGGTTAGATCGTCATTTATTTCTAAGGCTGACAGACGATCCAATTGCGATTCGAATTTGTTTTGGAAAGCCCTCGAGAGTAGAAAACGAACCTATACGTTATATTTCTCAGAATTGGTTCCTCGAATGTTTATTTTTGGTGTTTTATAGGTACATATAAAGGAATATTCGATTAGTTGTCCTTGGGAGATTGATAATTGGGCCATAGTCTAGACTGTGAGTGTAGAAGGAAGTATGTAAACAATTTATTCGAATGTATTTCGAAAATGTGCTTAGGTTCGATTTAAGGACAAATTATACAGTTGCAACCATTTATTTATCAATTACCTAGTCATTAAACCACAGGTAAGCAATGATTGAATTGGCCGGTTCGAAAATTAACTTGTATATTATTGATTTCTTATGCTGAGACACATAATATAATTGCATTTGTAGCTCCAAAACCTACAACTCGTTCGATGACATATCAATGTGTTGTTTTGGCAAATCGGTTGCCATGGTAACTGATAGGGGCGTTATAAATATTCTTGGTATTGTTACTGTGTAACACTAGTAACACCCCATATTTTACTTTAAAGATAATAAATTAGGTTCAGTAAATATCAGGTTGACTTGTGATTTTCATTTTTTTTGTGACATTCAGATAGGATTTTTAACATTGGAAATGATATGTCAAGAGCTAATAATTGGTTAAATAAAGTTTGCAGATTTTGAAGGCCTGTACCCAGCACTGGGATGACGTAGGCGGACAGTAACAGATCCTATAAAACATGCAACATTTCAATACAGCTACAGATGTTAGCCCCGGTATATTAATAACGCGAACTTTCTCTTTCCTAACTACTTGGCCGTTAACGACAATGATTTATAGTTAACTAAGAACAAAGTTAATTAACAAACGACCCAATTTCTTACTCATTGTTAATGTAATGAACTAATGAAGCGTTTTGTATAGAACAGAAGTTATTATTACAGAAATTCTTTCAGAATTGGATTTAAATTAGGCTCTTGGTTTACTACAACCAGTAAATGCTGGCCAATTGAAACAAAAATAAGAAGACTTACATTGTCTTCTCGTCACTATAAACACCACAAAAACACCTGGATAAGGAACAAGCAGAACCGGGATGTGTGGAAGGGGAGAGCTATACCCAGTAGTGATTCTGGGTGATTCCGGGTTGATATGATGAGAACGATGATGTACTTAATACGAAAATATTGTATTAAGTACATCATCATCAAAAATTCTTTAGGAAAGAGTACCGAGGGCCGGAATGAGAGTTTTGGACATACCCGGTTTATAAATGTGAAAAAATATTAAGAATTTCACTAATAAAGTCTTAGGACCAAAAAATCACTTGAAAAGTTAATTAAGGCAGAACAAGACGAATCTATCTATTATTCACGAACTGCCTTTGAATGGCAATTATTCTCTTAACCTCTATACAGCAGTTCCTATAATAGTCGATGCAGCACACACAAGAATTGCAATATTAATAATGGAGGTGAGTTAAAACAACTTTAGACTAAGAATCCTGGCACTATATTACGAAGAACAAAAGACGATGAAAGTGCATAAAATATAACAAGGTACAAGCAAATATTAAACACTAGAATTGGGGCTACTACCAACACGTATACTGCTTATTAAAATTTTAGACAAAAGGCAAGCGATAGTTTGTGCTGTTCTGAACAAAACTTTAGTTTTTTTTTCTCTTTCGTATGAAATAAGAAAGAGATGGAATATAATTCAAGCTGATACAGCAGTTACATGTTAAATATTTTCGAAGCGAAAAAGGCCACTAAATTAACACCATAAGGCACAAACTATTGACTTTAAAACCCCAACCATGTAATTAACAATAATTCATTAGTGACCCTGTATTAAAAGCATAATATCCCCTTTTATTATCACCCCCAAAATCATATATCAGCCCCGAATATTTTGTTGTTGGTTACAATTATAAGGGCTCGTCCTGATTGGTAAATGATTTTATGAATTTGATGCGATCTTAGATAATAACAGCCTTTCTAACAACGGTTACCATGATCAACACCATATAGCGTACTCAATATTACGTAATGCCTAACTGGCTACAAGTAGAAGGCAACTTGAATAAATGCTTTTAAAATTCTTTAGAGAGTCCTCTATGCTAAGCTAAACAGAAAATACGATTGAGATACTTTTATCCAATAAAGAACTATAAACCATTGAATCATCATTCATCATCATTTCAGCCGAAAGACGTCCACTGCTGGACATAGGCCTCCCCCAAGAAGGGGGGTTTTGCCATAATCGCCACGCTTGGCAGGCGGGTTGGCGATCGCAGTATGGTTGTTATAAAACACAGAGAACGCTGCTGCCCATTCTCTGGTAAGTCCCTTAGTCGCCTCTTACGACACCCACGGGGAGATATGGGATGGTGCTATTCTTTACGTCCGGACACCATACAGAACCATTGAATTGGGACTAGAAAATAAAACATGTGTATTTCAGTACTGACAGGAAATATATAGAAATTTTATTTTTGAATACAATTCGTCGAATGCTTCGTAGATGTACACGCATTGTGCTTCCAATGTTTTGCCAATCAGGACGAAGCCTATGGGCCAAAAATGTATCCGAATTTTAGCCATACTCAATAATTCAGAATAACCACTGTATTTATGATCATACCGCGAAGTGATAAGGGTTAAAATTAGATTATGTAATGAGGTTTCGGGATACATCGTTAGGTTAAGCAACACTATCCAAGGACGGATATTTGAGCGGTGGTTGTTTACCAATGTTATTAGGGATGATATTACCTTGGGAAGAATATCCTTTTTGCTTTAGATGGACATCGAAAGCATCTTTCGGGTGAGAATTACTTATTACATTAAGTGTTTTAGTGTATCACTTGTGTACTGTGGTTGACTATGGTTCATATGGTAAATATTTTAATATGAGGAACCTTGTTGACCTAAAATAACAATTGTAAACTTGACTTTAAGAGTTTTTTCTTTCTTAGTCTGTAGTTTTGAACTTTTCGACAAAAACAAAATCTCCTAATCCTTGGCGAACTATGAATGCGGAACACAGGACCAAAATTTTGCTTCGTCAGGAACCACTAACGAGATGTTTAACTTACATATGTAAAACAACATACCAACATTATACTGGACATTTGCATGAGATGAGAGTCCAGAGGCGAAGCATGCATGATAAATAAATATTAAAGCAAGCGGTTGTAGGCCAAGTCTTATTTATGTAATATAAGATTCTAACTGTGGTCATACGTAACGCGCTCTGACGGTTAATGAGGCTTTAACTGAATAATAAGTTAACCGCGGATATGAGTTAACCGCGGCTGGAATTAATTACGGCTGTTTCTATTATAGATAACTTTGTTATAAAGTTGATGTAACTTTGTGTCAAAATTATTCATAATTTTAAGATTTAGTTTTTTAAAGCTCCGGTTGGAACCATAAAAACATCTTTGTATTTCACAGTTTCTTTAAAAAGTATGTACTCTGAAATGCAAACTTTTTTTGCTGTTATATTATATTTTTAATGTTCTCAGCAGTAGGGACATTATAGGCATATTATGCTTCTTCTTCTACGTGTCGCTGGCACGACAATTTTTATATTTTGTTAGCCCAGAACCTCGCCACTTCAACCGCGTCGTCGGCGGCAGCGCAAAGGTCACTTGCGCTATATGATTTGGGCTAAGAGGGCAGGATAGGAGATGGAGTTTGTGACACAGCTCCACAACCACATCCCGCTGCTGTTTCATTGCGGTAGCCCTACTTAACGAGGATGGAGTTACATCTTCCTTATTATGCTTATAATCAATATTGTGCAAGCGTTTATTTAGCCCGACTACAGAACTCACCACTGTGCGAGAACCGACATTGAGAGGTATTATTTTTTATTTTTTAGACGTCTGGTTTATTTTCAGCGGTAAAGATACTCATTATAAAAGCTTTGTGCTAACACTACACTGCCGAGCCAATAAAGTATCATATTTTTCAACTAACTCGCTAAATTGAGCTCGCATTATCTTGCTGAAGAAAAAAAAACCTTAGATAGGATACCTACCTTCTTATGAACTTATAGATATTTTTAACGACTACTCCAAGTACACTCATACTGTACTGTGTGTCGGGCTTGTGTGGCCATTGCTATATGGCATTATGCTAAGCTGAGCCCCTTTTGGTATTAAACACTGCTTATTTATTTTGTTTAGCTTTAAGGTGTTTTTGTTTGAGTGCCAATAAATTAAATACCTTTCCTTCTTACTAAGTCATTCTTAAACATTTCCGCCACTACATAACTCTGAATGTTTCTAAAACTCATAACACTTAATAGTGACTTAAATTGAGCTGCGTTTGAGTATGTACCCAAACATGAATCTTTGAAAAAATAACGAATCTAACTCTCATCTTACTCAACATGACATTGGGGCAACACCAGTCACAGTCCACAATCCAAATATCTGCAGGTCATCTCAAATGAAAAGCAAAATACTAGATTTTTATTAAATTCTTTGAACGCCATAGAAACAAACCAATAAGGATAATACTGATACAACAGACAGTAATAATGAATTTGTTGTTTAAGAAACGTATTAGCAACTGTTATCCTTATTTGTAATTGTTTGTAATATTGCTTTTAACTAGCTTTACACACTCATTAGAGCTAATACATGAATTAGGAGCGTTATTATATGGAAATTGATTGATAATATCTGTGCTGTTAACTAAATCTACCTTTTAACCTTTAGACGACATTGTTGCCATCGCAGGAATATCCTGAATGAGGCTGGCACAAGATATATTATACCCAGCAGTGGATGAAGTCAGGTTGAGGATGATGATGATGTGAGTAATAGAGTATTGCCAATTCAAATGTCTCAAAAGTTTGAAACTCAAGATATTTAAATACATTGTTAGATAAAACAGAGAAAAGTTAAGGAAATAAATAGCAACCTTGTTGGTCTCAAATATTGTGTACCTACCTATGACCTCAGTAGCTTAGATAATAAATACGAGTAAAAAACAAACATCCATACAATACAAGTCAAACAGGCACTCACACAAACTCAAGTAGGTACACTGTATACATGGGTACCAACTGTCACCGATGACCGGTGACTAATCTTAATTGAAACAATAACTTGTGACAAGGTTAATAATTTCTTGTCTTTACGGATATCTAAGTAAGCGTTTGAATTCACCATGGTGGTTTTAATATATATATACATCATCAAGTTATTTGGGTACGCTGTAGTGTTGGTATTTTGCTGTTTTAAATAACAACATAGGATGTCGTCAGCTGTTTCTTGTTTTCGTTCATTATCATCGAATGCAGCAATAAAATGTAAATAATGTTAAAAAGGACTATTTCTTATATTTCACTAAGAAATCATCAAGGTAGACGGCAACAATATAGATTATCAGTGAAAGAGTTCGGATGACGAACCTGTAGATACTAAATTCATTCCATTACCTAAATAACAGCTGTTTACACTTACTACACTGCTTTTTATTCGACTATCTGAACACTCCTTAAATATAATATCTATTTGCTAAAACGCCGTAGCTGTATCCATTAACAATTCGAAACATCTTGTAGGTACCATTGCAAAACATTAAAACTTGCTACTGAGTAAAAAAAATACCTGAAACATCAAGCATAACTGGTTACGAGTTATTTTGAAACCTTCGAAGTGACCCATTTACCTTCTGACCCTCGACTTCGAGTCATGAAAGGAAGTAACTAGTACACATTCCTCTTTTACTTGCAAAAGAACTCCAAACCGAAATAACATTTTTTTAATCTACACCTTGAATGGGCTTTTATACCTATAACGCTAAGTAAGTTTTGAACGATAAATGAGGAACCTCTAAGACCAATAGAGACTCATTTTGAGCAATAACTCATCAAGTCCCTTTGGATTTAGAGGGTTAATGCTAATCCCCTACTCCCACTTAAAATTAATTAACTGAATTTAGCAGTGGCATGTTCTATAACTGGATCCAGATATGAATTAAAGTATTTGAATGTGAAGTAATATTTACTACACTCAAATAAAACCGAGTGTGAAATGTATACACCGGCTTCAAACGCAGTGAAAATAAATTTAATTAAAACAAACTTCCTTTCATTTCAAAAATTGTTTCGCATTTCGAGAGTACTTCCATTTAAAACAAAATTCATTGCTCAATTTTTCGCCACATTTTGTATCGAGTGAAAATAAATAAAGCCTAATGTAATTAATGAACATTAATTTATGACAACGATTGCGATACCCAATACAGCGTTTTATTTACAAATAAATAAAGGTGCTTTTAAACGTTGTTTATTTTAGAACTGGGTATTCTGGACGTTGATATGGGAGCGAAATGCGAATGTCGGAGTTGGGGGCAGCCCCTTTCTATGTCGGATATGGACTGTAAGTGTCACGTATGCCCACTTTTACGAGGTCACTAAAGCTTGAAACATCAAACAAACTTCACTTAAAGTTGCACATTTTGTCAAAACACGTTAGACTACAATTGAGTGGTGAACTGGTGACAGGTTGTCAGACTATCGCCCACAACACAACCAACCACAATAATAACCAGTTTCATTTAAATCTTACAACTTACAAATCACAAGTATAAAATACGATGTTTTTCTTTGATTCCGTGTAACGAAATACACAAGTTTAGTACCCAATGAACGTTGACGATCACATACAAAACATTAACATAAACACACACATATAAACGATTGGTTATTCACAATTTGAATACACGTCACAGCACAGTTCGAGTAATGTTGTTGACACTCGGGACAGTCGAAACGCGTGGCGTCGCGGCTACGACGAGGAGCGGACTGGCGGTTAGCGTGCCTGCCCGGCCGGTCGCCCTAGGAACCAAGCATACTAAGAGCTGTGTTTTGTTAGTGAGCTCTGAAGGTGGTAATGTTATTGTTTTTATTTCATTGGGTCAGTGTGCTGTTTGGAGTATAATTGAGAAGGGGATGAAAGCAAAATATATCAAGTTGGACGTTTTTGTGCAAGTTACGGTCTACACGGCCATTTAGGAGCCTGCACCAGCAGCATCAGATATCATACGATTTTTGATTCATTTGAAAGTGAAACAGACTGTATGAATCTTCAGATCTCTTCTGAAGCTATGAAAGAAATACACGCTCCGAAATATCAATTCAAGGTTTTTTGCTATCTTCACAAGCAGAAAACAATGTAAAATAGCAACATCCAGTTAATATTTTAATAATACTACCACTGTATTACAAACTGCTTTCTAAACATAGAGCTGCGCAATGTTATAATAACATTACCCCTTGCTTCAACAGAGTAATATACTTAGGATAAATCTGAATAAAACAACAGTGAAAGTGGAATATCAATGCGCCACACCGCATTTTATCTCTGATCCTTTGCAACAGAAGGCTTTAAAGGATTGTTAGCAACCTTCAAAGCACTGACTTGTTGCTACTCCATTTGAGTTAAGTACTTTGTTTCTTTTGCTAACAATCGTTCTTAATGTAACGAACCTCTTTATTGCTGTAGGGTATTCATATGTTATGTTATTTTTATTGGAAAAGTATTAAATGAAATTGCATCTGAGAACGAGAATGTATTTACGTTGTATGATTCCATCGATCTCAACACAATGTTATATTATCGTGTACGTGTAGTCTTGCTAATAATAGATCTAGTAATGGGTCAACCATATAACAGGCAACAGGACACAAGTATCTGATGAGAAAATATATTCGTGAGCTAATAACTTAACGGCTTGGTCACAAACAACGAGGGCGCGGATTAAAGGACAACGAAAATCCTGGTCCTTTATCCGGGTCCGCGTTGCTAGGTTAAAAAAGGTTTTTATAGAGTAAAGCTTGCTTTCGCAGGTTCAACAAAAAAAACTAAATTAAGGTACAAATTACATTAGCATTATTCTGAAACACGTTTTGCGAATCCTAATATTTTCATATTTGGGTCACGATAGCGAGTATATTTCATAGAATAGGTAACATCGAATAATTAACCATTAATATCTCGAGCATAATTTAGTACATAGATGTAGCTAATTAATATTACACATTAATAAATTATAATTGGCATAAATACGGAGAACATCACAAAGGTACTAGGATATACACACTTTATGTGATGAAAATCTGAAACGACCTTATTAACCTACGTTGTTGTTCCGTTTAAAATAAGTGATTTTGTCATTATAAGATTTAAAGCTTCACTTAACAATTTTAATTACTTTCACTTTTTTTTTAAGTATTTTATTTCGACAGGGTAGTGTAGCGTATTAAAGTTCAATGAGTAGCCTAATATAAACAATTACAATGGATAAAAAATGGAAAACATTAATAAATTATTTATAAAACTCACGATAGGCTGATTAACTATTTAGTAAATCTAATGCAATTCATACAAACATTAAAGAAACACGAAGTAAATAAATTCAAGTGCCGCGTCCAAGATTTCTATGGTTATTGTAAATGAATTTTTATTTCATAACGTTGAATGTAACCTGTTGTATTGCTTCAATCTCGTAAACGCTGTGTAGTTGCACATTAACCGATTTTTATATCGAATACAAATGTTTTTAATTCACTACACCTGCTTGAATTTGATTCAAAACAAAATCCAAGTTACAATTGAAAAAAACACTGCGTGGGATTTTCATTAAGAAGTTCTCAGTAAGGCTGTTACTTAGAATTTCTGGATTTGTGAATAAGCACTAGACTCGCCCCCTATTAAACTTACATAAAATGGCAAAATATGGTTGTAAATAGGTACTAAAGTTAACCTCTACCTAACCATTAGAGAAAAACATGCGTGCTGGTAACTGCGTTATTTGGTCGAATATTGTACTAAAGCGGGATCACTATCTCAATTCAGTTTTTAAAGCATTTCTATCTAAAATCTCTTTTTAGATCTTTTTGATCCAAACTTCTGATTCCAGTTTTATCTAAAGAACTTCTTTGAGAAAGCTCAAAGCTCAACTTCACCTGCAGCTAAGATAAACCAGTTTTTTAAATTATTTCTAACACGATGAACATGAGCATCTGAGCGACAAACTAAGTTAAGCATCTCTGGTATAAAATTAGAGATGTCTTGTCAGATGGAAAAAGGATCCACTTTTAAAACTTGTTAAAGAAGGTAGTTTTAAAAGTGGAGCTCAAGTTCTTTCAACAATCAATATTAGAGAAGAAATGGCTCATAAGACTTAAAAAAAACATAGGTGATAAAACGTAGGAACGACTGACGACCAGTCTTACCAAAGGGCAGCGTATTACCCAGTGCTAACTGGGTTGTGTAAAACACTGGTGTTCAGCTGCATCCAGTTAGACTGGAAGCCGACCCCAACATAGTTGAGAAAAGACTAGACGATGATGATGATGACTCTAAAAGCCTCAATAAAATTTTGGTCCTTAGAGCGTAAATTTCACCGCATTCATTTGGATATGAAAACGGCACAGTACATAATAACCTTATTAAATGGAGGTTGCTTAGGTTAAGTACGTAGGTAACGTTCGAATCATAAATTGGAAGTCTTACGAGTATAAAACAGTATAGTACAGTCAGGAGCACCAAAATCTACACTTTGTAACTTTTCAAAGTGATTTATTTTCCACTATATTGATTGCAGTGTCATGTTGCCGAGAGCATAGTATTTTGGTACTCAAAAAATAGAAATAGAAATCTCAAAGTTGCAATCGTAATTCCACAAGGAAATCGTGTTTGAATTTTGGTAAGTGTACAAAGATTACAGGTGAAATTTAGTTTATTGTACACCTACATTGATCCACAGGTATTTTACAATATTGGGTACAGTTGGTTTACATATTGGTACTCGCGACTGTACTGTAGAAGTATCTAGAAAACGTAAAAGGTATCTCTGTCAACTTTATTATTTAGTATTCATTGTATAAACGCGGTACAGTACCTATAAATAAGGCGAACCTTTGCCGGCAGGTATTCTAAACAAAATTAACATAACACAACCCGTAACGATACTAATTAAACATTCATGAGAAATTAATCACCTTACTTAATGATGTGCTCTGCGAAATGCCCAGAACGACTTATTAGGGCAGCTTGTCAAGTTGGTGTAGAAAGTTTTTCATTTTGGACATTGAAAATGAACTTCAAAAAAGGGAGACCGTTATCAAGAATCACGCTTATGTTATTTAAACTGTGCTTTACTTTTTATTTCCAGCCCGTTATATCCGAGATGTGTCTACACAACACCCACGTTTGGCCAATTATTCTTATTTCCGAGATAAAATCGTCATAAGCGACGACTTTTCCTTAAATTAGTCTTTGCTGGATCTATTTTTATTCTACCCAACTACGTCAGAGAGCTATTCTCAAATCCAGGGTGGCAAAAATAACACTTAGGTTGAAAATAACTATTTAAAACTTCAAAACTGTAGCCATACAAGCACCATAATAAACTTGAAGCAACTTTCTCTTTTCCGATTCATTGCATAACAGCCTGTGGCTGATCGCAGTGGAATAAAGGCCTAAACACCAAAACAATGCACTAACGAATAGGGTCAAAATATGGCCTTATTGTCTAGCTAGCGAGATTATGATTGATTACTTCAGGTCTTGAGGTTAACTGAATTGTGGCCTGGGGGCTCGGGCAGTAAATCTTGCACTAGGTTCAATAGCTGATACTGCCACAATAGCTATGGCATATAGATAATGAACGACGAATTTCAGGACTTGAACGACGTTTAGATTTGCTAATCGCGTTCAGTTTCTCTTTGGGATCAAATCGAATCTGTCTAATTTGCAAGGCATGTGAAATTCCGGTTTACCAACTTATGTTAGCACTGAACTTCGGTTGGTACAAGTTGTAAGGAGTCCAAAGTATACGCTTTATTTTTGGAAGGATATTTGTGAGGAAATCTCTAAGAAAACCTGTGCATAAATTTTTCTTAGGCACTTTGACAGTAAGGACCAAAAAATTCACACGAAAGTTGAACTAAACAATACATATACTCAATAATATCTACATATTTCTGGTCTTCAATATAAATTTACCATGCTATTGCCTCCGAATAAAAATACAGGATATCCTGGTCCCAAGTGTGACTAAACCATGCCCGTGAAACGCTAAACAAGACAGATATTCCGCCGATCCACTATACGGATCACCAGATTAAGGAAAAACAGGATATTGGTTTCTTTATCATTATTACCGGATACACGTGTACGAATGGATAGTTTTATTACCAGGTAATTTACAAGTACATGGTGTCCATAGAGTAGACTGAGCAAAGACAAGACCTTTTTTCAGAAAGCCTTTTGATCATTCTACCCGATGACAGCAGCTACTGAATACTATAGTATGACTACTTTAAGTGTGCAGTTCAAGGTGGCGTTGCTTGATTTCCCATCGATATGTCAAACTAGGCCTATGTCCAGCAGTGGACGTCTTTCGGCTGAAGTGATGATAATGATGTCAAACTTGGTACAATTCTTTTAGTTCTGTGTTTTTTTTTCCCACCTGTACAGATAAGCTGGTTTATGTGTACATAGTTCTTGAAACTTGAATGACAATGACAAAAGCA
The DNA here is from genome assembly GCA_905163415.1 of Noctua fimbriata. Taxonomy (NCBI): domain Eukaryota; kingdom Metazoa; phylum Arthropoda; class Insecta; order Lepidoptera; family Noctuidae; genus Noctua; species Noctua fimbriata. Next base: position 2,392,235 of record LR990933.1, on the reverse strand, counting down.
TAATACATGTTTTGAAATAAAGAAAAATGCGATGTTAGTTCCAATTTTTGTTGCGCGGTAAAAGATTTTTTACAGCAATATCTTTTTGTAAGATACCTAAAGGCTCTGTCTTTCTGTGAATAAATAAATGAATTCCAGGAAAATTAATATAGGCCGACGTCTTTCTGTAATTTTACGTTCTCTGTGGGTAATTTTTCACACTGCGACGTGAGTGTGACAACCAGCACACATACGGATTTGGTTTGGCCTTTTAATAATGCTATCCTCGTTTAGGTGACTTTAATTAACACATCACGGCCTCTTTGTTGTTTTATTACGTAAACAATTAACCCCAAGTAGGTATCAACTTTGTACATATGAAATGGTTTACCATATTTTTGACGCTGAGTCAAATTGCTCTTGATATTAATTAAGTAAGGTGAATATTAACTTATGTGCAAAAATTATACGTATATCGGACGTTACAATGAGGAAGGGACCGTCTGATTTTATTCAATCGTTATTGAATGAAATATTTTTTAAAGAACAAATAAAAGCTGGTTTATGTTATATACGTTCCGTACGTTATTTTCAAATATTTCATCATCATCATTTCAGCCGAAAGACGTCCACTGCTGGACATAGGCATCCCCCAAGTGTCGCCCACATTGACCGGTCCAGTGTAACTCACATCCAGCGGATCCCCGCAACCTTCACCAGGACATCGGTCCACTTACTGGGAGGCCTTCCAACGCAACGTTTTCCGGTTCGCGATGGCCACTCCAGAACTTTTCGGTCCCATCGGCCATGCGATCTGCGAGCAATGTGCCCTGCCCACTGCCACTTAAGTTTGGCAATTCTTCAGGCAAAAAACCAAGCCTCCATGACACAAAGGGCAAAGAAGGAACATGGATGGTGCATGGTAGTGGTGGTAGCTTACTGCTCCGCAAAGGCCTCCCCTTTCACCTTCCATACCTCTCAGGATAGAAATGATTATAAATCCATAAAAAATAAACAAAAACCCTCCGATTTCGTAGTTCTATTGCATAAACGGTTCTATTTTCAAGTATAAACGGACCCAAAACTAGCAGAATCACGCTAAAATCATAAATTCCTTTTTATTTTTAACTCCACAGTACGTCGGCAAATGTTTAAAAACTTTGATGTGACAGTTTTTATTTAGCCGACACAGTTTAAAAGTTGCCTTTATAGCGCCGCAAAGGCAAAGCATTTCAATGAAAATATTAAAATACAACATTTTGAGTTGACGACATCATTAAAAAACTAGTTTGCAAATTGCGTCAGTGATATTATACTGTTGATATTACGCTGTTTAACTTTATATACAGAAGTATGGGAGAAGAAGACATGCTGCACCGATCCCAAATAAATTACTGGCAGGAGAATGATGAGGATGATTTATCTTTACTGTAATATCGCGAGTACTGCTAGACAAAGTTCTATGGTCAGGCAAAATATTTTTGTAGTTTTTCATCTTTACAGCAGTTTTCAGCAATAGATAGAGTGATTCAAGAGGAACGTTTATAAGTATATTGCGCTCGTGCAAAGTCGGGACGGATCGCTAGTAAACTATATATTAAATACACTCGTCGCTTCATACACGTGTTTTTCATTTTCCCGGGGGAAAACCCTAATAAACTTTCCAAGTATCTAGTAAACTAGCATTTATTTCTTTTTCTATCTTTACCAACCTATTATAGAGTGTCCAGAATTAGAAATCGCACAGAAAATACAATACTGTGTTCAAAAGGCGTATTAGAAGTTAGATTATAGGTAATCTAATTTCTAATACGCCTTTTGAGCCTTTTTTGCTTTTTTTTGCAGGTAGGTTAGGACCTACCTGCAAAAAAAAAGCATATGACAGACGCTTAACACTTCTTCTGATACAAAGGTAAACTTATTTTAGTAACGTAATTCTAGTCCAAAACAACAATTGGAAACTTTTTCTGGAGTCCGGTTTAATGTGGCTGTTTTAAATTTTAAAGGGAGCGCAGATTGAGTGAGTCCTTTTTAGTGTCCGATGCCCTGACCGACCCTAATGCAAAATTTAGAGTGCGAGGAACGAATTCATGGCTTTGAATTTGCTACGGAGTGTCTCCATTAAAAGTAGATCTAAAATAAATACGGGTTTAAAAATAAACTGAAGTCTAAACTAATAGAAACCGATTCTAAAGGTTTGGTTAAACCGTTCGTGGTTAACTCTCGCCGAGATACTCCGAGGCAGTGCGAGTGCGAGAGCGCATTTTTTTAGCCTCCTCGCTTGGTCTTCGTCTCGTGCCGGTTTTAGCAAGACGTCTCGGGAGAGACCTCTATGTCTCTGCCGAGAGTGTACACCGTGTAGGTACAGCTACCATTACGGAAAAAAAGGCTGGCGTGGCTCTGGACACCCGACTCTCACAGATAATGTACTTACTAAAGTTTCTGCCGTGTCTGGTGTTCTCAGCCGGTCCGCAATCTGTCCGTACCGATGCGGTTTGACCAAACCTTTACAGTTAAAGCAGTTTATGAAACAAGAACTTATGGCAAATTACACGTAGAACCTACGTGACATCTAGTTACAGCTCGAACTCGCAGTGAAGTAAGTTTGAAAACTAAAACCAGCCATGAGTTCACAACTTTTGGTACAGCATACAAAATTGATAGCGTACCAAAGCTATGCTGAAGTTCGATGAAATCTCATACAAACTTGTGTTCCCCATTTAATACATTTAGAGGGTGCATTTTCAAAAATGATTCTTTAATGCTCAATTTCGCTAGGAAAACTGTGCGTTGTCTGTCAGAGAATTCAAGGTTTTTGTAAAGAAGATTTATGTAATGACGTGTGTGTGTCTATGATGCGTTTGTGTGTGATTTGTGTTTTGTGTTTATTCTTATTTCTTAAAAAAATACTTATTCCTTCATTTTGCTCCCCTAAGTCGCGACAATAAGACCGAAAAGTCTATGTACTTGTATTATTAAAGCGAAAGTTTGTGAGGATGGATGGATGTTTGTTACTCTTTCACGCAAAAACTGCTGAACGGATTTGGATGAAATTTGACACACAGATAGTTTATAACCTGGATTAACATATTTTGTCCCGGTAGTACTATTACGTGGGACAATTACCGAACTCCACGCGGGCGAAGCCGATGGCATAAACTAGTGTCTATATATTTTAGTAGGTGTGTTAAATGGAATAATTTATAAACTAATTACACACAATAGAGTAGCCTTGAATATTAAATGATACCAACATGAAATAGCTTGTGGTTTTCGAATTCCTTGAATAGTCTCGTTAGTTTCCTGTTAAACATCGCAAATAGGTGAATAGTGATAAGTTAAGAGGTTCTAGAAGTTTATTTAAAACAGAACATAAATTGTATCGTGAATAAACAGGTAGTAGGAACATACCTTCATTTATAGAAACGAGACAAACTGATAAATATAATGGAAAAATCGAAAATGTATTCGATTGACATAAGCTAACGAAAACTTTACGTCAATCTTATTGAAAATCATTGTAAAAAATGTCATATGAAATGCTTTGGAAGCGTTTGTCCGTCGTCGAGACCCTGTCATACACTCCGATTATATTAGCTTTAGTTTTAGGAGCGATAGGTGGCAATAGGCTCGCTCCTCATTACATAGGGCTTAAAGATAGCTGACAAAATGTCCTAACCCTGAAATTCATCCTACGTTTGAGTCATCAAACTATTTTGTCATAAAGGATAGGTATCCTATATGACAAAATATAAATACTAGGTATTTTGTACTTCATTTATAAATAAACCACTTGCAACAGTATGAGTAATATAATGTTATTTTGTCGTCCATTTTAATTTCGAAAGCTGCTAATATAACAAAAATCAGGAAGGCAGCATAGTTACAATAACGGTGTCAAACAATGGGTCCACACTAATGTCACAGGTCAACCGAGACCATAGAATAGGATGAGGTTTTTACTGCTATGATGATGTTATATTATTTACTTTATATTGTTGTATTACCTAGTATCTATGTACTATCAACGACACAGTCTGATACGAGCAATACCTATTAATATTGTTTTGACGTTTTCAAACGAATTATCAGCCGAATGGGTCTGGATTCAATTCAGGCTACCAGCCGCTCGGGTCGATCTTAAAGTTAAGCCGTGTTTGCCTAGGTCGGTTCGTGGATGGGTGACCACCTATTACAGACCGAGGGTCTTCCGTGACTCTGAAACTACGTTAAACCGTTGGTCGCGGCTGTAGATCTTTGACAGTCGTTACAGGTAGTCAGTGGCCCGAAAATCTGACAGCCAGTCTTACCAAGGGGTATCGTATTACCTAGTACTAACTGGGTTGTGGAAGTCAGATAGGCCATCGCCAATGTAAAATCCGGGTATTCAGCTGCATCCGGTTAGAGTGGAAGCCGACCCCAACATAGTTGTGAAAAGGCTAGGCTATATGATGAATCAGGATTCATTTCTGCTCGGTTTACCCACTCGTGTATCTCGTGTTTATAATAGGCACTGGGATAAAAACAGAGAATTAATCATTTTAATGAAGAACTGTTTAGTGGTTTTTCCTTCCTATTATTCTGCCGTCATAATGAAAAAAGGCACAACTAACATTTTATAAATATGGAGAAAATCGACTTTAAAGTTCACGACTTTTCTTTATGTTATGTTGTAAGTGTGCCTTTTCAAAGTAGTTTTTAGTAAAAATCTGTATGAAGTAATAGTCACATCTACGTATTTGTGCTTTTTCAATATAATGGTAAATAAATGCCTTTTCATTGTATAAAACATGAATATTAGTCTCATTTGTGCCTTTTGAGCCTACTGTATCTCCGAATTCCTTGAAGATAAAATTCTATAAAAAATTGAGTAGATGTGCCTTTTTTTTCTGATTCTAAATATGTATATAACTCAATTTTGACAAAAATGTTAGTTGTGCCCTTTTTTCTTACGACGGCAGTATTGTAGTTAATGATAATGTTAGTTTTATGGTTTTCCTTAAAATATAAATCATCACATACAAAACAAAAGATTTCCTACCTATTCCATGTGTTTAACAGCCTTTATGTTTGAATATTCTGCGGTTTTACTATCACACCATACCGGAGCTGTCTGATTCGGAGAAAGATGCAATCAAACGACTAGGAACTGTATGGCCAGAATTTATGCAAAAGCTTTTAGCCATGAATTTGTTAAATAAAACACCTGTTCAGTTTAAAACCTGGTCCAGGTTGTTAAATATTACGTTCCAAAACTTTTAAATTTGTAACATAATATAAAATGCCGCATACACGAAAAGTAGGCTTCGCGGACTCACTAAAAAACTTAGGCAAAGCCTGCTTTCTATTCTCCATGCACACAATGTGTACACATACAAGTTTTTCGTTAATATAAGTAGGTACCTAAAAAAATACAACAGAAAAGCCACTGACCTGATACTTCTTGATGGAGTCCATCTGCTCCTTGCTGACGGTATCATGTGCTGGCGGGCGCGGGGGGGCGTCCCGCGCGGTGTCGCGGGGGGGCACCGCCGGCGCCACCGTCTTCGCAGTTCCATTCACCTGCTGCAGAGAGGACCAGGGTTACAGCGGGGTGGAGGAGTGCGTGAGAAGGCAGCATACTGTGCTACACGGATCTTTTGGCGCTCGAATGACGTTAACAGGAAGGCGTTGTTCTTACAGTGTTTTACAATTTTGTACAAACAATTAAATGGTCCATTCCTAACTTAAACTTGCGCTAAAAGATCCTTGTACAGCATATTAGATAGTGAGTTGAAATTTGAGAGCTCATATCAGAGTAAAATGACAATTTGTTAAGGATTCCATACTGGAATTTCTACGTTGAAATATTAACTATCAAAGGAATGCTTGTGTCTAGCGTAGTGCTAACATCGATTTTAAAATACTTTAGGAATAATAAATATTAATTTAATCGTTGCTCTGGGAATCGAACCCAGATTGTGAACTTTTTAGGGAATGTTACGAACATTGTGTATATAGTTTTTTTACAAACAGCAAAAATAAAAGTTACTGATATTGTTTGAAGTTTAACCATTCAAAGAGCAAGAACAATTCAATTCCAGACTTGAGTGCCACACTTACTAGCTAAACTAGAAACAACAATTTCATTTAAAATATCTCAAATAAGACCTCTCTGAAATCTGGACAAAATTGCACTTAGAAATATTGTTTTACATAAAAATAGGTTCCCAGTCTATACACATGCTTTAAACCCATTTATTGTTACTATAAGGCTAGGTACAGATGGTTACACGAAACATTCATCATTAACAATTTACATCAAAATCAGCCTATAATGTTCCCACTTGCTAGGACAGGCCTCTGCTCTATCAGAGGGGCCGAACTCCTCCATGTCAGGTAAATTGATCACACTTTTGTGTCACCAAATTGGCCATGAAGATAGAGCGTTTATATCTCCTACATAGCCATCGCACACCATCTGTACCTATTCTTAAGCGTCAAAATGCAAGCCAACCTTTTCCCAGTTTAAAGGCAATTTCAGACATGCATTTTGATCTAAAAAAATATCTTAAATAAACATATTCTTGACATTTTTGGACACAGAAGTAGGCAGATTCTGAAATACGATTTTTTTTACTTCTACTTCGGTGTCTTTTTCATGATAATTTATGGCTCAAGTTCTAATATAACTTGTTACATTCACTGAGAACAGTTAATCATTAAAGTAATACAACTTTTCAAATATTTCGTTTAAAAGAGACACTTGTATTAATAAGAAAAACTTATCAATTGCTTTTTGGAAGCAACTTTATAAAGAGTTTTATGCAGCTTCACAGAAAATTATTTGTACAGTAACATTAAATAACTGTACGAGCATACCATACCAGTAATATTTTTATAAAACAAGTGTCATGAAACAATTATGAAAATATTTTAAATAACTTGCTTATGTAACATCAATAAAACAACAGCTGTCAAAAGTAAATGTTAGAATTAATATACTTAAAAAAATTAAATTCAGAAATTGAGCCATTAAAACATATCCATTAACAATCAAGGCAAAAATATATTAGACAGTACCTATTTTTGGAATTCAGAATTTCAACATTATAATCCCCGATAAAACATGCACATTTCATAATATATATATCTACGCTATATAATGATTACTTATTATATTAGCCTCCTGAAAAAGAAAAGAGTATTATGTTAAGACACAATATTTTATACATAAATAAGTATATATTCTATAAAAAATCGTTTCCAAATACTTAGGTCATTAGAACAAGATTTTTTTTGTTGAATATTAAAATAATACAGAAAAGTATGCGTATAAAATTTAATCCATTACTTCAATTTGTTTTATTTTATTTGCCTAAAATAAATAATAATATAGTAAATATAGACAACTTTAGTAAAGTAGCAGGAGTGAAAAATATAAATGTAATATTATTCGATCATTACATATTATGTGAGATAAAAACATATATGCTTAAGCTCAGTAAGAAGAAAAATAATGGGGTATATTTCAAAGCATTAGACGACCCTTCGGAAGGGATATAAGCTATCTACGCAGATTATGTCCTCGCATGAGTATGCCTATGAGAAATTGAGGACACTTGCCTACCATTTAAGAGAGGCATTATTTCTTGGTAGGCCGTAGATCCATTGTGTTATGTTAATAGAGGACAAAAAATATCTATTAATCATTTTCTTATGATCATAATGCTTGGAAAAGCTGATAAAATCTAGGTAATCTAAAATATGGGGTTTAGCTTTCTCTTAGTTTCTCAATAAATATTGACGATTAAGATTTACAAACTCTGCACTTTTTTATAAATAAATAGAATAAATCCTTCCGATACCAATACTTCCTAATAATCTTCAAACCAATCAAAGCGTATCCCGAAGAAACAGCCAAATGCGATTCAAACATATTTTGAATTTTAACGGTCATGTGTTCCAAATCAAGATGGCCGGTCATTCCGCGGACAGCTGAGCGTTTTAGTGCAATAAGCATGGTTCGTGATATGAGATGGATGAACGTGACACTGATGAAACTAGGTTACCTAAGTGATAAAATCGGTAAGGGATTATAAAGGGTGTAAAAAGACCCTTAACGAAGCCGAAACCCACTTATTCGCCCCGTCATTGCGATCATTTTTTTGTTCTGGACCATACCTGGGAACCTTCTAGTTACGGAGGTATTTTCACAAGTTTGTTTCAAATACTAGTATTTAAGGTTTTAAATACTAGTTTTTAAGGTTATAAATTGACTTTAATTACCTCAATGACCTGTTTACTATTCAAAGCAACCATCAGCACAATGTTTTGAATGAGTTACATTGAGTTTTACCGTAAAACGTGATTTAACACCCCACAAAAAAAGTCGTTTCCCAGCAATAATTTTTGCGTAGGGTTACTTCGTTTGATGTACAGAATGCTTGGTTGACGGCTTCGTGAAGGGTCCGTTTACACCCTGTAGATTGTCATAAATATTGTTTTCTTATATTACCATCATCTATCCAGCCTTGTCCCATGTAACATGGGGTCGGCAAAATATGTTTTCTTCTTCCATTCTCCAATTTCACTATGTTTTCTCTCATTTAATTCCTAACACAATCCATCCATCAACATTTAGCCACATACTTTTCGTCGCTCCTCATCACACGCCCATACAAATTTTTAAATAAGTCGTCTGAGTACGAAATTTTAACTCAACATGCGTATCATATTTCACTACATTTTAACTAACAATGCAACAGCCATAGTCGAACTGTCTTCGATATCCTGGCTTCAGCAAGTCGGACTTTATTATTTTAAAATAAATTCTACATTAAAAATTCACATAGCAGCATTCACATAACTAAAAGATTATTTATATATATATTTAGATTTCAAAGATTTTTTTTTCTCTGCTAGAGTTGAAATAATTTGAACACTGACAGTTTTAAAAGTACGTTTACTAAAGAGGCTGAGAATACTAATTATGATGACAAATCAGAAAGGAAAGAAAGAAGAATAAAACATAATATGAATGTGATAAAAATGAGATTAAAGGTTAACCTAGATATAACTAAGTTAAACACAACACATGAATTCAACAATATTATAGCTAATTGTGTTATTATAAACACTATAACAGAAACAGACAGTAAAAATAATAGTAAGAATGTGATAATTACTGATAATAATGATGTCGTGATTCGCGTATTTACAAAACGAGGTGAAGGTGATAGGACGCTTGTAGTTGGTAATTCTGAACCAACTAGCAGGTTAAACTAGCCTTATCTTAGTGGCAATGAAGATAAAAATGACTATTTTTAGATTCCTACGAGGCTCATTCATGAAGCGTTCACTACAGTTAAAAAGTATACTTCATTTCTCATTCTCGAATTGATTCAAAGTTTGACTCACTTGTAATACGAAAGTAGTTATCTTTCCTACCGGATCAACTACACTGTTTAACAATAAAATATTAGTAACATCCCATACTGTCCCACTGTTGGGAACAGGAATTCCTATATTCCTTCCACAGGTCATTTCCAAAAAGAAATTTTCCGCAATTCTGGGAGAAACAAGGTATTTCTTGTTTCAACGTTCGTGTCCATAAAATTGAAATGAATTAGGATACGTAAGAATGAACATGTGACTAGTAAAGCATGTGATAGACATTAATTACTACAGAATTGTTGATGACCTCAATCACTTACACACTTAAGTAAATTAAAAAAGGTTTGTATCAATATTTGCCCAAGAATTTAACAAATAGAGAACAACATAGTAAGGCAATTTTGAATGGCATCTAATAAGTACCTAATAATCACGTCTACAAATCGGAATCATTGTAAATGAAAACGTTTGACTTCCAATCGTTTACTGGCCTATATAATTGATAAAGAATAGAATCTAACAGATTCAATCTTCAAAGTACAAAAAAAACGGTTTGAAAATTATAATGTAATGATAATCGTGAAATGATAATAAATTATAAATAAACAACTAATTACCTTACACGATAATGTTAATGATTTTGTTAATAACTACTTAAGACGAATTGTTGTTAGTCATGATATGTTAAAGCCCCACCAATTTCCGACATTCATTGAATATATCCTACACATCATCTTAGTTCCAAGTTAATACAATGCCGATACAGACCCTTTCGACCCTTCAGACGATTAATGGGGCGAAATCGAAATGATTCGTAGCAATATTGAAGGCAATGAAAAGGCTGATTTGATAGTAGATGCCAATTAAGGGCGAATCAAATGAAATATGTTGTGATAACATGCCAGTTGGGAATTATTCTTTTGCATTACTCTCAGGCCGCAGACTTGGAGGAGCTTTTAGCGTGCAGCGAGGCGTTACATAGTTCCATTAAACGTCGCGCTGAACGCTGCAAGAAACGCTCCTCCGAAGTTGCAGTCTTAGTATTCAACATTGTATTCAAGAACCAAGATGACATACCGACAAATACCCACAACTCCAATGTTCCCATGACAACCATGCGTAGCAATGTGCCCATTACCTGAAACAGCACGCTCTTTCTGTCCACGGTCGCGGTACCCGGGTATTTAGGAGTCGTTTTCACAATTTGGACAAACGTTTCGGGAACATCCACGGCCACCTCTCTCCCGAGGAGCACTGGCGTCGTGTCAAAGCCAGGAGGCAGCTTGTACGAAGCGTAGACAGCTTCCCTGATCAACACAGAATCTGTTCTCGCTGAGTACGTGACTGCATCTCTGCAATCTATCAAAGAATCCTCGCCATTTGATATTAGGAGCTGGATTTTGTGATCGCTCAGATTGTGAGTGGTGTTCGAAGCAACGGAGTCTGATCTTTCGGAGATGAGGTCTCCACATTTGGCTGTTTCTGAGGATCCTTTGCTTTTCTTGCTACCGAAGCTTCCCGAGCCATCGGAGCTTTGTGGGAGGGAGAGGAGTTCTATGGTGCTGTTGTTCTTGAAGCTGCCGGATCCATCGGAGCTGGGGGCGGAGATGTCGATGGTGTGGAGGACGGTGCTCTGCTTGCTGCCGAAGCTGGTGCCCGAGCCGCCGGAGGAGAGGAGCGGCTCGTCGTCCCTGGAGGTCCGGAGGCGTACCTGCGGGGGCCGCGGGGGCGGGTAGCGGGGGGGCGTTTTGTTCCTCGCGATGAAACTGTCCGGAACGTCCACCGCCATCTCGCGGTGGGGACCTGGAAAATGAGATATTGATGTGAGTGTGGGGAAGTAAAACAGTTTGGCGTGAAAAAGGTTTCCTTTACGGAATGTTAACCTATAGCCTCTCGTTTGCAATTTATCACTGCCTGTATCTGTCTAATCAAACCTCAGCATGATAGCCTATATTGCAATACCTACATCGTATATTATGTATTCAATTACCACATACAACATCGCACAGCATCTGTCGGAACATATCAGTGTCGCCATCTGGTTGAGGCGCGGCAACCAATGACCCGCGAGCAACCACAGACAACCACTTATCTTATCTAACTACTAATTATATAAAACACTGGCCTGAAATAACTTGGATATTTATTGCCCTTTGTTATACGACAAATAGGTATTTGTGTTCCATTGAGGTAGTTTATTTTTATTTTTTGTTTGAAGATGCGAAGGAATAATGTATTACGGAGTTTATATTTGTGGGACCTGGATTTTCCAGTGATTTAGCTGGTCGGAATAGGTTTTTTGGGGACTAATGGTATCGTCAAGTTCTATCTGCAGAGCAGACGCTTGGTCAGGTACAGTCAATCGCGCAAAAGCCGCTATAACAGTAAAACTGTTACCAATGATGTGCGGTTGACTGTACTATTTTTTTATAATATTATAGACCGTATGTTAAAGAGAGAATTTCGTCAAGAGAAGTGTTCTTTTCTAGTAATGATCACCTACTTAATAGAGATAAAGCCATCTTGGTTCTTGGGACGTCGAAGCAAGATTTAAAAAAAAAATACATCCAAAAGACGCATGAGTTTCGTCCGACTTAACTATCAATTAACGAATTAATCAAATTATTCTATTAAAAGATCTATACAAGTGCCATTTACGTTAATTACAAGAATATATCTACTGTGGCTTCCTTATTTTTTGTGCTATTGTTAGCTACTTGGAGGCCGTTCGGAAACAAAAACTGATGAAAATAATGTGTTAGAGATCTTCACGTTCTAGAAAAAATATAGGAACTATTCTTGGTTGGCTGGCTTTTGTTTTCTATTTTAGATTTCATTTGTTATCTTGTTAGTATTTTGGTAACAGTGAATTTGTCAAAACAAAAGTATATCAATATTTTTTTAGTAAATAAAACTTCTGTAGTAAGATGTCTTCTATGATATAGATCCTATCATTGTCTGCCTAGCCTTTTAGCAACACTATATACGAGTATTTTACATGAAAGAACTGCCTATCTAACGTCCACAATCCAGTAACTGGGTAATACGGTAACCCTTGGTAAGACTGAAAACCGAGCACACCAAAAAAGGCATTCTTTTTCAAACCAACCCTAATTTAGCTCTCACTCTAAAAAAAGAAAAAAGCACCAAATAAAAGAATCAACTTTCAAATATGGAACGAGAATTTAAACTAACACGGCGGAGAAAATTATTCAGGAAAGACACAAAAGCCCGTAATAACGCGAATCCAGCGAGTTTTGTCAAAAAATAATGAACGACTGAATTTAATAAAAATTGCGAAGTTCCATTGCCTGTCGGGATTTTTTTGAAGTTACCTTTTTTCTCGTTTTTTCATGAAGTTTTTAATCTGCCACCTCGGTGGACAGACGGAATATCAATGTATGATAAAACCTTATTTTTTTCTTTTCTCTTTTTGACAGAAGCTTTATAGCGGGACATTATTCTTGCATTAGCTAACGAGTGACTGCCATCTAATCTATGCGAATCTTGTACAGCGAGTGGAAATGGAAAAAGTAGTTTTGTATTTCGTTTATTTTGACAAGAGAAAATTGCATCAAATCTTTGAAATTAGTTTTATTTTATCGGTATTCATTACTGATGTGGCGTGATGACTAAGATAATGTACAAACCTAACAGTTTTCTCTCCTAATCACATTTAAAGCTATGTTACCCAATTAGGACGCCCCTCCGCGTACCAATATAGAAATCCCTCATTCACCAGATGTTTGAAACCCATGTTTTAACATGAGATGAAGCAAAAGACATGTCTACTCAGGCCAGTCTATTTAATAATATTATCATTACAGCTAGCCTGTTCTGCCACACTGCTGGGCTTAGGCTTCCCTCCTTTCCTTCCACCGGCCCCAGTTCTTGCCAATTCCTAAGGAATTCAAATCGTCCCGCTATCTCATTTGTGGTTTGACGTAGTTAAGTATATTTTGTCTGTATTATGAAAATGATGCTTACCGGTGTCAGAAGTGAGTGATAACATGGTGAGCATGTCTTTGTCGTCATCCGGCGGCGGTCGCTTCTCCTCCTCGGCGCCCAGGACTACTATGCTGGAGCCGGAGCGTCTGCGCGGCCTGGAATGTTACATACAGGAAATAAATATAGGTGGAAGTACACTAAAATAACAAAAGATTGGAATCTTCTTGAACAGAAGAAGAAATATCACATGATAATGTGTCTTGGTCCTTGGGTACGAACTGGTGACCATAAAATAAGTATACCGTTTTTTGTTACCCTAAAGTCAGCAACATTACATAGAACAAAGATCTAGATTACCACCACATAAGTCCTAATTGATTGCTGCGCTGTCTTCATTAAAACTGAGGAGCATCCAGTGATCCAGCAGTGAATGCCAACTGATATGATCATTCTTACCACGTACAGTAAAGTATTCGAGTAAGTTCCGACTACCGAGCATCTTAGAAAAACTAGAAACGTTCTCATGTACGCTACGCAAGTACATACACACGCATACCGTTCCGCATATACCCACAAGAAATATGTTAAACTCCTTCCATTACTAGCAATAACGAATAGGAGTATACGGGTGTAAAGGATAGCGACGCGCTAACTGTGACTATGTATCGAACAATCTCGAACGAAAAAAAAACAGCTGTTCCATGTTATATTTTGACCACGTCGATATTGCACATTTGTAAGAAACAAATTCTTCTTGTGTCGATGGCAATCTAAGGTGAATCAGCTCAGAACTTGACTGCGAGTTTAGCGTCTTCAGTAGCGTCTAATCAGTTCCTGTAACGAGCAAACAACAGGACATGTAGAACCCTACATTAAGCGTCCCATCGTTCTTCAAAAAATAATCCTCGTAAGGAGGTCTTGAACCATGATAATGATAGGAACAGTTGGCTCGTCGATGCTCCTTGCACGTACAGTCGTACACTGTATATGAATTCCCGCTTGGTATATTTACCATTTCCTCCCCATCAATCTGTTTTGTATAAATTATACATTATTCTAATTAATTCATCACCGTAAAATATGCTTAAACTATAAAAGATTGTAAATGTAGCATTAAGTCATTCTGGTCTAATAGAGGCTGCCAAGCGTTAAGTCATTACATTTACATTTCTGGAAAAGTGTTAATGACGATTTCTTTGAAGAAAAAAGTTGTTATCTATTTACTGTTTTATTATCAGTACATAGTAGAATAGGAATTGAGAAAGTGGACGGCGAAAAGCGATAGGTAACGACCAAACTAGTCATAGAGATTCAGTCAATCCTGGAATGCTAAGGATCAGGACGACGGCATCTTATGATATTATTTGGTAAAAGTCTGACTGGTCTAGTCGACAGTCGTGGTGATGGTGGTCTGCTGGTTAGTCTGTGTTTTATAGGTGTTCTTCAGAAAACTCAGGTGCGCAGTACTTGCAACTGGCGGGCGTGTATGACCAAATGTATGAACGTGGTCGAATTAAAAGTATTAAGTAAGGATTGTATCAGAAGGCATTCTATAGTTTCTGCCTGCACCCATGCGAAAAGAGCGTTAGCTTATGTCTGTAAGTCTGACACACCCCACATAACGGGAAATTCAAAGACTAGTTGTGTTTTATTACAACATAATAAAAATAAAGGCATCGTAATATTGTTAAGAAAAGGAAGCGTGTCCGGCAAGACTGACGGCCTAACGTGACGAAGTGACGCGACGGGCTGACGGGAGCACCGGTGTGAGACGTCAGTCGTCACGCACTCGTAACTTAACGCGTTACGTTATGTAACGGACTAGCAGTAATAACCGTGGTGTTTAAGATCTTGGCTTATGACGTATCTGTGGAGTTTTTTTTCCTGATAATGTAGCATTTTTACTATAAAGCATCGTAAAAATCGAAAGTTCTCTATAGGTACTCATATTGCTAAGTAATTAAATCTTTATAACAGCCCAGAGACAAAATCATCATCTGCCTAGCCTTTTCCCAACTATGTTGGAGTCGGCTTCCAGACTAACCGGATGAAGCTGAATACCAGTATTTTACATGAAGCGACTGCCTATCTGACCTCCACAACCCAGTCAGTACTGGGTAATACGATACCCCTTGGTAAGTCTGGTTGTTAGACTTTTGGGCCACTGACTACCTGTAACGACTGTCAAAGATCTACAAATGACACCCGGGACCAATGGCTTAACGTGCTTTCCGAGGCACAGAGGACACTCGGTATGTAATGGGTAGGCACCCATCCACAGACCAACCTAGGCAAGCACGGCTTAACCTAAAGATCGACCCGAGCAGCTGTTATTATGTAGCCGCCATAAATCATAAGCTTTCTTTAAGTGATAAGACCAAAGCCAAGTAAGAACTGTAAGTAACTAGTTCGTTTTAAACTAGTAGTTAGCAAAAATCAGAGTCTCAGCCAAGAAAATTGGCACTCCCGAACTAAATATCCTTTCGTTTTTATTTTCAACTCCGTATCTAAACCCTTCGGCACAGGGATCGCATAATTACACACAGATTCAGCACTTTTCACAATATAATAACGAAGTCAGCACATTTTATTAAACCACCATATTGGGTTCTTTTCGATTTAAACCCGGAGCCACTTAGATCCCAGAATCTTACTCCCCTTCCACGACCTCAGATGACGCCACTTGCGTCAAGCGCGTGCTTCAGTTGTTTTCTTCTTGTGAGTGTCCGTAAAGCCGGCCATAGACGATAGGTTATGCATGTGCAGTTTTGCCTACAGTCAAACTACAGGCTTGAATGAACGTGTGTAGGAGAAAACTGTACAGTTATTCTATGAATCGTTAATTTAAAACTATCATGCATAACCCTACGTGTACACGTAACTACCTTTGGTCAGGTCGCGGTGATTCATGACCTGCTCAAAGCAATTTCTTTCATTTATTTTCTCCACAGTGGCTGTCGCAACACGCATATCGCTTGGACGTGTAGGCCGAGCACTTATACCAATCAGGGAGGCCAAAATATAAATAATAATGGTAAACGCAAAAAAAGGCAATTTTCTTCCATTATGAGAACGGACGCAATTCGGCAATTGTAAGGATGGGCTTTCATTATCTTCGTAGATCTTACGTGAAAAGGTTCAACAAGACAAAAGTTGTAATACTTTTGTTTGGTTTTTGAGTAACATAATTTATGAAAAGAAATGCAATTTGAAAATCTGAAAAAGAGACTTATAAGTTTTTTCAGTAAAACAAAACATTTTTCAAGGTTGTCGACTTGCGATTCTCACTCAGCCTGACTAGCTGATCCTTTCATCTAAAAATCAGCTATTCTGGAAACTTGGTTTAGCACAGCACAGGCCCATAACAACAACAACATACATTTATTTCCAGGCAACTTCACTTGTGCACTATGTCAATGTGAACGCAGCCTCTACATGGTTCGACTTGTTAAGAAGAATCATCTGCCTAGCCTTTTCCCAACTATATTGGGGTCGGCTTCCAGTCTAACCGAATGCAGCTGAATACCAGTATTTTACGTGAAGCGACTGCCTATCTGACCTCCACAACCCAGTTAGTACTGGGTAATACGATACCCCTTGGTAAGACTGGTTGTCAGACTTTTTTGGCCTCTGACTACCTAACGACTGTCAGAGATCTACAAATGACAGCCGGGACCAACGGCTTAACGTGCTTTGCGAGGCACGGAGGAAACTCGTCAGACCAACCTAGGCAAGCACGGCTTAACGTAAAGATCGGCCCGAGCGGCTGTTATTATTTAGCCACGAGCTCCTCTAAGTTCTGTTAAGAAGCTAATATCTATTATTGATAATTTCTATAATAATTTCGATGATCCAACTCTTTCTGTACAGCACTTAAAACACTTCTTGTCACATTCTTCTCATACTATCGTATCACAATATCCATAATTGTCCCATACATAAGTATTCACAATAGAAAATGGTTTTCTCAGTATTCTACAACAATTGTATATATTTCAACCACTTATTTTTCTCCGGCCATAAGTCAAGTGTAAGTTATTGACCATTTGTTCGAAAGACAGTGACTAATGGCTTAAAGGAAAACATAACGACAAGTTAAAGCTAATTTACTTAAACATTTCTAGACAGACTAACAATAACGATGTATCGATTCTCGCTTACAATATTGGCTTGCTGGAAAAGTTAGAATACTAATTTACCTACCTAGTGTGTAATACAATGAAATTATCCAGCAGCAATACAGTAGAAACGAACGAGTGGCTTAAATCATGCATGTTGATTTTTACCTGACTACGACGAAGCCAAAAGGAAGGGTTATGATTTTAGCAGTATATGTATATATGTTTGTATTTACGTATGTTCCTCTGTAGCGCCTAAACTATTCATCCGATTTTGATGAATCATTGAACCAAAGATCAATTGACACCTCAATCGATTCGTTATTAAAGTCCGGGTAACATAGGCTACATTTTAACCGACTTCAACAATAGGAGGAGGAGATTTGACCTTGTAAGCCCCAAATTTCGGGTTATAGTAGTCGGGTTTTTTACTTGTAGAATACCACACAAATTCTTGTTACACATCATAAACAACGACGGCGAGAGGTACACCCAAATTTCGCCAATTATGTTATGTCCGCGGTAATAGAGGCGAGCCTATTGCCATCAAACGGTGATCGCACAAATCCAGAATTCGGACGAAGTACTATTGGGAAATTTCTGATGGAAAAACACTAGCCAGGTCATAGAATCGTACCCACGACCTCATACTCAGACCACAAGACCAAAGATATTTTCTGGGGCTATTAGAAGAATACTGCCTAAAAAGTAAAGCAGTACACTTATAAGCATGCGGTCTTTATTGCAACACATCCAAAAAAGCCTTCCCAGCTTAACCGTCACAATTCTGCATATTTAACATGATAGACAACCGGCAACCCTTACCATGCAGACGAGGATATTGTCAAACAATGCGAATGATTATTACGGCTAATCCCGTCAGTAAAGTGCTTACTTTTATTGTCTGCCCGGTCGTAGCCGGGGTCGGGAATAAAACGCACGGCCTTGACGGCTGGTACAATAATATACAATGAAACGTGAAGAATTAATAGCAGAAAATTTAATACAGGGAGAAAAAGACAACGATGCACAAGAACTGTTTAAACAGTTTACACGAATTGATTCTAGTTCTACCAGCGATGAATTTCAGTTGTAACAATATTTTAATTTAAAAGAGTGTCTATGGAGTTTCTTGCCCGTTCTTCTCCATAGAGATCTACTCTTTGGAATGGGCAACTACAGTACTTTCACAGTTTTTATGACTTGTGACTGGGACTGTAGCTACATTTCATTTTTGTCTTTGTTTTGACAGTTCAAAAGTGCCTGTAACTGGCCTACTTAAAATAAATGCTTTGATTTTGATTTTTGTTGCGTTCCAAACATTTTGGCTGTGTATGGCTGCATGTTTGTAAAAATTAACCAATTTCTTTAATCATCGGATATTATATAATCTGCGACAATGTCTAAAATCACGGGCTGAATTCCTGATATCCAATTTTGTGATATTGCACCATACACGTATACACAATATTCGTGGTATGCATATTTTCTTTATCGGAAACAATTCTTCCTTCAATGTGTAATCAATCTTATGCCTGACTGTATTTTAAAAGAATGGAATGCTCTATATTCACATTCCATAACATTACAAAACATTTATGTTTGCTTATCTGTCTCCACGGTCTTTTAAATCGATTATGATGGTAAATTGGAAATATTTATGTGTCGTGCCTGAATGAGTCATATTTCTAGACGAATGGACCTGTATATCGGCTGTTTGTGTATGTATGTGAGTTTAAATGTTTGTATACGCACCCACGATACAGGAAAAAATCCTAGTGTGGGCAACGTTTAAAAAAAATGAAATGTGAGAACTAATATTTTATCATATGAGATAAAAACAAACATAAGTACCTGTTGACTAAACTTTTGACTTGAAATTTAACTCTTGACACAGATTTTGTAGACACTCTACGGCTTTTGATCACAGACGATAGAAATGACTTGTACTTTTATTAAATTGTCCGTTTTATAATCTGAAATTCACAATAAATATGTTTTCATATCAAAAAACTGAAAATAGTCCGAAGAAATACCTAATAAGCTTATCCCTCGGTCCACACCGTAGGGGCGCAATATTCCCAATTTCAACGTCACCCATAAAATAAAAGACCGGACTAGTGCGACCATCCGTCAGCAGTCCGGGAATTCTTCACGTAAACTATTAATGTTAGGTCACTTGTTCAGGACGAGTGTACAGTCACGACCACCTATATGACTACACTTAGCAAGTTTTAGTGTTTTCTCCTGTCATCTTGATTGCAATTTTAATTTTAAACGTAATAATGTAGATCCCATATTGTTATGAAATAGTTCTTAAATCGAAAAAATGCACGAGGAAATCGCTTGTGAATTTAGGTAAGTGTATTTATATTGAGCTCGTGACTGTACGAAAAGGGTGCGTCGACGATTGTTTTATTTGTTATTGAAACGGAAAAGTGGGTCTGTGTTTTATTTACTTATTTTTCGCTGAGTTATTTATGTGTGAACTACTTTATGGTGGCCGGAGTTCGTTCTGTGGCGACTTATTTTTTAGAAGGATTTATACCACCTCGATCTCATTTATGGAAACATAATAAACACAAATATTAGTGAGTAGGTCCTATTTAACGAAGACGATATCGCGACAGACCAAGGCAAAGATGGCGGAACGAACTTGACATCTACCGAAATAACTGACAAATAATTCAGCAAAAGACAAAATTGTTTAGAAAAGCAATGGTACCACAGGCTAGTTAGTTAGTTACATTAATTATGTTGCACTGCACTTTAGAAGACCTAAAATACGCCACTGAGGCCGCGATTAACGTGACCACAAATAAAAGAGGAGCGTTTGTTCGTAAAACCATACCCATGAAACAAATCCTCAACGACTTAACTCCATAAAGCAGTACCTTATCCTAACCTACATACATAGTGGAATAACAAAAAGAAAAACAATTCACACTGGCAACATGGTAACCTTAAGCAGCAGCTTCTGTTCCGCGGCTCAAAGGATCAACATGAGATGCAATTATCAAAAGCCTGCCGCTGCTACACGCTCGGTTTCTGTCTAAATAAATAGAAAACTCGCGTGGAGAGAGTTCCGTACAATGTATATATGTTATCTATACGAGAACAAACTTAACATTAAAGCTGAAAAACATGTTCTCACAAACATTCCAACTGCAGATGTAGGTTTGTACGCACATAATTGAGAGTAGGCTTCCGAAAGGTTTTCCTATAGTCTATACGTAAAGAACTATATTCTGTATTATTATTTTTTCAAAATGTTAGGTTCAGTAGTTTCGGATATTAAGGAGTTGATAATTCATCTAGTTTCTTGAAAATCGTTTTTATTCGAACTAAGGGAACCCTAAAAACTACTGAATTTGCGCGTTCCGCCATTTCTCCATGTTTTTTTTTCATGTGAATGTGTTGCATGAGGATTTGAAAATGGAATGTGTCTGTATTTTTAAAAAAAGAAAACCTTTGACCGCGCTTTGTTGGATGTGAGGAAATGTTTTCAGTTTTTCGTAACATTTGTGCTGGATTTTTGGTCGTTTATTAAAGAAAAAATTACACGGAGTAACCTAACTATACTTGAACTTCGCAAGCGCGACTTAACCTTGAATATAGACCCATTCGGCTGTTATTACTTAGCCACAAGCTCCTAACTAATAATTACAACAATATAATAAAATATTAATGAATCGGTACAAGCAGAAAACGTTCGATTACGTGCCACCGTAAGGTAATACATAGCGGTGAACCGAGTGCAGTGCGGAACTTCGAGTGGATCCATTCGAATTTATATCGATTTGCGGTCGTCCGATTATGGGGCGCAGTGTTAATGAACTATTGTTGTGCGAGAATGTGCTGGGTGGTAGAAATATTGAAATAATTGTAGTAATTCAGTAATTCGTGATCATAGGGTTGAAGTATATCAAAAATATTGGTATTCAGCTGCATACAGTAAGACAATAATGCCCCCAATACAGTTGGAACCATGATAGACAGATGATGTTGATGAGGGTTGAAAGGGATTAAAGTTATATTGCAGCATTTCTGGAAATATTCTTCTTTTTCGTGTTGGTGCTAGTATGATCAAGTTTTACTGGCACTTCTACGGCATCGGCAATTTTCAGGGTGAGGTCGCTTTGACTAGCTTATGAAAAAAAGTGTGCAAGATAGCCGGAGGCATAGTCTACGATCTAGTTCCTCATTCGTATGCTTTAGCCTGTCCCCACATTACCCAGTCGATGTTAGATCTGCCAAACACAACACTGTGCACAACGACACACAACAAAACACCTCAGAACCATCTTTTCTCTTAAACTGTCCGTTACACGTATCTAGAATCACAGCTCCTAACAATACCTATCACCAAACAACGTAGGTCCCTCACAGCTATCTTCCGACCTGTCCCTCCACGAGTCCATGTATAGGAAACGGCCTCAATAGTACATTATAAAGGTGGTTTCACACCGGCGAGGCGACCAGTGGACGGAATAGGCAGGAATTGTTTATATAATGTAAAAAAATTCAATTCTTGTCGTCCCTATCTTTGGTGTAAAAGGTCTGAATGTGTGAGGATTTGCGAGACGCGAATTGAAATATGTATTAAAATTGAACTATGTGGCTACATCGTATGATCCAGTTGCTACTGGGTACTGCGGTTCAGCGCTTCGTTCAGCTGCATCCAGTTAGACTGGAAGCTGACTGCAACAGAATTAGGAAAAAACCTAGGCAGATGATTGCAGCATCAATAGAGTATTTATTACTTAGCAAAACGTTCACATAAATATCGCACCAGCCTTCGGGCACAGCGCGAGATCACGACCATAATATACATCTTTCGGTATAAAAGAGTCAGCGAGATTTCTATTTTTGCCCATCCGCCATCGGTGGTGTGAAACCACCACAACAGACCACGAAGAAAGGCTGGAAGGCATTGTCTACTGACCCGTTTTGTTACCCATCTACGTGTTTAAACCGATTTATAAAGGGGTAAAGTTTTGTAAGTTTAGATGTAAGGTTTAGCTTCGAAACTACTGATCCGATTCCAAAAATTCTTTTACTAACGGGAAGCTACACTATCCCTGAATGTCATAGGCTATTTGAAACGTTCCCGTGGGCTTCGACTATCATGCGAGCGAAGCCGAGGGCAAAAGCTATTTACGTATAAGGCGATTATCTTTCGCGGCCTGATGAGAATTGATCGATTTGGCCGTTTAAGGTTTAATCAGTTAATTTAATTAGTAGGGTAGTTGGGAATTAGCAAAAGTTTGATGTTTTGAAAGTTGACTTTTCGGATCGAAGGACCAGGTCCTCAGGTGTAATTTTGGCATCAGTGGTAATTGTGTAACACAATTACAATCGCAATGTCATTCATTTTGACAATTTAAAAACATTCGAATTTTTCAATCAATCAATGGATTTCCCGTTGTAATCCTTCGTACGCGATTGAAACCGTGTCACGCAATCTGGAGGCTGATGATTTCGTTAGAAAGCGAATAATTTTGATTATTTTCTAAACCTTACTAATAAAAAATTTAAATATTTCATACATTTTACTCACAACTAGTGACCCGCCTCAGCTTCGCATGGGTGAAATTTAAATCACTTTAATGAATATAAAGCTTCGGGAATACATACTCTAAATGACAGCGAAAACTGTATCAAAATCCTTTGCTTTATACTATTAAAAGAGGAGGGAAAAATAACCTAGAAAGTGAACTTATCAAATACTTCTTTTCAAAATGATACACAAAATAGACATTTCTCTTTAACCAATGAATATTGCATATAAATGTTGGGTATATCCTTATTTACATATCTTAACTATCATTCATCACTAAAACAATCCAAAACTTAGTCCTCCTAAAACAATCAGGACCCACCTCCACTGTATCTGTCACACTGTCTACATCAATATACATATAATATAGTATAAAGCCATGAAAGCCTTCAGCACAAAGCCTATTTACAACGTTATGTACGATAGTGTCTGTGCTGACACGTCCGGCGGCCGAGGGAAATATAAAGATATGTATGTTACTCTGAAGCTCATTGTTAGTGATAGGTATGTCTTATATTCTGTCGTTAGGTATAGTGTGGTGAGTGTGGTGGAACCAGTGGAATTTGAGTTTAGAATCCTTGGTGGATGGATTTGAAATTTGGAATGCTGCAATGTGAAGGGAAATTGGCGCAGCCCTATTCGATTATGGAACAGCAATGGCGTTTTAATCGATGAGCTACTGAGCGAGTTAAAAAATATTCTTAGATATAATGTTGGTCAATATGAAATTGTGAAGAAACCTCCTAATCATAAAACGGCCCATAATTTTCTCAGTTGTCTCTGCTGAGACACAGGCGTCTTCCCTCCCAGTACAGCTAGGCCCGTGATACATACATAGTCGATACAAAATCACAACTTTAGAGGTCCTGCCTAAACCTAGTCAGTGATAGGCAAAGCTACAATCAACTCTTCAAAAATAACATTTTTCATCAGGATACTTGAAGACTATAACAAAAATGCTGTTCAACTATTCCACAATCATCAACTACACCGATTAACAGCAAGCATACCCCTACGCCACGCAGCCAGTGCGCACATCACACATGCCCACTGCTAGCAACGCAAGAAGGCAACAATAGCCATTGTGTTCACCGTCTTGATATACACGTGTTTGACATTCCCCTGCTATATGTAACGTTGGATCGTCACTATATTACTGTAAACTGTCCGAATGACTGTATGTATGTCTAAACGTTTTGATAGAGAGGATAACTTGTAATTATGATAGTTAGTTGCAGCGTCTAAAGCTAGCCGGGCGAACTACCGAAAGAGCTGAAACGAAGTATGAAAAGAGGTTCGCCCGGCTCGCTCGCTCGCTAGCTAGCGGTGTTGCTTGCGCTTAAAACTGGCCATGCAATTTTTCATAACGCACATCGATTTGAAAAAATGGTTTAGTTAACACTGGTATTCAGCTGCATCAGGTTAGATTGGAAGCAGACATTTTGGATAAAGGCTCTAGGCAGATGACAATGATGAGGAAATTTATGTTAGAAGGTAGGTAATATTTTGAACGTGAAGGTATTGCTCACATAGAACTAAGCTATTTTTAACGAAGTAAAACATTGAACATTGTTTTAAAACAAATGAAGATAGAACAATTGTTTTAGTGTAGAGAGGGATGACTTGATGTTTATTCTTTATGGACGGATAAACGTTGATTTTTCAAGTGTCAATATAGTCATTCAAAATATGATTATAACTGTAACACTAAAAGCAGATTACTTGTCAAAAAGACAACATACTAAAAAAGAATTTCGCCATAGTAATCCTTACTATCACAAAAACGTCGAACATAGTCCTATAAAAACTATTATTAAACCGTATATAAATACAGAAGCAAGGGAAACAGATTCCGGAATAGTTAGTAGGTCAGTAGGTGTGAGACCTTTATTACGTAAGCAATAAGGGTCAGAAATATTGGAAAACTGTTCCGAGAACAATGTTCGTTTTCGTCTAAAGTTTTTCTCGTAAGTTGTAGACGGATGTTGCGATTCTTCAACCTATTTTCGAGACGCTTGATATAGAACTAATAAATTGTGAAGAATGAGATGCAGGAATTCAAAGATGAAAAGAGAAAATGCGACAGAATATAAAGGAAATAGCTGGGATCCTTGCTGAAGAAAAATGTAAGCTATGATGGAACCAAATTAGCTACGTCATTTGATTACATGTAACTAAAAGCATGTATGTAACAATATAACAGGCCAATTATGTAACAATAAAATCTGGAGATTTTTTTTACCGCTTCGTTGGTCTAGTGGCCGCAATCGCGACTGCTGAGCATGAGGTCCTGGGTTCGGTTCCCGGGTCGGAAAATTGTTATTGGTTTATCCATCAAGAATTTCTCAGTAGCAGCCTCGGAGTCTGGGTTTGTGCCCAGTTGATGGCAATAGGCTCGCCCCATGTTACAAAAATACAAATACAAAAATAGTTTATTGTCACAATTAGCATAATCAGTACATTTAAACGTATTAGGAGCCTCCTTAGTAAAAACTACTACTAGATGGGACTTAAACATAACAAGCGAAATGTGGATGTACCATTGCGTACACCTCTGCCTTTCCTTAAGGAGATTACAGGCGTGATGTTATATTATGTTTTTAAGAAAACAATACAAAGGATGTTATCGACCAACCCGAACCGTGCACCTTTTTTTCGACGTTTTATAAGTGCCCATCTAGGCCTATGTAAAATAAATTATTTTGATTTTTTTTTTTTATTTTATCAAAACAGAAATTCAAATGAGCACAGAGTTGGAAGATCCTAAATATTAGCAAAACCACAAAAAATCCAATTCTGTTACTAATGACTCGAGTTTACAGTTGAATCTAGTTGATGGTCATTCAATCTTCGTCATGACAGTTTAAATGTGTTGGAACACGTTTGATTGACATGTGAATGTGTTGTCTGTTCTGATGAGTAACGCGATGTTTCCAAATTGGAACATAGACTTTCAAGTTCAATAATTGCTATTTTCGGCTAATGACTTTTGTATCATTTTGTGATGTTATTAATTATGTGTTCACATATTTTTCAGATTTCGTCTTCAAACTTGGTTAAAATAATAATAAAAAATATAAAGCTTTCTTTAACTATTCTCTATCTTTATTTTCCATTATAAAACGATATTATACAGAGTGGAAGGGAGACCGGCGCTAAAACGGTTACCATGTATTCACTACATCATTCTGAACCCCACACAGAATGTTTTATTTAAAAAAACAGCTGTTTCCTACAAAACTGCAATATCTACACGGGCTTGTAAGGAACAGCTGATTTCTTTTTTAAATTACTGATTAAAATTTTCTATGTTTGCGTTCAGAATGATGTACTGAATACGTGGTAACTGTTTTAGCATCGATGTCCTTTCCAACTTGTATATTTTTTTTTTTATTTTGTGTCCACTTGTGGCATGTGCCAAATAAACATGATTTGTTTCTTCTTTCTTTCTCAGATAAAACTTGGATCGCATTCTTTTGCGCTCAGCTAGCAGCGCAAAAGTTCAGTCAAGTCTGAAGCATTTGAAAATTTGATTTCAGCTTGATTCGCGCCAAAACCACAATGACATTTCGTCCTTACGGGTGAACTATTCGTTACACATCCGTGACGTCATCGCACGAATTGCAGAGGTACTTTAGGTCACTTAATACCTGCATGTTTTACTCATTTTTCAAAAAAGTGACAGTGATGCTCCGGAGGTCCGTGTTGTAAACTTTTCACGGATGTGGATGGAAGCCACGCGGATAGACCATTACCGGGGTTAGATACTATTATCTGTCTTTCTTTAGATTTTCATTTTTATCGCTAAAGCATTAGGTTCAAGGTTGGTTGGGAAAATTTTACAGTTTCGGGTAGCTTGTTGTGCTGGCGTCTATACATAGTGCATACTTTTTGTCCCGTTAGGATGTTCTCTTGGAATAAGTTCTGACCTCTGAACCAACGAAGTTAAAGGCAAAAACTAATCTAATCACAAGAAAAAAACTAATATTAGAATCTACAACCAACACCACATTCAAACAACATGTTACATCCAACTAACCCTTGCAAAAAAAACTCAATGCTCAAACACACAGCTTGCTAATTCCATTGAATTGAAACCGTTCATATCTCGCGATCATTCCGACCACGTTCGGCAGCTCGCACGCCCATCCCTGTATAATAAAACGCCCACTGTACCATTGTATAGAGAAGTTTTCAATATTGCCATTATGTTAGGAGATTATCTATTGATTCGTGGGTAAGGTAGTCATTTTATTGTGAATTGTATTTGGGTATTGATTGTTAATTCGTAAGATAACATCACGTCTGTATTTCCGAAAAGGCAGAGGTGCATCTGTAGTACACCCACATTTCGTCACTTTTGTTTAAGTCCTACGTATATGGGCAGGCCTACGGGCCTAACATGGCCGTTTTAGCAGAATCATAATAGGATAAAAATATGTATTACTTTAAAATTCTTAAAATGGTCACAGACGCAGTTAATATTATGAATTGTCATTTAGTGACCATTTTACGAATTGATGACCATTTTACGTATTTCAAAATCAAAATATTTTATTTGCCAAACATTGTACATGGGCGCACTTATAATATTACGAGAAAAGGTTCACGGATCGGGTTGGTCGTTTTATGATTCCTAAAGGATTCCTGTAAGCCGCCATTTTAGGCCTCCAGTTGCCGTAAAACACACATCCCAGATTCTGAACAGTTACTGAGAAAATGCTGATAGAAAAACAAAATAATAATTTATCGACTTCGAAATCTCAAGGCCTCATCCTGAGCAGTACCACTTGCGACCACAATACCAATGAGGCGGTTGCAACAATATCTGGTAGAATGGAAGCCTTCAGAAAATGTGTTAATTTGACTGTGCTGTCGGACATCCCACACTGTTTAAACCACCCACAGTGTTCAAGTTTACGTCAACACTCATTAATTAAAAATTTACTAAGGTAACAAGGACCGACTCTAAAAACGCCTACTTTTATGGTTTCCCTTGTTTTATTAAATGCCGAAAGATGTTGCCATTCATTTGGTAAAAACCAAACAATTAAGGAGGAGTACTGGATTGTGGAGGTCAGATAGGCAGTCGCTCCATGGCCTCCATGTAAAATGCTGGTGTTCAGCTGCACCCGGTTAGCCTGGAAGCCGACCCCAATATAGTTGATAAAAGGCTAAGCAGATGATGATTGAAGATGCCAGAGATTAAATTACATTTCAAATGCGTGCAGCGTTTAGTGATCTGTGGTGCAAACGAGCCATAGACTAAACAGCGTTAAAAAGGTGTTAATAAGCGATTGTCCCTTTTTTACGCATTAAGATGATCTTGGTAACATTGAACATTGTGAACTAGTGTACTAGCACCCGTATTGTGTTATTGTTTAATTTCGTAACGGGCGTGTAATTTCTTGTTTTTGTTGTATTTTTTCTTAACTTTGTAACATCCTGTCTGTAATGGGTTTCATTAAAATTGTTGTCATGAGTCGTCGTATCCGAGATCATAGTGGCTTTATTTATTGTTAAAGATGAGTTGGTTTATTTACTACATAAGGGATTTTGTGGAATTTTCCTGACTAGGGCAAATTTTCCGGGTTTGTGTTATGTAGGTACCTTTCTATTCAACCAGATGCAACTAAATAGCTACATAAGGTTTTACATTCATCATAACATAACACATAAATAACATCAGTGTTGTGTTCCCCATAGGTTTGGGCACTGCTGGAAGTATCCTAGCTGACACCCAATTTTCGCCAGTTATTTTCTAGTCCCATTAGAAATAGGGGGCGAGCCTATTGTCGTTATCCGGGGATAAATCCAGACTCCGGCTTGCTATATTGAGAAAATTCGGTCACATTCATGACTTTTTTTACCTGGCATCAGCTACTTTATGATTACAGCATAAAATCAGCCCCAGGTGTCACTACTTCTACTAATACTTAACTCCTCCAAAATCTACACAGGTCTTCTCATATTAAATAGGTGAAAAATGGTAACACACATGAGACATTTTTTTAAATCTTTGGCCACTCTTTCGACGACCAGCACCTCATAACTACAACGTCCACGATCAAACAACAGTCGGATAACTATCAATGGCTACAATCGCATGTCAAACGTGGGCCATTATGTAAAGGCGCCATTACCATGCTATAAACTTTTTACCTAACACGTGATTGCAGTTATTACCGTGAGTGGTGTCAATTGCTAACTATCTGTGTATCTACTGTCAACACATATAATGGCTAGGCTTAGTCTATGATAATATGTTGTTTTTGTATCATCAAATAAACATGATTGCAGAATAACCAACGTTTTGGTTGTCTAAAACTGAATCTTCTGCGAACAACTCTGTTACTTAAGAGTACGTCGATTTACTGATCTTTTTATCCGTTGAAAAGCCAGCCGCATTTGGTAACAAACAACTTCCAATCGCGATCGGAAGGATTTTGAAAGCAATTCTCAGACGAGTGTTCAAACATAAGAAACAATGGTTCTAATTTTTGAACACTCGTTTGGTCAACTAAGTCAATGAATGTTGTTGAATTTGGACGCTAGTCTTCATCTTCCTGCCCTTGTCCCATTCTACTTAGGGTCGGCGCAACACGTTTTCTTCTTCCATTCTCCCCTGTCACACGTCACGGCATCACTTACTCCCTTCTCTTTCATATAAGTCTTCACACAACCCCTCCATCTTTTCTTTGGCCTTCCTCTCCCACAATTAGGACGCTGGTCTTCAGCGATATTCTCCGTACTTCGCTTCATTCTTTGCAAACCCTGATATCATCTGCAGTTCTGTAAGCTTTTTACCTAATGATAATGGCCTGGGATTCAAAATTAGGATGCTTCACTACTAGGCTTTAACTTCGGTCAAGAGACGAGACGCGTGCTAGGCTTAGCCATCACGACTTGTGGACTGTTTAAAAAGAGTAGGTTGGTATTTTTTTGTTTAGTACTGCTTTAACTAGTACAGTATTGCCCTTTAACGGGCATAACGATCTGGCAAAGGTGGCAAGGTGTTAACGGTATGATTGGTATAAAATAAATTTCATTTATTTTTTATTATGTTGTATGAATATTTAATGAGTGATTGATAAGTATTTTTTTTATGACAGGGGAGAACAGTAGAAGAAAACGTGTTGCGCCGACCCCAAATAGAATGGGACAAGCTCAGGAAGATGATGATGATGATTGATAAGTTTTTAAATTTGTACAACAACAGAATACCTACCAGGAACAAATTACAAAATTTTTGAGCTGAAAACTCTGCTGGGAGAAATATTTCCTTTGCCTTATATCAAATATATGCTCTACAGATTAATCGTCTAAGCTTTAATGTACAGTTATACCCTATTGACATACACACCATACATTTTCACCACAGCGTAGTACTTACACGAGCTGGTGAACGATTTAATCACCCGCATGGTTAATGCTTTGCTTTCACCAGTTTTGAGTGGTTTTTAATCACCATATTCACTTTTTTCGAGAGCGTAATATGCTGAAGACAGTAAAAAAAGCTGTGTTTTGTTCATAGAAACTGACATTGACAAATTATAGTACCTAATGCTCGATGTATGATTTTGTTATGTTAGATATGATAGTTTTCATTTTCATTAAAAAGTATGGTTAACAGCATTAATATTGTAAACAATGAAATGGAAGGCGCAATTATATTTGTGGCTTTCCCATTCATTATATTAATTCAATTGCAAACTCGATCAACAAGACAAATAGGTACCTACCAGTTTTCATAACAATAAATAATAAAATAACTGATGAAATTCTATAATTTGCTGCAGTCCCTTACGAGAACTTGAAATAAAGTAAATAAAACACTTTTAAGCTTTCAGGGTTTACAACTAAAACTACGCAGGTACTAAAACTTCTACTTAGAAGACTAAGAAGAGAGACAGAAGACATATTTGTCTGCACCTAACAATTTATTTACCATCCACCCGCATTCTCCAGTCATCCCGCGATCATGGGCGCTTGCAACAGCGTCGAAATATCGGGAGTTCAAAATAACGAATAATCACGTGAGATATCCTGTAAGTGACAGTATAAGGGAAAGTAAATAAATTGTCTGTAATATTTATAAAAAACACTAGCATCTTTACATCTTACTTGAGATACACTTTTTTGAAAAGTCCTAAATTTTTCTACTATACATTTCAAGGTTATTTTCATAAACCCAAAACCGCGACCCTAAGGACCACACACATATTTGAGTTCCCAACTTCCATTGACTCCAATTCATTACACGCAGTTCCGTTCTACTTCTAACTATACAAATTATTCATAGAAAAGAGCAATCGAACTCACTCATACAAACTACAAATAACTAGTTTTGTATCCGACAGGTATTGAACCAAATTATCAAGCTGTACCTCTACCATGAGTTTACACAGCCAAAACTCGCTAGCGTCTACGTAAATTATTTGTATGAAATATTGTATAGCGCCCCTAGCGGTCACAGAATGAATTAAAATACATACCATGAGCACTATAGATTTCGATAGGTTCAAAACCTAACGTAATCTATTCGATAGTTACTAACGTTTTTCAGCTGTCACCATACAAAACGGTACCATGAGTCACTAATTCGACAGACGCTATCGATTAATACGCTTGCGATAGTAGTTACGTAGCTCACTAGCATTTTGTCGTGTGAAACATATGTTTACATTAAAATTATATACATTTTTGAGTGTAATAAAGCGAAAATAATGTCTGCAAGAGCTTATTTAGCATGGAATATGTTATGTTTTAGACATTTTACCTAGACTTGACTATATTATTACTATTTTACGTACTAACAAGCTGTGCCTTTAAATAAAATTTAGTCAAATCATATTCATAACCATTTTTTTGTTTATTTGTTGCTTTCCTCACGTTTTTAGTATTTTTAGACACTTGAACTTATCTCACTTATAACACTTTCAAAGTTTCAAGTGGCTTGGCATATCTACCTGCGTTGAGGGGGAACTATTTGGGAATTCTGTAACTTTAAAATCATTTAATAGAAAGTAGAAACATACCTTTCCATGAACTCCACCAACAATTGAAACTGTGAGACACTGGTCCTCATTGTATTAAAATATAATCCAAATAATCTATTGTTTTAAACTCTTAAACCACACAACGCACTCCGTGACATAATGTCAACAAACAAAATAACCAATTGAACGGCGACAGTGCCATACTATAAGGAATAAAAATTCAAAAACCCCTAAATACCATAACTAGTCCACTACCCGTCAACTTTTCTATTTTGTCGGTTTATTTTGTGATACTGACTGTCTTAACATTTTTAGCATAGCGATAACACTACATTTTGAGCTTACGAGCCGTTCTCTCTTCTTATTAGTGAGAAAAAAAGAAACAAAACATAAGTAGTGAAGCATAGACGAAAGTATTCTAAGGAGTAGAGTGAAGTTAGCTAGAGGACACGATCTATCGAGCTTACCTTAGCGCCTGCGTAAGATTCCGTAAATCTCATGGTGCAAGCATTATCGAAATCTATTCGATCCACGTTAGCACGCTAGCGAGTTCAACGCTAGCGTGTCATTTTTAGACGACATCTCATGGTAGAGGTACTGTACTGGTTACACACAGGAAATGGATGAACAAGCGAATCGTCCGCACCTAGGTGTGAAAGAGAAGGAAGATATCGAGCTCTCTGTCACACGTTATCATCTGATCGCAGTAATGGCACCTGTTTAAGCGACCTTCGAAATGTTGGTGGCGTTTTGAAAAACTTTTTAGTTTTATCGTTGAATTTTGTAAGGTGTTTATAAATAAATTAACGGTGTTTCAAAAGGCTTGATGTTGCGTTTGATTATGGCATTCAACTGACAGACAAAAAGAAATGTGTGAATAAATGTAGTAGGTATTTGTGGAAATTCGCAACCACACTTTGGTATCGTAAATGTTAGGTAACTTGCTGAGCAAAAACTTTAAAGCAGATCTCGATAGTCTACAAAAAAAGAGAGAATATTAACTTATTAGGAACCCAGAATGGCCGCTGCAAGGAAAACCTGCTCAAGTGGAGATTCATTGATGACTCTGCCCTGGATTGTAAATATGGTGCTATTCCACAAACTATGGGGCACTTTACATCGTGTCCTGTGTATCCTGTTGTTTGTTCGTTACAGGAACTGATGGACGCTACTGAAAGCACCAAACTAGTGGCTCAGTCCTGGGCAGACACAATTTAGATTGCCATCGACACGGTAAGAAGAAGAATACCCGTTTTCCCTTGCACGTAGAAATGAATGCCTTAATAAAAAGGCACTAAATTTTCAGCCCCCAAGCAATGTTAACAGCGAAATAATAGTTACTCATTAATTTTAGAATCGCTTAGTGTTTGTGAACGCGCATATAAAAGTCACAAAAGATACCCTAGTAAATACTCAAAAAACAAATCATAACATATAAAACAGAAGAAATAAAGAAAAGCCGCCAAAAGAAATAAAAGCATTTTATGCAGTTCTACCATTTTTTATGAAAAGCAACCTACAGACCTACTGGCACTTTCCCTGAATTGACTCATCCAATTTCCGCGAAGAGATAAGAACCCGTAACCGAACCGTTCATTCATTCAATCATTCAATTTTCAGATCTGTGCAGCATTCATTTTTTATGAATCTTTCTGGTGATTGAATCGTTCTCGTCTGTACCAATGAATGGCGAGCCCTCTTCTTCTATTTTCATTTTCCTTTCCCGCTAAATTAATATTTTCAATAAATTATATTATGGTGGAAGCGTCAGGGTAGCCAGCAAAATTCAAATTTTCTTACGCGTTTTTCAATTTACAGGTCAGTGTCAGGTTGTATGTTGATGAAATATGACTCGTGCAAGTAACACGTATGTAGTTACAGCATTATAATCATTAAAATCCCTGTAAGTTCATTTAACTCCATTTAACGACTTTTTCATGAAGTAGTTATTATAATAATTTGCAGGTCAGTGTCCGGTTGTATGTTGATTAAAATATGATTCGCGACAGTAACCAATAAGGTTTTACTGACTTTTAATCATTAAAATCATCCATACAACCCTCGTAAGTTCCTTTAATCCCATTGAAAGATGTGTTCATGAAATAGACATTCAATGTGCTTAAATGATAACCCTGGCGCTTCTCCCTATATGTCTTAGCAATGCCTAATTGGCCTGAACTTGCCCAAATTATGGTGCCGTAATTCCACAAAAGTCATATTTAGTTTACTAGTCTAACACCGCGTTTTCAGAAAAAATATTAATTTTAATCGATGTCTAAAAAATAAACGCAAGTTAAATGATTCGATTGGTTGTTGATAATTCAGTCAACCATATCGTGCGATCGATGGACGGTTTGTGAGGTAATCTGTACCTCTACCATGAGATGTCGTCTAAAAATGACACGCTAGCGTTGAACTCGCTAGCGTGCTAACGTGGATCGAATAGATTTCGATAATGCTTGCACCATGAGATTTACGGAATCTTACGCAGGCGCTAAGGTAAGCTCGATAGATCGTGTCCTCTAGCTAACTTCACTCTACTCCTTAGAATACTTTCGTCTATGCTTCACTACTTATGTTTTGTTTCTTTTTTTCTCACTAATAAGAAGAGAGAACGGCTCGTAAGCTCAAAATGTAGTGTTATCGCTATGCTAAAAATGTTAAGACAGTCAGTATCACAAAATAAACCGACAAAATAGAAAAGTTGACGGGTAGTGGACTAGTTATGGTATTTAGGGGTTTTTGAATTTTTATTCCTTATAGTATGGCACTGTCGCCGTTCAATTGGTTATTTTGTTTGTTGACATTATGTCACGGAGTGCGTTGTGTGGTTTAAGAGTTTAAAACAATAGATTATTTGGATTATATTTTAATACAATGAGGACCAGTGTCTCACAGTTTCAATTGTTGGTGGAGTTCATGGAAAGGTATGTTTCTACTTTCTATTAAATTATTTTAAAGTTACAGAATTCCCAAATAGTTCCCCCTCAACGCAGGTAGATATGCCAAGCCACTTGAAACTTTGAAAGTGTTATAAGTGAGATAAGTTCAAGTGTCTAAAAATACTAAAAACGTGAGGAAAGCAACAAATAAACAAAAAAATGGTTATGAATATGATTTGACTAAATTTTATTTAAAGGCACAGCTTGTTAGTACGTAAAATAGTAATAATATAGTCAAGTCTAGGTAAAATGTCTAAAACATAACATATTCCATGCTAAATAAGCTCTTGCAGACATTATTTTCGCTTTATTACACTCAAAAATGT
The DNA here is from genome assembly GCA_905163415.1 of Noctua fimbriata. Taxonomy (NCBI): domain Eukaryota; kingdom Metazoa; phylum Arthropoda; class Insecta; order Lepidoptera; family Noctuidae; genus Noctua; species Noctua fimbriata. The sequence continues at coordinate 2,356,988 of LR990933.1, read as the reverse complement.
ATATAATTTTAATGTAAACATATGTTTCACACGACAAAATGCTAGTGAGCTACGTAACTACTATCGCAAGCGTATTAATCGATAGCGTCTGTCGAATTAGTGACTCATGGTACCGTTTTGTATGGTGACAGCTGAAAAACGTTAGTAACTATCGAATAGATTACGTTATGTTTTGAACCTATCGAAATCTATAGTGCTCATGGTATGTATTTTAATTCATTCTGTGACCGCTAGGGGCGCTATACAATATTTCATACAAATAATTTACGTAGACGCTAGCGAGTTTTGGCTGTGTAAACTCATGGTAGAGGTATTATGGTTTTCATCCAGTAAGCGAGCGTAAGCATTCCACCAAGTTTTTAGTCATTCGCTTTATCTACTTACTCATAGATACTCATTTCCGTTGTTGTTACACTCATACATAATATTTACTCGAAAATGAATAAAACACAAAGGAACGAAAACACTCTTTTCGGTACAAAAATAATACGAGTCAGCGACAAACATTTTAAAATTCATCCGCTTACGGATGGATGTCGAGTTTTCAGTTTTTATTTGTTTATTAAAATTAAATATTGTATTTTATCTTCGTTCAATTCTTCGCCAAATAAAATGCATTTTTATCGGGAACATAAATTATATTTGCCGCTTATTACATTAATCTTTTCCAGTTTTTATTATTGTAGCTGTTATTGATACTTAATTAGCCTCGGTATATGCTTTTCATATATGGTGTACTAGAACATCACATTTTCTTCTATTCATCTCTCAATTTTTTTTTAAATTTTATTCGTCTTACCACAGAATAACCATGGATACAAAACTCGCGACTGAATTATGCGTAAAAATAGCAATTAAGGCGACTACAAGAGCTAAAATCATGTTTTACAATACGTGGATCATATAGATCCACTGCAGTAAAAAAACACAGAAAAATATACGATATTCTTCAGTATATATGCTAGTTCGATACTGTGTTGAAAACATAATACTACAAATTTGATACGATAGAAAAAAATCGCAAAGATGCCTCTAAACATTTCTGTTAACGAGTAAAACCATACTAATATACATGCAATCATTCTGATTTTTTGTCAAATTATTCTTCACGCAACAAAGTAACGTGATACTGTTTTAGTTTTTTAATCCAATCAATAGATTTTTTGCAAATCACGTATTTTTATCTCTGAACAAAATACGTGCGCATGTGTGCGTAAACGCTTGTGTACCGACAGTGCCGGCCGAGGCCTGATGCTATACGGACGTGTCGCTCGTTTTGCCGCATTTTTCGCCGCATTATTACGCCAAGGTTGTTTACTATTTTGTATAATTTTATTCATAAATTCATTGTTTTATGTCTTTATTCCGTAAATATTTTTGTTTCGTGTAAATATAAAATATTTTAAGTTAAAATAGCGTAATAAATAAGGTACTTCTGGTCATTTGTAAGTATGGGAAATAAAGTGAAACCCATTACGAGAACTAAAAAAAGTTCATATAAATCAAACGCCCAACATATGAACGATATTAAAACGTAAGAACATTTTAGTATTACTAAATATTATTTTTTATAACGATATAAAACTATGAATTTTGGAAACGTATTTCTGGATATTTGACGGATGGATGTATAGTTCGCATACATTCAGTTATTTCGATCAGTAGTGTAACTGATACTGCAGTGTATTTGGTCGAGGTATGGATTTGCAATCCAGAGTATCCGGGTTCGATTCCAGGAAAGTGATGTTATGTTTTTGCTTTTTGAACTAAAATTCTACGCAGTATATTCATATAAAATTAAATACTCAATAATAAATAACTAAAAAAAAACATTTGAAATGTAATTAATTTTTACTGGAGAAAGTTGAAAATATCGACACTGAAATTATTTTCAATGCGTAAGTACCTACGTCTTTTCTAAGCTACAGGCCAGGCGCACTGCGCAGTTTAGGTATGAATTTGCAAGTACGCGGCAGGTCAGTCTGCTGGACTAAGGACTAGCCGCGCCGGCCGCGTCGTCAGTTTTGCGGATTTCTCTTTGTAAGGAAAATGTATACAGAGCGAGGCCATGTTATACTGGAAATTTATAGCTTGGTGTGTCGCCGTGTGTTCATCCTTGTACTATTTTGTATTCTTTGACTAGAATAACAATAATAAACAGATAAATACCTACCTAATATTTTTGTTGAAAGACTGCAACTTAACGGTAACGGGCATTGCGAAATAACAGATTCATCTGAAAATTGCGATGTTACTCTCTCTATCACAAGTAAGAGTTTAATTTTATTGATATAGTTTTTAATAAATAAGAATTATAAAATTGTAAGAATGTTAGGTAGACACGGCGACACATGAAGCTATACATTTCCAGTATAACTTGGCCTCGCTTTGTATACATTTTCTATACAATGAGAGATCCGCATAAACTGGTTTTTTATAGCTTGATTACTGCGCGTACCTAATCTTTTACTTGTGGCTAACAATTTTTCAAACTCTTATTATACAAAAAATAAACGAAACGCAATTACCTGTTGCTGTGTACCATAGAACTAGGATATTTAGAGTTGACATATCTTAGTAATTTGAAATCTTCTGTTTTTATTATAGATTGGAAACAGTGGTTCACACGACGATCACGATTGTGAAGTTATTGATAAAAGTACTTATTCATCTAATCATGTACTAGAAGAAGCCACACACACACACACACACATACACACACACACAGGTATTATATTCATAACATCAGCGAAAGCAAAGATGAAGATAACAACAAAGAAACACGTAATAATTATGAGGAAATTTATTCACAACAAATGTCAACCACTACACATTACATAGATTTTAAAGTCAAAAATAACTGAAAATAATATTGTAACATGCCCGGCATGCGTTGCAATTCACTTTTTCCTACCTATTATCTACCTACCGCCTAACTACCTACTACATACTAGGGCACACAAAAAAGCCATTTTTTGGAACCGGTTCCTATTGGTTTCGGGTTTTATGTAAAACCGGGTACCCGGGTTTTTCGTTGTTTTTTATTAATTTACAATATGTTTTAGCTTTTTTTTGTAAAATGCGGCATAAGGGCAGGAAGTCTAAAGTTTTGGAGGAGACTGGAGCTTATGACGGAACGACGTGAAAATCCATCCATCACTGCGGCAGAACTACAGGTACTCAACAAAACAATTTGAAAATTGGTACGACGCCAGCTATGATGCTACAACACACGCTCAATAGAAAAAGCGATTGAGCAAAACCGGGGGTCGAAAGTGTTGGTCTTCCCTCGCTTGGGAGGAGCCACCTGACGAAGTTGACTAAACCTGGTGGCGTTATTGTCGTTTCGAAGCCGTAGATTCTTTCAGAAGTCGATAACTCCTACGGCCAGTTGTGCGCATCGCATGCATCTTGCCACCTGATCCCGAAAATGAGGATTCCAGATCCACCTTAACCCACCATTTCACAGAAGACCTGCCAAAAGTCAGTCAAGGTGAAATCGAGGCGGTTCTCAAGACCGGAAAAGGCCCTGATGAGGATGGTATAACGACTGAGCTTCTGAAAATGGAAAGATGTCCTCTATTAGGGGAACTTATTTTTTAACTCGGTCCTGTTATCTGGGAGAATCCTAGTAGCGTGGAGAAGGGACGTGGTCGTTCTTTTCTTTAAAAGAGAAACAAAGAAAAAAGAATATCAGACCCATTTCGCTCCTTAGCCACGTGTTTAAGCTGTTTGCAAGAGTCATCACGAATCGTTTAGCGCGAAGACTCGACGACTTCCAGCCACCGGAGCAAGCCGGGTTTCGAAGAGGAAACACACTGTAAGTCCGACGAGTATAATCGGCCTCTGTGTCTTGCATTTGTGGACTATGAGGAGGCTTTTGACTCTATCAAGATCTGGTCAGTTCTGGAGTCTTTGCAGCAATGCCAAGAAGACTGGCGATACATCCAAGTGCTGCAAAGTCTTTATGAAAACGCCACAATGATCGTCCAAACTTAGAACCAGCAAACGGAGCATATCCCATTGCGTCGGGGAGTGAGGCAAGAGGATGTAATTTCCCAAACAAAAAGGCAAACTCTGCAGTTTGGTAAGAACAACTTTGAGAGGGAGGCTAACAGAAGAATCCAGCTGGGCTGGTCAGCATTTGGGAAGCTTCGTCGGGCCTTTTCGTCACGTATTCCACAGTGCGTCCTGCCTGTTATGTTATGACTTACGTGGCCGAAACGTGGACACTCACGGTATGGTCCATAAATTCAAGGTCGCTCAGCGAGCTATGGAGCGGGCTAAGCTTGGAGTTTATCCAGCCAACGTTCTGATTTTATTTTCGTTTCTGAATAACTTGTATTTGGACGAATTTATGTTGTGGTTGTGGCTTATTAGTGTGAGCCGTGTGCAGCTATTTAACACCTAATTTGGACTCTCTATCTTTTATTTTTTTCGGAGAAATGCAATTTTTAACATTTTTGTATTTAGAAGTCATCGTTTTCTTCAATTTATTTCTAAAATACCGAATTGAAAGCTGATATATTTTCACAGATAAATAGGCATAAAAATGTTCTAGGAAACCATAGGGAATTAATTTTTTGTCACTACAATTATTAATTATGAATGTAAGCTACCGGCTAATGGCATTTTTTACGCATTTGTATTTTAAAATATTTAGAAGTATAAAATTATATCTCCGAAGAACATAAAGGGTCTAAAGGACAGCTCTCCACAAACTGACAGGATGCATTCAGCTCCTTATATTGAATTATATTCCACTGGAATTTTTCTCCGGAAAAATATATATTTTTATTTATTTTTCCAGTTTCTACTCCTTTATTCCAATGTAAAATAACAGTCGCTGTACGCAGCACTCCATATATCTAAATAATACGGCTAAAAACAAAAATCCAACAATGGATGTTGAAATACTCTAACGAACCACGCGTGAAATCAGCTGTTCACTTCCTGCCTAGCTACAGAGTTCATCGAACTCGTCGTCGCACTTGCGGTTCGCTACGTGCGTTTTGCCATGGTAACGATACATTGCGTTTGAGGAAATACAACAAATCAAATTTATTGAATTCCCATAACATTCCTGAAATAATTTCTTTTACCGGTCATCTTAGTATGATATACTGAATTCAGCCCATCAATTTGTGGAGGGCTGTACCTTACATCCTGTATACACAAAAAAATATACAATAAGTACTTTCGAATGAGAATTGTACAAATTCGACAACCCAACAAACCCTATAACGTATTATTGAGAATAAACTTCAGATGAATAAGTCATAGGAGGCAATAATCCAATAAATTTACCTTGTGTTTCTACAATTTAAATGACGGGTTGTGTGTCTGATCTGCGAAATTCACAGATCAATAATAATTTAGAAAAGAAACAAAATAACCGAAAACCCGAAAAACCCGGTTTAATTCGACAATACCGTTTTTTTTACAAAGCTAAAAACCGGGAATTCCCGGTAAAAATCGGTTCGTATACTTATATGTAGTAGGTAGGTGGGTATGCCCACCTACTACCTACCCTATCTATTACCTACCTACTACCTACCTGCCTTAAATGAAAATGTTTTAAGTTTCATTGAATCAGTTTTATTTCAAAAGTCACCCACATCCTTAAGAGCGCTTGTATAGAAAATGGGCAACGTCGCAAATAGCGGTCAAATACTTCGTTGTTTTGATTAATTTGTCAATATTACTGTATGGAAATAAGAAATATGTCTAAATAATTAACTAAAGTATTGATTATGAAATGCAATAATTAATATCGTAACACCGAATAAAAGAAGTATTTGGATACTTTCCAAATGAGGCGTTTTACACTTATAACGGTTACCACCCCAAATGCAGTGTTTTAATAGCAATTCATTATTAATATTCATTTTTATTTGTCTGTACTTACTTTCGCGCCATCTATTGAATACTCGGGCGTAATCTCTCTAGAGATTAGTCTTGAGAGTTGATTGTTTTGGGCGTCGTCGTTAGATGGCGTTCACGTTTATTGTGTAAATGTGTGCGTGCGTCACTCAAGGTCACTTAGCCCTTGTAGTCCTCTTAACTCACAATCAAAATCAGGAATGAGAAGCCGCGAATGGATCTAAAAGAATGATAACTACGCCATCTTCAAATCGTAACATAACACAAACCATAGAAGAGGATACCAAAGAGTCAAGCAATACAGGAAAACTGCAGTACACAGGCCCAGGTCAACGACGAAATAAGGAAACCATTTAAGCAGTAAGTAACTGTATTTATTGTGGACATCACTAGTGTGTCCACCAAACCGGTCCCATTGACTCATGATGTGTTTGAACTTGACGCTTCTCATTATGTCAATTGGATTAGCAAACGTATAATTGGATGCGAAATTCTTATGCGAAGCCAAACAGTTTGCTATCTGAGTGTAACTTTCTAACTTTTTTGTATGTAGATAACATTGGAGTGCTAAAATTGTTGGAGAGTATGCTTGGAAACCAGATAGACCAGCGAAGAACTGTTGAATACAAATGTAATATTTACTTAATTACACCTTGGGATGTGTTGACGCTTTAAACGCAATTATATAGGAAATCAAACCTTTGCTCCGATTTAGGAGAATCCGCAAAGAATTCACAAAACAGCACTTTTCGGAACATAACATAACACTCTCACAAAACCACTGTTTACTATATTGACATTTCAAAATTAAGACACAACACAACGATCAACCACTGGCCACAGAGAAAAAGCACACAAAAAAAAGCGTACTCGACTTCCAAAAAATTTAAAAGTAATGGGCGTTCGAAACATTTACGATAAACGAAAATTCAAATTAGGAGCGAGCGCACGTCAGGTAGGTACCGCGGTGACTAATTGCCGGAGCACAGATAACGGCTGATAAACAAAACGCGCCAATAGGTGGGTGTCTATGTCCGTGACGTCACGCGCTAATGTAATTTTACCGGGATTTGTCGTACAGCACAACACGTATTGTTCGTTCTATTGATTTTTGTTGACTGTACGGAGTACACGGAGTAGGGAAGTGCTCGGTATTAATAAAATTAGTAATAGGTATATTTTAGTTATATAATTGGACAAAATAAACATTCGTCACATGAGTAATCATAACAATAATCTGACAGCTGGTTAAGCATTAATACCTTTAATTAACAAAAACAATGTTTCGAAGACGAATCTCACTGCATCAGGTTTACATCTGAGTTCCTTGTTTTATGGTGACGGGATTGGTTTCCGTACTTAGTCCTCCCACGTTTAAATCCTTTCGTCCATAGAATCCTTATATTCTAAATATTTCACGTAAGGTAGGAACCTTACAACCTTACGTGAAATATTGACAACGGCTTCTCCAAAACCGACCGCTGGAAAAGGATTTTATGACAAGAAATAATTCCTATTCAAAATGTGATGAATTCTTTGCACATCGTTTAATGTGTTGAAAGTGTGAACCGTCTAGGTGTCAGCTATTAGCGCAGAAACGAGAAACGTTCAAAGTAAAAGTTTTATTATTACTATTTGTTATTCATACAAACGCAACATAAGAAATTCCCATGACTGTGGTATTTGGGTAATACCGGAAAAATGAAATTCGAGACCGAATCCATTGTTGTTTCTGCATTATGGATAGTATTGCCGTCATCAGAAATCTGTGGTTTGGATATATGCTTACGTATCCCTAAATATTTTACGTCATCAACAAACTCAGCTCCTTCATCAACATTCTCCATTAAAGTCATCTCTATGTACTGAATCCTTAAAATTTTTCGCTACCAAACTTCTTAGTCATTTCCAGGTATCTCCAATAACCGTGAAGAGGTCAACTTTGATATCTTTCTCTTCTATTTCCTCTTTAGGTACAGCTGTGTTGATGCCTTATAATATTACAGTCTGCATCATGTGTGGCCTAACAAAAAAGGTCATTCTGGTCAATAACGACTTGTAATCCATTTCTGCGGTCGACTTTTTCATTCCATTGCCTCTCTTAATAAGATTACCTATCCTATCATATAAGCCTTCATCGCGTTCATCATTACCCACAGCACCCAATTCCCTAAGCTATTAACTAACCTGTGTTGCGGCGCTTTATCATAATAGCCCTCCCCTCCTCTCCGTCACTCTCATCCCCTCAGTCCTGCACCAACACAGTTAATTACATCGTGATATAAACTCCTCTGCGTTTAGCACACAATTGAATTTTTATAGATTATTTTGATGTTAAATTTAGATGTAACAGTATTATGTTGTGTGTATTTGTCTTTGATTATTTAATTACTAACATTATTTTTAAGTGTGCCTACTGACAAAATTATAGATATTTGTGTCTGAAGTAAATACATTGAAATGAATTGAATACAAAATGCCTGCATTGTTGAAGAATACATTGCGTTAAAGGACTTGGTGCAGCGCATTTGTTGAGCTGGGTAACACATTTGTTGAGTTGGACGACACATTTGTTTGTTTGCACTGCACATTTGCGGAACTTATGTGGCAGAATTGTTTGGAAATTTCCTAACGTTCCTGTATGATTGTGACGATTTTTGCTGTGATATCGAACTCTGGTTTGTGTTTTAGCAATATTGTTCGAAGTATATTTTGGACTAATATGTCTGGGTATGTAATTCTTAAAGTTTTATTTAAATGTTGTTATTCCAGGTGAGTGCGGTCATCATCTACCTAGTCTTTTCCCAACAAAGTTGGGATCGGCTTCCAGTCTATACGGATGCAGGTTAGTATTCAGTATTTTACATAAAGCGATCTAACTTCCACAACCCAGTTAGTACTGGGTAATACGATACCCCTTGGTAAGACTGGTTGGCAGACTTTAGGGCCACTACTGACTAATTACTGTAACGACTGAAAAAGATCTACTTTATATGACAGCCGAGACCGACGACGGCATAACGTGCTTTCCGAGGCGCGGAGAAAACTCGGTATGTAATGGATGGTAACCCATCCACGGACTACCCGTGTGCTTGTTTTTATTACACCACAACCTTCTGTCTGTCTGTCAAGAATATTTAATCAAGCGATTAATTCTTTATCGGATTGTAACTCAAATCTTGAATACCAGCTTCGTAGCCATATTTGCTTAGAGGCTGGTCTGCTCATATACTACGAGTATATGAGAAATATTTGTACGTCATAAATACATACAAATAAAATCTTCTACTGGATAAATAAAATAATAGTGTTACATTAGTTTCGGTCGATAAGAAAGGTAAATAATACTGGTCACTTTTATATTTAGAACCCATTTAGTTACGCTATTGTTTAAGAATTCGCGAAACAGTCTAGAATGGCACGTGCAGAACAATCTGTAGTCAGAGATCAGGGGGCCTAAAATGTCCGCATCTGCAAAATCCTAATAGAATAATAATATGAATTACGTTACAATTCGTAAAATGGTCACATAATCAGATCATATTATGAATTGTCACTTGACCGTTTGCTCTCTGGTCTTTTAAAGGCCACACTAAGCCATGGGCATCTTAAGCCAATAGTAATCCCCTACTGAACAGTTGGATACATTGTGTGAAGATGATCATCATCAGCCTAACCTTTTCCCAACTTACAGATATATGAAGTAGAAGAAGCAACATGCTGCGAGTCTGCGACGATTCAATTTGGATAAGGTCAAGATTATAGTCAGGGTTACAGCTATCTAAAGAAACCAAGTGGCAGTGGACAGGGCACAATGCTCGCAGAACGGATGGCCGATGGGGCCAAGAAAAGTTCTGGAGTGGCGACCGCGAACCGGAAGACGCTGCGTTGGAAGGCCTCCCACTAGGTGGACCGATGACCTGGTGAAGGTTGCAGGGATCCGCTGGATGCGAGTCGCACGGGACCGGTCAATGTGGCGACACTTGGGGGAGGCCTATGTCCAGCAGTGGACGTCTTTCGGCTGAAATGATGATGCTGATGATGAAAAAAACCAAAACGACCAAACCTATTCATCTCCATAACACGTTGATCTTTCCAGAAATAAACATCTGACAGTCACCAGTAAGTTTGACCCTAACAGAAAATAAACAGGTGTGTCTACACCAGCAATTGCAGCTCACGCTCCAACCGCAGTGGAAAGTGGAAAGCACACCGCCATTACAAATTCACCGCGTGTTTCCAAATGGTTGGATCTTGAACTTGGCGCGTTATCTGCTGCTGTTGGCGTAATGGCATCTTTGAATATTAATGCTGGTGATAATGTACTGGTTTCTTCTTTTTGTTCTGTTGTTATCAAGGTTCAATGCTTTGTAGTGTTTCAAGGTTATTAGACAGTTAACTAAACCAAAAAGTTATTTTTTTTAAAGATTCAGTAGTATTTTTTATTAGGTGTAATCTCTTAAGTAAATCTGAGTTATTACATCATAATTATTAATGATTACTTTACTATCAAAAAAATAACTGTTTTTCTATTTTGCAACAAGTGGAATATTTCGTTACTTCAGACATTTCTTATTAATCAATAATCACTATGGATGCATTTTTTTATTGACAGAATGTTCTGTTTTCTTACTAGTAAACTGTCGCACTTGACTGTTTTGTAAACTGTTCTTATTGGAATAAAACCTTGCTCAATACTAACCAGACATGACAAAATAAACACCGTAAATCGCCTACAACACACGCCAATCTTCTTAACCACCGTGATTGAATTCTAACGATCAATCGATTATTATCCATTCGACTGCTCCGTAATCGATTAGAGTATCGTAATTAGATCGATTATTACATTAATCGTCTATTATCCCTCCATATCCATCCATCCCTTAATCAAGAGCTTATTGTTTGACATAATTGGTGTCTTTGGCAATCATGGACAAAGACCTGCGGTTGCATTGTGGTCTTAGTCTGGACTGAACGATATTGACGAATTTGAAATTAGTATTGAAACTCGATATTATTGAAGTGGTTATTTAAGTTCGTTTGACAAGCTAATTAGTAGGAACTTTTGAATGGACAAGACTTCAAGACTCTTACTTAAAGTTATTAATACTTTTTGACAAAATATTAAACAAAGGGGTAATTGTGTTACACACTCGCATTCTCAATGCTGTTCATTTTGTCAGTTCTCATACACTGATTGCGTTTTTGCGTCAAGAGGCGATTTTTTTAAACATAGGAATCAGTACTTCCTGTGAATCACGAGTTTCATCAATATCCTTCGGAATGTCATAGAGAAGTACGTTATACAATTGAGGTGTAGGTTAAAAGCATAGAGCTATAATATGGTATTACAGATTAATCTAGATTACACTCTGAACACAAACAAATTTAGCCACTAGCGATAAACTCTGCAGATTTGGGTCGCAAACATTGGGAAGTAACGAATGAATAATGAATGACGTGAAATCAATTTTTCACCCACATTCACAAGCCTATACAATCAATGGTGGACTTCAATGGGAACGTCATTTGGCACACCTCGCATATCGGGCCACATCGGAGCAGATCGGAGTGAACCGGGGAGTGACGCGTGGGAAGCAGTTGATGCACAATGAGAGGCAGGCCATTGTATGAAAATGTGCTATACACTAGCGTATAGATCTCGGTTTGCTTGCATTTTTGGACAACCGACAAAATCACAATAGACAATGCTGCTACTAATAAACCAACAATTTTTGGTTCATCATCATCATTTTGTGGATTCTTTCCTGGTCTGCACGACACAAATATTGACATTACTCTAATAGTGTAAACATATACATATATTGTTGGAAGTATGCATCTGTAATGATGATGATGAAGATGACAATGAAAACACAATTAAACGTAAAATGCTTGTTTTCAATAACATGGATATGACCCATAGTGAAAAAAAGCAAAATAATGATGTTTAATTCCCAACACAGAGCAAGCATGAATACGATGGCGAGAGTGTGAAGAGATTTAACTTCATTTAAAAGTTACGGGTTCATAGTTGCCGCCAGGAAATTATCATGGGACCGTTTGAACCTATAAACTTAACCACGCGCGTGGGAGAAGTTTTAATTTTTAACACCGTCCAGGTTTGGAGTTTACATCTTGTTACAACACAAACGGACCAGTCTTACCAAAGGGTGAGTGAGTCACCCTTTTTTATGACTGGTCCGAGAGCCGTGTCAACCAGTAACTGGATTGTGGAGGTCAGATAGACAGTCGCTTCGAGTAAAATACTGGTATTCAACCGACCCCAACATAGTTGGGAATAGGCAGATGATGATGACAAACAAACGTACATTATAAGTCTTTTTTATAATAACAGTGCAAATGACTGATCAATGATAATGAGCAGACAAGTCTTTTGTACTAAGTTTTTTGCAGTCCTTGACAAATATGGTAAAGAAACCGATTGAAGATCACAATGCAATGTAGGCAATGACTTTGGTCTTGGAAAATATGTCATCAGTTCAATTGTTTCACGATTCTTGCGAATTGACGGTATTGAATGGCGATAATGATATAATTGGTCCGATAAAGAATGTTCATAGAAATCGATGATAGATATCATATACCTGCTTTTGTTCTGGTTAGAAGATAGGATTGTAAAAAGAGGATTTTTTCCTATTCTACAAGAACAGCGACTCTTAAAGACAGTGATTCAAAATGGTACAATACTTCTTTTTTTAACAGGATGTTATAGAAAGGTGTGGTCATATTCAAGGATATAGTCACAAACCACCAAATTGATTATCGTTCTATACGGGACCATCATCGAAATCGCGAAAATATACGTTCGGATACATTCTGTATAGGTAGGACGTTTAGAGAGATAAAAAAGAAGATGCAGCTAAAAGAAACGTAAATGCAAAAGTATGAATAAACAATACATTTCATCAAAAATCTAGAGATAATAAAATCTCAATTTCAGATAACAGCTTGGTAACTCACCTCAATTTAGGCATTGACCTTTAAATAAATTCCATCTCTAACAGGTTTTTATTTAAACACTTCCTGTCCTACCTGTTTCAATCTAATGACCTAAATCCAGATCATTTCTAGTCCAAACTGAAATCCTTCCTTTATTTAGATTGTTAACCTTTACAATATAATTATGAAGATTAGGGCAATTGGTGTCATCCCTAAAAATTGTCGTGGGTGGAGCTAATTTGATATGATGAGGGATACATATCTGACTACTCATTAAATGTAATGGTCGTTTTCTCAAACACTGGGTTACAATTGAATGAATGCCTGAATATAATTATGGCACTGTACGAATTTCAACATATGGTGTTGAGTCTAGCGTTGAAAATCGCACCGTTCGCTTTCATTGAATCTTTATTTGACACCCGTATTATTATGACTTGATCTATAACTAAACCCTGATCATCAAAATCTTCTTTTGAGCCTTAAACTGGTACTTAAGATACAAGAAAACGAATGCATTTCGATTATTTTACAACATTATCGATATAAGGTAGATCTCTTATCTGGTTAATTCATTCAACATTCTTAATATCTTCTTCAAATGCTTTAGTCCCACAACATACAAATCCCCTTTACTATGTACCCACCTCTCAACAATAAAACGTTTAGTTATTCGTCTACCTGTCCGTACGTTCGCAGGTTGGCGCAGAGGCACGGGAAGTAGGGTCGGGATGATCGCCGGTACCACCTGACGCGAAGACCCGTATTATTAGTTGTGGGGTCGGCTGGTCGGCTTGTTACTGTTTTATTTATATTTACGGTCCCTTCTTCTTGAGGGGAGGTGAATTTTTCAAGTGATGGAGGTTAAGTTAGATTGAAGATATCAGCTGTGTGGATACCTTTACCTAGCACTGGCTAGGGCTATTTATGACTTAGAATACTTTAATTTGATAGTAACGCGAAAAGTTATGAGAAAAGAGAAGTTAGTAACTTTAGTCGAGAAAACAAAGACGTGAAAAGACCCACACCACACAGTATGGATTACTTACAGGCTTAAATCAGAGATCATGACCAAATTACAATTTAGAGGTACGAAGAACAGGGTGGAAACATCCTCATCTTCCGTCGGGCTGTTGATGCTTATACATCCGAATCTCGCGGATAATTACTTTGTTTACCCGGTGCGCGATGTAGAATTTTTGCGCAACGTCAAGTATGATGATGCATATTTCATTGTTATGCAACATTGAAATATGCATCATATAGAAACAACAATAATAACAAACTACATTTCTACAATCAGTTGTAAAAATAAACAATAACAACAAATACTACCTCAGCACATTCAATTACTATAACACCAATAGTAAATAACCACATAATGCGAAGTAAGAACATGTGAGTCCTATAGTACCTCCTCCTGGTACTGAGGTACGTCTAACAGTAAACAAGCGTCAGGTTATACCCGATGATGGTATAGAGTTACAAGTTAGCGTCAAGTGACTGGAGGTAAATTGAGATCGTTCTCACGGTAAGAGACAGGTTCGGTTTCCAACTGACAGAAGGTGGCAGTTTTATTTTAGGCTGATAGTTTAGAAATCCACGGCCAAAATTAGCAAATCCAGAGAGAAAACATAAAGATGATATACGGTCAGCATTAAAGATGATGGCGAAGTAAATAATGTATTGAATTGACATATGTCTGCTACCGAAGCATTCCTGTAAATTCTAATGAAAATACACTACAAAAATCTAGGCACTATAAAGATAATAGATTTATTAAGTTCGTAATTAAAAGAAACATATACGTGGTTAATTCGAAACCAGAAGTTGTATTCAGATGGTTCAATGTTTAAATTAAAAGGTTATTCAAAACAATTCAGATTACATAATAATTGTAATCGAAGAACAAAAGATGAGAAATGAAATGAAACGCTTTATATTAATTCGATTTCATTTCGTCATCGATTTGGCCATAAAATTACAAGGCTCATGCAACAATCAATATTCATGTTCAAATTCAATATCCAAGCAATTATTACGTCTGTTTTAATAGAAAAAATGCGGCACAAATTATAGATTCTTGAAGTGTTTCGTAGTTTCGAAACAATAGTTCATATGCAATGCCGAAGAAAAGTTTAGAAAGTGCTCGAATTAATTCTTCAAACACGTTCACTTTCTTCGTATCTCGCGCAGACGCATCCAACGCTAAACTATTACATTTTACATGTTAATTAACATCTAAATTTACGTGTTCTTGTGAATTCATGTAATACTTTCTTTTACTGTTATCTTTTACGGACTATCGGAAAGACATTATCTGGTAGAAAGTCGTTAAGTATGGACTACATTTTATTAGACCTAATAATAAACCCTGTGGTAAACTGAAGCTCTGTTATTGCTTCTCTTCCTTGTGCTTAACATTACATAAACATCGTAACACTAATAAATCTAGGTGACTGTTATAACTTGGTAGAAAGTTTAGAACTGCATAATTTGGCCTCAATACAGTATGGTAGTCTACTGCTTGTACTCCTTGTACAAGGGACATAGCAAGGCAAAACCCTTTCTAACACGTATAGGGTAACTTACTGAACAATTCTTTTAGAAATCATCCTCTTTATGATTCCCATGACCAAACAATCTTTGATCTAACAACTAACTCTTAAACCAATACAGCTAACTATTAACTATTTTCCCTTCCCAGCGTTAACTAAAACAAACACTCTCAAATTATAGTGATCGAAGCCATTGAATCTCTCCCGCCAGATAAACAACGGCTGTCACCTCATAATATTTATGTTAGCGCTATAAGAATACATGAAAACAAACAATTAGTATTATACAACTTGATATAAATGACCACACAGAAGTGACTGGTAGGAGTGGTAGGCATAATCTGTAGGCAACATTAAAGTTATTAATTTAATATCCTTTATGGATTCAGAGGAGTTAATAATATTCATATTGAATGCACGATTTCAAAGGGTTTAAAACATGATTAGTTTTTTTTACTTGTGGACTACCTTACGTCAATATAGTGGGAGATAGATCCCATGGATGTGAATGATGGTGTGACGGTTGATAGGGAAGAATGCAAGGCAGAAAACCATCGACCTCAAGTAAAATGGGACAAGGGTGGGAGGATGAACACGTTTTACAAATGTAGATGCTACTGTAAAGTGGTTTAATTAGAAATTGATAATTGGACTTAAAATAAAAATATTTTCTTTTTATGTTGTACTGTTATGACGTTCAGTCAAAAATATACCTCTACAACATAAATATGAGATTTCAGAACAGTAATTCTCATTTTTGAATGTGTTTCGACAGTGACTTAAAGATCTGAATTCTACTACCCAACCTAATATTAAGTTTCTCTCAATTGAATTTTTCTGTATCTACTAAATCTTTCGTCACATACACTTCTTTTATTTCCTCCCTTGAAATGCGTGAAGCAGGTCTCTCTCACTTTCACAGTTCACCTCTTAACATTTAATCTTATTTTAACAGTTTCCACGGTGGCTTATGCAAGGTAGTTTGTCAGCTGACATTTTCTTACGGATGCTGGATGTTGTAAAAGCGTATAAAACTTGGTTCAGAGAAACCGTTTGCGCGATTGCAAGATATCACTGGTGCTGTCATTAGAGTCAATGAACATTGTAAATGAAATGAGTTTGTATTTTTAAATTTGTTTAAATTATTAGTTTTATGACGAAAATACTTCCGTCTGGATTACGACTGGGACTAGTCCTTGCTTAGTTATAGTGCTGTTTAGTTCTCTTGGCATGTGGTCATAATCAGAACTAGCAACGCCATCTTGTATTTCAATATTTCCCCATTATTTGCCTAGCCTTTTCCCAACTATGTTGGAGTCGGCTTCCTGTCTAGCTGGATGAAACTGAATACCAGTACTTTATATGGTGCCTATCTGACCTCCACAACCCAGTTAGTACTGGGTAATTCGATACCCCTCGGTCGGACTTGCGGGCCATAGGTATTACCTGTAACGACTGTCAAAGGTAGATCTTGAATGTGGTTATATAATTCATTCAACATTCTTAATATCTTCAGAAAGAGCTCCACCAATTTCTAGAGACAATTTCGTAAAAATATTTGTTTGCCAACTGCGCTCTCCTAACAATGTCATTCAAGCAATAGAATCGTAGCATGTCCGACTTCGCATCACTGTCAAATTCACAGCCATCTTTAGTCCTAATTCAGTTGGGTTGTTGATACCGACAAGTCTGTCAAAATAGAGTGATATTTACTCTCGTAAAAGTTGATATTACGTAGCTGCTGTCAAAGGTAAAACAACTGAAAAAGAACTGTAGTCAAAACTATAAAACTACGCACAAGATTGAGTCTTTGTGTTAAAACAGAAAAAACAGTCATGATGTAATGTTATGTCAAAGCACCACCAGTCATACTGTGTTATTTAATAACATCCTCAGCAGTTATGACTAAGGAGTTCTATGCTTTCTAAAAAGGTACATTTTGTTTTACATTTCCACAGTACACCTTGTAGTCCTCGCCTTTCCCTTTCTGAATAAGTTAGATTCCTACACGATGTATTTTGGCATCGTTTCAAACCACGTGTGGTGTACGGAGAGTGTATCGAACTGGTGACAGCAATTTATTGGTGTTTGTATTATCTAGTATTCTCCTTTTCTTCGTGGTGTCACTGGCCCAACAATATCTCAGATTTTGCTAGCCAATGCAAAACTAAGCCAATTCCATGACGTCATCGGTTGCAGTGCATATTTCGGGGCACAGGGAGGCATGTTAGAAAGATGAACACAGTATTATCTAGTTTATTATAAAAAGTTACTAAGTTGTTGTATTG
The DNA here is from genome assembly GCA_905163415.1 of Noctua fimbriata. NCBI lineage: Eukaryota > Metazoa > Arthropoda > Insecta > Lepidoptera > Noctuidae > Noctua > Noctua fimbriata. Next base: position 2,339,293 of record LR990933.1, on the reverse strand, counting down.
GAAAGAGTAGTATTTTATAAGATTGATAACAAAAAGTTACTAATGGATCCATTGATATAGGTATATGAAGAGGCTAGATGCGGAAGACAACCTGTAAGTCACGACTGTGAAACAACGATTGTTTGAGTTAATAAGGTACAAACATAGGTTATAGATTAGGCATAGGTTTTATGCGGGGTTAGAGAGCAGACACTCTTCTCAATGTGAACAACAAAAAATTCAAAATGTGAAAAAACAATCAATGTGACGCCCTCAGTACGGGGAGGGCACATCTTCTGCTTACCAAAACATCAATTAATATATTTAGTACCTACAAACATGGTATGCCAAGCCCATTTCAGCAGCAACATGCATCTCAGACTAACATCTTCCATTCTACACGCAACAATGTAAGTTGTAACTGACAGCAATACGTATAGCGGCCATCTTGGAAACTTTAACAGTCTCTTACCTTACAGGAACTGCAACGTCATTAGTTATTAGGAACTAACTAGCGTTTAATATTAGCTTTCTAAGTTATAACTTTAAGTTATGGTTGTTGGGGAGAAAATATGGATAGTATGTATGGACTGCACGCAAATTATTATAAAATAACGCTTGCATCTGAGTTTGATAAATGCAAGCCAAGTTCGCGCATTCGCTCTGAAGGATGTCGTTGATTGATAAAATTAATTTTGATTGGAGAAACTAGCTAATTAGATTATAACATCATGGCTGTAGTCTCCGAATGGTAAGGTAGAGGTATACTTCCAACAGTATGTCCATATTTCGCCAGTTATACTGCAATATTTTTATTCATATGTTATGATTCTAACCTCAAACCAAATCGAACACAGTAATAATTTTCCTGTCTTTATTCCAACCTATTAGGGTTCTTATTCACACTATCACAGTGTTTTTCATTCCTCTCTTGCTGTCTCATAGTTCACACATTCAAAAATTCTCAGAACTGTTTTGGAAATACACGAAATTACGTGACCAGGAAAACTCTTTTCTAAACCAGTACTACGGAGTTTCCTTCCTCTCCCAAACAAGGCGTACGCCACAAATCTTCCTCCTTACCTATCAATAAACTACTAACTCCAACTAATATTAAAAGCTCGCAAACATAAAAACTCTCCAAGAATAATGAGCCAGTTCTGAAACTTGGCCAATATAAGGGCAAACGATACTTGGCCAATAAGGCCAGACGATAAATAACGCACGACGCTTAGAAAAGTGTTATTAAGGCTCCGTCGCCTTAAATATTCTTGGCATTACTCAAGATTAGGGTTGGTGTTGCCAGTTTTGTATTATGTTTTTTTTGGGGTGTAAACACTGAGGACATTTTTGGTGAGAAGTGGTGCTGATAAAATTCTTGTAAAGTAGAGAAACTGTGAAAGAGGTGTTTTATAAGTTGCAAATACTTCTAAATCATTATTGAGTATTTCAAGTTCAAAATTGAGAATAAAGCAGTCAAATTCATTACAACTATTTACACCTACTACCTATTCGAGCATTTACAGACAAATTTTCAAGAAGTTCTTAAAACCTAGATTCCTATGAACAATATGTACATTATTCTGAGTTCACTCGTTCAAATTCTGAGCTACCGTAATCTACATATGATTTTGGGCTGACAAAGCTGCGCGCTTATGATGTTGTGCACGGAAAACATTTGCCTTGTAAAGCGAAATTCATGAATAAATCACCATGGTAAAGGATTAATATCTATTCCTCTTATAAAAAGAACACTGAAACTGTGAACCTATTGGTAGAGCGCATCTGGATTCAGGACAGAGGTGAAAAAAACTTACCAAAAAGATTTTAGAATGTATTAAAACTATACATTCAATATGGCGTCTACGTCACGGATGGGAAACAAGTGCATGACCGCAGGATGGTAATTAGTCACCGCGTCAGACCCGTTGCTATTCTAGAGATGAAATAGATGTGTCTCATATCATCATCATCATCACCTGCCTAGCCTTTTCCCAACTATGTTGGGGTCGGCTTCCAGTCTAACCGGATGCAGCTGAATACCAGTATTTTACATGGAGCGACTGCCTATCTGACCACAACCCAGTTAGTACTAATAGTAAAGTACCAGGTAATACGAAATCCCTTGGTAAGACTGGTTGTCATACTTTTTGGGCCACTTCACTATCTAACGACTGTCAAAGATCTACAAATGACACCTGGGACCAACGGCTTAACGTGCTTTCCGAGGCACGGAGGATGTGTCTCATAATCAGACTGTAATGTCCCCACTGCTGGGATACTAGATTCCTCTCTGCGTGTGGGTCATAATCAACCACGTGAGTCCAGTGCCTCTTGGTAGATGTCTCAAATCTGTCATTTCTCTATAAATACACCTGCACCCTGAAACTGGAACACCAAGCAACAGAAATAAGAATGGTGACAGTACTTTCCTAGACGAACTCCTTCACAAATAGCTTCATTTCTATACGAGAGGACTAACGAATGAATGCAACTGTCTGTCTTTAAAAGCCTACTCATCATCCTCATCATCTTCCTGACCTTGACCTTGTATTTGGGGTCGGCACACAACGTTTTCTTCTTCCATTCTCCCCTGTCAGACGTCACGACATTTACTCCTTTCACATTCATATCATTACTCAACCTATCCATCATATCTTCCTCAAAAGTCTACTATCATCCAAAAAGTAAAAACAGGAACCGCCAGCCCTATCTGAGACGGATTAGGCAACGTTCACAGGCACGCTGCAAACAGCTCTTATCGGTCGTCACGAGATACTTGACTTATTAGTCACTTAGTTTGTTTTACTAGGGTATAGTGTACCTGCGGCCTTACTTGCTTACAACTACATAATACAAGGGAAGGTAAGGGCAAGGTGACGGAAGACATGACTAATTCGGAGAGTTTGTATGACTCACTTTTATCTAGGGTTGTTGTTATTGAGGAAATGTCTCATATTCTACCTGTATTCTTGTGGTATTAAACTTTTGAACGCCATTGTCTCATATACGTAAAAGAAAGCACGTGCCCTGTACGCCAAACGACACTCAACGACAAAATGTTAGGTGAAATTTTGACTTTGTGGAGGGCATGCGCGTGCGTTTATGCTTTGGCTTTCAAAATGTTAACTAATTTTCGCAAAGTCTGAGGTCACTCACTAACAAAGTCTTGGTACGATTGCTTTGGACTGTAAGAATTTTGGACTTGCTTTGCTATTTCAATACGGCTCAACATTTTTGGCCAGTTAGTAATAATAGAAGAATTGTATGTAGTTTCCAAACAGCTGTTATCTGGAGTTTAACCGGTTCTTAGTCACCCTGTTTAAACAACACAGACGTTGTAAATTATAACATTGTGTTGGTAGGGATAAGAAAGATAAGTAAAACGGTTATTTATACTTAAAGATTTACAAACTCTGGTTGCTATTGCTAAGATAAAGCCAAGTTATAACATTTATTTTATTATTGAAAAGAATTCCTAGTAACCAGTACGCTCTAAGTCATAACTGCACCAATAAATCAGGACTAGGACTACGATTAAACTAGAGAACTTTCTCTAAAAAAGAACACTATTTAAAAACTAACTATCTCTAATTCAAAGTCCTGTTACAATATCAATAACACTGGTATACCGGTACACAACAATAAAACAAAAAACGATTCAAATCCACGTGGACATAACGTGGAAACCCCTAACGAAATTCCCACAAAATATTTGGCAAGCCTTTAAAAAAAATGGAGTAACAAAAGAGGTCTACTCGAAATTCGAAATATAAACACAGTTCGAATTCGAATACCGACCGATTTTGGACGCGGAAAAAATGCAGGTAACAAATTATGGGTGACGTAAGCGGGACCGAAGTCCGGAGTCCAGAATAACGTGGTTGTTTCTTTTTTTTTTTGTTGTTTTGAGGCAAAGGAAATTGCTGGTTTAATTGTTTTTGAATATGATGGAGGCTTTGTTATGATGTATGTTGTTGAATGCTTGTATAATATTTTTTTTTTATTTCAGGAATTTGTTTACCAGAATAAATTGTTTTATGCTTATTATATTCTTTGTTATTTCTGAAGTTCATCCACCTTTTCAAATTAAACTATAAACTAGTGAAATGGAGAACCTACAGAAACATATCACGATTTAAATGTATCTTTCTCAACTAGGCACATCCCTATTCATTGCATAATTCGTAAAATATTTAATTATCATAAATTCAGTAACTTTTCTTACACAACACGAATCAAATAAACATACAGTAACTAAATTATTTCCAACACGTCGAGACTTCCCACATTAACGCTAATAGAACTGCCACATTATAAAATTATGTTCATATTTAGTTGTAATGATAATTTCATCTGCCAACGGAGGTATTTCAAAATGGCTGGATCACGCATGCCCGGCCCATCAAGGCTTTCGAGTAATGGGAATGGACATTACGAGAGAATACCATAAATTCTCCCGGGCCATCCGTTTTAGGGTTCCGTCCGTGATCAGCTTATTTGAATAAGCCACTTATGGGATAAAGCTTAAGCTTAATTACAATCCCATGGGAGGACCGCGGTGTTGTTTGTTAGTTTTGTTACTTTTACTTTAAATAAAACCATGAATTCTAGAATGAGTTTCAATATTAACTCGGAAGGCCAATTTTATTTATTCATACGAAAATTTATTTTTTTAGTGTGTTTTTGAGTCGTGTATAATCACTTGAATCAATAATTGCGACGTAGTAATTGATTAAAATGGCTAAAGAGCTTTTCAATTCGACTATAAATTTCATCTCTCATTATTATCAACTAGCACTTCACCCGCGACTATGTCCGCAAAAATTGGGATAGCTTGGCTAATTTGCATGATATTAATAATTATAATTTATAGTCTATAGCACCCACGAATAAAGTAGCTTTCTGCCAGTGAAAGAATTTTTAGAATTGGATCATTCGTTCCGGAGATTATTCCCTACATACAAACTTACAATACCTCTGTATAACATTAGTATCTTTATCTTTAATTCATATAAAACATCACATATCTTGTACTCTTTCCACATCATATTCAAAAAGAAGTAAAGATATCTTCAAATACACTCCCATAAGGAACACTCAAAAACCGAACCTTTTTTTTCAAATACCTCGGTTGCCGGTAATCGTGACTTACGGTTCAAAACGAAAGCTTTGAGAATTTACCTTAACTTAGCGTCACCTTATTTTATGTAATTCTATTTTGTAAGCGTACACTGGACGTTTAAAAATTAGTAAGCTATGTAGTTGGTATAGCAGTAGATAAGGTTCAAGAGGATTATTATGGGAGACTTGTTCAGAAACTCAGTAGCAGGTGGTGAAGAATTGAAGATCAATGATTTTGTGTTATGAATTATGATTTTTAATCAACAATTATTTTTTTAAAGACTTAATTAATAGACTGTATTTTTAAATGATAATTTTTTTTGAGATGGTGAACACTACTAACTTATGATCCTTAAAATGTTACTGAATACAAGGTGGAAGGGACACCGTCGCTATAACGGTGACCACGTATTCAGTACATTACATTACTCTGAACCGGGGCCATATACAAATTTTTCGTCGGTAACTAAAAAAAAAACAGCTGTTTCCTACAATACTGAAATACCTACACGGTCAAAATGTATGGAACAGCAGATTTTTTTAAAATTACCGATGAAATGTTTCTACGGGGGGTGGGGGAGGGTCAGAATTATGTACGGAACCTTTTAGCGTCGGTGTAAAATAAACTGACATTTTATAACTGAAACTGATATAAAAAAAATCTCGACAAAACATCAAACCGTTTTGATTTGATTAAACACAGTAAATAAACAAAATTCTTTAGGATGACGCCGTATATTGACTGACGATTAAAACTTCTAACATATCAAAAGTAAACTCAAATATCTACAATAAATAAGTGATATAAAAGGTGTTATCTAAAAAATCTGAAGTATCTGTATGCTTAACTTGCTAGTAATCGGTTAAAAGCATAGATAACGCACGTTATTTGTCGGTTAACTCACAAAAAACGGTTCCAGTTAAGTACGGCTTAAGTAGTAACGGATTTGGAGATGCTTACTTTTACAAAATACTTTCTATTAAGTAAATGAGATAGTTGAGTTTTTACACTGTGGGATTGTGATTGATTTGTTGGAAGTTTATTGATTGTATATAAATAATGATATTGTAGATAAATATTATTTAATTGTGATCACATTAATTCTTTTCTCAAAAAAATAGGTGAAGTGTGTACTTGTACTGAGATCTAGCGATTTATTAAATGATTTTAAACGTAGAAATAAAACGCTCGGTAACTGCGATGAAGTGAACGTGTCTTACTGATACTGTTAGCCTGAGTCATCCCACAGCTGGGCAAAGGCCTCTCTCCATGACTTCCAAATTCTTTGATCTAAAGCCAATGTGGACCACTGGTCGTTAGTCTTGTCCAGCTCGTCCCGCCATCTCCTGCGAGGTCTACCGCGTCGCCTTCTAGCTGTGTCAGGGCTCCACATCGTGGTTATTTTGGCCCACAGCTCGTCACGCATGCGGCAGACATGGCCAGCCCAGTCCCACTTTAGCTTAGCGTCTTTTTGAGCAACGTCAGTAATTTGTGTAAAACGTGTCTTGTAATTTTTTTTAACATTATCTGTTGTTACGACCAACGAAGTAATTTTTAATTAATTGATTTAGAATGGATGAAGAATTAACGACTGTCTTAACCAAATCGGTCATCATCATCATCTGCCTAGCCTTTTCCCAACTATATTCGTAGGTCGACTTCCAGTCTAACCGGATGCAGCTGAATACCAGTAATTTACATGGAGCTCCACAACCCAGTTAGTACTGGGTAATACGATACCCCTTCACCAAATCGGTATGCCGTAATAATTCATCAATACTATAAAAATAGTAACTTTATGTATCTTCTGCCCTAGTGTAAAAGCTAGTGGCTGTCATCAGCTTATCATTCAATCAGTCGTAAAATACTCGCGAGGGAAAAGGAAGGCGCTGGTTTGGAATCTAAACTCGAAATAATTATACAGGGTGCCTGTTTAGATTCCAAAACACAACTTGTAGTGAAGTTTTTTGAATTTAACATTTCTGGAAGATTTTTTAATAGCGCATGTTGCTGTCTACTAACTTATGAAGGTACTGACTACTGATTAATTTGATAAAGTGTGAAAACTATTAATTTCATGGGTATCAGCACACAAAATGGAGAAATCTAAAGTAAAAATCATGACAAACTTGAAGCTGCTCCAAATTGAAACTTTGTTCGCGTCTAAGCAATGTTATTTTTTATAATAATTGGAATCTTGATTAATACTATTAAATAAACCATTTCACACTTACTGAAATTCTTTACGAGCTGCAAAATGTGCATTCCATAAACTTAAAAACAGAGCTCACTCAATCAAAACAAAGCGAATTTCACGTCCCTTATTTTTCAATTACACAACACAAAACAAGACAGACGACAATATCCGTTTTATTATATATTATACACGAAACGGCATCCATAACAGTCGTTTCCACAAAGGAAATTTGTATCAAAACTTGTCATTGTTCAAGCCTTCGCTGTGACGACGTTTCTTAAGAGAACCGGCCCGTTTTCATAACTTCACGTCGGCATCCTAGCAGTAATATTTGAGCAAAATGAATTTTATCTATAAAGGGATAAAGTTGATTATGTCAGCCAACGTTTTCTGAGATAGGTCGTTATGGAACGGAGCCAGGAGACAATGGGAGTGCTCAGTATTCGAGTGCTGTGCGTGTTTCCCGCGATATCGCGTTAATATTCGTATTAGGTATCGGATTATGGCTAAGGAATTCGGATACGCATCGAGTAAACGTTTTTAAACGATGTTTTAACTGACACGGGGATATTTTGCGATGTTTCTCGATTGCCCCTTTTTGGGGTATTAGGTCGGCGGGTAATGTACTGAGGGCAATATGCTCCGGAAATATGATGTCGTTTTTATGAATTAAGTAGATGTTTTTTGCGGGAAGAGGGTATATAAACAGAGTGTTTACCCATCCAATTACGTAATGTTATTTTTGTGTGTGTTTTGAATATTTCGAACACTCTGTTTTGTTGTATTTCACAGTAACTGAATTGCAACATCAACGTAATTGATACGTGTTAATATAAAAATCCACAGGTAAGGGATTTAAAATATCAAATATAACAACTAAATATTAACAATAACTCGTCTACAATCTCACTGAGCGAATATCACGTCTTTAACTAGGAACAGTAACAACACGTATAGTTGACAATACGTTTCCCACGTCCGATAATTATCTAGCCAATGTCAAGTTGAAATGACGAAGAACTATCATTAGCTAACAATTCCTTCCGTAAAAATTTACGGATTGCAAAAAAAATCTACAGAATCGTAAAAAAATGTACGAAGTCGTAAAACTGTTGATGCTTACCACTTAAACAAAAGATTGCCGAGGCCTTTGCTTATTTTGAAAGATTGAAGAATTTGTATACAGTGTGTCATAACAACAAAAATATTTTTATTGTGGGTTATGATATTTCTTCATCGATTTAAATTTCTTCGATTTAAATGACAAGAAACGTCTAAATTATACGCAGTTCCCAATAACACTCTGTACACGAAGTGTAACGTACATACAGGCAAATTCTAGTGTTTTAGAACTAGGCAAGCTGTTTCAAGACCTAAGTACGGACAGAAAAAGGTCGTCTAAGCGACATTATATTACAAAAACCATATCTCCTGAAATATCTTAGGACCAAGTTTCAGGCTCATGTCATTTCTTTCCAGACTATTCCAGACATTCGTCTATAATAAAACTAAACTACCCCATCTTGTTAAATAGGTTAGGGAAATATAAAATAATGATCTCCAAAGAATATTATTACTAATGTAGATAGATATTGACACTGTGCGTCTTTTGAATTTTGAATTATATCTAAAAGCAATGGACAAAAGTGTTGTTGTACTGTCCGCAAACCGCAAATCAGTTGTAACAATTTGACATTGCCAGCACCTTTATGTCGTAGCAGTAAGGGCGATTCTCTTAATGCAAACCTTACCACGGACGTGCGGTTTTCTGTACATCTATAAAACGTATATACTAGATACATAAGGTCTGACACATCTTCACCGCATGGACCCGTAACTGCCACTGCTCTCAGCCTACATGACAAGGGTAAGAACACTACTCTAGGGAAATTACCATGATTAAAGTAAACCATAAAAGAAAATATAGGCAGAAACTATATTTAGGTACCCTCACAATGATGACAATTCTCATACGATAGGGGCGAACCCACTTGGGGAAAAACCAAATGAACAAATGACTGGAATAGACAACAAGTTTGTCAGACACTCTTTCAAAACAACAAAAAAAATCAAATAGGATTTCCGTAGACTATCGATTCTGGTCATGAGCATTTAAAAAAAACTCGCAGAACTCGATCTGTGGACCAAAAGATCGCTTCACACGCAACGACACGCGCGATCAAATCGCTCCAATATTAATAGATTCATAGTAAACGGTGAGAACGGACGATATACCGCTAGACACGGGTAAACTTACTGTAGAATGTGCGAGTGCTTGAAAATTTTACACGCTCGTGTAGCTCGAGAATATCGATTTGGTGTGGAATACAAAATAACATGATGAATACCAATAACTGATCTCGGAGAATATATCGAAGAACCAAATCGAAGAACTGAAGACAAGAGGCAGTTAGTCTAAGTTAATCACTACACCTTTCATTACAAATAACATATCAATCAAATGAAGTTGTTGAACTAACATACACGCACATAGCAAAACAGAACTAGTACAAAACCCAAATGATATAGATAATATTGAAGCAACTAATACAAAGAATCGTGTGAAAGGCGACTTAGCCGGCACACAAGCAGCTCTTATTACTCGTAATACTACCGGCCCCGCCTGAAGGCATCGTGTGTATCCGTCCTTAATGCACACTTTCTTGGGAAAGTTACAAAAAATAAAGTAGGTGTAAGAAGTTACAAACGAACTCCAGTAAGGATTAATAATGTAGACGCCTGCGGGTAAGAGATGGTTCTTAGAAATTTTGATGTGTTTCGTGCTGTATATAAGCTTTATTATGAGCCTGTTTCACGGTATCTAAGGTCTTCACATTTTTAAAGATTTTTTTGGAGGGGTTGATGAAAGCATTTGTAGTGGATGAAAAAAAAAGGTAAAGAATCGGGTGCTCAAGTGCAACTATGCCGTCGTCCATTAGAGGACTTTGTTGGTTTGATTGACAGAAATTGAATAAAACTGGGAAGACGATGCATTTCTGACTGAACTAAATTACCAAAGTGATTTAGATCTAAAAAAATATATTTACAATGAAGGATTTGAAACTCAAATGATTTATTTGTATTAAAACAAAAATTAGTTGTGATTCATTTGTCATGGATGGTAATGAATGACAATAAACACCCACACGGGATCCTAACAAGGCAATGAGTCTTTAATAATTGAGCAGGTACGTATTATTTGGGCCATCAATCAAATTCTTCGTAAAACTGCGGTGACTGCACTTTTATTACCTACATAGCGGTATATTATTTATAAGTCTCAAGTCATATTTACTTCATGGCTAATTATAAGAATGGCTTGACGTCACGTAGTCGATAATAAGCTGAATCCGTCACGTCACGATTTATTGGAATCTTTGGCGTTCCAGTTTGAAGTCAAATGACTTTCTATATGAAGAAACTCATCGATGCAGTTTTTGGTTTCAATAAAATCATATTCGATTAATGCTATGAGGAGTCGATGCTCCAAAGGCTATTATTTAGTGATTTTAAGATTCACTTTTAAAGATATGACATTTCCATTATCTCTCTGGTACAAATTGTACTGGACCAGTATCTTACGATGCTGAATTGAATTGTTAGCTAACATAAAACATAGGTTGCGGAGATCCGCTGGATGCGAGTCGCACGGGACCGGTCAATGTGGCGGCACTTGGAGGAGGCCTATGTCTAGCAGTGGACTTCTTTCCGGTTAAAATGATGATGATGTTAAAACATAGACGACTAGGTAGGTATAAAATGATATAGCATTATTATTTTGACAAATAGAAAGTTAACGGTTTTTAAGCAAACACATTTTAAGAGATAAATAACGCTTTTACTTTTACACTAGTAATTAATTAGACGCACATAATGGTCAAAACATTATAAATTCTGAAACTGACTGGTAATTCAAAATAAATTTTTGAAGAAGGCGAACAAAACCAAGTCAACGAACTCAAAAGAACTATACGCAAAAACGATTAACAGAAACCATGAGAAAGAAAAATATAAAGAAGCAATTGTAGAATTTAATAGAGAAACAATTATAGATAATTTCATTAAAATTACAACGATTACTGAAGAGAGAGAATTCCACTAGCAATTGTTAGTAAATCTGGGACACTACGGAGTACTGCCGGCTCACATGGGCTGGGAAATACCTGTTCAATGTACTAGTCATGTTGAACCACTAGATATAATATCACACTTCACTTGTAACGGGTTCAGTTGAGCTTAAATGAATGCCGAAGAACTTGAAAGTGTATTCTATAAATATAAAACAGTTCCGTGTTTGATTGATTGGTTTGGCTGACTAGCTGATAAATAGCGTTTACTACTGAGGTAAAAAGGTTCAATGTCCTATTGTAATGTCCTTTTGAATTCCAAAGAATTGGCGAAGATATGTTACTTAAAAAGATACTGACTTTTCTCGAAACTCAACCCTTGGCTCTGCGGCTTTTGGCATGTTGGGACTTGCAATGATTTCATTGTGTTTTTATTTCTTCGTTCGATGTCGACCTGTCTACCAGTGTCGACTACATTGCGTTATCATAACTGAAAAGACCTGTCTAGACGACTTAGGTATTAATTTTCCTTCTACTACGATATGTGACGTTTTCTGATTACTTTTTTCTCTTCAAACCTATATGACTCCTACAGAACCATTACCATCCGACACTTTCATCCAATCATCATTAAATTTAACAGTAAATATTTTCTTGAATAAACAAAAAAAAATTACGTCTGACGTTGCTACGTATGTTTGCTACATCTCAATAATGTGAATACACAACTGGGGCGTACAGTCTGCTTCATGCAATAGTTTCTTTGCTGGTACAATTACACCATATTTTGTTCCTCAGTCTTTACACCTGTGCAAATCGGCGTCACACACGTTAGCTAGTAATTTTTCAACAGTTTACTTATCTTTAGTTTTCAGAATTTTAATAACTGAGCTTGTTTTGGAGGATTTGGAGTTTTTGGGAAAGGATTATTTTTAGCTTTATTGTGAAGTTCTAAGGGTAAGGTGGATTATTATTTAGTTTATTTTTCAAATTCACCCAATATAACTTTTAAGGAAGGGAATTTAGTTGATTGATTGATCCAACGCACCCTGGGAAGGGAAGTCATCATTTCTTCTACCTTCTTGACTGGCTCATATTTCAATCATGATACTGGACGAATGTCGTAACCTACAACATTTATATCCTACGTCTCTTACAGCAATGCCCCTTACACAAGAAATTTAAAAATTCCGCCTTTGATATAATTAGTTTGGGGTTAAAGAAGATTGTATCAAGCGCTTCTTGCTACATTATCGTCCCCAATTCATGCACCGAATTTCGCAACAGATGTTTAAACTTAATGTTTCTTAGTTACATAATCTCAATACCTACTTGTAATTTGTATATCCTGTAAGCGAATATCGTGGGAATTATTTCTGTAATGCCTACCAATCAAAGAAAATAACTAGTTATCGCTATGCTACTTATCAATGGTGGCCTTAAGTATTTTATAATTACACACATATCATATTTCAGGAAATGATTCTAGAATATTGACCTGAATAACTTTAGAAGGAAATACTATAAATAACGTATTGACAAGGATATGTAGTAGGTAATCATGAATTTGTGAGTGAAGTTCAATCTAAGGTAGGAGAATAGTAAAACTAATAAGTTGCTTTCAAAAGTCATACTAAAGACAATACTGATGAAATGATGAAAGCAAATAGGCATAACATAAACATTTCCTCCATAATCAATAATATTAACCTATTATTCCAATTGTTCATAGCTTTAACCATAACAATTAACACTCATAGTAAAATCCAGAAACGTTTGTAATTTACCAAACATTCACAACAACGCTTAAAGTTACCACATAATCCATATTTAGTTAACAAACTGACGCAGGAAACAATGATCTCAAAGGCTGCGCTTAACGACTTCAAAACTTCGCCCCCGGGACCTCACCACAACTTCATCTAACGTTAGGAACTTACTGACTATAGAGATAAACAAAGAGAAACATTACCTCTTAAACAATTGCTTGTAATGCATCCTAGATCAACACAATGCACATCACTGCACACCACAAAACAAAACACTAAAGAATTCCAAACACTCAAGAAAAAAACACGCGTCCAGCGGCGGGTATCACGAAAAAATTCTAAACACAAATACTGGGATGCGTGGGAGTCGGGTCGCGGGCGAAAGTGGGAGGGGAGAATAACGGACAGGTGGGAGCAGGTATGCACCCTATCCTTACAAAGCTTACGACAAGTGCTGCTCCGGCAAGTGCCGGCGGTTGACTGAATCAGACTGATCTACCTGGGTGCGTGCGCGCAAGGCTGCTCGATCTATTGTTGTGTGCATAGCGTATAACGGATGAAAAGTTTGAATTTTCCCTGTAGATGGGATGTTGAGTGACGTTGTGTAGTAATGACAGTTTTTTGTGGTTAGTCGATAGTGTTTTAATATGTCAATGGGTTACTCATTATAATTATTTAGAATATGTATAGTTGTTCTTGTTAGGTATGGATTGGGTACGTATGTAATGTTTGTTTTTCTAAACTACCGAGATATAAAGAAACCTATACCTACAACATGTAATCAATGTTTGCAATAAAACTTGAGGAAAACGAATATTTCATAGGCTAGATAATCGACGAAATAATTTTGAGTACATAATTCCACATTGAGATTAACACTAGGTACCTAGGTAGGTACTAGAATGTGAATAGTCTACAAATCATTTTGTTTTCACTTCTTGTATTATTTGATATTTCTAGCCAAACTCCAACACTCTTGACATTTAATGCATTAAAGTTTTCTAATTTAACCATGTTAATAAAATACATTTTGCTAGCCTTTTACAAAAGCCTTCCCAATCCCGGAAATGGTCTGATAGCAGACATGACATTTTATTGATACAAAAATCGAGCCCACTTTCCCGATCAATTGGCCACACATCAATAACTACCAGAATTCATGTCCATTGTGCTAACATTACACACATGAATTACATCGAACATGGGAAGGTCTGGTGGCCATTGTGTGCAGGCACCACCATGCATGCCGAGGGTGGGGTCCGACGATGCGGAACAGTGATGATTGGACCGCGACCGGTGGCGTTCTAGATTCATATTCATTTGTTTTTATGGATACAGAGGGCCTAGACAAGTAGTGATCTATCAAGTATTCGTAGGTTTAAAATACAGAGTGGATCGGCATAATCTTTTCGGTAGCTAATAGTCTAGTCTAGTCTTAGTTCTAGTCTCCCCAATCCCTATTTTTGACTTTCCATCATCTATACCGCCGATAGAAATTCACTGTATCTATAATAGACTATCATTAGGGATCAAAAAATCCTTTAATTTTTTTTTCTTCTAAAAGTTGTGTAGAAATCGTTCTTTTCTAAGACACAGGTACAGATTTTCCTAAACATAAATGGTTAGGAAACAACAACAATACCAACAACAGCACCAACAATGTATATCTGGTTAATCTACATTGAATTTGGTCATTCAAAATAGAACAGTAAACATACATCAAAATACTATGAATTAGTTATCCTCATGGGTTTTCCCCAAATGAATTTGCATTAACGAATAATTAAAAGGCAAATTCATGAGGCTTTTTCAGATCAAACCACTGACCTAGATAGTGGCGATGGTCACATATTGGGGAAAATGCAAAACATCTTACAAACATACTATAGGTACAGATCTGCTTAACCCTTTAGCAATTACAATTACAAGCGTAATGTTATAACAAAAACGGTTTTTACGTGGAGACTTCATTTTTAATTCACTTATTTTGTTGCACTCCCACGCATAGATTTTTGGGTATATGTAACGAGAGAATCCCTACAAATCAACATAGTAAATTGAACCCAAAATCCAGCACAATACGCATATAATCTCTAATATCCAACCAGCTCAGTATCATTCCGCAGCATCTAGATTTCTGCACGTATCTTCGTCACGTCTCGATCTACAAACGTTCTAGTATTCGTGCACTAGCAACAGTACTGCCATCTAGCGGATAATAGCGTAGATAACGTGTCTCATACGTAATTGGTACTAAGTAGTGCGTCTGCGTCAACCAGCGGACAGGAAAATTAACTGGTTGTTTTGGGTTCCTTCGTTTATAGCTAAAAATCAAGAGTGGCTGAGACTAGCATGCTCTAACTAAAGCTAAAGACATCACCATTACTTTAATTAAGTAATTGATTAATATAAATCCTTAGACTAGCAACGGGATATTTACCATGTTTACTGTTTTTGTTGAGTTCCCGATATTTCGAAATAATAATGTTAGTGACCATGATAGTTTAAAATATAAATCCTAATGAGAGATGAGTCGGAAAGTAATCGGTTAGTAACCACTACCTCAGGCATTTAACTGCCATAGAATGTATTCCTAAACATAGCCTATATCTAATCTTCCAAATTCGAATCATTTCATAGACATATCAGTCACTACATCAAAGAGTTTTTAAAAAAAACTAGTCCTCACTACTATCTGGAAAATGCTGGGATGAAAGGCCGTGTAATAAAATTAAAAAGTAACTTTTAGTTTGCTCTGTAGTTCAACGAGAGGCGTTCGTAGTGGCAAAATGGAGGTGTCAGCGGAACTAACTCGGATGGTGTCTGCGCAAATTGGCATTTGCATTGGTTGCAACTTCAGAGGAAATCAGAAGTTTGATGCAATTTGCAGCATATTCATCTGCAAATCTGACATCTGAGACCTAGCTTTGGAAATGGATTCATGGGCTTAATGTCCTTCTAAACTTATGTCAGTAAGCCGAAATCAGACGCCCTCTCTCTTGTTTTGTTTACTTTTGGCTTCCTTCGACATCTTTTACTCAAAAAACGTATGAACAGAAAATGAATCAAAAGTGAAAATAACATCTTTAGTGAACGGATATAACGATGTTAGTTTTCGGCACTCGACATCTTTAACTCTCGTTCCGAATGATCGAAAAATTAAATAAAATGAACAGATAAACGTTCATTCCGACGTAATTTTGTTGGTCTCGTCTCGTAATTAACGGTCACTTGAGTGAAGCGGAATACCAGCTTTAGGGCTACTAATAAAGTAAAGCCATCGAGAAAATATTAGATATACTCAAAGTAAAACTAACTGCCAAGTTAATAGGTGGATATTCTGATTACACCGGACGTACCTCCACAGCCTCTCCAAGTATCGTCACTGAAGAGGCTGTATTACCTATTAAACAGTGTTAATAATTACTTCGTTTAAGTACAAGAGGAAGCCATTTATACTAAAGTCATGCTCATGACCATGACCATATCATACACTAATCTGCATAGTCCTCATGTGAGTTGACCAAGATTAAGTCTGGACCTTAAAAGAGACCTCTGACTTTGATTCAGCCGGCCCCATTTAGTTTTTAAAAGTGGTTGTAAAAACCTATTTTAAAAATAAACATCATTTATCATGGACTAAATAAATACTTTAACGTACAGAACCCACAAGTTCATTAAAAACCTGTAACGCAACAGATACGCAACGCCTACCTCCACGCACTCGACACTGAGCTACTGATAGATTTGCGCATCATCCAGATCTTATCGTTGCTAATTACGGTATACCGCTCATTTGCATAGCTGCTGGTTAAGGCTGGGAATAAATATAAGATGTAGAAGATAATGCTTTAGAAGTTTCTATGGGCCCCGAACTAGATTGGATGCTGACTTTGATAAAATTTGAAAATAACCAGATGATCCATACATTAGTACATATAGTTATTACTTCTTCGCTTCGCCCGCACCGATTTAGGTAGTTATCCCATGGGATCGTACTATCGGGATAAAAAGTATTTTATGTGTTAATCTAGGTTATAAAGTATCTGTTTGCCAAATTTCCCCACATCCGTTCGACCGTTTTTGCGTGAAAGAGGAACAAACATCCATATACACGGAGTAGACCATGATTTTATGTAAGTACTATAGTCATGGTCTACTCCGTGTAATCATCGAAGTGTTAACATAAATTCAGGAATGAGTTCACTAGCTTTGAAATTTTGCGCTTTTGTATGAAACAGCAGTATTTTTTAATCACCCGCCATACATTCTTCGATGGCTGCCTATGAATAAGTTTTAAAATTCATGGTAACATTATGCGTTTCGATGTTCCTTACAGCGAGTATGTACCTATCTATATCTTACTACTAATATCAATACGAAAGTTTGTGAGGATGTATGGATATTTGTTCCTCTTTTACTCGAAAACGGTTGAACGGATTTGGGTGAAATTTGGCACAGAGATACTTTATAACCTGGATTAACACATAGAATACTTTTTATCCCGGTAGTATGATTCCATGGAATAATTACCGAAATCGGTAATATACACAGTTTAGACTAGACGAGATAAAAATAATACATTTTGATACTAATGATGATTTGGTTACTAATGCTAGTTTTAACATTGTTATTTCAAAACCAGAAAGAAGCACTAATCTAGACAGTTAACCTTGCCAGATTTTTTGTCTAACGTGATCAAGAAGGTAACGTCTTTGGAGGTAGCGCAAAGGTAAGGACACTGATGAGACGAATAACGAGTTATGTTCAAATCGATTTCAATTTAATATTTTGTGTATTCTATGGATTATTATGATCTGAAAATAAATGAATTACGATACGATGCAAGTATCATACCGTACTTAATAATTCCTCTAAGTCTAGGCAAAATTCCAGGAATTCTTTTGTAATCATTTTGCGACTTTGTATTCTTTTGAATTGACTGATCATGCAATTTAGAACAGCGTGGCACGTTACGTTCGAATCGGATACCGGTAGTGTTGTCAAATATCGATGCAAGATTTTTAGTATTCGTTTGTACCGATTCAAAATATCGAAGTATAGCAGCATCCTGTTGTATCGATATTGTAAAGTATCATTGGATCGGACGCACGACGGCCAATCAAGCTATACAAAACCAGTTTATGCGGATCTCTCATTGTATAGGAAATCTATACAAAGCGAAGCCAAGTTATACTGGAATTGTACAGCTTCATGTGCCGCCGTGTGTACATCACTATTGCTTATCATAATCAGCCAATAATTTCCTGGGACACAGGCCTCGTCCCTGTGAGATTGAGCGGGCTGTAATCCCATAAGGTTCCAATCCAATGTGGTTCCAATCTAATGTAGTTCCAATCCAGTGAGGTTTGGTGCATGTCACCCATGTCTTCGAATTTTTGGTTCTAGGACATGCCGGTTTCCTTGGATGCCGGATGTTTGCAATGTAATTGTAAGTTTTAATTAAAAATATATGTAAATAGGTATAGCAGAATTCCCAAACAAATCTAAACCAAAGTCCAAAGTACGAATACAAATAAAAATAAACACACATAGATGTACAAAATAAATGCTTACTCGACTGACTATTTCATACAATTCAAACATTTAATTGATGACTCATGCGATCATAGATCATAGAACAATTATTGTCATTTGATGACGTCAATACGGCGTCAGGGATTGCCCAAGACAATAATTAAAAACTGTATAACTACATGTAAGTAATGAATATCACGCAAAATACAACGGTATTTCAACCAAGATACATTTTAAAATCCCGTGCACAAATCTGCAATGTTCTTGTTTTATGCTATATATATTTTTTATGGTATAATTGTGTAATTTACATATTTTTATAGGCCTCTCTTTTCTCGTGCCAATCCCCATGGTCCTGTGCCAGCCTCATCCAGGTTTTTCCCCCGATGGCAACTATGTCGTCTGCCCATCTCGCCGCCGGACGACCCACGTTTCTTTTGCCAGTTCTTGGACGCCATTCGGTGACAGCCTTAGTCCACCTGTTATCACTGCGCCTTGCTAGGTGTCCTGCCCAACTCCATTTGAGTTCCGTAACGTTTTGTGATGCTTGAAACAAATTAAGAACTACCAAAATTATGCACAAGAGGATGGAAACGACAAGGAAAGATGACGGGCTCCAAAAACCATCATCATCGTCATAAATATAGCCAGGCAAACTTGCAAAGAACAAACCATAAAGGAAAACTTGCAAATTTAATAATCATATCACTATTCCGTTGCAGGGTAAGCAGATACCTCGAACAGAACATTGTTCATCATGCTTGCTTGAAACGAAAAATGACCAAAGAAAACTAATTTTTCTTGCAGCCACATGAGGGCTCGCACATAGTGACATTGACAAAGGCTACCAAAAACCTAATGTCAATCCTGTTATACTGATACTGATACTCCTTACCTTGTACCAATACGAAATGCTTCGAAAACACACTCAAACTCAAATCATTTATTTCAAATAGACCCCTGAGAGACACTTTTGCATAGTCAAAAATAAGCTACCTACAGCCCGCCACAGGCATAATAACTGAGGAATGAGGATAGACTGTAGTTGCCCATTCCAAATTCGTAGATCTCATGAAGAAGCATACGCAAGAAACTTCATGGATACTCTTTTCAAATCAAGTTGGAGATTACATAGTCCTGGGTTCAATATTGTTGCTTCTATATGCGAGCACAATGTAGAAAGAGAAAAAAAAAACAATTAAAAATCAACTTGGCTCGGTCCTATGGTCACGTATGTAAGTTGCCAATGCCTTGTTATTTATGTGAATATAATTTCTGCTATAGACATCTTTGGATACCAATGTTCGTATTCGGATCGTTTAACAAGTGAACGCGGAAGAAACGTGTTTGCAATAATAATCATTACTTCTTATAATAATAGATATCACATTTAGATTTGCATAAAATTTTATCGTCAACATTACATTAATCGACGGTGCTCATAAAAGGACTTCGGAACACAGGATTATAATAGACAATCAAAGATTGCAAGCCATTAACGTTGGTTTAACATGGTTTGCAATTATATAACGTTCTTACTTGAAATTGAAACATGACAGTAATTAAGTCATTATTTTACGTACATAGCTTCGATTTTAAAGCCCAACGGTTTCCTTGTCACACTGCCCACCAATTAAAGACAAGATGGCGGATACAAAGCCTAGCATAAACATCTGGGCATACTGCCAAATAAGGAACAAACGAGTATAGTTTCTACCAAGTTACTTGGTTACCCCATCATGATTTCACTATCGGCACAGCAGTCTATTTCTTCCTTAGGCATGCTACACACCTGTAGGGCCACTCGTGCCACATCAAGCCGGCCATAGACGATAGGTATTGCATGTGCAGTTTTGTCTGTACAGTCAAACTGTACAGTGTGTCATGCGACCTGATCATACGTGTAACCCCTTACATCTAAGTGAGCAACCTTTTCTAGCCATTTCATTATAACACAAGCTTTCATCGTTTTTTTGGTCTTTCCTAACTCTTATGCAAAGTCTAATTCATACCAAATGTTTAAATAAAATATACTAGTTACTCGCGCTATCAAATTCGACACATCATTAAAGCCAAACAGCTTCACTAACTGCAAAGACACTCTGGGGACCACTAATAACGAAATTAAGAACATAATCAAGATAGTGTTACCATTACAGGCCTGTAAGTTGATAGCTGTGATATATGTTCAGCTTACAGAGATAGGATCGACCTTGGACGGAACAACAGAAGTGTCAATGTTACTGCTTACTACCTTGTTCACTTTCAAGACAACGCTGATTTCAGCGGTAGTGAATTTGATTGTTTTAGGTTTTTTGTAAAGACTAAAGTAATTGAATCTAACTAATTGGTAATTTGGCGTAAACCAAAATATCGAATTTCGTGTCACAGATCGTTGGTTCAAACAAAGTCTGGCACACTTTGTGTTATTTATAACATCTTGACGAAACCGGTGCTAGAACTGAAAATTCTGAAGTCATGTGATTCACTAACTCGCCCTGGGCCCTCGTGGTGGAAACAATAATTAAAGCATTAACAATGGTCAAGAACATAATTAATAACAACAAAATGAGAAGTGGGTATTGTGAAACAATTCACATAAAAGTGCTGCGATCCGGAACTCCTAATGCACATAACAAAACGAAAATTGCTCCTCCGCATCGTAAAACATCTTTGTAGGTGCAATCAAAAAGTAACAAAAAATGGGAAAAACAGACTCGCTTACAATGATAATACTATTCTGGAAAACTACATCCGTTTTGATATTTGGTCAATTGATGTAAAATGAAGACTGTTTATGTCGGAACCTAGCGAGTCATTTTAACTGAGAAGAATATTAAAGCACAGGAGCTAATCCAAAATAAAAAAATAAACAGACTTTTGAAGTTCAAGTACAATGAATCAAGTTAGATTGAATTCTTTAATTTTAAAACCCTCGTGGACAACACCTAGACCGCCTTTTAAATCTAGAATGTAAAAAGTATCATCTAAAACTCACCGGTTCTCTCCAGGTCCAAGTTTATTGCTCTCAACTATAGCCGTAGCCCTGATCCTATGATCAGGCTGTTCTCCAATCAGTTTCTCACTCCTACCGTTGTTCAGATGCTCCCTAGCCACACTGTACGGTATGTCACAAATATCCCTATCAACAACCACACCACTATCACTTTCACAAATCACTTTAATTTTCTCACTCGTGTCAACTTCGTGTTTCTCCGGTTCCACTTTGTCTTCTTCTTTTATTATGTCCTTCTCTTTCTTTTTGTCGATGCCGTTGGCTATGACGGGCGCTGGCTTCGCCTGGAGGGATTTGGGTTGGGCTTTCGGAGAGGAGATGGTGGGTTTGCTCTCGATTGCTCCGTTCTCGTTTATTGATGTCACGTAGACTGTCGAGTTTGCTATGTAGCCGTTGAGCTCTTGTCTGTTTTCTGGTTGAGTTCGTTTTCGTCGGTTTAACTGAAACAAAGAAATAAATATAAGTCAAATAATGTGTGCTACGTTCTTCAGAAAGATGCAGGTAGCATTCGCAAACGGCAGACGTGTATGACACGATGTGTGAACATAGACGAAGCCGAAGGATTATGTAAGGATCGAAGCTGTGACACAATATCCATATTCAGAACTGTCATGATTGTCATCATTGGATCATATTACAGGCAATAATCCGTACGACAATTTCGTTTTGACCTGATTACGACAGACATTAGATAATAAAGTTAACTACCGCTGTCTAGAAGCTAACATGCAATATTGATGGCATCAAAACTACATTAGTTGCCTATAGAATTACTTTAGTTATAGGCACTGTAAGTAATGATGTCCGTACATAAGAACGACATAATCTTACGCTTGTTCCAGATTGAGGGTTTATTTGCAGTGATGTTGAACTTAACAAGCATAAGGCAGTGTCCCACTAACGACGTAGAAGCGACTTGATATCGACCGCTTTCACGCTCAAGACACGACAATAGATAGATATAGGTCCGTGTCAGTAAAAGAGATTTTAACTTACTGTTATTATAAACCCGAAAGTTTCTGAGGATTGATGGGTGTTTGTAACTCGTTTACGCCAAAACTACTGAACAGACCTTGATGAAACTTTACAGTAATATAGCTGATATCAGAAGCTAGTATTTATATAAATAGATGATGAGTGACTGTTCACACGGCTGCGCTAAACAACTCGATTCTAGCTGCTACTCGCTTGTCGCTAATCGCGGACGGTGAGACAAGTGCCTAAGAAATCGTTGTTCAAATTCTGTATCTACAGAATTGCAACCGGATACACATAATGTATCTATTGAATTACATTTCGATGTCGAACAAGATACTAAAAAAAATATCCACACAATACATTATTAATGATACAATGACACGCCCCTTCTAAGACTTCGTAACAAAATAAAATAAATTAACGACATATAAAACCTATGATTGTGTTTATTGATTTGCTTTAGAACGTACTCAAGGTTTTGTAACAAATACAGATAATTAATATTATACCCACAATTCACCAGTTAATTATTAATTGGGGGCGAGCCTAATGCATCAACCGGGCACAAGTCTGTGGCTGCTACTGAGAAATTCCTGATTGAAAACGCAATAGGTAACAGTTTGCCCGACATACGGATCGAACCCAGGACCTCACGCTCAGCAGTAATGCTTGCAACCACTAGAACAACGAGGCAGTCAGTTTTGAGCATATACAGGGTGTAGAAAGAAAATGATCAGCTGTAAAAATCCATCAGCTGTAAAATACTCGACCCAAATGTATGGGGTCGAGTAGGTATTAAAATTTGATGAATGGAACAGCTGATAATTTTTCTTATTTATTTATTGGACATTGGACCGAAGGAGAAAGTTGTTCAGTTTGATGGTCTGCAGCATATCGTATCATTTGACTATACCCTTTCTGTTACACCCTGTATATATGTGTTAGAAGTACCTATACATAGAACGATGTATAGTGAATTGTTAGCGGTATGCGTACCTATCCATGTTCAAACCATCTCACAGCCACTTATCGCCGTTCGCAGCACATTTAACACGATTACTGAAGTGTGGGTTTCCGTACCGCTTCAAGATGGTGATAAAAAATACACGGACATAGCCATGTTATAATAAATACAAATACACACTGCACACGGATATGCAGTGGCAATTGATCTTTTAAACCAGAAGTTGGCTTAATTGATGCCTCGAAAATAATGCAGGCGCCTAATCCAAACGAGTTAGCAGCCTATAAATAATGTTCCCACTGGTGGGACACCGGGCTCCTCTCTGGGTGTGTACTCCACCACGCCACACCGGCCCACTGCGGGTTGATGGATGTCTAGATCTTGAAATGTTTGGTACTAGGCTTCCTTCAAAAACAGCGGTGAGTAATTAATTTTCACAGGGTACAGTCTAATCGACGCGAAGTAGACAGACCAAAGTTTTAATAGCAGAAGAATTATGACAAAAAGCGAAAATCATAATAAAACATGGGAAACATGGGAAAAAAGGACTATCACGTTGAACAATCTCCTCATAACGTTCACCAGATGACAGAGTCATGGTTTTTTATGAAAAATGCTAATGGCCCCGAACAATATGTCACCGTATGCGACCCCAATTAGTAGCAAAAACACCACTCGAGAACGTTTAAAAACGTGAAATGCAACAAGTGGGCCCTTGATGTGCCATTATATTGTGGCGCAATCATTTTGTGGGAAAAGCTTTTATGAGCTGAAGACACACACATTTGGAAGGAACTTGTGGACTGAGCGCAGCTGCGAGTACTGGTACTCCTATATTCTGATCATTGAATCAACATCAACAATTAGATAATTGCCTAAAGGTTTGTCACATCAATTGCCAATTACAGGTTCATGGACCAAACCAAGATCGGGAGTCAACACATTGATTGAATGAATTGATCTAAATTAAATCATCTTCGAAGCAAACATTGACACACCAACACGAAAAAAGACATAAAATCAAAAAGAAGAAATTCATCATCTGCCTAGCCTTATTCCAACTAAGTGTATCCCTATGTTGGGGTTGTCTTCCAGTCTAACCGGATGTAGCTGAATACCACATGGAGCGACTGCCTATGAGACCTCCACAACCAAGTTACTAGGTAATACGATACCCCTTGGTAAGACATAATGAAAAATAGGTCCTCAAAAATTCTTCCTTACATTAAAAAGGTAAAAATCGGAACAAAGAAAGTATCCCATTTACAACGCAGTGAAGGAGATGAAGAAGAATTTTTTTCACCTGTTTCAACTCCAAATGATATTGAAATAATGTGAACCGAGCGAGTGGATCAAGTGCTCTCCAACTACGAGTGAAGTAACGAATCGTCCGGAGATGATGGTACGAACAGTTTGTTGTGTGGGACAAGTGAGAAGCGCAAACAGTTACAAGGATGCCGAAAATAATATGTATGCTTCAGATGTTTGCCTTCTTACAGGACGATCCAATCTTAATAAGAAAAAAGGCAGAATAGATCCCAATGGTAACTATAATTAACTCATCTTTCTTTATCGTGTGGTTAGTGCCCAACCTGGTGTCAGAGTTTTTATGCCGCCCCAAGGCCCAAGGGCCAAGGGACTTGACTTTACATGCTTTCGAGAAATATCCCTCAGGCATGTTGGTTTTCTTACGATATTTACCTTCGCCGAAGCAAGTGATAATTATACAATACGCATGAAGGGTCATGCACGAGTCATGAGATACAGCCTGCTGACAAACAGAAGGACGGACGGACAGCGGAGGCTTAGTAATAGGGTCCCGTTGGTTACCCTTCGGTTATGGAACCCTAAAATATGGCTTAAAACAAACACGGGAAAGTTTTTATTACAACAATCCATTAAAAAGCCATCTTTCTTAACTTGCACCATCATGGAAGTGGGCTTGCCAAGTGGAGTTGGACTGAATGCAGCCCAGCTCACTTGCTCTCATTGTCCTAGCTAATCTATTGTACGCTTCCCATTATGTGTGCCCGCCATGTACACGCTATCTCTCCCAACTTGGGCCATCGAGTCGAGTGGCCTCAAGTGGTGGACTGAATGCAAGCCAACTCGCTCGCAAACATTGTCCTGGCCAATTTATTGTATGTAATATGTATGTACTGAAATACTCTACAACCTTATGTAAACGTACTGTATTTTACAGCGTGGGCCTGGAGTCGAGTGGCCTGGTCTAGTGGACTAGTCGAGTGTTGGACTTAGGGCAGGCTAGCTCGATTGTTCTAACAAACAAGCGGGTGTCATAACCTGCGCCTGGAGTCGAGTGGTCTGTTCAAGTAAAGTAGTTGAGTAAATACAGGCAAACTCACTTGCACACATTATTATTTATAACGCTTAATAATTCTTCTTGCCCACATAGTCAAGGCTTATTTATAGTACAAATGTAGGATACATAACCCATGTATAATGGGACTAGGGCAGGGGGATGATGGAGGCGACATTATTTCCCTAACTGTGCGTTTCCATTGGCGAAAAATCACGTATCTATAACATGTTCAAATCTCTATGTTTCTCTCTATCTTCTCTTAGTCTTAATCTTTTATCTCACGAAACATAAATGGCTTTTAGGTCTATGTTTCGCCAGTGGGAACGCACAATTACATTACGTCGACACGCTATAGTTTACCACTTGGGCCACCGAGTCAAGTGGCCTCGTCAAGTAGAGTGTTGGACTGAATACAGGCCAACGCGCTCGCATACAATGTCCTAGCTAATTTATATTATGTTCTATTTAACTGCATATAGGTACTAGGTATGTAAGTAACTAAGACATTTAAATATACTTACGATATACAAGACAAAGTGAACAACATCTTAATGTGTTTGCAATTTTGTTATATGGCCGCACTGAGGCCAAGATCTATATAGCGAACTTCGCGCCTCATGCGAAAAATAAACCTTATTTGTATAAAGTTAATGTTGTTATTCGTGTCATACGCTTGATCGCAGCCGCTTGTAAGAATATGCACACTAACGTAATAAACATAGGGTTTAATTTCGGATGAAGCGCGACTGAGCTAAACTTGTGCTAGACTAAGTTCGCTCTCATCCTGAGACATGGAATCACAGTTTTTCTGTAAATGTTGCACTGATAGCCTCTTTATAGTCTTCGGCAAGTAAAGTTTGGAAATGATTTGGTCCTAAATAACAGTCATCCTAATTTTGAAAACGGTGCATTCTAACACCTAAGCCCATTAATTGGAAACAACATTCCAATTTAAACAGCCAATAATGACGGTTCATTGTTTACTTTCATAAGGGTGCGCACACATTGCTCTTTATAATTCCATGGCGCGCGTTTAAACGCGCAACTTACCCGCGCGAGTCTATCGCACATTCATCAATGTGTCTTACATTATACCTTGAGTACCTACGTAAGGTATCTGCATATATTACGCAAGTAAACAAGACTAGTGCATTAACATGTAGGACAGGTCGCATTATCCTTAAGTCTACAGACAGTTTGGACATGTCACGTCGAGAGGCATGATTCGCTTGAACGACGTTGACCGCTGTAGACGCTGATGGGCACTTGATGCCGCTTTGCTAATATCTAATTTCTATACGGTTATTATGAACTTAATTCTGAAGACCGAAAAAAGGCCCTGTTGATGTCATCAAGCGATGCAACTTGCTTCCTTATGTCCTTTGCCTGAGTACCGTCGCAACACAGGTCATAGCCAAGCGGTTAGAATTTATGCCAATCAAGTGCGTTTCATTAAAAAATAAACCTAATTCATCTGAAGTTAATGTGCAAATTCCTATAAGCGTCTTTGAGCAAGATTCTCAGGCTAGGTTAGGTTATTGCTTGAAGCTGCTGCAACTTCTTACAAATAAGTAATGGTGTAAGTCCTTACCTCTACAGACAACTTGGACATGTCAACAGGCGTGATCCGCTTGAGGGCTGAAAGCCGCTGCAAACGCTGCCGCGCCTGCTCCTCCACGGCAATGAGGAACGCATCCTGGATGATGTTGTGGCCGATGTCTGATACTGTGGACAAGAGAATATTGGTTGGTGTGTGATTGTTGATAGATAGATCGCTGGATAATGTTAAAATCATCAGATTGGCCGTAGTTTGCGTAAGTTGCAGAAACTACACAAGTGCACATTACACCCACACCAGCCCACACTGGGCTAGAGTGACGGGTAATGGCCCATTTCCCCTCAATGAGAAGAAACCAGTGTGCCCGCAATGGGAACGTTATAGATTATAAACTGATTATGCCATGTACCCAAAGATTGGAGATTTATTACTTCGAAGTGCTGATTTTCTTGATAGAACTTAGAATAAGAAAACTATTAAACATTAAAAAACCTAGGCTTGGATTTAAAAAGATAAAATATGATTTGTAATTTTATGGTACTTATTACTTTGACAAGAGTCAGGAATAATTTTGTCGCGCGTTCTAGGCGCGTCTATGTTAATGTGTACGCACCCTTAAATGCGTTGAAATGGCTAATGCAGCCGCATAACGTCCGATAGATTGGATTAAGAGCTTACCTACTTCATTAAGCCGTTGTAAAGTAATCCTTAACATTATACGTTTGATATGACACACAGATGGAAGGACAAATCAAATAGCTGTCGTGTTAAAAGGGAAAACAGCTTAATTAGGCTATCTATTTAAGTTGATCTACTTAATGACCCCACAAAAAGAAGACCTACGGGCACGGCAGGGTTGAACTTAGGCCCACTTGTACCACTGATCGCTAAAACCACATACGCGAACCGAATTTCCTGCCGGGGCTGCGGGACTGTTCGAAAGAGATACCGTGGCCCTGGAACACAGAGGGCAATGAAAGAACATGGATGGGTTTTAGTCAGTAGAAGTCTGACACTTCCTTCCGCTCCGCCCAGAGCTGGGGGGTCATTTGATGATTTCCAAAACGAAAAAAAACAAAGCCGAATCGAATTTAAAACATCGATTAAAAATAGCTGTAGGTCAGTAGATGAATATCGTTGAGATGCAAAAGTGTTGACTGTGATACTCAATACTATGCGTGTTATTAATTCTTGTTCAAACACACAAATTACTAAACTTATACTTTCTTTCATTTGTCTGGCTCTCTAGTTAGAGCATTTCAATTTAAAGTAGAAGAAGTATTTCAATGAAATTTATAAAGTTTCTTCACTAAAACATGTTCAAAACTACAGAAATCTTTCAACTTGGGATAAAATAACAACTAGCAATATCGTCAAAATACTCTCAAGACACGTGCATCAAGATCGATTGAAACAATTCGCGTGCCGATGGTGCAATTAATATTCAGCCGGCAATCGAGGGCCTCTCAGATGAGTCAGCCATTGCGACTGTGAATATATTAAGGAGTATAGGTAGGATTTTAGGTCTGAAGTCAGTATTGAGTGTTAATATGAGGTGTAATTCGTTGCAGTGCGTAGGTTATGTAATTGTGTTCTAGTTTAGATTGAGTAATTTTGACTAAGTCCATTGACTACGGTAACTTGCGGAAATAAGTCAAACATGAGTCTGACTGCAGTGTTCAGGTATTAAGTTATTACCTAGCACAAATATAATAGGTCGTTTCATCGACACTATAGAAGTAAAGCAGACATAATTAAATAAATGCGTTACGCTTTTTTTCCAAAAGGACTAAGACGGTAAGAAACTACTTATAAAATAAATTGAGCTACAAAAATACGGACGCATTTAAAATCTGAACAGTCTTTGTTAGAAAATATATAAGGAAGATACACTACGAAATAAAATACAAGGCGTGGTAATTTGAATGAAGAACCGAATAGCAGGGCATTGCACAACAAAGAGCTTTAACAGTGACCTTAGCGCCCCTGATGTTGCCAAGAGGAAAACAACACCAAATATTGCAACAGCCCCACCTCTTTATTACCAGCCAACACTTTCCCACAATCTGCACAACATTCGAAACAAAGTTCCTAAAAAACCGGCCAAGGGCAAGTCGGACTCGTACATTAAGGGTTCTGTACCATAAGTAGTAGAGCCCAACTGTCTACCTATTACGGATCATGAGATACAGCCCGCTGACAGACAGACAGACGGACGGACGGACAGCGGAGGTAAAAGGGTCCCGTTGGTTACTCTTGGGGTACGGACCCCTAAAAATGGCACCTTAACCCACGCAAAAGTCACTTACAATTTCCCCAAATACTTTCATAAAATATACTTTCTGTTACAACCCGGACGAAAGGTTTCGAAGATGATCAACCGCACCCCGGGGGTACCTAACTTATTTACTATGCCTGGAAGTACACTGTAAGGGGACGACCATAAAAATGAAAAATGTGCCTCCGTACAGCACTTTAGTGGAGGAAAAGCGCGGAAATTTTAGGGATTTTTGAGTTCCTTAG
The DNA here is from genome assembly GCA_905163415.1 of Noctua fimbriata. Lineage (NCBI taxonomy): Eukaryota > Metazoa > Arthropoda > Insecta > Lepidoptera > Noctuidae > Noctua > Noctua fimbriata. Next base: position 2,309,256 of record LR990933.1, on the reverse strand, counting down.
AAAGCTCATTTGGTGTGGAATTTCAGGGTTTTTAAGGTACTGTGGACGCGAATGTGGGCTTTGGGATTTGAATCCGAGATGGAGAAATGGAGTGAAACAGTTTGGTCGGTATGTTATGTAGATACGTACTACCACCTCAACCTTATTACTCAGCGCATAAGGGTGAAAACTGGTCGACCGTCAGTGTCTTCAGTTGTACTTGGATACAATTTAAAGGATTTCTTTAATCTATGTGTTTGTTGCAGGATTTGCTTCTAAGGTAGAAATATCTTCGGCTATGTTACGTATTTTCGTGTACGTTACATACTGGTGAATGAAAAATGAACTAGCAAGTTAGTATTAGCAGTCGTTATTTTGATATTTAATTGATTGTCTTGATAATTTTAGAGATATGAAAAATAGAAAAGAAAGGATCTTCCGTCCAGACGTGTTGTGTGTGTGTAGGGCTGCTCACTGATGTTTTAGATATCCCTATCTCGTCGGTTCCTGTGATATTGGTTTCAATCGTTTTACCTAACACTTCCTTCGTGAAGACCGCTAAAATAATTATTATGTTAGCATTCACATAGCATAACGTTTCATAATCGTGGAATATGTTCAAAACAGACATTGTGCTATAATATTATCAAAATACTGTTCTGTGGTACCGTTCTATGTGTGTGTGTAACGTTATGAAAGCCTAAATGTTATTGCAATTTCAACTATGGGAGGTGGGACGATTGTTGAGAATCCATCAATGGGCTTTTATTTTAAGCTATGCATAACCAAAGCGAGGCCATGTTATACTGCATATGTATAGCTTGATATGTCGCCGTGTGTACTACTGAAAACGGGGATAACTCTCACAATTTACTAAGAAGTATCAATCTTTGCGTTAAATTGAGAAGCGCGCGAGCGTTGAACTCTGATTATGTTCGAATATTAGAATTATAACATAACATGACGCGTGTTTTTTCCTACACGTGAAATAGACGTAGCTGTTGAATCTTAAAGTACATATAGCTAACTGGTGTAGTTATGTTTTAGTCCGTTATAATATGGGGCGTGCCTATTGTCATCAACTGGGTGAAAAATCAGACCGGGCTGCTAGTGCTGCTGAGAAATTCCTGTTGGAGCAACCAAATAACACTTTGCTCGCCTTGAGAATCCACCAGAACAAGCGCAACCGCTAGACGAAAGTGACATTAGGAAGTAAGAATTTGTTCAAAACATAGAATTCATCAAAACCAATTTAAAATGAGAAAGAACGTATCATTTGGTACAATATACCGGTGCGCAAATCTGCCATGACTTCTTTGATTGATGATGATTTGTTTTTGTAAGAAATTGCTGGATATAATTATCATTGTAACTATTTTAATGGCATCAAACTTTTGTTATTATATTCAGCTATGGTTTTAAAACTCATATCCATCCATTACGGGATACATACTGTAATTTATTCCATCACCGCTGCTCTCAAAACAGATCGGAAAACACCGTGCGAATACCGCAGAACCAGAAATTCAAAGACTTTTCACACCTACCAACCCGCACTGGGCTGCGTGATGGATTACACAGCCTTCTCCATCTCACATATCTAGAGGAAGCCTGTGCTCCAGCAGGGCCGAAGGGGGAGCATTATTAACTGATTTCTATCCATCTATTTAAGACTAAAAACCACCCAAAAAGAGACAATCCCATGGTATTGGATATATGGACTACTGATACTGATACTGCTAGCCTACATCATCCCACTGCTGGGCAAAGGCCTCTCCCCATGACTTCCAGTTGTTTCGATCCAAGGCCAATGTGGACCACTGGTCGCTGATCTATTCCAACTCGTCCCGCCATCTGGAGTACCTACATATGTTTAATAAAATTATGGGTATGTTTTAGCCACCAAGTATTCTTATGACAACCTAGTTATAGAATAACAAAGATCCACAACTCACTAGTATCAAAACGCACTCACAACTCAACGATCCTGCCAAGCCCCCGAGAATAACCAAGTCTTGTTACAACCAGCTTCAAAATCGCAAACATCAGCTCCATCCACAGATAGCCGCACATCGTCCTTGTATAAAAACTAGACCTCTCAGACCCTAGACCAGACACAAGTACATATAATAAGTACCGTTCAACCGTTTGCACTGGAATGTATATTAAAAACTGGTTCCGTACTAACCAGAGTACTAGCTGACCAACTTGTTGGATGAAACAATTGATTTTCTACTCTATTTGTTGAAGGTAAGTTTTATTTTGGTTTGTGGGAAGTGGTGGTCGCTTTCTGATGTCAAAGATAGGTGATACATCATCATTAGTGATGTTTTGAGGGAATCTGAGGATTGTGCCGTTGTGTTTAAGAGTTATAATAGCTTGGTGAGTGTGAGGAATCAAGTTTTTACATTGTTTCAATAGATACAGAGCTATCTTGAAGGATGTTTTCCTGCACAGAATCCGCTGTGCGCTTTATGAGTTTAGGAAGCACACTGCCCTTCAATTAAGATAAGACTAAAAGGAACTCCCGAAGACAATATTCAAGACTTGACCCACTCACTGATAAGTGAAACAGCTGACAAATCTTCAACTGTTTCATAAACTCTCTTGGAGTGGAAAAGGGGGAATACAGTTTGTATGAAAAATCATACTCCTTCAGTTTAAACTTATAACTTGACACAGTTACTCAAATAGGTTGTCGCGGAGTAGAGAGCCAGTCAAATATAAAGAGAGATTGAGAAAAAAAAAACGAATCTATGCTATGCTATTCGATAAGATTCTTGCGTCTTAGGAATTTTGTGTCACACATTCGATTTCATTTGCATTAATTCGTCCAATCGGCATTTATAATGTAAATAATGAAAGGAATCCTACAAGCATCAATGTTGCATAATTAAATACTAGTTATGTTGATCGGAATAATTTAAACATTATGTTAACAGAATCATTTCATAATATTGGAATTGACTTCGGACCGGACACCTCTGTATTTCAATCGAAGCATAAAAGATGCAGGTAGTGGTGTATGGTTTTCCTCTGCATTAGTCTACATTCAACTGGCAGAAGATGACCTCTGCATTGGTAAGGTAAGTGATCATCATCATGTGCGCAGTCTTTTCCCAATTATGTTGGAGTCGGCTTCCAGTATAACCGAATGCAGATGAATACCATTATTTTACATGGAGCAACTGCCTGTCTGACCTCCACGACCTGCCAATTACGTAACTTGGTAAATTAAGTATTGATGAGCAGTGTGCATTTTAGGAAAAAAATGTCCAAGTTTTATCTGAGTTTAGAAAACTAGTCCTTGCCAAAAGCAAGTACCTATCAATAACTGAATCAAAAGTAGATAAAGAGTGCATCTAAAAGCGATCTGTCCTCTTGTTCTTCAATTAACAGTGGACATTAAAGGGGTAATAGTAAATGCCATTTTACTGGCAATATTTAAACAATCATATAGCCTTTGAAAGAAGAAGCAACAGTAGAGCCCCTTGTGAAAGGACTCGTATGGGAAGTACTCGTAGTACATTTGTTGAACCATTGCCTAAGATTCGTTTACATTATAAGGTATAAAAGTACTTCTTCTGACACGTCAATAAATAGCCAAACCCGTCTCTTGTACAGATATTCATCTCTGAACGCATAAAAAAAAAAGTGAAGTGCCGACTGCTGATTATCCAGATAATTCAACATACTCCGAGGCAAGTTACCGTGGCGTTAACATTCTTCTTCACACGATTCGGTACGAGACTTTAAGCCATGTCGTGCTGTAAAGATTCGATTCATCACGACAAACCAAGATGCCCAGGATGTATGAACTGGGGTATCACCAGTTCATGATCACGATAACTGTCCTTGTCTCATGTTAATGCTTGGGGTTGCCGCAACACGATTATATCTTCCATTCTCCGTGTCAGACGCGTCCTCCTTCTCTGTATCACCAGTTCGGCTTTTCAATATTGCATGGTTCAGCCTAGAACCTAGGTACACCGTATATGTCAACGCATGTAGTCTCCAAAAGGCCAGACAGAGGACACTTATCATCTTATACAAGATGTAAGAGTAAAAAGGACGATGCTTTTAAGCAAAAGCAAGGAGCATATGCACTATGAATTTTTAAACAGAAGAATCCTGAGACTCACTCAAACACCAGGACCTCTGCGATGCTAGGAACTACTAAGCTTAAAAGGCGGTCTTATAGATAAATCAATTAAATACTCTACTAGTGACATTAGTCCATTGGCTAAGTGCAAACGAAACTTTTCTTTTGGAACTAACTCGATATGGTCGTAACACGGAATCCAGAAAACTCTCATTACTATTAAATATTAAGTTAGTAACTAAGCACTAACTTTGGGAAGTAGTCGTTAAGAGAAATCTGTTGGTTGACATTTATGTCAGAAAAGACAGCACAATTCCATTGGGAATGAAAGGGATGGTCAGTTGACGGGGATGAAGATTTATTTGGAAGTTATGTCAGGAACTACACTTTCTTTCTGTCATTGTTTACCTTACAGGAGTTATTATTTCTTTTAATTACAGGTAGCTGTTTTTGTCACATTGATGTCTGGGAAAATAGCCCTTTCTATACTGAGAGGATTTTGATCCTCAAATTGCTGGAGTGGTACCGTTGTTATAGATATATAATTGATCTAAACTACTGTTTTAAACGATTTGGGATTTAGCATTGCGTCTTGTCTTCATGATTGTGATGAGGAAAAAATTCAATAAAATAGCAATCTTATCAAGTAAACCAGGAAATTAGGCATCAAAAATAAAATATTCATAAAAGATTCCAAGATCATTAAGATCTATGATAAAGAAGCAGATTTACAAGGAAAGTTATTTAAAATCAGATACGAGAGTCTTGCGTGCATAGGCAGATACAAATCTAAACTTATATTAAAACCCGCTACTTAGAATAGTTAGAAACGTGATAATATCTATAATTTTAAATACTGAGCTGTATGACGTTTATTAGGTAACACCGACGCACTCGGTTGAGTCACTGATGTGTCGCAAGAGCCTGCGGATTGTCGCAGTCTGAAGCGATTTGTCGTAACAAACAATGATATGACAATCAGAAATTCTCAATCCGTTGTGATTGAAGGATTGAGAGAGCGGCGTGACGTTTGATGCTCGAAACTATAAAGGAGGATGTGTTTCGATACCAATGTATTCATGTCATTTGGTACAATGGACTTTAGAATTTAATATAGGAACAAAGAACGCTGCTCTTACTAGTATGTGTACCTAATTCAAGTCAAAAGACATAGGTTGACGAAGGTAAGAACCAGGATTTAAACGTATACCTAACATAACAGAACGCACAACAGGCCTGTGGTTTACAGTTAGGCAGAGGTGTGTACCTTTTAGTACACCCACATTTCGAATAAGTAATATGTAAGTCCCATGTAATATGAGATGAACCCATAGCCTGCAGCCGAACACAAATCTAGACTCAGAACTCCTCCTGCGAAGTATAAGGACAAGGGCCACTAGAACAACAAGGCGGGCAACCAGGATACAAATAGCCAAATACCACAAAATGGAAGGGTTAAAACAAAATAATGACTAAAACCTGTTATCAAAGACGATAGTTATGCCAAACGAATGAGCCAAATTGTAATCAGTAACAATGGCGACGATAATAACATTGCACATGTCCAAGCGACGCCTTGCTTTGCTAACCATTGCAATAAAAAAGAATTTGTTGCCAACATTCCGTAAAAACTACATAATTGGTTCATCATTGATTAACTCTAGCAATTACTTGCAAATTCCAATTACTGGCCGATTGGTTGTGGAGCAATATATGATACCTACTGGTCATGGAAGGATGAAAAGCAATATTAGCCACGATTTATCAGATCTGCATGGCCAACCGCAGGATAACTTATGAGATACAAAACAAATAAGATTTGAAATGTGGTCTAACGAATTATATAGAATCTACCTTAATAAGTAAGTCCCAAACCGCAGAAGCGATGGATGGCATGTGTGAAGGTTTTATGCCAAGAAAAGGACTAAGGTGACAATTAACTTAGAAGTTTTAAAAAAGAAGTCATGCTGCGCCGACCCCAGATAAATGGGGGTGGGCAGGAGAATTATGATGAACTGCTTTAGTAGGTAGCTCTTCTCAAAATGTTGTGTCAGAAACTGAAAGAAAACAATCAATTCTAAGTAACCTCCATCATCATTAAAAACCAAACTCAATCATAAATTATTGCGATTATGAGAATTATAATTCCACGAAATCGAGTCGAAATGTGGGTAGGTAGAGGTACTTCTAATTCAACAGGTTACACATATTCTGCGAAATCGGCATCAACGTAAAACACTTAAAGATTTTCCAGATATTTTTTTCTTTCATACTACTGGATACTATTGTTAATAGTTAAAGAATACATCACAAATAAATACCGTTACTGAGATTAAAAGTCTTCTGACCGATGAACAGATATAATAATGCCATCGTTGCTGAAACCTGGATGGAGCCTGGCTCGGTGCTATGCTACGCTTAGTAAGTAGCACAGCTCAAAGTGGCAGTAAATGTTAGTGTTGCTATTGCAATAGCAAAACTATCTCGCAGAAACAAAGCACCTGGCTGTGTGTCTTCAACCTTACAGGCATTGACAGCCTCTGGTTATGGATCCCTAAAATACTAACAATCACACCCACCAAAACTTTTCGCTAGACAAGGATCCGCCCACACGTGGCACATAGAGCGACAAAATGATCGTCAGCCATCGTGACGTAACGGCTTACGGCAGTGATGCCGGTGGTGTTTAAAACCGTACATTGTAGTACACGCATAACGATTTAGGAACAGAAGATCTAAACTTATACTGTAGCTGTTCTCAATCATATTATTTTATCACACTAACACGCATGTGCTAACTGAAAGTGGGTAAAATCAAATGTGAAAACTATTTGACTGACTCATTGGTCTAGCTCTAGTGGCTGCTATGGCTAAGCATAAGGTTATGGAAACACACACAACAAACACAAACATAACTGGTGAAATGTGGGGATACTTTGATGATGATGATGCCATCTAGCCGATTTCGACTGTATTCGATGACTTTCTAGGGTGGTTAAAGAAAGCTCTGGTGTGGTCTTTCATGTGCTCTACAGTGAGCATATCCAACTATTTTGGTGTACTGTAGGGTCACCTCTTTGGCTCTGTTAAACCCTTCGGAGATTACAAGCGTGATGTCACGTTATGTACCGAGCGGATCTTCTGCCTCTGTTTACTGCTCCACCCAGCAGACCACTATTGTCATTACGACGATTCGCTACCGTTAGTCGAGACGCCATTGTTCTCAAGACAATATGTTTAAATAACACTCAATGTAAATCTTTGTGTTCTTTCATTTACGGAGCGAGAAGTATTATTATAGAGATGTCGTCTGCCGTGTTATTAGATTTAAAAATTGTTTGATTTTTATAGTGGATGGTAAGCTACAGCACCTCTTGAGTCTTGTAGTTTTATATCATAGTATCATTTTCATTGTGATAATGCTATTAATTGTTTAAAGGTATACTAAATTCAAATGAGTTTATTTGTCTACTTCTAATTCTTCTGTCAGTGTCTTTTGTATTGTATGATGTTTTACACAAATGTGGATGAAAAGAAGCAATTTTATCCTTCTCTAGTTCCCAGGCTACCTTTCTGTCTTTCTTATCGATCGCTTCAGTGGTTTAACCTTGAAATGCTAATAGACAGACTTACTTTCGCATTTATAATACTCTTATAGATTCCTGAAATTATTTAGCGTAATCCTAATAGATATAATAATTAAAAAAACTTTCAGATTGCGTCTACGTAAGCACCAAATAACATTTCTGCACATCAAAATCGTTTGAATCGAGAAAACTAAGCAAACAACAAACACAAGACAAATAAACCTCACATTCGCATTCACAACGTAAGCAATGGGATAAGGATCGTCGTAAACTTCACGACCCCTATATCCCTAATTCCTAAATCTCGAAAATACCTGCAGAACTCATCTTAAATCATCATGGCATTAGTTAAGACCCTCGCTCACACACTCAGCGGGTAAGGCCGTGTTTTGAGAACATCTTAAGCGAGAGAAGCCGCGTAATGGCACAAAATAATACTGTGTCGTAAAGTCTGAAGCCTGCTTAGAGAATATAGAGAGACGAGGAAATTATTTCAGGATAATGTCATGCTGTTCAGCTAGGTTCTGTCGCTTTAAATGATTACTTGGCCTAGTTTCCGATGGTACCTTTAACTAAAATTTTAACTAACTTTTTCAGTAGGGTGAGTTAAGTGGGCTATACTATTGCCCCATAAGATGACACCGTGACTACACTAGACACATTAGTAGTAGTTTTGAGGTCTGTACTTTTATGATCTCGCGAAAAATCTTGATTTTTGAATATGAGCCTTCCAGTCTACAGGGTGTAACAAGACCCTTAACGAAGCCGAAAGGCACTTGTTCTCCCCGTCACTGTGATATTTTTTTTGAACTAGAAGGTTACCACGACCTGGGAACCTTCTAGTTACGGAGATATCGGGGGTCTAAGTTCCAACTTTTTCACTAGTTTTTTTTTTTTAAATAAATATTTGAATGTAAGATTTTTACTTTAAACACCTCCACGTCCCCCGTACTATTCAATCCCTCCGCCAGCACAATGATTTGAATGCGTTATATGTAAAACGTGATTTTTCATTCCAAAAAAAAAGTCGTTTCCCAGCAATAATTTTTGCGTAAAGTTAGTTTGATGTACAGAAAGCTTGGTTGACGGTTTCGTGAAGGGTCCGTTTACACCATTTTATATGTGTGTCTATATCTAGGCCTAATAGTGTAAATTTGTCGACTACTTATAACTTGGAATCTTTAAAGCTAAAGTTTACATTGATAGGAATTTTTTGCCGGGGGTGAAATGTCATTATTTTGATCTTTATCATTGGACTGCGATAGGAGTTAATTGATTGATTCATAAGTTGGTTCTTATTTTTATTAAAAAAAGGCAAGAAAACTCTAAAACCAGTGAAATCCCAATTCACACATTCCAATTCATCATTACCTACTTCCAATCATTTAAACATCATCATAAAAATGGCGATAAAATAATGATTGCTTCAAACTATGTGAGGAGAATAATTAGCGCCACCGATTACTACATAATGTACTTCATAGGTATGTGAACTATTGCCTCAACGTGATACATCGGATACCTAATCTACTGATGACTAATGATCGGCTCTGTGATGTTTATCCGCAAATTACGTCGTATCTCGAATAGGCAGGTAGGTATATGATTTCCCACCATGTTCCTAAGTTGTAGGCTTGTTGGATTTATCGACTATCTGCAGATCAGTTACACTATAATGATGAAATGCTTTGTCAACCTTCCATAAAAAATACCTTTTGGAACTAATTAGTAGGTACCTATAACATAGCCACAGTACTCCTTAGTACCTACTGTCGGTAAAAAATATGGATACGTCTGCAGTTTGTCTTTCTGAAAATTGAGGTATAATTAATAATGCACGGCTCTTGAAATAAAAAAAAAGCATTGTGGTGGCCCTAATATTCCAAAATCAATAGTAGTGATTCTCATACCGTGCTGGCCCACATTGGCCCACATACAGATCTATCTAACTGAACCATAACAGATACCTAGCTTATTGAAATCGGACAGGTTGATGTTCTACAATAACGTAGGTAAATCGGTAAATATTTAAGTTAGCATACATGTTATAATAATACACATACACGTTACACACATACATGTTATACCAGCAACAGCAAATAAAAAAAACAAAAATACGCGATTGCATTTTTACTCATCGATTTGTATAAATTTTTATTTACATCTTACATCTTTTACATAGATTCCTATGTAAAAGATGAAACAAAACATGTAGGTGTACCACTGACTAAAGTAAATAAATACGAGAATGAAAATTATTGCACTAAGATAATAAACGACGGAATTAGGACAGTAATCATTGCAGTAGCAATTATTAATGATAAATATGAAGTATTCATAATTATTCCTCACGACATTGCACGCGGCTCATGACGTAATGCCAGACAATTATCACTGCATCAGTCAGATTGTATACGGACACGACTTTTGAGAAAATGTTTCCTTATTGGCGAATGAGAAACACTTTGAAGAAGATGCCTTTTTTTTGACTTTGAATAATAACTACTACGAAAAAGCTAAAGCTATAAAGAGAAAGATTTGCTCTTTCTATGTTAGGTGCAAAACGAGAAAAACGGCATAACTTAGAACCCAAATTCGAATAAATATCTCGTACACCAACACACACTGGGCCTGTGGTGGTTTACGGTTTGCTGCCTCTTACAGAGCTGAGAGGCTTTACGTCCCAGCCGTGGAAATCTTTCAGGTTGAGCAACTATGTTAAATGGTTAGACTGTAGACGTATGATTACACTTAACTCACTGGTACCCTATAGGTCTATGCTTCGAAAAGGTCGCCATTGCCGTAATAAATACGAGAAGTCTGAAACCCAGAAGTCAGACAACATACTACGATCATAATACGATCTCCGAAAGGATACTCTCTGACTGAAATTACAAGCAAGCTTATTAGGTGAGACTGAATTCAAAACCCTACAATGGTAAAGAACCAGTCCGATATACAGAAACCAGGAAGCTGAACAGCGATCTTTCAAGTTTCAAAATATTCAACGCACAATGATATTCAGAATCATCAGGACTGGTGCAACTGGATTCCAAGGCTCGAAGCCCAACGTTGTTGGGTACAGGCTAGTCAGATATATTCATATTCATACAAGCAACACATATAACTATACCGCTCATGACTTCGACGACAAGGCCAGCCAGTTTTTTGCGAGCCGATTGTTCGGGGGTACGCCAAGGAAGATGAAATCCTTGGAGGAATCTGCCGCTCATATTTATAGCGATAATTATTCATCTTAATTTGATACTGATTGAGAATCTTAATTGAAGTGGCATAAATTTTATGTTCTTGTTCATATTTATCAGCGATGGAATTTAAGGTCACTCACTTGAGATGAATGTGAAAATGCTTTGGATCTTGTCTTATCCATCCATCAGATAGGATGAGAGAGACTGGAACTGGGAGACGTGTTTCTACCAAATTGCGCTTATCAAGTTCACAGTTTTAACGAATCCTAGCAATTTAGGTTTATGTAAGCACTGAGCAAATGTGAGAAATTCTGGATGTAGGTTATTTGACCTACACTAAAATTGAAATATAAGGGGGAGAGAAGTTTTATGAAATTAAGTATGATAAGTTTTAATCCGAATATAACAAAAGGTTGTGAATCAGGTTCAAAGTTCAATGCACAAATGCCTAATACAGAAATGCAAGAGTAAGTTCAGGATTTTCTGCAACTTCACCTCAATGCGGGACTCAAACTTGAACTTGTCTGAATCGTTTTATTTTCTGGTCGTAACACGATTGCAAGAGTACGTGTGTCATATAATATGGAAGTTATAGAATTTAATAAACATAATACATAATTATGAGCTATGTTATGTATAATAGCCGGAGAAATGGTAATTTCTAGTTTTCACTTCTGTGAAATTGTCTATTATGAACGAAGAAATGCCTATTTTATAGGTCTAAAAAATTCAAAATATAACATTGGCTATAAGAGGATACTAAAGAAACGATGGATAGACTATGTGAAAAATGATATGACTAGAAAGCGGTGGAGATTAATGACAGACGAAGATATCCCAAATAAATCTAGATGGCGGGAGAATGCTGATACTGAAAATTGCGTACATATATATTATCAGAAAAGGGACAGGCAGTGGTGTATGTATAGTACACACATTTTGTCAAGAAGAAGAATTTTGTCACTAATGTTGTCACAAGACCAATGTGGTAGGTGGCGAGCCTCAACACCCTTCAAGCTTAAGGGTCGAACTCAAGATACTTCACTCACCAGTCATACTTACAACCACGAAAGTCAATAATGTAGATTACGTTTATGAGTCATGAAACGCTTTTCTTTGAAATTAAAATTCCATAATAGTCACGTAAAGTAAATACAAAACATACACATATTTGAACGTACACAGGTAAGGACGTACGTAATTAATTACTTTGTAATAGCTAAACTATTTGAGGAGGTTCCACGACGTTATCTTAGTGATGTGCAGTTTTTTAATGATGCAATGTGGAACGGGGTCATTACCAAATTCTTTAGTCTATGATAGATAAGTTTTAAACTACGTGTCTTTGAGAAGAATAGGTACAAAATGAGTACGTTTGTGCATTTTGTGCTAAAATCGAGTACATATAAAAGTGGGTGTACAAATAAGATGATGCGAAATTTTTACTTTCGCCGGTAGAACCTGAATGAGAAAACCTGAGGACAAGAAGATAGGAGTGTGGAGCTTGACACAAGTAAAGATAGGTAATAGGTGTGTCTGCGGAGGATGATTTTGTTTCAGTACGAACTAATTAGCGATATGAGCGAGAGAAGATAACCCTGTCAATTGCTTGCTGTCAATTAGTGACTGAAGGAATATTTCTGTTGAATCGAAATAGAGCAAAGACTCAGTAGCTATCCATCGTTAATAATTATAGTTGAGTAATGACCAAGAAGCAAGATTAATTTAGTTTTACGTAAGATCTAAGAGATAATTTCCATACTTCAACCATACCATACCATAATTATTAGGTCCATTTTGTCTTTCATTCAAAAATTCATTACGATTGAAAGCCTATGGGCCTTATTGCCAGACACTGTATTTCGCAAAAAAATTGGCAAGATTCACGTTTAATCTATCAAATACCAATGAGTGATGACCTGCCACCTGCCAGTGGCCACCCTCTGGCATTGGTTAGGCAACCTGTTGCTGACTTATTATCCAGTACACGACGGGTGATAAACAGCTGATCGACTTATTAATTTTAATATTATTTTGTACAGATTTTTTGAACATTTACAGCCAGGATTATTTGCATTATAAAAAAAAATATTACGAAATTATAGCTCTCTCTATTTACATCTGAAATTGCAAAAGCATAGGAGTGAAGTCTTATCAAACACTTATTTTTAAATTATTTCCGAAAACTAGAGGACTTCTCCAAGACTGATCGGTAAGTGAATGGTAGTAAATATCTAGTAATATATCTAGTAATATATTCCAGGTATTTCATCCTGCTAGAACTAGAAAATCGAAACTTATTGCAATAAGCACTTCTATAACTACACACTCCGTTATTACAGCCAAGTCTCCGAGGATAGTTATCTGCAATACTGGACATTAACCCTGATATCATGATGATACAGACAACAAAAAAGCAAAGAACTATACAGGTATCAAGACCGGATCCGTCAGACGTTTACTTTACATCCCATACAACGCACTAAGAAGATGAATACTTGTATATAGAATTTCACAATACCGTCTTTGTGGTATAAAAACGTCCTATACTTTAACACTGACAGTATCGCACAGAAAATGACCATCGACAACGACGACGGCCACTCCAGAATCCAGAAGCAAAGGGCAAAAGCCTTACTGCGTCTAAGTTCACTCACCTCTGACAACCTCCTTGTTGAAACTGTCACTATTTCAACACTGAACACTAGTACACCACATATTGTTGTAGGAAACGTATCGGTTCATAACAGGAGATTGTTATTAAATATTATTTGACAATGTTTTAAGTGAACACTACACGTAAGTCGTGAACGCTAACAAACCTGTTACGTTCTTTCTCACTCTAGGCTGTATGGTGGGTTGCCGTGCGCTAGTTTACGTTTTACCGTAATGTCAATGAGTCATTGAATGTCTGGTTAAAAAAAATGTGGCTGTCAAATTGAATTTGAAGTTTTAACGAGTGTTTTGTTTGAAGGTCTTTCTTGTTAGAATAGTAGCAGCTTTGTTTGTAATAGCTACATAAATAGTCAGGATTCTATTTAGGTTCTTATTAAAAAAGATAACTTTGAATTCTTGTGTTCATACAGTGTACCTTTCAGGTTTTATCTTCTTATTTTTCTCTCTCTTATCCTGTGAATCTCTCATTGAAAATAATATAGTGGTATCGTATTTCTTATTGCATAACTGCACACTGCTGACGTTATGAAATTCAATCTACTTAGATAGAAACTAAAAGTACTTACGTATTCTATTCCACTACCTATTTATGCAACTGCTCAGGATAAGAACAAGGGGAAATTAGTTACAGACCTACTGTTTAAATTCAATTGAACCTTATCTTAAATCCCTACTTTCCAAAAACTGTTAACTCCGAAAGCAGCAACGTTCTGACGTCAAAACCGCTTGATTACCCACTTAAAAGTACCCAAGACCGACGCAACGTCTCTAAATATGGCAACACTAAAAATATAACCTCAAAGGCTGCCATGTCCGAGCGAAAACGCGGCGAGCGCGTTCAAAACCACGATCGGGCAATACAGTTACACGAGCGAATGTGACAAGGTCCCATAAAGTCGAATGCTCAACGACATTAGAACCATGTCATAATAACACACATTCGTTGTTTTATGAGCACAATACCGGCGGTGGAATGACGTACTGAAACTTATGCGCTGTCGTTTGCTAATGAAGTAAGGGAGTTTAGACTTTAGTGTGTGACAATAAGGTCGTTAGCGGAGTTTGTAGTTCGAAGTTGCATATTGGTGTAGTTGCAGCTGAAGCCATTCGGACTGGCCGTAATCATATTACTGCAAAGAGAGGTACAATCGTACTAACCGTGGTGCAGCATACATTAGGAAATGTAGTTTCGCTTTCTAGATGGCTTTTTCTTTTGATTTCAATAGCTAAAAGTGTCTAGACACCTTAGTAAATATAATTTATTTAATATCGATTTCAAAATTACCATTTCTACCAATAGCGACTTGACTTCATGTCCAATGAGATCCGTCGTCATGCCATCTGTTACATTAATGTTGGTGTCTTTGTTTACACTTTTCATTGAATAAATTTTAATTTTCAGCTACAACAGTAGCTCTACTTTTTATGAAAAGAACCGCCACAGCACCTAAATTCCATTTTGTTAGTATAACTTTATATAGAATACCTCACTCTTTGTCCTGGGTACGCAGAAACTACAAAACGCCACCTGCCCCTGTAGCATGACCACCGTAGACAAGGATTTCTTTGACGGAAGAATCGACAAAATGACAGATAGTGCAAAGAAATCTGTCATTATGTCGACACAATATGTCATTTTGTCGATTCTTCTGTCAAAGAAATCCTTGTCTACGGTGGTCATGCTACGGGGGCTGTTACAATCTTTACATTATCTATTCCTTTTGCTACGTCATCTTCTTTACATAGTATAAAACATAATCGTTCCCGCTGTCCTACGCTTAGATCTTTTAAACTACGCAACGGATTTCAATGCAGTTTTCAGCAATAGATAGAGTGATTCAAGACCAAGGTTTATATGTATATTGCACCCGTGCGAAGCCGCTAGTTGTTGATAAACTTAAAAATTAATATTAACATTTCCGGGTCACGTTTTTAAAATCGATAAAGAAAAATTGTGACTTTAAATAGCAGGTAAGATGGCATAAGGTCACCACCAGACAGTGGTTTTTCATGGAAATTCATCGATAGATAAGCCGGATTATCCATCGGCAAAAAATACGAACTTCAATACCGACTTACATCTATTATTAGACTCTTACGGGAATACATTTTTAAAAATCCTTCTTTAACCTAATGGCTGCGCATTGTCTGCCAGTGAATGAATTTAACATTATATTATTTTTTCCCTCAGGCAATTTTACCAGGCAGGGAGAAATTTGTATGAAGAATGTGCGTTTCGAACCTAAGTAAGAATTCAAATCGACTTCCTATTAAGAGAAGTCAAGTCAATCTCTAGGAAAAGGTTCAGAAAAGTTCAATCATTATTACGAAAGTCTACAATGGAAAATGTTTTTCTTTTCCCATTCTTATGATATATAAGGTCTAACTATTCATACACAAAATATTTTAGGAGTAACTTCTAGAAGTCGTAAAGTCGCCATAGCAACGAAAAATAAAAATAAAACTGAGTGTTTTTTTTTACTCATCATCATCATCATTTCAGCCGAAAGACGTCCACTGCTGGACATAGGCCTCCCCCAAGTGTCGCCACATTGACCGGTCCCGTGCGACTCGCATCCAGCGGATCCCTGCAGCCTTCACCAGGTCATCGGTCCACCTAGTGGGAGGCCTTCCAACGCAGCGTCTTTCGGTTCGCGGTCGCCACTCCAGAACTTTTCGGCCCCATCGGCCATCCGTTCTGCGAGCAATGTGCCCTGCCCACTGCCACTTCAGTTTGGCTATTCTTCGGGCTACGTCGGTTACCTTGGTTCTCTTGCGGATGTCCTCATTTCTGATTTTATCACGCAAAGAAACTCCGAGCATAGCCCTCTCCATTGCCCTTTGGGTGACTTTAAGCCTTCTGATAAGGCCCATTGTGAGCGACCATGTTTCGGTCCCGTAAGTAATCACTGGCAACACACACTGGTCATAGACTTTCGTCTTGAGACACTGCGGTAAGTTGGACGAGAAGATACCACGCAACTTCCCGAACGCTGCCCAGCCGAGTCGGATTCGACGATTGACCTCTTTCTCGAAGTTAGACCTACCTAACTGAATCGTTTGTCCAAGGTAGACATAATCGTCTACAACTTCGAGTGTAGAGTCTCCGATCTTGATAGGAGTGGGTGTTACATGGTTATTCAACATGATTTTGGTTTTGTCCATGTTCTTTTTAAGACCCACTCTTTCGGAAGCTCTACTAAGGACATCGAGCATTGTACTGAGGTCCCCCATGGTCTCAGCCATGACCACTATATCGTCGGCAAATCGAAGGTGAGAGATGTACTCGCCATTGACGTTGATGCCTAGCCCTCTCCAGTCCAGAACCTTGAAGATATCCTCTAGTGCAGCGGTGAACAGTTTCGGAGATATGACGTCTCCCTGTCTCACACCTCGCTGCAGAAGAATAGGTTCCGAGGTCCGGTCCTGAAGTCGGACTGACATGGTGGCGTTTTTGTACAAACACTTCAGCACCTCGATGTACCGATAGTCGATTTGGCACCGTTGGAGGGACTGCAGTACAGCCCAAGTCTCGATCGAATCGAAGGCTTTCTCGTAGTCCACAAACGCTAAGCAGAGAGGCAGGTTATACTCTTCGGTCTTCTGTATAACCTGCCGCAGCGTATGTATGTGGTCTACGGTGCTAAAGCCTTTTCGGAATCCGGCTTGTTCAGGAGGCTGAAAAACTTTTTTTTTACTAAATTATTAAAATTCTAAAAATTTTTGAGACTTTTTGCATAAAATCTTTACTCCCATATTCTAACAATGACAGTAGGTAAATACGACGTAGTAAACTAGCGTAATGGATGTTCAAAAATAAGGAGCTAGTATTTATTTTGTGGGTCAAGTAATTTTAATTTAATTATTTTTTATAAAAATTTACTCAGATAAAAAAAAGAATCCCTTGAAATGGCTTCGTTATAGCCGTTAGATGAATCCCTGAAAATATTTCGTGTATAATAGTTAGACCTTATATTCGTCTCCCTCACACAAATGCCAAATTCCAATTTTAAACTTAAAAAAAAACCGATTGGAAATTGACATTATATTTTAGTAAATTCCAGACTGTAGTCGTCGGGCTCTGGAAGCAAGCTACGGAAACGGCAAATCTAAAGTTTATCAGCATTACTTACCTACATAAAATATCATAGCTCGCCCTGAACCGCATTCCACCTATTTCCTATTTCTTTCCGACAGTTTTTATTGAGTTTAAAAGTAAGGTTGCCATATCTTCGCAATTGAATCATTGCCAGGACTATGATTTGATACTGGCAACTTTAACGTGGACTTTTTCTTTTCTTTGGATGCATTTAGTTCCAAAAAGCTTTTTCCAAGAAAGAGTTTGGTATTGTCAAATATTATGAGGGGTTATACTTTGACTTCTTGGTTATATTTTTCTAATAGGTGAGGTGCGTGCCTGTATGGCAAGAAGTATGTAAGTAAATTAAACAAAAGGAATATGTAAGGGACGTAGCAGGTGGCGTTCTATAGTTCGCCTACACCCATGGGAAAAAGACATGAGGTAATGTACTTACTAGCTGTTGCCCGCGACCTTCGTTCGCGTGAAATTATTATGAAAAAAAATATTATCTACTTGCCTTTTTGAATCGAATTTTGTTATTTTTTTTGCACGGAACCTTAGTTCTTATTCTAAAATAAAAGTAGATTTAGTTACTCCTTATGACATCAGCTATCTGCCAGTAAAGGCCCCGTCAAAATCGGTCCAACCGTATCGGATATTAGCCGTTTGATTAGAATTTTGTTAACAATTTGAAGGGTTTTAATTGTTTTGCGCGGAATCCTAACATTTTTTCGATAATAATAGTAGCCTATGTTAAACCTTATAACATCAGCTATCTGCCAGTAAAGGTCCTGTCAAAATCGTTCAGCCGTTTCGGAGATTAGCCGGAACAAACAGACATAAAATTAAACATTTTACAGATTCAGGAACAGGTAAAATAAACGTTAAACAAAACAAAAACTCACACTGTCACGGGATATCTTCCGTGATTTTCAACTATTGTGAGCTCCCGATATTTCAACGTTGTTGCAAGCGCCATGATCGTGGGATGAGTCATCATCATCATCCCCGTAAGTGGCAGTGTAAGTTTAGTTATAAACAGCTTTAAACTAAATTTACGTTACATTCAAACGTTTATTCTTTACAAAGCGAATTCGTTTTAGGTTTAAAACAAATACCGATTGCTAAAAATCCTGCATTACTTAGCACCTCATAAAATATTTGTAGTACCGCGCTATTCCACTATCGCAAGATAAAATATGCATCCTCCGCAGGTGATAGCACAGAAAGAATCCGAGGCATCTCTTATTTATACCTAAGACTTGATTCACATATGTGTCGAACATTTTAACGTATGTATTCTCTTTGTATCTCTACGTACCTACAGGGCAGACAGAATTTAAGCCATCAACTCTAGAAGCAGAAAAAGTCGAAATTCTTGTTCATCACGAATTCTGCAGTCAAATGACACAGTTACAGGACTGCGATAGGATTTGCTGTTGATTGATGGCAAAAGTCTCGCCCCCCTATTACAAGGGACTTGGTCCTGGGTTCGATTCCCGGGTCGGCCTAAGTGATGTTACGTTTTTCCATCAGGAATTTCTTAGTAGCAGACACGGAGTCTGGATTTGTGCCCGATTGAAGGCAATAGGCTCGCCCCCTATCACTTGTGACTTACACATAACTGACGACATGTGGGTGTACTATTTAGGTACACCTCTGCCTAACCCTTCAGGGATTACAGGCGTGATGTTGTGTTAAACATATCTGACGAAATCTGGGTGTACTATGTGTTTAGGTACAACACCTCTGCTTCACTCTTTATGGTATACAGGCGGGATGGTATGCAATGATATACTGCTCTCTCAAAATGATGAAGCATCATTTCAACATTTTATTTATTGCTGATTTTGCTTACCAACGTTTTATTTCTACCATATCATTTCAAACATAATTATAATTTCGGCTGACCATTTCTCCTCATTTGCCGAAAGATATTCAATACTAATTGTAGCACACGTAGGTATAGACAGCAGAATCCCAACACTGTTGCGAACCAAGCTTTGGGAAACTGGATACTTCTACACGGTTATCGGCTTTGGGTCAAACGGGCCTTAACCCTCGCGATGAGGAGTAAACCGTACCTTGAACCAGCTATTAGACGTAGGCTAGATATAATTTACTCGGATTCTGGGAATCGGAGTCTGGATTTTCATCTGACTCTCGTCATATTTAAAAATATGGTATAGACCATAAAACTGACCAACTTTCCTCATGGGACCAGTATCGTAATTGCGAAAACATAATCAGCTGTCCCATACATTTGGATCTGTATTGAATTTTTGAATGAGACAAATTATCACACTTTGCTGGTACATGCTGTTTAGTCTGTCAGAATGTTGTAAGGTACCATGCAGTTCTTGGCGTGTGCCCACGAAGCCGCTTCTGGGCTCCTCGACAAATTGACATTACCATTCCTTTTGCCAACTAGTATTATCACATGTTCAACGGTTTGAGGCTCTCGTTCAGCATTGGATATTAATGATTATGATATGATTTAAAGAATTAAAACTATGTAGAGGATTCTGTAGAACTATGGCACGATACGAAATCATGCTTTTTTGAAATTGTGTAAGACGCGATTTGTTTCTTAATTTTTGCTCTTGTATTACTATTGTCTTCACCGGTAACTATTCATCTAAACATTGTGCTAAGATCTTTAAGGATTTACATCGCCATACCAAATACATCTTCCTCTAGTTCCTCTTCGTCGTGTGTATAAATAGTTGAAACCAAACACTCACCATAACTAATGTTTTGACGCTATTCAAAATAATATGTTTAGTAACAGTACTCACATAGTTTGGTCTCGCTCCGTCGCTTCACTCGCAGTTTGATGACACACGATGAAATGCACTGCAACAAACAACACTGTTGTCGTTAACTGTCCAAATACTAGTGGCGCTATGTTGTTATAATTAGAGCACACTGGTGGCTGTTTGAATCAACTGAACGGTGTTTATTTTCTCACCAGTTTTTGGCCACAAATTTGTCTGGCGTATGTAATTGTGGTAGCAATGGGTATACTATTTCCCGTATTTTAATTCTTATAGGGTTGATTTTCGTAAGTTCTCTTATTGTGGTGGACTTTGGAGAATTTTCGGAAAACGCCTATTGGGAAACTTAATATTTTTTGCACGTTTCTATCTTCAGTGCTGTGTCTCTAGTCTAGAGTCTTAGTCTTAAGTAAGTAAAAAACTAACTCATATAAAGGCAAACCAGAAATCGCCAAAAAATTCTGCCGCTCCATACATTTCATGAGTACTACACTCCCTCAAAGTACTCATATGTCTATCATTTAACTTATCGTTCTGTATAAACTAATGTAAAGATGAAAATGAAAATTAACTTGTCAAAGTCCAAAAATAATGGTGTATAAAAACTTCAACGAGTTTTTGTAAAAGGTCCAAAATCAGTCTCCACCAAACTACAGAAGACAGATGCTCTACCACTGCGCCATTTAGATCGTCATTTATTTAAGTACCCTCCTATTTTCCCTCCGAGGCTCCCTCTTGCTAGGGCGGAAAAATGCCCCAATGGCCAGCTCTTTAAAAATAGATTGATTCAACGACTACTCAGTGCGTTTTCTACAACGTAAAATGATTGTGGTTAAAATGTAATAGGTAACTGGGATTCAATCAAGCCTTAACTATATGTATTACCATAATGGTTTTACAATTTCCCGTTTCTTATGTAATCATTGATCTTATTGATATATCTATCTAAAGTTGTCTACTTGTCTTTATGTTAGCTGCCCCCGTAGCATGACCACCGTAGACAAGGATTTCTTTGACGGAAGAATCAACAAAATGACAGGTAGTGCAAAGAAATCTGTCATTTTGTCGACACAATCTGTAATTTTGTCGATTCTTCCATCAAATAAATCCTTGTCTACGGTGGTCATGGCACGGGGGCTGGTGTTGCTAACACAAACAAACAAGCAAACAATACAATAGGGCACAAAGCAGCAGCAGAGGCAGCGGAAGTAGCTGCAGCTTGCAGTAGGCCGTAGGGCAAGCTTAGTTTAATATAAACTAAGCAAAAGTTATTTTGAGAAAAAAAAACAGAATGTAAATTGGTGGAATTGCAAAAATAGTAACACTTGAATTGTACGGGCCACCATAGCGTCGCCTTTAAAATAAATTGAGAAAAAAAATGTCTAATTATGGAGACACAACATGCTTCAGGCTGCTAATGATACATTATTTTTCTACTAATGTCCTGAGCCTTTTGCACGAGTTTGCCCGCATTGTGGAAACCGCAAGAGGGTAACGTTGGACTTTTAAACAAACAAGCTGTCTGTGTTGGACAATCCTTTGGTCATTCTTACAGACGGATCACATAGCTGTTGCCGTGTTTATTTTTATTTCAAAAAGGTTTATGTGGTAGTGGGACTTTCGAGGCAAGCATGAATATACTGAAAATCTTGGTATTATGATCGAGTCCTTTAATTTCGGCGACACTTTTTATAGTGAATAAATAAGATTACATGCTCCATCATGGATAACATGACGGGCGATTCATGATAAAGTTCAGAGTGTTGATTCTGTTTTTAAATTTTCAGTACATTGTTTTTTTTATTGTTTTTCATTTTCTGTGTTTAAAAAAATCGTTGATTCAGTAGAATCAACTGTTTTACCCGGGGATAATCTTTAGGGTATTATGCTTGGAAGTAACTGCTATCCAGCACGAAAAGTCTTATGAAGCATAATTATAAAGCCTATAATGTCCCCACTGCTGGGGAACAGATCACCTCATTTTTATTTAAACTGTAACTTAGGCGGACTTAATGCATTATCTAGTCAACCTTTGGGTTAAATAGGACCACATTATCTTTGTCTCCGTCGTCTTTTGATGCTGAAGAAGCATTTCCAAGGTTACTCACCTCATGTATATGTCCGAGCACCTCCGCCCTGGACATGTCCTCGAGCCGAGTCTCGTTCACGTCCATGATCTCGTCAGCCAGTTCCAAGTTGTCCCAGTTTCCAGCTGATGGTGACCCTGGGAAGCAAAAGAATATTTTTATTATGTTATTGGATGGCGTTAAGTCGTTAGTACCGGCTGTCATTTCTCAACTTTGACATTCGTAACGTGAAGTCAGACACCCGAAAGTCTGACAACCAAGGAGTCAAGTTATGTAGTGCCTAACAGGCAGGTAGCCTCTACATGTTAAAGACTGGTATTTAGCTGCATCCGGTTAGACCAGAAACCCAGTCTAACATAGTTGGGCAGAGGCTATTATATGATTATTGGATGACAACAGATCAACGGCCTATCTGATGGGTTGTGGTCATCGGGCGGACATATATGTATCGCAGATGCGCAGAGAGACCAAGCTGAATTGTGTAATTGTCTATGTGTGCTGAAATTTAGTTTAAGCAGCGTATAGTGTTTCTCTGTGGAAAGCAGTGGGCTATGGTCCAGGCCAGCCCAGTGCGAGTTGCTAAGTGAGGATATTTAATACCTCTACAAAGTACACAACATAAAGCGTTTGTAATTCTGCCTTTCGTAACTTTTGCCACTCTTTTGAACTTTGTTGCGTAGCGTCATTTCAAAAAAGAAATGTTTCGAAAAGGGGTGGTTGCTAACGTGCCTGCTCCCCACTTGGATAGGTACCTATATTTAATTTAGAATGCCATTTTCTTTATTTTTCCTGTGCCTAACGTGGTATCAGAGTTTTTATGCCGCATGGTCTTGAATGCCATGACTCGGTAAAAAACTTAAATATCAACTTCATTTTATTTATTGTTGTGTTCAGTTTCAGCAAAAAGAGTATGTAATGATCCGCAGGTTGCACTTGCAGGAGTTTTTTTTTTTTCATTTGTACCTATCCACTTACACATACTTCAAGTGTTTTTGTACATACGTTTTACTCAGTCATTATATTGATCTTCGTGACCTTTGCTCTAAGTTTTTAGAAGTCAGCAGACCTCAGATTAGCTAGCATAACCGAATTCAGTAGGCCCTACTGTATTGATATTCTAGGAAGGTTTGTGAAAATTATCTAGGTACTATTGAATAGATGTAAATCACTTGGCTTTACCCTTACCATATTACCAATCAGGTAACAGGGTTAATTGATTTTTTTTTCGCTTCAGAAAAGTTCTTATAGCCTGGAAAATTATAATCCACGACGCAGGCTGGTTATTGTATGTCTTCACATATTTGATTCTAGGACATACCGGTTTCTTCACTATGTTTTCCTTCACCTTTTGAGAGCAGTGGTGATGTTAGGATTTATTATTTAGCGTTCTCTGATTCTACAACAACCATACTGCGATCGCCAACCCGCCTGCCAAGCGTGGCGATTATGGCAAAACCCCCCTTCTTGGGGAGGCCTATGTCCAGCAGTGGACTTTTCGGCTGAAATGATGATACAAATTAAACTGCTAGTTTTGCTTTTGAACCCACGAGCTACAACTCCTTAGTTGCATCCGCTAGGGCTGCACGCATAAGAGGTTTTCTATTAGGTTGTTTTTCTATGTCTGGCGTGAAAATGTGACTACAATAAATATAAACAATGAATCTATTTATTTCAGTTTTTTTTATTAAATTTAAGGATTTGATTTTAGTGTTATTTTGTTTTCCCATCAGGACTTTTCTCGGTCTGGATTTGTGCTCGATTGATAACAATAGGCTCGCCCGCTATTAAATGGGACTTATACATAACTGGGGGAATGTGGGTGTACTATAATTGGTTTACACCGCTGCCTAACCCTTCGGGGATTACCAGGCGTGACGATGTGTTATGTGATTGAATTTTAACAGCGAATACCAGGTTACATGCTTAGGTACGTTCCCAGACGTAGCCGACGAACCTAGTCTGCAAAAATCACTAGCCATTATCTAATGGAAACGAAAATAAGAATCCACTTGATATGAAAATTAAACCACCGCACTTTTACAGTTCGTCTGCACCTAAATAATAAATGAACTAGCCTAATGAAATGGCATAGCCTCGGAATCCGGAGGGTGTCTTTATAAAAGCAATGTAAATAATAAAGTGCTTCGCTAACAGCCTCTTCCTACTTTTCTAGGTAGTCTACTTGAAATTAATCAATCTTCTACTCTTTATTCTTGGCGGTTAGCCTAGATGTAGTTGATGGGTACTTGTTTCAATCATCAGGATTGTTTTTTTTTAATGTTGCCGCTAATTGTAATTGTTTGTCTCTGGTCTTGTACAGAGTGAGAAAAGTATGAAAACGCTAACCAAAAACAATACCTAGCAGCTATCTAGTACTCTTTGTATTTTGTGGGAAAATCGAATACTGTGAATCAAGTTTTGAAAGTGATTGATAAGAAATAATTTGATCTTCCTTGTTTTATCCAGAGCCAGGAGGCAGGATTCGTAGTATTTGTGAATTTTTAGAGCTTCGACACATATTATGAACGTGGAGAAGCGTTTTCTGAACAAACTTATTTCTACCTTCGATTCTAAAAAAATGCGGTTTAGATATCATGCGCCTTGGTATGTTCTTTTAACAAGCGAATATTTTTTTTGCGCAAAGAATTCCTAGGTAATATATCTTTGTATAGAAAACAGACTTCAAGTATCCGCTATCAGACACACGCACTTTACTATTATAGCATTCTAATCCTACGGAACCGACACAAGAGGCCTGGAAAACTCGGCCTGTGACCTCGCTCCAACTAGACCCCAGGAAAAAGGGCCCAGCCGAGTCCGAAGTTAGTCGAGCATGCCCGAAATGTGCACATGAGTAAAGCCATTAATCGTAAACATGGAGGTATCATAAAGCTAGTAAATTGGCGAAAGAGTAATGGATACTAGAGGATAATAATAACAGGTAGGTAATGGGCAGATATTGTTTTGAATTTTAAATTAAAGAAAGTTTGTTACAGTAAGCGATGTTACTCTCTACGTGATAGACGAAGCTAAATACCAAAATTTATATTGAAGGAAAATATTATGACAAAAAATACAGTTGAAAGCTTGCACGATCGAATGAAAACTGGGATAACTCCAACTACGCGTGTTGTATTCTGCCACTAACAACTTTAATTAAAGGTTTGTCACATGAATTATGAATAAAAATCAAAGAAATTTTGGAGAGTAACACTAAACACTACATTAGCTAGATCTTTGCAGAAATCTTTGCGCATTCAAACAGCATTTTACCTTTTGCGGCTAAAAGACTCGGGGAAAAGTTGAAGAAAAGCCACTTTTAAATGCAAATATTTCAGCAGGAGCTACAAAATATTCTTATTTAATTCCCAAAGAAACCTTGTCATAACTTACCGTATAACTTGATTTTATTATCCTTAGTTTGTACCACTATAATAACATAGCCTTCTAGGTCAACAGATTTGCATTTCACCGTTGTCATTTTATCAATCGCATTTATCTGCGTGGTTGGCGCGTTAAAAGTATTCATTTTGCTATATTATTAAATTAATTAATATGTCTAAACACAAAATAGCTATGAAAAAGATCCATTCACGCGCCCGTCGTAAGAACCAATGATTATTTTTTTAATTTCATGCCAACGTTTACGCCAGCGCCACTTCAGACACAGCCCACTTTTTGAACAACTATTCATTTTTATTATTTTCCACATTATTTTTTAAATTCTAACCCGGAGATAGTAAATCGGCCATTATTATTTTTGATTCTCACTCGTAACAAACTTAAACACTGCTTTGACATCTAAATTATAATTATCACAGTTGATTAAAAGTCTGTGTTAGCGTAATTTCACATGATTCCAGTGTATTGTCGAGGTATAGGCGAATTTCAGAGCATTTTCTCAGTGACAAGTCACGTTATGGTGTTTAGAGTAAACGCGATCGGTTTATCACACTCCCTGAATGTTTAGTACATTTTCTTATTCACGTGTACGTAAATTAAAGGTTTTTAGATATTTATTCGGTTATTAATCTAATATTTAAGGCGTATCAACGTGTTTTTGAGAGTGAAAAACCGGTCCCACGTCCGCGGGCTGGGTGGTCGCCGCGAATGGATACGACTATCCCATTTTCGCGCGATCAATAATGCTCCCTACCCAGCATCCCTTCAGACTCCCACAGACTAGCGTTCTATTTTCCCATTTATATTAATTCGGGTTTTTTTCCTGTTTTTGTTCTACAACATTTTCAATAATACATTCATATTACAGAAAAAGATTTAAAAAATATAATAAATCATTGAAAATTCCAAAAAAGAGGTTCCGCAAGGTCCCACCGAGATTTGAACTCGGATCGCTGGATTCAAAGTCCAGAGTGCTAACCATTACACCATGGGACCGCTTGAGTGTTGTCGTGAAATTAACGTGAACTACGTTGCAATTATAATAATACGAAAATGATTGCAACATAAAATCATTATTTAATAGTCAACAAAAAAAACACAAATCTTTTCAAAAATAAACTCTAGTAGCGTCTCCCGAATGTTGGTCCAAAACTACGCAATAGTTACAGAAATCACATTAGATGGCAGTAACTTACGAAACACTGTCAGTGATTTGGAATTTTGTGTGAACAACGCCATCTACCGATTGGTTTGAAAACTATAACTGATCATATGTTTTTGTTATCGTCGTTATTGATATATTATTATTTAAAGCAATTAATGAATTGACGACTAACTGAATGACAGAAAAATATCGGTTGTATAACTTAAAATTATTATTTTATAGCATGATATTTGTTATTTGTACAAAATGTTTTTTTCGGGATCATTTTTAGCAATTGCAAGCATCTTATTTGTGTATTAGTTTCTAGCAACACCAAATGTCAGTTTGTCACTGACTTCGCTACGGTATGGTTGTCATTTCGTCCGTCTATCAAATAACGTGATAGATGAATGGAAAATAATTAACTTTATCGCAGCGAAGACGCCTCTCGTATCTCCTCGAAACGTAACGTCGCGCGTGTTACAACACATTAGTGATTTTAAAAGGGTGCTCGCTTTGATACAACACCGCCATGATCGATGTTAGAAACAAAGATGGCGGAATAATACGGTGATCATAACCAAACGCGTTGTTTTGTCGTGTGTAGCGTTATGTGCTGTGGTGGGCGGCGGCTGCAGCAGTGTCGGGGTGCGTGAGTGAGGAGGAGAGGCGCGATGGGGGCGCGGCCGGGGTGATGCCGCCGCGGCCAGCGGCCGGCCGCGCGGCCATGGCGGCCGACAGCGAACGCCCGCCGCTCGCTCTGTTCACCGCCGTGTACGACTATGTGGCGCAGGGAGAGGACGAGCTCTCCCTGCGCCGCGGCGAGATCGTCGAGGTGCTATCGAAGGACGCCAACATCTCGGGGGACGAGGGCTGGTGGACGGGAAAGATCGGCGATCGCGTCGGTATATTCCCCGCCGTATACGTGACTGAGGAGGACCCCCTGGCCGTGGAGCCGCCGCGCGTGTCGTTCTCCGAGCTGAAGCTGGAGGAAGTGATCGGTGTGGGCGGCTTCGGGAAAGTGTACCGCGGTTATTGGAACGGTGAGGTAGTGGCGGTGAAGGCGGCACGCCAGGACGCGAACGAAGACATCGAAGTTATAAAAGAGAGTGTGTTACAAGAGGCGAGACTGTTCTGGGTGTTGCAGCATGAGAATATAGTGTCTTTGAAGGGGGTATGTTTGGGGGAGCCAAACTTCTGCTTAGTGATGGAGTATGCACGCGGCGGGCCGCTCAATCGGGTGTTGTCGGGGCGGAAGATCCGGCCGGACATCCTAGTGGACTGGGCCATCCAGGTAGCGCAGGGCATGGCGTACCTTCACGTTGGAGCGCCCATGTCCCTCATCCACAGAGACCTCAAGAGCTCTAATGGTAAGTGGCTATTTCTATCTCATTTCTAAATAAAGCAGTATTCAGATGTTATTATTTAGAACAACAAAATGGTAAACACCACTGTAGGTTGTTTAGAGGTAACCTACATTGTTTTAATACTCCTTACAACATTGTATGCTTGCTTGTTCAACTATTCAAGGCAGATGTCAGGAGATATACGTAATAAGCACTTAATCGACTTTCAATTCCTCTGCCATGCGGTTCCTAAACACAACCATTTTATTTTTAAAAAAAGCTTGTAATCTCCATCATAATCTCATACCATAAAGCTAGTGTCTGTGACTCTGTCAAGTTAGTTATTTAGCCCTCGTAGAGTTTGGTAATTTTCCCACATGATTGTACTGCCAAGATAAAAAGTATACTATGTATTAATCCAGGTTATAAACTTTCGCATTTATAATAGTAGTAAGACTAACATAATCCTTCTGTGCCTTTTGGTGGCAGGTTTTTTTTACTGGCAGTATCTGTTAAACAAGTTAAATGTCTGTAAATTCTTGAATCCGAGGTTTCAAAAATATTGTGCGTTTCTTGCATCAACTTTTCCATTTTTGTTTTGGTGTAATCAAACAAAAGGAAACTCCTGCTTATCTCAGTTATTATCTTTATAATATTTTTTAAATGTCATTAACCTATATAATTATCAGTTGCCAAATATCCTTGAATGTTAAACCCAAGGTTATATCTACAGCTGTGTTATCAAACGGAAAATGTCCACATTCCAATAGAGATAGCTCTATTGACTGATTGATAACTCTCCTGACAGCTGTCATTGCCCAATTTGAAACAACTTTTTTTATCAATTTCTGACAAGCCCTAACAAGATTATTTTGTTTGGTTTTGTTCAGGCTTGTTTAAAGGCCAGGTAGGTGTTCGAAATTGATTGCTAAATCATTTTGATTTACCAACGTGTTCTGGCTTGAAATGGGCTTTGGAGCCATTCGTGGCTTGAGACCCGGCAGTTAAAATTCTGTTAACTTTGAGATTTCTATACAGCTTTTTTGTTTAACAACTTTTATCTAAATGTCCGCCATACTTTCTTTTAATTTTGGAATTCAAACATTTAAAATAGGTACGGGGACACTAATTTCACCATTGAAACATTATTAGTTGAATAATACAATGAATGTCTCGAAACACAACATCATCACTTATTTTTGCCATGATCTCAGTCTAGAAAAAAAAAAAACAAGGAAAAAAACTTATTTCAAACCTACCTGTTTATTCAGTACCACCTATTAAGTTAATGATTACATTAAAACTACATACAAACCTAGATTGATCTAGGTCTTTTATTTTCTATCAGAGCGTTCTTAATTTAAATATTCAATGACCCTTACGCAAGACTGACATGTCAACCCACATTCTCTTTTTATAAATTCGCCTACAGAGATCAAAAACTGACAAATAATTTAAACCACTCACATGCATAATCAATCTACAAGATTCCCAATGCTGGGCAATGTGCCTCTTGTCTGTGAGAGGGAGTGGGCACACCACACATACATCATAATTATTTGTGTTTTTTTATATTTAATTACTTAACACCTACAATTATTTACTTACCACCTTATAAGTTACAGCTATTCACTATTGTATGCTTTAAATGGCGCCAAAGCAGCAGATGTCAATCGGAATTTTTCTCACCTTTTGGGGACTGCATAATTGACACTTCTTGAAACTGTGCTTAATTGGACGATTAATGAATGCTTTTTTTATTGATTACTTTAATGAGCTTGTTTAAAACTGTGGTAATTGAATCATGTTAACAGTCACGTATTTGACGAATATAAATGGGGTAGCTTCCTCGTTGGTCTAGTAGTCGCTAGGTCAACTGCTGAGTATGAGGTCCTGGAGTCGGTTCCCAGGTTGGGCAGTGTTATTAAGTTTTTCCATCAGGAATTTCTCAGTAGCAGCCACGGAGTCTGGATTTGTGCATGGTTGATAGCAATCAGCTCCCCCATTACATGGAATTTAAACATAACTAGCGAAATGTGGGTGTACTATCGGGTTCACCTCTGCCTAACCCTTCAGGGATTTCAGGCGTGATGTGATGTTATGTTATGTGAATGGGATAAATTAACAAATCTAAATGTTGTTAGGCATAAAATACTAGTAGCCAGCTCGAAGCCAGCCGGCAACCAGCTTTTGAATTCAATTAATCAATGAACTCAGCCTATCCATGTGCACTGCTCGACATGGGCCTCAACCAAGCGGCGCCACAACACTGTCCTCCGCCTTCGGCATCCAGTCTGGCCCAGCCACCTTTTTAAGAGACTATTGGTCCATCTAGTTTACTGGGCGTCCCATACTACGCATGGCATACGCGGTCTCTACACCAGGACTCGTTAGCACCATCAGCCATCGGTCCTTCGACAAACCTGGCACCCTCACTGCCACTTCAGTTTGCTTACTTGTCTTTTGAACTGTGATAGACCAAGATTTAGGTCGGACTACGTACACGACGTCCACGCCGTATAGGCGCCCCTGTACGCGAACATTTTTAACCGTATAAGAGGGGTTTCTGGCTAACGTATTTTGTGGTGCTTATTAGTTCGCATTGGCTTACACACGTGTCACATTTTGTGTTTCAAAAAACCGAACGCGCGTATACCAGCGCTTATATTGGCGTGCGAAAACACGATAATCTGACACCGCGCCAAGACTACAGCTATTCAGCTAATCTTCTTTGACAATGGCATGTGCTGCGATTCTAAAAAGTTCAGCATCTTGTCTAAAAAATTAGAACTCAATAAAAACACGAACAATTATTTATCACATCTATTAGTTACGTACGTAACATAGTACATTTCACTACTGAAGTGAACTGGGCCACGAGTGTCATTCCGCCTGCTCTAGGGTCTGTGACCTCTTTTCATACGATTTACACAATTCAACAAATTATATTTGTACGCAGTTTTTGTCGCGTACACCTAGATTATTGTGCAATCGTAGTAACACCTACCTGTTTGCGTATTCTTTATTTCGTTAGGTAATTTGAACACTAGTTGTCCGTTGGCGCTAACATTGAAGTGACACTCAATATTATCGCACTGTTGGAGTTTCAACTCTGTCTGCAGATTTGAGGTTTGAAAATCCAAGCGCAGTATCGCGCCTTCATTTAGGTCTAAGTGAAAACGGGTAATACTTGCTGTAAATTTTCATACAAAGCTGTATGATCGATCAGAAATGCTTTCTTGTACAAAATTTGCTTCATATCAATACCTTCAATCTGATCGTTGATCCAGCGAAGGAGTAAAGACTGATCAAATGCATCTCTAACACCCCGTTAATCTCACCTTCCGCCTGACGCAGGTCCTCACCAGACACGGTTGTTTCGGGAGGTTCCTGCACCGAATCGGGCGGGAGGAAACGCCCGGGTGTTTCCATTTTGAGGATCGTCCGGAGGACACGGTGCAGCACACTGTGGAGGTCTGCCCCGCTTGGGCGGAGCAGCGCCGTGTCCTCGTAGAGGCGATTGGCGGCGGCGACCTCTCGCGCCCGGCCCTGGTTCAAGCCATGGTCCGGAGCGAGAGGGAATGGGAAGCCGTCACCTCCTTCTGCGAAGCAGTCATGCTAGTGAAGGAGGTGGCGGGACGTGAGAGGGAAAGAGCCTCACGTCCCAGCCGCCGCGGGAGACGCCCAGGGCGTCGGGGGTCACGTGGTGGCCCCCGGTCACCGTAGGTGCGGGCCTGTGGACGGCGAGTTATGGGCTAGCTCGCCATCTGGCCGTCTTATGACGACAGGCCGTGTCGACGGCGCGTTCGTGTTCCACGCGCGCCTCAAAGATATGTCAGCAAACGCGTAGGGGTCCGCATGGGCCGATGCCTGCCAGGGCTGCGGGACTGTTCGAAGGAGATACCGCAGCCCTGGAACACAAAGGGCAAAGAAGGAACATGAATGGGTTTTAGTCATACAAGTCTGACACTCCCTTTCGCTCCGCCCAGAGCGGGGGGGGGGTCATTTGATGATTTCCCATCCTACACCCCGTTAACGCGACGTATTTTTGACATAATCGTGTCTACGCAACGTTGCCACGGCGTCTAAGCGTCGCACATAGGAGTATTTCCATCTAAAATCCGGTCAAAAGTCGAAATTACGAAGTTAAATAAAAACTTATTTAAACCACTCATTTTTGCACCTTAAAAACCTGTTAAAAAGGGACACATTCGTAACTTATGTAGTCGACTCTACCCGCACAAGCAGTCGTTGTCTAAACCGCATGTTTTTGTTTTCCGGCGTTTGTATTTTTCACTGCATTGAAGTTTGAACTTACACGAGTTTAGTGTGATAAATACCGAAAAAAAACATTGTGATTATAGAAGTACAAGGTACGTAGATTATTTTAATATAATAATGAAATATTATATGGTTCATTTATGTGTTTAAAAAAAATCAGAAAGATGAACCGAATCAGAAATTTGAAAAAAATTGTGTAAATTATTTTATTTAATCGTGGTTTTGTTTATTTGTCAAGGCTTGTCAAACGTTTATTTTACAATTAATATGTTTTAGTAAATACGATAAAAACCTGCCGCGCCCACGCACGCCATTTTTATTTTCAACTATTTAAAGTGTTTATTAATGTGGGTTTATTTGACTTTGTTTTTTTTTAGATAATGTAGAATCAACTATAATTTTTACCAGAAGAGCTTTTTACGACATCATGCGTGACTGTAAAGGAAAGAAAATTGAAGAAAAGTTGAAGTTTTTGGGAATAAAATAGGTCGAAATAACCTAATGCCCTGATGATTAAAACACTATTTTGGATCATACTCAGATGTTTTAAGACTGAATTCAAACAAAAATGGGTTGCAGCAAGTCGCAAAGAAGAGGTTTTTTGCGTAATAACGACTAATGGCTCAAATCAGCTATACAGTTGCAGAAATTTAGTGCAGAGGCTACGTACGTCTACACCCAGTCGGCCAACAAAATCTTTTGAAAACTTAAGTGAGCGTGGTAAGCGACGAAAAACTAGTGAGATACGGAAGCAAATACCTGCTGAAAAGCTAATATATGCAACGCAATATTGGAAACACTGCTGCTTCAGTAAAAAGAAATAGTGGCAACGCCAACAAGAGCGTCGAAAGTTCGTCGTTTTTCAAAAGAGGCGCTTGATCTGATGGTCGCAATTGCGCCGCCATCTTAACCATCAACGACAGTAGAAGACAATACCAGTTACGAAAATATAGATGAAGACGATGAAGAGGACAATTAAGAACATTTTAAGAACTTAAATTAAGATAATTTTAATAAAACATGCTTTTTTGCTATGAATGTGCTTTTTATTGTCATTAAAGATTATATTAAATCATATTACCATGTTTTATAATTAAATAAGCCATTAAATAATTTTGACCAGATTTTACATGGAAATACTCCTGTGTGAGTCGTCAACGCTTACTTGCCTAATCACGAAAAATAATCACGGTAAACATAAGAATCTTGTCTTTATAAAGTTCCCAGATGAATAAGGACATGCAATGCATACTCTGTTTACAAATATAGCAAAAGGTGGCATATATTAAGTGGCGTTATTAAAATACCAGATTTTATTCTTTACATTATTAATCGCATAGACGATTCCCAAGCGCATGTATAGTCACAAGTAGCCATATCGTAATTTTAAATACACGATATTACAATAATAATAAATCTAATAATTGACATCTGTTTTGTAGGCATGACCACAAAGTTTTATGATTTGCGTAAATCCACAATATAATTACGTGTACTAATTTTTACGACTGTATTGAATTTAATCAATGCCTGTTTGCACTTAGACTAAGCCACACCTAATTGAATGTCTAAGTAA
Organism: Noctua fimbriata; assembly: GCA_905163415.1. NCBI lineage: Eukaryota > Metazoa > Arthropoda > Insecta > Lepidoptera > Noctuidae > Noctua > Noctua fimbriata. The sequence continues at coordinate 2,275,009 of LR990933.1, read as the reverse complement.
AACCGCTCTGTGGATTTTCGACGCTCGGCTGATTGTCGAGAGTGGAAATTACAATCCAACAGCAATAATTTTAAGGTGTATTTTATTGTTAGTGAAAACGGGCCATAAGTCTGTCGCCAATATTGAAATAACCTTAAGTTCATCGATCCAAGCTTGTAAACAAAGGTTACATTTCAAATGTCACTAACCCTATTAGTAATAAACGCGGAATAAACGACAGCTACAGTACTTACTTACAATATGTATGGCTAAACAGACGGTAATTGTCCTTGATTGAGTGTTTTAATAATAAAGGCTTAATGGTTTCGTAAAACTGCTGTTTAATTGCTTACAGATGCTAATTATCTCGACGGAACTGTACCTTAATTGCGAAACTCACTCGTTATCGCATTCATTTGGACAAAAAACAAACAAAAATCCTTGGTTTTAAAGGTTTGAACGTTCAGTCAATCAACTCGGCTTATGGCAATCCAGAGCTGCGCTTAGGCCTCTGCTGTTAGGAACTTGATTTGACAAAATTAAAGTGATTCTCATTAGGAGTATGTTCTAAAATTATGGTACAGGTGCAGGCCATTCCCTTTATGGTACGGCAACGCATGTAGTGCTCGTAATAATATTGTCACAATGTACAATTGACGAACAAAAACAACGTTCATAGGTCTATCTGCGTCAAAGTTGTGACGTAAAATGAAAACATGGCGTCATATCTGTAATATAAGTTGCATGCATTTGACTAGCAAATCAAGACACCTTATCGAAACTCTAGATGCTTGTTTTAGTTTGTACTATCCTGTAATATAAGATCGCGGGGAAGAATTGGATGAGACTCGCTCAGACCACTTCTGGTTAGCATGCGAGGGACAGAAAGGGAGTATACTCAGCACTGGTTGAAACAAGACTACTACGTTGCTATTCTAGCTACATAATAGTGCAATGTAGGCTAGCCTACTGTTTGTTGAGTAGAGAAAACAAGAAATTATGCAACGTGTCCGAATTAGAAAACAGCTCTTAGTTATAAGGCCTCTTTCAGTTAGGTGATATTTTGATGAGGAAACAATTAAGTATTTTGCATTCAAAGATGTCTTATTAAAGAAAAACAAACTGCACAGAGCTTTATTTCATTAGTCAAGTTGTAATTAAAAATATCTTTATGTAGTGTAAAAATTGCAGCGAAATTATCCCAGTAGTTATTAAAGAATCTTTCAAAATTAAAAACACGCGAGCAAGATTCAGTGACTTCGGTATCTTGCCAAGAAATACTTTAACCAAACTGAGAGGTGAAAATTCCAATATTTCAATCTCCCCTCAGTCGAGCCCCTACGGATGGGGCGCTAACCCTTTTACACCGTCCAATCAGCTGAAAGCTTCCTGTCATCGTAGCTGCCACGTAATTGGACGTTATTAAACGTAAATACGGATTTCCACCGTAATCGTACATTTCTGGGCAGCATTTTGAACGGATTTTCATTTCTGCTTTTTAATGTCATGGCGATTACGCGGCGCTTTTGGAAGCTGTTTGATGTTAATCCAATGTTTGTTTAGTTATCAAAGGTTCGGAAAATAGGGATTGTGTTTTAGTACGTAGTTATCTTTTAAAAGAAGAAAGATGAGCTCTACTCTACTTCTTTTAAAAGATAATAAGCCATCCCTTATCATCATCAATAACAGCCCGAGATCACGACATCACTCAGTGCTGTCCTTGGCCTCCCTTTGCTCCTCCACACTCCTGTGACAGCCTCATCCAGATTAAATCCGCGATGGCCTATTATCCCGACCTCGAAAATCTTTTAAATGCCAACATAATATTAATTACCAAAACTAGTTATCTATTAGCCACTAATTTCATAACATAACGCAAACATTTCTCATTTCTGCACAACCTTGTCTGTATGTCACGGTCTCGTTTCCGTTCAATCTCCTCGCGTATCCGTTGTTTCATAAGATTCACATCCTTCACCATCAGCCTTGGGATTTAATAAGCACCTTGTTAAGCTAAATACTACACGATAAAGCTTTTATAAGACCATGTTGAAGGTCTAGAAATGTAGTATATTTATAGCCAAGGAACCGAAGATCAAATTATCATCGTGGGCCTTTTGAAATACCAGGTGCTATTTAGCCTTTTGTTTGACCTGAAATTAAACCCTGACCATCATGAACGGAAGTTGTGAACACTATCAACCGCAATCGATGTCAATGAAGGTCAAGTATTTTGTGTATCACATGCCAATTTCGCAGTAATGAGGATTCTTCAGACTAAAAGCTTACCTCTACCTACGCTGTACTGTTATCATTGGAAGAAACATTGGTAAAACCTTGAAATTTCTGCAATTCAGGTGCTGCTGTTCACTCTGAAAAGAATTCCACACTAATTACAAAAAACTGTGTTAAACTTTCACTTGTCAACTTGTTATTGAAAAAATACATAATGCCGCTTATAATTGATCGTGCCAAATTCAGGCCTGCTGTGGTATTTTGTTAAAATAATATTAATTCAGAATGCTCGAACCAAAAAGGTTTCGGAACCACATGTGGTGTTGAGAGTGACGTGGTAATGATTGAGGGTACAGCTGGTTATTACGACTCTGACATTTGATGCGACCTGGCTTCAATGGATGTCGTAACGAGCGGAGATGTGTGTTAAAACAATACCAAGTGCGTATTGGTTCTCGGTAACGATAGACTTTGTGAATGATTTGAGCATTATTAGCAATAAATATTGTGTCTGCCTTTTCCCAACCATGTTGAGGTCGGCTTCCTGTCTAACCAGATGCAGTTGAATACCACAGTATTTTACATAGTACCTGACCTGCGGCTGCCTATCTGCCCTCCACAACCCATTAACTAAGTAACACGATTCCCCTTGCTAACTGGTCATCAGCCAGATTTACCATCTGGCTGAACTTGTGGGCTTTTGTTCATATTATGATGCTAAATAATAAAAATTAAATTACCTGTCTCAATCCTGGGGAAAGTTCTTCGATAAATATTCTTCCAAACCACTCCATCCATTCTCTAACAAAACTTAGCATTAGATAAAACAAATTTTCAGCCTTGTGAAGTAACACTTAGTGTCCGTATTACGTATGCACGAAATGGGACATCCGCGGCGGCGTCCGCGATCTAAGGCCAATCGTATTCGTTTGTACGCAACTTTGAGCATGTGTGACGCAAACCGTCGCCGTAACAGCTTGGGGTTTCTCTAAAGCCTTTATGTTACAGTATCCGTCATGTCTATTTTATAGACCATGATCCCTTCCGTCAGGAAAGGCTTATCTGGAATGTTATTGACATCCTGCCGCAAACGGGTCCCTTGAAAAGTGGCTAGACGGCAAAATTCGCACTAGCTTGATTATAGGGGCGATTGTTGCCATAGATTAGTTAAGGGCAATATAACCTCCCTGTAAGCAACACAACATCTTGGCCCTTTTACTACCAATCCTTTTTTTTTGCGAAATTGACTAACCTACTTCATTCAATGTAATTTGCATCAGATCCCGGCCCATGGTGAATTTTGGAATATTTTTATTCTGTGAAGAACATACAAATCAGGTTACGAACTTACTACATTTTGTTTCAGTACTGATAAAACTTCGTCGGTCTTTCTCCAAAACTACTTTTAGTTTCCAAATTAATTGTCATCTATTTTACTATGTTGACCTCTCGAAAGTTTTAAATTGAGTTCGAGATCGTTTCTCTTAAAGTTTACCCAAGACCTTTATCTTTGTGTACGACAGAAATCCTCTTATATTCAGGGGTTATTTGATATTGAGGGATATGTTATAAAAGTAGCACCGTCATCGAAGTAATCCTATTAGTTATAATAACAGGAAAGTCATGATGGATGGGACTCCCCTAAGCGATTAAGATGTATGCCTGGTTGTAAGTTTTTGTAGTAAAAGTTACTATTACTTATTCTGTTTTCTGGATTTATGACATAGATTACACAAAAGTTATTTTATAATCAGTTCTCAATTTTATACCGCTATTATATGTGTGATCTTTCTTCCAAAGTATGTAACTAGCTTTATCTAAGAGCACATTTATCTTCAAAATGGCGACCATTACCCGCTAAATAACCTTATTTGTTGAATACCGATTGGCGGAAGAAAAGCGGATACCGATCGACTTTCGTTTTACCGTGAGAATATGGCGACATTCTAGCCATTTAAGTTTTTAATTAAAATACCGATTTTGTAACCCGTATCGCCAGTTGGGAGCAATTTGTGCGTGCGAATTAACCACGTTAATCTTTAAAATCGGAATGGTACAGAAATTCATTTTGATTTAAAGCTTGAATTATTGAAATATTTGTTCTGCAAGGAATTCAGGCGGTTTCCTGCAAGATATTTCCTTATGATTTTCTGCTCTTCTAATAATAAACTTGAAGAAATTACGGGTTGACATTAATAACACGTCCGCTTGATGTCTGCTCGCTCCCTTTTACCGCTAAGCTTTTATAACAGCTATCTCACTTTGTCATTATGGAAACATTGAAGAGCAACAATGTGAAGTTGTTGACTACAACTTCATCGTCAACATTTCTATATTGGGGTTGGGTTCCAGTCTAACGGAATGACTAGCAAATGACTCCAAATCTTCAAATTTTTATTAGGTAATTTCTTGAATCTGAAATTGTATAGAACCGAAGGGGAGCAACAATGAACTTAATTTAAAAGGCAATAAGATTCTAATAGATAACTTTAACGGTTATTTCGATTATTTCAGTTTTGATTCGAATTTCCCAATTTTAAGCTTTATCTAAAGTAGATCGTAAAACGAAACAATCCGGTTCGTTTTATCGCAATATTCAAACGAAATTGAAATCGTTGAAAGTGTTAACTGTTGAAAATACCTTTCTTAAATATCTCGAGTGTTAAAACTACTATTTTTTAACTTTGATTTCGCCAAGAATGAAATGGGTTTCCCAGTGCGTGATACCCGTGGCCCATTCCCTCCCTAATAAAGAAGTCATGTGTCCCAGCACTCCCACCTGTGGTATGGCATCATAGACTGATTATGCGAATGAGTTTGCTCTCTTTATGCCCACAACTTAATGTTTACTAAAGAACTAAAAAGCAACCAAGTCCTTGACCCAATACAAAAATAACCCTTTCCAATAAATCCTACCATTAATCTGCATACAAAATACAATACCAACAGACCATCAACACAGTAATAATTATCTAAACGAAATCGACTAAAACAATAGATTGATTGATGTTACAATAAATCAAGACCGAATGAAGTTTAATCGACCTCGCAATCGTTTGACCACTTTTTATTTAAAATCATCATCCATCATTTTCTTGCCTTTTGTCCTGATTTATTTGGTGTCTGCGAAGCATGTCTTCATCTTCAAGCTTCTCTAAGACTGGTCATCTCAATAGTCAAGTACTTTCTAGCCATATCATCTTTCGTACAGTTTACTCATCGTTTCTTTCCGAAAGACAGAAAAGTGTATAGTTCAAAGAAGTTCATACTCAAAACTTTCCTCACGACATTTTCCTCATTTCACTACTTGAAAACAATCCCCAGTAATTTCTATTTACTTCACAAAGATTGACAATATTTTACTGAAACTTACACTTTGAACGTGCAAGTGACATTTAATCTTATGGTGATAAAGCAATTAAGAAGTTGACTATACCAACTAAACCATAGAGCCACGAGCCACGGGGTTTTCGTAAGATACCCGCATTGCGGTGTTCCACCGTAGCACTGTAATTAAAAGGGGTATAAGATGAAGGGAAAACTAAAATCGTGGTTAAGATTAATGGGCTATTAACCTAAAATGTAACCGTTAAGTTAATGTAGCTGGAAACTGACTTAACTTTGTTTAAATCATATTTTAGTGGTTCTTAATTTTCTCATGGGAAATTACTCGTTTGTACTAATGATGCTGTTCATATATATTTTGTTTTATATATAAAAAACGCGAACCGGTAGAAAGGTAGCAGGGGTCCGCTGGATGCGAGTCGCACGGGACCGGTCAATGTGGCGACACTTGGGGGAGGCCTATGTCTAGCAGTGGACGTCTTTCGGCTGAAATGATGATGATGATATAAAAAAACGTTGCCCCACACTAGGGATTTCTCCTGTATCGTGGGTGCGTTTACAAACATTTAAGCTCACATACACAAACAGCCAGACCCGGAACAACTACCTGTAGGCCATACAAATATTTACAAATATCGAACCCCTGACACGAAGCGCAGCAGTCAATCGCTCAGCCACTGCGCCAACTATGCCGACGAATATAATATCATTTTATTTTGTAGTATTTTGTTTTAGTACATGATTAATCGCATATTTTGTTCATAATCTACAAACATTCACATAGGAAAAAGGTACACTGACTTTGTTGGTCGTTCTTCAGAAATGTATGACCAGATGTTTGAACGTGGTCGTAGCAAAAGGCGTATGAAAAGATCGCGGCAACTGGCTATCTGGAGTTTCTTTTTGGTAAAAAATACACGCTTTCCTCTCCTAGTCTCTAAAATATTTGTGCCTCTAAATCAATTTCAGTAAATTAAGTATCTCGGATATTTTGGCAAGAAGCCATATTTGCTGACCGTTCAGTAAAACGCATTGGCACACAAACGAACTAAAATAATGGATAATTTTAATACATAGCTGCGATGCAATGCAATCCCCATTCCATTCAGTATTGCTCGTTAGTTCCAGCTCTATTCATCGAACGCAAAAAAAAGATAAAGGCACGTAAGTTATTGGAGTATTCATTCAACTCATTGATCCCCTATCAAGTACTTTCAACCGCACGTCCACGGTTAGAAAGGGGGTGACTACGCGATGACGACTAATAGAAACATATGGAAGAAGGAGACATACTTCTAGCAGAAAAGAGAAAGATGACGATGAAGGAGTGGCTGATTTTCATAGTCCACGTGCCACTTGTAAGTGTAGTGGACCCTGGCTTTTCATAAGGAAGGTAGCATTATTAAAAGCCACAAACTCAGCCCTCGCTCGCCCCCTATTACATAGGACTCTAAACATAAACGGTGAAATGTGGGTGTACTACACGCCGAACTCTGCATGATCTTTCAGGGGTTACAGGCGTGATGTCATGTCAATAATCATAGTTAAACAGGCCGGTTACCCGAGACATCGTTTCTGACTTGCGCACGCGCCGCTCGTGCCAGATGTTTTTGTAACACAAAATGTTTTACCAAAATTGGGAAAAGATTAATGGCTAGAAAGGCTTCTATTGAGATGACAACTATTGGAGACGTATGGAAAAAGCAGACCCTAAATAAATGAGATAAGGGACTGATAATCATGATAATTAAACAGAGGGCTGTTTCCACAGACCACGTGTTACGACTGCGTGTAGTTGACCGTACCTGCATTATGAAGAACCTTAAGAAACCTCTTGCCCCTATTACATGCGATATAGCCATAAACTGCTAAATGTGGGTGTACAATAGGTACACCTCAGTCTAACCTTTTCGAGGTTGCTGGTGCGACATTATGTCAAGAACCATAATTACAAACAGGCCGGTTACCCGAGACATCGTTACTCTGCGCACGCGCCACTCGTGTCAACCATGTTATTGTAACACAAGATGTTTTTACCAAAAGTGGGCAAAATGAAACCAGCTGTAATGCCACTGTTCTGATTACAGTGCACTGTGGAATATGCAAGTGATATTTAATGTTCAACACGACATGTTTCTGTAATTTTCAGATTTGTACTCTTTGTCAATGTTTGAGACAAAAGAAAGTAAAACCTTTTGATGCAGGACAATATTTGTCAGGAAAAGGAAAGTTTTAGTGTTAGTGTCTTACTGGGAATTTATATTTTTAAATTTTTGTTATTTTATATCCGTAATCATGACAGGTCTTATCTGATCCATCAAGATTTGCTAAAAAAATAGAGATGTTCAGGCTGTGGTGTATAAAGGATTATCGAGTCAAAATCGGATTAAGCCGGTCAGAAATGTCTTGATGTCCATGCAATAAAACACAACCACAACAACATGCATGAAAAACGTATAGTCCGACGTGGTGTCCAATCGTCTAACCGAAGCGACGCGAATTATGTCTTTTCGCGTATTTTTACACTGTTTCTGATCTTCTCAAGTCGATTCCTCGTCGAAAGTGTGGTCACTCCGTTATGTTTGGCTTGTTTTAATTCTAATAAACCTTTAACCTACCTCATGAATATTCACACTTTTCTAACATTTTTTCAAGCTTTTATGGGTCATAATTAACAAGCAACCCACCTAAACGTGATCACGGTTTCCATGCCGTTAAGCATGGTTTATTATGGTAAAAATATTGAGTTGTTAAACCGATCATTTTACTCATGAACGAACTTGCGTCATTAGCCACGCCTGATGCAATATATTTTTACACGTAAAAACATAAAAATGTCTATTTAAAACCACTTAAACGTTGCCCAATTACATTTTGTGTAGTTAACATTGCTGTAATTTACACTGATTATTATGAATTGGATATTGTTAGAGATAGCTTTTTTTACTAACATGGTAGGATATTTACAATTAACACAGACGCCTTCTTTCCAATTTACATCGATAAAGTTCAAACAGTGTCCGAGTAAAATGGTTATGGAATATCCTAACAGGCGGACATGATGAAATTATGAAGGACCCGTTGTTAAACTAAGAAATGATCCACCATTGAAATCTTCCCTAAACATGCACGCAATTCTGAGCACAAGTATTTTTGTAGAGATTGGCTGCGTTAAATGCTATGTTAGCTTACATCAAGTCATACTTTTTTTACCTGACGATAGGATAGATAGGTTTTTACAGGTGGAGGTCGGGAGAATTTCTTTCAAATCGCCTCCTCTGTCTCTACATAAATAACCCTTTTACTTCGTCATACATTTAGCTGTACACGTGTGCCAGAACTTATGTGCTTTAAAACTATTAAGCAAGTATGTTCACGTTGTAAATTCCAAAGAAACTGATACGTTGCACTGATAACTGACTGTCGGCCGACTAGATCGTAAAGCAGGTTAATTGTGAAACGCCCAGTAACGAGAGCGTTTAGGTTATACGCCCTTTGTTGACTTTATCACCGCAGCTTTACGGCCGGCCTGGTGAAAGCTTTAACACTGTTTCCCGCCACATTACCTTTAATCTTTTCAGTTTAACGATACGGAATAAATTGTCTGGTGTTAGGGCTTGGCTTCATAGGCTGCAGTACCAGATTCACTGGTTTAGGTGTTTGTGGTTTGTTTTCGTTTTAAGCTTGAAGGTAAACGAGTTTAGTTGCTTTTGCCAAAACAACAAAAAAATTAATTGGTCATATGCCGAAAGTTTCGGGACTTGACCAAAGTTTTTGGACTTACTTTCGGGTCGATCTTTAGTCCCTGTCCATGTATTAGAATATCGGGATCCTACAGCAACCATGGCGCGTAAGTCAAATCGCAGTCTAAAATTATGACATCTCGACATTAAAAAACCGGGGAAGGAACAAAGTGATAATGGAAAAAAAATCTATCAGTCCATTGTCATCGTTTAATACCGAATAATAACTTTTATTAGCATCCTACCAATAAAAATACAAGCAAAGGGCCGTGGGAAAATATATCCATTCTCAGTACTGTGTTGTTTTTTCTAAGAAAAACTACGTCATAAGTTGTCAAGTTGTACCATAATAGCATAATGTAGATTGATCTCGGAAGGCTGTCAGCGTTTTCAATGCCAATGGGCACATAATCTAATGATTCTGTAACGACATAGGACATTTTATTCATCTGATCTAAGGTCAGTAGAATTTTGAGATTGATAAATGATTTTTCATCACACGTGGGACAGCCCTTCTAGTTAACCAGTTTCGCGAGTAGTAGACGGAGTAAAGCAAGGTCAAGCAACTATTAATTTGCGAATGTGTATCTTTATCTTTTAGGTGAGTTACGTACTATGCGGTTTAACTGCGACGTGTATTCTATCAACGTTCTTAATTCCATATGGTACATTATATTACAAAGATCTTACAATATTTCAGAGTAATTTATGCCCGCGGCTTCGCCCGCGTGGGATCGTACTACCGGGATATAAAGTATCCTAATTTTTAATCCAGGTTATACACAGGTAGGTCGGTGTGCCAAATTTCATCCAAATTCGGTCAGTAATTTTTGCGTGATAGAGTAACAAACATCCAGACATCCATATATCATCGCATTTGTAATATTAGTAGGATTATGTACAAAGGCGATTCTAACCCGCCATTGGGTTCTGACAGCAAACCTCAGTACGCTAGTATAACAAAACTTCTACTTTCTTCTGCAAGCCAAACAGCTGGCTGAGAAGCCGCAAAGCTTTCTTTTAAGTTGCCTTTTCTATGCCTTTGTGAAACAATGTAAACTGTCTGCTAGCAACCACAAATAATGTCTACGGTTCTATTCGTTTCGTTCGTGTTATGTTCACGCAACTGCTGCCCATGCACGCCGCGGCTAGACCGCCCAGTGCGTCTGCAGCCTAGATTCGAAGCAGTTAGAGAGATTGAGATATTATGTATTTCTCCATAATTCTCAGAACTCTAAACAACCAGAACCAATTGGTTGCCATAATTCGTCTCGGAGCAAGGCCTCTACACAATTTAACGTACTTTTCCGTAAACAGGTAGGTATGTTATTTGCGAAAACAATTCACCAGTTTCAAGTATTTGTCTTTATTTATTTATTTATTTATTTATTTATTTGCATCAGACACAACGATCCATACTTGAGTTAGTAAGTACACTTAAAAATAATGTTAGTATCAAAATAATCAGAGACAATAATACACACCACACAATAATATATTATTTAAGTTGTACATAAAATAAAATTTAACTTAAATTAACACAACCATTGCATTCCATTCCATACCATTCCATTTCTTTGTCGCTCAATTACCGTTATGTACTAAACAATGTATCTGTTCAAAGTTTTCTGAAAAGCTAGCCGTTGCAGATTTGATGTATGAAAAAAGCCCGTTTTGATGTTTTTTAAATATTTTTTCAATGGTTATTACAGTGAAAAATATGTTTTTTCTTCCGATGTGGTGTGCATTGTAAAATTACTATTAATTTACATCATGCTAGTATTTTCCAAAAAGTTGACACCCAGTTTTCGCCAGCTACCAGTTTTGAGATTAACTTACCTATAGGTGAAATATAAATTAGAAGCTCACTAACAATACTGCACACTACTTAGTTCTTGATGCCGCGTCATTCTTTGTTCATAACAAAGACAAAAACACAATTTTACATATCATCAAATTTTATGTTAATAAGCCTATTGATATCAAGAGCCGATCCTCCATCTCCATCATATTGTTTTGTGTATAGAATAGTAATGTAAACTAATGTACCAACAGTTATTTGCCTTATCGTCCACGCTTCCTCAAAACATGTTTAGCATGCGCCAATGTTATGCAAAATGAACGATTATGGGTAAAACCCAGTACTGTTGTACCGGTAGACGGCCGATTGACACAGAGTAACAAAGGTTTGGTACACACGGCAAAAGTGTTCGTTCTTTAACCGGTAATTTATTAACTGTCAAAGATTTTTGCGCAAATTTAAAACTAGCGTTGAGAGAGACGTTATTTTGGTCAACTGATCATAAAATAATTTTACAATATAAATCGATAGATTTACGCCACTGGGGTGTTCTGTTTAAAATGCAATCCTTTCTGTTTTGCCCACCGTACACGCGTTACCAATACCTACGTTTGAACAAGTGACAAGAAACGGGTATAAAACAATAGAATTTTAAGTATTACTATTTAATTAATTAATGTGGTTTCAATATTCAAAGAGGGAAAATGTTTGTATCACGAGATTCTTTGTGCTTTTCTATGCAACCTTGAGGTAAACAACTAAAAATACTGCACGCGATTATATACTTAAATGAAAAGTATTCCATTGAATTCTCTACTAAAGAATTATTCGTAATTGTAAAAAGTTTCTAACAAAGAAAAGCATTCCTTGCAATGCGATTTCGTTTTATTTTTAAACACACTTCAAATTAACTAAAACGCCCACATACCATCACTAGTGGGTGACTGACCCAGTCAGTGTGATTGCTCGCAGAACAATAAAACGCTTAATTACGATGCCGTTAACGTTTCATTTCGTTTGTCACTTAAGCGCCCTTCAATTCCTTACGCGACTCTCCAATACCTTTTCTAAATAAAAAAAACATATCAGATGTCTAAACAAATGAAACAAACAACAATATTTCTTGGCATTGTATAACCATACGTAATCTTTGCAGCACAAAGTTCAGTTTCAATTAAACAACAAGTATGCTAATTACGACCTAAATAGTTGACATGTATGAACAGGCGACAGGCAATCTTAATTGCCGAAATCAAATACTGTCATGCAACTTTGCAAATGCGACAGAAGGTACCGTGGGATCCAAATACTTGATCTTTAATCCGATTGCTATTTATGTTATGGATCGGATGAATATGTATGAGGCTGAGCTTTTACGTACACCGGTAATACTGGATTACGAAAGAGATGTTTATCGATAGACAGGCGAACAGTAATCGCTCAGAATAAAGATACGCAGAAGGCCTGCATCTTCAATGTTGATATAAATAGCCGCAAAGCAGCAAGTATTACAGAGGGAGATCTAAAATTGATCCTGTCATCTTACTTTACAGCACTGGAAAAGAAACTAACATCTTCCAAGTCAAGAATCAATAATTTTATGACCAACCCTAGCTTACGAAAGGTTTGTTTTAAATATTTTGCTACTGGACATAAAAACCACAGCTGTTACGGAAGGGTAGTGAATAGGGGCCTCATACATCAGCAGATTAAACTGGAAGCTCATAAATGAATCTAGCTCTCTGCAATCTCTGTTTGTGTTGGTGGATCTTCTGTACCCAATTCGTAGTAACATGTTGGATGTAATGCGGATCTGACCGTCTATTACGGATGTGCTAGTCTAGGTTTTCGTTTTGCTTTATTGCCATTCTGCGGTACAACTGTTTGTTTCGCCCACGCTTCTATCTTTATCGGATAATCAGTTTCTATACAGTGGGATGGCGTTGTAAGTACCTTCGGACATGTGTTTAGGCTTGAATACATCCAAGGCGAAATTACTTGCGATATCTGCAGGATCGTTCCAAATTGTGTAGGTTCAATGTCTCCACGTTTCAAATTGACACAACATTGGCACCGTTCCGTTAGCTTTTTGATGAAAGGATATATCGAAACCGGAGTCGATTAGGTATTATAAAACAATCTTATATCCACTGCCTGAAGTCAAATTGGGCGACACAAACAGAAATTGGTGTTGATTAAAAAGTAAACGGAACTTCGGGATCCCTAATTGAGTTTTTACGACGTTTTAATGGATCAGAATTTCATTGGATATATAAATATTCGACTTTCCTTGATCATTTGCTAAATTGCGAGCCGTGTCGTTGCTAACTGATCTCGTTTGGGACCCGTACCAGCTCATTTTAAGTCCGTTGTGAGATTTTAATGTGGTAATGATTGTTGGGTTCACACAACCTATACGATATCACCTTCACTAAAGCTCATCTTTCAGACTCACTCTAATGGTTATATTTTCGCTTTTCAACCATGTCAAAGTCATGTGATTTATGTTTAAAGAATGATCAAATTTATCAAAATTCTAATTCTTCAGTAATCTAACTTTCTGATATCTATGTTCATACACAAGTTCTGTTATATATCTGTTATAAAAATATTAATTTAATATTCCTTAGCCAATTAAAACAAGGAATCGTAATCGTAACAATCCAGCCACAGACTAAACCCGTGACACATATTCAATTACAAGTCGTTTGTATAATCTATAAATAACCAGTTAGTGACCACAATCGTACAGGGGCTCAAGTGGTCCAAATGTACGAAACCTGCCTAGCTTGACTGCCTGAGTCACGCAGAAAGCGTTGTTTTTAAATCTTGATGATTCATCGCGGAAGAAATCACTTTCGACTGGCCAATCTTGCGAAGTTTGGCTGGGTTGATGCATAGAATTTATAATGTGATCATGGATAGAAATGGTTTCGATTCTCCTGTAATAGTTTTTTATGGGGTGTGTCACAAGCGGTATGTAATATTGATGTCACATTATTTGTTTTCAACCATTTCTGATTAATGTGATGTATGCATAGTACAACACAACATTGGACATAACAATATGGGTATATTGTTATGTCCAATGTTCATTCTAATTCGTAGTATTTTGTATTTTCCAAAGATTGTTTGATAATTACAATTCTAAGTCAAGAAATTACAACGAAGTAATGAGCCAGTTTGTCCTTCAGACAAGTCAACCCAGTATCAATTACTTATTTGTTATTATCAACTAATACGCGTGTTTACATTGATAAGTTACCATTTGTTTTTACTGTATTAGTAAACGAATGATAGATTAGAATCTTGATTTCTTTCATCGGTTAAAAATTAGAAGCATTACGATAATGAATCCTCCAAACATCGTTATCTTTTGATATTGACCAGAAATATTTGCGCAGTTCACACGGTATCTCTAACTTGTTTACTTCTTTGTATCGTCTTAGAGTATCAAATTCTTGGAATCCTTTACCGTTAAGATCGTACGATTTTAATGTTCAACCTTGACTGTGGCGAGACGAACTGTAGACGACCCCGTGGTTATGGTTTATAGTCTATCCAAACAAATTCAACTAGTATTTTAGGTAATATCGTATTCTGTCCAAGTGGGAACATATTTTATCTTTATGTTAGCGAATTTGGCAGCTTTTATTGCTTCGGCAAAACATATTATCTTTATCGTGATTGGATTTGTATCGGTTAGAAAATAGCTCTGAGTTGAAAATAATATTGTAGTGTGTACTTCATCTTCAGAGTGACTCGCGTAAGAAGAATCAATTACCCAATTGCTTTCTGTAGTATGGTAGTCATGAGGTGAGCTAACGATTATATTAGGAACGTGAGCGGTATCCACTTGACTACTGCAGTCTTTTATATTCACATCAGCTCTAGGAACTATGATCAAACGTTGAAGTGGACTCTTGGGAACCGTTTTGTTCATTGGGCAACCGTGGATGATATCATCATCTGCCTTTTAGTCCACTGCTGGACATAGGACTCTCCAAATATCATGCCACTGAGTTCAATTCTCTACTCTTTACGAATCGTATGATGCATCGTACGTTTATCGTATGTTTCGCTCGTGTGTTTCAAAGGTCAAGTGAATTTTTAATACTAATTGCTTTATGGGTTTTCCCCATATCGAATTTGATTCAATATTCGAGGTCGCCGTTAGCTTGTAGACACGCGTTGTTGGTTCACGTGCCGTTAGGTAATACGGCCCATATAGTGGTGATGTTGTGTGGATGCGGATGCATTGTTGACTTTGAGATGGAGAAGACTTTGAAGTCTTGCTTCTTCATGTATGGCTTTACTTAACACATGAGTGCAATATAAATTTTGCTCACTGATGCTATAAAGTTTTTGTGTTGTTTGTTAGCCAATCACGCTTTGACAGCTGAACGAATTTGGGTTGTAGGAACACTATGATCTGCATTAACATCATAGGATACTTTTATCCCGGTGTATTATTTCCGACTACCACGCGGACGTGGGCAAAACTGATACTTCCTAGTATCCTACGTAAGTAATTAGTTTTATTAAAGTTCTTCATCAGAAAGTTATTTTGACGTTTTATCGGGGTTCCCCAAATCGTTTCAAGCCTGATCACGAGGCTAGGTTGTGAACCGAAATTTTTCGGCTGATAATAAATTCCAGCACAGTATTATTGTTTTATTACATGTTTTTGTTATTATCCCTCGCCCAATCAGGAAACGGATCATTGACTCGTTAATAATGCGTAATGAGTTGTGATAAATTGGTATCCTCCCCATAATCGGCTTATTCTTTCTCTATATCTTCCGTATCCTTGTCATAAGTATTATTTATATTTAGTAATGGAAGATTTATATAATACTCTCGAAATATATAATACATATTTATATGCCTTTTTTCTGGAATGCTCGTTTTAGTTTCTTCATCGTTATGATCGGTTTCATCAACCTAGCTTGTATTACTTGTATAGTTGTAGTAGTGTTGCTGTTTGTATTAATATTTCGTTAATCGGTTCTGTTATTAAAACTTCGCCAATATTAATTATTGCTGATACTACTTTTTACATGTAGAAACATTGACTGACGTAGTACTAACATTGCAAATTTTAATAATAGGGTCTAAACCCAGTTCAAAGATACAGAACATTGCACTTAAACAATTAAAGAAGCTATTCAAACCTCAGATTATTTACAGTTGGTAAGCTAAAACTTAATGTCATGGTGACTCTCGGTTTTTTAGCACCGTTCTGTGTCGTTGGCCTGGCTTCCGAAAACCGTGAGTTATTAACAAAAAAATTTGTCTGGTGATGATACCTTGCGTATACAATTTGCTTTTGTTTTTTGTGATGTATTAATTGATCAACAAAAAAAAATGCTGTATTGTGAAGTGATCCGGAAGAGCCGTGTGTCGCCATAGCTCACAGAATAAGCACGCTAAAGTGGCAATGGGCCGGCCATACTACCTGTAGAACTCATGACTGTTGTGGTAGACGCGTCCTTGAGCAGAGTCCACAAATCGGCAACGCTAGAGAGCTCTCAGGCTAGAGTGGAGCGATGATCTTGGCGTGATGGCAGGTGGCAACTTCATGAGAGTAGCCGAGGATCGATTTGAATGGCATGAGAATGGAGCGGCTTATGTCAAGTACCTAGTGGAATAGTTTAGGACAGAAGAGGCAATTGCAATCAATCACTGCTCAATATTTTTATCTGTGTCAGGCTTATCGAGTGTTATCGAAGCAAAATTGAATGTATAATGGAATGTTATTTATGTCACACAATATACTAGTAATACAATATTCTTCAACTTCCATGAATACCTCTACAATTGAGTGGAACAAGATTGGCAACGATGATGAATACTCTTGATGCTCCATCGTCATCATCGGCCTTTAGCAATCTATTGCTGCTTAATGCTCCAAAATAATGTACATTTTCATATCTTGTTTTTTTCCTGTCAACTTCTTCCCTCCTCGTCTTGCAATAAAGCTCTGTTTGCAAAACTAATCTATTACCTGCGTACACCTGTGCCAGTTTTGAACTATCTAGAATTCTAGAACCAGTTAATTCCATCTGTATTTACATATTATCTTAATCAAAGTAAATACCTGCACGGCAGAAGATAACTATAATTGCCACGAACTATTAAACAACCGGATTGATTTCTGATAAGGTATCGATACGTAAGATTATGTGATCTGAGTGATAACAATGATAGCTTATCGTTTATTATATCAGTTTTGATTTGAGGGCTAACAGATGTTTTATCATGTAAATTAATTAGACATTACACGATTGATTTAGATTCGATCAAGATTCATTTTAATCTTGCTGTAATATGTGCAACTTATGATTTGAATTTAAAAGATTTATTATTTGTGTTTATTAGCCACCTGTGTCCGTCCCACTGCAGGACAATGGCCTTTTTTTCTTGTCATCATCCATTGCGGCTTGAGGCCAAAACAAAAATCACAACAAAATTCAAAGTCTGGCAAAATTATTTGTGTCCGATATCACCTAGCGTAAGTGCACCTTTACCAACAGAACCACGTTCATTGAGTTACTTATTACTTCCATAACGCCACTCAAATTCCGGAAACACATGCCCGTCATATTCTTTACAACAATCTAATCCTCAATCCATACATCTAAAACTGAAACGTGACGAGCGGTAGTCTTGCTACTGCGGTACCAGTAACCTTGGCCGATCGTGCCATGCTCGGCCCGGCACTGGTGGCGAGCCGGTCCGCGCTAGTGATGTAAAAAGTCTTCTAGTCGAGTACTGTACTCGATTTTTGACACGGTCTGAATTAAGCTCCATATGTTGTGTATGTCTAGGGAAGGTTATGAGTTATAAAGTCTGTCGATAATGCATCGAGCCCCGTCTAGATGATGTGTCGGATTGACAGCGTGGTGTAATTAGTTTCTGATTTATTATTATTATGAACCTGATGTGTCCCACTGCAGGCCAAAGGCCTCCCTTCCCTGTTTCCATTTATCGCTGTCTTTGGCTATTTGGGCCCAATCCCTTTGATAAGAGTCCAGCTCGTCACGCCATCTCATCAAAATTAGTTTCTTATGTGTATTAAAATGTCTAAAACTGTTTTCCCTAATAAACTGTAGGTCAGTAAAAAAACAAAATGTCAAATGATAACGTCTATTGTTATTGTTTTCTAATTATGTACTTCCTAAAATATTTTTATCCTAGTCACTGATATTGACCCAGTTCAAATAATCATAGTCCGCACCTCAAGCTAACTATCTTTTCTTTAAAAACAGCAGTCGTTTTGACTTGGTACGGCCAAAGCTTTTATACAGAGAAACCTATAGGCAAGTACAGTCAGAACCCTGCATTACTTAACACATCTTCTCCTCTTTTGCTTTGTAAGAGGGATAACGTCATACAGGACACTCATTGAACCTACCAGCACCCGTAGCATGACCACCGTAGACAAGGATTTCTTTGACGGAAGAATCGACAAAATGACAGATTGCGTCGACACAATGACAGATTTTTTTGCACTCTCTCTCACAAATTTATTTGTTAAACGTCTAGGCAATCGTTTCGAAGTAATATTCTCAACACTAGTAGACGGCGCTGTGCCGTGCGAAAATGTCACCGACAGCCGTCTGCCGCGAATGTTTTGCATTTCTTTTCACGTGTTCATTTTGACTCCATTATCTACTGAATTGGTTGGAATTCAATTTCTGCAGTCAATTTAGGACTAGTCGTTTCTGCGGTTGTAGGAAGCGATGCATAACGAATAATAACTCTGCTATTCAATATCATGTGTTATTTTATGTTATAATTATGTTTATATTTGGCTCATGTTTAAAAACATTACACGCCTGTCATCCCCGAAGGGTAAGGCAGGTGCACCGATACACCACCCACGTTTCGCCAGTTTTGTTTTGAAGTCCCATGTAGAGGACATTTTGAACAAATAATAGCTTTATTGGTACAGTACCATAATTGCACATAATCAAGACTTACTTGAATGCTTTCCTCATTTACTTAACTTTTCTTTTTCTTGTTACAGGTAAACCATCAAAACTTGTCGAATAATCGATCATCATAACTCAGTAAGATTACTCCGACATAATCTGCAATTTCGTACAAAAGGACCACGAGCTTTAATATATACACTGGCGAATTCTCTTTTATATTTTTTATAATACACAACATCTTAAACTGTTCATCAAAACAGTCCAATGACCTGCTCAAAGATTCAAATGTATTCTAAATCAACACTAGAGTTTCAAGTGGAAGATAATGTCCGAAGAGATGTCAACAAATACGAACAATCTTTTACACAGTACACTTGGACATTTAAACGCACTTAACATCGACCACTTTTACGGTTGTCATACACCACCTTGCCCCACAAACTAATTAGTAAACAATTCTCTAAGATACAATAACTTACGTCCCATCGAAGGGGTCTGACTACTCGGAATGCGTGTTCTTTCGTCATGCACTTACACCTCACAGTACAAACAACCTTGAATGTAAAACTATAAGATTGATTTTGCATTGACGACGCATATTGTTTACGTTCTTGGGTGAAACCTGACGAAACGTTGGAGTGCCCCATAAGGTATGTGGGAGACAGGCCTTGTCTAAAGGTGTGTTGACACGATACGGGTGTGCTCGGTCTCATTTCTCTGTTTTCTAGAACATACAACCATGTTACCAAATGTTCTAATTCCATTTGTTACGGTATATATCATCAGAGTTTTCTTGTATTGTTAGACTTCCACAATAATCATCATCTGCCTAGATGCCTATATTTTGCCAACTATGTTGGAATCGGCTCCCAGTCTAACCGGATGCAGCTGAATACCAGTATTTTACATGGACATACTACATAATGTTAGATTTCCACAATGCTACACCCAAATATCTATCCGAAACGAGCGTATATTCGCTCATGTAAACTCAGCTTTAAGAATTTGAAGACACGGCTCCTCGTGCATATTAACTTTTCAAAGGATCTTCGTTCGTGTGCGTAATTAGTGGAAGATTTAAAGCCACTCTATGAGCACGATAGGTTGGGTAAAACTATTAATAGTCCAATGATTTCGGACTCATCTTCAGACAGGTATGAGGATAAATCATGTTGTTTTGGTTTGGTCAAGAAATAATTTACATCTTTGCGGATGTTCTTGGTTGCTTAGATACGAGTTCTTTCTGTTTATTAACTTTAATAATCTCATAACTTTTCTGAAGACAAATGATCGTAAAACCGATCAATATCTAGTAATAACACGCTATTCTCAGTATCAGCAAGAGCCAGATGAAGCGAAATATCTGTTATATGAGCACAATTAAGATAAGACTTCATAAGACCTGTATAAGGCTTGATCGTGGCTCAGGCAGAACTATTAACTTTCGACCGTACACTATTTATGGCGATTGTAATCACCTCGATGGACTGTCCGGTGATTATTTACCAATTAAGAGGCTATTAACGTTTATACGTCTATTTGATGGCCCAAAGAAATGTCTAATGACAAGGTATATGTCAGAAAAGGCCTCGTTTTTTGCGAGCCTAGAACAATTTCAGTAAAAGGTACTACTTAATATCTAAGATTGAGACAAAAAATAGTATTAATCAATAAGTCGATACTGTTGGACACAGCATACAACTCCTAGAACGTTTCAAGTATACTAAGCCTAGCCTATCTAATTACCATAATACATTGTCGAAGGAACAGACCCGACTCATTTATAGAACATTGATCTTATACTCGTTTCTCAGAAACTCTTAGGACTGGTAACATCTCAGACCACGCACGTAAACAGCATTTTTTTCGCACGTGATGACATTTGCGTCTTTTTGCACGCATCGTGTGAGTTCTATTCGTGTATTGAGGTGGCAGAATTCGTGTATAAACGGATAAGGTAATGTTATTAAAGCCGTAACTGCCATATTAGATTACTATGCAAGATATTTCCATTTCTGCTGAGTTTTAAAGAGGCGTTTATCGATTTTATGGGCAATGATTTGGAACGTTGATGCCTATTGCTATTTTGTTGGGTGAATTTATGGCTCAGCGTTTTGTAAATTGTAAAATAAACATAAGCCATTTTCTTCTTCATAAAAATGCATTTAAACTTTTGCAATCATTTTGCATTTCATCGCAAAAATCCATAAAGCCTCTTTATCCCGACTATTCCCGAACATTTCACTTCTGTCGCAGTCGCAATGAAGAAAAATTGTACAAGCGGAAAAAAAGCTCCTCAACAGCATTCCGTAATGTATTTAAAGTAGGTTGTTAAAAACAAAGTGAACATTTAAATTCCGATTTCTCAAGATTTAAAAGCAGGCACAATTTGCAAGGATTTTCTCAAGTTTCACGCTTTGCGAGCGAGGCGAGATAATCGGGAGCGGACGTTAAATTGCTGATGAATATTATGATAAGGTAGATTTGGTTCGCTATAAAAGTTGTCGCAAATATTTTTCCTTTAGGGTGATGGGTGGTCACTATTGAAAGTGAACGCGATCAGTACTTCCAAACCACGTTCAAGAGCTAGTCAGTGTTATCAATATTGTGGAATATTGACACCAATAGCTCCTGAGCCGTTTAGATGATATTATGCTTGTCACCATTTGGTGAAATTATCCCTAAAACAGCAAACGTCAACAGTAAATTGATAAGATTATGTTGTGCTGATAAACTATGAGCAGCATTTAATTTTTAAGTCCAGCGTCAAAGTATTCCGTCAATTTAATTTTGTTCAGCGGTTTTGTGCAGCTGTGCAGTGACATTTGCAATCAAATCGGACAGATACGAAAAACGCAGTAAAGCATTCGTCGACAGCGGAATTGTCAGCATTTCCGTTCTCCGTTTTTTAAATTGCAAATTCGACACATGAACGCTAAACCGCCCCGACAGAAAATGTCATTTTAAAATGCGGTAATCGTTTTCCAATATTTGTCGTTCTACCCTCGCTTTACAAGTATATGAAACTATGTAGGGTATTGGGAATATTGCGCCTATTAGGGCCAGTCACGGCAGCACACTGTTAACAATATTTAGGCCAAAGCTACCTTATCACTGATCTCTCATATACAACTGCTGATGCAATCAGCTGGTATCAGGTATTAGCGGAGCAAAAACTAAGTAAGCTGCTACAATCCTCTGTCCAGTCTTCAAGGCAAGATCCACCCAGGCGGAATGAGTGTTTAACCCAAAATTCAGCAACGCGAATCCTTTGAATGACGCTAACGTTGCTATTCGCCAGGGCTTGTATTTGAGCCACATAGTACTTAACCAGTTGCGTATTTATTCTATGACCAAGAGGGCCATGACCCGGGGTCAGACTGCAAGGGACAGCACAAGACACCACTTGTTCTCTTAACTCGCCACGGTTGTCATGATTAGACTTATAACCTGGCAAAACACAGCACATGATTCCCAGAGAAATGCTCGTATTTCACCCACGCCATCTTAGAACCGGTCTGACCGAATATGTTTACGTTTTAATAGCCATGCTTACTACTGTTCTAGCGATTATAGAGCCAACGATGACGGAGTAAAGTATACTCGCTCGTAAAACTGCTATCGCTTACACGATGCTTTGTGATACTATAATGGACTTTGTCATCGACCTGTCTGGCTTGGAAAGCTTTGTTTTTACCTGTGGAAAAATTGGTCGTGAGAAGGTTTTGGATTCTTTGAATTCTCGGGCGGTTTTGAGTTTTGCTCATCCTGTGGAAAATCTTTTGCCGCTGTTTAGATTGTTTGTCAATATTAGAGATGTATTTGATAAATAGGCTAAAACATGTCAGTTTTGTTTTCAAAGGGATTTGAAATAAATCTCTGTTTCATAATTAATTACCATAACGCCAACAGAAATTGCCTCTCCAAACTGACCACTTAATTCAGACCTACCGAGTATCAAACGGCACCGAAACAACAGCAATATAAAGGGAAAACTGCTAATTTATTACATTAGAAACCTATTTACATGTACAAAGGCGGGCTATAAATAATAGCGACTTAGTGACAACTGGCTTCGAATTCAATGACCGGCAGAACAGAAGCCTGTTTATCCGTCTGTCACCGCTGGCGCCTGATTATAAATACGACTCCGTACCTACACGCGCAAGCGCAGCTATTAATAAAGCCCGGTTTTGTTCAAACGCTAAACCTCCCGTTACGGGCGAAGAGTTTTTTTTGTTAGCTTTTACGGCTGTTAATTGGCGATAGTTTCTAATAGGTATGTTGTTGAAAGTTTTTGAAGAACTTGGTAAAAAAAAGATGCCTGTTGTTTTTCGTTCGTTCGATTGAGTATTCTCTTTATGTTGTTGTAAATATCAATTATGTGACTAATAATGATTAAATTAGTAACTACTTTATCAGCGTTTGTTTTATCAGCTACAAAAAAAAGCTTTGGTAAAACTTAATCTTGGCACATTTCTTTTCCTTAGTTGTAGATTGACTCGAAACTTGAATAAGAGAATAGAAATAGTTATTAGCCAAAGTGCTCCAGTGTTGTAGCCAGTTATTCTCAGTTGAGTGTTGACCTTAAACTTATTTAAGTTACGACATATGCAGCTTGCTTATTATACCATTTAACAGTAGCACTATAAAAAAATCCTATCAGGATATTATATTACACACTTTACAACTCGAACACGAATGCTTACATAAAGTCGTAAACGTACAGTGAGCCTCTATTCCCCTGTCATAAAAAAGATCAACGCACAGACAGCAATTCAGATGTATATCAAACATGTAATGTTGTACCGTAGTACAAGTCGTGGGTGGTCTGATGAGGCGCCGCTGTGCAAGCCAATGATGTTTCAACATTTTTGATAAACAGTAACTATTAAAGCAGTTTTATCGTTATTACTAATACTGTTGTTATTTGGTTTTAATTGTTCTATTCGAACATCTGTTCTTGTTTCCTTTGACAGATGGTTAATTAGTTTATTGTATTGTGTCGAGTGTATTCTCGTTTTCCTGTCGCCAAGCTAAGGGACCGACGAATATGGTGAGATGTATCTGCTTAGGTAAAAAGTAATTAAAGTAGTTAGTACTTTCTTGTTTAGTATGGATTCGATACCGTAATGTGGTAAACATTCCCACGGAATAAAGGAAAACCCTGTACTTTCATAGAATTTGTTAGTTTATGACAAATATGATATTTGTCATAAAATAGAAATTAAATTTCATAAGTTTTCTCACGGCTACACCATAATATTTACATTTTGCATGACATTGTATTTTCCTCTAGTATTTTCCGCGATCCACGGCAATCAGCATATTATGCCAACGTCCGTCCAATTCCGTTAGTTCCCTACCCACAATCTGTCATTATACTTATTTGCAGTGTAAGTATGGGTTCCGAGTTTTACATGATAAATGTTAGCTTTTATATTATGTAACGGTTTCAGTCTCGTACATAGGTAGGTACATTGCGGGGAAAGGGTCTTGGAACGTCTCAGGTTACAGTTTGCGAGGAAGAATTGCCATTTAGATGCGTATTTTAATTATCTAGGCATAGATTGATGTAGCTTTATCTAAATTGTAGGTGATACGAGTGTTATTACATGTAGACATCTCACTGACATGACTTGATCATTTTCTCTCACTACTTTGGTCATCTACATGATCTCTAAAGTCGACCCTTTGTGTCTTAAGACAGATTGTAGAACCGAAGAAACTCACCAATAGCACGAATATTTAAAGCAAAATAATACTTGGTGACAATTTTCTTGGATGTAGCTTTATGTAAAATCTAGGTCATATGTGCTGTATTTTCAACTTCGAATCTCCATTTTCTTAGACGTATATTTCCCTAAACCTTCGGACTTAGTCTGCCACACGCTCCGAACATTGATATTCCTATAAGCTGGGATCTGCAGACTTTTCTTTTACGAAACACCCAAAGCCTAGGGAAAAGCTTTTTATTCTGTATGACTGAAAAACAAATTGCATTTCTTTTTTTATTCTAAGAAAATCTTCAAGTAAGAAAGAAAGGACGGTCATGAATTTAATCTATTTACATTTCAAACGTAAATGGCGGATGTGTACTATAATAATCAGATCTTTGGCACGTAGAAAGCATTTGATTATCAACTAGATCACATATTTCTAATACTCACTACTAAACAATAATATTTCCACCTAACCAAGCAAAATCCTTTAATAACAATTCTAACTAGGATCCTACCAAACAATAGCGTCTGAGATCCAGGCGCAGCTCGTTAATACAAGGGCCCACAGTCTGTTTAATTGAAGACCTACTCATCTCCACTCGTTTTTGTCTCCCTGGTACTAGTCGCTCCCGGGGCTCTGAAATGTTCCCGCGACATAATTAATGCTGCACTTCCAACATGCTAATTGTGTTAGACGTGTGTTGTTTGCGAATTAATAAGTACTCTATTAGCAACTAAGGACTTGGGGAGTAATTAAGTGGAAATGTTGGGGTTAAGCAAGGTTCGAACTTTTCTGGAAGATAGTTTTAGGTCGCTTGAAACTGTTGAATGGATCGTTTCGGACCGATAAACTTCGAAGAAAGGACTCTTCGAAGTCAATATCTTAAAGATCAATAAGGTATTTTTCAAGATTTAATACGTCAGCTTTCTCAATAAATCCAATTCGCAAGGAAACCCTCGTAATGGGCAAATGTTACCGGCAATAAAACAAGGATCCAAAGTCCATTTTCAGGGACGACAGACAAACTGTTTCTCGAGGGAGCAAAGAAAGAAAGTAATAGCACAAGATTGTTGCCATCAATAACATTTCCCGTACACAAGTTTTATTTTAGGAAGTCGTTTGTCAATGTCGCCATGACAGGCTGCTTCGACTAAAAGCCAAGGTGTTATGAATTTATAACTTGTGTCGTATAGTTTTAGGACTAAAGTAACTCATAACTTTGTGAACGAGAATTTTATATGCGGTCGTTTGGGACAGACCCTAAAAATTATTTACTACGTTCCGTTCCTTTTAGAAGTTCTTTTATGTAAAAATATAGGCCAACCTCTCGACGCACGGATAAATTGCCATCAGCGGATATTAGAAACAAATATACGAGGGTGTTCGGTATCTCAAGGGGTTTACTTTGTCGACAAAATATATCCTGGTTACGAAATAACTTTCCTGTTACGTGCAACTCGACAAACGCGAAGTTATAGGAAACCCAATACTTTTAACAGGGGAAATGTGTATTTCCTTTAAGAATACTTACACCGCTACAGAAAATTGCAGTAGAAATCGAATTCTAGCAATTTTCTCCGTCAGCCACCTGTCCATTCCCACATTTTATAGCAGCTACTACTGCAAAGCGCTGATTAAATTTTAACCTGAATTTAGAAGTCTCTAGCCGCCTATTGGATGCATTTTATTTCTAAGTATCTTGCTGAAAATTTAAGTAGGTCCCATTTCTTAGAAAGAACTAAAAGAAAATCGTGGCCCATTTCTTCCGAAGAAAAAATTGAATTGTATGCAAGCCAATACAATTTTGTGCACTAATAAACATAGAAAAGTTAAGAGATACTATCGCATCCCGTATTGTCTGCCTCAGTGAGATATTATGCCCAACTGACTTAGGTTAAATATAAAAAGACGGCAAACAAAAGACGCAAACGTAAACTACCGTCTGGAAAATATTCAAATAAGTACATATTTATTCAGGAATAAGTAAAGGCAACACGGCATCGTGTATGAATTTGGCAAGCACATATGTGATGGTTACGTCTGCCGGTCTGCCGCAGTAATATGAGCAATAAAAATATTTTCGTAACAGCCGAGGAATTCGATTGCGAAGTTACCAAGCTTCCATCTACCTTTCAGTTTGAAAACACGTTTTCTAAAAGACATGAACGTATTTATGATATATTTGAACGCCCGTTTCGTCTTACTCTCGTCTCAATCTGAACCCGAAAGTAACTCTCTATTCTCATTTCGAAGACTCCACAGGCAAACCTGTGTCTTGCATACTTTGTACACGAAATACCTAAAAAACTTTAAAAGTATTTTGCCAAATAAACTCAACTCTCCTTTAATGCCCCAAACTTTGGCATTAATAATACAGTTTATAGGATATTTGCAAACAGTGAAACCACTTCCACTGCGAAGGGCTTCTAAACTTCTTTGTTGGAAGTTCTTTTGAATTATTTTTATAAAGATATTTTATGAGAGCTGTCACAACTTTTGTGTGAAAAATAACCCTTTGCCGTGGCTGGCACCGGTTTAACGACGTTTTCAGAAAACTCCTTTTAACCTTCTGCCAATGACAAAGTCTTTTGAGGCGTAGGATTATAACAAAAACGGAGCTCACCAGAAACCCATTAGGGCAGAATGGTACGGAAGTTTGAAACAAAGCCCTTTATTCTTCCATCGTACGCCCAATTTCACTTCAAACATCCCGAACACGCCTCTATTTCCATATTATCTACCCTTTCGGTACATAAAATTTCCTCGACGCGTATAAGGTGATACAAACAATGCACCCTCGTTTCCCTCGCCCTTTCCATGTAAATGCCACGGTAAGACCATTTTCGATCCGACCGACGGGTATTTTAGGGTACAACATTATACCGAACAAATTCTAAAACTCAGCTAGAAATAACAGACGCTAGGGATTAAACTGCAAGATACGATCCTAAAGTTTTCCGTGTAATCTATTTTAGCAGCGTCTGCCTTTGGGATTATCTTTGAACCGCTATATTCAGCAATTTTACAATTCTTTCCTGATGTTTTTAGATTGAATCCTCCTAGGTATAAGTGTTTGTTTTGGTGATGTTTGTACGGATTTGGATGAAATTCTGGCAGGCCGGTAAACAATGAACAGGGATTATAATTTAGGATCCTTTTAATCCGTTGGGCTCCACGTGTAGCAGTTCCTCTCGGATTTGAGTGAATCCACAGCCAACACCTAGTATTAAAGTAATGTTTTCGTGTTCTGTTATGGCTTGGTGAAAGAAAACACCGTGTCGGCTGTTAATCATCAAGAGTGGTGTCAACTGAGACGCGTGTGGGTTACTAATGGTTCTCATAAGTAGGCTTGTCACGACTTGAGAGCTTTATTAGTTTCGTTGTTATTTCAAGGGTTACTGTTACAAGATGTTTTGAATATTTAAAACACCCTAAACATGGTTGAACTATGAACTATGCTAGGTACCCGAAAATAACAGAAAAAACACAGACAGTAAAAGAAAGCTAGTTCAAACAGCAGTAACCGAAAGGCTGTCGATGATCATCTTTGCAACAAAGATAAACCAATAACATCACCCTGTTTACCTTACTTAATCATGCAGAACAAAACCAAATAATTAGACCTACCGATAGTTATTAATAAAGATTACGTATTCAATCGTCTTTAGATAAGTCTGCGCTAGAAATAGACTTCACTATAATAAGGTAGCCCTTATCTATAACGCATAAGGTCACTGCTGGATTATATACAACGGCTTTCTGGAACTAAAAACGTCATGTACAGCCATTGTCTGCGAGAAAGGGAAGCCACGAAGTTTAAATACTGTCTCACTCTTACCTAGAACATTAACTAAGTCTTCAACCGCTGCCGT
This sequence comes from Noctua fimbriata, assembly GCA_905163415.1. Taxonomy (NCBI): domain Eukaryota; kingdom Metazoa; phylum Arthropoda; class Insecta; order Lepidoptera; family Noctuidae; genus Noctua; species Noctua fimbriata. The sequence continues at coordinate 2,246,370 of LR990933.1, read as the reverse complement.
GATCTTCGTTCTTATTGGATTATTTAGAAATAGTCGCAAAACAACGTTGTATGGGTTTCTTGTTTATGCCTTAAGTAGGGATTTACTTGACGAGAGTTCTTGCAGAATAAACTTTTGTAAAATGTTTAACGTGTTCTTAAGAGTTGACCTTGTATTTAAGGTCTTGTAAAAATGATGCAGAATTTTAAACTTCTCGGGTGATACCGTAGGAAATTAATGAATTTAAAAGGCATAATTATTATGATTTTCAGTTTAGACCACCCACACTAAACTCGACAAAAAATAGGTACAACATTTTTCATAAAACCGTTCCTCTTCTTCTTTATCGTGTGGTTAGTACCTAACCTGGTGTCAGAATTCCTCTAGGACTCGTTATAGGTAGTGTTAATACCTGCCCTATCAAAGTCTTCCTCGATCCCAGATAGCGCAAAAACAGTCCGCACTAAACTTGCTTTTAAAAAAATAAACCAAAACTAGGTATAATGTTCTCAACGATATCTCCATTATTTTTGTTGTCAAACCACTTGTGTATTCACTTCGGAGGAAGCGTTACGTATGCACACAGGTAAACCCTACCGCTGTTACACGTGTCTCGAATCAATCCGGACACAAATACGGTGTCAATTTATCTCCCAATTTAAGACTGCTTCGACTGTATGCTAAGCTGTGTTAGATTTGTACCGATATTCTAATTTAACAGGCACATGTGGTGCTGGGGTGTGAGTTCCGCCACATCTTTTCCCCAGCTAAACGACAAATAGTGAAAAACTTGCAAGGACTGAAAGTACTGGTTATCAGCCTAACTGTTCCATGTTCAGTTATTTCCCTTTAGTTAATTTTTAAAGTTACATCGTTAATTTAATTAAAAACTATGTCCGTAAAATTTCTGTAATCCGGGCTTCTTCAATCTGGGTCAAATTCAAGTATTGTTCGGATTAAAATACGTTAAGCAACTAAATAGTTGACTCTGAATACTTGTCGGTCAAATGTCAATGGTCCTTGTTTAGCAATTTACTCAACGGGCAGGGACATGTGTGACGCAAATCGTGTGTTTTTACCTAGATAAGGTAAATTCCGGTATTTTATAATCATGATCCACAGCCCGACCTTACCCACTGCTGGGTTTAGGCCCCACGCTCCTGTGCCAATTAGCCTTGACTTAAAATCCACACAAAGACTATTACATAATCCATCATTACAAAACCCATAAAACACTCGATAAAACCTGTCTACGACTTCCATCCTTTACTTCCTCAATACATTTCTTCAAAGATCTCCCGAACAGAACCGAGGAACCGGAACTGTATCCTGTCGGTGGTTCCCGCGCTGAATAATTTATGACGCGTCGAGTCGCGTGCACAACGCATTGATTGACGGCGGATCGGTGAAACTGATTCTTTGGACGATGACATCAGAAGCTAACGCTATGCCGCAGGAAAAAGTTGTGACCGCTACACATGGGTTTGGAAGTGCCTTTAAACCTTCTTAGACCTGGGTTGACGAGAGAGGGAGTTCTGTCCGCGACATAAATTACTGTTATAGGTACAGTATACCTCAGCCAAACCCGTCCGCAAAAACTTGCGTGATGTTTTGTTACTTATGTAATAATCATCAGCAAAACGCAATAATAACAACAAATCAGCACAATCTCGCACACTCTAAGACCGTCAAAGTCAATCGTCTGCGCAGGTCTTAAATGAAAATGTTTCGTGTAATGATAACATCAAGTTAAAAATACAGAAATTTGGTTTTGAAGAACAAAATTTCAACGAATATTTAAATCTTTGAATTTAATCCATAGCACGACAATTTCAGAGAAAATTTTTGATACTGAATGGTGGTATAACCACGTCACTGACGTCACGAAATGAAACAGATTCTTTGAACGATGAGTGATTTCGGTAACTGGGAGTTCCCAGTTCCTGTCTTGATTATAATCTTCGACAAGTCATTGATAAATAATTGGTGAATCAATCCAATACTGTTGAAAAACCGTCATCGGTCACATTCCGTCTGAAAGTAATACTGATGTTTTCCGTTTCAGAAAATTGGTTATAGAATTAGTTTTTGTATGCTTCAAGATTAAGTCTTCGAAGCTTGGTATCTGGTACCATATCTAGGTTTACAAGTAGTATTACTGAGAAATAGATTTATAACGTGGACACTAGACGGCTTCAAGAAAAAGCTTTAATATTCTTATGTCTTCACTTAAACCACAGAATAATTTATTGTAAAATCGATTGTTGGAAAGACGACAGTTGTAGGAAAATTGAAATTGAGAACCTGTTTTGACTAGTGCGTGAGTTCCATGGATTGGTGATCCTCGTTCTTAGAAAGGGAGTAACGACACGAGTGGTTACAGTGTTGAGTCTACATGAAATTGTTGATGCAAATGTATTGGCGAAACTGCTTGAGTTTTCCTGATCTGTCGTGATTAGGCGAAGCCATTCTGATCCTTTGTATTCTGATCCTTATTGCTACAGTAATACTGTAAGCTACTGAACTTATGAACGTTACATACTTAATACCAATAAATATATTAAGGAAAATATTGAAATATTTCACTCAGCTTGAGAGATTATCATCATCATCATTATGTCAACCGGCAAATAGGACATTAGCTGGTCCCATTTACTTGACATAATAATGACTGAACACCGACAGCAAACGAATAATGACTACTTAAGCCAAATTATCTTCTGTCAACTCTGCAGAAAATATTGCCAGCAATTTATCCACGAAGCAGCAACAATATCGTCATGTCACCGTTTTCGTACAAATTGCTCATCAAAATATCACCGTTTAATCCTCATTACTGGCTGTTACAATCGGCTGTCAGTCGACTGACAAGCCTGGCTGTCCCTTTGTGAGATGATGGACGTATGAATTGACTGTGTTTTCGTGTGAGTGTGTGTGTGTGTTGTGAGATGGTAATGTGATGTACGGTGAATGCTTTTGAGAAATCTGTTGCTGTGGGTAATGAGGTCTTAAGACGTGAATCTTTAGGGAGGGGAAAACTGCTAAAGTTATTTTCACTCTATGTCATCATCAAAGAAGTTTTCAACAAAAAGTATATCATCCTCATCATCTGCTTAGCCTTTTCCCAGCTATGTTAGAGTCAGCTTCCAGTCTAATCGGATACAGCCGAATACCGTATTTTACACGGAGTGACTGCCTATCTAACCTCCTCAAAAAGTAAAAGTAACTACAATAATTTGTAGGCAAGTAAATACTAAATTTAATTTAAGACCATTAATAATTATGTTGACACACCGGTTGACACATTGCATTACAAATTTTCTTTTCCACATGTACTTCCTTAATTTCAGGGAAGGATAACAATTTGGAATTATTCACCAATTCATCACCTTTGTGTCGAAAGGAATACCCCAAAATAACGTAATTGCTTCTTAAATGTGTTATGGTACGAGATAACTAACATGTAACAAAATCACAATAATATTCTAGAATATTCCATGGTAGACTGCTGGCAGCTCAGCAGTCTGCCATGGCTCCAAAATTACGTATCGACAAGGCGTTTGCTCTGATGGGATATCCCGTAGGCAAAATTGACGATCTTCCATCCCCTGCATACATTTTAAGGGGATGAATTTTCAAAAAGCCTTCCTACGAACGAAAGCATTCCTTCGTCACTCCTTCTTTGACCTTTCAAACGAAGCAAACGAAGCCCCGCTGGCTTTAGACTGTACGCTGTGGCAGTGAATCAATGAATTTAAGATTTTTATAAAGTAGATGCTTTCGTTGCTGGGGTGTACCCATAAGTGTGCTGGCATCGCAGAAATCATAATAGTCAACTTTGAATAAAACTCATTGAACGAAACAAGTAAGTAACCAAGATATTCTTACAAAAAGGGGGACATTGAAAAATCTTCCACGACATAATAAATCCAACACAAGAAGGGGGTAATAATTAACCGTACTCGATGCAAGTCTGATGAAACCCGCTCCAAGCATAATTTCGTTCAAGACTAGTCGTTATGTCGTAGAGGCGTGGCCGGTGCCTATATATCAACAGAGGATATAAAGACCCGGCGACATTTTCTTTAAAATTACTTCGTGTGCTCGTTTTTCAGTTATTGGTACTTAGGCGAAGAGGCGTGGCTGGTATTACTGCTATAACTTGAAAGCTCTATAGTCAAGAGGATTGGCTTTTGAACGAGCATACTTATATGTTTCAAGGCTATTGGCTAAGGGTTATTGAAGCTGAAGTTTACGACTTCAGGCGAATTTAGGCCTTAGGAATTGCTGAAGGTCATCCAATACCGCACCACGGAATACGACCTGAAATGGGACTTGACGAAAAAAATGTCGTAGTAAAAGATATACGCGCAGTAGTAAATTCTTTAAGGTACTCATTTATTTATAACTTCGCCTTCATTCTAAAGCAGTCCCAATTCTTATTTTGATCGCAGCTGAAAATACCATAAAAAAGCAGAAAACGGTACACCCACCCTTTACTTTTATTTTTAGCTAATCAATATAAAGGCTACGTGAAACCTTCATTTTATCGCTCAAGTAATAAAATTCAAAGGCGAAATCTACAAAATAAAAAGTCAATGTCTAATTTTGGGTGAAAGCTTTACAAAAATGCTTTGATATAATTACAGATACCTCTAGATGATTATTCTTAGAGTTTACATCCACGCATAAACGATACGATTTGTCACTGTTGAGCAGCACTTCGTAGTTTTCTAGTATAATTGTATGATTTTAGTAGAATTGTCAGTAATCACCACATACTTTTAATTCCATGGTTTGATAAAAAAAAAACCCGTATCCTAAATTCGCAACTGCAAAATCTAGTCAATGCTGCTTCTTTTTTTTGAACCATTGAACATTCGTTTATAAGTATCATAAACCTTTGTCTTGGGCGGTTTTCCCAAAACAAAGGTTACAATATTCCCTAACATACTGCTACAACCCAATGTCAGGGACGATATCGTGCGTACCATGTACCATTCTTTATTACTACGTCTACAATGTTAATGCACTCACTGCCTGAAGGAGTGTCAATTTTCAATGAGCTCGTTACGTAGTCCCTGCTTGAGTGTTTGTGTTGCAGGTCACGTCTCCACACCTTATGGGTATGGTGGGACCGTGTGGCATGGGAAATACGTTATATGAAGGTCGTGTTTTGGTTATTGCTATTGAGTCTGTGATATTTAGCGTGTGCTTACGGTCTGGAAGTTTGCGCTGGTTATAGGAGCCGCATTGATATAAAAAAAAACCTGCCTACTTAAATATACGTTCTGCGCAATCTGTTTCAGTATTAGCTACGCTTTGAACTTGCTGGCTGGCTAGCTAAATATTCTCACAACCATACTAATACTAAAAATGCGAAAGTAATTTTGTCTATCAGTCTCTTTTCTTGTACCTTTTTAAACCTTAATTCCTGAAAGGTTTTCGATGGTTTTTTGGCACACACGTAGTAGACCATGACGTGGGTTAGGACAACACATAGGATAATTTTCCAATCTCCACGCGGACGAAGCCGTAGCCTAAAAAGCTAGTGATATTATAAAGTTATGGCCGCTACGAAAGAAGAACAACATTTTATGATCAGTACTTACTAGCATGACATGCAAAGTCTACATACTCGTTCAAAATTGAACCTTCTAATCAAATCGAGGGAATACCTGCAACCACTTATAGATAAAATTGTATAGCACTGCACAATATAATATCTAGATAGCGTAAACGATAAGTCAGGAATTCTGTTGAGTGCATGCAACTATGTAATTACGAGAAATTGAATCGTATGTACTTGTACGTATGTGCATTATTGTGTATGTCAGGTGACTATTTGATATCATTTCACAATACTACTCGAAAATATTGCGCACTGCTTGTAAATTATTGGATATTGAACTGATTTCACTACTGAAGTTTTATTGCTGAAACGCAATCTGCAGATCTAAACTGCGTTCAAGAGCTGTGGGTGTCATCATTGCTATGGAATATTGAATCTGACAACTCTAAAACGCGGTTTCGCGGGTTTTCGCGGTTCAGTTCAATGTCCGTAGTAAACAAACCCGCGCTTCCAATCCAACACTCCGAACTATTTTATCAAGTTAAGATAGATACTTCTGTAATGGAGTCCATTATGGAAACGTAGGCGTAAAAGTTTTCGCCTACAAGATTTCAGTCTGTATTTAGGCCAGATTTTTCCACGAACCCGCTTTAACTAGCGATAAATTGATACGTTTTGGCGTCCTCCGCCAAGAATAAAGTTTACCCCAAGCTTCAGTTCATTTGTCTTACATTCCGGATTTCCTTTCTTCCTGTTTTTTTTTTTATTCGAAATAGGCCAGAACTCGGCGGATGTCCATAAATCAATCGATTCTCGATTTTGGCGCGCTATACTTTATATCCAACAGGAGATCGATGCTATTCTTATGGTAATCCTTTTTTACTGGGTCAGAGAGTGAAGGATAAACTATTTCAGCTGGAAAGATTTCAGCAGTAGTTAAAATAGATCGTTATGTCGGTGCAAAAGCAAGTTTTACTAACATTTTATGTATTTATGCAATCTTCGCATTCTAGATTTACACAAGATTTGTTTTCAATTTGTCTTAGGATAGTCTTTGTTTTGCTTCAAGCACAGTATCGCAGACAACAATTACATGAGTTAATTAATTCCATATGTCAGTTTGTATACGTTATATCAAAATCGTTATCCTTTTATAAATCTTTGCCAAGATAAAGATTGCCTTGTTCGATTAAATGATGAAGAGATCTAATCACTTAATTGGCGCTCGCGACGATTGCAGCAATTGTTTTGCAATTATCGTTGATGTTGATTGATTTCAGTTGCGTACTACTTTTAAACAAAATAATTGCATTAACTTTCAGTTGAGTTATTTTATTATTTGTCTTGAACAATTTGAAACAGGATTTTGAATCAAAATATTAGTTATGTGAAAAAGTAATTTTTCTTTTTGTACTCTCAATAACATTTCCCGTGATCATATCAGTTAAAAGACGTCCACTGCTGGACTTGCCCACCCACAAGTGCCGCCTTGTCGACCAGTCCTATGCATCTGGCATCCATCGGTTTCCCGCGGCTTTCTCCATGTCATCAGTTCACCTTTTGGACAAACGAGTATAAATGCGAAAGATTGTGAGGATGGGTGAATGTTTTTTACTCTTTAACGCTCAAGCTACTAAACAGATTTGGATGAAATCTGGCACACACAGATAGTTTATAACCAGGATTAGCACTGGCACTTTTATTCTAGTAGTACGATTCCGTGCGATAATTGCCGAACTCCACGCGGGCGAAGCCGCGGGCATAAGTTTCATATTCTGTCCCGTAATGTCATTTATCACATCAAATAATAATTAAGTAGGTTAACTTTCAGCGGGATTCTATTATTTATTATTATCTTAAAAGCCTTTATAACCAAATGATTGACGATAGCTAAATTAAGTACCAAATAAGCACTGAACGATAAAAATGGAGTAAGTACTGATTAATGTTTTTTGTGATCGTAATGACAGTCTTAGTTAAGTTGTTCATTACGTTTTTTATACCAACTTTAGCCTGCTCGAAATTATTACTTCATAACCTCACCTAACTAGATATTTTACAGCCAGTCTCGTTATTGAAAACTTGTTTTCTTAACTTTATTGTCATTAACTTTTTGTTTTTTTTTACCTACCCACTTATATTATTGATTTAATGCTTTAGTAATTTGGGACATAATGTAATCATTATAATGAAAGATGATTTATGACTAGAAAACCGTGAAATCCATTCACATCAGACATCTTTTGAAGACGAAGACCTGATAAATTGTGTTAACAGCGCCTTCAACTCGATTTTGAATTACATCAAGGATGCTTCATCATCTGCCCTCTTTTTCTGTCATTGTGGGCTTCCAGTCTCACCTGATTCAGCTGAATTCCAGTATTTTATATGAAGCGACTGCCTATCTGAACTCCATAACCCGGTAACTGGATAAACACTATATCCCTTACCAAGACTAGTGGTCAGACTTTGGGGCTTCTGACAACTCGTAACAACTGCCAAATATTTACAAAGATGCTGTTTACCAATCTTAATTCTACTCGATTGCACTTCACACTTCGCCTACCTTTCAAGTAACTCCTTCCTTAAACGAACGGAATGTATTTGTGTGGCCCAACTCCAGTCTATATTTGGCTTAACACTTCTAAAAGTCGGCCAGAACGACTCGGATAACGCGGATCGATTCATGTTGCTTTTGCATGTGGACTACATTGGAAACGAGACTGAATTTGTGGGTATGGAATGTACCCCGCTACTGATGGAGAGGGTCAAGGGATGGTTTATTTTGAATTTATGCAAATTATCAAAAGTTTACTGTGGCTATTTTGGAAGGTGCTGGCGGAAATTATGTTTTTAACTGCATAGAAGCTATTACCCATGAAATTCAAGGGTTTTTGAATCCATGAATCTTATCGTTATGGACTATTAGTGTACACACACCGCATATGTAAATAAACTCGCACCTTTTTTTCATGGAGGGTTGGCAGAACTACAGAACGCTACCTGATAAGGTCCTTTCCTTATACATATACTCCTTTACTAATATTATAATCATTCATAAATAACTTCGAAATACCATAGTAGCATTTTATCAAAATTTAAGCGACTTGGGTCTTGGTTTTTTAACCATAGCGTTATAGCCACCGTATGTCCCATTTCTTAAAAAAGGAACTCAAAAGATTGGTATTAACTTAAGTTCTATTGCTTAACGATTTCTCAAAGTTTAGGCTCCAAACGCTTCAGGGAAAAAACCTACCAATACTTACAAATACTCTTTCTCAATTTCCAGTGTTACTGAGCGAGGCCATCCTACCGGATGACCAGTTGGAGGACAAAACTCTCAAGATCACGGACTTCGGTCTGGCCAGGGAGGTGTACAAGACCACCCGGATGTCTGCCGCAGGAACGTACGCGTGGATGCCGCCTGAGGTGAGAGGAACCTTATTCTGCAAGATCGAGTTCATTGATGGAATATTCCAAATTAATTAGGTACTAAAGTGTAAAAGAATACTAGGCTTGAAACGAACCGTTCTTCATGACGTAAATACTCGCATAAACATTCATGAGAGGGTGATTAATGTGCTGGAGGCGATGGTAACAGCACCTCAAATGTCAACGCATACTGAACAGGTATAGCATTGCATATCGCCTCGACTCGAGCCTTTCGAGATACTTTCTATGATACTCCATACTGCAACGCAGACTCATAGGCAGCATAACGGCATCGCTTCGGACCATGATCAGCTAGTAATAATGAGATGAGGTGACTCCGATCTTATGCAGCGCTTAATAAGTGTACTCTGAGCTTTAAACACCACTTTGGTAGTCGTGAAGACAGCACAAACCATTGCTCTATCCTCTGCGAAGGACCTCTTTTGAGACCCTCAGATGTCCACATTTATCTTCATCATCTTACCAGCCTACAATCAGGCTTATGACGTCAGATGTAAAACTAATAACAATAAAACATGTCAGACTCCGTACATGACCAATAACTATGTTACTCCTACGAAATCCAAGGTGAGACGGGCAGATCGAAATCATTGCCCACACCGCGTGACCGTGAACTAAAATACGTTACTTATGAATTAATTACTGCCGAAGTGCCGATACGCTATCGATAGTTCTTTCATTGTTAGGTACCGTATGTGGCTTTGGCTTAGTTGTAGTGTTGCTCTTATGCAGTGCTGGTCCGGTACGGAGTAAAACAGTGGAAAAACATTTTCGATTTTCAACTGCGGAGGGTATGTTTTAACTGTCACTGCTCCTGTTAGATAATTCTAAGCCCGTTCATGACAAATGTTATCATTATAATGGTATTTATTTAAAAAAAAAATGTTTTAAAGACTAGTGCAACACAGATGGATATGTCACATGGAATCTGCAAAGTTCAAAGTTTCAAACTTCTGATTCTTTCACTCTGAGCTATATTCAAGCATAGCTTAGGTAACTGATAGACTCCTTTGTGATGTTATGTTAAACTAATACGTATACTTAACCGATTCCTCTCAAATTCCAGGTGATAAAACACTCAACATTCTCCCACGCGTCAGACGTGTGGTCCTACGGCGTTTTGCTATGGGAACTACTCACGGGGGAGACTCCATACAAGGGCATCGACGCGCTAGCAGTAGCCTACGGAGTCGCCGTCAACAAGCTGACGCTGCCCATACCCAGCACTTGTCCTGAACCCTGGCGGGTGTTGATGGAAGGTAGGTCCGTAGATGTAAGAGAAGGGGGAGACTCCATACAAGGACATCGACGCGCTAGCTTTAGCCTACAGAGTGACCATCAACAAACTGACGCTGCCCATACCCAGCACCAGTCCTGAACCCTAGCGGGTGTTGATGGAAGGTAGGTCTGTTGAAGCATGGAAGGACCTTGGAGAACCTAGAAGTACCATAATGCTTCACTTACCAGTAATTTAGCTGTGTTTCTATACTTTCCGCTTTCTGTTTAGGCTGACAGTTGACAACAGAGATCACAGGACACTTCAGCTATGGAACTTAATTTACCATTGCTGCTGCTGCTGTCACTTTGCTACGCTTAAGATTTAATTAAAAGCTTCAGTTTGTTCCGACCAGCGAAATAACTGACACACAAAAGTATAGTTTTAACGAGTGGACCAGATGTTTACTGCTCCTGGTGACCGAATGTTTAAGTTGGAATACTAACTAATCATAACCCATCTCTTTCTCCACAGCATGCTGGCGCTCAAACCCTCGCGAGAGGCCTCTCTTCCCCGAGATCCTAGAACAACTAGAGAGGATCAGACAGTCTGAGTTCACGCGCGCCCCACACGAGTCCTTCCACACCATGCAGGACGGTTGGCGGCTGGAGATCGAGGAGGTGCTGCGAGATCTCAGGAGAAAGGAGAAGGTATGGTGAAGTGTTGGAGGAATTCGATTAAGGACCGATTTTACCAAAAAGAACTGAACGGCAAACACCAAAAGAAATATCAGCACATTTAAACAGCATTCGGGAGCTGCCCATCACCTTTCTTTGCTATGGAATATTGATAATGACAGCTCTGAAATGCGGTTTAGATGTGCTGATCGCGGTCAGTTTATTTAGTGAAATTCGGCCTAAGGAGCCATATTCATACAAGGCGTTAGTCTCGTCGTACCATCCAATTGACAATGTAATCAATCTCCTGCCTGTGGATGATGAAAATTGGATAACGCTGTGAATAGTGCCAGTGATTAGATATTAAGAAGAGAACCCTTTAAAAATATCAGGCTTGACCTCCTCAACCACGAGAGTCATAACTGCTAATCCACTGCTACACATAGGCCTTGCCAATCACAAGCTATTTTATACAAACTTGTAAAACTACCGGCTATAATCACTTGCACCATATCAATGCGTAAATTGGTCAGTTGGTTAGCTTGTTCAAAACAATTTACAGATCAAAGCACTGCTAGCTGAATGGCATACCAGAGAGTGTGTCCACTCAATAGGATTTCATTTTAGGTTGTTTAAAGTGATCACTTGCGGTGGGTCTAGAAAATGTCACGTGTATGGCTGTTGATCAATAGTAATCCTTGAAAATGACAATCATGGTCAAACTGATACATAAGCATTTTCATACCCTTGGGACACAAGCTTCTTCTCTGTAAGAGTCTCTTATGATGAAGAATGAAGTGTGCATAATCTTGACCATACTATTGGTGCCTGTTATAATCATTCATCATTCTTTCCTAAAAGAATGGTGGCCCAACCAGTCTTACCAAGGGGTATCATACTACCCAGGACTAACTGGGTTGTGGAGGTCAGATAGGCAGTTGCTCCATGTAAAATACTGATATTAAGCTGCATCCGGTTACACTGAGGGCCGACCCCAACATAGATGATTCCTTCCTATGAATTTATAATATTTCTAAAAACTTTTTAATTATTACCATAACTTTAAACTAAAGAAAAAGAGTATCTAGACTGCAGAAAACGTCTAGACTATTGTCTACATCAGCGTTTCCTCACCTTGTTCAGCCACGGATCCCTAGGAAATAAAGTGCGATTATCAAGGACCCCCTTAATAAAAAAAAACAGCAATCAGTTTCGGACCATTTATTTTAGTACTACAAATACAAAAATAATACGTATATATTATAACTTTTTTGCAACTAGATTATTGATATTTGGGTTGATGTTACTAGAAAGTTGTATGCTCAAATCGGATACCACTTGTAGTTTGTTTCTATGTTTGTTTTTAGTATATACAAGAGCAGAGAATGCCTTTTCACAGAGGTATGTGGTTGAGCAAAGCAGTAAATTTATCCGTGTGTCGGACCCCCATACATATACTCGGGGTTCGTGAGTAATAAGTATGGGGGTCCGCAGACCACAGGTTAAGAAACACTGGTCTACATTATGAATGCGTAATTTTCGTTACTAAACCTATCTATTTATTTATTGTAGACTAGAATGTACTAACTAACATAGATTTTACTCTCATCCATCTACTAACCCCTAGGTACTAATACATTGTATTTTCTCACAATGCTTGCGAATAGGAATGCAAAACTATTGAAGAGGTTAGTGATTGATGTATTAGATTGTGTGTGTGCATTTACAAATATTATATTATGTTTTTGTACGAAATATGTGTTCAATCTAAAGCTTTTATATGAAATTATGTACATAAACAGCTGTATTAAGTAGTAGTATTTGAACAAACATTTATCATTTTAATGCATGTGTACCTGTGACGTTATTTTTGTTTAATTGTTTCAATGCCATTTCTATTTCTAGCCAGTTATTTATATGCTTCTATAATAATGTTATCCCTACCAGGCAAACAAAATATTATTAATTTTGTAGTTTTAATTGTAAATATTAATATTTATTATTTATCTGAAGGAAATATAGTTTGTGTGTTTTATATTTGCCATATATGTGTTAATCGAATACTGAATTTTAAAAAAATGCATGTAAGATTATTGTAGGAATTTCTTCACTAACAAGGAATTTAACTAAATAAATAAAATTAATCTATGCTAATATTATAAAGCTGAAGAGTTTGTTTGTTTGGTTGAACGCGCTAATCTCAGGAACTACTGGTTCGATTTGAAAAATACTTGTCTTGGATAGCCCATTTATCGCGGAAGGTTCTAGGCTATAAAATTTCACGCAGACAGGAAGGTCGCGGGCAACAGCTATTTCCGACATAATATTGCAAGTTAAATTTCACCTATTGTAAGTGAAAACGAATAGTATTCACCCATTGACCCTCCGATTCTCAGCACTTACCCGAAAATATCCTAAAGTTCTCTTCATCTTTCCAGGAGCTCCGTTGCCGTGAAGAAGAGTTAACCCGAGCCCAGCTGCAGCAGCGACTCATGGAACAGAACCTCGCACAGAAAGAACGAGAGTTGGAAATGAGAGAGATCGACCTCGTGGCCCGGGAGCTACACATACTGATCTTCGCGAGCAATATGTCCGCTAACCAACCGCCGCAGCCTAACAAACGAAAAGGTAAATGATAATTATAATGCTTGACCAGCATAAGTTGGATGACGCTGCTTGCTTAGAAAAATCATCCACCTTTTAAATTCAATACATTTTAATCGTAGTTCCAAATTCCACCGCGTCTCAAACTATGTTGAAGTGTTGACTGCACTAAGACCAGCTTGTAAGTAGAGAGAGATCAATCTCGTGGCCCGGAAGCTACATATACTGATCTACGCAAGCAATAAGTATCCTCCACGATTCATCATCATCGTTTCAGGCTAAAGTGTCCTCTGTCAGACATAGTCCTAGTTGATTATAAAAACAATAGTTCGCCCCATGCGCGTCCCATATCGATCGATTCCATGCTTTTCTGATCCAACGGATTTCCACGACCATTGGTCAACCTACTGGGGGGCATACCCAGTTCAGAACACTTCGGCCCCATCGGCCATCTGCCAGTCTAACCCAGTACCAGTTTTTTGTCTGATAAAAATTGTTCTAGTACCCAGCTCTGAAATATTTCAATTGATATTTTGCCACTTGCAATTTGCGTTAGCGTGTCTCAAAATCGAGTTTGCATGATGCAGAAATACCACTCAAAAGTACTAAAATGTTAATCATTTTATTGTTTCTCTTTATTACAAAGCTTAGAATAAATAAAATGTGACCTGTACCTGCTCAGAAATGAAATGCGACCTTCGCATATCGCGCCTGTTCAAGGAATATAATTGCCTTGACCAACCCTTACAAGTAAGACATTCTTACACCACAACCTTGCATTTCTAATAACATATTACTTACCTAATAATATTAGTAAGTGCTGTGGGTTTTCTCCAATGGCTCAGTGCGTCATCTCATTGACCCAGTGACACGGTTCGGGGTTTGACGCGCCCTTGGTCATGATTTCGTTAGTAACCTTGACTATGACAGTTTGACAGTCATAGTGTGCAGTTGTGAAATGATATGTGTGATGAATATTCAATGGGTTTTTATTTTATAGATGTGAACTAGTCATCGTCAATTTGAAGCAGTCAAAAGCTACATATAACTTTCTCATATTCCGCCTGTCATGTAGAAAACAATAATTAATGTGTAAAATCTCAAACATAAATTGAAAAATAAGAGAGTAAAGTATCAAAATGTACCTACTTTGCTTCTTAATTTCTCTAAGTTGCATATTTATTCATGATAGGCGAATTAGGCGATTGATTAGTTTGAGAAAACTTCAAGCAACTTTGTCCCAATTATCTCAATACAATGAGGTCTTTATGATTGAGCTTAGTCTTTTCACAGGTGTTTTACTCTCGGCAAAAGCAATCTTATTGCAACTAGTTTAAGATCACTTTGATTTTGACAATGATACAAAATCAGAGGTAAAAAGACGGTGACGGTGACTAAGTTTCATAATATTATGTACTTTAATATCACCATTCTCGCAACTTTTATATACGAAAAAGTTACACATAAAATAAGTTTGTCGTGGACCCTGCTGTTTTTTGTTAATTACCTAATATTAAACTCCCTTGTTCCAGGCAAATTCAGTAAGATAAAGCTCCTAAAGAAGGACACGATCTCGTCTCCCCTGGACTTCCGGCACACGCTGACCGTGCGACCCTCGGAGGACGAGTCCAGCGTGAAGCAGCTGGTGGCTGTCGCCAAGGACACGCCGCCCGGATCGCCCGCCATCATGAGGGCGATTGCCCGTAGGTCTCACTTTATTATTAGTTAGTTTTGTCCGCGTTATGGTTGGGAATTATCCCACGAAAAAATACTACCGGTATAACAAAATTGCCTATGTGTTATACCATAATCTATCGCGACGTAGCCGCATCGTAGTGGTCGAGAGCACGACTGCGGAACATTACCTTCATTTTATTTTTGCGGCTTCTGAGTTCGATTCCCAGGTCTGGAAAAGTGTTACTGGATTTTTCCATCAGGAAATTAACAACAGCCACGAATTCTGAATTTATGTCCAGTTGATGGCAATAGGCTTGCCCCTATTACATGGGAGTTGAACATCACTGGCGAAATGTGGGTGTACTATTAGGTACATTACTGGCTAACCCTTCGAGGGTTACAGGTGTGATTTTATGGATATAACTGAAGATCGCCGTAAAATATTATATTAGCTTATGCTGGCGACTTCGTTCGCGTAAAGTTGATACTACTTACACTTCGTCTATGTTCATACATCTGGTCCACGCACGCCGGTTGCGAGTACTACGCCCCTGAATTTAGTCAAGAGCATCACCTCACACATAGTTTCGTTACGTATTCCAGTACCAGCGGACGGCGTGAAGGGCAAGACGTGGGGCCCGTCCACGGTGCACCAGCGCTCCCGCACGCAGCTGCCGCTGGCGCAGCTGGCGCCGCTGCCGCGCCCGCGCCACGCGCGCTTCTCCAGCTCCGCGCCCGACCTGCCGCCGCACGAGCGCACCGCAGGTAAGGGCCCGCGCCTGGCCGCCATCGCATCCATCGCCGCCGTGGCCGCCGGCGAGCACGAGCCGCGCCCGCCCGAACGTTCGGCGCGGCCGGAGCTGCCGCGCAAGCGCAGCGGCTCGCACGACGACCTGCTGTACGAGAACACGTCGCCGCGCCGCAACCGCTTCCTCCTCTGCCCCATGTTCACGTCCACGGCCGACATCCCGCACCAGTACGACACCGTGTTCGATGTCCCGCTGGAGCGCGGCCGTCGTAAGGGTAGTCACGGTGACGTCAAACGCAGCTTCCTCAAGAGTATCCGCTCTAACAGTTTGGCTGGCCTCCTGGCCGTCGCAGGGAACCTCTCCTCCGAAACGACAGAACTACTTCGAGACGATTAGTTTGGGCTAAAGTTCGCATACCCACCGTCCACGACGAGGATGTTCGAGAAAATATGAAAATGCAAAAAAAAAACGAAAAATTCCAAAATAACTATTATAATTCGTGGACGGTGCTGCAGTTTTTTGTTTCGGAATTATTCCAATACTTTTTTTGCTACGACCTTCTGTGGACAGTACAAAAATGTTGCCATATTAAAGACATATCATTTCTTACTAACACATTCCTCCACATTGCATTTGACAGATTTAATTTCTTTTTTAGTAAATTAGAAAAACATTAGTTTAAAGTAAAGCAACAAAACTTTATCCCAAACTACAATTTCGAATAACGAGATCGATCCTTTATTTCTATTCTTCCAGAGTCTTTGCGAAAAAACGAGTTCACCTAAAATTCGATTATAATTATTTCGACGCGAACTAAATATTTTTCGAAAGACGAAAATTATCTCGAAAATCGGCTGATACATCCTTCTATCTGTAAATATGTTACTTAGTAGATATTGAAGTTCCAAGGATTTGAATTTAGTACGTAAGTTTAGTTTGTAAGGATTTTAAAAAGACTTATTTTTTTAGTGTGTATTGTTTAGTCGTAATCGTCAATACCAGTGTCAGTGTCTTATTTTACGTAAAATTATACGTGTTTTACCGCGGTAAACTACAATAAAAAAAATATACAAAAAATATGTTTTTCGTTTATTATGAATAAAATTGTAACATATTAGGCATTTCTTCGTAAAAAAATATAGTGTACCGTGGTAAAAATACTTATTTTTACACGCATACCTACGTACGTTGACAATACAATGATTTTATTTGAGATCTGTTTTTACTGTAATGAATCTACTTTTCAGCTTTACTTTGTTTTACTTTACGTGTTGCTTGGCCAATTAATTATTCCTAATGAGCTAAATGCGCAATTAATTATTTCTATTATAGGTTTTACTTTCATGGTAAAATTATTAAATGCTATGAAATATTGTGTTAATTTTCTTTTCTAAATGCAAAGTTTAAAAAAACATGGATAGAAAATGTAAACTGCACACTGAACTTTTTTTTTTTTTTGTTTAATCTTGCGATCAGTCTTTCTAAAGCACTTGGAATTGATTAAAATTATAATTTTGACATTAGTGCTTGCTTTCATTATTGGCCAAACAAACAGTAAAAGTTTAAACAACCAATATCAGCATTTAGAGGAAGGTATGATCGATAGACGAACTAGTAAATAATTTATCTTGTAGTTAGTAAATTTTTAAGAAACTTCTATTTAAATTAAAAGACTACGTTTACTGTGAACTGTTTCGACTGACCGCAAATTTTTAATTTTGGATCTTGCCAAATTGTGTAAAAAAATCACAATAAATCAATCGTAAAGAAGAAATATTGTAAAAGTATTTTTTTTTAATGATTTATCTGTTGTGTTAAAAGGAAAAAGATAGCCAATTGTGTGAATGTTCTTTTTAGTAAATTATTTGTTTAACGTCAGCCATTTTGTCTGTTTATTGCTGCGCTAAAGGAACCTCTCAGGACAACTTACTTTATCCTTGTGAGTATGTTTATATTATTCCAAAATTCATTAGGAACGCGTTCTAATTCAAAGTCTGGAATTATAAGTGCTAATGAGACTCGCAAGTAACTGCTATAAGCTACACAACGTTTTTTGTAAGTATGTAGCGATTTTTTGTAGATATATTTTTAGTGCTTGAATTTTGTTGTTATTTTCGGATGTAGATTTTTTAAAATAAATATTGCATGTTTTATATCATTTTGGCTATGTAAATGCTAACTTTCGTGGCATGCGTGGTCATAAAACTTGGGAACGAGACGACACGAGACTCGGTATAGAGTTCATAGATCGTGTGTCCTACTCGCACACTTTAAGCCCATGTCTGTTACAAGTCTTAGCGTTTACTATAGTCTTGATCAGTACAAATATTCTGTGCTATTAGTTGCTAGTCTCAGTTTTTAGTCTGGATTAGGACGCGTTCTCTCCATGTCACAAACCTTTGGCAATTGTGGCAAATGTAAGGGAACACTAGACTAAGTTAGTTCGTACTGTTTGGAATTGATTTGATTGTATGATATCGTTGTGTCGAGCGTGTGATACTCAAGTGTGCTACGTATAGTCCTTTTGTTTCTTTTATTATCTGATGACACGGCCAATCGACGATGAAAATGACCTCACAAATAGTTGGACCCCCTATTAAAATCAATAGAGGTGTATGCATATTATTTTCGATAAAAAACGTTTTTTTTTTTTCAAAAGGTTTTCGATGATTGGTCGCACCATCCTGCACAGTTTGTAATTTTTATCATTACAGTAATCTAGTATCAGTTTTTTTGACATTTTTTATATATTTTTTTTTGTTTGTAAATTGTAAGCATTTGTTTGCTTTCAGCCAAGTTTTTTTTTCTATTAATTTTAAACACGTTATCTATAAGTGCTATGCATGCTTACCAGTTCATAGTATATGCTATATACAGTTTTTAAGGTATATATGTATCTGTTGTACTTACTTATTTGTTAGTTATTATGAATTTCGCTTTTATCACCACGTCATTATGGCACGCTTTCAAATGTTTACAATGATTCCGATATCTAATAACGTGTATTTGGATGAATAGATGATTTTTTTGTACGCCTCCGTAGATATTTTTTTATTAGCGAATTTAATCAGATTTATAATTTTTTTAAGTCTCGACTGCCAATTTAAGTTCCCGCTTTATTACTTTGAATGTCCCACTCGAAAAACTAATTTTACAATCTCTCATAGACAATAGAATCTCAAATCTCATATATAAAATCATATATTCGTCCAGGTTTTGTAGCGAGTATGTACAGAGTACAAACTGTATCCCCTGTAACAATCAGTAACAATGTTCCTGACGGTGGTGGAATAGTATTACTATACGATATACCTGACCGAGAGGCTCGCGTCGCATGAGACGTCTCGGAGCGCTGGACTGCCTGTATGTCCTGGATTTGAGACATTCGTGACGTAAATGGGACATTTGTGACGTAATTGGGACACTCGTGACCTAATTGGGACACTCGTGACGTAAATGGGACGTTCGTGACGTGATTGGGACATTCGTGAAAGAAATGGGACATTCCGTTATAACGATGATATTTTCTTAGATGAATCTCTTTTGCTTTGATGATATAAATATTTGGATTTGATAGTAAGCTAGTTAAGATATATATTATATATATTTTAAGATAATAATAGCACTAAAATTCATATTATGAATGAAGATTTTCTATAGTTTTGCTGGAGAATACATGTCGCGTTTTTAGTGAAGCACTTTAGGGCCATTTCTTTGAGTCACGTATTTAGTTTTCTTAGTAAATTGAAGTAAATACAAGTTAAATCGGGACATTCAGTTTCTAGTTATAATAAATAGTAACCGGGACATACGGCAGCCCTAACCTCGATAATTATAAGACGCTCGAAAAACAATTTGTAAAAAAAAAGATTATAGCTCTTCGGTGATCTGGTTCTTTCATAGTTATATAGATTCTTTTTTATATATCAAATAAACCTTTTCCATAAAATCGAAACTGGTGTATTTTTTTAACATGGGTTTTACTAATCATTTAGTTACTAACATGATCCCTATAACATTAAAAAAAAATTGAAAAAGAGCCATAGACAAAATACAGATAATGAAAAATTAGATACAGATTAAATATCGGTGTTGGATGACGCGCTTACGCTTGCTCACTATGGCTATCCTAATTCGGGAAAAAGGTTGAAAATGATAACAAGATTATTATTAACAATGATATTTTGATTTGTTATAAGTTAAAAAGTGCTATCAAGTATTATTTGCACAATGTAAGTATAATAGATCCTTGTTTTATTTTGTTTGTTATATTTTTATAGAGTTTTTTGGCTTTTTATTGAATGAACTGTTTGGCATGTATAGTATGAGATTATTTATTTTTCTTGCATGATATTTAAAAAAAGATTAGAGGAAGAATGAAAGGTTCAATGTCACTTTTTACCCGACCGCGGCGTAGCCCAAAAGAAGGGTAATGTTTTTTTAGATTATTTCCATGAAATCCCTTGAATTCTTTGTATTTTTCCTCTATTTCATTCTATATCGTTTACTTATTAATTTTATACACTGTTTACCTCACACTTCGGTATTAATATAAATAATATGTTTATTTCCTTGTATATAACAGTGTATAAATAGCTATAATGTCCGGACTGCGTAGTTTTGATGTGAAATCATATTAGACTTTATTTCATTGGAAATAAAGTTCATTTTCATTAGTGTTATATGAAAGGTAATCGACCTTCAAGACAATAGAAACACGATAACTTTTCGTTTACCCTGTAGTTTTAGTGCCTGTTATTGTATTTCTCTGTATGCTATTAGTTTTTAGAACGAAAA
Source organism: Noctua fimbriata (assembly GCA_905163415.1). Taxonomy (NCBI): domain Eukaryota; kingdom Metazoa; phylum Arthropoda; class Insecta; order Lepidoptera; family Noctuidae; genus Noctua; species Noctua fimbriata. The sequence continues at coordinate 2,225,646 of LR990933.1, read as the reverse complement.
AAACCAAAATAGAAATACAACAAATAAGTTTAAAATTAATTTGAATTATTTTAACTTACAGATACAAAGTTACATTTGCAGTAACTCTTCTTTTGCTCTCATCTAGGCAAGCAATTTCTTATCAGCAAAATACTCTTGGATTTCTCTTTTCAATTTAGACAGTAATAATTTTATCCAGGCATGTAAGTCCTAACGCCATCCTGACATCCCGTGCCGACCCCAACAAAAAGGGGTATGGGTTGAAGGAAAGACGATAACCTGTTCCTACTGCAAGGCAACATCCCTGTTGATGTTAAAATATTTCACATCAAAACTCCCCAGCCGTACACAGAGTCACGCACGCACATAAACACACTAATACCTATGTTTTCATTCACATAGGTTGTTTTCTTCCTTACACAGACTTCAGTCCGGACGACTGGGGGCCCGAGTTCCCGCTGTCTTCTGCATCACGATACTCTGTGCCGATGCCCACCTTGTATAGTACTGAAGGTATGTTGATTCGAAGGGGTGGAAGACATTCCTGCATATATTCTTCTTTAAATGTCCGTAAGGTTACAATTAATGTTGGTCTTTAGCCAAGATCTTTGATGTTACTTCTTTGTGTGCCGATGGACTCGAATAATATCCGACCAGTATATAGCCACCAGCACAGCTCTTTCGTTGGCTTCGTTTAAATCCTGGAAGGTGCACGTGAAGGTGCTTCTATGTTACTTAGCACATAGGTACCAAGCGTTATTACCTTACTATAGCACAACTATCAAACTGCAGTTGTGCAAGATACAGGGACGTTTATTAAAAAGCACCTTTATAGATTCGCACATCTTTTTAGCATTCAAGTTGTCTTCATAGTCAGTATCTAGTTTTGTCGTTTATTTATTTATTTGTTTAAAATTTAGATACTTGCTGCTTTTATGTGTAAACGACTCATCAAAATGATTAATTCTCAGACGGGAAGATTATGCCTTTACCACTTTAATTAAAAGGGATCTACACACATATCTCCCAATTTTTCTTGTACATGTTAAACTTTTTTAACTGGGGCTGTTCTTTAAAAGAATCGGAGACAGATAATGCTTCAAAGCTTTAATTTTTTTTAATCATGCTAAATGATCGTTTTTATAACGTTTTCCGAAGAGTTACCAATGTACCAATGTGATATTATCATACAACTTCAAACCTTGCAGGTTATAAGTTCAAAAAACCGAGTATAATCGAGCTAGTCCTGTACAATATGGCGGCGCTGCTGGGCGGCGTCGCGGCCGGATATGACGTCAGGGTGTCTAATGTCAGCCCGCTGCATCCGACCTTACAGCCGCACAGGTAAGGAGTCAACTCTTATCAGTAAACTTAATTGCATGTTGCACATAACTAGCATTCTTGTAACTGTCTTCCCGGCGAACGAAAGTATTTACATAAAACATGTTGAAATCACTATTTCTCTCTCATATCATAGTTGAAATCTTCTATCTTATCAGACAACATGCATTTATATGTGGTAAGAAAGGAGGTGTCTGATGCGATGACGAGTAATAGAGAAGAAATGCTGCGCCGACCACAAATGAATTGGGATAAGGGCAAGAGAATGATGATGATGATATAAAGGCAGGAGCCCTCTTTCCATAACATAGTACAGCAAAATCCTATCAGATTTTTGCATAATATATTTCTCCAACTTGTTAGAAAGAGGATCATCGTCATTCTCTGGTCCTTATACCAATTCATTTGCGGTCGGCGCAGCATGTCTTTTTCTCCCACACTGCTCTATTACTCGTCATCGCATCAGACACCTCCTTTCTTGCCATATCATTCTTTACACAGTCCATCCATCGTTTCTTTGGTCTACCTCTACTCTTAAACCCATCAATATTCATACTCAAAACTTTCCTCACGACATTTTCCTCATTAGGAAGAGCATATCCATTCCATAGATTACATAATTATATTACGGTCTAAAATTGTTTTTTATTTTGTTTTAGAGCGGAAGTAGAACCGGACCCGTTAAGTTCCGCAGTGTACGAGGGGTTTGGATATGCACATAACACGTATCACGGGCCTACGCGACATTTGCGAGCGCCGCTCAACGCCATCACCGGGTCACCTGTAAGTATTATATCGTTCTTGTTATTTTAGTTGTTGTGTTGCGTTGAACTGGGGAAACATTTACATAAAATCTTTATTTCTCTCTTCTCATAATTGTTGTCGTTTGTCTCAGCAGAGAACATGTTTTCATTTGAATATTTCGCCAGTGAGAACGCATTGTTAGACATTGTAATTTCAACTTTGTGCAGATGAAACAAGTCGTTATTTTCTGGTACAATGCTATAATAATAGAGCAATAGTATTCGCTTTGAGAAGCATATGGATTAACATTTTGCAAAGATTTATCCTTTGTGGATGATCTAACATTCGGTGCGGGATTGACGATTGTTTCCTTCTTTTTACAGATATCGGGCATCCAATCAGACGAACAAAAGCCGATCAGGTTCACGGACTCCCCCACGCACTACGCGCACCCGTCGCCCTCGTCCGGCTACGGGCACTCGGCGCAGCCCCTGTCCGGCACATCGGGGCTGGGGACCAACTACACGTCCACACAGCCCCCCACACCTTCACCCAGAAGAACCTCATCATCCACCTCCGACCACCTCGCAGACCTCTACCACAACTACAGAGAAAACTTTCAACCTTCACCCTCACAAGATAGAGACTACTTCTACAGAGCAGAACCTTACACCTACGACAGAACAGCGGACTACGTCGTCAAACACCCCCCATACTACGGCTATGACGAGTGTTCCTTCGAGTACAGAGAACCGACCCCCGACTACCGACCCTCACCACCGCAGTACCCCACGCACAGAAGAACACCCTCAAACTCCTCCGCGACCAACTCCCACCCAGAAGAATTCTCGCCCTCCAGACAATACAGAAGTAAAGAGAAAAGAGAAGAATACAGACCCAAGACTGAGTACCCGCGTAAATCTAGCGACTATTCCTTACCGAGAGACTTCTACAGACAAGAGTCTCAAGAGAAGAGCGAGGTCGAACGACCCGCGAACTTAGGACTAGAATTAGCGTCGACGAAACTGAGATCTAGCTTGAAGAAGTACAATAAGAAGTCGAGTGCGTCCGGCGGGAGCTCGGGAGGTGGTACGCCGACTAACCCGACTCCTCCGGACAGTTTGACAAGCGAGACTGACAGTTCTTACGTATCAGCGAGGGACGCATCCAGCGGGTCGCAGTCTCGGGTGCGCTTCAGCCCGGAGACCATGGAGGGCCCCGTGCTCGAGCGCAGGCCCTCGCGGCACACGTAGCGAAGGCTGAAGAAGTTCGACGACTACCTTGTTTGACGCAAACTGTACATACGCTTGCGGGTAGTCCGAACGCTTCGCTTCATAGTTGTTCATTTCAAGTGACTGTACGCAGTTCAGATGTCAGTGGACGTAGCCAAGGCGGGCTTGTGACTGTGGATTGAATAAAATTGTAAGGTTGTTCCTGCATTTAGTTGAATTGTAATTTCGAACGCATTTAATATGTAAAGGAAAAGACTAAAATGTTTGTACTTATATCAGAGTTCTTCGATCACTGGCTCCAATCGTATTTAAATATTTAATACTTACATATCCTCACTAGACAATTTGACATTTCAGAGGAATTTTCTTTTCATTAGATCTTTCTAGAATGTATCGTGAACGTTGGTCCAACTTAGATGTTGATAGGAAAAGTCTTTGGCTACGAATAACTGCAATAAGCTAATGTATAAACGCGATTGTGTTCATTATTTAATGTATGCGTAGTTTCCATTGTACATTTTGTATGATACGTCGTCATAATAAGATGTATTTAACCGTCAATGTAAAGCGAATCGCTCTTTCACAGTGCCTATATCCGCGCGGAAATATTATTATTAATTCCTATTTGCGTGAAGTAGTGATTAAATATGATTATTTGCAGATTTTGTTTGGTCAAGGCAGCTTCCCACGCAATGAAAAACTTTTCTATACATTGTAGCGGGAGTTTAGCAGAGTTCAAATGTTTTATATTGCCTTTGTAGCGGGTACTACAGCAACATCGGCAATGTACCTTCGTTGCCTGGCTCACATCGAGACTTCCTTGCACCATATAAGATCTACAATTATTTCGAATTGGTTTAAATTATATTCTGGTTTGATGTTAGCAATGAGGAATAGTATAGGCACAAACTAAGCATTGTACAAATTGTAAATATCTGATCAAAAGCTGATGTGTCACAGTCAGCGAGTAACTTTTTTGTTAACGTGCGAGTTTTTTTACTTTCGTTAAATTTATAAATAGTACAAATGTATTTGTAAGTGTCATCGTGTACGAACGCGTGGCGAAGAAAAAAAAAACATATTTTTAATTCAAACGTAATCAGTGTATATTTTGAAACTAACAATTAATATATTATGTAACTTATATCACTAAGTTGTATGCATTTTGTACAAAACGTTAGATATTTTTACTGAAAAATATCAGTAACATTAGTACCTAGTATTGTGAGCAGCTTTTATATCCCACAATTAAATAATGTAAATTAGGAAAAAAATACTAGTCGGAAGTTTGCGGAAATCCTAAATATTGCATATCCAGCTAAAAATTGATATTATATTCGATATTACGCATCCCTTACCCGAGAAACACTGGATTACTTTCCAATCGATCGAGATATTACAGTTTTTCCGTTCAGATGATGGCCTATAATCGGGAAGCTTGAAATTATCACTTAAATTAGCGTATAAATTTAACCGTAAGATGTATATCGGAAACATTCGAATAATATTAGCTTTGATAATTATTGTTAGCCCGAATCAGTGCCTAATGTTTGCTGGAACGGTACTTAGAGATTAGCTATGGAGTGAAACGATTTTATCAAAACGAATTACTTTTTTTTTACAATTTATTAAGGCCAGTAAAATCATATTTGACAACTGGAAAGTTGTATTTATTTTTTCAATTTTTATTTTTATGTGCAATATGTGAAATTATTTTGCGTCCATTTTTAATTTAATTATATTTTTATTATTTATAAAACAAATCGTCGTGAATGTAACAGTATTTTATACAGTATTCGAAGTATTGTATATTCGGAAAGACATATGTATGGTTGTATATGTAGTATAATTTATTAAGTTAACTTGAACCAGTGCCAATGTCGTCCAGTGTTTTACATTATCTTTTATTTCCATTTTAGTACAAACCAAATCCTAACCAAATTATCGTAAGAATCTCTTGTAAAATTAAGTTTCAGTTTAACAAGTCACAAATTCTGAGTCAACGATTAAAAACGATATTATGTAAATATTTATCTGAGATTCACGGCGCGTTTACTTAAAAAAACTCTAGTCCTGAATTTTTTATTTTATTTTAATATCTGGCTTGTAATCGAATGGTTACGAACGACTGGCGAACGTACTTCGAATGAAAAAATGTAGTTTATTGGGCATTCCTGTGTTTTATATACATTCCATATGTTTTGAAGTGATATTATTGTAATCAGTGATGCGTTTAAGACGAGTGTAAAGGTTTTGTGTGCCAATAACATGAGGTGGGAGGATGCCTTACGTCTGTACGTTGAATCGACAAATAAAAATCTAGATTAAGCTTTTTATGAAGTCTTATTATTCCTTCACTTTCCTAACCTATTTACCTAACAATCTGTCTAATACTAAACACAAATTAGGGAGGGTTACTTTTCTACGTTTACTCAGGAAGAATATAAATTAGCAAGTCAATGATGTAACTGTCTGTCATTTAGATGCAAATCTTGTAACAAGAATTCACAAGGCATACACAACTAGATTCTTTCCCGCCTAGCAATTTTTAATGTGTTAGACATAGATTCAGTAAAAATAACTCGTTTGTAACGGTTTTGTACTTGGGGTCAATCGGAAAGCATATTCAAGATGTAGACCTAGTTGTTCCTTGGGCTGGTTTTCATTTTACCTAATTAATGTTCACATTCCACTAACTTTTTGATCCACGCCAGCCGTAGTGACGAAAAGTCGGTTTCCATGAATAATTCAGTTCCAAGACATAACAGTTCTACAAACACGCTACTTCGTCCGTGACTAACGTGTTAAAAGCGATATTTTTTATTCTCATTAAGAACACACGACTTGTATTACTTTTAAGTACGTAAGCATGATGATATTGCTTGTTGCTAATCTGAAACGAGGAAAACCACAAATTTGGTTTTGGACTGCGAACGACAACTTCGTAGGTACTAATGGTCTCCCTAACTTGAATTTCATCGAAGGACAAGGTGTAGTTTAGAGTTCTATACCAGCAGGGGCACCCTGGGGACCCTAATAGAAAGGCTCTACTGCGTCAGTCACAGCACACTCTCTTTTGACCTGTAATGGGTAGATACTTGAAATTTACAGTGTGTGTCAAGGCTGCTGAAACAACAATTAATAAGAGATTAAAAAGAGGTTTTACACGTTTCTTGTAAGGGGTATACACAAGAAACGTGTTTTTTTTTTGACGTAAGGAATGTTTCGTGTCCGACTCGTTGTTTCTATGAGGTAAATATTACTTTCAACCGTCGTGAAGTTTTGTTTGGGAATTTTTATCAAAAGTTGTCGCCTATAGGTACCTAATAACAGAATTTAATTTAAAACATGATAAAATCCACTTCGAGAATCAGACGCCAACACATCAAGCTACCCGAATTTGACTTTCCCCAGTCAACCTTGAACCTAACGCTTTAGCTTGCTTTTTTTAAAGAAATTTGACAGATCGTAGTAGCTTGATGTGCTGGCGTCTGTACATACCTACTACTATATACGGGCTATCTTTAATTGAGAATGTTTCACATTATTTGATTCTATAAAATATGATGTGCATAATTAATGCAACAATATGATAAGCCCTATCCGGGTAGAAAGAAAACATTTATTTCAGTAACAGACGTCTATCTCAATTTCGTTATCAAATATATTATTCTATTCGACTATACCGTTGGCATAGTAAAAGTAATTGATCAGCTCCTCACTCAATGAACCAACCTGTGTATACCTAGGTATACTTGCAAATAACCCGCTCCATTCAATAGCAGGTCGTGGTCTTGAACTCCATCGAGCCGATTAAATGTTCATTACACCCACACTTATCACTTTCTCTTATCTCTTCTACAAGGGTAACAAATGAGACGGAGGCTTTATATAAAAACAATTTATTCAATACTGCATAACTAAAATACTATGTCAGTGCCATGTAAAAATATTCTTAATCAGTAAATAGTGCTCTTACAGGCTAAAATATTTACAGAATAAAAGCTTCTGTCCACTAAGGTTCGTACAAATACGTCGAAATTATACTGCTCTACTAAAGAAAGTAGAAGTGGACCGTTTAAAAATAGTTTTATTGTTCTCTCTATTGAAGCCTATAGCCGAGTAATGATACGTCCAAGTAGACAGAATACTTTAACATTACTGTGGTAAGACGGGAGTGGTGCCTACTGCAAATTAGCTAAGAGCACTTTTGACAAATCGATCGCACATTCTCTCTGCACAATGGACGGGAAATCTCGGCTGCTCATTTCTCACGGTACTTGCGTAATTTTCTCTACCCGTTACAGTTTATCTTCAAGTCGAACTTTCGTAAATATTTATCACACAGTAACAGTAGTTACATCTGCAACATTATTTTAATCTCATGTCGAATCAATTTGCAAAAGTGCCATTGCTAACTTTGGTAGTAACGAATATTTTAAAACTGTAAACGAATCTAGTGAAATTGATATTTCTTATATTATGCCTTCTCCAAAAAAATAGTGTTACATTACAAGAACTATGTTCCATAAATACACAGGGTAAAGAATTTATAATTCAATCGAATGAAGAATCGTAAAAAAAATGCATATCAAAAACACCCTGTGACAATAATCCAATAAGCATTAATAATTTAGGTTTAGAACCAAAGTTCTTATGTCTAAGTACTGGAAATTACCAGAAATATCACAATTAAGTGTCCTTACGTCCTTCTAATCTCTATTTCGTCTTAATTCTAGAGAATTTGAGTCCATTTGACTAGTGGATAAACTGTGGTTTATGTTCTTAGAAAGGAAAGATTTATTAAGTAGGCAAGTAGTTAAAACATTTTCTTACCTTCCAATTCTAAGGACATAAGATAAATTTGTTTGCAAACTATATTTATTTTTTTATTCTACTTACCAATCGTCTATTGCTTCGTAAACTACAAGATATCATGTCCTTCATATTAAGGTTTGTAATAATAAATATCTCCAAATCCTGTTTTCATGCATCTACAAGACTAAAATCAGTCTATTGAACATAAACATTCCGAAATCGCCAGTAACCACTATTATTTATTTTACACCACATATAACTTCCTTACAAGATGATTTATCGTCATACATACATGCAGAATGTTAGCATAAATCCAAACTATACAATCGTTTTTAAAACATTACCAACCTCGAATTATGACATTCGAAGCGCGACTCATGTTTATCTTAAACATTAGGAAGCAATAATCTTTAATAATAGTTCAGATCGGCGAAAAATCTGCACATTCTCAATAAAAAAGTTATCGCACCTTCGAAATATGCTAATGCTCCATCTAAACAATATATATGTACCTATTTATTATTCTTATTCTGGTCGTAAAACCCAATTCGCTTCTCTTAGTAACCATATTATAAAAAAAACTAATGCTTTCGGTCAAGACGAAAATTAAAATGTTGTTGGTTGCATATTTGCCAAGGGGTCCCCCTACCTTCTTCAATTCAACCTGTCTTTACGTATATCGCTCTTGTGGCAAGAGGCCAATTATATTACACTCGTATTAGTCAATGTGGCGTATCATCAAACTGGAAAATTTTCATAACACGACCATCAACGCAATACTCGTTGGAAGTGCTTTAAAAGTACTGTCGTTTCTATCGCTTCCGGGAAGTTAAAAACGCCTATTTTAATTAATCAGTATAGAATGATAGGATTGTCGATAACACGAAATGGTAAAATTAAAGGCGAAATTTACATTATTCTTTCTGCAATTCCACCGTGACTAAATTGGTTTTCTGCTGTCTTCTAACCAAGCAATTGTGAACACCTAAACACACATTTTGGTGCGCATTATTCGCCCAATGCTTTTGCTTACATTTTCAGTTTCAGAATATCAATGAGTGATATTTATTTTTATCGCCAGTATTGTAGTTTCAACACGATCTAAAACCGGTCTCCCTATGCTCGCTCGGTTTTACAATTAAAATCTTGTTTGCGAATAAATATCTGAATCTTTAAAATTTAGATAGTGTCGCATTTATTTTGTGTTCTTTCAGAAACGCGTCAATGTTACAACCTTGACCTTTAGCGTTACATTCATGCGGTTCTATATATTGTTTTTTGAACATTATAAGCTTGTTATCGCTAATTAAATCATATGAAATGAAGTTATCGTTCTGACCGCAAGTTTGTTAAAACTCAAGGGTATTAAATCAATTTGTCGTCATTGTTTAGGTCCTGCATTCTATTTCTGTGTAGTCGCGTGGCTTGTGCCCACAACAGCTTCCGCCGCCATAAATCTCGGATAACGGGAACAGGGAACACGTCATAATATTTTAATATCCGAAGCTTGATATATATCGCCAGAATTTATGAGAATCTGCTGCCTACATAGCAAAATGAGACTCTGTTACACAAAACAAAACTCTCCGAATACATACGAAAATCATTTTTTATTCATTCGACTTTCTGCTTTCTAAATTAAATTCGCAGCAAACGAGCTAAAGCAATCAATGAGATTAACTAGACAAGCGTCGACGCGAATTGAGATAAATTGCAACCACGAAAACCAATACCTAAGACATACAATGCAAACAAAAAGGATTCGTAGCGTGATTTGCTTTACGAGAATAGGAATTAGCTTGCTTAGAAAAGTATTCGAAGAAGACAGACCTTTTTTCGGTCCGGTTATTAACACTATACTGATTAAACCGGTAATGAAGAATAAAACTGGCTCGGCTGTTTTAGCAGACGTTTCATTAGCATATCACCTGTACGATAAACTTAAAAGTGTACAAAAAAAACTGCCAGCGTCCTTCGTTTCTGCGTAAATGCATGACCGCGTGTCAAGTCTAATGTTAACACGCTTCCAAATAATTGTTTTAAAACTGACTCATCGAAATCCATCAACCTAGCAACAGTACGAGGGGCATTTACGTCGACGCGGTAAGCACCCATTACGAAGGAATTTAAGGGGATTATTTTGAAATTTGACCCTCAAACACGAAATGAGAAATATACTTTTACGAGCTCCTATTACTTTGCACTGAAAATTTCTCATTACACAGGCTTCGCGGTTTGAAAGGGAAATTTTTAAATCTGAAACTGACTATCTGACTATTTACGAAACGTGCGTATCTAATTCGTGTAATAGTATACGTTGTAAGAAAATTGCGTGCACGAATTTTAGCAGATGATATAACTTAAGTGCTACGTATGGTACGAGCTAGCACGTGATTATAAAAGCGAAAATGAATAAATATTTATCAGAATTTGAGCGGTCTAACAAGAAACATTCTTAACATTTCCTCGTACTACTAAGTTACCAACATACTTAATTTACTGCAGAATGAACTCAGGTTCTTAGAAAAAATGTGAGACTATGAGGTGGGACTTTACGCTACGGTTATTCAAATCATTACGCGTAACCGCTCTAACTCTGGTGTTGCAAACTAAAACTACAAATTACTTATTTACGGGCATCTATCTATGTAGCTTGTCGATAACGGTGGTTGAGTTGTACCACTAAAACTAACATGTTAAATTGCCTTAGACAACTGAATTTGCATAATATCTTCCGCATTTTCTGTGAAAACAGTAGAAAGGTTTTTCGTGTCATATTTTTGGCGTACCTTCAGTGTTTTTTTAAATTAACAAAAGTATCATGTCATTGTACTGTTACATACTGTTGTTGTATTTGCGACATAGGATTCTTTATCGTCCATATTATAGTCTGTATGCCTTCTTTAGTCATACGACGCCCCGCTGTGTCGCTAGTCTAATCCTTATGAAAAATCAATACATACCCAACCCAAAATGCGAAAAGAACGAAGAAGAAGAAGCGAACTCTAACAATCTTTATCCTACAATAATTTCCAAATGTCTCAAAGCCAATGCAAGATTCTTATTAAATGACATTGAAATCTAGAATATAAAGCGATTCAGATTTTTCTAGATTTACATAATAATTATTATAGAGACGTAGTCCTCTCAGCTGCTTGCGACTAGTCTGGCGTCAGACATGGGAAAGAGGTCGTCGAATCTTAGTAAATATTTATATGTATTTTGCCCTTGAAAGGACGGCGAGTCCTAAACTCATTGACCGAGAGTTTGCACACATGCGCCTCGAGACATTCCACTTATAGGGCATTTATTTTATGAAAACATGACAAAAAAAAATCTACCTAGGCAAAGTATCGATTTTGTTTTATTTCGTTGACGACGCAGACGTACCTATTCAGTCGATGTATTTTTATCCTCTTAAGTTTATTATGATTCAAGGCAGGATCCACCTAGTCAGGACTTTTAGGCCCGTCTATTTTGGGCAAGGACGAGACGTCTACGACAGCATCCTCAATACACTTCGTTAACCATACGAGTTTTATTTCACATGCCAACAAACAAACTTTCAGATGTTTAGGAGACCAACTAGGTAACAAATTCTTACTCAGAACTTTCTAGAATCCTTGATCAGAAAATCAATCGAGCCAAAACCAGGCGATACGATAGGTAAGTTTTCGCTTTTCATCACGTGACGTCAATGAACACGGAAAATGGCGGGAAAGGCCGTGTGGCAAGGATGTATTAATATCTATGTACACAACACTCAGGGACGATATATCAATAATAGCTGTCGAGTTTAGTAAGCTTTAATTATCAGTGAATTGGACCGAGTTATCTCTACAAACTACAGTTACGTCATGTGGATAACAATATGCGTGTTACCGCGACGGCCTAACTTACTGAACGTTGTCAGACATTCTGATCTTTGAAGCTCCAATTACTTTAACAGAAACACGCTTGGCACATGTTTTGGTAACATATTTGTGTGCATCCAATAGCACGACGACGGTTGAGAAAAAACTGAAACTTCTCGTTTATAAAAGCAACAGAAACCGCTAGCCAAGTGTAAACGGTTCCTAATTTAAAAGTAATTTTCAGGTATTAAATACCGGTGTAAAACAACATCGATGGCAAAATTAAAATAAACATTTAGGTCAACTTCCACGACGTCCAGAATTGTTAACGATCGATGAGTCAGTTTGGAAGCGATGTAACGCAAAATACGTATACTGTTGCTGTACTTTTGAAGTTGGGGACGAATGAGTCATGGGTTTATTGATACGAACAGTTACTGATACGGGGCATGAAAGATATTATTTTGACTTTGCAATTATTTCTATGAATTTTAATAGAGTTAGCGGTCATACAAGGTAACGAACACGTGCCGAAGTTTATAGTATTTCTTATATTACAACTTAGGATTTATCGCAAGAAAAGGCATAAAACTTAACAATTTATAGCTGATGGATTATTGTACGTACCCAAAATGTGATAACAGAACACAATCAACATGTAACTAAAAAAGTATCAAACTTACTTAATTCAAACGACGCTAAGCTATCCTTAGCGGACTAGAATTACTTAAGACTGACAAATACGCTACGTTTAAAAATAATACATCATTACTCACCATCTAGATGTCACGGCGTAATACTTACTTTATACTTTCTCTCCTAAAACCGTTGTTTGGTACATAATTGTCCCAAGTAAGAGGCACGGAGGGATAGGCACCTAGTGCTGTTACTCTAATTTGTGGCAGTCTATTGTGAGTAGGGAAATTAGTTTGGACCACATCAGTGTTGGTATTTCAGTATTATCTTATCGGCTTCCTATGCTCTGGCGCGTCCCAAAGATAACAAGTATCCTTGTAGCTACAGGCCTGCGATCCGCGCGCCAGCACGCCCTCTACACCTACCTACACTACCCTAATGGACTGACTCGAAGCCTTAAAAATGTATAAGAGATTAAAGCTCACTTTTCATTCGTCCACGACGGTATTAAAAAATAAATACATTCACACAGTTTGTAATGCTACATTTTAGAAATTAGAAGGCCTGACTTGCTACTGCGCCAAAAATAATATTGAATAAGTAACTAATGACGGGATAAAACAATAACGGGAACCATAAACCCTGAGGTAACATAAACAAATAAAAACTTATTTCTGGTCTCTCACTACAAACACAACATGCAATATTTAAGCGGTTTTACACAGCCGACCTGCCGCCGACAGACAATACACACATATATTATGTACATGTTAAACTACTGCCACAAATAATTATATTATGTATTATTACGTATTATATGTAAGTAAATAAAGGACACGACAGGGCGGGGATAAGTATATAGAAAAAAAAATAGAGAAATATACAATAAACTCTATTTAAACATGAAATTTATTAAAGATAAAAAACATACAATGTTTTGTTTTACACAAAATAAAATACCTGGAGGGTTATTATCGGGCGCCGGGGCGGCATTAGCTGAGGCGGGGCACGCCCAGGCGCCCGCGGCAGATATACATAGTGCGACAGGTCCATATATAGTCCAATAATATAATACCATAGCATATGATAAAAAGTGTACACATATATGATACTGTCAAGCCAACTAAAACTCACAAAAAGTCATGTCGCGCTCTCGCGAATATAAAACTATGTTAAATCTTACAAAAATACTTATGTGACTAATTTGAAATGCACATATAGGATCTCGCTTTCCGTCTACAAAAATAATCTGAAATTGGAATGAAAATCTTTCTTAAGCATTCGGCCTGGGAACGATCACAAAAGTTACGGCGTTCACAACGTCCGTACACATCTTAATTATTTCTCTTCTGAGTCTTAAAGCTAACCGATAGAACCTGTCCGTTGAGCGTGTATCCATTGAGCGCCTGGATGGCCATAGCGGCCTCATCATACTCACGCATATTCACAAATGCAAAACCTTTGTTTTTCTTTGTCTCAGGATCTTTGATCACTTTTATGGAGTCGATTGCACCGTAGGGACCGAAGAGTTGCCATAGAGCCAGCTCCTCGGTGTCCTCACCGATGTTGTATACATACACTGTGGTCTGATGGGGCGCGGGCGCCGCGCCGAGCAAAGGCACGGGGCTGGCGGGCGCACCCAGCAGCGGGAGCGGCGAGTGGTTGGTAGCAGCCATCGGGTTGAACCTCTGCTGGCCCTTGTTGATGAACGGTAGCGCCTTGCCGGGCGACGGCAGGAGCGGCGGCGGGGAAGCCTGTGGGAAACCTGGAGCGAAGGCGGCAGGCCGCGCGCCGAACGCCGCGCTGAGGTTGGTGCCGTTGAAAGCGGCGGGCGCGGTTCCGTTGAACACAGCCGTGGCGCCGTTATACGCCAGCGGCGCAGCGCCCACCGCGACGCGGGGCGTCGGCCGCGGCGCGTTCTTATTCGCATTTGGTTTGTTCGCGAACTTGACCACAATGGCGCCCGCGGCCGGTATAGGAGTCTGCCCGTTCATGTGTTTGATTGCTTCTTCGGCCTGTGGCCGCGTCTCGTAGCACACGAACCCGATGCCTTGCGACACCCGACTGTTCGTTATGACACCGAACTGACTGAATAAACTATTTAGACGTTCTAACGTCATGTCTGGAGGTAGATTGCTAATATAAAGGTTAGATTCCGTGTCAGGTTTATGGCTGACCTTATTTTCGGGGTTGAGTAGTGCGAATGACACTTTCAAAGTCTTGCCTTGCATGAGGAGGCCGTTGAACGCCGCCCGCGCCTTCTCGGCATCCTCGTGTTTCTCATACTCCACAAAACCGTATCCCCGGTTTGCTATGAGCTTGCAACTCTCTATCTTGCCCATGGCGGAAAAGAGCGCGTACATCATGTCCCGCGTCATCAGCTCGGGTATGTAATTGACCATGAGTTTGGTCGGTGACACATTGTTGGCGTCGCCGCCGCCATTCTCCATTTCGTTTTTTATCATTGTTCTTTTATTGTGAAAACTACACTACAGAAAACAAAATACTAATAAAACTCACACTATGAATAGTTGTTTACTTCATTTGCGACATCTATAACGAACAAAGAACGAACACAAAAAGTCCCAGTCACACTAAAATGCCACAGCGACGCCGGTTCACAAGTTCATCATCACACGAACGAGTTTGTTTTTGGAATGTTACCAGGTTTTGCCCTTTTTGTTTGGCAACTATGAAATGCAACTAGTAGTTACTTTGAATAATTACATTTCACTTCGTTTATTTCAGTTATTTGTCCAATTTCTATGGACGTTTAATTAATTTGACACGTGTTTGGATATTTGGTTACTGTCAAATTATTAATTTTATAAATTTTTGATCGCGTGGCACATTTTTATTTTATTGTCTATGATGTAAATAACCGTTACGTAGCTAAAACGGCTCTAGTGATGAAGGGTTGAAATGTCCATCTTTGTTTGATACTTTTATATTTCTCTAAAAACCACTTGAAATACATGGATGCTGACGCTATGTTTAAAATCTGATAATTACTTTGTCTCTGCGAATTATAATCACCTAAAACATGACAAATGGTATCTCATCAATTTAGGAAAAACTATGAAGTCAAACAGTTTTAAGGTCTTATTAAAAAATAATCGTAAAACAGTAACTTATAGTGTGTTTTTATGAATTACCGGTTTAATCAAAAACCAAATGGATAATCGTTTATTTCTTTTTTTAATAATGCGATTCAACCATAAAATCTCTTGTGCAGATTCGCTTGCTGTTATAATCTCCGCTTCAGTGGAAGAGATGGAGACTGTCGTTTACTTCTGGCTTCTCCAGCTAATAGTAGCTCCAGAGAATAAGCACACTATTCCAGATGTCGACCTTCCAATAGTTTGGTCTCCTGCATGATCTGCGTCGCTGTTGCAGACTAAGCGTGGTGGCGACTTTTCCGTATAGGTTAGCCCATTCTGTTGGGTCCCTTTTAAGTACCTGAAGATGCGTTTTACCAGCATGATATCCTTCTTAGTAGGTGCTCCGAGGTTTCGAGATGCAACACCCATATTAAATGTCGGACCCTGTGCCAACTAAAGCACCCACAGATTGTCGATATGGGAAATTCGAGTTGACATCCTCTTCCTCTGCCATCTCATTTTCTTTGATGATAGGCGTTGGTGCTAGTTTGCAATTGGACATTCTATATTTTTCTAACACTTTCTTCGTGAAGGCTTTCTGACATAGTGTAATGGTCTTGTCCTTACGGACATTAATTTCCATTCCAAGGAAGTATGACGCAGGTTTCAGCTTGCTTGCTTGCTTGGCTTGCTTTCAGTCTCGTTTGGTGCTATATAGCCATCAGGCTGTTTCATGTAAATGTCTCCCTTTACTGTGCCGTTTAGAAAGGCGGTTGAAACATCGAACTGATGCAGTTTTAGATTTTCTCGAGCAGCTGTAGCAAGCAATGTTCGAACGGTGCTCAGACGAACCACTGGACTGAATGTTTTATCATAATAAACTCCAGGTTTCTGTTATTTGATAACCATTCTTGCTTTATACCTATCAACTGTACCATCAGGATTCATTTTTACTTTATAAACCCATTTGCAAGGAAGGGCTTTTCGTCCTTTGGGTAAATTAACCAGATCCCAGGTTTGTTTGTCATGCAGTGAAGTTATTTTGACTGTGCATGGCATCTTGCCATTTTCGCTCATCGCTTCTTTGAAGGTCTCAGGCTCTTTAGGCTTATGAAGATTTTAAATTTCTTCAGCTGCTGACAAAATAAAATCATCGTAGTGCTTAGGAGCTGTGATCTTTGACCAGTCTCTCTAAGACCTCGTTTGAACGGTCACATTTTCTTCTGCATCAGGTGCAAAACTGTTCTTATGAGAACCGTTATTATATCTGTTAGGCTTCTCACTGTTTTTCTTCCAGCAATTGGTACAAATTTTGAGAGTCTTACGTTTGAAGATATTACCACTACGTTTGCAAATTTTACAGGACGTGTATAGGGCTTCTTCCTGAAAAGAGGATTCAGGTTCGTCGTTATTAGTCATGTTTTGGCTATGACGTGCTTCACATTCTTCTATTATTTTAGTTTGAAGCTCTTCTGGCTTCGGAAGAGTGTCTCGCGATTCTATAGTGACTCTGAAGTTCTCGAATTCATTTGAGAGACTGTACATCATCATGATTGTTAACAAGTCCTCATTAATAGCTAAGTTCATGTCTGCCAATTTGTCAACTATATCCATAAACTTGTTTAGCTGAGTTTTAACATCGTGTCCTTCTAATTTTGTTAGGATCAGTTGCTATAATAAGGATGCCTTTCGCGCAGGTCCCTTACTGGCGTACGTGTCTTTCAATTTTTCCCATAATGCTTTAGCAGTAGTGCTTTTTCTAATTTGTTTAAGCTCAGAAGAAGCGATTATAAGTATGAGTTCAGATCTCGCCTGTCTATCGCCTTCTTTATCATCCACTGCAGTATCAGTCTCGATGTATTTCCATAATTTGTGTCGTACGATTACAGCTTCAGCCTGTATCACCCAAGTGTCATAGTTCTCTCTATTTAGAGGGTCAATTTTCGTGCTCGACATTTCGGGAAGGTACTCAAAATTTATTAATACATACACGCTCTGCTACCATGTTAAATTCATATTTATTAAAGGAAATACATTGATAAAAGTATTAAGAAACAAAATCAAAACGTTCTTAATAAAACAGAATCCTAGCAACGATACATTTTAAAAAGCATAGACATATTGGTCTGCCATAGACACTTCACAGTCAAGATTTAAAAAAATGTTGTATCTTATTCTTCTTGTGAGAGGGGGCTTTGAAATGCTTGTAATATCTTAATCTATAGCCTGGAGTGCCACTTGCACGACGAATGAAGACTGCTGATTGGTTAAATTACAGCCTCTGCAATCAGCTGGACTTGTCATGTGTCAACAGCTGCTCTAAACATGGCTCTAAGACAGGTGTTCGATCAATCAGCCCAGTACATGTCACTGTCACAAGTGTCAGTGTCACAAGTGTCAGTGTCACACAGTTGTCAATTGAACTGAATTGTATGGTGTTTTGCTACGTTTTAGAGAATTTGTGACTACAATTCACTGGTTGTCACGAGGATTTAACTCTATAATCATGTTCCTCACAAATATCCTGTTAAAAAAAGCCAAGAGCAAGTCAGTCTTTTACTTACATATTGATAGGCTTTTCCAATAATAGTATTGGACATAACACCATTTCTCATTTTCAGGATGGTCATGGTGTTAATGGAAAGTGTGGTCTCTGGTCACCAGGTTACGAGGATAAGGGAGCGTCTGGCTGATAAATTGGAATATATTCGTTTTGATCCATACAGTAAGTAACTTTTGCAATTGCTATTAACCTCAAAATTTAGAAATTGATGTTGATTTTTGCCTTTGTTGTCCTAGTTACTCCACATCTTACTACCAGTTGTAATACCGTTAATTTTGATTACCCTTCCTACTACTCCAGTATTAGGTTGTTAGATGGGAAAAAATAAATAACCCGTGTTACTACCGTAAGTACCTACTTAAAAAAAAAAAAACAAATTTTATTTCTAAACTAATTTATTTTTTCTTTATAACTTGAACATTGTATTGTATTGTATAATGGGCTGGTGTCCGCAACTCCACGTCAAACCGCGTATTTTGCGTGCGGAACGAAACTTGGAACATAAAACAATTGACTTCTAATTTCTCGTAGCCTTCTGAGATTTCTTCATTTAACAACTGCATTTGAATATGTCGGATATTGTCGTCATGTTTCTTATACTGAAGAACTCATGTTTTTTAAATAAAACCAGATACCGCTCTCACTTGTAGCTTTAAACTTCCAGAGCATTTTGGTTACTTGAAATATAAAGCGCATCTCCATATAATGCTCCCGTTCTTGTATTCTTAAAGTTTGTAGTACTGATGGCCCTCACTTATTAATACAGTCCTTCCGTTTCTTGGTATATATTTAATTTCAGTATCACTTGCTACGCTCATTTTCAAAAAATCAATGAAGAACAAATGAAAGAATAAAATAAGGGATGACAATATTATTTTTTCCTCATGTTCATGTCATCGACTAAGAAGAATGTATGTAATTCCCGCTAACGTTATACAGTATCAAAGGAGATTCGTCAAAGAAGTTTGATGTTTATTTTACATATTAAAATGAAAATTACAAATTTCCCTAGATATATAGTTTTTCTTTGTTCAAGCACTTACAGTAGTAACACGGGCTATTTATTTTTTCCCTTCTAACAACCTAATACTGGAGTAGTAGGAAGGGTAATCAAAATTAACGGTATTACAACTGGTAGTAAGATTGGGAGTAAATAGGGCAACAAAGGGATTTTTGCACCTATTGACTTAAATTTGACAAACAGTTATTAGTATCTCAAATATATTCTGCAATGATAATTCAAAAAATGGAGTAGGTAGGTATATTGAATTTACAGAGATCAGTAAAGACATCAACAGAGTATTCAATTATAAAATGGGGGCCATGATTATTACATTCTTGAACTCTTTGAGAGAGAGAGAGAGTCTAGTAAGATTTGTTGGTCTTTTATCATTATCCTGAGTTCTTCTTTAGTCTTTTACTGGAGATATGCCCTTCCAATCCAAACAATTGCGCAACCAGCCATCCTGTGGATATAATCACTTCATCTCAGAGGGTTTCGTACTTATTATTTTCACATGTACATTCGACAGTATCCACACAGGTTGAGTTATTATAGTAAAAATTATAGTTGTCTTATCAGATTCTAGTAAGATTTTAAGTTAGAATGACACAAATTGGATAAATTTTGCTAAATAAAAAGTCAAAACTAAATGGCACATAATGCTGCCCTGGTGGAACCTATGCAATAAATATAATATGAGGCTCTTCTATTCACTAGGTTTTTTTTTTGTAAGAATGTCTGTTACATGTAGACTGTTCAAATCTGAACTTCACACCTGTGTTCAAGAACAACACTTAACCCATTACATTTAAGTACGGCCTGGACTCCTCCAAATTGGAGATGAGCAAACCAGAGAGGAGACTTGCAGGAATAAACCAGTCACATTATTTGAATCCCATGCTGTCTCTTATCTCCTGTGATTGGTTGAATCTAGCAAGTCTCCGCACAGCTCTGCTCGTCTCCATCTTGGTGGAGTCCAGGTCTAATGCTAATATTCAAAGACTTTTTGCTGGGCATTTGCATAGCACTGAATGAGGTACTATGAATAACTAAAAACTATGGTTACCGTAGTGATGGATCTTCACTTTTATCGAGTGACAGCTGTCTGATAAACAAGCATGAAGAATGTCTATCGACCTTTCACAGTTATTTTACTTGTGGCAGCAGCAATCCAAAAACAACCCTTTAGAACTAGACGCCCTGGATAGAAGGGTCCTTACATTGTTGACGGCATAACGAATGCATCACCCACGTTCTTCTGTTATGACACTGTATATCCCGCAGAGGTGTGGGGGTCGAGGCTTTTTAAAGGCTAAGATTCTCCACAATCGCGAGATATGCAGTCTCAGGGAATATTTCCTTGAAACCGACGTGGGGATGCATCGAGATGTGCCGCGATGGACAAGGGCCTCACCCCGCTCTCCTTGGCTAAAGAAAACTGGCGCAAACCTGAAGTGCTTGACAATAACGACCGCATAGAGGTATGGCAAAGTAAGGCGCTTCACGGACGCTTTTTACGGGCCCTGCATGGATCCGTTGTAGACCTATCAGCGTCCGTAGCCTGGCTACGTTCCGGGGACATCTTCGGAGAAACTGAAGGTTTTGTCTGTGCAATTATGGAAGAAGTTATGATGACGAATAACTACCGGAGATTTATTGTGAAGGACGGTACAGTTCACATATGTCGGATATGCCACCGTCCAGGCGAATCAATCCATCACATTATCTCCGGGTGTTCTCGTCTGGCTAACGGAGAGTACTTTCATAGACACAACCTTGTAGCCAGGATTATTCATCAGCAACTTGCTCTAAAATACAACCTTGTGGAATCGGAAGTACCGTACTATAAGTATGTGCCCGACCCAGTTCTCGAATTTGGCAGTATTACATTGTACTGGGATCAATCCATCATCACTGACAGGACTATTGCAGCCAATAAATCTGATACAGTGGTGGAGGTTCGATCAGAGCGGCGCGCAATGATTGTTGACATAACGGTCCCGCATGATGAGAACCTCGTGAAAGCCGAGAAAGATAAGCAAATCAAGTATCTTGACTTGACTCGCGAGGTTGTCGACATGTGGGATGTGGACTCAGCGATCATTGTGCCGATAGTTGTATCAGCCCATGGCTTAATTGACAAGAGCCTCGACCAATAACTGAGGAGGCTCTCGTTAGGCAGCTGGATCAAGGGCTTGATTCAGAAAGCGGTACTTCTGGACACAGCTCGTATTGTTAGGAGGTTCCTCTCTCTGGAGCCCAAACCGCCGGTAGCTTGGACCTTGTTCCCGATACCGGTGGGCTACAATTTTTTATATTTTTAAATGTTTTTATATTGTTTTTTTTCTATGGAATATTTAAAAATGTAAATATTAAAAAAATATATAAATAAAGGAAATAATGGTCACTGTAATTTTGACTGACTTGTCACTGGCAGCAACATTTCGGCCACAGGAACTGCATTGGATGGCTTTATATGACGGTTTTTGAGAGCTTTGGTGAGCTGCTCTTTCATTATTCATTTTCAGAAAATATCTAGCCAGCTTGTTGTTTTGTCTCTTTAAGAGTCTGCGCAGACAATGGACAATTTGCAACAACCAATGGATGTTAACCAATGGAAGAAAAAATAACACAAAAAAAAATTCCCTCATCTGTGTAGGCTCTAAGTGTGGGCTGAACAAGTTTGTTTTACCTTCTATGTTAAAGCAAACTGTGAGTTCTCATGGTGGTTCTCTCAATCAGCTCAGCCTATGAAAGTCCACTGCTGGCCATAGGCCTACCTTCCACCTTTCGAATCTGAGTTTGGCTCATTCAGCTTTTTAGCTTGTAGGTACATACATCTAGCTGCGGGTGGGGCTAGTAATGTTCTAAATATGAAGGAGATAGTTTAGAATATGGGTGTTTTAAAATCTATGGCTTTATCAGGTATGTCTTCACTCAAAAATCTTTTATTTTGTTTTTGTTTCAGTCCAACAAGAAAGTTTGTACAAGGAAAGGAAGAAGATCAGGAGCATCAAGTCGTCGTAGGTCTGTAAATTTTAGTATTTGTGTGTAGGCATTAGGATAAAATAATATACAACATGTTTTAAATGTTATAATTTAGTTATTGTACTTTAAACAATAAACAAATCTTTGGATATAATGTGTTTCACTATAATTACTAGAAAATTATGAAATCTCTGTAATTAAGTACTGCATGTTACAATTTGCTACCAAATTTAATTGTACAGAGCAGAGTCTAATATATGTTCAATATAATGAGTTTAGAATATATGCTTTACTTTCCAACTTCTTACGGCTAAGTCCGATACTGTATGCAATTGAAAGAATTTCAAAATTACATGAAGTTACGTGCTTCTTTCGTCCAATGTGCCTTATTCAGACAAAAAGTGCTAATTAGTGCTAATTAAAATAAATTACAACGTAAAACACCTATTATTTTAATAATAATTTTCGTCACTACTACGTAGGACCCAGCCCAGATAAATCTAACTCTAATAAAATTTTCAAAAGAGAATTCTCAATTTATATAATATAGGCCAAATATTGATTAATACATAATATTTCTCATATCACAATACAAGAACTAAATAATTTAAATTTTCGTTTATAATAATTTTTAATAATTAAAATGAAATTTTTCTACGTTTTCATATTTTAATATATGAATAATTTAATTATTCTCAATTTTTAATAAAGTGCAATTCCGATAATTTTTCAACATTCAGTTTCCAATAAATGTAAATATTTTTTATTCCAATCAGTAAACATTTTTAAACACTTATTATTTACTCTCACTGTATTCTTTAAATCTATCTCGAATCTAGAAGGTTAAATATATGACTTACACCCTTAAAATACCATTTAAGGCTTTATCTATAAGTTCTAATACTGTGGCCACATACACAGCAACCATGATATTACTGAAAACAAAATAATTTGAATGAAATTGACTAGAATGTAACATTAATGTACTTAGGCACCTAAAAGAATCTCTTTATTATTAAATATTCCAATAATTGAATACAGCATTTATAAAGTTTTGTTTATAAGTAATTAAAATATTTACACATACAGATGAAATAATTTTGAAAATTTAATATTGACATCAAAAGAGTCCTTAATTGATTTAAAATCAAATAAAACTTACACTCTACTTATGATAAATGTACATTATGAGAAAATTCTTTGGCTTACGATAGTTAAATACAAAGTATAATTAAGATTAAAAAGATTTGAAATTATAGGAAGTTGGTCCTCTAACGACACTGTAATGGTAGTATAAAATTTTAATGGAATGATATTATTTTTTTAGTTCTTTGTAGTTTTACATACTTATATAGATGCACCTATCATGAATTAAATATTCTGTAACTGACCCTAAGCATGAGACCTATTTCTGAGTAGATACCTATTCTTAGATCTAATGAATTTTATAGAGATAAAATACAGCCACAGAGTAGCAATATACATAAGGAAGACAACATATAGGCACAAATGCTCTTTCAAATGTCCTACTTGCTTCTTCTATTTATTTTATCCATGCACAATATCAGAATTTCTTAGTACCTAAGGAGATTTCTCTCGATAGCCTAAACATATCCTTATATTTAATGATCAGATTTAATATAACAGATAGGTACAATAATAACTCTTAGAACAATCGAAAAAAGTTTGATTGATCCCATATCAACGATTTGAATTCTAGATAAATAATAGATATAAAAGTAGACAATACATGTCATGGAATACACAAGAATAATATTAAGTAATAGAATAAGAATAATATAATTGGAAAACATTTACGCATAATATAATAAATAAAGAAAATATAATATTAAAAGTTCCTAAAAGACTAGATTGTCACTGAAAGTTACATTAATAAAATGACACTGGAAATTATTTGAAAATTCTTAATAGTGATTACAATTTAAATGATTTCAGTTGTTGCTTAGAACGATTATTTTCTGTTCAGTTCAATTTCTAATTTTCAGATATTCTTATAACAGCATGTTTAAAAGTTTATTTAGAATATTTCTACATAATCGTAATGTATACCCGTACATGTAATTAATCAATGTAATGTAATTATCTGAATTCGATGGATACTGACAATGTTTCAAGAAACGTTTGAAACACTAGTTTCTAAGCTCTGATTGGATGTTTGTCATTCTACTCTGTCTGGTCATGAATACGTCCGGCCTCGTTGTCTCTGATGTTTGCAATCAGAATCCAAATTGTCAGTAATCCCTCTTACCGCAAGTGGTAACTTACTAAACGACTTAGAAACTATAATTTATTAATTTCGAAAGGCCGAAAAATCACTTTTAATATTTTTTTGTCGTTAATTTAATCGTTCCAATTTTTCGATAAAATTAATAGATATAGGTACAGCTACCAACTTGGCCCAATGTGGCCTTGTCAACAATTCCTTTCTAGGTCTGAGACCCACCCTTAATTCCACCACCCTATATCTCAATCCTTATCAATAAATACATGAATCAATAATAGAATCAAAGAATCCAATAATATCTTAATTTTAGTAACGGCACGCGTTATGACATATGAAAAATATATCCTTACGTAATTAAAAATGGCGGACTTCCCGCCAAGCGTGCCGTCAAATCAATCTTAAAATTACTTTTAACGCATTGATTACAATTTGAAAATAATTTAATTATTTCTACATTAAAATCTTACTATCTAGATACCAATTATAATTTAAAATGTTGAATTGAATAGTTTATTCTAGAGAGATCACTAATTCACTCACTTTTCAAGTCATGCGCTCTAACAGAGGAGCTATGTCGGGATACTTTCATGCAAAGAACTCCGTTTTTGTTGTCATGTCGAACTCGGACTCCTCCATCTTGTACATCTCGATCAGCTGGAACAAAATATGATACCGTCATGATATTGTTTAAGTTTCAGCTTACATGAAACACACGCGGGTCGGTAATTCGGTATCGTTTGTTGAACAACAAGGCCGACCGGCAGCAATTACTACATAATGTATGAATTCGGCGTTCAATCGGTTCTTGCCGACCGGCAACCTACGGTCGGCATCTACCATCGCTGAATCATATTCGAGTCGGCTAGACACATTTCCAGCTAAGCCGAGTGATTTTTACCGAACAAAAATCTGCTTTACATTCGATTCTGCTGCACGGCTGTGTCGCATCGTTCTGACCCGAAAAATGCTGGAAAATCTTGATCATCTCAGACGTAACTTCCTGAAAAGAGTTCTTTCAGCTCGAAAACGTATTAAGTAATTCGTTTTACATACGTTATCAATATCCTTGGAGAGCTCCTCCATCTGCTTGTCGTGGGTGACCTTCAGCTTCTCCTTCTCGCGGTTCTGCTTGATGGTTTGTGTCTGAAAACATTTATATAAGACCACGGTCAGTACTAAATAAAAAGAGAAAGCTAATTTTTAATTATCTCAAATGTGATGATTCTTCGGATTGTAATTTATCCCTTCCCATAGTCCCTTTAAGGCTTAAGGTGTATTACACTAGTATTTGTAAGTGAAATCGTCGGCCGCTGGAATCGTCGTAGTGATTCGGCGCTGGTTGGATTCATGGCTAGGGCAAACTAAATGTATTTGGGTTTAACACCCCAGTGTACCCGATAAACGGAATAGACGCGCCCCTATTATACAAGATGTACCATAATAAACGCAAAACCTCCTGTTTGGTCTCCCGGACGATGAAACTGAACAACTTTTGTTGTCAGAGTTCTTGAAATTCGCAAAAAAATTAACTTTCTATAGGTGCTGACACGATCAAATTATCAACATTCACAAAAAAATCAGATTAGATCGGTTCAGATTCATAGTCTGAGACACCAAACGAAGACAGTGTACAATGTACCTTTCAACTCCTTTGGGGAAAAAAGTGAGATGTTATGTTGGCCCTATGTTGTTATTTTACTATTTCTTCTTCATTCTGGCTGCATTCTTCTCAATGTAATTTATTTTTCCTGTCTAAATCCTTTACTCCATCGTTATTTAGCCTTATTGTAAAACTATAATAAAAAGATCCCACCTTTCTCTCATCCAAGAACTTCTTGGTATTGTTCTGCTTCTTCTCTCGCAGCCGGCGGTCTTTCTCCTGCTTGGTCTTCAGGGTCTTGTCGTTGGCAACCTCCTTGCTCGTCTCCATGCTGATTTTGGCCTGACGCCCGTTCATTTCTTTCAGCTCCCTGGAATTTGAAGTGGAAGTTGAATTATAAATGTTAATTATTATTTATTTATTTATCAGACTACTGATAGGTCCACTGTGTTGGTAACAATAAAACTTAGCCTATGTTAGTACTTAATAGCTAGAACAGATCGGCTGCGATTAGTTAGCGCCCACACTAGCGGGCTATCTGCCCGGGCTGCTATCGCTAATTGATATTGGTCCGTATCTACTCTGCAAAATGCTGAAAATAGGAATCCCTCGATAAATACGAGCATATACATAGATATAATTAGAGCATGCAGTTATTTATTATGATTAGCATTCAAAAAGTTACGCAACATTCGACCAAAAACATATCTCTTTCTACTTATTTGGTTGTTGTGGTGTGATTGTCATGTTACGTGTCGAGGTTTTCTACAACCAATCACAATGGCCTCCATAAACCTTTGCTTATATTGAGGCAAATCTGGCGCAAGATGTGAAACTATTGGTTTTTTATAAGATTAGGCAGCGGCTTGAAATCTTCACGCAATTTAGTTGACATAATCGGCGTGAGCGAATTTCGTCCTGCATCTCGCCTGAATTAGACCAGAGACCAGAAACCAGAGATCCAGATCAATCACCTATTTTACGCACCATCAAACAAGAAATAGCTCTCATTCAATCATCGACCGGCCATTAAAATCTTTTTTATCGGACACTCATAAAACATAACCGCTAAGAAATGAATCAGAGCAAAAAATAGTTCAGATTTAAATGTTCTCGTTTCAGATTTAAATTGCAAATCTATTGGACCATTCAATGTTTATGATATATCAAATAAATCTTGAAAGAGTGTTCATCTGTTCTCGCTGAAAAGTTAATCGCTGATAATAAATTCAGTTTCTGTAAATATAGCTG
This sequence comes from Noctua fimbriata, assembly GCA_905163415.1. Classification (NCBI taxonomy): domain Eukaryota; kingdom Metazoa; phylum Arthropoda; class Insecta; order Lepidoptera; family Noctuidae; genus Noctua; species Noctua fimbriata. The sequence goes on along the minus strand of LR990933.1, from coordinate 2,198,291 downwards.
TTCTGTCTGTTGAATGATATCATTTGCGTCTATTTACAGGTTTTCTTGCCATAAACTTTTACATGTTCGTGTTTAGAGCAAAACCTAAACAAGCTGGTTCTTTAAGTTATGTTGAGGTGAGGTTTAATTTAGGCTGTCTGTTTCCAGTAGCTTCTAAGGCAAGCGGCAGGAATTGGTTTACGAACTATTTGAAATATAATAAGCCGAGCTGCCAAGCTGCCTACACAAGTGGACAAATAAATTAGGCCACCCCTATTTTTGCGTTTTTTAATTAATAACTGTTTGTTTAAAATGCGAATAAAATTGTTCAACTTAAAAGTACGTGATTTAAATTAACAAAAAAGTCATTATCTTCAAACATAGTCACGACAGCCGATTTAGTAGATGGTCGATATTTTTGGCCACCATTGTATATCTACACTATTTTTCATGATGTTAATGATCCGCTTTGTTGGTCTTGTTATACCTCGCGCTAATTTTGAGCAGGGCCCGTGAATATAATACCCAAGTCGGGCACATTTTAAATTCTCAGTACCTTCCCATAGTTCGGTTTTGTGGGAATAAACTTGCAGTACATGTGAATTAAACAGAATAACAACTCGCAAATCGTGGAAGGTGTAGGTGTTCCGTCTACCCTCCGAGTAATAAAAATGCTTTTCTGAGAGAAAGGATCATCTAACCTCTCATGTTTCCCCTCCAACTGCTTCATCTGCGCGAGCTGAGTGGCTTCCATCATCTTCTTGAGCAGGTCCCTCTGCTCGTTCAAGCGGCTGCGGGCGCTGGTCCACTCCTCGACGCGGTGCTTCGCCACCAGCTCGCTCCAGGCTGTGGCTTGCTCGTTGACGAGCTTGCGGAACGACGCATCGTTGCTTAGCTGATCCTTACTGGAAGGTTAAGAGAATTGAAGTTTAGGGGTTTCTTAATTTTATATTTTTGTAGTTTTTTTTTTCATTCTTTTCTACGGTTACGGAAACGAAAAAATAGTACCCAAAATTAAAACAAAAATCGTGAAAATATTTGAAGGAAGTCTGAGAGTGGCACCGGATGAAAACTTATGTGGAAATCGATTGTCATGGTATTCCTTTTGATGAAAAATAAGAAAAATGACAAGAGAAAAGAGATGATCTAACTATCTATGATGAGTTAGAGTAGTATGGAAGAAGAAGACATGCTTCGCCGACCCCAAATACACTGAGATAAAAACAGGATAATAATGATGAAGAAATTGAAGTGAGTTTGACTAGAGACAAAAAACACATCTTCTTTACCTTACTGAGATCAATTTCAGCAGAATGGGGAACAACAATTTGAAACAAAGAAAAACTGCATTGTAAAAGTTTCCTATATACTTACATAGGTACATCATTTTCATATTATGTTTGTAAATGCCCAATCTTGTATTTGCGAAGAATTTCCTCGAAAAGTATTCTCGCTTCAATGAACCTATATTTCACAATGAAATATACGTTCATTGAAGTAAACAGTTCTCCTTATTTCAAGTTTACAAATGCAACACGTCAAGAGAACACTAAACAGAACTCTCATTTTCAAGGGTTTCTGACGAAAACAACGTCATTTGTTAGGAATTCCCCATAGAATAGCTATTCTATAATTCTAGGAATGAACGCAGACAGATTTGCGAATATCACAAACTCATATTTTTATTTGCTGAGTGAATTAAGTAAGGACCTATCAAAAAACTTGCTATAAAACATAGAATCTTAACTTTTGCAGTTTTATGAATTTCATGCTAAATATGATCGTTTTCGTCCTTTTCAAAACACAAATGTCAATGCCCAAACACGCGCCTAAGTTTCCAAATTGGCACCAGGCAGGGTCCTAATCTGAGGTGCACCGAAATGATATCTCAACTAAAGGGAGCGTTCCGATACGGCCCAGGAAAAGGGCGCGATCGATTAAGGTAAGATGCATTTAGCAAAAGATTTTTTTCTGAGATATCTTCAAAACCTTTAGATTGGTGGAACGATATGGCTACAAATGATTTCTACTCACTTCTTTCCTTTAATCATCTTTTCAAGCGCGGAGCACTGCGTTTTCTGGAGCGCCAACTTCTCCTTGGAGTGACGCTTCCTCATGGCTTCCAGTTCCTTCTGCTGCTTCCTGCCAGTCTTCACGAATCCCTTTTCCTGGCGAAGGGACTCTACTGTGATCGGCTCGAACACTAGAGGAGGTTCTAGAAAAAAAATTGAGGGATTAAAATATGCAACACATTTTCAGGGATATGACTGAATTTTTCATGTGGAGGTTCTAGAATAAAAGAGAAAAAAAAATGAAGTTTGTCTCGGAAATGACCCATGGAACAGCTTAACTTTCCGAATTACAATTTTTTTTGGTGTGCCTAGACAAATAATGATCAGATAAGATTAAAATCGTTTGTCGTGTAAAAGCTATGGTTGTGGATAACGAGGTTCACACTTCTAAAATGCACTAGGATTGTGAGAATAGTGCAATAACTCCCGGCAGACACATTAGGGATACGAACTATATGTTCTAGTTCGGCTTAAGTATCATAGTCATAGAAATTGTCCACATTCCGTTAAGATCGTCAGAAACAAAAAAAAAAACTTTTCTCGAAAAGACAATTTTCATACCTATTCACGAAAAAATAACACCGCATTAGGTACTTCCCAACCATCACTAAACAATCACACAAGGACTAAGGCTACACAAATAATAAATAAAAACAAAATAATACCTAAACAAAACGACACAGTGCTCATTTCGCTTGGCACACTCGCGCGCAGCCTACTTGAACGAAACTCGGCGTATAGAAGATATCTGATACGAAACATCTGTATCTTGAAATGTTTAAGGTAATACGTTTGGTGTGGGGCGCGGGGCATAACCGGAGCGAGTTTTTGTGGAATGCAGGTAATTTACAAAGAGCCTTGAAAACTTAAGTGAAAGGTTCTTGGTAGAATCATAATTATGAATCATCTTATGACTTTCTTTGACTTTCCTGGTGACTCTAATTAACATATCAGGTAAATATTACGAAAATCCATTCAAACTTTTATCCTCAATTCCTTTGCTCACTGTTATCATAAAATGAGCCTTTGTTTGTGCAAAATTTCATTCTTTCAGACCCAGCGGGTTGCAGAATTTGATGATCATTAAGATAGTAGATGAGCGTATTTTAGTAATAATTATAATGTGACGATCCATCTGCGGTTTGGAAAAACAAGGAATCATTTACCCAATAAAACTATTATCTTACTGCATGTAGCAAATACCTACTTTTCATTCGAAGAGTAACATGTTTGGACATTGGCTGCACCTAGTTCAGTAAACATACTCCATTCCCGCTCCAAGCGATTAACAACCCGCTGCCTCTTTACCCTTAGCCCACACCCCACTATAGAATGATTCTTAAAATATCTGCTGCATGTCATATACTCCGTGGATTAGTTGGGTTAAACTCCTGCGTAAATACAGGTCAGAATTATGAATCCATATTCTATTTGTAGCTCAGTGCAGATCTTGTTCAACTAAACACACTGGTAAAAATCTTCCGTTTACGTCTGACACATGATTTAGTTAGGAATGTAGTGAAGTGAGTTTATACAGAATACCTACTTGGTTTGTTTATGAGGTTGAAATGTTTATGTTGGGCCGATTGAGATGTTGGGGTGAATGGAATGTCATGAGTAAGGGGGTAACTGAAGTTTGGAATTGACAGATGGGTAGATTCGATAATTTTCTTTGGCACGATCGTGTGCTAGTTATTAAACGATTGTCAGTTGTTTTTAGACTTGACAAGTCGTGCGTTCGATCGATGGGTTTCTCATCAGAAAACATGACGAACTCACAAACTTTCATCTCCTATTTAACCCTTTTTGGGGGTGATTTTGGAAAAATCCTTAACGATCTCTTTAGCAAAATTTTAGTCTTTAAGGTTTTTTTATTAAGTAGATGATCATCTAGGCAATTACCGTCCTATTAATCTTGTTTCTCACTGGTACAATCATCAAAGTTCTGGGAAACTGTATAGCCGACCAATTAGACCTCCACCAACCTCCGGAACAGGCTGGTTTTCGCCGCGGCCTATCCACCACCGATCACCTGCACTCCCTGAATCAGCTGATTGAAAACACGAAGAATTTAATTTGCCGTTTTAGATTGCGTTCGTAGATTACTCCAAAGCTTTTGACAGTCTTTCTCATGAAGCCATATTCAAAACACTCCATAAACAAGAAATAGAACCCACTTATGTTAAATTACTAGAACTAGTTTATCTCAATAGTAGAGCTTCCATACGCTTAGACACCACTGGCCCATCCTTTGCAATCAGAAAAGGAGTGAAACAAGGCGATCCGCTATCTCCGAAACTTCACTGCGACCCTTAAAGAAGTTTTCCAAAAGTTACATGCACGCTGGCGGGACAAGGGCAAACGAGATTAACTAATCTTCGATTTGCCGACGACATTGTCCTTTTCTCGTCTTCAGCAGTTGAGTTGGGCGTCATGCTCGAACAACTGAGCCACGCCAGCCTCGAGGTTGTACTCAAAATGAACATGACGAAAACGAAGATAATGACAAATAGCACAAAACGCAAAGTAGACATAGAGGGTGTGGAGGTAGAGCATGTCCATGAGTACATATACCCAAAACACACATATAACCTACATATGGCCAAATAGTCTCCTTCCAGGCGAGGCAAGATAAAGAAGTCGCTCGACGCACCGAAAACGCGTGGAAGAGCTATTGGTCGATGAAACACTTCATGAAAGGATCACTTTCCCTCAAAAGAAAACTCATGGACACGTGCATCCTTCCTCCCGTCACCTATGGAGCGCAAACGTGGTCATTAAAGAAGCGTCAGAAGTCCGCACTCTGGTTCTGCCAACGAGTCATGGAACGAAGTATTATAGGAGTCAAAATTTGTGACCGTATACGGAACAGTATACTTCGATCCAAGACCCACATAGTAGACGTTTGCAACACAGCCGCCAACTTAAAATGTAACTGGACAGGCCACATCTGCCGCATGTCACATCAAAATTGGTCCAAAATGGCAACAGATTAGGTTCCGAACAACAGAACCCGGCGACGTGGTAGGCCCAGAAGGAGATGGCGTGACGAGCTGGACTCTTATCAAAAGGATTGGGCCCAAATAGCCAAAGACAGAGATAAATGGAAAGAGGAAAGGGAGGCCTTTGCCCTGCAGTGGGACACATCAGGCTCATAATAGATGAAGGGACACCTGCTTTATTGCTGGAGTAGATAGGCAGGAACAAATGATGGGGAAATAGGGCTATGCAATTGAGAAAATAAAGGACGCCTTCCTGATTACAAGATGTTTAATAAACTGTTAGGTTCTAACACAGTTTTTTTTTCAGGCCTTATTTTGATTTTCTAAAAAGTAAATAATAGTAGTTTCAGTTGTTTTATTTTCTTAAGTCTGTAAACATCTGTAGACAGATAAGAGCTTTAAACCTACCTTTCGGCGCCTACCTAGATTTTTTTTTAAAATTCATCATATTATGAAAATCTCACCTCACTAAACTACATAAAATCAAGGTAAACAATAAAGTTTATTTTTGCCTATAGTTTATGTAAACAATACATGTTCTAACCACAGCGGTATGACTATAAAAGCTTCATGATTCTCCTACGCAAAAACGTGAATAGATCTTACGTTTCTGGTAGAAATGGTACGGGGTCTTAACCAAAACGACTTAAACAGGAAAAACTTGACGAAGATATTGTGGGCCTTTTCTGAAATCTGAAAGTGGATCCGTGCTCGCAGGGCTCCTATCAGATACGGTTTTGGCGTTCACTAATCCCGCCCTACCTACTCAGCTATCAAGTTTTCATGCTGAAAATGCTGTCTGAAAAAGACTCTGGGCGACTCTGGGATACGTTTTTAACTAGTCATAAAACTTGCAGTTGATCTACTATCTTCAAACCGCGACGGCATCAGCTCATTAAGTTACAGCTATGATAATTTTTGTATCAACCTAAAATAGACCCAATGCTCGAGACAAAAAGGTACAATTTAAAGTTCCTACTAGCTTTCTGCTTCTCGATCTACGCTTTCTTCTTAAGCCCGAAGTCTTAGTCAGGCTTAAGAACGTGGACCGTGTGGCGTGTTGCAAAATGTGAAAGCATAATTCCGCTTTGTTCTTGGGGTCACAGATCATAAGGTTCACGACCAGCTAATGCTAATGATGATAATCTCTAATGGTATCTTTTCTACATCTTAAATTAAACCCTTTGTTAGAGTATAAAGGTATAATTTACCTGCTTTCTTCTCCTCGATCTGCACTTTCTTCTCGGGGCCGGTCTCTTCGATACCCAGCTGCTTCACTTTGTCGTTGCGCGCGTCTGCGGCGCCCATGAACGCGCGAGGGTCAGACAGGGCAGCCATGAAATCTGTGTAGAGCATTCATAATTTTAGTTACCATTTTATTGTGTTTCTTAAACAAGACATAAAATATAAAAGCTTATCCTACATGTCACAGATGCGTCAAATATTATTTTGCTAGTAGCTGTACTCTGTCAATAAGCAAAAATTTTGTACGACGCGGAACAAGACCAGAAGAAATTCTATTGGCTCTGTCTCACTGTGTGGGTCATGGTCTGGTCCAATTCCGAAGGACCACACCGTTAAGTCAAAGTCTGTGAATTATCATAATGATTTTTAGAGGTATGACTGTACGAAGAACAGCGTATATTTCCTCATCCTCCAAAGAAAAAGAGGGATCTTTTCGCGTATTGTCTGGTGTCTACGGCCCGACGGATGTTTTCGGGTCTCTGTGTATATATATATGTTACCTAATGCGGATACCTGTGACATCGCGATGTAGGATATGTCAGCTTAGTTCGTGTGTGGTAGTGAAGATGTCACCACATGTTATTTACCTTCAAAGCCATCCGGCACATAGATCTTCAGCTCAATATTACAGAACAGCATAGGGAGCGACATGGGGAAGTTGGCTTCAGTCCGGAGCGAGATGTGCCGGTAGCCAGCCTGTAACCCGTCCAGAGGCAGGATGCGTTGTCCGAGGAGCTTGCCGTTTTCGTCGTACACACCGAAACGGAGCACGGCTAGGTCTGGGAGTACGACCTTGTGGAAAAAGATGGGTTATAAAAATGTATTCATATTGTAATTTGCATGGAAAACAAAGGTGACAAGATCTCATAAATGATAGCTAAGGTACAATACTCTATAGGTAGCTTTATAGTTCCTGGAAAAAAGTGTATCTTATTTAGAAAATCTGACCTACCACTATGTCTTTCTTCAACCTAGGTGAGTTCTGTATGACTGTATCCATAGAGACCACCTTGACTTTTCATTGTTAAAATGGTTGATAAGAAATTGTTTCAATACTTTTTCAAGGAATAACATAACTGAGAAGTTCCTGTTGGATAACCCAATAACATTTTGCCGATCCAGGATTCGAACCCAGGACCATTGCTCAGCAGTCGCGCTTGCGACAACGAGGCAGTCAGTCAAGAAATTAACTTATACCATAGGTGTTTTATCTGCATGGCCAAATGCAGTTACCTCACATTTGGCCAAATGTAGTTACCTCACATTTGGCCAAGCTTTTCTTTTCTTCTTGCTGCGTCATGAAACTTTCGTAAATTGATTATCGCATTCGAAGAAGTTCCTCACCTTTCTGAACAAGAACGCCTCCTCGTTATAAACAGGATTCAGGCCGTTGGCCGGCACCATGCGCGTCCTGAACTCTTTACGGATAGTGTCTGACGGTAGACCGTACATGTCCACCTCGACGTAGGTGCCAATCTTCTTGTCCGACAAGAACTGGCCGGCGATTACCTGGTGACAATTTATGTGGTTAGAAAATGGTTAACACAAAGTTGATAATAAGCCGGCATTTGACGGCACGGTTGATGACTGTCCATTCTTGACTCATGAGATCATGAATGGACCATGGATTAAGTACAACCCATAAGGATTCAATCTTGATGAACTAGGCCATTCTCCCGTTTGATGAAAATTGTTGGTAAAAGAAAGCTAGAGTACCTGCACAGAACACTGAGCAGCAATCACACCATCCACGGGCGCATCTGCAAACGGATCGAAGCTCCTGTCAGCTCGCCGCATGAAATCAGGCTTGAGCAGGTATCCGCAGTTGCCGTTGTACTCGAACTTGCCCTGGTTCAGCTGCATCGGCAGGTCGGATGTCTGGAAGTTCAGGGACACCATTTGGCAGCCGGCGTTCCAGAACACCTGGGGAGAAAGAATTATTAAAATTATTTGCAAACGGTATTGATTTTGGTCAAAACCTCATCGAAAAGGGAACCAAGAAATCGTTTACTAGCCCTTAAGAATAAAATTGATATAGGAATTGCATTAGTATATGCCTATTACTTTTCCACTGTTAGTATACGGGCCTCCTCTATGGTAGATAAAGCAAAGATAAATATTATAATGCCTTTATCTTTTCTCACATCGCTATTTAGCACACTGAAAAATGGAAAAACAGGGGACCCGCGATCGAATAAATATGTGCAGTGTGATAGTCGTTCCTATCTAAATGTACTTGTAAGGACCCATCATCTCCTCGTTGTCTAATCCTTTTACATTTTAAATCTTGGCAGAAAAAATTGCTTTAAAGGGTTAAACGGATACCCATGTCCACATCTTCGATATCTCTGAAATCGAAATCCTTTAGACATTTCAAGAGTTGAAGAGTTGATTTTAATTAAATTTTAGCTTACCTCTAAGTATTTTTCATGGGAAGGGACGCGAATCGAACATCTAGATATCATACCTGTGGCATGTAGTTGGAGGAATCAGCTCTCGTGCCTTTGGGGTAGATTCGGGACATCTGTCGCTTGTTATAGTTCACGAAGTCGATAGCCTGTGTCTTGAGGTAGTTCATGCCGGTCGTCTCCGCGAATGAAGACATGTTGTGGTAAATGTTCTTTTCTGCAAGTTTAAATTATATTTTTAGTTATGACAGAATAAGTCGTTCACTTTTCCATTGTGCCCCTTTCCACTCAAGTTTCTTTCTCGATTAAATGTCTAGATTTCTTGTATCGAATAAAGTCATATTCTTGCCATCATGCCTTGTGTACCTATTCCATAACTTAATAACAAATATATTGACGAGAAAGTGCCAAGATCAAGACAGAACTACCGGATACTCGATGGGTATCCTATCGGTCTTTCGACAGAGATCTGTGCGTATTTTTTTGTCTGATATGTCTTTTGCATTAGCACAGTCCTACCACGACTGTATTTGGTACCTACGTGTAGTCAATAACTCAGAATTAGCCCTGTACAACTTTTACAGTCAATTGTTTGAATATTTTCTCTGATATATAATACTCACTGTCAGCCTCCTCGAAACCCTGGAACTTGATGGGCTGCGCGTAGTTGACCATGGAGGACAGCCAGGGGTGCACGTTGGTAGTGGATCCAGTGTACGCCACCGGTGGGGGCGCGTCGTCACCTGCTGATGCTGCTTCCGCTACTATCTCCTCGGGCTTAAGGAAAGGGAATCAAGTTATTGTGAGAAGGACATACAATTCTGTGAAAACTTCTTCAGGAATTGAAGCCTGTTTAGTAGTCTAACGTTTTCTGGAAGGCTAGGGGGAAAACATTCGGATTAATCCTGTCTTTCCTTTCAGAAGTTGCTACAACAGATTAATCGCAAGTTTTGGCGAAACATATTGCAGACATGTAAAGGCATCCACACCGTAGTCACTTTTTGTGGAGCAACATGATTACATGGTTTTTCTCAAAGTTTTCGTCACTGCCTACTAATACTTGCAAACATTGCTCCACGAAAAGTAGCATCAGTAAGGATGCAGTATAGGTGGCCAACTTGAGCAAAACACCTCTAAAATCCTACAGGTCTTGCAACTACCAACCTTCTTATCCGTTATAACAACAGCGCTCGCATCCTCCTTCTCCTCATCCTCAATCACGAACTGTCCCTGACGGAACAGCTCCAGCTCCTGCTTCTCAACCTCAGTCTTCAAGCGCTTGTTCTTTATGAGGATCTTGCGCCTCAACGCCGAGGGGGGTGGCAGCGGCACTCCAGGCTCCAACTGGAATTGTTTGTACTTTGTATTTAGGAACAGTCATTTCAGCACAGTATACAACACATTAAGTACTTATCACTAGAAAATTTAAATACCACTACGGTACAGACGCACAGCACATCAAGCTACCCGAAACTGTCCAATTTTCCCAATCAACCTCCTTGAACCTAATGCTTTTGCAATAATGTTGAAAATCTACTAGATGTGCTGGCGTCTGTACATCATATTTTTCCTGTCCTGTGCTGAGCGACAGAAAAGCATAGGGCCATGGAAAAATGCGATTCATCGCTGCTAGATGCCGCGCAAAAATACCATAGTTTCAATTCGAGGTTATTCCTTTAGTAGTTTTGGCAGCGGCGGTTACCCACGTGGAAATTGGAAATTATCACTCGGGAATTTATACAATCGGGAATAACATCCTATGTCCCTAACCCAGGGCATGGTCTACCTATGTGCCTAATTTCGTCGAATTCTGGTCAGCCGTTAAGCGTGAAAAGAAGACAGACAGACTTTTGCATTTATAATATGTATATTCGTATGGATTTTGTCCCTTGACCGCTGTCGCAGGCCGCAGGCCCGATGAACTTGTTAAATAGATTAAAATTCTCAAGTGTTGGATAAATATTAAAGAAATATAATGTAATTCTTCAGTTCTTTAACGTTAACACGTGTTGTCACGGTCATACTTAGTTCCAATCTAAGATCTGCTCTAAAAACTTAAGCAATGCTTTAAATCCTGACCAAGTTTGAGCTTTCAGAACAGCAGTCCCGAAAAACCTTCTACACTATGACGTTCTTCCATCATAACAACTACAAACCCCTTAAAACATCATCACAATAATACTCACAGGGTGTTCCGACAAAGCTTCTTTCAGCAACAAATCCCCGAGAATTTCATCGCAGTACTTGGCCAGCTTGTACTGCTGAGCCTTGCAGCAATGGTTCTCAAACGAGAGGATCACCGGGTAGTCTGACGTCACGAAGGCTGTGTCTCTCAGGGCGTATATCACGTCTTTGAAGAGGATGTCTGTACACATGGCCATGCCGTGGGTAATGATTGGTTCCTCGTCCTCCCCTTTGCCGTCCCAGCAGTCGAGTTCCACGCATCTGGAAGTGAGGGAACTGTGTTATAGAAGTTTTATGTATTGAATATTGATTGGGGTTGCATTATTTAATGAAAAATTAGGTACCTAATATAACCCTAACTCGATTGATTTCTCTTTCTTGCATCGAGAAGAGAGGATTAGGTATCAATGATACGCGTGCTTAGATGAATTGTTTGCGAAACGAGACTGAATTTGTATTGTAAGATAAATAAAAATAGTTACGAAACGACATTTTTGTTTAAGAATTATAATAAGTTGGTACCAACCAAGGGGCGAAATTGGATGTAGCGTGCTACAATAATTTTTTTTCTTACTCTAGTCTGTTCATAATTCAAATGCACGGTAGATTTTGCATTGGAATTTCTGTTACAGCTGAGTAAGGTCAACATAAACGTGCTTAACCAAATTTCTTCCAGACAGAAATAACGGAAACAAAAACTATATAAACACTAAGAAAATCCCCTCAATCAAAGATAACACTTTGCCGCAACAGAAAACCGATTACTACATCATCACAAATTAGGAAACAACTGAACAAAGTTATAAACTCTGAAACTCGCTAATAAATAGAGACTACCAGTTTCATTTGACACACGGTTAAGAACTTAGCTACTTCAATTAGTTTAAATCAAGGTTGCTCAACTTATTCTGAAGGTGGGCCAAAATTTGGATTTCGTGTCAACGCGGGCTCTTTTGTAAATTAAAACTTGCCTATAGTAACTTTTTTGAACCAATTTCTGATGACTACTGTTGCTTTAAACCAAACTACTTTGTTTTAAGGTATTTCTAGCTGGATATTGCTTTACTGAGAATGGGTTCATAAAGAGTTTTTTTCTTTTTCAATCTGGTTTGAAACCCAGAAATCCGTTTTCAAAAGACTATCGTCAGGTGACCACTGTTGGCGGGCCAATTCAAATGCGTTGGCAGGCCATATTGTGGCCCGCGGGCCTTGGGTTGGACAGCCTTGGTTTAAACGTAGGAAACTAATCTGATTCATTGTCTGCTTTGTGCCCAGTTAATGGCAGTAAGTTTCTGAAACAATCTGTTATGTTCTCACTGCTGGGTAACTGGTCTCTTCTCTGTGATAAGGAGTGGGCCACCTCATGGGCCCAGTTGTGGCGTTCTAGCAATAGACTCGCTGATTATTATCAAAAATCTGTGATAATAGGTAGTATGTGCTCGAACTTGGTCTATGTAGGTGGTACTAGTATATACGGGATAGAAGGGACATCGACGCGAAAACGGTTACCACGTACTCATTCTGAGCCGGGGGGCTCAGAAATAATCAGATGGGATCAGATTATTGTTTTTTGGAGGCTCAGAATGATGCACTGATTACGTGGTAATCGTTTTCGCGTCGGTGTCCCTTCCACCCTGTACACAGACCCTGTATATCTGTTTTCTCCGAAGAAAATTGCAACAGGAGATTTATTGAACTGTTAATAGAATTGGGAGCCTCTAAAAAAGTTTCTAGAAATGAGTCTTTTTCCCAAGATCGCCATTGTGTGAAAAAAATCTCTGGATTAACAGTAACAACCACCGCGAAACATTCAATAAAAATATTTTCCAAGTTGCGCCGCCCTGAAAGACCAAGTTACATTGGGCTCAACGTAATTAAGTTCCGAAGTTGGTCCTCAGAGCGTGCGAGTGTGAACACAGCGCGGATAAGACGGAGCTGAAACTTTCTGTAAGCGACTACTTTGTAAAGCTTCAGAAGAGTTTAAATCGTCTGCAGTTCAACGCAATTTTCGGGACGTGTTGGAATTTATCATATTATGGACTTGAAGAACAGTTTCCTTGTAGGTATTTTACGAGTAAATTGTGCAAAGTAGATGTCAGAATTATTAGACTGCAGAGAGAAAGAAGACTATTTCGTATAGCTAGAAGCTAGAAGGGAGGGATGGCCTGTTTGATCCATGAACCTAATTTTTCAGAAAGCCTACTTTCCGGCCAAAAAGCGCAATAATTAAGAGCTATTTCAAGAGTCATCAACGTTAACCCTATCTGCAAATATTAAGAAAATAAGACCACAAAACTCACACTTACTTTTTATAATTGTAAGAGCTCACGCCGCGTTTGATACAGGTTTATCATAGTAATGGCATCAAATTTTTCAATATCTGTCATGTCACACAACTTAAACGGAGCCGAGGGTCAAAGTCTTCGAAAGTATACAGGGTAGATGGGACAAAACGGTTACCACGTATTCAGTATATCATTCTCAACCCCTTCACAGATTTTTTTTTTGTAGAAAACAGCAGATTTTTTTTTAATAACCGACGAAAAACGTCTTTATTGGGGGGTTCAGAATGATGTACTGATTACGTGGTAACCGTTTTAGCGTCGGTGTCCCTTCCACTCAGGCATGAATAGGCTAAACGGTTTCAACAAGAAAAAGTAATCTTTTGAAAACATACCTGCATCCCGCCAGCAAGACCTGCCGATACATCTCCACGGAACTCTTGCCACCGAACTGACGACCAGACAAGTAGGTGTTATGTGAGGAGTTGATGTAGTAGTGGGCCAGCGGCTGGTCCATATCCATGTAGTTGTCCAGACGATCCAGGAACACTGGAGCGTTCTCGTCAGACATCAGGTAACGGATGAGACCGTCCTTTGTGAGGCATTCTGAAAGGTGAAAAGGGGGTTTGAGGTTGGTTGTGGTGGAAGCAATATGCTTGATTTAAGGACAGTTGAATAAGAAAATCTTCCAATATTGTTTTAAAAGGGTTTTTTGTAGCTGTACTCCAGATTGGTACCACCTCAACTCATTTTCACTAGCTGGTCCCTATCAGTAGGCACTAGGTAGTTGTTCCGGACCTGGCTGTTTGGGTTTGTGAGTTTGTAAACGCACCCATGATAGAGGAGGAATTCCTAGTGAAAGGCAACGTTTAAAAAAAGGGTATGCGTTACACTATGGATTTTCCTAGAAATAATCCTGCTGTGACAACTTTTGAATGTTTTTTTCAGCTCACTGATGGTAATATTCAACATAAATTCACCAATCGAGTCTCCACAAGCTTTTGATAAACAATTTTCAGCTGCATTGAAAACGCAAGAACCTGCATTGTAGCCAAGTCGCAGCCAAATTGAGGCGATCTGCATTTTGGCACCTTCACAGACTACTCAGACCAATTGAATGTTAAGAGCTTTTAAACTTCTTTGCTGTTTTTTAAGTTAAGCTGCCAAAATGGTCTAGCTTAAATAATTTATTTTTAGGTAGGTACTGCAATACTTGCCAAAATGTAGATTTTCGTGAAACACGTCGACTTGCGTTAGAATTCCACCTTTTAACTATATTACAAGAAAAATGCAATCAAGCTTGATGGCATGTTTGAAAACAAAGTTTATATGGAGTTAAGCTGCTTAACGATAAGGTACTTTTTGTTTCATTAACCCATTGAGTTAAGTCAAATATGCTTGTTATTTATGTGGCACTATAACAGTGATTCAGTGAAAATTTTACACTGCCAAATAGCAGCGATCCCATTCAATGGTTAACGCTCGGTGTTGGCCCAAGATTTAGCGTGCTACACCCAAGATTTTGGAGGAGTCAACTCACTCAGGCACTAGTTCAGTTTCAAGGTGAGATGATTTGCAGAGGGTCAGGACCTCTATGAACCCCCTGATAGGTTCAGCCTGCAGGATTTTCAAGGGAAAGCAACAACACATAAAAAAAATCTGCGATAACTTAGCTTACTCAGTAGCGGTATTCTGCAGTATGGCTACCAACCGTTCCGTATTCATCTTAAAAAATAACATAAAGATCAGAAAACTCACTATCAGTCTTAGCCTCATCGCACTGTTCATACGTGTTGATGATCTCGGCAGCTCGCTTCTCATCGTACAGCGGGTAGAGGATCTCGTTAAGTCGAGGGTCTCGCTGCTTCTCATTCAGGAAGTTCACGAACTGCTCCAAGTTGATGCGGTCGGACTTGCCTTGTGTGCTGTTGGGATAAAAAGTAATCCGCAATATCATTATAATCATCTGCTCAGACTTTTCCCAACTATGTTGGGGTCGGCTGCAAAACTAACCAGATGCAGATTTAGAACACTAGGTATTTTACATGGAGCGGCTGCGTATCTGACCTCCACAACCTACTTACTGGGTAACACAATTACCCCTTGGCAAATATTAATAAATGTACCTAATACAGGGTCTTCACAAAAGGCTCAGAAGGACCTTTATTTTTATGCGTGGTGCTTGTTGCAATATTATCAGCACTTATTCTGGACGTACTTTGTTTTTAGGTCTAAACTGGTGTAACGCTAATTTTGGGCATTTAATCGGTTAGGTTTTGAGGATAAAGTCCTACCTCCTACAAAGTTTAGCACTAGGACATAAAAGTGTCACTTCCTAAAGCTTTGCATAATCAGGACTTTAAAACTGATTATCTAATTGATATTCCTGCCATTACAAGACCATTACTAATTCCATCCTACAATTAAATCGTAAAACATCCAATCATAGGTAATCCGTAAAAGGCAGAGGGTTTCATCAATAAATTAAGTGCTCACATAAAACACTTGAAAGTAAGATAGGTTTAAATATTAGGCATTCGTCCCACCGCCACGCCGCGCGCCGCTGCGCCGACGAGGAAGCGATTTCGTCCTATCGACTATTGCCTCGCTCGAGAACGTTCAGTTGGTGGTCCGTGTCAGTATAAGATATAATACATATACAGGGTCAAGTTTAATTAGCTTTCGAAACTCCGCAGACTTGTCGCGTAACTGTATCTATAATACGATAAACCAAAAGATTTGCTCATTTCTTTTTGGAATCAACGACCGCAGGTAAATACTTTGAGTATATTAGTTTTTTTTAATGTTTAGTTATCGATACACACAAAAAAAAAACAGATTTTTTAGTCTAACTTTCCAAGTAGGTACACACGGCGACGGTATGATCTTCCCGTACAATGAGAGATCAGCTTAATTTGGTTTTGCATAGCTTGATTGGTCGCCGTGTGTACCACCTGAAATCATTGCCCCAAAATATAATAAATTATTCTAATTTGATCCTGTGTTAACAAACATCTCGTTTCTAGTCACTAGCTCCACTCGCTTTCAGCTAGTCGCCGGCAGTGAGACAGATGCCTTACAGCTAACCGGGGCCGTGGTACCATCTCCCCTGGGGGCGATAAAACGGGGCTTAGGGAATCCTATCAAGTGGATGGACATGGATTAGTTGAGTGTTTCTTTTGAATACAGATTTTTTATAATGATTATCTATTTGAGTTTGTAAATCTGCTTGTAAGGGTGTCATATGTGGTAAGTCATTTCCGAGTTTTTAACCCCCGACGCAAAAAGAGGGGTGTTATAAATTTGACCGCTATGTGAGTGTCTGTCTGTCGCATCGTAGCTCTTAAACACCGATTGGATGCGGTTTTTTTTTTATTTTAATTTTGAAAGCAGCCTTTCTAGCAGTGGTTCTGTTATTTTTTATTCAAGTTAAATAAGGAGTTGTTAAACCAAGTAGAGAAGGACAGTTTTTCAATTAGATGGAGCTGCAACGTGATTATAAAGCACATGACCAATATGAAAATACAGTGCAGAAAGGTAAGTAATGTAGAATAGTCTAAAAAGTCACAAAATCACTGGTAAAGAGAAGAAATTGAAAGTGATCGCCAATGTAACTCCAGCCCCCGTAGCATGACCACCGTAGACAAGGATTTCTTTGACGGTAGAATCGACAAAATGACAGATAGTGCAAAGAAATCTGTCATTGTGTCGACACAATCTGTCATTTTGTCGTTTCGGCTGTAAGCTTGATTTGTGTAGATTTCATATACATTACATATTAAAACTATTTTTTTTTTACGAATCGGTATGTTTTTTATAAGATTGTTTAGACTGTCAGTATAAACGTTGGGAAGACGACTTCAGACAAATGGTGGGACCTAAGTGGACCCGAGTAGCTAGGGATAGAGCTGCATGGAAGTCCTTGGAGCAGGCCTTTGTCGACAGACAAGCTGCTACCACAAATTAAACCGATTACCGATATACTAAAAGACCATAATTAGGTGTAACAACAAGTATTAATAAGATTGTAGAGTAACATTAATAAAGGCTTATTTTATTTATTATGTTTTATAAAGCGAAAGAGCTCGGGACTCAATAATAACAGCCGCTCGGGGCCGATCTTTAGGTTAAGCTGTGCTCACCTAGGTTGGTCCGTGGATGGGTGACCACCCATTACATACCGAGTGTCCTCCATGCCTCGGAAAGCACGTTAAGCCGTTGGTCCCGGCTGTCATTTGTAGATCTTTGACAGTCGTTACAGGTAGTCAGTGGTCCAAAAGTCTAACAACCAGACTTACCAAGGGGTATCGTATTGCCCAGTATTAACTGGGTTGTAGAGGTCAGATAGGCAGTCGCTCCATGTAAAATACTGGTACTCAGCTGCATCCGGTTAGACTGGAAGCTGACCCCAACATAGTTGGAAAAAGGCTAGGCAGATGATGATGTGTTTAATAGCGAAGGTAGTTTCTAATATGATGGGTAGTATAACCCTCTTGACGGAACCAGATGATTAAATAACCACCCTGTTTATATGCAGAACAAGAACTCATGCTAAATTCCACAGCAACAATCTTCTAGTTTCATAAATTAACATAGTGTTAGCTGCGTCTACAATAGCTGCGTATCCAACCTACACCCCACCTGAAAGTCTGGTCCATACGACCGAGTCTATTTAAGTCAACGCGTAGCGTGGCTAAGGGCTCATTCCCTTATTCGGCGGCGTGCTATAACTATTCCTCTTGATTTTGTTCACTCGATTAATTTTGTAATTTGTTACGTAAAATTCTAACCTTTGTGTTTTAATGTTTGTGTTTTGATAGATTACATTTGTTTTGCTGCCCCCGTAGCATGACCACCGTAGACAAGGATTTCTTTGGCGGAAGAATGGGCAAAATAACAGATAGTGCAAAGAAATCTGTCATTGTGTCGACACAATCTGTCATTGTGTCGATTCTTCCGTCAAAGAAATTCTTGTCTACGGTGGTCATGCTACGGGGGTAGATAGTTATTTCATTTCAATTTTCCAAAAATAGGTAGTTATTGTGAATACTTACATAGATCTAAACAGCTCCTCAATATCATTCCTGGGGCAGATCTTATGGTACAACGCATAGAACTTGTCGAAGGTGAAAGCCTCCTTCTCCATAGCCTCATTCTTCCCTGAAGGTAGACCCAGCTCCGACAGGCACTGGTAGACCAGCTTCTCCGTCTTGCCAGACGCGAAGGTCCTGGCTACCACCTTTACTGGGACCTTGCCTCGAGGGTCAGTCAGGAAGCAGAGGCGCATCCAACTGGAAATAAGGGTTGATTAGTAAGGGAGTATTGGAAGAGGAAATTGGGTTTGATTTTTTTGAGGGTAGAGATTTTTACAACCCTTTACAACCTGGCTGGAGTCCATGCTTTACCTGGCAATAAAGGATGGACTTCAGGTGGCCTACGTCTTAAAGCAAGAGTTATTTCAGTGTGGGAAAGAGATGGCGCTAAATGACCTGTTTAGCTCTGTCTCTTTCCCACACTGGAACCCCTGCTTTATCATAGTGACACCCCAGATTGGTACATCCAGATAGAATTGAGTATCTATTTTCTAATGATCACGAGTTATCAGCTCATCTGAGGTTCATCAGGTTATCTTTAGCGTACAATAATGTTAAGTTGGTAAGTTACTCGTAGGATGTGAACTTGCCTTTTCAAGTTATTATATTAATATAAGAAGAAAACACAGCCAATGCACATAAAGTACTAAAGCTACCACCATCACAGATCACTACCTGAACTACATATTACCTTACCTATTTACAAAGTAAAACCACAGTTTTAATTATTTTAGCCTTTACTAAACCTAATATATAGCCAGCCTTCTAATCTATGCCTTCTAACAGACAAGCTCTTTTTTTCCGTGATGGAACGAATGGTAGTATTTCTAACCCAGTCTTCCAGTTTGATACCCAGAATATCCCGTTGGTCTACTGGTCACAAGTCTGACTGCTGAGCAAGAGGTCCTGGGTTTTTCCATTAGTAATTTATTGCTAGCAGCCACGGAGCCATCAACCGGACACAGATCCTCTGGATCGATTGATGGCAATAGGCTCGTCCCCTATTACAATGGACTTCAACATAGCTGGCGAAATGTGGGTACCTATGGCTTGCCCTTAGGAGGTTACAGGCGTGATGTTATGTGAATATTCCGTTAGTAAATGAATTTAACAGAACGAATAGCTTTCATCCTATAAAAACCTCTCTTTCCACAGCACATTGTATTCAAAACCTCAATCATTTCATTGCAAAATTCATTGGGTACATAAAGACACACTATCCACATATCTAGGACATGGCTTTCAACGTCAAGGTTCCTTTCAAAAGCACCGCATTGAAAGCGCTGAAATGATACAGTATTGAATACAAGCCCTGTCTCTCCCTATTCAGAGCCACGACATGTGAATTCCTTGTTAATTTATAATGACACCCACACTGAATACGTCGCCTGATATTCAGGGTGTACTGATGAATTGATAACAGCTTTCTTGCATGGTGCTTTCACACGACATACTTAGTATATTTTCAGTATTACGTATAATGGATTAATTGGCGTACCTATAAAGTAGCACTATTGCTGAGGATGAGATCTTGGGGTACGATTCCCGAGTTGAGCAACGTAATTAAACTTGGAACTGTTGATGGCAAAAGGGTCGTCCCCTATCACATGAGACTTAAACATGACTGGCGAAATGTGGATGTACACACGACAACCAATCAAGCTAAGTAAACCAAATTAAGCTCTCTAATTGTATGGGAAGTTTATACAAAATGAGGTCAGGTTATACTGGATATGTACAGCTTGATGTTTCGCCGTGTGTACTATGCGCACACCATTGACATAACCTTAGGGGATTACATGCGTGTTGTTATATTATTTTCAGTATTCATTTCATAATGGATACACGCTATGAATACATACTAACCTTGGAAAAGTAAATAAAAGAAAAAGTAGAAACCATCGGAAAATCCCGAACAAGACTTTCCGCTGCTCAAGTAATTGCATACTTGCATGCATTTTATTACACTTACGTAATGGTTTTAAAATGCAATATCATGGATGTTTTCACTATTTCCCTTCATAAAATTAGCTTCCCTTATAAAATTAAATTGATGTATCCCTAAGAAATAATTTTGAAAATGCGCCAATGAAAATTACGTAAAGTACGGTTGACTGTAGTAGGTACAGTCAGGGGCACTAATAGGTGCACACTTAGCAAAACTCAAAAACAGATTAAGTATTAACGTTTGCAACTTTGTGACAAGATCTGTTTCATATTATAGAATAATATTTATTTGTTTGAAAACATGGTATAAAAATATGGTAAAATAGAAAAAATAACAAGAGCATACTTGTTTTTGTTTAACAGTGGTAAGCGTACAATGCGATAATAGTAAGAGTTCATTTTTATTTTTGAATGGAACTTAGCCTCACACTCGGAATTTCTCCTGTATCGTGGGGTGCGTTTATAAAAATTAAAACTTACATACACAAACAGCTAAACCCGGAACGACTTCCTGTAGTCCATACAGATATTTCTTCAGTGCGGGAATCGAACCCGCAACTCGCAACGCAGCAGCCAATCGCTCAGCCGCTGCGCGAATCGTGCCGTGCATTTTAACTGAGTCATTGTATTTGAGTTAATTCTATTCGTATTGTAATTTATTTTATTTTTATCTAAATTTTATTTGTGTTTATAGCGTGATTATATGTGATAAATGGCAATGGGTGTAAATTACCTGAATAAATTAATTTATATAATATTATACTAGCGACCCGCCCCGGCTTCGCACGGGTGCAATATACACATAAAACTTCCTCTTGAGTCCCTCTATCTATTGCTGAAAACAGCATTAAAATCCGTTGCATAATTTAAAAGATCTAAGCGTACAGACAGCGGGAGCGACTTTGTTTTATAACTATATAAAGATTCGTAACAGCATAAAATAACAGTCTGTTATTTATGCTCATGACTGTACATTGGCTGTCATAACCACAATTTGCCCAACATGAAAAGGGCGGGTTATATCGCTATTAATATTGCTCAGGAATTAGGATTTAAGAAAAAAAACCTCGTTTATTATGAAAAATCACATTAATTAATAGGCAGATTAAGCACGGCCATAATACAGCCCTTGTAAGTACCACGATTTTTGCCCGCTTTGGTACACATTATGTAAGTCGGTGACCCAAAGACGGAAGTGTAAAGTAAATTAATGAATTTTAAACACCGTGCCATTTTTGGGGGGTAAAGTAGAAAATTAAAAAACAAGTTTTGCAAACTATATCGTGCTACATATTAAATGAAAGGGTACATTATGAGCATTGCATTTTTTTTTTAAATTTTAAAATGAATAGTTTTGAATTTATTTATGAAAATAGACGAAAATTGACCCCCCCCCATAATTCCGAAAATTTTGAACAGGGCCGCAAATTTTGAAAAAAAAATACAAAAACTAGTTCTTTGCCTATAGATTACAGGAAAACCTATAAGAAAGCTATAACAACAAATAATAAAAACAAATAAAAAATTAAAAGGGGGCTCGCCGACTACGGAACCCTTCATGCGACTCGCACTTGCCGGTTTTTTTAATTGAAGACTTTTTTTTTTAATGTAGATGGGTCAATGATCGCTATAACCATGACTTTATCTACATAGAGTTCCCATACGGCCCATACCTCCCACGTAACTACCTTAATATGATTGGAATCGTAAAAAATCAAATCACTTCAACTAAACGATTTAGCTACACGAACACAGAATTAAGTCAAAACCCTGAAACATTCACTTAACAGAATTACCCCCAGGTTGGCGCTAAAAGCTTGAATCATCCTCCATTTAATAATCATAAATCATTTAGGTAATTCCTCCTTCTATAGCATTAAATCATAGAGGGCCATTCTGCATAATTTATATCTTCGGTAAGTGGTATTAAATCCGGAAAATTACGGTTGGGACGTTAATTTGCAGAATGGCACTGCCCAATCTATGGGAGTGCAAGTTCCTCGAATCTAGGTGGAGTGGAGGTGGGAACCTTTTTATTTTATTAGTGTAAAAGTGTGTTATTAATTATTAAAAGGGTAACCTACATTTTCAATTCAATTGAAAATGAGGCAATAGGCTCGCCCCCTATTACATGGAACTAAAACATAACTAACTGGCGAGTAAGTTGCAAGTTACTTGAACACGCCATTTTCGTTGGGCAACATAGGAACCAGCTGTGATTGGTAGTTCCGGTTGCCTTGGTAATTGTGCCTTTAAGCTTCATGAATTGTATACCTCAATTAGCTAGTTTTGCATTGCCGTAATAACTGTTATCAATTAAGCAGCATAAAAGTGATGTTCAACATCCACCTTGGGTTTTATCCTATCAACTATAGACCGACCACTTTAATGAGTCCTCCGCCTTGCCCCAACAAAGACACATTAAGCGTCCACAAAGTCCTAACAATATCCCACCAAAAAAATAACCATAATCCTCGTAGGTATTACGATACTAATTGAATCAATACGTGACCTACCTTCAGAATATTCCATTTAAATTGATACCTTCGTGAAGACTCAGTCTATAAGCTCCTTTTATCTACCTAAGTGTACCTGAAGACTTTTTTTTCGCCTGTTAGGGTCCTGGCACTATTTCTCTGGGTACACAACAAAAATCACACATTAACAATTTACATATTATTTTAATTTACCTAAATATAATGAGTTACATTTTCTAGAGAAATCTAAAACAAGGCTGCCTTGTAAGTAATATTTATCCATGTATCCCCGTCGAGAAACGACGTGGGTGGCTGTAACCTACGTCAAAACTTAGCTAAGTAGGACAGCACTAGTTAATATATTAGTGTTGTACCTCACCGGCAGCTGGGTGTAAGTGAATTATGAAATGGCGATTATTTTTGGAAGGGTCTGTGGGCGAAACTTTCATAATGTGTTGTGTCGTTAGATGTTTTTGCTTCTCTTTTTGTGGCAGTGAACACGGTTTTCTCGACTTTTTTTCGTTTTCTGATAATACATACCACCATTCCACCCTGGAAGAGACTCCGAAAAAAAAACAGTTACTACATATTCAGTACATCTCATTCTGAGCCACCTCCTCCCACATATAAATTTTTCATCGGTAATTTAATAAACAAGTGCGAGTTAGACACGCGTGGAGAGGGTTCTGTACGTTCATAGATTTCTTATAGGTTTTCCTGTAATCTATAGGCAAATAACTATTTTTTTGTATTTTCTTTAAAATTGAGGAATGGTCAATTTTCGCCGATTTTCTTAAATAACTTCAAAACTATTTATCTTAAAATTATAAAATTATATATTTGAGATGCTCACAAAGTCACAATGAGCTCTTTCATTTGAAATGTAACATGATATAGTTTGCAAAACTTTTATTTATTTATTTATTTATTTATTTAAACTTCATGTACAAGAGTGGTACATAGGCGGACTTAATGCCACAAGGCATTCTCTACCAGTCAACCTTTGGGTCAAATAGGATAGCAATTAGCATTGTGATAGAGTACAAAAAAATAAATAAGAAAAAAAATCAATTTTTAACATAGATTGATATACATAAATAGGTACATACCAATACACAAATATACAGTAAAATGAAATAAACTAATATATATTATAATACATACAAATAGTCCAAATACGAGAAACCTTATAATAATTACTATGACTACTAACTAATATCTAGCTTGTGAGCAATTTAGTCTGATTTCAAATAGTACTTCCGAACTGTTCTTTTGAAAGCCATTTTGCTTTCAGCTTTTTAATGCCAAGGGGTAGAGCGTTCCAGAGTTTAACTTTTCATTTTATTTTTCTAATTTACCCTACAAAAGTGGCCCCCATGTTAAAAATCATTAATTTACGTTACACATCCGTCTTTGGGTCACCGACTTACATATGTATATCAAATTTCAGCTCATCGGTCCAGTAGTTTCGGAGTAAATTGGCTGTGACAGACGGACAGACAGACACGCGAGTGATCCTTTAAGGGTTCTGTTTTTCGGTAGGTACGGAATACTGAAAACAGCTATTCCATACATTTTGACAAATAGTTGAAGATTTTTTTCAAGTTGGGTTCGGAATGATGTACTGAAAACGTGGTTTGTGCGTCAGTTTATATTCCACCGTGTATATTTCGTCGTATCTTTCGTTGACATTATAACTATGTAATGTTTATTTCATGAACACCTTAACATAATTTTTCTTCCTTATAAGAAACAATGCCAGTATCGATATTTCTTCCAATGTATCTAATCTCAGTTTATGAAAGCTTTAATACGGTCTTTAACTATGAAATTGCCGTTTTTTTCTCACATTTGGTTCTGTTTGTAACTTTGACGTACCTATAGATAACTTTTCCATTTTTATTGGATTAATTACGTTCGTTTTAGAGTTTAAAAACCGAGTAGTTGCATATTACTTCATAGGGTAGTGTGTCAAAACACCTATTTCAATGTGCCGTCGCCGCGTCGGTTGCACTCAAGTTTCACTAGACTGTGTTTGGAGAATTTAAGATACGCAGTGCAGCGCAGCTTTTTTACTATAGTTTGCAATTGCGTCATACATAATCGGTTCAGACGTTTCCAAGAAAAATATTTTTTTTTTTAGTAAGTATGGAAATATCACTTTTCACGAAATCGCCCATACAAATCGGTAATTTCATACTTTAACCCCTAATATAATTGGTTAACTCATTAACCAGTAAAAGAGGGTTTTCACAAAACTGTAATTAAGCTAATTCCTTATTTACAGAGAAAAACTCTGTGTTAAACCGTCGCCGCGTCGTTAGCACTTTTCCTATCTCTAGGTAAGCGATTTACCATCTCTAAAATATAACCTACATTTCATTCTAGTCGTCTAAAGACAAGTAAGTAACAGCCAGCCATTTCCATCACGGACGGGGGCCATTAAGTCATGTTCCACCCAGTTGAGTATGAACAGAGAACACGCCACATTGAACAGGCAATGTCTTTCTTTTACGCGACAAAATAAGAGGGAAAATGGGACAATGTAAAGACGAAACGTGAAAAAATACGAAGTAGACTGGTAGGTTCCGTAGACAATTATTATTTAACTGGTGTTTATTGCGAAGTAAGACCTTACTGGTTATTTAGATATTATAATTATAGGTTAAATAGTTTTATATTGTTTATAATACACCTAATAACTAACTACACAGGATGGTCAGTCATTCTGAGCCTCCACATAGATATTTTACATCGGTTATTAAAAAAAAAATTCAGCTGTTCCATACATTGTGACTGTATAAGTACCTATTGCAGTTTTGTAGGAAATTTGTATGTGAGGGGGTTAAGAATGACGTACTGAATATGTGGTAACCGTTTTCATGTCGGGGTATTCCACCAGGTATTTTACCATTATAAAATTGGTTAGTGTGTTATTGAGTTTTTCCATCAGGAATTCTATTAGCAGCCCAAAGATTTGCGCCTGGTTGATGACAATAAGCTCGCCACTTATTACATGGGACTTAAAAACGTTTGTATTAGTACCTACAGTACGATGTCTTATTATGTAGTTACTATTCAAATTACTTGTAGGTAATTCCCGTACATACATACCTAAAGAGCAAAGACCATTTCGTACTTATATACCTAAATATAAACAGGAAATTATACAAGTAGAACACATACTATTTTTATGTTATTTGTGTGAGTCAATTGTAGTAACTTAATTGTAGGTAGTGTACCCAGACAATGGCTACCTAAAACAATAATTATCGTAATCGGTAGGTAGCACTGCCTGTATCTTCCCGATATTATTTATTTATAGGCCGATGAATATCTATAGTGCTAGAGCAACATAGTACAAAAAGTATTACAGCGCCATCTATGACACAAATGAAGAACTCTCATCAAAATTCGTAATCGCGCTATTATAGGTATTCGCCACTTACAGAATAACCAAAATAGAACTTATACTGTCACTTACGGGATATCTTCCGTGATTGTTCATTATTTTGAGCTCGCGATATTTCGACGCTGCTGATCGCGGTTTGACTGGAGAATGCGGGTGGTGGATATCCCGTAAGTGACAGTATAAGTTTAATTGTAAACCGTGAAAGCTTAAAACAGTGTTTAACCTTAATAGATAGAGAATAACCTTATTGAAAACCCCGACAATAACTGTCGGGCAGTAACTAGCCTACTAGACATAACATCCGTCTGGTCAAGAGGAACCTCTCTTTTCTATGGGGGATGAAGGACTTGACACCCGTTTTTCATATCCCTAAAAGGATAACATACGTGTTTTAAATTTTCTGGGTTTCTTCATTGTTTTAATATTGAACCCTAAAATGATGTTTATTTTTCACAACCCTAAAAACATGGTATACCTAGAGCTCTATTTTGTCATCCTACTTAGCCTTCGAAATGAACCAAAGTTTATGACCAGAAAAACATGGATGAGAGCAAAAATTTATAACTTTAGATTAGCTCTACTCCGTCAAAAAAATATCACGTTTGTGTTTCGTTGACAATGACATTTGAATAGTAAAGTCTCGCTCATTCATCCTGAAAGTCGTATCTATCGTTCCATGCGATATATCTGAGCTCACTCTTCTCAGATGTGTACACTTTTTTGTTAGACCTAACGCTTCCTTCAGAAACTCAGCACTCAAACTCAAATTAGCATTCAATTAGACCCTTCGACGTCAAAAACAAAAGGATGAAGCTACAGTCTCGAGCACAAGACATAGTAACTTGAAAAAGTACGGTAGTTGCCCATTGGGCAAGAAACTCCATGGATGTTCTTTTAATTCATAAACTTTTACAAGATCTTGGTAACATCATTTATGTTGAGACTCAGCTACACGCGCGTTTCTCACTAGTTTCTTTAGCATCTCTTCTTCGTAAGTAGCGTCGCGGCGACTCGTGTCCGAGCGGTAAGCACGGCAAGGGCATATCTAAGATTTAAATCTTTGTCTGAAAACATCTAGACAGTTCAAGGCGCCATGAATAGTGTGCCACCTTTGAACTGGCCACTGGCAAGTTGCCAAGCCGAAGTTAAAGTTGCTATTTAACGGACACAATGCGTCGTAAAGCAGCATTTAATGACGTCTGCTGGTTTAATGATAATCTTGGTTGATAAGTTAAGATTAGTTGTTATGGGTTCTGTGTTCGGTTAAACTTAGTAGTGGTCTTAACTTGATTTTATGATGACATGCGACCGAGGTGAAGGAGTTGTGGGGTCCCAGTGTGAGCCACGACTTATGAGTTGTAACTCAAACCTACTTACTTTGCACTTATCATCTCCCTACCCTTGTCCCATGTTACTTGGGGTCGTTGCAACATGTTTTTTTCTTCCTTCGTCAACTGTCACGCTATCATTTACTCCATTTTCTTTCATATCATTCCTCACGCAATCCATCCGTCGTTTCCTTGTTCTTTTCCTCGTTCTCCATCCATCAAAATTTATTTTCATCACTCTTTTAGTCACATGCAAATCGTTCCTCCGCAAACCTAGGTAGGCATTTGCATAGTATCATTTATTTGTGTTACTACTGCTCTCAGGACGGTGAATAGAAACATCGAGACATAACCGTCTTGTTCTAGAACTCTCGAGATATTTGACATTCATCAACTCACACTGGCCTGTGTCTGAGCAGTGGAAGTGTTCGAAAACGTTTGCGAGAGAATGTACGGGCCTAAAAATCTTATATTTAGCTACTTTTCTTCAAATATTTGTATGACCTACAGGTAGTTGTTCTGGGTCTGGCTGTTTATTTAATGTTTGTAAACGCACCCACGACACAGGAGGAATTCTTAGCGTGGGTGAAGTTTTTTTTTTTATAAATAAGAAATGCTACAATTTCCTTCCTTTATCTTTTGCCTATTTTTGTCTTTTAAAATCCATTTCGACATCTATTTTCTCTCAAATCAGTTCATTTTCTAACATCATTCCCCATCACTTTGTCAGCGATTTTTTTGCTCAAATGGATTACCAAATCATCCAAAAGCGCTCGTTAGCGGGTTCAAAACCATTAGGGGGTGTTTTGAATGAAAGTCTTCCGCTTCACTAACCTTGTGATCCAACAAACAGTTAAAGATCACTCAAAGTTAAGCTTGTGAAATCTACGTCGGGTTGACGACATTTTGATGGTGGAAAAAGAAAAAAGCAATGGGGGTTTAATACTTCAAAATTCATCGTGGCATCTAGATCGGCAGTGACGGCTTTACTTGGGTTAATCTAAGTTCGTCTACGTAGATTTTAAATGGTAATCACCCAGATACTGTCTACTAACAACCTAAGGACGGCAGAATTGTAGATTAACAGTCAGAGGGGTAAATGCCACTTACGGCGGCGGCTACTTACGATCTACAAAGGACTACGGAAAAACCGGATGATACTCGGTTAAACCAAGGAAGCATGTCACGATAAAGAGAATAACAAGGTTGCCAACGATGCACGATAGACAGAGTCCATGGAGTTTCTTGCTCATTCTTCTCTTTGAGATCTACGATTTTGGAATAGGCAACTAGAGTTCATTCACAGTTATTATGCCTATGGCTGGACTGTAGGTAGGTTATTTTTGACTATTCAAAAGTGCCTGTCAGGGATCTATTTGAAATAAATGCTTTGAGTTTGATGATGAGGTCGTGCTGATATGACGTTTGAGGAAAAGACGTACAAGGCTGCTTATTACTTGGAAAAACGTCATCTTTAATATACTGGCACCCGGCTGCCTGGCTAGCAAAAAGAACTTTCGTTCAACTTGAACGAAAAATTGATTTAAAAGAAGTCGAATCTCTGACGACAAGACGTGGCGACTGGCGACGTGTGAGATATTAAAATTTGTTCTTCGACGGCGGCGTGTGTAATATCCTGCATTCTTGGACTGAATCTAAGTAGCTGTGTGAAGATATCTTAGATATATTGCTTACTTTAACATGGTTCGGAAAGATTAAATGTCAAAGGTGATAGAGAAATGGCGGACTTAATTTGCAGGCTTTAACATGAGTTAAACAAGTTTATTTTATTTCTTTTCCTCTTCAAAAAAGGAGGGTATCAATACTTCGAAATCTTTTTATTTTCGCAGAATTGGTATAAAGGTTGGTTCGCATTAACTCTGTGTTTATGTTACTTTGATTATATCATCTTTCGATTTTCTATACTTCTGTTAGATTTTCAGGAAACTATTATTTTGGTTTAGTTAAGCTTTCTGAAGACATTTTAGGTACTGAACGTAAGGGTCAAATCGCCAACACGAGCGTGATGGTCAGTGGCTTTTGTTCGGGCTATTTTTATAAGGAGAGGCCCTTTCTTTTAACGTAGGACTAATATTACCGAGTACCCATCCGACTGTACTTAGATTCGGTTTCAAAATGCTATTTAGATGTTTTTTTTTAAATGACCTTATAAAGAGTGTAACAAGACCCTAAACGAAGCCGAAAGGCACTTGTTCTCGACGCACGTTTCCCAGCAATAATTTTAGCGTAAAGTTACTTAGTTTGATGTACAGAATGCTTGGTTTGCGGCTTCGTTAAGCGTCTTGTTACACCCTCTATGTCCCACAGCTGGGCGAAGGCCTCCGATTTATCCTTCTTCAAACTTAAGCTTGATTAAAATATACCTATAATCCCTTACTCAGGGCGAATTTCACCATTGAAGCTGAACGCGGTCAGCACGTCTTAACCGCGTTCAACTGCTGTCAGTGGCAATATTCTTTAGCAATGGTGACACTGACAGCTCATGAACGCATTTCATTGTTGAAATCCGCCCATAAATATTATTTGTGAAACAAAAATAAAGTGTAGCTGTACATCAAAACTAAAAATATAAAGTTATGACGTTCTTAAGTTTTTAAAACAATCGTTTTTGTGGTCTCAGGACCGCGGCGGGGCCTTATTGATTCTCTTTGCTCCTGATTTTACATCAGATTGGAGTAAATATAGACACTTTTGATGTGGTTTTTCCACCATAAATATTTGTTGTATTAATGAAGTTTTAAAATAGTTATCCGTTTACTTGTGAGTTTGTGAGATATTTCAAAATAATTAGGTATGAAAGAAATTCCTTTTACTCACCGTACTTAGGTGGTACGAGAAAGGGTCCACAATTAGAAGTTGTGCGTAAACAACCCGCATGGGCCGATAGATACGATTTTCAGCATGGCTTACGAAGATAGACATTCCTATAGTAGTTGTATGCATGGAAAAATTGGTCATTGACCCACCTAAGTTTATTTATTAAAGTGCTTTTAACGTGCCCTAGTACCTACGAGCGCGCGTTGTAAACGTAACGAAAATAAATCGATTTTAAAATTAAAATTACTCATAAATATTTTCGTAATTATAAGAATTTATTTGATATCTATGGATGATACTGATTGTGCTTGTTGCAAACAATTTAAATAAAATGGTAAAGGATAAATTATAATTTACAATTCTTTGAACAGTTGAACCGACGTCGACGTCCTCAGCAAAGTTTAGTTACCAACGAAAAACACATTGTTTTAGTTCATGTCAAGAGATATTAGCGAAAGGGCAGTGGCCGCTATTGCCAAATGCCATGCAAAAACGCAACATCTACATTCAAATGTCAACAAAAAAGAAATGCATATTTTGATGCGGTCAGGCAATCTAACGATTACGATCTTTTAATTCCTACAATTACACGTTGCGTGTTTAATCTACACAATTACTTAGTTGTCTTTGTTGTGTATTAATTGTTTGTCCAACCATAGTACCTACCTTTTTTATTCACGAGGATAGTATCATAACATAAACATAATATCGTGCCTGTAATCCCGAAAGGTGTGTCTACAGTGGATGCACTTACATCTCAGTCAGTGTTTTTGAAGTCTCATGTAATAGGGGGCAAGCCTATCAGCACACATCCTGGAAAATTAGATACCGAGGATAGTAAGCATGGTAAAATAAAGTCATATACAACATTATTTTTAGTATATGCGAAACCTGAATATAGTTTGTTCAGAATAAGTAACTGAATCGATTCCAATCATTTTTAAACCATGTTATATTTTGTCCCAAAAATATTTAAAAAAAGTTATAAGGTGGACACCGAGCGACATTAAGTACCTATCGCAATCATTTAGGTACCCACTGCCGAATTATTATTATCAATGAGCTCAAGACGTCACTGGAGGCCCGCACGCGGGCGCGTTGCGTGGTGACCACGCTTTTGCGCGGACAACCAGGCAACAGAACAAGCTTATAACTTTGTGATTTTTCATGTTACCGTTTTGAAATTTTGTACATAGATTCTTTACATAAAAATACTAGACACATATTTAATAAAACTAATGTTGTATGTTTTTTTTTTCATGAAAATTCCTCGCGCATCCAATCGGTGGATGTGTTATTCAAATATTCCATAATTACCATGTAGAACACGTGTAGGTACTGAAACTATCCACGTGTTCAAACAGGAGTTTTAAAATACTTATTGATGCAATTTAATAGATTGTTACTGTTAGAGGTCTTACATATAAACACTATACGATGTCGCATCGTGGTACGACGCGGATAATTATTCAATGTTTTGTCTATGCTGCGTCGTAGTACGATGCGACGTCGTACTGTGTTAATGTGTACGAGCCCTTAGCCTGCGTCATCCCACTGCTGGGCAGAGGCCTCTCCTCATGACTTCCTGTACTTTCGAGATAATATATTGTTACATTATTTATTTTGTTAGTATCTAATAATAGTCCAAATAAGGAAAGAAAAGCAGTTTAGAAAATTCTGGAAAAATATTTTTTTTTTACGGCATTTTTGTATGAACTGAAAATCATAACTCAGTGGGTATCCGTTTGCACAGGATAACGTCTTCCGAGTCCGTAGAAACATTTTAATTTTATTGGTAGTCTTTTTGCGTAAAAGAAACATAACATCACACCTGTAATACCCGAAGGGTTAGACAGAGGTGTACCTAATAGTACACCCAGAGAGTTATGTGTAAGTCCCATTTAATAGGGGGCGTGCCTATTGCCATCAACCGGGCGCAAATCCAGACTCCGTGGCTGCTGAGAATTTCCTGATGGAAAAATTCAATAACACTTTATCCAACCTGAGAACCGAACCCAGGACCTCATGCTCAGTAGTCGCGCTTGCGACCACAAGACCAACGAAGCAGCGTAAAATAAAAGGCTTTGAAAATGCTGAAAACTCAGTATCTTATTCAAAATTCAACTACAAAATAACGCTTATTGACCATAATATAACTGTTACTCTGTATTTATATAAACGAAGTCATCAGCCATCTCTATCTGCCCGCAGTTGACAAAGCTCTGGCTTCTCGCAAGTGGCACTGAGTCAAAGGACTATCCACAAGATGTGGACTTCATTAGTCAAACAGTCTAGTCTGTTTGCTTCTGTTGCACACGTTAGGTTGGCTACAATTCACTTTGTCTACTGAAATACATGTAATAGTGGCTAGAATTTGTAGTTAGGTAGGGCTTTAAGTCTATTTGCAACGAGCTTGTGTTAGATTAATAAGTAAAAATCAACGCGTAATATAATCGGTCCTTTCTCTGTTATTTTTTCTAAGACAGCAACAAACCAACGGCAACTTTATACGTTTTAACGGCAACAAAAATATCTATGATTTTGACAGTAAAACAAAATCAGATGTACAACTGAAAGACTGTAATCATTCCTATGAAAAAGTGACACAACGTTAAAAGATCAGCGAAGGCAAAGCGTCAAAAAGTAGTTCCAAATTCAAACATTTCGATTAAAAAACAGGACCGATCGAAAAACAAAAATAATAATTAAAAAAAAAATAATGCGTTACATGAAATGTTCATATCACTGATGAAGCTAAAATTTTCGACCAGTACTGAAGAGTTCTAATTTAAAAAAAAAAAACTAAACTTTTTTTATAATAAGTAACATCATTGCCTGATACAGACAAATGAAAAAAAAACATCAAGATACACACCAAAACACACCAATTAACTTAAAAACTAATTAGTAAAAAGCAAATGATAAGAACTACGTACTGTTTCATAAGGTTGGTCCGGGGGCAGGTGTTGCTAATTTTGTTGTTGTGGAAAATCTCCCGAATAGCCTCTTTCCATGCCTTTGACAAAGAAAGCGAATGAACGAATGAGCATGCAGAACCTCGTGCAGAATAACTTGTGGACTTTCCAGGGGTTTCTTTTACTATTATCAACTGCTTAGCCTTTTCCCGGCTAGGTATTTTAAATGGAGCAACTATGAAAATATGAAGATTTAAGACTCTTTTACAAGTCGACATAACTTTTTATTGCTTGTGTTAAAGTCCTTAGTGATCCTCCGGGTAGGCTTACTTTAATTGGACTAGTCTTCGTTGGAGTCTTTAAGGCCAATTGCTAGAATCAAGCCATAGGCGGTTTTGTCTCGTCTAGTCTAAATTCAATATGTAATTATTTACTGGACACAGAACTACATGAACTTTCAAACAAATGCATAGTTTTTATATCGACTATCTCACAATGATTTGTTACATTAAGTATAAGTCCTCAGAAGAATTTCCAATACTACGTATCTGGAGGAAAGTTTTCGTATGAAAGCGAAACCGTCATATTTCTTTTTTAAAAGAATTCGACAAAATTCTGTGAAAAGTTCCAGCAACAACGCGCAACGGTCTGTCAAAACTTTTAAGTAAGCATCTCATATCCATCACTTTAAGAGACGGTTTACAAGATTTCTTTGAAAGCATTCTTCATAATTTTAGCCTAATTGAAAGAGAATTCATTAACTCAAGAATTTATTAGTTTAATCCACATCATAAATATAAAACAATCCAGTAACGAAGATTGAAAACAATTAGTAACATTACAACTTCGTTCAAAAGTTAAATAAACTCGAAAGACAGTAAAATGTTACAAAGTTCAATACCTAAATCATAGGTACCGTCCAAATATTATTGATCAATGATTTATCGAACTGTTTTTATCATTAGAAGTCACCTTGGAAAGTTCACAAGTCATTCACATCGACACGAAAATAATAATTACAACAGAATATTTAAGGAAGCTTCAAAGCAAGTCGAAAATGACATCAAAATAGACGTGCATTTTACTTAACTCTCTGTTAGTAAGGAGGTCATATTACAAATCAGCTTAAAGCGCATTAACTGTCCAGCATAAGCTTTATGACAGCGCTTTCCTGCCATTCACTGTTACTGCAGTCCAACACGGTCGTTTAGTATTCCAAAAAGCGCCCAACTTGCTTCAAAGCCTCTGTCACTGCCTTATTTTCGCTGCCTCGGAAATAGCAATTATTACTTTTGACATGACTCATTTTAGCAAAAAAAATGCATTTTCATTATATGGTTGTCTTGCTCAATCCGAGGCAGAAAATAAAGCAGTATTTCTAAAATAGTCACCAACACTGATACCACAACATTAATAATTATATTAAAAATATTTAAATCGCCGTGAATCCAAGTCTATTGAAGCCATGCCTCGTAAGCTTTGCTATGAACTTACTGCTTCTTTAGACATGTCATGGGACAGACGTTGTTCGCTTTCACATTGTGGGTGATCCTCCTGAGTCCTTGCAACCATACCTTTTTGGAAATACATCGATTATTTTTAGAACAATTCAAAAAAGTATGACGTCATTTGAAGTCTGCCTCGTGAAAAGCAACGCTGATGCCTCGTAGTGAGTAATTTTGTGCACTTTCAGTGAGGCAAGAGTGCAGTAGTGGGCAAATGTAGGCCAGTGTTGATGATTTTTTGGAAAGGCCTGTTATTGCGTTGCTTGATTTAAATCCTTGAAGTTTTAATGAGAAAAATAAAACTGCAAAAGTGTTTTAACAGTGACCCTAAAGAGTCAGCTAATATCCAGTTTAATCTAGATGAAGCTGATTAGATCCGGTTCAAACTGACCTTGGCGGTAGCAGCATCAGGACACACCACGTGTTGGTAGTTGATGTTGATGTAGTCTGTGCCGCTACAGATCGTCAAAGACTTCTCTTCTAGATTCTCGCCATGTTTGTTCACCAGGTTCATACTCAGTTTTGAGTCCTGTGAGGAAAAAAAAAACTCTAAATAAGAAACTAATTGCTGTGAGGCTATATTATCTTTGGCAAAAGAAATCATAAATAAGAGGATTGATCAACCAATCACTTTAGTATGAAATAGTTCACATTAGACCCCATTGCTGGACATAAGGTTGTCCCAATTTGTTCCATAAGACTTGGTTTTCAATTCTCCGTATTCAGCAAGTCGCCACAGTTTTTGCATATCGCCACAGAATCCAAATATCTACACTTCATAAAACCCTATTTTTATATCACTACTGATATAAAACCTTTTTCACAAATTGAATGTTATTTCGAACAACCTTTTACTTCCTGGACTCGGTTCTAAATTAATCACTTCCTCGCAGATCTTGTCCCTGGGGAATCGTTCTGTTGTTTTGGTTCCATTTCCGACTCATTTCATTTGGTAAAACGCCCTCGGTCAACTAAAACATTGCCTTTAACGCCCTGTTCACGACCTTATTCGTTGCGACCTGCTACTTGGGTTACCAGTTCTAAATCTGAAAACTCCTGACTAAAAGCCGGACATTTGCATAAAGTGCAGCCATTTTATTATGTTAAGATAAATAC
Source organism: Noctua fimbriata (assembly GCA_905163415.1). Lineage (NCBI taxonomy): Eukaryota > Metazoa > Arthropoda > Insecta > Lepidoptera > Noctuidae > Noctua > Noctua fimbriata. The sequence continues at coordinate 2,162,488 of LR990933.1, read as the reverse complement.
AAAATTATATATATTATTTAATCTTATTATATATATTACTAGCTGTTGCCCGCGACCTTCGTCCGCGTAAAATTTTATTGCCTATAACCTTCCTCGATAAATGGGCTATCCAACACTAAAATCATTTTTCAAATCGAACCAGTAGTTCCTGAGATTAGCGCGTTCAAGCAAACAAACAAACAAACTCTTCAGCTTTCTAATATTCGTATAGATTTAATCAAAATTACAAAATTATACTTTTTGTTTTTTCTGTTATTATTTTACATTTCTATAAAAATCCGGACTAATAGCAAGGCTAGACAGAATCCAAAAGTCAGGAGAAAAAAACCGGAAAATATGCGAACTAATCTGGGAGAATAGTTTCCCTAGTTGAGGTGCGCCTTAGTCCAAACGCCACTTGTTTTCTTCGCGTGAGTCGCGTCGCATGTCGCAGGTCCTTGGATCGACTCGTGGCGTGCTCGAGCAACAAGGTAACACGCGTGTCGCCTGAACGTGTAGGTCGTGGCAGAGCGGTTAGACCATTCTATGACGTCAGGATGTTACGCGGTCGTTTCGCCAATATTTACCTACAATGTTTGTGAGCGTGGAACTACAGTGTTTTCACGCGTTTTAGGCTCGGGTAACATATTGTTTTTAGGGGAATTAAATTCAGGGTGGAAAGGACACCGACGCACTAGAACGGTTACCAAGTATTCAGTGCCACTTTCTGAAGAAAGTCAGCGGTAAGTAAAAGAAAAATAGCTATTCCATACATTTTGACTCAAAAACTCAAAAGTATTTATTTCAATTAGTCCATAACAGGCATTTTTGAATGTCAGAGAGACTGTAGGTATTGCACTTTTGTAGGAAACAGCTGTTTTTTTTAAATTTACGATGAAAAATTTCTATCTGGGTTGGTTTGGAATGATGTAGGTACTGAATATGTGGTAACTGCTTGTTTGCTTCCCTAAATACATATATACCCTGTAAATTGATGTATTGTTTTGCTGTTAGACGCGGGAAAAATATTTGCTAGTTTTTTTTCTAAGATCACATACATCCATTAGCTCAATATCCGGGGAGATTTACGGATTTATCTAAACTGAATATTCAACTTACATTCAACTAGTATCCTATCCGAAATCCTAACACAATGTCCTAAAATTGCGACCGCGACGTATATTTATATCAAATAACTGTAATTTATTGAGGGCGAGTTTCACAATGAAACCGAATGTAATTAGTACGTCTAACTAAACCGCGTTCAAGAGCGGTTAGTGTCATCATTGGGTTTACTGATCGAATTCAGTAACATGAATGAAATTCGCACTGAGTTATTTCCACATACCGATTTCCGATTCCGAAAAACCGAACCGACCGACCGACCGTTTTTCCGATTTTGAAAATACTTACGTTGTTTTCCGGCCTTTTTTGATTTTTGTGCCTATAATTTACCTAAGTACTGTTTATTTTTGTCTCTTTTTGGCACAGATTATTTCATTTTTTTTGTTAGCCTATTTGCGTGTCCCACTGCTGGGTAAAGGCCTCCCCTTTCTCCTAACACAAATTTATTTTTCATTTATCTGGTCTTTCATTTGCCTTTTTCCTATTCCAAACCAGGTGGCCTACCATGACGTCATAAATCAGGAGTCATTTCACTGTGGGAAAGTGATGGCGCTAGACGACCTGAATAGCTCTGTCTCTTTCCCACACTGGAATTACTCCTATCAAAATTCATCCCATCTTCACACAAATATCTTAACATAATATTTTACTTAGACTAATTATAACATTACAACGTTACCTTAGGCACTCCCCCGGATCTGACGTCACTGACTTGGCACAGCTCGACGACGTCGCCGTCCTGTAACAACAGACACAGATTATGTTAATAGAGTTTAACTGAAGGCTGAAATACAGTGGTTATAGGAATTTTTCAGATTATATTTTCAGATGAATTTGAGGTAAGTAATTCAGTGTAAAGTTAAGATTATTAGAAACTATTTTTAAATTAACAAGCACAAAGCGCCCTTTGTATGTAGCTGAAAATATCGAAAGAAAACATATTTTGCCAACACACTAACAAAGTAAGTCATAGCGGATCATCAAAATCAGACCTAAACCCGCCATCTTGTTTTAACAATATGACATGTTTTGATGTTTACCAACAGGGTCCCCTCCTGTCAATGTCATTCGAACGCCAAAAAGATCCTTCTAGCTATTTAGATAGCATTTCTTTTATACTCATAAAACCCACACAGAAGGATTTAGATTATCAATCCTATAATAAAATTATGAAATTTTGCGACTACGAAAAAATATCTTGATTAAATAAATCCTCAGCTTTCTTCAAATTATTCAAAACGTTCACAAACTGGGTAAGCTCACTCACTAAATCTCTCCATAAATTCACGAGCCTCCAGTTCGAGCCCAAGCCCCACTATTATTTAAGTCGTGCATAATTCAAATTGAATTCCTCCTGCTCTCGTTAACTAAGGATCATATAGGATTGTTCTGATGATGAAGACGTTCTGGCAACTCCAATTTGTTCGGTAAGCTTATTAGTACCGCAATTTGCCTTCAGACAGGATCGTTGGTTGTTGAAGTAATTGCCTCATAGTTGGAGTTTTGGTTTTAATTACACCTGAGCTATTATTTTGTAAAATACGGAGCTTCATTTACGGGTTTTTAGTTTTGAGTGGAATTAAACTTTGTTGCTCAGACAATACGAGGTACTTTACTAACTTATTTAATTATTCAGAAAATATGTGAGACTTTATTAACTTGTTATTTTACATTAGCTTGTTGCTCATAAAGCCTGGTTAAGTTGCGCTACCAGAGAATAAGTTTTAGGCCCACTTACACCACAAATCACTAAACGCGATTAACGTTCAAAATATTTAAATCATCATTCTTTAACTGGCATATTCAAACAATAGATGGAAACAGAACGATGATTTAAATACAAAGCGCCAGCGAAAGCGCCAGGTTAGCCCGCGAAAATTCAAATTTTCTTTAATTTTTTGCAATTTGCAGGTCAGTGTCAGGTTGTATATTGATAAAATATAATTCACGACCGTAACAAATATGGCTTTACGCTAATCATTAAAATTATCAATACAAATTCATTTAATCCCATTAAATGACCTTTTCCTGAAAAATTCATTGAATGACATTAAATGAAGTTACGAGGAGAGACTTACATTGTTTAACATACAGCCTGAAATTGCAAAAAACCTAAGAATATTCCCCCCTTCCCCCTTAAACACATTTAGCAATTTGTGGTGCAAATAGGCCTAAATGGACCACAGACGAAGTCACATTTGATTTTGGTTATTTTCCTTAGCAGAATCTCTATTCATAGACAATAGGTACCTATCATAAATTTTCCTATGTAAGTAATAGTAGAGACAATGATGCCAGTAGTTCAAAACATAAACAAAGCAAGTTCTTCGTCCTTTCTAGAATCTTCCACCCACGCTGTAAGAACCTTTGTTCAGTCGAATGGAAATAATAGAAATGTCGACTCGATAGTCGGCATAAATTGTAGTAGTAGCTAAGTATTCTTGTTGTAAGTACAGTGTTTATTACAACGCAATAGTTAGTATTACTGCATTTTGTAAAACGGACATTTGATTGATATGAAACTTTTACTGAAAACAAATGAACATCGCAGCCCCGGTAATGAAAAATCTATGTATAAAATGTTCACTTTTATTTGAATGCGTATTGTATTCAAATAAATTATTTACAAACTAAAAATAGATCTAAAATAATAACAAAATATGTTCAAGTATCAAAATGGGAAATGATTAGTACAGGGCGTCAAAAAGTTCGTCCTCATTGCTGTCAATAGGAAAAGTGCCCAGAAAGCTAACAGCATTGCCACGTTGGATGGCAATGCTAATTCTTTGGCCATAAAATCGGCCAGCTCTCTGGTCACGTGACGAGTCGACCAACCGCTTGGCGATTTACCGAAATACTTACCAACTACCTTCATAATATACTATTTAAATACATTTTAGAAGTTTTAGTTGATGCTAACCTAAACTCATTGGAATTTTACCGTGCACCATAATCATATAAATAGTATGTGATTTTAATTTTGTATCTAAGTCTAAAAGGTCTTGTGTCCATAGGTTTATTCATCGAATGATCTAAGTACCCCCCCATGTTACTTTATAATCCGCCAGAACAGCACAGCCCGTTTTTTATAATTCAGAATCACATCGTAACAGCTGCTACAACTAATCAACATCAGCCCCTCCACTTTAACCCCCATAAATCTCCCTTTGCCTGCACCGGACACAGAACTCCCCTAAGCATTTAAATCATAATAAGTAACCCCCCAGTGCTGACCTTTTCACGAACAAGTCTTGAACACTCGTGCGACAAAGGAAACGTTTCTCAATGGGAAATGAACTTTCTAACTACGTCCTATTGCCTGGGCTAAGTAACTGAGGCACACTGTGCTAGAATTGTAAGCTATTGTACTAGCTTATGGAAATTTTTGTTATATTTCGCTTTAATACCCATTATATAATAATGTAAAATTGTATTTGTATGTCCTAAAAAGGCAAAATATGTTTTGCGAATAAACCACCAATTGTAACAACTGGTAACACCTGTATTTTAAGCAAATATATTATTCTTATTTGTGGTAGGCAAAAGGCAGTAGGTTTTCTACACTCTAGATGACTAAAGGGTTATACATTCTGAATCTGTAAGAAATCCCGAAGTCCTTTTTACTAAAACAATCTTAACTTCACTCAACGTTTGAAATTTTGAAAAGATTTTTTTTTTTTTTTTTTTTACTTTCGTGAGGCACTTCATAAGACTAATGAAAGTTTAAAAAAATAGCTGCTCTGATTAATGTCGACCTAAATAAGAAGTGTTTAGCACGTAATTATGGTAGTAACCATGACTTTTTCAAAAAACTTATTGGCAAAAAACCCGTGTTCTCGATAGAAAATTCTCATCGGGAAATAAGACGAACCACCAAACCAATTGTCAACTCCTAATACTCCTCCCAGTTAGGAGACGAATTTTCCAAATATCCTTACTTAGTGCTCATCTTCATTAAATATGCCCTTGCCCTTGTGCTACATTTAAAACTTTTAGAGCCAGCGGTTTAGCCGGTGTCAACCATGTAGTGAATGAATTTAACTCTTGAATAAGACAGGCGTAACTTTGGAGATGCATATTAACTTCAGACAGGAGATCGACAGTTCTAGCGCGACACACCGCACTGTCGACTAACTTTCTAATTGTCAGTTTAGGGTACCTATGTCTAGGTTTACAGTAATAGGGTTAAGACTTAAGTTGGGTAAAGTTTAGGCTTCGTATGTTATAGTATTATGTAAGTGGTATGGAATGGGCCTCCCACTAGGTGGACCGATGACCTGATGGAGGTTGCAGGGATCCGCTGGATGCGAGTCGCACGGGACCGGTCAATGTGGCGACACTTGGGGGAGGCCTATGTCCAGCAGTGGACGTCTTGCGGCTGAAATGATGATGATGGAATGGGTTGAAATTCAATATTTTTGCTGAGCATGAGGGCCTGGCTTTGATTTCCAGGTCAGGCAAACTGTTGTTGGGTTTTTTGCAGTGGTAGCCCGGGACTCAATTTATGCCCGGTGGATGTCAATAGGCTCGTCTCCTATTAAAATGGTCTTAAAAACATCATCATCATCATTTCAGCCCGGAATCACATGCTGTTGGGTAAAAGCCTCCTCTTTCTTCTGCCACTCTTTTCTGTGCGTCCCTGTACATTCATTTCCCGCGATCTTGATGATATCGTCAACCCAAAGCGCTTTTGGACGGCCCTGGTTTCTTAGGTCCCTAAAGTTTTGTCGAATGGTGGCCCCATTCGACAAAACTTTATTTAGAAACAAAACTGGCGAAATGTTGGTGTATTGTACTGTATACATCTGCCTAACCCATCGGAGATTACAGGCGTGATTACACTATTTAAATCCTTTCAGCACACATTACCGCTACAATTTTCAACCTTAAATCTTAGTACCTATCGTTGTTCAAAAGGAAGTACAGCTGAATAGGAAATGAACTTCCTAACTAGATCTCGTGTAGGACGACACCGACTCCCGCTAGATATTGCTTGCGACACTATTAACCACTTAGCTCCGAACTTGCTCGATGCAGCCTTTGATTAACTGTGTGAACAAAGAACCGGGGAGATTTCTTTGCACTGGTCACAATCAAACTGAATAAAGAAATCTCTTAGACCGTGTTACTGACAAGTTAAGCCAAAAGAATCTAAGAAACATAATTTGCGCGTGTGGTCATATTAAAGGATGTGGTAGACCATCAAACTAAATAACTTTTGTATGGGACCAACATAGTAATCCCAAAAAAATGTCGATTATTTTATTTATAAGAATATTATTTGTTTTTTATTTGGTCTATGTTGTCCGACTGCTTTGTTATTTATAACAAACGCCACGTCCATGAGTGCCAGGCGGGCTCATTTCCAATTTCAAAAACACTTGGAGAATTCCGTGCTCGCTGTCATTTGACATCGGGAATTAAATAAAGAGTCGAATGAAAGAGATTAGAGCGGTTACAGACTAGCGTTTTTTTTTGCTTATATATACGGAATGTTTGTGAAGCAATATGCTCGTATCGGCTTATGCGCTTACACGCGCGCCACGTTTTGCGCCTCAAACCGAATGCGCGTACACGTAGTTATACGGTGCGCGTTCCCTCGAATCGCTGGGTTCAGTCAGTAGCAATATGGATTACGATGAAGAAACATTGCTTGATATAAGTTTGTAATTTGCGTGTGTGGCAAAAGTCGCGCCTTCACGCGCTTCTGAAAACGAGTTTATACACGCCGAAAAAACACTAAACTAATACCGCCTTTAGGGACTTATTAGATCTAGTTGGCCCCAGTATATGTTCCTTTTATATATCTTGAATGAAACGCGGCATGCTACGCAATCTACTTACTAATTACCATTCATTCATTCACTGGCAGACCATGCACAGCTAATCGGCTGGGTTTAGAAGATTGGAATTTTGCACAACAGTTCATTATAATTATGGCGAAGGTGAGCTAAATACGTGGTAAATGAATGTTAGTTAAGGGATGAAAGTATGTATGGAAGTTTATCATTTTTGCCGAAGCGAAATTCTGAACATTATACGGCTTGTACTATGTACATAGAAAAAATATTTTTGCATAGTCCATGCCTCATTGTTTTAGTGTTTACAAGAAAGACTACTGAGCGTGTGGTCCTGGGTTCGTTTCCCAGGTAAGGTAAAGTGTTATTGGGTTTTTCTATTAGGGATATTCTCAATAGCAGCTACAGAGTTTGGATTTGTGCCCGGTTGATGGCAACAGGCTAGACTAGACTTGAACATAACTGGCAGAACGTGGGTGTATGATTAGGTACACCTCTGCTTAACCTTTCAGGGATTACAGGCATGCTGTTATGTTAAGTCCTTCCCCATCTTCCAAGAGTACAGCAAATAATCAAATCAGTTGGCTACAAAACATTAATTCAGAGAATTCCCTCAGGAGGCACCCAAGGAGTGTTTGTACCGTTGACCTCGCATCAAGGGTTGTCGGTACCCATTAGAAGGTGATTAGGGTCACCCCTAGGGTCGAGGGTAGTACGCAAATCTGCCCCGGAATGGTAATACGATGACTAGGGTGTTTGAGGGTGTAATGATTTAATATCGGACTGGGAAAGAAATTTTTACGGTTGTGGAAAGATTTAGGACCAAAACGAAACCGCAAAATTCTTAAATATATATTAATATGATGTTGCAGAGGTAAGGAATATGCCATTAATTAACTAAGTAACCATGCGGTATTAAGAAATATTTTAATTATCTTGTATCGTATCTGGGTGCCTAAAATAGCCGTTTTAGCAGAATCATAATAGGATAATACGGATGAGCAGCCGTTTGGCTCTGATGATAGCTTTTTTCGACGTCTTTGGTGTCATCGGCTGTCATTTATATCTACACCTTTGACAGTCGGAATGGGTGGTTGTCAAAAGCCCGAAAATCTGACATCCACTCTCACCAAGAAGTATCATGTTACCTAGGGTCTGGGTTGGGCAGATAGGCAGTCAGTATTCAGCTGCATCCTGGTACCAGACTGGAAGCCGAACATAGTGAGGAAAAGGCTGTGTTTTACCATCCTGTCGTGTTGAAAACCACCTATTGCATGTTGCTTCTACATTTCTTATACTAAATTCCAATACCTACTCGACCCAAATGTATGGGACAGCTGATATTTTTTTTTGCATTTGCGATATTGGACCAATGGAGAAAGTTGTTCAGTTTGATGGTCTGCAGCATATCCTTTCATATGATTATACCCTTTCTGTTACACCCTATACAACATTACTTTTAGTATATGCGAAACCTGAATATAGTTTGTTCAGAATAAGTAACTGAATCGATTCCAATAATTTTTAAACCATGTTATATTTTTACCAAAAATATTTAAAAAAGTTAAAAGTTGGACACCGAGTGACTTAGAGTACCTATCGCAATAATTTAGGTTCCTACTGCCAAATTATTATTATCAATGAGCTCAAGACGACGCTGGAGGCGCGCGCTGCGTGGTGACCACGTTTTTGTGCGGACAACTAGGTAACAGAACAAGCCTGTAACTTTGTGATTTTTCATGATACAGTTTTGAAATATTGTATATAGATTCTTACATAAAAATACTAGACACGTGTATCAGGTTTCGCATATACTAAAACTAATGTTGTATATCATTACATGATACAATAAAAAGTTTCAGGTACAAAATAACTTTTATTAAAAGAAGATTATGGAATCTTCTTTATGTAAAACTGTTTACAAAAAAACCCAAGTATAGTACGCCAATGTTTTCGGCTCAAACAGTGGGTAAAGCAATTTCGCCGAGATGTGTCATGATAAACAGCTGACGCGAACGATATATCAACTCATAACAAAATGGCGGCGAATGTAACGGTTGGAATATTCGCAATAAAGTTTGGAAGACGTGACAAGATGGATTCGACTTGATTTTACTTTGATACTGTTTGTTTCTTTGCTTGTTTTCGTTATTGGAGTTTGGGAGTTCGTATCAATATGCTGGGGACGTCTGGTGTCTCGTTAGCTTATCAAAGACCAAGACCATAATTCTTTTGTTGTGAGACGTGATTCATTTTCTCGTCGTCTGATACAAATTTTAGTGTTTTGCACAGATAATAACATCACACATCATCCCCGAAGAGTTAGGCAGAGGTGTACCCTTTAATACACCCACATTTCGGCTGTTATGTTCGAGTCCCATGTAATAAGACGAGCCTATTGCCATCAACCAGGCACAAATCTAGCCTCTGTGGCTGCCACTGAGAAATTCCTAATGGAAAAACTCAGTAACTGCCAGGCCGAGTAATAGAACCCAGGACGTCATGTTCAGCAGTCGCGTTTGCGTCCACTAGACCAACGCAGCAGACCCAATAGTACACCCACATTTGGCCAGTTACCCATGTTAGTAGTACTGTGTACAGTAGTACAACTATCTTTATTTTATCCTCTAGTAGCTAGCAGTTACCATTTACCTATCTCAATTAGTAAGCAAAGAAGAAACCCTACAATATTATAAACAGCTTAAATAAAAACCTCATAAAAAAATTCATCTTACAAACTTCCTGATATTAAATCTACATTTCGCGAAGCCTCTGAAAGACTTTCTCCAAAATTAATATCACATTTCACGGGAGAAGTTACCTCACAAAAATTCAAATACTTTTCGGGTTACAGACAACTTGAGTTCTCAAGCTGAAGTGTACTTTGGGTGAAGGCTACAGGGTCCACGTTGGGTTGTCGTTAGGGGTAGGTCTGCAAGGTCGAGTATGTGAGGGATGGGTGGCTCTAAAGGCCTCTTGAGAGATAATCGTGGACTTTCTAATGACCTGGTGTTTATAGGGGCAGTCATTAGTAGCACTGACCTTCTTTGAGGGGTCGTTCGGACTGTATGTCAGTAAATGCGAGTCTTTAGCTGATGATTCCCACTTTTAAGGGGTTTAAAATGGATGCTCGAATTGAACTAAGCTGTGATTTGACAGAGGTTGCCTTTATTAATTATAGGGTAATCGCTTTCAATGTGTTCCGTATTTCTGAAGCTGAAATTAGGTCATAAAAAATTAACTTTAGCGGGTTTTACCTATCAGTACCTACCTATCTGTTACCAGAATCACATTTTTCGCGTTGTTTCGTAGCGGTGTTGTGTGTGATGAATTACTTCTTAGGATATAAAGCCTTTTTTAACCGGCTCAAACCGATTCCACGTCGATGTGTGTGGTCACTTCCTAAGTATGAACACTTCAGGGTTCTCTTGAAGAATACCAAACAGGCAGAACGTCTTTTGAACGCTGGCAACCTCGAGAAGATACATCGCGAAAAAAATAAAAAGACATGACCAAAATTTATTTGATGTAGCTGCAAATACGATTTCCCGTTGGCCTTCAATCCTTCATATGATTACGAGATCCCATGAAACGCACAAGCCCATGTTTTCCTTTAATCTTTGACCTTGACATATCCAGGTTACGACAATATCCTCCGACAGGGGGCGTTGTTGTCGCCATTGAAGAGACACAAACTTTTGGCTTTCTTTGTTACCATGTTTTCGAATAAATAGGAAAAGTTTGGAGAAAAATGAACATATTTATTTCGGCACTGTCGTGTAATGAATAATGCCGTCTGGGTTCTTATGGAGTCGCCTGTCCTGAAGGTATTTCGTCTTTTATTTATGTTGTTCAAGTAGGGGGTGACATCCTATTGTATACATATAGTTAGTTTTGAAGTAAAGAAATATGTTCATGCCGCGGTCACTCTATGAATTCACGGAAGGCATTTGTTCTCCCCGTCATTGCGATTTTTTTTTTCTTGACCGTATCTGGGAACCTGCTAGTTACGGAGATATTGATGGTCAAAGTTTCAATTTTTACACATTTTTTTTAATACTAGTTTTTAATGTTAGAATTTTACTTTAAATACCTCCACGACCCCGTACTATTCAATGAATACATCAGCGCAATGTTTTGAGTGCGTTACATTGAGTCCTACCGTAAAACGTGATGTTTCACCTAAAAAAAAAGTCGTTTCCCAGCAATAATTTTTACGTATAATTACTTAGTTTGATGTACAGAATGCTTGATTGACGGCTTCGTGAAGGGTCCGTTTACACCTTGTATCTTTCTAGTATTGATCTCAGAAGCTTCCTGTCTCAGTATGCCAATGAATTTCAAAACATATCCGTAATGATATCCAGTCCCATCTCACGGTATACATCATACATGAGCCAAACTCAAAGGGAACATGTACAGGGAGCGTTGTCTTGTAACTAGCTAATTTATCAGCTAAATCGTGCCACAGTCTATTTACCCCGGGGATCTAATGAAAGGGGCAAGCGACCTGGTGGTTGGTACTCAATTAGAAGTAATGGGGGTGTCACTGAGATTATTTTGTTGAATTTGTTTTACACAGTGCTGCAAGTATCTTTTGCTGGAATGACGTTGGCTCGACGGCGCTGTTAATAAACATTTTTCGTGTAAAAAATTTGCACTTTAAAGCTTAATATTTCACAAACGAATCCCTTAATCGATAAATTAATTAGCAAACTCGCAATATTTTAAAAGACCTATCCAACGACTTACCACACTATGGGGTAAGCGAGAAAAAAAATCCTCACCTTACGTGTAGGTACAGGAGATACCCTAAAAAAATACTTTTCGAGATTTTATTTCACCGCTTTGTCGGCGTAACTAATATGTATATTCATACCAAATTACAGCTTTCTAGTTCTAAGAGTCTTTGAGCTAAGCTGCGGACAGAAAGACGGACATGGCGAAACTATAAGGGTTCTTTTCCTTGTTGACTACGGAACCCTAAAAATGGGAAAATGCTAAACTTTAGAAGAGAATTAAAAAAAAAAGTGACAATACAAGATTCGATTTTGAAAATAATCAAGTGATTGTTACAAATTGAATCGTTCTCTTCACTCATTAATGTTAGGCTCGGATCTGGACTGTTATACTACAGGGGAATGCTACCGTTGAGCGAGTGCCTTTACATTCGTATTTTTCTGAAACTATTTTGAAAAAAACAGTCCTTTTTAAAAACGTCTACACAAGTCACAGATCACTCAAACGCTCCAAAAAAACAACTACCTATCACAATAAAGCCAAAACACATTATCGAGACAAAGACGTCCATTTACCACTAAACGCCTATCAGGTGACCCATTTTGCGTCATTTTACCCATAACAGTTCACAATGGACCGAAGTCCCCAACAAAGGTACATATGGGACAATAGACTTCCTCAGTGGCACTCCAGCGGTACTATGATAAGTAGCTGGTAGGTTCCGTCAAGGGTTTGCGAAGGCATTATCTGTTTCAAAGAGGGTATTATGTGGTGGTGAGCTAGATAGCTGTGAATGTAGTCTAGTGCTTATCATTTCATTTGACTGTAAATGTGACTGAGATATTAGGTTTGATTTGGGTTGGGTTATAAATAGTTGGGTGGTAGGTATGTATGAATGAATCGGTGAGAAGATAATTTGAAAATATGTTATTGATTTGTGAAATTAAACATGAAGGTAATCAAGAATATAAATACAGGGTGATTGGTTAAACGTGGGTAAAACTTCAAGGGAGGGAAGTACTCATAAATGTGAGCAACTTTTACTATGAGACTAACAATGAAATATGTTTTCAAAAAATCTACTGTTGCCTATATTTTTTCGTTTTACGGGACCAATAATGTACGAAGCAGCTGATTTTTTTTTCGCGATTTCATGATTGGTCTGATATTAAAAGTTGTTCATTCTCATAAGTACTATACGCCCCTAAAGTATTGCCAACGTTTAACAAATCACCCTGTATACCAGTAACGATTCAAGCACGACTGCTGAGCATAAGATTTGGATTCCCGGGTCGGGCAACGTGTTATTGGGTTTTTCCATCAGGAGTTTCTTAGTAGCAGCCACGGAGACTAAATATCTTCCCGGTTGATGGGAATAGACTCGCCCCCCTATTACACGGGACTTAAACAAAACTGGCGAAATGTGGGTGTACTATTACGTATGCCTCTGCCTAACCTCCCGGGGATTACATGCGTGATGTTATGTTATGTAAATGGTTGTTGAAAACGCAATACCTGAACCAACTTGCCACAGTCCCTTTCTCGATATTCCTTCATTTTCAAGTAATACTGTTCGAGAGACCTACAAAGTGTGCTCTCTCATCGTCGAATAAAAAAGTCAGGATTACGTAAGTTTCAGAGTAAAGACGTTAAAAGTTTCAGAAGTATGCAAAATACTTCCATTCTTATGAGCTCAACGTGCTTTTCTTCTTAAAAGTAAAATGTTAAGACTTCCGAAGCATTTTCAAGATATTTTTAAGTGAAATCACTCGTTTCAACTGCCAGATAGTTATAAACGAGTGATTTTATCTTTTTTTCGTAATGAAAGACGTAAGGGCCTAGAGACAAATGGCTATCGCTTTCAAAGCGTTTCCTAACCGGGCAATGACTTTCATCAGGATTACAATAGATTTTTGGCTTCTTCTTTTCGCATGGCTAGTAGGTGGCTTCGTTTATTCGTTCATTTTTCATCGACATGCAGCCTGGCACTGATCTGCGGATTGCGGAAGGCGTGGGGGGATTGGAATTTCGCGGGCCGTGCAGGCACTTCCACCTTAAACTTTAATCGATAGCGTACATAATCTTGCCTTAAAAAGATTTAGCGTTATTTTTTCTTTTGTAATAATGATGTGTATGCATGTGGAAATAAACAGATGGTTTTTTTTTTATTGCAGCGTCAGATTCGTTATTCAAGTCGTTAAGAGTGCAGGTAAATGGACACCTGGGACTCTTCAGCAGCTGGGGCATAGTTTGATTCGGAGCGCCGCACTCGCACACGGTGTTGGAATTTCCACACTGATTTTTGGCTACGCCCGCTGATCGAATGTCACTTGAACGCCCTCTGAGCTATTAACCAACCAACTATACAACCAACAACCGTCATCAACCAACCATTTTTTTTTGTTTTGTCTTGTGTGAGTGTAATAAATACTTTTTTTTACTCTCTTTCGATAAATTTTACAATTTTAGATGGATTGTCTAAAAGTATAGGTTTGAACCACAGATATAGATAGACCTAGATAACGCAAGTATCACGATCTGTATGAAAACCAAGCGTGCTATTTTTTGACTACCTATTATGACGTCACAAGCACTATTTAGTGTGATGGGAAAATCAAATCGATTCAAAGATGCCCCCCTCGTCCTACCCCCCGCCATGACGCCCACTGACGTCCGACTAGCGCTATGCTCCGATGCAGACTGAGTTCGAAATTGGCCACTTATGATTTTTGTACGTAAGCTTCATAATAATATGGCACGCGAAGTAGTTGCTCTCGCGTTATCTAGGTCTATCTATATCTGTGGTTTAAACATAATATTATCTGTGCGTACCCATAGCTAAAATATTATTTCCTAAATAGAAAAGTGAAAGATTCTTCAATTTTCAAATCACTTTTCGTCACTGCATTACCCAAAGTTTGACTGGTAAAAAATGTTTATGGCATTAAGTCCGCCTCTGTACAATTTGTATAAAGTGTTATATAAAAATAAATTATTGAAAACTAAATGGTGGTCTCCTCTGTATAAAACCATTTATTAGGTAGATTACTAGCTCGCCGGCCCAGGTGTAGGAAATAATCCCACTGAAACTTACTAGTGGAGTACAACGTATGTCATATCTCAGGTCATATACCTAACTGTCATGTCTACGTGTGTACCAAATCTCATCGTTATCCAATCAGCCGTTATGGCATAAACAGGCAGACAGACTGGGTTAATTTTGCATTTATAAAAAGAAGTATGGCAGTATGGATTAATTAAGTGCCTATTCAGTTTCTTGCCCGTTCTTCTCCATAAAGATCTACGTTAGGGAATGGGCAACTACAGTACTTTCACAGTTTTTATGCCTTGTGACTGGGACTGTAGCTATTTTTTTCATTGTTGTCTTTGTTTCGACAATTCAAAAGTGCCTGTAACTGGCCTATTTGAAATAAATGCTTTGATTTTGATTTATTAGAAAAGCATAGATATATAAAAAAAATATATATACAAAAATTTGGTATAAGGCAGTGTTGACGAGTTTTTTGAAACTTTTATAAATTTTTGTTAGTTTATCTAATAGTTAAGGTATAAGTAATTTAAATTATAATCATATCATTTTCTTGTCATCGCCTAGCCTTACCTTTAAATGCCCCAGTTTGCAACTCAACAAAACTCAGACAAAGGAAACCCATAACATCGTTACACCCCTTTTCCCCTTCATAAAGGCCCGTTACCACGGTCCACTTGAAGCCTGTCAATACCACTACACCCCCTACACCCCCCACTTCTCCAGGCTTGTCGCTTGTCGCGAATGCAATTGACAGGCGATCTAGATTGAACAGATACACGCGGCGATGCAAGTGGGACGCTGGCGCATTCAACACGATGACAGTGAGTGAGGGCCTTTAATTATTCGTTGAATAGGCTTTCTGTTTTGTCTAGTAGGTACTGAGCAGTGCCTGTTTTGTAAAAGATAGTAAATGATGTTTATTATGTAAATTGGTTATAGCAGTGATAGCCTAGTGGTGTGACCGTCGGACTGACAAGTCATAGGTCTCGAGTTCGAACCCAAGGCATGCACCTCTGATTTTTCGGATTCATGTGCGTTTAGTATAATTATCACTTGCTTTTCGGTGTAGGAAAATATCGTGAGAAAACCAGCATGCCTGAGAGATATTTCTTGACGGCATGCAAAGCCAAGTCAGAGGCCTATGGGCGGCATAAAAACTCTGAAACCAGGTTAGGAACTAACCACACGATAACGAACGAA
Source organism: Noctua fimbriata (assembly GCA_905163415.1). Lineage (NCBI taxonomy): Eukaryota > Metazoa > Arthropoda > Insecta > Lepidoptera > Noctuidae > Noctua > Noctua fimbriata. Next base: position 2,146,594 of record LR990933.1, on the reverse strand, counting down.
CGAACGATGTAAATTGGTTTTTACAAACACTTTTACACGTCAAAATAAATATCTTTTTAAAACTAAGTGACGCTGGTGTTTCGTACCTGACTACTCTAAGAAGAAACAGCCGAAACAAACTCAGAGATCACCGTCTCTTTTAAGGTCCAGACATAATTTTGATCAAGTCACTTGAGGACCATGCAGATTAGTGTCTGAGGTGGGTACAGTTAGCAAAATAGGCTCTTAGGTAGGTAGAACTTTTCAAGTAGGTTACCTGTGTTGGGAAGTGGTTAAATCTTTGACGTGGTTCGTCTAAGTGTGCTTTATGTTTAAAAAGTTAAAAATGTCTTACGCTATTTTTTTAGGTCATGCAAAATTTAGCTGCTAGAACCATCCTCTCTGTGAGTGGCTGCAATGCCTGCAATCCACCTCGCGGGCAGAGTGCGGATTGATAATGTGTTTATGATGCAGATTAATTCGATATTAAGTTTTCTTTGAATTATCTAAATTCCACCCGTGGTCGTTTTTTCAAAATATCTTTATAATTTTAGCCTATTGCTATTCTAATGTATACCTACGCTATTTTACTGTAAACTTTAATCAAAATTCGTTCAGTAGCTTTTTGTGTGAAAGAATAACAAATATCCATCCATCCTCAGAAACTTTCGCATTTTTAATAGTTTTCTTATAATGTTTTGTTTTCATGTCTAATGTGAAGCGTCAATGTCTTGGTTAACAAGTGCGCCACATGGTCTAGAAGATGTTCTTGTGTGTCTTAGATTAACATGAAGTATACAATCTTCCTTCTTAAAAAAAAAATCTCTTTTGCAAATTAGTCCAAAACAAGCATACTGTAGCAACAACCAGCTGTTATTTACACCAACCAGTAGAAAAGTAACTACAATAATAAATCAACTGGAGTCCCCCTTACTTCCCTATTTTTCTTAAGGAAAAGTAGCTTTTTCTGTAAAAGTAAGTCCCTTTTACAACAAATGTTACTCCGTGACGTTCATTAGGGCTAGGGTCAAGTAATTAATGATATAATAGCCCTGCGGAATAAGTGGAAATCTATGTTTTCGGTAATTGAAGGAGCTAGTTCGTTATTTTATTAGGTTTTCGGTTCTAGGAAGATATTATTACCAATATTTTGTTATTTTGGGTTAAACAAACAGTAGTATATCAATTAATTCAGACTATACAAACATATTCTATCATGTAACTTAAAAAAAAAAGTTTAAAACAAGAAAAATAAACTAGTAAGTACCAGTGGCGAAGGTTCCATACAACTCGATTCCTACCGGATTCCCTTTGAAAAATGGCACAGTCAGTATTCTATAGACAAATAATATAACCACATAAAAGATAATGTACTCCGGCTTACCTCTTACAAAAATTGACCCTTCGCTACTGGTAAGTACTAATAATAGGGTTTAGGTAATGATTGACCCCATAAATACATGTTTTAACTTGTTTAGCCTACTACAGCTCTATAGTATACTGTTCCACTGCTGGACCACTTCTATCTTTATGTCTGATTCTTTATTACTTTTATTTTGAATATTGAGAAAACATTAATTTTATTATGGTAGGTGTAAATGATATATTAAGCCGATAGGTATGATTTTATTAATCCCTGTTCTACTGAAGCTTCATATAATATGTTGCATTGCATGCCCCAATTCTGCATCAGTACAGTTTCTAGGAAACAACTAAAATTGAGTCTAAATTTCTAGATTTCCCCAGACACCTACTTACCGACATAGTACATACAATAGTTTCAGTAGCAAATCGATTAAAAAAACTTATAATTTATTTCAGCGAGTTGGTCCCAGTATGGGCTGAGAGAAACGATCCATTTATGTAATTTCATTTAGTATTCTCAATGATCACTCGGAATGTAATAGTAACATCTTATGTACAGTGAGTTATAGCAATTAGCTGACCCACCTTTGTATAAATGGTTGAGATTTTTTTAAATACGAGTGTATAGAATTTTATAATTATTTTATATTTTATTTATTTGAGCAAAATAAGTAAAATATAAAAGAATTACAAAATTCTATCGATTCATACTCACTGTACAGTCGATAGCACCTCGTTGTAACATTGACCACGAGGGGGCCCAGCGTAGGACAGAAATTCAGTAGATAAGGGGTCCGTTTATACCGGTTTGTTACCACTAACATGCGACCTACTGTATATAAGGTCCCGTTAAAATAGATGGACAAATTTTTACACCGTTCAGTACGTCTAACCAAAGATATCCAAGCAAAAAAACACTGATTCCTCCACTGACCAAAATTTTTAGTGTATTTTCGTTAGCTGATTTTTTTTCTTGTAAGTATCTAATGCGTTTTTCTTATTTTGATAGTCTGAATGATTTCTAAAAGTTTGTCCATCTATTTTAATGGGACCTTATATATTTTTACTTGTAACCACACAATGTAATCATCGGTGGTCGTAAGCGCTTCCAGCTTCCAGGTCGGGAGAAGTGTTATTGAGTTTTTACTTCAGGAAATTATTCAGTAGCAGCAACGGAGTCTAGACTTGTGAGCGGTTGATGACAATAGGCTCACCCCCTATTACATGGGTCTTAAACATACCTAAAGGTTTAATATACTTTTTTTACTCAAAAAGACAAAAATGAGAACATATGATAACATAATGTAATAAACTTATTTTTGGTAATTGTCACCGATACAAAACAATACGTTGGTGTTGTTGTTAGTCTTTAAATTATTTAGTTTTTAAATTTGTTGGGATACACGTTCGACGGTTTTATTCTCAACTAGTGGGCTAGTAAAAATAACTGGCTAAATGTGGTGTACTATAAAGAGTGTAAATAGACCCTTAACATAGCCGAAAGGCACTGGTCCTTCCCGCTTTGCGATCATTTTTTTGTTCTAGACCATACCTGGAAACCTTCTAGTTACGGAGGTATTGGAGGTTGCCAACTTTTTCACGAGTTTTTTTTAAATACATGTTTTTAATGTCAGATTTTTACTTTACACACCTCCATGACCCCCGTACTATTCAATTCATCCATCAGCACATTGCTTTGAGTGCTTTCCATCGAGTCCTACCGTAAAACGTGATTTTTCACCCCAAAAAAAAGTCGTTTCCCAGCAATAATTTTTGCGTAAAGTTACTTAGTTTGATGTACAGAATGCTTGGTTGACGGCTAAGTGAAGGGTCTGTTTACACCCTGTAGGTAACAGGTATCTCTAGCTCTACCTAACCCGTGAAGGCAATAAGGATGTTGTTATTATGTAACTAAGTACTTATAAATACTATGGGGTCGCTAAGACCCTTATCATTTTAAGGTGAATTTCCTGGTATTTCCATAACAAAAAGGTGTCAGGGGAAATGCTGTTGATACCGTTGGAGTGTTGGTGTAACCATATAACCCATTACATTTCAAAGGGTTGAAAAGGATGGTTAAAATAGATATTATACAGTTGTACCTGTACGGGGGTTTGCTTAAGGGTTGCCAGTTAGGTGGTAGGTTGGTAGAACCCTTTATAAATAACTTGCTGTTGCTCGAGTTCGCCCTTGTTCTATTCTTACGGAACTCGACAAGCTTTCCATCAGTGAAAAAAACAGAGGTCATCAGAATGATGTACTGAATACGTGGTAAGCGTTTCTGCGTCGGAGTCCCGTCCACCCTGTATATGTAGTTGCTGTGGGGTTACAACCACAGACACGGCTAATAAAATCACAGTTTATCTGCTGTCAAAGTCAAAATAAATTATTTATCATCATAATCAGCCTATAATGTTCCCACTGCTGGGACACGGGCCTCCTCTATATGAGAGGGAATGGGCTATAATCCACCACGCGGGCCCAGTGCGTTTTGGTAGATGTCACATGTCTTCGAATTTTTGATTCTAGGACATGCCGGTTTCCTCACGATGTTTTCCTTCACCGTTTTGAGAGCAGTGGTGATGAAATAAATTACACAAAGTAATGCGCCTGTCTGGGTTCGAACCCAAGACTTACTGCTCGTAAGTCGGGACCGTCACCACTGGGCCACCGCTGCTCTCAAATTATTTATACTACTTCTTTATTCTCCTTAGCGTGTCGTTGGCAATCTAAATTGATACAGCCCAAAATTTGGCGAAGCGTTTGCCACTTTTAGTAGCCTCGCTCCTGTGATGTATGAACAAGTGTCCCATCACTTGTGGAACAACACTACTTAGTCCCTACAAAAGTAACGCAAATTCTACGTTATCCCTGGCAACATAGCAAGCAATAAAAATGTCTGCGATTGAAAGGCAAGAAAAAAATAACCATGTGTTTTTTTTTAAACAAATGGTTTTTTTTATAATGCTTTGATAAACAAAAAAATGTTTTTTTTTTTTTTTTGAAAGAATGGAAGAGACGTCGTTATATATATTGCAGTGGTTATCTTTTTTTCGACCATGTTACTTTTCTGCTGACAGCCCTATTCACACCTGACCGGAGTACAGTTAAATATTTCATACGGATGCATAAATCATATTTCTATTTCGACCCTAGTTGGACTAAAATGTGAGAAAGGTTGTGTTTGGTATGATTTAGTGGGGGTGGAATGAACTGAGGGGTTTTTGTGGATTTTTGAATAAAGGGTTGAAATGTATAGAACGTAGTTGCGGTAAAACTGTACTAAGGGTGTTATAGCCAGAAAGGCAAAGACTAAAATATCCTACCTAATTTATAATTCACAGATACCACATAGTCGTAACCACGGGGTTTAGAATCTAGAAAGTTTTTCCAAGAATTCTTTATACAGGTAGCGTGTACCAGAAAGGTGTGGTCATATTTATTTTAGGGTGTGCTACAGTGGCGAAGGTTCCATAGAAGTCGATTCGTATTATATAAATTCGTCGTCGTTTTTTTTTTCTGGTGAGAACTCATCACATGCCCCCCCCCCCCCCCCCGCTCTGGGCGGAGCGGAAGGGAGTGTCAGACTTGTACTGACTAAAACTCATCCATGTTCCTTCTTTGCCCTTTGTGTTCTAGGGCCACGGTATCTTTTTAGAACAGACCCGCAGCATTCCTACCGGAACCCAAACTGGCACAGTCAGTATTTATGTACTCCAGCTTACCTCTTACAAAAATTGAGCCTTCGCTTCTGGTGTGCTACATACTGCTACATACTATCAAACTAAACAACAATTTTTATTTCAATACGCTTCCTCGAAAACGAGCTCTTAGCGACATACGATTTTCAAAAGTCCCTCCGTAGTGTTGACCACTACGAAAAGAATTTTTAAAATCCTGAATGAATTTCCCATAAAAATCATCAGTTTCGGTTGTTTCCATCATATAACTGTTTACAAAGTCTTAATAAAAAATAGCCACAATTCTTAGAGAACAACCGAAATAGAACTCTGACAGCAACCGATTGGATTCGATTTACGTCGTATCAATCCGATTGCACATTAACAAATTGAAATGGAACACGGATGCGGCCCGATCGACTTGTTGACTACCTACGTAATAGAAACGGGAACATGTAATGACGTCACGTCACTAACCCCTCACTGACGTCTGTTGACGTCGTTACAGCAATAGATAATAGGGATTTGCAGATATTTGCTGATGATACAAATATGTCAAATTCATGTACTTGTCTAATTTGTGTTTGATTTTTTATCGGAATTCTTAATACGGTTTTTTTATTCATAAATGTCGTTGTTACGCTAAAATAAATTACGGTTTTAAGATTTTCCTGTGAATTACCGTACCTCACACACTAAATTAGTCTTATGAGTTGTCTTGCTCCGGAAATCTAGTTTAATTCAGTGCGGAGCCCATCGCACTATTCCCAAACCAGTGAAAGCCAAAATCAACAGTAGCGACCTGTGGCGACCACCAGAAAAACGCCGAGACAATGAAGCTCACCGAAGTCCCAGAGAAACAATTGAACTGTCTTGGATCCCGCAACTAAATTAATCAGAAAAGTATAGCGAAGGAGTAGGAAAACCATAATTTCCACTTCCTTTCCTTCACTAATTCTGTGCGGAGGTCATCTTTGAGCATTTTCACCGAAAATAATCAAGGATAAACGACGCTTTTGATGTTTTTAATCTATTACTCACCCATTACGACACCCACGGGTAACATAGGAAGGGCCTATTCTGTGAAACACATTAGCAATTCATTATGGTTTAAGAACTGTATTATTCCTCATCAAGAATTAACAATAATTCACTTGCTGAGAAACTAAATTTAAATAAAATGTTTATGAGCGTACAGAATATACGTTCATTGTAAAAAATAACAATCACATTTTGTTCTGTTTGTAACATTGACGTATAGTTATATTTTTTCCTAATTCCATTTTTATTGGATTAATTGTTAAATGACGTACCTTTTAGAGTTTACAAACCGTACTAGTAGTTGCATATTAGCTCATAGAGTAGTGTGTCAAAACACCTGTTTCAATGTGCCGTCGGTTTCACTACTTCAAGTAGGTATATTTTCGTCATAGACTGTTTTGAGAATTTAAGATACGCAGTGTAGCGCAGCTTTTTTCACTGTAACTGTAGTTTGCAATTGCATCATAATCGTTTCAGACGTTACCAAGAAAAATAAAAAAAATATAGATAGGAAATATCGCTTTTCACGAAATCGTCCATACAAATCGGCAATTTCATACTTTAACCCCTAATATGAGGTTAAGCGATCACAATAACAAACAAAATATGTATTTAGTAGCTATCACCAACCAAGTAAACACGGATCTAAATTAAAAGTGAGTTGTTGTACTAGATGTGGCAATACATGGCAACATAATAAAGATTTTTTTTTTTGCTCTTTATGAACAATTTCAGCATTTTTTTAAAACAAGACATACTCTATTCATTTCATAAGTTTACTGGACAGTGGATGTTATTATAAAAGAAGCAACTCTCAAGTGTGGATTTATCCGGACATGTCGGGCTCCCATCTGGACTCGGGCTGGACTTTGCACTTTTTTTCTTCCAGATAATAAAATACCACGCTTAATAGGAAAAACTCCGTGAAAAATGTCCGGACTTTTCTGAAGAGAATTACCAAATGGTTATCCTAATTTCCAATGTTTTGGAACAGGAATGAACGGGGAACACAAGCCGTGAAACTTGTTACACTACAATGTTGATGTAATAAGTAATTGTTATACCAAGAGAAATTACGGAACCATCGAGAACAGTTTCAGTTACTATAATAAACGGAAACTTGCAGAATCCACAATCATCACAACTAGTTAGTAAGTTTGAAGTAGAATGTATTAATAGTAGCAACTTGTAACAAGAAATACAACTACGACTGCCTCGGTGGTCTAGTGGTCGCAAGTGAGACTGCTGAGCATGAGGTCCTGGGTTCGATTCCCAGGTCGGGCAAATTGTTATTGGGTTTTTCCATCAGAAATTTCTTAGTAGCAGCCACGGAGTCTGTTTTTGCGGCCAGTTGATGGCAATAGACTCGCCCCCTATTACAAAAACTGGCGAAATGCGGGTTTACTATTAGGTATATCTCTGCCTAACCCTTTGGGGATTACATGCGTGATGTTATGTTATGTGTTACAAGAACTAAATCTAGTCATTTCAATTGATGTCTTATAACCGTTCAATACGTCACGCGCATCTTAAATGCGTCATGACTGATTATAGTTACAGAAGCAAAACTAAAGATTTAAATGTAAATAGAAATTGTATCAATTATATTCTGTTGTTGTTCTGTAAATGACAGATTTCCTCTCGTAGGCAAATAAAAACATAACAGAGAAAAAAACTCCTATTGTCTTCGTTGTATATACGTAGGTTAGGTACTAGGTACATACTTAGAGTATTATTTTAGATCTATTCGTAGTTTGTTTATAAGGTCTATCTTTTCACACACGAAATATTTTAAGAGAAACTTCTATAAGTCGTAAAGTCGCCATAGCAATGAAAAAAAAAATCCGAGTGTTTTTTTTACGAAATTATTATAATTCTAAAATTTTTTGAGATATTTTGCATAAAACCTTTACTTCCATATTCTAACAATGACAGTAGGTAAATACGACGTAGTAAACTAGCGTAATGGATGTTCAAAAATAAGGAGCTAGTATTAATTTTGTGGGTCAAGTAATTTTTAATTATTTATTATTTATAAAAATATACTCAGATAAAAAAAATAATCCCTTGAAATGGCTTCGTTATAGCCGTTAGATGATTCCCTGAAATATTTCGTGTATGAATAGTTAGTTAGACCTTATATATGTATAATGTACATAGTAATTATAAAATAAATTTTATTAACTTAATTATAGTTAAATAAAAAAACAGAGAAAAAGGAAAATAATATTAATCCATACTTAATGTTATAATGTGAAAGTATGATCTCTGTCTGTTCGTTGGCACCGCCTTAGCGGCTGGACGGATTTTGATGGCGGATAGGTAGATAATGACCTGAGTTTTGAGGAGTTGAGGATAATCTCCGACTCACGGTTGAAGCAAGTTTGGTAGAATTATCTATGCAAGCTCATCATCATCTGCCTAGCCTTTTTCCAACTATATTGGGGTCGGCTTCCAGTCTAACCGGATGCAACTGAATACCAGTATTTTACATGGAGCGACTGCCTATCTGACCTCCACAACTCAGTTAGTACTGGGTAATACGATATCCCTTGGTAAGACTGGTTGTCAGACTTTTTAAGCCTCTGACTACCTAACGACTGTCAAAGATCTACAAATGACAGCTGGGAGCAACGGCTTAACGTGCTTTCCGAGGCACGGAGGAAACTCGGTATGTAATGGGCGGTCACCCATCCACAGACCAACCTAGGCAAGCACGGCTTAACCTAAAGATCGGCCCGAACGGCTGTTATTATTTAGCCACGAGCTCCTCGAGATCTATCCTCCTCACGAGATCTATGCAAGCTAAACAAATAAATAAAATTGAAATGTATGTTTGTTGAATGCATATGAAAGTGTATACGGTACATATAACATTTTTTTGTTTTAATTTTTGTCTCTGTATGTTTCGGCTAACCTCCATACCGGCTGGAACAATTTTGACAGGATTTTTACTGGCAGATAACTGATGTTATGATGAGTAACTTAAGCTACTTTTATTTTAGAAAAAGATTAGGGTTACTATGCAAAAAAAAAACCATGTAATTGTTTAAGAAATCCGATTCGAATAGGGAGGGAAGTAACATTTTTTAAATAATTTCATGCGGGCGAAGGTCACGGGCTACAGCTAGTTATAAATGTAAATAGTCTTGATAGACTAATAGCTTCGTGAACAGATTGAAGTCCGATAAACTGCCTGTAAGCCATCACACTAATGCTGTTATCAAGATGACTGTTTAAAAACCCAGATTGATAGAGATATTATCTTGCTTACATATATCTGTTGGTGAGTGACTACAATTATTTGCAGTAATGGGTTCGTTCGCTTATGATATTGTTTCGTTGGAAGGTCAGTAAAAGGTTTTGGAGGTCCAAATGTTGGTCCTTCCGAACAGCATAATATGCTCTAGTTATTTGTTAGACGCTATCTCGTACGAATATACATAGACTAGCGCCCGTAATTCCCAAAGGGTTAGGCAGAGTACACCCGCATTTCGTCAGTTATGTTTAAGTCCCATGTAATAGGAAGCGAGCCTTTTGCCATTAACCGGACACAAATCTAGACTCCGTGGCTGCTACTAAGACATTCCTGTTGGGAGACCCCAATAACACTTTGCCCGACCCGGGAATCGAAACCGGGACCTCGTGCTCAGCAGTCGTGCTTCCGACCACTAGACCAACGAGGCAGTCCCGTACGAAATACTTGGTAAAGGGATCTTTTGAATAAGCACATTGTTCTCCATTTTCTATTTCACTCAATTAGTTAATGTATACCCCAATATAGTTTGGGAAAAGGCAAGGTAGATGATGGTGCTGTTTATGGTCCTTCGAGCCGGATGAGCTAAGCGACATAAGGGCAGACCATGTCAAATAAAACTATTTACTCATTGTAAAGGTCAGAACAGTTTCCTTGCCTAATTAGTGTATGTATTTTCATAATTAAAGAGCAGCCGAGTGATCAGTAGAATAAGTACTTACTGTAATGAATTAATAAGGAAACTTTGTCATTAAACTAATGAACCACAAATGATACCGAGTGCAATTTTATTAATTCCTGTACTCTCTGACGGGATACGTTGATGTTAATTATTTGCCTATAATTAGTAATCACGGCGAAATTAAAGCTCTCATTTACCACATAACCCAAATACGTATTTCATTAATACAAGTTAATTATAGCTCAGTATTGGATTACTCATAGTTTGTTGATTATACTGAATGTAATTGTTTTCAAAACTATCTATGTACTTATACAGGAAAATTAAATTTAGTAGGTATCTACTTATTTAAAAATTTTAGTGCATGACGAAGTTTTAAAACAATGGGAAGGTTTAATGGATTTTGTGTCATCCTTTATATTTATATCTGTAATTTCATATGGAGTACTTAGTAAAGAGGTGTGAGGGTGTAAGGGACAGCCCTCAAAAATCACGTTTTAAGGTAGAACTCGACGGAACGCACTCAAAGCGTTGTTCTGATGGATGAATTGAATAGTACGGGGGTCGTGGAAGTGTTTAAAGTAAAAATCTTACATTAAAAAACATGTATGTAAAAAATAAACTTGTGCCAAAGTTGGAACTTTGACCCCCAATATCTCCGTAACTAGAAGGTTCCCAGGTATGGTCTAGAACAAAAAAATTATCGCAAAGACGGGAGAACAAGTGCCTTTCAGTTTCGTTAAGGGTTTATTCACACCCTTTAGAGACAGGTTCTGCTTTACGAGATGCTTTCGAACTACTGTTCAGAATCAGTCAAACTACCACCTTAATGACTGGTCAACATTTTTTCAACGGCATGACCTATTCTCATACAATTCATACAAGTGAAAAAGTAGCAAGAACTCCTGAAGGTAACATGGAAATCAATATCACGTCAGCAAGACTTATTTACTTAGTAAGTGAATATACAACAGCAGATTTCCCAGGCGATATACATATGGAACTAGGAGAAGAAATTGTTAATGTATTAACCACAGATATAAATAGACCTAGATAACGCAAGTATCACGATTTGTATGAAAACAAGCGTGCCATTTTTTGACTACCTATTATGACGTCACAAGCACTATTTAGTGATGGGAAAATCAAATCGATTCAAAGACGCCGCCGCGGACGGCGCCCCCCTCGTCCTACCCCCCGCCATGACGCCCACTGACGTCCGACTAGCGCTATGCTCCGATGCAGACTGAGTTCGAAATTGGCCACTTACGATTTTTGTACGTAAGCTACATAATAATATGGCACGCGAAGTAGTTGCTCTCGCGTTATCTAGGTCTATCTATATCTGTGGTATTAACTATGTAGTAGTGGTTATCAAGGTCTTACTGTCCGTGGGGAGGAGAGCTTTCCTTGTAGTATCGATATCAATTAGTCTAGCTGGAGGCTAGGTAAATGATCTGAAATTGTTTTGTATAGCATAGGTATTATGAAGGCTGGTAGTTGCTCTGGAATAACACTATGATTTTAGGTAACGATTGTTTTATTGATTTGTTTTGATTATTCTTGGAATACCCTTCTAGACTGTCAGCAATAACGATAAATAGAAAAGTGATCAACAGGATTGTTCACTTTTTAAAAGACGAAATAAGAATGAAGGCGATTATCACTTGTTTTTTTTTTTCGAATTTTCGTCTTCATCTGTCGTATTGGCAGCTCTATCCGTGATGAAATATTGTTTTAGCGGAGCCCACGACCCCGGGCGTATATTCAAGTAAGTATTAAATTTCGAAAAGAACATAGATACAAGACATTCTTGGCAAAATCATAAATTACTGTACTCAGTAGATAAACAGTTCTTCTCATAGTTTCGAGCTATGGTACAATATTTTACTGTCCTAGCACACAAAATGAATTTTTGTGATGATATACATCCATAAACTCACGTCTTTTTCCCATGGGGGTAGGCCTCACAGAACGCCACCTGCTACGATCCTTACATACTCCTTTTGCCTCATACATCTGGTCACACTCCGCCGGTTGCGAGTACTACGCACCTGACCTTTCTGAAGAACCTCACCACTAAGGTCAGTGTATGTACTTTTAGGGCACCCCCTCCCGGCGTTGCCACTCTCATCCGCCTTGTTAGTCGACCTTTTGTTAGTCGATATCTTAAGATCTATCCGCGAACGCCAGACCGATTGCTCCAATAATAACCATGACCTACTTACCTACCTATTACCAGCTTAAAACCTAAGCTCCTATCCTAAACTAACCTAAATCCGGTTCTAGGCCATAAATAAACCACGAGCAAGAACCCCTGGGAAATACTACCTCATGATTTGAATTTGTCATTCTGTCACATTATGTATGGCTCGAAATTAGTCACCAGCTTCCAGGGTGACGTGGACCTATGTCAAAGTTGACGGGCGAAAGAAAAGTGTTTTATTTGAAAAGGGGGCTTTAGTTACCTGGTGAGAAATGGTAGAAAGGTGTGGATTTAGACTGCTTAAAATAGGTTTAGAGGGTAGACGAACTCCTTGAAAAACGACGTTTAGGACCACAGATTTTATTTGAAATTAAATGATGTTTCATTCAATAAGTAGATTATTTAAGACACTTCTACACGTCAATTTTGTTGACAGTATTTTAAAATTAGATGGGCATTTTCTACCTGACCGATCGCTCAAAACTGACAAAAAACAAAATGACAACAAACTCATAGTTCATGATCTCAATATAATACAATGTGTATGACCAGAGTGGTCGAAGCAGGAGAAGTATGAAAGGATCATGGTTGTTCTGTGGTTCCTGAAACGCATCAGTTCATGTAAGTATGTATGTCTAACGATGTCGGGCCCTGTCTGCAAGGACTTCTGCATGACTTCTGCATGACTTCTGCATGACTTCATTTACTTAATAACGACCAGAGAATACTAGAGATGAGAGACAATTTTCCTTACAAAGCCTTTGAGGATTACAAGCCATAATAGCCCTTATGTTAAGTAATTGGATGCAACTGTGACACCCTTTGAAGAGTACAGGCTTTGAAGATTCACAGAACTGTGCATTGCTAATGCAGTCAGATACAAAGCCCCGAAATACTGTGTGTATTAGAACCTTCATGTATGAGTTGAGACTAACTTTGCGCTGAAGGGAACTTTGTGTGTCCAGTGTGCAGTGTGCAAGCTGCGATGTGTTAATCCCAATTCTGAAGTTTTAATTAATTTGCCTGGTTCTCGTAAGGGGATATGCAACTTTTATTCGATGTTCGTTTGCAAATGACTGGAAACTGTCGCTTATTCGCTGTTCGTTTGCAAATTATTGTAAAATAATAATTAGGACAATTAGGTATTTTTCAGTGTCCATTCCAAAGGATAGAATTAATGCGTTTTTAGTTTCGAAATAAGTATTTTAGATAATCTGAAAGACTATTGAAATTATAGCTTGTGTTATGGTGATCGGTTCTAGATTCACATACATCCTTGGGTTAGTCCGTACGTACGGAGTGATTAGGTAGCGTAAATTCAAACGATTACTCGTTTTAAACGAACGTTTATTTAAGTAGTTTTAGGACGTTATTCAAATCTGGTTTCTCACATCATCATTCTCTTGCCTTTATCCCAATTCATATCGGCGCAGCATGTCTTCTTCTTCCATACTTCTCTATTACTCGTCATCTCATCAGACACTCCTTTTCTTGCCATATCATCATTTTCACAGTCCATCCATCGTTTCTTTGCTCTTCTCACAATTTAAACCAAAATACTTTAGGATAGTTGTCTCACATTTACCGCTAGAACAGAACCCGTATCTCTGATTCAGACGTCTATAGACGTACGGTCGCCGAAAACCTTTAACCTAATTATTGCTAGGTGGTGTTAGGACTTACCTTGCCCTCGCTCTTCCAGTATATAAAGAAGCCATACTCGTCGACTTTGAACAGGCAGTTCTGCTCGAACTCTGTGTTGTCCTTCTCTTCCGTCCATCGGTCGAAGGTGGCACCCTGAGGAAAGAGAGGAAATAAGTATTTATTTCATAATGGAGTAGACTATGTGTACTACAAATGGACAGTAGGTAAATCAACAGATTACGGCTACAGGAACATGTTTTGAAGTTATCGTTGCAATTAATTGCACCAGGATTAGGCGTTGTTCCTTCTCCCGTCAGAAGCTACTTGTCATCTATTTCGATATCAATTCTGTAGCATCCACACATAAAATAATATAGTTTTTGTGTCGAATTTGAGATCATATTAAGGCCCCATCCTATCACAAAATTGTACCTCATAAAACATCGTTCAGTTTCTGTCAACAGGGCTTAAATTAAAAAAAAGATTCATGAAAAAGTAATAATTTTATTATTTGACTCGTTAAAAGAAGCATTAGATTTCATTTCTGTCATTCGGGCGAAAAGCGATACTTTTTTTCCCCACATTTTTATGGCAACATTAAACTACCCGTTTCATTCGGCATGGCTCTAAAGCGTAGCTTTTAACAGCCAATTAAAACCGCGGGTTTCGATAAAGGGTCCATAAAGTTCGAGCCGTTTATTGGCTGAGGCCATTCCGTCGTGTCAATATCGCTACTGTCATTGGTTGCTTGAGCACCGCAGCAGGGGCCCGTTGCGTTATAAAATTGAGCTGTTTGTACATCGTAAAAAGGCGTTGTGGTTCCAATTAGTAGCCATTTTAAAGTGTATTGGACTGGATGTGGACAATAAAAGCTGATTTGGTAAGAACTCAGTTAAAATGTCATTTTCTTGAGTAGGATGTACGGAAAAGTTGATGAAATTGAGAAGTTCTACATAGCAGATTATGAAAAGAACAGCAGCAGTGATAGCTTAGTGGTATGACCTTCGGACTGCCAAGCCATAGGTCTCAAGTTCGAACACAAGACAAGCAACTCTGATTTTTCGGATTCATGTGCGTATTGTATACCTAATTATAACTTGCTTCTGTCAAGGAAAACATCGTGAGGAAAACAGCATGCCTGAGAGATATTCCTCGACGGCATGTAAATCCAAGTCAGAGGCCCATGGGCGGCATAAAACTCTGACACCAGGTTAGGCACTAACCACACAAAAAAGAAAATTAGAAGAACCATAATGTCAGTGCTTCTATAGCCGTCCATCTAACTCCCAAATTATTTTTTAGTTCTCCATAACGATCGAATACGGTTCTCATTTTACTTTCATCAGTTACAGTTTTCAGATAATTTCCTGACTTTTTCTAGGCAAATGACCCTTAACTCACTTTTGACTAATAAAGACATATTAAGTCAGTAGGACTTTTTTCCACGAAAGGTGATCACGATCAGACATTCTGATGTGCGAACATAAACCCGAGTATCCCATACAAATCCACAAATAAAACAATGGTAGGAAATCTTTGTACAAATCAAATGGGAGAGACATTAAACCCGTGATGTTTGTCTTTTGAATCGGGAGCGCAGCTCGGAGGTGAGACGATTATGTGAGCGCACCTCGACTGAGCGGCTTACGATACGGCGCGCCGTCGGCGTCGGGTAGATATAGACACTAACTGGGGATTGGTGTTGGTCCCAGTGTGAGCAGAAAGCGGGCTTGAACCGGTTCTACTAGACTACTAGAGGAATAGGTAAGATGTGCACTATCTTTTCGCGTTATGGTCGAAAATTATCCCACAAGAGCGTTTCACGTGTCGTCACTCGGGGATAATGTAGCTTCCCATTAGTGAAAGAATCTTCGGAATCGCATCAGCAGTTCCGAAGATTATGCCCTACATCCATAATGTTAATAAAGATTAAGAGATTCTTTTGATTAGTAAACAAATGGAAGAGACAGTAAACACGTAATGTTTGTCTGTTGAAGCAGGAAAAGCCTGGGTCCTGGCCTCTGAGGCTCTCGGGCCTCGACTGGAAGGGCTCCTAAGCGCATGCTTGGAGAGAGGCCAGTTCCCGCTTCGTTGGAAGACGGGGAAGCTGGTCCTCATCCGGAAGCCAGGGCGCCCTGCGGACTCTCCGTCCGCATACCGGCCCATCGTGTTGCTCGACGAGGTGGGCAAGCTCTTTGAAAGAGTTATTGCTAACCGCCTCGCCGGGCACCTCGCGGGGATGGGGCCGGATCTTGCGGAACACCAGTTTGGTTTCCGCAAGGGGCGCTCGACGGTGGACGCCATCATGCGCGTGAGAGCCCTCACGACGGGGGATGCGGTTTCCCGGGGCGGGGTCGTATTGGCGGTGTCTCTTGACATCGCCAACGCCTTCAACTCCATGCCCTGGAGCTGCATTGGGGAGGCACTCCGGTATCACCGGGTGCCGACCTACCTTCGTCGTGTGGTCGGGGACTACCTGACGGATAGGGCCGTCATCTACCCCGGTCAGAGCGGAGAATGGAACCGGCGAGAGATGTCGTGCGGTGTTCCACAGGGATCGGTTCTGGGGCCGGCCTTGTGGAACATCGGTTACGACTGGGTGCTGCGCGCCGACCTCCCTAGCGGCGTCAGCGTAGTCTGCTACGCTGACGACACGCTGGTACTGGCACAAGGGGGGTCGCATGAGGCGGCGGCCGAAAACATGACACGCGGGGTTGCGATAGTCGTGGAGAGGATCCGGCAATTGGGTCTCGAGGTGGCATTGCACAAGTCCGAGGCCATGTGTTTTCATGGGCCTCGGAATGCGCCACCGTCGGGATCCCTACTGACGGCGGGAGGGGTTTCCATCGGCGTCGGGTCGACGCTGAAGTACCTGGGACTCGTCCTCGACAGCCGGTGGAACTTCGTGGAGCATTTCCGACGTTTGGCCCCCAAACTGGAACGGACCGGGGCTGCCTTCAAGCGGCTCCTGCCCAACCTGGGGGGTCCAAACGCCTCCTGCCGGAGGCTCTACGCGGGGGTCGTGCGGTCCATGGCCCTTTACGGGGCCCCGGTGTGGGCGCGTTCTCTGAGACGGCAAGCCGCCCGCTACCTGAACGCGCCCCAAAAGGGGATAGCCCTAAGGCTAGTCCGGGGGTACCGCACGATCTCCGGTGAGGCGGCTAGCCTCCTTGCCGGATTGCCGCCATGGGATCTGGAGGCGATAGTCCTCGCGCGCCTTCACGAATGGCGCGCGGAGGCACTACGTCGGGGGGAAACTCCGCTGCCGCGGCAAATCGCCGCTCAGCGGATAGACCTCCGGCGCGATCTCATGGTGACATGGAGAGAGCGACTGTCGCAACCCCGTGCAGGGCACGCCACCATCGTGGCGATAAGTCCCCTCTTTGAGGAGTGGCTAGAGAGGCGCCACGGCGCCCTCACCTTCCGCCTGACGCAGGTCCTCACCGGACACGGTTGTTTCGGGAGGTTCCTGCACCGAATCGGGCGGGAGGAAACGCCCGGGTGTTTCCATTGTGAGGATCGTCCGGAGGACACGGTGCAGCACACTGTGGAGGCCTGCCCTGCTTGGGCGGAGCAGCGCCGTGTCCTCGTAGAGGCGATCGGCGGCGGCGACCTCTCGCGCCCGGCCCTGGTTCAAGCCATGGTCCGGAGCGAGAGGGAATGGGAAGCCGTCACCTCCTTCTGCGAAGCAGTCATGCTAGTGAAGGAGGTGGCGGAACGTGAGAGGGAAAGAGCCTCACGTCCCAGCCGCCGCGGGAGACGCCCTGGGCGTCGGGGGTCACGTGGTGGCCCCCGGCCACCGTAGGCGCGGGCCTGTGGACGGCGAGTTATGGGCTAGCTCGCCGTCCGGCCGTCTTATGACGACAGGCCGTGTCGACGGCGCGTTCGTGTTCCACGCGCGCCTCAAAGAGATGTCAGCAACCACGCAGGGGTCCGCACGGGCCGATGCCTGCCAGGGCTGCGGGACTGTTCGAAAGAGATACCGCGGCCCTGGAACACAAAGGGCAAAGAAGGAACATGGATGGGTTTTAGTCAGTACAAGTCTGACACTCCCTTCCGCTCCGCCCAGAGCGGGGGGGGGGTCATTTGGTGATTTCCCATCCTAAAAAAAAAAAGGTCAGAAGATAATGAGCGCACGACTCGGCTGAGCGGCTTACGATATGACGCATAGATGTAGACAGTAACTGTGGAGTGGTGTTGGTGCCAGTGTGAGCAGAGAGCGGAATGATTCCAGTTTTGCTAGAGTGCATGTGATAGTGATGATGGAACGAAAATCACAATACTGTGGCAACTGACTTGGAGGCGTTTCTGTTGCACTATCGTGGGACTGGTATCAACTAACAATTATTCTCCAGTTTTGTCTGAGAAACAAGCTCATCACCACAGCCGAAGCGCCGAAGTCGGCCGTAGCAAAAACAATCTCTTCGGATGGGTGTTCACGGACGGCTCAGATCTCAAGTGTGTATGTGGTGTGTCTCCACAGACAATGGCAGACCTTCCATCTTGCGCTGCATGCATTGACAGCAGAGTTCGCATAGCTGAATTTTGGATATTTAATGAAAATTTGCCATCGACACGCTAAGAAGCCAATTCATGTTTTGCGGTAATTTTAATAGCTGCTCCATGAAAACGTAAACCGCTCCCTCGCTATCACGCACACCATACCCTCACGTACGTTCGGAAAGCATGTGCGATCGACTCTGATTTACGTCGTGATCACACGGACTGGCTCGCAGGCATCTCGCAGATCTTCACGTAACGGGCACAACAGATTGCGAAGGGATTTACTTCACAGATTATATTAGATCAGGTCTTTGTGTAGGTATCGGTAGATAGGGAACTGATGAAATTGTGTCCTCTGGTATAGAAAGGCTTGCGACTTTCTATGAAATTAATTTTGTATGAAATCAGTTCGCGATTTTAGATAAGTTAGATCATCATCTGCCTAAACTTTTCCCAACATGTTGAGGTCAGCTTTCATATTACTAGATTCATCTAGATACTAGTGTTTTGACATGGAGCGATTGCCTATCTGACCTTCACAACCCAGTTAGTGCTGGTAATACGACACCCTTTGGTCGTCGGCTTAACGAGCTTTCCGAGGTACACAGAACAGTTTGTAATTAATTGATGGTCACCCATCCACGGCCCGACCTTGGCAAGCGCTGCTTGTTATTTAGCAACAAGCTCATCCGTGAACAAAAGGCGAGGAGTCGAATTCCAGCTTAATAAAAACCATACAGAAAGCGTTTTCAGCTGAACTTATTCCGTTTATAACCGCGTTATGTACGCCACATTATAGTTACATTAGTTACCCATCAGATAGGATTCTTCATGATTCCGCTAGACATAAAGCTTGCCTAACCCTTTGGGGTGTGATAACATAACATCACGCCTGTAATCCGCGAAGCGTAAGGCAGAGGTGTACCTAATAGTACATCCACATTTCGCCAATGTCCCACGTAATAAGGGGCGAGCCTATTGCCATCAACCGGGCATAAATTCAGACTCCGTGGCTGCTTTTGAGAAATTCCTGATGGAAAAACCCAATAACACTTTGCCTGACCTGGGAATCGAACCCAGGACCTCATTCTCAGCAGTCGTGCTTGCGACCACTAGACCGACGAGTGATGTTATGTTATAATGGTTTATATTTACCTGAAGCAGTAGCTCAGGGACCGGGATCTGCCAGTTGAACTCAAACTTTTTGGTCATGGTGCCCGCTTTTCAACACCTCCCGCTCAAATAATCAGCATGCGGACATTCTTGACGCCCTGAGGACAAGGAAAGAATAAAGGTTAACATTTTCGTTACATAATTCTATTTTACTGCGGGTTCTGAGCGTGGGATCCTTGGTTTGATTCACGGAACGGATTTCATTTGTTAATCTGTCATTTTGTTGATTCTTCCGTCGACAAAACCTGTTTCTACAGTGACCATGCTACGCGTGCAGGGCTATTTTATTGGGTCTTTCAATTAGGAATTTGGCTTGGTAAATAGCGACATGATACTTTATCGGTCGCATCGGATGGCTGTTTGGGAGACAGTGTACCGGCGGCGTGTGCGCACACGCTTGTGCACTTTAATTAATATTTCTTTCCTGCCTCTTCTGAGATTGGCCCACATAACTGAAACCGGTCAGGAGAAATATCTAAACATAACTTAATAAATAAATAAAATTGAAGATGTTTTGTTTTTAATTTTTGTCTGTCTGTCTGTTTGTTCCGGCTAATCTCCGAAACGGCTGGACCTATTTCGACAGGACTTTTACTGGCAGATAGCTCATGTTATAAGCAGTAACTAAGGCTGCTTTTATTTTAGAAAAATAATTAAGTTTCTGTGCAAAAAAATAAAAACCTTGAAATTTTTAACAAAATCCGATTAAAAAAGGGAAGTACTATTTTTTATAAGAATTTCACGCGAACGAAGGTCCTGGGCAACAGCTAGTAAGATAATATAATATCGGACATTACTTAAATTAGTTGATCTTGACGGATGACATTTTAATTGTATCTACAACTACATCAGCATTGACAGCTAATTTACACAACCATGTCCCGTGTGTCTGTGCCAGAATCTGTTAGCAATTAATCGTAAGTTTGTTGATGTTAATCGATATTGTCGAGTGCAAGAGACACGGTAACGGTACGGTAAGGTATATTGAACCAAATCACATGTTAAGGCATTTGATTAGATATCTATTGTCTTGGGGAGAGCCAATCACAATTGTTTACATAGGGTTTGACATTAAATTAACTGATATAAGACTTGATCATATTGGGTCGATTTAAAATCTTCACAGACTCGATTGATGGAAAGCGATCACGACAAATCTATACAAATATTATAAAGAGGTAAAAGTTTGTATGTAGCGGGTAATCTCCAGAACGAATGATCCAATTGTAAAAATACACTGCACTACATAGCAATAGTATTTTTTGTATGGGCATAAAAATATATAATAAGTTACCCATAGACATTAAGAGCATTCATTTAATTGGTATTTATAAAAGAAAGTTAAAAGACTTCTTGATTAAAAAGGCATTTTACTCTATAAAAGAATTCCTTGGAGAAAAGTAATTATTTAATATTAAAATAAGAAGAGTATGATTAATATAAAATGTTGGAATAATGTTAAATATGAATAATATAATGTTAATTGTAATATTAAGTATGTATATTTTTAAAACGATTTAAATTGCAATGCCTTAACAGGCAACTAAGTTCTAAGAAACTACCTATTGTTACCATTGTCAAAATACTTACACTTAGTTCGCAATAAAGAATTTGAATTTGAAAAATTTTTTCACTGGCAGAAAGCTACATTATTCGTGGGTGCTATAGGCTGTAAATTATATTTATATCATGCTTTTTAGCCGAGCTATCAAAATTTTTGCGTAAGAACTCGCGGTCGAAGTACTAGTACTCTATAAACAACTCATATTTCAAGTAGCTAGCAGGAAGTGTACGGTGTACCTGTCATTGTCAGCTAAAACTTCATCAAAATAATTGTTAGGAGACTAAAATTGATCTTTGTATTACAAACAAACTGGTTTATTTTGTCAAGGTAGATTGCTTACTCTAGGCTACGCTTGTAGAAGACCTAACATCTGTAAGTGCTGCGTCCCAGCTGTATCTAGCAACAAAAGTCTATCACGAATCTAAACTAAGAAAGCTTTGGGCCTAGATAAATGTTAATGGCTTTCAAAGTGTCTCGTATTTCTACAACAATTTTAAAAAGTATTCACATGCTCGTAACTTTTTCAGTAGATTATAATATGACCACTGTGTAAAGTATTATATGGCAAGTAAGGAGGTGTCTGATGAGATGACGAGTAATAGAGAAGTGTGGGAGAAGAAGACATGCTGCGCCGACCCCAAATTAATTGGGATAAGGGCAAGATAATGATGATATAATACGACCACTTTCAGTCTGCAGTTCAAGGTGGCGTTGCTCGTCAAGAAAATCTGCATCGATATGTCAAACTTGGTACTTTTTTTTTTTAGTTCTGGGTTTTCTCGCATGCACAACTAAGTTGGTTAAATTGTACGTAAATCCAATAGATTTTTCACCATGCCATCATCATAATTACTGAAATAATGACACCAGAACCCTGTTCACAGTAAAATCCTAGCGAAAGGCTTTAAAAATAGAATAGTGGACCCAAAACAAGCTCCGCCATCAAGATAACACAACTATTTACCCTCTCAGAGCGATAGCGTGATGTTATCCCGTTAAGTGTCTGTCGGCCTAACGTTAGTCTGCCGTTGTCACTTGACGAATTATCTCCGTCCTATTTAGGAGACTTTTTCTGCGAAGGAGTTGTTAATGCTTTAGACTAAAAGGGGTGGATAGATGCCTAGATATAGCTGATAAGTGATGTGAGGATAAGGCAGACAAAGGTCTATTTGTAGGTGACGGTTCCGACTTGCCAATTAAACACTTAAGATTTTATTTATTGACTAAGAAGTGAATGTTTCTATTTATCTAAAATTGTAATGACATGTTTACCTAACTGACATATTATGTATTTTAAATTGAACTTTTATTTATCATGTAATCTATTGATGACATGCCACCTTAATTGAAATTACTTGTTTATGTTAATTTTGTCCGCCATTTTGTACGCCATATAATGGCAAAACATAGTGAACATATTTTACACAATATACTATCTGTAACCATACCTATGTTTAACAAAATAAATGATTGATTGATAGGTGTTTGCACTTGAAAAGATAATTATGTTCTATATCGAGCATATAGGGATATTCTCTCTAATAGCTATGTCTAATAGCGGCCAAGGGTATCAATAAATCAATTTCTGCTCATGGAAATAGAGTTCTCCTGACTTCAAATGAGGTTGAGCGTGAGGGTATTGACTGTTGCATAGGTAACTGAAATTACGAATACCTCGTACTTTTTTAATTTTCAAAAAATCCTACTAATATTATAAATGCGAAAGTTTGTGAGGATGGATGGATGGATGTTACTCTTTCACGCAAAAACTACTGACCGGATTTGGATGAAATTTGGCACACAGATAGTTTATAACCTGGATTAACATATAGGATACTTTTGATAGGTAGGTAGCAATTATGGAACTCCACGTGGGCGAAGCCGAAGGCATAAGCTAGTATTTATACAACATTAGTTTTAGTATATGCGAAACTTCATACACGTGTCTAGTATTTTTATGTAAAGAATCTATGTACAAAATTTCAAAACTGAATTATGAAAAATCACAAAGTTATAAGCTTGTTCTGTTACCTAGTTTTCCGCACTAAAACGCGGTCACCACGCAGCGCGCGCCTCCAGCGTCGTCTTGAGCTCATTGATAATAATAATTTGGCAGTAGGTACCTAAATTATTGCGATAGGTACTCAAAGTCGCTCGGTATCCAACTATTAACTTTTTTAAATATTTTTGGGAAAAATATAACATGGTTTAAAAAATATTGGAATCGATTCAGTTACTTATTCTGAACAAACTATATTCAGGTTTCGCATACTAAAAATAATGTTGTATATATCTGACCAAGGGATTTGAAAAATCTTTAATGGACCTACCATTAAAGATTTTTCAAATCCACAATATCACATGACATCCCCAAATAAGGTCAGCTTAAATCCCATGATTCCTTATATCCTGAAGTATACAGTAGATTATGAAACATAAGCCACGTCTTGAAGCTCGCTAGTTGACATAATAGTTCAACGAATTTGAACTCCTGACCTTAATCGTCAATCAACGCCTGTGCCGTCGTTAGGCGCCGCGACCACGATAGAGCAATACAGCTCAGAGATCATAGATTAATCTAGCATAGACTAATATAGACTTTAGTGATGGCCTAGTCGGTGATCGTGTTACATGGGGAGAGGTTCAGAAAGATTTGCTATTAATTAGGATCTTTGAATGGTATGCTTTAACGTGATTTCTTTTTACTTTTGTGCTCGTTTTACTTTTACAACTACAGTAGTGGATATCTGGACTCATTCTTAACGGATTGGTCAGAGAGGGCAAATTGTAAGCAGGATTGGAAAGCCATGGGGGAGGCCTTTGCCCAGCAGTGGGACAGAACAGGCTGATTAAAAAAAAAAAAAAACTACAGTAGTGAAATGTCTTAAGCCCGCTTGCACCACAAGACTTTAATCGTGTTTAGCGCGGTATGTATTTAACCGACTTCCAAAAGGAGGACGTTATCAATTCCTCTGTTTTTTTTTGGGTGTATTTTCAGCGATATCTTCGCCAATTGTGAATCGATGTCGATGATCCTTTTTTTATTTGGAAGAATATTATTTCGTGGTGGTCCCATTTAAATTTTTTAATCATGGTTCCGTTCTGGTCAAAATTCTGACAATCCGTTAAAGATGACAGTGTGAGAAGCGGACCTTAATGTCATAATTTTCTGTGTCTCTGATTGCAGAAAGTAAACTTTTGAAAAAACCAAATGATCAAAGAAAAGAAATTGTCAAATTGGTCTTCTCGATTTAATAAGGGCGGGGTTCCTTCCCTGTGAAGACTTAGATCTTGCTATGGCAGATGGGAAAGAACTAAGCAAAAACCGTAGGAAGCCTCGTAAACCTACTACATCGCGTGCATATAGCTCACGGAATAGAACGCGCGGTGGACAAACAAATCACATTCTCAAACATGGCACTGAACAAATGTTGCTATACAAATGTTTGATCCAATACTGTGTTTGGTTTTGCAAACCCTGGAGGTATAACAGGGGCTTCATATTACTAGTCACTGGTTCTTGTTTTTTTCAATAGCCTTGTATACAGGGTGTAAGGGACAGCTCTCCACAAACTGTTGGGGTGAATACATTATAGACTAAGATGACCGGTACAAGAAATTATTTCAGGAATGTTATGGGAAACCAATAAATTTTATTGGTGTATCGTTACCGTGGCAATTTTAGCCGTATTATTTATATAAAAGGAGTGCTGCGAACAGGGAATGTAATTTTACACTGAAATAAAGCAATAGTAACAAATTAAAAGAAAAAAAAATCCGGACATAAATGCCGGTGGAATATGATTAAAAATAAGGAGCTGAATGCATCCTGTCAGTTTGTGGAGGGCTGTCCCTTGACCCTGTATATATCCCACTGCTGGGCAAAGGCCTCCCCCATATCCTTTCAGGTACTCTTCTCCTGCACCACCTCGAACCAGCCTTCATGATGCGCGTCTTGATCATCTCGCCACCTTATTCTAGGCAGGCCTCGGCTAGTTCTTCTTACGCGTCCTAAATGGATTTTGTCAATAGTATTCGCACATGCTGCCAGGTGTTACGAACTTGTTCGACAGGACATTCAATTCGGCAACAATTAATTTTGTTGATTTGCAAAGCCAATCCGCAGCAATTTCTACACATATTCGGCTTACATTTGTCTAGTGCTGATTGGTAAACTCTGTTCGGCGTCTATACCATCGCTGAATCATGTTCGGGTCGACTAGCGTTAATTTGAGCTAAGCCGAGCGGCTTTATCCTGCACGTACCTAGATCTATGCGATTCTGCCGTTCGGCTGTGCCGAATCACGCTGGCCGCAACCAGTGTATAGTGCCCCTTACATTTCACCACGTCTGACATTTCCCTGTACGGCCTTATCGCAAAAACGCCCTAACAAAAAACCACCATGTCACATCGCTATTTGGGTCAATGTTACCCTCAACGATCGCATGTCAAGCAAGACTTACTCAAAATATTTCCTCAGTATTTCTTGTCAAGCCCAATTTACTTAGATTGAGTTCTTCAGCCCTCATTAACTATCTTATCTAGGGTCTACCGAGGTCGTGTGCTGACCCATGAGACCCGGTATAAAGCTTGCTTACGACCGGACTTGAGCCCTTCGTGAAGCATCGGTCCTACTGCCAGCGATTGGCGGAAAGCGAGTAGCTAATAAAAGTTTGACAGAGTTCTCGCAGATGACGGTGTGAATAGAATCATTATTATGATTAATTAATTATGTATCTCTTGAGCTCGTGGCTAAACAATAACAGTCGCACGGGTTAATACTTGCCAAGGTCGATCCGTGGA
Source organism: Noctua fimbriata (assembly GCA_905163415.1). Lineage (NCBI taxonomy): Eukaryota > Metazoa > Arthropoda > Insecta > Lepidoptera > Noctuidae > Noctua > Noctua fimbriata. Next base: position 2,120,697 of record LR990933.1, on the reverse strand, counting down.
TGGGTGCCCGCCCATTACATACCGACTTTCCTCCGTGCCCCGGAAAGCACGTCAAGCCGTTGGTCCTGGTTGTCATTAGTAGTTGTTTATATATGGGCCTTAGTTGCCTGATAATAAAATGATTATTAATTCCTTTATTAGTAAATTTTTGACAATCGTTACAGATATTCCAGTGGCCCGAAGGTCTGACAACTAGTATTACCTAGTACTAACTGGGTTATGGAGGTCAGATAGGCAGTCGCTCTTGTAAAATACTGGTATTTAGCTTCATCCGGTTAGACTGGAAGCCCACCCCAACGTAGTTGGGAAAAGGCTAAGCAGATGATGAATGAATTAATTATGTATCTCTTTTATTGACACAGTCTTTCAATATTTTCTTGAGCGAGAAAATAGTCGATAGTAAGTCGCTTCGCGGTGGGGCAGATGCCTAAGTAACAAAGAGGAAAAATGCCGGGTAGTTCAAAGGCTTTACTCAGCGTCGAGTTTTTGTGTAATTCGGAAAAGTATTTCGAAGTTTGTTTCAGTTTAATGAAAGTTTGGGATTGTTGAAATTGCGAAATTATGGGGGTTTTATTAGATGTTGAGGGTGGATTTTTATGGCTGCTAGTCCGTAATTTATTAACCCCTTAATATTAGCTGAGACTCGGTTGAGTTCATTAATTAACGATCATAGTAGGGCAGATTGAGGTTGTTGGACTTAGTTCCATGTTCTCGGGACAAAGGTTTAAATAATATATTTTTCTAATAGTGCCATTTAAACTCAAAGAAAAGTGTGCTAGGCTGTGATGTGCTACATATAGTTGTTTTTTAAATATCAAGTATCAACAAACATTTCACAGAATCTTTTACGGTAATTCTTTTACGATATCTAAGTACATCTCAGTACACCACACCGTGAGGACTGCCTCGTTGACCTATTGGTCGTAAGCGCGACTGCTGAGCTTAAGGTCCTGGGTACGATTCCCGGGTCTGCCAGTGTTACCAGGAATTTCTCAGTAGCTGTCATGGAGTTTGGAGTATTACAAGGGACTTAAAAACATAACTGACGAAATGCGTGTGTACTTGTTAAGTACACCTCTGCATAACCCTTCGAGGATAACAAGGCGTGATGTTATGTGAAATCTAAGTACTTATTTCTACAAATACTAAAATTTCCTTCACCGTTCCCTACCTTACCTCTGACCCTTTATAACAAGCGTCAAGGTTGTTATGTAAACAAATCAAAGTGTTTTCAAAAAGCCATAGAAACGCGGGGGAGAACTTTCGCTCGCTTTTTCTATGGCTTCCCGAAGGAACTTGTTTACTTCACTCAGTCTATATTAAAATGCTGCTCACGTTCCTGAACTCGTTCAAAAACGTGACTGAGCTTCAAATGATTTGTTTAAAAGTTGCCAGGATTAAAAATTGAAATGCTTTTAGTAGTTTCTTAAAGTTGAAATGGTGTATGAAAATGGGTTCCCGCGATATTTATGTGAAAATGAGTTCTTTTTGTTGAATGAGAAATTGTTCGTACTTTAACAAAAGCGGAATATTTTAAGGGAGGTTCAGACCGCTACATAGTTATTTAAATTGAATAGAAAAAAATATTTTCCAGATTTCCTTGGACGCGGTTAAGCTTCATGAATCCATAAACTGATGGACGCTACTGAGTGTGCCAAACTGGTGGCTCAGTTCTGGACACAATTTAGATTGCCATCGACACGTTAAGAAGATGAATCCATATTTCCATACTACAATATTATTAATTCGAAAACGACTACTTTTCATGCGTAAATCTCTCAAAAGATCGTTATGCAGCTTGACAGATAGGTAGCCGAGACCTGCCCCCGTAGCATGACCATCGTAGACAAGTATTTCTTTGACGGAAGAATCGACAAAATAACAGATTGACGATCGACACAATGACATTTGTTATTTTGTCGATTCTTCCGTCAAAGAAATCCTTGTCTACGGTGGTCATGCTACGGGGGCAGGAAGACGACGTTTATGGTTCTTTTTAGTCTGCATATTTGTAATAAAATATTATGAAATATCTACAAAATACAAGCAAACAAAGTCGCGAGCTTGCTTACAAGCACATTTGAGCGGGCTGCACTACAACTCAAAAAATCATCCTAAATTACTTTCATACATTTTGTATGAACCAACGCACACCATACGTGGGCCGCACCACCCTTTTATGCAATGAACATAACATCACGCCTGTAATCGCCGAAAGGTTAGGCAGAGGTGTACCTAATAGTACACCCACATTTAGCCAATTATATTTTTAAGTCTTACGTGATGGGGGCGAGTCTATTGCCATCAATCGGGCACCAAAACCGACCCGGGGATTGAACCCCGGACCTCATGCTCAGCAGTCGCGCTTGCGACCACTAGACCAACGAGGAATGCAATGAAATGGGGTGAATGTGGACTTGACTTATGGTAATTCACCTTTTCTCCTTTCAAAACTCTCCTATTACTACACACAAAACACACTCCTATGAAATACTAACTAAATGTTATCACAAAGGTTATCTCATGTCAGGAAAGATCAAAGCACACATGTACCTAATTGCGCATCCTTATATTATGTGGAAAGGCTTATCATTCTTATCTCACCGGCAAAGTCCGTTGTGTAAACTTGAATAGATTTCAATGCATTGCGAGATTTTTGGTTTTATTGTCTCTGCTCCATAAACATTCTCTATGTTCATGTTAAAATTTTCCTGTAAAGTGTGAGTTCGACTTTAATAACATAACATAACATCACGTCTGTAAACCCCGAAGGAAAGGGTTAGGCAGAGGTATACCTAATAGTAATAGTACACCTACATTTCGGTAGTTATGTTTTAAGTCCCATGTAATCTTGATTGATCACGTCATGTACCTGCGGCAAATAAATATATTTTCTTTCTTTCTTTTCTTGATACCAATAACACTTTACTACACTACCCAATAACACTTTGTCCGACCGACGTTGTTGTGTATGTGTGCTAAGGACGGACGCGAGCGAAAAGCGAGCTCGCTACACATCGCATACGCATCGCTCATCTGCGCACCGCTTCACAGCTACGCATCCTCGCACCGCTCAGCGGCGTAGCACATCTGTGGTGGATACGCTCACACCGTTCTACAACCTCGCTACGCATTTTCACACCGGCCAGCTACCTCGCAAATCGCTGTTGGAAACGCAGCCTAATGGGTAGATTTAGCTGGGTGCTAAATTACTGTTTTTTTTTGTTACAGAATATACTCCATGTAACTTTAGTCATGGAATATATAAATGTCTAAGTACCTACCTACTTCGTCTTTTCGCAAATTACAGGAGACGGATGTATCGTGAAAATTACCATTTGTATCGCCAAATGTTAACAAATGATTCAAAGTTCCCATTTGAATTAATTGACAATAACAAATGACGGTGAACTAATTTGAAATCGTGAATAATCGAGCAGAACAAGGAAACATGAATTATTTAAAAGGACGATTCGGAGTTTTTTACGATTTTACGTGTTGACCTAATTGTTGTTTTGTTTTGTTGAGTATAAAAGGCTCTATCTGTCTATTCCGATTAAGTACGTTTTACTTCAACTTGAACAAGAAGTCGATGTAATTTTCGTTCAAGTTACTGAACCATAAAAAAAACACAGTGTTATTTTTAGAGGCGAACATTATATTGAATTAAAACACAGTTTTTTTTTTAATATCAATGAAATTAGCTTTATTGCACTGATAATTTTATGCCATTTTTTGTTTTAATATGATTTCGGTTATGTGGTCACCGCGGCTTCTACGGTCTTTGTTTGGTAGATTCTCGTTTTGCTAAGTTTACATGCTGGATTGTATCTAAAATCAGTATTCATAATAATAAATAACATATTCTATTTTCATTTCCCTAATGATGGCCGTCAAAACTAAGCCATAATAATAGATTACTCTTAATCCAGTTTCCCAAGCTCCAAGTCCATCTATTAACTCGTAAATCGCGTAGTGTCGCGAGAGTTATGATACTAAGTGGCAAGTTACCGCAACACGGACACCAGTGTCGGACACTAATGGATTGCGGACACAGGCCACAGTAATGGGGTGATGGCTGAGTTGGTGGGCGAAGAGAACTTAGTTAGGGAAGTTTGTGTCGTAGGCTGGGAATCTGTATTCTTTGAAAGGCTGGTGGAAAGTTGGTTTTCTAGACTGAAGTGATTTTCTCGGAAAATGGTCCAGTATAAATCAGTCCACGGCTTCACCACTGAAATTATGAATACATATTTTTGGAAGATGTACTGTGTTCTGCCAAAGATTTACTGTTTCGAAAAAAAAAAACAAATGCAGGTTATTTATAATATAAACTTCATAACATCACGCCTGTAATCCCCGAAGGGTTAGGCAGAAGTGTACCTAATACTCTTAATAGTACACCCACATTTCGCCAGTTATGTTTCATTTCATGTAATAGGAGGCAAGCCTATTGCCACTTGCCACTAACTGGGCACAAAACCAGACTCCGTGGCGGCTACTACTAAGAAATTCCAAACGGAAAATAAAATCACGCCTGTAAAGAGTGCTGTGAGAGGGAGTGGGCCCTAATCCACCACACGGGTGGGTTGATGGCTGTTCTGAGAATTTTTGATTCTAACACATGCCAGTATCCTCACGAAATTTCCTTTACCGTTTGAGAGCAGTAGCAATGAAATTATTTACACAAGTTCAGTGCCTGCCAGCCTACGACCTCCAGATCCCTTGACATGGGTTTAATTTTGACACATTTACTTATTCACGAAAAACCGGCCAAGAGCGAGTCGGACTCGTGCATGAAGGGTTCCGTACCATCGTAGTAGGAAAGCCGCCTTTAATTTTTAATTTATTATTTTATTCCTTTCTTTATATTTTTACAAATTATTTACCTACATTTTTAAATATTCCTTAAAAAATATTAAAAAAATATAAAAAATTGTAGCCCACCGGTATCGGGAACAGGGTCCAAGCTACCGGCGGTCAGGGCTCCAGAGGGAGGAACCTCCTAATAATACGAGCCGTGTCTAGGAGTACCGCTTTCTGAATCAAGCCCTTGATCCAGTTGCCTAACGAGAGCCTCCTCAGGTATTGGTCGAGGCTCTTGGCAATTAAGTCATGGGCTGAGACGACTATCGGCACAATGGTCGCTGAGTCCACATCACATTTATTTGATTTTTTGTTATAGCATCAACAGAAATACACATTCTGTGATCAACTACTTACCTATTACGAATCATGAGATACAGCCTGCTGCGGACAGACGGACGGACGGACGGACAGCGGAGGCTTAGTAATAGGGTCCCGTTGGTTACCCTTTGAGTACGGAACTCTAAAAAATACGTCGAGATTTTTCTAGTTCATCGCATCATTAACTCTTCGATAACCTTGTCTCCGGGCAATCGATGGCAATGGAGAGGGCTATGCTCGAAGTTTCCTTGCGTGATCAAATAAGAAATGAGGACATCCGCAAGAGAACCAAGGTAACCGACGTAGCCCGAAGAATAGCCAAACTTAAGTGGCAGTGGGCAGGGCACATTGCTCGCAGAACGGATGGCCGATGGGGCCGAAAAGTTCTGGAGTGGCGACCGCGAACCGGAAGACGCTGCGTTGGAAGGCCTCCCACTAGGTGGACCGATGATCTGGTGAAGGCTGCAGGGATCCGCTGGATGCGAGTCGCACGGGACCGGTCAATGTGGCGACACTTGGGGGAGGCCTATGTCCAGCAGTGGACGTCATTCGGCTGAAATGATGATGATGATGATGAAACTTGTCTCCTACTTAAACATTCCGTTAATGAATGCAAATATTATGCAAGTGCTAGGTACATATATTATATTAGATACTAGACCTTGATCCGAGAAAAACAGCCTAGGTTTCTGTCTAGACTTCGTGTTAATAATACCTGAATGCTTATTCATAACATTAGGTTATGTGAGTCAATAGAAATCTTATGTGGTTGCTAGGGGTAAACGTTTAATGTCAGAGGTTACTGAACTATGTAAAGTTTTGGGTATTTTCTTAGTTTGTTAAATATGTATCTAATTGAGTAATTTATATATTTAAGTATTTGGCAATTCAGGAATTAATCCTGTTGATAATTTCTACGATTTTTTTTTTGGGAACTTTCAACTATAAACTTTGGGATGCACTACTACCCCAAACGATCTCTGTTTAGGCTACCGTTGTGACGCCGGTTATGGGGAGATTCTGTAGTGGACGTCTTTATAATGAAAACTATGTTGATGCTAAAATTTTCCGATAAAGTGACCTCACTTTTATACAGTGCAAGTGATATTCAGAGCGCTATCCCATCCAATCGTTACCCACATTTCAAAATAAACAACCATACGACATCTACAAACAAATACTCAATTCTTTATACACAATAACTCCACACATTGCACAACAGTATTCTGCCTACGCCCGCATAGCCTACGTGGGGCTGTCGCTCACAGAGGCACGTGTTTGTGAATGTAAAATAAGTAGGTACTTATTCAAAGGGTAAGATACCCTTTTTGTACCAATGACGCATCTGCTTACATAAGGCATCGGTCCCATAAACGAGGAAGCGATCAGCGATCGATTATTTTCTTGCTCAAGAAAGGTACGGTATTTAAGTAACAATACTTAGACGTCCTAAATCAAAATTAATCGAAACATTTTTTTTTAGTTTCCGCTTTTTTTTAAGAGCTGAAACATCAGTTGAAAAATCAAAATCCAAAGCCATTTTCAACCAGTACCAATCCTACGTCAGTAAAACAGATACATGACCTAATAGTTGATCGCTGACTATTCAAACTGCCGGCAAGAACTCTCTTCACTTCTTCTTATTAGCGTGTCGATGATAATTCAAATTGAGTCAGCCCAAAATTTTGAGACTTTTTGGAGAGTTTGGCACTTTCAGTAGCGTCCATCAGCTCCTGTGATGTGCAAATAACAGGACAGGCAGAACACGATATCAAGTGTCCCATCGTTTGTGGGGCAACACCACATTTACATTCCAGGGAAGTGTCATCTATGAATCTCCACCTGAACAACTCTCTCCACTACTTGCCCTTGTTAGATCTACACACTAACATACAACTCATTTCTAGTTGCTAGCTCGGTTTCGTCGACGCTGGGACCGGTACCTTATAGTGTAAAGGGCTAGAGGATGTATTGTCAGATACACAAGTACACAGGCTGCCCATGACGACGAAAAGAAGGGGTAATGCTATTGAATCCGTGGAGGAGTTTCTTGGAAATACAGATTTCCAATGTATTACGCCTTGTTGTATATGCGAGGTACGGTGATTCTTCGTCTTACGTTTCTTGGTAAACGCTTTCACGTGGAGAAGATGATTTTGAATTTATTTGATGATTGTTCAAAACATGGGTTATTGAGCGTTTTATTCTTAAGAAACAACATTTTCTGAGCAAGATTTCTTTTAACAACATAGACTGAATTTATGGCAATTTATCAGGCAATGTGCAACATGTTTTGTCTCTAAAAATTATAATCAGTTTAAGACATTCTACTGGGACGCAGGCTGTTCTCTGTGAGTAGGGGCGGGCTATGACCCCCCCCCCACGTGGACCCAGTGCGGGTCGGATGAGATGTCGCATGTCTTCGAATATTTGGTTCTAGGACATACTGGTTTCCTCACGGTGTTTCGCTTCATTGTTGTGAGAGAACTGGTGAAGCCTGTTCCTTTACACAATTGGTGCCGGGAGATGGACGGCGCCGCCGTGGCCGACCCAGAGAGAGGTGGCGAGACGTCCTGGACGTTGGGTGAGGCCTATGCCTAGCTATGGGACAGTGGACCTAAAAAATGTACCTGCCTTCGATCCCACGACCTACGAGACGTAAGCCGGGGCCATACCTACTGGACCACACCATTGCTCCCTTTGGAATCTGCCATAATTTCAGTAATTCGAATCCTTCCTTAGCAATTTCTATTGACTCTTTTCTTTAGTTATACGTACATAAGTACTTTTCTCCCTCAGTACGAAAATATACAAATACATAGATCCTTAGTCACACCTATAGTATAGCTAATCTTTACCTAGGGCGGCACTCCATTGCGACAAAGAGTGACCGGCACAAAGTACAATAGCGGCAACTACTTGACTTTCTTACTCACTAATTAACGTATTTTGTTTCAAAACCATTTCCAGGAGTTGGCATTTTCTCTCAGAAAGCTTCATCAATGATGTTTTGTTTTACAGCGGGATCAAATTGTAGCTTTTGTTAGCGTTAGTGGGTAGCTGAACAATGGTTCTTGTAAGTGGGACAAAGAAAATCTTAAGAAAGACTTGACTGAGCGTGTAATTTTGAAAGGAATATGGTGGTGACGCTGGAAGCAGATGTCGTGAGGGACATTGGATTTAATTGTACGTTGTGATATTTCTACTGTTAATATGGGTCTTTGGATGAGGAGCTCGTGGCTAATTTAATAGCCGCTTACTAATCAGTGGACCGAAAGTCCGACAACCAGTTTTACCAAGGGTACCGTATTACCCAGTACTAACTGGGTTAATGGGTTGTGGAAGTCAGATAGGCAGTCCAGTTCCATGAAAAAAAATAATGGTATTCAGCTACATCCGCTAAGACTGGAATCCGACCCCAACATAGTCTTTTACAGACGTGGGTTTTTCTAGGTAAGTACAGCTAGAGGCAACAGGCAGCAGCATCCCTGGCTATGCATAGAGTTTACCTGAACGATGCAATGAGAAATAAAGAGATCAACAATTGTATAACCTAAGTGCCTGACCAGGGTTTGGCGACGCTTGAGCTAGGTCTCTGTCCAATTCCCTGGGGACCCAGAGACTTACCTACTGTCCTTTGGGACCTTTTAACTTTATACCTTAGTTGTCCAGTGTGGCACATAACAAATCGTATCATTGTTGCTAACACAACATGTCCTCCGCTGACTACGGTCCAGTTTCAGAATTCCCGCATGAAAGTCGTATTTGAATACCCTAGTATAAGTTCTCTACTACTCTAGAAATGCTCATGTGACATTTATGTTAGAAAACGCACCCAAAATGCAGTTGAAATACCGTTCACGTCGGAACGTTATTTAAAAACTCCTCTACTCGCTAGCGTTCCAGTATTTCCCAGCTGCTACAGCACTTTGCATACAGAAGCGGGTCGTAAACTATCAAGCGCTCCAGCTAATTTATTTACAATGTGACCTGGTTTAACTTCGACTGGGTAGTGAGTTGTGACCTGTGTTAGCTAGCCCTAGGGAAGCTTAGCGTACTATGTGTGTGAGCGGCATGCATTAAGGGTGAATGAAACTGTGAATTTGCCACTTTACCTCTTCGTGGAATTTGATTCTGTAATGCATCCAATCAAGCTAGTATTGTGCAAAGAGGGAGAGGTGTGGGTGAGTGTGTTGATTCTCACACATTTCGTCTAAGATGTTTTAACTTATATGTACGTACTAGCTTATGACCGCGTCTTCGTCTGCTTGAAGTTTGGTATCTATCCCACGGGATCATACTAACGGGATAAAAAGTATAGGTACTATATGTTAATCCAGGTTATAAACTATATGTATGTGAAATTTCATCTAAATCCGTTCAGTAGTTTTTGCGTGAAAGAGTAACAAACATCCATTCTTCCAACCTCACAAACTGTCGGATTTATAATATTAGTAGGATAAGTAATAGGAACTAGTTTGGACTTTAACATAAAATAGGCACAAAATCGTACTCCTGGAGACTATTATCGTAAAAAACCCAATTAATTAATACTTTGCCTTATCTGGGAATCAAACCTAAGACCCCATGGTGCTCACTGTGCTCAGTTTGACTTCGTTAGAGAGTCATAAAAGATAATTTAATTGATGAAAGTTTTAGAAACAAAGCATTGCTGTAAATATGTGCATAACATCATAGCATAAGCCTAGTTTATTGAATTGTGTAAAGAAGAACTAGAAAGCAGGTCTGTTAATTAAGTTATCGGCTGAACTAATTAAATAGGAGCATTCCTTATTGATCGGAAGCTGTGCCAGGCTGGCGTTTGTCGTCGGGTTTCCTACGAACCGCGCAGTAACTAAGTAGTATAATAAATAGACACAGTATAAGTAGTTGACATGAATGTAAAATCTTTACATCCAAAGCCAAATTTAAAAAAAAAACCGGCCAAGTGCGAGTTCGACTCGCGCACCGAGGGTTCCGTATAAACTTGTAGGTATTTTGTTATTAAACTATTTATTAAAGTCTTCAGATTCTTTCTTTTACATGGGCTGTAAGGCATTGCTATTTGCCAAATTTCATGATTCTAGGTCAACGGGAAGTATCCTATAGGTTTTGATTTCCTCGTGTAATCGCAAAATATGCGACATAAGCGGTCATATCTTTTGATCGCGTTGACTTACAAGTTTGATTTTTTTCAGTTCTTAGAGGTAGCAGACCTGAGTATTTGATATTAATTTCAGCTTGATACCTCGACGCGTTCCCGAGAAAAAGGGTCTTGACAGACGGACAACAAAATGATCCTATAAGGGTTCCGATTTTGCCGACTGAGGTGCGGAACCCTAAAAATGCGTCTAATTCTGGCGCAAACATCTTACGAAGATGTTTACATCACATATTCAGCTTTCAAGTACGAAAAAATGCCTTTCAAATCTAATTTCCACAATGACATTACTGAAGCCAGTCCTCACTAATGTCATTATAGTATTATGACGTGTGAGGCCTCTAGACCCCGGCCTTCGGGTCCTGGCCCGATGCGGGGGGCACGGTAATTGGATTGTGTTATAAGCAACTCGTGCGCAAGGTCGATGGATTTATCGTTAAGGGCGTATACGGGTGTTTTTTGTACTGAGTACTCATTTGTCGTATTGAATAGAATGTGGGTGTCAATAATATTATGTCAGTCAAATGAATTGGGACAATGATAAATTAGATTAGTGACGAAAGAAAAATAAGAGCCGCCTGTAACATGTTTTTCTTTTTGTGGGGCTTCGTTTATTTTAGAGGATTAGTAACAATGCGATTAGATAGAAATTAATTGGTAAAACATTCATGAAGTTAACTATACTTAGTAGTGAGACGAAGAAAAGCAGCTAATAAAAGTAACCTCAATCTTTGATGGTTGAAACCTCGCTCCAACAGCACATGGTGGAAAGATCATGATTTGTTATTGTTTCTACCACCCTAGTGTTATCGACGGTTAAAATCATGTTGTATCAAATCCACGGTACAAATATGTAGTTTCCATTCCACCGTGCATAAACTTAGCTTACTCGTAATGTTAAAAATATCAGTGAAACGAATCCCCGACTATAAAATAATATCTAATTTCGGTTACTGAAATAACCGTCAACAACCGATAACAGCGGTGCCAAGGGCACACAGACCATGTCGCGGACGTTTGTGTAAAGTACATCATGTATCGGACTATTCCTCGTTTAGCTAGTTCGTATTTTCTGTGTCATTCAATAGCTGACCCGCCCAACTTCGTCTGCGTCAGATATGAGAGAGAGGGTTTATTAATGTGCTCGTAACGGCCTATGGCCTTCCTTGATAAATTGGCTATCCAACACTAAAATATTTTTTCAATTCCAACCAGTATAAGTTCTTGAGATTAGCGCGTTCAACCAAACAAACAAACTCCTCAGTTTTATAATATTAGTATAGATATTATCTGTCGAAGATTGACTTTCGTCTCCATTATTACTTTTTCGGTTACCGATGAGGCTATGACATACCTACATATTATGTAGTCATTAAAGTCATTATTAATGACTTTTTTAATGGAGGAACCACTGTCTCCCAAGTCACAGGTGAAAAACCTATTTTGGGAGCCAGGGGACCTATCTGTGGGACATAATCTATATCTCAAGATGTCTGTAACAATGTTGTCACTATACTGTAATAAAGAACTTTTACTATTTGAATTAATTTATCAAGAACCTACTGAAGAAATTGCATTGCGATTTGCGAATTAGTGAGGAATTTCCTTTGAACTGGGTATTCATAATTAATTTTAACAACAAAAAACAAACAATGGCGTAGGAATAATATATAGACATTGTCATAAAAATATTTCTTTTCATCAGAGAGCTCTTTCCTACTAAAGTACAATACAAGACGGCCCAAATGTATGGAACGGTAGTTTTTTTTTTAAATTACCGATGTGGAATTTCTATGTGGGGCCGTTTAGAATGATGTACTGAATAAAGCTGTTGGTTCTCCTATACAACATTATTTTTAGTATATGCGAAACCTGAATATAGTTTGTTCAGAATAAGTAACTGAATCGATTCCAATAATTTTTAAACCATGTTATATTTTTTCCCAAAAATATTTAAAAAAGTAAAAAGTTGGATACCGAGCGACTTTGAGTACCTATGGCAGTAATTTAGGTGCTGCGTGGTGACCACGTTTTTGTGTGGACAACCAGGTAACAGAACAAGCTTATAACTTTGTGATTTTTCATGATACAGTTTTGAAATTTTTACATAGATTCTTTACATAAAAATACTAGACACGTGTATCAGGTTTCGCATATACTAAAACTAATGTTGTATATAAATAAATACATGGTAAGCGTTTGTGCGTTGGTGTCCCTTCCATACTGTATACCTCCTAGTCATTCTTTCAAATGCCAAATATTCCTCAAACGGACAGCACAATGAATCACACGGCGGTTTTGCACTTCATTATGCATTTAGTGTCGGAACCAATTTAAATAGCTTGAAGTCTTAAGTAGTTCTAATTATTATCTAAATTATATTATTTCATTTAGCAGTTGGACATGAGTGCAAAACTGAGGAACGTTACTGCTGAACACGAAGTTCTGGATTCGGTTCCCAGGTCGGGCGGAGAGCCAGTCCTTTGGTAGTTGGATTTGTCAATCATGAATTTTCAGTAACAGTTAGTATTAGTGCCCGGTTGATGGCAATAGGATTACATGGGACTTAAACAAAACTGGTGAAACGTGGGTGTATTAACTACACCCACAGAGACCTTACGAGCTTTTGCTTAACACATCAAAATCAAAATATTTTATTTTACACAGGCCTAGATGGGCACTTATAAAACGTCGAAAAAAAGGTACACGGTTCGGGTTGGTCGTTTCCTATGGAGAAGAACCGGCAAGAAACTTCATGGTTACTCTTTTCAAATCATTTGGTGTTACATTAATATCATGGATACAGCATTTGTACTTAAGTATGGGGGGACAGCGTAGGCCCGACAATAAGTCGTTGCTTACTACACAAAAAATGTAGAACAAACTGCGTGAGGTTATTTGATAATAAGGTACTATATTATAAAATAACCTCACGCAGTTTCGCAATTGGAAAGTTAAAGAAATCAAATATAAAAAATCTTTTAATCCAACTCTTAGCAACGGAATCTCTATTACAGATTTCGAAAACGAAATCGGCGAGTCGGTAAACCCAGTCACCGTAAATTTTGCAACGGGGCGGTTTTCACTTGACGGAATTGCAAGTAAGGGAAAATATTTACGAGGTATTTTATCTTAAAGAGGCACGAAATGAATAAGGCACGTTCCCACGGCTGGGACACGGAGTGGGCCGTAATCCACCACGTCTTGAATTTATACTTCTTCCGTTATCGTTTTGAGAGCAGCTGTGATGTATTGAGTTTTTTCGATAAATCTCGATGTTCACATGATGGACAGCCACAATAAAGAAAAAAAAAATTCTCGCTGTCGACCAGGTGGTGAACAAAGACCCCTTAGGACACGCCGGTGGTGGACATCGGGAATCATCGGGTTTTTTTTTGGGTTCTAACCCATGACCTACAGGGTGTAAAAACACCCTTCACATAGTCGTCGACCAATCATAGTAACTAATTAACTTCACGCAAAAAATACTGCTGGGAATCGACTTTTTTTTTTGGGGTGAAAAATCACGTTTTACGGCAAAGCATTGTGCTGATGGATGGATTGAATAGTACGGGGGTCGTGCAGGTGTGTAAAGTAAAAATCTTACATTAAAAACATGTATTTAAAAAAAAACTTGTGAAATAGTTGGAACTTTGATCCTCAATATCTCCGTAAGTAGAAGATTCCCAGGTATGGTGTAGAACAAAAAAATGGTCGCAAAGACGGGGAGAACAAGTGCCTTTCGATTATGTTAAGGGTCTATTTACACCCTTTATAAACGACAGATGCGGTTACTGTCAGTTAGGTATTGGTACCTTATTACCCAATTGCAAAGAAAACTTACGTTCGACATAATCCTTCCCACGGATGGAAGTAAATTCGACCTTGATACAAAATCACCGACAAAAAATCAGCGTTTGCATTATATTTACTCTGAAAAGTATTTCCATGTCACTTCCCAACAGAAAGTCACGCTTCGTCACGCTTCTCGTCACGGGACATTTCATCAATACCGTGACGTATTGCTACGTCACAGGCGTGCCGAGGTCCATTTACCTGTCTGTATAGTGAAATCGTTGAAGAGGAAAAGTTAGTGTATTGATTTTTTACGAAAATTTGTTACTGATATTTTTTTATTTTTTGTAAAGGTTCGGTTGAGCCGGAATGGACAAAATGGCGGACTGGATACTTAGATATACTTCAATACATTAGCTTTCAGAGTCCGGTGTCCGGAGCAGCCCCCGTAGCATGACCACCGTAGACAAGGATTTCTTTGACGGAAGAATCGACAAAATGACAGATTGTGTCGACACAATGATAGATTTCTTTGCACTATCTGTCATTTTGTCGATTTTTCCGTCAAAGAAATCCTTGTCTTCGGTGGTCATGCTACGGGGACAGGTCCGTATTTTGTCCGTACCAGTTCAACCGGACAAAATAAGTTTGACATTTCTGTACATATTGTTTCTTTATGTCTGTGTGTTACAGTACAAACCTTATTGTTATGGTATAGTAAGATTGAAAGTATTTTGATAAATCTCTGTACCTTCTTGATACTCTTTAGTCTTATACTGTATTCACTGGTCGTGATTAAAAAAGTAGACTTCGTAAAGTAAGAAAGCAGTTTTATATTTACAGTTCAAAATTGGTTCGTTGAAACGAAATACTCTTTGAAATTCTCCCAATTTTCATTCTCGACGTTTCCTTGTCATTTCTGGTATGAAATTCAGGAGAGAATATTCCATCGGCGCGGCGTCGCAAAGCTGCCATAAAAAGATTCATGTTACAAAACACGCAGATACTGATTTTGCAACGCTGTAGCTCCAAATGGATAAAACCGGGAAAAACGCGCTTTTTCATTTTTACAGGCCCTGTTATTCATCCGTTTTTCTTTTTGCTCGGTTTATTCGAGCCGTATAAAACATTCAGGCTGGAATATACGCTGTTTCAGCTGGTAGTTTATGTAAAAGCGGGTAAACGATACATTCTGGGTTACGTGGCACATTCTTGTTGCAATAGGTCGTGTGTTGGTGCCAGATACTTTGTTTGGGTGTGTTTTGTTTCGTTCTTTATTTATTTTGTGAACTTTTATCAACCGACCTTTTGAATTCTACGTCAACTCTGTCACCATGCACCTCTTCCTGACCTTCCATAAGTGCCATATAGGCCTGTGTGAAAAATAATCCAGGAAATCCTTCTAAGCTGCGTATTTTATGAAGCAGAGGACTATAATACATTTATTTTTTACTCCCGTTTCCATATTTACGGTATTAGGTATAAGCCAAGCTATGTAAAAACCAAAATCTTGTTCAGAATCAATATATTAACATTTTAATCAAAATAAATTCGTCGATCCAAGGTGAAATGAGTTCAAGTCAAGTTACAATTTATTGCACATTATTATTCGAACCATTCCGAGACTCCTTACCTACTGGATCCGTATTTCAATTTGAGAACGAAATTGATTCAATCCAAGAGAAAAAATCTTTTTGATTAAATCAAGTCTCAATTTTAAGACGTGAACGTAGAAACGCTTAGGTATCGCCGTTTACACTAAGGGCTCATTTACGGAGACGCGGCGTGTTTTCCAGCGAGGCCCGCTTTTAAGGCAAATATGTATGAGAGTGTTTACGAAGAAACGATTTTACGCACGTTTGCTTGAAATGAAGGTAATAGCAGATCAGCGTCGCACGCAGCGTTCAATGTAACGGCGCGTGCACGCCGCGTTGCGGCCGGCCAGTTCCTTTAATATTTTGTTCAAGGAGAAGCGGCGTGTGAAACGTAGCGATACACGCGACGGAACACGCGGCGTAGCACGAAGCGCAGCGTATACGATAATGAGCCCTAGTACTAGGTGACACTAGGTGGAACTAGGTGAGTGCAGGCCATGCTACATGTCTTCGATTTTTTGGCTTAAACGAGTGATTTAAAAAAAGAGATATAGGTATTATATAAACATTATGACCATGTAGCATTGCACTTTTGTAAGAAACAGCTGTTTTATATTTAAATAACCAATGATAAACTTCTAAGTGGGGGGTTCAAAATGATGTCCCGGGGTACATGGCAACCGTTTTCGTGTCGGTGTCCGTTCCACCCTTGATATCGTACTTTTTGTTGTGTTTACTTTTACCCTTTGTTCAGTCACATGCGATGTCTTTTAAAACGATTGACCCTTTCATCCCCAAGAGTATTGTAAATTGTAAGTAAACATCTGACCAGCGAGATACAATGCTGGGGGATAAACCAATTCACTTATCAAGACTTTGGTTTCCTGTGTCACAATATTTAACATCGCGCTTGTAATCCCAGATGGGTAAGACAGGTAGAGGTGTGCTTAGTACACCCACATTTCGCCAGTTATGTTTAAGTTCCAGGTAATGGGGATCCAGCTTATTAGATGATGTCCCGGACCATCACATCGCGCCGGCCAGTAGGATCGTATACGCCCCACCTAACGCTAGGCCCTCGACCATACCGAGGGACACTCGCTACTTACCGTGCGAGTACATCGGCTGTTTTATTTGTAATCCATCCAGTCCATATGATAAAACAAAATATAGATAGGCGATAGTCTTTAAATAGACTCCGGACCCAGGTTGGTCGCAGCAAGGAAAACCTGCTCAGGTGGAGATTCATTAATGACTCTGCCCTGCAGTGTAAATGCGGTGCTGTTCTACAAACGATGGGGCACGCAATATCGTGTCCTGCGTGTCCTGTTGTTTGTTCACTACAGGAACTGATGGACGCTACCGAAAGCGCCAATCTAGTAGCTCAGTTTTGGGCTGATACAATTTTGATTGCCATCGACACGCTAAGAAGAAGAATATGATACAGCCTTAATATCAAACAGCGGAAGTTTCATTTATTCGAGACTACCAGCATCACAACTGGAGCGTGGCACTCACACAATTATTTGCTGTCACATGCCATATGCCATGTTAACAATATGTTTGGAGAGAGAGAGCCAATCATCAAAAACAATAGTTTATATGAGATTGAAATTATTCAGATCTTAAGAAACACTTGCACTTAACAATGTCGATGCCCAAATCTAGACTATACGGGCTACTGATATTCCCGATGAAAAAACCCAATAACACTCTGCCCGACCTGGGAATCGAACCCAGGACTTCTCATGCTCAGCAGTATGCGACCACTAGACCTAAGGTTTCTGTGTTAATCACTCAACATTTATGTCATTTCGGGAAAGGTTTATGTTGTATTTAATACCAGTAGGTAGTAACGCGTTTTATTGACAAACTAATGTTAATTTATAGCGTGAAACAATTAGTCATGTCATTAAAGGAAATGGCCAGTATTGGGCTAAATTATGTACAGAAACGATATGTATATAAAAAAGACTAGATTCTTAACTGATTGAAAATAACATGTAACAATAATAACTTTCTACCGGAATGAGCTAAAAAATATAATTTGAAATATGGTTTTTAATTGAATGTAGTTCTAAAACTAGCTCCGTAAACAAACCGTCATTCGCTAATATGCTAATAGTAACATACAAATATGTTTTCAAACAATTAAATCAATGTGTCTATTTGAGTATGGTATTTACAATACATTTTGGCATTATATAGGTACAATTCTTACCATCTGCCGCATAACCTAACCTAGTGACCCAAAAACTTATTTTCTTCCTAATACCCATAGAATTTTGAAAAAAATCTTTCTTATATGAATATGTATGTTTTTTATCTATTAAATAATACTAATAATAAATGATTACTGTTCACATTTGGCCCAACGATGTATGGATTTCTGGCGATCTCCTTTAACACGTCAGTAGTAGAACTTGTAACTAAACTGTGTTGACGCACTAAAGTAACTGCGATTTGTCGTAAAATAATAACATTGCCTTCCTACATTTAGCGAAGGGTCCATTTTTCTACGAGGTAAGCCGGAGTTGGATCTTTAATGTGATTATATTATTTGTATATAGAATACTGACTGTGCCATTTTTCACAGGGAAGCCGGTAGGAATCGAGTTGAATGGAACCTTCGCCACTGACTATATTATGTCAATACTTCTGATTGTAAGATAGTTGGTATTTATACAACATTATTTTTAGTATATGCGAAACCTGAATATAGTTTGTTCAGAATAAGTAACTGAATCAATTCCAATAATTTTTAAACCAGGTTATATTTTTTCCCAAAAATATTTAAAAAAGTTAAAAGTTTACCGAGCGACTTTGAGTACCTATCGCAATAATTTAGGTACCTACTGCCAAATTATTGTTATCAATGAGCTCAAGACGACGCTGGAGGCGCGCGCTGCGTGCTGACCACTTTTTTGTACGGACAACTAGGTAACAGAACAAGCTTATAACTTTGTGATTTTTCATGATACAGTTTTGAAATTTTGTACATAGATTCTTTACATAAAAATACTAGACACGTGTATCAGGTTTCGCATGTACTAAAACTAATGTTGTATACATAGGTATAAGTATCTGTGCCCTGTGGTTTCAACTGCTGCTGAGTTCTTATTGGCCGCAGCGTGATGTAAAATAGCCCATAACTTTAATCTATCTTCTCGATCAAATGAAAAAATTTTCTTCCAAATTCGACATAAAGATTTGCCAAAGAGATTTAAGCTACTATCGAGTTCCCTGTCTTAGTGATACCTTAAAGCAAAATAACTTGATTGCCAAGTTTAATAACCATTTGGAGCGACTTCTTCTTTTATTTCGATGGTACGCCTTGTTAAATTTCTTGGGGCCAGTAGCTGGCCAAGTTATCACGGCATCTGTAGCATTTTAAATCATCCAATGTGCAGCTGTACACACTGCAGATTCCAGCAACTGGGTCATGGTCTGGTCGGGAGCACGGCATTCGCACTGTGTGTCGGAAGTTGGTTGTTGCAAGTAGATTACTACGTCGCTCACTTTGTCCCGTCTATCGTACAAGTACATATAAATGTCTTTGTAATATCCCTATGATAGCATGCAACTAATTATTGGACATTAATTATGTCAGATCCGATTAGATTTCCTCATTGATATAGGAAGGTACTCTGAGAGCTCTCAAGCGACTCAATAAGCAGGGACTACTTCAGTTATATGACCTGATAATAGAAAGCATATACAGGTTGTAAACAGACCCTTTACATAGCCATCAACCAAGCATTCTGTACATCAAACTAAGTAACTTTAAGCAAAAATTATTGCTGGGAATCGAAATCAAAACTTTTTTTTTTTTGGGGTGATATTTCACGTTTTACGGTAGGACTCGATGGAAGGCACTCAAAGCATTGTGCTGATGGATGGATTGAATATTATGGGGGTCGTGGAGGTGTGTAAAGTAAAAATCTTTCATTAAAAACATGTATTTAAAAATACTTGTGAAAAAGGTCTAGAACAAAAAAAATATCGCAAAGACGGGGAGAACAAGTGCCTTTAGGCTATGTTATGGGTCTATTTACACCCTTTATATGTATGAGCATTGCTGCATTAGAGGCCCAGTGGTAAGTGCCTGATTTATGTGTCCTAGGAAAGTGGGTTCGAGCCTATGCAGGCACCTCACTTGGTGTGGTTTATGTCATCACCAGTGTTCTTTATTTCTTTTACTTGTGGTTTGTGCCTAAACCTGGTGTCAGAGTTTTTATGCCGCCCATGGGCCTCTGACATGGCCTTACATGTCGTCGAGAAATATCTCTCAGGCTTGTTTGGTTTGATTTCACTGGCTTGTTTATTGACATTCTGTAATTTATTTCATCACTACTGCTCTCAAAACGATGAAGGAAAACATCATGAGGAAACTGGCATGTCCTATACGCAAAAATTCGAAGACATCATAAAATTCGGTGACATCTACCTCGCTCTAGACCTGGTGGGTTTTGGTTCAATCCCTCTTACAGAGAGGAAGCCTGTGACCCAGCTGATGATGTAAATATTTACCAAAATAAATAGATTAATTTCCTGTATAGACGTATAACGAAGATGTTTTGAACGAAATCTTGGCGTTTCAAGTTCAATTCATCATTTCAACGCTCTGTCAATTTACACAAAGATAAATTCGTTCTCTTATAACTACAAAAAAATAGATGCGTCTTCTGTGTTAAAAGTAATAAAAAATAATTTTAATAGCAGGCGAAGCTGTACTAATCTGTCAATAAAAATAGGATCAAAGAAATTCGCTATTATATAAAGATTTGTCCTTGTTTTGACCGCGACTAAAAAACGCAATTTGTAGGGAAAACTTTAATGTTCATTTTACGAGTCCTTTTGATGTGGTTTTAGGACATCACTATGTGAATTATTACAGTATTTGAAACTAGATTTTTTGCGCCCGACTTCTTCAGGGAATCTGTGGAGTTCAGATAGGCAGTCGCGTCCATGTAAAACACTGGTAATCAGCTGCATCCGGGTAGACTGCTTTCAGTGCTTTCCTCTCAAAATTGTTGGGAAAAGGCTAGGCAGATGATGATGACTTCTTCCGGGCCATAAAAGCCCTAATCCAGGTCATGGTCTATCCGTTAAGGCCGTGAAATCGTAACAGACAGATCGAAACTGCTGCTTTCGTATAATATGATGCTTTTGCTCGCGGCTTCGCTCCAGTTATGCTCGAAATGTACTCACGGGAACGTTTTAAATGTAGCTTATAACACTCGTGGATAACGTCGCTTCCCGTTAGTGAAAGAGTTTTCGAAATCGGATTAGTAGTTCCGAATATCACCCCCTTAATACAAAACATACAAACAAATACCTTTTTAGAATATTAGTATAGATGATTAATCTAATTTAATCCCAATGGTAAATAGGTATATTTGTTCTATTTAAAGGTTGTTATTGAAAAGGCCCGTCATTCATTAATTTATTTTTTTATTCTGATAAAAATACGTAATGGGTATCACGTATTTGTCCTTATACTATTCCTACTATTGTGACTGTTATCTCTTTTATATATTCCCTGATGTTATAGGTAGGTAAGTTTTTTCTCAGTCGTAATTTTTCCAGCAGCCTAACATCCCATGAAAATGTATGACTCATGACTAGGGTTACCATACGGTTGGATTTACCGAACATGTCTGGCTTTTTGGCTTCCTGCCTGAATTTTATCTGCACTTTTCAATTCTCCGGACTTTTTGAATTAGCGAAAAATGAAAAATTTCAAAGCAAAATCTTCACTTTTTTTTTTGTAAAATGACCGGCTCTTTGTCAAGACTTTTCATATTTTGTAACATGGTCACCCTATCTACGGCAACAGATCACGTTTACAATGCGACATAAATCATTTTACACGTCCAGCCCCATGCGGCCTTGATACTCGGTTTTTAATAGAAATTATATTAAACAACATAACATAATAAATAATATCTAAAATAGCCCGTACATACAGTGTGCGTATGTGCCCTGTTTCCTCTCAAGGCGGTTTGTAAGGAAAATATCGTGGATAATTGTTATCATCTCCAGGAAATGAACGTTTGATGTAAATATTATCGGCTTTGTTGATTGATAAGTAGAGTACAAATGATTTGAATCGTCATGTTTCACTTTTGGTATTATTTTTCGACGCAGTTTGGAAGTTTTCACCTTGAAAACTTCTTGGCACGTAAAAATTGTCATAATATATCTTCTAGAAACTATGTAAAACATAATCATTATAATCAGAAGTATTCCAAATAAATTAATTTCATATTACAGAGAATAATGGAGGAAATAGTACGCAGGGAACGTGTACACGATGGAATTGTGTGAGAAATGATATGTGAGCAAAACACACAGTGACAGAGGAGAATGTTGCACCGACCCCAAGTAACATGGGACAAGGGCAGGAAGATGATGACGATATCATCCTCACAGACAACCTCGTTCAGTCATGGTATCAAATTCGCACGCGCGAGGCTGACCGCTCTGGCAGGGTCGCCATATAATGTTGGGATTGAAACGCAAGCTCGAATGAAATGATACTAACTTTATTATGGATAAACATTGATATAGGCTACATCAGTTGAACTATAATAGGTATATGCTTATACACTACCCACCACTGCTGCAAACAGACCTCCATTCTTTTGCGCTTTGTTGCCCTAGTCTCTGTGAACACCTGAAGGTAAGCAGTTGCCTCGCAGTGGCTGAACGAAAATGTATGGGACTGATATGAACTACCAAAAAGCTTACCTAAGTCCTGCTAAAAGGTGTCGTAGAAACACGGTCATGGTTGCAAGCGATTGCCCCTTTGTAATCTTCTGAATGTCATCGAACGAGCTAGTTGTTGGCTATCCAACACTGCTCTCGGTAAACAGTCAGTAGGGTTACAGAAACTACCTACTCCATCATCATCTGCCTAGCCTATTCCCAACTAAATTGGGGTCAACTTCCAGTCTAACTGGACACAACAGAATATCAGTATTTTACATGGAACGACTGCCTAATTGACCTCCAAACCCCAGTTAGTACTGGGTAATACGATACCTATGGCAAGACTGGTTGTCAGTCTTTCAGGCCACATACTACCTGTAACGACTGTTACAGATCTACAAATGACTCCCAGGACCAACGGCTCAACTTGCTTTCCGAGGCACAGAGGAAACTCGGTAGGTATGTAATGCTTGATCACCCATCCACGGACCAACCTACACAACCGCGGCAAGATCGATCCGAGCAGCTTTTATTATTTAGCCACGTGCTCCTTTCTATAAGAACCTAAGTACTATATTATACATCTATGCAATAAAACTATTTTGTAGGTGAAAACTCACAGTTAACTACAAGAATATAAATCGCTCACGTGTTATTTTCAAGGTAAGTTACATATGCTAAATAACAACCTCATTATAATATCTGGAACACGTAAACTAGTACTATAACTAACAATACATATATACTTACCAACAATAGACTAAAGTATTGCTAAGTGGCGAGCTATGGAGCCATTGTGTGGGGTTTGAAGTGAATCTACAAATTACGGAGGAACTGTTTGGGTATTGGTTTTTTTTGTAAAAATGGGCCAAAAATTCCCTTGAAGAATTTTGGGAAGAATATTCGAAAACAATTGAAAATTGGTCTCAGGCCGGGTACCATAAAGGAGTCTGCCCATAGTGCCCACTGCACCGTACCATACTATGACCGTGCTATGAACGTATGGGGTCAGAAAGAAACATGACACGGACTACTATGATCACTAGAACGTATCAACAGTGAAATATACGCGGTTAAAACGGGCTTAGAACGGGCATCATACTTTGTATTGAAAAGTATGAGACTATTTCTACTAGACGGTTTCGTTACCGTGCTAAATAAAGGCTACGTATTACAATACCGAAATTTAAAAGACCGTATTTTAAAATACCTATGGAAGAAATCCCGAAAAATTAAACGCCGAATGATTGTTTGGTCGAAAGTTTTAAATCCCGAAAGTTCATTTGCCCGACAGCTTAAAATCCCGAAGATCCAGATCCCTAAGTTCAAAATCCCGAAACTACATCCCAACGCCTAAAATCTCTAAGACAATGACAAAAAAGGAGCTTAACATAATAGGTATGTATATATATGTGATACCAATAACATATAATTAAAACAAAAGTTTAAATGATAATCATACGTATAATTAGGAAAAAAAAGAATCACGTTATTAAAAAAATATACCTATTTTTTTTTTAATACCCAATTTCGATGTAGTGTCGTAGGTCACAGTTCTAACCTAACCTAACCTATTTGGTCGGAGTAAACTGAAACTGTGTTGTAGTGCAATCTATGAGTAAACGCGGGAACTACGTCGCCGATCTTTAGGATTTAATCCATCGGTATTTCGTCCATTCGGGATTTCGTCCATTCGGGGTTTAATCCTTTCGGACATTT
This sequence comes from Noctua fimbriata, assembly GCA_905163415.1. Classification (NCBI taxonomy): domain Eukaryota; kingdom Metazoa; phylum Arthropoda; class Insecta; order Lepidoptera; family Noctuidae; genus Noctua; species Noctua fimbriata. Next base: position 2,096,529 of record LR990933.1, on the reverse strand, counting down.
TGACATCGGTATTTTATGTTTCGATATAACGGCTATCGGCATTTAAAACTTTCGGTATTTTTTATTTCGTTGTTTTGAACGTCGGTATTTCAGTCATAGTTATTATGAAATTTCAGGATTTTAATACGTACCCTAAATAAAGTATGTCTTCACCTCAGTTCAAAATGATACAGCTTGCTTATGGACAGCTAACTATATTCTGGGACTGTATAGTTGCATATATGTAAGTGTTTCGCAATAATGCCGCCATGTTGTGTTGAGTTGAATTCGAGGCATTGAAGCTTAGTTCAATCACCTAATTTTATCACAACAAAATCACACACTTAAGAATTTTCACTTTTTATATTAGAGGAAATGATTTTATAAGTACGGAATCATTGTAAAGCTGTCTTCTACAAAGCTTTTATAACGAACATAATTATACATAAAAAACCGATGCAATTCTTGACGAGAAATCCCGAGTAGGTAAGCCAGCAGCGTCCTCGCTGCCGAAGACCGATAAAAATGCTGTAGAAAATTTTTCAATTTCCAACTTACCGAGCGAGATTGAAAATTTTCTTCTTGTATATTGGCTGGAAGCCGGATCAGTTTGAAATTGGAATCATATTAAACGTCACCTTTGAGGGGTTCGCGGTTAAATAACATGGGTTGATAGAACTAAGTGAAGGATGATATGGCTAGAAAGGAGGTGACTGTAGCCCCCGTAGCATGACCACCGTAGACACGGATTTCTTTGACGGAAGAATCGACAAAATGACAGATAGTGCAAAGAAATCTGTCATTGTGTCGACACAATCTGTCATTTTGTCGATTCTTCCGTCCAAGAAATCCGTGTCTGCTACGGGGGCTGGGCTCATAACAATTTGAGATGATAGCCGTGGTCGTATGTCACCTAACCTAAAAAACAATATATTCTAACAGTAAAGGATCATAAACTTTAGGTCAAAGTGGCATATGACCAAGGCTATCCGAACATCACTATGATATTATTTTATAGAAATATTTATTAAATACATATAAAGTGTAACGTGTTTTAAGTTAATAGACGATAAATATTGAATGGTCATTTCCTTGTTTCATACTTTTTAGACCGTGATTTCAGTAGTCGGGTTTTGGTTTTTGACTTATTTTTTTATTTAGAAGAAAGAAGAAGTTTAAATTACCGGTGAAAATTTTCTATGTGGGGGGAGTGGGGAACGACGAACTGAATACGTGGACCACAAAGTGGGAGGTGGAAGGGTACACCTTGTATACCGGTCTCCACAATCACAAGGGTATCAGAATCATACCTAGGTAATACCTACGTAACACAACACTTCAAACCTTCAATGATGAAGTATGCAGGTAGGGACATGTTCTCGGTCCGAAGGCTCGCTACCACCAGAATACTAATCTTCATCAATGACAACACGGAAACTGAGAAGGGTCCTCTCGTTTCCTGTTGGCAAACTGTTGAAGGATAGTCCGAAGGTAACGTGGGAACTTTGTAAAGGGACCGTCGGAAAGTGTTGGTGGCTTTTAGGTATTCTGGTCGGATATTGTCTATTGATGCTCGTTCAGAGATGCAACAGGTTGGAAAATCAAATAAGGTTCCAAGGTTTTTTTTAATATTAAATGGGCCTACTCTTGACCTCAATCTGGTCCTGAGAATAGAGATGAGGTCGACGATGGAACGACCTAACCCAAAAGAAGCTTATTAACTCAATAATTAATTAAGTTATTTTGTTGGATGAGAGTAATGGTCGACCAGGGGTATCGGCCTCGACTGACAGCAGAATTAACCTAGGCCACAACATTTACTTCGTGTAATTTACCCATTTCATCACCACTGCTCTGGAAACGGTGAAGGAAACCATGTCCGAGAACCAAAAAAAAAAAACTAAAAAATATGACTCCCTTGCCCCACACTACGCATTTCTACTTTATCGTGGGTGCGATCACAAATACAAACAGTCAGGCCACAACAACTGTCTGTAGACCATACAAGTACATTTGTTCCATGCGGTAATCGAACCCACGACACGCATCGCAGCAGCTAATCGCTCAGCTACTGCGCCAACCGTGCCGTCAAATCTAACATCTTTCCAACCTTTTATTGATTATATTATGATTTTTTATGATTATGGCCCGCTTCCTCTGGCAGAGAGGTCTGTGTCCCAGATGTGGGACACAGTGCACTCTCTTCCCTCACTCTCATAGCACGATTATGGTAATCAATAACCTTTATAGGTACTATTTACTGAGTACGAACACTTTTCACTTTTTTAACGTCTCAAATTTTCTTTAGGACTCACTACCACAAAGAAATCGTACGTGCAGGCTTGTAAACTTATAAATTCAATCCTTGTTCATAATGGCTTGTATCAAGTTGACATGTTTCACGTTGTTATGCATCAGTAATCACTGCAAGGCTACTATGTATTATATCTAGGCATAGGACAAAAGATTAATGTATAATGCTCGACGATTTGTTATCTTTGTGTCGGGGTCGGTGTTCTCATTTACAGAAATTGTACATCTTTTGCTGAATTCAGCGCTAATGTAGCCCGCCAAATTGAAATTAGAGAGTTTTATTGATGACTAGTTTATGCCCCCGGCTTCGCCCATGTAGTGTTCGATAATTGACCCACGGGTTCATACTACCGGGATAAAAAGTATCATATGTGTTAATCCAGGTTATAAGTTATCTGTATGCTAAATTTCATCCAAATCCGTTCAGTAGTTTTTGCGTGAAAGAGTAACAGACATCCATCCATCCATTTATCCATCCTCACTAACTTTCGCATGCTGCAGTCTTTTTTTTGCTTTTCCACGAATATAGGATTGAAAATCTGGAGTACCGGGAATCTAGAATACCAGTTCACCAGAAAAAAATCAGATAGTTGATTATTCTGACACTTAAATACATTCTCTTGTCTCAAATCCCCTGGTATCGCTATATACGCCGGTTGCGACGACTAAGCACTAGACCTTTCTGATAATATTGTTATTTTATCATAATTGAGAAATAAACTTATTAATCTTATTAAACTTAAACCGTACTCTATGGTGTTCTATTTTGGTGTTAAAAAAAGCGTAATATAGGCACATCATCATTCTCTTGGATCAATATGATTAAAGATTATATATAAACAAAACATCTTTTCATAATCATCTAATGCACAAGGCATTGAAAAAATGCTAAAATCTTAGCCCCGTGAAAAGTGGCGTCGAAATGTTGCCAGCAAATTGCAAATTAATACAATTTAAAAAGGTTTAATTAATCGTATAAATAAACGTGTAAACCAAACTAAATGGAATTAAAAAACGTGCATTCCTTTACTCCAATATTTGTATTCAGCTTACGAATTCGAGAAAAATTAAACTTTGGGGAAAATTGCTTTTCATTTATTTTACCTCGTTCGAATGTTTCAGCTAGTTTTGTGGTTGCAGCTTTGCGGTCTACAATTCCAATTTTTAAAATACCTATTTTCATAAATGGTCTCAGTAATAAATAACAGCACGCCTGTAATCTCCGCAGGGTAAGGCAGAGGGAAATGTAACTTATATATAGTACACCCACATTTCTCCAGTTATGTTTGTCTTCTATAACAGGGAGAGGGCCTTTTGCCATCAAACGGGCACAAATCCACTGGGCTGTTACTGAGGAATCTCTGGTAGAAAAACACAATAACACTTTGCCCGGCCTGGGTATCCAACCTAAGACGTCATGCTCAACAGTATTAGAATAGAATAGAATAGAAAGTTTTTATTTCAGACCAGGGTCCATAGGGTTAGTAACAATTTTACTTAAGTTCTAGTGTTAGTAGGTTACAGACACAGATGAAAATATACAAGTTAAAATACAGCATGGAGCCGCATTCACCTTCGCAACATCGGGGAATCCCACCGATCTGCGAACACACCGAGAATACTGTTGGTGCTGCCGCGAACACGAGTCATCAGGGATGCACATCTATTTCTAATAATGGCGGCAAAACCATCAATATTATTATCTGCAAACATCCCTGACGCACTACTACGCCACGGCAGCCGCAGCAGCACTCTCAGTGCATTATTGTATTGAACGCGTAGGTCGCTGTATGTCCGCTGAGTAAAGTTGACCCACAGGCTGCACGTGTAGAAGGACTGGCAATAAGCTTTGAAAAGCGTTACTTTAACTGGCTTCGTACAACGTGCAAACCTGCGAGCCAGCATGTTACAACGGACAGCCACTAGACCAACAAACCATTCCAATTATTAAAATATTTTCTTGAATGGTATCGTAGTAATAAGACATTTCGACAAAATTACATTATAATAGTAAGTATTCGCAATAATAATATCATCGCCTCCCTAGCGTGACATACTTAGCTTATGCCACTACAAATTGATCGTAATAATATAGGGCTGTAATGACCGATAATATCGCTCGTATCTATTATAGTGTAATGGATTTATCACGAGGGAGCAAGCTTGTTTTTATTGTTGTTTTATTTATAACTTTTACTGTTTTTCTTTTATTAATTTTTTACGAACAATGTAAACTGCCCGAACAAAAAGTGTTTTGTTTTCTTCTTTGGCAACTGAGCCGATGTCCACTTCGATTCTGCCAGCGCTATGTGGTGAAAAGGTGAAATTAAAGCGTTCATGCAGAGAATTGTCTGGTTTAGGTTGGTTGGTCAGTTTAAGTTGATCGAAACTGAAATAGGACATTGCGGCTTGAGACTAAATGCCATGTTAAACTACTGTGGTTAACCACTAAATACTCCTTGTGCATTGTACAAGCCTACTACACTGTTAGATACAGGTGTTACATACCTAATAGTTATAATACAACACAAAAAAGGATGAAAATGCTATAAAGGGACTCCAGTCTGGTGACTACATTTTTGAACTTCGCCCTCAGGCTTCTGAATTAAACCAAAAGTATGCAAGTTTTTTCATATGATTTCTTTATGTTTGGTGTGTATGTGTTTGTGATATACCTAAGTATCTAAGTAAATTGAGCAAATGACAATTTATTTCCATCACAGCATACCCACATTATATCGAATACCAATGAAGGCAACTAGCCTTCATTTTTTCGATATAATGTGGGTAATATATTAGTATAATCTGGTTGAACAGTGTTATTATTTATTAACTTGCCAATAATAAGCCCTATGGTATACTGCGATCGACAGCTTAACTGCTTTAGTATCAGTAGACTTAAATCTCTGTTATAAACTATAACTATGTCTTTGTATTGTGACGTTTTAAGTAGAATGTGTCTGCTTATATTATGGTAAATAAATTCTGCTATCTGCAATGATAAATAAATGTCAACTTGTACACACAAAAGCGTTTTGGTGACGGTCCACAAAGTGCGTCGCTAGCAAAGTTACTTATAAAATATTCAACAACCCACGTCAGCATTCAAAAAGAAAACGCTGAAGCTTTCAGCATTCAAGTCGACAAAAGTGTTTTATACCTACCCACTTGTGGAGTCTGCCTTTAAATGAGCCTCGAAACAGGACAATGAAACTGACAGTTCGTGTATAAGGGAAGTGTCATGGCGGCCGCGTTGGCGGGAAAACGTTCCGGTGACGGCGCCATCTTGTATTGTTTTGCATGAAAACATCTTTTAATATTACCTTGTGGAAAATACGAATGTACTGAACTGAATATTGTGGGCACAGCGGGCATTTTTGCATGCTTTTCTAGGACAATGCCTACAGTTCCATTGTTACTTTTGTATTAATAATGTGTTGTTTGGCTGTTTTGGTCTCGGCCAAAACTAAACTGTCTCTTTTCTTCCCACACTTTCATAAGAGTAAGTGAACGTCGTAACGAGTGATGTTTGCTGTATCCATCCACCCACATACAGCCAAGCTTTTGAAGTAATTGGTAATTCTAGAGTCAAATGTGAAGCGAAGTTGTACACTTTCTGCTCAGAATTTCAATGCCAAAATAATACCACCTTTAATGCCTTTGAAATTAAGTTTTGCATAAAACATTAAAGTGCTATGAATTTTCTGGAGTCTGGACTCATTCTTAAAATATTGGCCTACAATGGCGTTAGATCGCAAAAAGTGGAAAGAAGGAAGAGAGGCCTTTGCCCTGCAAAAGGCTCATCATCATCATCATCAATAACCCGCTAATATCTACTTAACACCAAAATTACAAACCTTTAAGCGAAATGTAATATCGTTTAAAGATAGCTTTGCTTCATTTAGTCTCAGTTTACTCGGTAGGTTTACAGTGAAAACAGTGAGCCATTTCCTTAATTGACTGCCCCGACTCAGTAAACAGTCAGACAGCCTTGTTGTTACACTAAAGAGCTTTGGAAGTTCCGACTCCATCATTTAATGTTACTTTGCTTTATTAAATAGTAGCTTTTTATTGTAAGGCAAATAAATACCTATTGCATCTTATTTTCTCGTTGCGCAAATGAAAGTGAAGAAGGGATGGGTCATAGCTTACTTCAAAGGTATATTTCTTTGTGTTTTCTTATGGTAAATCAAGACAACAGTGTATGATATCCGCATTTACGTATTATCTTTAAATTTTACGCATCTCGCAGTTTTTATTTGCTTCAATAGAAAACATTATATGGTTTTCACGTACTAGTAGCAGCTTGCCAACAGTACATGAAATTACATAGACTATGTAAACACGCCTAAAGATACAGAAATGTGGCCTATTCCCAGCGCCACCTGCTGTTAGAATCATGAAACTGTGTAAGTTATTGTTTAACTTGTACCTACTCCATGTTAACCGTCCGCTATTTATGTTGTAACTTACACGTGCTAGTATTTGCTTAGGTATTATTTTCTATGTTAACATGTGAATTGTCGGAAACATTGTTGGAGAATGTATGTTCCCATACTTGGTAATATCGTTAGGCTTAAGTGGGTTTATTTGCAATTTTTTATTTTGTCCGTCCACGTGGTTGGGGATTTCGCATTTTTCTGTGTTATCATTACGAAAATACATCAAGTCGAAGCCGCTGTGGTAGATTCCTAAATAATAAAAACAGTACCTAGATTTTCAAAATAAATAGGTTTAACGAAAATACATTTGTATGTCATACATCAGTCTTATAAGTCGTAAACCGAACCGAAAGACATAATTTTCTTAAAATAAGTCAAGTGGACTATAAACAGATAGTAATATATAGGTAGTAATTTAAAAACATAATAATATCCAGGCAATTGCACAACACGTACTGAATAAAGCTATATAACTATTACTCTTCTATTTGCCTCAGCGGAATCCAGGTTAACGTTGTGGTAATGAGGGGATTATTCGTACATAAAACACGGTACTGCTATACCAACTCCGTATCTGTTCGCTATAAAATGTTGATTGTGATTTAACCCTGATTTATTGCAACATAACATAACTTCACGCCGAAACATTAGGCAGAGTTCTAACTAATAAACTACTGCCACATTTCGCCAGTTATGTTCAAGTCCTATGCCAATCCTATTACCATCAACCAAGCAGAATTCCAGACTCCAGACTGCCACCAAGAAAATCCTGTAACACTTTCCCCGACCCGAGAATCGTACCCAGGACCGCATACTCAGCAGTAGCGAACGCTACCACTAGATCATCTTAAATTAACATTAGACTAAAATTAACTTTTATTTAATACTATAGGGTTTGATCTAACCTTTTCTACTAACGTCATAGAAAGCCGTTTGGTAGGTAGATAACGATTTTGTTGTACGTCATAAGTGACATGACGTATACTAAGTATATTGTTAGATATTATTAATGTCGTGTGGGAGTTAATAGTAAAGTTTATCCGGTTTAATAGAGACGGTGAACTCGTGCGAGTTTCTTGCAATGGAAATAAAAATAATGTAACCTGTATCTTTCTATTTCTTGCCGCTAAGCAGCAGACGGGACAAGTGCAAGAAGATGATGATGATGCACAGCTATGGTCGACCTCTTAAAACCCTGAGTAATAAAGTTGAAAAGTGCTCCGTCAGTGAATGCGGTAGTACATCACATTAGGTGTACAGTAAGGAGCAATGAAATGTACAAGTACCTACACTTAGCAAAATTCAAAAGCTATTTTCTCTTACTGTATTGATTACACCGTTTTACGTTTACACGAACATAATATTTTGGAAGCCATACTATTACGAAATAGGTTTTAAATTCTTATCTCAAAGTAGAACCCGTTATTTCACGAGAAAATCGCTTAAAATTTTACCAAGTGTTTACATTTCATTGCTCGTTGGTGACGGTAGTTTCTAAAAGCGGCCATTTTTAAGCTCATTTAATATATGTTTGTGTTATTTCAGTAACATTAGCCGCCGTTTCAGTTCAGCTACCAGTATTTTACTGAATTCATTACTAAATGGCGTAATCAAGGTAATTAGTTGCATAGGAGGTGTGGGGTGGGCTTTATGCCGAAATTCATTGCGTAATTTATTTCTACATTTTATTTCCCTAACGGCAAAAGCAGGAAAAAGCTTTATCAATCTCACAGTGGTGGTTTTGACGTCATACGAAAGAGAGATATGTCATTATACCAATGTGCCTCATTATAATTTAAAGTTCACTTATATCTAAGTTCACCATTTATCTGGTGGCCTACCATGACGTCTTAAAGCAGGAGTAATTCCAGTGTGGGAAAGAGATGGTGCTACACGACCTGTATAGCCCTGTCTCTTTCCCACACTGGAATTACTCCTGCTTTAAGAAGTCATAGTAACCCCCCAGGATTTTTCTGCACATGCGTCGAGCCTTTGTTATTTGTCCGAACTGATCGACTGCGAGCGTTGTTTTGGCAAATAAAATAAGGTTAAATGTACGGCCTTTTCTGCACTGGTGGTCCTTTTGTTCGGACTTTTCAATTACCAAAATGGTTACCCTACTTAGACCTGAACTTAGACGGTGACTTTTTTCCAGTTCACAAATCTGGTTATGAAGATACAGTAAGATGATTTGCTTACGTCTGTAAACATGGTGTTACGTCAATATATTGCTGTTATTGCTTTAATTGACGTAAATAATACGTGAACCGTTTTATCTGAGGAGCTAATCCTACGATGCGACTGACTTCGTGACATTTTCGACAAAAAGTTGGGTCATCTCTCTCGACATTTATATTAAAAGAATATCTCTTAGACTCTGCTTTTCATCCTTTTTGTAATAATTATTTTATTTCATACTGCAGAGCATGATATTCTTCCCATATCTGTATAAGAAGGTGGTTTGGCTTTATAGAGAAATCATGAGCATTTATCACCACGCTTATTTACGGTGAATTGGAAATTTTAGGTAATCGTGGAAAATCTTGAACTCCTCAAACAATTGAACAGGAAAAAAATGCCGTGTAACAGACTGAAGCTACTTTTCCCATGAATTTAATTACACAAACAAATCAGCGACCAAATTGAAACATTTCGCTTGTTTCAATTTGGTTCCCATTATCCTTGTATAATGTGGTCTTTTCATGTTTCTCATAGTCTTTGATGTTGACTGTTGTTTAGCTGAATTACATCTCTCTAATTATTTTTGCTTTCCTTTATGTACATGTGACGCATGTTGTTTTTACTGTTTTGTGATTTTGCGGACAAACAAACATGAATATTTTGCCTTTGTATTGAGATTTTTGTTAGATGTGGTAAACCAGTGTAACTGTTTTCTAAATAAATATGTATCTTGGGTATCTCAAGCGAGTCGCTTGTTGTCACAGCGACTGCGGAGAAAACAAATGAAATAAATTGCTAAAGGCATGCCACGACTCGTGGCGACACGCGACGGTACTCACGCGAAGGAAAAAAGTGCTGCGAGCGTTTGGCGCTAGACGTATAATCTGAGGTCGTGAACGAGGCGTCGGCATGTCAAAGATAGGTAGCTACGATTATTAAGGCTAAGGATAATTTAGCTAAACTAGAAGAAAATATCACCACAGCTAAAAGTAGACAAGGCAAAAAAGGACAAGAAGTACTTATCTACCTTTGAGTGACAAGGAATTTAATCACTCCTCTACATAATGGTCAGATTGCTTGCCTAGGAACGTTGTTTGTGGTCAACCAAAGCTTATCTTCACGAGATTATGCCGCGATTTCCTCTAATATTTGAGTAGGTGGCCGACTCACGGCTCGTCGACCATTTCTATGGGCCGTACCGCACCTCACAGTCACTCGTAATCCCTCAGGGCCCCAGACTTAAGCCGTGAGCACACACTCGGTATCGTCTGCTTGAATGAAACACGTAAATCGCTGTAAGACACGTTTCCTACCTTGAATATTAAAGCTGCGATGGTTTACCACAATTTTTTAGAAGAAAAACCTACGCAACATGTTTTTTTTTTATGGTAGTAATGACAGTTAGCATGCCAGCAACCATCAAAGCATATCTTACAGGAAAACAAAGCAAGCTTCCAACAAAAACAAATGACCCATCATCCAATATAGTCTTCCCAACTATATTGGGTTCGGCTTCCAGTCTACCTTTGAATGATAAGCTGAACACCATTATGCAAAAGCAAATGAACACAGCTGATCGAAATCAAACCTTAACACAATCAATAGTCTTTGAAGTACAGTAAAATCTCTTTATTCGCGGGGTATATGTTCCATAAATATGCCGCGAATACAGAAACCGTGAATACAGAATGGTAATTTATATGGGTTTATAGGGGATACGTTCCTAGGTGCCAAAATAAAAAACACAAATATATAAGAAAATCAATTTTATTGATGTTATTGAACATTTTGATTAATCATTATCCTCAGGCTTAGGCAATGGTTTGAAGAATTTTGTTATTTTCTCTTGCTTGGCAGTTTTTAATAGCAATAAAATAGGCAAAGCGGCTTTTACCAAAGAACGGAACAGCAACATTTAAAAATATACTTTATTCCTTCAGAAATAAGGTTGCTTTCTTCTGTTTGTTTACATTTTCAAAAACGCCGACCGCGGTGTTTGCGGCAAATGCGACAATGGCGGCTTAGGTCAAAGTGCTCGGCGGTACCATTTGACGGCACTTGCAAAAGATATTGCGTTAAACACCTATTGGAATTTTGTATGAAATTTTAGATCCGCGAATAAAGAAATTTTTTGCCGCGAATAAAGAAATTGGGTTGCATTTTTTTAATCCGCGAATGGTGAAAACGCGAATGACGGAAGCGCGAATAGGGAGCTTTTACTGTAATTACAAAAGAAATATACAGGTTGTAAGTGTAACAGTATTTTTATGAGCAATACCTCTTAGGTATCTCCTCCTCTTAGGTGATGATGATGACCTCTTAAGTGATGGATTTAGACCGTCAAGCTGGACAACAATCTCTAAGGAACAACACAAAAACAAATATTTGACTTCCCATACAAAATATCGCATTGGCTGACGCAATTAGTAGATATGAAAGGTTAGTTTTTTTTCGACCAATGATGCTTTGGGAAAGTTGTCTAGTTCGATGATCTAAATCACCACCTAAGAGGTATTGCGCTTATTTTACAACGTATAATGTATTATATTTTACCCTTACCTACCTACATACGTCAGGGGGTCTAACAAGCGTATAATACGGGGTCCATCTGAGCTATAAATAATATGATTTTGCCTCAACCACGCCGCATTAACGAAGATCATGGGTCACTTCACATTTAGTTTATTTATTCACGATAGAACGCGTATGGGTCACAGGACTTATGCGTTGTGGTTCGACGTCATAATTATTCTTCATTTATTTTATGTAACGTAAGCTGAGTGTGAATTTTTATTTTGTTTCTAGTCTTTGATCTGAAACACAGGTTTAAATAAACCTAGATCGGGCAGGTCGCTGACATCTGAATTGGACTATTATAACTTGCAACTGTTAAATATAGTTTACTTATAAGTACTAATTATTGTTGTATGAGAAATAATACTACTGCGCCTAAATGTACACTTTTTGTAATACTTTTTAAATAAATTTATCTAAAAAAAAAAAAAATATTCTAAAAAAAAAATCTATTAGAGGCGTATTTTTTAAGTTAAAACTTGGTATTGCGGAAATATTAGTAGGTTGCTAATTGTGCTACAATTGGAGTGACCGCCTCATTGGCCGAGTGGTCGCAAGTGTGACTGCTGAGCAAGAGGTCTTGGGTTCGATTCCCGGGTCGGGCAAAGTGTTATTGTGTTTTTCTATCTGGAATTTCTCTAGTCTGGATTTGTGCCTGGTAGATTGCAATAGGTGTGATGTTATTTCAGAAAGGTGTTTTAAGTCTCGTTGTACAAAAGAGTGTGTTTTTCCGTTTGTGTATTTAATTTATTTGGTATGTTCAAAGGTTGATATGCAATTATGACAACTTCACATTTCCCCATATTTATATCCAGTTAATATAAATTCCACGTACTTTCAAAATAATGTTCGTATCGATAATTTTAAACATTACCAGTTCACATGAAATGCCTATTGTAAAATTATTATATTGCAACAATTGATAAAAATACGTAACGAACTTTTAACAAGCACTGGATCTCAGAATTCTGGAAATAATTTAGACTGCGCTTCTCATACTTGAGAAAAGTCTAGATTGATGGAATACCATAGACACACATACATACTTAACCTACTAATTACTAAAATAACTTTAACGTGTGCGTAGTATGATGTAAATTGTAAATATAAGTTGGTTATAAATAATATTATAAATGCGAAAGGATCTCCGTCTGTCTATAGGTCTATCTGAAAAAGATTCGAGCGTAAAAGCTTGCACAGACTTGATGAAATTTGGTATACGGACAGACCATGATCCAAGTTAGGACATGATATACTTCCTACCCCGGTACTTCGTTCGGGATAATTCTCCTCCTCTACGTGGGCGAAGCCGCGGGTATTAGTTAGTGTTTCTTCTCTGTTGTCTTTTACTCTCAAACACAAACGGTATAAGTAAATAAACAAGAATAAAGTGCTCATCAGACGAAATAAACGCAGCGAGACAGTGAAAAATATAAGCACTAACATTTGCAAGTCTACGTTTACAGATATTTACATTTCAAATACAGTGTTTCTGCTTACCTAAGGGGGCTATACAACATTATTTTTAGTATATGCGAAACCTGAATATAGTTTGTTCAGAATAAGTAACTAAATCCATTCCAATAATTTTTAAACCATGTTATATTTTTTCTCAAAAATATTTAAAAAAGTTAAAAGTTGGACACCAAGCGACTTTAAGTACTTATCGCAATAATTTAGATACCTACTGCCAAATTATTATTATCAATGAGCTCAAGACGAGGCTGGAGGCGCGCGCTGCGTGGAGACCACGATTTTGTGCGGACAACTAGGTAACAGAACAAGCTTATAACTTTGTGATTTTTCATGATACAGTTTTGAAATTTTGTACATAGATTCTTTACATAAAAATACTAGACACGTGTATCAGGTTTCGCATATACTAAAACTAATGTTGTATACACCTGTTCGGGTGGTCAGATTCTATTCGGCAGTAATTGTTGAAAGCGAACCCGAAGCAGTTACTAGTACTACAGATACTACTTACCTTTAATTCGGTTCTTACCGATCTGCAATCTCAGTTCAGCATCTGCCCTCGTTAGATGGTGTTCTGCAAAATTCGGGACCTAAGAACTACCTTTTCCCGAACATGTGCAACGACAATCTATAATAAAGGGTGTAAAAAGACCCTTAACGAAGCCGAAAGGCACTTGTTCTCCCCGTCACTGCGATCATTTTTTTGTTCTGGACCATACCTGGGAACCTTCTAGTTACGGAGATATTTGAGATCAAAGTTCCAAGTTTTTAATGTTATAAATTGACTTTAATTACCTCAATGACCTGATTACTAATCAAGATATCCATCAGCAAAATGTTTTGAGTGGGTTACATTGAGTTTTACCGTAAGTCGTGATTTTTCACCCCAAAAAAAAGACGTTTCCCAGCAATAATTTTTGCGTAGGGTTACTTAGTTTGATGTACAGAATGCTTGGTTGACGGCTTCGTGAAGGGTCCGCTTACACCTTGGCTTTCCCGAAACATGCCGAAGCGTCTCTAACTTGTAAAAAAACTGGCCAAGTGCGAGTCGAACTCGCGCATGAAGGGTTCCGCATCGTAGTAGGGGAACCCCCTTTAATTTTTAATTTATATGTTATTGTAACAGCAACAGCAATACACATTCTGTGAAAATTTCAACTGTCTACCTATTACGGATCATGAGATACAGCCCGCTATCAGATAGTCGGACGGACGGATGGACGGGACAGCGAAGGATTAGTAATGGGGTCTCGTTGGTTACCCTTGTTACGGTACCCTACTACAGTTAGATGTCTGTCATTTTAAAACATTTTAGTTTGTTGCATTGAATATTTGTTTACCTAGCTATATACAAGTGTATATAGCATGTGTTTTGTCCGTCACCATGCGTTGTGTATTACATGTTTTTCCTTCCGTGTAATCGAATTCAGTTTCAAATAGAATTGATGTTTATAGATACCCAGGTATATCTGTATTATCCTGTTATTCATCCTGATATTGAATTAATAATTGAATGCCCATATAGCCATATCATGACAACCGATTACCACAAGAAGATTGGTATGAATATATATGTATTAAAGGTTCCGAATATATAACATCCTAGGTTGTTCGGAGTGGAGAGAAGACGTGTGGGAGTCGACCGATGACATTGGTTGAAATCAACATCACATCTCTCGTCTCTTAGCTGTGTGTGCTTACTCCAATTTTGTGTCCGCAAAGCTCCGCTCATCATCACTCTGGTGGAGTCCGGTCCGTAGCCATTCGTCTGTATTGTGATCGGTAAACGGTTCACAAACATAATTTGTTACTAGAAAGTTCACAAACCCTGATTGTTTATTCAACATCTGATTCAAGATGTTTGATCTAGAATATTTGTATGGGATTCCGCTTTTGTTATCGTTTTGGTAAATAAAACATTGATTCAACAAAGCTTTGACATCTTTGCCACGATCGTTACTTTTGGGGCTACTGTATATTTCAAGTAAAGTAAACATCCAAGTAACATACCTTAGTAACATCTCGCTTGTATTTGCTAATGGGATAGGCAGAGTCTTATGATATTTGCGTCTTATGATGATGCTCTTTTGCCCGTTTTCGCTAATATTAAAAGCATAGGTACTGAAGGTTTTCAACATACAGGCTACGCTTGGCCGAGCATTGAAATCAAAGTGCTACCTAACGCAGACATGCGTCCTAATATTTCTACCTATGTTTCTGCTGAAAAAAAGTATAAGAATACTAAAATCATACATTAAATTAATAAAGCACGGAGCTATCTATGCATTCGTTGAAAAAACAGGAAACAAATTATTATTTTTAAACTGTCTGAAGCTAAGCGTGTATGATTACATATATAACATCCGTGGATGTACTGGATTTATTTATATGAGTAGACTAGGCATATAAAACAGTTAAAATGATATTTGTCTATAAACTGTGTATTATTTTCTTTGTAAATAGGTATGTGTACTGTTTTCCCGAGCTTTGCTGAAGAAAGCGTTGATTGAAATAAACAAGAGGCAAGTCTTTGTTTTGTCCCTGCGGCAAATAAATATACTTTCTTTCTTTCTTTTCTTTTCTTCGGAAAGACTTCATATTTTGCAACAAACTGTTTTTGCTAATCAAGCTTGTTGCATCTAAAATGATTAAATTACAATAAATTGGAGATTTGAATGGATCAGCAATGTGAAACTTGATGAGGAGAGCATGACGATTAGAATACCTTTATGATATGGACGATATTATTTTTAACCTGCCTCATTGGTCTAGTGGTCGCAAGTGTGATTGCTGAGCAAGAGGCCTTTGGTTCGATTCCCAGGTCGGGCAAAGTGTTATTGGGTTTTTCTATCAGGAATTTCTCAGCAGCAGCCACGGAGTCTGCATTTATGCCCGGTTGCGAAATCTGGGTGTACTAATATGTAAACCTCTGCCTTACCCTTCGCCCTTCGGGGGACTACAGGCGTGATGATATGATATTATTTTTATTAAGATCCCATAGTAAAGACGAGTTATTTTCAGTCTTTATCTTTGAATAACTGGTAAAAAATAACTTAAAAATTATTGGAACTAGTGTTATGCTGACTATATTGCTAACACTTATTTTTATTGTTATAAGTACCTTGATATTCCATCTAATGGATGGTCTAAACACCTGCTTACAATGGCAATGTCGCTGTGCTGCCGACCATGACCAATGACAGTCACATGATATGAGACTGATGACATTTTTAACAAATATACAGCAGTGCTATGGATGTGGAGGTCAGATAGGCAGACGCTCCATGTAAAATACTGGCGACACCGACCATAACATAGTTTGAGAAAAGGCTAGGTAGTGATATCTAACGATGGTACTTAGGTATCAATAGATTTACCAGACCCCTTTTTCAAATTTCAGTAATTTAGTTTGACCAAAATTTGAACCCATTTGTGATGACCCACCATTCCGCACTGGTCCGGCGTGGTGGGTAACAGCCCACTCCCTGTAACGGTAAGGAGTCCTGTGTCCCAGCAGTGGGAACATTAAAGGCTAGTTGATTATACTTACGCCTACTCCATAAAGGACCAAATCAACCATTATGGGCCCCGGAAACGTACAGGGACATCGCGACAGGCCTAGGCGAAGATGGTGGGACGAACTTAAAGTCTACAGACCATGACTGGGGTGTAGCACGTAGGTAGGATAAGTTTTATCCCAGCAGTTTTAACTTTTGACCTTCAAGCGAGCGAAGCCGTGGGCTTTTAATAAATAAAATAATATGGATGCGTGCTTTCCCAAAGAGCCGTACTTACTACTAATCAATAGACTGAACTCAGTTTATTTCGGCAACACTCATGAAGTGATTGACGCGATAACTGATTGATATCAGTAGCTCTGTTTACACGTATACCTACCCACTGATTATGTAGTGTAAAATCAAAATACAGAATGTAACCGTTATGCTGGTACTAGATAGTTTACTTTTATCTTTCAATTTTGTAGAGGCAACCAAATTCACTCGTGTTCATTAATAGACAAGTGAATCATTTAATGCCGACCATACGCTTGCTAATAGAAATCTACAAAATACAAATAAATAAAATTGAAGGGTCTGTTTGTAATTTCAAAATAACAGATTTTCACTGAATGCATGAAAGTAATATAAGTTTTCATTTTTTTTTTTGTCTTTCTGTCCGCTGTTCCGCCTAATCTCTGAAACGACCGATTTTGACAGGACTTTTACTAGCTGATTTTATAAGGAGTAACTTAGGCTACCTTTATTTTAGAAAAAAAAGTCTATTAATTACACAAATATTACCTATATTTTAATAAATTCAACGTGGGCGAATTCGCGGGTAACAGCTAGTTATATACTGTCTTCTTCTTCGTCGTGGCCATGATTTAGAAAATTATTTAAGTTAAATATTAGCTTGACGAGAACTCTGCCACATCGCCAGCAGCAGTAGTAGTTCCAGTTAGTTTTTTGTGGAATTAAAAATGAAAATTACATTTACAGCCATAGATTTCCGCAAAGTAAAGCCGGATTCCATCATTTATACCCTTCCTTTCGACACCTTAGTAAATCAATTAGGTTGAACCGTGTAATATTGACTGTAGTCGTTGAATAAAGAATAAATAAGTCAATTAGCGCTTGAAAGTGAGAGGCCAATGTATTTATAGCTACTTGTTCAGGATAAGTGGTTACAAATTGATTGAAATAAAACAACAGACAAAGTCTTAAGTTGAGTTTGAGGGTTCCATTGTAGCACAGAACCAATATAATTTATTTTACGTACGCACGACGGCCAATCAAGCTATACAAAACCAGTTTATGCGGATCTGTCATTGTATAGAAAATCTACTTAAAGCGAGGCCAAGTTGTACTGGAAATGTACAGCTTCATGTGCCGCCGTGTGTACCTAACCAGCACCTACCAACAGCTTTTTAGCAATATAATAAGAATTTCTTATTTATTGACAGTGTCGCAATGCCTCGGAAAGCACGTTAAGCCGTTGGTCCCGACTGTCATTTGTAGAACTTTGACAGTCGTTACAGATAGTCAGTGGCCCGAAAATCTGACAATCAGTCTTACCAAGGGGTATCGTTATCCAGTACTAACTGGGTTGTGTAGGTACATTGTGTAGGCAGTCACTCCTTGTAAAATATTACCATAAAATAGTCAGAAAAAAATCACGTGTATTCTTTCGTGTGACAAATTAAAGGAAATGTGTGACGTCACTACATAGTATAAAAGAAAGTCGCTTTCTCTGTCCCTATGTCCCTTTGTATGCTTAAATCTTTGAAACTACGCAACGGATTTTGATGCGGTTTTTTTTAATAGATAGAGTGATTCAAGAGGAAGGTTTATATGTATATATTGCACCTGTGCGAAGCCGGGGCGGGTCGCTAGTATATAATATTTTTTTTTACCAATATCGGTTTGATTTTAATTGTGAGAGGACGTAAACCCCCAGCAAGCGAATTTGTGTCAAAAATATCCTAAAACAAAGAAAGAAAGAAAGAAAATATATTTAACAATTTTTTTTACTAAACTATGTGTGACTATGGTTGTAACTAAGGTTTTAGGTCTCTTATTTTTTCAATTTATAAAATACACGCGATGCTGGAAGGGGGGAGGAAGGGTGGCCTTAAGCCTCACGCCGTATCAACAAGGGGGAGACAGGGGTATAAAAGTGGCCTAAAAAACCTCACGTAGTTAAAGGATGGCCCCTTTTTTTTTATGTTGGGAAATCATCAAATGACCCCCCCCGCTCTGGGCGGAGCAGAAGGGAGTGTCAGACTTGTACTGACTAAAACCCATCCATGTTCCTTCTTTGCCCTTTGTGTTCCAGGGCCGCGGTATCTCTTTCGAACAGTCCCGCAGCCCTGGCAGGCATCGGCCCGTGCGGACCCCTACGTGGTTGCTGACATCTCTTTGAGGCGCGCGTGGAACACGAACGCGCCGTCGACACGGCCTGTCGTCATAAGACGGCCGGACGGCGAGCTAGCCCAAAACTCGCCGTCCACAGGCCCGCGCCTACGGTGGCCGGGGGCCACCACGTGACCCCCGACACCCAGGGCGTCTCCCGCGGCGGCTGGGACGTGAGGCTCTTTCCCTCTCACGTTCCGCCACCTCCTTCACTAGCATGACTGCTTCGCAGAAGGAGGTGACGGCTTCCCATTCCCTCTCGCTCCGGACCATAGCTTGAACCAGGGCCGGGTGCAAAGGATGGCCCCTAAGGGCAGGAGAAAGATGATTATGAAACAGTTATTTCAATGAGCTCTAACCATGAGTCCGCGGCCACAAATAACACACATTGGTCACACGGTAAACCACTTATGACTAAACGTATTATCAACCGCTTATCAGTCGTTATCTACTTAACAATATTATTTGTGTTGAACCAGTTTGTTTATTTTATTTCATTTTAGCTATAACTGTACGTTTCCGTGTCAACAATGGAAATATTTGGATTTGTTTACATTGTTTTTAGGTGTATTTCTGTAGCAAGCATTGCTTTATCAACTGGCTACTATTCTCCAATCGCACGCCTTTCAACTAGATTCTTGGTAACTCTCATCCGCAGCTTTTTCCAGGCGCCCTGCGGCGGTTGTCGTTCCTCCTAGGCTGACACCATTAAGCACAGGCCACATTATTTTGTTAAGAAATATTTAAAAATGTAATTAGTATGTAGGAAAATAAATAAAGGAAAATAATAAATATATTTACTTCTATAACTTCAATAAACATTACATCAATGTGTTCTCAACTCCTGAACTAGGACAGCCTGTATGACAGGGGTTGAGGTAAATATACTTTGGTCACCTTTGGTTCACACCGCGAACTACCGAAAGAGCCAAAACGAAGTATGAAAAGAGGCCCACCGGCTCGCTCGCTCGCTAGCTGGCGGTGTGGCCAGCGCTTTATACTAGCTTCTACCAGCGATGCAGGGAAGACACCCTTTGGAACTCCATAATATTATGAAGCTTTCCATCAGTGAAATCGTATGAGGAGATTACCTACCCCCTACAACTACTCTTATAATGCTATGCTTTACTTCTTTATAATGTTAGATTAATTAATATTAATTTGCTTAGTTGACACTTTCAGTGACCCAAAGGTTGGCTTTTACCTTGCCCAGAGTCTAAGTGTTGCCATCCAACGTGGCAGCACCGCCAGTGTCTCGGTTGATAGCGTTGAAGAGTTTTATGACGCCATTTTAGTTTATTTAGGTTATTTTAAATTATAAATTGAATGTATGTTTACAAAATATATTAATTTAGTATGGTTGTTTGCCGTCTCGCAGTCTCCATTCTAGAACACGTTTACCTCTATGGTCACTAGTTCTACGGCTAATATGGCCTGCCCATTGTAACTTCAGCTTATAACTTAGCCTACATAAACTTATTAGATTATGTTGGCTACGTTAACTTACCACAGTACCTCAGGGTTCCCCAAAGACTAATTCAACAAAGGGTCAAGTGGAACAGCGATTGATTCTTAGTTAAATAAGTAAGTAGGTACTAAGTGCTCATCAAATCCTGCTGAAAATCTCCCACCTGGGCATGGACTTAGCCTGGAAGTCTTTAAACTTTAAACAGACCCTAACTCACGCCAAAGCAACGTAAACCCGTTCAGGGAGATTCATAGATGACTTCACCTTGGAGTGTAAATGTGGTGTTGTGCTGGTCCACAAACAACGAAACACAACACTTCGTGTCCTTTATGACCTTTTTATTGTTCGTTACAGGAACTGATGGATACTACTGAAGACGCCACACTCGTAACCAAATTCTGCGATGACTCATTTTGATTATCGACACGTTCAGAAGAAGTGGTCTAAAAATCTCCCAATAGACCACCTGACTACAGATGATTAGATCATGAAGGAAAAAACACAGCATATTTTGCAAGACATTTAACGATTCCGAATAAATATTTATTGGCATTGGGAATAGTTCTTCGAACTCAAATATTTATCTGTTTCGTGGCGCTTACAAAACGGAGAATAGCATTAGTAATAGACAAACTTATAATTTGCAGAGATGTACCTATACTACACTCGCATTTCATCAGTTATCTTTAAGTCCATGTAATAGGGGCGAACCTATTGCCATCAACGGGACACGACTTCATCTTCCCAGCTGCTACTGAGAACTTCCAGATGAAAATCCACTTATTCCTATGTAATATTCACACACCGATAGTTTCTCTAAGTATATTTTTATCTCGACTAGAATAAAATAAACATCGCGATTTGATGATTTTCACCAGATCAGGAAATACTCGCTGTGGAGTTGTTTTTGGACAATGGGTAGGTGTTTTGTAAGAATTAGTAAATAAAAACTTCTGCTGAAGATTGTCTTGTGGTCGCGCTGCTCCGAATTCCATTGTCCGACTTTGATTGGATTTCTTAGTGGCACCTTATCAACTGGCAGTCCATATGCGTGGCCGCTATACGCTCGAAAAACTATTCCATGGGATTTCCAGTAAAATGTGGATGTAGGAACTACAGGTACACCTCCTGCCAACAACAACCCTTCAAAGAAAAACAGGCATGGTAACAAGTAGTAAAGAAAATATAACCATTAACTCTTTGCTTAGGTACCGAAATAATTGTCCTTTCTTTTGCAACCTAAGAAAACTAATCAATAGTTCTTCTACTCTCGTTAATTAATAGTGAAGGTGGAAGGTTTCATGTAGCTCAAGGTACACTAAAGAAACTTTAATTAGAAAAGGTCTCAAATGTCAAATTGAGAAAGGAGGTAGTGTAGGTACCTGACTGGGTACAAATTGAAAACTGGAGAAATTGAAAGACTGCTCGATCGGAAAGTTTTCTAATTAATCAATTGCAATTGCAGTTGGGAACTGTTCTAGCCTTGATTTTCTTTCTTTATTTAAGGTTCGGTCAGACCGGTTCGGACAGATTGCGGACCGGCTGTGGACATCACATCAAACAGTGCCAAATATTTCAGTCCTCTTCGAGTCCCATGTCCGTTGGCGTGTCCCAAACCTTTAGGTAAGCCCTGTGGTAATGGTCCCGACTTATACATGGTGGCAAGGACATAGGCGTACAAACGGTTATTTAAAAAAAAAACAGCTGTTCGATACATTTTGACCGTGTAAATAATGCACTTTTGTAGCAAACAGCAGATTTTGTTTATAACCGATGAACAGTTTCTATGGGGGGTTTGATACGATGTACTGAACATGCTAACCTATGGTGTCGATGTCTCTGCCACCCTGTATAAGTCGGGACCATTTGTATGTGGCAGGTCGTGTGTTCGAAGTCGAACCCAAGCTACCTACATTACTTTGTGTATTTTTGTTTTCACCCCTGCTTTCTTAAAAATATGAAGGGAAACGTTGAAACGAAACCGGTGAGTCTGCTTAGTCTAAATACCAAAGACATCTGACATCCGCCAACACGCTCCAAGGGCTCAGGACGCCAGGGCTCCTGTGGCCAAGCAGTGAGAATGTTATAGACTGATTAAGAGGGGTTTGCTTTAGATTGCAAATAATAGTGGATCATTGGAATTACCTACGTGCTTCGCCTATCTGACTAAGTAGACCAAAGGCTGATGATGCACTATTTCAACCTGAGCGATTGGAATCTGAAACATCGTAAGAAGTAATTGAATCAGGATTTTATGTAGTGTCGTTAACTAGTATCTAGATAGGAAGTAACGATATGATCTCTGTAAGATGTTATCACAAAATTCCATCCGCCTAAACAAATCAGACGTTTTATCCCAAGATACCCAACCAGTTTGAACCGGGTTTCCAAGCATTTTCAAGCCTGATTAAAATTTAAAATGTATAGAAATCGGGAGCAAACGACCCTCGTAAAGTTCCACTGGTACCAGCTTTAAGCTAAACCTAGGCGCTGGGACTTCGGGAACAAAGGTTATCTACATAAGTACTTATGAGTGACGGAGGATTGAAAGGGTAGTTTTCTGTCCAAAATGGACCGTCGTTGTCATATGGACTTCTCTGCGCCTAGGTTCCGAAAGATTCTCATTATAAAACGTTTTTTTCGGCACCTAAGATCACTCATGAGATGATTTTATTCGGAACTTAATTTCAGAGGGCGGAACAGAAGTCTGAAATCACAAATCCACCTTCAGCAACCGTGGTGATTAATGCTCGCATCTTTTCTGTATGAGAAGAGGCCTTTGCCCAGCAGTGGGATATTATTTTCCCACATGGTGTTTGAAGTTAGGGTGATGTTTGTACCTTTTTAGTAAGAGATTGAGTAAATAATTACTAGACGTGTTTTGAACTTTGATTTGTTTCATTTGATATTAATTCAATTTTAAAATACTAATACCAATTTTAAAATTACAATATTATGATATTGATAACAGAAGGATAAATATCGAATGTTGTTCTATAAAAAGTAGCCCATTGTTGCGAATGTATCTTTAGTTATTGACAATCGATTGGTACCTACCGATCAGCCGTAAAAATAAATGGCACACATTATGATGTAAATAACGAAGTAATATGCATTGGTAACGCTCAAATCAATTGTTTCTACCATTACGAATTTCTCGGTAACAGGAATGTTTGTATTTCAGCCCAATCAGTTCTAAAATTAGATACTTCTTCATAAAATAATCTACTCTGTGGTTAAAATAGTTTATGGTATGCATGCGCTGTTTTTTATTTTAGATTAAAAACTCAACATCGATTTGCTAGCTGTCAAAATTTTGACAGATCGATTAGTGTTTCTCAACCTTTTGTTTCAATCATTACAACTATTTGTTTTTCTTGAAATACACAGTTTTTGTTTACGCTAAAAGCCGTGCCTCACCTAAACACACGGTAGACTAAATAGAGAACTGTTTAGACAAAGAAATCCTTCAGTTTCAATGGAATTTTAAGTGTAAATCAGGCAGAGAGGCACTCGTAAAAAGACACCATTACTTCTGTGCTGCTGTGCAATAAAAAAAACTAACGATCCACAGTCCGATCGCAACTATACATCAACAAACAGACAGACAAACAAACCGGGTATGGATTGAACCTATTAACAGCGCATTGAATTGTCAAAACGTGACAGCTTAAAAGATTATCGAAATACTAACCTTTAAAAGTGTAGATGCGCTGTTCCGGGGGTCACGACACACACAATAACAACTGTCCACGTCGCGATTGAGATAGGAATGGTGTTTATTTGATTTAGGTGAGGTTTTTTGTGTTATCACGCGGCCGCGGTGTCGCGCAGTCGCGAAGTGAGACGCTGCCGCGGCGGAGCGCTGTCGCGGACTGTCGAGCGCCGCCGACCGAAGTGCGGCTGGATGGGTCGGCAGGCCGCGACACCGCGCATGCGCGCCGTCAAGGTCATGCGCGAGAATACCGCTTGTGTACTCCCGGTGTTTACACACCGACTGTGACCACTACTAATATAAACGCAGCCACCATTGCGCATAAAGTCCCCGCGATGTTTGAATTATGAGATTTATAGCGCGCAGTGTATAGTATCAACAGTCCCCTACTTTGCAATGTCCCTCGTTTCAAGTTATCAGCTGGACTGGGAGGTGACGGCTGTAATCACCACGCCCACCGCTACCGGTGATTACCAAACAGGTCTAAGAGGAAGTCAGACCTCGGTGATAAGGATTAACATAATCGCGGCAAATATTTGTTGTTACTGCCATGAGCATGCACTGCCGCGGGGCTTCCACGATTTAAATTCATTCGATCTGTTTTTATAACAGTTCCCTACATTTTATTATTTTATTAATACCTAGTTGGTAATAATAGCTCAAATAAACATTGACAAGCGATACAAAAATTACCTTTGGTATTGAAATACCTACTTTAGTTATGAATACCAACATTGTTTTGTGTATAGTAAACAAAATGTAAAACAGATAAACTTTTATTTAAATACTAACTCATATGAACTGAACAAAATATTGTACAATCCCTTTTTTTAAATAGACATAAAGAAATAAATAACAAGATCTTTCAATCTAGAAAAATAACCAAGAACCGTACTTAAATACTAAATAAATAAATGTCAACTTTGAAAACTAAACTTCATGATTTCAAAACAGTGATTTTAGTATAAAATCTTTGTACTTATACTTAGTAGTTTAAATATAATAGGTAACCTCCACCAAAACCCAACAACTATCAAAAGTATTAAGTGACTTAAAGCTAATTTCATAAACTAATAAATAAATATTTCTAACAAACTTTTCAACTATGATTATAATTTAAAACGTGTAACAACATCTAACAAAGTTGTAAATTGAAAAAGAAAATAAATTAAAACTAAGATCAAATAAATAAATGTTTCCCTAAAAATAAATAAAAGTTTGAGATCCACTGACTTTGAAAGTCTGGACTTTTTAAAAGACTATCAGTTTAACACAATACCCAATTTTGGTGTATTTTGAGAGTTCATTCCTTATGAAATAGACACTTTAATAATTATGACCTATAAGCTGAATTTAGAAAAAAATAACAAAAAAAAAAACTAAAAAGTAACAATCACTATCAATCAGCTTTCAATTATTAGAAAAAAATAGTTTTATTTACAAAAAAATTATTTAGCAAAACTTTGAGGATCTACTTGCCTACTCATTAAAAAATACTTTTTTTTTTTAAACTGATTTTATAATCTAAGAATAAGTTACTACAAGGTGGCCTACCACGACGTCTTAAAGCATTTTTTTATCTTATTCCAAAGTGGGAAAGAGTTGGCGCTAGACGTCTTCTATAGCTTCGTCTCTTTTCCACACTGGAGTGACATTAAAACAATACTGGTTTAAGACGTCATGGTAACCCCCAGAGGGCCTAGACCAGTGATAATCGCCTACAAAGTGTTCGTATTTTTACAGCCAATATTGACAAACTCTTAGGTATCATTACTCAATCCAATACATAATGAATTCTCCACTCATCATTAACGCTGTCACTTTCGCTAGCTCTAAGCCCTCAGTACGCTATAATATTTACAAAAATATAATCTACCTCTAATGGCCCAGCCATTTGCTACTGATCCTCTAGCATTTTCAACTTTCTGTTCTTTTTGCATCTTAACAATCTTTTAGCTGGAGGTATGACGGTATCATGCTCCTCCGTACAATGTCTCTTTAACTCCGAATACTTTCTAAACCTGGACCCACAGACCAGGCAGTCCACAATCATCTTCCTAGCATTATGAACTGTCCATTCATGGTCCCACTTCTCCTTTAAACTCCTGAAGTATTGTCGGCAGAACCTACACCTGGATTTGCTCGACGTTACTTTGGTATGCGAGCATCTTATATGCTTATTCAACATCGACTCGAAATGGAAAGTTTTATCGCAATATTGACATTGGATAGGTCGATTTTTGTTGTGATACTCCATATGCTGAGTTATCATTTTTTTTGAGTTGAACTTACGTTGACACATGTCACATTGGAAGTAGGTGGTGCCATGGATCTTTTTATGCTTTGAAAAGTTGCTGGAGTCACTAAAGGACTTGTCGCAAAAGGTGCATTTGTACAATGTTAGTTTTGCGTGTTCCCTCAAGTGGGCTTTATATCTATCAATCTTTGTAAATACCTTTTCCTGACAGATTTCGCATCGGATGTTGAGGACCCCGAACTTGTTCACTGGGTTTTTGGCAAGGGTGCTCCTGATCACATGTTCGATGAGATGCCTCTTGAGGTCACCGATACGGTCGAACTTTTTGAGACACACTTCGCAGGTCTGGAAATATATTTTAATACGTAAGATAAGATCACACCCGTTATCCCCAAAGACACGTAATGGGGGGAAACGTTCTATGTAATAGACGGAGGGTCTATTGCCATCAACCAGGCACAACCCAGAGTCCGGGCGACTTCACTTTTCCTGACCTGGGAATCGAACCCAGAACCTCATAATCACCAGTGGCGCTTATAACTCCTAGACCAACGCGGCACATCACAGTCTTACAGAATTAATTATTTTTTATTTATTTATTTTCTTACGTAAATGTAAGACTTGTT
The DNA here is from genome assembly GCA_905163415.1 of Noctua fimbriata. Taxonomy (NCBI): domain Eukaryota; kingdom Metazoa; phylum Arthropoda; class Insecta; order Lepidoptera; family Noctuidae; genus Noctua; species Noctua fimbriata. The sequence continues at coordinate 2,069,586 of LR990933.1, read as the reverse complement.
GGCGAAAAACTACGAACACGTTTTAAGTTATAAAGGTGACAGGTCATTTTTATTCTGCTTGGCGAAATAATCATTAGGTACCTACAGCGCTTTGACTAGCGTCGACGATACTAAGTAGGGAATAACAATGGACAGTTAAGATCATATTAAATCACATCAGGCCTTATAAGCTTATGGCTGAACATGGATTTGATAATAGCCGCTACAATGACCTGCCATTAAGGAAAATGGGCAAAACATCATGTTTTGCAAACAGTATGAGAGAAAGAGAGAGAGAGAGAGAGAAAACACTATTAACTTTATTTTACGAGAAGAAGACAGTCGCATAACACCACATTTAAAATTAAATATCAGCAAAATACAGTGACAAAAGCTTAGCGTACCTTGTTATACTTCCTCTGTTTCTTGTTGCTTTTACTGTGAGTTCGAAATATCTTGTTAGACATCACCTTCGCGATCACTGAGTCAGGAGTTTGAAGATGTCCGTGTTCTTCTTCCTTGACTAACTCTTCTGTCACCGAAATATCACTGATGCCCTCAAATACGCCTTCAGCGAAGTCAGATTCACTGGAAGACTTTGAAGAGTTCGATTCATTTACATTATGAATAATTTTCTTGTGAGCCGTCAATTCCGCTGAAGAATCGCAAACAAAGGAACACAATTCACACATAAAACTGAAGTGAAATTTCGATGAATGTGAGTGCAATTCCTGCACTGTTGAAAATGTCCTTGAGCAGTAGCTACAGGGGAACATTCGGGAATGTATCTTACGGTGATTGCGTAAGGTGAATTTTGACGCGAAAACTTTATGGCACTTGTTACATTCTAGGTCTGGGTCACCGTGGCCGAGGCAGTGTTGCTCAAACTTTTCTTGGTTTTTCAAGGTTTTGCCGCAGTGTGAACACATGAACGTGAGGGTGCCGGAGACAGAGTGCCGGTGGTTGCTGACCATGTGCTGTTTGAAGGTAGACAGTTGCTCGAATATCTGTTTGCATTTGTTACACTGGTATTTTTTGGCGCGTGGATTATTTGTGAAGTTCCTCGTTGAGTCCTCTGCAATAAAATTTTATAGATTACAATTTTTGGGTTTTTTAAATTTAGCTTATGTCCGCGGCTTCGCCCGCGTGGAATTTGATAATTGTCCCACAGGATCCATACTACGGGATAAAAACGTATCCTATGTGTTAATCCAGGTTATAAACTATCTGTGTGCCAAATTTCATCCAAATCTGGTCAGTAGTTTTTGCATGAAAGAGTAAACTTCCATCCATCTTCACAAACTTTCGCATTTATAATATTAGTTATTATTTACCAGCCCATTACTGTCCCACTGCTGGGCAAAGGCCTCTTCTCATACAGAGAAGGCACGAGCATTGATCACCACGCTTGGTCAAGCAAGACGGGTTGGCGATTTCGGGCTTATATTAATTCAAAGTCCAGGTTTCCAAACGATGCGATGTTTTCCTTCACATAATAGACATCTCCTGTGATATCCAATATTAACTTGGAAAGTCACTATGATTTGCGCTACAAACTCATGCATCAGAGGTGAGGCCTTAACCTCTGGGCCATCACGACATACCATAATAATACCATACATATTAATTATACATACAAAGTGTATCTGGAACCACGACAATAAATTAAAACGAGCACAGTACTAGTCCATCTAAACATTTTAAAACACGAAAATTAGTAGATAATGGAAAATTTAAAAATTTTAATTTTCAAACAAAATAAATCAGAATCAACTGCATAAAAAGCAAACACGCTTTATCTACGAAAAGTCACTGACCGTTGCGCAGCGCGGTGCGGGCGCGGCGCGGTGCGGGGCGCAGCGATGGCGGTAGGTAGTCGAAGGTAGGTATTTTAGTCGGAGAACAACAAATTAGCGGGATAAACTCACTAAGTTGCACGTTGTTAATTAAAAGATTACTGATTGAATAATTAATCACATAATATCACATCACAATCAGAATTTACACCATCAAACGTTTGTGTGTCACCATATCTCTCCCGATATGTATGCAATGATAAAGCTGCATTTTGGTTACATTCTCCTTACGTAAGTACCATGTCGGTGTACTCGGCAGCTGGGTACCTTATTTGAGGCATAATTAAACTACAAAACTTCAAACCTAACCTAAATCACGAAACTATACCTATTAAATGCTTAATTAACTAACTAATATTACACTAACACTTAACAATAAGTCACACTAACCTATGCACTAATCCAACTATCATAAATCGTCTTTAATCTTAAAACTTAAAAAAAAAAACACGGAAATGCGCGCGCGGCTCGACTCGTGATAAAAAAATTAGGCGTGTGCTCTCCTCAAAGGGCGCCGCTATGCACTGACTGCGTAGTTACCGAGTCCGAGACTTTTTGCCAAAAAATTCCGCTCACACACGCATACGCAAATGGTCTATGCACCACTAATGCATAATTTGCTTAAGTAATATTTCTTTTTCTTTCTAATTGTAGTATTTTGTGTGACTGGGCGGGGCGCGTTAGAGTGAAATAGTATGACACCTTTCTCTGTCTTTCAAGCATATTGAGACGTAGAGAATAGAATCGTACGTTTTGCACAGGTTCTTGACCTTACAATGTTTACCTATTATTGCGGACTCAGATCTACATCATGTTGTAAAATAAGAAAGTGAAAAATAATTTCCTGTGGCTAAAGTATTCATTGGATTTGATTGAATTTTTGTATACGGGTAAAGAACATGACACTCTTTACGAGGTTTGAAGGATTGTCAATAGTCCTGCTCCACTCTGTATATGTATAGACTGCCTGGTTGGTTTAGTTTTTGTTTTTTTTTTGTTTTGCTGAGTAATAGGTGCTGGGTTCGAAACCCGGGTCAAAAAAAAAAAAAAAATGTTAGTTATTTGAAATTAAACAATCAGACTAATTCGCATTTCTAAAATAAATCAATCATTTCCAATACAATGTATTGTTGTAATAATTTATAATAGGTAGGTATTTATAGTTTAATAGCTGTTTCAAATTGATTTTACAACTACAGGTAAATTATATTTAAAAATATTAAATAGAATCATATACCTGAAGCCAAATGATTAACTAGGTATATTTAGTTGCAGACATTTAGATATAGTACATTTTGATATAATTATGTGGGAAACTTTTGTTATTGCATTCGAGGCGGAATAAAACCCGAGCTGCAAGAGAGGGTGTTTGGAGCCGAGAACTGCAGTAACAAATCCCCACGCGTATCAAACGACGTTTTTTAATACACTTTCGAAGAAATAAAATATTAGAACGGAAAGTATTTTTGTCAGAAATTATTATGAAACAATAATTTAATTTGCTTTTTTCCGTGCATTGCTTTCGCCAGGTTGAAGAAGAAGCAAAGGTATGATGCCGCTAAACAGCCTAATATGAAAAATAGAAAATTCAAATATTTTTGAATTTAGAACAGATATAAATGTTAATTTCTCCATAAAAGTAAAAAATATTTACGTCGTCAAGACGCATATCTCTTTGCCGAAATGTAAAAAAAAAACAATCACCGCCGACTATACAGGGTGTAAACAGACCCTTCACGAAGCCGTCAACCAAGCATTCTGTACGTCAAACTAAGTAACTTTACGCAAAAATTGTTGCTGGGAAACGACTTTTTTTTTGGGGTGAAAAATCACGTTTTACGGTAGGACTCGATGGAAAGCACTCAAAGCATTGTGCTGAAGGATGGATTGAATAGTACGGGGGTCGTGGAGGTGTTTAAAGTAAAAATCTTTCATTAAAAACATGTACATGATAAAAAAACTTGTGAAAAAGTTGGAATTTAGACCCCAAATATCTCCGTAACTAGAAGGTTCCCAGGTATGGTCTAGAACAAAAAAAATATCGCAAAGTCGGGGAGAACAAGTTCCTTTCGGCTTCGTTCAGGGTCTATTTACACCCTTTAGTCATTGAACCCATTCGGACTTAGTATCAGTTTAGTATCAGCAGTTTATTTATGGAAATTTTATTTCCGCACGTGTGCGTAAAAATATTAAAAATCCAAACGTGTGAAAAATACATTTCATTTTGAACATAATCGTAGTGCGACAAGAACCAGTTTTCGAGAAAGTGTATTGAAAAATATTTTAATGGTTGAAAATATTCTCATTTAGCAAATTAATCTAATTTTTTATAAAATATTATGATATCCTATTATGATGAAAAACTAAGTTAATATTATAATAAAAAAAAAACTCACCAACAGTAACTTCACTCTCAACTCCACCAGCGCACTCCAGCGAAGGATCATTGATAGCAATATTCTGGACAGTCTGTCCAGAACCAGAATCATGACCTAAAAACAGTATTGTCTTCTGTTGTTTCGACACAGACTGTATGTTTGTGGACATCAGCTGTTTCAATGCTCCGTTTTCAGTCTGAAGACCAATAAAGTTCCTCTCATCTCGTGCCCGAGCATCCTTCTCATTGATTTCTTCAGACAACTGAGTTAAAAATACACCACATTCGAACTCATCTTCCTCATACAAATTATAGCCATCTGAGTTCTGGACATTCTCTTGTATCTTCTTGACCGTCTTTTGTTCTTCGACAGGTGAGTACCGAATAGCTTCATTATTATAATTATATACATTTTGTGTTATGTATGTATTGTGCTGTTCAATAGTAACATGGTTCTCATTAGACTCATGTATGGTGTAAGTCTCCAGAGGCGGTGAGTCACAACGGTTGTACACAAATGGGCTCCTAGCCGGGTCGATCCACACTTGAGAGTCATTGTAAGCAGGTATTGTGATCTGGTTAGCTTCAGTAAGAATCACTGGTATGTTTTCAAGACTTGAGTAGTTTGGTGATGCAAACCTGATGTTGATATCCGTTCCTTCCATGACCTTCACAATACAGAAACCCTTGTATAACGCAGTGTCATTGCCTTCTGTGTCTGGAGTTGAGATGTTCAAGTGTATAAACACATTTTCTGACAACTCACAGTTAGTTTCCAACGTTGTACACACTTTTGGTATGAACAGTATTGGGTACGGTGCTTGGAAACTCAAGTCACACTCTTCGCCTTCCATTTTCGGAATTTAAACCTGGAAAATACCGGAAGATACATGTTGCTTAAAGCTCCTAGTTCAAGTTAACCCAAATGAAGGTAAATTAAGAAAAATAATAATCATAAAAAAGGAGTTTTTAATAAGTTGAAGGCGTCTTACCTCGTGTCGCTTTGGTGCCTGCCAAGAAAAGGGTGAGCGGAGGTAGAAGTAACAGACGAGTATTTTGAATGTATTCCACCCTACCCTCCATTTTTTGCTTTTTATTATTTCTGATCATTTTTGTGGGTAAGCCGATATAAATGTACGGAGTGAGCTCGTTATTCGATAGTTCGAAGCACTTTTCTAAAAGAAAAAAAAGTTTTAATTGGACATTATCTTAATTTAATTTTTTTAGATTCCCACAAAATAAAATTGCCGACTTTGTTTTGTTTATTTGAACTTGTTTTGGTTTGAATTTGATTTGAATACAAACTTTTCAATGCTGTGAAGTCATCACAAAATAGCCGTTACTTCTTTGTTTTAAAGTTTACTATACTTAAAATGTAGTGTCAATAAAAAAGCTACGTTTGACAAGCGGTGCGTTCGGATTTACGCAACACTGAACACGTTGAAAATGACGACTGACACAAGTTGAATAAATATTGAGAATTCTTTTATAATTAATTATTTGTAAACAAACGTTAAGGTCAATTTTGTTTTGCTAGATAAGTTAATCTAAAAACCTCGATTTCTTTGAATTAAACAAATTTTATATCATACCTAGTTTAATCTGTTTTTGTTTGCATCTTTTTTATTGCCTGTAGGTTGCGTAAATGGAGAATGTTAGAGGTTTACTATTTAAGTAATATGGGTAAGGCCGTAAGGTACGGGTTATGAGGCTTTAGGATAGTCCCATTTAATTATATTACTATACTCTTTGAGATAGCGATAGTCTTCGACGGTATTGTAGGTAATCAACTCAATTTGTTTTTAACAGGTAAAACACCACCAAACAAATTGGATAGTTCCGTGAACGAAAAAAAGAATTTCTGTACCGTTTTCTCTTTCTACTGGATCTAATAAGTGTGTCCTTGTCTCATAGTTATTATGTCACTTGTCTATTGCTATTTAATTATGTCTACGGCTTTAGGCAAGGACATCCACAGAAAACTAAAAAAAAAAAGATTTTTTTTTCGAGGGAAAAAGAAAAAGTATTTTTGTTATAACATTAAATAACATTATTATTCAATAAAAACAGTAAAACAACTAAATTTACTAAAACCAACTATCATTTGAAACAACGGCAGATCTTTTTTACTTGAGTTAGCGGTGTAATCCCATGATGTGTGTAATCCAGCCCCGATATGAACTGATCCTGGTATGCACGTCTGGTACTCCATTGGCGCACGGGAAGGCCCAGGATGCGATGCCATTTTGTAAACCAGTAAGCTTTGACACAAGTGGACTTCCGGAATCACCCTGAAAAAGAGCAAATCAGGTGTTATTATCTAAGTGGAATTAATGGCGGTCAGATCATGATGAGATATTATTAATTAATCATGATGTTAGATGTATTCCACTCGCATATCGACTTGGCCCACAGCGCATAGATGTTGTTCCCAGTTTAGATTTAATATTTGAATTTTGCACTAGTGATGGAGCCGAATAGCCGAGGTAGTTCACCGCGGCGATGGTGGTGTGACGATCTGATCTCGTTTGCGGGGCGATCATGGCCTGATATCGCACAGGACAGAGAGGTTTGGAAGGAGAAAGGGGAGGCCTTTGCCCAGCAGTGGGACACTCAAACAGGCTAAAAAAAAACAAAAAAAAATGGAGCCCAAGCCTTGTTAACATGCCATTGGTGTGTAGCTTCCTTAAACGAATTCACTTAATGTGATTGGGAGTTATTTTAAAGCGTAGCAAGCAGTTCATTCTGATATTTCCATGCGGTTGGCAGACCGTACAGCTTTGCTCAAATTCGAAAATACTCACAAAACATAACCCAGGGGTAAATTGCTGCATTCCTCTTCCAGAGTAGAATGAGCAGATCTCAAGATCTGGGTCAACAATTGGTGCGTCTGGCCACATTGTGGCGCTAGCTTCGCTGACTGCATCCACGCAAACCTGAGGATTTAGGGTGTTCACCTCTAGGATCTGGAGGTATAAAGGAGTGATGGCCGGCCGGGTCTGGAGAGAAAAGAAGGTAAATATGGTTATACTTAAGCAGTAATGGTTAATCGTGACGTCAGCCGCAAGCTAAAATTTGTTATTTTTAGATTAGAACAGTAGTCTCCTGAGGCAAAAAATAGTGAACCAAGCGGGCTTTAGATAACTGGCAGACACACAACGGGTCTCCCACTGTCTAATTTTCTTAGTCGGCTTTTTGATGTTTCAGATTATTAACTCTTTTGGGGTATTACTGTAGATATTACCTAAATATGTTGGTACAAGACACTACTACCCGTGTCTTGTATCATGTTACTTGATGCCGGAGCAACACGTTATTGTTTTTTTTACTATCTCACTATCTGTCAACCGTCACTCTATCATTAATATCATTCCTCACCATCCAATCCACTCCTCATCATCATCATCATCATCAACATAGCCTTTTCCCAACTATGTTAGGGTCGGCTTCCAGTCTAACCAATGCAGCTGAATACCAATATTTTACATGGAGCGAATGACTATCACATAATCCACTGATATTTTCAAATAAATAAAATAATGTGTTCAAAAACAATGGCGGGAAAGAACAAGCTGTGGTATAGCGATACTAGGAGCTTTTGGTGTTCGAATGATATTGAGGTTAAACAATGGCCAAGAATGGTCAAAAGGTCCATTTACAGCTATAATTTAAAGATGCTTCGATGGATTTGATTTTGAAAGACGTGATGAAATATAACCTCATAGCCAGAAACATCGCACTTTTAAAAACTCTGTGGTTCTCTAATAAAAAGTCCTCAAAACATTAAAACCTTGGAAAAGTCACGTAACTCACTTCCGCCTCAGATATATACCTATATGGAATTTAATCAGCTACACATCTCCTTTACGCCATAAAAGATGGCGAAGGTCACCATAATATTCGCATCGCCAAGACAGAATAGGGCAGTCATAACTCCTTTTTATGCCTGTAATCTTAATAACCTCGAAATGTTCGTTAAATATCATTTCTAGCTGCGCAAATAGCCCTTGGCTTCGCTAACCCCAAGCAAACATTTGTTTTACCAAAAGTTGAAGAAAATTTGATTCCACAAAACTGATGTAACAATGGTAATAGAATTTTAATTGACGATTCTAGGCTGACCTGGATTTAAGAGTTATATAAACAGTACTGTTTTTGTTCGCCCACTTTGAGGGTAGTTTGACGGGATTTATTTATACTGTGTTTAAGTATAGAAAACCTCTCGTCTGATAAAGTGGCGTTAAGCGTAACAAAGGTACAAAATCAATACCTTTAGGCTAATTGCTAAGTGACCTACGGTTATTTATAACTGACTCAAGCTACCCTGTGCCATTTTATAAGGCTGAAAATATCTAGGGTTTAAGTGTCCTACAAACGTCATCGTTCGACGCCATGCGTCATAAGACTGTTACAATAATTAAGCCTCGTTGGTCTAGTGGTCGCAAGCGTGACTACTGAGTATGAGGTCCTGGGTTCGATTCCTGGGGCTTAGAGTTATTGGGTTTTTCCGCTCGAAGCAAGTATTTGTGCTGATGGCAATAGGCTTTTATCCTTTACTTGGGACTAAAACATAACTTGCAAAATGTGGGTGTACTATGAGGTAGACCCTTACTTACAGACCTGATACTATGTAAGAATTTACCGATCGGGCTCCTTCATTCTCTCAGTGCAGCATATACCTAGAACAGTCACGATTCTTAAGCCGTCACCGCGTCGCCAGGTATCGTTGGGGGAATAATGTTACTTATGGTCCCTAGGTCTCACAGTTCCCATGAGAAAAAAAAAAACTAAATACGACTGGGACCTCGACCTAGACAACTGCCAGTCGCTCTCTTATCGTTTCGTATTTCTATATCGACTTTCAACCGGATTGACATAAGATGATGATAATACTGATACTGTTACCCTGGGTCATCCCACTGCTGGGCAAAAGCCTATCCCCATGACTTCCAGTTGTTTCTATCCAGGGCCAATGTGGACTAAGCCACTGGTTGATGGTTTTGTCCAGATCGTCCCGCCTTCTTCTACGAGGTATCAGGCCTCGTAGATGATGATAAATCAAAATTGAACAGTTTTATCGCTGATAGAATTCCACTTCGTCTAATCTTCGGCCGTCTACTTGTGTTTCCATATTCAATAGGCCTTTAGTCTTAGCTGCGAAAACTGTTCGTTCGAATCGTTCTCACATATGTTTAAGTATAATCTCAACAGGAATGATGCAACCAAGTTTTTGTAACAATATTTTGATTCAAAAGAGTATCCATGGAGTTCCATGCCCATTCTTCTCCATAGAGATCTACGCTCTTGATTTCTGTAATGGCCAACTACAGTAGTTTCACAGATATTATGACAGGGACTGTATTTTCACCTTTTCTTATTTTGACTATGCAAAAACGCAAATGCCTTTTATGGTTAATTTTAAATTAATTTGAGTACGAATTTGACTTACCGCGATCAATCCCCACCCCACCACAAAACTCGGTTCTCTATCAATAATGTCGAAGCCCAGGCCCACCAGTTGTATTGTCTTGCTAAGCTCCAGCGTCTCTGCTAGACAGAGCACTCCTATGTCGTTCTTCATGGTGTCACGGTTCCAGTCTGGGTGGATGTGGTAGCCTTTAAACTGGACTGTTATGCCTCCTGATCTAAAGTTATTGGATCCTACCACTGCGTGGAACGTTCTGGAATGAAAAGTAAAAATGAGTGAAGGTGGCTGGTGAGATCTTGTAAAGTTAAGAAGTTATTTGAAGAACACGGGCAGAATTTAGTAACTAGCATTGTCGCTACAGACTATTCAAATGCTTGTTGCTTCACATGACATCACACCTGTGATCCCTAGAGGGTTAGGCACCCACATTTTACCAGTCATGTTGAATTCTCATGACTATTTCGGTGCAAGTTTCCAATAAACGTTGCTTCCACTTTAACAAATATAAGGCTGATTTTAGAATGACAGGGGTATAAAACCTCCATTGACTTACCTCATCAATCCACCAGGGACCTGATACTCATCAATGCAATGCGCTGCAGTGAGGATCAGGTTCGGCAGCAAGATAGAGCCTCCACAGGCCACCATGATGAAATCGTCTCCGATCAGGATGGCGGCCACGTAGGGGAACTTGCCTTGAGGGGCTTCAGTTCCTCCTATGATGCGGTGGTCGAAGTATCTGGCCATGTTGGTCTGGGCAGCTTCTAAGGGGACTCCTGGAGAGAAAGTGTTAGTTTAAGATTGGGCTTTACCAGTTACAGTTATGTAACAGAAAAGGAGGAAAGTACGGAGAACTCGAAATAAGACGGTCTTAAGTCTTTGGAACCTTGCTGACTAACTATACCGTATAGAGCGGTATGAGGCATTCTAGCTATGCTGGTGCTAGTGCACCGAACTAACGAGCTGTAAGTGGTGCATTTGATGAACCCAAGTAGACTCTTTATTTTGTTTCATCACCACTGCTCGCAATACAGTGAAGGAAAATATCGATGGCAAACCTTAATTTCCTAGCACCAATATTACGAAAAAAATGGAGATCCATCCAACCAGCACTGGGCCTGCGTGGTAGATTAGTCCCCCGTATTCCCTCCAACAAAAAGAAACTCACGCCTTTTTCCCATGAGGGTAGGCAGAACGCCACCTGCTACGATCCTTACATACTCCCTTTGCCTCGTCCACGTTCATAAATCTGGTCATTTACGCACACCGGTTGCGAGTACCACACACCTGACTTTCTGAAGAACCTCACCAATAAGGTCAGAGTATGCCCCCCCTAGGGCGTCCCGGCGTTGCTACTCACAACTGCCTTGTAAATATCTTTTCAAATTTCAGATCGAAAATCCATATAATGTTAGTAGTAGTATAACTTACAACTAATGAACCATTGAACTGTACGTTCAAAGGTACACTATTTTATTTGGAGAAGTGTGTCTGAACACTTACCCACCTTCGTAAGAGGGGAGAGTCCCACCAAATATCTTTTATTAAGCAATAAGTATTCGTGCAAATTCAATAGATGATACCTTGACATAAGGCATTTGTGTGACCTAAGAAGTATTTAGGATTTCTGGATCTCTCAAAGTTCGAGTGCATGGGTTTTTTCTAGTCAAGCGTGCTCCACCCTAGGCCGCGTCATCGCTTCTTACATCAGAGTTGCGGAAAAACGCAAGCATATTCAGTGTAACAAAGAGAATATTTTAATAACTTACCATTGACGCAATATCTTACAATGAAAAACAGAGTAAACAACACTTTGAACTGCATTTTAAAAATTGGCAAATATTGTTTAGAATACTTTAAAAAACTAAGAAGTCTTTCTTTATTACTGTTGTAACAGTAACTGATGCATAATTGCCAAAATAAATACTATTTATACTACAAGTAATATTCCACCAGTCCGTTGACTGATAAACACAATAATAAAGTAAAATTAATTAAAGACTTTGACTTTGAAAGTGTTAATTTGATTTTCTTCAAAACAAGTCGCTTTCCCGGAAGGTTACATCGAAGCGATAAAGAATTTACGTTCAAGTTCAACACAGTTACGTAACTAAGTAATCGGTGCAAACTTATTATGTATTTTTAGTTTAAGAAATTGATTATTGCCAAGTTTTAAAAGTGTTGAAAAAAGCCACAAGGCTGCTTCGTAACATCGTCTTCCGGATCATATTCCAAAGAAAATAGGTTGCCGCTCTTACCAACACACATAACATAAGTGAATGAACAGGGTGTACCAACACTATACATCGTTTGCCAGTTATGTCTAAGTTTCATGTGCAAAGCCTATTGCCATCAACCGGACACAAAACCAGACTCCGAACTACTACTGAGAAACTCCTGATAGAAAAACTCAAGTACACTTAGCCCATGGGCGTACCCAGCATTTTTGAAGCAGAAGTTAATAAACTAAATAATAACTAAAATAGTAGGAAATTAAAAATGCTTTTTATTTACGGACTGATATGTTTTATTGACTGAACTACACCTTATTTCAATAATAACCTGCGAGAGTTCTGGCTAAATCCGTGCTAAACCGTGTTTAGGTACATCTTTTTGGGGCTGACTGTATGTTGTGCTACCAGAACCCTCTTTCTATGCACACTCATCATTCAGAGGCCTACAAGACGGTTTTCTGTCATTGTTGACCTTAACCAATTCTTTATTTTAATGTGAAAAATGTTAAAGTACCCAAATGAATATTTAATTTTGTCATTATATTAAATTCTTAATTTCGGGTCAGAGAGCAGGGTAGGGCCCACCTTGCCCCACCATGGCTTAGCCTGACCTCGGACCCGAATCCTGATCCTCATACTCAACAATAGCGTTTGGGACCACTAGACCAACGTGACAGAGTCCTTCCCAGTCCCCATACTGTTGCCATAATAATAATTCTCGTTGAAATAACGCTCACAGGGGCGGAAAAGGGTCGGTTTATTTGTCACCCATAACTACCTACTCACATTATAATTACCCATCATTAAGTGTGTGTACATTAGTGTAAATGGCACTGCTTTACACTTATGAGTGTGTGCTCCCAACTCATAATAAACGATCGGATTTCGTATTTTTCCGGGGCACGAAACGAGTGACTGTGTCGGTATTCTTCACGAACACTTCAAGAGTATGATCGTTGCATTATCAGACCTACAACGGGTTTTGACCCGATAATTTGGCGCCTCCTCAAAGAACCCCGATAAGCTTGTGTAAAGTGTATATGCGGCGTGTCTCCACAGACAATGGCCCACCTTATATCTTGCGCTGCATGCCCTGACACCTGCGCACTTGACGATCTTATGACGAGCGGAGTTCGCCTTGCTGAATTTTGGTTTTTTTTTTTTATTTAATGAAAATTTGCCATCAACACGCTAAGAAGAAGCTAGTGTCTATCACCACGTTGTATTTGCTCAGTTTCTGATCACCGTGGTATCTACGGTGCATATAGGACCATAGATCGTTCAATCTATCGCTTGTTCATCTACCAGCTCATAGCTCCCCCGTCATCACCGTTACAAGATCCTCAAAGGGAACAGCATCCATCAGCAGGTCAATCACTAGTGTTATGGATGAAAACATTACCTGGCTTAGCCTACAGTCGGCTTACCTGTATTACAAACAGATTTGTTAAATCAGACATAATGTTATCGCATCAGGGTTACTAATAAGGAAAAGTGCATTCAACGTAGATTAGAGATAATGATTTGACTGCCGGGCATTGCACTATGTAGCCTGTGTGCTAGCTTATAAGTATTTCGGCCACAGCAAAAGTCCCTGAAGTATGTAGATATTAAATCTCCTGGTCTATCAGACCAGACAAAAGTCTCCATCAACATCTGATCAACTTTTTCCCGACTACCTATGTCGGGGTCGGCTTTCAGTCTGACAACCGCTCAGACTGAATATTTTACTTGGATCGACTACATATCTGACCAGTACAACCTAGTTTCTGGGTAACACAATACCCCTTGGAAAGACTGGTCATCAAATTTTCGGGTCGACAGTCGGAAGGTCGTCGAAGGTCTGCAAACGACAGCCGGGGACAAGAAATTAACGTGCTTTGCAAGACAAGGAGGGGTCACGGTATGTCGGACATCCATCCTTGAAGCGACCTCAGCAAGCATTACTTATCCTTGAAGATCGATTAGTGATGCTGTCATTATATAGCCACGACCCTCCAGCAGGTCAATCACCACCATTATGAATTCAAACATTACCTGGCGTAACTTACACTTTGTTTACCTGCACTATTACAAATGAATTCGCAAAATCAGACTAAATGTTATCGCGTCAAGGTTACAAATTCAGTGAGGAAAGTGCATTCAACGTAGATTAGTAGATAATGTATTGGCTGCCGGACATTGTACTGTGTAGTCTGTGTACTGACTTTTAGCCGGCGAAACGGGGTCATTGATAATGCACTCAATACTACGTCCCGTTCTGGTTCACACAAACAATATAACATCACGCCTGTGAAATCCCCAAAGGGTTAGGCAGGGGTGTACCTACCTAATAAAACATCCATATTTCGCCACTTATGTTAAAGTCCCATATAATAGACTCCGACCGAGCTTGCCCTGCTGAGAAATACCTAAATGAAAAACCCAATTACACTTTGCCCGACCTGGGTATCGAACCCAGGACCTTATGCTCAGCAGTTGAGTTAGCGACAACGAGGCATATTTGTATTTGACTAAATTTCTGTATGGTTTATACAACGTTATTTTTAGTATATGCGAAACCTTGATATAGTTTGTTCTGAATAAGTAACTGAATCTATTCTAATCATTTTAAACCATGTTATATTTTGTCCCAAAAATATTTAAAAAAAGTTACAAGTTGGACACCGAGCGACATTAAGTACCTATCGCAATAATTTAGGTACCTACTGCCAAATTATTATTATCAATGAGCTCAAGACGACGACGCTGGGGCCCGCGCGCGGGATCGCTGCGTGGAAACCACGTTTTTGCGCGGACAACCAGGCAACAGAACAAGCTTATAACTTTGTGATTTTTCATGTTACAGTTTTGAAATTTTGTACATAAATTCTTTACATAAAAATACTAGACACGTGTATCATGTTTCGCATAGACTAAAACTAAGGTTGTATACCTCGGCCGTTTTTTCTCGCTCTTTTCGTTGCGGTATCGGAGACAGTTGAATCGTTTCTCCGACTCGTCGAGCTTCATTACCTCGTCGGTTTTGTGGTGGTCGCCACGGATTGGGAATAATGAGGCGGACTTGTCGAATGAACTTTTTAGGGTTTTTACAAACACTTCTACACATCGTTCTGGTTCCGTACCCGAAGGGTAACCAACGGGACGCTATTACTAAGCCTCCGTTGTCCGTCCGTCCGTCTGTCTGTATCTCATGATCTGTAATAGGTAAAACTGTTGAAATTTTCATAGAATGTGTATTTCTCTTATAACAACAAATATTTTTTTATTTTTTTTTTATTTATTTATTTGGTTCACCAACGACTGTTTACACTAAAACTAGACTTAATACTATTTTTAAACTAAGGTAACAGTGTAACACTCACTTATAGGTAAACACCACAAGCGCAAAATTAATATAATTCTAGTAATCTAGCCATTACAATAACTAATCAAATTTTAGTGATAAAATAACATATTAACTATTAACTATATATATTAGGTTAACAAAATTAAAAGAAAAAAAAAAACAATAAGAACGAGAAAACTGGTAAGTTAAGTATCTTAAATATCTTATTACAGATCAAACAAGGCTTTTATGAACTTAGACTTTAGCTTTGCTAGGGAGTCGTGATGTAAGTCAACCAAATCACTACTACTGTTTATGACCTTGCAAAATCGGGCGTAGGGTGAGTTAGATCCCAAAACAGTTCGTCTAAGTGGAGGACAGAGTGGAGTGATGGAGTTGCGTGGGATTCTTGAAGGAGCACGCAAGATACAAAGTCCTAGCAGCCTAGGGCACTGAATATAATTTTTCAAAATTTTGCACATGAATAACGCGTCATTAAATTGCCTCCGCTTATCTAAACCGCACATGGCAAAGTGTTTCAGTCTCTCTCTGTAAGATGGCTTTTTTCTAGCTATACCAACCGAAAATGCTAAGTGCCAAAGGAAGCGCTTTTGGACACGTTCAACGCGCAAGCTATGTATCGCATAGTGTGGTCGCCAAACCACACTACAGTACTCTAATCTGCTCCTAACTAAACTGTTATATAAAATTATTTTTGTTTTAAGTTTACGGAATGTTCTACTATTTCTTATCACAAAGCCTAGCATTTTGGACGATGATTTTATAATGTTGTCCAAATGAGGAAGGAAAGTTAATTTTCTATCGAACAGGACTCCAAGATCTCGTATAGTATCCACTTCCTGTATTATTTCTAAATTGATTTGATACTTAGAATGCTACTTTTTCTTGTGTATTTAACGTGGTAACATTTCCCCGAATTTAAACACATTTCATTATTATTACACCATTGAATTAGCCTATTAAGATCCATCTGTAGATACATTGCGTCTTGTTCACATTTCACTACTCTGACAAATTTTAAGTCATCCGCATACATAAAAATCTCGGAGTTCTGAAAGCACACAGGTATGTAATTTATAAAATAATTGAATAAAATTGGCCCAAGGTGTGAACCCTGGGGAACACCTGAAGAAATTTTATAAACAGAAGATTGGAAACCGTTAACTACTACGAAAAAAGTTCTATCTGTTAAGTACGAACTCAACCAATTCAGCAAAGTGCCAGTAATGCCGTAAGCGCTCAACTTTTGTATTAATATTTTGTGACAAATTTTATCGAACGCCTTGCTAAAGTCGGTGTAAATAACGTCTGCTTGGTGACCCGAATCGATAGCTTTAATTAATACTTCAGTAAACGGCACTAGGTTTGTGCTCGTGGAGCGTGCGCCCACAAATCCGTGGTGATCATCGCTTAAATATAACTTCAGATGGTTTTGAATGTGTGGGCAGACAAGGGACTCGAACACTTTGGCAAATGTCGAAAGAATTGAGATCGGTCTATAATGTGATACTATATCATCGGTATCAGAATCATGAACAAATTAAAAATTAAAGGGGGCTCCTACGATGGTACGGAACCTTTCATGTGTTTCGTACCTAACTACTCTGAGAAAGAAACGACTGAATAAATTTAGAGGTCTCTTTTAAGGTCCTGAGATAATCTTGGTCTACTCACATGAGGACTATGTAGATAAGTGTCTGAGATGGTCTTTTAAAAAGCACCACACCAATTTGAGTGGACCTGTCCAGTCAGTGCAAGCATTTGTCAGTTACCGTGTTGCTCGACCCATAACTTAAGGAGCTCAACCATATTACCAATAGCTTGCGACGTGTTTTTAAGTTTTATGTATTAAACGAATGTGGCTGATCTCTTTGGCCTCCAGACTAATCGGAAGCCATAAAGGTGGGATAAATTTGTTTCGAATTATCCTTAATTAACAATACAGCTGCTAAACAGTGTTTCGCCTAGTGACCGACATATTCATGTAGGTACTATGCTACATTTGCTACATTTTGTCACTAATCTCGGCAGACAGAGAGACCTGTGGCTTAGGGGTATAATGTTATTTGATATTACGATGATTTTGCACCCTCCCCTGCAGATGATGATGAGAGAATCGGTCGAGTTAACCTTAACATAGTTGCGTTTCGGCTTTCAGTCTAACCGGTTACAGCTGAATACCAGCATTCTACATAGAGTATGGAGTGACTGCCTATCTGACCACCACAACCCGGTTAATACTGGGAAATACAATACCCCTTGGTGAGACTGGTTGTCAGACTTTCGAGCCACTGCCCAACGAGTGCTAAAGATTTACGATCCTCTCGACTCTCTTGTCTTAGTCACTTCCCCGCTCAGTAGCCCCATAATATTGACACACATTCTCATTTATGGACTCAGTCCATAGAAAAGAAAGAAAGAAAAAGTATTCATTAGACTGACACAGGACAAAAAACAAAAACAAAGAAAATGGATCCATCACATCATCATTTCAGCCGAATGACGTCCACTGCTGGACATAGGCCTCCCACTAGTGTCGCCACATTGACCGGTCCCGTGCGACTCGCATCCAGCGGATTCCTGCAACCTTCACCAGGTCATCGGTCCACCTAGTGGGAGGCCTTCCAACGCAGCGTCTTCTGGTTCGCGGACGCCACTCCAGAACTTTTCGGCCCCATCGGCCATCCGTTCTGCGAGCAATGTGCCCTGCCCACTGCCACTTAAGTTTAGCTATTCTTCGGGCTACGTCGATAACCTTGGTTCTCTTGTGGATGTCCTCATTTCTGATTTGATCACGCAAGAAAACTCCGAGCATAGCCCTCTCCATTGCCCTTTGGGTGACTTTAAGCCTTCTGATGAGGCCCAGTTGTGAGCGACCACGTTTCGGTTCCGTATGTAATCACTGGCAACGCACACTGGTCATAGACTTACGTCCTGAGACACTGCCGTAAGTTGGACGAGAAGATACCAAAAATGCAACTTCCCGAACGCTGACATCCTCCAGTGCAGCGGTGAAGTTTCGAAGATATGACGTCTCCCTGTCTCACACCTCACTGCAGAAGGATAGGTTCCGAGGTCGGGTCTTGAAGTTGCACTGACATGGTGGCGTTTTTGTACAAACGCATCAACACCTCGATATACCGATAGTCGATTTGGCACCGTAGGGGAGACTGCAGTACAGCCCAAGTCTCGATTGAATCGAAGGCTTTCTCGTAGTCCACAAACGCTAAGCAGAGAGGCAGGTTATACTCTTCGGTCTTCTGTATAACCTGTCGCAGCGTATGTATGTGGTCTACGGTGCTAAAGCCTTTTCGGAATCCGGCTTGTTCGGGAGGCTGAAAATCGCAAACCTGCGCGCGAGATGATTCGTGATGACTCTTGAAAACAACTTGCACACACGGCTTAGAAGTGAGATGGGCCTATAGTTCTTCAGCCAGGCATTGTCGCCCTTTTTGAAGAAGAGTACCACAACACCCCTGCACCATGCCTGCGGTGTTTTCCCCTCGAGTATGACGGAATCAAACAGCTTCTGAAGGCCCTTAAATACCGGTTTTCACCTGCCTTCAGGAGTTCGGCCGTAATTCCGTCATCACCCGGTGCCTTGTTGTTTTTAAGCTGTTTCAGAAACATTATTATCTCGTTCAGGCTGACATTCGGAATGTCTTCGGTATAGTGTCGGGTCAGTCTAGCTCTTGGGTCGTTAGCTAGAATTGCAACGGGTTTACTGGTTGAAGTGAACAACTGCTCATAAAAACTCTCGATCTCCCTCAGGAGCTGCGGTTTGGCGGATATGATCCTGCCAGTTTAGTGAGCTGGCTCAGCCCAATAGCCAGATCTCTTGAAAAGGAGGTGGCGTTTCAAGGATTTAGAGATCCGTCTATTGAGCTACCACGCCTCGTCTGAAAAATACAGGATCATCTCACGCCGCTCCTTCATGAGCTCGAGTACGATCAGAGAGTTTTTTGTTCTTATGTGCACGACGTGCCTTGAAGAACTTAGACCCAGCCGTATGGACAGTCTCCACGAACACATCGTTGTATTCGTCCACTGAGCTTCCTAGGCAGTCGAAACTATTCTGGAGTTCAAGCTGAAAGCTCTCGAGGTTTTGGATCTGGATCCGTGCTGGACGGAGCGTAGACTTCATCAGTCGAAACCTTTTAAGCTTGATATTGAGGTTCAATGTGCCTCTTACCACGGTGAGCGCTCCCGGTATTCACCGAATTGGTCACAGAGACATCATTGAACATTTGCTTCTTGGTTGACATGATGAAGTCAATCTGAAGTGAGTTTTGAAACCATGCAGTGCTTTAGAAATATCCTCATACTTGGTCTCCACTTTGTCGTCGGGGTGTGCCGAGGTCGGGGCGTAGACCTGTATGACCTTCAGCGAATATCTTGAGGATATTCTGAGTATAAGGTACGCCACCCTTTTTTTTTAGGATGGGAAATCATCAAATGACCCCCCCCCCGCTCTGGGCGGAGCGGAAGGGAGTGTCAGACTTGTACTGACTAAAACCCATCCATGTTCCTTCTTTGCCCTTTGTGTTCCAGGGCCGCGGTATCTCTTTAGAACAGTCCCGCAGCCCTGGCAGGCATCGGCCCGTGCGGACCCCTACGTGGTTGCTGACATCTCTTTGAGGCGCGCGTGGAACACGAACGCGCCGTCGACACGGCCTGTCGTCATAAGACGGCCGGACGGCGAGCTAGCCCATAACTCGCCGTCCACAGGCCCGCGCCTACGGTGGCGTACGGTGGCGCCGGGGGCCACCACGTGACCCCAGGGCGTCTTCCGCGGCGGCTGGGACGTGAAGCTCTTTCCCTCTCACGTTCCGCCACCTCCTTCACTAGCATGACTGTTTCGCAGAAGGAGGTGACGGCTTCCCATTCCCTCTCGCTCCGGACCATGGCTTGAACCAGGGCCGGGCGCGAGAGGTCGCCGCCGCCAATCGCCTCTGCGAGGACACGGCGCTGCTCCGCCCAAGCAGGGCAGGCCTCCACAGTGTGCTGCACCGTGTCCTCCGGACGATCCTCACAATGGAAACACCCGGGCGTTTCCTCCCGCCCGATTTGGCGTAGGAACCTCCCGAAACAACCGTGTCGCGAGGGCGCCGTGGCGCCTCTCTAGCCACTCCTCAAAGAGGGGACTTATCGCCACTATGATGGCGTGCCCTAAGGTACGCCACCCTGGTCGACACACTCTCGATCTTCACCACGTTATTCACGAGGGACTTGTGGACGATAAACCCAACACCACCCTGGGACTGCCGGTAACCCTCTCGGAAATAGAGCAGGCTGCCGGATTTCAGGATTATCATGTCCTCCCCCTCTTTTCCGACTTCAGATAATCCCACAATACTCCATCGCAGCCTGCTCAATTCCTCTTCGAGTTCCATTATCTTCTCGTCAGTCCGGAGTGTACGCGTGTTGTATGTTGCCAGGACAAGTCGTCGGTATAGGCAGCTTGATCCCTTCCGGAGATTCTTCGCACCCCTCGAGGGTAGACGGGCTGCCGGGTACTAGAGGCCATTTTTGTGTTGCGCTCATCATTGGGGGTTTTGCCATAATCGCCACGCTTGGCAGGCAGGTTGGCGATCGCAGTATGGCTGTTATAAAATCACAGAGAACGATGCTGGCCATTCTCTGGTAAGTCCCTTAGTCGCTTCTTTCGACACCCACGGGAAGATATGGGATGGTGCTATTCTTTACGTCCGACACCATACGGAACATCACCACGGATCCATCGCATGTCCGACACATTTCCACCGGCAGCGGGGACCCTGTTCGGGGCCGGTTGGCCTTGAGGACCCAAGCCCGCTGGTGGCCGTCCTCTTCGACTCCGCCACCACCACGACGCGGGGGAGAAAAACTCGTCGCCCGAGCTCGACGCAATAAGATAAGAATAAGTGAATCTCGATACAGATTCACCCTATTGTTATCTCACATGTGAATGAATGTTTATTTATTTTCGGAAATATCTTCTTATCACATTAAGAAGTGACAGCACAATCGTCAAGGTTAAGTTAAGTGCAACAAACTGATTACTCACATTTGTTTACTAATTAATTATTATCTGCCACTAATTATCGTAATGAGTCGTAATATTTTTGATGTCAAGGGCGAGGGTTTACCGAAAATAGTCTGAAAATTAAAGGGTTATTAGCCAAATGTTATCAGTTGTAGACTAGAAAAGAAGTTTTTGTATAAATAGTAAATTATTTTTTAGTGAGGCATCAGTTGTCATCGATTTGTTAGGAAGTAAAGTAACAGTGATTGAAAATGGAGACCCTAGCCTACGCTCTTTTGTTTGGCCTGATTGCGAGAGAAGCCTTCGGTATGGATATCTTTATAAGTGATATGCTTTTGCCTTTGAGGAGCTCGTAGCTAAATAATCACAGCCGTATGGGTTGAGCCGCGCTTACTTAGGTCGGTTCGCGGATAGTGGACCATCGAATACCTCCGGAGTTTCCTCCGTGCCTATAACAAACCCGAAAGGCAATTTTCCTGCGGTTCAGGCGGTTCTCCTGTCATTGCGATCGTTTTATGTTCTGGATCATACCTGGGACCATCTAGTTACGGAGATATTGGGGATCAAAGTTCAAACTATTCCTTTTAAACACAAGTTTTAATGTTATAACAGTACTTAACATTGCATACTTTACTTGAAACACCTCCATGACCCCAGCACAATAGTTTGAGTGCGTTACATTGAGTCCTACCGAAAACCCAAAAAAGTCGTTTTCCAGGAATCATTTTTGCGTAGAGTTACTTAGTTTGATGTACAGAAGGCTTGGTTGATGGCTTAGAGAAGGGTTCGTTTACACCTTATATAGGAATATCTTTTTGTTTTCAGGAGTCCCACTGCTACCCTCAGATCATAAGCCCTTCATATATGGTGGAGAGGATGCGCCAGAAGGATACGCTCCCTACATGGCCGCCTTGGTCTTTGGCGACCGTGTGAAGACCCTTTGGTGTGGTGGTTCCATAATCTCCAAGAATCTGATGCTAACTACTGCCAATTGCGTGGCACCGCTTATTATGGATGATGGTAGTTTGTTCGAGTAAGTAGCCAATATTGTACGTTCGATAAGAACACTTCATCATCTTCTGAGGATTTACAGCTGCGGATGGCTATGTCGAAAAAATATATTTTTCCCTCCATTGCTCTCACAAGATTCTGCAAATAAGTTATCGTGCTAGAGGACCTTGTTGTTGTTGTTATCGTGTGGTTAGTTCCTAACCTAGTGTCAGAGTTTTTATGCCGCCCATGGGCCTCTGACTTGGCTTTACATGCCGTCAAGAAATATCTCTCAGACATGTTGGTTCCCTCACGATGTTTTCCTTCACCGAAGAGCAAGTGATAATTATACCTTTATAATTATAATTGGACCTTGTGGCTAAATACTAACAACCGCAAGCTAACCAGTTGTTGGTCCTACTGGATTCATAGAGTTTTGACAGTTATTACACCAGTTAGAGGCCCGAAACTGGTCACCCCAAGATATACTTGCCTAGTAACTGAGTTGTTGAAGTCGAATAGGCAGTTGCTCCTTCAGAAAGCAGCTGCATTCGGCTAGACTGGAAGCCCACCCCAATATACTTGAGAAAAGACTAGGTAAACGATGAGTGCTTAGGTCAAACTGCCCTGCCTTGAAAATAAAAATCACCGACGTACCTAATCAATACTATAATCATCTGGCTCGTGGTATCAAGCGCCACTGCTGAACATGAGGTCCAGGTCGGTCAATGTGTTACGGGGTTTTTCCATCAGGAATTTCTCAGGAGTCTGGATTTGCGCCCAGTTGATGGCAATAGGCTCGGCCCCTATTACATGGGACTTAAACATAACTGGCGAAATGTGGGTGTACTACCTCCCACAATTCGTCACACCTCTGCCTAAACCTTCAGGGATTACAGGCGTGATGTTATGTTGTACCTAATCATTCTTCTCTCCCACAGAACTTTCCACACTCGTGTAGGATCCAACCAATGGAACTCCGGAGGCACTATAGTCAACATCAAAGACTTTCACATTCATCCCGAATTTGACTTTAAGAACTACAAGAATGATGTGGCAGTATTGGGCACTGCAGAGGAAATAGTAATGTCGGAAAAAGTTGCCGCCATTTCGATGGCCTTCGACTATGTGGGAGAAAACGAGGGTTGCTTGGTAGCTGGCTGGGGAAGGACTGGACCTAGAATGGAAGGAGATGTTTTGGTAAGTAGTATAGTTTTAGAAGTAAAAGAACCAGGGTCTATAGTTCTTCATCTTCCATTGAACCCAGTGGAATCCTATAACCAAAGGGATCTGGTGAGCCACTGCCAGACGGTTGTTGTCAAATTTCTGGTTAGTTCTGATATCGCATTGTAGAATACGTCAGTGTAGTTCGTATGTGACGGTATACCTGCATTGCGCTACATACTTAATATTATATAAGTACAATTATGTACTTGCTTCGGTGAAGGAAAACATCTTAAGGAAACCAGCATGCCTGACAGATACGGCAAGTAAAGCCAAGTCAGAGGCCCCTGGGCGGCATAAAACTCTGACAGCGGGTTAGGCACTAACCACACGATAAAGAAGAAAGAAGAATCCAAAGTACTCTTTGATCAGTCATGGATGTGTACAACCTAATCGGTACACACAATACAATTAAATAAAAAAATAAAAATAAATAAATATAAAACATCATAAACACAAAAATTAAAAGAATTTGTCTGACAATGTGTGCCATGGAACTTACACAATTTTATTGAAACGCAACTGACCTCTTGGATATGAAATTGATAGGTCTGTACACCCTAAAATTAATCTTTCTTATGACGCTTTAAATATTTCTTCTAGCACATGCAACCAACACCCGATGACATGCAAGCCTTGTACACGACCACTATGAGCTATGAGCTGTGTCAGAAACAAATGACTGAGGTAACAGGGGGTCGCGCGCCGCCAATCGATGATCAAATTGAGATGTGCACCTTCCATTCTGTGGGACATGGCATGTGTTTGGTAAGTACCTTGACAAACATCACGTCTTTTATACCTAAAAGGTGAGACAAACGTGTACATTTAGTAGGTACTGCATCCGATTCCCGACATCCCCTCTGCGACCACACACCAACCCCGGGAAGACTAAACCGACTGTACCATTTTGGTCTTATGAGGAAACCAAAATATTTTTTAGAAATCAAAATGGGAATGACCTGTTTGGGTTCTATTAATCATTTTTTATTTATTTTATTTTCATTTACAATCTACTTTTTTTCTCAGGGTGACTCCGGCAATACCGTCATGAGATTAAGCACCGGGGAAATGATCGGCATGGTGTCCTGGGGCTTCGACTGTGCTGAAGGTGGTCCAGATGTCTCCGTCAGGATAAGTGGGTACTCCATCAAGAAATTTTTGGAGCAAACTCTAAACTTGTAGGTATTAAGACTGATTATTATTAAATAATGATTTGGCGTTTGTTGCCTAGTTTAAGAAGCCGTCAAAGTTTACTTTATTTTAAAAGTAACAATGAATAAATATTTAAAATTATTTACACTCGTATGACTTATTCCATAGAAAAAATAAAAAAACAAACTAAAATATGGTACTTGAAAAAAATCCTCCTCAACGCTAAAAAAAATCCTCGTCATCCCGTAAGTTTATTTGAAAATTTAATCAATCAATATTTTTATTGTCAGGCAGCCGAGGCCCATAGATGAAAAAAAAATAAAAAATAATAAAAAAATAATGATAATGATATAATGATGTTATATGACATGTAATGAAGAGGGATGAAACGCATGTGTTTAAAAGAGTAATGGACATGAATGTTGATGAATGGAGAGGGAGAGGAAGGCCAAAGAAAAGATGGATGGATTGTGTGAAGACTGATATGAAAGAGAAAGGAGTAAATGATGCCGTGACGTCTGACAAGGGAGAATGGAAGAAGAAAACGTGTTGCGCCGAACCCAAGTAACATGGGACAAGGGCAGGAAAATGATGATGAATGATGTTTTTAAGTACTTGCTACAAAATTTGCCATACATATTTAGGATGTTGCACATCCCGTTGTCTACTGGTGGTGATTTTCAGAAAGGAATACATGTAAGTATTTTTGAACACATGAATATTATTTATGGCATTTTAAAGAAAAAAAAAAGTCTCGCCAAAGAACATATTATATCCCTATCTATATCGTATTTCCTAGTAACTGAGTTGTGAAGATCAGATAGACAGTCGCCGGAGTATTTGGCTGCATCTGCATCCGGTTAGACGAAGCCGGTCACAGTATAGTTTGGAAATAGCTAAGCAAATGATGATGAAATACGACTTCAGTTGTCATGTCTTTCTATTATGTAAGTAAGACAAAAGGAAGGCGCTAGTTTGGGAGTAGGTACAGAAATTGAGACTGGAAAGCAAAGCAAGCTCATTAATTGATGTTTGTTAATTATGTAAATTGTAAACTCATTAGCAAATGTGATATGAATTTTACATCACGAGGTAAGCAGTAAAACCAGATTTAGTTTAAGATAACATAAAAAATCGAATCTGTACAATTAAAACGTAGGCTTTCTAACATCTTTCAGACAAGAAAATAGTGAAAAATGAAACATTAACATAACTTTCAAAGTATATATTAAAAACTGAAAAAGTATATACAGCCGTAATCATAAAGTAGCTCCAAGTCCAAAATAAGAAGCAGTCGTTTCTTGATCATCTAAGAAGGTCCATCTTCTGAGGTCTTCAAACAATGACGCCCCTCAACCAGTTCTGGTAAGCGCTGATCCTGACAAACATGTCGGGCGCTCCACGGGCACAAGGGAAGCCCCAGGACACGATACCGAACTGCTGGCCGTTGTCCACGCGTCTCAGAGCACTGCCGGAGTCTCCCTAGAAGAAGAAAGACAGAAGGTCAGAATAGGTGTTGTTAAAAAATACCTACTAGATTCTTAAATGGATCAAAAAAAATATTTAGAATTAACTGAGTAACACATGGAAGAACAAAGGAATTAAATTGTGCCATTATAGAGGCCAATCCAAAAAGGAAAGATAGATATGAGTACAAAACATGACATCATCATCTTTCTAGACTTTTCCCAAACAATGTTGGGGTCGGCTTCCACTCTAACCGGATGCAGCTGTGTACCAGTGTTTTACATGAAGCGACTGCCTATCTGACCTCCACAACCCAGTAACCGCGTAATACGATACCTCTTGGTAAGACTGTTTGTCTTGTCAGACTTTCGAGCTACTGACTATACTTGTCGACTGTCTTACGACTGTCAAAGATCTACAAATGACAGCCGGGATCAAAAGCTTAATACTAGCTTAATAAAGCACGCAAGCACGGCTTAACCTTGAAGGTCGACCCGTCCGGCTGATATTATTTAGCCACGAGCTCCTCTATGTGCACCATGACATCACACTAGATAATTACAGAAAGTGGAATTAAAGAGCTCGCTTGACGGGAACTCCAATTGTCATAGCTCGTTCATAAATTTCAACATAGTAGTAGCAGTTATATATGAACAAAATACTCACGTTGCAAGTACCGAATCCGGGGGAGTGGAAGGTGCAGACCTCAATGTGAGGCTCAACGGGAGGAGCGCGTACGTTCAACTCAACGGACGCTCGGGCTACACGAGCTGCACAGTCGTTTCCTTCGAGGGTGGAAGCAGTCAGCTCCAGAAGAGAAGCGGACAAAGCACCGCCAGCCTGTAATGTGGAAGTTTGTAATATTGTAAAGCTATTAAAATCAGTGATGTAAATGGTAGTATGGTTTATACCGTTAATGCGCTGTGTCATACATCTGATAAAATAGGAACTTATATAGTTACACAAGCAAGTCAGCCTATGCTTCGCATGGCGCCGCCTATCAAGTCCAAAACTATCCTTACGTTCAAGATAGAACCTACCATACATAATCACAAAATTTCATTAAAATCGGTTCGGTGGATTCGGAGATTAACGTCTACGAAAATAGTGACACATGATTTTTATACAGGGTGGAATTAACACCGACTCTAAAACGGTTACCACGTATTCAGTACATCATTCTGACCGAAAAATGTACATGTGGAGGACATGTCCATTTCTCGTCGGTTATTAAAACTGCAGTACCTACACGGTCAAAAAAAAAAACTGTTTTATAATTGTACAGAATGATGCACTGAATAAGTGGGAACCATTCTAGCCTCGGTTTCCCTTCCACCCTGTATATTTACATTCGTTATTTAAACAGTAATAATGAATAATAATAATATAATAATAATAATCATGAGTCGTGTATGGGGCAATGGAGGACGGTCCTTCGATATTCAGGATGTCGACAGATCCAGGGGAACGATGAACCTGTATGGATTAAACGGGGAATATTCCAGGGCGACAGTCTGAGCCCACTATGGTTCTGTCTAGCCCTGAATCCTCTGAGCACATTGCTGGAGGATTCAGGTCTAGGCTACCGGTTGAGGAGAGGTGGTCAGGTCATATCTCACCTTCTTTACATGGATGATCTGAAACTCTTTGCCCCCAACAAATTGCGACTGATGGAGCTACTGAAAGTAACTGAAACTTTCAGTAGCGCCATCAGGATGGAATTTGGTGTGGACAAATGTGCAGTCATGTATGTAAAGCGAGGGGAGATTATGGAATCCGAGGGAATTCAGCTCTCGGTTTCCATACACCTGAGATCCCTCTCCTCATCCGAAAGCTATAAGTATTTGGGTATGTCGGAAGCGTTAGGCATTAACGTAACTGACATGAAGCAATCGTTGAAAGAGCGCTTCTTTGGACGCCTGAACAAGGTATTACATAGCCTTCTTTCAGGCGGAAACAAGGTGCGCGCCTTCAACGGTTGGGTCATGCCGGTTTTAATTTACTCTTTCGGCGTACTCAAATGGACTCAGACCGAACTCGATGCCCTGGATAGGAGAGTTCGTACACATACTTACCGCAAACCGGATCCATCACCCACGATCATCAGTGATGAGGCTGTACATCCCGCGGAAGTGCGGGGGTCGAGGGTTTTTAAACGCGAAGTCCCTTCACAACCACGAGATGTGCAGTATCAGAGAATATTTTTTAAAAGTCGAGGTGGGTATGCACCGAGATGTGGTCGCAGTGGACAAGGGACTCACCCCGCTGTCCATGGCTAAAGAGAACTCTCGCAAACCTGTAGTAGTTACTACCGATGACCGCAAGGAAGTATGGCAAGGCAAGGAGCTTCACGGGCGCTTCTACCGGGCTCGATTTTCTAGCGTCCGTGTCCTGGTTACGTTTCGGCGACCTCTTTGGAGAAACTGAAGGTTTTGTCTGTGCGATTATGGACGAAGTTATGTTGACGAACAACTATCGGAAATATATTATGAAGGACGGGACGGTTGACGTGTGTCGGGCATGTCACCGTCCGGGTGAGTCCATCAGACATATTATTTCTGGTTGTTCTCGTCTGGCTAACGGCGAGTACTTGCACAGGCACAACCAAGTAGCCAGGATTATTCACCAGCAACTTGCCTTGAACTATAAACTTGTGGAATCTGAGGTACCGTACTACAAGTATGTGCCCGACCCAGTTCTCGAGAAAGACCATGTCACGCTGTACTGGGATCAGTCTATCATTACTGACAGGACTAATGTCGCCAATAAGCCTGACATAGTAGTGATAGACCGATCAGCGCGCCGCGTAATGATAGTCGATGTTACCATCCCGCATGACGAGAACCTCGTGAAAGCTGAGAAAGAGAAACAAATAAAATATCTCGACTTGGCACACGAGGATGTCGACATGTGGAATGTGAACTCGGCTATCATTGTGCTGATCGTCGTGACGGCCAATGGCCTTATAGCCAAGAGCCTCGACGACCATCTTTCGAGGCTCTCCTTAGGCGGTTGGATCAAGGGCCTGATTCAGAAGGCAGTACTCCTCGATACGGCTCGTATTGTGAGGAGGTTCCTGTCTCTGGAGCCCTAACCACCGGTAGCTTGGAGCCTGCTCCCGCTACCGGCGGACCAATATTTTTTATATTTTTTTATATGGTTTTTTTTAAGAAATGTTTAAAAATGTAATTAATATGTAAAAAAATAAATAAAGGATGAATAGTAATAATGAATGATGTCTAACTAATTTAGTGAGTGAATTGTTGTGTAATTTTCTTTTTATTAACTTACCCTGATCCTGCCCCATCCAGCGACCCTGGAGGCAACACCACCGCCGATGAAGGAGTAAGTGAGGTCCACAGGTCGCACGACGTTGCTAAGAACCACGTTAGCGACGGTAATGAGGACGCCGATGTCGTTCTTGATGGTGGCAGACACGTAGTTGGGGTGGGTGACGTTGCGGGCCAGGGTGTAGGCGGTGCCGCCGCTGTTCCAGTTATTGGTGCCGACTGTCACACGGAGGGAGCTGTGGAAGTGATTTGAAAATGAGCGAATCTTTTCAATTTATGGAATTCCAATAGCTTTGGCATCTTTAACTACTAGACTGCTTCTTATTTTAGTACTAGGTAATATTTCTCATGAGGATTTTCGTTTCTTTAAAAGGTTTAAAATGAGCAAATCTTGCAACTGTTGGATTTCATTGTCTTTTTATTTCAACACCTTTGCGCCTTACTATGAATTTCTCCTGGATCGTGGGTGCGTTTACAAATATTTAAACGCACATACACACACAGCTAGACCCGGAACAAACCTCTAGGCCATTAAAATATTTGTTCCAAGCGGGAATCGAACACGCGACACGCAGCGCAGCAGCCCATCCTTCAGCCACTGCGACAACCGTGTCGTCATTTAGTCACCATGCAGTAACTCGGCGATCAGTTTCATATCATAATTATGTTGTGCCGGTTTATGAATCAATTTGATCAAACCCACGATCGAAGAATATTAAGGTGGGCCTGACAGCCTCTCAGGCTCACCTCCCACCCAAGGTAGGTGAGCTTTGCCATTTATTGCCATCCATGGCAACGCTGCTAGTCACGTTCCCGGATTACTGCTCGATGTGGAAAAAGTGTCCTATTGTCACCGGGAAACATATATGTAGGTACTTAGTTTTAGTCTTAATTTAGTTATTTTTTTGTAAATATTTAGTTTGTACGTTTATTTAAGGTTGTTCATAGTATTTAGCGGATGATGTTATTATATTAAACTGGCTCTTCGCCCGCGACTTATATGCATGATATAAATATAATTCATAGTCTATAGCACCCACGAATAATGTAGCTTTCAGCCAGTGTAAGAATTTTTAGAATTGGATCATTAGTTCTGGAGATTACCCCTACAACAAACTAACAAACAAATTTTACCTCTTTATAATATTATAGTATAGATTACCTAATATATTAACAGCATGTATTAAAAAAACACTTCACAACATATCCTTACCTAGTCAAAGAACCGCCGCTAAACACAGCAGCGATACAATGAGCAGCGGTCAGGACAGTGCGCTGAGTGATGAGGGACCCTCCGCAGAGGAAGCTCCTCACGAGCACTCCGCTGGACATAGCCACCATGTGGGGGTGGCTGCCGACTGCTGCCTGGGTGCCGCCGACGATGCGAGCGCTAGCGTCGGTGTGGTCGAAGAAGATGGACATGTCATCTTCGGGCGTTGGGAGTGCTGAAATTGAATTATAAGAAGAATATGAATGATAAGTTCTTAAAAGTGGTCCTCAAACTAAGCAGCTCTTGTATCTTGAAGGTCGATATAATGTTTTATCTGTCTGTTCATCATCATCTGACTACCCTTTTCCACTTTTTTGGACGTACTGCAAGTTTTGATCAATTCCACTCAATCGCGTTAAAGTAAACTTTAATTTGTGTGGAATCATTGTAATTAGGCACAGGAACGTGGAGCACAAGCAAAGGGGTACACCCAGCTGCGGGTGAAGTCAGGCTGTGGATGATGATGATGAATTGTGTTTTCCATCTATGTCACCAGACAGCACTAGTTCAGTTTCAGCACAAATCGAAGAATGAAAAGGTGTAAAACTCGGACTACGCCTTTGGCATTGTCATACTTTGATCAAGTGCTTAATTGACCTCCTCATTTTTTTTTTTTTCGTATGGGAAATCATCAAATGACCGGTCTTGCTCTGGGAGGGGTGGAAGGGAGTGTCAGACTTGTACTGACTAAAACCCATCCATGTGCCTTCTTTGCCCTTTGTGTTCCAGGGCCGCGGTATCTCTTTCGAACTGTCCCGCAACCCCGACCTCCCCTGACCTTGATTTCTACTGTACAATTTTTTGTTCTCCATAAAGATGTTTACTAAAGATGATTTTTATGGTAAAAACTGTTTATAATTTTTGTTCATTGTTTTAGTCATGTTTTTCCTTCGGTTAAAAATGGCACGAGTGTAATCCACAAATTATGAAGAATTAATTAGATTAAAATACTCTTTATCACCCTAATTGACTCAAGTCTTATCAGATAGCCTATAATTATGAGTGCTAATTATTATAATTATCAGTGGCACGTGAATAATGACTAAAATTGATAATCGTCCCAGAAATACTGCAATAATCTATCATACTTGAACAGGTACCTATTGGCTTCATACTGTCCCAAGTTAAGCTCTTAAACCCTAGAACTATTAATATGCACAAGAAATTTCTCCCGTATCGTGGTTGCGTTTACAAACATTACAACTCACATACACAAACAGCCAGACTCGGAACAACTACCTGTATGCCATACAAATTTGTTTCGTGTGCATTCGAACCCGCGACAAGCAGCGCAGCAGCCAATCGCTCAACCACTGCGCAAACCGTACCGTCAGTTGAAAAGGACTAAGCCCCTGATAAATTCAATCTAGATACTAAATAGCATGATCAGAATCAGCCTATAATGTCCACACACTTGGGACAGGCCTCCTCTTTATGTGAGAGAATGGACTGTATAATTCACCTCGCGGGTGCAATTTTCCGTCAATAAAAATCTTAAATTCGCTGACAGATCATAACGCAGACCCTATAACAGAAGCACGTTTATAAAACAGTTCCTTATTAGAGTCCCCGCAGACTGCAGACTTTCTATCGGCCGATAGTTTAGTGGGGTTCTTTATCAACAGTATGACCATTTATGATAGTCCGCATATTACAAGGTTTCGGTGTCGGCCGTTGCAGTTTGATGGGCGAAACGTTTGGCTTCAAACTTAACTATCAGCAAACGATCGGACAACTGCTAGATCAGAATGGCGCTCTCATATCTACCGCGCGCACAATATCGGCCGACTCGGACGATAGTTCTAAGTTAACTAGCAAATTGTTCGACCGCAGTCGACCGGCTGTTGGTATAGTATGCGCGTTAGCAGCAGCCCAACACGGCTAAACTATTGGACTATAGAAAATCTGCAATCTGGTGGAACTCTTAATTCTTTCCTTGAAGAGATCAAAGTGATAAGGTGTGTATGAGGAAGTCATTTTTCCATTAGGAACTTCAATTGGGCACACGTTTTACAATAAAAATTGGACGTTCATCGAAGATAAAACACGAATTTCAGAAGTCACACATACCTAACTATTATGAAAAGTAAAATACATATTATCGCCTAATCTGATCTGTTTGCTGAAACCTGACTAAATATACGTAAATACAAAGTGAGATAAGATTTTTATTAGTAATTAATTGATTGGTGACCGTGATTGGGCAATTTTTATTTGTGTTTAAAGATTCGAATCGAATAACCGTGAAACTATTGTGAAATCAGGCAGTAGTTTCAATTGAGAAGCGTAGGTTCATATGTTATGCCCCAATAAAAGCCTGGGGAATTTTCTGATTGAAAAAAAACAAAATAGAGAATTTATTTCAACAGAAAAAAAATTGAAGAAGGCCTGAATGCTTGTTCCTGAATGTACCTTTTATAGTAAAGGTCTGACACAAAATTAAAATAGTGGAGGTCAAAATTAGAATGTAGTAGTTTGATCCCTATGTTTAAGTCCCATGTAATAGGGGGCGAGCTAATTGCCATCAACCCGGCGCCGTGGCTGCTACTGAGAGATTTCTAATGGAAAAATCCAATAACATTTTGTCCGACCTGGGAATCGAACCCAGGACGTCATGGTCAGCATTCGCGCTTGCGACCACTAGACCAACGAGACAGTCTATAAACAAAATATCAAGTGAATATTTATAAGGGTGATTTAAGTAGCAGCTTTTATCAACCCAATATACAGAGTAATGAAGAGCACGTTTCAGATAAAAATGTAAGTTATAAGAATGTTAACAAGAAGGACAGTTAAAGAAAAAGTAAAGATAAAAGAAGAAAAAACAAGAAAAGAAGTGATTACTGAGATGATGACTAACGAAGGCGTAGAAGAAAAAGATCAAGTAAAAAAAAAAATTGGCCAGGAAAGCGATGAAAAACATATTTAAATGTAACCAATGCTTTTAGCAGAAAACTTAAAGCTTTCGGAACCTAATATTTTGAAATAAGAATAGCAGGAAGATGATGAGGTTAAATACCAAGAAGATCAGAAGAAGTATTTTAAAGCTTCAGAAGATTTACATAGTTCAAAATAAAACCACTCACCAAAGCACCCAACCAGGAGCGTGAACACCAGAAGGCCGGTTTTAATGTCCATGTTTAATAACGCCCGAAGACAGTTTGATAGTTTTACAATACATACTCATATTTATAACAGTAATGAGCGAGATAATCATTAGCACTGATTGATTAACTTTGATAAGCCCTACAAAATAGTACGCAACAGTGCCGTCATCGAAATCTTATCAATGGGATTTGGTGACGGCCGTGTACAGGTAAACAGGCTAACTAATTGGACCAATATCGAGGGTAAAGCAAATTAATTTAGGATTAAGAGGAATCAATGAAACACAGTATCAAATATTTTTCATGTGAGGACAAGCGGGTACACACGGCGACATATTAAGCTACATAATCCAGTATAACCTAACCTGGCTGTGTATAACCTTTCTGGACAATGAGAGACCAGCTTATAGTGGATTTGTCTAGGTTGATTAGTCGTCGTACGTACCTACAAGAAGAAGAAGCAGGACAGAAAGAACTTTTGAAGTGAGAAGGAAAAGCCAAAATGAAAAAGAAAACAGAAACAGCAGAGTGTAGACGGAGGAATGGGAGAGTAGTTCAGTACAGAATTTATAAATCTTTTAAGAGACAGACAAATTATATTGGTCAAATTTTATTAATATTAATATTCTAACGCATCCTGAATGAAGCAAATCGCTTTGTTTGGGCATTTTTAACACTTTATATGCTTTGGATGGCGTATTTGAAAATGATCCGCGAGTCATTTTAAAAGATGGTTTTGACAAGATGAGTCATGTTAAATAGCGTATTAGTAACGTAAAATCTGTGTGCATTATATGCAATAATATTATATAGAAGATACGCTACGTCCATACTGAGTGGCGTTCAAATATGGTTGCGTTGTTACGACTGCGATAGATAATACGGAAAGTATGATACAGAAAGAGATAGCTATAGCGCTAGAAGTACTTAAATTACGACAATTGTCTGAATTTGTCTGTTGCCATTTATTACGTGCCCATTTATGTTGTTTGTAGAAAACATGAAGATTGACATTCTCGTTCTTCGCTTAGTGGATCTTTGCCATATTCCAATGATAATGCTTATTTGCAAGCTGCAAGGGGGAATTTTACTCTGATATCTAAAATAGTCGTCCCGAAATCACGTGAACTATCTTAACTAAATTCTGGCTAGCTAAATTACGCTGACTTTTGACACGTAAGTTCCTACGAAATTGGGAAAACCCGTGTTGTTGCAACTTAAATTAAAAGAAAATAATCCTAATCATAATAAATAATCTTAATCCGTAGATAAGATATCTGAAGATTATTTTTCGTTATGAATCAAGTTTGATAATAACGGTATTAAACATAGATAGCCTATTAAAATCTGGATATCTACATATGGCACATACACAGGCCGACACTTGTAGCTTTAAGTTCTGGCCAGACGTAGGACGTAGGCGCACCGCAAACTCGGCGAAACCCGCATTTTCATTAGGTATTCTTTATACTGGTACACATGATCTAGCACAAAATATACAGAAAGGTCAGGACGCAGGCGTAACGCTTTTCCGTCTGTAGCCTAATTTCAAATATAGTAAACTGGCCTATCGAAGACAACGCCGACGCAGGTGGGTACGGGTAGGGCGCGTGGTAATCACCGATTCGCCGCGAACAGGTCAGTCAGTCGCATTGCTTTCGAGAAAGACACTACTGCGGGGATCGGCTGGCTGTGTGATGAGATGAGCTGTGTATTTGAGTATAAATAAAAGGCGTTTTGGAGCAGATGCGAATGTTTATTTAGATATTAAGTAAAACCAAATTTTAAAAAATCACTCTGAGTTCGATCGAAGTCCTTTTGAAAGTCGTTCCATAAAAAGCAATTCTCACTTGCCCTTAAAACCTGCTGAAGGTATGAATATAAAATATAAAGCAAAAAGTGAATACCGTTCCCCTTACTAAAGGCAATTCAAGAAGCAGTGGTTTAAGCCATCAATATAAATCAAGAGACCTGGAGTGGTTTGTGATACTATTATTGGGGCAGGCAGAGGTCCACTCCCGTGCTGAAGAAACTCATAAGGATTACAAAAAATAAGGATTAAAAACACACGATATAGGTACATTTTAACATATTTTTATTATAAAACAATTGATTTAAAATAAGATTATATTTACAGCTGAAATCATGGCACAAAGTCCAAAACAGAAACACAGCACGTCAATTGTAATTAAATAATATGTGTCTAATTCATCATATTCGATTGTATCCAAGACTGGTGAGCGCTAACCCTGACGTAAACGTCAGGAAAGCCACGGGCGCAGGGGAACATCCAAGAGACGATACCAATTTGCTGGCCGTTGTCGACGCGGGTCAGAGCACTGCCGGAGTCGTGCTGGAAATCAAGAAAATAGACCCTGTTATATTGCAATCGGATGCCTTAATAAATG
The DNA here is from genome assembly GCA_905163415.1 of Noctua fimbriata. Lineage (NCBI taxonomy): Eukaryota > Metazoa > Arthropoda > Insecta > Lepidoptera > Noctuidae > Noctua > Noctua fimbriata. Next base: position 2,033,427 of record LR990933.1, on the reverse strand, counting down.
AATAAATAATAAATAAAAGCGCGTTGGATTGACGAAATCGACAATGTCGCGGGAAACAGATGGATAAGAGATGCACGGAACCGAAGAAGAAAGGGGAGGACTATAAAACAGTGGGGGATTTCGAGCTGAAATGATGATGTTGATGAGATACGAAGGGTAAAAACAAACAAATGATAGAAGAATTGTGTAAAAGATATGGCTAGAAAGAGGTTAACCAACTATGTACGATCGATAATATTCATTGAAGATGACAATGATACTTACGTTGCAAAATCCATGACCCGCTGAGTGGAAGGTGCAGATCTCGGTTTGTGGATCAACGGGTGGTGGGTTCATGGCGGCGGCAGCAGACCAGCGATTGATACAGTCGTTGCCATCAATGGTGGTGGTCGTTAGCTCCATGAGAGTCACAGGGCTGGCGCCGCCGAACTGGAATGTTGAGAATATAAATTAGAAGTCACACACCAGAAAGACAAAAACAAAAGAAGAAGCCATAGACGAAACACACTATATTTTTACAATCACAAATCTTTTATAAGATACATTTGTAATCCTTAATGTATACCACTGGCCTATAAATAAAGATAAAACCTTATTAAAATCGCTAATCATTCGTTCGTCCGGAGTTTGTAATGCCAGAATAGCACGGAAATTGACCCGTGCTCGAATAGGCTAGGTTTGAAGTCGATGACGGCGACCAGTGAGCAAGCGAACCGAGTAAACCCCGATGAATCAGGGTTGTAAATTTAGTAATATATATTAACTCACCGATGTCCTACCCCACCCTGCTACCCTGGAGCGAACTCCATGGGGGACAAACGAGAAGCTGAGGGTCACAGGCCGCACGAGGTTGTTAAATACCACATTTGAGGTGGTATAGATGAGGGCTATATCGTTCTCGTAGATGGGATCAGGTCTATAGTTGGGGTGTATCACGCTGCGAGATAAAGCGTAGGAGCTACCGCCGAAGTTCCAGCGGTTGGTTCCGACCACCGCGCGCATAGATCTGTGGAGAAAATATTTGGTTACTGATAAGACTGATGTTACGTTAAATATCACATTGAATCGATGTTGCAAATTATGTAAGGTCCTCTGAATGAGCCTGAATTGCTGCATCCATGAAATATATCACAATAATTTGCTTACTGTGTTGCAACGTTAATATATTCGACACAATGCGCAGCAGTCAGAACAGTTCGCTGGCTGATCAGGGAAGCTCCGCAGACCAAACCCCTGACGGACACTCCAGCTGTTAATGCCACCATATGAGGGTGACTGCCGATGGCCGCCTCGGTGCCGCCGACGATGCGAGAACTAGCGTCATTGTACTCGAAGAAGATGGACAGGTCATCTTCAGGCCCTGGGAGCGTTGGCAGGGCTGGGAAATGGAAAATTATATTAGTACTTTGTTCTATTGTATTATTGACAAGTAATTCGGTACAATTACTCACCAATACACCCAGCCAGAAACGTAAATATCAGAAATCCGGTTTTGATGTCCATATTTTAAGAACGCCAGAATAGACTATGCAAGTTGGCGAATTCCCAATGTTATTTATCATAATAATTATCTCTTTCATATCGATTAATGGGTTGATTAGCTAGTAGCCGAAAACCCCAATGCGCTGATGAGTATTTGTGCACTGAAATAATATCTAGATTCTTATGTCCTATTCATTCGGTGGAAGAAAAGATGCTGAAGATATGATAGGTGAGCTCAATCACAAGTTCATTCATAAATTTATTGCAATACTGTGGTTCAAAGGTAAAAACAAACATGAATAGATGCATTAAAATTCTATTATCTTCACTGGCTTAATAGAATACAATTATTAAGGCACACAGGCACACTATTACATTGGCTAGGACATTGATTTTATTAAGCGATAACTTCCCGACCTCAACCTGAGCATATGCTGTTAGTTATAAACACAGAAAGAGCTAAAATACCTCTAAATAAACCTAGATCGGGCAGACCGCTACCATTATTCTCCTGTCCTCATGCCAATTTATTCGGGGTCTCTACCAAACATTTGAATTCAATATTATCATTACTTGTAACTGTTAAATATATTTTAGTTATAGACTCATAAGCATTAATTATACCATTGTATGAGAAATATTACAACTGCGCTAAATGCACACTGTTTGTAATACTTTTAAAAATGAATTATTCGTATAAAGGTCTCCTCTTTCTTCTGCCATAGTTACCGGTTTTGTGTGTTCCTCATCCATCTATTTAGGTACACCACTGCCTAATCCTTCGGGGATTATAGGGGTGATATTATGTAAGAAAATTTGAATTTCGTGGACTGCCGTAGCGCAACACGTGAGGTAGCGAGCAGTCTGGCCGCCGCAGGCCCGTGTATCTTGAGACCTTGTAGGATGCTACAAAAAGAGCCCTACTCAGCAGTGGGTGATTTCGGACTGTGGGTGATGATGATGAGAACGGGATTTGGAATACTTCACAGCTTCTGTCAGCTGGCAACGATTCTTTATTTGAAGAAAAAGATACTACGGTATTAATTCTTACGATTTCCAACATATTTTAAAATACCCTTAAATATTTTACCAATAACAATCCAATCACAATCCTTGCCATCCTTCTTCCGTCTGGGGAGAACGTAGGTGTATGTCAGACTCTAAACCAAGTCCCCAGGGTGCTATGACCTAGAAATGACAAAACAAAGCCATATTTCTTGATCAGACAACGGAAAATATTACTAGTGTTTTGACGAGTTGATTGAAACTACAGAACCGTGCCATCGATCCCTGCTTCTTCTTTTTACTTCGAAAAAAGGCTTTAGTTTTGATGATCATATTTTAACGGGTCTTTCGTCCTCTTCCTCAGCTCTCTCCGCGCGACGGTCGGCACCAACTGCTGGAACAGCGGAGGCACCTCCTACATCATATCCCGTAACGTCACCCATCCCCACTACGTGCACGACATCATCAAGAACGACATCGGTATTCTTATCACCTCCTCCAACGTGGCTCTGAACAACCTCGTGAGGACTATTCCTCTTACGTACTCTTTTATCCCTGGAGGTGTTCAGTCTAGAGTTGCCGGATGGGGCAGAATAAGGGTGAGTTTATAATAAAACCTCTTTTTATTGAAGAATGTTATCATTAGACATCGGATTATATGCATTCCCATGTTTGCATCTGCAAATGCATAAATCGCTATTTTTATAGCGTTATATATTTTATTATAGACTTTTTCATCTGGAATCTGTCAGCTTCTACATTACACTCTCCACATTCCAGGCTGGCGGTGCTTTGTCCGCCACTCTCCTGGAGCTATCGCCCACCACCATCGAGGGCCGCGACTGTGAGTCTAGCGTGGAACGCGCCGCTGTCCAGTACAACTCCCCCGACGCGCACGTCCAGTCACACATCGAGGTCTGCACCTTCCATGAAACTGGATTTGGTACTTGCAATGTCAGTATTTGTTTATTTATCTTCAAGACAATGATTGAGGCTGCCAAACTCATAACTAATCATCTACGTGTCGATGGCAGTCTAAATTAAATCGGTCCAGAATTCGGCTTAGAGTTTAGTATCTGTGCGCGTTCGTCAGATTCTGTACCAAACGTTAACGATATGAAAGACTTCAATTTTTTCAATGCTGAGTGTAGGTCTTCTGCATTGCACGGCTTTGATCTACACTTGGGCCTTCAGCATTAACTCTTTACTGCTACTTATAAACAGGCTAGTTCTGGGTCACCTTTTGACAACGGCCAGCAGTTCGGTATCGTCTCGTGGGGCTTCGCCTGCGCTCGTGGAGTCCCTGATATGTTCACCAGGATCAGCGCTTACCAGAACTGAGAGCCAATGTTGTTTAAGGCACGGTCAAAATGAAAGATCAAAAATAAATCGTGATGGATTGTATTTGTAAAGTATCTTTGTTGGCTGTTATTATTAATAAATATTAAAAAAATAATGTTTTTGTGGTCACTCAAGAAGCTAACATTTTTTTTGCACTGGCGATGTGTTATTCCGATCACGAAAAACCAGTCATCCGAACGTAACTACTGACAAGATTTTAACTTTCGAAGGTGCCTAAAAATTATTTCTGTAAATTCGTTTTCAATAACCCGACCACTCTAAGAAACACCGAAACAAACACAGTTTTTTAGTCAAGTGTGTTACCATGACGCCTTAAAGCGATATTGTTTTAATGTCACTCTAGTATGAGTAAAGGACGGAGCCGAGCTATCGAGGACATCTAGCGCAATCAAATCAAATCAAGAATGTTTATTTGCAAGAAAATACATACAAATTACAAGGAAAGATATTGTCCTAAAAGTTATTTTATTCTGCCTGCAAGCAAGCGTGTAAATTGTTTACTTACATCTATTTATGTAATTATTATCATGCAATTCATCATCATCATCATCATCATTTCAGCCGAAAGACGTCCACTGCTGGACATAGGCCTCCCGCAAGTGTCGCCACATTGACCGGTCCCGTGCGACTCGCATCCAGCGGATCCCTGCAGCCTTCACCAGGTCATCGGTCCACCTAGTGGGAGGCCTTCCAACGCAGCGTCTTCCGGTTCGCGGTCGCCACTCCAGAACTTTTCGGCCCCATCAGCCATCCGTTCTGCGAGCAATGTGCCCTGTCCACTGCCACTTCAGTTTGGCTATTCTTCGGGCTACGTCGGATACCTTGGTTCTCTTGCGGATGTCCTCATTTCTGATTTTATCACGCAAAGAAACTCCGAGCATAGCCCTCTCCATTGCCCTTTGGGTGACTTTAAGCCTTCTGATAAGGTAACATAATCGTCTACAACTTCGAGTGTAAAGTCTCCGATCTTGATAGGAGTGGGTGTTACATGGTTATTCAACATGATTTTGGTTTTGTCCATGTTCATTTTAAGACCCACTCTTTTGGAAGCTCTACTAAGGTCAACGAGCATTGTACTGAGGGTCCTCCATGGTCTCAGCCATGACCACTATATCACCGGCAAATCGAAGGTGAGAGATGTACTCGCCATTGACGTTGATGCCTAGCCCTCTCCAGTCCAGAACCTTGAAGATATCCTCCAGTGCAGCAGGTGAACAGTTTCGGAGATATGACGTCTCCCTGTCTCACACCTCGCTGCAGAAGAATAGGTTCCGAGGTCTGGTCCTGAAGTCCTGCATCTAAATGCAATCATGCAATTAATATTATTAAAATGAATTTAGTCTTACTTATATTTATATTCAAATTATTACATTTCATCCAACTTATTATATCTGATAGGGTCTTTTCGGTAACTGATTTGTAATCTTTTTTATCCTGACGATTTATAATAACTGTAGTATCATCTGCAAAAAGGATACATTTCTGCACAGTGGCCTCCGGAAGATCATACGTAGAAGGCAAAAAAGTAAAGGGCCGAGAATGCTGCCCTGCGGCACACCACACTTATTTATTATTGCTATTGAAGTAAATTTCTCTTTGGTATAAATTTTGTCATTTTTCTTTACAACTTTGGATATCTCGGTACACCGTTTTTTAGATAGCTAGATAACCATTCAATTGCTTTTCCCCTTATGCCGTAGAAGTTCAGTTTGTTTAAGAGCTTCGAATGATTCACAAAATCAAAGGCCTTGCTCATATCTAAAAAGAGACACACCGGTAGATTGCCAACGTTTATGCTTTCTGTTACAAGTTTCAAGTACGTGTTCTCTACGTAATGATTTTTCACCCCAAGGAAAGAAAGAAAGAAAATTGTGTTTATTTGGCATGAAAAACAAGGCAACACCAACTATAAAAGCTAAACATAATCTACTGATTTTTAGATTCATAGCTTAGCTAATAGTCTTTAAACCTGTGTTTTGGGCCATCACTTTACATAGTACAATTTAATTATGACAGTAAAATTATAAAATAAAATAAATCTGTTGTCGCCCTAATCTAATACCTCTTCAACCATCCTATATATAAGTCTAACTATTGTGTAACAATCATCGCCATCACGTGCCGCAAGACCAGCAATCTAAATAGCTGCAAGACGTCCGCTGCAAAGGTAACATCCGATTTTTTACTTTAACATTGATTAAATAAGCTAATAACTCTGAAAATTGGAATTTCTTACAGAAAAGGAGGTTAGAAGTTTTGAATTTTACGGGCTAAATCGAAGCGATCATCGGCGTAGCTACGTAAGGCATTCCCAAGCACCGCCACAACGGACTGTCCGGTGTTTCCGTTTCCAGCAGATTCCAGTAACCTAAGCCACTGGCTTAGACGGCACACGGAGATAAAAGAAGATAGTCTTTCAAGGTTCCCAATCTCGTTCAAACAGAGACAAAGATTCGGCGTCGTCTTTGGCAGCGCAGTTGTCACTTTAACTGCATTGGAAGATCATCGCTTGAAGTTTTGGGCCAAAAAAATAATGTTATAATATCATGCCCGTAACATGATCATAAAGATAAGTCACTTCGATAATAAACAAAATACCAGTATACTAGCTAGATAATATGTTAGCCCCACACACAATGACTTTTTAAGATAGGAAAAACCAGATTTTAGGGAAAAAAATGTATTTATCCAATCTCAATATTTTTAATTATCTGATGATAGTCAGATAGTATATCACAATGAATCATGTTTATTGAAAAGGATGATAACAATAAGTTATTTAGCGGCATCTATAGGACTAATTACGTACCACGTAGTCAAATAGGGAACAACAAGTGTCAACAGTGGCGCCACTGTATTACTGACGCCACAATCCTAAATCACAGAAGTAAAGTTTTCCAAGATAATTTTTCACTGTAGTCATGTTGTGTCCCGCTTAATCCTCTCTGTGAGAGTGGGTCGATTTATTAATATCTGACATTGACCGTGGGGTCAATCCCTTCGATCTTATTGTTTTTCCATAAGTATTTAAATGAAGTAACTCGTGCTAATAAAATAGTACTTCCAATCAAAGGTAATATGGAGTAACTAACCGGTCGTGTAGTTGACTATAAACTTGCCATGACACCTTGTAAGTCTTTCTTTATCTCGACGAAAGTATCATCATAAAAATATTCTGCTGCCACGCAGCTCCTTCTTTGCATTATCTAAGACTAACTACTAGTTTTAGTTTGAAGGGCTTTGTTCCTGGTGTTTTTTGGGTCTCGGCTGGGTATGGGATTTAGTAGTTTCCATCATGTTTTTTTGGCATATTTAACATTAAGGTTTAAAAATTCATATGAAGCCAGCATCTTACTCAAACACAAACATTTTCATTAATATTTATTAACATTAATAGCAGGAATCATATCTGACAGTCCAAAAAATTACAGTTTCAAGCCATCCCAGATCATTTTATAGTGTCCATCTTCAAAGTTCTTCAAACAATGACGGACCTCAACCAGTTCTGGTAAGCGCTGAGCCTGACGAACATGTCTGGGGCTCCACGGGCGCAGGGGAAGCCCCAGGACACGATACCGAACTGCTGGCCGTTGTCCGCGCGTCTCAGAGCGCTGCCGGAGTCACCCTGAAAAAAGAAAAAAGACAGAATTTAAGATTCGAACATCATCATCATCATCATTTCAGCCGAAAGACGTCCACTGCTGGACATAGGCCTCCCCCAAGAAGGGGGGTTTTGCCATAATCGCCACGCTTGGCAGGCGGGTTGGCGATCGCAGTATGGTTGACTTACCAGAGAACGCTGCTGCCCATTCTCTGGTAAGTTCCTTAGTCGCCTCTTACGACATCCACGGGAAGATATGGGATGGTGCTATTCTTTACGTCCGAACACCATACAGAACAATTCGAATTCGAGATTCGAACATAATTATGTGAAATATGTGGATAGCTAGATTTATATGGTTCAGGTTAGGGTAAAGATACCAGAGCCTTCCAAAAGCGCGCCGGGTTGACGATAACGTCAAAGTCAAGGGAAACGCCTCCATAAGGGATGCTTGGAACGGGGAAGTATGGCAGAAGAAAGGGGTGTCCTATGCAGCAGTGAGTGATTCAGGGCTAAAATAATGAATGACGATGATATACACACATAGTTATATCCATTTGTAGCACATGTGAAGAAGCAGTAGTGACAATAATCTATTTCGTAACTAGATCTGCTGTTCTATGAGTTCTGAGTTTAAAGAAACACTGCCAAATCTTCTGATTGATTTGACCTTCTTGAAGGGCTGGCCGCTTTATGTTTTAAGTTGGCCGTCGTGGCCCATGTTAGAATTACAAATATGAAGAAAATACTCACGTTGCAAGTACCAACACCAGCGGAGTGGAGTGTGCAGATCTCGATGTGAGGCTCAACATGGGCGCGTCTGTTGAACTCAACGGAGGCGCGAGTGACGCGGTTCACGCAGTCGTTGCCTTCGATGGTGTTGATCTGCAGCTCCAGGAGAGTAGCGGAGAAAGCACCGTTAGCCTGAAGAGAAAATAGTATTTGAATGTAAAGATTAAGATACAGATAGTGGCATCATCTATAGCAAAAAAGTATGACCTCATGTGCTAAACGGTCAGTCCAGTTTTGGTCTTAACTGGATACCAGTGGATACCACCATGATGTCGGATTTCAAAGATCTCTTCTCATAGAGAAGACAAGAGCATTAATAACCACGCTTGGTCAAGGTAGATTGGGGATCAGCCTTACTCCCATCCTTCATTCTTTCATCCTTATCATAATAAAGTTATAACTCACAGTAGTCCTGCCCCATCCAGCAACTCTAGCGCGGACACCCTGTCCGATGAACGAGTAAGTGATGGGCACAGTGCTCACGCGGTTGTTAAGAGCTACGTTAGAGGAGGTTATGAGGACACCGAGGTCGTTCTTAATGGTGGAGGCGACGTAGTTGGGGTGGGTGACGTTGCGCTGTATGCTGTAGGAGGTGCCGCCGCTGTTCCAGCGGTTGGTGCCCACTGTCGCGCGGAGAGAGCTGTGGAAGATGAAAACAACCTAGAAACTAGTAGTAATGCCCGTTTCAACTAATATTATGGTACAACTAAATGTATACATAAAAGAGTGCCAATGGATTGTCAACTCACAGCTCAGCGTCATTATTCTCCTGCCCTAATACCAATTTATTTGGGGTCGGCGCAGCATACCTTTGTGATGATCTAAATTAATATTAAAAGAGTGCCAATGGATTGTCAACTCACAGCTCAGCGTCATTATTCTCCTGCCCTAATACCAATTTATTTGGGGTCGGCGCAGCATACCTTTGTGATGATCTAAATTAATATTCTTACTCTTCATTAAATAGATGTGGGTAACTGTTAAATATGCTATCATTTCAAGTAGCCCAGTGTCAGTTGGAATATAGTTGTAACGGTGTCTAGCTGTTTTATTCCGATCACCATATCCTGACTTCCCGACGATTCCCCAAATATAAAAGAAAGAAAAGAAAATATATTATATCTTATAACATACCACACCACACCACACCACACCACCACCATATCAGTCAGTCAGTCTCAGTATTCTTCTTCCATACATTCTTATTTCATACTTCTATTACTCGTCATCTGATCAGACAACTTTCTTGCTATACCATCCTTCACACAGTCCATCCATCGTTTCTTGGCTCAGCGTCGTATCATGAAAATTCAACAGCGCGCTTTTATTTAGATATACAGATAGATTAGATATTTTATTTAGGTAAACAGACCCTTCACAAAGCCGTCGTCAACCAACAATTCTGTACATCAAACTAAGTAACTTTACGCAAAAATTATTGCTGGGAAACGACTTTCTTTTTTGGGGGTGAAAAATTACGTTTTACGGTAGGATTCGATGGAAAGCACTCAAAGCATTGTGCTGATGGATGGATTGAATAGTACGGGGGTCGTGGAGGTGTGTAAAGTAAAAATCTTACATTAAAAACATGTTTTTTTTTTTTAAACTTGTGAAAAAGTTGGAACTTTGAACGTAACTAGAAGGTTCCCAGGTATGGTCTAGAACAAAAAAATGATCGCAAAGACGAGGAGAACAAGTGCCTTTCGGCTATGTTAAGGGTCTATTTACACCCTTTATTCAAGTGAAAACAGGCATAATTATGAAGAACTGGGTTAAAATAGTCAAAATAAGTAATGTCTAAAGGTGCAGAGGTAATATTGTGAGGAGAATGGAGAGAAAAACTCAGATATTATACAGCTGAACGACCTAAAGTATCGTGGTAAACGCAACATCTAAACGGGGCAATGTGCTGCGTTTATATTAAAAGCTTCCGCGACGACACTGATTTAATTTATTCAAGTAGGCAATTGATTTCCTCACCTAGTAAGAGATCCCCAGCTGAAAACGTGGTTGATACAATGAGCAGCAGTCAGGATAGTTCGTTGTGTGATGAGCGAACCTCCGCAGAGTAAGCTCCTCACCATGGTACCAGTAGTCAAAACCACCATATGAGGGTGGCTGCCATCAGCTGCCGTGGAGCCGCCGACGATGCGACCGCTAGCGTCCGTGTGGTCGAAGAAGACGGACATGTCATCTTCGGGCGATTCGAGGGTTGGGAGCGCTGGGGGATTGATGGAGCAAAATTAGAAGCCAATTTAGTACGTATAAATGTTGAAAATAGTAACGCTGACAAATACTTATTAAATAGTAACATGTCCAGCGTCCAGCATACGAATTCTGAATTCGCCCACTCCTTTTTCGCCTCGGGAGGAGGAAAATCACCCAGCAGTAAGGACGTTGCAAGCTGATTATGCATATGTCCGGCACGCCCAAGGTGCACGGGCAAATGCTACGCACAGTAGCTATGCTTTTTGCAGTAGAATAGAAGCGGCTCTGATTTTACTTTATTGTCAAAATCAAAGGGGTATTTAAGATCATATCATCATTTTTATTTTTATTTTTTTTATATCTATCTGTTTTCCATTTTTGTCCATGTTTAGTAGTTATTGTGCTTTAGTTACTGTAATTGGTTTTCAACCGTTGTAATTAAATAAATAAATAAATAGCAATAAGATTGCGTATGTTGATGCTGTCATACGTAAAAGATCAGTTGTTTTATTTACTTTCAAAAGAAAACATGGTACCTACAGGCCATGTTTTTTTTAAATTCTATTTTGTTCAAGTTGACTTCATCATCAAACTCAATGACTTAATAAACTGTTTCTAACTCACCGATGCACCCAGCCAGGAGCGTAAACACCAGTAGTCCGGTTTTGAAGTCCATGTTTAACAACGCCCGAAGACAATTTGATATCTTAACAATACCTACTGATATTTATAATATTATCGATTATCTATTTTGCACTGATTGCTTTTGGAAGATAATTTTAAGCTTGGTATATCCTGCTTAAGCATTATTGTGAGCTGGATTATGAGTTTGCCTATTCATTGACAACAGGCATTAATGAATGTTTATGTCTGGGTATTATGATTTAAATTAATAATCTAAGTGTTTGGGTTTTTCATTCGGCAGTGTGTTGGCCGGCCTGAACTGTGTTGTGTAGACATGTTTTAAAATTGTTAATTTATTAAGTACAAGCTTATGCCCGCGTGTAGTTCGGTGATTGTCCCCCGGGATCGTACTGATGGGATGAAAAGTATCCTATGTGGTAATCCAAGTTATTAACTATCTATGTGCCAAAATTTTATCCAAATCCGGTCAGTAGTTTTTGCGAGAAAGGGTAAAGGGTAAAGGGTCTGTAGCATATCCTTTCATATGACTATACCCTTTCTGTTACACCCTGTATAAATATAGTCCTTTGCGAACTATGTATCTAACAATTATGTACCTAACAATATAATTTATTTCAGAATATTTGATTGGATTTATTAGATAAGAAAACTTTTATTTAAAACCAAATAAAATGAAAAATTAAATTGCGGACTCAAAACATTAATGAGTAAGTCCCTATGTACTTATTTATTAGATAACATTTTGTTGCAGTAGATAAAAAACCCTGAATTAAAATCATTTTAATCATTATAATCGTAGTCTAACCAATAATCGGTGGAGTGGCAGCATCGCTAGCTTAGAGCTTAGGTACACGTGTGCCTCCATGTTCAATGTACATTGATATAAGATGCCATGATGGTCTAGTGGTCGCAAGCGCGATTGCTGAGCATGGTCCAGGGTTCGATAAGAAAGTTCGAAATTGTTACAACACAGACACAAAACGGCTTCTTGGGCGTCTTCGAAGGGCAAAAATGATAAATAATATATGTATTTTAAAGTTTATTTCGTAAGTCCATGTACGGCGATGATACTTTAATATCACATTGTTCTCATACATAACCATAGCCAGAATTACTTAACATTATTTATGTTTAAATATAAACTTGCATAAAAGAAGGTGGGATATTTACACATTTTACAACTTTTAAAAAGTTTTATTTGGTGGGTAAATAGTGTAAATGCCATTACAGTTATATCTTAGGCAACTAAGATTACGATTTTTAAATACTGATTAATTAAGATATTTCATTATCTTATATCAGTTCATTACGGATAAGATGCAAATTCATCAAAGAAACAAGTGGATTATTTGAATGCCTATTTTATTTTAAAACAGCTGCACAGCAGTTCCGAAAATTAATACACAAACAACTTATGTTTACAAACATGTTTGTAAAACACAACTGACTGTTTCACATAATCACACCAGGTTCATTGAAATCTAAACTTTATATCGATGTCATAAAGTCAAATATCGATCTCACCAATAAGTGATGCAGTGTCCGCAGCCGTGCGAGCGCATGACTTGTTAGCAGGATCATTGTAATACCGTAGTATAGTATAAGTCACATATTCCTAATGGCCACACCAGCTAGTAACATTGTGCCCACAAAACATGGACCTTGAGATGTTGCCGCGGGCTAACAGTAATCTTAACTTTATATCCTTAAATCACATAGTCCTAATGGTCGCACCAGTCAATGACACATGGACCCAGACAAGTCCGCGTGTTCATGTTAATCTAAACCTTGTACAAAGGCCCCTAAGTGTGACGCAGCTAGCGCGCGCACCAGTGGGTGGCGCAGGCCGCGCGGCAGTGCGAGCGCGTGCCGTGCGCGCGGGATCAGCTCAGCAGCTCCGACACGGCGCGGTACGCTTCTGCTGATACCCCGTCTAGCGCTAGCAGGACTGATAGCTCGTCGTCTCCTGTAACGTAGAAGAATGGGTTAACACAGTGTTCAAAATCTGCTATTTCATACATTTTGGCCGTGTAGATATTGCACTTTTGTATGGAACTGCAGATATTTTTTAATAACTGACATCATCATCATCATTCTCTTGCCCTTATCCCAATTCATTTGGGGTCGGCGCAGCATGTCTTCTTTTTCCATACTTCTCTATTACTCGTCATCTAATAATAACTGACAATTATTTCAAAATTTTTGGCTCAACCTATAATATTGCCAGCCCCTAATTTTGGTCCAATATCTGTTGAGACTCATGTTTCGTTCTCTAGTGAGGTGGGCAGCGAGTCGGCCAGCCACCACGATCGCCCAGTCTGGGTATATCGATGTTACAAATCAAAACATAAAATATCATATTTTTGATGAAATGTGTCATGGATTCTTCTTTCTTTAAGGAGTCTTCTGTGCGTGTACAAATAAGTATCGAGTCATTCACGTGACAGTCAAATGCATCGCTGCATTAGTATAAAAATACGGTACGTTGAATGAATATGAATAAGTAGATTTCTGCGATCATTACCTTCGTGAAAACCAAACTTTATTAGCTAGCTAGTGAAAGCTAAGCATTATTATGATAAGATAGCTTTAATTATTTCCGCATTCTTTTGTTGTCGAGGTCAGCTGCTGAATCCCAGTATTTTAGTCGTAGTGGTTGCCTGTTTGAGATCCACAACCCAGTTGATGAGTAAGAGTAATCAAGCAAGCTAAACTTACCAACAGAATCCTTCAAAGCACCCTTTGGCATGTCATGATAAACAAGAAACCCGCTCAGAATCTTCTTAACGTCATCATCACAAGTACTGATCTTCCGACTGCTAGGTAGACCGAGATACTTCCTCAAAAACGGCGTTAATCTAGCTTCTGAACTATCAAATATGTTGGACACTTTTTGTTTGATAGCTAGAGTAAATTCGCTAGATATTAAAGGCTCGTTCGACGCTTCTTGTCCGTCGACTTTCATTTCATTCATTGCTCGTCTGTTGTGGTTCTCTATTTGGGATAGCAGGAGCTTTATTTGCCAAATGTGGTACGATGAGGGGTCTGGCTTCATTGTTTTTATTATCTGTGAGAAAAAAATTAAGTATTAATATAAATCTATTTCATTTAGCTCAATCTTTCTAGTTGTGTGGTTTCTAAGGTAACTTTGGACTGGACTGGACACAGGTCTACTTAAATCTGTGTCGTTCCTTATTTTCCTCTAAGACAATAATCTTCGTGATCGTCATATGATCTGATGAAAATAATATCTGAACTTTAAATGAGATCTTTGATTTTGTTTCTTCTCAGATTAATCAGATAAGAAATTCCGCCCTCATCTATAGTCAAATCGCTTAAGCTGGGCAGAACAATTGAATGTGAACTTGTCTTGTATTATGACACGAGTGAGATATGATATTTAGCGACAGTTAGTACGGGTAACGATAAATATTGTTTACATTACGAGTTTTTGGTACAAGTTCACATTCAACGGTCCTGCCAGCTTAAAACGATTCTACGTTTTTCCAGGATAATTAAGAATAATATAACGTAACTCTCACCTTCAAAAACGTCGTCCAAATCGGCAGCGCACACAATATATCCTTAACAACACACTCATAGGTGACCATGCCCAGCGTCTGCAGATGTTCATTCTCCTCCTTGGTATACTTCCTGCACTGACACTGCCTATTCAACACCACTTCTTTAGCACCCTTTTTCTTCTTCGACAGCACCAAACAATCGGCACAAACATTTGGCCCAGTATCTTCCATCAAGTATTGTCTCACGAAGTTTCGGACCTTATCGTCGTTGGTAAAGAGCTCAATGTTGTCTGTGTTTGTGGACCAGATGTTGGACTTGTCTAGGGTCAGTGTTTGCGCCAGTATGGTGAGGAAGCCTTGTGGGTCGTCGATGTAGGAGAGGCAGCCGGCGCGCTGTTTTATGTCTATGCACCACGAGTACTCAAGGAATAATCTGGAAAGGGTACAGAAATAAATAGAAATAGAACATTTGCCCAGCCGTGATCGCAAGTGTAAATGCTTAGCGTACGGTTTTAGGGTCTCTGGGTTGAGCAATGCGTGATTGAGCTTTTCCATTAGTACAGAGTCTGGGTTTATCACAAATAAGCTAGTACCAATAACACAACTAGCGAGCAACCTGTCCACGATACACATCCGCCTACTCCATTGAGGAATTGACGTGAGTTCATGATTGATTTCGGTAGAATAGTAATCCTATTCTTCGTCGTCGTGTCGATGATTTACTTTTTTTGTCAGATTAGCAGAACTCGAACAGCCACTTCGACGGCGTTGGTGATGGCTTCGGACAGGTCCCTCAAGGAGCAGTAGGAATTATACATAGAGCAGGACAGGAGGTGAGTCATAATTTGTGCTAAGGCACAGCTGTCACACAGAATGAATCAAAAGGAAAGGAATCATTTTTTTGTGGACAAAGCAAACAGAATATGCAAGGATTAAGGATCGTAGCCGGTGCCGTTCGGTAGTTTATGTCTATGAGTAAAATGAGTGAGTTTGTGTAAAAATAAAAACAACTTTTGTTGTCCTATTGCTGGACAAAGCTTCCCAAGTTATTCACCCTCTCCTATATAAAAACTAATGTATGCATGTCATGTTAATAATCGATATATTGGGCTATCCGATAGTAATAAAAAAATCTATTACTTACTTCAGTTGATCCCAATTCCGGTCTCTCTGGAAGGTGATGGGCCAGTACCGCGGATCATTGATCTTCACTTCTTTCAACGTGTTCAGTTCAGGTATGATGCAAGGTGCCTTCATTTCTTTTACTGCGTCGTTAAGGTCGATAACCTGTGAGCAAAAACAATTTAAGCTTTATTTATTGCTAGTATAGGGTGCAAAGTACATAAACGGGAGTCACACTCTGGGCTGCCACCGGCCGCCCTACCTTTATAGGGAATATGTAAGCAATACAAAACTTTTTTAATTTTTAAAATATGCATTGTTTTGTACCATAAAAACAATGTGGTACACTTGTTTAATTTTCTAATACATCACTTATTTTACAATTTATTATTTATGTTGCGTGTTTTTAGCGAAACGGAAAGCTAATTCAAAACGCATCGTTCTCGAAAATTCTCGGCAGTGACGTCAAGCATACGCGTGCACCGCTAGTGCCGCCCAGGCGTCGTACGCGCGAGTACGACGCTAGTCATCTATGATTTTTTGAGGGAGCTGTCACCTTGTACGTAAATCTTATTATGTTTCGACTAACATTAATGTTGGTCCGTTTGCTAGAAACTGGGATGGCGTGAGGTAATCCGGATCTTCAGGATCACTATTCGAATAACGTATATATCCGAATTACAGGGAATTTTCTTTTTCGTCTCATTTTTTAACATTGTTTTAAAACACAATTTATTTTTGACGTCTAAAAGTATTTTTAAAACCAATCTTACGAAGGTAAGCAGAGTAAATAGTGTAATATAAATATAAAGTTACCTGTATATGTGCGTAGCAAAGCTTTTCTGTGCTGATGTCTCTGGGCAAAATCAACCTCGCTTCAACAGCCAACACGTAAAGATGCCTGAATGCTTGCAAGTGATACCTGTAAAAAAAAGATAATTTATTTAGAAACACTTTATTATTAAGACTGCATTACATTATGATTAAACATGCATTTGAATTAAGATTACATTATACATCGCTACGTTTATAAAAAAAAGTTCTCCTTACTGAATTTTGGGTCTCGTAAATTAAAAAACGTAATTATCTCACTATTTTTGCCGTCGACACGGTAAGCAGATAAATTAAAACCATGGCCTACCTATTATCTTCGCTATGTGTGGGGAACTTGGGGAAGAAGGCAGCCAGTAACGCGGCTACGGATGTAGGTGTTGTGCTGAGTGTAGCGCGGCCTCCGCCCAGGAATAAAAGGCCGATGGTGCAGTGGACTGCCATCTGAAGTGGCAGATAATGATTAAACTTGGACTACTTGAATATCTTGATACAAATTTTAACCAAAGATTCAGTACATGAACTAGGATTGAAAAAAAAAACGTGTAGGAATTGTCCTTTTGTATGAAACAGCCGATTTTTAGTAATTTTACATTCAGTTTAGAAAAATAGATTAATAGAAATAGAGAGATAGCCAAAACGTGCAAAACGGTACCAACATAATGTGGAGTCATAGGCTATTGGTTCTTATTAAGATTCCTTCAGGTACTTTTGCAAAATTACCAGAAGGAATCTAAGTAGTAATTGATACTTAAAATAAAGTATATTGTGTACTTGCATGAAATTGTATGCATTGTAAATGTCACACGCAATAAAGGTAATTACGGTTGATTTCGCTATCAATGCACTGTATAATTCCATTCTCTATCTCCGAGGTACTCATTAGATTTTCACAAGAAAATCAGATTACTTACATCAGAGACACTAAGTAACCATCCAGTGAATGAAAAACATACATTCAAATTAACCACACAGTCATAGGAACCTGGTTTATAAGCGGTCAAAAGTCAGCTAGCGATGCGAGTATGATGTTAGTACAGTCAAATGCTTATCATTGATAATACATGACTACGAAACCATTCATACTGCTACGATATAATAACTGATTTTATGACATGAAGCCGCTGTGAATGTCAAATTGTTACCACTAATGTGCGTGTTTTAAGTAAAAAAAAAGTTCTTTTTAAATCGTTGAAAACGTACCAAAGAAGAGTATTATTTACAAAAACTAACAAGTAACAACACAGTACCTGTCCGCCATGCGTGAGCGCGGGCGCGGTGGGCGTGGGCGCGTGCGCCGGCGTGCGCGCGCGCAGGCGGCGGCAGGTGCGCAGCACGTGCACGTCGCCGCGCCCGCACATTATCTGGTGCCAATAGGATACATTCTAATTGATTATATTGCTACTTGTCAAGGAAGATCTCACATGATGAGGTTTCGTAATTAGTTGCATGTATTTAGATCCATGTCAGTAAGTACTTCTACTTTAGAGAATTCTGAGTAATAAAATACACCTATAACATAACTTACCATGCCCGCAGCCAACAGACAGACACACAGACATGCCTCTAGCGTGGAGCGGCCGGCTAGTTCGGCCACACTTTTGCCTCCCACGGCTATGAATAGCCGCGCGTAGTGCAGGGCTGTGTCTCGTGCATCTTCGTCGCCGGAGCCCGCAAAACGAAGCCCCATCGCGAAACATGCACCGGCTATTATGTTGCAGTAAGCTTGGCTGGAAGAAAGGACGAAAAAACATGTAATTCTTAAAAAAAAAAGCACTAATACTGTGCAGAATACCGCGGGAAAGACGACCAAAGAAAGCAAGGCTTAAAAGGTACGAGGCTTACTCAGCAATGGATGGAACAAAACCATCATCTTTGGCATCATTGGCTTATGATGATGATGACTAAAACAATTAATACCACTGAAGAAATTTTTGCCGTTACTCTGTTTCTTTCGTTTATTCCAGAATTACAATATGAACTGAACTTCGCGCAAAATAGGACAGACGTGGACAGTTGCGGAGCCGATATACAGTACATTATAAACTTTAGAAATCTTTAACCACAATGTAAATTAACGTTTATTTAAAAATAAGATGAGATCTTCCCGATTATCAAAGACATAATTTCTATTTTAGTTTCAGGCTTGTTTGACACATTGGTATTTTGATCCTAGTAGTATACTAAGAATGCTAAGATCAACTTTTAATTAAATCATGAAATGAAACTAACTTCATAGCTTCGTAATCGATGTTATCTTCAGTAGGTTTCACAAAACAGTACGGCTTGATAGTAGCGGGCACTTGACTCTCCACCCAGTCTTCGGTCGGCTCGATACTGTCCCATAACACCAAACCTGGAATGAGTATGGTTTTTGAAGTTACTAACTTTGAATTAAAATTAACGGAAATATGGGCTGTAGATTTTATGAGGATGACAAAATGAATGGAAAATTCATTAGCATCTGATAGTTTTTTTACCTATTTTTCTATAATGTTGACTCTTGAATTACATTACGGTACAATTCGTAGAACGGTCATAAAGTGACAATTCATAATATTAACTGCGTTTGTGACCATTTTAAGAATTTTAACGTGATTCATATTATTATCATGATTTATATTATGATTCTTTTAAAGCGGTCATTTTAGGCCCCCTTTTTTTTTTTTTTTGGGATGTGAAATCATCAAATGACCCCCCCCCGCTCTGGGCGGAGCGGAAGGGAGTGTCAGACTTGTACTGACTAAAACCCATCCATGTTCCTTCTTTGCCCTTTGTGTTCCAGGGCCGCGGTATCTCTTTCGAACAGTCCCGCAGCCCTGGCAGGCATCGGCCCGTGCGGACCCCTACGTGGTTGCTGACATTTTAGGCCCCCTGGACTCATTTGATCAAGCTTATTTTGTGTTTAAAACCAATGCGCCATTTTTAATCATACAATAATAAGAAGACAAGGTCGAAATACGGCTAAAAGGTAACTTGGGTGAGTGTGGCCAAACTGATTTCACAGAACTGATTTTTCTGAGCTCAGAGGTAAGATGGTAATTTTTTAGTAAATGTTAAACATACTTTTTATATTCGTTGTTTTTTTTTCGCTAGTCGGGTTTTAGAACTTTGGTGCTAGTAAAGGATGCGAAGACTACCTCTCGCAATAATCCTGAGCATCAACAGATCCGGCCTCACGAAGTCCAGCTGGTAGGCAGTATGCGGAGGTTCCAGCCAGCTCGCTAGCGCCTCGTTGTTGGAGCGCAGGTAGATGAGTCCCAGAGCTAGTGTCGCACCTGGTGACGTCACGTCTAAGTTCACAGTGGCGCCCTCGCGGATCGCAAATGACCCTTGCTTGTATTTCTCTTTTTGGGAACCTTCGAACAAAACATGCCATTTGTATGTACTAAA
This sequence comes from Noctua fimbriata, assembly GCA_905163415.1. NCBI lineage: Eukaryota > Metazoa > Arthropoda > Insecta > Lepidoptera > Noctuidae > Noctua > Noctua fimbriata. The sequence continues at coordinate 2,013,462 of LR990933.1, read as the reverse complement.
AAGAGTACATGCGTGTTGGGCTCAAAGAATGAGCACGGTCTTAGGGCTCATTTACAGCGCACTTTCAGTTCAAAAATATGGCAATTTATAAGAGCGTTTACGGAGAAGCGATTTTACGCGCGTTTGCTTGAAATGCAGCGTTGCCAGCAGATGACACCGCCGCGTCACACGCGCTAATACGAACATACGGCAGATGACACCGCCGCGTCGAACGCGGTATTCAACGCGGCAGTGTACGCCCCGCGTCTTCATAAACAATATCGTACGTTGCCATATGTTAGGGCGTGTGATAACGCAGGCCGCTGCACGCGCCGCCTCTCCGTAAACGAGCACTTAGAACAAAAAAAAAAACCGGCTACAACGCGTTCCGGCAAGCACAAAAATTAAAGAAATGCCATAACGCGTTCTGAGCGTACTTCAAACAGCAACGCCACGATACGGTTAGCATGGACCTTGTCAACATTGACGGATGTGGTCGAGGATGATGATGTCTCCCCCCAGCATATATGCGCCGAGCCCGCCATCACCATGCCCAGCGCGAGCCCTGCGGAGGGAAGGTCTCACTCACCAGTGAGCGGATGCTTATCTCCCCCCAGCATGTAGGTGCGCAGCTTGTGCGCCAGCGCCGTCAGCTGCGCGCCGGGCTGCGCGCGCGCCGAGCCCGCCATCACCATGCCCAGCGCGAGCCCTGCGGAGGGAAGGTCTCACTCACCAGTGAGCGGATGCTTATCTCCCCCCAGCATGTAGGTGCGCAGCTTGTGCGCCAGCGCCGTCAGCTGCGCGCCGGGCTGCGCGCGCGCCGAGCCCGCCATCACCATGCCCAGCGCGAGCCCTGCGGAGGGAAGGTCTCACTCACCAGTGAGCGGATGCTTATCTCCCCCCAGCATGTAGGTGCGCAGCTTGTGCGCCAGCGCCGTCAGCTGCGCGCCGGGCTGCGCGCGCGCCGAGCCCGCCATCACCATGCCCAGCGCGAGCCCTGCGGAGGGAAGGTCTCACTCACCAGTGAGCGGATGCTTATCTCCCCCCAGCATGTAGGTGCGCAGCTTGTGCGCCAGCGCCGTCAGCTGCGCGCCGGGCTGCGCGCGCGCCGAGCCCGCCATCACCATGCCCAGCGCGAGCCCTGCGGAGGGAAGGTCTCACTCACCAGTGAGCGGATGCTTATCTCCCCCCAGCATGTAGGTGCGCAGCTTGTGCGCCAGCGCCGTCAGCTGCGCGCCGGGCTGCGCGCGCGCCGAGCCCGCCATCACCATGCCCAGCGCGAGCCCTGCGGAGGGAAGGTCTCACTCACCAGTGAGCGGATGCTTATCTCCCCCCAGCATGTAGGTGCGCAGCTTGTGCGCCAGCGCCGTCAGCTGCGCGCCGGGCTGCGCGCGCGCCGAGCCCGCCATCACCATGCCCAGCGCGAGCCCTGCGGAGGGAAGGTCTCACTCACCAGTGAGCGGATGCTTATCTCCCCCCAGCATGTAGGTGCGCAGCTTGTGCGCCAGCGCCGTCAGCTGCGCGCCGGGCTGCGCGCGCGCCGAGCCCGCCATCACCATGCCCAGCGCGAGCCCTGCGGAGGGAAGGTCTCACTCACCAGTGAGCGGATGCTTATCTCCCCCCAGCATGTAGGTGCGCAGCTTGTGCGCCAGCGCCGTCAGCTGCGCGCCGGGCTGCGCGCGCGCCGAGCCCGCCATCACCATGCCCAGCGCGAGCCCTGCGGAGGGAAGGTCTCACTCACCAGTGAGCGGATGCTTATCTCCCCCCAGCATGTAGGTGCGCAGCTTGTGCGCCAGCGCCGTCAGCTGCGCGCCGGGCTGCGCGCGCGCCGAGCCCGCCATCACCATGCCCAGCGCGAGCCCTGCGGAGGGAAGGTCTCACTCACCAGTGAGCGGATGCTTATCTCCCCCCAGCATGTAGGTGCGCAGCTTGTGCGCCAGCGCCGTCAGCTGCGCGCCGGGCTGCGCGCGCGCCGAGCCCGCCATCACCATGCCCAGCGCGAGCCCTGCGGAGGGAAGGTCTCACTCACCAGTGAGCGGATGCTTATCTCCCCCCAGCATGTAGGTGCGCAGCTTGTGCGCCAGCGCCGTCAGCTGCGCGCCGGGCTGCGCGCGCGCCGAGCCCGCCATCACCATGCCCAGCGCGAGCCCTGCGGAGGGAAGGTCTCACTCACCAGTGAGCGGATGCTTATCTCCCCCCAGCATGTAGGTGCGCAGCTTGTGCGCCAGCGCCGTCAGCTGCGCGCCGGGCTGCGCGCGCGCCGAGCCCGCCATCACCATGCCCAGCGCGAGCCCTGCGGAGGGAAGGTCTCACTCACCAGTGAGCGGATGCTTATCTCCCCCCAGCATGTAGGTGCGCAGCTTGTGCGCCAGCGCCGTCAGCTGCGCGCCGGGCTGCGCGCGCGCCGAGCCCGCCATCACCATGCCCAGCGCGAGCCCTGCGGAGGGAAGGTCTCACTCACCAGTGAGCGGATGCTTATCTCCCCCCAGCATGTAGGTGCGCAGCTTGTGCGCCAGCGCCGTCAGCTGCGCGCCGGGCTGCGCGCGCGCCGAGCCCGCCATCACCATGCCCAGCGCGAGCCCTGCGGAGGGAAGGTCTCACTCACCAGTGAGCGGATGCTTATCTCCCCCCAGCATGTAGGTGCGCAGCTTGTGCGCCAGCGCCGTCAGCTGCGCGCCGGGCTGCGCGCGCGCCGAGCCCGCCATCACCATGCCCAGCGCGAGCCCTGCGGCCAGCGCGTACCCCTCGCGCTCCACGCAGTTCTCCATCTCGGGCCCGGGGGGCTTGCCTGGAGAGAACAGCATATTGATTCAACTCAAACTAGAATCTTATTTCAAAACATTAAAATAGTACACAAAAAGCACAACACAACACATACAACAACAAAATTTCTATACCTACTCGACCCAATTGTATGGGACAGCTGATAATTTTTTCGCATTTACGATATTGGACCCAAGGAGAAAGTTGTTCAGTTTGATGGTCTGCAGCATATCCTTTCATATGGCTATACCTTTTCTTTTCCACCCTTTATACCGTAATACACATACCGATTTCATTGAGCAACACTTGCGCGTAATGCGTGTGCGCCGTGGCCTGGTAGATCAGGCCCACGCCCAGCAGTGCAGCTACTAGGATGTTCTGTTGGATGTCTAGCTCGATGGATGTTGGTGGAAGCAGGGGTTCCAGGTGGATGCTCATCATTTTGGTAGCTTGGACGTCCATGGTTCCTGCGGAGGAAAAGTACTTTTATTATGGAACGTCTTTTAACCAAAAATAGGATCGACTGGCACATTTTTTTTCTTCCAATATTTGTGATTCCGGACCAAAATATCTGAATAAGTAAAGGTTACAGAAGACGTGCTGCGCCGACGTCAAACAAATGTTGCAATAAAAAATGGACTTTGTTTTGTATGACATACGGTACTAGTACGTGATGTCAATTTCTAAGTTTCTGTGGCTATTTTCTTTGCATTACCTCTATAAGTAGCAGCGAGTCCCAGCAATAGCCCAACGCTGATCATCTCGTTACACTTGACAAGGTACTCGTAGATGTTCATGAAGGGCATGTCTCGCAGGTGACCGTTCAGTCCTAACGCCATCAGGAAGCCCGCGTGTTCCATTGACATTTCAGCTGTGCCCTGTAGGGATAGAATTCAGTGTGTCATCACTTCATCAGTTTCCATCTGGTCAGTGTCAATTGTTATAAAATGGAATACATATCAATGGGGATGGAAACAATCAAATTAATTTCGCGTTTAGTGTTTGTTACTTTCTTTCAGCTACCTAAATGTAGTTCTTTGGTGAACATTTTGTGGAGAGATTGCGTTAATGTTTCTCAGGTCGCCGATTGGTCACACATGCAGCGCTCTCTAGGGACTAAGCTTGGATCAATTAATATGCTAGTAGTAAAAAAATTGGTTAAGTTTTGTTTGGTTCATATCCTTGCCCAAAAATGTCAATGTAGAATTGATGGCAGAAAGTTTTCTAATGGATATTGGTAACCATTTAAAGTAATGCACATGTTTGTGTATATTTTAAAAATTATACGGCATTTATTATGCTTTTATACCAAGTTAATTGGGGGAGTTATTTGGATGTATAGAAATTATTGGAGATAGAGAGGAATATGGATAAGGAAACGTGCTGCAACGACCCCAAATGAAATGGCATATGGCCAGGAGAATGATGATTATAATTTGTATGTTAGAGAAGTTTACAAAAAAAGGTATATTTTCCAATAGAATGAAAAGTCACTCACCCTCGGCTTATTATAAATGACCCACTCGGAATCAATAGTGAACCCGGAGAGCGGCACGAGCGCCAGCCCGGCAGCCGCCCCGTTGTGGAAGCACGGCCAGGCGGCCGGCGCGGGCGCCGCGTCCCCCGCGCCCCTGCCCCGCCAGCGCCCCCACACGCACACGCGCGGCACCTCCACGGCCTCGGTGGCCGGGCACGGCACCGTGCGCAGGCTGGCCATGCCTCTGTGGGACACACATACAGAGCTTGTCGTAACGTACATTCTACGAAGCTTCAATCAGAAATATCTGAAACTATTAGAGAGGGCCTACACTAATCGATGCGAATAAAATTAAACCCTTTAGCTTTACGTCCATGCCGTAAGAGAGAAATAAACATCATTCGCCTCGGTTTGGACTACACGACCCAACACCGCATTTGACTATTCGCCATTAATCAAAGCTTTTTCTAACCGGCTCTAGCTATTAATCCACGTAAGATCGGTTTTAACAAAAGCCAGATATATTTTACCCATAAAATATAATTAACGATTAACAGTTATAATCTGTAAAAACTTCAAAATTGAAACAACACACTTATGCCGAACAGATATAAAAATTTGGTCGAATTCGCCCTTAGAAACATATATGAACATATATTTTCATAAAAAAAAACAACATTTAACTTACCTAGCAATCGGCAGCGCCATAGTCCTAGTACTGACGGCAAACAAGTACTTCTCCTGCTCTTCAATAAAGTCATGGTCAGACACTTCGGGACGCTGCGTCAAGTTGATAGTCACAGGGATTGAGGATTGAAGCAAGTTTATTACTTCTGTCATTCTGGAAAGGAATATTATTGAGATTCATGGTCATTCAAGTAGGCCTCTGTAAACACACTACGATAAAATGGGGAATTAAATATCCTTCCGACACTCAGTGTGAATGCGGTGCTCCCGGCTAGACCAGGACCAATTTTCTGGAATATCTAGTGTGCAAACCTGCACACTGGAGAGTTAAAAATGCTACAGACACTGCAATAACGTGGCCACCTACTGGGCCCAAGAAATTTCATCATTAATAGCAGGCAGGATTTCATGGTTTTCCTTTCATTTAATTTATAATGTTTGTTAGAGAGATTTGATCTTTATAATTGAGAAAACCTTGAAAACCCTATCGATTGATGCCATAAAAGTACAGGTGTTATTTTTTTGGAATTTAGCCAGTTCGATTCCAGAGTGTGGCAAGAACATTTTCGAAAGTCTTTGAATGCAGATTTATTTCTTTTTAAAAATAAAAGAATGTTTCCTTTGAGTAAAATATACTATCTCCAGTATTTAGAGTACTTTTCCTCCAGGTGGCGTTGAAAACTTCCACTCTGTATAGTGCCGCAGCTTAGCACCCTGTATAGTGTCGTATTTGGCTCCCTTACCGGTAGCTAGCGCTAGTCGCCATGTTCTACCCCTTCTTAAGATCGAAGCGAGCTCAAAAACATTAGCACCTCGCCTGTTCTCACCTGTGGTCCCTCGGGTACAGCAAGCTCAGTAGCTGTGTGTTGAGGTGTTCCATGCCTGTGATGACGTCAGCATCTTCAGGGTTGCTGCGAGTCGGTTCCACCGGCCTCTTTGCTAGTGTGTACACGGTGTCTTTCTCCAGAACTTCCAGAGCTATGACTGAAACAATATTTTTTACATGAAAAGCGAACTAAGTTCTTGGTTAGTGTTATTTACACAATCCCTGACCAACAGCTGTTACAATTAAGCAATCAACTATTCTGTAAAATCAATTTAAAAAAACATAATTTTAGGTTTCTGTATTTACTTCATAATTATATAAATACTCACACTCCATATAATCGGACGCAGTCTTCATAGTATGCGCGACCTCAGCCTGATGCGCCAGATCCTCCCGCATCACCAAGTTATAAGCCTGCGGGGGCCAGTCGGCCGGCGGGGAGCTCTTGCAGCGGCTGAACAGCGTGAGGAGGAGTAGGCCTAGCGCGGGGGGCAGGTTGTCGATGTCGCGGAGGGTTATACCTGGGGGAAGCAGAGAGATTGTTATAAATCACCCAAAGATCTACAAAAGATAGCAAGAGCTTCGGGAATCATCGTCTATCTTCTGAAATACGAACACGTCATGATTACAAAACTGTAGACCACGCAATTCCAAAGAAAATTTCAAGAGACAGATATGTACCAATCTGGGGAGATTTCACTTTCAGGTTACCTACTCTGTAATCTGCTAGGGTGAGGACTTCATACAACCGTGCAATGACAAGTGGAGTCCAATACGCGGAAGGACTAAAGATAAAAGCCTTGCCACTGTTGAGGGTTACTTCGTGGCGTCATTCAAGAACACGAAGATTACCGAAACACAAACCTTTTCTGGTTTAACTGTACATTCTAGAACGATTTAGGTTTTAGTCAACACTTTGGTATGCTTTAGTAGTGCTCCTTCTAAGACATACCCTTATCACACGCCATGATAACGGCTTGGCAGTAAGGTGAACAGTAGTTGTTATTATCACGCCTCGCCCGTGGGGTACTGCTAGCGGTCACAGTGTCGCGACTTGAGATAGTTTGTATGCCAGCGCTGCGGCCGCAACCGACAGTTGTAAGGATCTGAAAATAAGTAATATCATAACTTAGCATCATTTCTTTTATTGGCAAAAAGTGGTAAGTAAGGCAATCGCGCGGAATCGGGTTTCGGTCCCATAGTAAAACCGGTTTTTCCCGGGTTTTGCCAAAGGGCCAAAAACCGGTTCCGTGGTAAGAGGTAATATCGTAAGAAGAGAAGACCGTGTTGTAGGTTTTTCACCTTTCGGCGCCGATTCTATACCCTATATAGCATAACCAACAACGCTCTCATTGCCCTTAACGACATTTGAATTTTCTAATGTCCACATCAGTGAGCATCAATTCTATTTTGACTGATGCGTACGTTGTTGAACTGAGAGTAAAACCGTCCACATCTTTAAGTAAAATAGACTTTTTCCAATGGACAAAATGCAAATCGATGAAGTTTTGTTTTCACATTATTGCTTATTCAGTAATTAGTTTACTTATAAGAATGATGTAAAGTTTAGTAAGTATCTAACTCAACAAAAAATATAAAAATACGCACCTCAATTATATCCCTGGACATGTTATTAACCTCAGCTAAATACGGGTAGTAGCCCACAGCCAAATCCTTCAGCATTGAGTTCAAATACGAGTACACATGGGGCGGTTCCCGACTAAAGTAAACCGGCTCACACAACTTCTTCAAACTACCCTCATTTATCTGAGAATCATCTTCGTATTCCAAATTCAATTCCGACGGGAAATCCAGCCAGTAATGATTGACATACGCATCGAGTTTCAAATCCTTCGCTATTTGATACAAAAAGGTGGAAAGCGGTTTTAAATTACTCCACAAAAGAGTATTTAGTTTTATTTCTTCGTACACTAAATGCAAGGAGTATAATATTTGTAAGACATAAGGGAATAAGACTGAATTTGTATTGAATAAGTTAGATTTTTCAGGTTCGATGCTTGTCCGTTTTGCTTTGCGATATCCATCGGAGGTTGGTATGGGTAGTTTCAACATGCTTAAAGAATGTCCAATGGCTTTATGCATTTTTGAGTTTAGAAGGTATTCCCAGTCGTCCGAGGTGCCATCGCTAGATGTTCTTTGTTTTTTAGTGGCGACCTGAAAGAGAAAAGATAGTAATAAAGTAATCTGACTCAGGTTTAGGCATACCAATGTATATCTACATCATATTACAGTCAAATTTTAAAATGATTAAGTTTTTATATTATTCTAGTTATCGGAGCATTTTTTGAAAAATGTACGTCCAGGTTATGATCTCATAATGCAGGTACCAAAAATCAATCTGCCTATTCCGAACACTGATAAAGCAGTATTATCTATCTTTGCAGCGTCTAGTGGCTGAGCTAAATAGGCTCAGTTCAGCACAAATGTCAGACACTTAGTGCCTGACGCTGGTTTTCACACCATTATGCTGAGATATGGCCGTTTTGAGTGGACGTAACGCATATTTTTTCCCCTAATTATTCTTTTTGTATTTTTTTTATGTTTACGTCATCATCATTCTCCTGCCCTTATCCAAAATTACTTGGTGCCGGCGCAGCATTGCTTCTTCTTCCATACTGCTCGATTAATATCATCATTCTTATTATCTTTCAAACAGTCCATCCATCGTTTCTTTGGCAATGGCCATCCACATCACTACAAAACAAAACTTCCCTCACGACATTTATTTAGCGCCAACAAATATTTTTGTCTTTACCTCTGCGTGGTCGGTGACCTCATCACTCTGCTTAGCGTGCAGTCGCTCCACGTCGTAGCCAATGAGCGAGAGGAGAAGGTTCGAGAACATCGACCATTCTTGTTCGGGAGTTAGGTCTTGACTGCCGGGAGCGTTGCGGACGCCGTACCATTTTATTATTACCTGCGAAAAAGTATATTTAAGTTGTTTATTAAATGTGATACGGAAAAACGCGTTGCGCTGACCCGAAGTAACATGGGACAAAGGCAGGAAGATGGTGATGTATGTTATTCAAAATCACTACATAGTATAAAACAAAGTCGCTTTCTCTGTCCCTATGTCCCTTTGTATGCTTAAATCTTTGAAACTACGCAACGGATTTTGATGCGGTTTTTTTTAATAGATAGAGTGATTCAAAAGGAAGGTTTATATGTATATATTGCACCTGTGCGAAGCCGAGGCGGGTCGCTAGTTTAATATAAGAGAAGACAGAACATTCTGTCAATTTTATCTGAACTGGATAAGAGTTAAAACTAATTTTAAAAAGATTCATCTATTTGAGGGTGACTAACACTGTAATACGCTGTCACGGTTAACAACTAAGCTTATACTGTCACTATAAAAAAAAATAAAAAAAGAACACAGATAGAGTTGGTTTATATAATATCGGGAGCTCAAAATAATGAACAATCACGGAAGATACCCCGTAAATGACAGTATAAGTTTTTTTGGAGGGAGACTGTTATAAGTCTACCAAAGTAGCAGGCCCGAGTCTGGATTTGTGTCCAGTTGATAGCAGTAACCTCGCCCGCTATTACAGGGGACTCAAATATAACACCTGGAACACCTGTGCCTAACAAACTAAGGAAAAGAACTCACCTGCATAGTAACATCTTTAGGCAGAATCGCTCTCAAGGCAGTATAACACCGGGTGACTAACGTAGAACAAGTCAACGGTGGCAACGATATGCGGTACATCGGCCCTGCTTCAAACTGCAGTGTGACACGGTTGCCGGATGCGTCGCAGAGTCCGCATAGACCTGGGAATAATAGGGAAAAAAAAGAGTTTAAGTGATTTTGAATAATATAGTTACAGAGAAAAGGTCTCTTCTGGCTTGTACAGAGTAGAGCAAGAACGCGGGCCGCAGGTATTAAAAAAACAATTGAAACTCAACTTTAAAAGCTTTTGAATAGGGCTGTTCAAGATTCATGATTTTGATTATGTGTAGCAGAGGTATTGGCTGATATGACGACGATTCGTGAATTTTTTTGTTGGAAAATTGTCATATATCTAAGCTAAAGGCAACACTATTTCTTCAGACGGAAGTTTTGCTTTACTTTATTTATGTATAAAAATAATCATTATCACCTCTCACCTAAGCGCTCTTTTTGCTCAATCCTAGCAGCCGCTGAAGTAAGAGGCACTGGTGACAGAAGATGCAGGCCCGAATCATCAAATTTGGAGGTTTCCTTACACCTACTGGCTAGCAAGTAATATGCGCAAGCAAAAACCACCCATATAACATCTCACCTAAGCTCTCTTTCTGCTCAATCCTAGCGGCTGCGGAAGTATGAGGCACTGGTGACAGCAGATGTAAAGCTGAATCATCAAAGTTGGAGGTTTCATTACATCTGCTTGGTAACAAACTACTTCGACGGGGAAATGGGGACTGGAAGGTGGCTCGCTTGGTGTACGGCGAGTCTATTAGACGGGCTAGGACGCCGCCAACGTGGACCTGGCGAAATAAAGATATTATGTTATTTTCGGCAATAATAGTTTTGAAACAGCTAGACGGGGTCGCGGCAGACCGAAGTGAAGATGGCGGGAGGTCTTGGATGGCTTCCTCGCGAATTGGCGAGAAGAAGCACACCATCGTGAGAAGTGGAAGGAATGGGGGGAGGCCTTTGCTCAGGAGTGGGACAATACGGGCTAACTAAAAAAAAAAATAGTTTTGACCAGAAGTGTGTGTTGTTGCAAATGGTTAGGAAGGATGTCAGACTTTTTACTCAAGAAATCTATCAATTATAATTCATTCACACAGGAAATATGAACTAAAAAAACTTAAGGTTCGCGAAACGGTTTGCAGTTCTTTGTGGTTTGTTTTTAAACAGAAACCAGAGTGAGTGATAGCTTGCAAATCCACCGCAATATTAGCAAATTACAATTTGTCCTACTGCTGGAGGACTCCTTCTGCTCTTTCCACACACTACTGTCTTTTCCTAGCCCGGCCAGTCCTTTTGGTAGGAGTCAGGCTCGTCCCGCCACCGTCGTTGTTATTGGAGGCCCTTAGTCCTTCGCAAAATTAGAAAGTACATTACCAAAACAAAAAGTAAAAGTTGCTGACACTTACCTTCCCAACAACATAATTCCCAGACTGCAATATAATATTCCCAGCTTCGTCGATCAACGCGATCATATTCAAATGTTCAAGCACCACAGCATCCTTAGCCAACACCGTTGAGACCACACCAACCATCAGATTGGTCTTAGACGTCTGTCCGAGAGAGTGGGAACGTTGCAACCTCACTATCTGCAACCTGCTTACACTGCCCACTTTTATAATAAAGCATAAGTAATCGTGACCAACTAGATCAGTATGGAGAAACGTCTTCATGTCACTTGGTGACTCAATAGGATCTCTCCGTATGCTTTGGGTATCCGTCCATATATGGTCCAGACAGATATCCGGATACAAAGGCAGCGATGGAGGGTTTTGCGGTCCATTGTTTGCCATCATAGAAGTGTAAGACGCTTGACCGATAGACGCATGAGGTGATAGACCTTGTTGATGGAACACGTTAGCCATGGGACTGTTGATTCTTGAACGAGACATTGTAGGAGTTGTAGGCGTCTTCTTAGATTGGTACGGACTCCCTAATCCAGTAGCCCAGCTCGTTGCGTTTCTTTGGCTTTGCATTGGACTGCCAATGTAGTCACAGGATTGGCTGAAGACTGTTGTTGAATTCATATTCGGACACATAGACAAACACTCATCTCGAACAGTTTTTCTGATCCTCCAAAGCGAATGGGTTCCTAGTTTCCAATCATAGAGTAAAATAATACTCGGGTTTGAACTCACAAACATAATTTGCATATCCCCATCATTATAGTACTGAAGTCCTTGTGAAGGTGACTTCATCAAAATAGGAGTAACCTCATCCAATGGATGAGTTAAAGAGAAGCAAGTTGGTAGCGAAACATCCTGGTCGAATCCAGAGACAGATTCCTGACGTATTTTAGAACTCATGTTAAATGGAAAGTTGGACTTCGACTTCGAAAAAGTACTGTTTTGAGAGTCATTAAATTTCAAAAAGGAATTGGGTAGTAAAGAGTTTTGACTCAATGGTGTGGCCTCCTTTTCGAGTAAAACTCCATACCTCATGGGCCAGACTTTTTTCACTTGGAAGGGAATACTTGTTATGTATTCCCTACCTTCATTCGCGTATACTTTCATGCACTTATTGTCTATCAACAAAATAGCTGGCATGGTTTTAGTCTGTATATGTTCAGTGGTATCTTCAATCTTAATATTTTTCTTCACGTCGCCTATCTGGGTGTTCAAAGCGTCTATAAGCATGGTGTTCTTGATATCAACATGGAATTTGCAGAAGGCTGCGTGTTTAATAGGGTTATCTATAGTGTAGCAGGCTATGGTTTCTCTATGCTCTGGGTCTGATAGTTTTGTAGCTGGAGTTGAGATTAGACCTGAAAGATAATAAGAAAAGTATTACAGCGGTTATTGCCAAAGGAAGGGGAGGCCCTCACGTAAGTGAAAGTATTTCTTTGGCGCCAAATGCGTATGTCCAGAGACATCTTAGACTTACACGTTTGTGAACATTACTTCGTTATTTTCGTGGTCCCTGTACACACGTATCGCGGGAATACATGGTTTAAAATTTCTCATAGTGGATTTTGTGTTCGTGTTATTGTATTATCAAGAGTTCAAGGCACAATAAAACAGTCTTCTTACCTTTAGACCAAACAGCAGTACATCCCTTAACATACAACTCTTCCTCATAAGAGCTGTCAGTCTTCGGATTTATCTTAGCTTTAGAGCTTTTACTCGGCCCCGAACTCAAGTTAAACTTCTTGGACATATTGCTAGAACTGTTTGCGCTACCACCGCGAGAGGGGCCGGCAGAATTCAAGCCTTCGGTGTCCATCTTCTTCATCCCGCTGATGAGTTCCGACTTGATTGATATGTTGAAATCATTCTTGAGGCGACTTGGTGCGCGGAAGGATTCGGAGTTGTACTCGTATTTTGAGTCTTTCGGCTGCTGTGGTTCATCGTCGAAATCTGTAGAAGAGTCAAGATGAAACATCATTATTTAGTTGCTATAAGGTCTACACAATGCCACAGCTTGACACACACTAAGCTGCGTCTACGCTAGACGAGCCGAGCACGAGCGGAGCATGAGCCGAGCATAAATTCGTGTAGTGTTAACCGACTTCCGAGCCTCGAACGAACGTGCTTCGAGCATTTAGTTCGTGCTCGACTGTATCATTCCTTTCTCGAGGGTTTTACTAATATTGTACCACAGAATTGAAAAATCCAAAAAGTCTTAATACTTAAGTACAAGACACCAGCCTAGGCCTGACAAGTGGGCACTTATTTATAATTATATTTAATAATTTTATTAAGGTACTTAACACTTGTAGTCTATGAGGGACTTACAAAGTAAAAATTTAGTATTTCTTAACAAAATCGTGAAAAATACGGCAGCAAACAATAAGTATTAATTGAAAAACTGTCTAGAACAAACTTAACAAAATAAACTCATGTTTAATAATTCAAATTGAGTTTTAAAATAATAGTGAGAGACCCAAAAATAACGGGGAGTTTCCAGAGTAGTTGTGCCACTTCTTCCCAACAAAATAACTAGAAAATGGTGAAAGACAGGCATTTTGAGGAATTATACAATCTCGATGTTCAAAAAGCAGTGATGGCTCTCAGCCTCCTTGAATAAATGCCTTATGATTTGAAATAAGTTATCTAAATTTAAAATCACATAAAATATAACTCCAAAATACAAACCATCACAACTCCTATAATAAACCTCCCTTATACACCACCACTCCTGCTCCTCGGCCTCCCTTGCTTCCAGCAGACTCTCATCTTTGATGGCAAAGTTGGTAAGCTTGTACAGCAGGGAGTTCTCCGATGCTGATGTGTTGTGCTTGCTGTAGATCTGACCTGGGTGCTTCGCCAACACTGTTCTGCCGTGTGGCACAAACTCCTGAAAAATAGGAAATAGTTTAGAATTAATTGGCCAAATGGCATAATGGCTAGATAGAATTTGCCTAGATTCACTACTAACAAATCGCATATGAGATAATGTTAGTTTGGATAGTATTGTAATCTGGAACTATCATAAATCATATCTATTTCTGTAAGTTGGTTTTATAAAACACTTTCGCAAGTCACTTTCACACAATATGTTTTATTAGTTATTCTTCATTGACTTGAATTTGCACTGGCGGTTGAGAGAATCTCATGCTCACTCAAATGTTGTGCTGATGGTGGACGGTGGTAAATGTGTCGGATGATTTAGTTCCTTTCAAAATGGTTGAGTTGAATGGTGCTGATCCATGCGTCATGTTCATGAAAGGGTGCTGTCAGTAGGGACTGGTCATCTCTTAGCTGCCATGGTTTATTTTTGAATTGTTGATTATATCTTTTTACACTGGACGCTCTTAACTTGCATGTCTTTCTGCATCATTCTCACATATATGTATAATCTCAACAAGAATGATGTACCTAACCAAGATTTTGTAACAATATTTTGATTGAAAAGAGTGTCCATGGAGTTTCTTGCCCTTTCTTCTCCATGAAGATCTACACTTTAGAATGGGCAACTACAGTACTTCCACAAATTATTATGCCTTGTGTCTGTGGCTGTAGCTTCTTCCTTTGTTGTCCTTCTTCGTTTTTCTGACATTCAAAAGTCCCTGTTATTGTCTAATTGAAATAAATGCTATGAGTTTGAGCTTTGAGTTAACTAAATGAGGCCAGCGCTTTGTACCTCACTATTCTGAGAAGAAAGAGCTGAAACAAACTTACGAGGTCACTGTCTCTTTTCAAGTCCAGACATAATCTTGGTCAAGTCACTTGAGGACCATCCAGATTAGTCTCTGAGTTGGTCTTTTGAAGAAAGAACCACACAAACAAAAAAACTAAAATGCAAGGAATATTTTAAGAGATCCTATTAAGAGAATTAGTGTTAAATACACACTGTTTATTAATTGTGAACTTGAAGCAATGTCGATCAAGTTTCTCATTCTCATTTCTACTCATTAAAGTTCTAGTTCTTTTAATGACGAGGCCAGATTGTAGAACATGAGGAATAATACAAAAGTTAATGTTGCTTACTGAAAGAAAAATAAAAACAATAACATACCAGAGGCTCAGACGCAGCGATCATAGTATCTTCATCCAGATTTGCAACAATATTTGTAACTACACATACACGTGAGCATAAAATGACGTTGGGGTTATTTTATAACACACCAAAGTAATGAATTGCTAATTTTTTTCGTTAGTTTTTAGATTTTTATAACGAACGAATTCGCATCTTAACAATGTTTGACAGTTGAACGAGTTTGACAGCCGGTAGCTGAGCGGGCCGCGTTTCGTTTCAATTGCGGGGCTCATTATATTTTTAAAATAAAACATCATATTTTTTTATAACTTCAACGAATTCATTATCTTCAACAGATTTTGGTTCAGTTAAACAAAATACAGAAGTATCTGTAGAGTTCCTTTATTTAATCAATGGAACACGTTTTCTTACACGTGATTGCGATGTCGATAGCGTCATGAATGATGCCATAATTTATGCTAGTTCACATTGACAAAGCGGTTTTTCCCCCAGAAAGCTATTATGAAGCAAGGGCTAATGGACCTATTTTAGTCCCTACCCAGTGGGCTTAGTTGTACATTTCAGTGCTCATTTGGCGAACCAAAATGTTGCAACCTCAGCGGCACTCCCACTTGCGTCTGCTCTGTGGATCTGTTTGATTTCCAGGGCAGAACAGTGATTTAGATATTCGATTTAAAAAAAAAAAATTGAAATCAATCAGGAAATAGGAATACATTGGGATGTCTTCTCATTAGTGTGTCAGCTAACTGTTAATGCTTATGATGCCCAAAAATATCAGCCGAGGCAAAAGTCTCACATTATCGAGCCTTATAGTTTGTAATCAGATTGGTGGCTATTCCACTGACTATCACAGGGTGGGCTATCCATCTATTTTAGCTTGTTGTCCTGCAGTACATCCTGTACATCACTAGCATCAGCTGATCAGCAGCTTTACGGTTGCAAGTGTGCTTAAAGCAAACACGTTCTGAGAATTATTATGTTTAAATCCTGTGTAAAAAAGGGCGAGCCTATTGCAATCAACTGGGTACAAATCCAGACTTCGGGATGCTAACGAAAAATCCCTGATGGAAAAACTCAATAAGTGTTATTGAGTTTTTCCCGCCCGAACTGGTAATCGAACTAAGCCCAGCAGTAGAGTTTCGCGACCACTAGACCTACGACGCAGTTATGATTGACATTAACTTTACGATTAAATCTTCGCCTTAGATCTTTGAATTACATTCAAACAATATCACTCCTCTAATCTCCGAAGAGTTGGGCAGAGGTGTAGGTTACTGTAGGTTCTACGGTTCGTATTTCGTCGGTTTTGTCAGCCGAGCACGTTTGTTTTAATTAAACTTCATATACATACTTGTTACCCCAAAAACTGTACAACCCACATTTCGCCAGTTATGTTTAGGGAGCGTGCTTGTTGCCATCAACACTGACCGACCTGGGAATCGAAACCAGGACCTCATGCTCAGCAGTCGCATGTTTGCGAACGGACGGCTCAACTCTAGAAAGTTAAATGGTTTAAAAGAAAATAAACGTTTGGAGTTTGAGTAAAGTGTTGTTTGTGATTTCAACTACCCACCTACCTATCTACCAACAATGAAGAAGCGTGTCCCACGGTTAGGGACTCGAAGACAATATGGCGGATGGCGTCCAGCGTCGAAATTTGTGTCCGTTTCGACCGCGCGGCGTTTAAAAAGTTATTATTAAATTAAAAATTCAGGTCGGTGTCAGCTTGTAACTTAATTAATATATGTATAATACAAGAAAATTTTTATTTCCTAATCGACATATTAAACATTTTTTTCAACAGCTCCTGAAATATAAAACTAGGATTTTTTGTTGTATTTTTACTAGTTTTGACAAAATCAAATCTGTGTTTTACAAAAAACTTCAGACGTCTGCGATGCTTTTTCAGCGAGATATTGACAAAAAACTAAATTTTCACCGTTTCGATGGCGCGGCCATGAGGTTTTAGCCTTACAGCTCCTAAAATATAAACACAGGATTTTTTTCTATATTTTTACAAATTTTTTACAAATTCAATCTACTATTTCCCAAAATTTCAGGTCTCTGCGACGCTTAGTTTTAAAGATCTCCATGGCCGCGCGGTTCGCCGCGTTTCGATGGCGCGGCCACGTTCAAACCCTTATAACTTTTTAACCATTGCTTTGACAAATTTATGGTTTTTGGGAATCGACTTTTACATGTTTTTACAAAAACTTGGGATGGTTTTTATTTTAAAAAAGCGCCATGGCCGCGCGGTCGAAACGGATACCGAAATTTAGGGATAGTGTTCCCCCTTAGTATTGTTGAGAGCTCCAGTCTGGCTATATGTCAAATTTATCGTGTCTATGTCTAGCTCCAGACTGGCGTAGGACTGGATTGGACTTATTTATTGACGTAAATTGCCTATGGAAACTGTATCTATGCCGTTCAAACTTGCACAGAGTATAGAAGACCGTACAAGAAAGATATATTGTCTCTGTGAAGTGAATTGCACGGGTACTATCTTTAGGGTTTCTACAATACCTTGAAGAGAGGCCCCAATCCTAGGCTGGAAATAGTTTACCATACAGTTTGTTAAGCTGGCCTAATATATAATCCAAAGAGGTGGGCTGTCAGTCCCAATACTTGATCAAAGTTGTGGCTTGATGATTCAGATATGCCTCGAAATAGATTGCTAACAAGAAAGCTTTCAAGCTTGGTTCGACCTGTAGCTAACAGATCTGGCCTATTTCGTTTATTTGGTCTATGCGAGGCCAGCTAGCAGTTAACTCATTCGATTATTTGCGAGTACACGCGATGCCATGCCAAATATGGTGTTACGAATCGCCACTTATTGAATCATTATAGTCGATCGTGGTATGTTCTATCGTATGTTTCTGACAGTCAGCCACAACTACCTAATAATACCAGTGTCAGGGGGGTTACTATGACGTCTTAAATCAGGAGTAATTCCAGTGTGGGAAAGAGACAGAGCTATACAGGTCGTCTAGCGCCATCTCTTTCCCACGCTGGAATTACTCATGCTTTAATATGGTCATGGTAGGCCAACAGGCCACATTTAATTTTGACGGCACGGTTGGCGCAGTGGCTGAGCAATTGACTGCTGCGCTTCGTGTCGCGGGTTCGATTCCCGCACGGAAAAATATTTGTATGGCCTACTGGTAGTTGTTCCGGGTCTGGCTGTTTGTGTATGTGAGCTTAAATGTTTGTAAACTTATCCACGATACAGGAGAAATTCCTAGTGTGGGGCCACAACTTAAAAGCAAAATAAAAACTAGCAAGTCTTTTCTTTTAAACAGTATACGCTTTTGTAACAAGTTGCCAAAGTCAGTTAGAGAACTGACTGATGGAAAATTCAAAAACTACATCAAACGTGTCCTTATTAAAAGAGCATATTACAAAATCAAAGACTACGTTGAAGATAAAGAAGTTTGGCTTTAGTTCCTTCTGCGCATGCGGTTTCCCTGGTAGCTCATAAACGGCACAAATATGTGGATGTCTCTAACTATTCTCAATCTCATTTTTTCTCTTGTTTCGAATCAGATTTTCACAATAGTTTTCAAATCATTTATACATCTTTTGCTCAGAATAGTTACACCACCGATAACAATATTTGTGTCACTTGTTTAATTACAATTATTATTTTTTTACCTTTGTATAGATTCTTTTTTATCAATTGTTTGTGAATGTGTGAACACTGTAGGCTTTGTAGATTCCCAGCTGCTAACTTTTGTTAACTTTTTATTTTGTTCTACATTTTTTGTGTAGTAAGCAACGACTATGTCTACCTTGGACAAACGATCCAGTTAGGTAGGTCTAACTTCGAGAAAGAGGTCAATCGTCGAATCCGACTCGGCTGGGCAGCGTTCGGGAAGTTGCGTGGTATCTTCTCGTCCAACTTACCGCAGTGTCTCAAGACGAAAGTCTATGACCAGTGTGTCTTGCCAGTGATTACATACGGGACCGAAACATGGTCACTCACAATGGGCCTTATCAGAAGGCTTAAAGTCACCCAAAGGGCAATGGAGAGGGCTATGCTCGGAGTTTCTTTGCGGGATAAAATCAGAAATGAGGACATCCGCAAGAGACCCAAGGTAACCGACGTAGCCCGAAGAATAGCCAAACTGAAGTGGCAGTGGGCAGGGCACATTGCTCGCAGAACGGATGGCCGATGGGGCCGAAAAGTTCTGGAGTGGCGACCGCGAACCGGAAGACGCTGCGTTGGAAGGCCTCCCACTAGGTGGACCGATGACCTGGTGAAGGCTGCAGGGATCCGCTGGATGTGAGTCGCACGGGAGTGGTCAATGTGGCGACACTTGGGGGAGGCCTATGTCCAGCAGTGGACGTCTTTCGGCTGAAATAATGATGATGATGATGAAGCAACGACTTATTGTCGGGCCTACGCTGTCCCCCCATACTTAATACAAATGCTGTATCCATGTTAATATTGTAACACCAAATGATTTGAAAAAAGTAACCATGGAGTTTCTTGCCGGTTCTTCTCCATAGGAAACGACCAACCCGAACCGTGCCCCTTTTTTTCGACGTTTTATAAGTGCCCATCTAGGCCTATGTGAAATAAAATATTGTGATTTTGATATTTTTTGAAAAAAAAAAAAAAATTAAAGCTATTGATATAATTTTTATATATTTCCAGCCTGTTTAAAAAATTATTTATACTAAATTATTTTTAGTATATGCGAAACCTGAATATAGTTTGTTCAGAATAAGTAACTGAATCGATTCCAATAATTAATAACCCATGTTTTTTGTCTAAAATAAACTATAAATTATTATTATAAATGAGCTCAAGACGACGCTGCAGGCGGGGGCGCGGGCGCGCCGCGTGTTGATCACGTTTTTGAGCGAACAACCAAGTAACAGACAAGCTTATAACTTTGTGATTTTTCATGATACAGTTTTGATATTTTGTACATAGATTCTTTACATAAAAATACTAGACACGTGTTTCAGGTTTCGCATATACTAAAACTAATGTTGTATATAAAAATGAGTTGCTGTTCGTTTGTCTCGCTAAAGCTCGAGAATAGCTGGACCCATTTGGCTAATTTTGTACTTGAAATATTTGTGGAAGTACAGGGACGGTTTAAACGATGAGAACACCACCGATAACAATATTTGTGTCACTTGTTTAATTACAATTATTATTTTTTTACCTTTGTATAGATTCTTTTTTATCAATTGTTTGTGAATGTGTGAACACTGTAGGCTTTGTAGATTCCCAGCTGCTAACTTTTGTTAACTTTTTATTTTGTTCTACATTTTTTGTGTAGTAAGCAACGACTATGTCTACCTTGGACAAACGATCCAGTTAGGTAGGTCTAACTTCGAGAAAGAGGTCAATCGTCGAATCCGACTCGGCTGGGCAGCGTTCGGGAAGTTGCGTGGTATCTTCTCGTCCAACTTACCGCAGTGTCTCAAGACGAAAGTCTATGACCAGTGTGTCTTGCCAGTGATTACATACGGGACCGAAACATGGTCACTCACAATGGGCCTTATCAGAAGGCTTAAAGTCACCCAAAGGGCAATGGAGAGGGCTATGCTCGGAGTTTCTTTGCGGGATAAAATCAGAAATGAGGACATCCGCAAGAGACCCAAGGTAACCGACGTAGCCCGAAGAATAGCCAAACTGAAGTGGCAGTGGGCAGGGCACATTGCTCGCAGAACGGATGGCCGATGGGGCCGAAAAGTTCTGGAGTGGCGACCGCGAACCGGAAGACGCTGCGTTGGAAGGCCTCCCACTAGGTGGACCGATGACCTGGTGAAGGCTGCAGGGATCCGCTGGATGTGAGTCGCACGGGAGTGGTCAATGTGGCGACACTTGGGGGAGGCCTATGTCCAGCAGTGGACGTCTTTCGGCTGAAATAATGATGATGATGATGAAGCAACGACTTATTGTCGGGCCTACGCTGTCCCCCCATACTTAATACAAATGCTGTATCCATGTTAATATTGTAACACCAAATGATTTGAAAAAAGTAACCATGGAGTTTCTTGCCGGTTCTTCTCCATAGGAAACGACCAACCCGAACCGTGCCCCTTTTTTTCGACGTTTTATAAGTGCCCATCTAGGCCTATGTGAAATAAAATATTGTGATTTTGATATTTTTTGAAAAAAAAAAAAAAATTAAAGCTATTGATATAATTTTTATATATTTCCAGCCTGTTTAAAAAATTATTTATACTAAATTATTTTTAGTATATGCGAAACCTGAATATAGTTTGTTCAGAATAAGTAACTGAATCGATTCCAATAATTAATAACCCATGTTTTTTGTCTAAAATAAACTATAAATTATTATTATAAATGAGCTCAAGACGACGCTGCAGGCGGGGGCGCGGGCGCGCCGCGTGTTGATCACGTTTTTGAGCGAACAACCAAGTAACAGACAAGCTTATAACTTTGTGATTTTTCATGATACAGTTTTGATATTTTGTACATAGATTCTTTACATAAAAATACTAGACACGTGTTTCAGGTTTCGCATATACTAAAACTAATGTTGTATATAAAAATGAGTTGCTGTTCGTTTGTCTCGCTAAAGCTCGAGAATAGCTGGACCCATTTGGCTAATTTTGTACTTGAAATATTTGTGGAAGTACAGGGACGGTTTAAACGATGAGAACACCACCGATAACAATATTTGTGTCACTTGTTTAATTACAATTATTATTTTTTTACCTTTGTATAGATTCTTTTTTATCAATTGTTTGTGAATGTGTGAACACTGTAGGCTTTGTAGATTCCCAGCTGCTAACTTTTGTTAACTTTTTATTTTGTTCTACATTTTTTGTGTAGTAAGCAACGACTATGTCTACCTTGGACAAACGATCCAGTTAGGTAGGTCTAACTTCGAGAAAGAGGTCAATCGTCGAATCCGACTCGGCTGGGCAGCGTTCGGGAAGTTGCGTGGTATCTTCTCGTCCAACTTACCGCAGTGTCTCAAGACGAAAGTCTATGACCAGTGTGTCTTGCCAGTGATTACATACGGGACCGAAACATGGTCACTCACAATGGGCCTTATCAGAAGGCTTAAAGTCACCCAAAGGGCAATGGAGAGGGCTATGCTCGGAGTTTCTTTGCGGGATAAAATCAGAAATGAGGACATCCGCAAGAGACCCAAGGTAACCGACGTAGCCCGAAGAATAGCCAAACTGAAGTGGCAGTGGGCAGGGCACATTGCTCGCAGAACGGATGGCCGATGGGGCCGAAAAGTTCTGGAGTGGCGACCGCGAACCGGAAGACGCTGCGTTGGAAGGCCTCCCACTAGGTGGACCGATGACCTGGTGAAGGCTGCAGGGATCCGCTGGATGTGAGTCGCACGGGAGTGGTCAATGTGGCGACACTTGGGGGAGGCCTATGTCCAGCAGTGGACGTCTTTCGGCTGAAATAATGATGATGATGATGAAGCAACGACTTATTGTCGGGCCTACGCTGTCCCCCCATACTTAATACAAATGCTGTATCCATGTTAATATTGTAACACCAAATGATTTGAAAAAAGTAACCATGGAGTTTCTTGCCGGTTCTTCTCCATAGGAAACGACCAACCCGAACCGTGCACCTTTTTTTCGACGTTTTATAAGTGCCCATCTAGGCCTATGTGAAATAAAATATTGTGATTTTGATATTTTTTGAAAAAAAAAAAAAATTATAGCTATTGATACAATTTTTATATATTTCCAGCCTGTTTAAAAAATTATTTATACTAAATTATTTTTAGTATATGCGAAACCTGAATATAGTTTGTTCAGAATAAGTAACTGAATCGATTCCAATAATTAATAACCCATGTTTTTTGTCCCAAAAATATTTAAAAAAAGTTACAAGTTGGACATCGACCGATACTAAAAATAAACTATAAATTATTATTATAAATGAGCTCAAGACGACGCTGCAGGCGGGGGCGCGGGCGCGCCGCGTGTTGACCACGTTTTTGAGCGAACAACCAGGTAACAGACAAGCTTATAACTTTGTGATTTTTCATGATACAGTTTTGATATTTTGTACATAGATTCTTTACATAAAAATACTAGACACGTGTTTCAGGTTTCGCATATACTAAAACTAATGTTGTATATAAAAATGAGTTGCTGTTCGTTTGTCTCGCTAAAGCTCGAGAATAGCTGGACCCATTTGGCTAATTTTGTACTTGAAATATTTGTGGAAGTACAGGGACGGTTTAAACGATGAGAAAGATAAATAATAGGCAGGGTAGGCAGGGTAGGTAGGTAGGGTTGGTAGCTGGTGGGTAGGTTAAAATTTCTAGGACAGTTCAAATGGTCGTGACTGTCGCGGCCATTCATGTCATGTTATGTTACGTCATTTACCTCTATCGGGATCTTATTATTTAAATGATAGTCATTGCATGTGTGAAATCGGGAATATGCATGTAATTTTTCCTTCACTTAGATCAATAAAATATAGTACTATCAACCCGTTAAGTTCAACTACTTCTTCTCTTTATAAAAAAAAAAACTACAATTTTCTACAACAGTTCAAACGTACGTGACTGTCGCGGCCATTCATGTCAAGTTATGTTACGTTATTTACCTCCATCTGGATCTGCCTTGTTTACATCTAATTTTAAAACCCTTAATATATTAATTTTACTAATTGTATGTACTTTATTCAAGCAAGCATTGCAAAAACAATATTATATAATCATTATAAAATCAATAATATTATATAATTATTATAAAATCTTAGTGAAACTTTAAGTACTTTTTAAATAAAAGAGTTTCTTTGACATATATTCAATTCAATTTATTTACTTAAGACACAACTATTCATAATTTTGTTAGTAGTAACACTAAAAAAAAATGTTAGTAATTAAATAATCAAAGACAAATCACACCACACAATACTATTACATCTAAACTTAACAACAAAATAATCTATAAAAATTTAATTAATACAATTCTTATCCATGTCATATAAAATGTAAAATGTCCACAATCAAATTTAAAAAAATCATAAAAATAAGTTAAGTTAAAAATAATAAATATGGTCATTTGAGATTTAGATTATAGATTAATTAAAATGTGTGAATAAAATAGAAAAAAACACGAACATCAACCGGGTGGAATTTTTCAATGCCACCTGGAGGGAAAGTATAAAGCGAATTTTCGAGTATCTTTGAATGCAGATTTATTTCTTTTTAAAAATAAAGGAATGTTTCCTTTGAGTAAAATTTTCTATCTCCAGTATTTAGAGTACTTTCCCCCCAGATGGCGTTCAAAAATTTCAACCTGATACACTTAAATAGTTCTATAGCTACGTTATAAAACTAAGTTTAAAAGTATACAATAATATTAATTTTATTTGGAATTTTTGTTAAAGCTAGTTGGACTGGTAAGTCATACCATGGAAGCGTAGGAGTCGCTTGCTTTGGCGGGCAAGTTCAGTTTGACGGAGGAGACTTCCAGCTTGTAGGCGTGCGACGCGACCTCGGCTAGCATGATCAGAGCCGTCAGGTCCACGTTCTGCTGCGGCCGGTCGCAGATCTCCATGTGCTGGGCCGCGGTGCGTGGCGCTTCCGTACCTATCATCATTTCTGCACTGATGTTCTTGGTTGCCGACTTCAAGCTGCTGACCTCGAAGTGTGTGATGTTGACCTTGCGAGGCTTGCGCTTCTGGCTGCCGATGACCTGCTCGCGCCAGTTCTCCGCCATCTGTCGCCGCTCCTCCATCTGCCGCCTCTCCTCCAACATGGACCTAGGAACTGCATTGACTATGTGCGAAGGCTCCAGCGGTTTCGGTTTCAAGTTGATGGTTTTCTTTTTACGTTTGCTAACGCGTTTCTTTTGTTGGAATTTTTCTATTTTGTTACCATTATTGTCGGGTTCAGGCGTGTCGGTTGTTTCGGGTTTCTCGTCGCTGTCAGCCGGTTTCTCGTCAGTGGAGTTGTCTATGTGCGAAGGCTCCAGCGGTTCCGGTTTCAAGTTGATCGTTTTCTTCTTGCGTTTGTTAACGCGTTTCTTTTGTTGGAATTTTTCTATTTTGTTACCATTATTGTCGGGTTCAGGCGTGTCGGTTGTTTCGGGTTTCTCGTCGCTGTCAGCCGGTTTCTCGTCAGTGGAGTTGTCTATGTGCGAAGGCTCCAGCGGTTCCGGTTTCAAGTTGATCGTTTTCTTCTTGCGTTTGTTAACGCGTTTCTTTTGTTGGAATTTTTCTATTTTGTTACCATTATTGTCGGGTTCAGGCGTGTCGGTTTTCTCGTCGCTGTCGGCCTGTTTCTCGTCAGTCGAGTTGTCTATGTGTGAAGGCTCCAGCGGTTCCGGTTTCAAGTTGATCGTTTTCTTCTTGCGTTTGTTAACGCGTTTCTTTTGTTGGATTTTTTCTATTTTGTGACCATCATTGTCGGGTTCAGGCGTGTCGGTTGTTTCGGGTTTCTCGTCGCTGTCAGCCGGTTTCTCGTCAGTGGAGTTGTCTATGTGCGAAGGCTCCAGCGGTTTCGGTTTCAAATTGACGGTTTTTTTCATGCGTTTGTTAACGCGTTTCTTTTGTTGGAATTTTTCTAAGCTCCGTGAAGGCAGAGCTCGTATCTTTGCTGCCACGTTAAAGTCCGCAGCTTTGAATGTTTTGTTACCATCATTGTCGGGTTCGGGCGTGTCGGTTGTTTCGGTTTTCTCGTCGCTGTCGGCCGGTTTCCCGTGAGGTGAGTTGTTATATTTGGGTTCGTCCGCCGTGGCGTCGTCCCGCAGACTGCCAGAGTCCCAGCTACAGGCCGCGCTGTAGTTCTCGTCAGGCTTGTCCGAGTCTCTCTTCTGTCGCTTGTTGACTAAGAGCTCTTCAACTGCCATAACCTCCTGGTACCTCTTCCTCTTGCACGATCTACTGGGCCTCATGTTCATCCTCTTCTTGTCATCATCGTCTTCCGCGAAGAGGCGGGAGGTCTCAGTGAGTGTATTCTGCAGCTCACGAATGATCTCTTCATTTCGAAGACCTTTCGCCCTGGCCCTCTCTCGTGTCGTGTTGAACTTAAAGCATGGGGGTGAGTAATAAGGGTCTGTAGTTTGAGTTTCAGTCTTAGTGACTAGGAGGCTGCTGAGGGCTCCCATTTGGGCTTCGTCAGCGAGTTTCCCGGGAGTGAACATGGAGAGTGGTTTAGATTCAGCTTCGTATGGTTCACCTTTAGACTTCTTTTTGAAGTCTAGTTTAGTGGAGTTCTTCTTGGTTTTCCCCATTTCGTCGTGGTTGTGGCTGTTGGGCCGAGAGGACAGCGTGCGGAGCGGCGGTGGTGCGGGCAGCTTATGCCACTTGAACTCGGGATTAGCGCTGAAGAAGGTGTCTTTGTCCTGGAGAGACAAAAAACAAACAATAAGTATAAGAGATAATTGAAAAGGTCCTGTTGAAACTAGAAGGAGAATGGGTTCGCTTTAGATGGAGGCTTTTGCCCAAGAGTAAACTAAGACTAAATAAATACCAGGAAGTTTTTAAGTCCATAAGAAGGTATCAAATAAAGTTCACCTGTTAAGAAAGACCTGTATAGCAAGGCTTTTCGTTCTTGTCCAAGTTTGCCCACCACTCGCCGAGGATTTTAGTTATGGACCTGTAAAGGTTACTATATTAGTTAAGAGTATAAAATCGTGCAAACTGCTGTATATAATCAGTTTCATCGAATGCTAAGGCTCTTGGACACAGTATGAATATGGACAGTACAGAAACTACGTTCGAAACGGCACACTCACAGAAACTCGCACATCGACGAGACCCATAAGCGGTTGTACATACAACCAAATAACAAATTGTTTAGTCTATGCGGGATACAACTGCACCAAAAATATTTCATGATTAAATGAAGTACTCTCACTTTTTAGAAGAACAAACAAGTCTAAATTAAACTTACCATTCTGATTCAAGATTCGCAGAGCAAAGTTTCCAGTTATACTGTTGTGAACAATCTAAATTTTAAAACAAAATGTTAGCTCTTTTATTGCAAAACGTCGATAATTAGATAACTCTTTAATGGGGGTACCCATTAAAGTTTTAGGAGATGTGCAAATGAAAATTTATATTCGTCAAAAACATTTCTTAGAACTCATAGCACAACTAATTAACAAATTAGCTTACTTATCAGGAAAAGGTGAAAGTAGTCCCTAGCTGGCATTGCTCCGCGATATTGCAAATCATTTAATTACCTAATCAGACTTATTTGAAGTGATTAAAGTAATTGTAATGATTTACATCATTTCAGTCTCATTAGAAGACTAAAACATTTGTTATTTGGTATTTTGGTTGCATGTAAGTTTTAAAACTCATTTTGTGTTGATAAATACATAAATATCTAGCTCAAACATAGTTGTCCAAGTGTGTGTGTGTAATATAAGGTCTAACTATTCACACAGGAAATATTTTAAGAGTAACTTCTTTATATCGTAAAGTCACCATAGCAACGAAAAAAAAAATATCCGAGTGTTTTTTTTTTACGAAATTATTATAATTAAAAAAAAAATTGAGGCTTTTTGCATAAAATCTTTACTCCCATATTCTAACAATGACAATAGGTAAATACACATTGTAAACTAGCGAAATGGATGTTCAAAAATAAGGTGCTAGTGTTTATTTTGTGGGTCAAGTAATTTTAAATTATTTATTTTTTATAAAAATACTCAGATAAAAAAAATAATCCCTTGAAATGGCTTAGTTATAGCCGTTAGATGATTCCCCGAAAATATTTCGTGTATGAATAGTTAGACCTTATATAAACCTCTGCCTACTACTTCGAGGATATAGGGCCGATGCTATCTTATTTTACGTGTTGTTATAAGTCTAGTGTTCCTCAACTTAAACACTATAAGCAACCGTTTCATATAGATAATATGAAAAATAAATAAAAATATTTAAATTATTTAAAAAAAAACGGCTTCGATAAATTTTATGTGGAAGTGGAGTATGACAAAAAATCATAAATAATTAGTACTACAACCACCTGTAAGGATATTACAGTTTTCCTTTCCGTTTAAGAGAAAATTAAATTTATCATACTAGGTTCATACAAAATTTTTCGTAAAAAAATTAAGATTCCTTCGTTGTTGTGCAAAATTAACTCGGGTGTCATTTTTGTATATAGTCGTAGTAATAACTAATAGAAGCAATATCCGGCAAAAAATCCGGCACTTGCAAATTGAAATCCCTAAGCCTATGAAAGCCGATTTGCAGCCCACCGTGCGCTCCGTCGTGGAGCGCACGAACCGTTTTCGTCTTTCCGCGGCTCACGCCAAAACTAGTAAAAGTTTACGCCATATTGATAAAGCTAAGGATATATCGTCCTACAAGTTACTGTGTGTTAATATTAAACTGTTCCGTGTTATGAAATATCGTCTTTTACTGATGTTATCCGACGCCATGAGATTATATAAATATACATTGTAAACTAGATTGTTTAATCTCTACACTACAGAACACGAATGTTTTCATAAATAAATTTCAATGTTGAGTGACCCCAATGCTCTTTTTTTTTTTTTTTTTTAAATCTTTATTTTTAGAAAAGGCTTTAATCGCGCAGCGATTATGTCAGCCTCATAGTTTTACAATATACTTAGAATCTAGAAAATAACTAGGATCTTAACTTAATTAATTTAACAATCAAGTGATATAACTTAATAGCTAATTTGGACGTAGGTTTAGACAATATCGTATTACACATTCCAACCTCCCTTAAACTATGTCCCGCTTCTAATTCTAAAGCTCTCCGTTCTTCTCCAACCCGAGCACACTCCACCAAAGCGTGGTAGGTGTCTTCCCTCTGGTTGCAAAACAGACAATTTGGGGTGTCAACAACCTTCATAAGATGCCAGAACGCATTCAATGGAATGTGCCCGGATCGCAGACGCAAACTTGTTACTAACAATCTATTCATTAGTACTTCAGAGAACCAAGGAATCCTTGGTGGTTCAGATAGAATTGCCCTGTACCATATACCCTTCTCTTCAGATCGTTTGTCAAAGTAAATCTTCCACATGTTATTACAAATTAATTTGACATCTCTTAATATATCTGTGAAGATGACTGACAGATATTCCTTCATAAGTTCCTATTTTTGCCAACTTATCCACTTGCTCGTTTCCCATCCAATTTCAATGTGTGATGGAATCCATTGGAATTTTACGGTTTTGCCACTTTCCTTCAATCTTAAATATAATTCTATTACGGAATAAGCTACGGGCAGACCTCGTATGCCCGAGGTGCACCGAGCTATATGCTGCAAAGCGCTTTTTGAATCACAAAGTATTAATATCTAGAATGCATGACATCAAGTACGATAATCCTTCCAAAATACCATACAATTCCGTTGCCATTATGGATACTTTGTAGTTCAATGTGAAACTTGCTCCTGTATTAGATTGAGGATCAAAAAAGTCTGCTCCTGTTCCATTATCGTCCTTGGACCCGTCACTGTAAATTCGATAGAATCCGTCATAGTCTCGTGTGATAGTTTCTGCAGATTTCCTCAAAAGTGCTACGGAAGTATGAGACCTTTAAGGTCCTGTTATATTATTAATATTTAAACTAATGTGTGCTTTTATATCAATATTCGCCATCCATGTCGACAGTGAGAACATCTCTAGAACTTTAGAACGATGTAAAGTTTGATTGGACAACTCACTATATACGACAGTTAGCAACGGTTTTTTCTTATTGCGCCAATATGATTCCTACTCGCATATCGATGTTAATTTTGATATCATTGAAATGGCACCGTCAACAACTGACTTAGCTTTTAAGCAAAATTTTGCAGCTAAATATTTCCGCCGAATAAACAATGGTGGCAGACATAACTCTGATTCCATCGCGTGGATTGGGCAACTTTTTAAAAAACCGCCAACTACTCTCATGTCTTGGTTTTGAATTTTGTCTAATTTCGAAATATTGACCTTAGCGCTATTATCGATCAAAAAACTTGCATAGTCTAACCGACTGCGAATTATTGCAATATATAGTCGTCTTAAATGCAACGGATGAATTCCCCAAGACGAACCTGCCAGTACCTTAATAACATTTAAAAATCTCATACTTGTTTCACAGGTTTCATTGATGTGTTTGCGCCATCTCAATGATGAATCTAGCCACAGTCCTAAATATTTAACAACCGGAACGGTTTCCAAATTGACATAGTCATTATTGACGTTTGCCTGCAGTAATGTCTTTCCTCTAGAAAATAAACATATTTTACTTTTTGTGGGAGATAGTTCCAGACCCAATACTCCCAGCAAATTGGTCAAATATATATATATTTACATATAGAAGCCCCATCTCGTCAAGTTTAGATAACACTTTGAATATATTGAAATAATTATATGCGTCGTCTATGTCAACGAAACATCCTAACGTTTTTTGATTATTGGAGAAACCTATTTGAAACTAATCGTACAAGATTGTCGAGGCATGATTGTGATCTTCTAAATCCCACAGTATTCTTAGAAAAAAGACAATTATTTTCAAAAAACCATTCAAGACGTCGCGTAAGGTATATGGTGTAAGGTTTTGCAAAGACAAGATATGAGTGATATAAGTCTCAAGGATGTTATGTTGCTTGGATCACGCCCAGGTTTCGGCACAGGCACTACTTTAACATCCCTCCACTGTCTTGGGACCTCACCTTCAGACAAACATTAGTTAAATAAATCAACTATCATTTGCTTGTTGGGGAAATTATAAATCATATCGAATAAGAAATATCGTCCTCGCCTCGAAGTACATTAAAGAGCTCCTGCGGAGAAATCTGTGCCTCCAGCTGTAAATTAATTGAACTAAAGACAGGAACTAGTGGTAGAATGTAATCTGGCATCAATTGTCGTAAGAACTTACCAGCCCTCTCTCCATCCAAAAAAGTTCTACTAGTACGATATCCTTTGAGCCATCGCATTTTGTTCCACAACTCGCTACTAGATACCAGCTCACTCATACTGTCACAGAATTGATGAAAGAATTATGTACTAGCTTTAAGCATTATTAGTCTCTGTGCTGAAGCAACCATCTGTTTAAGAATGATAAAATTTGTGAGGATAGGGTTCTCCCTCATCTGTGCTAATGCCAATCTACGCTCCGCAACTGCTCTAGACAACGCGGGGGACCAACATGATCTTGGAATAAACTTACTGGTAGGATCTTCACATATCTTAATGTCTGGAATTGATGCTTGTGACGCAGAATTAATCAAATCTATAAATAAGATCATCATAAATTTGTTGCGTGTTACCTGTTAAACTAATATTACTTATTTTACTTGTTATTATTTCCTTATATTTCTACCAATCTGCCTTTTTAAAATTACGTTTCGATTTCATAAAGTTATTACATGTTATTTCTGTGGTTATAAGAACCATTAAGTGATCATTAGCTAAATTTCCACGTACAACATTCCACTTGAACCGAAGTGCTCTATCTGATGACGCAAACGTGACGTCAGGCGAACTTTCTTGAAGCTGATTTAATACTAACTTAAGTCTGGTCGGGTCTCCAGTATTAAGTGAAACATAATGCCAATCATCAGCTGCATCGTGAATTTGTAAACCCCTGCGATCGCTTTTGTATGACCAATTTGTATGATGCCCGTTGAAATCTCCCCCTATAAAAGTTTTATTCGACCATTTAGAAAATAGCATTTTCCAATCTTCATCTGTAGTGTCCTTCATTAGGAGGACAGTATACCGCAACAATATTTTAGAGGAAGTTACAGTTAAATATTTTAATGTGGAGAACTTAAATGTTTCGATTACGTTTAAAGCTAAAATTAATGATCTGTGCCTTGATGGAATTATGAACTACAATTGCAATCCCGCCGTATGAATCGTCCCGGTCTTATCTAAAAATACAATAATTACCAATTTTCAAATGGCTGTCTGGTTCAAGCCAGGTCTCTGATATGATGCAAATGTGAATTTTACCTTTCAATAAAAGATTCTCAAAGGCTTTAATTTTAGGTCTTAAACTTTGTGCGTTCCACTGCAACAACCTTAACTTAACAATTTTATTTTTAGGGTCTATTAGGTACTAAGTCCAAAAAGAAACTCTAAACATTTATTTAAAACTAGCTGTGCCCGCGGCTTCGCTCACGTGAGCGCACATTCTTTTGTCATTCTCAAAGTTTATGAACGTAAGCAAAATATAGATGCAAACATGAACTATCCTAGGGCCCAACGGTTAATATCCTTAACAATTTAAAAAATAATCTTTCAGCTCTGAGAGCTCAATCAACCGATGGAAAAAATGTGATGGACACAAACGATGGAAACAAAATTGAGAATTTGCAAAAACCATGCAATTGAAAAATACTGCAAACGCTTGAATTTAATGTATTTAGCAATAGAACCAGAAAGACTATGCGCTTCGAGAATCTTCATGTTTCCGAATTAACACGAACATCGCTATAAAGCTTCTAAGTTTGGTTTTTCAAGGCATTGTAGTGCATTCATTCCGCACTTTTAGGATTTTAGTCGTATAATTGTAATATTCTAACAAAGGTGATACATAAGGGACCACCCATAAATTACGTCATACGAATTTTATGATTTTTTCACCGGAGGGGTCAAAAAATCCGTCCTTATCAGAAGGTCAATTTTTGTGAAACTCCCGCCTCCCAAGTGTGACGTCACATATTTTGCAATATTACTTGCTGCCCGCCGATAGAATTGGAAATATTTCTTTAATAAGTTTTTCGTTAATAGTTCAAATTTCGTGTTTTAAAACTTAGCAATATTAGTTTTTTAAATGTGACGTCACCAAATTTAGGACCCCTTGTCACACAATGTCACACTTTGTTGTCACCCCCCACCTCTTTAACGTATGACGTAATTAAATTACGTCATAAATTTTATGGCTGGCCCCTAATAGACACGTACTTCCATGGTAGCAGCAGCTAACTGTGAAAATCAAAAGTCAAAATCTCTACTGAAACCGCGATTAACGTAGCCACCTGGGTGCTAATAATGTGATAAATCATCGATACAAAAGAAGAAGTAGAATATGGGAATTATATTAGATCTCATATTTCCGAAAATAGACCATGATTGCCGAAGCGGGTACTTTTCCAAGGACTCTGATGAACGGGCAAAAAAAAGTTGAAGCGTAGACGCAAGTATTACGCAAATCGATGTAACTAATACTGTTGAAAGCAAGCCATTTGACTATTCACTATATTTATGTTACTACTGACTATTATTAATATTTTGCTTCGAAGTTCAAATGCAAGTGCAGTCATGGGCATTTAAACGTTAAAGATATGCCGCGAGTGAAACAATTGCTCTTACGGATATAACTCCTCTTCACTCTGGGGTACCTACCATTATAAATAAGCCTGTCTAGTATAAAAAAATCCTATGTTTCCTGAGTCAAAAATCTGTTCAATATACATGAAAAAAAGCATAACAAATGGGTTGCCTGATATCATTAAGTGAAGACTATTTAAAATTGCGACAACCGTGGGGCTTGACCGATTTTACTTAGACAACCGAACGTTATGCCATCGTGTTTGTAATAAAATTACCTATCTGTTCTTTTAATACATATTTTAATAAGAAAATAGATGAGTGCACATATAGTATCAATTTATCTATTTATACCTTACAACTCTGTAGTAGGGACAAAAAGATAACAACCTAACAGATTCTTGGCTTGATTGCTTTGTAGATATTTACTCTAATTCCATTTTGATTTCGTTTGGTTTGAAAAAAAGATTAGTTCCGTAAGTTTTAATAAAGGGTAGCCTTGACTTAACTTTATCAGGCAACCCATTCGCAATGTTAGTTTGTTCATATAAGTATTTTACTCCGTAAGTTTTAAATAGCCGTTCTGAGGCTTGTCACTGCCGGATTTTAGCCTTTTCCCACTCGCACAATGTGGACATGATCATTTTCTACTAAATTATTAGTATTCGAAGTCATTTCAGTAAGCACATATAAAAATACGAAATCCTGAAAGTCCTGTTTTAATATTCAAACAAAACTATTTTATTTAGTTTGTGGGCGGGCAACATTGGAAAAAGGTGGTCTGGTTCAATTTGACAACGTCATTGTCTTATTTTGGTATTGTCCCCATAAAGTTTTTATTTTGTGGGATATTGTTTATCTACCTATTATCTAAGAACTAATCTTATTTAATACATCATTTCACTGGTCACCATTAAATATAGTAAAATCCAAATAATAGTAATTTTATTATTTAAATAAACTTCAGGTTGAGTTGCTGTAATAAAATGGTATATCTAAGCCGGAGAGGTGATCTGTACCTCAGGACCTTCCTACTTCAGACACCTTTCTCTATTTAAGATTGTGCATATACCAGGGCCTGTTACTTCTGATGTTGAATTAAATAAGATTTATGATTATGATTAATTTTTTAATACCTATCTACCGACGCCTAATATATAATAATAGCTTTCTCGTATTACTATTTTTTTATTATTTAATTGCCTCGGAAACGAAATTTTTTTTTTTTTTTAATTTAATTTAATAATGTTATATTCTCAGCCTTTCCATCATGTCCTACTTTTTACATAAAAAGAATGGTCACCTTATTAGAAAGAGACTAAATTAGCGTTAACCTCTCTTTTGGTGGCAATTTTTTAATGCAAGTAAGAATTGCAGTTGTACACACGGCGGCACATGAAGCTGTAATTTTCCAGTATAAATTGACCTCGCTTTGTATAGATTTCCTATACAATGAGAGATCCGCATAAACTGGTTTTTTAAAGCTTGACTGGCCGTCGCGTCTGTACGTAGTTCTTATTACTTCCGTGCAAAGAGTAAAGACAAAAGGAAAAATAAAACAAAATTAGTTTTCAGCCATTCCGAGTGACTACACTACGACTAAAACCTATTTACGTAAATTATTTTTATCATAGAAATCCCGTATGAGGTTACTAACAAAATTTAAAAAATTAATATCTTTTGCGTCTGTTGGTCGATTTTGATGAAATAAACGCTAAATAATACCCACAACAATGCTTCTTATTTTGTAATATTTACATTTTGAATACAATGAGGGGTTTTTACGTGATGCGCGCACAAACGAACAGACAAACCGACAAAAATTAAAAAAAAAGGTATTTTTACTTTCTATTACTTATTTCTCGCACATTCCAGTGACTTTTTTGCAAAAATCTGTAATGTACAGACACGGAAAGTCTAGGATTTTATTATTATATGTAATATAGATATAGATATGTATAGATAGGCCACTCAGACATACGATCTACCACAACTATTATTAACCATTCAATACAACATTTAATAACATTATTAAACTTTTCCTTAAAACTCAGATCTCGCATAAAAATAATATTTTTCAAACGTGTAATTAACTCGTCAAGATGTACCTGCTGGTTATTGTTTGCGTTGTCACGATCGTTATCGTTATCGTGTCGAGATCGTTATCAGTAGGCTCAGCTGTTTGCTTTGGAATGCAGTCCGGTGACTCCCGCTGTCCCCACCAATCCCTTTGTACCGATGCTTTGCGAATGTAATTACTTATTTTTATTACTTGCTTGCTGTATTTCGGTCGTATCTGCATCCACAAAGGTGGGAATTGACTCGGAGTATATTTATAATTATTTATTTTGGACGTGCATCTTGCTTTTATGTGACCAAACTTCGAACAGTTTGAACACTGTGTTACCGGGAAAACATAAGGTTCAACTTTGGTACGTAGGCAGCCTACATATATAAATGCTGGCAGGTATGAACCCCTGAAGCCCACCTTGGCTACCTCACTAGGCACCCACTGGCCTTCTTCATCTCTCCTTTGAAGTCTTTTTAATGTTACGATTTGAATAGGTATCATTAGGACAATGACTAATATATTTATTTTGATAAGGATTTTTTTTTTTTTCTTGTAATAAAATTTAATTACTAAAACGTAGAAGTAAATATTATATACATTAATAAATTAAAATAACCTATATTAACTAACTAACTTAAAAATAAACTTAAAAAATGGCGTCAAAGAACTCCTCCTCAACGCTGTCAACTGGTAATGTACCCAAAAGACTGGCGGCGTTGCCACGTTGTATGGCAACGCTAAGCCTTTGGCCAAGGTAAAAGCCAGCCCTTGGGTCACGGGAAGAGTCAACTAAACGTTTAGAAATGTCCTTGAAAAGGCTGTGAGCACTCGGACTCCACGGACCTAGAGTTTCAAACCCAAACGGCTCGAAAATATAGTTACCAATAAGGTTACTATATTTACGCCGCTCGAGGTTCTCTGCAGCCGCAGCCGCAGCCCCAGCACAGCACGATGAGCTAGGAAGATGGGATGGCGCAAGAGTGTCGACACAAGTTGCATCCCACACTAAAGGCCTACCCATCTTCCATGGAAACAAAGACATAATCAAAAACAAATCTTGCCATCGTCGCGTGCCAAGCCATTTGGTTCTAATAAAACTGGAACGCCGACGGTGACAAGAGCTCGACGGATGATATCATTTAATTAGGCGTGCCGTGCAAAGCGGCCCGCACTTCGGCTGCGTGAAAGGCCGTGGTGTCCAAGGCTGTTGACAGCTTCACCACAGTGACAGCGATGAGGAGAAAAACAAAGGGCACCTAGGCGTAGAGCAGCAGCAAGGCGGAAAGTAATGTCGTCGAGCAAAGTGCCTATGCTCGACGACGGTAGTGCGTGAAGCCAAAGACCCGACTCCCACTCACCCACAGCCAGCAGACGCGCTCGCTCAGCAGTAGTAGCAGACGTGAGCAGTAAATTGTTCTGAACTACTCTGCAGAGCGGCTCGTCCTAACGTCTCTGGGAAAATGGATGTTCGGGTTCTTCAGAATTCGGGCAAGCGAGTTTCCAGGCATTAGTAGCCTCGGAGAAGCACGGCACATCAAAATCAATCAGTGTGGAAGCCAGGATATTCCTGATTAATTTCTCAGTGCCGTGGACCGAAGATATAAACGCCGGTAAACTAATACTAGAAATTTTGCGGACGCCGAGTCCTCCCATACGAATGGGAAGAATAGCTTGTATCCAAGCACGGTCGTCCAAAGCCACATGATATAGTATTTTTGATAATTTGGTCCATTTTATCCAAAAGATGAGTGTCTTCCATAAAGGGGAAGCACGTAGGAAATATGTTAATTTTGGGCCGAAACAACAGTAACGGATTAGGGTGATGGCTGAATGCATATTAATTTGGAGCAACCTTTCCGAAATATCATTGAAATTTTGAATTTTTTCCTCGATAAAACAATTAGGACAATTGATCGCTTTTAAAGCCTCTGCGTCAGACAGCTCGATGTCTACATCCCGTATAATACCGTAGGAAATGTTAACGTCCATTGCACTATAAACTTTCCACTCTTTGGTTTGGAATTCCTGACAGTCTAATATCTTGCCCGCACATTCCTCAGTCGAAACCTCAGTTTTTAACTTAGATGGGTTAATATATTTAATATGGTTTATACCAGTCAAACCCATACTGTTAAACAATTTTGCGATATCAAACTGTTTCGGTAGTTTCTCTTTGCTCTAAATAAAAACCTCTTTCTTGATTTGTTTCAGTTTTTTTTCTCTATTAGCCACAACTTTAGTCCAGCTTTGTTCATCCTCTTCTGTTCCTCGTTTTATCGGTTTATCTACTAGTACTTCTTCCTCCATAATTTGTATTTCACAGGAGTTTGAGTCATTAATATTATCCAACGAATCGCTTTTATTTTCTTCATCTTCTATTTGTGCCATCCATCCTCACTTCCGTATCAATCTGTACCAAGTTAGTTTTTTCTTGTCCACGATCATCTGTAGCCATTATTAGGTATAATCCTGCATGACAGATTAGCGCGTCAATATAATGAATTTGTTAATTCTACACCGTAATCGATAGTCGCGTGCGTGCGATCTACACGAGTGCCGTGACAGAATTCGACCCTAACGCTGCAATTATTTTAACAACTAGGCCTAGTTTCCATACTGTCCATATTTATACTGTGACTTGGAGCGTGTGTGAACATGTATTTTTCTTGCATACCCATTTGAAGCTATTTCTCGTTTAGTCTTTTCGAGACTACTAGAAAGAAACTAAGGATTTACAATGTCGCAATATTGCAATAGCCCGGGGACAAAAAACCCAAGGTAATGTTCATTTGTTAACGGCCGTGTGTTTGTCGTCTTCAAGAGTGCGATCATTCATCTTTGATACATCCAAGATTTGCTTGGATTTTACGATTTTGTTAGTATAAGTGCCGGTGTAATTACGTAAGACATTTAGTAGTTTTTAACGGCGCCTCTTAATAACAAGCTTGGCTCTCATTAAGAGAGGAGGCCTGTGACGCAGCAGTGGCAACATTAATGGCTGAATATACTAATGCTACGCTAAAAGGCCTGGAAGAAGTGGATATCATAAACATACCTGTTGTCAAGATTAGGATATTTATCGCGCACGACGTTCCTGTGTCGTTTGCAGAAGATGAGGAAGGCATTCATTGGCCGACGCGCATGGTGCGCTGGCTCAAATTCTGCAATCAACTGGGTACACATCCTGACACCGGGATGCTATTGAGGAGAAATTCCTGAAAAGCCTTAGAACACTGGCCGACCTAGGCATCGAACCCAAGACGCGTGATTAAATCTCTTCCTTTTATAACTTTGCATTAATCTGCACGATTATTATTCATACTTAGGATTGCGTGATATCAGTTAAAAATAATTATCCAGCCAGTCAGTTGTCATGCTTAGCCCGCGTTTATCTAGATACTGTACAGATCCATAAGAGAAGAATAAAACAAAATAAAAAGCCTTGTTAATATGAATAAACTTTATTACTACAATAAAAGGATATAGATTGAACCGCGGTTTGTAACAAAACATTCAACAATATACTTTGGAACCGAACAGGTAAACACTTTGGGTACCGACTTATTATGCCCTAACTTATATTAAAAACAGACCAGTGTTTCTCAAACTACATAAAATTTCCCGTACCGATAAAAAAATCATCAACAATCAGTTTGCGCTAAAACAATGTACTGTTTGTTCAAGATATTTTATATAAATACATAGCACAAAGTGATTGTGATTATCTTAAAAATAACGATAATAATTCATTACAATACCTACTTTGACTTGCAGTCCCTCGCGAACGCTAAAGACTGCGTTTCTTAAAATATTTTAATACAGATCTTCCAGCACCATATTTATTTAAATCGGATCCTACAGGTTTTACTTTAGAGATATCCATTTTAATCTCACAATTGCCATAAATATATTTGTGAGGGTTTAATAATATATTTTAAATTGTGTGATAACTCCTAAAATCCCTTTTCCGATACTGGCCCCCCCAATTAGCCTTAATACTACTTTTTTCAGTTTAAAATAAGGCTGTATCTTGACAAGGCAAAATATATATTTTTCATAAGTAATCTGTATTTTATGTAGATTTTTTATTAAATATTTTCATTGATATAGTAAAGCCCTGTAAAGCTCATCATTAAAAATCTCGTATAGGAACCATCAAAAGCTCTCCTTTCTAATAAAACGTAACAATCAATTAAACTTTACATAAAAATCAACAATTATTTAGTTTAAAATCTATGTGGAAATAATTTAATTTTTGAAAAACAAAAAAGAAATGCAACAAATGAAATAATAAAGAGTAACATGATAATTTCGACATTTGGAATGCCACAATATTGACAAGTTGTTTAGATATTTATTATACATAATATTTTATATATATCACCTATATTATTACATATACAATATCTACAGCCTAGCTTTTCTATTCTAAATACATTTGGTCTTTGGATGAGCATGTCACATTATGGCTTGTGTCATCGTTTGTAACTTTAAAAAATATAAGTGCACTTTTCGAATTTCGTACTTGTTCAAATATTTTTGTCATTATAAACCCTAATCTAGACTAGACCTGCAAACGAAATCATCACGCCGGCAACCTTAACATAGGAGATATAATAAAATCACAGAAACCCCTTAAAATCCATTACAAAAATAAACAAGAACAAACATTTGAGAAACACTGTTCTTAAAAACATGTAATCTACAGTACTACTATTGACATTTATTTTATAACTTAAAAATGGTTTCAAAATGATCTTATACATTTTAGTTTTTTTTTTTGCTTTTTCTCACATGAAATTCGTGAATTTTTCGATAAACTTCAGGTACCTAATAGGGACAAGATTAATCTAATCAGTGTACGTTTAATCGAAATGATATTATTACTACAGGAAACGGGATATTTACCATGTTTACTATTTTTGTTGAGTTCCCGATATTTCGGCGCTGTTGTTACGAAGAGGTGATCGGAAGTGTAGAGGAAGCGATAAGACGGAATATGATACCGGCGAGTGATGCCGATGTGCTGAGACAGGACACCGCCGTAGCGTTACGTCACGCTAAACCTCCAACATCGAACATCACTGCTGAAGAATTAGCCGCATTACGTGACCTCCGCAAGGATGAGAACGTACTTGTACTTAAAGCTGACAAAGGTAATGCTACTGTAGTCATGAACGTTACTGAATATGATAATAAGATCCGTAACTTATTGAGTGACGTGAACACCTACAAGCAAGTAAACTACAACCCGACGGCACGAACGAACCGCAGTACACGCAAAATAATAAAGGAGTATCAACATATTATCACAGATGATACAGCTAAGTACTTGCTCCGTCCTAGAAATATACAGCCCCCCAAACTATATGGCTTACCAAAAGTGCACAAGCAAAATGTTCCGTTACGGCCCATAGTCAGTCAGATTGACTCGCCCACCTACTACCTAGCGAAACACGTAGCTTCTGTTCTTCAACCATTAGTTGGACATTCAACATCTTATGTGAAAGACTCTCGACATTTCATAGACATCTTGCAATCCATTAATCTCCAAACAAATGACGTAATGGTCAGCTTCGATGTTGAGTCCCTTTTTACCAATGTACCAGTGGCGGACTGCATGGAAGTAGTTAAGGTAAAATTGCAAGAAAATAACATCCCTGTGGAATACGTGACATTACTACATCACTGCTTATCTACCAGTTACTTCATATACCAAGGTCAATACTACTTGCAGATTGATGGTGTAGCCATGGGTAGTCCAGTGGCTCCAGTGGTAGCCAACATTTGGATGGAACATTTTGAAGAGTTGGCGGTTTCCACTGCATGCACACCTATAAAACTGTGGAAAAGGTATGTTGATGACGTCTTTGGGATCATTGAAGGAGACCAACAAGAGGTAGAACTATGCTTGGCACATCTTAACAGCATACATGGTAAAATAAAATTTACCTACGAGATGGAAAACGAGAGGACAATTCCATTCTTGGACGTGAAAATAGGGGTCCGTACTGACGGTTCTCTAAGCCACTCAGTCTATAGGAAATTGACTCACACGGATCGATATCTACACGCTGATTCTCACCACCATCCCAGACAGCTGAACTCTGTAGTGACTTCACTCACCAACCGCGCATATGATCTATGCGACGAGGAACATTTACGTGCTGAGCTAACACATGTGCAGAGAGTCCTACAGAGAAACGGATATACAGTGAAACCCGCGCAGCCTAAACCAGAACCTGGTTGTAAGCACCGGAAGTGCGAGGTTGAGAGGCAGCCAGCATTTTTGCCGTACGTGAGGGGAGTGACAGATAAGGTTGCCAACATTCTTAGGAAATACGCCGTAAAGACTATCTTCACTCCTTTCAAAAAAGTGTCTCAGATGCTGCGTTCGCCGAAAGACAAATTTCCGCTGGAAAAGCCCGGTGTTTATAAAGTAGACTGCAGTTGCGGCAAGTCTTATATCGGTCAGACGAAACGTACGGTAGCTTGTCGAATATCGGAACATATCAGGGCGGTGAAGAACAACGACACCCAAAAATCGGCCATTGCTCAACATCTCCTGGAATCAGGATCGAACCACTGGATTGAGTTACATAACCCTCAGGTCATCTCGACAGAACGCCACTATATTCCTAGACTGGTTAGAGAAGCCATTGAGATTACCAAATATAGGAACTTCAACCGGGAAGATGGGTTTCAACTGTCGAGAGCTTGGAATCCAGTGGTCCAGCTATGTAAAAAGCGAAAAAGTGCGGAAAAAAGTTCGCGAGCGGACACAGTGAGTTTCGTATGTCGGGAACAGAATCGAGTTGCGAGTGACAGTGGTAGCGGTACTGAGAGCAAAAAACGAACAAGAAAGAGGGTAGACCGATTTGTCTGCTCATAAACACCAACCCGCAATAACTTCAGTTTATCCGTGATCATGGTGATTGCAACAGCGCCGAAATATCGGGAACTCAACAAAAATAGTAAACATGGTAAATATCCCGTTTCCTGTAGTAATAATGTTAGCAACATGATAGTTTAAAATCGAAATGATATTTTTTTTCGATTTTTATGATGAGTAAAACTTTTTTTTGATGACATTCGATAAATAATAATTATGAAACAATGATGATATATTTTTGAGTTAAAACTAACAACACCTAGTCAAATATTTTATCACAAAGTAATGTTTGGCGAGTTTGACTCGCGTGATACGGCCGGGAATCTGAGGCCTCATCTGGCAACTATCAAAATTACTATCATCACCTCTTTCGCCAATTGCTCCATCATCTTTATAAATAACATCACGTTTCCTTACTACAAAAGATTTTCCAATACCCCATAGAGTTGTTCCTTTATTAAACTTCAGGTAAGTATAAAATCTTGCAAAAAGATAAATATATCTTTTTAAATTGTTTATTTTTATTTTTATAGATTGGGACAATTGTTGAGCT
This sequence comes from Noctua fimbriata, assembly GCA_905163415.1. Classification (NCBI taxonomy): domain Eukaryota; kingdom Metazoa; phylum Arthropoda; class Insecta; order Lepidoptera; family Noctuidae; genus Noctua; species Noctua fimbriata. The sequence continues at coordinate 1,970,844 of LR990933.1, read as the reverse complement.
ATTGACTATAACATTTACTGAATATACGTTATTTAATAAATATGTACAAGGAATTGCACGGGTACTATCTTTAGGGTTTCTACAATAGCTTGAACAGAGGTCCCAATCCTAGGCTGGAAATAGTTTACCATACAGTTTGTTAAGCTGGCCTAATACATGATCCAAAGAGGTGGGCTGTCAGTCGCAATACTTGATCAAAGTTGTGGCTTGATGATTCAGATATGCCTTGAAATAGATCGCTACCAAGAAAGCTTTCAAGCTTGGTTCGACCTGTAGCTAACAGATCTGGCCTATTTCGTTTATTTGGTCTATGCGAGGCCAGCTAGCAGTTAACTCATTCGATTATTTGCGAGTACACGCGATGCCATGCCAAATATGGTGTTACGAATCGCCACTTATTGAATCATTATAGTCGATCGTGATCGTGGTATGTTCTATCGTATGTTTCTGACAGTCAGCCACAACAACCTTTTTTTTTTTTTTTTTTTTTGTTTTCGGGGGGAAACCTTCAAAAGGCGACCGGTCTTTGGGGATAAGACCGGGGAGTGTGGGATTTTTACCGCACTAAAACCACCCCGGTGGTCACCATCCGCACATGAGAGGAGGCACCGTTTCCTCTTAAAAGACCTGTCCGGAGCCCCCTCTGTGCAACGCCTGTTAAGGCACATCCCTGGGGCGACTATACAGAGATCTCCCCTGAGCCTCGCTGTGCAAGTGTGCACGGCAGCACGTGACCACTGTGCTGCCGGTCATCTCCGAGATCACTCGGTGAGCGCACAGAGTCCCCACTATGAACGCCCGTGACCTCAGTGTCCCACCTGCTTTAGGTAATGCAGGCGGGGTTTCGGCGTGTTAAGCGGCGAGGCGGTTGCCTCCCCGACGCCTTCTTCTCCTACTGGGATCGGCTCTCTCACGATCCCGCTCGGCAGCCTCCTTTTGGACCATCACGGTCTCACAAAACGAGGTCACCTCCCTCCAGTTGTCAGACTCCGCCAGCATAGCCCCAACTATGGCTGGCAGAGACAAGTCTTGCCCGATCTTGGCTACCAGGACCCGTCGTTCAGAGTCCCATGCAGGGCCCCGGCTGTTGCAGCCGCTCACGCCACTGCTCGAGCGCGTGTCGCCGTTCCTGCCGCCTCATCCTTGCAATAGCTATTCCTGGTACACTATTACCACTTTGGCGGATGGCACGGATTCGGCTATAAACCCTCGTGTCCATATCTGCCAGGATATCGAGCGGTGGAAAACGAGCCAGGAGTGTTGCCGCCTCAAAGGACACAGTACGGTATCCTCGTGCAATACGAATAGCAGCCACAACTACCTAATAATACCTGTGTCAGGGGGGTTACTATGACGTCTTAAATCAGGAGTAATTCCAGTGTGGGAAAGAGACAGAGCTATACAGGTTGTCTTGCGCCATCTCTTTCCCACGCTGGAATTACTCATGCTTTAATATGGTCATGGTAGGCCAGCAGGCCACATTTAATTTTGACGGCACGGTTGGCGCAGTGGCTGAGCAATTGACGGCTGCGCTTCGTGTCGCGGGTTCGATTCCCGCACGGAAAAAATATATTTATGGCCTACTGGTAATTGTTCCGGGTCTGGCTGTTTGTGTATGTGAGCTTAAATGTTTGTAAACGCATCCACGATACAGGAGAAATTCCTAGTGTGGGGCCACAACTTAAAAGCAAAACAAAAACTAGCAAGTCTTTTCTTATACACACTATACGCTTTTATAACAAGTTGCCAAAGTCAGTTATAGAACTGACTGATGGAAAATTCAAAAACTACATCAAACGTGTCCTTATTAAAAAAGCATATTACTGTAATGTAGGGTATTCCTAAGTTTAATTGTGTCTCGTATTATAAATGTAGTGTTGGTCGACCGCGTAAGTCAGTCAATAAAATATTGTTGTGCAAACTACATCGTTGTTTTATTCTACAATGGCGACGAGGATGGCGAAATTTGACGAATTCGACATGAAGAACGGAAATTGGCAGTCGTACTGTGATAGACTGGATATGTACTTTGTGGTGAATGCGGTGAAGGACGAACTAAAATTACCAACGCTGATTGCATTCATGGGCGAAACCGCGTATGAATTGCTAGTGAATTTGTGCAGTCCTCGGAAACCGGCGGACATGTCCTTCACCGAGGTCGTGAAGGTCATGCGAGAACATTTACAACCAAAGCCGTCTATTTTAGCAGAACGTTATAAATTTAGACAAAGAAGACAACAATCTGGTGAGAGTAGTTCGGAATATGTTGCGGAGTTAAAAAAAATAACTCGGTATTGTGAATTCGGTGCAAGTTTGGACGATAATTTAAGAGACCAATTCGTGTGTGGTATTTTGAGTGATCTCATTAGACAACGATTGTTCGCGGAAGGAAATATAAATTTCGTTAAAGCAGTGTCGGTGGCGAGCGCACTGGAGGCGGCGGAGCGCGATGCAGCCGCTGTCGATGGGCGTGGTGACGTCACCGGGCCGACCGGGGCCGGTGCAAACGCTTATTCGAAGGGGCTCGAAACTTCGAGAAATAATACAGTGTTGCGGCGAAGTTCGGCAGCGTTCGAACAGACGGGTGATGTACATCGCATGCATGTTGGAGGATGTTCAGCATGCGGGGACTACAGACACACAAAACTGGAGTGTAAATTCTCCAAGTATCAGTGTAGTAAATGTAGAAAGATCGGGCATTTGCGGCGCATATGCCCGGACAACAGTGAGGTTACGAGTGACACTCAGGGTCGTTCTCAACAATCACGGAGCGGTACCAGAGGGATGGCGCGAAACGGGGCGGGCGGCCGTGGCAGCGGTCGGAGCGCCGCCAACCGGCCCTATGGTCGGCGCGGGAAAATATGGCCGGGCACCACGGCCGGCGCCGCGGCACCTACGATGCACGCGTTTGAGACGCACTGGGAAGAAGAGAGAGAAGACTTAGGGGATCTGGAAGAACCTATGTATCAAATGTCTTTAAGCCAATATACGCCGGTGAGCATGAATCTTTTAGTAAATAATGTACTTTTATCAATGGAAATTGACACAGGGTCAGCGATATCCTGTATCTCGAGAAATACTTACCAAAAACATTTTGCTAACATACCGTTACTGCCATGTAATTTATTAGTTAAATTTTATAATGGAAGCAAAGTTCAGCCAGGAGGGTATCTGGAAGTAACGGTGACTTATAGAAATCGTAAAAAGAAATTGGATTTATATGTATTCGATAAGGGAACTACCACACTACTAGGAAGGCAATGGCTTTCAGAATTGAATATTTGTATACCCCCTATGACAATAATGAACAATGCTAGTGTATCTGCTGAGATAAGTAGTCAACAGCGAGACGATATAATATGTAATATTTATTCTAGATACAGTAAGTTATTTGATGGCGGACTGGGGTGTTTCACTGGCAGTCGGGCGACGCTGCATTTGCGGGAGGGAGCCGTGCCGATATTCTGCCGCGCGCGCCCGCTGCCGTACGCGCTGCGCACGCGTGTCGATGCCGAGCTCGAGGCCATGCTGCGCGCGGGCGTCATTGAGCCTGTTGACACCTCCGACTGGGCCACACCACTGGTAATTGTTCACAAGCCGGATGGCGCTTTACGCTTATGTGCTGACTATAAGGTTACATTAAATCGTATGTTAAGGGTTGATAAGTATCCTGTGCCAAAAATAGATGATTTATTGAGTAGATTAAGTGGTAGTCGGTACTTTACGAAGTTAGATTTGTCTCAAGCGTACAATCAGATATTGTTAGATGAATCGAAGGAATTAACAGTTATTAATACGCATAAAGGTCTTTTTAGATACAATAGATTAGTGTATGGACTGGCATCTAGTCCGGGAATTTTTCAAAGAATTATGAGCCAATTGTTCGATAAAATACCTAATGTTACAATATTTCTGGATGATATCTTAATAACGGGAAATTCGATTAAGGTACATTTAGAGACATTAAATAAAGTTCTGGAAATACTACAAGAAAAAGGTTTAAAAATAAAAAAATAAAATGTGATTTTTTGAGTAAAGAAGCCAAATACTTAGCATTTATTATTAATAGTGAGGGCGTTAGAGTAGATCCAGAAAAGATAAAACCGATAATTAAACTATCCGCGCCCACTAACGTATCCGAACTGAAATCGTTTTTAGGCATGGTGAATTTTTACGGTAAATTTATTAAAAACTTAAGTTTTCATTTAACACCTTTCAACGAATTATTGAGAAAAGGTAAACATTGGGTATGGGGGAATTCACAAATTCAGGCATTTAACAAGACAAAGAAGTTATTAATTAGCTCGGAAGTATTAACACACTATGATGAGTCACGGCCCGTCGTGGTGACGTGTGACGCGAGCTCACGCGGTGTCGGCGCGGTACTCGCGCAGCGCGCGCCCGACGGCCGGGAGTACCCAATAGCGTACGCGTCAAGGACGCTCACCTCCGCGGAATATCATTACAGTCAGATACATAAAGAGGCTTTAGCTATAGTATTTGCAGTAAAAAAATTCCACCAATACTTGTATGGCAGGCAATTTGTGTTGAAAACGGATCATAAACCACTGGTTAGTATATTTGGATCGGAACTGGGAATTCCGAGTATGACAGCTAGTAGGTTACAGAGATGGGCGTTAATATTATCCGCATATGATTTTCATATAGAATACGTAAATACAAATTCAAACACAGCTGATGCTTTGTCTCGATTAGTGGAAAGTTATAAAGCTATTAACGGGTCAAATATGGAGGAAGTTCCAGAACAAACGTACCTCCACTTTGCCTCGGAAGCATTGCAACTTAAACATGAAGATATAAGAGAAGAGACCAAAAGAGATCCAATGTTAAGCCGTATTGTCAGCTATGTTAGGGATGGTTGGCCAAAGGAAGTGGAAATAAAGGAACTTAGACCGTATTTCAATAGGCGCACAGAAATATACGCCGAGTTAGGTTGTCTTATGTGGGGTCATAGGTTAATAGTTCCAAAGTCTTGTCAAGACAGGGTGTTAGAGGAACTGCATGATACACATATGGGAATAATCAAAACCAAATGCATAGCTAGAAGTTATGTGTGGTGGCCTGGGATTGATGAAATGTTGGAAAACCTGTGTCGTAACTGCACAGTCTGTGCAGAACTGGCCGAGGCCCCGGTACACCATGCACCGCAACCGTGGACCTGGCCGACTCGCCCATGGACCAGATTGCACGTGGATTTTTTAGGGCCAATACACGGTTACAAATACTTAATAATGATAGATGCTACGTCAAAATGGATAGAAGCGTGTCCGGTCGTTTCAACTACGGCACAGGCAATCATATGTAAAATTAGGGAAATTTGGTCGCGTTTTGGAATACCGAAACAATTAGTCTCCGATAACGGCCCTCCCTTTAGTAGTGCAGAGTTTAATTCATTTTTAGAAAATAACGGGGTAGAACATGTATTCTCGGCACCGTACCACCCGGCGTCTAATGGTTTGGCAGAAAACGCAGTCAAACAGTGCAAAAGAGTATTAAAAAAAGCTATTATTCAGAAGCAGGATGTAGAACTTGCGCTTCAGCGGTTTTTACTAGTCTATAGAACTACTGAACATAGTACCACAAAAGAAACGCCATCACAAATATTACAAGGTAGAACCTTAAGAACTCGGTTAGACCGACTAAAACCGTCGCGCGAGAAACAGGTGGCCGACGCACAGCAGCGGCAGCAGCGCGCAGCGGGCGGGGCGCACCGAGTGCTGCAGGCGGGGGACGAGGTCTGGTGCCGCGTTTACCAAGGTTTAAGGAAGTGGGTAAGTGGTACCACGGTAATCGAGCGCTTGGGTACTACCGATTATCAAATAAGATTACTAGATGACACAGAGATACATAGGCACATTGACCAATTAAAGCTTAAATGTAAGTCAAATCAATCGCAACCTACAGGTGGTGTGATAGTCAGCACAAAGGCAGCGTCACAAATTTCTGATCGGCAGTTACGTAATGTACTTGTTTGCCCGACCATACCGGTGACGGAAATACCAAATGAGGTGTACTCAGGAGTTGGTGTGGGAGGCTCGGGGTGCAGTAGGGCGGAGGCGGGCTCAGAGCAGGAGTCGACCGCGTCGAGCGTGTCTAAGCAGTTAGATAGTCGTTCGCGCCCGACTGCTGGTGAAACTCGCTCGGTTAGAAATAGGAGACCACCGCAAAGATATGGCCTTTCCTAAGTTATAGTTAAATATAGGAAATAGAACGATGTATGTATGTATCTAAGTGTTAGACGTAAGCTTAAGTACCTGTGTATGTATTAAATGTTTGTTATCTGGTTAGGTATAAAGTATCATGGTTTCATTATATGTATATTTATAAAAGATTCTAAGTGTATTAAAAGTTTAAACTGTGTATGTATGATAGTAAATAAGGGTGGAGGTGTAATGTAGGGTATTCCTAAGTTTAATTGTGTCTCGTATTATAAATGTAGTGTTGGTCGACCGCGTAAGTCAGTCAATAAAATATTGTTGTGCGAACTGCATCGTTGTTTTATTCTACAATTACAAAATCAAAGACTACGTTGAAGATAAAGAAGTTTGGCTTTAGTTCCTTCTGCGCATGCGGTTTCCCTGGTAGCTCATAAACGGCACAAATATATGGATGTCTCTAACTATTCTCAATCTCATTTTTTCTCTTCTTTCGAATCAGATTTTCACAATAGTTTTCAAATCATTTATACATCTTTTGCTCAGAATAGTTACAGCACTGATAACAATATTTGTGTCACTTGTTTAATTTAGTACTTTACAATTTTTTTTTTTTTTTACCTTTGTATAGATTCTTTTTTATCAATTGTTTGTGAATGTGTGAACACTGTAGGCTTTGTAGATTCCCAGCTGCTAACTTTTGTTAACTTTTTATTTTGTTCTACATTTTTTGTGTAGTAAGCAACGACTTATTGTCGGGCCTACGCTGTTCACCCATACTTAATACAAATGCTGTATCCATGTTAATATTGTAACACCAAATGATTTGAAAAGTGTAACCATGGAGTTTCTTGCCGGTTCTTCTCCATAGGAAACGACCAACCCGAACCGTGCACCTTTTTTTCGTCGTTTTATAAGTGCCCATCTAGGCCTATGTGAAATAAAAAATTTTGATTTTGATATTTTTTGAAAAAAAAAAAATTATGCTTTTGATATAATTTTTATATATTTCCAGCCTGTTAAAAAATCTATATACATATACAACATTATTTTTAGTATATGCGAAACCTGAATATAGTTTGTTCAGAATAAGTAACTGAATCGATTCCAATAATTTATAACCCATGTTTTTTGTCCCAAAAATATTTAAAAAAAGTTACAAGTTGGACATCGAGCGATACTAAAAAAAAACTAAAAATTGTTATTATAAATGAGCTCAAGACGACGCTGCAGGCGGGGCGCGGGCGCGCCGCGTGTTGACCACGTTTTTGAGCGAACAACCAGGTAACAGAACAAGCTTATAACTTTGTGATTTTTCATGATACAGTTTTGATATTTTGTACATAGATTCTTTACATAAAAATACTAGACACGTGTTTCAGGTTTCGCATATACTAAAACTAATGTTGTATATAAAAATGAGTTGCTGTTCGTTTGTCTCGCTAAAGCTCGAGAATAGCTGGACCCATTTGGCTAATTTTGTACTTAAAATATTTGTGGAAGTACAGGGACGGTTTAAACGATGAGAAAGATAGGTAGGGTAGGTAGGGTAGGTAGGGTAGGAGGGTAGGTAGGGTTGGTAGCTGGTGGGTAGGTTAAAATTTCTAGGACAGTTCAAATGGTCGTGACTGTCGCGGCCATTCATGTCATGTTATGTTACGTCATTTACCTCTATCTGGATCTTATTATTTAAATGATAGTCATTGCATGTGTGAAATCGGGAATATGCATGTAATTTTTCCTTCACTTAGATCAATAAAATATAGTACTATCAACCCGTTAAGTTCAACTACTTCTTCTCTTTATAAAAAAAAAACTACAATTTTCTACAACAGTTCAAACGTACGTGACTGTCGCGGCCATTCATGTCAAGTTATGTTACGTTATTTACCTCCATCTGGATCTGCCTTGTTTACATCTAATTTTAAAACCCATAATATATTAATTTTACTAATTGTATGTACTTTATTCAAGCAAGCATTGCAAAGACAATATTATATAATCATTATAAAATCAATAATATTATATAATTATTATAAAATCTTAGTGAAACTTTAAGTACTTTTTAAATAAAAGAGTTTCTTTGACATATATTCAATTCAATTTATTTACTTAAGACACAACTATTCATAATTTTGTTAGTAGTAACACTAAAAAAAAATGTTAGTAATTAAATAATCAAAGACAAATCACACCACACAATACTATTACATCTAAACTTAACAACAAAATAATCTATAAAAATTTAATTAATACAATTCTTATCCATGTCATATAAAATGTAAAATGTCCACAATCAAATTTAAAAAAATCATAAAAATAAGTTAAGTTAAAAATAATAAATATGGTCATTTGAGATTTAGATTATAGATTAATTAAAATGTGTGAATAAAATAGAAAAAAACACGAACATCAACCGGGTGGAATTTTTCAATGCCACCTGGAGGGAAAGTATAAAGCGAATTTTCGAGTATCTTTGAATGCAGATTTATTTCTTTTTAAAAATAAAGGAATGTTTCCTTTGAGTAAAATTTTCTATCTCCAGTATTTAGAGTACTTTCCCCCCAGATGGCGTTCAAAAATTTCAACCTGATACACTTAAATAGTTCTATAGCTACGTTATAAAACTAAGTTTAAAAGTATACAATAATATTAATTTTATTTGGAATTTTTGTTAAAGCTAGTTGGACTGGTAAGTCATACCATGGAAGCGTAGGAGTCGCTTGCTTTGGCGGGCAAGTTCAGTTTGACGGAGGAGACTTCCAGCTTGTAGGCGTGCGACGCGACCTCGGCTAGCATGATCAGAGCCGTCAGGTCCACGTTCTGCTGCGACCGGTCGCAGATCTCCATGTGCTGGGCCGCGGTGCGTGGCGCTTCCGTACCTATCATCATTTCTGCACTGATGTTCTTGGTTGCCGACTTCAAGCTGCTGACCTCGAAGTGTGTGATGTTGACCTTGCGCGGCTTGCGCTTCTGGCTGCCGATGACCTGCTCGCGCCAGTTCTCCGCCATCTGTCGCCGCTCCTCCATCTGCCGCCTCTCCTCCAACATGGACCTAGGAACTGCATTGACTATGTGCGAAGGCTCCAGCGGTTTCGGTTTCAAGTTGATGGTTTTCTTTTTACGTTTGCTAACGCGTTTCTTTTGTTGGAATTTTTCTATTTTGTTACCATTATTGTCGGGTTCAGGCGTGTCGGTTGTTTCGGGTTTCTCGTCGCTGTCAGCCGGTTTCTCGTCAGTGGAGTTGTCTATGTGCGAAGGCTCCAGCGGTTCCGGTTTCAAGTTGATCGTTTTCTTCTTGCGTTTGTTAACGCGTTTCTTTTGTTGGAATTTTTCTATTTTGTTACCATTATTGTCGGGTTCAGGCGTGTCGGTTGTTTCGGGTTTCTCGTCGCTGTCAGCCGGTTTCTCGTCAGTGGAGTTGTCTATGTGCGAAGGCTCCAGAGGTTCCGGTTTCAAGTTGATCGTTTTCTTCTTGCGTTTGTTAACGCGTTTCTTTTGTTGGAATTTTTCTATTTTGTTACCATTATTGTCGGGTTCAGGCGTGTCGGTTTTCTCGTCGCTGTCGGCCTGTTTCTCGTCAGTCGAGTTGTCTATGTGTGAAGGCTCCAGCGGTTCCGGTTTCAAGTTGATCGTTTTCTTCTTGCGTTTGTTAACGCGTTTCTTTTGTTGGATTTTTTCTATTTTGTGACCATCATTGTCGGGTTCAGGCGTGTCGGTTGTTTCGGGTTTCTCGTCGCTGTCAGCCGGTTTCTCGTCAGTGGAGTTGTCTATGTGCGAAGGCTCCAGCGGTTTCGGTTTCAAATTGACGGTTTTTTTCATGCGTTTGTTAACGCGTTTCTTTTGTTGGAATTTTTCTAAGCTCCGTGAAGGCAGAGCTCGTATCTTTGCTGCCACGTTAAAGTCCGCAGCTTTGAATGTTTTGTTACCATCATTGTCGGGTTCGGGCGTGTCGGTTGTTTCGGTTTTCTCGTCGCTGTCGGCCGGTTTCCCGTGAGGTGAGTTGTTATATTTGGGTTCGTCCGCCGTGGCGTCGTCCCGCAGACTGCCAGAGTCCCAGCTACAGGCCGCGCTGTAGTTCTCGTCAGGCTTGTCCGAGTCTCTCTTCTGTCGCTTGTTGACTAAGAGCTCTTCAACTGCCATAACCTCCTGGTACCTCTTCCTCTTGCACGATCTACTGGGCCTCATGTTCATCCTCTTCTTGTCATCATCGTCTTCCGCGAAGAGGCGGGAGGTCTCAGTGAGTGTATTCTGCAGCTCACGAATGATCTCTTCATTTCGAAGACCTTTCGCCCTGGCCCTCTCTCGTGTCGTGTTGAACTTAAAGCATGGGGGTGAGTAATAAGGGTTTGTAGTTTGAGTTTCAGTCTTAGTGACTAGGAGGCTGCTGAGGGCTCCCATTTGGGCTTCGTCAGCGAGTTTCCCGGGAGTGAACATGGAGAGTGGTTTAGATTCAGCTTCGTATGGTTCACCTTTAGACTTCTTTTTGAAGTCTAGTTTAGTGGAGTTCTTCTTGGTTTTCCCCATTTCGTCGTGGTTGTGGCTGTTGGGCCGAGAGGACAGCGTGCGGAGCGGCGGTGGTGCAGGCAGCTTATGCCACTTGAACTCGGGATTAGCGCTGAAGAAGGTGTCTTTGTCCTGGAGAGACAAAAAACAAACAATAAGTATAAGAGATAATTGAAAAGGTCCTGTTGAAACTAGAAGGAGAATGGGTTCGCTTTAGATGGAGGCTTTTGCCCAAGAGTAAACTAAGACTAAATAAATACCAGGAAGTTTTTAAGTCCATAAGAAGGTATCAAATAAAGTTCACCTGTTAAGAAAGACCTGTATAGCAAGGCTTTTCGTTCTTGTCCAAGTTTGCCCACCACTCGCCGAGGATTTTAGTTATGGACCTGTAAAGGTTACTATATTAGTTAAGAGTATAAAATCGTGCAAACTGCTGTATATAATCAGTTTCATCGAATGCTAAGGCTCTTGGACACAGTATGAATATGGACAGTACAGAAACTACGTTCGAAACGGCACACTCACAGAAACTCGCACATCGACGAGACCCATAAGCGGTTGTACATACAACCAAATAACAAATTGTTTAGTCTATGCGGGATACAACTGCACCAAAAATATTTCATGATTAAATGAAGTACTCTCACTTTTTAGAAGAACAAACAAGTCTAAATTAAACTTACCATTCTGATTCAAGATTCGCAGAGCAAAGTTTCCAGTTATACTGTTGTGAACAATCTAAATTTTAAAACAAAATGTTAGCTCTTTTATTGCAAAACGTCGATAATTAGTTAACTCTTTAATGGGGGTACCCATTAAAGTTTTAGGAGATGTGCAAATGAAAATTTATATTCGTCAAAAACATTTCTTAGAACTCATAGCACAACTAATTAACAAATTAGCTTACTTATCAGGAAAAGGTGAAAGTAGTCCCTAGCTGGCATTGCTCCGCGATATTGCAAATCATTTAATTACCTAATCAGACTTATTTGAAGTGATTAAAGTAATTGTAATGATTTACATCATTTCAGTCTCATTAGAAGACTAAAACATTTGTTATTTGGTATTTTGGTTGCATGTAAGTTTTAAAACTCATTTTGTGTTGATAAATACATAAATATCTAGCTCGAACATAGTTGTCCAAGTGTGTGTGTGTAATATAAGGTCTAACTATTCACACAGGAAATATTTTAAGAGTAACTTATATAAATCGTAAAGTCGCCATTGCAACGAAAAAAAAAATATCCGAGTGTTTTTTTTTTACGAAATTATTATAATTAAAAAAAAAATTGAGGCTTTTTGCATAAAATCTTTACTCCCATATTCTAACAATGACAATAGGTAAATACACATTGTAAACTAGCGTAATGGATGTTCAAAAATAAGGTGCTAGTGTTTATTTTGTGGGTCAAGTAATTTTAAATTATTTATTTTTTATAAAAATACTCAGATAAAAAAAATAATCCCTTGAAATGGCTTAGTTATAGCCGTTAGATGATTCCCCGAAAATATTTCGTGTATGAATAGTTAGACCTTATATAAACCTCTGCCTACTACTTCGAGGATATAGGGCCGATGCTATCTTATTTTACGTGTTGTTATAAGTCTTGTGTTCCTCAACTTAAACACTATAAGCAACCGTTTCATATAAATAATATGAAAAATAAATAAAAATATTTAAATTATTTTAAAAAAAACGGCTTCGATAAATTTTATGTGGAAGTGGAGTATGACAAAAAATCATAAATAATTAGTACTATATCCACCTGTAAGGATATTACAGTTTTCCTTTCCGTTTAAGAGAAAATTAGATTTATCATACTAGGTTCATACAAAATTTTTCGTAAAAAAATTAAGGTTCCTTCGTTGTTGTGCAAAATTAACTCGGGTGTCATTTTTGTATATAGTCGTAGTAATAACTAATAGAAGCAATATCCGGCAAAAAATCCGGCACTTGCAAATTGAAATCCCTAAGCCTATGAAAGCCGATTTGCAGCCCACCGTGCGCCCGACAGCGGCGGCATCCTCCACGCGCCTGCTCCGTCGTGGAGCGCACGAACCGTTTTCGTCTTTCCGCGGCTCACGCCAAAACTAGTAAAAGTTTACGCCATATTGATAAAGCTAAGGATATATCGTCCTACAAGTTACTGTGTGTTAATATTAAACTGTTCCGTGTTATGAAATATCGTCTTTTACTGATGTTATCCGACGCCATGAGATTATATAAATATACATTGTAAACTAGATTGTTTAATCTCTACACTACAGAACACGAATGTTTTCATAAATAAATTTCAATGTTGAGTGACCCCAATGCTCTTTTTTTTTTTTTTTAAATCTTTATTTTTAGAAAAGGCTTTAATCGCGCAGCGATTATGTCAGCCTCATAGTTTTACAATATACTTAGAATCTAGAAAATAACTAGGATCTTAACTTAATTAATTTAACAATCAAGTGATATAACTTAATAGCTAATTTGGACGTAGGTTTAGACAATATCGTATTACACATTCCAACCTCCCTTAAACTATGTCCCGCTTCTAATTCTAAAGCTCTCCGTTCTTCTCCAACCCGAGCACACTCCACCAAAGCGTGGTAGGTGTCTTCCCTCTGGTTGCAAAACAGACAATTTGGGGTGTCAACAACCTTCATAAGATGCCAGAACGCATTCAATGGAATGTGCCCGGATCGCAGACGCAAACTTGTTACTAACAATCTATTCATTAGTACTTCAGAGAACCAAGGAATCCTTGGTGGTTCAGATAGAATTGCCCTGTACCATATACCCTTCTCTTCAGATCGTTTGTCAAAGTAAATCTTCCACATGTTATTACAAATTAATTTGACATCTCTTAATATATCTGTGAAGATGACTGACAGATATTCCTTCATAAGTTCCTATTTTTGCCAACTTATCCACTTGCTCGTTTCCCATCCAATTTCAATGTGTGATGGAATCCATTGGAATTTTACGGTTTTGCCACTTTCCTTCAATCTTAAATATAATTCTATTACGGAATAAGCTACGGGCAGACCTCGTATGCCCGAGGTGCACCGAGCTATATGCTGCAAAGCGCTTTTTGAATCACAAAGTATTAATATCTAGAATGCATGACATCAAGTACGATAATCCTTCCAAAATACCATACAATTCCGTTGCCATTATGGATACTTTGTAGTTCAATGTGAAACTTGCTCCTGTATTAGATTGAGGATCAAAAAAGTCTGCTCCTGTTCCATTATCGTCCTTGGACCCGTCACTGTAAATTCGATAGAATCCGTCATAGTCTCGTGTGATAGTTTCTGCAGATTTCCTCAAAAGTGCTACGGAAGTATGAGACCTTTAAGGTCTTGTTATATTATTAATATTTAAACTAATGTGTGCTTTTATATCAATATTCGCCATCCATGTCGACAGTGAGAACATCTCTAGAACTTTAGAACGATGTAAAGTTTGATTGGACAACTCACTATATACGACAGTTAGCAACGGTTTTTTCTTATTGCGCCAATATGATTCCTACTCGTATATCGATGTTAATTTTGATATCATTGAAATGGCACTGTCAACAACAGACTTGGCTTTTAAGCAAAATTTTGCAGCTAAATATTTCCGCCGAATAAACAATGGTGGCAGACATAACTCCGATTCCATCGCGTGGATTGGGCAACTTTTTAAAAAACCGCCAACTACTCTCATGTCTTGGTTTTGAATTTTGTCTAATTTCGAAATATTGACCTTAGCGCTATTATCGATCAAAAAACTTGCATAGTCTAACCGACTGCGAATTATTGCAATATATAGTCGTCTTAAATGCAACGGATGAATTCCCCAAGACGAACCTGCCAGTACCTTAATAACATTTAAAAATCTCATACTTGTTTCACAGGTTTCATTGATGTGTTTGCGCCATCTCAATGATGAATCTATCCACAGTCCTAAATATTTAACAACCGGAACGGTTTCCAAATTGACATAGTCATTATTGACGTTTGCCTGCAGTAATGTCTTTCCTCTAGAAAATAAACATATTTTACTTTTCGTGGGAGATAGTTCCAGACCCAATACTCCCAGCAAATTGGTCAAATATATATATATTTACATATAGAAGCCCCATCTCGTCAAGTTTAGATACCACTTTGAATATATTGAAATAATTATATGCGTCGTCTATGTCAACGAAACATCCTAACGTTTTTTGATTATTGGAGAAACCTATTTGAAACTAATCGTACAAGATTGTCGAGGCATGATTGTGATCTTCTAAATCCCACAGTATTCTTAGAAAAAAGACAATTATTTTCAAAAAACCATTCAAGACGTCGCGTTATAATATGGTGTAAGGTTTTGCAAAGACAAGATATGAGTGATATAAGTCTCAAGGATGTTATGTTGCTTGGATCACGCCCAGGTTTCGGCACAGGCACTACTTTAACATCCCTCCACTGTCTTGGGACCTCACCTTCAGACAAACATTAGTTAAATAAATCAACTATCATTTGCTTGTTGGGGAAATTATAAATCATATCGAATAAGAAATATCGTCCTCGCCTCGAAGTACATTAAAGAGCTCCTGCGGAGAAATCTGTGCCTCCAGCTGTAAATTAATTGAACTAAAGACAGGAACTAGTGGTAGAATGTAATCTGGCATCAATTGTCGTAAGAACTTACCAGCCCTCTCTCCATCCAAAAAAGTTCTACTAGTACGATATCCTTTGAGCCATCGCATTTTGTTCCACAACTCGCTACTAGATACCAGCTCACTCATACTGTCACAGAATTGATGAAAGAATTATGTACTAGCTTTAAGCATTATTAGTCTCTGTGCTGAAGCAACCATCTGTTTAAGAATGATAAAATTTGTGAGGATAGGGTTCTCCCTCATCTGTGCTAATGCCAATCTACGCTCCGCAACTGCTCTAGACAACGCGGGGGACCAACATGATCTTGGAATAAACTTACTGGTAGGATCTTCACATATCTTAATGTCTGGAATTGATGCTTGTGACGCAGAATTAATCAAATCTATAAATAAGATCATCATAAATTTGTTGCGTGTTACCTGTTAAACTAATATTACTTATTTTACTTGTTATTATTTCCTTATATTTCTGCCAATCTGCCTTTTTAAAATTACGTTTCGATTTCATAAAGTTATTACATGTTATTTCTGTGGTTATAAGAACCATTAAGTGATCATTACCTAAATTTCCACGTACAACATTCCACTTGAACCGAAGTGCTATATCTGATGACGCAAACGTGACGTCAGGCGAACTTTCTTGAAGCTGATTTAATACTAACATAAGTCTGGTCGGGTCTCAGGAATTAAGTGAAACATAATGCCAATCATCAGCTGCATCGTGAATTTGTAAACCCCTGCGATCGCTTTTGTATGACCAATTTGTATGACGCCCGTTGAAATCTCCCCCTTTAAAAGTTTTATTCGACCATTTAGAAAATAGCATTTTCCAATCTTCATCTGTAGTGTGAATATTAGGAGGACAGTATACCGCAACAATATTTTAGAGGAAGTTACAGTTAAATATTTTAATGTGGAGAACTTGAATGTTTCGATTACGTAAGCTAAAATTGGTGATCTATACATTGATGGAATTATGAACTACAATTGCAATCCCGCCGTATGAATCGTCCCAGTCTTGTCTAAAAATACAATAATTACCAAGTTTCAAATGGCTGTCTGGTTCAAGCCAGGTCTGTGATATGATGCAAATGTGAATTTTATCTTTCAATAAAAGATTCTCAAAGGCTTTAATTTTAGGTCTTAAACTTTGTGCGTTCCACTGCAACAACCTTAACTTAACATTGGTCTATTAGGTACTAAGTCCAAAAAGAAACTCTTAACATTTATTTTAAACAGGCCACTCAGACATACGATCTACCACAACTATTATTAACCATTCAATACAACATTTAATAACATTATTAAACTTTTCCTTAAAACTCAGATCTCGCATAAAAATAATATTTTTCAAACGTGTAATTAACTCGTCAAGATGTACGACGATTCATACGGCGGGATTGCAATTGTAGTTCATACGGCAGCCAGAAGCGCAAGCCGCGCAAGGTCAGCATCACACACTTCGAGGTAAGCAGCTTGAAGTCGGCAACTAAGAACATCAGTCCGGAAATAATGATAGCTACGGAAGCGCCGCGCACCGCGGCCCAGAATATGGAGATCTGCAACCAGTCGCAGCAGAACGTAGACCTGACGGCTCTGATCATGCTGGCCGAGGTCGCGTCGCACGCCTACAAGCTGGAAGTCTCCTCCGTCAAACTGAACTTGCCCGCCAAAGCAAGCGACTCCTACGCTTCCATGGTATGACTTACCAGTCCAACTAGCTTTAACAAAAATTCCAAATATTATTTACTTGGTAATTAGTTATTATTTTTATATATGTCTAATTTTAGATTGTACACATACACGTATATTATTGTACGCTCGAAGATATTCGAAAATTCGCTTTATTTCTTTTTAAAAATAAAGGAATGTTTCCTTTGAGTAATATTTTCCATCTCCAGTATGTACGTACTTTCCCTCCAGGTGGCATTGAAAAATTCCACCCTGTTGATGTTCGTGTTTTTTTTCTACTTTATTCACAAATTTTAATTAATCTATAACCTAAATCTCAAATGACCATATTTATTATTTTTAACTTAACTTATTTTTATTATTTTTTAAATTTGATTGTGAACATTTTACATTTTATATGACATGGATAAGAATTGTATTAATTAAATATTTAAAGATTATTTTGTTGTTAAGTTTAGATGTAATAGTATTGTGTGGTGTGATTTGTCTTTGATTATTTAATTACTAACATTATTTTTAAGTGTAACTACTAACAAAATCATGAATAGTTGTGTCTTAAGTAAATAAATTGAATTGAATATATGTCAAAGAAACACTTTTATTTGAAAAGTACTTAAAGTTTCACTAAGATTTTATAATAATTATATAATATTATAGACTTTATAATGATTATATAATATTGTTATTGCAATGTTTGCTTGCATAAAGCACATACAATTAGTAAAATTAATATATTAAGGGTAAAAAATTAGATGTAAACAAGGCAGATCCAGATGGAGGTAAATGACGTAACATAACTTGACATGAATGGCCGCGACAGTCACGTACGTTTGAACTGTTGTAGAAAATTGTAGTTTTTTTTTTTTATAAAGACAAGAAGTAGTTGAACTTAACGGGTTGATAGTACTATATTTTATTGATCTAAGTGAAGGAAAAATTACATGCATATTCCCGATTTCACACATGCAATGACTATCATTTAAATAATAAGATCCAGATAGAGGTAAATGACGTAACATAACATGACATGAATGGCCGCGACAGTCACGACCATTTGAACTGTCGTAGAAATTTTAACCTACCCACCAGCTACCAACCCTACCTACCCTCCTACCCTACCTACCCTGCCTACCCTGCCTACCCCGCCTACCCTACCTATTATTTATCTTTCTCACCGTTTAAACCGTCCCTGTACTTCCACAAATATTTCAAGTACAAAATTAGCCCAATGGGTCCAGCTATTCTCGAGCTTTAGCGAGACAAACGAACAGCAACTCATTTTTATATACAACATTAGTTTTAGTATATGCGAAACCTGAAACACGTGTCTAGTATTTTTATGTAAAGAATCTATGTACAAAATATCAAAACTGTATCATGAAAAATCACAAGCTTGTTCTGTTACCTGGTTGTTCGCTCAAAAACGTGGTCAACACGCGGCGCACCCGCGCCCCCGCCTACAGCGTCGCGTCGTCTTGAGCTCATTTATAATAATATTTTTTTTTTTTTTTTAGTATCGCTCGATGTCCAACTTGTAACTTTTTTTAAATATTTTTGGGACAAAAAACATGGGTTATCAATTATTGGAATCGATTCAGTTACTTATTCTGAACAAACTATATTCAGGTTTCGCATATACTAAAAATAATTTAGTATAAATAATTTTTTAAACAGGCTGGAAATATATAAAAATTATATCAATAGCATTAATTTTTTTTTTTTGAATATATCAAAATCAAAATATTTTATTTCACATAGGCCTAGATGGGCACTTATAAAACGTCGAAAAAAAGGTGCACGGTTCGGGTTGGTCGTTTCCTATGGAGAAGAACCGGCAAGAAACTCCATGGTTACACTTTTCAAATCATTTGGTGTTACAATATTAACATGGATACAGCATTTGTATTAAGTATGGGGTGACAGCGTAGGCCCGACAATAAGTCGTTGCTTCACCATCATCATCATTATTTCAGCCGAAAGACGTCCACTGCTGGACATAGGCCTCCCGCAAGTGTCGCCACATTGACCGCTCCCGTGCGACTCACATCCAGCGGATCCCTGCAGCCTTCACCAGGGCATCGGTCCACCTAGTGGGAGGCCTTCCAACGCAGCGTCTTCCGGTTCGCGGTTGCCACTCCAGAACTTTTCGGCCCCATCGGCCATCCGTTCTGCGAGCAATGTGCCCTGCCCACTGCCACTTCAGTTTGGCTATTCTTCGGGCTACGACGGTTACCTTGGGTCTCTTGCGGATGTCCTCATTTCTGATTTTATCCCGCAAAGAAACTCCGAGCATAGCCCTCTCCATTGCCCTTTGGGTGACTTTAAGCCTTCTGATAAGGCCCATTGTGAGCGACCATGTTTCGGTCCCGTACGTAATCACTGGCAACACACACTTTCGTCTTGAGACACTGCGGTAAGTTGGACGAGAAGATACCACGCAACTTTCCGAACGCTGCCCAGCCGAGTCGGATTCGACGATTGACCTCTTTCTCGAAGTTAGACCTACCTAACTGGATCGTTTGTCCAAGGTAGACATAGTCGTTGCTTACTACACAAAAAATGTAGAACAAAATAAAAAGTTAACAAAAGTTAGCAGCTGGGAATCTACAAAGCTTACAGTGTTCACACATTCACAAACAATTGATAAAAAAGAATCTATACAAAGGCAAAAAAATAATAATTGTAAAGTACTAAATTAAAAAAGTGACACAAATATTGTTATCGGTGCTGTAACTATTCTGAGCAAAAGATGTATAAATGATTTGAAAACTATTGTGAAAATCTGATTCGAAACAAGAGAAAAAATGAGATTGAGAATAGTTAGAGACATCCACATATTTGTGCAGTTTATGAGCTACCAGGGAAACCGCATGCGCAGAAGGAACTAAAGCCAAACTTCTTTATCTTCAACGTAGTCTTTGATTTTGTAATATGCTTTTTTAATAAGGACACGTTTGATGTAGTTTTTGAATTTTCCATCAGTCAGTTCTCTAACTGACTTTGGCAACTTGTTACAAAAGCGTATACTGTTTAAAAGAAAAGACTTGCTAGTTTTTATTTTGCTTTTAAGTTGTGGCCCCACACTAGGAATTTCTCCTGTATCGTGGATAAGTTTACAAACATTTAAGCTCACATACACAAACAGCCAGACCCGGAACAACTACCAGTAGGCCATACAAATATTTTTCCGTGCGGGAATCGAACCCGCGACACGAAGCGCAGCAGTCAATTGCTCAGCCACTGCGCCAACCGTGCCGTCAAAATTAAATGTGGCCTGTTGGCCTACCATGACCATATTAAAGCATGAGTAATTCCAGCTTGGGAAAGAGATGGCGCTAGACGACCTGTATAGCTCTGTCTCTTTCCCACACTGGAATTACTCCTGATTTAAGACGTCATAGTAACCCCCCTGACACTGGTATTATTAGGTAGTTGTGGCTGACTGTCAGAAACATACGATAGAACATACCACGATCGACTATAATGATTCAATAAGTGGCGATTCGTAACACCATATTTGGCATGGCATCGCGTGTACTCGCAAATATCGAATGAGTTAACTGCTAGTTGGCCTCGCATAGACCAAATAAACGAAATAGGCCCGATCTGTTAGCTACAGGTCGAACCAAGCTTGAAAGCTTTCTTGGTAGCGATCTATTTCGAGGCATATCTGAATCATCAAGCCACAACTTTGATCAAGTATTGGGACTGACAGTCCACCTCTTTGGATTATATATTAGGCCAGCTTAACAAACTGTATGGTAAACTATTTCCAACCTAGGATTGGGACCTCTGTTCAAGCTATTGTAGAAACCCTAAAGATAGTACCCGTGCAATTCCTTGTACATATTTATTAAATAACGTATATTCAGTAAATGTTATAGTCAATAGCTCAACAATTGTCCCAATCTATAAAAATAAAAATAAACAATTTAAAAAGATATATTTATCTTTTTGCAAGATTTTATACTTACCTGAAGTTTAATAAAGGAACAACTCTATGGGGTATTGGAAAATCTTTTGTAGTAAGGAAACGTGATGTTATTTATAAAGATGATGGAGCAATTGGCGAAAGAGGTGATGATAGTAATTTTGATAGTTGCCAGATGAGGCCTCAGATTCCCGGCCGTATCACGCGAGTCAAACTCGCCAAACATTACTTTGTGATAAAATATTTGACTAGGTGTTGTTTTGACTAGTTTTAACTCAAAAATATATCATCATTGTTTCATAATTATTATTTATCGAATGTCATCAAAAAAAAGTTTTACTCATCATAAAAATCGAAAAAAAATATCATTTCGATTAAACGTACACTGATTAGATTAATCTTGTCCCTATTAGGTACCTGAAGTTTATCGAAAAATTCACGAATTTCATGTGAGAAAAAGCAAAAAAAAAAACTAAAATGTATAAGATCATTTTGAAACCATTTTTAAGTTATAAAATAAATGTCAATAGTAGTACTGTAGATTACATGTTTTTAAGAACAGTGTTTCTCAAATGTTTGTTCTTGTTTATTTTTGTAATGGATTTTAAGGGGTTTCTGTGATTTTATTATATCTCCTATGTTAAGGTTGCCGGCGTGATGATTTCGTTTGCAGGTCTAGTCTAGATTAGGGTTTATAATGACAAAAATATTTGAACAAGTACGAAATTCGAAAAGTGCACTTATATTTTTTAAAGTTACAAACGATGACACAAGCCATAATGTGACATGCTCATCCAAAGACCAAATGTATTTAGAATAGAAAAGCTAGGCTGTAGATATTGTATATGTAATAATATAGGTGATATATATAAAATATTATGTATAATAAATATCTAAACAACTTGTCAATATTGTGGCATTCCAAATGTCGAAATTATCATGTTACTCTTTATTATTTCATTTGTTGCATTTCTTTTTTGTTTTTCAAAAATTAAATTATTTCCACATAGATTTTAAACTAAATAATTGTTGATTTTTATGTAAAGTTTAATTGATTGTTACGTTTTATTAGAAAGGAGAGCTTTTGATGGTTCCTATACGAGATTTTTAATGATGAGCTTTACAGGGCTTTACTATATCAATGAAAATATTTAATAAAAAATCTACATAAAATACAGATTACTTATGAAAAATATATATTTTGCCTTGTCAAGATACAGCCTTATTTTAAACTGAAAAAAGTAGTATTAAGGCTAATTGGGAGGGCCAGTATCGGAAAAGGGATTTTAGGAGTTATCACACAATTTAAAATATATTATTAAACCCTCACAAATATATTTATGGCAATTGTGAGATTAAAATGGATATCTCTAAAGTAAAACCTGTAAGATCCGATTTAAATAAATATGGTGCCGGAAGATCTGTATTAATAATATTTTAAGAAACGCAGTCTTTAGCGTTCGCGAGGGACTGCAAGTCAAAGTAGGTATTGTAATGAATTATTATCGTTATTTTTAAGATAATCACAATCACTTTGTGCTATGTGTTTATATAAAATATCTTGAACAAACAGTACATTGTTTTAGCGCAAACTGATTGTTGATGATTTTTGTATCGGTACGGGAAATTTTATGTAGTTTGAGAAACACTGGTCTGTTTTTAATATAAGTTAGGGCATAATAAGTCGGTACCCAAAGTGTTTACCTGTTCGGTTCCAAAGTATATTGTTGAATGTTTTGTTACAAACCGCGGTTCAATCTATATCCTTTTATTGTAGTAATAAAGTTTATTCATATTAACAAGGCTTTTTATTTTGCTTTATTCTTCTCTTATGGATCTGGACAGTATCTAGATAAACGCGGGCTAAGCATGACAACTGACTGGCTGGATAATTATTTTTAACTGATATCACGCAATCGTAAGTATGAATAATAATCGTGCAGATTAATGCAAAGTTATAAAAGGAAGAGATTTAATCACGCGTCTTGGGTTCGATTCCTAGGTCGGCCAATGTTCTAAGGTTTTTTAGGAATTTCTCCTCAATAGCATCGTGTCGTGTCGGGATGTGTACCCAGTTGATTGCAGAAATTGAGCCGGCGCACCATGCGCGTCGGCCAATGAATGCCTTCCTCATATTCTGCATTAATGTTGCCACAGCTGTGTCACAGGCCTCCTCTCTTAAAGAGCCAAGCTTGTTATTGAGAGGCGCCGTTAAAAACTACAAAATGTATTAGGTGTCTGTAATTACACCGGCTTATACTAACACGCAAAATCCAAGCAAATCTTGGATGTATCAAAGATGAATGATCGCACTCTTGAAGACGACAAACACACGGCCGTTAACAAATGAACATTACCTTGAGTTTTTTGTCCCCGGGCTATTGTAATATTGCGACATTGTAAATCCTTAGTTTCTTTCTAGTAGTCTCGAAAATACTAAACGAGAAATAGCTTCAAATGGGTATGCAAGAAAAATACATGTTCACACACGCTCCAAGTCACAGTATAAATATGGCAGTATGGAAACTAGGCCTAGTTGTTAAAATAATTCCAGCGTTAGGGTCGAATTCTGTCACGGCACTCGTGTAGATCGCACGCACGCGACTATCGATTACGGTGTAGAATTAACAAATTCATTATATTGGCGCGCTAATCAGTCATGCAGGATTATACCTAATAATGGCTACAGATGATTAATAATAGACAATTAATCAGTAATAGACAAGTATGGAAGAAGAAGACATGCTGCGCCGACCCCAAATGAATTGGGATAAGGGCAAGAGAATGATGATGATGAATGGCTACAGATGATCGTGGGCAAGAAAAAACTAACTTGGTACAGATTGATACGGAAGTGAGGCAGTTAGGTGGATGGATGGCACAAATAGATGATGAAGAAAATAAAAGCGATTCGTTGGATAATATTAATGACTCAAACTCCTGTGAAAAACAAATTATGGAGGAAGAAGTACTAGTAGATAAACCGATAAAACGAGGAAGAGAAGAGGATGAACAAAGCTGGACTAAAGTTGTGGCTAATAGAGAAAGAAAACTGAAACAAATCAAGAAAGAGGTTTTTATTTAGAGCAAAGAGAAACTACCGAAACAGTTTGATATCACAAAATTGTTTAACAGTATGGGTTTGACTGGTATAAACCATATTAAATATATTAACCCATCTAAGTTAAAAATTGAGGTTTCGACTGAGGAATGTGCGGGCAAGATATTGGACTGTCAGGAATTCCAAACCAAAGAGTGGAAAGTTTATAGTGCAATGGACGTTAACATATCCCGTATAATAGGGATGTAGACATCGAGCTGTCTGACGCAGAGGCATTAAAAGCGATCAATTTATGTAATGATCTATATATGTATGTATTTAGAAATATATAAGTATGTTTATCTATAATATCAACTTGATAAGCTTTAACTGTAAGAGTGTGAAGAGATCAGTGGAATGTGTGCGGCGGCTTTGTCGCTCGGGGGATGTTGTGGCGCTGCAGGAGACGTGGCTTTTGCCGCACGACCTTGGTTTCCTGGCTGAGATAGATGTCGACTTCGCCTGCACGGGGACCTCTGCTGTGGATACCGCGGCTGGGGTCTTACGCGGTAGGCCCTACGGCGAAGTTGCCCTACTGTGGTGAAAGGTTGCGTTTCCGACGGTAACCGTAGTGAAGTGCAATAGTGTGCGTCTCGCCGCGATAAAAATCGAGTTAAGTGATCGTTCCATCTTGATATTTTCTGTGTATATGCCTGTCGAATCCAGTGAAAACTTAGTGGAATTCACAGAGTGTCTCAGTGAAATGACAGCCATAATTGACAGTCACAATGTGGAGTCAGTGTTTATGTTAGGGGACTACAATGCGCACCCCGGTGAGTCATTTGCCTCTGAACTTTTAACTTTTTGTGCGGAACAGTCATGGTCGTGTGTAGACTTAGAACTCATGCCGTCGGGCAGTCATACGTTTTTCAGTGACGCGCACGGCTGTCAGCGCTGGCTCGACCACTGTCTTGTGACAAGTGCCGCGCGGCACTGCGTGTCCGCGGCCTCTGTGTTATATAATACATATTGGTCTGATCATTACCCTGTAGCTATACAATGTAATTTTAATTTACTTAAGCCTAAGATTGCGATACCTACTATTTCTATAAATAGAATAGTCTGGGGTGAACGTGACTCGACTCAAATATCGAAATTTAAAAATGCATGTCACTCAAGACTTCGTGAAATTGATTTTCCTTCAGAATTAAGAAGCTGCTCAGATAATATGTGTTGTAACAAAGATCACAAAATTCTGTTAGATAACATGTATGACGAGATTATTTGTACACTGTCGGAGGCCGCTATATGTAGTTATAATGCTATCGAAAAGGGTAGAGGTAAATACATTACCGGGTGGAATAAGCACGTCCGCGGCGCTCATGAGAGGGCTCGGCTATGTTTTCAGGCTTGGTTGTATGGGGGTAGGCCCGGGGCTGGCCGTCTTTATAATGATATGTGTGAAACTAGGCGCGCTTTTAAATCAAAATTAAAATCGTGTCAGAATAATCAACAACAAATAAAACTGGATATTATTGCTGAACTTCACTCAAAAAAGAAATTCGGTCAGTTCTGGAAAAACACCAATAAAATGAATCATAAGCCGGGTCTGCCCGTCAGCGTGGCGGGAGTGCACGAGCCTAGTGAGATCGCCACTATGTTCTCCCACCACTTCAGGGTGGACTCGCCTCTGGGGCCCGCGCGGCAGGTGCTCGTTGCTGAGGATTGTGGTGAGCGGAGTGTTAATTTCACTACGAAGGAAGTGCGTGCAGTGATCAAGGGCATGGTGAGGGGTAAATCCCCGGGTCACGACAGCCTTAGCATCGAGCACCTGCAGCACGCAGGTGTTCATCTACCCAGAGTGCTTGCTATGTTTTTTACCCTGTGTCTGGGCCACTCCCATTTGCCCGATAATCTAATGCGTACTATAGTTGTACCAATTATCAAAAATAAAACTGGTGATACGTCAGATGTAAACAACTATAGACCAATCTCTCTAGCCACAGTGGTCGCCAAAGTGCTGGACGGTCTGCTTGGACAGCACCTGGAAAAACACGTCTTGCTAAACGACGCGCAGTTCGGTTTCAGACCCGGGCTTTCCACCGAGAGTGCTATCCTGTGCCTCAAGCAGACTGTACGGTATTACACGAGTAGAAAGACCCCAGTCTATGCATGCTACCTCGATTTATCGAAAGCGTTCGATCTTGTATCGTATGATATTCTATGGGGTAAATTGAGGGATGAAACTTGTCTACCTGGGGAGATTGTGCTGTTATTTATGCACTGGTACAAGAATCAAAAGAATTTTGTAAGATGGGCAGGCTCTCTATCGGGGGAGTATAGGCTGGAATGCGGGGTGAGGCAGGGGGGGCTGACCTCTCCTAGGCTTTTCAGCCTGTACGTCAACCGGCTGATCGATGAGCTCAGCAGCACCGGGATAGGATGTCATATAGATGGAGTGTGCGTGAATAACATCAGTTACGCAGATGATATGGTGCTGCTGAGCCCGTCGATTGGTGCCTTACAAAAGCTCCTCGACATATGTGAGTCCTATGCGGTGGCTCATGGGCTCAAATACAACGCGAAAAAGAGTGAAGTAATGATTTTCAGGCCGGACAACAGGCGATACTCATTCGTTCCGAATTTCACTCTAAGTGGTACGGTTCTAAGTAAAGTCGTGAGGTTTAAGTATTTGGGCCACTGGGTCACCGAGGACCTTAAGGATAGTGTGGATATCGAAAGGGAGCGCAGAGCGCTGTCTGTCCGATGTAACATGTTGGCCCGCAGGTTTTCACGGTGTACGGGGACTGTCAAAGTTGCGCTTTTTAAAGCGTACTGTCAGTCCTTTTACACCTGCAGCCTGTGGGTTAACTATACACAGCGGGCATACAGCGATCTGCGCGTCCAATACAATAATGCGTTCCGGGTGCTGGCGGGGCTGCCGCGCTACTGCAGCGCCTCCGCGATGTTCGCGGCGGCTGGCACGGACGGCTTTGCGGCCATCATGCGCAAGCGGTGCGCATCTATCATGCGCCGCACGCGCGACAGCCCCAACACCATCCTGCGCGCGCTAGCGGACCGGTGGGATTCTCCGATGCTGGCTCGCTGGATACGGATGCACGCAGTCATTTAGTGATTTGGCACCATCATCGGGTAGTCCACCCGGACCGATCCCGTGTTTGTTTGTTTTTGTTATGTTATTTTATTACTAACATTAGTTTTGTAAGCTCGCAATTTTACTAACAAATATGGATGTAATCTCATGATGAATCTGAATTAAATGATTATTATTTTCTTAAAGTGTTTTTCTTCTCAGTCCTTAGACTGGATTTCAGCTACATTTACGGGCCGAAACCAAAGCAAATGCAGCGTGTGGTGTGTTAGTTTATGTGTTGTGATGAGGTCCTATCTCGTTCTCTTCTATCTGCATGAACTTCCTAACAATTCTACATGTATTTAAAATAGCAGCTTTTTGCAGTGTAATGTAGAGGGTTTCTTTAAGGTCTAATAATTTTAAGCTATGGATGAGATGATTTGGGATTACCCCTGTTGTGGAAAGGACTATTGGAACTACATATACCTTTTCTTGTCGCCAAATTCTAGTAACTTCTTCTTTGAGTTCTGCGTATTTACTTATTTTTTCTGTGATAGTTTTCTGTATGTTGTGTGTGTTGGGGACTGCGATGTCTATCAGGTATGTTACTTTGTTTAGTTTGTCCTGTAGGATTATATCCGGTCTGTTGTAGTGGATTGTCCTATCAGTGAGAATAGCGCGATCGTAGTAGAGCTTATGTGTTGTATTTTCTAGGGTAGTTTCAGGTTTATAATTGTAGGATTGTATAATTGTAGGAGTGTTTGTATTTTGAATGAGTGTGTGTTTGAGTGCTAGCTTTTGGTGAATGACATTGGCCACTTGATTGTGCCTGTGAGTGTAGTCTGTCTGTGTGAGAGTTGTGCATGCTCCTGTTATATGCTGGATGGTTTCTGGATGGACGTGACATTTGCGACATTTGTCGTTAGTTAATGTAGGATCTTTGATTATGTATTTTCTGTAGTTTTTTGTGTTGATGATCTGGTCTTGAATTGCTATTATAAATCCTTCAGTTTCCGGGAATAAGTTGCCAATTTTTAGCCACTTATTTGACGCTAATTTGTTTATGTGGGACTGCTCTAGGTCATGAGGGTGCCGACCGTGAAGTACTTTTCTCTTCCAGTCTTCAATTTTTTGTATTTGCTGGTCGTCATTGGTTGTGTTTTGGGTTTCTATCTGATCGCTTAGGTTAAGTGGAGTGTAGTTAAGATCGTTTGTTACTATGGCTTTATGTATATTACTAGTGCGGGATTTCGTGTGGAAGAACAATTTTAGTCGACTAACTTGTTTCCGCCATAGGTGCTGTATATCTATAAGGCCTCTCCCTCCATGTTCTCGTTTAATGGTGAGTCTCTCTATGGCGGATTTAGGGTGAAGGTTGTTATGTTTCGTGAGTGTTGTTCGTGTAGTTCGTTGTAATTGTTCTGTATCTGTTTTGGTCCATTTTATAACTCCGAATGAGTACGTTAATACTGGAATGGCGAAAGTGTTTAAGGCCTTAATTAAGTATTTACCTGAGAGTTGGGTTTTACAGACAGCGTTAACTCTCTTCTTGTATTCTGCAGTTAGTGTATTTTTAATTTTTACGTGGTCAAGACCTTTTAGTTGCGTGTACCCTAAGTATTTATACAAGTCAGTCGGCTCCAATGCGGTTATAGAATCTGACTCATTCACTGCATAGTCACCGGGCCGCACCTTGCCTCTAACAATGTGAAGTGTTTTACATTTTTCTAATCCAAATTGCATGTTAATGTCCTTACTAAACTCTGCTGTAATATCTACTAATTTCTTCATATCTTTTTCTGATTTTGCATACAGTTTGATGTCGTCCATGTATATAAGATGCGATATCGTTGTTTCATCTGTAGAGTGTTTGAGGCAGTACCCGGCCCCGCAGCGCTGCAGCAAATGAGACAGAGGATTGAGGGCAAGACAGAACCACAGGGGGCTCAGGGAGTCGCCCTGGTAGATGCCTTTTTTGATAGATATCTGTCGCGTTGTGACATTGTTATTGTTGCTATTTATTTGTAATGTGGTTTTCCACTGTAGCATTACATGGCGTATGAAATCAATTATTTTCGGGTTTACTCTATAAATCTCCAGAATTTGTATCAACCAGGAATGCGGTACACTATCGAAAGCTTTTTTGTAATCAATATAGGTGCAATGGAGATTTCTGTTTTTTGAGGTGGCGTGTTTATGTATAGTGGAATCAATTATCAGCTGTTCTTTGCATCCCATGTGGCCCTGCCTACATCCCTTCTGTTCCTCTGCTATTATATTGTGGTGTATAATGTGTGAGTTGTTCCGTGTGGTGTGACGGACTCAAAGAATACCACCACCCCATCTCATCCAGCGGGTGTCGTAAGAGGCGACTAATGGAATACTTAGCATATTTACAATAAATTATAAAGTATGCACAATAGCATTCCCAAGGAGGGTTGACGTCAGGCAGGCGGCCGGTCATAAAATCTTTGCCAAAACCCAAAGCAGTATGACGATAAGTTTAAATGAAAGTAACGTTAGGGCTAGGGCGTACCCCGCAGGCGACGCGCAGGGGCAGCACCCGGCCACTGCGGAAAGTGGACAAGGGTTGTCGCACCAGAACGGGCGGGTGCGACGTAAGACGCAAGCTCGGAGAGTAAGAGAAGTAAGAATGAGATGTGCGAGCTGGAATGTCGGTACGATGACTGGAAGAGGAAGAGAGTTAGCAGATGTGCTAAAAAGGCGACGGATAAAAATAGCGTGCCTGCAAGAGACTAAGTGGAAGGGTGAGAAGGCAAGAGAAATTGGAGAAGGATATAAGTTTTATTATTGTGGCAGCGATGGCAAGCGAAATGGTGTGGGAATAGTTTTGGATAGGGAGTTGAAAGAATGTGTGGTGGATGTTAAAAGAGTGAGCGATAGAGTGATAGCTGTAAAAGTGATTCTGGATAGTTTGGTGCTAAATATAGTTAGTGTGTATGCACCCCAGTCAGGAAGTGAGGATAGCGTAAAAGAGAAGTTCTGGGAAGACTTTGATCGAGTGATGTTGGATGTGCAAGAGAATGAAGAAGTGTATGTGGGGGGTGATTTCAACGGGCATGTAGGAAGAATGAAGGATGGGTATGAGAGAGTGCATGGTGGCTGGGGGTATGGAGACCGTAACAGTGACGGCGAGACACTGCTTCAAGCTGCGTCTGCCTTCGACCTGGCAATAACAAATACGTGGTTTAAAAAAAGAGACGAACATCTCATTACTTATAAAAGTGGCCACCACGCGACGCAAATAGACTTCTTCCTGGTCAAGCGAGACAGTCTTAAATATGTCAAAAACTGTAAAGTGCTGCCAGGCGAAGACTTAGTCTCCCAACACAGATTGGTCATAATGGAGGTAAAAGTCAGTGTCTCGGCCAGTAGAAACAAAGATCGGCCCCCACCCAAAAC
Organism: Noctua fimbriata; assembly: GCA_905163415.1. Taxonomy (NCBI): domain Eukaryota; kingdom Metazoa; phylum Arthropoda; class Insecta; order Lepidoptera; family Noctuidae; genus Noctua; species Noctua fimbriata. Next base: position 1,940,339 of record LR990933.1, on the reverse strand, counting down.
CAGATGGCGTATGATTGAAAAAGAAGAATGTGCAGGTATGTTTAAGAGTCAAGTGGTAGATAAGATGATTGAAATGAAAGATATGGAAGGAAAATCTGTGAATGAATGTTGGATAGAGATGGCAGATTGTATAAGAAGAGTAGGAAAAAATGTTTTTGGAGAATCCAAAGGGAAGGGTATGATAGATAAGGATACATGGTGGTGGAATGAAGAGGTGCAAAAGAGTCTGAAAGAGAAAAAGGTTGCGTTTAAGGAATGGCAGGGTGTAGCAAACGGGAACGACAGTTTGAAAGAAGAAAAGAAAAAGATATATAAAGAATGGAAGAGAAAGGCAAAAAAGGCGGTAGCAGTTTCCAGGGCTAAGGCGCAGGAGAAGTTATACGACTCACTGGACAGTCCTAGAGGCCAGAAGGAGCTCTACCGGATTACAAAAGCAAGAGAAAGGAGAACGAGAGATATAAATCATATAAAGTGTATGAAAGATGGCACTGGTAAGGTTCTGTCTAAAAATGATGAAATAAAAAAGAGATGGAAGGGTTATTTTGAAAATCTAATGAATGAAGAGAATGAATGGAGCGGTGTGCTTAAAGAGGTACAAGTAAATTTGGGTTTGGTGAGGGAAATTAGCATGGATGAAGTGAGGAAGGCCGTTCAAAGTATGAAAAATGGAAAGGCCATGGGCCCTGATGAAATACCAGTAGAAGTATGGAAGTGTTTAAAAGAAGACGGATGTATGTGGCTGACTTTATTCTTCAATAAGTTGTTACATGAAGAAGCGATCCCACAAGAATGGTGCAATAGTTCGCTAGTGCCCATCTTCAAGAATAAAGGTGATGTGCAGGACTGCAACAACTATCGGGGGATAAAGCTCATGTCACATAGTATGAAAGTATGGGAGAAAGTGATAGAGAAAAGAATAAGAGAGGAGAGTAAGATCACCCAAAACCAGTTTGGGTTCATGCCAGGTCGAGGAACAATGGACGCCACTTTTGCACTCCGCCAATTGTGCGAGAAGTACAGGCGTGCACACAAAAACTTGCACATGGTGTTCATTGATCTGGAGAAAGCGTATGATAGGGTACCTCGGGATGTGTTGTGGTGGGCCTTGAAAGAGAAAGGTATACCTGGGAAGTATGTAGAGTTAATTCGTGCTATGTACAGCCAATCTTGTACCTACGTCCGGTCAGCTGCTGGCAACACCGATGAGTTCAGTGTGGCTGTAGGCTTGCATCAAGGGTCGGCTTTAAGTCCTTACCTCTTCCTGTTGATTATGGACGCTTTGACGTCGGACATACAGGAAGAGGCACCCTGGTGTATGCTGTTTGCCGACGACATTGTTCTTGTCGGTGAAGATGGACCTGAGATCCAGAGCAGATTGGAGAAATGGCAACAGAAGCTGGAGAATGTTGGGTTAAAAATCAGCAGAACTAAAACAGAATACATGTTCTGCGATTTCGGCGGTCTCTCCAGTTCTGGAGCCATAGCGCTAGATGGCGCGTTTCTTCCTGTCTGCTCCGACTTTCGGTATCTCGGTTCACTCGTGCAAAGCGATGGCGAAATAGATCGTAGTGTAAAGCACAGAATTAACATGGGATGGATGAAATGGCGGCAGGTCACGGGAACAATCTGCGACTCCCGCATTCCCCTTAAACTTAAGGGGAAGATTTATAAAACAATGGTTAGACCTGCTGTCTTGTATGGATCAAAATGTTGGGCCACAAAAGGGATGAATGAAAGGCATTTGCATATGGCGGAGATGCGAATGCTAAGGGGAATGTGTGGTGTTACGCGAATGGATAAAATAAGAAATGAGTATATAAGAGGAAGTCTGAAAGTGGCGCCGGTGACTGAAAAGTTGTGTGGTAATCGGTTGTCGTGGTATGGGCATGTGATGCGGAGGAATGAGGAAAATGTTGTGAGGAAAGTTTTGAGTATGAATGTGGATGGGTATATGAGTAGAGGAAGACCAAAGAAACGATGGATGGACTGTATAAAGAATGATATGGCAAGAAAGGAGGTGTCGGATGAGATGAAGAGTAATAGAGAAGTATGGAAGAAGAAGACATGCTGCGCCGACCCCAAATAAATTGGGATAAGGGCAAGAGAATGATGTATAATGTGTGAGTTAATTTTCTTTGTGACTGCAGATGTTAGTATCTTGTAAATTGTTGGTAGACATGTGATTGATCTGTATTGGGAAGGTTCTGATGTGTATTTAGTCTTAGGTAGCATGTAAGTAATTCCTGTTGTAATAAATTCGGGTATATTCTGTTGTCCTAATATGATATCTGTTAAATTTTTTGCTATAGATTTGTGTAATATAGTTAATTTTTTTGTTCCAAAAATTATGTATTTTGTCTATTCCAGGCGCTTTCCAGTTATGTAACCTAGTTGTAATGTGTATAATGTCAGACTCTGTTACCTCTACGAATTCCATCACGTCAATATCTCTCCATTTTTCTTCTTCATCCACTATCCATGATGCTTTGTCGTTGTGTTGTTTTTGCTCTTCCCAAATACTAGCCCAATATGTTTCCAGTTGTTCTTTTGAAGGTAGGTTAGGTGTGTTTGTGTTATTTTCATAATTTCTGTCGTTTTTTGGGTTATGTAAGTTTCTGTAAAACATTTTTTCGTTTGTGGTAAATATCGCGTTGTCGTTTTTGCGCTTGGGCTTTCTTATATCTTTTGAGCCTATGAACTTTGAGTGCTAGTTTTTGTTTTAAGGTGTCTAGAAATTCTTCAGGTTTTCTGTTATTTTGTTCGTGTCTGGTGTGCGTGGCATTGTTTCTAAATATGACCTCAACTCTTTTTACTAGTTTATTAGACCTGCATCCGTTGATATATTGAGTGAGTCTACCAATGTCTGCCCTTAATTTTTCAATGCCTTTTTCTAGTCTCTGTTGCCATGCTGGTGCTACATTCTGTCTTGTCCTTGTGGCTCTTGTGTGGTCGGTGATTTTAAAGTTTAGTTCTTCAGATATAACTACCGCTGTGCAATATATGAGTAGGTGAATGTCAATAAGCTGTGTGTTGTCAGATATAAATTGTGTGAGTATACTCTCATTAAATAAATTAACTAGACGAAATAGGTTAGGTGTGTATTTAAGTTTAGGTAACCTTGGTCGAGCTGCTGGGTCCATCCCAGAGTATTGTGTTATTGTTGTTCTAAATTTGTCGTTAATTTCTTGAATATATATATCTGTTGTTAAATGTTGATCTGGGACGACTATGGTCTCAATGTCATTTTCTAGCGTAAGGGTAATGGATTCGGTTTGTGAGGATGTGTGCGATATTTGTGTATAGGCTTGTGATTGGTTGTACGGTTGAGATTGAGTATAACTAATTTGTGATTGACTAAGCGATTGTGGTTGTTCTTGATGACTAATTTCGCTTAAATTTTGTGTGATATTGTTAGTGTCTGTATAATTTACTGTTTCTTCATGTAGTAATTGTGTTCGTACTTCTTCTTTTAATTGATCTATAACTTCTTGTGATAGAAGTTTATTTCTAACTATGGTTCTTCTTTGGTCTGAGATCCTTTGTTCTGAAACCGTAATGTCAGGATATTGTCGGGTGAAAAGTGCATGCAATTGTTGTCTGTATGTGGTCATGTCGGTCTCTAATTTAGTTATGTGTAGGTAAGTTCGCATGATGAATAGATTGACTTCTTTACTCCATTTCATGCGAACTCTTGCTTTTCCAGCCTTGGTGGACGCGGGCAAAAAGGTAGATACCCCCCGCGCAGCATTCAAGGTCGAAGTGGGTGAAATAGTATTTAAAGTAATAATGGGGGGTGATAAAGGTGTAGGTGACGATGGTATGGATGGTGATGATCGCCTAGAAGGTGTGTATGATACTGTGCTTGGGCTATACGGTTCTACAGGGGTGTCTGTCCTGTCCGTTAGTCTGTCACCATCGTCAATGATTTCGGCTGTAGTATCTTTGTCGGTGGGAGCCCGCCTGTTCAACTCCTCACCGCTGACGGTTCGCATGCTGAGACACCCAGCGTCAGCTCCAGGTGCGCCCCGGCGATCGCCCCCGGGCAGCGGTCCTATACGTTTTTTCCTTGAACGGGTCTCCATTTTTAGTGGGTTTCCAGAGCCACGTTAGCCACGCCAGTAATTTCTCAGTCGTGTGTCCGCCCCCCACGTGATTAGATGGTCAATCAGGACGTGTGGTTGTTTAGGGGGCGATTATTATTATTATTTCCTTTATTTATTTTGTAACACACTTATTACATTTTTAAATATTTCTTAACAAAAACTATATAAAAAACATTTAAAAATATAAAAAATAGTGATCCGCCGGTAGCGGGAGCAGGGTCCAAGCTACCGGTGGTTAGGGCTCCAGAGACAGGAACCTCCTCACAATACGAGCCGTATCGAGGAGTACTGCCTTCTGAATCAGGCCCTTGATCCAACCGCCTAAGGAGAGCTTCGAAAGATGGTCATCGAGGGTCTTGGCTATAAGGCCATTGGCCGTTACGACGATCGGCACAATGATAGCCGAGTTCACATTCCACATGTCGACAACCTCGTGTGCCAAGTCGAGATATTTTATTTGTTTCTCTTTCTCAGCTTTCACGAGGTTCTCGTCATGCGGGATGGTAACATCGACTATCATTACGCGGCGCGCTGATCGGTCTATCACTACTATGTCAGGCTTATTGGCGACAATAGTCCTGTCAGTAATAATAGACTGATCCCAGTACAGCGTGACATGGTCTTTCTCGAGAACTGGGTCGGGCACATACTTGTACCTCAGATTCCACAAGTTTATATTTCAAGGCAAGTTGCTGGTGAATTATCCTGGCTACTTGGTTGTGCCTGTGCAAGTACTCGCCGTTAGCCAGACGAGAACAACCAGAAATAATATGTCTGATGGACTCACCCGGACGGTGGCATGCCCGACACACGTCAACCGTCCCGTCCTTCATAATATATTTCCGGTAGTTGTTCGTCAACATAACTTCGTCCATAATCGCACAGACAAAACCTTCAGTTTCTCCAAAGAGGTCGCCGAAACGTAACCAGGATACGGACGCTAGAAAATCTACATCGGGCCCATGAAGAGCTCGGTAGAAGCGCCCGTGAAGCTCCTTGCCTTGCCATACTTCCTTGCGGTCATCGGTAGTAAGTACTTCAGGTTTGCGCCAGTTCTCTTTAGCCATGGACAGCGGGGTGAGTCCCTTGTCCACTGCGACCACATCTCGGTGCATACCCACCTCGACTTTTAAAAAATATTCTCTGAGACTGCACATCTCGCGGTTGTGAAGGGACTTCGCGTTTAAAAACCCTCGACTCCCGCACTTCCGCGGGATGTACAGCCTCATCACTGATGATCGTGGGTGATGCATCCGGTTTGCGGTAAGCAGTGTACGAACTCTCCTATCCAGGGCATCGAGTTCGGTCTGAGTCCATTTGAGTACGCCGAAAGAGTACATTAAAACCGGCATGACCCAACCGTTGAAGGCGCGCACCTTGTTTCCGCCTGAAAGAAGGCTATGTAATACCTTGTTCAGGCGTCCAAAGAAGCGCTCCTTCAACGATTGCTTCATGTCAGTTACGTTAATGCCTAACGCTTCCGACATACCCAAATACTTATAGCTTTCGGATGAGGAAAGGGATCTCAGGTGTATGGAATCCGAGAGCTGAATTCCCTCGGATTCCATAATCTCCCCTCGCTTTACATACATGACTGCACATTTGTCCACACCAAATTCCATCCTGATGGCGCTACTGAAAGTTTCAGTTACTTTCAGTAGCTCCATCAGTTGCAATTTGTTGGGGGCAAAGAGTTTCAGATCATTCATGTAAAGAAGGTGAGATATGACCTGACCACCTCTCCTCAACCGGTAGCCTAGACCTGAATCCTCCAGCAATGTACTCAGAGGATTCAGGGCTAGACAGAACCATAGTGGGCTCAGACTGTCGCCCTGGAATATTCCCCGTTTAATCCATACAGGTTCATCGTTCCCCTGGATCTGTCGACATCCTGGATATCGAACTACCGTCCTCCATTGCCCCATACACGACTCAAGGAAGGCGCGTAGAGTTGCATCTATCTTGTACAACTCCAGCACCCTCATGAGCCATGTATGTGGCACCGAGTCGTAGGCCTTCTTATAATCTATCCAGCATGTAGACAGATCCTTGCGGGATCGACGAACCTGTTGGCTAATGGCCATGTCGATGAGGAGTAGCTCCTTAGTGCCGCGGGACCCATTCCTACATCCATTTTGAGAGGCAGACATAATGGAGTTTTTGTCAATGTGTAAATTAATTTTAGCTCTCAAAATGGATGTAAGAAGTTTATAGACCGTAGACAAACACGTGATCGGTCTATAATTTTTGGGTTCCGCGGGACTACCTGACTTATGGAGCAGGTAGGTAACGCCTGTTGTTAATAACTGCGGTAAGGACCCAGACTCTAAGGATGACTGGAATTGGGATGCCAGGCAAGTGTGTGAACTACTAAGCCATTTGAGCCAGAAGTTGTGCAGTCCGTCCGGTCCCGGTGACTTCCAGTTCGGTAACGGACGAACTGCTCTGGCTATATCTAAAGGTGTAATCAAAATTGGCTCCATTTCTGGGATAGTTTCACACACTCGTTCGTTCACAGCGGGAGTCACCGGACTGCATTCCAAAGCAAACAGCTGAGCCTACTGATAACGATCTCGACACGATAACGATAACGATCGTGACAACGCAAACAATAACCAGCAGGCTCAGCTGTTTGCTTTGGAATGCAGTCCGGTGACTCCCGCTGTCCCCACCAATCCGTTTGTACCGATGCTTTGCGAATGTAATTACTTATTTTTATTACTTGCTTGCGGTATTTCGGTCGTATCTGCGTCCACAAAGGTGGGAATTGACTCGGAGTATATTTATAATTATTTATTTTGGACGTGCATCTTGCTTTTATGTGACCAAACTTCGAACAGTTTGAACACTGTGTTACCGGGAAAACATAAGGTTCAACTTTGGTACGTAGGCAGCCTACATATATAAATGCTGGCAGGTATGAACCCCTGAAGCCCACCTTGGCTACCTCACTAGGCACTGGCCTTCTTCATCTCTCCTTTGATGTCTTTTTAATGTTACGATTTGAATAGGTATCATTAGGACAATTTATCGCTTTTAATGCCTCTGCGTCAGACAGCTCGATGTCTACATCCCTATTATACGGGATATGTTAACGTCCATTGCACTATAAACTTTCCACTCTTTGGTTTGGAATTCCTGAGAGTCCAATATCTTGCCCGCACATTCCTCAGTCGAAACCTCAATTTTTAACTTAGATGGGTTAATATATTTAATATGGTTTATACCAGTCAAACCCATACTGTTAAACAATTTTGTGATATCAAACTGTTTCGGTAGTTTCTCTTTGCTCTAAATAAAAACCTCTTTCTTGATTTGTTTCAGTTTTCTTTCTCTATTAGCCACAACTTTAGTCCAGCTTTGTTCATCCTCTTCTCTTCCTCGTTTTTATTTATATTTATAGTGTTTATCTACTAGTACTTCTTCCTCCATAATTTGTTTTTCACAGGAGTTTGAGTCATTAATATTATCCAACGAATCGCTTTTATTTTCTTCATCATCTATTTGTGCCATCCATCCACCTAACTGCCTCACTTCCGTATCAATCTGTACCAAGTTAGTTTTTTCTTGTCCACGATCATCTGTAGCCATTCATCATCATCATTCTCTTGCCCTTATCCCAATTCATTTGGGGTCGGCGCAGCATGTCTTCTTCTTCCATACTTGTCTATTACTGATTAATTGTCTATTATTAATCATCTGTAGCCATTATTAGGTATAATCCTGCATGACTGATTAGCGCGTCAATATAATGAATTTGTTAATTCTACACCGTAATCGATAGTCGCGTGCGTGCGATCTACACGAGTGCCGTGACAGAATTCGACCCTAACGCTGGAATTATTTTAACAACTAGGCCTAGTTTCCATACTGTCCATATTTATACTGTGACTTGGATTGGAGCGTGTGTGAACATGTATTTTTCTTGCATACCCATTTGAAGCTATTTCTCGTTTAGTCTTTTCGAGACTACTAGAAAGAAACTAAGGATTTACAATGTCGCAATATTACAATAGCCCGGGGACAAAAAACCCAAGGTAATGTTCATTTGTTAACGGCCGTGTGTTTGTCGTCTTCAAGAGTGCGATCATTCATCTTTGATACATCCAAGATTTGCTTGGATTTTGCGTGTTAGTATAAGCCGGTGTAATTACAGACACCTAATACATTTTGTAGTTTTTAACGGCGCCTCTCAATAACAAGCTTGGCTCTTTAAGAGAGGAGGCCTGTGACACAGCTGTGGCAACATTAATGCAGAATATGAGGAAGGCATTCATTGGCCGACGCGCATGGTGCGCCGGCTCAATTTCTGCAATCAACTGGGTACACATCCCGACACGACACGATGCTATTGAGGAGAAATTCCTAAAAAACCTTAGAACATTGGCCGACCTAGGAATCGAACCCAAGACGCGTGATTAAATCTCTTCCTTTTATAACTTTGCATTAATCTGCACGATTATTATTCATACTTACGATTGCGTGATATCAGTTAAAAATAATTATCCAGCCAGTCAGTTGTCATGCTTAGCCCGCGTTTATCTAGATACTGTCCAGATCCATAAGAGAAGAATAAAACAAAATAAAAAGCCTTGTTAATATGAATAAACTTTATTACTACAATAAAAGGATATAGATTGAACCGCGGTTTGTAACAAAACATTCAACAATATACTTTGGAACCGAACAGGTAAACACTTTGGGTACCGACTTATTATGCCCTAACTTATATTAAAAACAGACCAGTGTTTCTCAAACTACATAAAATTTCCCGTACCGATACAAAAATCATCAACAATCAGTTTGCGCTAAAACAATGTACTGTTTGTTCAAGATATTTTATATAAATACATAGCACAAAGTGATTGTGATTATCTTAAAAATAACGATAATAATTCATTACAATACCTACTTTGACTTGCAGTCCCTCGCGAACGCTAAAGACTGCGTTTCTTAAAATATTATTAATACAGATCTTCCAGCACCACATTTATTTAAATCGGATCTTACAGGTTTTACTTTAGAGATATCCATTTTAATCTCACAATTGCCATAAATATATTTGTGAGGGTTTAATAATATATTTTAAATTGTGTGATAACTCCTAAAATCCCTTTTCCGATACTGGCCCTCCCAATTAGCCTTAATACTACTTTTTTCAGTTTAAAATAAGGCTGTATCTTGACAAGGCAAAATATATATTTTTCATAAGTAATCTGTATTTTATGTAGATTTTTTATTAAATATTTTCATTGATATAGTAAAGCCCTGTAAAGCTCATCATTAAAAATCTCATATAGGAACAATCAAAAGCTCTCCTTTCTAATAAAACGTAACAATCAATTAAACTTTACATAAAAATCAACAATTATTTAGTTTAAAATCTATGTGGAAATAATTTAATTTTTGAAAAACAAAAAAGAAATGCAACAAATGAAGTAATAAAGAGTAACATGATAATTTCGACATTTGGAATGCCACAATATTGACAAGTTGTTTAGATATTTATTATACATAATATTTTATATATATCACCTATATTATTACATATACAATATCTACAGCCTAGCTTTTCTATTCTAAATACATTTGGTCTTTGGATGAGCATGTCACATTATGGCTTGTGTCATCGTTTGTAACTTTAAAAAATATAAGTGCACTTTTCGAATTTCGTACTTGTTTAAATATTTTTGTCATTATAAACCCTAATCTAGACTAGACCTGCAAACGAAATCATCACGCCGGCAACCTTAACATAGGAGATATAATAAAATCACAGAAACCCCTTAAAATCCATTACAAAAATAAACAAGAACAAACATTTGAGAAACACTGTTCTTAAAAACATGTAATCTACAGTACTACTATTGACATTTATTTTATAACTTAAAAATGGTTTCAAAATGATCTTATACATTTTAGTTTTTTTTTTTGCTTTTTCTCACATGAAATTCGTGAATTTTTCGATAAACTTCAGGTACCTAATAGGGACAAGATTAATCTAATCAGTGTACGTTTAATCGAAATGATATTTTTTTTCGATTTTTATGATGAGTAAAACTTTTTTTTGATGACATTCGATAAATAATAATTATGAAACAATGATGATATATTTTTGAGTTAAAACTAACAACACCTAGTCAAATATTTTATCACAAAGTAATGTTTGGCGAGTTTGACTCGCGTGATACGGCCGGTAATCTGAGGCCTCATCTGGCAACTATCAAAATTACTATCATCACCTCTTTCGCCAATTGCTCCATCATCTATATAAATAACATCACGTTTCCTTACTACAAAAGATTTTCCAATACCCCATAGAGTTGTTCCTTTATTAAACTTCAGGTAAGTATAAAATCTTGCAAAAAGATAAATATATCTTTTTAAATTGTTTATTTTTATTTTTATAGATTGGGACAATTGTTGAGCTATTGACTATAACATTTACTGAATATACGTTATTTAATAAATATGTACAAGGAATTGCACGGGTACTATCTTTAGGGTTTCTACAATAGCTTGAACAGAGGCCCCAATCCTAGGCTGGAAATAGTTTACCATACAGTTTGTTAAGCTGGCCTAATATATAATCCAAAGAGGTGGACTGTCAGTCCCAATACTTGATCAAAGTTGTGGCTTGATGATTCAGATATGCCTCGAAATAGATCGCTACCAAGAAAGCTTTCAAGCTTGGTTCGACCTGTAGCTAGCAGATCTGGCCTATTTCGTTTATTTGGTCTTTGCGAGGCCAGCTAGCAGTTAACTCATTCGATATTTGCGAGTACACGCGATGCCATGCCAAATATGGTGTTACGAATCGCCACTTATTGAATCATTATAGTCGATCGTGGTATGTTCTATCGTATGTTTCTGACAGTCAGCCACAACTACCTAATAATACCAGTGTCAGGGGGGTTACTATTACGTCTTAAATCAGGAGTAATTCCAGTGTGGGAAAGAGACAGAGCTATACAGGTCGTCTTGCGCCATCTCTTTCCCACGCTGGAATTACTCATGCTTTAATATGGTCATGGTAGGCCAACAGGCCACATTTAATTTTGACGGCACGGTTGGCGCAGTGGCTGAGCAATTGACGGCTGCGCTTCGTGTCGCGGGTTCGATTCCCGCACGGAAAAAATATTTTTATGGCCTACTGGTAATTGTTCCGGGTCTGGCTGTTTGTGTATGTGAGCTTAAATGTTTGTAAACGCATCCACGATACAGGAGAAATTCCTAGTGTTGGCCCCACACTAGGAATTTCAACTTAAAAGCAAAACAAAAACTAGCAAGTCTTTTCTTATACACACTATACGCTTTTATAACAAGTTGCCAAAGTCAGTTATAGAACTGACTGATGGAAAATTCAAAAACTACATCAAACGTGTCCTTATTAAAAAAGCATATTACAAAATCAAAGACTACGTTGAAGATAAAGAAGTTTGGCTTTAGTTCCTTCTGCGCATGCGGTTTCCCTGGTAGCTCATAAACGGCACAAATATATGGATGTCTCTAACTATTCTCAATCTCATTTTTTCTCTTGTTTCGAATCAGATTTTCACAATAGTTTTCAAATCATTTATACATCTTTTGCTCAGAATAGTTACAGCACCGATAACAATATTTGTGTCACTTGTTTAATTTAGTACTTTACAATTATTATTTTTTTACCTTTGTATAGATTCTTGTTTATCAATTGTTTGTGAATGTGTGAACACTGTAGGCTTTGTAGATTCCCAGCTGCTAACTTTTGTTAACTTTTTATTTTGTTCTACATTTTTTGTGTAGTAAGCAACGACTTATTGTCGGGCCTACGCTGTCACCCCATACTTAATACAAATGCTGTATCCATGTTAATATTGTAACACCAAATGATTTGAAAAGTGTAACCATGGAGTTTCTTGCCGGTTCTTCTCCATAGGAAACGACCAAACCGAACCGTGCACCTTTTTTTCGACGTTTTATAAGTGTCCATCTAGGCCTATGTGAAATAAAATATTTTGATTTTGATATATTTTGAAAAAAAAAAAATTAAAGCTATTGATATAATTTTTATATATTTCCAGCCTGTTTAAAAAATTATTAATACTAAATTATTTTTAGTATATGCGAAACCTGAATATAGTTTGTTCAGAATAAGTAACTGAATCGATTCCAATAATTTATAACCCATGTTTTTTGTCCCAAAAATATTAAAAAAAAGTTACAAGTTGGACAGCGAGCGATACTAAAAAAACTCTAAAAATTGTTTTTATAAATGAGCTCAAGACGACGCTGCAGGCGGGGACGCGGGCGCGCCGCGTGTTGACCACGTTTTTGAGCGAACAACCAGGTAACAGAACAAGCTTGTGATTTTTCATGATACAGTTTTGATATTTTGTACATAGATTCTTTACATAAAAATACTAGACACGTGTTTCAGGTTTCGCATATACTAAAACTAATGTTGTATATAAAAATGAGTTGCTGTTCGTTTGTCTCGCTAAAGCTCGAGAATAGCTGGACCCATTGGGCTAATTTTGTACTTGAAATATTTGTGGAAGTACAGGGACGGTTTAAACGATGAGAAAGGTAGGTAGGGTAGGAGGGTAGGTAGGGTTGGTAGCTGGTGGGTAGGTTAAAATTTCTACGACAGTTCAAATGGTCGTGACTGTCGCGGCCATACATGTCATGTTATGTTACGTCATTTACCTCTATCTGGATCTTATTATTTAAATGATAGTCATTGCATGTGTGAAATCGGCAATATGCATGTAATTTTTCCTTCACTTAGATCAATAAAATATAGTACTATCAACCCGTTAAGTTCAACTACTTCTTCTCTTTATAAAAAAAAAACTACAATTTTCTACAACAGTTCAAACGTACGTGACTGTCGCGGCCATTCATGTCAAGTTATGTTACGTTATTTACCTCTATCTGGATCTGCCTTGTTTACATCTAATTTTAAAACCCATAATATATTAATTTTACTAATTGTATGTACTTTATTCAAGCAAGCATTGCAAAAACAATATTATATAATCATTATAAAATCTATAATATTATATAATTATTATAAAATCTTAGTGAAACTTTAAGTACTTTTTAAATAAAAGTGTTTCTTTGACATATATTCAATTCAATTTATTTACTTAAGACACAACTATTCATAATTTTGTTAGTAGTTACACTTAAAAATAATGTTAGTAATTAAATAATCAAAGACAAATCACACCACACAATACTATTACATCTAAACTTAACAACAAAATAATCTATAAAAATTTAATTAATACAATTCTTATCCATGTCATATAAAATGTAAAATGTCCACAATCAAATTTAAAAAATAATAAAAATAAGTTAAGTTAAAAATAATAAATATGGTCATTTGAGATTTAGGTTATAGATTAATTAAAATGTGTGAATAAAATAGAAAAAAAACACGAACATCAACAGGGTGGAATTTTTCAATGCCACCTGGAGGGAAAGTACGTACATACTGGAGATGGTAAATTTTACTCAAAGGAAACATTCCTTTATTTTTAAATAGAAATAAAGCGAATTTTCGAATATCTTCGAGCGTACAATAATATTAATTTTATGTGTACAATCTAAAATTAGACATATATAAAAATAATAACTAATTACCAAGTAAATAATATTTGGAATTTTTGTTAAAGCTAGTTGGACTGGTAAGTCATACCATGGAAGCGTAGGAGTCGCTTGCTTTGGCGGGCAAGTTCAGTATGACGGAGGAGACGTCCAGCTTGGAGGCGTGCGACGCGACCTCGGCCAGCATGATCAGAGCCGTCAGGTCTACGTTCTGCTGCGACTGGTTGCAGATCTCCATATTCTGGGCCGCGGTGCGCGGCGCTTCCGTAGCTATCATTATTTCCGGACTGATGTTCTTGGTTGCCGACTTCAAGCTGCTAACCTCGAAGTGTGTGATGCTGACCTTGCGCGGCTTGCGCTTCTGGCTGCCGATGACCTGCTCGCGCCAGTTCTCCGCCATCTGTCGCCGCTCCTCCATCTGCCGCCTCTCCTCCAACATCGACCTAGGAACTGCATTGACTATGTGCGAAGGCTTCAGCGGTTTCGGTTTCAAGTTGACGGTTTTCTTCTTGCGTTTATAATCGCGTTTCTTTTGTTGGAATTTCTCTAAACTCAGTGAAGGCAGAGCTCGTATCTTTGCATCCAAGTCGAAGTCCGCCGCCTTGAATGTTTTGTTACCATCATTGTCGGGTTCAGGCGTGTCGGTTGTTTCGGTTTTCTCGTCGCTGTCGGCCGGTTTCTCGTCAGTCGAGTTGTCTATATGTGAAGGCTCCAGCGGTTCCGGTTTCAAGTTGACGATTTTTTTCATGCGTTTGTTAATGCGTTTCTTTTGTTGGAATTTTTCTATTTTGTTACCATTATTGTCGGGTTCAGGCGTGTCGGTTGTTTCGGTTTTCTCGTCGCTGTCGGCCGGTTTCTCGTCAGTGGAGTTGTCTATGTGCGAAGGCTCCAGCGGTTCCGGTTTTAAGTTGATCGTTTTCTTCTTGCGTATGTTAACGCGTTTCTTTTGTTGGATTTTTTCTATTTTGTTACCATTATTGTCGGGTTCAGGCGTGTCGGTTGTTTCGGTTTTCTCGTCGCTGTCGGCCGGTTTCTCGTCAGTGGAGTTGTCTATGTGCGAAGGCTCCAGCGGTTCCGGTTTCAAGTTGATCGTTTTCTTCTTGCGTATGTTAACGCGTTTCTTTTGTTGGATTTTTTCTATTTTGTTACCATTATTGTCGGGTTCAGGCGTGTCGGTTGTTTCGGTTTTCTCGTCGCTGTCGGCCGGTTTCTCGTCAGTGGAGTTGTCTATGTGCGAAGGCTCCAGCGGTTCCGGTTTCAAGTTGATCGTTTTCTTCTTGCGTATGTTAACGCGTTTCTTTTGTTGGATTTTTTCTATTTTGTTACCATCATTGTCGGGTTCAGGCGTGTCGGTTGTTTCGGTTTTCTCGTCGCTGTCGGCCGGTTTCTCGTCAGTGGAGTTGTCTATGTGCGAAGGCTCCAGCGGTTCCGGTTTCAAGTTGATCGTTTTCTTCTTGCGTATGTTAACGCGTTTCTTTTGTTGGATTTTTTCTATTTTTTTACCATTATTGTCGGGTTCAGGCGTGTCGGTTGTTTCGGTTTTCTCGTCGCTGTCGGCCGGTTTCCCGTGAGGTGAGTTGTTATATTTGGGTTCGTCCGCCGTGGCGTCGTCCCGCAGACTGCCAGAGTCCCAGCTACAGGCCGCGCTGTAGTTCTCGTCAGGCTTGTCCGAGTCTCTCTTCTGTCGCTTGTTGACTAAGAGCTCTTCAACCGCCATAACCTCCTGGTACCTCTTCCTCTTGCACGATCTACTGGGCCTCATGTTCATCCTCTTCTTGTCATCATCGTCTTCCGCGAAGAGGCGGGAGGTCTCAGTGAGTTCATTCTGCAGCTCACGAATGATCTCTTCATTTCGAAGACCTTTCGCCCTGGCCCTCTCTCGTGTCGTGTTGAACTTAAAGCATGGGGGTGAGTAATAAGGGTTTGTAGTTTGAGTTTCAGTCTTAGTGACTAGGAGGCTGCTGAGGCCTCCCATTTGGGCTTCGTCAGCGAGTTTCCCGGGAGTGAACATGGAGAGTGGTTTAGATTCAGCTTCGTATGGTTTGCCTTTAGACTTCTTTTTGAAGTCTAGTTTAGTGGAGTTCTTCTTGGTTTTCCCCATTTCGTCGTGGTTGTGGCTGTTGGGCCGAGAGGACAGCGTGCGGAGCGGCGGTGGTGCGGGCAGCTTGTACCACTTGAACTCGGGATTAGCGCTGAAGAAGGTGTCTTTGTACTGGAGAGACAAAAAACAAACAATAAGTATAAGAGATAATTGAAAAGGTTCTGTTGAAACTAGAAGGAGAATGGGCTCGCTTTAAGTGGAGGCTTTTGCCCAAGAGTAAACTAAGACTAAATAAATACCAGGAAGTTTTTAAGTCCATAAGAAGTTATCAAATAAAGCTCACCTGTTAAGAAAGACCTGTATAGCAAGGCTTTTCGTTCTTGTCCAAGTTTGCCCACCACTCGCCGAGGATTTTAGTTATGGACCTGTAAAGGTAACAATTACTATATTAGTTAAGAGTATAAAAACGTGCAAACTGCTGTATCTAATCAGTTTCATCGAATGCTAAGGCTCTTGGACACAGTATGAATATGGACAGTACATAAACTACGTTCGAAACGGCACACTCACAGAAACTCGCACATCGACGAGACCTATAAGCGGTTGTACATACAACCAAATAACAAATTGTTTAGTCTATGCGGGATATAACTGCACCAAAAATATTTCATGATTAAATGAAGTACTCTCACTTTTTAGAAGAACAAACAAGTCTAAATTAAACTTACCATTCTGATTCAAGATTCGCAGAGCAAAGTTTCCAGTTACACTGTTGTGAACATTCTAAATTATAAAACAAAATGTTAGCCCTTTTATTGCAAAACGTCGATAATTAGTTAACTACCCTCATTAAAGTTTTAGGAGATGTGCTAATGAAAATTTATAATCGTCCAAAACATTTTTTAAAAGTCATCAGCACAACTAATTAACAAATTAGCTTACTTATCAGGAAAAGGTGAAAGTAGTCCCTAGTTGGCATTGTTGCGCGATATTGCAAATCATTTAATCACCTAATCAGACTTATTTGAAGAGTAAATCTTACAATTACTTTAATCACTTCTTTTCAGTCTCATTAGAAAACTAAAACATTTGTTATTTGGTATTTTGGTTGTATGCAAAGTTTTAAAACTCGTTTTGTGTTGTTAAATACATAAATATTTAGCTCAAACATAGTTGTCCAAGTGTGGGTGTGCTTAGTGTTATAAACCTCTGCCTACTAGTTCGGGGATATAGGGCCGATGTTATTTTATTTTACGTGTTGTTAAAAGTCTAGTGTTCCTTAACTTAAACACTAGAAGCAACCGTTTCATATGTTGAAATAAATAAAAATATTTAAATGATTTAAAAAAAACGGCTTCGATAAATTTATATAAAATTTATATATTTAGGAAATGGAGTATGACAAAAAATCATAAATAATTAGTACTACATCCACCTGTAAGGATATTACAGTTTTCCTTTCCGTTTAAGAGAAAATTAGATTTGTCATACTAGGTTCATACAAAATTTTTCGTAAAAAAATAAGATTTCTTCGTTGTTGTGCAAAATTAACTCGGGTGTCATTTTTGTATATAGTCGTAGTAATAACTAATAGAAGCAATATCCGGCAAAAAATCCGGCACTTGCAAATTGAAATCCCTAAGCCTATGAAAGCCGATTTTCAGCCCACCGTGCGCCCGCCTATGCCCGCCTATGCCCGCCTATGCCTATGTCCAGCAGTGGACTTTTCGGCTGAAATGATGATGATGATGATGTGCGCCCGCCAGCGGCGGCGTCCTCCACGCGCCTGCTCCGTCGAGGAGCGCACGAACAGTTTTCGTCTTTCCGCGGCTCACGCCAAAACTAGTAAAAGGTTACGCCATATTGACAAAGCTAAGGATATATAGTTCTACCAGTTACTGTGTATTAATATTAAACTGTTCCGTGTTATGAACTATCGTCTTTTACTGATGTTATCAGACGCCATGAGATTATATAAATATACATTGTAAACTCGTTATTTTAACTAGATTGTTTAATTTCTACATTACAGAACACAAATGTTTTCATAAATAAATTTCAATGTTGACCCTAATTCTGCAATTATTTTAACAACTAGGCCTAGTTTCCATACTGTCCATATTTATACTGTGACTCTCCAAGCAGGGACGGTTACCGTTACCACAAAAATACCGGTAAAATTACCAAAACCTTAACGTTATGCTACGTTACCTAGTAACGTTAAAAATATCGTTAAATCATACGATTTACCGGTATTTAAATAGCGTTACCAGTAGCGTTACTTCGCTAAAAACTAATAATTTCTGGTGCGACGTTGCCAAACCGAACGTGCGCCGCTAGTTCTTTCGTTCGGCTCTTCTAATCGGAGCGGCAACAGCTAGCATTTTAGGACGATCGGACGAATACCTACGAAAACGCGACGGCTCGCGCCTTTTTCATTTTATAAGACGTCTGGTCACACAAACATGGAGAACACCAAATACATCTATTTGTTTTGTTGTTCTAATTATTAGTTGTTTGTGTAAAAAATATCATTATAGGTCGAAAGAAGTGCAACAAAGTATATCAGTATAACTATAACTTTTTAAAGAATAATAAATCTACTTACCTTCCATGCCATGGTAGTGGATCATACAAAAAGTAGTATAGTCTATGAAAAAAAGACCTAGAAAAAATTGACCACAATCCTTCGCCTAATCAAGCCTTCGGGACCCGGTGGGATGAGGGAGTAGTAGTGTAGGGAACACCATGGGATACCTCAATGGCATTGACCTTGAGATCAAGGTCAAAATTCCAAAAGTCAAGACCCGCGGTTCTCAGGAACAGTAACAGGTCATTTATATTCATGGTTAGTGACCTTGTGGTCAAAGTCAAGTGACCGTAGGGTCAAGGACAAGTGACTTTGAGGTCAAGATCAAGTGATCCTGGAGGTCTTGAAACCTTGGAGTTCAAGGTCGAGTGACCTGTCTTTGAAATTCCAGTGCCTTGACACTCCCGACCCCATGACTTCGAGCGCAAAAACAGTGTTTCTTTTTCTTCTAAATTTGCTTATATCTCGAAAACGGTGTGTCCTATCGCAAAAATAATGAAAAATTTGCCCCCCTTAATAACCCCTTTGCGCGTAATTCCCGACATGTAGGTAATAATTAATTACAAAAAATCAAATTTTATTATCCATACAAAAAAAAAATATACAGGCTTATCAATTGTAGGTGCCTTTATTAAAGGATTCCTTCGACATCGTTTTTACGACAAACGGTTGGTCAGCCAAAAAACACCAAGACGCTTTTATCCTTATATTTAGGTGGTATATACGTTAGAATCGAGAAAATAAACGATTTGCTAAAATAACATTTTTTTGGCAAAAAAGAGTCTTTTTTTCTCAGTGCCCCGTTACATACACTCCAACCGAATGTTCCACTATGGAACTGTGAAGAAGGTACCAGAAAGTTGTGGAACTTTCTCGAAGGATGGTTCAGTATATAAATAGCTGTCGTGTTTGCGGGAGGAGTCAGCCGCCCGATACAAACCATCACGTATCAGTATGACTCGCCGACGGTATACTATAATCACCCCCGACGATTCCATCACCCTCCATCAGGAAAGCAGTAGGGAAACCTGTAATTTAAGCAAACACAAGCCGGCATCATTCCGACCTCACCGTCGAGGTCCGTCGCGAAGTAAGTGTGTTCAAGTAATCATTGCAGATGCATCGCAGAAACAATACCTATTACACGCCGAAGCTAGTTGTACTAACATCGTAAGATGCTAGACTCCCCACCGACATCGTTAGAAAGAGATAGGCAAATAAATTACCGGTATACGTATTGTTACTTTTACCGATACTAATATTAGTTAATAGGTAACGTTAACGGACTTACAGGTATCGTTATAAATATCGTTACTTTTGTAACGTTAACATAACGGTAATCGGTAACGTTAAGAAAAAAGTAACGGTAATTCGGTCCCTGTCTCCAAGTCATTCGTTTGTGAACATGTATTTTTCTTGCATACCTATTTGAAGCTATTTCTCGTTTAGTCTTTTCGAGACTACTAGAAAGAAACTAAGGATTTACAATGTCGCAATATTACAATAGCCCGGGGACAAAAAACCCAAGGTAATGTTCATTTGTTAACGGCCGTGTGTTTGTCGTCTACAAGAGTGCGATCATTCATCTTTGGTACATCCAAGATTTGCTTGGATTTTGCGTGTTAGTATAAGCCGGTGTAATTACAGACACGTAAGACATTTTGTAGTTTTTAACGGCGCCTCTCAATAACAAGCTTGGCTCTCATTAAGAGAGGAGGCCTGTGACGCAGCAGTGGCAACATTAATGGCTGAATATACTAATGCTATGCTAAAAGGCCTGGAAGAAGTGGATATCACAAACATACCTGTTGTCAAGATTAGGATATTTATCGCGCACGACGTTCAAGTGTCTTTTGCAGAAGATGAGGAAGGCATTCATTGGCCGACGCGCATGGTGCGCTGGCTCAAATTCTGCAATCAACTGGGTACACATCCTGACACCGGGATGCTATTGAGGAGAAATTCCTGAAAAGCCTTAGAACACTGGCCGACCTAGGCATCGAACCCAAGACGCGTGATTAAATCTCTTCCTTTTATAACTTTGCATTAATCTGCACGATTATTATTCATACTTAGGATTGCGTGATATCAGTTAAAAATAATTATCCAGCCAGTCAGTTGTCATGCTTAGCCCGCGTTTATCTAGATACTGTACAGATCCATAAGAGAAGAATAAAACAAAATAAAAAGCCTTGTTAATATGAATAAACTTTATTACTACAATAAAAGGATATAGATTGAACCGCGGTTTGTAACAAAACATTCAACAATATACTTTGGAACCGAACAGGTAAACACTTTGGGTACCGACTTATTATGCCCTAACTTATATTAAAAACAGACCAGTGTTTCTCAAACTACATAAAATTTCCCGTACCGATACAAAAATCATCAACAATCAGTTTGCGCTAAAACAATGTACTGTTTGTTCAAGATATTTCATATAAATACATAGCACAAAGTGATTGTGATTATCTTAAAAATAACGATAATAATTCATTACAATACCTACTTTGACTTGCAGTCCCTCGCGAACGCTAAAGACTGCGTTTCTTAAAATATTTTAATACAGATCTTCCAGCACCATATTTATTTAAATCGGATCCTACAGGTTTTACTTTAGAGATATCCATTTTAATCTCACAATTGCCATAAATATATTTGTGAGGGTTTAATAATATATTTTAAATTGTGTGATAACTCCTAAAATCCCTTTTCCGATACTGGCCCCCCCAATTAGCCTTAATACTACTTTTTTCAGTTTAAAATAAGGCTGTATCTTGACAAGGCAAAATATATATTTTTCATAAGTAATCTGTATTTTATGTAGATTTTTTATTAAATATTTTCATTGATATAGTAAAGCCCTGTAAAGCTCATCATTAAAAATCTCGTATAGGAACCATCAAAAGCTCTCCTTTCTAATAAAACGTAACAATCAATTAAACTTTACATAAAAATCAACAATTATTTAGTTTAAAATCTATGTGGAAATAATTTAATTTTTGAAAAACAAAAAAGAAATGCAACAAATGAAATAATAAAGAGTAACATGATAATTTCGACATTTGGAATGCCACAATATTGACAAGTTGTTTAGATATTTATTATACATAATATTTTATATATATCACCTATATTATTACATATACAATATCTACAGCCTAGCTTTTCTATTCTAAATACATTTGGTCTTTGGATGAGCATGTCACATTATGGCTTGTGTCATCGTTTGTAACTTTAAAAAATATAAGTGCACTTTTCGAATTTCGTACTTGTTCAAATATTTTTGTCATTATAAACCCTAATCTAGACTAGACCTGCAAACGAAATCATCACGCCGGCAACCTTAACATAGGAGATATAATAAAATCACAGAAACCCCTTAAAATCCATTACAAAAATAAACAAGAACAAACATTTGAGAAACACTGTTCTTAAAAACATGTAATCTACAGTACTACTATTGACATTTATTTTATAACTTAAAAATGGTTTCAAAATGATCTTATACATTTTAGTTTTTTTTTTTGCTTTTTCTCACATGAAATTCGTGAATTTTTCGATAAACTTCAGGTACCTAATAGGGACAAGATTAATCTAATCAGTGTACGTTTAATCGAAATGATATTTTTTTTCGATTTTTATGATGAGTAAAACTTTTTTTTGATGACATTCGATAAATAATAATTATGAAACAATGATGATATATTTTTGAGTTAAAACTAACAACACCTAGTCAAATATTTTATCACAAAGTAATGTTTGGCGAGTTTGACTCGCGTGATACGGCCGGTAATCTGAGGCCTCATCTGGCAACTATCAAAATTACTATCATCACCTCTTTCGCCAATTGCTCCATCATCTTTATAAATAACATCACGTTTCCTTACTACAAAAGATTTTCCAATACCCCATAGAGTTGTTCCTTTATTAAACTTCAGGTAAGTATAAAATCTTGCAAAAAGATAAATATATCTTTTTAAATTGTTTATTTTTATAGATTGGGACAATTGTTGAGCTATTGACTATAACATTTACTGAATATACGTTATTTAATAAATATGTACAAGGAATTGCACGGGTACTATCTTTAGGGTTTCTACAATAGCTTGAACAGAGGTCCCAATCCTAGGCTGGAAATAGTTTACCATACAGTTTGTTAAGCTGGCCGAATACATGATCCAAAGAGGTGCCCTGTCAGTCGCAATACTTGATCAAAGTTGTGGCTTGATGATTCAGATATGCCTTGAAATAGATCGCTACCAAGAAAGCTTTCAAGCTTGGTTCGACCTGTAGCTAACAGATCTGGCCTATTTCGTTTATTTGGTCTATGCGAGGCCAGCTAGCAGTTAACTCATTCGATTATTTGCGAGTACACGCGATGCCATGCCAAATATGGTGTTACGAATCGCCACTTATTGAATCATTATAGTCGATCGTGGTATGTTCTATCGTATGTTTCTGACAGTCAGCCACAACTACCTAATAATACCAGTGTCAGGCCACATTTAATTTAAAGCTATTGATATAATTTTATATATTTCCAGCTTTATTAAAAAATTCTATATATTTCCTTCCTCCAGTTGCCATAATATTAGTTGTGATAAATTCGCTTTATACAAAAACATGTGACTCTCGCCACTTATGTATAATATAAATATAATATTATATAAATGATAATCATTGCATGTGTGCAATTAAACGAAAAATAAGCCACCTTAAAAATGCAATGCAGTCTATGCATGTATTGTGGTGTCTTACCTTTTCTTTAAATCTCTAAATTATTAAGGCGATTCAAATAACCTAGCTTTACACATAATGAGGTTTACAATTATCTTAAAATGACTTATTTGTTTGGCGTTTTATTACCGTTATGATGTGATGAAATGACGTCGACAAATCCCACGACACCTAAGATATCATAATTGTATTTTATTTGTATCTCTTCTTACTATAAGTAAAATTCATTATGCTTTGTTGTTATTCGTGAGGACATTAATCTATCACTCTTACATGTTCTAGTCCTAACAAAGCAGTATTTAGCAGCCTAAATGACGTAACTAAAATAAGGTATACATATAGTTCTTTTTTCTATTTTCAATATAAATAGTTCTATAGCTACGTTATAAAAACTACATTTAAAAGTGTACAATAATATTAATTTTATGCGTATAATGTAAAATTAGATCTATATATAAATATTATCTGATTACAAAGTAAATAATATTTGGAATTTTTGTTAAGGCTAGTTGGGTTGGTAAGTTATACCATGGAAGCGTAGGAGTCGCTTGCTTTGGCGGCCATGTTCACTATGACGGAGGAGTCGTCCAGCTTGGAGGTGTGCGACGCGACCTCGGCCAGCGTGGCCAGAGCCATCAGGTCTACGTTCTGCTGCGACTGGTTGCAGATCTCCATATTCTGGGCCGCGGTGCGCGGCGCTTCCGTAGCTATCATTATTTCCGGACTGATGTTGTTGGTTGCCGACTTCAAGCTGCTGACCTCGAAGCGTGTGATGCTGACCTTTCGCGGCTTGCGCTTCTGGCTGCCGATGACCTGCTCGCGCCAGTTCTCCGCCATCTGTCGCCGCTCCTCCATCTGCCGCCTCTCCTCCAACATGGACCTAGGAACTGCATTGACTATGTGCGAAGGCTCCAGCGGTTTCGGTTTCAAGTTGACGGTTTTCTTCTTGCGTTTATTATCGCGTTTCTTTTGTTGGAATTTTTCTAAGCTCAGTGAAGGCAGAGCTCGTATCTTTGCATCCAAGTCGAAGTCCGCCGCCTTGAATGTTTTGTTACCATTATTGTCGGGTTCAGGCGTGTCGGTTGTTTCGGTTTTCTCATCGCTGTCGGTCGGCTTCTCATGAGTCGAGTTATTATACTTGGGCTCGTCCTCTGTGGCGTCGTCCCGCAGACTGCCAGGATCCCAGCTACAGGCCGCGCTGTAGTTCTCGTCTGGCTTGTCCGAGTCTCTCTTCTGTCGCTTGTTGACTATGAGCCCTCCAACCGCCATAAACTCCTGGTACCTCTTCCCCTTGCACGATCTACCAGACCTCATGTTCTTCTCGTCATCAGAATAGTTCCTCTGATAACCGTACTCGTCTTCCTTAGAAGAATATCTTTTATCAACTATTTGGTCTATCACATCTTGGTTAGTGAACTGGTCGTTGGGTGCACCGTAGTATATCCTCTTCTTGTCATCATCGAAGTCTTCCTCGAAGATGCGGGAGGTCTCAGTGAGTTCATTCTGCAGCTCACGTATGCTCTCTTCATTCCGAGGACCTTTTGCCCTGGCCCTCTCTATTAAGTTATGAGATCTGTATTCGTTTGGTGTTGAGATCGCGTTGAACTTAAAGCATGGGGGTGAGTAATAAGGGTTTGTAGTTTGAGTTTCAGTCTTAGTGGC
This sequence comes from Noctua fimbriata, assembly GCA_905163415.1. NCBI lineage: Eukaryota > Metazoa > Arthropoda > Insecta > Lepidoptera > Noctuidae > Noctua > Noctua fimbriata. The sequence goes on along the minus strand of LR990933.1, from coordinate 1,915,606 downwards.
TAGGAGGCTGCTGAGGCCTCCCATTTGGGCTTCGTCAGCTAGTTTCCCGGGAGTGAACATGGAGAGTGGTTTAGATTCAGCTTCGTACAGTTCGTCTTTAGACTTCTTGTTGAAATCTACTTTAGTGGAGTTGTTGTTGGTTTTCTCCAGTTCGTCGTGGTTGGGGCTGTTGGGGGAATCGACGGGCTTGTCGGTCTCTCTGGGCCGGGAGGACAGTGTGCGGAGCGGTGGTGCAGGCAGCTTGTACCACTTGAAGTCGGGATTAGCGCTGAAGAAGGCGTCTTTGTACTGGAGAGACAGAAAACCAACAATAAGTATAAGAGATAATTGAAAAGGTTCTGTCAAAACTAGGAGGAGAATGGGCTCGCTTTAAGATGGAATAAGTGGAGGCCTTTGCCCAAGAATAGACTCAGACAAAATAAATACCAGGAAGTTTTTAAGTCCATAAGAAGTTATCAAATAAAGCTCACCTGTTTAGCAAGACCTGTATAGCAAGCCTTTTCATCCTTGTCCAAGTTTGCCCACCACTCGCCGAGGATTTTAGTTATGGACCTGTAAGGTAACAATTACAATAATAGTTAGAGTATAAAATCGTGCAAAGTGCTGTATCTCATCAGTTTTATCGAATGCACAGTATAAATATGGACAGTACAGAAACGGCACACATGATACAAACACGCGCATCAGTCATTAGTGCGACGTTACCGTCGTGAGTCTAGAAAATAGTTGAAATTTTTCGGTATTGCTTGAAAAGAGAACATAATTAATTATAAACTGCAAAGTAGCTGTATTAATTTACAAAGAATTAGACAAAATCGGTTCTTATAGTACCCTATACTTGTTTCCCAATAGTTTATTTAAAAAAGCTATTCATTCGAATGCGACTTGTTTACACTACCTACAGAATTTAATAATTAAACATTCCGAACGTGTCGTAGCAGACAAAAGTATTTTTCAGTGAAAAATTTATAATTCAAATTCAAATTCTTTATTGCGAACTAAGTGTACAGTATTTTGACAATGGTAACAATAGGTAGGTTCTTAGAACTTAGTTGCCTGTTAAGGCATTGCAATTTAAATCGTTTTAAAAATATACATACTTAATATTACAATTAACATTATATTATATTAACATTATTCCAACATTTTAAATTAATCATACTCTTCTTATTTTAATATTAAACAATTACTTTTCTCCAAGGAATTCTTTTATAGAGTAAAATGCCTTTTTAATCAAGAAGTTTTTTAACTTTCTTTTAAAAATACCAATTAAATGAATGCTCTTAATGTCTATGGGTAACTTGTTATATATTTTTATGCCCATACAAAAAATACTATTGCTATGTCGTGCAGTGTGGGATGTTTTATTAAGTAGTGTATTTCTGAGTCTACTGCTTTTTAATGTGTCATAGCTACTGATATTTGATTTAACTAAAATTGAGGCCTCGTAGATATATAAAGCAGGGAGGGTTAATATCTTGAGGTTTATGAAATGAGGTTTACATGAATCTGTTTGGTGTATCCCACATATTGATCTAATACACCTTTTTTGTGCCTTGAACGCAATTTCTTTATCAGTCGAGTATCCCCAATATAGTATCCCATAAGATAGAGTGGATCCCACATAGGCATAATAAGCACTAAGTAGTGTGGTTTGGTTAGATACTTTTTTGAGCATGTAGAGGGCATAAGAGAACTGATGCAATTTGTTACATACACTATTTACATGTGTTTTCCATGACATATTAGAATCTACATGGATGCCTAGACATTTTGTACTTGTAACTTCAGATACAGTTGCATTATTGTACTCAATAGATAATGGAATTGATTTTGCGTTTTTATTCTTGAAATTCATGTAATGGGTTTTTGTAAGATTGATTTTTAGATTATTTACTGTAAGCCAGTGTATTAATTTCGATAAGGAATCATGTATTTCTAGTTCTAGATTTTTATTTATGTTATTTGTGAAAATCGCCGTACTGTCATCTGCAAATAAAACCATAGGGTGTTGAATAGCGTTAGGTAAATCATTTATATAAATGAGAAATAGTGGTGGGCCTAGTATCGACCCTTGAGGTACACCAAATTTTATACATCTTGGGCTCGATGTAAATTTAATTTCTGTTTTTGTGAGTGGACATAGTTGTGTTATTTCAGTGTACTGTATTCTATTACTGAGATAGGATTCGATTATTTCTAGTGCTTTACCTCGAACTCCATAGATTTCTAGTTTATGTAGTAGTAGGCCATGGTCGACATAATCAAAAGCCTTTGTCACGTCCATGTATAAGGCTGTGACCTGATTTTTGTTATCCAGTTCCGTTATATTTTTTTGTAAAAACTGATGCATTGCTGTATTAACCGATTTTCCTTTTCTGAACCCAACCTGATTATCTTTTATTATTTTATTTTTTCGAAATATTCAATAAGATTATTATATAATACTCTTTCAAATATTTTAGCCATTATTGGAATGAGAGCGATAGGTCTGTAACATCGTACATCTTCCGTACATAATAAAACGTGTAGTATACGAAATTGCTCCAATCATCACCTACATAATAAATCAGTGTCTTGAAGAAGGAATTTTTCCAACATATTCGTTGCTATAGTCTCTTCTAAATTTGTACCAGTGGGATATTGAATACGTTTTCCTAACAGGACATGATAGTATTTGTGCTGTATGATCAGACAAGGCTAGTTCTAAGACACTATGTTTACAGCCTCTCATATTATGAGCAATGTTATCAATGCACGATTTGCTTTGTAAACGAGTTGGTTCATTTAATGCAAGTTTTAAGTTAAAACTCCGTAATAAGTCTTCAAATTCTCTCGAAACAGGAGTATCTTTTAGTCGATTAATATTATAATCACCACAAATAACAAGTTTCTTACATTTAGCACATAATTTTGCAAGCATAGCCGTTAAACGGTCAAAAAATATTTCTATACAACCCCTTTTAGCCTTTGGAGGGCTATATATACATATGATAATTAACTTATGTTCTAAAAATTCAATAGCCGAACATTCTATGAGGTTGGAAACGCTTACAAGCTTTGCTTCGTGTAGAATCTTGAATTTATGATTTTTTCGTACTAGTATACATGGTGGTTACCATTTCTATTTGCTCTTGAGAAATTTGCCGCCACAGTATAATTGGGAATTTCGAGGAATTTAGTATCGTCTGCTATCATATTATGCTCGGTGACACATACCACATCAATTATGTTATTGTCATTGTTAATATTATTTAAATTTACGGTAATTGAAGTATATGTATTCTGGCATATACGAAAAAAAATGTTATCATTACATTTATTGATTCTACTATTGAACATTAAATTTTTATTAACCATATATTTAAAAGTCGGCAGACTTACTATAAAGTCTATAAAGTTTGTGTGGGTTAACGTTTGTAATTTTTCACGAATGAAAGTAACTAACTCTATATAATTACGAGTCCTTCTGAAATCTTCTTCCCATACATAAATCACGCAGTAGTCAAAGCAAGTGAAGTTTTGTATTTTCTTATCAAGATTATCTAATAGCTATAATCTATAACTATGGATAATTAAGGTATTTTTTTATTGTAATGGTTCTTAAATTACTGTCACAGGCATTTTAAGGCCAGGTTAACTAGGCATCGGCGCCGCATATGCGCCCTGCTACGCCATTCTCTAAGTCATCGTCGACGAAACAGTACAGTTAGACTTTAATATATTTTCAACTTTATAATCTAGAGCACCATCATCTGCTTAGCCTTTCCCAAATATGTTGGGATCGTTATCCAGTCTAACCGGATGCAGCTGAATACCCGTATTTTACATGGAGCGACTGCCTTTCTGACCTACCACAAGCCACTGGGTAATACGATACTTCTTGGAAAGACTAGTTGTCAGACTTTCTGGGCCACTGACTACCTGTAACGACTGTCAAAGGTCTACAAATGACAGCCGGGACCAACGGCTTTACGTGCTTTTCGAGGCACGGAGGAAACTCGGTATGTAATGGGTGGTCACCCATTCACAAGACCAACCTAGGCAAGCACGGCTTAACCTAAAGATCGAACCGAGCGGGTGTTATTATTTAGCCACGAGCTCCTATTCTTATACTCTACTGAGCTTTATACTCTAGAGCATAAAGTTGAAAATATTTTAAAGACCTTTATTGCAGTTTCAACGCCGGGGTCACGCTGACATAAGGCTGTATCCTTAGAGAATAGCACACCTACCCGCGCCGCCTCCGCCGCACGGTGGGCTGAAAATCGGTTTTCATAAACTTAGGGATTTCAATTTGCAAGTGCTGGATTTTTTGCCGGATATCGCTTCTATTAGTTTTTTTTTTCAATGTTATAAATTTATTATATTACCCTATTTTATTTTTTCCTTCTGCAGTCACATTTTGCTTATTAATTAAATTTATTTTCAATGTAATTAATTATTCGTTTTTTTGTTTTATTTCTTTGATCACATTTTGCTAATTTAATCTAAGTTATTTTTCTTGCTCTAGCAGAACATTGTAATTTTTTAACTTTGTGTATTGTCTGGGTCACCAAGACACAGGCTATGCCTAGTTTGGGACTCGCTGTTAAACCTGTCAGTATTCTGTTGTGTAAGTTAATAATAAATTAATTTGAATTAACACTGACAACCCTAATGGAGCGTAGGTTAACAACTAGGCCTAGTTTCCATACTGTCCATATTTATACTGTGACTCTCCAAGTCATTCGTTTGTGAACATGTATTTTTCTTGCATACCTATTTGAAGCTATTTCTCGTTTAGTCTTTTCGAGACTACTAGAAAGAAACTAAGGATTTACAATGTCGCAATATTACAATAGCCCGGGGACAAAAAACCCAAGGTAATGTTAATTTGTTAACGGCCGTGTGTTTGTCGTCTTCAAGAGTGCGATCATTCATCTTTGGTACATCCAAGATTTGCTTGGATTTTGCGTGTTAGTATAAGTGCCGGTGTAATTACGTAAGACATTTAGTAGTTTTTAACGGCGCCTCTCAATAACAAGCTTGGCTCTCATTAAGAGAGGAGGCCTGTGACGCAGCAGTGGCAACATTAATGACTGAATATACTAATGCTATGCTAAAAGGCCTGGAAGAAGTGGATATCATAAACATACCTGTTCTCAAGATTGGGATATTTATCGCGCACGACGCTCCTGTGTCGTTTGCAGAAGATGAGGAAGGCATTCATTGGCCGACGCGCATGGTGCGCCGGCTCGCCGTCTTGCTCTTGATCGTGCATTTTAAACTATCTGGAATAAGTAAATAATACAATTAGAGTAATATTAAGTTTTGGCTTTTGCAGAACAAAAAATGGTGCGTAGTAAAATAAAAATTGCACAAATTTTACTTGTCAGTAGAGGGAAGATATGATCTAGTGGTCACTAGTTCACCGGAATATAAATGACTAGGTTTTCAGGCGGACACAATTTTAGCTTCTGACGTCTGTATCGTGACGTCAGAAGCTGAACGCACGGGTTTCAATTTATCGTTTGGGTAGCTTAAAAAAAAAATGGGTTATTTAAGTTGCTACAACAACATAGCAGAGTGTTTCCATAGTGTCACACGTGAGTGACATTTGGGAATTTTAAGACTTATTTCACAGTTTCTGGCGATCCACGAACGATAATCACTAGCAGAGGATGCGAAAGTTCCGTCTGATCTAAAATTCAATGCTGAGGAGGACATGCGTGATCAGGGTGGTCTATGAACGTGGATGCAGTGATGTAAGAATTGAAGCAGGTGGTTTTCTGTGGTTGCAGCTTACGCCCGCGAAAAGGGCAGGACTTTATTCATGTAATGGGTAGTTGTTTTATGCTAAAAGACCAGCAATACACTTACCGGGTAGTGTATTGCTGGTCTTTTAGCATTGTCATGTTACTTTGTGTCATCCCAACATTTTCTTTTGCTGACGCATAAGTTGTAGAGTACGTTGTAATTTTCGTACACTATCTACAAATAGATTTCCGTCACTTTTCGTGGGAGTCGGCAAGACTATATTAAGAAGGTGGGTAATTGATTCGACCTGTAATAGTCATTGTGATAGATCTGCTTGAAAAGTGGTCGCGTTTGCAAATCAATTATTCTTGAGTCTTTGATTGGCATTGAAAAAAACGGTGATGTTTAAACCAGTCAAAACTATCATGATCATTCTTAACTCTTATCTCGACTTAATTGGAGCGACTGCCTATCTGACCTCCACAACCCAGTTAGTCTGGGTAAGAGATACCCCTTAGTAAGACTGATTATCAGACTTTCTCGGCCACTCACTACCTGTAACGACTGTCAAAGATCTACAAATGACAGCCGCGACCAACTGCTTAGTCTAGTCAGTCTAAGACCTGAAGATTGGCCCTACGGTCTACGAAGACCATTTTAGGAGACAAAAAATAAGGTTTTTCTGTCTATGAATGATTCATCTGCTGACTCAAAGTTCAAAGCATTCTTTGTTAATCATTGTACTAATTAACTTTCAATGTTGCATTGCATCACTAAATATATCTATGTTTCTGTGTAATTAACTGTAATTAATTTATCATGCAATATCAAAATGATAATTTGAAATAAATTACCATTATAGGAAAATTTTAAAACCAGTTCAGTATGTCTTGTTTGGGTTTTACACTAGTTGTAAGTTGCTGAGGAAAACCGGTACTTATCGGTAAAAAATAAATAAACAACACAGTATAAAAAGATGTAAAAGATAGAGCAGTTTATGTATAGACAGGTAAATTCAGGATATACTGCATAGAATATTGACTCTTTTTAGACAATAAGTGCAAATTGGGGGAACTTCTTTACACAGGGTGTAAATGGACCCTTCACGAAGCCGTCAACCAAGCATTCTGTACATCAAATAGTAATTACGCAAAAATTATTGCTGTGAAACTTTTTTTTGGGTGATAAATCGTGGTTTACGTTAGGACTCAATGTAACGCACTCAAAACATCGTGCTGGTGGATACATAGTACAGGGAGTCATAGAAGTATTTAAAGTAAAGTTATAACCTTAATAACTTGTTATTTTTTTTAAGTTGTAACTTTGACCACCAATATATCCGTAACGAGAAGGTTCCGGATACGGTCGAGGACAAAAAAAATATCGCAAGAACGAGAAGAACAAGTGCCACGGCATCGTTAAGGTTGTTTTACACCCTATATTTAATTAAGATGATATGGTTAGTAAAACGACGGCACGGTTGGCGCAGTAGCTGAGCGATTGACGCCCGCTCTCCGTGTCGCGGGTTCGATTCCCGCACGGAACAAATATTTGTATGGCCTACAAGTAGTTGTTCCGGGTCTGGCTGTTTGTGTATGTGAGTTTAAATGTTTCTAAACGCACCCACGATACAGGAGAAATTCCTAGTGTGGGGCAACGTTTTAGAAGAAGCTAACCCGCATACATATTTGCGCTACAAGGGCTGCACTTTTTTAGGAAGTATTCATACACGCAAAGTGTGTGTGTCCTGATGAACTTTTAAACTATCTCAGACTGATAAACATGGCCCAGAAGTATTGCAACTCATACTAAATTTCACCACAGTCAGCAGAACAAAGCGACAGATACACCCACTGTGCTGTATCACCTGTTATCAGCGATATCAGGTTTCTTTGCCAAGTGCAGTTTCCTAACGTGATAGCGATAACAGGGGTCGATGATCGCTGGCTGTAGGTTACTTTGCTATTTTATGTTGTCGTGGATTTGTTGTTTTTTTGTGAATTTACGATTTCAAAAATGCTTTTTTTTTAATTCAAGAAGGTAAACGTAGAACTCTCTTAGGCCCGAACTCCACCAAAACGAGAGCGAAGAGGAGATAATGTGTCGTAAACCACCAATAGATTTTCTTTATTTATACCTCTCGTCTCCGCACTCGACGGCCAAGAAGGCAGCAGCGCACATAGGAGCGAGAAGTATGTGCGTGCGGCGGTCTGCCTTGTGCCGTTAGATCGCGCTAAACTGGGCACACATCTCTGCTCCAATCTATCTATCTATCTGTCTGTGTATCGACCGAAGCTATGCATCTCCGCATAGCTTCGGTCGAGGAATCAAGCTAGGGCTCCTAAGCACCTCCTCTCAGCTTCGCATATCTCCGCTTTGCTGGAGTCCGGGCCTAAAACAGGTCTTTAGTTGCTACGACGAAAAATATACAGAAAATCATATAGCCTGAAATTAGAATTTTATTTTATCATTCTATTCATTCTATGTTCCGATATTAGAAGTTGTGTTCTATACGGTCTACCACAAATAAAATGTCTGATAATCTCTAATTTGCCCGTCATACTTTAGATAATACCTTCTATCATTCTTATCTTGACTTCGGGCTGGTCTGATGATATGATAAATGGTCAATGTCTCGGACCAGTCCAATCGTACATTTTTATGTCTTGTATCACACAGGCTGCTAAGAAAATTACCATCACAAGAGCCATCATTAACCATTGTGTAGGTAAAGTCAGTTTGAAAAAAACAACCAAATCACAACTGTCAATTACAATTGACAGTTGTATGAGATGGTTATAACACGGCCAATTGGCGTAGTGTATCAATTTCATAAACAATTAATTTCTCTGCCTGTGTAACAAGCTATACCAAAATCTAAATCCAACAACAGTCTGGGTATTACCAGATGTAAGAACGTGAACTAAGCAAAAGGAGTAAGTAAGGATCGTTGCAGATGGCGTCCTGTAGTTTCTTCATGGGAATAAGGCGTGAGTTTACGTAATTATGTATGTAAATCCAACGGCAAGTCTAGAAGATCTACAAGAAATTTCAACTAGCAATTAGGCGTATTTTTTGCATAGATTTTTATCCGGTTTGAAGGGCAGTCTCTCAAAGCTACAATGGAGCTTGAGAAGACCCCACTCGACGTCGCTAGCCGACACGGTAATAAAGCCGCTAGAGCATTTTTTTGATGTAGTTAGTTTGCTAGGTCCTATCACCCGACTGCGCGAGAGCAAAGTCAGGGTTATGTTTTGTCTTATCTAGTGATATGTCAAGCCATATTTTTGTCATTATTGTCAAAGCTATCGCTGCTAAAGAAAGAAGTCTTGGTGGATCAGAAGCTCGCATTTTGTGCAGATATTGATTTACCCCACATCATAAAATATAAAAGCCTACAACGTTCCTACTGATGGGCTTCCTCTCTATGAAGGAAAGGGTCCTCATCCACCACGTGGATGAGGACCCTTTCCTTCTCATTGTGAGTTGGTAGACGTCACATTGTCTTCGAAGCTTTGGTTCTATCTAAGACATGCTGGCTTCCTCACGTTGTTTTCCTTCACCATTTTGAGAGCAGTACTGATGAAGTGAATGCAGTGATAGCCTAGTGGTTGGACCGTTGGACTGCCAAATCATAGGTCTCAAGTTCGAACCCAAGACACGCACCTCTGATTTTTCTGATTCATGTGCGTATAATAATCATTAGCTTCGGTGAAAGAAATCATCGTGAGGAAACCAGCACGCATGAGAGATATTTCTCGACGGCACTAACCACCACACGATAAAGAAGTCGCATAAAAATCAATTAACTACACTATTCTGCGGTCAAGTCTCAATTAGTTGTAATTGACAAAAATAACAACAACTAATGATTTTAGAACGTTTAAAATCACAAAGATTTGCCAGTCATGGCTTAGTCAAACTCGGGCGCGAAGATAAATAAACAAATAACATTATTTTTATCAAAAATAAGTAAGTATAACATAAACACGTTATCTAGCGAGATAAACAAAGTAGGGGCATCAGCATACATGTGTCTACACAGATTTGTCAGCACATGTATCGGAACGTGATGGTTGAAATGCAGGCTTTTGTCCAGATTAGCATTAGTTCGGGATCGGAGTTGTCTGAACAAGTCCGGCTTTACAGCCATATAATTTTGTTCGACTTATGACGAATTTTTTATTTTTTTTTTAAATACCTACTAAGTTTAATGAAAGTAAAATACCTACTATAAATATACATCTGCCTCACCGTTCGGGGATCACAAGCATGCCAAGTTAAAAAATGTCAGCTTTTTTTTTCAAATATCAGCATTTAGAATACGACTTTTTTTAAATTTCGAAATGATGTCCATAATCGTTTGGCTCACCGAGGAAAATAATAACTATTCGTACTTTGTTATCGGTAGAATTTCTTCGCAAGCAACCTATTGACAGTCGTGTTTGTATGTACAGAAGGTACCAAAATTAGGTTAATACATCAATGATTCAACACGAGCCGTTTGAAAACGATAACGAAGTATTAGGGTTGCCAGAACGAATAAAGATCTGAAGGAAACGCTTTACATAGCTGTTTGGATTTATGGAAGCTAGCAAGGATACATTTTTCCCTCTTGCTTGTGGATTTGTGGCCTTTCTTTGCATAAAAATTAAGGGTCGATTTCTCCTTTGAACGCGATCAGCCAATATCAATATTCCGTAACAATGACTTTACAGTTTCATTTTCATCACTCTAATTTGCCATGAAAAGACTGATGTCTTTTTTGGAGCAAATGAATAGGTGCCGCGGCGTCTCTTGGACCATAAAAGAGTAGGTATGGTACTAAAAAGAAAAAAAAACATGAACAACAACACATCCAGATTATCTTTTTGTATCTGTGTCTGACAAGTGACAGCCCTGTAAACAAGGAATGTGTGTTAATTATGCGTTCACGATATTCTTTTTCCGTGCTGAAGCGAATTAGCCAGGTTATTGTTTAAACTTAACTTTAAAGTATTGTTATTTCACTCTGTTGAAGTAAACTGACGTCACTCAATACAATATGGTTTACAACAATAAGTTGTCAAGAGCATCATTCTTCTGCCCATATTCCAATTTACTCGGTGCAGCATGTCTTCTTATTCCATACTCTTATTCTATTCTCTTCTACATACTATACTGTACACACGGCGGCACATCAAGCTATACAAAACCAGTATAACCTGACTTGCTTTGTATGAGTTTCCCGTACGATGAGAGATCAGGTTAATTTGGTTTTGCATAGTTTGATTGGCAGCCGTGCGTACTAGTGTGTGTTAGGTATTCCATTATTTACAGCCTTACTCTTAAACTTTCCTCACTACATTTTTCTGTCAATGCAAAATATCGAAGATTTTTTACAGACCTAGAAAGAGCTTCAGTTTAACAGTTATAAATCAATTTAACGACGTTTTAACTGTTCCATAAACCCCATCAAAATTGGCAAACTAACTTATCCATAAAACTGCCGATTTATCTTCTAATAAATATTCTCATCTCGTCCCAAATACGAAGGTCATGTCGCCACTCCCCATATCACATAAAAATCCCGTCCGTCTAACCTTGACCCAAAGAGCCGAAGTGTGCCGAGGTTGGCCGAAGGGGCAACGGCCCGTGAAAGTGAAAACTCGTGCGCACCGACCGCAGGTCGCATGCGCACCGCGAAGCTTTCGACTTTTTAAAGTGAGTGGAATCGCAAGAATTTAGGTTACGTCATTTTGTAGTTAGTATTGTGTAGTTGTGTGAAAATAGTCAGCTTAGTGAAGAATTTTGAGTATTTCCATTTAAAAAAACTTTGATTCAGATTTTTTTCACCAGCTTTTAAGTAAACTCTGAAAAATTACAACTACCAAGTTAGTATCTCCAAATGTTCAGTTTTACTATACCGTTTGATTCATAAATGCAAAAGTGATACTTTGTGCTAATTCTAATCAACCAATTTATCACACGAAGAACATTTTACAACAACTGCAAAGTGCCAAAACATAATTTCCTTGCCAGCAAATCTGAAACTGCACAACAAAATGATTGCACTCATTAAGCTACTTAAAATGTACAGGATACATCGCGTTAAACAAAGTAATTAGAAACATCTTACACGCATAGAACAGGTTCGATGTTCTATCAATAATTGTTTCTAAAGACAAGGTTACCTCCCCAAGTCTTGAGACTGCAGTTAGCAGAACACCGTAATAGCGAACGGTTGGTTGGTGTTTGGCTAGGCAGTCAACCAGTTGACTTGGTTTAAGCTAACCGTATCGTGAAGCAATGAGAAGGCATTATACAATATTATTTAACATCTTTAATAGGTACAGGTCAAGGGGGATTGAGGAGGGGGGGAATCCACAACACGATATTCTACATCTACTTACAGTGGAACAATAAATGTGATATTAATCGAGTTAGCAATTAGTATTTTTTAAGTAAAAAAGAGGCCAAACCTGAATTTTCTTAAATGTCAGTTATGAATAAACAAAAATAAAATTAAGTCCGAATCGACATTTAAAAGTTGATTGAGGCAAAAACAGTAACAAGGTAATATTGGTATTAAATGAGAAGTGAGACTATGTTCAATATTATAATATTTAACAAGCGCGACAGTGACAAACTTATTATTGCGTCTGTGTGTTGCTTGCAGTGGCGTTGCTTGCCATGAAAACATGTCAAACATCTGTCAAATCCGCTATATCTCACTTTAGTTCCTGATTTCGCCACTAGCATAGTTAACTTTGTCGGTATTTGTATTCTGTTAGGTTTTTTCACACATGTCATAATCCAAGGTCAGACTTGTCAAAAACGCTAGTCAAGGTCGAGGTTGTCGGCCATTTTGGCAAAGTGTGCATTGAGAAGGTCATTCTGTTGTCAAATGTACTAACGCTAAACGGTCGACAAGTGCGTTAATCGCTGACTTATTGTTACTGTTCTGAAAGACAAATGGAACTTTTATTTTTTTAAATATAATTTATGGAAGTGTTAGTTGAGATGACGCGCCTTATTACGGACTTTGACGTTACATAACATAAGTAAATTATAATACCTTGAATAAGCATATCTGAAATCTGAATTTGAAGCGAATAGAAATAACGAAGCCGATGCTAGACCTAATTACATTAGGCCATAAATGAGGTATTACAGAATGTACCAAAGAGTTCACTGACGGTCGACCACTTTTCACCCTTATGCCCTGAATAATAAGGTTGATAAGTGGTCGACCGTCAGTGAGCGCGGTAGTACGTATCTTTCTACATAATACCTAACTAAAACAATAGACTAAAAAAAAACTGAAAACTACCTAAGTTTCGACGTTTCAACCTGAATCACGAGACTACACAAGTTTTTATCTTGCCGGCAAAGTTATTAGTTTAAATTAAGTTAAGTTAAGTATAATTATCAATTAAACTAATGACCATGGTAATTAGCCAGTCAGCAAAAAGTAAAAGAACGGGAATTATCCAGTAAGGAAAAATAATCCGTACCAAACCAACTAGAATTCACAGAAACAGTTGACACGCGGAAAAGTTGACAAATATGTCGGGTTTGCGCGTGCGATTATCAATCAACAAAATACTAAAACAATAAGCAAGTGAGGGGTCAACAATCAGCAAGCTATGCGGTCCACACTTCCTGTTTGATAACGCTAAACACTACCTAAACTATACGGAAAGAAAGTCCGGTTAGTTTTAAATACACGGTGCAAAACGTTCGTAGAATAAGGCCTGGCCTACCAGCGGAGACAAGACGAGAGAAGAGATCTGTCCACCAATAGAATTTCGTTATTTAAGTCTCGTCTCCGCTTAGCTTTAGTGGAAACGGTTGAGCAGCAGTTGATATCGGACATCTCCTCTTCTCTCCGCTTTGGTGACAACCAGGCCTGTTCCCTTTACAGTCAAGGATTAGAAATATCTGGACAACTCTGGACTCCACGTTACTAAGTTACGTTGTCTCGAGTTCAGATTGAACTCCTACGGCCTATAACGTTACTAATACTAGGGCACAAGTCTTGTCTTCTAAAGGAATGTTATCCACCAGCAGGTCCTGTGTAGATGGGTAAGAGCATATTTGCTTACTACTGTGCATATAACTATGGCTAGTGGTGAAACGGTAGATCGATTGAGCAGTACTTATAATACGTATGGCACACCCTTTATCATTTATTATGTCAAGAGCAGAAGTATTAAATGAATGAATTACCTAAGAAGGTCAAAGGGCGAAATATACATACAAGTGCTATATGCACAGTGTGCCATAGTAAAACCTTCCTCAAGAAGTTCTCTGAAAACTGAATTTTAATTAAAAACCATTGACAAGTTGAGAATCGGCTTAATCCATATAGCCACATTATTCCATGAGTACATCATCATGATATTCAGAGAATAGAATAACCAACTGAAACATTTCCATTCTCCATAACCCTGTGCGACACCCGAGCACGACGCACGTTGTTTGCGGATCATTCCCACAAACAAACAACAATTCTAATAAACCCTATTTGTTCAGAACACGTGTACTTTCGTGTATTGATTTCAATACACGAGCCAATAGCTTAACGATGTTACTATTACTATGAGTGACAGGAACCGCCGCGGCGGTAGCCTAGCTATGAATAATTGAGTTAACTATTTAGTTACAATTTCCCCACCATTGTAATTTCAACTTTATCACCACAGTTTTAAGTGGGATTTGTAATGAAAGTGAAGTTACATTTTGTTGAGTTGCATACTATGATTTATGTCAATCAATTTGGAACTCTATTACTCGATTATTGAGTGAAGATTCGCGTTGTAGTAAGATGCTTTGTTTGATGATACAGGTTACATTAGGTACTCGTAAAGATATAATGTCAGAATGAACCGTTTGGTAGTGGATAATGCCAGGTTCCATAGGAAATTACAGCCTCTAAAAACGTCTAATAACCACCTGAATCCATAACAGTTCCTTCTTAGGGCCCTTCTTTCTTCATTTGCCTTATGAGACAACTAGCGCAAGAAAGTTCATGGGTGATGACTGTTCTACGATGTTCTGGCAAGCTATCAATTTGAAATGTAGCAGCCGCCATGCTGGTTAACTGACCTTAACCCACACCATAACCATATTCCAACCTACAAGGATACAGGATCAACCGAAATTCGGGATCACCATTTTTAACAAATAGTTTTATCTAACTTACAGACATGGTTAAGGGTTTTGAGACAGGACAGGAATACGTCGAAGATTTGATGATAGACAAAAAGGTTGAAACTAATTAACCCCCAACTATCAACCATAATGAAAAGCAAATAAAAGCAGCTGCAAGCATGAAAGCATGGGATGATTATATGGAAAAGCGAGATGTAAATACACGCGTATGTCAATATTATCTATACGGCGCACAACCAGGTAGCCCGGCTAGAATTCTAGGAAAAGGCTGCGCTAAAAACGCTCCTTATAACAAACACCTAGATTTCCACGAACTGAATAATATAGGTCACAAGAGAAATACAGATCCAATCGTGATTGGTGTAATTGAAACTATTGATTTGGTTGCAGTTCAGGTCACGGCGCGGTACCTTGTAATAAATCATTAGCGAGGTAGAATGTAGAACATAAGATTGTTATTACGTAATTACGTGGTATGAGAAAGTCTCATTCTTGAAGACAAATTTCATTTTGCGTGGTGGCCGAAAATTATCCCACGGGAATCTTATCCAAGTCATGATCTATCTGTATGTCAAATTTCATCGAAATGTGCCTAAAACTCACTTTTAAAATCATTCCCTGCCCTTACCCTATTTTATTTGGGGTCGGCGGAGCACGCTTTCTTTCATACGTCTCGTCATCTCAATAGTTGCCCCCTTTCTAGCTATCTCATCCTTCACACAGTCTAGCCATCGTATCTTTGGTGTTCCCCTACACTTATATCCCAAAGTCAGGGTCCGAGAGGACAAAGAAAAAGAGTATTTTTCATTAGGGAACGACTCCTTTATTTCTGCGAACATCGTTTGAATACATTATCGGTAGACTTAATGACGAGTTAATGTATAAGTGATCAAGATAAGGTAACAATTCTTTGTCATTCCACCATATTGTTGTTTCAGCTGCTTTGTAACTAGTTAATTGCAGTTGATCGTTAGCTAATTTTGTATAGCATGTGCTGACTCATCCATTGTAGTGCATCGACTATCCTACTATGGTCAAAGTCAAGGGCGAACCAACTCATCTTGATGATATAGTCTAATGACAGATAGACATAAAACCTAGTGCTGGATTAATATGGCAACCTACAGCACAAATATTCGTTTACAGATTATCATGATAATCAGCCTATAACGTCCCCACTGCTGGGACACACACCTCCCTATGAGAGGGAGTGGGCTGTATCCACCACCGCCCCGTTCATGTTGGTTATGTTCCATGTCTTCAAAAGTTTTGGTTGTGGGACTTGCCGGTTTCCGGACGATGTTTTCCTTCATCGCTTCAAGATCAGAGGTGATGAAATAAATTACACAAAGTAACGGGACTACTGGGTTCAAACCCACCATTTCTAAGTTGGGGTCGTTACCACAAAAATAGATATCAGATTTTATTCAAATAAAAGCGACCCATCACGTATAATACAGATTTTAGCATCGCTGTGCTACCATTTAACTACCTAGAAAGATATGATTTCATAATAATGGTGTGTCATTGTAATTTTAATGTATTACTCAGTAATATCATCATTAGCAAGAATATCGTTAGCTGTGAGCAAAGCATTAATGTCATTATAATGATGCTTAATGGTTATATTCCGATATGGATGTGTGTAGAAAGTTTGGGAGTCAATAGCTTCCTTGGATAACCTGAGAGGTGACTAGCAGCTTACACATAACATTACGCGTACAACTGAAGGGATAAGTTTATATTAAACAAAAATATCAAATGACCCACTGCCTCAAACTAGAAATAGATCGTCACTGCAGCGAATATATAGCAAACGTTAAGGATATTTTTTCAACGTACTGAAAAACTCTTGGGTGAACATCCGACGTGTAAACTATTTTGATGTCGTTTTGTTTCACGTTGAAACCGTTCCATCCATGCTAAATACGGAATATAGGTCATTCAGAGACTGTCCGTTAAGCCGATAACGTGCCTGATGCATTTTTTTTTAAACCACTCACGTACTCGTGTGTAAGACGTGGGCTAAATAAACTCTTGTTACCGTAAACTCATGTTTCTAACAAATAAATGAACTCTGAACTTTGTTCAGGTGTGAGGTGCCACGTTCAGTTCGGTTGTATTTTTTCTACAGCATTGTCAACCCGAAGGAATATGCACTTATTGTGCTTTCATTCGGCCCATGTCATGATGGCTGAATCATGTTTGGATCTGCACAATTGAAGCTAAGCCGAGCGTCTTAGCTTACGTATATCTACAACACGCGTAGCATGACCACCGTAATAACGAGTTTTGTCGACGGAAGAATCGACAAAATGTCAGATTTCTTTTGTTGATCTGTCATTTGATTGATTCTTCCGTCGACAAAACCCGTTTCTACGGTGGTCATGCTACGCGTGTAAGTACATACATAACTATTAATCGCTTCTGTCGCCGAGCTGTGCAAAATCATGCCGACACAAACATGTGACGCCCTAATCGAAAGCCTGATGAATTCTGACAGGGACTTTACCAGTTCCAATTGAATTTTTGTCTGGCAGGCTAATTCTGCGAAATAGTTCATAACGGCCTGGATGGGCGTTGGTTCAGTGTTTATAGGTCGGTTGTATATGCGGGTAGGGTGCAACCTTTAGTGCTGCTAAAAGGTCAAAGGTTCAAGTCTCTGTCGCGATGAACGTTCAGAGCAATATTTATGTAATACAAATATTAATACATATACAGGCCAGCATTGCGGTATGATATAATCAGCCTATAACGTTCCCACTGCTGGGGCACAGGCGACCAATCCGCTTTGAGTCCATTTGTTCGATTTAAGGGCCCATTTCCTCTCAGGAGGAGCTGATGATATTCATACAATGGAGGCCTAAAGACGGGGAGTCCATACCGTGGCAGCCCCAAGAAATGATAGGCGTGACAATTTAGACAAAACGCAAAGAAATTTGGAAAGGTATCGGATAGGCCTTTGGATAAAAAACAGGTATATACTTAGCCCCAAACGAAGGTAGGTCAACACATCTGTTTTCACGTACACAACATACTTGCAAAAGAATCTTATCATGCGCGTGCGTCTTCGAGTCTTGTTTACAAACACACGCTTGGCACAATTGCCATCTTATTTTAGTGCCGGTAAAACGAAGGGACGGCCATTACTCAGATAATTACAGTCAATTAGCTAATTAATTAGTGTTATATTTAGAAATTCTGACTTTAAGTTAATTGATGTACATTTGTTGATGGGTAAGCATAATTGGTAATCGCATTAACTTTGGTTGGAGGTGGCATAACACAAAAACATATAACATCACGCGTAATCCCTGAAGGGTTTGGCAGAGGTATACCTAATTGTACACCCACATTCCGCCAGTTATGTTTAAGTCCCATGTTAAAGGGGGGCGAGCCTATTGCCATCAACCTTGCAAATTTAGACTCCGGGGCTGCTACTGAGAAATTCCTGATAGAAAAACCGAATAACAATTTGCACGACCCGGGAATCGAACTTAGGACCTCATGCTGATCAGTCGCGATTGCGACTATTAGACCAACACAACACTAGGACGCATAACTGTCGTGGTGTTAATCCCTGAGGTGTATGGTAGAAGCCTTCGTCGCATACAGTGCGCATACGCATCTAAATTAGGCTGATATTGCAGCATTATATGTAGAGATAAAACCTCTTCTCATAGACATAAAGCATTCTGTTTGAGATGAAATCTTATTATACGCTTGTTAGCATGATAAATAACTTATTGCCTTCTGGCTGCGTGTTGGAGATTTCGGACTAAGTCATTACTGTCATAGGTCTACTCAGGAAGTCGTGGCAGACTAGTTAGCATTGGTATCGAAATATGTAATAAGTAATACTATCGCATTAAACAGTGTGTGGCTTATTTAAACACACATTCACGGTTGAAATGGTTTGATAAAAAAGAAACTAAAATGTAAAACAGGCTATTTACGGACCTAGTATTCAGTGTTAACGGTTGTTGCCCGGCTATCTTATGTCATTGAACCCCGCTAATTAATTTGGTCTGTAATTAATTAATGAAAGAATTTATAAACAACATTTTTTTTACTACGATTCCTTTTGTAAATCATTCCAATGTTGAAAATGTAAACTATTTTGTAATACACTTAAGGAAACACTCAAATAATTCGTATAATACTAACCCCGTGGCCACAAGCTACCCACTCAAGCAACATGCGTCTTGCGATAGTGAGAGAAAACAAATGAAAAAAGCTGTTTAAAGCATGCAACGTGACTACGTGTCACCAAGACGCGAATTTCGGAGAGACGGACAGGAATAGCGCGCGCGGGTCGCTGGAAGCTAGTCTCATCGCCCGAGACCGTGAACGGGGCCTTAGTTGGGCCGTTATCACACACTGACCGTCCGGCCGAGCGGCGCTCACGCGTCTCCACGCGGCGTACCACCATATAAATCTTTACCACCTTCGGCCGAACGCGAGGACGCGCAGTGTCGCGTGAGAATCGCCTAAGGCTGCACTTACGGTTTATCCGATAATTATAATCATCGCGTTAATTTAAAAGCTGTAGAACGGATGACCTTATTCAACAATGACCAGCCATCTTTACTCAGTATCTATATAATTTAGAAAACAGTTATTTGTAATAGTGTCTTTCCACTTTTCATTATGACTATAAACACGCATTGGGCCCGCGTGGATTATGGCCTGCTAACACTCACAGAGACGAGGCCTGCGTCACAGTCACAGTGGTAACATTATAGGCTGATTATACTAAATGTAAAGAAAATATAAACTTGCTAACGGTTGAACCTCATCTAGCCGCACGGCGATTTTAATTCATCCTCCTTTTCTGTCGCTCAAAATCGTCATTTGCTAGAGCGGGAATGCGCGAGTACGCGGCAGCATCGACGATGCGGTCAGAAGCACGCTCTGTTTCTCTGGTGCAACCCTAAGACACATAGTTATTTATTACTTATTTGTCCATATTAGCCCATGATCGAAGAAACTAGAATTCATGGAGTGGCCTTTGTCCAGCGTACAGAAACAGTAAGTTTAATTTATTAAAAATGTAGTCATGAAAGTCCAGTTTCAACTATAAGTGAAAAGAAGTAACAAATTATTTTTTCCGCAATCAAATACATCAAAATACACTCTGTATTATTAATTACTTCCTAGTTTATTCTTAAAATTCCTAGTCACCACACCACTGTTTTTTTGCTGACCGTACCAAGATTAATTTAATCGCGGCCGGCACGTGCCATGCATGCGACATCCATACCTAAGTGTAGGCGACTTGCGTAGTGGGAGCGTGCCTTTATAATAAGAGTTTAGTTATGCATTTATTTCACTAATTGGTGTGTTAGGGTGATAATACAAAGTCACGGTTTAAAAGGAGATGCAACATAAGTACATAAACCCACGCTTTTTCCCTAAAAAGGGTAGGCAGAAACTACAGTATCTAGCCCACCTGGTTCGACCCTTACTAGAAGAAAATCTAGTGATAAACATTGAAAAGAGTATGCTTAAATGATTTGGTCATGTTGAGAGCGTTACAGTAACAAAAGGTACGGTAATAATTAGGCAAACAAATATGAGTAAAAACGCTGAGAGAGGACGTCTTAGAAGGACTTACGTTGACCTTTTGTGGTAAAGCTCAAGAGCGTAGTACTTGCAACCGGCGTGAGTGTATGACCTGATGTATGAACGTGGAAGAAACAAAAGGAGTAAAGCGCAGGCCACACCGCCAGCTAGCGAGGTGAACGAGATGCCTCGTTTCACCTCTTTTTATACATGGTTCACACCGCGAACGACGAAAGAGCCGACACGTAGTATGAAAAAAGCCTCGCCAGCCTCACTCGCTAGCTGGAGGTGCACGGTGTGGCCTGCGCTTAAGGTTGCGTTTCCACCAGAGATGAGCGAGGATGTGTAGCGTGAGATGTGTGTGGAACTAACCAATCACACAGCTAGCTCAAGCTGTGTAAAGTTGGCGTTGTGTAGTTTCACCCACCCCTATTACGTAGGACATAAGGATGAAGAGTAGCAGACCGTCTGTGAACTGGTATTTAAGTCATTAGTACTGATATAAAGAGATTTTTTTACAAGACTGTTGTCTAAAATGTTGATTGTTGATAGATGAAAATGTATGATCAATTGCCAAGTTACCTATGTCAGTGTACCGTCGCAGTTTCGGAGAAATTAGCGCCATCTCTAATAATTTTAAAATACACACTTGATTTCAATCAATTTAGATAATAATACTCACACACTAAACAAGGTACTATACACACACAAGAACTAACTGTGAGTTATCTTGACATAGTATAAAACAAAGTCGCTCCCGCTGTCTGTACGCTTAGATCTTTTAACCTACGCAACGGATTTTAATGCAGTTTTTAACAAAAGTTGAGTGATTCAAGAGGAAGGTTTATATGTACATATAATGTGTAGCTACATTGCACCCACTCGAAGCCTGGGCGGGTCGCTAGTTGTTTGTAAATAGCACTTAATTACAAAGCAAGTTAATTAAATTGTCTAGATAACGATTTTAATTTAAGATTGTAACAAACTACACAAACAGACATAGTTAAACTCTGCTAATGGATTTTATCACACTGAACTACAATTTATTGATTGATAATTAATTATTTTACTGATAATGATGCAATCACCTGTTCCAAAACTGTCCCGCAATACACGAACACACGAGTTCAAAAACCGGCCAAGTGCGACTCGTACTCACACGCGCAGGGCTCCGTAGCACCAAGCAATATAAAAATATTTTAAAGGCTCATTCATATGTTGTATTGTATTACATTCAACAGTAAAACTAAATTTATTTTTCATAGTATGTTAATAAAAAACAAAGTTACTGCCGCAGTTACATGAAAAAGTCCCATATCTCAAAGAGTAAACAACAAATCTTATTCAATCCAATTTTCATTGGAAGTTTTTTTTACGTTCTACAATCCTACATTTTTTCAGAATTTTCCTCTTATTTAGAAATTAGAGGACACACACACACATTTTACCATTGAGTCTGAGAAAAAAATATTTAGAAACCTCAATGTCATGTTTAAAGACCTATCTATAGATACTCCGCACGTATAGTAATGATGTTTTTTTTTTTTAGTTTCTGTTCCATGTATGGGGAGTAAGATTTTTTTATTATTTTTGTGTAAAAATCGTAAAGCGGTTCAAAGAATACACCTACCTACCAAGTTTCAATTGTTTAGTCCTAATAGTTTCGGAATAAAGTGGCTGTGAGATACAAACGGACAGGACGAATCTATAAGGGTTCCGTTTTTTTCCATTCGGCTACGGAACTCTAAAAATTACTACTTAATTTTTACCATTTAATTACACTAGGAAAGTTAATCAATGATATTGTCTCGATATCACCCACACTACACTAATACACATACAGATAAACACAACAGCTACTAAGCGAGAGATCAAGAATATTCTATGTCTATGATCCTGGAGGCGTCCCGCAGCGCAACTGATAACACGACCGAGTCGCACAGAGTGGCGCAGTAAACTGATGTATTTCGATACAGCCTTTGTTATAACAGGAGAGTAAATTCCCAACTACCCTCTATCTAGAACTAGGTCACTCTTCATTTAAAAGGGTATCATCGATCGAAATTCCACGAATGAAGCTTGGATTATTTCCTGGAAAATGTAGGGAGAGAGCTTTTGTATGAATAAACATCTAGCTGCTGCATTGTGTTGCGGTAGCCTATCAGGGACCTGGTAGGAAGCTGAAGGTATTAACTGATGTCAATATCTGTAGGTTTCTGTTCCTGTTTAATTGAATTTCCATGCTGTTAGCTTCGAAATGTCATCGATGGATATTCAGTAATAGTATTGCAACGTTTGAAATGGAATTGAAATATCTGAGAACGGACGGAACAATGAGAAGACTGGTGGAAGATACAAGTAGAAAAATTGAGAACTTAGATCTAGACAAATAAATAAAATTGAAGTGTCCGTTTGTTACTTCAAAATGACAGCTTTTTACTGAATCCACATGCATTGCAATTATAACAAAAAAAGTGTTTAAAATTTTTGTCTGTCTTTTGTTCCAGCTAATCTCTGGAACAGCTGGACCGATTTTGACGGGAGACTTTTACTGTCAGATAGCTGATGTTATAAAGCGCAACTTAAGTTACTTTATTTTAGAAAAAGGATTAGGGTTACGTGTAAAAAAAAACCGATTAAAATAGGGAGTTTTATAAATAATCACGCGGACGAAGGTCGGGCACAGCTAGTTTACAATAATTTGCCAAGTGAAACTATTGTCGACAACCCATAAACTGATTTAAGAAGAAACCTTAAAAGGGATGAAACAGTAAAAAATCCCGACCATAGATAATATTCTAGAACTTTCCTGCCTTGGCGTGTAAGAGCGGAACGCATTTTATTAACAATTTCCTTTGCCGGGAAACTGCTAAAGGCGAGTTTTGCTCTCGCTACAATTCTATGGCATGCCACAAGATGAAGAAAATTCCTGTTGTTGTAAAATTTTAAAAGTAACTAGAATACTAGTAACCTATCTGCAGTTTCTTATCTTTGCTAGTTTTTGCATCCGGTATTACGAAACCAAAATTAGCATAACGTTGTTAATGTATTAAAGAGCCAATGCCTAACATCGAATGTTATTATTATTTCATGAATCAGCTTATAACGCTCCCACTGCTGGGACATAGGCCTTCTGTCCATGAGAGGGAGTGGACCGTAATCCCACACGCGGGCCCAGGTTGGTGGAAAACGATGATATAGTGAAATAAGATTCCAACAAGCCATTTTGGCAGTGTTTCAAGAAACATCATCTTCCTAGCCTTTCCCCAACCATGTTCGGGTCTGCTTCCAGTCTAACCGAATGCAGCTGAATACCAGTGTTTTACATGGAGCGACTGCCTGCCTATCTGACCTCCACAACCCAGTAACTACTGGGTAATACGATACCCCTTGGTAAGACTGGTTGACAGACTTTCGCACCACTGACTACATGTAACGCCTGTCAAAGATCTACAATTGACAGCTGGGACCAACCGTTTAACGTGCTTTCCGAGGCACAGAAGAACTCTGTATGTCAACCTATGCAAGCACGGCTTAACCTAAAGATCGAGCCGAGCGGCTGTTATTATTTAGCCTCGAGTTCCTCCTCGGTGTTTTAATAGATACAGCAAAGAATAATGGCCAGTGTTTCTCAAGGAACTATTTTAGGACCAAGTCGAATTGAACTACCTCCGTGATTTTTCAATGAGCTAAGACTACTACAAAGCTAAGAAAGCGTACAAAATAACACTTATTGTAATGTAGCTAATTACATAAGCTTCCGCCCATTGAGTTTTACGAGCGACCGTTTAGAACGGTTACCTCCTAACAAGGAGAATTATTTGAAAACAGTCCATGGATAATTTTCTTATTGTTTGAGAGTTAAATAAAAGAAAGTGTATGATGTGTTTTGGTTTAAGATTATAATCTGTTTAAAAGAAACAGTGTTTATAGAAAACGTAGGTCAGTTCAGTGATGCTTGTGCTATTGTTAATAAGCTTTTATTTTGACTACATCTGAATGACTATAAAATGCATTCCTTCACTCATTGACAGATAGTACATGCATGTGTGTGTGCATGGTAAATATCCCGTTTCTAGTGTTAACGATAATGTTAGTGACCATGACAGTTTAAAAACTTAGATAATGCACACTCTATCCAAACCATACTAGAGACATATTTTTATTTTGCGTAAGAGCATTTGGCCTTTATACGAAAGTGAACTCTAAGGATTAAAAAAAATACAAATGACAGCCGGGACCTACGCTTTAACGTGCTTTCCGAGGCACGGTTGCGATATGTAATGAGTGGTCACCCACCCACGGACCGACCTTGAAGATCGACCCATGCGGCTGTTATTATTTAGCCACGAACCCCTCCTTTTGTACTACATACTATCTTCCTTTATTAAATTAACGTTGAACAGGAAACATGTAGTATGTAGTTCCTCAAGATGGAGTTCAATCCATGTCAAGTGCTCACAAGTAAACAAAGATGACTGTGACTACCAGACGATGTAATGGAAATGAATTTTATTGCAATAAATAAATATGTAGTATTTATAAGAAGAAAAGTTTCAGAACACAGCTTTTCAGTGGCATGCCTAGGGTCCAACAATACGGTAAGCCCATAATTCAAGTACTGTTCAGAAACCATCATGAAGACTTGAAGAGTTGTAGGTTATAAAGGTAAGCCAAGCTTTTGGCTTCCATGAAAGTACCGCCACAATTACGCATACAGTTATGCAAAAGATGTAGTGAAGACCAGTCCAACTGGTACAGACATGTCACACCCTACAAAATCAAGATCTATTGTTATTTTACGGTGATGGATATACTATCTAAGTTATCAAACAAAATGTATAATGATTCACCTAATTTCATAACGACGAGTTGCTCTTTAGATAAGATACGCCTTATTTCAGCTTGAACAGTAGTAGTAGTAGCAGCTTTTAGCAAATTCCTTACATCATTGCACAATGTCTCGCAAATTCATCATAGTCTTCAACCAGTCTTACCGGTAGCTGATTACCAGTATTTTACACGGAGAAGCTGCCTATCTGACCTCCACAAGCCAATTAGTACTGGGTAATACCTCTTGGTAAGAGTAGTTGTCAGAGGTCTCACAAATTATATTCCTTATTAAGTAATTGAATTTGTAGATGTTCAGTACGGGAACTCCCAATACCGTCATCGGTAGAATTGCCAATTACATTACAAAGATCTAATACTTCGACTTTATTGTGAGCGACTTCCTCAGATTGAGTCATCGTGTGCGTTGCTACGATATTATACTTTGCATTACTGATATATTTCGTTAAGAAGAATATTTTAGTTTTAAGAGTTTCTTAATATTCATCATCACCTTAATAAAGTCACCATTTTAGATCTGCACGCTATTTGTTTCTGGCACTGTTACTAGCATATTGTTATATTGCCGGAAGACTGAATTTATGGCTTTTGCTTCAGAATGTCTTTTTATAGTCATAATTTTATGGTTATTTCGGTGATGTTATTTGTCCGGCAGTTTTTTATGATGCAGCCAGCAATTAGGTCAGATATCCATGTATGAAGATAAGCCGTCTAATACCAAGAAATTATGTTGCAATTTGCGGAAACCTTGTGGTTAGAGATTGGGACAACTGTGGCAATGCCTGTCCTGCCTAGAGAACAGATTGAGAGACAAGTTGCATTTAAAACTCGACTTTAAGTCTTTAAGTTTCCTGTGGTATATAAGGAAATTGTTATTCATTTCTTTACGTCAATGCCACAATTTCCTCCTCATGTGTCATAATTTCCATTGTATTACTCAACATTACTCCAGCATTTTCTGAATGGAATAGCAATTCATCTGCCGTGCCAAATTATGCTTAGAGCAGTGAAAGCGGACTGATTAATTTGAATATATTTAATAGCACATGTAGCCATGTCAATGTGATATCATAAGCAGTTATTATCTTCAATGCAAATATGTATCAGATATATCTATTTTCCTCGACTTATTATAGTTAGTACAATATTGTGCAATAACCGCACACTTTTGTCCTTCATTTATTTTGTGATCTTTTGTTATAAAAATATTGTGAGGAAAAGAGATAGATGATGATGGATGATATGGCTAGAAAGGAGGTCACTACTGAGATGACGAATAATGGAAGAAGAAGACATGCTGCGCCAACCCCAAAACAATTGGGATAAGGGCAGAAGAATGATGATGATGATGACGGTTCGATTCGCAGATGTAGTCTGCATACTGGTTTTGCTGGGGAGTTTGTTTCGCAACATCTTCTCCCCGGCCAGATCACGGGCGGTCGTTTTGGGGGTCTACCTTGTGAATTTTTTTAAATTCAGTAAGTTTTCATTTTCTATCCAATTGAAATAAAAGACTTGATTCTGACAAAGCCTCCTTCTTCTGAAGATTATGTGTGTACTAGTAAGTTATGTTACTAGCTAATGTCGTTATGATTGTCATAATAATATACCAACTTGTATCGGGATGGTAAACCCACGCTGTGATTTCATTTCCGCGCGCACTCAGCTAAGAATAGAACAGCCTGTCAATTTCCGTTGGAGCCATAACTCATTTTATGATGCGATTGCAGGTAGCAGGGCAGTGATGGGTGTTCTATCTAAGGAGATTGGTAGCCATTTTTAAGTCCCAGAGTTTAGAAAGAAACGAAGAAACATCCTTCTATTGGTGTTTAACTTTAAGAACTTAGGAAGCTCTGTCGGGTTCGGGGATGTTTAATTTTGGGCTCATTTCATTATCATCATAATCTGCCTGTGTTTTCCCAACTAACTTGGTTTCGGTTACCAGTTTAACTGGATGCAGCTGAGTACCAGTACTTTATAAGGAGCGTCTACCTATCTGACCATTACAGTCCAGCAACTAAGTAATTCGATACTTTTTGGTAAGACTAGTTGTCAGATCTTCAAGCTTTTGACTACCCGTAACAAGGTAAATTTTATTCGTAGCTCATTCAAAGAGGTACCTACTGTACACTATATGAAATTAATTTTTGCACTAAGCCGCGTAAAATTTATAATCCACTGATTTCGCACTGTGAAATTAATGATGTTTCTTTAATGTGGCCCAGATGGCAATGGCTTCGTTAATTTCCCATACGAGTTGTTTATTATAGAAGTTCACACTTCCCGTTTTAAAATGAGCGAGCGAATTTGATGACGATGATGATAGATGGCGATTAGATAATGCGCTTGTTTTGGTACGGAAGACAATTCGAAGGTCATACATAATTATATCGAACAATGAAGTGGTACTAAGTCGTGAGAAGTGAAAACGTGTTCTAAAGCCAGCCTGTTCACCAGTTATTTTAAAATATATAGATATTTTAAGGATGAAGGGTATTTTGCATAATAAATGTATATTGTGTGTACATAATTTTAATTAAGTAAACATTTTTGATGGAAATAGCTTTTAACTTTACAAAGGTCGAAGATCGAAGAATGGACGAAATACGACTTGTTCTTGTTATTTTTAAGTTTTGTTTAAAATATTTTTTAACATTCCTTAATGTATATATGTTTCTTTTAACTGTGCAATAGCTTGGATTTACGTCTGTTATGTTGTACATGTTTTCTCATATAAATAAAAAAAATAAAAAAATGAAAAAAATCTTTATGCGAGACTATACTATTTGTTTATGAACGTCTTCCTGCCCTTGTGCCTTGTCACTTGAGCAGCAACACGTTTTCTTTTGTTGACTTTCGCGCTATCATTCACTCCCTTGGCTTTCATATTACTCCGCATAAAATCCAAGATTTTCCGGTAATGCCGACCAATACAGTCCGGAAAATCTCAAGATTATTACTTGTGTGATTTACGCTTGATACGAAATTAATTACAAATTCTCTGAGAAATGGGGCATCAAGACAAACAGGCGAAGTTGTAGCGGCCGCTAACTAAAGTAACTGGCTACCGGCTAGGCGGGCAACTGAATAATTAATCAATCGTTTGATGTCTCTCCTAATTGTTTATTTATCTTGTGACAATACACCTTCGTTCTGCAGTATGCAGGCCCCTGTGTAAATTATTTCATCAACACTGCTCTCAAAATGGTGAAGGGAAATTTTTGTGAGGAAACCGGTATGGTAGAATACCAAAAATTAGAATACATATGACATCCAATAACCTCCTGGAATTTTGTGGATTATGGATAACTCGCTTTCATAAACGAAGGTTTTAGTCCCAGCAGTGGGAACAATATAGGCTGATTATGTTGCAGTTTCCAGAACCTACTGAGTTTCAGAATTTATTAGGTACAAACACGGAGGTAAGTCTCTGTCTGTATGGAACATTTCCCTTGCTAAACCATCTAATCGATTTTGGCACTGAGTAGCTTGGCACCTGGAGAAGGACATGTGAGTACTTAGAAGATTAAAAACTTTATGTTATTGGATAGGAAAGGTGAAGGCCCCGATTATGGTAAGAGGCTTCCGTCGACTGTGTACATCTGCTGTCTAAAAGCTTCGCTTTTGATGAGTATTATTTACTAATAATCATAAGTAAACGCCTAAATTACCCGAATAGTTAGACAGAGGTGTAACTATAGTAAACAAACTACATTTCGCCAGTTATGTTTAAATCCCATGTAATATGGGCTAGGCTATTTATTACACTCAACCGGGCACAAATCTAAGATACCTACTGAGAATTTAAAGATGGAAAAACTATACTTAATACAAACATTTATTTGCAAAAAAATGTTCATAATGACTATAGCGTTTATTTAAGACGACTCGCAGTTTAGATCCATTCCAACAAAAAGTAAAAGTTGTAATAAAAAGTAAAAACTGCAGTGAGACAGGTTGCCAAAGGTCAGCGATCAGCCATATTATCGCCGGTTCGGACTTCGGATCGATCACAAACCTATTTAAATGAAGCAGGTGACTGGGTAGGTATAATTAAGTAAATTATTTCCATTAATACAAGCCATGTGCATTATTACTTATTGTATAAAATTACGAACTTCCATACAAACTTACGTTCTCCTAATACATCTTTCAAAGGAGTCTGCACACTTCACCGTACTATACCATGGCCGTGCTATGAACGTATCAGGCACGGAAAGAAACATGACACGGACTAATATGCTCACTAGAACGTTTCAACAGTGTATCATACCCGTGTACGGTCTAATAGGCATAGTCTCATAATTTTCAATACAAAGACTATAGGGTTTAACCGCGTATGATGACCGTTCTAAACCCGTTATAAACGAGGAAGGAAGCACCTCCCTGATTGGCTAATTACGATCCTAGTCAACCGTCAAATGAATAAACTAGGCGACAGTTTCCTTATTTTTTGTTGCTTATTTTCGTTTTCCTGGACATATTTGGGGGAGGCCTTTGTCCAGCCGTGTGAGATTCCAAGCTAGTAGTAAAACAAAAATCGTTCAGATACATCTATCGGAGATCATCATCATCATTCTCTTGCCCTTATCCCAATTCATTAGGGGTCGGCGCAGCGTGTTCTTCCATACTTCTCTATTACTCGTCATCTCATCAGACACCTCCTTTCTTTCCATAACATCCTTTACCTTACTCTTATACCCATCCACATTCATACTCAAAACTTTCCTCACGACATTTTCCTCATTCCTCCGCATCACATGCCCATACCACGACAACCGATTACCACACAACATACCAAATATCTATCGGACTTGTAAGATTAAAAATAAGACTGTATTAGAGTTTCATACGGATTAGCTCTGAAAATAAACGCCGAAACAAATTCAGAGGTCACGGTCGACGGTCTTTTCAAGTCCAGACATAGTGCTACAGAATTATGTAAGTGTCACAATGTTGTGCACTGTCTGGAATGACCTTTAGAGGAAAAACTAGTGGCGGCCAATTTTTTATGTTACCGGGTGCCAAACAAGCAGACCTGGTGAAGGTCATGGGAATCCGCAAGATGCGAGAAGTACAGGATCGGTTGACGTAGCGTCACTTGGGGAAGGCCTACGTCAAGCAGGCGGCCTATTTGATGGTAAGAGGTCACTGACGAGCTCCTTCAAAAATACCTTCTTTTTTAATCAAAATCAAGGTGATTCTGTAAATTAGGCTGAAAATCAGCACTTTACAACCTCAATATAACATAAGACGGACAATCAATACGCCCACCCTTCGCCACTTCCTTATATTATGGTTGGGAAGAAGAAGTGGCCCACTCCCCAGCTAAGGTTACAATACTTGGCAAGCACTTTGCTCAATGTCTTACTAGTCCTATAATA
Organism: Noctua fimbriata; assembly: GCA_905163415.1. Taxonomy (NCBI): domain Eukaryota; kingdom Metazoa; phylum Arthropoda; class Insecta; order Lepidoptera; family Noctuidae; genus Noctua; species Noctua fimbriata. The sequence goes on along the minus strand of LR990933.1, from coordinate 1,884,911 downwards.
ATAAAAACTAGCTGTTGTCCGCGACCCTCGTCCGCTTGAAATTATTATAAAAATATTACTTCCCTATTTGTATCGAATTTTGTTAACAATTTCAGGGATTTTTTTTGCATGGTAACCCTAATCTTTTTTCTAAAATAAAAGTAACCTAAGTTACTCCTTATAACATCGGCTATATGCCTTTTATTCATTTAATTGTATAGATATTCTGTCCCTTTCCAAACTTGACGTATAAATAGTGCCAACGTAAGGTCGGAAGAACTGACATCGTGAGAACTAATGCACCTGACGTCACAGCGTGAAGGTCATTAATTTACTCTCGAAGGTCATCATCGGACGCCATCTTTAATAAATTTGTCGTCACGTCTTATGGCATAATTTTGTATGAAATATGCAGCAATACAAAATAATTTTATAATGAAGGCAGGTTGGTGTTCTTTTGTTCAGATTTTTCTTTACGGGTTGGTTCAATGTGGAATGTGAATAAATAGATAGAATGTTTTTCTTTCTGTATGTTACTTGTTATACCATGGGTGAATAAATTATTTAAAAAACGCTCACTATCCCGTTAACTATTTAATATTCTTGATTGACGTTACTTCATTAAGGAAAGTAGCAAACAGTGACTGAATAGTACCCACAAAAGTACCCACCTACTCTAACACATACCTACTTGTTGTCGAGTGACAATTATGTCTATTTATCAGAGAGTTTCATCATGTAGTGAAATATTTACGTAATAATGTACTCGCCTACCTGCCTATTATGTTATGTTATAAAATGCTAAGAAAACTTGTATTTACACAGTTTTTAACGACCTGCAACGCCAAGTTCTGGGTGAAATGTTTTATATTCATAAATTCACAGCACTTTTATAGGAGAAACATGCACTTAAAGCCAATTCGTACGCTTGAATAACATTTCGGGAACAATTAAAAACTTACAAAATTCACTTCGGAAGCAATTTGTAAGTTCCTCTATCATAAAATTATCATTAGGCGCTCAGTGTGACACAACAACAAAAATCATGTCCGTCTGTGTTCAAGAAACCTAAGATTCTGAACAAAATAGACACAAATTAGGTCGTGTGTACAACGACCGCGGTTACTTGGCGGCACGTGATCACAAACTACAAAAAAAAAGTACTTTTACGTCGATGGAATTAAAAATGATGAAGCCGATCGGATACTCCGTCTAATAATAGCTGTACCTAATTCATTTATGTATGTTTATTATGTGTGTACATAACCACACATAACACCGATTGTACAGATACCTACACGCAACTAAAAACAAACTCGTGTTATTGAATAATGCTAGTTGTATGGGGAAGTACCCATACATGTATGGATGTTTGTATGAGTGACGCCCACCTCTAATAAGCGAGCTATATTAGCAAGTATTACACGTAAACACAGCTAATGTAAAAATAGAGAGTAGGGATGGTAAATATTTCCGATTGCGATGCAGATGTAAAATATCCGAACCGAATACAGGCATTACATCAATGTTCGCATTCTACCTACATAGCATACATAAATGAAAAGGAAAGTGAGAGAAAAATATGTTATTCGTGTTATAAAGGGTTATCGTGCCGATAAACAGATATAAAACACACACTTTCGATGTTGAAGAACAATACTTTCTAGGAGTCTCGAGCGTTCCATTTTTAGTCCGTGGACGTTCGTTGCTATGCGAAATGTGAAGGCAATCTTCTCGACAACGAAATACACGACATCATGAATGGAACTGTGTACTGCTTGCTATTAAACACATAAACCATCGGCCCAGCAACGACGCGATTTTTGCTGCATAATTTTCAAGGGCATCTGTACCCAACACAGTCCGACGCGTATGGACATCCAAAGGGGCCCCTCGGATTCCTATCGATTCATGAATGAAACAAACAACATGCACTTATGGAAAACTACGCATCATCAACTATAAATTAATGAAATTAACACAGAAATAAAAGAAAATACTTACAAACTCGTCAGCCGCGATACGTGTATAATCACATACATGACGTCATTTGACGCAACACAAACCCGAAAAATCGAGTAAAATATATAGTAACTGTTTCGAAAACAACACCAACATGAAATATGCACGATACTTTATTAAATACAATAAGATAGTTATGTCATTTAGAGCGATTTAGGACATTTTACAATATTTATTTGTTGTCACCGACTCAGAGTTTTGACAAGATGGTCGCGCACCGACTGTTTTGCTTTGGTTGTCAGCTGATACGAAAGACTGTTCAACTTGGAACGAAATCGCGATATACATGCTCTCGCTCTTTCGCATGCTATCCGCGCTGAAGTGCGAATGAGACAAGCAACATGACTCTCTTATTTGAACGGGACTTCAAATACAACAAACGTCATTTTCTTGTTGCATTTATTATTGCAAAGGAAAAGTCGCAATTAAAACTATTTCTTCCATGTGATGAATTGAAAAGCGGTACGATATCGGTAAAAAGATGTTTCTATTTCACAAGAACACGTAATCATGTATCATTTAGTTATATTTGGGCGTGACATATTTTGTTGTTTTTCATGTCAGTAGCGCCATCTAGTTACGAATAATGGAATAATTTTCCATTGAGAGCGGGCAAGGTCATGGTTGCAATTTGTGTTCAAGCCTTTAATTTCGTAAATAAACTATAACTATGTGTGAATTATTTAGTAATTAACATTTTGAATGTCGCTGTATTGTTTGATGCAGTGATTTAACAACGCAATCCAATAGAAAATGTAAAACACGGAGACTACGTGGTAACTTTTAAATTCCTTTGCGGTGCAAAGGTTACTGTATAGATGGCGGCACTGACGCGTATGAAATAAAACTTTTTTGTTGTCGATGGATAGGAGTAATTTTCTGTTGTTTTGTTTATGTTATTTTATCCGAATTAATGTATGAGTTGACCGCATTATTTATCAAATTGGTATGGTGTTTCGTCTTTTGTTCATCAAGCTGTTCACGTTCAATGTCCCATCCTGTAGGGGGCTCTGCCTACGCCATCAGAAGTTTTAAGGATGATGTTCTACCTATTCACGAAGGGATCCAAAACGTTACGGAAAACTCATCAAGACAATTGATTGCGTTAGTCCCAAAACTCGACAAGTTTCTGAATGATTCATAGCAGATTCACAGCACCGTAATCTAAAGAGACGTTTGGAGATGAATATTGTAGTTTCAAGCTGAAAGATTACTTTGCCCGTCCGTACCCGTGGGTGTCGTCAAAGATCGAGGGATAAGTACCCACCTAATGTTAAGGTGATGGGACTAACACTGGGTATCTGAATTGAGAATTTGAAGTTGAGACCTTCAAAATACAAAAAAGAATCGGACGATATCCCTGTTATGCCTTTATTCGTAAAACATGCAAAGAAGAATAGTGTAGACGCTAAATGCTGATGACGATGATGAGAAGAGCTAGAATATCAGAAAATTATAATAAATTCTCTTGTTTCGTCTCCGTGAGGCGGACTGTCGGCAGGCCACGAAGAAGATGGCGGGACGAAATGGACAGGTTCCGTCAGAACTGGAACGAGGACGTGCGGGTTCGTGAGAAATGGAAGCAATGGAGGGAGGCTTTTGCCCAGGACTGGAAAGAGCTGGCTAGCAAAAAAGAAAAATACTCTGGCCGAACAATCAGAGTTTCATCAACTTGAAAATTAACAGACTTCATCACATCCTATCAAAGTATGGTTGTGACCACGACCAGTCATTTCTCGAACATGTTTCAACACTAAGCGACTTTTTTTTAAACTAGATCGGCTAGCGTTTGGCCACTCGCCTGATATGAAGCGATGACGCGGTCTAGGTTGGAGCACGCTTGCCTAGAAGAAACCGATCCACTCGAACTTTGAAGAGATCCAGATTAGAATGAACGGGAAACAGAGAAGCAGTGAATTCCACAGACTGGCGGTTCGCACAATGAATGTGGAAACAATGCGCTTTCAGTGACATCTTCATTCTGCACTGTTAGAATTTGAAGTCTCAGTGCTGAGTCGAGCGTTGAAATTCCAACACAGCAGTATGTGACCTGCAGTACTACTTGATCATTCATTTAGGTGACTTGTAATGTTAGTGAAAATGGCCATAAGCCTCCAAGTAGTTGACTTATGTAACATAACATAACATCACGCCTTGTAATCCCCGAAGCGTTAGGCAGAGGTGTACCTAACAATACACCCATAGTTCGCCAGTTATGTTTAAGTCCCATGTAATAGGGGGCCAGCCTGCTGCCATCAACCGGGCACAAATCCAGACTCCGTGGCTAAGAAGTTCCTGATGGAAAAACGCAATAATACCTGACCCGGGAATGGAACCCAGGACCTCATGCTCAACAGTCGTGATTTTGACCACTAGACCAACGAGACGGTCTCAATATGTCTCTCACGTCAACTTAGTCCTAAGTCTAGACTCAAGTTTTCATTCAAGCCAGTTAATCACTTGAATTTGTCACTACTATGCTCTCCGAGATTAATACATGGGACCGCCATTATTGTTGTGGTCCGGTACAATCGTAACTTAGGAGTTATGAAGGTGGGAAACAATGCTGTGTGGTTTTGTTTTGTTGAATTATGGCGCTGGGGTATTAGAGCATGATTCAATTTTGCGTGAGTAATTTGTTTTGAGCATTTCTGGCGGCGTGAATGGGCCCCGCCTACCTTCCAACTTTTGTTTAACTTAAAATATGCTTGTTTTATGATCTTCAGTTTATTCAGGCGGGTTTTTTAGTTTTTTGGACTACTTTTTATTTAACTAAGTGCTCTTATTGGGTAGCACAACCATTTGGCGAATGTAGGCGCCATGTTATGTTATAGCTAGCTTTTGCCCACCTCGCCTTAATTTAGAACTACAGTTTCTATAATAATTTAATTCAATCAGGATTCGAAAGACATGTGGCGCCATCTATTATCATATGAACGTTATTGTTGTTTTCCTCGGGACCAGTACTTATTTTCGGGATGAAAGGTACCCTATGTCCGTTTCTGTACACCTGACAACGTACTTATATGCAAAATTTCAGGATGAAGGGTTCAGTGGGTTAGGTGTGAAAAATTAATAAACAAAGAAACCTAGTTTCGCATTTATAATATTAGTTAGGATGTTGAGGGCGGACTGCTTGAGCTTTCAGGACTCTGCTTGTCATCCTAGGTCTTCTCAGGTAACCCATCTGGCTGTGGGACTGCCTACGCATCTTCGACATATCGATCACAAATCCTCCATTCACATAAACCAAGTCAATTTGATCTACGACAATCAGTAACCTCTACAAATTGGTCCAATCAATAGCATGAAGGCGAACAATAAAAATTACGCGTCGACCAATTACGTCTGACCTGGCTTTCTGTTTGATTGAAAGCGATTGGGTAATGAAATGTATGGATCGTTATGCTGCACAGCTCAGCAATTACTGGTTGAAATATGTTTCGAGTAATTGGTACGGTCTCTGATGAAAGATGTAACGGATTTTGGAAGGCAGCCGATATATTATGTGAGGAATGTTTAATGTTTTTTGGCTTAATTCAGGGCATTACATGGCTCAAATCCCAAAAACAGCGTATGTTCAAAGAAATTTGTTGATGAATCCCTTCATGCGTTTTCCGTGTAAAAAAAGTATGTTATAGTTAAGTTCATCACAAATAAATTGTATTGTTTATAATTTTAATAAACCTTCTCAATTTTTTTTGGTTAATCGTAGAAAATAGGTCCTTTTTCAACCTTAATTGTAAATTATCTCTGTAACGGCTGAATAGATCGGCATGAATTTTGTAACAACAAATACGTAATAATATACTTAACAATCTGTATTGTTTTTTTTCTGTTATTTCTTTTAATATTTTAAAATAATAAATAAAAACCGAAATTTTGCGAAATGTGCGGGGCAAGTCAACGAAAACCAGTACAGGGATCAAATCATCAAGGTCATCGAGCAATGTAATGCCCTTAAGATGATAGAGCAACGGTAGCCCGCGAAATTCAAATTTTGTTAGGTTTTTTTGCAATTGACAGGTCAGTGTCAGGCTGTATGTCTAACAATATATGATTCACGGTCGCAACAAATACTATGTTACGGAATTATAATCATTAAAATCATCAATAACAACCCTCTAAGTTCATAAATTAATCCCATTGAATGACTATTTACAATACGTATTACGGTCGATGGACAGCGCCGCCGAGGCCGGCCCAGAAAGAGGTGGCGAGACGATCTGGATGCGTATCGCGAGGGCTGGTTCAGGCACGGAAAAAGAGCACATGGAAGGAATTGGGGGAGGCCTTTGCCCAGCAGTGGGACATTACAGGCTACAAAAAAAAAATACGGTCGCGATCGAGACCGTATATTTTTATTTTTATTTTTTTTTTTTTTGTCGCGTCGCCTATCATTTTTTGTTCAACATACAACCTGACACTGACTTGTAAATTGCAAAAAGCGTAAGAAAATTTGAATTTCGAAGGCTACATTGGCGCTTCCACCTTAACAAGAAAATGTGTGGTGGAGGTCTACCTACAAATTTATTGTTAATGATGCAATTTGCAAGAGGTCTTTAAAGAAGAAAGGCACATGAAAGACAGAGTAGTGTCAACTTGCTTGCTTGGCCATCAATCTTCTTTATTTGAATTATTTACCCTCTTGGATCTCTAACTCAAGTTTCTGCCGCTAAAAAACAGTCAGTTGTAGAAATATTTTGTAAGCTTACAGTGTAATAGGAACCTTAGTTCTCCATTTGTTATAAGGCTAATAAATGTCTAAATATTACGCATTGCGTGGTGTTAGTGAAATCTGACGCTTCCGCCTTGAGCTACAAAGAGAACCAATCATAAACTACACTAAGACAGATCAATTTCATTTCATATAGGTAAACACGGTTCAAGAGCTCTTATTTTCTTAATACATAACATCATGCCTGTAATCCCCGAAGGGTTAGGCAGAGGTGGACCTAATAGGAATAGGACACCCACATTGCGCCAATTATGTTTAAGTGTTATAGGTGGCGAGCCTATTGCCATCAACTGGGCACAAATCCAGACTCCGTGGCTGCTACTGAGAAGTTCCTGATGGAAAATCCCAATAACAATTTGGCCGACCCAGGAATCGAACCCAGGACCTCAGGGCTCAGCAGTCGCGATTGCTGACAGATCTTGAACGGCCATTAGATGACCTGATCGCGTTTACAATGGTGAAATCCGCTCGTAGAAATTTCTGAAGGGTAGATCTTTTTTAATAAAACACACAAACACATAATGCACCATTTATTTCAACATCAATAAATACAACTTTATTTTATGTTTTACCAACATTTATACAGATTATATTTACAAGTTCATACATAGTTTATTATGTACATCTTTGGCAATATACTTCTGACTAGAATATGAAACACTGGTCTTTCTATAAGGATATTAAAAATTAAATAATTTAGAGCTGAAATCTTACATAATTAGTTAATTTTTAGGGTTCTGTATGTGGATAAGAATTAAAAAACAGAATGTCCCATACGCAATGTATGAGCGAACGTCTTTTTCAACAGCAAAAGTAAGAGTTATTCTTGGGATACAATATTTAATTATTCATCCCAACTACGGAACCTTTCACTGTGCTTATCCCGACACGCACTTGACCGGTTTTTAAAACGACTATGACAATCAAAAACTCAATCATGTTTGCTTTTGAAACGGTCTGTAACTTTGGAGACACGCTTGGCAAGTCATATTGTAAGAATAATCTCACATGTTTGAATTTTTGTAAATTGCAAGTTTTAAAAGTTTGCGGTAAGTAACCTGACTGGATGTTTCAAAGTCCTGGAAAGATCTTTATTAAAACTGGTAGCTCCAGTAGTCTTATGAAAAATATCCAGATCATTACTTAGTTTTATTCTGATCTGGGAATGATAATTTCTTGGTATATTTCCATCGCGCAGTTGCGATTTTAAATCTGGGTTTTGAAATGAGTTTCGCCTAACGCCTCTTATCAGAATATTGAAGTGATATCAGTTCCAAAGTATGAATTCACACCAGGTTAAGGGATATTACTCTTTAAAATTAAAACACAGATCACACAGTTTTTTTTTCGTTCTAGGACATGCCCAAAATCATCGTGAGGAAATTCACGATGACTTTGGTTTTGAGAGCAGTGTGGTAATAAAATAAATTTATTTCCACAAAGTAAAGTTCTTGCCCGAGTTCAAACCCTGGACGTACGAGACGTACATCGGGGAAATTACCACTGAGTCATCACTGCTTTCTGACAAAAAAACGATATTTCTTTGGAACTTTGAAAAATAGCTGTTTTGTGTGTAGGTATAGTAGAGTATCTAAAAACGTAGAATACAAGAAGCCTAAATAAAAAAATCCGATATTTTTTCATTCAACCTTATTAAAACACTTTCTACAATGCTGAGCATACATAATTATTTATTTTCTTATATTACCTACAATATATGCCGAGATCTATACAAGTTACTTAGTGCTTACTTTAGCATAGCGTTATTCCTGTCACTGTCGCACAACTGTCAAACTTCAAGTGTAAGGCAGAGACAGAAACATATCTAAGGCAAATAAAGCGTTAAGTAGCGTTTATAGATCTCGACCCAAGATACAGTCGAACATACGTAGCTAGTTCATTTATTACATATATATATATACAGAAACATATTTATTGCTTCACCTTGCTAAAGGAACATCACAACCACAGGGATAAAATTAGGCGAAGTTAGAAAATCTAGACGTGTTTACATAGGATTCTAACACTTATCTCGGTACAATAACCTTCAAAGTTCAGTGTAGGAATGCAACAGGTAACGGGTTATAGGAACAGTGTTAAAAGTCAGAGAGTTTTGTTAGCTTTGCCCGGGTTATGTCAACAATTACTACGGTTTTGGTAATGTTGATACATGAAAAGTTTTTAGGGAATGTGTACCGGCTCTTATTTTACTGAAAGGTCCAGTAATAAATGATTAACGGTGTATTTCACCTTGTGAAACTGTTAAACTGACTGCCTCGTTTATCTAGTGGTCGCAAGCACGGCTGCTGAGCATGAGGTCCTGGGTTCGATTCCCGGGTCGGGCAAAGTGTCATTGGGTTTTTACATCAGGAATTTCTCAGTAGCAGCCACGGAGTCTGGATTTGCGCCCGGTTGATTGCAATAGGCTCGCCCCCTATTACATGAGACTTAAACATAACTGCCGAAATGTGGGTGTCCTACTTACTATTAGGTACATATCTGCCTAACCCTTGCGGAATTACAGGTGTGATGTTATGTTACGTTATGAAACTGTAACACTGAACATGATCAGCATATTTAAACCGCGTTTAACAGCTATCACTGTCGTTATCCTATGGAATATTGAAACATAACTTTGTTTTTTTAAGGGTAAGGTTCTGGAGTTTGTATTTGACATGTAAAGCAGGCTCTATGAGGGTAGTTATTTACAAGTGCGTATAATGGTTACATGCTCTTCCTATTGATTATATTTATCCAAATTGACCTTTACATTAATATTATTAAGGTACCTATATTTTTGTACAGGGATCTCTTGACGGTGGAAAGGCATTGATAGAGAACTAAGTGTTGGTGAACATTTGTGAAATTAATTGATAAAACAAGATGGCGTCGTTCGTTCCAATTTTTGCCACGCGCCATAAGATCCATGTACAGACACAGCACAGCAAAGCTACTCGATACTGTCAAATTTTCCCAATTAACCTTGAACCTAATGCTTTAGTGATAAAGTTGAAAATCTATTAAAGAAATTTGACCGATTGTAGTAGCTTGATTTGCTGGCGTCTGTACAGTTATACTTATAAACGCTCGATATTTAGTCCAGTGAGAACTGATATTAACGAGCGTTTATAGAGAATCCTTCAATTTTAATAAAAGGGTATCTTTTAGACACAGCTCTATTATCTACTCAGACGGATACGTACAATAAGGAATACATACCAAAGCTTTACTTCATAAAAAGTACCATTATTTCACTAAAAGTACCTTTAATCTTATAAAGTACTACGTAGTTATACCAACTTGAGCTCAGACGATAATTTACAAATAAACTATGTACAAATAATCACCACTTTGCACTGGTGATTAATGAATCACCATTTTGCACAGATGATTAATGAATCACCAGTTTAACGTGGTGATAAAGTTGACGAAACCTGCGATTAAAACTATTAGCAATGAGGAGTCAAGTGTTACACTTGATTGGGTTCAGGACATAAGCTTTGATGAAAGTTTTTAAATGATTGAAATCCTAATTGAGAACACAGAGTTTTTTTAAAGATGTGTTGCAAATGGCTCCTCGTGATTTGACTGTAATAATCAACTTTCACATTGGTTTCGCAATTTTCAGGTGTCGTGTGACGCACTATCGGTCAATCACTGCTGATATAGAGGGTCAATTATGTAATTTACACCGTGGATAAGTTTCATTGGTCGGTACAGACCATTGTTTTTGTCCTGACCTACGAGGTCAAGAAAGCCTTATTTATGGAGACTCTTCCGGAGCGGTTACTAAATGGCTTGCCAAACAATATCTCCCTGTAGGATCCTTCCTTTTTCACCGGAGGAACATCAGAACGCCCTTGTTTCCCTCTCCAAACTGGTGAATCCAAGAAGACGAACTCTGATTAGCCACATAATTATTGCGAACAAGGACCTCACTTGTATCGTAAGCATATGAAAAACTGGAGATCTTGGGCATTTCACTACTCCCTTAAAAAAAACATATCACTAAAACCTTGAGCGAGTTCATTCACAAGTTCAATCATAAACTACGTAGTAATCTCCTAGTTAGGTGCCACAGTGGAGTATCTTCCTGAACGCCTTCCTGAACTCAGGGTTGAAGATAGTGTAGATGACGGGGTTCAGGAACGAGTTGATGTAGCCCAGCCACGTGGTCAGTATGAACACGGTCACGCCGGGCGAGTATGGGAGGCCGAACTTGGAGCACATTGCGTCGAGGACTGAGCATGTGAAGAATGGAGCCCAGCAGAAGAGGAAGACACCTGGAAGAGAAGACGAACCTCGTGTTAGATTACACTACTCAACACTTAAAAATATCTGACCCAATTCATATTATTTCATAATAAGCTTGACCAATATAAAAATACTGTATGCATTTTATTTCGATATCACATCTGGTTATAGGGATAAATATTTTTTTATTTTTTTACCTACCTACAAAAGTTAAAATGCGGGTAGTCCGGAAACTTATTACTTTTGCAAATGGAACATAGTGCATTTGTTAGTATATTAACTGACTTCTAAAATGTCGCGAGTGTGTGTTAACAGTCCTGATTTATTTTGCTATATTTGTGGCGAGTTTACGCCGAAATCGAAAAAAAAACCACTTTCTGACTTAATTAAACAGTGCTATCAAGCTTATTTTAACCGTGTCGTAAGGAATCAAGACAAGTCATGGGTTCCTAAAGTGTGCTGCTTAAGATGTTATACATATCTCAATGGTTGGTGTAAGGGAACAACTAAAAAAATGCCATTTAGTACGCCAATGGTGTGGATGGAGCCAACGAATCATGCCGTCGATTGTTATTTTTGTTTAACGCAATTAAAGGGGTTTTCTGAAAAATCAAAACGAAGTATTAAGTATGCCAACGTGCCATCGGTAATAAAACCTCAGCCACATTCTGACGAGTTACCTGTTCCTGAGTGCCCAGTGAATTTAATTCAGACAGTTGAAGTCGACTCGAGTTCGACGGATAGTGAAAATAGCGAGGACCCCCAATATGTCCCAAAATGTGCATCTGAGCCACTTTTATTGAATCAAAGTAGGCTTAATGACTTAATAAGAGAATTAAATTTACCCATTGATAAGGCAGAATTATTGACATCCAGATTACAGCAATGGAATCTATGTGAATCAGATGTGAAGGTATCTTTTTATCGTAAACGACATAGCTCACTGGTTCCGTACTATTCTAAAGAAGATGGCTTAGTTTTTTGCAATGATGTAAATGGATTAATGGCACAGCTTGGGCAAAATCATGTAACTGCTGAATGGCGTTTATTTATTGATTCCTCAAAAAGTAGCTTGAAAGCAGTATTGTTGCATAATGGAAATGAGTTACCGTCCTTGCCCCTCGCTTATAGTGCTAATTTGAAAGAAACTTATGACGTTATGAAACTTTTATTAGAAAAAATTAAATACAGAGATCATAAATGGCCAGTTTGTGCAGATCTTAAAGTGGTTGCTTTGTTAACAGGCTTGCAGTCAGGCTATACAAAATATTGTTGTTTTCTTTGCGAGTGGGATAGCCGAGCTCGAGCTCAACATTTTATTAAAAAAGATTGGCCATTACGTCACTCTCTAGTAGTGGGCCAGAAAAACGTAAAATTTGAACCATTGGTTGAGCAAGATAAAATTATTTTGCCGGCATTGCACATCAAACTGGGGCTCATAAAACATTTTGTGAAAAAAATAAGCAAAGAAGGTGCGGCTTTCCAGTTTCTCAAGCAAAAGTTTCCCAAGCTTAGTGACGCGAAAATTAAAGAGGGTGTTTTCGTAGGTCCAGACATAAAAAAGCTGATTCAAGATCCATCTTTTATATCTGCTCTCAATAATATTGAAAAACAAGCATGGAACGCTTTTGTCGATGACACTAACAATTTCCTTGGTAACAAGAAATCTGAAGATTTTCGCGAAAAAATAAAAGTTTTATTGGACTGCTACTATAAAATGGGATGCAATATGTCACTTAAGTTGCATTTTCTTCACTCGCATTTGGACTTTTTCCCTGAAAATATGGGATCAGTCAGTGACGAACATGGCGAACGCTTTCACCAAGATGTTGTTGCATTTGAAAAGCGATTTCAAGGCAGATGGGAGCCTGCTATGCTCGCGGATTACTGTTGGAGCCTTATTAGAGAGACCCCTGCTACTGAGTACAAGAGAAAAGCCAGCCACTCCAAAAAAACTACGCCATTTCAATTAAAATTAGAATAAAATTATGGAAAATTCGTGATTTCGGACATGGATGTTTATCTGGACATTGAGATGTGATGGTGTGTGTATATTTGCATATTTTTATTACTTTAGTGGCAAGAAATAGTAATCACATAATGCGACCTCAGATAAAATCAAAAGTTGAAAATTTGTTGAGTAGTGTTATTTATTTGAAAGTTGGTATATGTCTATGGCTGATGATGAGTAAAAATAACAACGTAGAGTGTAGACACATTTAGAAAAACAGAAAGCCGTCTCAACAAAATTGGGGAAAGGCCGTGTAGTTTGTATTTAGATAATTACTTGCATCCACCAGCACCCTGAATGCTTTCCGGCCGTTTAATGATGCATTGTTTTGACAATTAAATCCATTGCTTCACAATTATTATGAAAAATTGGACTGACTGGGAGATTGGTCGACAAATTCACTGTTTTTTCCCAAAATCTTATTCTTCTTTTTTTGGAGTCGATGGTCTTTTTTAGATTTGTCGGTCCGAGTTAGTTTTTAAATGTTTAATGTCTTCAACATTAGAGATTTTAGCTAGCTCAGGAAAAATCTAATTTTATGTTACCAAACTCACCTAACACAATAGCAAGTGTCTGCGTCGCCTTCTTCTCCTTCTTGGCGAAAGACTTGGCCCTCAGCTTGCCAGCCCGGTTGGCTCTGAAGATGGTGAACCTGGCTGCTGATGCTGCACTCCTGAACCTCCTCCGAGGAGTCGAGATGAGGGAGCTGGTGCTTATCCTGCTTAGCTTCTTTCTGGAGAAGAAGTGGAGAATTTTAATGGGTGTTCTTTTTCAAGTTAGTGACCATGGTCAGTTTCAATTTTGATTCTGATCTCTTGTTGTCTATAGGAAGTAAAAGGTATTTTTTTTTTAAATTAAATTTGATGCGACTGTTCATATAAACCATTGCCAGTGTGTGTAAACACGAGTTTTTTTTTCATAAACAACAAAGGCAGACGTAGGAATGACGTATGCCTATGCTGTTATCGTTCCAGCCAAATTGATGTATGTGAAATATATTCAAAATGGACAGAGCATAAAACATAGTTTCAATTAAAAAATGTGAATTATACGGATTGTACAAAAAATACTATTTTGTTTTGTTGTCTCTCCATTGCGATTCCCGGAGAATGTTTTTAAATGAATGATTTTTTTCTCAGAGTAGGTGTATCCGTGACGTGTGACAGGGGAGAATGGAAGAAAATAATGTGTGGCGCCAACCACAAGTAACATGGGACAAGGGCAGGAAGATGATGATGAGTAGCTTTATCATGAAAATTTAATAGCCACTAAAAAAAAGTTAAATAAATAAATAAATAAAATACTGCAAAATTGACCTACATATTATTTAAATCTTTGAATTTCCGGACACCATTCGCAAGTGAAGACCACCATAAGATAAAATAACCTTACAGAGCCTCGATTGAAATATGGCCGACAGTTAAAATAGATCTGGTTGAATTACTCAAAAGACCCTTTAAAGGAAATGGGTCACTTCGATACTTATGGTCGATGGGTTCGACTCATCTCTGGGACATCCTGCGACCTCACGGAAATTGGGTCCAAAGATGGCTGCAGTGCAAACTGAATGGGTCCATAATGACCTCCGTTAAGATAGCCATTTACTGCAGCTTTTGGGAAGATAAGGATCAGATCACGCGGTTTATTAACTTAACATCACGCCTGTAATCCCCGAAGTGTTAGGCAGAGGTGTACTGTTTTAAGTCCCATGTAATAGGGGGCGAGCGGTTTATTAGTATGTATTAATATTGAGAAACATTGGTACAGTAGTAATAGAGTCTACTTTCGATACGATCTCTTCTTTACGTGTCAATTTGACCCAAAATCACCTAATCAGCATATCATTGCTTTGAAACAATTTCTATTGGTGTCCCATCATAACCCACAATGCGGGCGCAGTGCGTGTAGATGTCACATGTCTTAGATTTTTTTTTCGGGCATGCCGGTTTCTTCATAATATTTTCCTTTATCGTTTAGGGAGCAGTGGTGATGAAGATGTATTAAAATTTTCTCTTACTTACAATATTTCAAATGTAAATAATTTTTACTATGAAAGTAAAGAGTAAACAACTCTAGCGCTAGTAATAAACTATTTGTAAAACACAATTTGTGCTGTAACTACATGTAACTTTAAGCTCCTATTTGCACCTCCACCTGCACTCGTAAGTAACCGGGATGTAGTACTGAGTTATTGTTTACTTTTGCGTGTTTACTTTTGTGTTGCCTTTCGCTTCCTGCACGTGAAGCAGCAAATTAGTCATGGCATTAGTTTCAGATTCATATTTCAACGTATTTGTTCGTATTAGCAACCTTTGAGTAGTGAGTCAACATTTTTAGCAGTATTTGATTAGGATGGAAAATATTATTTTGTCACAAGTTTGCTACCATAAGTATAATCACAGAGAACGAGGAAAACTGTTTCACCGTAATACAGTATATACTAGTACGGGGAACAGAGCGAATCAGTTCTGTGTTTACAACCATAATAAGTAGGTACTGACATATAACAAACAAAAATTGCTTATTTGTAACTTACTGAACAAAAGGTTGTTATTTTAGGTTGGCAAATAAAAAAGTGTTTTTTTTTTTCATGGAAATAATTCTTTTCTAGTCAGATGTGTTGCTGGGGAATTTGTTGCGCACTCCTTCTTCGCAACTAAAAGAGAAGAAGTATTAAAGGGAGGGATTTTTTTGCGATTTTTTTATGTAATTCTACAGGGAGAAGCGCTAGGGTAAACGCGAAATTCAAAAAACGTAAGTGTTTTGCAATTTGCAGATCAGATTTAGGCTGTGTGGTGAACAAAATAAAGGGTGTAAATAGACCCTTAACGAAGCCGAAAGGCACTTGTTCTCCTCGTCTTTACGATCATTTTTTTGTTCTAGACCATACCTTCCCCGGTACCTTCTATTTACGGAGATATTGGGGTCAAAGATCCAATTTTTTCACAAGTTTTTTTTTTAAACATGGGTTTAATGTAAGATTTTTACTTTAAATACCTCCACGACCCCGTACTATTCAATCCATCCATCAACACAATGCTTTGAGTGCGTTCCATCGAGTCCTACCGTAAATCGTGATTTTTCACATAAAAAAAAAGTCGTTTCCCAGCAATAATTTTTGCGTAAAGTACAGAATGCTTGGTTGACGGCTTCGTGAAGGGTCCGTTTACACCTAGTATGATTCGCGACTCCCCATCACAGAGAGGGGAGGAAGCCTGTCTGAACAGTGAGAACGGTATTGGCTAATAATGCTATTTTTAGCAGAAAGGTGCTAGAAAAAACAAAGCTGCCTGTTTTCCATAATCTCCTCCTCGCCATTAAAGACACGAAAGTGACCTATTCTTTACCGAGAATTACCAAAACGGGCGTATCTAAGCCTATTTTAGTACACAATTCGACGAAAATCGGATCAAAAGGTGTCAACAAGTCTGGTAAAGCCGTGAAGCCAATTTCACGAAGTTTTTGACTTAATGACTTAAACGTGACCTTTACCATCGGAAGTTTAACTTTACCTTGAACTTAAAACTTGAAATTTTGACGGAAATTAGACTTTAACTCGATCCATCAAAGTGAGCATTTGGCAATCCACCTTGTTTTGTAGTTTTAATTCATCTTCCGACGAATTCGTGGAAGCGGCAAAGTTTTGAGCCAACTGAAGTTGTGCCGTGCCAGCAAAACGTAGCAGAATAACAAGAATTAGTATTGTTTTTGTACTTGATGTTGCAAAGCTTCGATAACAATCAAATCTCTGGAAAATAATTAGAGTAACCAACACAGTTTTTACAGAATTTGGGGAGAGTGGGATAATCCCGAACGCCCCCGCGTTCGCGATTATCCACCCTTATTAACCCCGAACGAAGTCGTTACAGCATGTTAGACAAGGATAGACGATAATTTATTTCTAGAAGGAGCAAGTGGGGCTCGCGCTCAGTGCCAAACACACAGTTGTGTAGTGAGGCCGCGCTCCTTGATAACGGTAAGTCAATCGTAAGTTTTTGTTATAATTTTATGTAATTTTTTGCTTAAAAAACTTTATTGTAGAAGTTATTACGTTTATAATACAATTCCATTGTATTTTATATTAAAATACATCATAATGAAAGAGTATTTTACAAACAATTATTTTGCGTTGTGCTATTAATAGGTACCTCAGAATTTTGTTTCTTAAATTTGAGCCCACGGGGCAATCGCAAACAAATCGAGGCAGAATCTCAAATGTTTGCCATCACCCCGAAACGTCATTTTACTATGATCATTATAGGTGCGAAAATGTCTTTGTTGGTGTTTTTAATTGTAATATTACTTATCGTATGTATTTACTAAATGTATACACATAATTAACATTTATTTTTCTTTTCCTTGATTACCCCATGATGCGTTCGAAATTACCCCACGCACTTCGGGTAATTCCAAACACCAAGGGTTTTGTTTTGGTCCTAAATATTCATTTTATTATTTTAATTTATTAAAATTATTAATGAGATTTTGTGACTGATTTGTTAAACTAAATGGTAAGCATTAAATATGATTCGTATCTTATACTGGTTTTGTTTAATTCACATTCCCGCTTAGGTGTTCGTAGTTACCCCACTCTCCCCTAATAAGCTGAGGTAGTGGTGACTTGGACATTGCAAAAGAGCATTTTTCATTGTTACTTAAAGTTATTAGCACATCATCCACATAGACATTGAAGAAAAAATATGTATAATATTAAAGAAGACTAGCACTTTGCTTGCGACTTCGTCTGCAAAACTTGTCTCGGCTTATATGCATGATATAAATATAATTTATAGCTTATAGCACCGTACTGCTAGACCATTTCTTACAACTGAATACACAAAAGGATGTTTATCTCCAATATCGATATACCGTCTCGTAATATAATGACCCTACCACATCCAGGTTATAAAGGACTTACAGATAAGATCGAATAATATTCGAAATAACTACACGGTATCCTGTTCAGAGGGGTTGTTAAACCTTTATTACTGAACTCGATAGTATTCGATAACCACATTATGTTATTGTTATTGGTTTCCTATTCATTTGGGGATGAAAGTGGGTCTTTCATTCGGTTATCCTATACGTTTAAGGACTTTGGTTTCAGTTGTTTATATTTAGACATACAGGGTGGTAGGGAAACAGCGCACAAACGGTTACCACGTATGCAGTGCATCATTCTGAACCCCGCCACATGGGAATGCCAAATTTCGATGTGGGGGGGGGGGGTCAGAATGATTCTTTTAAAGACGCTGGTCACTACCCAATGATTAAAAGGCCTAGTTGCACTGACCTATTGAACAGAAAACCTATAACTAATTTAAAATCAAGACAGGAAAGCTACCTATAATCCGACTTTGAACCTAATTTAAATCTGTACCAACTGCTAGAGCAGTTTGTACTACCTGCTTATAGGGAATAAGCAGGTAGTGGGTACAAGGAGCTCTAAGTAAATCTACGTAATCTTCATGTATATTCACAGCCGATTCAATATGGCTGTATCGGATTGGCTGTTAAGCCTAACCTGACCCTTCGATAGATATTACATAATAAAGATAGGTCTTAAGATCCTGTAGGAGGGTTTATTAAATGTGGAGTTATAATATGTAATGCGTATAAGGAACTAGAAACATGAAAATGGTTATCTTTAGGCTATCCTTAAGGCCTATCGTCTACGCCAAAGTTAATGTGTACAAACTGGCTAAATCTTAACAGCCGCTCGGATCGATCTTTAGGTTAAGCCGAGCTTGCCTAGGTTGTTCTGTGGATGGGTGACCACCCATTACATACCTAGTTCCCTCTGTGCTTCGGAAAGCACGTTAAGCCATCGGTCCCGGCTGTCGTTTGTAGATCTTTGACAGTCGTAACAGGTAGTCAGTGGCTAAAAAAGTCTGACAATCAGTCTTACCAAGGGGTATCGTATTACTTAGTACTAACTGGGTTGTGGAGGTCAGATAGGCAGTTGCTCCATGTAAAATACTGGTATTCAGCGGCATCCGGTGAGACTAGACCCTAACATAGTAGGAAAAAGGCTAGGCAGATGATGAAACACTGAGTTTGTAACTTTTTTGCCTAACCATTAGTGCCTAACCTGGTGTCAGAGTTTTTATGCCACCAATGGGCCTCTGACTAGACTTTACATGCCGTCAAAAAATATCTCCCAGGCACGCTGGTGTCCTCACGACCTGACGGCGACGGTTTGTAAGTTTATTTATTTATTCTGAAAAACACTTTGCATCACACTAAGAATTTCTCCTGTATCGTGGGTGCGTTTACAAACATTTAAACTCTTATACTTACAAACAGCCAAACACGAAACATCTACCTGCAGACCATACAAATATTTGTTTTGTGCGGAAATCGAACCCAAGACACGCAGCGCAGCAACCAATCGCTCAGCCACTGTGCCACATGTGCCGCCAACTTCTTTCCCTTCATTCGTTAGACTTTTGAGTAGACGGCATACGATAGAACTAAGTGTTCGAAATAGTTACTAAGAGAGAGGCACTTAATTTTTAAACAGCGACCTGATTTACAGCTTGTTCAAAGAATGTCGATAATTCCGGCCTTTGCTAAATAATTGGTGATTAAAGACCGTGATCCAAAAAACTACAACTTACAATTATCAATTTGACATAAATTGTTGAATATTATAAGCGTATTAAAAGCTAGTCATCTTCAAAGCAAATAGCCCCTAAGACATCTTGACAGCACTTTCTGATAGACAAGAACCTACATCATATCAGCCTTGTAAAAAACACGACCCTCCTCATAACCTAGCTGGACTTAGAATGCCTTTGAGGTAACCTAGAATGCTTGTTGGGTTAAATATTCTAACAACGTAACCTACTCGTCAGGGGTACTTCACACATGTTCGGGTCCGCATGAATTGAAACAATCGGGCGGCAAAACGAATATAATTATATAGTTATGTGTTGTCTAGTAGTAGACAAGAAGGTCTCGAGTTCGACTCCCAGGTCTGGAAAAATGCTATTGGATTTTTCAATTAGGAATTTCTCAATAGCAGCCACCAGCAGCTCAGAGTCTGGATTTGTTCACGATTCTTAGCAAAAGCTCACCCCCTTAAACATAACTGGCGAAATGTGGGTAGTATTAGGAAAATCTCTGCCAAACCCTTCGTGGATTACAGGCGTGATATAATGTTATTTAAATGCGTTCGGAAAAATTTCTGGATGGACCGACTACCATAAATAGCAGGCACAGTGGGTGATAGGGAAGAATGCATGCAGCATGCTGAAGACAGGGTGTCATAGCGCAGCTTCGGGGAAACCTAAGTCCAAAAATGGACTGCAATAGGTTAAATTGATTGATTTTTCGGGAAAGAAGCTTAGTTCAAATCGTGATTAGCCGACCCGAATATGATTGAGTGATGGTTAATGCCGACCGGAATAAAAGGTTAATGCTGACCAAATATGTGAAGCAGTTGCTTCGGATCGACTATGTTGTTCAACAAATAATACCGAATCAAATGTGCCGAGGCTGGGCCCGAACAAGAGTGTAGCATCCCTTAGCCTCTTCGTTAACTACCGTCCAGGTAAGGCCCAAAACAGGCTATTAGCATTTAAATTCGATATCAACGGGGTTTAACATAACAATTGGGTGGAAGATAATTCGGTGCAACTATCGATGTAATGAAATTGGGATAGTGATGGGCTGATGAAAATTGGCGGATATTTTTTTAAAGTCAAGAGAAGAAGAGAGCAAGGATAAAAAGCACGTTTTCCAAAGTTTCCGTCAAAGAGAGTAGACTGGCTGTGGACACCAGACTTCGACAGATATTTTAGTTCATTCATCGTCATCCGCAGCATGAGTTCACCCACTGCTGGATATAGACCTCTCCTTTCTCTCTTTCAGTACATTATCTATAAAAATCCGGTGTCCACAGTTCATCTGTTCTTTAGTCTGCTCGCTTTGACCCCATCTTTCAAAATTAAAGTCAAAGTGAAACCATGTATTTTAATTAGGCCATTAAAAGGTAGTTTTTAACGTCAAATTTAAAAAAAAGGAGACAGAATTGATTCTACATCCATTCGCTGAAAGATAATTTTGAAAAATGAAGATGACCATTGGTAAGTAATGTACATATATCGTTGTGTAGAGTGCGAAAAGCAACGTGAATCTGCAATTTTAAGAACTTTATGCATCAAGTATGAACTGAACTCAACGATAGCTTTTTATGATTTAAAGAAAAATACAAAATCTTACACTTTTTACACGAAGCCTAATTCTAAATCCTGGAAATTCTCAACAAATTAGCCTTCTACTTAGCGCTGCAAAAATCGAATGTTCTAGTAATTGGTAACCGCAGTTAAAAATAATTGCAGCGTTCGCTTGCAGGCGCAACCACAGAAGCAATTTGCAAAATCATTATCGGATACGAGGTAGCGGGAGCTCGGTAAAGTTTCGGATATCCCGTAGATTTGAGGTTACGGTAGTAACATCACTAGTAATTGAGAAGCGTTAAGCTCGAGTTCGTCATAATAATAAACTTTTAATCGTTGTAAACCTAGCATTTTCCCTGGGATCGACTTTCAATATTGTGTAGCAGTGCGCTACGCCGTAGCAATTTGCTACGCGCCGTAGCTTGTATTTTGCTACGATTGATTGCTTGGTCTTCGCGATTTTGAATCGTCTTTTTCTAAAGAAGTTTTCTCATGACTTGTTCTTGATGTTTTTCTGTATCAGAGTTTCTCCATTCAATTGGTTTGGTTCAATGTATTGACATACGGTCTGAACAATCAGTTCGCCAAAAAAATGATCAGTCAATAACATCAGGGCAATGGGTATTAGTTTAACGTGATTTCATAATCAGCCTAATAAGGTTCCCACTGCTGGGACACTGGTCTCTCAGTGAAACGGAGTGAACGGGAGTGGGTTGTAATGAAAATATGTAAATGCACCCAAGCGGGCTCAGTAGGGGTGGTGCATTTGATATTAGTTTTTAATAAATAATATAACATCACTCTTGTAATCCCTGAAGGGTTAGCCAGAGGTGTACCTAATAGACACCCACATTTCGCCAGTTATGTTAAAGTCTCATGTAATAGAGGTGAGCCTATTGCCATCAACCGGGCACAGATCCAAAATCCGTGGCTGCTACTGAGAAATTCCTAATAAAACTTTGCCAGACCCGGTAATCGAACCCAGGACCACTTGCTCAGCAGTCACGCTTGCTTGATTAAATATTTATTTATTTAAACTTCATGCACAAGAGTGGTAGATAGGCGGACTTAATGCCATAAGGCATTCTCTACAAGTCAACCTTTGGGTCAAATAGGACAGCATTGTGATTGAGTACAAAAAAATAAATAAGAAAAATACCATTTTGTTAACATAGATTGATATACATAAATAGGTATATACAACACATTATTACAACAATAACAACATTATTTTTAGTATATTCGAAACCTGAATATAGTTTGTTCACAATGAGTAACCTAATCGATTCCAATCATTTTTAAACCATGGTTATATTTTGTCACAAAAATATTTAAAAAAGTTACAAGTTGGACACCGGGCGACACTAAGTACCTATCGCAATAATTTAGGTACCTACTGACAAATTATTATTATCAATGAGCTCAAGACGACGCTGGAGGCGCACTGCGTTGTGACCACGTTTTTGTGCGGACAACCAGGTAACAGAACAAGCTTATAACTTTGTGATTTTTCATGATACAGTTTTGAAATTTTGTACATAGATTCTTTACATAAAAATACTAGACACGTGTTTCAGGTTTCGCATATACTAAAACTAATGTTGTATATTATAATTCATACAAATAGTTCAAAATACGAGAAACATTATAGTAATTACTATGACTACTAATATTTAGCTTGTGAGCAATTTAGTCTGATTTGAAATAGTACTAACATCTACTACCATCCCCTCCCTCTATACTAATATCTTCTCATTCCCAATTTCCATACGTATTGGTTTTATGTTTCTTAACAAAAAGTTAAAATAACACAAATTGGCTACGTATGAGTTCATGAAAGCCAAAGTTTCCTTCTTTTTAACGAGATTTAGAAACAAGTGGGAACGTACAGGGTTTCCTTTATAAGTGGGTTTAACTTTTAAGGGTGCAATTTGGCTCAATGCCTGTGTCATTTAAAATGTATAATGCAAGGGTAAGTGGCTCGAGGGGATGTTCCAGATTATAGATTAATATTAGGGATGTATATATACGTATATATGAGGGGGGAATGGGGATGGGAGGAAGGGTTTTTGAGATCCTTCGCATGGGAAAATTTAGGAAATGCATAGTGTTTTTATAATTTATATAAAATCTCATTTTGAGGTTGTTTTCGTATTTTTTTATATCATGAACCCGATTTATCGGGGCAGGGAGAGTGGGGAGGGAAGAGACTCCTCACTCCCTTAGTTTTTCAGACTTTTTTAAATACCAAGAAACTTGGAACACCTCTAAATATTGAACACGAATATTGGGCAAGTTTGTATGTCAAGTATAGTGCTAATTAATGATATTATCGATAGCATAATTGTTGTAGTTATCACAAGACTTATACCCATCTTCCCAAACTCTAAGCGGCAAACGCTAAAATTAAAGGATAAATATTATTACAACGTTGTAATTTAAACTCTCGCTAGCAAAGTGTTGAAAATCCAAAATCGCGCTTAAATTTTTGCAGTCATAGACCACACGTGTAGGTGAAAACGAGGGTCTCAAATACCATCAAACTCTCAACATCAATTATATTTAACTGGCATCGTCACGCTCATATGGGGTGTAGGGTAAACAGATATAATGGGATGTCATTCATCAACACGACGTCAGCCGAGCGTAATGGCAAGTGGAAATTAAACGAAAAATTATGAGACTTCCGGTACGGTAGGCAAAAAAGGAACATTGAAACACACAAACTGAAGAAACTATCACCTGTAAGATTTTAAACTATCATGGTCACTAACATTATTATTTAGACTAGAAACGGGATATTTACCATGTTTACTGTTTCTATTGAGTTCCCGATATTTCGGCGCTGTTGCAAGCACCATGATCACGGATAAACTGAAGTTATTGCGGGTGGGTGTTTATGAGCAGACAAATCGGTCTACCTTCTTTCCTGTTCGTAAAAGAAAAAAGAGAAAGAAGAGAGAGAGAGAGAGAGAGAGAGTGTGTGTTGTGAAAGAGGGTAGACCGATTCCGTATATCTGACCTATAATCAGCGTAGGGCTAGGCAGAAGTATAGTATAGTTCAATCGCATTACGCCAGTTATTTTAAAGTCCCATGTAATAGGAGGCGACCCTTTATCATCCACCGGGCATAAATCCTGACTTCAAGCGGCTACTGAGAAATTCTAAACAAAAGCTAAACTTTACAAATATGGTGTACAAACAATTTTAAATTTATTTATTTAACACTTCAAGCACAAAGTACAGAGGCGGAATTAATGCCATAGGCATTATCTACCAGTCAAACTTTGGGTGATGCAGAGACAAACAGTGGTAGGTGTATATATAAAAAAAATCAAAAATTATATCTGCAATAATTTAATTTATTACTAAGATAAACTACAAGAATAAAAAAAAAAAATAAATAAAAAGGATAAAATTCTTACGCTTTTTCGATCTAAGTTACTTTTTGTAAGTAACTTTATTGACGACTGTACCATTTATCATTCCCACACCAGTGTGCGTCTCTTTCTCATCTTTTTAAGGTTATATTCTTTGTTTGTTTTTAATTAACTGGTCTGTCAAATATTGTTACCCAGCTTCAACTACCCAGTTCACCCTCTTGGGGGTGTTTTAATAAATCACACTTTAGTAGCCTGCTTGGTTTGTTTTATAAAAATAGCTCAGATTTTTATGGCCTTGGCATAGTTATTTCGGGTTACTTGAGGTCGTCAAAAAACTGTAATATTGTTATGTTTGTCTTTTATTAAATCTTTTGTATTCTTTTGATTGTTTTGTGCGCTAGGCACCATTTATAAATATAACGCTTCTTTGCCCAGTATGGGACAACACAGGTTAATGGAAAAAGTAAAAAAGAAAAAATTCTACTAATTTAATACCGACCGAATCTGGATGAAATTTGGCACAGTTTATAACCTGGATTAACACACAGGATTCTTTTTATCCCGATAGTATGACACCGTGGGATTATTACCAAACTCCACGCGGGCGAAGCCGTATGCATAAGCTAGTATTTCATCATCATCATCATCATCATTTCAGCCGAAAGACGTCCATTACTGGACATAGGCCTCCCCCAAGTGTCGCCACATTGACCGGTCCTGTGGGACTCGCATCCAGCGGATCCCTGCAACCTTCACCAGGTCATCAGTCCACCTAGTGGAAGGTCTTCCAACGCAGCTAGTATTTAATAAGACAAAATTAAAAATAAGACATACTTCTGACTAAATTGGTCCTGTATGTGGTTAAAAGACACACAGACAGACAGGCAGACAGAGCGTGGTGGTGTAACATTTAAAGAAATGTCAAATATAGTTAGGGTCCAGTAGTTTTATGTGCGTTGAAAAAAAAAAAACTGTTTGTCTCATTGGTAAGCGCCTGATGAGCTTGCAGGAAGGTCAAGGTGTCATTGGGTTTATCCATCAGGAATCCTAGAAGCCCAAAATCAGTATTTATGCCCAGTTGATATACAACACTATTTTTAGTATATGCGAAACCTGAATATAGTTTGTTCAGAATAAGTAACTGAATCGATTGCAATAATTTTTAAACCATGTTATATTTTGTCCTAAAAATATTTTAAAAAGTTACTAGTTAGACACCGAGCGACATTAAGTATCTATCGCAATAATTTAGGTACTTACTGCCAAATTATGTTTGTCAATGAGCTCAAGACGACGCTGGAGGCCCGTGCCCGGGCGCGTTGCGTGGTGACCACGCTTTTGTGCGGCCAACCAGGTAACAGATGATTTTTCATGATACAGTTTTGAAATTTTGTACATAGATTCTTTACATAAAAGTAGTCAAGACGTGTTTCAGGTTTCGCATATACTAAAATTAATGTTGTATACACCTCACACTATAGATACATCTCAGACCAACCATGCAGGGATAATAGGCGTCAATTTATGTAAAAAATTGCTCCGAAATGTCCACACACCATTATTAGTTACGTAAGCTTTAGCTTTACAAACATTTGCTAGTCATTTATCACGTTTGTGATGTCTGTCCTGGCGGGGCTATTTCCAGGGCCTGTCTGATGTTATCGTGGCTTATAAATGCGAGGTCTGGCTAAATGCAGATTTTTTCAAAGTTAATTGTATGTGTCAGCCTAGAGTAAAGGGTTCTTAGTTTGTAGGTAAGCATTAAATTGTCACTACATAGTATTAAACAAAGTCGCTTTCTCTGTCCCTATGTCCCTTTGTATGCTTAAATCTTTGAAACTACGCAACGGATTTTGATGCGGTTTTTTTTAATAGATAGAGTGATTCAAGAGGAAGGTTTATATGTATATATTGCACCCGTGCAAAGCCGGGGCGGGTCGCTAGTTTTAATATAAAAAAAAAACTCCTTGATTTTGTATTGTCGTAGTTGACATAGATAGATATTTATAAGCAGTCTATAGGAAGTGATAGGCTAGTGGTGCGATCGTCAGACTGCCAAGTCATAGGTCTCAAGTTCTGTTTTTTCGGATTTACGTGCGTATCGTATAATTATCACTTGCTTCGGTGAAGGAAAACATCGTTAGGAAACTAGCATGCCTGAGAGATGTTTCTCGATGCATGTAAAGCCCAGTCAGAAGCCAATCAGAGGCCTATGGCTGACATAAAAACTCTGACACCAGCTAAGCACTGCCCACACGAGAAAAAAAGAAAGCAGCCTATAATGTTTCCACTGCTGCCACAGCTGGGACATAACTCTCCTCTCTGCAAGAGAGAGTAGGCAGTGATCCACCATACGGGCCAAAAGCAGGCTGGTCGATGTCACATGACATCAATTTTTGGATTAGAAAATGTCTGTTTCTCATGCTGTTTTTCTTTACTGTTTTGAGGAAAATTGTTTTATTTATGGTTTTTAAAATCACTGCCATGGGCTATTTGAAGTTAAGATAAATCGTTTCATCATCATCATCGTCATTTCAGCGGAAAGACGTCCACTGCTGGACATAGGCCCCCCAAGTGTCGCCACATTGACCGGTCCTGTGGGACTCGCATCCAGCGGATCCCTGCAACCTTCACCAGGTCATCAGTCCACCTAGTGGGAGGCCTTCCAACGCAACATCTTCGATAAACCGTTTAAAATATCAAAAATGTTTCCAGTTTGACCTTCAACATCTCCCTAACTGGGTGCTGAACGAGACAGAGTCGGGGATTACAGTAACCAGACATTTCAAAACACTGACACAAATCCCTCTGACATACAAATAAACAATATCCTACTCAAGTCTCTGAAGCCTCACAACTACGTACATTACGCTTCATCCAAATAAGGATTTATCATTATTACATCCCATCTTATTCTCATTAGGCTTTACGAACCGTCAGCTGTGCGCCCTGGTTCAGATCTAGCATCATTAAGTTCATTTTTATACGGACTGGTGTTTTAGATAGCCAAGAAGTTGTTTAATACAATTTTTAAAACTTTTCTTTTCAATTTTCTTTTCACACATTGTTACAGATGTCCCCGAGGTTAAGCCATCACCTCTCATGCATGAGGTAGTGGGTTTAAATTCGGGCAAGTACCAATGCGACTTTTTCAACTAATATGTACTTTCTAAGTTTACCTTGGACATCACATACATCGGTGAAGGAAAACATCGTGAGGAAACCTGGACTTATGTAAGTCTAAAATCGCCAATCCTTCTTGAGCAAGCGTGGTGATCAATGCTCGTGCCTTCTCTGTATGAGAACAGGCCTTGGCTCAGCAGTAGGATAGTAATAGGCTGGTATTTTGTATACTGATGATTGGGAGTATAAAGAACAGGGTTTAAAGTTCTACATTCCACATAGAAAAGGGAGGATCCTCCGACCAGACGGGTGTTATGTCTGGTGGGCTACTGTCCGACAGTTGTTGTCGGGTTCTTCTATATAGTCGCGGATAAGTTCCGCGATGTAGGATTTAGATGTTTCGATGTTTAGTTCTTCCACTGTGTCATAGATGGCGCTGTAGTACTTTTTGTTCTATGTTGCTGTAGTACTCTTTGTAGGGTCACTACAGATGTGTAAAAGCAAGGATATTTTTAGCAATCCAAAAACATGTTACTAATACGTGCCTTGTTTGGTTAGCAACAATTTGTTAAGTCTGGATAAGGGGCGTTAAGTATTTGTGATACTTAATAACTATAACCACATCGGTCAGCTGTCTTGCGATGTGTCTCTATAAAGTATTTTTAAGTCACCCTCGCCAGAAAGTGTAACCAAATTGACATTATAAGTGATAACGCAAAAATATATTGGATCGATAAGCTACCAAAATACTTCATCATCATCTTCATCAATACAGTTGAAAGTTGTTTTAGAAATACGATATGATTCAACTGCTTGACTGCCTCGTTGGTCTAGCGGTCGCAAGCGCGACTGCTGAGCATGAGGTCCTGGGTTCGATTCTCAAGTCAGGCAAAGTGTTTTTGGGCTATTCAATCAGGAATTTCTTAGGAGCAGCCACGGAATCTGGATTTGTGACAGGCAATAGGCTCGCCCATTATTACATGAGTCTTAAACATAGCTGGCGAATTGTGGGTGTACTATTTAGGTAGACCTCTGCACAACCCTTCTTGAATTACAGGCGTGATGTTATGTTTTGATATGCTTCAAAGGTCATCATCTGCCTAGCCTTTGCCCAACTATGTTAGAGTCGGCTTCCAGTCTAACCGGCTAAAGCTAAATACCAGTATTTTACTTGGAGTGACTGCCAATCTGACCTCCACAACCCAGATAATACTAGGTAATACGATACCCCTTGGTAAGACTTGTATGCTTGCTTATATGCAAGGTCCTCAGTAGGGTTCATTATTATGAATATTGCTAATGGGTATTTTCTTCCTAACTTGCAAAGACTGTACAAGTATTCTATATGAAAAGAAAGTACGGTGCTTTATTTTTACGTTTAACAATAATCTCGAGACAAATAAAACTTCATCACTACTTTGCTATTATTCTAGGCATTTCTACTATTCTAGGAACGTGAAAGACTTCTTAGTACAGTCATGCCATTTTACGAGCGCACGTTAACACGTGGACCATTATGTATGTTTATTAACGTCAAATATCGCACGCTCATGTTTTTCAACAAGCCTAGTCCATGGGCGGCATAAAATCTCTGACAGCAGGTTAGGCACTAGCCATAAGAAAAATAAAGAAAGAATCTCCATAAAAATTCAGCCGAAAGACGTTAACTGCTGACGTCCCCTCGGGGATAGATCGCCACTACGACTGATCTTATGTCTCCCGCATCGTACATATTGACTCGACTTCCAACATTGAGATGAGCATGGTGAGGTTTGCGTTTATATTTATAGCTGGGCGATTAATAGGTTCAAGTTCGTAGGCCACGTGTCCACGGCTGTGTGTCGTAGTGAACGATACCACCTACATCTTCAGACACAGCGAGCAAGCTAAATAAACGAGCGTATCTTAGCTATGGACTGCTGTGGAGCAGCGTCTTAGGGAGTAACCACATCTACCGATGAGCTGGTAAGAAAGTATATCTACGAAATTAAAGCGAAAAATACTTCATTCCCCTCATTTCGGTTCAGAAGCCACGATTCAACACATTGGGCAACGTCGGAAACATTTGATTTGAAAAAAAGCTCTTTCTGTCCGGGTATTAAAGTCCATTTTGTATCGGAAAGTATATTGTTTGCCCACGGCTAAGATATGCACTTATTTAGTTCCGTGTTGTATGAGTCCACTTTCAAATACTACAAAATTGTTACTTACTTTAACTCAGGTTTAGGCTTAGGCACCTCAGTGCCATCTTCCGTCTTCTTCTCCTCCTTGGCGGTGGGAGAGGCAGGTGGCGTGTGTTCCTTATCAGCCTCCATGTTGGAGGGGGCGTACCCCGAGTCGTTGTTCGTGTTGGGATCCATCATTGGGATTGGGGAGGCTAAGTTCGCCATTATGCTGTGGAAAAAAGAGTGTGTTAGCGGTTTTCGTAATTATCATCGTGTGCTTGACAGACGTTGATAATTATGTACTCCATCTACGTCGGATCGGTTTCCAGTCTAACTGGATGAGAGAACTGCCTATCCATGAGCTCCATAACACGATACCTCTCCGGTCTAGACTCTTGCTTTTATCGTACTATCAAATTATAACATTTATTTTGCTCGAACAATAACCCTCATCAGTGTATCAACTCAATTCTTGTGTTAGTAACAATCGAAATATGCTTGCTTGCAGAACACGTACTGTGTTTATGAGAAAAGTTTGGAATTATTGCAAAAGAACGAACCAACGATTTAGAAGAAATCCAGATAGGCGATTGGGTAAATGAGTTTTAAATGTTGTATTTGGACTGAGTTCAAAACGCTGTTTTAGCTCAACCCTAAGCTTCCCAGAAGACCTGATGATAGGGGAATCATCGTTCTTGTACAGCATTAAGGACCACAAATCTCTTAAACTAAGCGCAGACTACAGTTGTAGCATAATCAGTATACATTCCCACTGCAGGGACACAGTCCTCCTCTTTGTGAGAAGGAGTGGGCCATGATCCGCCACACGGGCCAAGTGTGGGTTGAGGGATGTCATATTGTCTTCGAATTTTTGGACTAAAGTTCCAGCAAGCTCGAAAAATGTATCGTGGATCTATAGGTTTAGACCAAATTAGTATGTTCTGGTTGTTAATTTACTCTACGTTCATTAAAAAAGGGTAAGACTTATTAAGGAAGCTAAGAGTACACACACATTGAGATATCTACAAGTAATTATGAAGACAAATAGTCCATTCATAGCCCTCACAATAAGGAAACTCGGTCAGAAGTCCGGTAAACACTAATCTAGTTCAGAGCAAATAAGATGGCGTCTACAAATCAAGTTAAACAAACCGGTTCAGACTAGATTTACTATCAACAGGAGTGCTGAATAATAGGGCTGTTTGTTTGCCCTACTGCGGTGGAGGTGTAATGTTTTGGCATGTTTTTTGGTGATGCCGTTGGAACATGGGTTTTTGACATATTTTAAGTGTGGGAGTGAGAAGCATACGTATTTTGAGAGAATGTTATTTAGTTGTCAGTGTTTTTCCTGTGATGATTTATTTCGTTTCGGCCTAAATATGAAATGAACGAATTACAAATAGAAAACTATTTGTAATTCGTTCATTTATTCGCGAACTTGAAGCCTTAGGCACGTGAAAGGAATTTTTTAATTGATTTTAAAAAAAAATTACAATATTTACTATTTGATTTATTACAATATTTCTATATTCTTTGAAAGATTTTTAAAACCTCAGGTAATGTTGAACATAAACATTTTGACCTACAAGCTGACCCTAAAATCAAATCTGTTTACTCCATCAGCTAACCTTTCAGAGATCACATACACAAGGTCAAAAGTGCCTCAGAAATCAATAAAGACATTCTATTTTATTCATCTATTTCTTTGACATCATAACAACTACATAAAGCCAGATTTATCCCAAAGTACACCTGTTACTTTACAAAATTGAACTTTTCAAGTAAAATGACATTCAATACGGCGATAATTTTTCGAAACCAACGAACCGTCTGTGAGTGGTGCACTCAGTTTACCCCATTTCAAATCTTTTGAAGTATTTTAGATTTTCTAAGAGAATTGTGTTGAAAGAAATCTCGAGAGTGCAGGTTAATTTGAGGGCTTGATAGCAGGTTATTGAGTTGTTAAAGGGTAAGCTAGGTAAATAAAATATATTATGTTGGAGCATTATTGAGAAAGGTAATTTGAGGTTATGATATCGTTACTTTTAAGAGCAACGCAATTTTATGTGCCTCTTTTGTAGTACGTTTGAATTGCGTAAAAATCTTGTGACGGTCTTTCGGATTTCATACGACAAATTGCAGCTGGTTCTTCAAAATTATATTTTGAGCATCATTATTTTAGCTATGTGTTACGATCCTAGATATGGGGGCGTTCCCTACTTGAACGTTGTGTTTTGGTACCGACGCCAGGACATCAAGCTACTACCATCTGTCAAATTTATTTAATGGATTTTCAAATTTAACGCCAAATCATTAGGTTCAAGGTTGATTGCGAAAATTTGTCAGTTTCGGGTAGCTTGATGTGCTGGTGTCTATACATGCTTTAAGCTTTTGGTCAAGGGTAAGTAATATTTTTTTTTATTTGGTTAAAGGGCTTTGTCGCTTAGCGACCACATCACCTAGAGCAAAAAACAACGACACTAACACATGACACGACACACACACACGACACGACACACACACGACACTACTTACGATCTATTTCACACTAACTTACGACCTACTTATAACTACCTAGCTCATATAATTATTTTGCTTTTTCGGACACTGGAAAAGAAGGAGGGTATTACAAATGCCAATATTATATGTTTTATATCGTCCAAAAACATTAATTCTACTATTTTCATTCTGGACACATTCCATCAGAATATGAAAAAGTCTTCAATCACTCCACTGTCATCACAATTTGGAGAAAAAACTTTCTTCATTAAGTGATAAAACTTATTCGAAGGAATATGGCCGGAACGAAGTCTTAAAGCAAGTGAAAGTTGTCCATAAACAAATGTAATAAGGGCAAACGGTTCCTAAAAGAATTTCCTTGTAGCTCTTATGGATTCGAATTTCCCCACAAAATATATAAAACGCTAAGTAAGTATAATAAACCGGCTTCACTCAAAATACTCACAGCCCAGTCTCCTCCACCACAGCAGCCAGCATGAACCTGGCAGACCTGGAGTTGACCAGCTCCTCAGCATACGCTCCCATCTCGGTCCTCCCGAAGCTGTAAGAACTGTACCTTAAAGTTTCAGTCTTACACGAATTAAAACTACATCTCATGCCGTAGTGAAATAGCCTGGTCATACTCAGAATCTTGCTCCAATCACAAAGTCAGATCGCAGCAACACTACTGGTATTTATGCATCTTTTTGATAACGCTTCCGGAGATGGCGGCATTGAGGCCTGTTGCCGTCTTCATAGAGATATAGCAACCAGTCGTATAGCTACGGTGACTTACAGCAATTAGGCGGTTTGAACTCGCGATCCTGTAGAATTGTACCTTTAGAGACCTCTACTACTACACTGCCAAGACTTTTGGAGGCAGAAGCTTCAACCAGCAAGAAAGTTTGGTCGCACTACCGGCCGTCCGACCAGTTCTGTTCAAGATAGTGGCAGGTCATGGTAATCGCAGTCGTGGCCGCGTAGTGCGCGTGGCTCCATAAACACAAATATAGTGACGTTACAATAGCGGTATTATGAGCCAAAATAAAGTGGTCAACATTTCCGTTACTTGATTGTAGAGGGGCGCACTGTCCAGGATGCGTCAGACGTATATTTAAATATCGACACCTGTAGTAAATTTCTGTATAATCTCCGAAGTATTCAGAAGTTCAGAACTTATAATAGCTTGCGTGAAATGTTTATAGTTATGTTTACTTCCACAAGTTCATGTAAGAAAGAAGTAGTTAAGTAATTGATGTTCAAGTTCTTTGGAAATGCTTACTTCTCCGCTATTAAATGTCACGTGTGTAAAAGTTTCGGAAGTCGTTTGAGAGCATACATATACAACATTATTTTTAGTATATGCGAAACCTGAATATAGTTTGTTCAGAATAAGTAACTGAATCGATTCCAAGAATTATTAAACCATGTTATATTTTTTCCCAAAATATTTAAAAAAGTTAAAAGTTGGATACCGAGCGACTTTGAGTACCTATCGCAATAATTTAGGTACCTACTGCCAAATTATTATTATCAATGAGCTTAAGACGAAGCTGGAGGCGCACGCTGCGTGGTGACAACGTTTTAGTGCGGACAACTAGGTAACAGAACAAGCTTATAACTTTGTGATTTTTCATGAAACAGTTTTGAAATTTTGTACATAGATTCTTTACATAAAAATACTAGACACGTGTATCAGGTTTCGCATATACTAAAACTAATGTTGTATAAAGCATATGATGTTCTTTTGGCACGTTGTTCTGATCAAAGAAAAAATATTCTTTCACCACTTGGAAAGCGAAGAAAGGGCAGAATTTATTGCTAAGATGCTTGTCATGTTTCTCTAGCAAATAATTTGGTTTCCTGTTCCGTGGCACGAAAGATGATATTTATATTCTCTTGATATCCAGCCTCTAATTGTTCACCATCATCAGCATCAGTCTACTGAAAGACGTTCACAGCTGAACACAGAGCTTCCTCAAACATTGTCACAACGACCAGTTGCTTCCCGCATCTAATAATGTCTTCTGGCAAAAGCAAACATCGGCTATCTCGGACTATGATTGCTTATGATGATGAATTGTTCACTAGGCGATGGGAACTACTCCAAATAGGCAAATACCATTCATAACGGGTTGGAATAAGGTCTATTTTAGAATTTTACCATCGTAAACTTTTCTCTTGGTCTACTTACTTTTCTTCGTCCTCATCTTCATTGCTCCCTGAAGCAGTATTGGTTTGCGCGTCGTTCACCAACCCTTCCAGCCGCTGCGTCTGCGCTACATTCTCTATTACTACTGCCGCCGTACCGCTGGATACAGCGGAACTAAGCGCTGCTGATGTTTTCTTTGCTATCCTCTGCTTTTTCGCTCTTTGTCGTATTGCCTGTTGAGAGAAATATTTGATAATAACACTTTTTTTTTAAAACATGGCGGAAATTTGCGTTTTTAAAGTGAATTTGAGATAACCTGGTATGGTTTTGAGTCTTGTGCGAGCGTCATGGTGATCAATGTCCGTTATTTCTCTATTATATGGTATACAGGAGGTATTTTCCCTGTTCAAAATTGCTCAGACTATATGAGTCCTTTTATATATTTATCTGTCCTGTAATATGCAATGTAACTCGATCCTAGCTTAAATTCATTAGCTACTACGATCCTGTGAAGACCATCGCTCCCGGCTAAGCGAGCCTGAGGGTGACCTACCCTACGTACGCCGATCACTTTAACATAATCATTTCAAAACAAACTACATATTCAATTCGAAATCCGACCTAAGAAAACATTGAATACAAAATACTCACTGTATAAATATTTTTCGTACAAGAACTGACTGAGAAAATAAAGAAAAACATTACTGCCAAGTTTCGTTCACTTGTCGACAGGTAAAGTTATTTTTTTGCTTGAAAAAACACGGTTTTGTAACATTGTTTTATTACAAACTTAGATATTTAAAGCTAAGTGATTACTTTCTAGGCGTATGTTTATTATAAGCACACAGGCTACTATTATAATATCATCATCATAATTTACATAAATGTTATGTCATTTGACTAGATAGAAAACCACAGTAACCTATCCCTTTGGTATTTGTTAGTCATTACCTACGCCAGTGAATAACATTTTGAAACTAGCATACTAAGTAGTTATTACTTTTAGACACAGAACACGTAATCTCCGCGGCAGTGTCTAGAGAGGGCATTTCTAATAAAATTCGTGGTAGTCGAAAGTGCGTTCAGCGCACAATTTCTGTCAAAAACCACCTTCAATCAATCCACCAGCTCAGCTTATCGCAGTTCATAGCTAGAAATTAAACTCTCCTAAGCTAGGTCATAACCAGATCCCCCATCTTTTCCATTCAGTCTGACCCAGGCACCGCCTGGGCCGCCATCAAAGCCGTCAAATTCTATTCGTCATTTGTGGGCAGATAGACTAGATGGACAGTGTCAAGGATGATATGGCAAGAAAGGAGGTGTCTGATGAGATGACGAGTAGTAGAAAAGTATGGATGAAGAAGACATGCTGCGCCGATTCCAAATAAATTGGGACCAGGGTAAAAGAATGATGATTTGTGGTCAGATAGGCAGTCGCTCCATGTAAAATACTGGTGCTCTGTTGCGTCCGGTTTACTTGGAAAGCGATTCTCATACAGTTGGGCAAAGGCTATACCGATCGATTAAACGAGTGCTAGTAAACGGAGTCACCGTTTACTAGCACTGCTTGATTTGTTGAAAGATGTTGACAATGCCGCTTCTAGCAGCTGCCGTCGACGCGTCTTCGTGCTCTGTGGTTTTACTGCTGCACAGTACGATGGTACCAGTTTTATTTATTTTTTAATGTTTACTTTGTTGTTGAGTTTCGCCCTCATGGTAAAGGGATCGTCTATTTATTTTGTAGCTAGTAGTAAGTAGAAATAGACTAAGTCATAAGTAAATAGTTTTTTTGCCCTGAAATGTATTTATCTAGTACGTAAAATATAGCGGTTTCACTACGGTTAGTGTGTGTTTGGAATGCCCTTTTTGACTGACTTCGATACAGTAGGGTGTTGTGGTCACGCTTTACGTGTCTAAGCGAAGGGAGGTTCGTATTCAGCACTATGAAGACTCATTTAATGATCACAAGATCAAATCATATTATGTAGTGAAAATCCACATAAATCGATACCGACATCGAGTTTGAGAGGAGGCCTGTGTCCCAGCAGTGGGAACATTATTAACCTAATGACTGCCTCGTCGGTCTAGTGGTCGCAAGCACGACTGCTGAGCATGAGGTCCTGGGTTCGATTCCCGGGTCGGGCAAACTATTAGGTTTTTCCATTAGGAATTTTTCAGTAGCAGCCACGCAGTCTAGATTTGCGCCCGGTTGAAGGCAATAGGCTCGCCCCCTATTACATAGGACTTAAACATAACTGACACAATATGGGTGTACTATTAGGTACACCTCTGCCTAACCCTTCGGCGATTACAGCCGTGATGTTAATTTATGTTATGGCTAAACGATTTGATTTGAAACTTATTTGACACTCACCTTGAAAATGCTATAATACAAAAACATCATAATAATGCAGGGTATGTAGAAGGATCCCAGCGACGAGTATATAACATAGTCCTTGTTATTGAACAGGCAGTCGCCAGTCCGCCTGTCCAGCGTGTTGTTCAGGCCCAGAACTATGGGGGAGCCAATGGCGCCGGAGACCAGCCACGCTACGCCAATCATGGACCAGACGCGAGCGTTGCTTTTGTGCTTCGCGTATTTGATTGGTTGAGTCACTGCTATGTATCTGTGGACAAGGAAAGGTAAGGTTTTGTAGAATAATATTATAAAAGCATAATCACAAACAGTCTATAATGTTCCCACTGATGGGATACGGGCCACTTCTTTGTAAGAGGGATTGGCCGTACACTGACCAGCGCAGATTGGAAGATCTCACATGTTCTTCGGATTTGTGATTCTAGGACATGCCGGTTTCGTCACGATGTTTTCCTTCACCGTTTTGAGAGCAGTGGTGACGAAATACATTGCTCGAAATAGTACGCCTGTGTGGGTTCGAACACACGATCTCGGGGCCAATATCACTTTGTTTCTTTTTCCTATTGTGCTTCTTTGTCAGCAAAGCGTGCACGATTTCGCCAACATTAAATTCAAAGTGATAACAAACATAGCTTTGTCTTGTATCAATGGAGCGCTGGCTTTACCATTGACAACTGTTGCTAAGCAATATTGTGTTCCGGTTTGGGAGTATGGTTGAGTTACAAGCATATCAGATCTCAAAAGGACAACGCATCGCCAAACCATTGAGTTTAACTATAAACTTGCAATTTGAGCCAACTTGATCATAATTAAATATCTCGGAATTGTAACCAGAGAGTCGAGTTTGGAGTGGTTACAGAAATACTTTGATTACTCTTGACTTTGGTATTGATTTACAGATATTATTATATTAATCGCACTAAGTTTAATTTTAGAACTCCATCAGTAACTGATACGTCTTATCTATCTATAACTCAAGCTCGAGGCATTTATTTCGGCATTGACGGCACGGTTGGCGCAGTGGCTGAGCGATTCGTGTCGCGGGTTCGATTCCCGCACGGAACAAATATTTGTATGGCCTACAGGTAGTTGTTCCGGGTCTGGCTGTTTGTGTACGTGAATTTAAATGTTTGTAAACGCACCCACGATACAGGAGAAATTCCTAGTGTGGTGCAAAGTTAAAAAAAACAATACACTATTTACAGATGCTTTTGAATTGTCAAGGAGTTGATCAGTTAGTGAAAGAGTCGAAGCTAGTTGCCCGTTCTAATAAGTAGATATCTATGGAGAAGAGCGGGCAAGAAACTTCACGGACACTTTTAAATCAGGTTAAGTATTACAAAAATCTGGATACAGTCATCAGTGCATCAAGTTACTACAAACTGTCAAATTTTCTCACTCTATTTTGAACTTCACCGTCAACATTTTATAGTTTAAAATCATTAGGAGAAATGTGACAGTTTGTGGTAACTTTATTTTCTGGCGACTATACATTATTCTCATTACTTCTGTATGTGCGAGAAAAAAATAGATTGAAGATTAGCCCTGGCAGCAAAGAGATGACCAGCTTCAACAGACGGCGCCCTTTCACGCACAAGACGCGTGGATCAGCACCATTCAGCACAACCATTTTGAACCCATAACTTTACGAAACATCCCCATAACATTTGAGCACCACTTAGTTTTTACGAGCATCAAAACAAGCTGTTCCCTAAGTTAACATCGTAATCATTAAGTTGGCCAGAAAACAGCACTTAACCTGCCTTATTAAGACAATTTAGTCCTGCCATAATCAGCATGTTCTACAGTTTGTTTTTATCGTGTTTTTAGTACAACATACAACAATTTTCCCCCATTTAATAACATGGGATTTAAACATAACTGGCGAAATGTGGGTGTACTATTATAAACCTCTGCCTAACCCTTTTGGCAATATAGGGGTGATGTTATGTAATGTGTACAACCATTTGGAAGGGTTTTGCCATATCATCGTTGTTGAGGATAATCACAGTATGGTGTTGTCTAGATGTTAATAGTGCAGTTTAATGCGATGTTCCATAATCTGAGGGCTTGTGTGAGAATAGAAAGAGCCTCGTTGTAAGTTTTGATGCCATTTACTTTGTTTTTACGTTGCCCCACACTACACATACAGCCAGACCTGGAATAACTACCTGTAGGTCATAAAAATATTTGTTCCGTGCGGGGATCGAACCCGTGACAAGCGCCGTAGTAGCTAACCGCTTAGCCACTGCACCAACCGTGCTGCCGTGTTTAACGATAGTATGCAGAAAAAGGGTCGTAGCTGCGCAATAAACAGATCGACACGGTCGATTTTCAAGGTTTAAGGGATTTTCAAGCAATTCTTGCTGAGGTCGGTCGGTGGATGGGTGATCGTTTATTACAAAAACGACCTCCATGCCTCGGAAAGTACGTTAAAATGTAGATCCTGGCTGTGATTTGTCAGTTGACAGTCGTAACGGGTCAGTGGCCCGAAAGTCTGACTGCCTGTCTTACCAAAGGGTTTCGGGTTATCTAGCTGGGTTGTGGTCTGATAGGCGCTCTATGTAATATACTGAATTCAGTTGCAACCGGTTAGACTGGAAGCCGACACCAACATAAGAAAATGTTAGGTGGATTATCCTTTTAAATAAGATATTGTTGCTTCAATAATCTGCCTCCACTAGAAGCGACTACCCTACTTTTTCACAAGATAACTCAGTGTATCTTTTTAACATAATATTATAAGGCACACAGCTGGTTGAATAGCAACAAATGAGGCGTGTGCTCTTTGCTATCGCTCTCGACCCACTGGCTTGTAATGCCACCTCATATTATAACGGATCAATTTAGGTCGACAATAGGCTCGGCAGGATTACCGCAGGATGTGTAATACGGTTGGTAATTGGAAGGGTTGATCGAATTGAGGATCAAATTTGAGAGATAGGTACTGTGAGGAGGTAGGAGATAAGTATTAGATATAGAAAGACAGGATGTTTGAATTCAAAATGTAGCAATCTACTGCGTTGAAGACATAGTCGACCTCATAATGTTTGATCACTTTTTACAAAAGCTCACAGTGAATTAAAACTCCATCAAGATTTTTTGTTTTACTTTTTTTTTTAACTTTGCGCACACTAGAAATTTCTTCTGTATCGTGGGTGCGTTTACAAACATTAAAACAGCCAAACCCGGAACACCCCCCCCAACTACCAGTAAGCCATACAAATATTTGTTCCGTGCGGGAGTCGAACCCGCGATACGCGGCGCAGCAGTCAATTACTCAATCGGTTATAGAAACTACTGTTGAGTTTAGTTAGTAGTTTCTTGAAATAAGCAATTGAGAAATTATGTTTTTTTTTTTAATGTCATTTTTGTCAATCAAAATGATTATGTCATTTTCACCCACTGTAAAACGGGAGGTCTTAGACCCAGGCCTCTCGTTTCTTCTGCCATTCCGTGCGTCCCTTATCCATATATTTGACACGCTTTTGGACGGTCCTGGATTCTTAACCCAACCTTGGCTACCATTCGCTCAAAACCTTACTCCATCGGCAGACACGGAGATCCGCGTCTAACCAGATATCCTGCCCAACTCCACTTTAGGCGTACCGCGCTGTCCCCGACGTCGTTGACTTTGTGTTTTTTTCTATCATAATATCTGTGAGGTTTCGCTACTTAATTTCATGTC
This sequence comes from Noctua fimbriata, assembly GCA_905163415.1. Taxonomy (NCBI): domain Eukaryota; kingdom Metazoa; phylum Arthropoda; class Insecta; order Lepidoptera; family Noctuidae; genus Noctua; species Noctua fimbriata. The sequence continues at coordinate 1,844,337 of LR990933.1, read as the reverse complement.
TCCCATTAACGATAGATAGCCACCGACGCTACGTTCTAAGCCGGAAACCACGCGATCACAGGAATCTAATTATCTTAACACATCCATTTTAATTAACTCATAGGCACATGGACGCATAACTTGCGATACTGATGGCCTCTTAATTAACTTCAGTAATTAAGACCGGCCTATAGATAGTTTTGTGGGACAATAGGCTGATGTGTTGATAGGCTATCGAAAGGTCAGAGGTTCATAGACGGTGTGGTGAACTATTTTTGAACTTGACTGTAAAGATTTTTCAGGTTTGTTTTAATCGAATGATAGTGATATTGTTGAAAGGATCTAAGAAGAGTATTTTAATGATTGTAATGAATAGTGTTGGGCTTGTCTTTGTAACTTTGAAGATAGCTCAGTGATTGCTTTGTGGAAATAAGTTTACTAAGGTTTGCAATTAAAATGTACGTTTTCTGAATAAAAATTAAATGTAATGTGATCTCTTTTTACGATTAAAAATGATTTAAATAACGTTTAGTGGTTTTAAAATAATATTGTATTTTTTTTTCTTAATTTGTGTATTAATTACTTTAAGCTTTCCTTGTAATTTTCACGGGAATACGGTTTTTTGTTAAATTAAGGGCGGAAAAACAGAAATAATGTGGTATAATTATACGCTCATTTAAAAATACAAAAAGCTTAAAAAATTGGGATTTGATAACTGCAGAAACGATAATAAAGCAAAAATATACAATATACATTTTTTTTTAAGAATTTCTATGCTTAATGAATTATTGTTGTAAACAATTATGAACACTCTCCCTGCTATATTAACCATAGTATATACCTACACTACAGTCGGTCATTTGAGTGTGCTCCTAAACGAATGTTTTCAGAATAATTTCATACTAGTTTTCACTGTGAGGTTCACAAGACAGTTTTTTTCTCAGTTACCATTATATTTTCTTTACAAGTAAACATAAAATTGTCACGTCATTCAGCCCCGTTTAACCAGTCATACTGTAATGAAAAAAAAAGGGATCTGTCTCGTACATATTCCTACGGAAACTAAAGGAATGGAGGAAAGAATGATGAAATAGGTGTCGGACCAAATTGAACGACGAAGGACCGACAGTAAGACTCTTTCCTTTGATTGAAACGCCTGCTTCAGTAAATAGATTTCTGAAATAGGAAACTAAATTTGAGTTGGTTGTAGAAAGGAAGTGGGCCATCATCGTGGGTCGTGAATTATCATCATCATACACACCATACATACTCATATACGTCATACACACCCATCACTCACCACACTTCAACCAGCAAGCGCGACTGCTGAGCATGCGGTCGTGTGTTCGATTCCCAGGCCGGGCAAAGTTTTATTGGGTTTTTTCATTAGGAATTTCTCAGTAGCAGGTACGATGCACCGTGTATTAATTGTGACTGCAACAGCATGGCGATATGTGGGTGTACTATGAGGTACACCTCTGTATAACCCTTCGGGGATGAGAGTTTCACCGGCTAAGTCAATGTGACCCAATTTTTAAGCTTCACTCCTATATCATGTTTTTTATAAAGGTATTTTTTTCTGCCTTGCAAATCAGATTACTTTCAATAGCCGGGTATGGTAGGTATTACCCAAAGCAGCCGCAACCTACTAACGTTGATTACAGCACCATCTGGCGTGAACCTCTTTAATTATTGGCATCTGTTCCGCGTAAACTACGGCTGGTTTATGTTGGCAATTTATTATCACGTCGAGCCCTAGTAAATAGGATTCTAAGTACCTCTTAAAAACGTAAGTAGCGGCGTTTTAACAGCTCTGTTTGAGGTTAGGAAAATAAAGGTGCTCATTTTTTTTTCGCACTTGGGTTTTTAATAGTGTTAGGAGGGCCGAAGTGTTTTGTAAATTCTCATTTTAGAGGTATAAAACGGTACCTAAATGAAATTAACAATTTTTATTGTGAGGATGGTAATATTTACTACTAGCTTGTCTAAATGGATGGCGTGGGAATCATCATCTGCCTAGCCTGTTCCCAACTATGTTGGGGTCGGCTTCCAGTCTAATCAGACGCAGCTGAATACCAGTATTTTACATGGAGCGACTGCCTATCTGACCTCTACAACCCAGTTAGTACTGGGTAAAACGATACCCCGTGGTAAGGCTGGTTGACAGACTTTCGGGACACTGACTGTAGTCAGTGTAACGACTGTCAAAGATTTACAACAGACAACGACTGTCAAAGATTTACAACTGACAACCGTGACCAACGGCATAACGTGCTTTCCGAGACACGGAGGTAACTCGATATGTAACGGGTGATCACCCATCCAACTTAGGCGCCTTAACCAAAAGATCGATCCGAGTGACTGGTATTATGTAGCCACGAGCTCCCCTTTGCTTACTTTCGCATTAATATTAGTATAAATTATTAGCATGAGTATCAAGCAATAAGGATTAGATAACACAGAGACATATATAGTAAACTAGCTTGTGCCCGCGGCTTCACCCTGGAGTTCGGTTGTTGTCCCACGGATCATACTACCGGGATAAAAAGTATTCTATGTGGTAATCCAGGTTATAAACTATCTGTGTCCCAAATTTCATCCAAATCAGGTTAGTAGTTTTTGCGTGAAAGAGTATCAAAGATCCATCTATCACTTCTAATAAACTTTCGCGATTATAATATTAGTAGGACTAAGCAAAAGAGTTTTGCGTCCAGTATTGGGATTATTCCAACTTGCAATAACCAAGCCACAGAAAATAGATATTCCAGAAGAAAACACCCAAGTATTTTAAAATTGACTTTCGTTTCCCACGACAATTGGGATAGGAAGGAATCCTCTGAGATTATGCAAAGTACCTAAATGGACAGTAGACTATATTCAAATCAGCTCCGAAAGGTTTAAGAAATCGCTGAAATCGGAACGGTTTAGGCGAGAGTGTGTGGGAATATCACAGGTGTATGTATAGGCGACCACGTATCTGTTATACCAATTACAAAAAAAAAACCAGAAATCGTCATTTGTGCAAAAGGGTGTTACTTGGTAACAGTGGCGAAGATTCCATAGAACTCGATTCGTACCGGCTTCCCTTTGAAAAAATGGCACAGTCAGTATTCTACAACATTATTTCTAGTATATGCGGAACCTGAATATAGTTTGTTCAGAATAAGTAACTGAATCGATTCCAATAATTTTTAAACCATGGTATATTGTTTTCCAAAAATATTTAAAAAAGTTAAAAGTTGGATAGCGAACGACTTTGAGTAGCTATCGCAATAATTTAGGTACCTATTGCCAAATTATTATTATCAATGAGCTCAAGACGAAGCTGGAGGCGAGCGCTGAGTGGTGACCGCATTTTTGAGCGGACAACTAGGTAATTTACCCCTCGCTACTGCTTGGTAAGTACAAGAAAGGGGAGGCTTCAAGGAGGCTTGGCTTTAACAATCTGATGAAGGTATGCTATGAACGTTCAGCCAAAATAGTTGTTATTGACCTGGATTCCGTTTTCCAGGCCTGTGCAAAGTGTTATTGAGTTTTTCCCTATGGAATTGCTCAGTAGACTGAATGTCTCTTTGGTCTAGTGGTCGCTAGCGCGACTGCTGATCAAGAGGTCCTGGGTTCGATTCCCGAGTCGGGCAAAGTGTTATTGGGTTTTCTTTGAAACAAAAAAAAAGGAAATAGGAAAGAAAAGGGGGGGAGGGGGGGGGGTATAGGAATTTCTCAGTAGTAGTAATAGGTTGCTGGCAATAAGCTCGCCCCAAATTACATGGTAGTGGTACTTTACATAACTTGCGAATTGTGAGTGTACTATTAGGCACACCTCTGCCTTACCCTTCGGGGATTACAGGCTTGACGTTATGTTATGTAATGTCTCAGTAGCAGCGCGGACCCAAAGTCTGCATTTGTGCCTTGTTTATGCCAAAATGCCTGTCCATGAACTTTAAACATAACTAGACCATAAAATATGGGTGTACTATAGGTACAACTCTGCACAGCCCGTCGGGATTACATATAAACATAGATAAAGGACAGCCTCGCTCACTGTCTGCCCCGGAAGGGTTCATAAGTGACATGATAGTACACAACTACCCAGACAGGGTCCGTGAGGAGAGGGGAGGGGCGGGGCAATTTTAAGCAGTTTCGGAAATAATCCGTACGTAGATATTATGTTGTGACTGGGTTTATTGAGATGTCTGAAGTACATAGGGTTGAAATTATGAAAAAAAAGTCCCCCGAATCAATAAGTGACTTCGACAGACCCGATCCCGCATAAAAGTTTTAATTTTGAACGTGGTTAATCTAAGATACTCGGAGATAATGTAGCATCCCACCATTGAAATAATTCTCGGAATCGAATCAATAGTTCCGAAGATCTACAAGTAAACTTACAAACTTTACTTCTTTATAAAAAGACAAGACAAGACAAGAATAACAGGAAATGACAATTCATTAGACATTTCTTCCAGCAAGCCTGGTACAGGAGACTTGAATGAGACGCGTAGCAACACAGGTTAACTTTGATTAAACCTATAAACAAACTTAAAAATTATGTAGAGGCATCAAAGGTGGAAAAGAATTACAGTGCGTCAATAAATTAGTTCACATCACTGTCAAAAGGAAGATTTACAAGGTGTAAACATATTGTATATTTTTTCTTTCTTTAAACGGACCCTTTACGAAGCCATCAACCAAGCATTCTGTACCAATTAAATAATAGTAAAAGAGCTTATACAACATTAGTTTTAGTATACGCGAAATACACGTGTCTAGTATTTTTATGTAAAGAATCTATGTACAAAATTTCAAAACTGTATCATGAAAAATCTCAAAGTTATAAGCTTGTTCTGTTACCTAGTAGTCCGCACAAAAACGTTGTCACCACGCAGCGCGCGCCTCCAGCGTCGTCTTGAGCTCATTGACAATAATAATTTGGCAGTAGATACCTAAATTAGTGTGATAGGTACTCAAAGTCGCTCGGTGTCCAACTTTTAACTTTTTTAATTATTTTTGGAAAAAAATATAACATGGTTTAAAAATTATTGGAATCGATTCAGTTGCTTATTCTGAACAAACTATATTCAGGTTTCGCATATACTAAAAATAATGTTGTATAATAATTAATAGTAAAAAAGCTTATTTTGGTGACCATTAAAGTATAATATTCTATGTAGTAAATGCTTTTAACCGAGACGATCGATACACCAAAAGTATGGGGGAGTCCTATAAAATAATAACACAGAGTATTTAGTAGACATCGTTCAGTGTCGAGGCGTGTGCCTTGCTCGACCCCTGAACGAGGTCTGAAGTCTGGACCTACTACGCTCAACTAAATGATTGCAGACCGATGTTAAGTTGGTAGCAAGTTACTCGGCACTAGCTGCGCGCGCATCCCGCGTGGTGTTCAAGTCAGTTTGGCAGAAGCTTTTTACATTCATAAGCTCACGCCGTTCCCTCGTGGGGGTAGGTAGGAACTACAGAACGACACCTACTACTTTACTTACATACTCCTTTTGCCTAGCCACCTACATAAACCTCGTCATACACGTTGCCTGTTGCAAGAATTATGCACTAGACCTTTCTGTATAACCTCACCAATATTAGTGTGAAATTCAGACGGTTTCTGACGTGTTAACTACTAGGACTGGTTGCCAGAATTAATAACAAACAGAAGTAAATTAACACGATTTTTATGTGGTTTTTAAAATCTAAGGTTTATTACTGACTTTAAAGATAATTTGGCTAGAAAGGAAATGCCTTATCAGATGACGACTAATATGACTAGTATGGAAGAAGAAGGCATGCTGCGCCGACCCCTAATAAATTTTAATAAGGACAGGAGGAATTGGGGGAGGCCTTTGCCCAGCAGTGGGACAGAACAAACTACTAAAAAAAAAACGGGCAGGAGAATGACGAGGTTGAAAAGTTTTTTTTTAGTGTACAGACGCCAGCACATCAAGCTTCCCGAAACTGTCAAATTTTCCCAATCAAACTTGAACCTAATGCTTTAGTAGTAAAGTTCAAAATCTATTAAATAAATTTGACAGATTGTAGTAGCTTGATGGCTGGTCTGGATGTTCTTGAATTTAAAGCATTCTTCAGCAAAATATTCAAAGCATGAATAACTTAAAACATAAACAAGATATCATTTAGGAGCTAGTGTTAAATTATTCCAACGTTTTTTCGAAACAAACACTTTGTTTTTCTTACAAAGAAAATAAAAGTCGTCGGAAATGTGTATTTACATCGTTTTACGTCAAAGTGACGTTAAAACGTTCTCTTTGAAAACTCGTTGTAAATCACGATGTTTAAAAGGCGGTTATAACGTTACGTTTCATGTAGAAAATATGACAAGACCTAAGCAAGCATTAAGATTGAAGATAGCAAAATTTTGTCCTGAGTTTTTACACCACTATTTTTTAATTAGTACAAAAAAAAATGGGACTCTATCCGTACCCGTTACTGATCATATTTGTGTAATCAAAAGTCAAAAAAACGTAATCCCAAAATTGGCCACGAAAATCAATCATTCATAACAATTACCACTAGAAAATACTACGCGCAGTGCTTTTCCATTCCTGTCGCCATTCATAGGTCCCGGCAAACTATATTTCCATAAATTGAGTGACATTTTGGGATATAAACAAACGCTTATAACTTTGCTGTTTATGAATATTATTTATTGAGACTTTACTTATATATTAACAAGACCTTCTCTAATAAGCCCTTTAAGTATTTGTACTAATTAAAAAATAGTGGTGTACTTGCGCTAGTCCCACAAAATATAACTAGGTAAGTAGTCGAATTTCTTCGAATAGTAAAAACACGGCAATTGGGTTCGACAAAAAAGACCTGCACCATCAATTTTAATATAGTCGTTACTTTATTAACACCCCATATTTTAAAAGAATATGAATATTCTATACAAGATAACTCTGATTTTGATTGATTTTGAATATAAATTATAATCTCATTAGAAATAAAAAAATATTGCTAGCTATCTTTTCATAAGGCACCGCGCCGCCCGTCCGAATCGTAAGCGATTTACGATTTACGTGCCCATAGCAAGTTTGCATGAACGCTACGTATGAGCCCGACCATTAAAAAAAAAAGAGGTAAAAATATCATGTCAAGCCTTTGAAACCCACACTAGGTAAAACACCTGTGTGTCATGTTCATGTGTCAGAAACATTGATACGCGGATTTGTACTCAGACATAGACACAAAATAAAAAAAAAGACTTACCTGTCAACAGATATAGCGACTAAGTTGAATATGCTAGAGGTGGAGCAAATGACGTCGATGGCGATGTAGCAGTCGCACACTACCGGCGGCAGCCCCCACACGCCAGCATTGAACTGCAAACAGAGAAATAAGATTGTTAGAGTATTAGATGATAACATAGCTTAACATCATGCCTGTAATCCCCGAAGGGTAAGGTATACGAGCACCAGGTAGTTCCAACCAACTTTTAGCCAATTCTTTACGGATTCTTTTTTTCAGGGTTCCCCACCTCAAAAGGAAAAACGGAACCCTAATAGGATCACTCGTGTCTGTCTGTTTGTCACAGTCAATTTATCCCGAAACTGCTGGACCGATTGAGATAAAATTTGGTACACATATATAGGTCGGTGACCCAAAGACGGAGGTATAACGTAAATTAGAGAAATTTAACTTTTCGACGGTAATATAGAAAATGAAAAAAATAAATGTTTTTCCAAAAAAAAAAAAGAAAAAATGGCGTTGGAAATGGCGTTTGTGAGCATCTCATTTTTTTTTTTTTTATAATTTTAATATAAATAGTTCTGAAGTTATTTAAGAAAATTTTGTCAAAAATACAAAAGCTAGTTCATTGCCTATAGATTACAAGAAAATCTATAAAAAAGCTATTACAACAAATAATAAAATTAAATTGAAAATTAAAGGCGGCTCGCCTACTACGATGGTACGGAACACTTCATGCGCGAGTCCAACTCGCACTTGGCAGGTTTTTTTTATAACAAGTAATACAATAAAGGTGTCACGGCACTAAAGCAACCATATCGTTGACAATTCGTTGTATGTTGCCGGTGATGGCCTGCTTGCAAATAAGCCAACCGACAGCCTTGCAGTTACATGGAAGTCGGTTTTGCAAGAATGTTTTGCATGCACATTTATAATGCATAACCTACGGTCTATAGCCTGCTGGCACCGCGTCTTGGGTCATACGACAAGCGCGTGTATCATTAGTTTCCTTCTCGTGAGTACCGTCGCGTCCTAGTAAGTCGTGGCCTGCGCTAAGCAATTACATTCAATCGATCTCCCCGCAGCCGCTGTGGCACTCGACGCGCTAACCGCTAATATGAATCTAGACCAGAGACTGTTTAAAAATTTCATCAATTAAAATGAACAGCTTTACTGTTACAGATTTTTTTGTGTACGAAATTAAAAAAACAAAAATCGTGTAAGTTACGCGCAGGATTTTTTTAATAACACCCAAAAAATTCAATGTCAGGATCCTGTACCGAATACGTGGAAAAACTTTGTGTCGCCAGCACATAAAGCTACTACAATCTGTCTATCTTTGTAATTAGATTTTCAACTTTATCACTAAAGTATTAGGTTCAAGGTTGATTGGGAAAATTTGATAGTTTCAGGTAGCTTGATGTGCTGGCGTCTGTATTTTAAACTATGTACCTATAATACTAGCTGTTACCCGGAACTAAGTATTTTTAGTCAGCTGTTAATTTTCCCTTAGTTATTAGCGTGATAATGTTCTTGTTACAGCCAATGGAATGAAGGCATGTCCGCACCGGCCGTCCACCCATTGGGAGTAAAGTGAAGTCTAAGCTGCATACAACAGAGAGGCCGAGAGCCGCGCATGCGCGCAGACAACCCACACACACAGCAGAGGCACGGCACGGAGATAACGTAAATACCAATGATTTTTGTATCGAAAATAAAACTGTCCTAGGTATGGCAATTCGGTTTAATTTTTTTGTAACGAGCACAATACGTATCATTCATAGGAATTAATAAAATTCTTAGATAATTCAAATTTAGTCAATTTTAATAGAAAAAAATCACGTGTTTCCGATTCCGATTTCCGATTTAAATGAAATTTTGTGAATGTGTATGTGTGGTTCCCAGCTTGAAAAATAGAATAGTTTTGGAACAGACAGGTGGAGCTGTGTGGAGGCGGGTCGCTAGTACTGTTTTGTGACAAGCACAATATGTATTATCCATCCATCGATATTAATTAATTCTCAAATATAAAAAAGTAAATATGCCATTTTGAAACAATTGGTGGATAAATTCAACACAAGATATAATCACCTAGCGTTCATATTTTTCGTCAATAAAAAAACAGATTACAAATTATTTTGACAGTCCTCAGTGACAGTGAAACAAAACTGCGCTTTCATACAAAAGTTTAATAATTTATCTAAAATTAAGTTTTTGTATGAAAAGCAGATTTTTTATAACCGAATAAAAAACGCTGATGAGTCTAAAATCTTGTATTGAATCCATGGTAGAAGTTTGTGTCACAAAGTCCCTTACGCTAAGGCTTCATTTAATGCAATCAGTTAGATTAGACGGCACATCTACACCGGCCGCCGATTCTATCTGACTGAAGCCTGAGCTTCATACAGTACAGAGCCAGAGAGCCGCGCATGCGCGCAGACAACCACGCAGTAGTTCTACCACAATAAACCTATAAAGGAATTTTATACTCATCATCGTATAAAACAGTTTTACTATAGGACCTTGAAGTGGGGAAAAAATATTAGTTTTGTCTTGTCATACATTTATGTTCATAACTTCGCATAAGGAACTGAATGCATATGAAAATATATACGGCACTTGTAAGAAAAATACATTTTTTCAATATTTGTCTCTAAGTTTGACGGTCTGTCTGTCTGTTTGTTCCGGCTAATCTCCGAAACGGCTGGACCGATTTTGACGGGACTGGCACATTGTTTTATGGTCTAACTTAGGCTACTATTATTTTAGAAAAATAATTAAGTTTCCGTGTAAAAAAATCCGATACAAAAAGGGGAGTAACATTTTTTTATAATAATTTAACGTGAACGAAGGTTGCGGGCATCAGCTAGGTACAATGTAAAATTAAATGCAACCATTAAGGTTGCATTTAATTTCAATCAGAAAGACTAGACGGCACGTCTGCACCGGCCGTCCATTCTTTCGGACTGAAGCCTGAGTTTCGTACGGTACAGAGGCCGCGGGCCGCGCATGCGCGCAGACAACCACGCAGTAGTTCTACCACGATAAACCTATGACGGGTCATTGTACTCATCATTATAAACCACTTTAAATGTAGAACCTTGAAGTGTGGAAAAATAATCAATTTTTAAACTGTCATGGTCACTAACATTATTACTTAGACAGGAAACGGGACGTTTTCCGTTATGTGGAAAAATAGAACGAAACTTGGTTGTGGAGGTCAGATAGGCATTTAGACAGCTGCTTCGTGTAAAATATTGCTTTTGTTAAGCTGCATCCGGTTAGACTGGACAGATGATAATAACGTATTTAAAAACATCTGTAAAGCATAAGTGACATCCTACTTAATAGCGAAAATTTTGAGGATGGATGGATCGATGGATGGATGTTTGTTACTCTTTCACGCAAAAATTAATGAACGAATTTGGATGAAATTTAGCATACAGATAGCTTATAACCTGGATTAACACTTAGGATAATTTTTATCCTGGTAGTATGATCCCGTGGGACAATTATCGAACTCCACGCGGGTGAAGCCGCGGGCTTAAGTTAGTAGTTCATTTATACTTGCATATTTCCAGAATTTCATTAAAGTTCAATATCTCTCTTAAATTATTTCTGCCTAGATTTCTAAAGACATTGTTACACATGTAGCAGCTAGTGTCAATTATTTGAATAGAATTCATTAGGTCCGAATAATAGGCGTCTTACAATAGGGCACTGAAGCTAGGTGACTGGCTGGGACTCGAACCCTCTCCATTGTTGAGGGAACCTATTCTAAGACACCTTTGTGACTTTAATGGAAGGACGAGGTGACTTCGATTTATCTTAGATGCAATTCGAAGGACTTTGTCTATTGGTTTGTGTTTGATAATGAAATACTTTAAAGTATACGGTTAGTTTAAAAAAATAACTTATTGTCTAGTGGTTGCAAGTGCAACTGCTGAAGATGAGGTCCTGCGATTGAGGTTCCATGGCTTCCATGATGATTCGATTCCCACGTGTCGTAGTTTTTTTGCCAGGAATTTATAGTAGCAGCCCAAAGTCTGGATTCAATCCCGCTTCATGATAATAGGCTTGCCCCCTACATTTTTTTATTTACCACCAAATATAATTACAGACTCGTCCAATACTATGTTTACATGTCGTTGTTATGTTGTAACTGTCGAGATTGTCGAACAAATCTCGGTAGGTTATGCCCAAATATAATATATTATGTTCCAATACCGTTATAATATTAATAAAACGTGCGGCTCACGACAAAGAACTTAAACATAGGCGAGGCATCGTTTCACTTTCTTCATACTGCACTACTCTTTTCATACTTTGGTTCACACCGCGAACTACCGAAAGAGCCGAAACGAAGTATGAAAAGAAGCCTGCCGGGCTCGCTCGTTCGCTAGCTAGCGGGCGTAGCGAGGCGTCGGAAACTATGTGGGTGCACACCGAATACTACGGACGGACGGGCGAGCGAGGGGGCGGATGAGCGAGCGGGTGGGCACACCGGGCGAGGCGGGCGAGGTGAACGACTAGCATTGCAGGCATCGTCGGATATTTCGTTCGCATCGATTGTATCGCTGATATAGCTTAGCTCTGTAGTATGAAAAGAGGTGAAACGATGCTCGCCCGGTTCGCTCGCTCGCTAGCTGGCGCAGGCGCTTAATGCTCGTTTCATTTCAGTACAAAAAGAGAGCTCTTAGCCTTACAAAGGACAATTCAGACTAAAGCTAAATATTCTCGCTCGAGGTCTACTAACTAGAAATATATTCTTGACCTCAAAACATAATATTGTAGGCTCAAAGTACCGACTGGCGAAAAGTTAACCGCTCATTGTCAAGATTACAAGACCATTTTCCGGATTACAAGAAACAAGCAAGAAAATGTTCTTTTCATGTCAAGGTCAAGGTCAAAATGGGGTAAACAGGGACGAAATAACATGTCACTGGTCCTTTTCTATATGTTCGGATCATGTTTGACATTTAAGTTTTGTTTGTTTCATGTATATAGTGCCTTCAGGCTTCTCGTTTGACTGAAATCGGAAATAATATTATTGTAGGCTACAATATTTTTTGCTTTTCAATACAAACCACTTGTTACATATTCACTAAGAAAATAATAATAAACATCAGCCTATTTACTACTTCGTTGGTCTAGTGGCTGCTGAGCACGAGGTCATGGGTTCGATTCCCGGGTCGGGCAAAGTGTTATTTAGTTTTTCCATCAGGAATTTCTCAGTAGCAGCCACGGAGTCTGGATTTGTGCCTGGTGGATGGCATAGACTCGCCCCCTTTTACATGGGACTTAAACATAACTGGCGAAATGTGGGTGTACTATTAGGTATACCTTTGTCTACCCCTTCAGGTATTTCGGGCGTGATGTTATCAGCCTATTTACAGTAATACGCTTTAAGGGGCTTTCGATCTGCAGTGGGCTGGCATTGCATGCGCTCTTTCTCATACAAAGATATAAGACAATAAACATCAGAAGAAATTACTTTTTGAAAATTCATATTATAATAGAGTTAAGTGGGGATGAAATAATATATGAAAGGTCATCAGTTTTGCTGATGATTGATATAACGAAATATTTATCATTAAAATCATTATTGGTGTACTTAGATTAATACGAATACATACATATTTCATCAAAAATATTCCTTCTGTCGAAATCAAAATACGTTTTGTAGATCCATAGTAATACAACCAAAATAAAAAAAATAACTTTTATAGAAAACAACAATCATAGAAGAAAACAGAAACCATGTAAATTCCCGTAAGTCTAACAAACATCCCTCATCGATCTTCTTATTCATTCATCAACAGATGAAAAGGAATTAATCATACCTTGTGATCACATTGCTTACCCAGCATAATGCTAGCATTTGTATACCAAGCTTTAATGCTATATCTGTATGCCAGGCTTGAGCTATTGTATCTCATCATTTCTTTCATCTACGAGATTTATGTTTGTTAATTATGCTGATCGTAGGTTGTTTATTTTGAACGGGTAGACAGTTTTTTGTGGTGGTCTTTGATCATATTAAAAGTTCCGTTACTAAGTAAGCGCCATGATGTTAAAATGTAGCTGGCTATATTTAATATGGCCATGTAATCTTGCAATAAATTGATCAGAAAGTGCCAATTTCAGTTCTACAACGTATTTTAAAACCTTCATTCATTGCTAGGTTAGTAAAACCTACATAATTATACATTTGCGATTGCATCTGCAAATCAGTGATAACTGAGCACATATGTAATCAATTTAATTATATTATAGACAGAAACTACACAACTCCATTCATTTTAATACTAGCTTTTTTAGCCCGCGGCTTCGCTTGCGTTAATTTAGAATTTTGTAATCAATTTAGGTTGTACTCTGCTTGTGAAATAAAAATAAAAATAAATAGACATAATGCTATCGTCAATTGAATCTATACTAATATTATAAAGCTGAAGAGTTTGTTTGTTTGTTTGCTTGCTTGAACGCGCTAATCTCAGGAACTACTGGTTCGATTTGAAAAATGATTTTAGTGTTGGATAGACCATTTATCGAGGAAGGTTATAGGGTATAAAATTTTACGCGGACGAAGGTCGCGGGCAACAGCTAGTTTTTCATAAAGTTGGCAAACTGCGATGTAACTGGGACAAAAATTTAAAAGTAGGCATCGTGCGATCTAATGTATGCTGGTTTCAAAATGTTGACATCGTGCTACCGATTACTTGAAAGTTCAAAAAAGTAGTCAAAGCGCGAATGTAGGCATCGTGCTACGGAATCATATAATTCAATCATTATTCGAAAGACACGTGGCGCCATCTACTGTCATAAGAACGTTATTGTTGTTTTCCTCGGGGACAGTACTTTTTGTCGGGATGAAAGGTTTTTTAGGAAATTTCAGGATGATCGGTTCAGTGGTTTAAGCGTGAAAAGGTAACAGATAAACAAATTTACTATCGCATTTATAATAATAGTTAGGATTAGGATTTTCACAACTATCTTTTCAGCTCCACATTTAGGGAATGTATTCAACTACAAATTGTGAAGCAAGTAGAGAGTTGCACAATTTGTCGGTCTAGGTAGAGAACAAGGCCTATATTCAGCACGTTTACTTCCCCAGCTGGTAGTCTATTATACAATTTGAACTTTACGGCTCGCGTACACCTTATCCGTCCTGGTGTGAACGAAGCTCGTATGTCTTCGTTGGCCGAATTCGGCCGATCGAACCAGACAATCGGTTTATAATGTTCCCATTGCTGGTTCAGAGGCCCTCTTCTTCTTCGGAGGCAAAAGGCCAACATTTAGCACTCGGGCATAGTGCCAGTTAAGATACGGACGATTTTTGGGTTCTAGGACATGCCGGTTTCCTCAAGATATTTTTCTTTAGCATTTTGAGAGCAAAGCTTGTTTTCAAGCTGCTCTCAAACTTCTTCACCCGACATCGATAACTGGCGTACGACCTTCGGCCGATGACGTACGAAATTAGTTCGTTCGATGGCGGAATCGGTGCACTCATTTTTTAGGGTTCCCCACCCGAAGGGTAACCAACGGGACCCTATTACTAAGCTTCCGCTATCCGTCCGTCTGTCTGTCTGTCATTTGAAATTTTCACAGAATGTGTATTTTTGTTGCCGCTATAACAACAAAAAATAAAAATAAATTAAAAATTAACGGCGCTCACCTACTACGATAGTACGGAACCCTTCATGCGCGAATCCGACTCGCACTTGGCCGGTTTTTTTTTATCACATTTCATTCGGTTGGGCGAGTGCAGCCGATGACGCACAAGCATAGTTCGTTTGATGAAGGAGGAGGTGTACGTCTCCCGTTAGGCTCCGAGTATTCCAGACAGACAGAGCTCGTTACTGACCATTATTCCAGCCGCTTAGGCGATTGCTGCCGGACATGAGTGTCCACCGTATGGCTGGACGGGCAACAAAGAGCTTTCACAGTAATTCGCAAAGGGGTAGGCAGATGAATGATGTTTTGCGCTTTATGTATTGTATGAGCATAAAAAATCCTTAGTCTATTTTATTAAAAAAATCTACTGCCTCGTTGGTCTAGTGGTCGCAAGCGTGACTGCTGAGCATGAGGTCATGGGTTCAATTCCCAGGTCGAGCAAAATGTTGTTAGGTTTTTCCATCAGTAGCAGTCACTGGATATGTGCCTGGTTGATGGCAATAGGCTCGCCCCCTGTTACTTTGGACTTAAACATAACTAGAGAAATGTTGGTTTACTTTTATACACCTCTGCCTAACCCTTTGGGAATTTCAGGCGTAATGTTATGTTATGTTATGTAAATAATCTACGTAAAACTTGTTGTAACTCTATGTATCTTTCGATCTGTCTGTCTGTTGTCTTTTCACGTCTAGTTTTAAAAATATTGCATTGTTAAAATTATGGTAAAAAAGTATTATTTTTCTCATCATTTCAGCCGAAAAGTCCACTGCTGGACATAGGCCTCCGCCAAGAAGGGGGGTTTTGCCATAATCGCCACGCTTGGCAGGCGG
This sequence comes from Noctua fimbriata, assembly GCA_905163415.1. Lineage (NCBI taxonomy): Eukaryota > Metazoa > Arthropoda > Insecta > Lepidoptera > Noctuidae > Noctua > Noctua fimbriata. The sequence continues at coordinate 1,828,633 of LR990933.1, read as the reverse complement.
GTTGGCGATCGCAGTATGTTTGTTGTAGAATCAGAGAACGCTGCTGCCCATTCTCTGGTAAGTCCCTTAGTCGCCTCTTACGACACCCAACACCCGGGAAGATTTGGGATGGTGCTATTCTTTACGTCCGGACACCATACAGAACCATACAGAAGTGTATTATTTTTCTAAATATTTATAATATAAATATCTATAATATAATGGCAAACAGGTCATTGACAGAACTGTCTGAACTTATCTATAGAACGAAAACTAGGAAGATAAAATCGCCATGCTACCATTTCAAGCATAATAAGTAGTCTACACCAACAAAAGTAAAAAAAAAATCCCTTAACTCATACAATATTCAAATCTCATACCAAACAAGTAACAGCTACCCTCTTCTCATACATAATTAACCCCCACATGCTCACGCACAAGTAGCTACATAAAAAACTCGTAGCATATCGCACTCGTGCCATATCCGACATTCATCTCATTAGGAGGCCTGTTTGACCTCCTAAATGTACGCGGAGCTAGGGTTACCATGTTGTGAGAAGTCGTGAAATGAAGCTGGATATTTGCAAACATTTTGCATTTCAATCCAATGATCTTTGATTGAAATGATCAGGGATCCGCTGGATGCGAGTCGCACGGGACCGGTCAATGTGGCGACACTTGGGGGAGGCCTATGTCCAGCAGTGGTCTTTCGGCTGAAATGATGATTACGATGATGGTCTTTGATTATTAATCAAAGCCAATGATATTATAAAGAAAGATACGTTACGTTCATACTGACCGGCGTTCAAATATCGTTGCGTTGTTACGACTGCGATAGATAAAAAAAAACGATAAAACGGAACGTATGATACAGAAAGAGATAGCTATTGCGCTTGAAGTACTTAAATTACGACAATTGTCTGAATTTTTCTGCGACAATTTGTGCGCGCTGGTGCGATAGCTACCTCTTTTTATTTATAATATCATTGTTTCAATCTGACTAAGAGACTTTTTAAGAAGAACTCGTGGCTAAATAATAACAGTCGCTCGGGTCAGTCTTCAGGTGAAGCTGCGCTTGACAAGGTTGGCCTTTGGATGGGTGACTACCCATTACATACCGAGTTTCCTCCGTACCTCGGAAAGTATGTTAAGCCGTTGGTTTCGGCTGATATTTGTTGACCTTTGGCAGTCGTTACAGGTAGTTAGTGGCCCGAAGTCTGACAACCAGTCTTACCAAGCGGTATCGTTTTACCCAGTAGGTACTAACTGGGGTGTGGAGGTCAGATGGGCTGGCGCTTCATGTAAAATACTGGTATTCAGCTGCATCCGTTTAGACTGGAAGCCGACCCCGACATAGTTGAGAAACTAGGCTAGGTAAATGAGATAAGAGACTTTTTAAAGTCAGATTTATTTCAGTACTTTTTTATTTAAAAGAGTGTCCGTGGAGGTTCTCCAAAATGCGCAAGTACAGTCCATTCACATTCACAGTTAATTATTATGGACTAGATTTAGTATCTCCGTGAAAGTCACAGTGAAGTAAGACAAAATATTATTGGGTTTATCCATCAGGAGTTTCTCAGCAGTAGGTACCACGGAGTCTGGATTTGTGCCCGGTTGTTGGCTATAGGCCCCTGTTAACTGAACTGGTGAAATGGTGTACTATTAGGTACACCTGTACCTAACCCTTCGGGGATTACAGGCGTGATATTATGTGAAAGTCACAGTGATATTTACTCTAGTTACAATAATGTGGTTATTTCTTTCCGCCAGTAATTTTTTCTCTTTGCTTTTCACTGATGCTTTAACAATCCAAAAGATGCCTGTAGGTGTGTAAGTGGTATATTTGAAATAAATGTCTTGAGTTTGAGTACTTATTAATCTTAGTACTAATTTTTTTTCTTAAAAAATCCCGAATCTCGACAACCCCGAGAAAATTACTAGGCCGGCCAAAGATAGGTTGGTGTGCCAAATTGGAAAAGTCCGGACGAATCCGGACGGATGGTAATCCTACACGGAACAGTAACAAAGTCACACACTGGAGGAAACTGATAATACTATCTAAATATGCTTAATTAACCCCTTTTGGGGGTGAGTCAACGCTCATTAGCATTAACGAAGTTTTGGAAAGGTGAGATAATGTCGTGAGAATGATGTCCTTTGCAATAATTTTGAAACTTTTGACTTAGTATTTTTGGCGAAAATGTTCTGACTCGTTATTCTATATCTATTGTTCGCAAGCATTATTGCTGAGTGGGGCTCTGGGATTCTATTCATTATCGGATTTATCCATCAGGAATATCTCAGTAGCAGCCTGGTCTCTGGAGTCCAAGGATGGCATAGCTTTTTGGGGGTAAGAACAGGGTATAAAGTTCTTCATCCTCCATAGAAAAGGAGGATCCTCCGACCAGACGGGTGTTGTGTCTGGTGGGCTACTGCCCGACAGTTGTTGTATGGTTTTTCTAAATCGCGCAGTTAAAGTTAGGAAGTTATTAATTTGATGTTAATTCTTCGATTTAGGACTTAAGAATTTATGTTATGCGCTGTAGTACTTTTTGTATTATGTTGCTGTAGTACCTTTTGTAGTGTCGTTACAGCTTCCTTAGACTGCCTGGCTTTCCCATTATTACTTGCATGACGGAGGCTTGGATTCCAATAAAGCGCGAGCGGCGCGGAGAGGCGATGTGCAAGATTCTACCGATGACAAGAGAAGCAAGAGATGTGAAATAAATTTCAACCAATGCTATTGGTCGTTTTCCGCACGTCTCCTCTCCGCTCTGCTCGTCTCCGCTTTGGTGTTCTGGGCCTAACACGTAACTAGTGATTTGTGGGTGTACTAGGCATAGATACGCCTCTGCCAAACCCTTCAGGAACAAGAAGTCGTTATGCTACGCATTTGGGGATGCTAGCAATGTCCCTTTATTTCTGAAGATAAATGAACACATTTAAGAAAGAACTGAATAACATCCTCTAGATACTTTAGCTTGTTTTTCCAATCTTGATACCGAAAATAAACGTTATTTTCGCAATGAATTTGCAAGTTTGTCGATTCAAAGGAGCTTTCTAACATTCAGTGGAACAAAATATTATTATGTAGAAGGGATATAACGTCACACGAACATAATAGCACGATTTTGTAGACTTTGTTCTGTAGCAAAAGGAGCTGATTCACTACTGATTTATAGTGATGATGAACTGAAGACCTTGGAAAATAGATTAAGCTATTTATCGTTTCAAACTACCTAGAGCGAACTAGCTACTCCATTGTATGTTCGTTCAAATATTGACGACACGGTTGGCGCAGTGGCTGAGCGATTGGCTGCTACACTGCGTATCGCGGGTTCGATCCCCGCACGGAAAAAATATTTGTATGACCTACAGGTGAGTTTAAGTGTTTGTTTACTTCGTTTTTACCCATGAAATAGGAGAAATTCCTAGAGTGGGGCAACGTTTTAAAACAAATACCGCTGTAGATTATACAAACAGTTTAGCCTAAGACAACCATGTCATGTTTAATTACCATAACAGAATAGTACTGGGCAACAAATTCCATTTCAACATGGAATGCTGTTACGTTATGATAACGGTTGTGCTATTCTCCAGAATATGATTGACCCGTTTATGGTTGACTATCTTTGAAAACAACGGAGCTCACTTCCGTATGTGCGCTTACTGCAGTGAGTTAAGGGAACTTTACATAACTAGATAATTAATTATCGAATGTTCATTTTGTGAAATTCAATTTTTCTTTGGTTTTTTGCAATTTGCAGATCAGGGTGTACTTTAAACAAAATATAGGAATGGGGTTAACTGAACTTAGAGGTTTGTATTAACTAATTTAATTATTATAACTTTGTAAGGCCATATTTTTTACGGTCGCAAATCGTATTTTAATCAAGATACAAATCGACACTGACTGTCAAATTGCTAAAAATGAAAGAAGATTTCGTGGGCTACGATAGCGCTTTCAACATAATAAGGATGGTATGATTTTAAGAAGATGGAAGAAAAGATGTTATCTTAGCACATCAACAGATTTACCGTTTGTTGGCTGGTAGTCGTCACTTCACCTACTCCCAGCATCCCAGTTTCCCTTCATCCTGCTTGTAGTCCTATTTTGTCTGTCCCCAAATATATGCCTTATCTCCAGCTTATGACGATCTGACGTAGTCATTAGGGCTCATACACACGTTGGCTAGCGTGTACATTATATAACGTACCTACATGCAAACGAGTTGGCTTGATTGATTAATTACTTAACGAATGAAGCCTAGGTTTGATGAAGGTGTTAATTTGAGATAGGGTTAATAGATGATGAAGGTCAGGATTTTAGGTTCCGTTGGGATATGTTTTAGATTTTGTAAAATTATTGGGTAACTCCTAAAGTGGTTTTCTAAGTTCTGAAATCAGGCAGTACTTCGGTAAAATGTAAAACACATTTAAGACAATTTAAATATTAAGTTTAAATTCCGTCGGAACCAAAACTGTAGAATGCAGCCTTGATGAGCACTGTTAGAACTCCACATTTGTTTCGTTCCCTGACAAGACAAAACTGTCTCAGGATGCCACGTGTCGAGGGAGCAATTCTACATTCTGCATCCTAATACTGATTGTTGGTTTACACATTGCATTTTATTAACCGCACCTTCTGCTTGTGCATACATGTTTTTTACTGAAGGTTTTTCATAAACAGTCCACATTCGGAACATAAGGAAATATTGGCCGTTTTGGCAATCGAACAAAAGCCATTGTCCAGACCCACCACCGAACAACCCAACACATTCTAATAAAATGCCATAGCAACATAATATAAATACCATGTCAAGCACCAATTCAAGCAACCACCTCAATACACTAGCTATCATTCCATAGATAGGTCACTCCATTCAAAGTTCCTGGGATATGAATAGTTCTATTCAGCGCACGTTCAAATGGCACATGTAAATAAATGACTACAGAATAAGGATCAACGCTCAGTTGTGAGCGCTGCACGGGATTGCATGGCAGCTCCTCATGTGATCAAGTCCATGGAGTTTTATGCCTCTTCACCTGTGTAACTGACCGACTTCTTGACAATTCTAAAAGGCCTGTAAATTCAATTGAAAGCTCCAGGGCAACTCGCGAATTTTAAATTTTCTTTCTTTTTTTGCAATTAGGCGGTTAGTATCAGGCTAATGTCGAACAAAATATGATTCGGGACCGTAATACGTATGTATTTACAAAATTCAATAATTAAAATCATCAATACATTCCTCTAAGTTCATTTAATCCAATTGAATGACTTTTTCATGAAAAAGACAACTTTGGCGCTTCCATCTTAAGTTTTTTTTTTTTTGTTATCCTGTTTGAGTGTCCCACTTCTGGGCAAAGGCCTCCCCTTTCTCCTTCCAAACCTCTCTGTTCTGTGATCAGATCGTCACACCACCTTCGCCGCGGTCTACCTCGACGGCGATTTCCTCCGACAGGCGTCCAGTGGGTGACTTCTTAAGTTATTTCTTTGGAATTAATCTTTGAGTATGAATCAACTCTACGGCTGAACATCGTCGACCACCCGTAAACTCAATATAAGCATACATGGACGGGCTCGAAACCCAGAAATCGCGGTGTCGTCCCGCTTACTGCAGGTCTACCACCTTACGGCTAACGGCTAGATGAAAGTGGTGACGACCCCAGATAAGTGAGACCTTGACTTGCCGTAAATGAGGCGACTGCTGTTTAAAATATGATCCAATGCTTTAACGATATTTATAAAGTGTGCTTTTGTAGTAGTAGTTCATAGAAAGAATCCTCAATGCCTCAAGTTGAGCCAATTCTGATTCCGTTTAGTGCTTATACGTGTACGTTGATCTTAAGGAGTATTGTGGTGAAAGTTCACAGCTTCTGACTTCGGTACGAACCTTCGGAGTTGGTATTGAAGGCTGTAAAGTATTCATCGTTATTGTGTCTAGAGTTTCTGGTGACCTTTTCGCATTAGTTGAGTATGTGTAGAATTTAGATCGAGAACTTTGGTCTATTGGCTGGTTTGTTGAATGTTAAAGGTCTTGTTAGCAATTGGCTGAAGTCATAACTTTTAACCAGTAGTAATATTCTGTAAAGTTCACTCAGAATTTCACTACGTCGCACGATCGCACACAATTCAATAGAGAACTCATTTGTTTTAAAGTGAACTATCGCGAATTTACAGACCAGTGGTGGTGAAGTAAAGTACGGGTTCGAATCCACAACCTACAGCTTGTTTGTCGGAGCAGGAACCACTGAGCCACCACTGCACTGAAAACTGATGGTAAGGTGGTTAAATCAAAGGCCGACATGAACAGCCAAAAAGTTATGAGGGTCTACAAATGGTAATTACTTTCATAGTACACTTTGAATTTATGCAACGACTTTTAAAATGATTGAAATGATCTTTTCAGTAGCTTTTAATCACGTCTTAATTTCTGAATCCTACCAAAACATTAACATAATCTAGCAGCATTCTAAACACCCCCTAACACATTCCTATAGGCAGATGCTAGTGAACTGACGAGCGATAGGCATCGGAAAACACTTCGCCTTCATCAAGGCTTAACGCCCCGTTCATGACTTCAGGCAATGCGACTTAAGCTGGCCGTAGGCGATAGGTTATGCATGACAGTTTTAAATGTGCATGCAAAACAGGTCAAAATTGCAAATGCACAACCTATCGTCTATGGCCGGCTTTACGACGCGACATCCTTCATGCGAAACGCGCGTGTCACTTATTTCTTTCTAGAGTACCGTTGCGTCGCAAAGCGCACAAGTGCCACGTGTCACACGTGGCACTTGTGGCAAGGCACTATCAGTTTATAATGTTCCACGCGTCCTCTGTTTTGTTTCTGTTTGTTGTTGTTTTTGTTTTGTTTCAAAGGAAGTGGGCTGTAATAAACCACGCGAACCCAGTGCGAGTTGGTATAATGTGTCTTCGATTTTTTGGTTCTAGGATTTGAGAGTAGTGGTTATAAAATAAATGGCGCAAAGCTCTTCAAAATTTCTAAGCAATTTCTTTTCTACTCGGATGTCGTTTGATCGTGTGGTTCGTGGTCAAGCAGTACGGATCCATACATCATCTTACAGCCAAGCTGGCTAGCTAGGTGAAAATGAAGTACCGATGGGCTTGCCTCGTGAAATATTGAGGCTGGTAGAAGGATTTATGGAGAACTTGTTTTTGTTAGCGGTTTCTCGTATCTGGATAAAAAGTATCTTGTGTGTGAATTCAAGAGTTAGTGGGATATCTTTTTAACAGGGAAAATAATATGTTTCAGGACTATAGGAGATGTTAATCATTATTAAACTTTATTGTCATCATTTCACCCGTAAGACATGATCTAGTGCAAAGTTGGAACATGGACCGGAAGAGCTGGAAGTCATGGGGAGAGCAGTTTGCCCAGCAGTAGGATGACGCAGGCTAAAAATAACGTTTACTGCGCGAGTTCATGGTGGTAAATATAACAGTTTTATTGTGTAACTAGCTGTTGCCCGCGACTTCGTTCGCGTGGAAATTTTGGTGTGCATGTGTGAGACTGCCTCGTTGGTCGAGTGGTTGCAAGCGCGACTACTAAGCATGGGGACCGATTCCCGGGTCAGGCAAAGTGTTAAAAAAAATGTTTATTTCAATTACATAAAGTTGTAACATACATGATTTGGAGATCAATTTTTAAGCAAGGAGATGCTTGTGTTAGGGGGCATCCATTAATTACGTACGGCGATTTTTCGACCCCCCTCCCCCCTAGCTGGGATGCCGTGAGATTTATCTTGACCCCCTCTTCTCCCTACTAATCTCACGTGAGATTTATCAAAATGCGTAGTTTAGTATAAAATATACGGTAATCTGTGCTTGATTGCGATGAATTCACCAAAAATTAATAATTAGTAGAGAATCATGTTTACTTAATTAAACCCAGTGATATTTGCTGAGACTGCCCTCTCTCCCTCGTGAGATTGGGTGATATTTGCCGCGACCTCCTCCCCCCTCCCTTAAACGCCTCACGTAATTAATGTACGCTGCCTTAGGTGACTCCGTTCTTCCACTTAACATTAAACAATGTATATGCAATTGAAAAATACTATAAATAAATCCGTTCTTAGCAAACGTCTACTAACTATTAACTACCTCACTGCCAAATTTCAAGTTTGTAGCACAAAAAATGAAGGACTTTCATACAAACTTGCGAGAGCCCTTAGACCTCCTTAATCCAGCCCTGGGCTGCGGGACTGTTCGAAAGAGATACCGCAGCCCTGGAACACAAAGGGCAAAGAAGGAACATGGATGGGTTTTAGTAAGTACAAGTCTGACACTCCCTTCCGCAAAAAAAAGCCCTGTCGCAAAATCCGTTCTTAGCGGACGTCTACTAACAATAAACTACCTCCCTGCCAAATTTCATCTTTATACGTCAAGCGGTTTTCGATACTAAAACCTATTTACGTAAATTATTAAATTTATCATAGAAATCGCGTATGAGGTTACCAACTAAATTTTAAAAATTAATATCTTTTGCGTCTGTTGGTCGATTTTGATGAAATAAACGTTAAATAATACCCACAATAATGCTTCTTATTTTGTAATATTTTGATTTTGAATACAATGAGGGGTCTTTACGTGATGCGCGCACAAACGAGCAGACAAACAGACAAAGAGACAAACAGACAAAAATTTTATAAAATATTTTTTTACTTGCTTTTACTTATTTCTCGCACCTTCCAGTGATTTTTTTGCCAAAATCTGTAATGTACAGACACGGAAAGTCTACGATTTTATTATATGTATAGACTAGCTTATGCCCGCGGCTTGACAAATTTCATCCAAATCTGGTTAGTAGTTTTTGCGTGAAAGAGTAACAAACATACATCCATCCATCCAGCCTCACAAACTTTCGCATTTATAATATTAGTAGGATAATACTTGTAAATCCTTCAGCGAGGTGTGATACGTAGGTATGGCCCTAATATTCATTACTATGCAACATAAAAAAGAGGTGTCGATGGGTTTCGTACGTGAGATATTCGTGTGAAAGCGCTATTAAGGTCATTTGGAGGAAAACAGGGTAATTTGTAACCAGGTAATATGAAGTATGGAGAGCGTACGTGGTGTATCTCCAGTTTTCATATATTTTGACCTTGTGGAAGCAAAAAACTGGTAGAAACACACACACGACACTTAACAAAATCTCTGAGAGATAATGCATAGACAGACAACAGCTAGATCTAGACCCAGACTCCCCTGAAGGGGTGATAGGGACTGAAAAGTTGTATGGTCCTTAAACTTCTGTTTAAAAGTAAAAGTTAGTTGTATAATCGTGTTTTGGAAACTATGTCTAAAGTAGTTGGAAACAAGATGAAAGTTTGAATAGAAGTTCGTCATTTTTAGGGTTCCGTACCCAAATGGTAACCAACGGGACCCTATTACTAAGCCTCCATTGTCCGTCCGTCTGTCTGTTAGCGGGCTGTATCTCATGATCCGTAATACGTAGACAGTTGGCCGGTTTTTTATTGAAGTTAGAAAAGTTAAAATTGGTGCTTAGATTTCTGTTTATATGTAAAAGTTACCTAGAAAGAAAAGAAAGAAAGAATAAACTGTATTTAACGTCAGCACACACTCATCAAGCACACAGATTAAAAAAAGATACAATATAAAAAATAAATGACGAATTTAAAAATGAAAAAAAAAAAATTTACATAGTATTTACGTGCTGTGTGCCTCACGGCTGCGCCAAAAAGGTCCGCGTTTTTAAAAAAATCCGCAGTGATAGCTTTCCGAAGGTAAGTACCACCGGTCAATTAATTGTACTATTATTATTTTTGATATCATTTACTCAATTTTTCCCCAGAAAAGCAGACATTTTACGGAGCCCCAAAATCTTAATAAAAGTAAAAGTTACACGCTTGATTTCACCATTGGTCAATGGACTGCTCACCATTGAATCATAGCTTTTAGCCATAGAAACCCTTTTCTATCACTGTATTGAAGATAAGTCACTTGGAGCACTCAGTTCTATTCAAGGCATTACTTTAGGGGAACGAGAGTAATTTTTGGACTATTCTGTGTAGAATTCTTTGTATTCGGTAGTTATTTTAATATGATCTTTTGTCGGATTTCTCCTTTTCTAGTAGGTACTTAAATATTATTTGAAGGTTTTTTTGTTCGCTTCAGAAAACGTTTATTTGTATATAATGTAGGTAGTTCTGAATACAAGATAATTTTAAATAATAACGGGGCTAAATAATGGGCTTAACAAACTATACAGTAGCTCGAGTCGATCTTCAAGATTATGCAACGCTTGCCTAGGTTAGTCCATGGACGGGTGACCATCTATTACATACCGCGTCTCTAAGGCTCGCTAAGCCATTGGTCCCGCTTCTCTTTTATAAATCATATATCATATTTATTTCTGTAAATTGGTTTTAAAAAACACTTTTACACGAAACATCATGTTATGTTTTAAAACTAGATGTGTTTCGTACCTGACTACTCTGAGAAGAAACAGTTGAAACAAACACAGAGGTCACTGTCTCTTTTTAAGTCCAGACATTGGTCAAGTCATATGAGGACCGTGCAAATTAGTGGCTGAGATGGTCTTTAGGTCCTTAGATTTGTAGATAGTTAATAGTTAGAGTGTAGTAAGAGGTCCAAAACTCTGAGAATCAGTGTTACTTAAGGGTATATTATTACCCCGTAACTGTCGCTCCATGTAAAAATACTAGTATTCAGTTACATTCAGTTAAACTGGAAGCCAGCCCCATAAAAGTTGGAAGACGGCTAGGCAGAGGATGACATTTTGTTGAAGACTTAAAATAAAACTTACAAAACAGTTACGAGTATTTTGAACATTGAACACTATTCTGTGATACTGAAAGTAGCTGTTGGTTATATATATATTTATATAAAACAGTTTTCTTACTAAAAAAAATTATTTGACCAGTTTGCAATACTAGTTTACCTACGAAGTCAGATAAAGCATCTAAGCGAAGACAGTAAAACCATTTCTATCCTGCTCGATCTAAAAGCAATTACAAAGTCTTGCAGTTAGCTTAGTCGACTCCGAAAGTTTTAAGAGCCAATAGATGCCAGATAAGATAATGTAGGGCATAGATCAGTGACCTAACGCAATTTTAGCTATCAAATACGTCCTTCATTCTGGATTGCTTTGTGTGAAGAGGCAAAGAAAATGAATTTTTGGCATTCCTGTATGCAAAGAAAGAAGACACGGTAATGAGCAGACTAACCAGAGCCTAGACCAATGGCATTTAAGATACACTATCGAGTGGCTATCAGAAGTAATGTCATCCCATATCTCAGTGACGCCTTAACCCCTTAATTTTAAATTCCGCGGGCGAGCCTGGTGATTCCCCCGAATCACCAGGCTCGCCCGCGAAATTCAAATTTCAATGTGGTATATTTTAATCAACATACAACCTGGTTCTTCTACTTCTTAGTCGTTCAATCTTGATAGAGTGGTCGTGCTCATACAGCATGATACTAATCTGCAAATTGAACCCTGGTGTTTTCACCTTAAAGCATAATTGCCAAGTTTGACGTATGTAACAGCTGAAGTAAAGAATCAAAAGTATTTTATTGTCAATAAATAAGTTACTGAAAAGAATGAATGTCTGAATTTCAATCTATTGTTGAAAGTCGTGGCAGAAATGCGGGCTAAGAAAACATACATTTTATAAAAAACTGCTTTTCTTAAATGCACATTTTCACTTAATATTGTTGAATCAATGACAGATAGCCATGCTAAATCGTAACAACTATTCAACCAGATGAGGCCACCAGAGTTGACCGATCTATTTATGAACGGATTATTCTGTTGTTTTGTTTTTGATCTGATGTGTATAAGGAAATCCAAGTTAAATAGTGGCTTTGTAACAAATACAAAGGATTTTTTCTTCCATCTTTACTTTTCAAGGAAGAAAATAATGACACGATTGCTAGGATATAACACTGATCTATGTACTCGTTGGAAGTCAAAAACTTTTTTTTTCCTTTATTTATTTATAGAGTATTTTAATTTAGACAGATTTATGCCTCATTGTTACAAATCATATTATAATACCAATAATAATCACGATTCAAACACGCTCCATGATAATATGGTAATATACCGCACGCAAAATACGCGCTTGGATATATAGCGCGTATTTTTCCTGCCCGTTATATATGGTAAATATCTTCAATCAAGTTGCATTTGTACACAATTTGGTGTCTCAACTTTACCCATCAAGATGCGAAGGTTTCCGGAACGAAGTCAAAGAGCTGTGATGATCGTCTGCCTTTCCATACTGACACTCTCTATCCTCGTTTTTGTAGACACGCTTGGTTGTATCGTGGCGCACCATACAGGGTGTAAACGGACACACCACGAAGTCAGCATCACGCATTCTGTACATCAAATTAAGTAACTCTACGCAAAAATTATTGCTGTGATTCAACTTTTTTTTTGGAATGAAAAATCACGTTTTACGGTAGGACTCAATGTAACGCACTCAAAACATTGTGCTGATGGATGGACGGGGGTAGTGGAGGTGTTTAAAGTCAAAATCTTACATCAAAAACATGTATTAAAAACACATGTGAAAAAGTAGGAACTTTGACCCCCAATATCTCCGTAACTAGAAGGTTTTCAGGTAGGGTCTAGAACAAAAACAATATCGCAATGAAGTGGAGAATAAGTGCCTTTCGGCTTTGTTAAGGGTCTTGTTACACCCTTTATACCAATAGAACTTGAAGTTCAAAAACGAATTCTAGGGAGGACAGCTTAAAATTCAGGATTTCCTTATTTTCAGCCTTGAGTGTAAATTTCGGGTGTAACCTTGAGGGATTATAAACATGAAAGGCATTTAACATTATACAGTTTCAGTATAACTTGTTCTTAAAGTTTGCATTATGAATAGAGGGTAGTGTGGTTTTAGTTTTACATAGTTGTGTAAATCATGAAGTCGGTTCTCAAACATTTATTATGTTTGAGGTCTTACTTCATGATTTATGTACGTAATGTTTAATACGCAAAGAGATTTAAAAGACATAGAGCGGACATTTGGAATATTGTCATACAAACATTTTCACCCTAATATTTTCGATTTTGACACACGAATTCTACCTGACAAGCAGCGTTTGACACTAGACAGACCGACTTGTTACTAAGTAGTAATAAGTATTGGATTACGATTTTCTTCGTCTTGTCCCATCTATCACTCGTAAATATTTGAATGTCTTTGTTAATACGTTTTTAAGGTCTTCAATGAATGAATTTTAGAAGAAACATAAGACGTGATGTCAGTTCCAATTTAAATGATATTATCTTTATGCATAGGTGTTAAAGTAGTTTTTCCAAGAACATTTAACATGTTTATAAAATAATTCGGGACCCAAGATCTTTTTTTTCAACAGTGAAACCAGTGTCAGGTCACAGATATAGTTTATATAATAGAGATTTGATTATTGTCTGTTAATTGTTATCTGTTAAAAAACCGCTTGACATCTATCGGGCCCGCGTGGTTGTTAATGGGCTTACCCCATCACACATAAAAGACGCCTATCAGATCATATGAAGTCGAACTAATAAAAAGACTAAAGGTTGTAATAAAAAAACATTGAATCACGTTCACCCTTTTCTGGAAACGTTTGAACTGCCGTTTCTACAGCCCCAATTTCAAAGCATTTTAAAGTTTTAATCACTATCTGGAATCTCAAGTCACTACATGAGTCATCTGTCATTAGTTGCTGACCAAGTCTGTACTTTAGTAGGGCATAGATTTAGGTCGGGAAGATAGTAGAAGTTTGTTTACCAAGTTCCTCTATTCATTGCAATTATTTTATTGTTTTGGACTATACCTGGGAACCTCCTAATTACAAAAATATTGGAGGTCAAAGTTCTAACAGTTTCACAAGTTTAAAAAATAATAATAACTGAAAGTTGTAACTGTATTTTAAATACCTCCATGAGCAGTTTACTATTCGATGCATTGAGTTTTACCGTAAAATGTGATTTTTCACCCCAAAAAAAAATCGTTTCCCTGCAATAATTATTACGTAGGGTTTAAGTAAGTTTGATGTACAGAATGCTTGGTTGACGGCTTCGTGAAGGGTCCGTTTACACCTTGTATGGTCGTTTAACATGTTTCTATCACAGACTGTTCACCTGCTAACGACATAACATCAAGCCTGTAATCCCCGAAGGGTTAGGCATTAAGGCAGAGATAGTTAAGTCCCGAGCCTATGGCAATTAACAGGGCACAAATTCAGGCTCCATGGCTGCTATAGAGAAATTCCTACTTGAAAAGCCCAATAACACTTTCCATGATCTCGGAAGCGAACTTAGAACCTCAAGCTCAGCAGTTGTAGATTAACCTGCCAATGTCGAAGTACAAATTGCTTTCTTTCTTTTATTTCTCATAACGGGTCAGAGCCCATTCGTCCCCTAAGATTCGCACCCTGTGGCCACTCGTCCCCTGGAACTTTTGAGGGGCCCATTCTTCCCCTGAAGAATATTTATTTTTATTCATTCTTCTAATATAAGTACATGTATATGTGTATACTGCAGCTTGGTAGTCCTGGTACAGTCGCAGAGAAAAGGCTAAAATAAAAAATATAGTAATTCGGTAGATATCATGTTTATTTCAAATAAGATTGCTAACTGCTACACTACACTCGTATTAATATCAAGTGAAGTTAGTAGCAAGTCATACTCAGGTCTCAGGTCTACCACAAACGGAATAGGCACAAATATGTGCGAACTAATGCTCTCACAATATAAATAATTGATCAAAACGTGAGGTGAGGTCTTCAAGGCGAATACATATCTAAGGCGCTCCACGAATGATAGAAATGAGTTCTATTCAAGTGAGAAATGTTTTCTAATGGAGAGAGGAAAGTTCTTGATGTAGGCTGTTGGGACCAAGGCCTTTGTCAATTGAATTATTGTGAAAACTTACACGTGAAGTTATGCGAAGTCAAGTTCATGTCAATGATGCAAAATAGAAAATATTTCTGTACTGTACAGGTATTAGATTTGGTTTCATTATGTCCGAATAGACACTAATTGGCCATGATGATTTTTGGTAGGGAAGCCGACGAGAGAACTTCAAAACTGGGGCCCACCATCCCTCCCCTGCCCAAAGGGCATCTGAAGCTTATCAAATATAGTTTTAGCGTTTTCTTATCACTATTATTATAGGCTCGCCCCCTATTGCATGGGACTTAAACACAACTGGCGAAATGTGAATGTATTATTAGGTATATCTCTGCCTAACCCTTCCAGGATGTAATGTTATGTTTCTGCCAGATTAGTTTATAGACGTCAGAGTGTTATTACCCTCCAAAACTTTTCAAGAAGCAAAAAACAAAAGAAGAACGTTTAATTTTCCTATTCTTGAATTTAATAGTTTATTACAAAGAATACAGTTCATTGATCAACTTCCTACACAAACTTAAGTAACTAAGTTGCCAATAACATTAATCATTTCGTTCAAGGAAAGCCATTGTTTTTAACAATAGTTTCGGTTATTGGAAGTATTTCTTTCAAATAACTTAATAACGTTTCCTAATGTATCAGAGCTTACTCGAAGTATTGTTAAGGCATCATCATCTGCCTAGCCTTTTCCCATCTGAATACCAGTTTTTTACATGGACCGACTGCCTATCTGACCTCCACTACCCCGTTAGTACTAGGTAATACGATACCCCTTGGTAAGACTGGTTGTCAGACTTTTTTTTTGGGCCACTAACTAGCTGTAACGACTGTCAAAGATCTACAAATGACAGCCGGGACCAACGGCTTAACGTACTTTTCGAGGCACGGAGGAAACTTCGTATGTTATGGGTGGTCACCCATCCACAGACCAACCTAGGCAAACACGGCTTAACCTAAAGATCGATCCGAGCGGCTGTTATTTTTAGACACGAGCTCCTCATAGCAGAAGTATTCTTAAGGCATGTGACCCACCAAATGCAATTAGCGCGAAGCGAGTACATTAAAAATTAAAAAAGAGTTGTGTGTTGACAGAGTTTTCACCGGCAATGTGAATCAACTGTTAAACATCGACCAACATATAATACAAGGTGTAAACGGAGCGAAGCCGTCAACCAAGCATTCTGTACATCAAACATAATAACTCTACGCAATATTTATTGCTGGGAAACGACTTTTGTTTGGGGTGAAACATCACGTTTTACAGTATTAATTAATGTTACGCACTCAAAAAATTTTGCTGATGGATGCATTGAATAGTTTGTTGAAGTAAAGGTATTTAAAGTAAATCTATAACAATGAAAAATAAAGTTGTTTAAAAGTTGAAACTTTGACCCCCAATATCTTCGTGACTAGGAGATTTCCAGGTTCTAGACCATACCTGGGAATCTGCTCTATTCTAGACTCTAGAACAAAGAGATGATCGTAATGACGGGAAGAACAATTGCCATTCGGCTTCGTTAAGGGTATTTTACACCCATTATGTATCTCTTTTACTGACACGCTACCGGTCTTCTGTAGGCGTTTCTTGAGCGACAAAATAGTTGATAGCAAGTCGCTTCCCGTCGGTGGTTTGGCAGATGCCTAAGATAGTAATTAATGTACCTCTCACCACGATGTACAAAGGAACTTAATTCGTGTCTACATTGTTAGGAATGTCTGTCACTTAGTTACTGGCATTCCTTGCGTAAATAGTGTTGTAATTTATGTTCTATTTATAGTAACTATTTAGCCTATGTAGTTTGTCATTTAGTTTGTATCGTGGTATTTAGCACGACTTAGTCAGAAAACCCCTTTCTCCCTTTATCTTGCTGATTAACGTTTATTCCATGACATGATGAGCTGTTCTGGTTTACTGTTGTTGAGTGCAGCAGGTCGTTCGAAGGTTAAGCTACGGTTACCGAGGTTGCTCCGAGGATGGGTTACCGTTCTAATTATGAACAAAGAACTATTGACTTTTTTCCATTTGTAATTGGTCAGTAGCAGCCCATAGTTTACAATTGATTGTAATAGGCTTGTAATATATCAGATGGGACTTGACTGGCAAAATGTGGGTGTCCTACCTTTCCTTTAGGGGAACTTGGCGTGTTATGTGATGACAATGACAAAATAAGTTCTTTGACAAGTTTTAAAGTCAATTCCTAAACCTAAAAAAAGATGATTTCAAAACTGCTGATGTGTTTACGAAATGACCACGTCACCAAAACACATCTACAGTTAACCCTAAACTAACATAACGTGACAACCTGCCTTTTCATCACACATTAACCCTTATCTCGCCGAAACAACCTAATTGTTTGAGCCAACAACCCGCTGATAAATTCTAATTGTTGGTCTAAACGACCGCTTGTGATTAGTCGGGTTAAATAATGAAGGTTTGTTTGACCAATGTGACGGTGAGGGCACAGTGTAAAGATAACTAGTAAATCAACTAACACCTTTTTGCAAACTAAACTTTTTAGTATAACTAAACATCGTTTGTTTCAGACTAGGGTACTGTCTATTTTTGTTAAAATTATCTTAAGACTGTTAGTCATGGCGGTAACATAAAATAGTAAATAATCAATTAATTATAAATTTAATTAGAAAAATATTTAATTATAGCACAAGATAGAGAGGTTTGGAAAGAGAAAGAGGAGGCCTTTGGCCAGGAGTGGGACACCATGAGAGAATAAAAAATTGTAATAAACAAATTGAACTGGTAATTAACGAAAATAAGTTATGTTGCACTACACACATAAACCGAAACAGCTTGTCAGCCTGCGATGCAACAGCCCCGACTTAGGGTAGAAACACAATACTGTCGTCATGTCGTGTTGTGTCGTCTCTTGTCAGAAGCATATCGGTTTCATACATACGCTCACACATACAATTTTATTTTCGAGAGTATCACACAAAAAGTAAGTAGAAATAAACACTTTTCTTCCAACATTCGAGCCACGAAAAAAAATGTAATAACCTACGTATGTAAATATAAACAAGTCAAGTGCGTATGATCCGTCATACAGCGGTGTATCGTAGACATAAAACACATAATTACATTGTGTTGTATTGCAGCGCTAATTTGATTGTTACTATACTAAATGTATGAAACCGGTATACTTTTGATGCGACAAAACACAACGCGACACAGTAGTGTGCCGCGAATTTACTCATGAGTAACCTAAAGTATGCTTAGAATTCGTGTAAGCGCTTTGCATGTGACTGTGTGAGACGATTCCGATCATTTGTACAGAGTTTAAATACTGTATGTTATTACTAATACGTCTACTGTGGTGAGGGTAACGTGATTAGTGAGCTTTTCTGAGGTCGTTTTTAATTGCCCGGTGTAGGGTTGGATTTTGATCTGGAGTTTTCCGTTGAAAATTAAACTAAAGTAAGTAAAGTTAGGCAAAAAACTTTTATACGTAAATAATTTATTTTGGCTTTAAAAGTAGGTGTTCAGTCTATTAAATAAAGTGAGATAAGATTTCTTTTATTTGTTTTTCAAAGTTCAGAATGATTTCGTGTAATGCCTAAAAACTAAAGTATTTGAAGTAAAGACAGAATGCTCTTTGAAAATATTGAATATTTAGAGACTACGGCGATCGTAGCACTGTGCGTGCTACGCCGTAGCACAGTTCGTAGCATAGCGCAGCGGCGTAGTACCTACGTAAAGCTTTAGTTAAGAAAACCTACGTGAAACTAGTTTACGTTTTGGGAAATTACCTATGCGAGAAGAGTATTCAAAATAAAAATATAAGTATCCTTAACATCACGCCTGTAATCTCCGAAGGGTTAGGCAGAGGTTTACCTAATAGTAGGTACACCCACATTTCACTAGTTATGTTTAAGTCCCATGTTATAGGGGTGGGCCTATTGCCCTCAACCGGGTGCAAATCCAGAATCCGCGGCTGCTACTGAGAAATTCCTGATGGAAAAACCCAATAACACTTTGCTTGATCTGGGAATCGAACCCAGTACCTCATGCTCAGCAGTCGCGCTTGCAAAAATTGGATCAACGAGGCAGTCACTAACTTCATTATAATGAAATCCATAAATCTTGAACCGTAACGATGATAAGCTATGTTCAACAGCACAGTTACCAATTCTCTACACTATGAATGATTGTCGATAAATTTCTGCCCCATTTTCAACGCGTTTAAGGAAAAATATAATAGTTATAACTATTATAACTTACTACCCATACAGAAACTGCGCGGTAGGAGCTAAATAATACCAGCCGCTCGGATCGATCTTTATGTTAAGCCGTGCTTGCCTAGGTTGGTCTGTGGATGGGTGATCACCCATTACATACCGAGTTTCCTCCGTGCTTCGGAAAGCACGTTCATCCGTTGGTCCCAGCTGTCATGTAGCTCTTTGACAGTCGTTATAGGTAGTCAGTGGCCCAAAAAGTCCGGCAACAAGTCTTACCAAGGGGTATCGCATTACCTAGTACTAACTGGGTTGTGGGGGTCAGATAGGCAGTCGCTCCATGTAAAATACTGGTATTCAGCTGCATCCGGTTAGACGGGAAAAAGCAGGCAGATGATGACCCAAACAGAAACATAAACATTATAACAAACCAGAGAATATGAGGCCTATGAGTTATAATCGCGCCTATTATGCCTACTAATGGCCGAATGTATCTATTATGTTGATTGGATGGGGAGTCCATTCAAGTGAGAGTGCCGTTAGAATAGTAAATGTTCATTAGTAAATGTTCGTGTGTATGGTTTTTTAATGTGATTGTTCGTAGTGCCAGATTTATAGCAATGGGCTTGTCATGATACTTAAATATAACTGGCGAAATGTGGGTGTACTATAAGGTACAAAAATACAAAATAGTTTATTGTCACAATTAGCATAATTTGTACATTTCAACGTTTGTAGCCTCCTTTTAAGCAAAACAGTGCCTTTATTACGAGACTCCGCGCTTCCATATCATTGCCGTATACTTATACTGCCGTCGTAAGAAAAAAGGGCACAACTAACATTTTTGTCAAAATTGAGTTATATACTTAGTTAGAATCAGAAAAAAAGGCACATCTACTCAATTTTTTATAGAATTTTATCTTCAAGGAATTCGGAGATACAGTAGGCTCAAAAGGCACAAATGAGACTAATATTCATGTTTTATAGAATTAAAAGGCACATTTATTTACCATTATATTGAATAGGCACAAATACGTAGATGTGACTATTACTTCATACAGATTTTTACTAAAAATTACTTTGAAAAGGCATACTTACAACATAACATAAAGAAAAGTCATAAACTTTATGGTCGATTTTCTCCATATTTATAAAATGTTAGTTGTGCCTTTTTTCATTATGACGGCAGTATACTAACTATGAGTTACAAAAAATATGTGTACCGTGACATTGTGGTGTGGTGTGGTGTGCCGAAACACACTACATAGTGTGTTTCGGCTACTCAACGTGTTCCAGAAATTCCTCAGTTTCCTCATAGGTAAGTGGTTGTATCCAGTCTACTATATTTTTTTTGCAGTCTCGATAATTTTTATTATACACCGTGACTTTTTAGTCGTCTTACAAAGGTCGTCCACTCAACGTATCCGACATAAAATAGCTCTAGGCGCGATTTAATTTTTTATTTACAAAGAATAATAACAATAATAATAACAATATTAAAAAAATACCAAAATGAAAACGAAATTCAATAGAAAACCAAAGAAAAAAACCACAATTTGGAATTGACACAATGACATTGTCTGTCACAAAAATTTTGAAGAAGACGAATATATAATATGAAGATAAATGTTGACCAGAGCAGCAGCAAAACGCGCACGCCTATCGCCTCCGGACCCGTCGCTCAGCTCCGCCTCGCCGCCGCCGGAATCCAGCCCCGTCATGAGTGCTGTGACACCGGCCGTGGCAGTTGCGTCGAGCTCGAGCGATGAGTATTTCTCTCCGCCGACGACGCCACCACCTGTTCGTCGACGGGGAGGACGCCGGCCGCCGGACGGTTTAGGACCTCGAGGCCCACCGGCCTCTGATAGGGTCCCAGCTCCCGGCGGGAGTGTGCAGCGCATGCGATGGACGCAATCCATCAATGAAAACGTCATGCGCTCATACTATGGGGCTACAGAGGGAGGAAACAACCTGACCGCGTACCGTGTTCGGATGCTCTCTCTGTTTCAGGTGCTTGAACCAGCTGTCAACGTGTCGGCACAACGACTGTCGGATCAGGTGCGAGTCATCCAGCGTAATCGTATGTTGGATGACACCGTACTTGATCGCTTGCGGACTGAAATGCAGAGTAGCCATGTCATTGCCACGCCGCCGCCGCAGGCTGTGGTTCCACCACAGTCTACTATAATACCGAATCGCGATAACGACGTGAGTAATGACATAGTTACTAATGTAAGTACCCAGTGTAATGAGGAAATGAGGAGTGCTTTGGAGGGTGCGATTCGAGAATATCGGTTCATGCAACCCGACCTTAGACCACGCATACCTCGTTTGCCCATGCATAACAAAAATAGGGCGCTGGTGGCTGTCCTGGATTCGCAGTTGTCAAACTATTTTGATAACTGCGAAGACCTCACCGATGCTCACTCAATCCTGTATTGTGGGGCTGTAGCGGCATGTCGTGTAGCTCATGTCAAATTTTCTAATGACAGAGCTACACGACCTAAACCAGCCGTACCGCCATGGCAGTACAGGATTGAACGACGTATTGGTGGGGCCAGAGCACTCATCGGCAAACTGATCTGCTTCAGGGAGGGCAATACTCGTCCTAGAGTGATGCGTTTTGTGAGGCGGGCGTTCTCGAGGACTGATATCAGTCCTCGAGACTACATGTCCCGTATCACAGAGCGCATCGACTTCCTGAAGCAGAAAGTGTATGCATGGGCAAACCGTATTCGTAGGTATAAGCGGCGGGTGGACCGATACACTCAAAATCGCACTTTTCAAAGAGATGAAAGGTGGGTATACAGGGCTTGGGAGCGCCCGGACCAAGGTGTGGCTGACACGCGCCTACCGGATGATGATGCCATGTGCTCGTTCTGGCGCAGCATCTGGTCGGTGCCTGTTAGCCATACCGAGGGTGAATGGACTCAGGGGGTCGAGCGAGCGTGCGATCTAGTACCAGAAATGGGGGCAATCACTATCAGCCCCCAAGACGTAGTTCGTGCAGTCCGTCCGTTGCCTAACTGGAAATCTCCAGGGCCGGATGGACTGCACAACTTTTGGATTAAATGGTTCACAAGGTCGCACGCTCGCCTGGCGATCCTGTTCCAGTCAGCCTTAGAGTCAGGGTCGCTACCAGAGTTCCTGACAACAGGTATAACCCACCTGCTCCATAAATCGGGTAGTACTGCGGAGCCCAAAAATTATAGACCAATTACCTGTCTTCCGACGGTCTATAAAGTTCTTACATCCATTTTGAGAGCTAAAATTAACAAACACATTGATGACAATTCTATCATGTCCGCTTCTCAAAATGGATGTAGGAACGGGTCCCGCGGTACTAAGGAGCTACTCCTCATTGATATGGCCATTAGTCAACAGGTTCGCCGTTCCCGAAGGGATCTGTCGACATGTTGGATAGACTATAAGAAGGCCTATGACTCGGTGCCACATACATGGCTCATGAGGGTGCTAGAGTTGTATAAAGTTGATGCAACTCTGCGCACCTTCCTGATGTCATGTATGGGGCAATGGAGGACAGTCCTTCGCTATCCAGGATGTCGGCAAATCCAGAGGAATAGCGAGCCGATAAGGATAGAGCGAGGTATATTTCAGGGCGATAGTTTGAGTCCACTTTGGTTCTGCTTAGCCTTGAATCCTCTTAGCACGCTGCTGGAGGATTCAGGTCTAGGCTATCGGTTGAGGAGAGGTGGTCAAGTTATATCTCACCTCCTTTACATGGATGACCTGAAACTCTTTGCCCCCAACGATTTGCAACTGATGGAGCTACTGAAGGTAACTGAAACTTTCAGTAGCGCCATCAGGATGGAATTTGGTGTGGACAAATGTGCGGTCATGCATGTAAAGCGAGGGGAGATTGTGGAATCTGTGGGAACCCAGCTCTCGGATTCCATAAATCTTAGATCCCTCTCAGCAACCGAAACCTATAAGTATTTGGGTATGTCGGAAGCGCTGGGCATCAATGTTGCTGACATGAAGCAATCGTTGAAGGAGCGCTTCTTTGGCCGCCTGAAAAAAGTATTTAATAGTCTTTTATCAGGCGGCAATAAGGTACGTGCCTTCAACGGTTGGGTCATGCCGGTTCTGATGTACTCTTTCGGCATACTCAAATGGACTCAAACAGAACTAGACGCCCTGGATAGGAGGGTCCGTACATTGTTGACGGCATATCGAATGCATCACCCGCGTTCTTCTATTATGAGACTGTATATCCCGCGGAAGTGTGGGGGTCGAGGCTTTTTAAACGCTAAGACTCTCCACAATCGCGAGATATGCAGTCTCAGGGAATATTTCCTTGAAACTGACGTGGGGATGCATCGAGATGTGGTCGCAGTGGACAAGGGCCTCACCCCGCTTTCCTTGGCTAAAGAGAACTGGCGCAAACCCTTAGTGCTTGACACTAACGACCGCATGGAGGTATGGCAGAGTAAAGAGCTTCACGGACGCTTTTTCCGGGCCCTGCATGGGCCCGATGTAGACCTATCAGCGTCCGTAGCCTGGCTACGTTCCGGGGACCTCTTCGGAGAAACCGAAGGTTTTGTCTGTGCAATTATGGATGAAGTTATGATGACGAATAACTACCGGAGATTTATTGTGAAGGACGGTACGGTTGACATATGTCGGGCATGCCACCGTCCAGGCGAATCAATCCGTCACATTATCTCCGGGTGTTCTCGTCTGGCTAACGGAGAGTACTTGCATAGACACAACCTTGTAGCCAGGATTATCCATCAGCAACTAGCTCTAAAATACAACCTTGTGGAATCGGAAGTGCCGTACTATAAGTATGTGCCCGACCCAGTTCTCGAAAATGGCAGTATCACATTGTACTGGGATCAATCCATCATCACTGACAGGACTATTGTAGCCAATAAGCCTGATATAGTGGTGGTGGATCGATCAGAGCGGCGCACAATGATTGTTGACATAACGGTCCCGCATGATGAGAACCTCGTGAAAGCCGAGAAAGATAAGAAAATCAAGTATCTTGACTTGGCTCGCGAGGTTGTCGACATGTGGGATGTGGACTCAGCGATCATTGTGCCGATAGTCGTATCAGCCCATGGCTTAATTGCCAAGAGCCTCGACCAATACCTGAGGAGGCTCTCGTTAGGCAGCTGGATCAAGGGCTTGATTCAGAAAGCGGTACTTTTGGACACGGCTCGTATTGTTAGGAGGTTCCTCTCCCTGGAGCCCTGACCGCCGGTAGCTTGGACCCTGTTCCCGATACCGGTGGGCTACAATTTTTTATATTTTTAAATGTTTTTTTATATATTTTTTTTAAGGAATATTTAAAAATGTAAAATAATTTGTAAAAATTTAAATAAAGGAAATAATAATAAAAAAAAAAAAATTTGAAATATCCTGTCAATTATGTTTACGTGTTAAACGGGAGAACATATGCCTACCCAGCACTCGAGTCCAGTAGATCATCGCTCGCAACAGAGTGTTTTAACTAGGTCATGCGTCATTATACTGAATAATATTTTTATTTTTAAATTATTAAAATCTCATAAATACCTATTTTTTTTATGAATGTTTAGTATTCATTGGATACATGAAGTGGGCTGCCGTTATAAGACGACTAAAAAGTCACGGTGTATATGTACACATGTCCATTAATTTTGTTGTACAGTTGAGCAGAATGTTTTAGTCTTGGGAATTTGGGCAACTGGATCGATTCTCCTTTTTCTTTTTTTTCCTTTTTTTATATGGTAAGGTTTTGTGTTTTTTTTAGAGTTGGGTTATATATAATTTCCTAACTGAAAGTAGGCCACTTTCTTGGTATATGCTATAAGTGGAGAATCTTTTACTTTTAAAATACATTATTTTTATTAATGAACGTTGCGCTCGTTCTAAGTTTATAAACTTTGTTTTAGCTGCACCGCCCCAAACTGGGATACAATATAGTAGTACAGACTGGGCCAGAGCTACATATATTTCATTGAGAAGATTTCTGGGACGGTTCTTGAAGTTCAACATTTTGGTTCGAACAATATGTCTGAGGGTTTTAAAGATCCAACTGAGGTACGACTCTATATCAGTCGTCAGAGATTGCAGGTGTAATACGTAAAAGAATTTATTACATTTATTGTGTGTGGTTGCAATACCTTAACAAACATAATTATAGTGGCCGTCTTTGCTACCTATTTAGAGCGATGCATTTTAAAAGCCGCCTAGACCTGGACACATCAGCATCATCTGCCAGTTTAACCGTTTACGTCTTACATTAACCGACTGCCTTCTGACCAGTTTTCGATCTACTGACCAAGTGTAGCGCCGGAACAAATAGCTTAACGAGCTAATAGATAGTTAACAGGCCTTGGTGAGCGTGAATAACCATGAAGATAGACCTGTGCGGTTCTAGAGCCTAAGCAAACATTTGTCACGGACACTTCGAGTCATGAGGTCCTGGGTTCGATTCCCGGGTCGGGTTTTCCATCACGAATTTCTCAGTACCAGCCACGAAGTCTGAATTTGTGCCCGGTCGATGGCGATAGACTCGCCCCCTATTACATGGGACCTAATCATAACTGGCAGAATGTGGGTGTACTATTAGGTACACCACTGCCTAACCCTTCGGGGACCATAGGCGTGATGTTATGGTATCTCAAATAATATTTTTTGCTTACTCACGAGGTAATTACTTTGGTATAACAGCAGTAGATAGAAGCAAAAAATCTTTCAATATAAAAGTATGAAATGTATAGCAATCAATAATCGAAAATTACAATCGTTGCGCCCCTATCCGCACATACCGCGCGATCCTTTGTCCCCCGCGTATTGTCATTGCCGAGTGCGGAGTGCGATACGCCGCTGTATGACGGATGATACGCTAATTAACCCTACTTGACTTGTTTATGTTTACATAGGTAGCTTATTACATTTTTTTTTGTGGCTCTAATGATGAAGGAAAAATGTTTTTAGTGTCAGATTCTCGAAAGTTAAATTATTGTATGTCTGGGTGTAGTTAATGTGATTCTTTGTCACTTGCGTATTGGTATTGCAGCGGATTTCTGTCAGCTGTTTTATATCACTTATGACGTATGATCTTCACTTGCCTTTTTTCGTATGTCTACAGTGAATGGCTTAATAGTTTTATTTTGTGGCTCGAACGTCAGAAAGCATTTGTTTCTATTATTATCTAATTATTAACTATATTCAATATACTACGTACTATTTTGCGTGACGATGGTGCATACAATAAAGGTAAAGCTAGCAGGTATGATTATTTATTTGTAAGTCGCGTATTGTTATTGCTGAGTGCGGACTACGATACGCTACTGTGTGTTGGATGATACGCTGATTTATTTCACTCGACAAACTTGTAAAGTTAATAAACATAATTATTAAGTAGTGAAAAGTGTTTCAGTAAAATCAACAAAAACACTCTCGTCTAAAAAAAACTCGGTAATTAAAAGAAAAAAGAGTTCTTGTGTAAAATCGAGGAGTTTTAGATAAAATTTTAATTACAAAAGTTTTTTTTGGCTTGAAGTAACTTAAGAACAAATTCTTTTTATCTATGTGTGTTCATGCATAACGTAGTCTTTGAAAAACAAAAAATCTTAAAAAAGTTAATTATCTGTAGGTACTTAAAAGTTATCTGGCTAATAAATTATTTTATTCATTTAATTCGTTCGTATTCTTTTAATTAAATGAATGAAACTCATGAATAAATAAATCAACAGCTGCTTAAAAAATAATTTATGTACTATAAATACTGTAATCAATCAGGTGAAATTAATCTTTTAGGTTCATTTTGATAATGCAGTAATGAAGATAAATTATGTACCTAATGTTTTGTTATGAATTAATCATTTCTGAGCATTGCGGAGTTTATTAAAATAAATTATTTTACTCTTAGTTTAAAAAATATAACCGCGATGAATAATAACAAGTCTTTATTTATTGTCTTTTTTCTGGTTTGTTTTGTTTTTTGTCTTTAGTCGTTTTTTTTTTGTTTTTCTTATATCAGTTTTTTTTTATAATACCAGCCTATTACTGTCCCACTGGAGGTTAAACGCCTTTTCTACAGAGAAGGATCGCCACGCCTTGGTTAAGGCAGATTGGCGATTCTTTATGTTTGGTTGATAGCAAAAAAATAGAATAGAATAGAATATAATATTAATTTATTGTTGTTGCTAAAAAAAGTACAAATAAATATTTAAAAAAAGTATCTCTACGACATACCCAAAACAAAATACAAGTCTACAATAGTAATAAGAAAGATAATAAATAAACAAACATCACCATCTGCCTAGCCTTTTCCCAACTATGTTGGGGTCGGCTTCCAGTCTAACCGGATAAAAACCAGTATTTTACATAGAGCGACTGCCTATCTGACCTCCACAACCGAGTTAGTACTGGGCAATACGGTAACGCTTGGTAAGACTGGTTGTCAGACTATCGGGCCACTGACTACCTGTAACGACTGTCAAAGATGTATAAATTACAGCCGGGACCAACGCCCTCACGTACTTTCCGAGTCACGGAAGAAACTCGGTATGTAGTGGTCACCCATCCACGGACCTATCCAGGAAAGCGCAACCTGAAGATCGACCCGAGCGGCTGATATTATTTAGCCACGGGCTCCTAAATAAACAAAAGAACAATACGACTACAATAGTTTCATTTTCTACAATAAACCTATCAACACAAATAACTGTAACCAACTAAACATTTTTAAAAAGCATCGTACAAAATACTTTTACAATTATCTCTATCTTCTTTGAATCTTTGTTGCAACCAAATAAAAATAACACTATAGTAGCGTAAACCCATTACGGAGGAAATCCGTTCCTTTGTGATACGCGTATTGTTGTTGTAGAGTGGTAGACAGCGATACTGGCCGGATTATACGGTAATTAGCGTCAGGCTAGGGATGTGGCTTAGTACTAAATTAATAGTTAGTCGACTTTTGCAAGATATTGAGTCGCGATGAGCAATAAGCTGTTGTACATGGTAGGATTTCTGACTTTTCATTAAAAAAAAAACTATGATTGGACTGCTCATATAGTAACATTCAGACATTACAGAGGAAATCCGTTCCTTTGGGAGATACGTATTTACTAAAGATATATATTTTATTATAGAGATACACGGTAATTAGCTTAATAGCCGAACACCACACAGAAATTTAAAAAAAAAAACATATTTGGGGGTTAGAATCATGTACTGAATACGAGGTAACCGTTTTAGCGACGCCTTCGGCCATGTATAAAAAAAAATAGAAAAAAAAACCCAAATGTGAAATTAAGAACCTTTAGTATGTAAGAGATTCATCTCTTTTCTTAATTTTTTCCTTAATTTTGATTTCTTAGATTAATCCAGACATTGGTTTCTAAAACACATAAAGTTTTCTCGCGGCTTGAATAACTAAATAGAATAAAAGAGATTTGAATTAATTTGTTTCTATTAGTGATCCAATTAGTAAACTAAGGGTCTGAATAAAAACATCGTTTGTCTGGCGTCTGGGTCACATAGTCAATAAACTTTCTTATTCAAGGAATAATTAAATCAATTAAGACCGAACATATTCTTTTTCTAAACGAAATCTTTTCAAAGTAAAGCTTCTTGGGCTTTAATTAAAATTCGATATTAAGATACACAAAGAAATGTATATTTAGTAGTACAGGTGGCCCAATATCAGCGGTATCAAAACCAGTATAAGCTGACCTCTTATTCTATTAAAGCTCCGTACTATAGCAGGACAGGTCAAGGTTAAAGTTTTTTAAGCTTAGTTTAGTTAAAAAAACTTTGACGTTGACCTCAATAAAATACTATTATACTAAACTTGTACTGCCACTTACGGGATATCTTCCGTGATTGTTCATTGTTTTGTTTTATTTTGAAGTGACAGTGTTTTGTATGGTGTCCGGACGTAAAGAATAGCACCATCCCATATCTTCCCGTGGGTGTCGTAAGAGGCGACTAAGGGACTTACCAGAGAATGGGCAGCAGAGTTCTCTGATTCTACAACAACCATACTGCGATCGCCAACCCGCCTGCCAAGCGTGGCGATTATGGCAAAACCCCCCTTCTCGGGGGAGGCCTATGTCCAGCAGTGGACTTTTCGGCTGAAATGATGATGATGATGATGAAGTGACAGTACAAGTTTAGTTGTAAACCGTGAAAGCTTAAAACACTATTATACTAATTACTCACCAAATAATAAACTCCAAACGGCATCACAACCACAGCCACAAGTAAGTCCGCAACAGCCAAACTGACTATGAAATAGTTCGTCGCAGTTTGCAGACTTCTTTCTCTTGAAACACTTAGTATCACTAACACATTACCAAATAACGTCAGCAAGGGAAACACTAACAACGATAACGCCCAAAAATTATAGTCCACATCACTACACGTTCCATTTTTGAATGTACAATTCGAATCACTGAACGTTTCGTTAAAATAGTCGATGTTGAATTCCGAATCGGAATTGTTCGAATCGATGTAATGACGGTAGAACAACGTAACGTTGGGATCCGGAGGCTTTATATCGAAAGATATTTTCGATGAATTTTGACATTCGTTCGTGCTGCATAGCTTCGGTATTGTCATGTTTTTTATTAGTTCGTCGCGGTGATTCATTTTAGAGCTCGATTGGAAGCTCTAAAAGACAAGTTGTTTTTCTACATTGTCCAGATATTTGTTATTTGTTGTTGTTTTTCCTGTTTATTGTTTGTTTACTTCTGTATTATGAATTTGTAGTTATATTCCTCCATACCCAATTCTCTCGCACGATTAACTTCTCTGTAAATCTTTCCATTCTGTCATTTATTGTACTCAATTTTTATTCTGTTAAATATTTTATTTTCACTCAGCCGTTGAGTTTGGGAGCCCGGTTGCCTTTTCCATTGTGTCTGTACCTGTAACAAAATTGTTTTTCATTATAGATGAAACATTTTTGAAATGAAATGTTAGCTAAAGAACAAAGGTAGTGATTTTCGTTACTCGCAGCTTGATCGGCATTGGAATTTTATTAAAATACCTTTGCATATATATGGATTTTTGAGATTGAAATTGTGTATGTACGGCTGCTGGAGTTTATATTGAATCCTTTCGTATATCTAATTAAGTGAAGTACTGGTGCAGAACATCAGGGAGAGTTTATTCAATAATATTTGTTTTACGTTTCTCTGAAAACAGACAATTATTTTTTTTATTTTTACCGTTCTGCCTGGAATTCAGTTCGTTGCATGTAAATTAAAACTCTAGTTTTAACATACGTTATCGAATAAATTGTTCAGTCTTTAATGACTCTTCAATAAATATGATGATTACAAATAAATTCATGAAGCAATTTATTGGAAAATATTAAACCGTTCTATGTGCTATGATCTAACTAAAAAGAAGCTTTTTAAGAAGTTTTTGTAGAGTCAACGAATCAGAGCGCTAGCTGTTAAGGGCTGAATAATTAACGCAAAAAATCCTACAGGGGGAAATTTGATGGAAATGTTAACATTTTCTAAAATGTGGAAATGGACAAAATAAGGAACTAGTCAGTTTGGACAGTTTTCTTACTTCTTCCTAACAGTGTAACTCTTTGAACTCAATGCTTGCTTAGCTAATTAGTGACAAATCCTACGAGCACAGTACTAAACAAGTCTCCTTCAGTTACAGTCGCGTGTTCAGACGCAATAAAGGTGTAGTTTCTTTGCCTTGCCTGTGAACCTTCACACTGGGAAATAAGTAGACTGTGCTGCTTCACATTGCCATTGAACCTACCCTTAATTAATAACATTGTAAAGTACCGTATAAAGTAAATGTTTTCTGCTACTGCTGAGTGCTTGCAGATACAGCAGAGAAAGTAGCCAACGGCCATCTTGCAGGCTGACAGAAAAATGATTCCCGATGGATTTGAATTTCGAATCATTTGAAAAATTATATGATAAGATAAGATAAATTATTTGCGTAAAACATGGTATACATGGCTTTTATTATAGAATATGATACCGTGCATATTTTGCTTAAAATGAAAGCATGCAAACTAACGAATAAACTTGAATGTACCAACATTATAATTTATGTTTAAGAAATAATATTCAGCCATTCATGTAATTTAATTTTGAATAACATACAATTTAATACATTAGGTAATTTATTATAAACACGTACACACATAGCCAGACAGCTTTTACTATATTTTGCTAACCTCGGGAGCTCATCTCTTTAGTACAAGTCTTTCAAGTATGTCTTGATAATGCGTGGCAAAATAATTAATAAAAACGGTAAAGTAAAACATCTAGGGTAAACATCCGGTTTGGTTTTGAAAGCAGTGGTGGTAACCCCTGGCGAAAGTGGGATCCGGGTCACCACTGCTTTTCAACAATTCCATTACTACAGGTTGAAATTATAATATTATTTAAAATCCGTAAAAAAGGTCCAAGCATTCAGTGTTAATTTGGCCATTAAAGATAAAAATCATGCGTAGTCACTAAAATAATGGCCTCTATGAACTTTTTTAAAAATATACTAATGGATGACGCAATTAGGAACAGGAAAATATTTATTGTACAAGGGTAAGTAGATTAGATCAGAAAATCGATCAATTAAATCGTAATATTTTACCAATTCAAGAGGCAGTAGGTAATCTAGTTTACAAACTACCTAAACCAACGTAAGTACTGTAATGACGTCATTCCACTAGGCTGGACGTGAACCAACATTTGGATGAATTGATTAGTAACTTCAGTAGCGATGAGCTCTGGTTGCGGACTGCGACTTTATATGTCGCGCGTTCGAACCCCGTAGCCGCCTAACAAGTCTTTTTGTAAGTTCCAAATAAATCAATTAACAAAGATAGTTATAAATAGAGCTGTTACAAGTGTTTGATAAAGAGGAAATCTGTGCACCAGCAGTGGAACGTAACGGCTTCTCTTAACCATTTACGGGCCCAGGTTAGACGCTGTAGAAATAATCTGATCAAATGAGGTGTCCTCGACGCGTCCCAAATACAATGCGAGTGTGGAGTCTGCAGGATATACCCCACCTCCTTTCTTGGCCATCCCGCACACTGCACATCTGCACCTTCCAGAATGTAAACAAAGCCGAGGAAAGAGCTGTGCAGGTGGCTATATACTGGTCGGTTATTTCTTGAGAACATCGACACGCAAAGAAGCACGTAACGGCTCACTATGCTTAAATAATCGCAACCGTTTGTGGGGAAGACATGGTCCATTCCTCTTTGATACACACACACATAATTATAAATATCTCCTTTATACAAACATCCTTTATACTCTCTTAAAATCCAAAACGATTGAATTTTCCGATGTCAGCTGCGAAAATTTAATAGAAGTGGTATCGGATTGATGTGTGGCAGCCATTATGGCGGTAATTGGATCGCTCCACACGCATGTTCGGTTATATCGGACTCTTATTTAGTGCCCGGAGAGGGTTAGGCGGTTTAGGGTTAAATTTATATGTGCATTGGAAGTAATTTTGAGTTGATGGTTTGATCGTGAAGGATTTAACAAGAACTTACTACAAAATACTGATTGGAAGTTGAAACGTTTGTTTAACTTACTTTCAGCAGTTTAAATATGTATTTATAAAACTCCGGTTAAAAACCAATCTAGAACCTTCCTTATTTAAAAAATTAATAAATTAATTTTAAGGTCTTGAAGTTTGCAAACTGCCTAGCCTTTTTCCAAAAATGTTGCAGTCTGCTACCAGTCTTTCCGAATGACCTAAGTACCATTATATCCACATGGATCGACTGCCTTTCTGACGCGCATATCACAGATACTGGGTACTGGCTTCTGATTACCCGTTAGGACTGTCCAGGATTTATTGTGACAGCGAGGACTATGTTTTCGAGGCACGGCCTAATATGTAATGAATTGGTCACCCATTCATGGACCGACCTCAGTAAGAGTAGCTAAACTTTCGATCTAACGTGTAAAAGTTGTATTTAGGTGACACTGCTTATTCCTTCATAGAAACGAAGGTGTGATGTTTTGTAAAACCATTTAAAAGTCATAAACTCGTATCCAGGTTTTCATTTTTTATTATGAACGCTTCGAATTTCAGTCGTTTGCAAATAAAAACGTTTTCCAACTCGTTTGCTTTACCGTTCAAACCGACGATAAATACTATGTGTGATTGAAAAATGTTGGCTTACAGATTTCATACACCTACATATGTGTATCGTTACGTATTTACGAAAGGAAGCTATGTATAATATGTATTTGCTTTGGTTTACAGCCAGTTTTGTTTATTGGTGTTTCGGTTAATTGCCTCGGTGTATCATCACCATCTTGTTGCCCTTGTTCCATGTTATGTGGGGTCGTCGCAACACGTCTTTTTCTCTCGTTAAGTTTTTTTTCGATTACCTCGATGTAACGTCTATTCCAATGACAGAAACGACTGTTATCATCGTGAGGATATGGGGTTCGATTCCCTAATCTGACACAGAGCTATTGTATTTTCTCAAGAAATCTACATAAGGTGTTTTCCTTGGTAGTAATAATAACGAAAAATCAGTAGTGTTTTTGGTATAGCTCACTAAAGATTCAAACGTTTGTCAAAACGCATTTGCCGAAATTCACTACAAAATCTTAGAAGATTTACTCTGTAAAACATTTGGGTTAAGACTACATTAGTTTTAACTTTGCTACAAATAGAACTAAAGTAATGCTAAAAAGAACACTAAAAGTAAGTACCTATATATGTACAACGACGACGATAGGACACTTAAGCGTCAAAGTACTCCTCCACATAGCTGTCATCCGGAAACGTGCCCAGAAGATTGGCAGCATTGCCACGTTGAGTGGCAATGCTAATTCTTTGGCCAAAGAAAGAGCCAGCCTTCTGGTCACGCGAAGTGTCGACCTGAGTTTACTTCGCTTAAAACAAATGAGATTTAATCAAACAAATGCATATCAACGGTAGTCGGGTGAGCAAAATAATATTCTTACATTGTATTGAGTTCTTAAAAAACTAGTTTCATACTAAGTTTGGACAGAGGGTTAAAACTTAGACGGTTAGACAGACACCGACCTGGTAACTTCTCATTTTAGACGAAGTTTTAAAATTAAAATAAAATTGGTAGAGAAAATTATTTTGTAAAGGGTAGTCTTTGTTTTCTCTTAATTTTGTAGGTAACTGTCACATTATTTGAATGAACATGAATAGGTAAATTCTTTGAAAGAGTAAGTCCAGTTTTTTAACTGTAATAACAACAATTTTGTCGTACTTTGACCTTGAGCTGGCGTAGTACAGAGTTTCAATAGAATACGAGGTCAGCTTATACTGGTTTTGTTAAAATTGACGTGTGGACTACTGTGCTTATAGTACATCTCAATGTGATCTCAATCAATTATATAGACAGATTGCCATCGACACTTTAAGGAAAAGATATAGATTCCTTTTCCTATTTAATTTCCAAAGAATATTTAGCGTGCAAAACGATAGTATAAGACAATACGAAAATATAACTAACATACTGAGTGTTAAAGTGATTCCTCCTCATCATGTATGGCTACGGCAAACTTCCCGAGTAATTGTACTGCTAACACAATATGTGCAGACATTTGCAGACGTCGTCGTACAGAATCGCTGCTTTTTGTCATAATTATACGAGACTGATCTCCTTGCATTTGATGTTTTTCTCGCTTTTTTGAGAGCTTTGATTTAAGAAAATATCAGGTGCTTTTAGGATGTTTAATATAAATATTATATATTTGCTGGGTTCAAGCTAAATTTAATGTGACAAAAACGTCAGTGCCATATTGTGTAAAATTCCTTGGAAAAAAATACTCAGTAGGAGCCACGGAGTCTGGATTTGCGCCCGGTTGTTGGCAA
This sequence comes from Noctua fimbriata, assembly GCA_905163415.1. Classification (NCBI taxonomy): domain Eukaryota; kingdom Metazoa; phylum Arthropoda; class Insecta; order Lepidoptera; family Noctuidae; genus Noctua; species Noctua fimbriata. The sequence goes on along the minus strand of LR990933.1, from coordinate 1,793,705 downwards.
TATTCACGCTCCCTATTACATGGGACTTAAACATAACTGGCGATATGTGGGTGTACTATTAGGTACACCTCTGCCTTACCATTCGGGGATTACAAGGCGTAATGTTATGTTTATGTTTAATATTACATCCACATAAATGTTTATGAAGATTAAAAATCGGCAGATCTGCAGCGTCTATTCCCACACAATAGACGTAGAGCAAAATAAAGCAAATGATCATATTCCTAACACGCTCGCAAGCATCGTTAACAGACATATTATCAGCAGTCACGAACAATACGACAAACACACTCCACTTACATAACCTACGAGCCCTTGATTACGACAAATTTGCTGGATTGCTGAATAATCACTGAAACACGTGCGTGTAAGAATTTCACTACAAATTTGCATTTATTATGCACACTATTACCATAAAAAATACTTCATTTATGTCAAGGTTAGACTACCTTGACTCTTGAGGACACGTCACTAGAGAAAATTCGACCGCACATCATCATTTGCCTAGCCTTTTCTCAACTAGGTTTGGATCGGTTTCTAGTCTAACCAGATGCAGCTGAATAGCAATATTTTATATGGAGCGACTGCCAATCTGAGCTCCACAACCCAGTTAGTATTGGGTAATACGATACCCCTTGGTTGTTAGACTTTCGGGCCATTGACTACCTGTAACGACTGTCAAAGATCTACAATTGACAGCCGAGACCAACGGGTTAACGTGCTTTCGAGGCACGGAGGAAACTTGGTATGCAATGGGTGGTCACCCATCCATGGACAAACCCAGGCAGGCGCGACTTAACCTGAATATTGACCCGAGTGGCTGTTATTACTTAGACATTATCCACGAAGGCTTAGACAGCGGTTAACCAGGCGCAAATCCATTCGCATAAGCCCAATAACACTTTATTTTTTAATTTTCAGCAGAATATGGTTTAAGGAACGATTCTGGCATTTGCAAAGAAAATTCTCACTCTCTTTAGTGTGATTAGTTTTGTTTAAAAGGTCAAGCCGGCTGACCTCTTTGTTGATGTCCTTCAAAAGGTCAGGGAAGTAATTTCAATCGAAGAATTGCAAGAGGAAGTGGGTGTTAACGAGTGTCTATGTAAACAAACTTGATACCGGTTGTGTTACCCATAGGTCGTAGTGAACGCTTAGTTTTATGAACTTTGCTTTCAACGGCGAACGGCGAACGGCTTTGCTGATTGCGATAACAACGAAATACTGGTATGAATAGTGAAATATTTTTTCGAAAAAACTTAGACGTTTCTAAGCAAAACTCATAATCTGAACAAGGTAATAGTCAGTATACAGGATCAATTTGAATTTGCTGGTGAAACTCCTGAGACTTGACGATTATCGATATCTTAACACTGGTTCGTATTATACTACAAGTAAAAACACCAATAGCTATTTTTTTTTCATTTTAGACAGAAATTTCCTTTGCGTGTATTCGAACCAGTATCTACCACCAGCACGTCTCTATCGTTAGCTTTTTTTGAATCCTGGAAGGTGCAGGTGATCCTGCAGGATGGGCAGTGTAATAGCCACGCTGGCTGACTGATTTTCTTTTTTACATTTTTATTTAAGCAGTATTATGTTTAAATTTGAATAGGGTTTTGCTACCTAATGAAATATGTAGTGGAACGGGTTTTACGGATGATGGTATTTCGGCTTATACGATTGTATATTGCTAAGAAAAATAAATGCATAGCTATATGCTGAAATTCGTTCAAACTTCGTCTTATTTAGCCCTGTGCACTTAGTTCTCTACAAGCACTGCAAATTCGGAAACATTTCGTCGTCAAAATGAGATAAATCGTAGTCGTTCAGATCTTCCGTTTGAACGGGCACCCTCTGACTGAACATTTGAAATGCTACTCGAATGATTCCAGTTGATCGATTTAATTCACTCGATTCTAGTTGACCACTGGGTTGTCTAGTCCGTAAGACTTGGTTCGTAATATGGGTTTAATTCAATTTGGAGACTCGATACTAATTCTGGATAGAAATCAATTTCACATTCTTTAATACGTACGTTCTAAGACAGTTTTATAAATTGGAATTAATAATACAATCGAAACCATAGTAAGCCGATTTCTCAGTTCAATGAACCTTTGTTTTTCGTAAAGGCATCTCGCAGGTCAACCTATGAGGCTGGTTTCTGCTTAACTGGACTATCCTGTAGATGCCTTGAGTGTAAGGCCTCCAGCCAGGGCCAAAAACTTATAAACTAAGCGAGTACAATGAACCTATAACTGTCCCACTATTTGACTGTAGGGACACAAGTCCCTCTCATTATTATACACAGGTTTTAGGTAATATTTGAAGCTACTTACAAAATCTGTTGTGTATAATTGTACCTGCTTACATATTACCTGGATCATCTGTCTAGCCTTTTCAATAATACATAGCACACCCACGTATCGCCAATTATGTTTAAGTCCCATGTAATAGCGGGTGAGCCTATCGCCATCAACAGGACACAAATCCAGACTCCGTGGCTGCTAATAAGAAATTCCAGATGGAAAAACCCAGACCAACGAAATTAGTGTACTGATTTATGACAAGACCACGATCACACATAATGTATCACTAAAAAGCAAAGCAATTACGCAGCGTGAACTCACTTATTAAATTGAATTTCGCACAGTGAGTCACATTCAAACACAGCTGTACAAAATTGGGATCTTAGCAATAAGCAAAGATACGCCAGGACAAAGGACGAAAAAACATATTTGACGAAAATTGAGTTATTCAATATTGGCCCCTATGACCTTTCGACATTTTTAAGGAAATCGTATCCATCTTGATTATTCTCGTTACCTGATTTATGTTTTCTTTTTCGGAAGGTCAAATAACGTTTTATGAGACTTGAATTAAGCAATAATTGTTGTGACTGACGAGGGATCAAAGCCTTTTCCCAACTTTGTTATGATCGGCTTCCAGTCCCACCGGATGCAGCTGAATACCAGTATTTTACATGGAGCGACTGCCTATCTGAGCTCCACAACCCAGTTAGTACTAGGTTATACAATACCCTTTGGTAAGACTGGTCTTCAGCCACTGACTACCTGTAACGATTGTCAAAGATCTACAATTAACAGCCGTGACCAACGGTTAAGCCGTTGGTCCCGGCTGTTCGTGCATTCGGCATGTAATGGGTGATCGCCCATCCAAGGACTAACCCTGACATGCGCGGTTTAACCTGAAGATCGACCCGAGCGGCTGTTATTTTTGAAAATAATGTTACAATCATTTATTTTGTAGCCACTGAAGGTATGAGCTCCTATATGGAGTATTAACAAATGTAACAAAACTGGCAATTTATCATGAACAGAACACATACAGAGACCTAAATAAATATTGGCGGTCCCATAAATAAATACGTAGTCCTTTGTGCTTAATATGACTCGCTGTCCATTGGTTTTCCCCTTTGTAGTTAAAGGCTAATGGATAACGTCAGGTGGAGAGAAGCAGTATTTTCATGTGCAGTGGACCTCAAATACTTGTTACGAGTATGTATTGAATTTCACACATGGACACATCCTTTGGAAGTCCTAGAAATGTAAAATATACTACTGAGCATGAGGTCCTGAGTTCTATTTCCAGGTTGGACAGTGTTATTGGGTTTTTCCATTAGGAATTTCTCAGAAGCAACTGGGTGTCTAGAAATGTTCCCAGTTGATGACAATAAGTCTGCCCCTACTACATAAGAGTCCCACCGTATCTATAAACAAGTCAAAGTGATCACTTGAGTAAAAGTAATCACTTAAGATACGATTTTTATTCTGTAGTTTAATAATTGCTTGAAGTTAGAACTATCATAAGTTAGAATTCTTAACCTTGCTCTCTTTGACGGTTCTAGCTTCGTTCAAATTCTTGTCTATTGCATAAAAATGGTTGCATAAGTTGACTATAGATACAAGAGTAAGAATCTTAATTAATTAAATAGTACAAAACATAGTAGCATTTCGTATTTGTTTGATTTTTTCGCCTTCATTTTTCGAGAACTGATCCCATGTGTGTCATAAATTGATATTAAACTTACATAGAGTTCAGAAATCTTGATTTTATTGCAAGTCGTAAAACCGTTCAAAGCAGGGGCGGGTCTAGTCACATTCACATTTGTTTTGATGAAAACTCACTGATTTTAACTTTATCTATTATAGTTGCACTGTTTTCATTATTTCACTTGTTAAACAAAAGACAGTTCTTCATTACCTTTTTAATTTCTACAGCGTCTTCAACGTTTCACAGGACCCTGTCCGAAGCAGTCCTAGTTGACTCAACATTGCACTTCACACAATCTTCATCATCACTTTACTCAAGCCAATTGTAGTTTATGACACTTCGCACGCACTGATTCATATTGTGCAAATTGCTCATTGTTCTGAATAATGATCGTTACACATGCTAGTTCTAGAATTACTGGGTAATTTCTTACATACTCTGTAAAGTCAACTAAATGAACAGATTACAATTCATCATCATCATCATCATTCTTCCCTTGTCCTAATTTATTTGGGGCCAGCGCAGCATGTCTTCTTCTTCCATACTTCTCTATTACTCGTCATCTCAGCAGTCATCTCTTTTTTAGCCATATCATCCTTCACACAGTCCATCCATCGTTTCTTTGCACAGATTATAGTTCTTCACTATACTAAATACACGTGCGAATTCCAGACGTAACGACACTAGGATACACCCTACTGACAACTTCTATGACATCTTCTGTCATCAATCATTTTTTTCACACTTCCTTACAGGGCATTCTTCGTATTGTGTATTATTAGTTTGGCCTTTTGCCGGGTTCCTTCTTCCACATCAGTCATATTCTCAACAGCTTCAGTTATTTTGTGTATAGATTCTTCATGTTTCAGATATGAATCTTTACGTAAAAACGTAACCTTACATGACTAAATTTTCCAATAATCTTAGTTCATTGACTTGATTTTGCCTGTTGCTGGGATATTATACTTTTGTACTCAATATTCTGCTCAATATAGGTCAGGAACCTATTTGAATTAATCAACCAATCAATCTTTGAAATAATCAATTTTTAATTTTAATCTTCTGACTAATTTTACCACAAATTTCAAACATAAACACTGCACTTATTTCTTTTAGTCTTATAGCACAAAAACGTATAGCTTTTCTTCGTAAAACGGGTTTCAGTCCATCAAGGGTTAAGGTAGACCGATCACAAGGAACGACTTAACAGAATCCCTTTCTACCGGTGCTTATTTAATATTTAATCAGGGTCTACCGCTATGAGAGGTGAAAAACTGTTCTCGTCGCGAGCTCCCGTACAATTGAATTAGAACTACTGAGACACTCCTAATGGAATACTGGCAGGATTGGTACAGTTCGGTGGACAAGTGATAGAATAAAATGTAGTGACGTGAGGTACCGTAGTGATTCTTTTATTTAATTTGGTGTTATTGCACAGTGGTCTTTTTCATTCAAATGCATAATGTTTTTGTGCCGATATTTATTGCTTTTAAAAGGTACTAAAGTATGTAGTTTGTTAGTAGTTTTTTTCCCAATTGTAGAATAACAATAACAGAAAATTCTATTGTAGGTTTTTTTTTTTACTTAGTTAATTAAACTATCCAATGTAAACTAGTCTAATTCGATTTCCGTGTACAGACGACCTGGATGTAATTCAGTAGTGTATTTACATATTTGATTAACTATATTGGTGACTAAATCGGGCAGTGAGATATAGGATAGTTTAAGTCGGGGACCCGTACAGGCGTTTTAATCAAGTTTATTTTCAGGGGGTGAAAAACCCTGAGTGTTAATGTAAACTCGTAAAATAGTTAATCAAACACATACCTTTTAGCCCGCTTCAAGTTACCCCTTTTAATTTACTTTTTTTTAAATTGTGTTCTGTTTTCCAAATTGTTTAATAGAATAGAATAGAATAGAATAGAAGGTTTTTATTTCAGACCAGGGTCCATAGGGTTAGTAACAATTTTACTTAACTTCTAGTGTTAGTAGGTTACAGACACAGATGAAAATATATACGTTAAAATACAGCATGGAGCCGCATCCACCTTCGCAACATCGGGGAATCCCACCGATCTGCGAACACACCGAGAATACTGTTGGTGCTGCCGCGAACACGAGTCATCAAGGATGCACATCTATTTCTAATAATGGCGGCAAAACCATCAATATTATTATCTGCAAACATCCCTGACGCACTACTACGCCACGGCAGCCGCAGCAGCACTCTCAGTGCATTATTGTATTGAACGCGTAGGTCGCTGTATGTCCGCTGAGTAAAGTTGACCCACAGGCTGCACGTGTAGAAGGACTGGCAGTAAGCTTTGAAAAGCGTTACTTTAACTGGCTTCGTACAACGTGCAAACCTGCGAGCCAGCATGTTACAACGGACAGCCAGCGACCTACGTTCCCTTTCAATGTCACAATTATCTTTGAGATCTTCAGTGACCCAGTGGCCCAGATATTTAAACTTGTCCACCCTTTGCAGTGGTTCTCCACAAAGAGCGACAGTCGGAATACATGAATATGTCACATTTCTTGCTTTAAAAACCATTAGTTCGCTCTTTGTGACATTATATTTGAGCCCATGATTCACCGCATAGCATTCGCATATAGCGATCAGTCGCCTCAGAGCACCGATCGATGGGCTCAGCAACACCATATCGTCAGCATAACTAATATTGTTAATGCACACCCCGTCAATATGACATCCGACACTGGTGCTGCTGAGCTCAAGGATCAGCTGGTTCATGTATAGGTTGAAGAGCCTGGGGGAGCTGAGCCCCCCTTGCCTCACCCCGCACTCCAACCGATACACGTCCGAGTGCGAACCATTCCACTTCACGCTATTGTTTTGACTACCATACCAGTACTTAAATATCGACACTATTTCAGATGGTAAGGTAGTTTCACATTCAAGTTTACGCCACAAAACATCGTAACATACAAGATCAAATGCCCTTGACAGATCCAGAAAACAAGCAAAAATAGGAGTCTTCCTGTCTGTGTAGTATTGGACAGTCTGCTTGAGGCACAAGATTGCACTCTCAGTTGACAGCCCAGGCTTAAAACCGAACTGGGCGTCATGTAGTTCGAGGTGTTTAGCCAATTGCTTATCAAGCAGACTGTCCAACACTTTTGCTATGACAGTGGCCAGAGAAATGGGCCTGTAATTGGATATGTCAGAGACATCCCCGGTTTTATTTTTCACAATAGGCACTACCATTGTATACATTACGTCATCAGGTAAGTAACTGTGACTAACGCACAGGTTAAAAAATAAAGCCAGCACACGCGGCAAGTGTCCCCCCGCATACTTCAGGTGTTCGATGCTGAGGCCATCATGGCCCGGGGATTTACCCCTCTCCATTTTCTTAATGATGACTGATATTTCTTGTGCCGTAAAAACAATAGAAAGGTCCCCAGAGTTGCCTCCAGCATCAAACACCCGCACAGATCTAGTAAGAGGTGACTCAATCTGGAAATGACGCCGAAATGCATTGGCTATATCCTCCGGCTCGTGCACGCCCGCCACGCTCACAGGGGGACTCAACTTCGGATTCAAACTATTTGTTGATTTCCAAAATGATCCAAACTTCTTTTTAGTGTGATGTTTAGCTAAAATATCCATTTTTATCTGGTTTTGGTTATCTTGACAATATTTCACATTTGCCTTAAAGGTTTTTCTAGATTGGCACATTTTATTGTAAACATAACCACTAGCAGGTTTACCATAAAACAACCATGTTTGATAACACAGTCGAGCCTCTCTGTGAGCGTCACGAACATATTTGTTCCAACCAGGAATGTATCTCTTGCTATTATGACGCATCTGTTTACACAAATAAGTACGTTCGGCACCTTCCTTTAAAATGCTTACCAAACTGCGATACATTGTATCTAACACTGCCACGTGATTAGCATTAGAACACATTTTATGCGCACAATACTGAAAATCATCTGGAAAATCTATTAATTTTAATTTAGAATTACAAAATTTTGAATATTCATTAATTTGATTGATATCTCTTTCACCCCATATAACCTTATTGCAAGTATAGATTGGGTCTACCAACTTAGGTATTATTAAATCAATATTACATTCAATTAATAAAGGAATATGATCTGACAAATATACTCCATACAAAACTGACGCGTCTACAACTAAATGTCGTGCCGCACTGCTCACCACACAGTGATCAAGCCAGCGCAATGCACCGTTAGCGGTACTCTCAAACGTAAACGTGTCCTTCGGAAGTAGTTCCATATCAACACATGACCACGATTGCTCCCCACATACAGTTAACAATTCTTTTGAAAAGCGCTCGCCTGGATGTGCGTTAAGATCACCCAATATAAACACTGACTCAACATTACTGTTCTCAATTATAGCAATGATTTCACTTAAGCACTCCGTAAACTCAATTAGATTATCAGACGAGTTAGTCGGCATATACACTGAGAATATCAACAGCGAACGTCCCGCGTGCTCAATCCTAATAGCTAACAGACGATCACTATTACACTGCACCACTGATACCGTCGCAAACGCTGATTTCCTCCATAGAAGCGCAACTCCACCATACGGTCTACCTATAAGGACTCCAGCAGACGTGTCGACGGCGGACTTGCCAGCATACGCAAAATCATCATCAATACTACCGAGATACGGCACATCATGGGGTAAAAGCCAAGTCTCCTGAAGTGCAATAACATCAGCGACACAGCACAACCTGCGCACACAATCAGCTGATCGAATAACATTCTTGCAATTGAATGTCGATAAAGTTACATTCTTTTTGATGTTGTTATCCATTATTTGCTACGGGATTATCATTAACAATACCTGAGACTTTTCCTTTCTTGAAATTAATAAATCGTCTGAACATTACTCCCTCCGGCCAGAATTTGTCATCCAAAAAAGTACATAATTTGTGTTTAGGTATAAACAACTTAAAGGCGTTATATTGCCTTTCCGACTTCATATTGAGTTTCTCCAGTTTTACAAGTTCATTCGTTTTTTGCTGTATGTATTCACATATGTCTTTCTCAGTTGTATCCTTATTCACATTAGAGATTAAAACAGGTATTTTTATCTCGGCGGCCTTAAAATTTCCTACTGAATTAGAAGTAGCTTTTCCTGTCATGCCAACAAATCGATTTCTGGTTTTTGACCTTTGCACCAATATCCATTGTTCATCATGCTTATTTTCCTTCCAATCGCCTTTTTTTACAATATCTGCCAATGTCTGTTGTTTACATGCGTCATCTAGGGCCACTAAGCTATCATTCTCAAGCATAGTCGAGTTAACAGGTGCAAGAGAGACGGGCTTAGTCTGAGTAACACTTTCGGTATGCGTGTGTACGAGAGAGCGATATATCGGCGCTGGCGGCGTTTCGCTTGCACTGTCGTGACTCATATCCTTACGACTGGAACGCGATACATCGACGACGTTTGCCGGCCGCGATTCGATGTGAGGTAGGAGGCCAAACGGGCCGCTATCACAATTTATCATGTACCCTCCGCCTCTTTTCTTCATGTTAACATTCGAATTAATTAACGGACTCGATTTTTCCATATTCACTTTTTGCTTCAATTCCTCCAATTGGCCATTTGTCACATAATCGCTCTTTATATCTCCAATTTCTTTCTGTAAAACCAATATATCCTTCAACAATTTCGTGACGTCGACGTGATCAAAACAAACTGGTGGTAGTTTGTGTAGGTCATACGCCACAAACACTGGTAATAGTTCAGGGTCTACTGTTTTAAACACAGTTACCATATCTTCCAGGTCTTTTTGTTTCTTGTTCTTGCGTCTCGACACCAGTTTTCTTGTTGTGTTTGTGGATATAAACAACAACTTCTTCGCCTCATCTATTTCCTCCTCAGAAAATGCAGTTTCACATATCCTTATCAAGCTTTCATTATCGACTACATGATGCCGATCTCGTATAAAGGCAAGGACTTCCGATATCACTAGGTTGCAACTCGTACACTTTAACTTATTTACGGACATTCTCGTAAGACAATTCGGCGACCGCTACTGACAGCGCTCGCGCGAAGACTGAAATGTCAATATAATTTGGGAAACCTGTTAGATACCTGCCTTTTTTAAAGCTTCAAATGGCGACCGGTATTTGGGGGTAAGACCGGGAAATGTGGGATTTCTATGGCACTAAAACCACCCCGGTGGTCTCATCTAGTATACGCACGGTACATGGAGACACGTGCAACATGGCCTAGATAGCACGACATGCGACTGTCAGTGACGTCATAGATCCCATGCCAAGATACCGGAGTTTGCACAACTGATTGCATTGAAGAAAGTTCTTGATATTAATCGTTTACTGTTGTTTGCTCTTTTACTTTATGTGATTTGTGTTGTTAAATTAGTGTATCTATTAGTTGTATTTATTAGTTGTTGTTCTACATGACGCTTGTATACCAAATAGTTGGACAGAAATGAACCTATTGTGCACTTTTGGCTAGTTATGTTGAAATAGGGGGCGAGCCGATTGCCATCAACTAGGCCCGAATTCTAACTATTTTCAGCAAAGAAAATAATCTTTTATTTGTAGTGATACTTTAATGTGCAGTCTGGAAAAAGAGTAGCTCAGCAAATTAACCATAAACTTAAAATCACAAAACTAACTAACATCACGCTCGTTTCCACGAAGAGTTAGCCAGATATATACCTATGGTACACCCACAATCACAATTCAAAACAAATTAAAAATTGACCCAATTTATTGGCTCATCTTCCAGTCTAACTGAATGCCGCTGAATACAAGACGTATTAAGTACGTAGAGCGTGTAGGTAGCCTATCAGCTTTTCACAAGCCAGGCCAAATATCCCAAACACTCAGAATACTTTACACCATTTTTAGTCCACTATCCCAAAGAGACTAAAATAAAATCAACACCTGGAGTAGCAAACTAAGTAAATACTAATTAATCACTGTAGTTTTATTGCTCCAATTTTGTTACCTGTAAATAGCGTTAAAAAACGCTAGTTTCTTGTAAATAAAAATTTAATTAAACGCTAAAAGGAAGCAAATTAAGAGCTTAGTTAGCGAAAGGAAAAGCGTTGGTAATTTTTTGTACCATATTTTTTATTAACCGGGAGAGCTACCGTTGCCGCGTTCACGTGGATTTTTTGCACTGTAGCGAAGAAGTTGTCCGTGATTTAAGTTTTAGCATTTGAAAGTTGGTTGAGATAAAATTCTAAATTAGACTGCGTTGGTTTAGTAAAATATCACTTTTTTACCAATTTTTTTTTTATGGATATAATTGAGAAAAGATTTACGTTTTCAAGTACCAAAGACACAAAACACCGACTGAGCGTTAAGTCTAAAATGTAAATGAAATGAAAATTTTTATTAGGCTGACTATAAGCGAGCGTTACGTCTGGTGTGAACGTGGCCTAAGGTATGGTCCGCATATAGTGTGGCTGGTAATTAGTGACCGATATTGAAACAGGTGATTGTACTCATGACAATAAGCAACTTTCCCAAAGAAACATTTTTTTTAAATACTCATATAATACAGCGTAGCATGCTGTTGCATTATTGTGATAAAATTGAATGAGTATTATACGGAGCGGGCTTGTGAGCCGCGCGGGTGCTCTGCCTACCCACTGTTGCACGGTACTATAGTAATGAGACAGAACGGGGCGTCATGCGGCTAACAGCTGATATGTTACAGGCGCGCGCTTCAATTTCATACGGCCCGCTGTTGTGTTATTGTGATAAAAGCGAATGAGTATAAAAAAAATGCTTCTTTGGGAAAGTTGTTTGTTATCATGAGTACAGTCTCGTGTTTAAATATCGGTCACTAATTACCAGTCACCCTTTATATTTGGGTCCCAAGATTTTTAGACTTTTTTTGCCCACATGAAAATGATAAATGGTCGCTGGTTAAGCAATTAAGGGCATTACATTGCTCGATGACCTTGATGATTTGATCCCTGTACTTGTTTTTGTTGACTTGCCCCGCACATTTCGCAAAATTTCGGTTTTTATTTATTATTTAAAAATATTAAAAGAAATAACAGAAAAAAAACAATACAGATTGTTAAGTATATCATTACGTATTTGTTGTTACAAAATTCATGCCGATCTATTCAGCCGTTACAGAGATAATTTACAATTAAGGTTGAAAAAGGACCTATTTTCTACGATTAACCAAAAAAAATTGAGAAGGTTTATTAAAATTTTAAACAATACAATTTATTTGTGATGAACTTAACTATAACATATTTTTTTTACACGGAAAACGCACGAAGAGATTCATCAACAAATTTCTTTGAACATACGCTGTTTTTGGGATTTGAGCCATGTAATGCCTAGTAATCCTATCGAACCAACAGTTTGGCTTCAGGCAAGGATTATGTACGGAGGATGCGGTTTCAGCTCTGAGTTACCTGGTAACTGAACACCTTGATGCTGGGAATAAATGCTTAGCGGTCTTTCTAGACCTTAAAAAAGCTTTTGACACCGTCTCTGTCCCAAACCTTGTGAATAAACTCGAAAATGCTGGAGTGAGAGATATTCCTCTGAAATTATTCAAGGACTACCTCTCAAGAAGGAGGCAGAGAGTCAAGATGGAAGAATATGTCAGTGAAGACGCGGAGGTGACATATGGTGTCCCACAGGGAAGCATACTGGGACCTACACTTTTTCTTTTGTATATTAATGACCTATGCAACATGAACATCGAAAATGCAAAAGTCTTCTCGTACGCCGATGACACCACTGTCGTCTTTACTGGGATCTCATGGAACGACGTAAAACTAAAAACAGAGAGGGGCATGGCCAAAGTTGCCAACTGGCTCAATAATAACCTGCTCACGTTAAACACATCCAAGACGAATTACGTATGCTTTAGCGTGAGCAACAGGACACAACCAAGTGACGATTTTACTATAAAAATTCATGCTTGCGGAAATCCAATTAATAAATGTTGTGCATGTTTATTTATCTCTAAAATTTCGCAGACCAAGTACCTGGGCGTACTAATTGATCAACGTCTATCATGGTACCAGCATCTAGAGCAGGTTACAAATAGAGTTAGGAGATTGAGCTGGATATTTAAATCATTGCGTCACATTGCTCCAAAAGATATAAACAGTAAACGTAAATCTCCTAGAAACATCCTGAATGAGGTATACTTAGCTCTGGTGCAATCGGTTTTACTGTATTGTATCACGGTTTGGGGAGGTGCAACTAAGACCAAACTTATATACCTAGAGCGAGCCCAGCGTGCTCTTATTAAGATTATGTACTTCAAAAACATATTATATCCTACAAATAGCCTCTATACTATCAGCAATATAATCTCAATAAGAAAGTTGTACATAATCCAAACCGTCCTAAAAAAACATAAAACCCTACCATATGAATCAGAAAGATTGAACAAAAGAAGGAAAGACTTAGTAGCACCAGTTTCCCAGACTAAAACCGTGTTTGCATGCAGACAATTCAATAAACGCTCAGCCGAACTATACAATAAGGTAAACAAACTAATATACATATACACCAAAAGCACATATGATTGTAGGAAAACCGTTACAAATTGGATAAAAAAACTCACATATGAAGAGACAGAGGCACTTCTACAATACATTAAATAGCAAGATACAAAACATTATGTTACTCAATTGTCACAAACACACATCCAATCTCGCAAAACTGCAATCTAAAAATCAAATACAAACATACACACGCATACACGCACGCACACACTCACACACACACACGCACACACTCACACACACACACACACATTTACACTCGCAATCGTCACTCACACACTTTTACATTATTTTCTTGTTTTTCCTTTTTAAAATAAAAATAAATAATAATAATAGAAATAAGTAATTAAGTATAAGTTTAAGTTTAATTACCCACATATTTGTTACTGCTGTAATTATTATGCTATGGAAGAGCGGGGTCTCTTAACACAGGCAAATATTGCTTAAAAAGAGTCCCCAAACACGACCACCCATTGATGTAACAAAATTTTTTGAATAAAACTTTTTGTATTTTGTATTTTTGTATCCTAATGATCCTACGATTATCCTTATTGATACATGTGATAGAGCAATTAACTCAACTTTTTAACCATGCGATAATGATGATAGTAATTTCGCCAACAAAAGCGAAATGTGTTTGTTTTCGTGTACAGGGAGGAGCCTAGAACCATTTGTCATATCCGCCATTATAATAACACATGAAAACATCGTGTTTTGCAAAAAAACTTAGTGATGGATGATTTATAAAGTATTTTTAATTATATGTCTGTGTTCAAGGGCAATATAATACAAAGGAAAACCTTTAACTTATATTTTAGACTTCGCAAGTAATGTCTGTTGAAGGTCTACTGGGCGTTGGAGGAAAAGAAACCTTGAAATAAGAATGGAAAGGTAGCAATTTGCGTTGGTTGGAAGATGGAGTACAATGTGCTGTTATAACGTTTAAATCATAAGAATAATTTATCAAAAACTTCGCTTTTAATATCGTAATCCTGACTTTCAAAAAATTATGCCGCCGACACCCACACATACCTTCAAGCTCCATTTAGTCATTCGATATAATCAGAAAGGGCATAGTTAAAGTGGCGTTCCATCAGCGACAACGACCATGGAAAAGTCAAAAATGTCATGGACTGACAACAGCTAACAAAATGCTGTTGAAAGTCGTTGACGAAACACGAAACGATTTGAAAATGATTTCCATTTGCTAAGGAGGCTTGGTCCTTGGACGAGATAGCCAATTGCTACAGGACCTGTACCGATGTCTATTACGCCGTACAAACAATTGTTAAACGCTATATTAGTCGCTCCGCGTATTGCCCCGCTCTCACCTCTTGATCACAAGCGACATGCGTGCTGCGACAGCGAACGCAGGACAAAAAATGAAAGAAGTGGTAGAGCATGCCTTGAGCACCGAGACGCGACTTAGGGAACAAGGAGAAGGTAGAGGCCCCATAGTTTCCTGAACCCAGGTATTCTCAATCAAACTAGCCTTATTTTTAAGAGGATATAATAATAAGGCCTCACTAAAAAATTGGTAATAATCTAAGCTCAGTGGCGCTTCATCCGAAAATGAACCTTATTTAAATAAAATTAATGTTCTTATTCGTATGACAAGCTTGATCGCAGTCGCTTTTAAGTAATATGCACATTATTTTTATGCAAATAAAGTTCATTTTCAGACGGAGCGCGACTGAGCTTAATCTAAATTCGCTCTATAGAATTCTAAAGACCCGGTACTCACGCGAAAAAAACCTGTACACGCGCGCTCTTTTCACTTGAATCGCATATCTCGCTAAACAACCCGCTCTCAGTCTACCACAGATCACACCCTAACATTTCCCAGACACAACAAACCATCAACATTCTATTGTCAACATGGAAATTGACAAAAAAGTAGCATCGCCTGTTTATATTAAACTCTTTACTTACTTTTCCTTTGGTTTTTCTAACAATAAACGGTTCAAGTAATTCTCTTGGTGGTGAAATTAAATTCCTCCTCGTGTAAGTATTTTGTGTGCGAGCTTACCAACAAATAATAATTGAGCTAGTCTTGCATGATTTAGGGTACTTTATTGAACATGTTTTACTGGGCAAATAACTCATGTAAGAACATGAATGTGTTTTGAATTGAAATCGTTATTTTGTTTATACATAACTAGCGGCCCGCCCCGGCTTCGTACGGGTATAATATACATATAAACCTTCCTCTTGAATCACTCTATCTATTGCTGAGCTATAAACTGCATTAAAATCCGTTGCGTAGTTTAAAAGATCTAAGCGTAGAAACAGCGGGAGCGGTTTTGTTTTATACTATGTAAAGATGTGCTGATTGAAATGAATTTCTGACGCACGAAACTGAGTCAGACTAAATTTTGACATAACCGATGGAAATATGACTGTGTGAAACAAAAGTAAAACCTTAGTGATTTCTACAGAAAACCACATATTATGTACTAGTACATATGCACCTGTGCCAGCAAAAACACGTTTTATTTTTGCGGAAACCCCAGGATATTTATGAAGAAGAGATTTTTTCTAGGTAAATCGCAAACAAAGTCGATAAAATAATATGAACGTTGATTGGCTGATATGGACGTTATGCACTGATGGATGCGCTCATTGTTTCATAGTTTCACCCGAGCCATGTTCTGCCAATCAGAATAAAGATATTCGTCCTAAACAGACAAGATTATTTTGCAAAATAATCTATCTGTGTCTATTCAGAGTTCCAGTGAATCAGTTTCGTCTAGGTAAGCGTGTGGGGTGACCTAGGCTGCGCCTTCGTTTTACATCGGGCGAGTTGCGGAACGTGCGTTGCCAAACGCAAGACTATTTAGTACGACAGTTACAGTTAAAAAAAACTATTTTCGATCCTGCGACATTAACACGAGTAAAATATTTCTACCCACCTTTGCATACATATATTCTTAATTTATACTCCTCGCTTTAATTATAGCTAACTTGGTGGCGTGTGGTGACCACAGGACCTATTTATGTTGTTATACCGCAAAGGAAAACGTTGTTCTATATGCTTTAGACATTTAAATCATTCATTTACTTTTTACTCGTGTTTCCACGATACAAAGATCGAGAAAGCTTTGCTAAGCAAAAAGTACGGGACTATTAAAGTTATCATAGCTTTTCTGGGATTCTGCAAAAAAAAAAATGTTTTAGATGTGATGTGACTCAAGATAATAGTTTTTTTTAAATTTTATGGTCAGATTTTTATTATTATCGGATAATAAAGGGTATAAATAGACCCTTAATATATCCGAAAGGCACTTGTTCTCCCCGGCTTTTTCGATATTTTTTTTGTTCTAGACCATACCTGGAAACCTTCTAGTTACGGAGATGTTGGGGGTCTAAGTTCCAACCTTTTCACAAGTTTTTTTTTGAAATACATGTTTTTAATGTAAGATTTTTACTTTACACACCTCCACGACCCCAGTACTATTCAATCCATCCATCAGCACAATGCTTTGAGTGCTTTCCATTGACTCCTACCGTAAAACGTGATTTTTCACACCAAAAAAAAAGTCGCTTCCCAGCAATAATTTTTGCGTAAAGTTACTTAGTTTGATGTACAGAATACGTGATGCGTGTTGACGTCTTCGTGATGTGTCCGTTTGCACCCTGTATGGTACGCCACAACACAACCAAGCGTGTCTACAAAAACGAGGATAGAGAGTGTCAGTATGGAAAGGCAGACGATCATCACAGCTCTTTGTCTTCGTTCCGGACACATTCGCATCATGATGGGTAAAGTTGAGTCATCAAATTGTGTACAAATGCATATGGCTATGTGAAGGGTCTGTTTACACCCTGTATATACCTGTACATTGAATATGAAAGTTTGATATTATTTTCAGTATGCACAAAATCCGTCAAACAATGACATCTATGTATATTCCTCAGATAAAAAACAATTTGACTTTTAAAACTCAGCACACTAATAATTATGAACTGTGCCTAACAAAACAGATTCTTGTTTTCTCTTTTAATACCGAGTTAATGGCAAAAAAATAAAATCAAACTGTTTAAGAGCGAATTCCACTAAAATAAAATTGAACTCGATTAATACATTAAATCTGTCCGTGTCATCATTCCTATGAAATAACACTGACAGCTTATGAACGCAATGAAATTGTGCCATTTCATCGGTACCATTCGCCCTTAGTCAGTTCAGTTTAAAATTCTCGATCCCAACCACTCTGTGCGCGAGCGTACAGACAATTGAGCTAGCACCGTCTCTGATTGCGCCTGTCTACTGTCTAGTACGCCGGTAGATATTGATGAATGGTACTTATATTACTGCCGCCATTGCTTCCTGACTGTGCCGTGAGAAGTAGTAGACATTTATTTAGATTAAGATGATGATGAAGAGACCTATGACTAGCAGGGGGAGACCTTTCAGAACTGATGATGACCTTGGCAACACCCATACGGTATCTCTGTGTACCCGTTAGGACATCTAGCAAATATATTATACAGATAATATTATACATTTAGAAGCTCCCTAATCAGTAGGTACATTGTAGGTACATCGTCGGTGCGTTTGCACCAGTTCACAATCCGAGCTCATTAATTAAATCTATAGGATTAGTGTTCAAACGTTAATTAAATAGTTGAATCATGGTCGCAGCTAATTTGCAGTTGGGAGCTGTTTAATGATTGGTTTGATGAAAAGGCGACCATTTTGTGGCTGGTTTGATGTTTGAAACTTGATTTGATTAAATTAATTTAAAATTATTTGAAGTTAGTTGTTTTAGTTCGTGTTGCAATTATCTTGGCCATGTCAAAACCCAGGTCTGCCCTTTTCCAATTTATTAGGGTAGGCTTTTAGTATAACTAGATACGGCTCAATACTAGTATTTTCCATTCAGCGACTGTCCATCTGACCCCTAAAACCCAGTTACTAGTTAACAGGATACCTCGTGATAAAGCTAGTAGTCAGACTTTCAAGCATCCCACTATCAAATGGGTGTAAAAATACACTTAATGAAACCGAAAGGCACTTATTCTCCCCGTCATTGCGATATTTTTTTTTGTTCTGGACCATACCTGGGAACCTACTAGTTACGGAGATATTGGAGGTCAAAGTTCCAACTTTTTTCACAAGTTTTTAAAAAAATAGTACTTTTTAAGGTTTTAGCTTTAATTTAATTACTTCCATGACCCGTTTCTATTTGAAGCATCCATCAGCACCAAGTGTTGAGTGCGTTACATACAGTTTTACCGAAAACGTGATTTTTCACCCCAAAAAAAAGGTGTTCCCCAGCAATAATATTTGCGTCGGGTTACTTAGTTATGAACATAATGCTTGGTTGACGGCTTCGTGAAGGGTTCGTTTACACCCTGTACAAAGATTGTCAAAGATCTACAAATACACCCGGGACTTAACTACGTGCTTTTCGAAGTACGCCTACAATTTCCAAGTCTTATTAGGAAGCTCATCTCAAAAGCAAATAAACAAAAACATAAAAATCAAAGAATCGCATCGCATTGACAACGTCGAAAGCCATCGAACGTGCAATCATAGCGCTATCTATTACTCGGTTTTTTATTACGATTTATTGGTAGGAACAGCGAGACATTATTGGAAAATGTTGAAGGAAAATCAGAGGTTTTGAATTACGTGGAGGTAATATGGGAGTAGAAGATATTATACTCTGGATTGAGTAATCCGGTTTCAGTGTTTGTTTCCTGATTTTGTTGTTGAAAGGGGAAAGTTGTTGAAATAAATACGCACCTCAATCACCTAAGGGGGTCGTTCAATAACACATATTATAACAAATAATATAACAATTAAATTTAAAATTTAAAAAAAACCCCATCGCGTCAAAGAAAAGCGGACAAACATTTGAAAAGTCAATAAAATGGCTAAGCCGGTTTTGATAAAACATGTCTCATTGTAATATACACATCATGCCCTTTCATTTGATACCCCACTATTAATATTTGAAAATAATCGATTATTCATCACCACTTTCATCCACCATGCTGCACCGATTTTGATAAAAAGTATCTAAGAACCATCGCCAAGAAACTAGCTTTCAAATATGTATAAAAAAACTGCATCCAAATCGGTTCACTCGTTTAAGAGCTACGGTGCCAGAGACAGACACACACACATTGCGGTCAAACTTATAACGCCCCTCTTTTTGCGTCGGGAGTTAAAAATAAAATGAAATATCAATTTTATGAATCCATCATCTGCCTAGCCTTTTCCCAACTATGTTAGGGTCGGCTTCCAGTCTAACCATCTGAATACCAGTATTTTAAATGGAGCGACTGCCTATCTGACCCACAACCCAGTTAGTACTAGGTAATACGATACCCCTTGATAAGACTGGTTGTCAGACTTCTTGGGCCACTAGCTACCCGTACCAACTGACAAAGATCAACAAATGAAAGCCGGGACCAACGGCTTAACGTTCTTTCCGAGGAACGGTGGTCACCTATCCACAGACCAACCTAGGCAAGCACGGCTTAACCTAAAGATCGATCAAATCAAATCAAATCAAACCAAATAATTTATTTCTTTGCAAACATGGGTAATAGGTACATAGACCATGGACCATGGTCCATGTTTCAGGCAAATAAATGAATTATTATTATTATTATTATTTAGATGTTCTTTTATAATGAGGTTCTCCACATTTAATTTTTTTTTCTCGAATGAGCGGCTATCATTATTTAGCCACGAGCTTCTCCTCGAAATTTTATGAATCCAACCCAACTAATTCAATCATTACCCGTAATACAGCATACTAAAAACTACCTACGTTAAAATGTTTTTCAATTCAACTTTACCTATTAAGTATTTATAGTAAAAACACTTCACTGGGGATTTAGGGATGACGTCAACTACAATGATAAAGCTTTTTAATATCTCATTTGACTGTAAATTTTCCTAAACAATAAGAGGGTAGATATCGGTCGAGTGCTGAAGTATAATCCGATTTTAATTTTATTCTTGTTTTCAGATAAAATGTGGTGTTGTTGAATTTTGAAAGTTTAATTAATAGTGTTGTTATGGAAGAGTTCTCTGGAGGCTTACCATCACATCGTAATTCTTTCACCAAGCAACCTCACTGTGATCCATTATGAAGAGTATGGTGATATGAAAGTAGAATCGCGACATTAAAACAGTAATTGTGTATGTAATGTTTCCACAGATAACTCGGTGTGAATAAATATTAAAATCGTTAGATTCGCCCGACATTCGAATAGTATTGTCTCTCTCACTCATAGTGAAAATCGTTTCGATAGCTGTTCTATGCGGGATATGTGAGCTCATTCTTCTCTATCGTAAACACAATCCTGTTTCGCACAACCTCAGTACACGATGAGGGCACAACTAAGGACTTGGTTTGGTGGTAAGTGGTTTAACACCAAATATTTCATTGAAACCTTCTATTCACAAACCAAACCCACATGCTGTTAAAAAGGCTGTACAAGCTCGATGTAAAGTAAAAATCTTGCCAAAGACCTTTCGCCGGGTAAAACAGAAAACATGAACATTCTTTGGAATTGCCTGTCGAAATTCATTCCCCTGATCATAAATTGGGCTGTAGATATCCAATATGAATTTGAAAGGAAATATTTAATGTGTACGTCATTCGGGCACGGAACCAATTTAATGGATCATTGAGTATTGGGTTGATATATAAAATACCAAATGACGTTTGTGAAGCGTCTCTAAAGGGCGAATTCTAGGGTTGACATTCTCCTTTGATGTGAGTATGAATATTCGTAAATATACTAGAAATGAACTGTATTAAGAATTCTTACTGTATTAGGAAGACAAAAAGGTTATAGATTCAAAATACGTGATATTTGTGTTTGTAAATAAGTTTTTTTTCAATCTTGCATAAACGACAGAAGATTGTGAATGAATTTAGGCTTACAGTTTGACAGCAATTTCTTAAGTTAAAACATAAAAAAAACTTTTAATTGCGTAATAGGTCTAGTGACCGCAAGCGCGAATGCTGTGTAAGAGGTCTTGGGTTCAATTCCTCAGTCGGGCAAAGTGTTATTGGGTTTTTCCATCATGAATTTCTAAGTGGCAGCCACGGAGTCTGGATTTGTGGCAATAGGCTCGCCCCCTTTTCATGGAACTTAAACATAACTGGCGAAATATGTGTGTACTATTAGGTAAACCTCTGCCTAAGTCGAGAGCAGCGGTGGCCCAGTCGAGAGCAGCGGTGGCCCAGTCGAGAGCAGCGGTAGCCCGGTAAGAGCAGCGTTGGCGGCCCCGACTTATGAACAGTAAGTCGTGTTTTCCAGTTGAACCCAGGCAGGCGCATTACTTTGTGTAGTTTATTTCTTCACCACTGCTCTCAAAAACAGTGAAGGAAAACATCGTGAGGAAACCGGCATGTCCTAGAACCAAAAATTCGAAGACATGTGACATCTACCAACCCGCACTGGGCCCGCGTGGTGGATTATAGCCCATTCCCTCTCTTAGAGAAGAGGCCGTGTTTCCCAGCAGTGGGAACATCATAAGCTGATTATGCTGCCTAAGTCTTCCAGGAATTGCAGGCAATCGTTATGTTACGTCTGTTCCAAAATAATCATCATCATTATATCAGCCGAAAGACGTCCACTGCTGGACATAGGCCTCCCCCAAGTGTCGCCACATTGACCGGTCCCGTGCGACTCGCATCCAGCGGATCCCTGCAACCTTCACCAGGTCATCGGTCCACCTAGTGGGAGGCGTCTTCCGGTTCGCGGTCGCCACTCCAGAACTTTTCGGCCCCATCGGCCATCCGTTCTGCGAGCAATGTGCCCTGCCCACTGCCACTTAACTTTGGCTATTCTTCGGGCTACGTCGGTTACCTTGGTTCTCTTGCGGATTTCCTCATTTCTGATTTGATCACGCAAGGAAAATCCGAGCATAGCTCTCCATTGCCCTTTGGGTGACTTTAAGCATTCTGACAAGGCCCATTGTGAGCGACCACGTTTCGGTCCCGTAAGTAATCACTGGCAACACACACTAGTCATAGACTTTCGTCTTGAGACACTGCGGTAAGTTGGACGAGAAGATACTACACAACTTCGCGAACGCTGCCCAGCCGAGTCGGATTTGACGATTGACCTCTTTCTCGAAGTTAGACCTACCTAACTGGATCGTTTGTCCAAGGTAGACACAATCGTCTACAACTTCGAGTCTCCGATCTTGATAGGAGTGGGTGTTACATGGTTATTCAACATGATTTTGGTCTTGTCCATGTTCATTTTAAGACCCACTCTTTCGGAAGCTCTACTAAAGTCATTGAGCATTGTACTGAAGTCCTCCATGGTCTCAGCCATGACCACTATATCGTCAGCAAATCGAAGGTGAGAGATGTACTCGCCATTGACGTTGATGCCTAGACCTCTCCAGCCCAGAACCTTGAAGATATCCTCCAGTACAGCGGTGAACAGTTTCGGAGATATGACGTCTCCCTGTCTCACACCTCGCTGCAGAAGGATAGGTTCCGAGGTCTGGTCCTGAAGTCGGACTGACATGGTGGCGTTTTTGTACAAACACTTCAACACCTCGATGTACCGATAGTCGATTTGGCACCGTTGGAGTGACTGCAGTACAGCCCAAGTCTCGATCGAATCGAAGGCTTTCTCGTAGTCCAGAAACGACAAGCAGAGAGGCAGGTTATACTCTGCGGTCTTCTGTATAACCTGCCGCAGCGCCAAAATAATCAGTCCATATTTAATAAATAACTATGGCCTTACAACTAAGGCCATGTTACTCACAAATCAACATCATCCTTTATGACTGTTTAATTTTTTGTAACTCCAATGTGGATACAATGTTTCTAATCCAAGCCCCAAATTAGCAAGTAATAAGCTTATTTTAACGACAGCCATAAAATCTGCAGTAGAAATGATTACTCTACTATCCCGCCCTAAAAGTCAGCTGGGTCAATAAAGTTACAATTAAGTTTACTACACTTAAGTGTAGTAAAACTTAGGTCTACTTGTACTAAAAAAAAAAATATTTGTAGATCTGTGGCAGTCATTACAGGTAGTCAGTGACCCCAAAGTCTGAGAACCAGTCTTACCAAGGGGTACTGTATTACCCAGTACTAACTGGGTTGTGGAGGTCAGATAGGCAGTCGCTCCATGTAAAAATACTGCTACTGGAAGCCGACCCCAACATAGTTGGGAAAAGGCTAGGCAGATGATGATAATTTGTATAAAAAATGATTAAACATGTTTAGCGTTGAACTTTTCTTTATTAATCATTTTCATCGAAATATTCTGTCTTTGTCATTTTCAAATGTTTGACAAAAACAGAACAAACTTTTAAATACGTTTAACGCTGAACGCGCTTAATGATTTATGGTGCAAACGGGCATTATTGAATGCCAAAAAGCATTTAATACCAAAAGACAATTCATACTTTGTATTAAAAGTCACGTTTTGTCTATTTTTAGGCTCTCGGCAATTTTAGAGCTTTACAAAAGCGATGAGAGTCAAATCGAATTATATAGTATAATTATGGCTCTTTCAGAGATCGTCATATTGTTTGATCGTTAAATTGAAATGACAAGGAGATGGTAATTTTGTTTTTTGTTGACAACAATTACTTGGGTGCTGAAGGACATCATTATAAATAGAATGCGCAATAATAAAAATGAATTGGAGCTTAGAATTATTTGGAGCACCAACTCAAATTCTATTATTTTTAGAGAAATATGGAAAAATGAAGTCTTTTCAAGAAAACAACAAGAACCTTTCACTGAAATGATTATATTTTCACTTATCAGGTTTAGAATCCTAGCCATACTACCAATTACGTACCTATACGTTATGTTTTGATTTAACTATTCTTACCCACACTTCTAGTTAAGTTATCTGGCAGAATTCACGTATCCGAAAACATTGACCAATTAAAAAAATATATACATGTCTCAGCATCATGTCTTATGTCTAGTCATTGGATAGAAGCGCAAAATTCAACGACTAACTGGAGTTTCGGAGCAGGCAGGTTCAAGTAGTAAAACAACCCTTGAATCTGTCGTTTGGCGTTAGATATGAAAGATATAACTATCCCACAAACGACATAATCACGACAATCTAGCGCAAACAATCACGACTTATGGTTATTCGTTATTTCCTGTCGCTACTCTCCTTTTCCTCATTGCTTCTCCACAATAATTCTACAACTTCCTCCAATAGTGTTCTCCAGAGAGTTCTTTACGGTTAACGGACGCAATTTAACCTCTCACAAGTATCAACCCTTTTGGACAATAAATCACTGCTGAACGAGTCGTCAAAACATGTTGATACTTGAACCACTCTACAGATAGATCCAGAAGTTTCACTTCTTACTTGCACGAATATTTATCATTCCGTAATCAAAAACATTTATAGACATAGGCCATCACCTCTTTCAATAGCTAAATACTAGAACAATTTAGGTTAGGTAGATAACTTATTAGGATTGATCCAACACTAGACGTCTTTCTACTAAATGAGATTGATCATAATGATGAAGCTACTTGTTTATTTTAAGATGTTTTAAGGCACTTGCAGTTTGCAGGATTTTAACTCAGAAAAAATCTTAGTAATCTTTTATACTAAATAGGCTTGCGTTTGGCCATGACTCGTCTGATGAGAAGCGATGACGACGCGGCCTAGGGTGAAAATCGCCTGCCTAGAAAAAACCGAAGACATCTAGACTATAATAATTGTGAAACAGAGAAGCCGGCAGTGATTTCCACAGACTGGTAGTTCGCACATTAAATGTGGAAGCATAGCTCTTTGTTAGGCTTCGTGGAACTTCAACCATATAACAGTGACGTTTCGCCGTATCTCTGATCGTCCGATGATAGAATGGGGATGGGGGAATTAGATTGTTTAATTCCAAAGCACACTCTCCAAAATGTCAAACAAGTATAAAGCCTACCAAATACAAACTGCTCTTCGAATAACAAAGCAATCCAGGGCTAGAATAGGCAAGGGTCGAAGTGGGACTTCTGTGTCTCATTGCCAGTGTCAAATCTGACCTACTGACCTGTCAAAGTATTTTCCTTACTCTTTGATTCTTACAATGTTTTGCCACGTGACGCTACGATCGAAATAATAGTTATCCTCTTGTTGATGTCGCGATGAAAGGGCATTGTCCTGTTGGGGAGAAAAACTTGTTTTTTTTCTCACGTTTTTCATAGCTGTACACGTTTGTGCATTAAATTTTGTTTTCGTTGTAAACATGAATAATAATATAAAAGGGTTGACTTTCTTTTCGTGTAAACACGCTATAAAATTCAACTTTTTTGATGTTTGTAAACATAGACGCTTGTAATCTCCGGCTTCTGACGTTGTGTTAAGGTTCTTTTTTTTATTATTAAATCCGCTGTCTTTGCTTTATGAAAAAATATTTATGTTTTTTACTCGTCGTGATGGCTCAGAGGTTAAGGCCTGGCCGCTTATCCATGGGTTCAAATCTGGACAAGTACCAATGTGACTTTATCATTTCATATGTACTCTCTAAGTTTATTTTGGACATCACAGACATCGGTGAAGGAAAACATCGTGAAGAAACCTGGACTTATATAAGCCTGAAATCGCCAACCCGTCTTGAGCAATGTGATCAATGCTCGTGCCTTCTCTGTGTGAGAAGAGGCCTTTGCCCAGCAGTGGGACAGTAATAGGCTGGTATTATTATCAGCTTACCAACCTAAACGAAAAATATCCTGTCTGAAGGGTAAATAAACCAATCCGTTAACAAACAATATAATATTCCAGTTCTCAAATAAAAACACCATTACACCACAAACCTCGATATGATATATCACCCGAACTTGTCTGCAAAGAACATCCCATTGAACTTGTCTCAACAACAAACAAGTAGTAAATAACTACTGGATGTCCGAATGATACGCTAAGGATTGTTTTTGCTTGGCAACAGATAAAATGTTGACAGTTACCTCAGACTTGAACAAGCGTTTTGGTTCTTTGAATCATGGGTGACCAATGTCTATCGAGGTGATCTTGCGCAACGATTCATATAAGTAAAGTCTTTGGCACTGTACATTTTATTACTACACTATACTAAAGGGTGTAAAAAGACCCTTAACATATCCGAAAGGCATTCTAGATCATACCTGGGAACCTTCTAGTTACGGAGATATTGGGGGTCAAAGTTCCAACATTTTCACAAGTTTTTTTTAAAATACATGTTTTTAATGTAAGATTTTTACTTTACACACCTCCATGACCGCCGTACTATTCAATCCATCCACCAGCACAATGCTTTGAGTGCTTTTCATCGAGTCCTACCGTAAAACGTAATGTTTCACCCCAAAAAAAAAAGTCGATTCCCAGCAATAATTTTTGCGTAAAGTTACTTAGTTTGATGTACAGAATACTTGGTTGACGGCTATGTGAAGGGTCTGTTTACACCCTGTATACTATATTTTACCTAGTTATGTATTAATCAATAATGTAATGGCACCGAGTTCCCGTGTCTGGCATTTCGCTGTTTATGTTTTTTAAAAATGGCTTGTAAAAATGTTTTTGAATAAAAAAAATATACTCTACCTACGGGAAAAAGAGTTATGAATTGCAAAAATGGGCTATCTTGAACACTATTCAGAACTGGTAAGCTGCTTCGGTCTTAAAAGATTCAGATCAGCAAGCCTAGCCAGGTTACAAACGTTTTGTATCGAATCTCATTCTACAATCTTTAACGCGGTGTAAGCGATTTTAAAAAGCGTATTTTTATTATTTTCTAGATTGAGGAGCTCGTGGCTAAACGATAACAGCCGCACGGGTCGATCTTCAAGCCGCGCTTGCCAAGGTCAGTCTGTGGATGGGTGACCTTCCATTACGTACCAAGTTTTCTCCGTGCCTCGGAAAGCACGTCAAGCCGTTGTTTCTGGCTGTCATTTGTAGATCATTGATAGTCGTTACAGAAACTCAGTGGCCCGAAAGTCCGACACCCAATCTTACCAAGGGGTACCGTATTACCCAGTACTAACTGGGTTGTGGAGGTTAGATAGGCAGTCGATACATGTAAAATACTGGTATTCAGCTGCACCCAGTTAGACGGGAAGCCGATCCCAATAAAATTGGGAAAAGGCTAAGCAGATGATGATCTCTATTATTTGCTAGATTCCTTAACTGTTTAAAAGTAAGTGTTTGCCTCATCATCAACATTACGTTTTGCTGCCAGCAACTTAAGTTGCCTTATGATTTAGTTGCTTAGTGAGTAACCAGCTTTACCCAACACCTCATAACAAACGTTGAACCTTTTCAAGTAAACGAAAAACTTTGAGTTGATTCCTTGAAATATTACTTCGGAAACTTTAATATCGTTACTGTTCGTGTCGAGAACTGAGAAATGAGATGTTGTGGTTCTTTTATTTTTACTTAACTTTTTGTTTTAACACTGCGTGAAAATTCAGAGAAGGTAAATATTATATGAAAGTTGAAGACGGTACAATATAAGAAACTTATAACTCTCCTTTCGCATGTATTTTACAGGTATGCTGAAAGAGATTTCTTTAGAAATAAGCATCACTTTTGTATGTTTTTTTTTTGTTTATATATAAGTGGATTGTGTATGTTGTTATGTTTGTGTGCTTTATCATAAAGAAGAACTGTTAAATAAATAAACAATTTAAACAAAATTCGTTTTATGTGTTCCGCTCAGCCCGTACAGATGACTTTTTTGATATGCATCACTACTGCGTTAGATGCTGGACAGGGACAGCAGTCTCCTGAGCATTGTTGCTAACAAGACTGAAGGTCACCTGATAGCCGGCACCTGTGCGCAGTGCATTTACTGTTGCCAGGTGTCTCCAGCAGATCACATAATGGGGATTGTCCAGTTTTCAAAAATGCTAATTGCAAATACATTTCCAGAAAACACTCTTTATTCATTTATTCTTCTAAGGAATGTGGTTAAACTTTATTTGACCTTCGATGACGTTTTCTCAAGAAAGAATATCGTGTAGAATATCAACAAGAATAAAGGTCACAGTACTGCAAAACAGCCGCACGGGTCAATAACAGCAGCACGGCTCGTTCTTCAAGTCATGCTGCGCCTGCCAAGGTGATGTGATGACTGTCCTCTGTGCTTCGGCAATCAAGTCAAGCTAAAGGTCCAGGCTGTCATTTGTAGATCTTTGACAGTCGTTACAGGTACTCAGTGGCCCGAAAGTCTGACAACCAGTCTTACCACTTCATCTTAACAATAGGTGTAAAAAAACCCTTAACGAAGCCGAAAGGCACTTGGTCTCCCCGTCATTGCGATTATTTTTTTTGTTCTAGACCGTACCGAAGACCTTCGGGAACCTTCTAGTTACGGAGATATTGGGGGCCAACGTACCCGTTTCCAGTGTTAATGATAATACAAGTTTTTAATGTTATAACTTTACTTTAAATACCTGCACGACGCCCTAACTATTCAATGCCAGCACAATGTTTTGAGTGCGTTACATTGAGTCCTACCGTAAAACGTGATTTAACACCCCAAAAAAAGTCGTTTCCCAGAAATAATTTTTACTTCGTTTGATGTACATAATGCTTGGTTGACGGCTATGTGAAGGGTCTGTTTACACCTTGTATTGACACGTAACCTACATCTTTTGTAAGTTTCTTGAGCGAGAAAGTCGTAGATCTAGTCGCTTCCTCGAGGGCGGTGGGACAGCTGTAATAGGTAACGTGTGGTCCTTAATTAAGTACCCTATTAATTCTTATGGGTGTCTTGAGGTAAGGGGATGGTTTCCGTTTTAATAGAAAGCTTGACTACAGCATCTGCGGTGGTAATTAGGTGGTGCCAGTAATATATTGGGGTGGCTCCTCAATCATTTGTTTTGCCATTTACCGTAATACTGTTTATAATAAGTAGTAGGTAAGGGGAATAGGTTTCGTAACAACTTCAATTTATTGCTGTGCGCTGATTGGTTCTAATTAATATGTATATTTTTTTGGCTGCATTGGGCCCACGTGATGGATTACGGCCCACTCCTCGCATAGCGTTGGGGGGCCAGCAGTGGAAACGTTATATAAAGCTTAATAAGGTATATTTTTGGATTCATCTATACAAATAAATTAACTTGATCTGTCTGTTTGTAATTTCAAAGTAACAGCTATTTACTGAATGCATTCAGTAAAAAGTTTGTCTGTCTTTGTGTCGGTCTGCCTGCAGTATGTCTGTCTGTCTGTTTGTTCCGGCTAATCTCCGAAACGGCTAGACCGATTTTGATGAAACTTTTACTCGCAGATAGCTGATATTATAAGGAGTAAAGCAATTTTTCAGCAAAAAATTTAAGATTCCGTGCAACAAAAGACCTTGAAACTGTTAACAAACTCCGATTCAAACAGGGAAGTAATATTTTTATAATAATATCACGCGGACGAAGATCGCGGGCAACAGCTAGTAGAAAATAATTATCTTCTTTTTTTTTTTTTTTAGGAACGGAGTGTCAGACTTGTACTGACTAAAACCCATCCATGTTCCTTCTTTGCCTTTATGTTCCAGGGCCGCGGTATCTCTTTCGAACAGTCCCGCAGCCCTGGACTATTAGGTACCTAACACCTCTGCTTAACACTTCGGGGATCACAGACGCGATATAATGTTATGTTTAGACCTCGGTATCTTGATAAAACAATGTAGTACTAATGCCTATATTATGTTCACCCACAACCTATAAACTAAATTTTCTCCAATACCCAATATACGCGAACCCTCATCGCCACATCCTTCCGTTCGAACCCGAAGCTATTACAGCGACCACACAGCTGACCCCAGCGAATCAGAGCGTGAAAATAAAACAATTTCTCTTGCCACAAGAGGCCCTACCCGTGACAGGAAAAAACTTAATATTTTGACGTTCTGACGTTTTCTTTGCAAATTGCAACTTCGTTAAAGGTTGCTTGTTCCACAAAGGTGATACGCGATACTTCGTCATCATCATTCTCTAGTCCTTATCCCAATTCATTTGAGGTCGGCGCAGTATTTCTTCATCTTCCATACTTCTCTATTACTCGTCATCTCATCAGACACCTCGTTCTTACCTCTTACCTTTTCATCCTTCAGTCAGTTCCTCCATCCTCTTATGGTCTTCCTGTACTCTTATACCCATCCACATTCATACTTAAAACTTGCCTCAAGACATTTTCCTCAATTCTCCGCATCACATGATACGAAGCTAACCGATTACCACACAATTTTTCAGTCACCGGCGCCATTTTTAGGCTTCCTTCTACGTATTCATTTCTTATTATATCACACCACTCATATTATTGATATTTACGTAATAATTACAGACTAAAAAGAACTAAAGTAATGATAATTACTGTTTATAATAATATTCCCACCGCTGGGCTAGTGAGCAGCACTCCATGAAAGGAAGTGGGCACAGGCGTAGTGCGAGTTAGTGAATCGTATAATCACAAACAAACAAAACACAAACACAAACTATCACAAACTTGCCGCCGTTTACCTTATTAGGTTTTCTATGTACTCAAAACGTCACTTTAAAAAAATTATATAGATTGCAATTTCATGCTGTTACTAACAGATTATTTAGAAACCCATATTATGCTGTTATCAGATCGTTATCCCCCGACAAAATCACTTTTGAATTTAGGTAAGTGTATATTGGTGCTCTTGACTGTAAGGCCCGGCGCACACTGCCAGCGTGACATTGCTGGGGTTTTTTTGGGGATGAATAAGAACATAACTTAAAAGTATTGTAATAAAGTTGAAATTTCAATGATGAATGGTCGTAGGTAAAAAATGCCACCGTATGCTTAGGCATGCCGTGTTGGCAGCCTTCGGTTCGCGCTCGGCGTGCCAAACGTCGCGGTTTATCTGAGGATCGCGGCAAAGTAACCGTCAGTGTACCTACGGTTACATGTAGACATGCCGAACGATAAGCCGTGACTACATACATGACACATAGTATGACTACTTTAAGTGTGCAGTTCAAGGTGGTGCTGCTTGTCAAGCAAAAGTGCATCGATATGTCAAATTTGGTACATTTATTTTAGTTCTGTGTTTTCCCGCTTACACAGATAAATTAGTTGAAGTTTATGAAAGCACTAAGCTTATGCTCCGTGAATAGAATAGGTTGGGACTTTATAACGAAACTAGTGGACTGTATATTAATAGGTGTAATACCACAATTAACAAATAGTGCAACGTGTGAAGACCGTAGAAAGAAATGCCCGGAGTGGCCGACGTCTGTGAGCTCAGTGTGTGGCAGGGCGCGCAGCGGCGCTCGCGCAGCCGGGTTCGGTACCCCGAGCCCCGCGCCCTTCCCGCGGTTATCCACGCATAAGTGAGGAGCCGCGGCGTTCTGTATGGTGTCCGGACGTAAAGAATAGCACCATCCCATATCTTCCCGTGGGTGTCGTAAGAGGCGACTAAGGGACTTACCAGTGAATGGGCAGCAGCGTTCTCTGTGATTTTTATAACAAACATACTGCGATCGCCAACCCGCCTGCCAAGCGTGGCGATTATGGCAAAACCCCCCTTGGGGAGGCCTATGTCCAGCAGTGGACGTCTTTCGGCTGAAATGATGATGATGATGATGATGAAGTGAGGAGCCAACACTCCGTATTGTCAAAATTGTGATAGACTGATGAATAAGTTCATATTAAGTTTCACCTCATCTTGAAGGCACTCTCCTCAAACCATGGGCGTGTCTAAAAAGCTTTGTACCTACTTAATATCTCTTCCGTGAAACTTTGTGTTTGTTCCGTGAGTAAATGTGTGCTTAAGTTAGATATTAAACCTTCACTTGGCGCGGTTTGAGTTTAGATCTCACCTCTCTCTCCTCTAGAAGTATTGTAAGTTTATTTATATTGAAAAGGGCTTAGTTGTTGTTTCAAGGGAAGGGGAACGTTTTGGAAGCGTATATTGGAGTGGATAATAATTACCAGTCACTCAGATCGACCTTTAGGTTAAGCCGCGCTTGCCTAGGTTGATCCGCGGATGGGTGACCACATATTATATACCGAATTTCCTCCGTGCCTCAGAAAGCTCGTGAAGTTGTGGTCCCGGCTGTCATTTGTAGATCTTTAACAGTCGTTATAGGCAGTCAGTGACCTGAAAGTCCGACAACCAGTTTTATCTTAACTAACTAACCCAGTACGTAACTGGATTGTGAAGGTCAGATAGGCAGTCGCTCCATGCAAAATAGTGGTATTCAGCTGCATAAAGTTAGGCTGGAAACCGACCCCAACATAGTTGGGAAAAGGCTAGGCAGATGATGATTGGACGTTTTGTTTTACAGTCTAATGAAATAATTACTTTCTACTAGCTTTTGCTAGCGGCTTCGCACGCGTGGAAGGTCGGAAATGATCCCACGGGAATGTACTACCGATATAAAAAGTATCCTGTGTCATAGTAGTATTGATTGCAATCGGTCATTGTGTGCCAAATTTTATTGAAAACCGTTCGAACAGGAATTAAACAGACAGATGGACCAAATATTAGCCCTAACTAAACCCTTCTAAAAGTAGTAATTAAACTCAGACCTGAAGTATTTCTTTGTAGAACATCGTGGAAGTAAAATGTTGAATTAAAACCTTACCTTTGACTGAGAAGGAAAAAGCGGAGCGTTTTATTTAACCAATTTTCTGCACCGTCCACTTCCCGTAAATACTTTACTAGAATTGAAACTGAGCCGAGAAAAGATACACATCACTTTTGTTTTGACAAAAAAGATCCATAAAACAACATTGAATTAATGAAATTCTTTAATTAACATACTGATAGTCAACGCATACTACAAACGATCTGGGTCTAACATCAGCTCGGAATAGTTTCATTTACAACGACAGTGCGCTAAGAAAGGATTTTTATAAACTCATTGCCCAAAAGAGGGGTACTGTCATTGGTCTATGTGTTCGCAAGCGTGACTGCTGAGCATCAGGTCCTGGATTCGATTCCCAGATCGCGCAAAGTGTTATTGGGCTTTCCATCAAAAAATTCTTAATAGCAATCGCAGCAGCAGTAAGTCTGAATTTGGGCCAGGTTGATGCCAATAGGCTCGCCCCCTATTACGTAAGAACATAACTGGCGAAGAATGGGAGTAGGTACTATTAGGTACACCTGTGACTAAATCTTCGAGGATTATACTACTATGTTTCTTATACAAAGTGATATTTAATACGAATCCACCAGAAATGATTAAATCATCAAATAAAATGAAAACTGCGCTACATACGCAACAATACCCATTTTATTCAAAGAAAAAATGTAATAAGAAGCAATTATCGTCCTAACTCAGCATTAATCAGGGCCGAGCCACAGATTAAATAAATATTCACGCGAAGAGGGTTCTTATGAAATCATATTTAAAAGGGAAATCTCGCGGTTTCACTCTAGGAGGCCATAAATTTATTGGTTTGGGAGAATTTGATAAGGTATTTAAAACGTTTTATGGTGATTTCGTACTTATTACCTTGTTTAATTTGATTTATTCCACTTAATATTGTTGTAAGATGTTTAGAATCATATCTTGTTAGATGATGAGCAAACTAGAAATTAGACTATTATGTAGGTAGGTAACCACAGAATAAAAAAAAAATATTTAGTCATTCTTGTTGAGAGTAATTGCCTAATTACGTATTTAATATTTATTTGGTCATTGATTTTAATAACATAACATCACGCCTGTATTCTCCGAAGGGTTGGGCAGAGGTGTCCTTAATAGTACACCCAAATTTCGCCTGTTATGTTTTAAGTCCCATGAAAATATCCCAGCCTTTTGCCATCAACCGGGCACAGGTCCATACTCGTGGCTGCTACTGAGAAATTCCTGATGTAAAAACCCTTACTAATAACACTTTGCCCGACCCGGGAATCGAACCCAGGGCCTCATGTTCAGCAGTCGAGTTTGCGACCATCTAGACCAACGAGACAATCAAGTAAATCCACCTACCTTTCTGTCTAAACGACAAACTACTAGTACTACTTTCTACATTACATACCTAGTTGAAATATTGTCCTGCCCAATCTATCAAAACCAGACCACCAATTTCCAAGATTAACGCAATCATAACAACGAAAAGCAAGCTAACTTAATTTCCTCATTCCCGACTCCTGATAAGAGCAAAACCAACATAAAATAACGAATTATCCAACACTGTACCTGTACCCAAACTAGGGTCTACCTATTATTTCATTATATTTGGGTCCTCTCATTACGAGGGGTCCAAACAAGCCCCTTCTGTAATTGTTGGGGTACCTTTTCGATCCCTTTGGAACGGAAGGGGTTAATTCCTTGCCGGCTGCAGAATGATTATGACATAATCTAGAGAAATGTGGATGGTTTTTAGTTTTAAGTAGGAATGTTTTTCTGTGATTCTTAAATAGAAGGTTAAATTGTGGGTTTGTTTAGACCCCGCATACCAGGCTCTGGCGTTATATTTGTGTCGGTTATATTATTCAGGGTTTTAGGAGCTCGTGGCTAAGTAATAACAGCCGCACGGGTCGATCTTCAATGTTAAGGGCATTACATTGCTCGATGACCTTGATGATTTGATCCCTGTACTGGTTTTTGTTGACTTGCCCCGCACATTTCGCAAAATTTCGGTTTTTATTTATTATTTAAAAATATTAAGAGAAATAACAGAAAAAAAAAACAATACAGATTGTTAAGTATATCATTACGTATTGGTTGTTACAAAATTCATGCCGATCTATTCAGCCGTTACAGAGATAATTTACAATTAAGGTTGAAAAAGGACCTATTTTCTACGATTAACCAAAAAAAATTGAGAAGGTTTATTAAAATTTTAAACAATACAATTTATTTGTGATGAACTTAACTATAACATACTTTTTTTTACACGGAAAACGCACGAAGGGATTCATCAACAAATTTCTTTGAACATACGCTGTTTTTGGGATTTGAGCCATGTAATGCCCTTAAGGTCGGGCGGTAGAATGGTGACCATGATACGTTACATACCGAATTTCTGAGTTTTGTCCGTGCCTCCGAAAGCACGTTAAGGCATTGGTCCCGGCTGTCATTTGTAGATATTTGAGACGTTACAGGTGACCCAAAAGGCTGACAACTAGTCTTACCAAGGGCTATCGTATTACCCTGCTTGTTTAGTGGTTTAAAGGTTAAAATCCACTGTCTAGTGGTCCAAAAGGCTGACAACCAGTCTTGTCAAGGGGTATCATAATACCTAGTGCTAACTGGGTTGTGGAGAACAGATAGGCAGTCCGTGTAAAATACTGGTATTCAGCTGCATCTGGTTAGACTGGAAGCCAACCCCAACAATCCCAAAATAGTAGGGAAAAGGAGGCATGATGATATTTAGAATTGTAGGTAAAAATAATATTGACTCTTCAACTAACCTCAGAGTCCCGAGAGGACGTTCATTTTGATACCTTCGGCTACGAAACTGTTACTATCTATGAAGGACTGGCAACCTTCAGAGTAGCTTCATTATAAGGACAAACCGAATCAGCCTGTAATGTTCCCACTGCTGGGACTAGCGGCTGTAATGATGGTGATTCAGTTAACTGGTTAGTCGATATATTTTATGTTAATGTATGTTATAGGGATATATACGGGGTGGAAGGGACACCGACGCAAAAACGCTTACCACGTATTCAGTACATCATACTGAATCCCCCACATAGAAAATATTTATCGGTAATTAAAAAAAAACAGCTGTTTTCTACAAAAATGCAATACCTACACGGTCAAAATGTATGGAACAGCTGTTTTTTTTTTAAATTACAGATTATAATCCCTGTATATCATCATCATCATCATCATCATTTCAGCTGAAAGACGTCCACTGCTGGACATAGGCCTCCCCCAAGTGTCGCCACATTGACCGGTCCCGAGCGTCTCGCATCTTGCGGATCCCCGCAACCTTTATAATACCTTTTTTTTAATATTGACATCCTAATATTACGCATCCTTGCAAAAGCAAATATATAGTGCATTTCTGGTTTCGTTATAGCTGCCACTCATATACAGGGTGTTATAAAATCGGTGAAGTAACCTATTTGTATGTGTCGAGTGCTGTACTAACAAGCTGTCGGTCCAATGCACAGAGACATTTAAACCTGACACTTTATTTTCTAAACCTTGTATGAACCCCATTCTAGAGAGCTAGCGTGTGTTGGGACACTGAAAAACTAGAAGTGGTACTATTCTGGAAGGTTATACTTACAGTGCTACAAGTTAATTAGTAGTGTGGTTAAAAGTTGTATACTCAACCTCGTTATTGCTTTACCTCTCTAAGGTTGAATGTCCCTTGCACGTTATAAAATGATGACGTCTATTTGGCTGTGTCATATCCATATCTATAAAGAAGTCAAAGTAATTACTTGAGTAAAACTAATTATTTTGGTTTTAGTTAGTAATTGTTGAAGTTAGAACTGTCATATGCCAGATATCTTAGCTTTGTTTTGTTTGACGGTTC
Source organism: Noctua fimbriata (assembly GCA_905163415.1). Taxonomy (NCBI): domain Eukaryota; kingdom Metazoa; phylum Arthropoda; class Insecta; order Lepidoptera; family Noctuidae; genus Noctua; species Noctua fimbriata. The sequence continues at coordinate 1,756,737 of LR990933.1, read as the reverse complement.
TTACTTCGTTTAAATTCTTGTCTATTGCATTAAAATATTTGTTTAAGTTTTTACTTTTTTAACTTGAATATGGATACTAAAAGGAAAAGCCTAGAAGGTGATGGTGATGATGAGAGATACGACTATAAGTGTTGGATAGATTCAATCTTAGTGAAGTTTTAATTTAAAGGGCATTGTTGACAAAAGTGGTCAAGCAAATTACGAGGTCGACTATACTTGAAAATTACGTGGGTCGTTTGAACTTTGGTGAAGAATCCGTAGCTTCAACCCGCTTCTTTAGCTCGTTGAGGTTCAGAACTTACCTATGTAGTGTGCCCTTTCATTGCGAAAACGAGTGATTACTGAATTATTCTTGGTTTCATTTTTAGAATTCGTTAATATTTCATAGGGAGATAAATTAACTGATAACTTTTGAAGCTTTTTTTCTGGAAGAAAAATAGAATAGACGCATATAAATGTAAATTTCTATGTTTTTTTGTTATGATTTACGTAAGCAAATATTGTCTTGGCATTACTTTAATTAAATGACACGGCTCGTATATATTCAATATTCAACAAAAGCCGTCAATAAAATAAACACAGTGTTAGGGAGATTATCAAACGAAGCACGTTCGTGCGTAAACAGTAACTTAATGCGGCGACGCGTTATATTGTGGTCTGTTCACACGGTGTTAGTTGGTTAGCTAGTAAAGTTTAATATTCTTGACTTTATTTGAATTGTTTAATACTAGTTTCACCTATAAAGTCTCTTTGCAGGATCTTGGCATTATTACGAGTAAAAAAAAACGATGACTGGTTGGGGCAAGTGATTTTTATTTGGAAATTCTGACTACCTATACTCTATTTTTCGTACCTATGTCATCATCATCGTCTTCCTGCTATTATCCTATACGGGGTGGACGGGACAAATACGGTTACCATGTAATCAGTACATTATTCTGAGGTTATTAACAAAAAAACACAAAAAGCAGCTGTTTCCTACAAAAGTCGGTGTCCCTTCCACCCCGTATTAGCTACTTCAGGCCGGCGCAACGTATTTTCTTCTTCCATACTTTTTTATAAGATAAGAAGTCATCTTATAAGTCACCCCTTCTAGCCAAATGATACACAATTCACCCATCGTTTCTTCGATCTTTTCCAAAGCCATAATAAATATCATGACAATAATCGTATTACGTAGTAATTTCATAGTATCTAAAAAAATATCTACAATCATGTGGATGCCATTAAAAGGCGCAAATTTTACCCTATTCTTAGATACATTGACACCGAGATGAGGTAGATAATAAATAACAAGTGTATTAAGACTTACAAGTAACCAGAACGCAACAAATTAGCCAAAGAACAACCGTTTTGCGGTGTAATTAAGTGAAATAAATTAAGTTAATTCTATTTTTGGTTGAGATCTGCCTCCCGCTTTCATAATAGCTAAATGACTCGGAGCAGAAAGTAAACGTTAAATAATGAATACGAAATCTCAAAAGGACGGAAATATTAAAATTCCTTATCTTTAAAAGAAAAAAAATAGACTATATAGTCCCACTGCTGGGCAAAGGCCTCCCCCATAACCTTCCATTCTTCTCTCCGTGCGGTTTTCTCAGGCCAATCTCTCACAAACGCCTCTAAGTCGTCACGAGAGCGTTTTTTAGGCCTCCCTCGGCGACGTCACCCGTCATTTGGCACCCACCCCCCGACACTGACCCATCGGGCCTTATCTTTAAGGAAAAAATAATATAAGTACAGGCGTGTATTGCATTTTGTGAAACGTTGGTCTATTAAGGCCCTGTTTTCAATTCTAAGTTTGGATAAAGCGATATTGGATTTTACTTTCAGGAATTTTCACAGTACAAAACGTCATTCAAATTTCATCATCATATCAGCCCAGAATCACCCACTGCTGTTTATAGGCCTCCAGTTTTTCTGTCACACTTTCCGGTTCTGTACGTCCCTTTTCCAGGTGTTTTGCGCGACTTTGACGGTATCGTCGACCAAACCAGCTTTAGGCCCTGGTTTCCAAATTTAATAATCAAAAAACCAAATTCAGCGTAATCAGGTGCGTAAAACGAGCGATGACCAGAAGAGAGAGTCAAAATAAATTGCCACGATTTAATGACTACCGTCCCAAGAGCATAAATAAGAAGATAGCAACTGGCGCAAGTAGGTACTCGCCTGTAACATTCACACGCAATCTGTACGAGTCCTGTGTTACGCATTGATAATGGCGTAACGTATCAAATGTATATTGGGTTACAAGCCTGTAACATACGGGTTACTATTGCGAAAGAACACGCAGTGGGTTTATTGGACAATTTCGGATACGCTTTACTTAATTTATCTTTGAAATCGTCACCAATATAAACAATAAAGTGTGATTTGTAATAAGATTCCACCTATAATAAACGGTCGTTTAATGTAGAATAAGTTCACTTTATACGCAGCAAATGTTCATTAATCAAGTAGGTAATACCACGACCACGTAGTCGTTTTTATAAGTGACAAAGTAGATCAGACGACGACTGATTCTAGATAAAACAATTCCCCTATTGCAGGTATAAAATTATTTAGTAATAAGTATCACTTTTGTACCGTATGGTATGTATACTTATTTAAGTAGTTACCTAACCTGTTAAATAACCAAATCTACTGAAACAATATCAGCTGCGTCAGCCCGCCACACTATTCCCAAAACCACTGCAACTTCTGAAAGCCAGAATCAAAAGTGGCGACCACCAGAAAAGTGCCGAGACAATGAAGCTCGATGAAGTACCAGAAAAACAAATTAACTATCTTGGCTCCCGTAACGAAGTTAATCAGAAAAGAATAGCGGGGTCAGCAAGAAAACTGAATATGTAGTAGTACTGATTAGCATTCTTGTCCCCACAGTCATATCCACCGTATGTTTCCACATTCCGATTCCCAACGATCCCACCGATGGTTTACGGTCGTTTCAAGGCTTTTAAATTATTCAAAATGCGTCACCACCCCCAAATTCCTATTACTTTGCATTATTCCCCACTGAAGCACTCCTAAGGGATTGAAATTGGATTTTCGTTGGATAGCCGTTGCTCCTAGCTGGCTAAAAATTTTGTTGTGGAATTGCGTTTGGATTAGCGCATTTTTGAGTATGTTGGGAAGGTAATGGAATCGATTATGTTGTCGCCTTGCACAGTCATCAGCCCTAACCTTGTTCTTACTTATTTATACTAACATAGTGCGGTTAATGGGTACAAACTACTGATGTGGTGACATGCTAATTTATATTCTATACAAATAAATAAAATTGAAGTGTCTGTTGTGTGTAATTTCAAAATAACAGCTTTTATATATGTATACTTAAACACAACAAAAAAAAAAAAATTTTTAAAAATGGCTGGACCGATTTTGACAGGGATTTTAATTTAGGGAAATGATTAGGGTTCCGTGGAAAAAAAATTAAAATCTATGGAATTGTTAACAAAATCCGATTCTAACAGTGAGCGGTATTTTTATAATGATTTCATGCGGACGAAGGTCGCGGTCCGCCTATGTACCACTCTTGTACATGAAGTTTAAATAAATAAATAAACAAATAGTAAATATCCCGTTTTCAGTGTTAATGATAGATTTATCGTATCCGGTCGTTAGTACGGACATAAAATGATTTGGAAAGCGCGCCTGTGTGCAGTGGTGACATCACGCGACCTACTTACCAGTTTACTCACAACACAGCGTGCTTCTACAGAGCCCTGATGTTCAACTCGAGGGATGGCGGCAGTCAATGTCTGATTGCGGCGGAGTTGAGACTTCTTGGAACTGTACCCGATTCATTGTGCCTCGTGTTATTGGGTTAAGTTGTAATCACAAGTAGTTTGTTAGTTTGCTAGAAACAGTATATGGCACCTAGTGTGTTTTCATAGCACCAAACCCATCGTCTGACCACATGATGTACGAGCCTAACGGAATAAATCCTGACATATCCGACAGATATAATAAAGTTGCTACATAAAAATATTTATTTACTTCGTACTGAGTAAAAGGAAGAAGTGTTCACAAAATGATTGTAGTGGCAACAGAACTCAACTTAGCGCATTTAAGTCCCAAGGGTCACAGTTATATTTCTTGCAGCTCCAAAGAATTTTCTAAAGAAAAGCGTAGACAACCAGTATATTTTAACGTTCACACTTTGTAGCACTTTATTTTTTTGCTCTCAACAACCTGAGAAAGCAGCAAAGTTTTATAGCTTCTTAAAATAATAACTCTTTGCAAGTTCACTAATTGAGGAAGCTTTTAATCAAGCACTTGTTATTTTAGGAACTTTTTAAGAGCAACGGGAATTAATTGGCTTTTATAAGTCACTATTTTGACTTGTGTTTTTTTTATATTCGTGTGTTAGGTCTGTTGGATTGTAGTAATAGCAGTGTTGGTTCACGCCGAAATTTGGTTTTACCTATTTGTAGATTTATTTATTAAAACTTTATGCAATCTTTGTACAAAGGCGGTTAGATTTCGCTGCAGATGCAGAATTTTAGTTTCATAATATAATTCGGAATCAGGAGCTTGAGGCTAAATAATAACAGCCGCTCGGGTCGATCTTTAGGTTAAGCTGCGCTTGCCTAGGTTGGTCCATGGGTCGGTAACCAATAATTACATACCGAGTTTTCTCCGTGCCTTGGAAAGCACGTTGATCCTGGCTGTCATTCGTAGATCTTTGACAGTCGTTATAGGTAGTCAGTGGCTCGAAAGTATAACAACCAGTCTTACCAAAGGGTATCGTATTATATTACCCAGTACTAACTGGGTGGTGGTTAGACAGGCAGTCGCTCCATGTAAAATATTGGTTTTCACCCGGTTAGATTGGAAGCCGACCCCAACATAGTTGGGAAAAGGCTAGGTATATGATGAATATAATTCTGAATCAGTTGAAATACTCACTAAACTCAAAGCTTTTCAGTGCTTAAAAATATGAACGTTTTATGTCAAATAATCGCAATGCAAATTCGAGTCTTAACACCTAATCTTATAGTCTGTTTTCCTAACATCGAAATAGGCTAATTGAAAGATGGACATAGTATGAATCTTTATAAAGTAGACCAATATTCCCAAGAAAAAAATTCTTAATTTTTTATCGGAAACACTGAACGTACAACTACATTAACCCCAGATTCTTTATACAGTATTACTTACATAACCACAATTTATTCAAATCGTTAAATATTTTGAGTTCGTTCCAGATTCTCATTCAATATAGAATAGTTACGGAGATTGGCTGAACTCGTTAAACCAACAGAGTAACAAATCTTGTTTTATTCTTTAACATTATTTTACTGTTTTTCGATCCGAAAGCTCAAATCGCATTTTTCAACCTCAACTTGGAGATAATTGGAAAAGGGCTTAAAGATGAGGCTATGTTGTGAGATGAGCGGAGACATTTCTCGCTTAGGAGCTCGTGGCTAAATGATAACAGCCGAACGGGTCGATCTTCAGGTAAACCCTTGCATAGTTTGGTCCGTGAATGGGTGTGACCACCCATTAAACAACATTAGTTTTAGTATATGCGAAACCTGAAACACGTGTTTAGTATTTTTGTGTAATGAATCTATGTACAAAATTTCTAAACTGTATCATGAAAAATCACAAAGTTATAAGCTTGTTCTGTTACCTGCTTGTCCGCATAAAAACTTGGTCACCACGCAGTGCGACGCGCGCGCGCCTCCAGCGTCGTCTTGAACTCATTGATAATAATAATTTGGCAGTAGGTACCAAAATTATTGCGATAGCTACTTAATGTCGCTCGTTGCCAACTTGTAACTTTTTTTAAATATTTTTGGGACAAAATATAACATGGTTAAAAAAATATTGGAATCGATTCAGTTACTTATTCTGAACAAACTATATTCAGGTTTCGCATATACTAAAAATAATGTTGTATATCGAGTTTCCTCCATGCCTCGGAAAGCACGTAAAGCCGTTGGTCCCGACTGTCATTTGTAGATCTTTGACAGTCATTACAGGTAGTCAGTGGCCCGAAAGTTTGACAACCAGTATAACAAAAGGATATAGTATTACCCATTACTAACTGGGTTGTGGAGGTCAGATAGGCGGTCGCTCCGTTTAAAAAACAGGTATACAGTTGCATCCGGATAGACTGGAAGCCGACCCCAACATCGTTGGAAAAAGGCAGATGATGATGATTTCTTGCTTAGCTAAGCTATTTTTAAACCATCGAACTACACATACAAAGTACATCGAACAAAGTAATGGTTTAAAAAAAAAATCTGATGAATTTATAATCTCCTCCTTTTGGAAGTCGGTTAAAAAGATAACAATGCGATGATGACTTAAATTACACGATTCGTTGTGTTATTTTGTTTGTATAATTGTGTTAGTTTTTTCATTACTTATAATAAAGAGAACCGATCCAATATTTTTATCTCTTTCACAAAAATCTGAATTTGGCATGTGTCACACTTCGTTGATTGTCACCAGCTCGCCATTTAGGCACATAACAATATTCTACAAATACTTCCCATTCCGCTTATTTGGCCTCTCAGCTGACGATGAGACCTCGCCGAAACATAATGAAAGGACCCAATCGTTTGGGATAGTGGAGGCCGTCTTATCAGGGACGAGGCCGAAACCAGCCAGTTTCGTCTTGATTAATGTAATGAACTGAATATTGTTGTTAATACCGTTAATAACGGGTTAATCTGTGAATGGAGCGATAACCTCTATTTGGTAAGGGTTGAAATTATGTAGTTTCGGGGTCATTTAGTATCTACTCATGTTTTAAAATAAGTAAAACGTATCTGTACCTAGGTTTGATAACAGTTCTTTTACCCTGACGATAATTGGATAATCTTAGTATTTTACAATATTTTTTTTACCTTTGTATAGATTATTTTTCGATTATATCGATTGTTTGTGAATGTGTGAACATTGTAGGCTTTATAGATTTCCAGCTGCTTGTTAACTTTTTATTTTGTTTTACATTTTTTGTATAGTAAGCAACGACTTATTGTCGGGCCTACAAATGCTGTATCCATGATAATATTGTAATACCAAATGATTTGAAAAGAGTAACCAAGGGTTTCTTCCGGTTCTTCTCCATAGGAAACGACCAACCCGAACCGTGCACCTTTTTGTCGACGTTTTATAAGTGCCCATCTAGGCCTATGTGAAATAAAATATTTTGATTTTGATTTTGAATCACTAAGTCTACACTATTTCTGCAATATTTTTTTTTATAATTATCTAGGTTTTACATTTGATGTACCATCTAGAACGGTCTTGACCGCCGTGCATAACGACCTGCACACTTCAGAACTTTCATGAGGCAAATGACAGAGCTGCTGCCGGACGCTGTGTACTCATTGTTCGAACAAAATACTAAGTTTAATAATCCTGCTCATCTTTTAAATGCGAAAGTTTGTGTGGATGGATGGATGTTTGTTACTGTTTCACGCAAAAACTACTGAACGAATTTCGATGAAATTTAGCACACATACAGTTTATAGCCTGGATTAACACTTAGGATACTTTTTGTCCCGGTAGTATGATCCCGTGGGACAATTATCGATATCCACGCGGGTGAAGCCCCGGGCACAAGCTAGTAAGTCGTAAAGTAGGCTAATTAATTTTAGCGTCATTACTGTCACTACGTGAAAAGATAGAAACGATATCATGAATGCCTAAAAAATTACTTTCTCAAACACAATACCCACAGTCCCCACATACTGGACCCGGTCCCATGCCCCCAGGGACCATACATAGGTCCGTTTTTATAGCCCAAAGTAAACACATATCAACCCATCTTTCAGAGGAATAAAATCGTAAAAGATGGACGTCCCTAACGCATTTTACGAGTCCTATCAAAAAGATAAAAGAAACTAACAATATCAATAGTAAGTTACAACACTTATATAAGTTACAAATATATTTTGTTTGATCTTTTGTCTTGATGCCCGGCGGGGACAAAGTTTTTAGTTTTCTTACGTAAATGTTCGTAGAGGTCGAATGATAATTGAACAAGAATATCTTTATATTATTATAATAAATGTCATAGTAATATTATGAAAGTATTAGCTTTATTTTTCTTTATAGAACACTAGATTTTTCGCGGCTTCGCTCGCTATGGCTGACGGCGTGACGGCAACTTTTATCGCAATCGGAGTTTATCTTCCGACTTTTTTTTCTTTGGCCTCGATTGTACCACTGCTGGGCAAATGCTTCCCCCATAGTTGTTTTTAATTTTATTTTGATTATGTTTTTAATTTGGATTTTGTTTTTAATTTAATTTTGATTATGTTTTTAATTTTAATTTGGATTATGTTTTTAATTTTAATTTTGATTTAAATTTAATTTTGACTGTTTTTATTTTAATTTGGAATTGATTTTAATACCTATGATCCAAAGTTGATTGAAATAAAGAAAATAATAAAAATAATCTTCCACTCTTCTCTCCATGCGATTTTCTCCGGCCAATCTCTCACAAACGCCTCTGAGTCCTCACGCCAGCGTTTTCTAGGCCTCTCTCGGCGACGACGCCCGTCTTCTGGCACCCAATGCGTGAAGACTCTGGCTCATCGGTCCTGATGCATTCTACAGACATGGCCTGCCAAATTCCATTTTAACCCATTAGTGAAAAAAAATTTCTAAATCGAGTCAGTAGTTCAGAAGATTACCCCGTACATCCAAACTTACAATTTTATCTCTTTACTCATTCTCTGCCTACGTGCGAAACCAACGTTTATACTTTTATTTTCTGATCAGTAATGATTAATTAGTAAAAATGAGATATTGGAAATTAATGTTGTAATCTAGAGAATTGATAACAAAATTAATCTACCAAGGCGAGCGATAGACCGATTTGCTAAAAATAAAATGTCATTTAGCTAAATTGTGGGTCGACTCATTATAGATTGTTATCGACACGCTAAGCTGAATAATTGTTGTTTATTTATAATTGCCATAAAAAAATCACTAAAATTTAAAAAAAAAGCTTCTAAAGCGAAATTAAACCAATAAAAAAAATGCAAAAAGATTCTCTCCGGCGGGGAATCGAACCCCGGTCTCCCGCGTGACAGGCGGGGATACTTACCACTATACTACCGAAGACTTGTTGGTATAGCCGAAATATCAGTTTCATTACAACAGGATACAAAAATAGGTACACTGGGTTAAAAATATTGATAGCATTGAAAAGATATCTAGCGAATAACATTATTTTTTATCACATAGGTCTCGTAATTTATCAAATCAGCATTTTAGTTTTAAAAATAAAATAGATACTTACTACTTTCTTTATCTTGACAGATACATTATGTTTTTGTGAACGAGAGAACAATATCTTAAAGCTTACCTCATAATGATCTCAATGTAATATAGTAATAAGACAACCGACGACCCTACCCCCGTAGCCTGACCACCGTAGACAAGAATTTCTTTGACGGAAGAATCGACAAAATGACAGATAGTGCAAAGAAATCTGTCATTGTGTCGACACAATCTGTCATTTTGTTGATTCTTCCCGGGGCTGGAAGTATTTAAATAGACTCCGGGCACAGGTTGGCCGAAGTCGAAGGACAACCTGTTCAGGTGGAGATTCAGAGATGATTCTACCCTGGAGACTAATGCATTAGCGACCTACACAAATGTTCTAATATATAATTCAATTCTTTATTATTGTTCGTCGTGTCGTTCAGTTTCTTGAGTTGAGTCGAGCTACACGGTAACTGACAAATGCATGCACTGGCTGGACAGGTCCACTCCAATCTGTGTGGTTCTTTCTGCAAACGACCATCTCAAGATACTCATCTGCATAGTCCTCATGTGCGTTGCCTAAGATTATGTCTGGAGCTTAAAAGAAACTATGACCTCTGAGAGTTTGTTTCGGGTGTTTCTTCTCAGATTAGTTAGGTACGAAACAAACACCGCCCTCAAATCATCATCATCATATTCTTGCATTTTCTATTTGGGAAAAACAAACACCGGAATCATCTATTTAAAAAAAAAGACGACGAGTAAAATTGCTTGTAAAAACCTATTTGCAAAGTAAACATCATTTATCATTATTGGATGCATAACTCGAAAGAATGTAGGCAACAGCAGATTTTGTATCACATTTCATAGTTAATCCCATTGTTAAAAGTTATTCACATTTATGAGTACTCACTCTGAATATTTAGATACTTACAAATAAGAGTGAACAAAAATAACACTGGACATTTTCAACAACTAATCTTTGTTTCTACATTTAATTTCAACAAAGAACCATTCACTTCTTACTCTCAACAAGATACCTTTTTGTTTGCACAAAACTGCAGTAAATGAACTCGGAGTTAACTAATTAAACTGAACCTTTATTAGTTCAAGTTAAGGTTGCTCCTCCACACTGTTCCACAAAACACTGGCACGAGCAGTCTTTATTTAGGAACTAAAAGAACCCTAAGAAACACCTACAAATATTACTGCGCCGTTGAAATTCCAACCTTCAGTCCTGAGCCTAGCGCTGAAAATACAATACTACGCTTTGTGTTCCGCTTAGTGATAGTGGAAATGGTGATAAGACTGGCTGCACCCAAGACCTAACTGTAATCACTATTGTGTCCTATTTCTTTTGTAATTGCTTCAGTTTGTTGTAATGAAAGAGTTTGGCAAATTATAGTAGGGTTTTAGCTTTTATTTAACTTGCCTTGTTACTTAATTAGTTAGTTTATATGTATTGGTCAAACCTTGCAACTTGGACATGTGCATTCTTCCCATTTTGACAGACTTGGTCTTTGACAAACATCCAAAAGTCCAAACTCAAGGTCTGCCAACGTGCAATGGAGCGCAGCATTCTAGGCGCCAAACTAACAGGCCTTGTACATAATACCACACTGCGCTCCAAAACACAAATTACTGACGTTGCTCAAAAAGCCGTTAAGCTAAAGTGGGACTGGACTGGCCACGTCTGCCACATGCCCAATGAGCTGTGGGCCAAAATAAACACTTTCTGGAGCCCTGACACAGCTAGAATGCGTCGCGGCAGACCTCGTAGAAGATGGCGGGACGAGCTGGACAAAACAAACGACCAGCCCACATTAGCCCTGGATCGAAGCAACTGAAATTCAAACCAGTTGCCCCCAACCGATTGTGATGATATTTTGCAATCACTTTTCGTTCTGGTGACAATATGTACATTTATTGGACAGACATGACTTGATTCAGCAGCCAGGATGCCAGGAATGCCTCCTCACGAGAAAACTTATCAACAGTTTATAGCACGGACAAGAACCTTTGTTAACGTGTTGTAGATAAACCTATTTTTTTTATTTTTTTTTATTTATTTGTTTAGGATCTCCAACAAAGCATTTACACAAACACACGAAATAAATAATCGACGACAAAAGTATCACGTAGGTGTACTCCTTCACTTACAGGAGACCACAGCATGCTTAAAAAAATATAACTAAGCTAACAAAGATATAATAGTATTTAAAAATTAAAATCAAAACATATTAAGGTAATAAAATGAAATTGGAAAAATAAAATTTATAAAAAAACTATGTCATAAATTAAAATAAGTAATTAAAATTAACAAAGTCATAGTTTAAATTAAACTTGTTTTTTTTTTAAGTTTGATTTATTCCCAATCTTATTTCTACAGTTAATCGATTGTCCAGCTTGACTAATCCGAACATAAATATGTGTAAGTTAATCATGGAAAAAAATCAGTTCCCCGATCTAGAAGCATAATTTGTATAGTTTTCTTGTCTACTGACACAGTTAAGCTTCAACCTGTAGGTACAACTGTCATTCTCAAGCAGCCGGAACCGAGCGATACCGACGGCTTATCGCTTCTTGTTCTCATTCAGGTGTCACGGCGTAGTCGCGATGTGTATCACCTGAATAGATTTACTTAACTTCGACGATCAGTAGCCATTGTTAATTACAATACGTTATTATGATGAGATCGTTGGTCTAGTGGTCGCAAGCGCTACTGCTGAGCATGAGGTTCCGGGTTCGATTCCGGGGTCGGGAAATTTGTTATTAGGTTTTTCCATCAGGAAATTCTCAGTAACAGCCTTTCAGTCTGGATTTGTGATCGGTCGGGCAATAGGGTCGCCGTTTTCTTCAATTCAAGATCTCTAACAGCTGTCCTCCAAAAACATTTTTCTCCACATTTCTAGCCATAGTATGACGGTCATCCTTTGCAACATTTGCTCTTTTAGGACGACCTTTCGTGACCTCCACGAATATGGGAAAACAATAGCTTCCAATTTATTGGCTTTTATTTGAAACCCTATCTATACAAATAAATAAAATTTAAGTGCTTTCAAATTTCAAAGTAACAGCTTTTTACTGAATGCATATAAAACTTAATATACGGCACTTTTAACAAAAACTTTTTTTTTTGTGTATTTCTGTTTGTTCCGGCTAATCTCCGAAACGGCTGGATCAATTTCGAGGGGACTGGCAGATAGCTGATGTTAGAAGGTCTAACTGAAGCTACTTTTATTTTAGAAAAAATAATTAGTGATCCGTCCAAAAAAATTAAAACCCTTAAAATGGAAGTAATATTTTTTTATAAATTCACGCGAACGAAAGTCACGGGAAACAGCTAGTTTAACCATTAGTCCATGAACCTACAGAACCGTACACACTCCAAAATCAAATCATCCATTTCCCGCACACCATAAAAAGCGTCACACATGATTGGACGTACTTATTACATCACAGTTACTACGAGGGACTTTTCCCCCATAACATTATACTCCTATGTTAGTACCAACGGTCATGGTCAGTTTTTATGATAAGCCGTAGAGGGGACATCGACACCATAGAGTAACAAGGACGGTATATATTTTTTTGCACAGATAAATAAATTGGGTAATAGAGTGGAAGGAAATTGAAGGGTCTCTGGGTTCTTCAGGGTCAAGGGTAAGGAGTTTTCCTTGTGAAAGGACAGATAAATCGTGTGTACAGTACATAATAGGATGGTACTTCTAATGTGTATATCCTTTAGATCGCCAAGCGATATGAACTTTGGTGTGAGGTTAGTAAAAGGATTATTATTTCATCGTAGAGAAAATTTAATTCTGTTGAGCTTAAAAGCTGCCTCGTTGTTCCAGACGTGGTCGTTAGTGCTACTGTTGAGTATGAGGTTCAGAGTTCGATTCCCAGGCCGTGCAAAATATTATAAGTTTTTTAATCAGAAATTATGCAGCCTACTATTACAAGGGACTGGATTTTTTCAGTAGCAGCCACGGAGTCTGGATTTGTGCCCAGTTGATGGCGATAGGCTCGCCCCCTATTACATGGGACTTAAAAAAATAACTGGCGTAATGTGGGTGTACTATTAGGTACGCCTCTGCCTAACCCTTCGAGGTTTACAGGCGTGATGTCATGTTAAGTATAAAATAATATTCATTCAAATACGGTGCGGTGTTAGACAAAACGATGGGTACCATCTAGCTAGACATTAAACTAGGTCTATCAACACTGTTTTTGTACTTACAGTCAATAAACTGTAAGTACAAAAATAGTGTACCTATAAACGGGATGTTAACCTTTCGAAAACTATTATTACCTAATAAATCCTAAAAGCCATTTCCGTAGCAATGAAACAAACAAATGACCATACACACAACTATTTTATAACATTTATACCCAATCTTATCGTTAGGACCACTTCATAAAACTATATTTATGAACCCAACTATTGTCGACTATTTTTCCGAAGTGAATGTCCTCTGTAATCGTTCCCTTGAGACGGTGGAAAGAAAAGAAAGAAAGAATCTATTCATGGTTATTTGGGGTTGTTTTCTGAATCTAAACTGCCACTTACGGTGTTTTTGTAGGACGCGGGTGACAACCTCATACATAGTGTTGTGCCACAATACCCGATAACCTACCAAAGGATATCGGGTATTGTGGCACATTTTAGAGAGGGCATTTGCTCAACTGTCTAAGGGTCGGAAACCACCGAAGCGGAGACGAGACGAGAAGAGAGGAGATGTGTTTTAAATCACCAATGGAATTTCGTTACTTACACTTCTTGTCTCCAGTTAGCTTTAGTGGAAACGGTTGAGCAGAGAGGACACAGAATGTCTTGTAATTGTTACTTGCCTCTCTTCTCGTCTCGCTGGCCTAGCGGAGACGAGAAGAGAGGCAAGCGGCGTGCGGTGAGCGGTGAGCTGTGTGCGGCGTGTGGTAAACAGTGTCGTGTCGCTCTTAATGTGCACGTCTTTCTACATCGTTCTCACATATTATATGTATAATCTCAACATGAATGATGTAACCAAGATTTTTTTACAATATTTTGATTTAAAAGATTGTCCATGGAATTTCTTGCCCATTCTTCTCCATAGAGATCTACGCTTTGGAATGTGCAACTACAGTACTTTCTCAAGTTATTATGCCTTGTGACTGTGACTGTAGCTTCGCTTTTTTTTTTGACATTCTAAAGTGCCTGTGATGGTCTAAATGAAATCAATGCTTTGGGTTTGAGTTTTGAGTTTGTGCAGCGTGCGGTGAGCGGCGTGCGGTGAGGGGTGTGCTGTGAACGGCGTGCCGCTTTGCACATCTCCTCTCCTCTCCACTTTGCACTTCTTCGCTCAGCTTCAGTAGATACAGCCTAGCTTTTAGGCATCTCCTCTTCTCTCCACTTCGCACAGCTCTGCTCGTCTCCTTTGGTGGAGTCCGCGCCTAATGGTTTATGAAGTAATCTATGCCCTTTAAACGTTAAGTTGAAAAATTTGAGGCTAACCTTTTCGGGTTACATTTTTGAGGCCTAGTTTTTGTCCAATGTCGACGGACTCCTTTCGAATTTCTGTCTCATAAAAATGCAGGCCTTTTGTACACTTAGTCTTTATATATTCTTCTTCTTGATCGTGTGGTTAGTGCCTAATCTGGTGTCTGTATCTCGCGTCTTTAAATATTTGGCGCTTTTTTCTATTCTTGAAACGATACGGGAGGCTTATATTTTCTTCGTTATAAGACACTTGTATAAGGTTATATCTTGATTTTAGGCATCGACGCCTATCTAGATCTTTTTCAATATCTCCCTAGATACCATACTATTCTTTACAGAGACATATTTAAAATACCCACGCCCCCATTTTCCTCTGCCAGCAGATTTCAATTCACATGTATAAGCGTTGGTTCCCCATATTTCCCCTGACACCATATTGCAAACTGTCGCTTTTGGTCTTTGCAGTTTTATAAGGAAATCTTACTTATTTTACGTTGGTTTGAATATTATGGTAGCGATGGCGGGATTGAAAACTGAATTTAAATAAAATAGTTTGGTGAAATCGCGTTTGCTAAAAGAATTGGATTATTTTTGGTCTCGGATCTGGAAGCGTATTGTAAATCCCTACGAATAATATTAATACGAATACGAACTTATTTTGTGTTTCATAGAGGTCGCCTATTATTGTTCCACTGAAGAAGATTTTACCTCATCTATCTCTCTGTCTCCCTCTGCTAGGAATTAAATAAGTCGAGGCGTCGCACAGTGGTCTGAAATCTAGATGCTCTGAAAGCGCATGCCACTTATGGAATAAGTTCTCATAGCATTTTGTATTTCTACAGCTACTAGACATAGGCAAGCTTTTCGACAGCTATTTTGGCCCTTAGATTTTCTCATGCGATTTTTGGCCCTTAGGTTTTCTCAAGCGATGTTTGGCTCTTGGGTTTTCTCATGCGATTTTTGGCCCTTAGGTTTTCTCATGCGATTTTTGGCCCTTAGATTTTCTCATGCGATGTTTGGCCCTTAGATTTTCTCATGCGATTTTGGGCCCTTAGGTTTTCTCAAGCGATGTTTGGCCCTTAGATTTTATCAAGCGATTTTTGGCCCTTAGGTTTTCTCATGCGATGTTTGGCCCTTAGGTTTTCTCATGCGATGTTTGGCCCTTAGATTTTCTCAAGCGATGTTTAGCCCTTAGATTTTCTCATTTGATTTTTGCCCCTTAGGTTTTCCCAAGCGATGTTTGGCCCTTATATTTTCTCATGTTTTTTGGCCCTTAGGTTTTCTCAAACGATGTTTAGCCCTGGGTAAGCTTTTTGTTACATAAGGGAGTCGTATTCAAATTTAAACCTACTTAACACTTCTTTGATCAAAACCTTTGCGAGACAAGTCCAATACGATTGCTGAAGAGCTATTAAGCATTTTATAACACCTAAATTAGATTTAAGGTGTTCAATTAGAACTTAGTTTTATTGAGGGGAATTAACGGCCGTTAATCTTTAACGATAGATATCAAGTTTATACGATGTGGGGATTAAATCATAAAAACACTATTGCACATAAGTGGTCTGTTTGAAAGAATGTAAGACTGTCTGTCCGTACTTTGTACGAGGGGATTGGTATTTAAGTAATGAATTAAACGTAGTCTTTGATACATAATCAGCCTATAATGTTCCCATTGCTGGGACTTACGACCTCCTCCCAATGAGAGGGAATGGGCTATAATCCACAACGCGGGCCCAGAGCGGGTTGGTAGATGTCACATGTCTTTGATTTTTTGGTTCTAGGCCATGCCGGTTTCCTCACGATTTTCCTTCTCCTATTGAGAGCTGGTGATGAAATAAATTACTCAAAGTAATGCGCCTGACTGGGTTCGAACCCAACTTACGGCTCGTAAGTCGGGGCCGCCACCACTGGGCCACCGCTGCTTTACATAGGTACGTATTACGATCAAACATACGGGATACCTTCCGTGATTTTCAATTACTGTGAGCTCCCGATATTTCGACGCTGTTGCAACCCATCATCATAGTCATCGCGCAAGTGACAGTGTAATTTTTTTAGTTATTAACCGTGAACGCTCAAAACAGTGTATTAAAATATTGTACAAAATATAAAAAAAGGTACACGGGTATCGTAATACCCAGTGACTGAATAGTGAACATGAGGTCAGATAAGCAGTCGCTCACTGTAATATACTGGTATTCGAATGCATCAGGATGTATTAGAAGCTGACACCAACACAGTTGGGCGAAAGCTAGGCAGATGATGATAATTGATAACAAATTGGATAGTTAGTCACATTAATCTGGGAATCTTTTTATTAGATAGATGCAAACCTTTTCATTTCATTTCAAAATATTTCAAATACAAGTTAAAATTAAATTTAGTTTTATAAATTAACTCATTAACTTGGACAATCCTTTTCAACATGATGATTACAGCAATATCTCCACTAGAAATTTTCATCAAACCAATTTCAACAGCCTCACGTCCTCTTTGGACATTAGGGCATCATTTGCGCGAAAATTAACCAATATTTCAGCGACACTAGCTCACGTTCTCGGCTTTATTTTCACAAGTTTGTTTTATTAGGCCTCCAAAGCCCTAAAGGAGAGACGTCTCAGTATGATGTTATTATCCTAGACATTTACGTGATGTTATTTCATAGTCTGCGTTTATGACACTCTTGGGCTTGCTGCGTACACCTCAAGCCATACATATCCAGTATATGCTGACCTTGCATCGCATACAGTTTCTGTACGATGAGAGCTCAGGTTATACTGGGTATGTAGGCGTTGATAAGTCGTCATGTATACATTGCGCGTTTTTTATGACTCTGTGACTGAAATCTACTCATTGTGGCCGCATTAGACTTGTAACTAGCTTATTCTGTGCTTATGACTATTTTGCTGTTGATGTAGTAGTCTCTAGTGGTTTTCCTTTCTCGGAATAGCCTTGTTTTCCATAATAACTTTACAGACTGTAACAAGGATGAATTCTATGACTCATTTTGTTTATTTCCAATCCTTACTCTGTCTTCAAGATTTTTGGGATGCTTTATTAGGAAAAGCTAGAAATCTCACATTTCTTGTGCAACAAAAAAAAATTTTTGGTAAGAGAACTACCTAGATACAATATCTAAGTCTTGTATGGATCAGAATGTTGGCTCACAAAAGGTATGAATGAAAGGCATTTACATGTGGCTGAGATGAGAATGATGTGTGGTGTTACGTGAATAGATAAAATAAGAAATGAGTATACAACATTAGTTTTAGTATATGCGAAACCTGAATATAGTTTGTTCAGAATAAGTAACTGAATCGATTCCAATAATTTTTAATGTCTTGGGGTCGGCTTCCAGCCTAACTGGACGCAGCTGAATATGAGTATTCTACACGGAGCGACTGCCGGTCTGACCTTCACAACCCAGTTACTGGGTAATTTGATATCCCTCGGTAAGACTGGTTGTCAGACTTTCGGGCCACTGACTACGTGTAACGACTGTCAAAGGTTTACAAATGAGTGCCGGGGCCAAGGGCTCAACGTGCGTTTCAAGGTATAGAGAAAACTTGGTACGCAATGGGTGCTTAACTTTGAAGATTGACACGCGCGGCTGTTATTATTTAGCTGTTTGTTGCACTGAAGTTCTAATTCATAAGCTGCTTCATTTGTCCTCATAAATATGCGTTGAATCAGCTTCAGCAATTAGTTATCATAGTTAGAAATGCACATCTAGAACAGCTATAAATTCAGCAGACAGTATCATAAAGAAAGCCCGTTTAGACCAGACAACATTACAAGACGAAGAGAACCCAGAAGGATCACTTTGCACTGATGTCAGTACCTATGTCAGTAATACAAAGACATCAAACATAACTACACACACATATTTAAGTACAAGCATATCGTGGCTAAATAATAACAGCCGCTCGATTCTCT
This sequence comes from Noctua fimbriata, assembly GCA_905163415.1. Lineage (NCBI taxonomy): Eukaryota > Metazoa > Arthropoda > Insecta > Lepidoptera > Noctuidae > Noctua > Noctua fimbriata. Next base: position 1,738,085 of record LR990933.1, on the reverse strand, counting down.
CTTAAGGTTAAGCCGCGCTTGCCTAGGTTGGTCCGTGGATGGGTAACCCACTACATACCGAGTTTCCTCACAAAGCACGTTAATCCGTTGGTCTTGGCTGTCATCTGTACATCTTTGAAAGTCGTTACAGATAGTCAGTGGCCTGAAAATCTGATAACCAGTCTTACCAAGGGGTATCGTTTACCCAGTACCTACTAACTGGGTTGTGGAGGTCAGATAGGCAGTCGCTCCAAGTAAAATACTGGTATTCAGACGCATTTGACTGGCCTGTTGGTCTAGTGGTCAGTGACTCTGACTGCTATGCCGGAGGTCGTGGGTTCGATTCCCACCCAGGACAAATGTTTGTGTGATGAGCATGATCATTTGTTCTGTGTCTGGGTGTAATTTATCTATATATGTATGTATTTAGAAATATATAAGTATGTTTATCAGTTGTCTAGTACTCATAACACAAGCTCTGCTTAGCTTGAGACTAGACGGCGTTGTGTGATAGTTGTGGAATATTATTATTATATTATTATTATTCAGCTGCATCTGGTTAGACCGGAACACGAGGCTAGATAGATGATGATTATATTACAAAGTTATCAAAACTGAAACATTTGCTACGGGACGTTGTATAGGTATCTGTCAAACTAGAATGAAGGATGATGACTTGATGAGTGTTTTATTCGCTATAGGTTTCAGCCATCAATCAATTCAGAATATGATAGTATTTTAAAATGAATGTACGTAATGTTTGTGTGTTTTAAAATGAGATTTCATACCTCGGTGGACTTAAATAGGTACTCGGTGCTATTACGCAATTTGTTTTCTTCTTTTATTTTAGATATATGTGTCGCAATCGAGTCGTATGCGGTCATTAGTATAGACATAAAATGTATAGCTAGCGCGCCCCAAGTTCACCCACAACTACAGCGTGCTTCTACAGAGTCGTGAAGTTTTAAGCTCGTAGCAAGGACGATATTCAGTGTCTGATCACAGAGGAGTTAAGACGTCCCGGAACTGTACCTGATTCAATGTGCCTAGTTAATGCATTAAATTGTTATTTCAAGTTATTTGTTAGTTTAATAAAATCAGTGTATCGCACACCCAGTGTGTTTTCGTTTTACAAAACCCATCTTGTGCCCACATGATGTCCGAGTCTAACGAAATAAATCTTGACAATCCGATATAAGTATAAAACATGCCAAAAACACCTCCCACAAACCACCTACATTCTATTAGTAAAGTGTTTACTGTACTGTCTCAACCCCATTAACAGGAGTGGCCCTTCTACCCTTATCTGTTATACCACTATGTAGTTCGGACATGTTTGCACTTGTTTAATTAGTTGCTCTTGCCTGGTTTACACTCGCAGTTAAATGGCTTAGCTCATGTTATGTTATAACATGTCTGGAGGGGATTCAGAAATGTTTGGAGAACAAAAGGGAAAAGTTTCATCTGAAAATCTTTTGAGCGGATTTCGGTGAGGCATGATTTTAATGTGTATTTTTAGAAGCATTTTGTTTTGTGTTAAATATGAACGTAATTATGATGTTGACATCATTTTTCAAGGCAGTAACATAATGTGTTCTTCTTATTTATTCTGTGTTATTTATAATGTGTTCTTCTTATTTAATATAGACGTACTTTACATAGAGAAATCAATTTCATCACTTTCACAAAACGATGAGGTTAAATAAACATTTTGATGAAACCGGTCTGCTTTATAACCGATCTTTTTTTATATGTGCCATCCTCCAACCGACACTGGGTCCGCTTAAAGGATTAAGCCCACTCCCTCTCACAGATAGGTCCCGGCAGTGAGAACTTTATAAGCTGAGTAAGTGAGTGTGAGTGTCGCCAACCCGCCTGCCAAGCGTGGCGATTATGGCAAAACCCCCCCTTTGGGAGAGGCCTATGTCCAGCAGTGGACGTCTTTCGGCTGAAATGATGATGATGATGATGATGAAGTGAGTATGAAAATACAGGCGTTGTGTTCTGAGTTACCAATCAGGGAAGTGTTCAAAAGCAATCACACAAAAAGCAAACCAACTAACAATCCAATAACCTTTTACATTAATCAGTCGCTTTGTTTACTAACTCAACTACAACAGTAAACTTGCTCAACTCTTGAAAACAATCGCAAACATGAAGACTCTCCATTCTAAAGCAACTTGTAAGTTGCGACCGAACTTGTCAAAACTACCCGCCCTGAGGTCCGAAGTCATGAAGTTTGTGGTCTGTCTTAATAAATGACCCTTTACTAACCCTTTTGGAGACCTCTAAGGACCCCTGAAAGGACCACAAAGGTTCGCAAGTTGGTTTTTGATATTTATGAAGATTTTTGCTTAACGTCAATGTGGGGTCCTTGTGTGCGATTAAATCTTTTCATGAAAAATGCCTTTTTATGAGTTACCCTCTCTGCGGCGATGACAATAGTTTTTTTTTGTGTGGATTAGTTATTTTATGAATTAGGGTTATTAATGTTGGGCTCATAAGTGACTGATTGGGCATTAGGGCTTTGAATCAGAAGGTCACCCAATAGGATCACTTTGGCACCTCTTGGAGATTTTATTGTGTCTGAAATTAACGGCCTACAATTTGGTTTATTGTCAAAAAAATCAAATATACTATCTATTGTTCAAATTATATAACTTGAATCTCCTTAAATGAAGTGACATTTTGTTGTTGTTTAACACATCAAGAAAATATAAGTAAGACGGCTTTGCAATAAATTAATAGTAAAAATAAATAAAGCTACATAATAAAGTGTCACGTTGCCAGGCTTCCCGTTGTTGCAAGTTTAACAAACTCCTGCTAAGTGGAATTTTACGAGTTTGCGCGAAATACTTAGAAGTTTATTGAAAGACGGATGGAAACTTTCGTTTGTCGAGGATGCGGTTTTGCGTCGCTGAATGCTGCATCTTACACCGTGATTTTGCTTTTAAACTTCCCCTATTTGGATCTACTCCGTGTGCACAACAAGATATTAAACATGTATTCTTTCATTGTTGGGTCAGTTTCGTTTATCGTTTACTGTTGAACAAGTTGTAAAGACTATTGTAGAACACGTGTATCTGCAACAACGTGGATGTTTTTTTGACCTTTTTTGAAGTCTTTTCCAAGAAATTTGATTTCCCAAAACTTCCTTTATCCGAATTTTAATGTGTTTAGAATTTTTGTCGATAAGTATCTATGTCAAAAATTATGGCTGCTGGCTGTGTTCATGACAGAGCCAAGGAAGGAAAACGTGCGAGAACCAAGATTTCTTGTGGAATTAAATGAGGATTAGTAATAGCTGCGCAGTAATGCGATATTATATAAGTTTGTCTTATACCAAAAAAAAGTAGGCATTCTGCGATCTAATTTATGGTGGTTTCAAAATATTGGCATCGTGCTACTTGTAAGTACAAAAAAAGTAGTCACAGTGTACAGTAGGCATCGACCGACGAAATCATAATAAATCAATAAATTCTGGGTTAAGGTCGCCTTTGTACATAAGCTATATGATGTAATTATGTATTTCTCTTATTTTTGTGTGTAAAGAATAAGAATAAGAATGAGAATCATCATTCTCCTGCCTTCATTACCAATTTATTTGGGGTCGGCGCATTATATATGTCTTCTTCTTCCATACTTCTCTATTTAATTTTATCAGACACTTTAATTCAATTACTTACAATAAATAATTTATTTGGGCTCGACGCAGCATACCTTCGTTTTCCATTCTTCTCTATTACTTGTCATCTCATCAGACATCTCCTTTCTTGACATATCATCATTCACGCAGTCTATCCATCGTTTCTTTGGTCTTCCTCTACTCTTATACCCATGCACATTCAAACTCAAAACTTTCCACACGACATTTTCCTCATTTTTCCGCTTGACATGCCAACGAATTACCATATAATAATATGCTAGCTACCTAAATACAACAACAAGGTTCTTCCACCAGAGAGACTAGACTAGGTAATTAGTGATTAAGCCCAATGGTAATTAGCACACGATTAGAACACAGGCGGATAAGCTAAGTAGCTAATTTTCTGGGCATTAGTCTGACTTAGGATAAGTCTAAAATGAATTTTCAATCAACTGATGCCTAGAAAATTATTAACATTTGCTTTGTTTCTTGATAAAAACTAGGATCTATGTGTTGCGTTCGATTTTCCAAAAAAAAACTCCAAACAATAAAACTCGAGGCTAAATAATAACAGCCGCTCGGGTCGATCTTTAGGTTAAGCCGTGCTTGCCTAGGTTGGTCTGTGGATAGGTGATCACCCATTACATACCGAGTTTCCTCAGTGCCTCGGAAAGCACGTTAAGCTGTTGGCACCGGCTGTCATTTCATTGTCATTTCATCATTGACAGTCGTTAGGTAGTCAGTGGACCAAAAAGTCTGCCAACCAGTCTTACCAAGGGGTATCGTATTTTCCAGTACTAACTGGGTTATGAAGGATAGGACTCTAGGAGATAGGCAGTCGCTCCATGTAAAATACTGGTATTCAGGTGCATCCGGTTGGACTGGAAGCTGACGCCAACATAATTGGGAAAAAAACCAAGGCAGATGATGAACTTTGTATGTATGTAGGTATCATCTAATTTGACATCCATGCAACCACAACTATTCTCATTAGGGTAACCTAACAAAACGCTTTGCGAATAGCCAAATGTCTTACTTTGTTTGTGGCTCAAAAATCGCTTTTACGTGGGTTGAGTACCTCGTTAAAAACGTCAGGCACTGACAATCGCGCGTCAGTAACTCTTGAATTACAAAAACCACCCTTAATGCGACGAGATAGTCTTAAGGCCAGCGCACACTGGGTACCGCACGGCAAGGCATTTTATCTTTACCCAACGTGAATTCATACGTAACTAGTGGTAACAAGATTCAAATTCCCGATCGACTCCGAGGCATCAAAGAGGATTTCCCCTCGCGGCATTGGACAATGGAATCTGAATCTTGTAGTACCGTAAAAGCACTATAATTCCACTAATAGGGGTGGAATTTCTTTTCTCATTAAAACATAGTGGTCTTCGTTACCTGATCATGGTGGTTAGTGGCGGAACTAACTACTTATTTAATGAGCAGTAATTGTAGTTAAATCGGGTTTATGGTTCGGAACGGGTTTTTGCCATTAGGAATGGTAGCATTGAGGTTTGTTGCTGATTCGGAATAGCTATTGTTTTAGTTTCAGGTGTTATTTAAGAAAAACAAGAACTACTTAAATTCAGACGATGGAACATTTACAACTAGGCATGAAAGGAACTTGCCACCTAAAATACGGTTCGAGGTCGGCTAAGGGCGAATTTTAGTTGTGAACCTGAACCCGATCAGCACGTTTAAGCCGTGTTCAAGGGCTATGAATAGCATATTGACATTGATATTTTTGAATGTTTTAAATTATGTCATTAGAAACATGCCAAACGCAACAAAATAAAATAATAAACTATTCTACTACCACAAAAGTTCAGCTACATTGCACTTTACACAAAATGAAGCTCTTAATTTAGCATTGTAGAGTAGTACAATAGGTTCCAATCTAAATTAGGCTAGGCCTGTATCCTAAAGGAAGTTGTCCGGCTATTATTATAGGAGTTACTCACTACTAATCACCAAGTGAGCATCTTCCTTGCAGGGTCCAACCTTCCGTGGTCCATCTGGACGTCCTTGAACCGTCTCCGGACTCAAGTCGGAAGATATAACTCCCAACCTCGTCGAGTGGGGTTACTCCAATGAAACAGTAGCGAGGTCGGGTTGTGGAACTGTGTCGTAATCTATGCTCCACCTCCTGCACTCTAAGTCCAAAAACATGCAGCCGAAGTGATCTTTGCGCTGCCACCACACAGTGCTAGTGGCGATGTTTTGGGCTAACAAAATATAACATTTGTCGTGCCTGCGATACGAAGAAGATTATAGAAGTATGCTGATTTATAAGATCATTTATGAGTTTAATTATAAATTTACGCAGCAATTTGCCCCATCATCAGCAAATATTTTTACCAATACAAACGTCGACAAAGCCGAAATTTGAAATGCTTAAAGCCGTTAGTATCCCTAGTCGCCGAAGTCACGTTTGGAAATCAGACGTGTTTCAGTGTAACATTCTATTTAGCTTACTGTACATAAGTCTAGCGCTAATCCGGATCGGCTGCGGTTGTTAATTGGATCCAGGCTAGGCTAACGGTTGAGAGGTAAATCTAAGTGCGAAGTGGATTTGTAATGGTATGTTTGTAGGCTGTAAATTGGAGGTTAAACTACTGGTGTGAAAATTATTGAGGCTTAAATAAAATTTAACTAGCCTTTTCATATTTTACTGTTATTTTAAGATTTTGAGCGTATAAGGTAACTTCTTAGAGATCTCTCTTCGGGTTATCGGTCAAGGTGCGGTGCGGACCTCCACGACCCAGTTACTAGGTAATACGATACCTCTTGGTTTGTTGCCCGACTAAATATTATAACTACTGCCAAAGATCTAAAAATGACAGCCAGGACTAACGGCTTAACGTGCTTTTTCCGAGGCACGGAGGAAACTCGGAATGTAATGATGGTCACCTATCCACGGACCGACCTAGGCAAGCACTGCTTAACTTTGGAGATTGACCTGTGTGTGGTATACACGTAAACCCTAACACAATGTTTATGAGTCCAGTCGTACCTCAAGACGTACTCAGGGCAATCAAATTATTGAAAAATAAAAATAGTGTAGGATTTGATGAAATAGCAACGAAAGTTATAAAATTTGTATCAAATAATATAATCGTACATATAAGCCACATTATTAACTTAGCCATCAGCACCGGTGTATTTCCTGACGGTTTAAAAACAGTGATAGTCAAACCGCTTCACAAAAAGAATTGCAAGGAGGATATAGCTAACTACAGACCGATTGCTTTAATTCCTGTGTTTTCCAAGGTGATTGAAAAGATCATATATGAATTAATCAACAACTTTCTGACAAAATACAACATATTATGTAATGAACAAGCAGGTTTTAGGAAAAATAAAAATATTAATACGGCAATATATGATTTTTTACACGAAATAATGTTAAATGTAGATAATAAAACACCTATTTGTGCCATTTTCACAGACATGACTAAAGCTTTTGACTGTGTCAATCACGATATTTTATTAAACAAGCTTAATAGCTACGGTCTAAGGGGAAATGTGCTGAACCTCTTAAAATCCTACCTCAATAACCGCACACAATATACGGAGATTTCCAGAATTTGTCCTAAATCTAAATGTGAACAAAAATATAAATCTGAAAGTAAAATTGTTAAATTCGGTGTGCCGCAAGGTAGTGTACTCGGTCCCCCGCTATTTTTGCTGTATATAAATGATCTGCCCCGCCAGATACCAAATCCAATGGTTCTATTTGCCGATGACAGTACCTTACTGATAAAATGTAAAAATATTACCAATTATGAACAGGATATTAACATTAACCTTAGAAATATTATTGATTGGCTTGATAAAAACAACCTGGTAATAAACTTACCAAAGACTAATGTGATGCATTTTCACCAGCGTACAATTCCACCGAAGGTCAAAGTACAGTACAATGGACAAGTGATAGATCAAACAAAGGTCGCAAAATTTTTAGGAATTCATATCGACGATCAATTAACTTGGAAACCGCAAGCAGAAGAGGTGTGCAAAAAGTTAAGCACTGCAGCATATGTTCTTTTTAACTTGACAAAAAAAGTTGACATAAATACTGCTTTAGTAGCATATCATGGTTTAGTTGCATCGGTCTTGAGGTTTGGAATAATTTTTTGGGGTAATTGTAGCCTTAGAGATAACATATTTAAAGCCCAGAAGCGTTGTGTTAGAGCTATGTGTAGTCTTAAAACTAGAGATAGCTGTGAACCTCTGTTTAAGTCTTTGAAAATTCTTACTTTTCCGTCGTTGTATATTTTGGAAATGGCAATTTTTGTAAAAAGAAATAAAACATTGTTTGCTAAGGTCTCGGACGCCAAGAAAGGTCCCGTGAGAAGTCAATACAAAAACCTTTTAATTGTCGGTGGTTATAAAACAGCACTACTGAGGAAGAGTGTTTTTTGCATGGGTCCAATAATATTTAATAAACTACCAGACAGCATAAAGAATTACACTCTCCAACAATTTAAAAACAAACTCAAGAATTTTTTGATACAGAAATGTTATTACTCATTAAGTGATTTTTTGAATGACCCTATGTGTGACATTTCAACAGTTTTATAGTATTGACATTATTTAATATCTACTCTAGACTTGTTAAAATAATTTCATGATTTTACTCATTGTCTTATTTATACTTTTTTTTTATACAGAAATTTTTGTTATTCTCTATGTGATTATTATGATTATTATTTTTTATCTTTTTGATCCTGTGTGTGACATTTCATATCAATTTATTATTATTGACATTATTATTTGACATCTTCTAATTTTGTGTGTCTATAGACTTGTTAAAATAATTTATTAGTAGTTTAATCATATTCTTTATTATTTCATAATTTCATTGATACTGACATTATTTGATAATTTTGCATGCCAAAACTCAGGCAGAATGTACCCGGCCCACTAAATTTAATAACAACTTTATAATACAACACCTACATTCTATGCGAATAAATGATTTGATTTGATTTGATTTGATCTGTGGCTGTTATTATTTAGACACGAAAAAACCTACTAGATTTTAATTTACTAGAAATTATTGACAACTGTGTAACAGCAATTATGTGGACTTATATTCGACTTGTACCGTCGTGGCAGGTTAGCCATGACCAGTAAGCATGAGGTCATAAGGTATAGTACCCATTTATTGTTTACAGAATAAGTAAGTAAGAAAGGAATAAAAAACCTTGAAAAATATAATTCTTCGCAATTGATTTTATCTTCATTACCTGTATCATTCATTAGCTAAACTCCCTGTAGAAAAGTAAATTATTTTAAGAAAATAAAAACCCAGCGCGTTTTGCAATTTATCATCATTACTGACTGTAAAGACACCCCTGGGATATGGGATGGCATATTCTTATCAAACCACGAAATTTTATGCCCTGTTTTGTATATTCATAAACCATTTCAGCATTGTTGTGCAAATAAAAGAAAAGATTTAAAAAGACAAAGTAATAGAAATGGAACGAAAAGATAAGGCCGCAAAAAACTTAATTCACATTCAAATCTGTGTAGGTCTAGGATATATGCGGGCAGACTTTTGAAATATAGAGGAAGAATGGTAATAAAGAGAGAAGAATATTCTTTATCTGCGAAACTTTATTGTTTTTAGACCTCGGTAGCTGAATAGTGAATAGCACTCACAATCTATTTCGTTTGCTAGTTGAATAGTCAAGTTGATTCAGAAAGTTTTCAAATATGAGGTTCATTGAACATTGTTGAACTGTCAATGAAAACAATTGCCTTCTGATTTTTGACGTCAATGAAGTTGGTTAGATACTGATAGATACTATTGAATATTTTACAAAAGAAGGCTGTATTGGAAATAATTAGGACGTGGTAATTTTAGTGTTCTTCTGCATGAATCGATTATATCATTCCCATATTGGCAGATAAATTATACATCACAAATATCACAATTCGTTACGAATTCACGCACAACCAAAATAACTTTTTAATAACTATAATTATTATATAGTATACTGCTTATCCTTCCGGAAAATAAAGGTCTTATTATATTCTATTTAATTTCACTGATTCGTTTTATAGAGCTGCCAATAATCAAAACATTACAAATGTGTATTATTTTGTCAAAATTGAAAGCAATTGTTAGTACTTTATCATGTAATATTTACGCCAAGTACCACAAAAACAGAAGAACACAGAAGGTCGGTTTCACACAACAAAGGCAAAATTCGTACTCATAAACGTTGCACTTGCGTTTGTCATTTGTTTGAAATCGACTTTGTATACTAATCTGTACCAATAAATTGATGTGATCGGTCGGGTATGATCGGGGAAATTCGATCAAACCTTTAAGAAAATAAATAGTTTTTATCTCAAACCTCTGTCAGTATAAAGTTTATCTAGATTCTAGACCCTTTAAAGTGCCTAGGCTTAGGTTGTGGCTAACATTTCTTCAGCTTAAAAATGTTGGTAATACTTTGTTACATATTTATGAGATTAGTGCTAGTGATAGTAGTTTGGAGTGGAATTAAATTATCTTGATTAAATAAAACTGAGATTCGGGATGTAGACTGGTGTTTATTTTGTTCGAGAATTTTTGTTTGAGCTTTCTTTTAACATTTTTTTTTAGTCCCTTCACAGATCATTTTCATCTGATTTTGAAATTCTGTCAAAATCACCGATGTTGATGATAGATGTTACAATAAGGCCTTGACGTTCGAGATTTAACCAATCACAGGTCTGTCGCAATGTGGATTTTAACGAATGTGATTGGTTGATTCTCTCTCGTCTCCACTCCGCTCCGTCATCTCCGCTTTGGTATTCCAGACCTAAGGCTACGTCTGTTGTGTTGCAGTCACAGGCAAAATAACTGTGAAAAGTGGCGTTTCTAAGATTTTTAAAGGATCGTTCATGCATTTACTAACAAATGTTTCAATAATTACGCACAATTTTGTTTTTATTTCAATTCAGCGTTGTGTGCCTTATCAATGAATGAATGCCTACGCAATCATTCAGTTCAATTCACGTAATGATCCTATGTAGTATTTGCCTTTCCCAGTAACTTTGTGTCAGTATTTTGGCCATGAACTGAAATAAATAATAGGCCAATACATGGGCCAAAACTATGACAAATGATTCAATTAATTCTGTTTCATAATCCGCTGTCTGCTTGATATTGGGTTATTTCGTAAACTAAATACACTGGATGTTTAGTTTACTATGACATAGATGGAAGAGCGATAATTTTGCATGCCTACTACCCCGTTCACGACCTCGGGCGTAGCGCGTCTTGTTTTCTTCACGGAGTTCCGGCGCTCCGCAAGTCATGTCAAAAACTACTACAGCAACATAGTACAAAAAGTACTACTTTACCATATATCCATATACCGCCACAAATGAAGTACCTACTAATATCAAAATTCTGAATCTCGCTATTAAAGTTATCTGCGACTTAAGACTGTATAGAAAAACCTGATAGTAACAGATATTATCAGACACAATACCCTTTGATAAAGAACTTAACACCTTGTTCTTTATATCCCCTATACGGTGACTCGTGGCGTGCTCTATGGAACTTCTTTTGTTTTTCCCGCACACTCCTGTCGCTTGAGCGTGTAGCTCGTAGCCATGCCGTCGTGTACGACACTACTCAAAAGTCAGTGCTGTGATGTGCATGTGACATTCTGACTACTCTTTGGACATTTGAGTCTGAAACACGATATTTTTGAGCTGCGTTGTGGATGGTGTAGACCTATCAAAAGTTTATGAATAACTTACGACAAAAAAACGTTACGCTTACCAGACGGATGAAAAAAAGGTCTGACATAAACAACGTAGTATTTTCCCCTAAAGTACACATAAATTACTGCGACCTAAATATAAAATGTAAACCAGAATAAATAAACCCAAAAGTTTTTAAATTCCTGCGAATTTAACGAACAAACCAGACACGATATTTGACCTTCAATAAAAATGTCCAGAACACGCTTTTTAAAAATGTTAACAAAACATAAATAAATACCTACCTTTACATCCGACCGTCTGGTCACAATTGAGTGACATTGGACATATAGTGGATAGGCTGGGCGCAGACTGGGTCAAATTATTTTTTGGCCAGACTATCGCTTACTGAAAAGGAAACAATGTCGCAAAAAAAAGGTTGACAAAATCTAGGTACTGAAATATACCAAAAGGGAAATATAAGGTATATTTCCCTAGCAGGATTTTAAAAACTATAAAACACTACACACGATACAAAACACTGTTTTTTTTTTAAATTTATAATTTAATTTATTGAGTTATAAAGTAGACAGAATAGGGTTATGCATGGGACAGCAGCACATCGGGCAAATGCTTCCAAGCCTTTGCTGGTACATAGCACTGTTTTGTCGTTTCCCATGACTCCTTTTGCATAAATGTGACTGAATTTCGTTGATTCAGTGTTGAATCTCCTCCTACAATGCACGGGGATTGTGGGCTTGTCGACTTAGACGTTTGACTTCAAATAACCCCATAAAAAGAAAACTAGTGGTGTTAAATCATTATCTAGGTTAATACTACATTATTTATTTATTTAAACTTCATGTACAAGAGTGGTACATAGGCGGACTTAATGCCACAAGGCATTCTCTACCAGTCAACCTTTGGGTCAAATAGGATAGCATTGTGATAGAGTACAAAAAAATAAATAAGAAAAAAAATCCAATTTGTTAACATAGATTGATATACATAAATAGGTACATACCAATACACATATATACAGTAAAATGAGATAAACTAATATATATTATAATACATACAAATAGTCCAAATACGAGAAACCTTATAATAATTACTATGACTACTAACTAATATCTAGTTTGTGAGCAATTTAGTCTGATTTCAAATAGTACTTCCGAACTGTTCTTTTGAAAGCCATTTTGCTTTCAGCTTTTTTAATGCCAAGGGGTAGCGCGTTCCAGAGTTTTATAGTTGAGACAGCGTAAGAATTGGACATAAAACCAGTACGATGTAATGGAATAAAGCTCAAAATAATGAACAATCACGGAAGATATCCCGTAAGTGACAGTATAAGTTTAGTTGTAAAGCGTGAAAGCTTAAAACAGTGTTAGGTTAATACTGATCACCAAAACGAGAGAGTACCCAACAAAAAGAGGTGTCATGAAGTTGTTGAATTGTTTCATGGACTGTATGGCGTCTTTCTCTCGTGTCGTGCTACATTTTTACTAACCTTAAACGGACTGTCAGCTGTCAAACTATTTTTTTTGCTTGCCTACATTAGACCGCACAAATGGCGGCAAGTTCAAATCTTGCGTAAATTTTAGGACACCTGATACAAAGAAAGTACCACATAATAAAAACTTTTTATCTTCCGTCCAAAGAGTTTTTAGAATTTTGATAGCTAGCTTGATATTGTTCATTGTGAATGCTTGTGAATCTATATTCTGTCTTATGAATGGCTTCACTTCGGTCTACCCGCAGTCTTATTTGACATCTTTTACCCTTTTCAGAATAATACATACCGGATACCGGTCACACATTTCTTTTCCAGCGATAAGCGGAATAAAATCGGATGAGCCCAGTGACTGTTCTAATATTTATAAGAGGTTTTGGTACATTTTATAGATATTACGCTGATTTTTCCCCACTGATTTGATTTGCCCTTTTGGTTTGTGTAGGTATGGTAATTTTGTTAATGGAGGATTTACTGCAGAAAATACAGGGGAAGAAAATCAAAAGAAAAGAGAAAAACAAGTGGGTATCGCTCTCAAAGCATTTGTATTATCCGGGGCTGCGGGACTGTTCGATAGAGATACCGCGGCCCTGGAACACAAAGGGCAAAGAAGGAACATGGATAGGTTTTAGTCAGTAGAAGTCTGACACTCCCTTCCCATCGTAAAAGAAAAAATCATTTATATTTTGTTCTTCAACGAATTTTAAAAGGATATTTCATAAAGCTTTTTGGTAGTATACTACATTTTTGTCTTTTCCATTGTTGTCTTTGACATAAAGACAGTTTTTCTAGGCCCTAAGACAAGTGCGGTTTCCGTCAATGCAAAGAAATGACTTGTAAAGTCTGTAACAATTGTCGATATAAGAGGCATAATTTAGAAACCCAGGCGCGCAATAATGTGCTTTCCTCAACCTTGTTAACTATAATAAAGGTGTATGCTTTCTGAAAGAGTTCGGTATTCTAATATTACAAGAAAACAATGAGTAAGCGTATCGAATGATAAAAAAAAATAAGAAACCTATAAATGTGACACTAACGATGTCGTGCGTCTGACATACGAATGTCAATGTTATCGAATGCGAATATCGGATAACTTAAACCGATACGGTTGAGGTATAAAATCTTTCGAATATTATATCAATCTTTGAGAAAATATAAACGATACATAACTTTGGCTATAGTTTATGTATATTTGAGTCTGAAATACCTAATAATGATTTTCACACAAGAATATTGTACTACTGTGACGGCTTGTTCGAAGTGGCGAAAAGAGTACCTGGAAAGATGTGGGAGAGGACTTTACCCAGCTGTGGGACATTAACGGCTAATAAAAAAAATAATATATAAAAATATGTGTAAGTTTTGCTGTTGGACGAGCCTGCTCAGACAACTGTGAAAATATCTGTATTCTGTAGCTAGCTGTTCTGCACCGTCATTACAGAATTTTAATATATCCATTTCTATTTCAGTAAAAAAAAAAACAAAAAATCTAAAATAAACCCGATACATTTTTCAGCAGCATAACATAAAAGTCAGACTCAAATAATATGAAAGACAGACGTAAAAGTGGTTGTGCCAAAAACCACTCGTACGTGATATAATACAGAGCTACTTTCAAGCTGGATTTATATTTTTCATAATAGTTTTCTATTACTAGCTCAATGTACGCATGGCAAACACGAAAATAATAATAATCTAGTCTGTTACTATCCCACTGCTGGGCGAAAGCGTCTCCTCATACACAAAAGGCACGAGCATGGATCACCACGCTTGCTCAAGAGCCCAGGTTTCCTCACGATGTTTTCCTACACTTGTGCCCGGCTGATGTCTATGGGCTTGCCTATTGTCATAGAGTTTTTCCAACAGGAATTTGTCAGTAGCAGCCACGGAGTCTGGATTTGTGCCTGGTTGATGGCAATAGGCTCGCCCCCTATTACATGGAACTTAAATATAACTGACGAAATGTGGGGCTACTATTAGGTACACCTCTCCCAAACCCTTCTGGGATTACAGGTATAATGTTAAAACATGTTCAGTAAAAAGTATGCAATGTAATTCAAAAACATAAATCACAAATAAGAAAATCGCTTTTTGTAATAACTGCAATAAATAAAAGTTTTTTTTTGATAGTATCCATTTCTTCTAGCGACGTGAACGTGGTCTAGGCTGGGTTTCGTGGACCGTCGTAAATCAGATAGAAAGGGTTAAAAAAAGTAATACAGTTTATGGAGAAAATGTTATACAAGTTTCTTGTATCTTATTTTTGGTAAATGCAACAAATAAAATCACCAACTTCTGTGTAAATTCCACAAAATTGACAACATTGCTACTTGATCTGCCTATTCCAATCAAAGTAATCATTATCATCTGCCTAGGCTCTAAATATGTTAGGGTTAGCTTTCTGGCTGGCTTCAACCCACCACTTTGCCTACGTGAAAAACTCATTCTATGGCACTCGGCAATACGAGAACTTGACGGCACGGTTAGCATAGTGGCTGAGCGATAGGTTGCTGCGCTGCTTGTCGCGGGTTCGATCCCCGCACGGAAAAAAAAATTGTATGACCTACAGATAGTTGTTCCGGGTCTGTTTTTGTATGTGAGTTTAAATGTTTGTAAACGCACCCACGATACAGGAGAAATTCCTAGAGTGGGGAAACTATTACAAAAAATGTGTACAGCTTTCCATAAGTGAATGATTGTTTGAAATCGGATGATAAGGTTCAGAGATAACCTCCCACATCCAAACTTAGTAAAGATGAAGCGACTGCTAATCGGATCTCCACAACCCAGTATACCCCTTGGTAAGACTGGCAAAAAAAAACAATAAGTCATTTCAATCATAGATACTCATTAAGAACAAGTACTGAATAAACAAAGCAAGCTACAAAATCAATCTTCTTATACTTACTTCATTTTAATCAGATCCTCAGAATGCAGATTACAGCATAAGCCCCAACTGTAGAGTAGTGTACGTCTTTGACTCCGCTCCCCATTCAGTCACAGTTTAATCCACAATTCCAATAAATTCTTACCTCAAATTGGAACCAAGAATCCCCACCATTACTATTAAATTAAATCCTGCAGCTGCTTAAGTAATAATATCTCACAATAAACAAGTGATGCAGAAGGTAAACTTGTACAAATAAACAAAAAGATAATGAACGTTAAGTTTTCTAAGAGAGAATCATGTTAATCTTATTGCAAATGTAAAAATACGTTACAATGATTCAAAGACATGGCGTCAGTTTTCAAGCTACGGCGTAGCGCTACGAGCTATGGCGTAGCACACTTTTAGATACGCGTATCTTTTTCTAATATAAAATCAGTTTATTGCAACCATGGTGTGTACATGGTTGCAATAAACTTGGGGTTAGAATAAGATTAAATTAAAAGTTAAACTTATACTTTCACTTACGGGATATCTTCGTGAATAATGAAAAATCACGGAAGATATCCCGTAAGTGACAGTATAAGTTTAGTTGTAAACCGTGAAAGCTTAAAACAGTTTTTAAATTAAAAGTTAACATGCATCCTGCAAAAAAAAATCTAATCTTGTTATTATTTTTATAATTATTTTGTGGAGCAAACTCATGATGTTATACCGTATGTTTTAAATGACCAACCCGCTTATTCTTTTTATTAAACCAAAAATATTCGCCTCAATCATTCCTCGTAACCTACTAATACTATTTAATTTTTGCGTTCTTCAACCTTCTGCTTTTATCTAATCCACTACCGCTACCGAGATATACCCTTTTTGCTCCTCGCAGCTGAATAGAATCGCTATTCTAATAGGATTATGAATTGCATTCAAATTCTACGTTCTATTTATAAAAATCTGCTCGTAAGCGCTCAGCATATGCGCTTCGGAAAGCGGGGAGACTTTCTGGTATTATATTTATTCAGATGCAAGCTTTTAGTCATAAGATGCTTACCTAGCTTGGATTTTATATCGGCGAAAGTCGGTCTCGGTATCCCGAAGTTAGCGTGCATTCAATATTTGATTGATATCAGTACTGGGTAATACGATACCCCTAGCTAAGACTATTTTTTCGGACCACTGACAACCTGTAACAACCTTCAAAGATCTACAAATGACAGCCGGGACTAACGCAACGGCTTAACGTGCTTTCCGAAGCACGCTCGGAAAGCACGGCGGGCGGGTTTGGTATTTGGTGGACACCCATCCACGGACTAACCTAGCCAAGTCAACCCCAATATATGTATGTGATGACTATAATCGTGACCTGTCATCCGCCCGCCGTGCTTTCCGAGCGTCAGCCTGTACTCAAATGGCTCAGCAAATGATTATGGCATGAACCTATAAGGTTAGTCCAATGGCACGATCGATGTAGTGTATGGTGAGAAAGACCAAATGAATGAAATAATTTGACTTACTTTAAAATAAGTTAGTTTTTTCCAACTAAATTAAGGCCTGGAATTGAAAACATCGAACTTAATTCATGTGATTTTGGTTCAACACGGTACTATTTAAAAAAAAAATCTTTTTGAATCCACATTAGACTTCCATAAATCATTTTTTTTGTTTTTGATAGCCTACATTGTGTCCCACTGCTGGGCAAAGGCCTCCCCTTTTTCCCTCCAAAACTCTCTGTTCTGTGTAATATCTGGCCACGTTTGCCCAGCGAACATGATCAGATCGTCACACCACCTTCGCCGCGTAAATCATATAAAAGATAAAACGCCCATTAGTTAATTTCTGAGAATGAATAGCAGTTACAAACAGCAATCTGTCTGAAAACTGAAACCTTTATAATTACAAGCATTTTGGTGGAGAGATTTCATGAAAATCTGGGAAATCCGTCGAGTAATCTAGAACTCGTTTTTGCGTCCATTATTTAGGTAGATAAATAGGTATTTAGTTCTCATTTCACATTGTTCAATTTTGATTTCACTGTAAAAGAGGTGAGCTATGAAATTAAAATGTGAAAATGATTTTCCGTTTCGACAATGTTATTACATTATTATAGTCTAAATAATTATAGGTTGTAACTATGCTGTCTCTATTGGAAGGTTTTAAAATACAGTAGTAGTAGTAGTACAATTAAAAAAGTGGAAAAAAGGATGATGCTATATCATCGGCGTAGCGTTTTCATAACTATGTTAGGGTTGGCTTCTAATCAGACCTAGCTATTTACTAGTATTTTATAGAAGTGTCTGCCTATCTGAACTTCACAAACAAGTTACTCAGTCATACTGTAGTACTGTGTGTGAACCTGTGTCCTTGAATAAACATTCTTCTATCTGTCTTCTTGGACTCTTTAATTTCATCTTTTACCACACACCGCTACAATACGATACATCTTGGTAAGACTAGTTCTTGCTAAACATGACGTCTTTAAATGTATCTATTTTGTATTTTAAATGGAGCAGCTGCCAACTGCTATAACGATACCCATTGGTAAGACTGGCTGTTGCTGGGGAAGCGCCAGGGTAGCCCGCGGTATTCAACCACCAAAGGCTTTAAGGTCCTGAAATCCATTTTGTATTAGAATTGTATGCTGGAAAATGGTTCCAAAGTTCCCAGCCATGTATAGCAATTAATCTCAGCTGGAATATTCAAAAAGAATCCAGATTGCAAGTAATCACTCATAACTACACATACCTAGATAACGCAAGTATCACAATCCTACTACCTGATATGACGTCATAAGCACTATTTAGTTACTCTACAAACAAGTTATTATACAAAATAGACATCGTTTTTGTTCTATAAATGTCCAGAACTAAGTTCTTGAGTTGTAACATGGTTTTTTTAAACTAGAACACAAATTAGCTTGCTGCGACAGTGGACACGTTCAGCATAAAATGCTTAAGCCGGGCACGCGAAGTAGGTACTCTTGCGTTATCTAGGTATGATGATATGTTCACTAGAAACACTAGTTAGGGTTTAGAATAAAACCACCAAATTATCAGTAAGTAGATGAATTACTTTAAGGGTACGCGCACTCGCTGCCCGGGATAAGTGAGGACTAGACGACACGGAACCTTAAAGCTCACGCTACTTTTATTAGTATCTAAATCTATTCTGTCCTCATAACCATCTCACACTATGTAAGTATAAGATTTACTTATTCTCATAAAGTGAATGCATAATATCTTCCAAAGTAGTTTGAAGATTTAAACCGTAGAGTTTGCAGTCACTATCTAGATTAAACCTCTTTTAATAAAACTATGAAAGCTTTGTGCGACAGTGATTAAAGGTTCGCTTGCTTTGAGAACCATTTCTGTGATTAAAATAAGCACTTTGCTTGGTAAATACTGTTTTGCACTGAGAAAGCTCAAGTTAAGTGAATAAAGAAGTGGATATGCGTTTTTACCCGACTGAGGGAGGGTAATGTGTTTGTCGGCCTGTATGTATATGAATGTTTGTTCCTTTGTGGCACTCTAGAGACCAAACGCGTGGGCCAATTTTGATGATTCTGATGTCAATCGATTTGTCTTAAATCTTGCATCTTAATCTTGACATTAATGAAAATCAATATTCGCCAAATCAAATTAAAAAATGAAAGTCGACAAACTTGGTTACACCCAACTGAAAATCAAAAAACAAGCACATTTGGAACCAGTCGAGAGATGAGATCCATTTCATGTTTTAATAATTTTATGTTGAATTTCAACTAGCTTTTTGTCGCGGCTACGCTCCCGTTATGTACGGGAACGTATTAAATGTAGCCTATGACACTCAAAAATAATGTAGCTTCCCGTTAATGCGAGAATTTTCGGAATCAGTTCAGTGGTTCCAAAGATTACCCCATACATACAAACACATTTCATTACCCCTTTATAATATTAGTGTAGATGGGTCCCGCCTGCTTTCAAACGCGCTAGTTTTTTGCTTTTCAGTCGGGTTTTTTTAGTTTTTAAATATACTTGTTTTTCCCTCATCCTGTTTCTTTATGACGTTCATTTTGTTTCCATCACATTTAAGAATCTCCTCAACAAATAGGTACCGTATTGCAATTTTGATTTGATTGATATTTGAATCAAATTATTGCGTGTTAATTGTAACATGCAACACGTTTTACTTTATACCTTTACAACCCCTCAGGTAGAAAACACAATTTATAGCAAATAATGAAATAACATTGAGTGCCAGCGTCTCTACTCGTCCTCTGTCTACTCTTAGTGCGATTATCTAAGAATCTAAGTAGTTATGGAGTGGTGATAACAAAAGACAGACCTAACAGCTAAAGACGTACACGGCTCACACTGCAGCGCACCCAAAAAAATCTCACGTATGCCCATTTCCCATCCCTAACACTTCCATTACTTCACTCCTCAAAATCCCGTGTCCAGGGCCTTGCACTCAGAACTAATGCATTCAGAATCATCCATCTTCTTTTCAGTTGTAACCGTAACGCTGTGGCGTAGACATTGCAATGCAACGCTTGGATTTGAATTAAAGTTTCATTTGCGACAGTTTTGGAAGGAATTTGTTTGAAGCACGATATTAAGGTGCTAGTGCGGTTTTTAATTTAGAATTTAATTAATAGTTAAGTTGAAAGCGGTATCCAATTTCGGAGAAAATTAAAGAAGAAAATGGAGATGAGAACAATGAAATTCTACAGACTGGATATTTTATAACATTAATAATAGATTATTTTAGAATGCCTCGTTGGACTTGTGGTCGTAAGCGCAACTGCTGAGCATAAGGTCCTGGGTTCGATTCCCAGGTCGGGTAGTGTTATTTAGTTTTTCATAAAGAATTTCTCAGTAGCAGCCACGGAGTCTGGATTTGGGCCCGATTGATGGCAATAGGCTCTCCTATTACATGGGACTTAAATATAACTGGCGAAATGTGTGTGCACTATTAGGTACACCTCTGCCTAACCCTTCGGGGATTACAAGCGTGATGTTATGTTATGTATATTGTAAACCCACCAATCGTTGTTAGTTTTCATCGCACATGATTAGCTCGTTGGTCTAGTGGTCGTAAGCGCTACTGGTAAGAATGATATCATAGTTTCGATTCCCAAGTCATCCAAAGCATTATTGGGGTTTTCCATCAGAAAATTCTCAGTATGGTTTATGTTCGATTGTTGGCAATAGGCTCGCCCCCTTATAACTACATAGGATTTAACAAAACTGGCAAAAATTGGGTGTTCCATAAGCTACACCTCTCCCTAATCCTTCTGTGAACGAGGCGTTATCAGTGATTTGACAGAGGCAGAGATTTTGCATAAGTAAGGTTCAACTTACAAAGTTTTTAAAGTATTAGGTCTAGGTACAAAAGATCACATCATCATATCTAGCTTACCTTTTCCCAAAATGTTAGGATTTACTTAAATCTAACGAAATGCAGCTGCATACCAGTATTTGACATGGAGCGACTGCCTATCTCACCTTCACAGCCTAGTTATCTGGGTAACGCTGTACCCCTTGATAATTCTGGTTGTCTAATTTCAAAACATATTAAAAAAAATATTTTTGCTTTACAATAAATCAAACACTTAGCTTCCCATATCATCATTTTTATCGAGATACGTCATAAAAACGTAAATGTCAAGATTCCCAGTCGTATTTCATTCTTCAATTGAATTCCCATAAAAAGGTAGTAAAATGCAAAGAGAATCGTGAGCAGGTGTTAACGCCCCCATAAAACGGTGACTGTGTTGAGAGAAAAGGTCATGTTTTGAAGACGTTATGTCTGAGTTTAGTATTCTTTTGTTTGTTTTTGAGATTTGCTGGGATTTCTTTATTATGTTAAGGATAGATTTGAGAGTCTTTTAGCTTAGTAATAATAAGTTATAACAGCCACACGATTTAATATTCAAGTTTAAGGTTAGGTTGGTAGTAAGTATCAGTTGCCGAGGCTAGTTAGTGAATAGGTTACATACCAAGAGCCCATCGTACCTTTGATAACTCGTAGGTCTTGGACAGTTGTTACAGCTAGTCAGAAGCCCGAAAGTGTCCAACCAAGGGGTATCACATCACCCGGTAACTGGGTTGTGGAGGTCAGATATGCAGTCTCTCATTGTAAAATACTGGTACTCAACTGCATCCGGTAAGAATGGAAGCCGACCCCAACAGGCAGACTGAGCAATACGTACTTCAAACTTGGTAGTTAGCCCTTGTTATAAATCTCATGAATACTGGAATAATATAAGTGGTACCCCAGCACGCGTAGCACGACCACCGTAGAAACGGTTTTTTTTCGACGGAAGAATCGACAAAATGACAGATCAACAAAAGAAATCTGTGTGTGTCAGGGATGGTGAAAGAAGTAAAGTTCCACAAATGAAACGCTGCCGCGCTGGGAAGATGATATCAAAAGGGTTTCCGGTCCAGAATGGACCAGAATTGCAAGAAACAGAGATAGGTGGTAAGTAAGTAAGTCTTTGGAAGAGGCCTTTGTCGCAGGACAAGCTGTTATTAGAAAAACCGATCGCCAGTAACAAATGTAATAATTGTAAAACAGCAATAAAGGCTTATTTTTTTATTTCATGGGGAATTGCTTAACCCAAAGCTGATCGTCGTTGTTTCCAATGATCTTATAAAAGGTTTTGATTTTGTCATGAAAACGTTTGTCTATTTTTATCTGTCTCTATACGACAATCCATTCCGTCACTAACTCCAAAACATTTTCAAAATAATATAATAAAACTATGTAAACTTGAGAGCAATACCCTAATAATGTGTTTACACGCAGCTCATGGCACTTCAGTATTATAATGGATATGTTGCTGTTAATGTTACGTTGACTTCAACTTGTTTAGAGCTGAGTGCGTTAATAATAAATTATTTGTTTCATTGTTAGTGAGTCATGTAAGGGGTTGTTTTGAGTTCATATATTTTGGTGAGTAATAAATTGCTTAAAAGGTAGTTTTTGTTTTGGGGTTCAGTTCTTAATTCAGACGGAGTAGGCGAGTGGCAATCGCTTTGGCAAAGCAATGCATTTTTTCATCAACGTTTTATTCCTAACAGAATATGACATTGTCTCAGGCCCCGTGACAATGAATATCAACTAAAAACCAACAATGTCTCTTTCCATGGAAGATGGGTGGGCCTTTAATGTGGGACGCAATATGTGTCAATACTCTTACGCTATCATATCTTCCTAGCTCATCGTGCTGTGTTGGCGCTATCGCTGAGACTGCGGATAACATCAAGCGGGGTAAATATCGCCGTTTGGGGTTGAAACTCTAGGACCGTGGGGTCACTCGGACCCCACGGTCCTAGAGTCCTAGAGTCCGAAAGAAATTTCAAAACGCTTAGTTGACACTTCCCGTGACCCAAAGGCTGGCTTTTACCTTGGCCAGAGGTTTAATAAAACCAACTGCAATAAAACCTTTTCTAGAAAATATTAACGTTACATAGGTATAAACATATTCCTAGTGCAACAAAACGCATATAGTTTGTGACGTTTCTGATCAAAATAACTCTTAAAGTTATTTATTCCAGTCACAAAGTATATGAAACTGACTTAATAAACTTTTCCCTACCTGAGAACATTGAAAATTATACGACACATGTTTCTATACCCAATAGTAACAAAATACAGGCGTCTTTCACATATTTATGAGGAGGGAGGCAAGGATATTTTGTTCAGGTATCACAGGTTTGACAGTACTAACTCAGACAGGTGGTAGGTGAAAAGTATTGTTTCAAATCCCAGAGGACGAATACTGGCTAAAAGGAATCATAAAATTCACAGAATAGCCTAGATAAATTCACTAGAATTTGTCTAGACTTTTCTCGTCCATCTACCCGTCAATCTAGCCTTTGTTCTAAACTATTTTGGGCTTGATTTGCGGACTACCTGTCTGAGGTTGAGTTTCAATATTTAGGCTTATTTCAGAGTGAGATCGGTCGTGTGCGCTGAAGACCAGTCGTAACATGCTTTTACGCGTGGGCACGCGCGCGTTTGTTGTTTACAGTCATGGAAATGAGGCCGAGATTTATAAACGTAACTTGGCACTTACTGTTGCTAAGCGATATGCCCGTCACTGTCGCACAGCTGTCGAATTACAATTTCAATGTAGACACATTAAAAAATTGTAATTTTACACCTGTCACACACGTATAGATGTCGGCTTGAATGTACGCGCAACCGACAGACGTCTCGCTCTGAATGCTTCCTAAGTTGTAATTGGCCGTCGCGTCAACAAGCGCTCGCAACACACGCGGGCTCCTGTTGAACTTTCCACCGGTCGAGCGTGCCCGACGTGTTGACCAGCGCACGCAACCGGCGCGGCGCCCGCCGGTCTCGATCTGAATTAGGCCTTAGTCAATCAATTGCCACCCGATCTTTCCAACGCAATTACTTACTGGAAAATGCTGCAATAAGGCCTGCTTCTGGATACAGCCAAATAACTAGAAGTATCGGAATGTAGGTAATTCCCAAGACAAAAGATATAATGAAGCCTTCGTCACCAATAAAATAGTCGTCCCTCGTATAAATAAGATTTAAATCGTTAAATTTACCCATTTTTACGTTGCTGTTTCGTTGACAATGACATTTGAATAGTATTGTCTCGCTCACTCATTCTGAAAATCGTATCATTCGTTCCATGCAGGATGCGAATATCTTGGGCAAGACAGTTGTCAGACAGTTTGCGAAATAGAACCGTCTCTAACTTAAAAACTCGAGTTCTGAAAACTTGCAAGTCTTGATCGCCCTTGAAGACGTTTAGTATCCAAAGACATAAAAACTTTTTGAGACACTAAAACAAGCAATAAAATAACAATTGAAAGCTAGTTAAAACAACTGTTTTCGTCTGATTAAAATACGTATAGGTAAAACTTTAGAATTCGTGATGAGTTTCAAAACTGTAATTTGTGAAATACAAAATACTTTTGTAGAAAGTTTTGATTTAAACAATTTGATATAAATTAAAGTTTTGGATTTAATATCTATTGTTTTTTTGCAGAAGCATTTTACTCACAATCTATCTTAGAATAAAATTATACTGATTAGTTACTGGGTTCAGTTCAGGTCGGGTTAAGTTTTATTTACTTTTCCATAAAGGATTTCTTAGTAGCACCCTGGAGTGAGGGCTTGTGCCCAGCTGACTGCAATAGACCGCTATTACATGTGACTTAAACTATACCTGTGCGTAACCTTCCGGGGATTTCAGGCGTGATGTTATGTTTTGTCAATAAAATAATACAATTCTTTAAATAAATAAAAATTCGTTTAAACGTATTTTTTTTTTAAATCTCATCTCAAATCTCTCTTATATAAATCTGAATTAATTCAGATTTATAAAATGTCCATAATTTGTTAGTAACATTATTTTAATACTATGTAAGTCAGAAAAAAAAAAAATTGACATGCAGCCTGACAATCCTTCCTACAACTGCAGATTCAGGTCTCTCTGCAATCATCCTCAGGATTCCGTTGCCACTTCCTAGTGAGGCTAACTTTTTGCGTATTATAGCGTAAAAGTCATCTAAGGTAAGATGGCTGTTCCATTATAAAATAGATATGAAAAGTAAAAGTCAACCCTACAAAAGACTGAAGTAACCCAGACGAAAATGTATCCTAATATTAACATGTCAACAAAGTCTAGGTTATAAAGAATGAAGATTGACAACCGCCCTATTTCTTGTTAACAAAGCATGTTATTACGTTGTTTTGAAGCAAGAAAGTAATTTTCTGGTAAATAGGGATCTGGGGTGAAAGAAAAACATACAAGTGCCTGGTTCTCGATTAGATATTACTTCTACTCTACTTAGGTATATCTTCTTCTTAGCGTATTGATGGATATTCAAGATGAATCGGCTTTGAATATAAATCTAATCGATAGCTAGCAAGATATCGTTAACCTGTTAATCAATCTCTGCCTAGACTTTTTCCAAACAGGTTGAGGTCCACTTTCAGTCTCACCGAATGCAATTGAATGCTAGTGTGATTGCATATCTCTCATCTTTATAACCTACGATACCCGTTTGAAAGATTGCTAGGCTTCTAAACCTTCTTCCTTACAACTGTCTAAGATTCAGGTAAGACAGCCGGGAGCCTTAGTATTAGGCACTTATACACCGTGACTTTTTAGTCGTCTTACAAAGGTGGTCCACTCAATGTATCCGACATAAAATACCTCTAGGCACGATTCTTTTTTTGTACCTTTAATTAAGATAATAGGTAGAAAGATAAATAATACATTAGAATTATGAAACATCCTGTTAATAATGTTTACGTGTCAAACGGTAGAACATACCTACCCAGCGCACGAGTCGAATAGATATTCGGTCGCAACATGGTGTTTCTACTACGTCATGCTTCATAATTATTAATAATATTTTTATTTTGAAATTATTCAAATCTCATAAATTTCTATATTTTTAAATGAATGTTTAGTAGTCATTGGATACATGAAGTAGGCTCCCGTTGTAAGACGACCAAAAAGTAACAATGTATACTTAAGAAAAAAATCTCAACAACCGTCGGGAATTTGGGAAGTGCCCTGAAGTACTAAAATCCTTGCCCTTACAGAATGAATACCGCACTTGAGTAACTGTAGAGGAAAGTTCTGCTGGCCCCAGTATTTTCACAAGTTTGGTTGTATAGAGATACATTTATAGATAGTGAAAAATATTTTACCTGAAGTGTGCACTTTACCGTTTCGTGCTAAAAGCGAGCAGCCGAACCAAATTTTTTTCAATCTAAAAATGGCTACTGTAAAATGTGACGACTTATTTCAGAAAAAAAATAATTTGTATTTAGATTTTAAAAAACTTTTTTTTTTGAATTGTCGAAGTTTTTTTCTACAAGCAATTACTATAGAAAATTTAAAAGAACATCGCTTTTATTAGAATATTTTCAAAACTGACACTACGCAATGGAATGTGAATCATTTTTTTTCTTTTCGTTTTTATTTTAAATAAGCTTTTTATTAGTCCTGAAACGTGATAAATGAACAACATCTTAAATTAAAAACGTGTTTCTTAAGATGTTTAATTACTTTGACCATAGAATAGTACTTTATATTTAACATTCACTGATTGGTTAAGTTTTTCTCTCTGGTTTATTAAAAGTAAGAACAGTCTGAATAAATAATGAACAAACATTGCTTGCAAAACATTATTATTAATACTGCATTACCTCTAAGCTATCTCATGTTTCATATTTTTCTTTCAACATTAACGTACTCGTATAATGTTTAAAAGTTGAACATTGAATAGTAAAAAATAAAAAATAATAATAATAAATTCTATGAAATGTAACCTTTTATTAATGCTCTTTGCTGTGTGTGTGTACCATGTTAACGACGTATTTTGTTTGCAGTTTTATGACTTTATATGTTTATTGTTGATTTGGTAAAATATATTTTTGAGTGCAGTTTTGAAACTAGTTTTATTACTTTTATTCAATGATGGAGAGTAATTTTTTATGACATAGTCGTAGCAGATAGTTCGTTATAAGTATAAAATGAAATTAATCTCTTCATTGTCGTTTTTAATGAGAGTGTTTCGTGTTTTTGTTGAGTTTCACTCAATTTCTATTAGAACTATGACATATGCACCGAGGAAATGTATGTTATGTTTTTGGGTCTTTTGGAATGTTTTGAAACATAGAAATAAAGAAAAAGTATTTATCAATCTCGCACAGAACAAAACAAAAAAAAAATGATTAAATTAACAATTTTTTTTTAAATAATATTTTAAATGTTTTTTGTATTTATTTTTTAAGGAATATTTAAAAATGTATAAAAATAAATAATGAGATAATAAAAAAATATTATATAAAAGTTAAAAAAATGGTTCTCTACGAAGCCAAAAGACACCATGGCACTGTAATATAAAAAAAGAGCATAGAGCTTCAAGCTTTAAGCAAAATTTCATTGTAATAAGATAGGGTTGGAAAATGAAGGTGTCTAGAAATAACATACAAACATAAAAGTTTTCAGATTTAAATTATTAGTCTGGATCATAATGCTTTCTCAGTTTAACACTTGGCAACAAACACCAGTGCCAACAGTACTAATTATTAAGCAATACTTTACAGTATAATATTTTAGCTTTCAGAAATAACTAAGTGCCTTTCAAGCTGTATGAAAGATGAGGGTCGTTAACATATGTTATTATTAAAACATGAGTCTGTGGCACACAATGTACCAGGGTACAAGCCAGAGTAAAACTTTTCAGGGGACGGACGGGTCAGTGACCTTAGTGCTTAAATAATAGTTTGTATAGGTATAATGTTAGTTGTTGTTTTTTTTTATTTGAGTTATTTTGTCTTTATGTTAATTCCGCTGAAGTTACATGTAAAATATAGCATGAATTGAAATCGTGTAACAGTTATAAAAAAGACGAGTAATTATAAAGAAACTAATTCTAAAACTTGTAACTATCATGTTGATTACTGTGGTGTTATTAATTTTTGCTCACATTTGTAATGTTATGTTATTGATTTAAGTAAACCTACATTGTAGTTTGTTTCAGCCATTGAAATATTAATAAGAGGGACAAAGAAAGAAAGAAAATGTATTTTTTTTACTTGTACAGGACAATACAAAACAAAATTAAGTAAAAAGAAAACAACCAAAAACAAAAATGAGACATACATTAAACTAAATTGGTCTTGTACGAGACCAAAAGATGGAGCTGTAACTTTAAAAAAAAATGTCACAATTCTGGTATGATGCTACGGTCATCATGATGTTGCGTCACAAAAATGTGACCACTTCAGAAATGCTGACAATAAAGGGTGTTAAAAGATTACAAGACCCTTAACGAAGCAGAAAGGCAATTGTTCTCTGGGAACCTTCTAGTTTTTTTTTATATTGGGGGTCAAAGTTCCAACTTTTTCACAAGTTTTTTTTTTACATGTTTTTAATGTAAGATTTTTACTATTCACCATCCATTATCACAATGTTTTGAATGCGTTACATTCAGACCTACGGTAAAACGTGATTTTTCACCCCACAAAAAAAAGTAATTTCCCAGCAATTTTTTTGCGTAAAGTTTCTAAGTTTGATGTACATAATGCTTGGTTGACGGCTTCGTGAAAGGTCCGTTTACACCCTGCATATTCTATCTACGGTTGCAGCAATACCCGCTGTGAGAATAGCACGAAAAAAAGCCAAAAGGCAACCGGTTCAAGGCTAAGCGGAAAGGCTTAGTTCGCAAACGAATGGCAACAGGTCGGTATTCAGCTGAGAAGGAGACAATTGGCGGAAATCTCTAGGTTCTTTTGCTGACGATTTTAGTCACATCTTACAAATACGATAAGATTTTGTTACGAAAAACAAGACCTATTAAAATGTGTAAGTAACTTTCTTGTAATTATTTGGCATTTCAGCTCATATTTACATGTCTCCTTTGGTCATTGAAAAAAGGTATTAGCACTCAAGTTTGTTTACAATTAGTTCCACTTTTATTAACACAACTTCATAAAAGGCAGAGTCATCAACATCATCAGCTTACGGCATTCCACTGCTGGACATAGGCCTCCTCAATCGCACCCCACTCAGCTCGATTCTCAGCAACAATCATCCAGTTGCTACCCGCAAAGACTGAGTAACTGACTCATATTTTTCCGCTTATATTAAATTAAATTATCCTACAAAACACGCTTTTACTTTCAGACACATAAAAGTTATTCACCAAAAACAGCTGGGAACAATAAGTTACAATACAAAAATCTAGAAAATTTTCGGATAAAATAATGTTATCGCAGTTCTGTAGAAAAATATACTGGAATCTGAAACAGCTTGCAGCAGAACTGAAAGTTTCAACATTGATTTGCTGCGGTCCAAGTTACTAAGTCGCCACAGAGTAGTTTGAAACAGTAGAACAACAAAGTTCAGAGCAAAGAAGTTTTTGGCAGTATTTGCATTCATCTTCCATGCAGTATTTGCCAATGATTTCATGTAACACTGTTCTTTTATAAACAGAAAAAAAATGTCTTTATTTCAAGCGTGGTTAGTGAGACAAATTTTTGCATCAACCCTTACGCGTTAGACATTTTGCGATCGTCATCTATCCGTAATCGTGAAAAATTGCAAGCGCCTTTTACCAACTATGTTGGGGTTGGCTTCCAGTCTAACCGAAGGCAGCTGGATACCAGGATTTTACATGGAGCGACTGCCTATCTGACCTCCACAACCCATTTAGTACTGGGTAATAAGATACCCCTTGGTAAGACTGGTTGTCAGACTTTCGGGCCCGCAACGACTGTCAAAGACCTACAAATGACAACCGGGACCAACGGCTTAACGTGCCAAACACGCGCGCGAGTACACGCGTGTGCCACTTATTAAATCAAAATTCACGTTTCTTACTTTCATTATGTTCACCTACTGTATATATTTACTCTGTGGTACAATATCAGTTCATGTTCGCTACTTGTTAGCTAGCTATGTGTGGTGTCGCTGAATTCACTTGAAAGCCTCGCTCCATATGGTAATATTACTTGTTTGCCGACTTTTAGTTTCTGATATAAACCACTTTCTCGTAAATTTGGAATAAGTGGCTTTTTACTGTAAAAAGATAGTTTTAAAAGCCAAATGCGACTTCCATTTTGGAATCAGTTTTTGAACATAAAAAAGAACATTTAATACCAAAATTGTATTGCGTATTTTTATGCTCGGAAACAGATCCAATGAGATTTACCAATCTTTCGTCCAGAAAGATATAAAAATTTTACGGCTCGGAAACTATAAAATACGACCCACTTTCAATTCAATCTTATAATTAAATTATAATATTTTATACTTTCACCCGCAGACCCGCACCTGTAGGAAATCCTAGGGGTATCCTATTTACAGAAAAAACAAACATGATCATCGCATTATCATACGTAGGTACAAAAACATTGCAATAAGGGCGAATTTAAACAAAGAAGCTAAACGCGATCAACACATCTAAACCTCGGTCAAGAGCTGTCACTCTGACAGTGGAACTAATAATCGTGGTGTTAGATTATAATTCGCTCTAAAAGTGCCTCTTACGACTGCTTGTATCTCTCCGATGCTACTAGAGTTATACTCATTTTATCATTTCAAGAATTAATAAATGACCCATTCTGGAAATGTCATAAAATACAAGATGTTATAAGGCACACACACACACACACATCACATCGACACATCACATTTCCAGGATGGGTCAGGACAGATGGGCCAGAATCGTCACACAGCGGGTGCCTGAAGACGGTCGTCGTCACCGAAGCAGGGCCAAGAAACGCTGGCGTGGATTTGGACTCATTCCTGATTGATTGACCAGAGAAGGCAAAACACCGAGAGAGTTGGAAACGAATGGAGAAAGCTTTTGTCCAGCAGTGGGACAGAATAGGCTAAATAAAAAAAATACGAGAACGTAAGCAAGAGCACAAACAATTCTCAACTTTTAATCTACGCTTAAACTAAATTACAGATTCAGGAGCATACACATTACGCATATTAAAACTCCACTGTTCCACACACGGAAAAAAATCACAAAGAGAAAATTCCTTTAAAAATTTATAACACACTTACATACGTTTCGCGTACGGAACACAATGTACCATCAACATAAAAAGTTGATTAAAACATTTTTTTTTTATCAACAATGTCCGACCGAATTTTTACATAACGTTGCAAAATGAACGAAGTTTGTTATTCAAACGAGTTTCGATAAAAAATGGCGGAACGTTTTATTTAATCCTCTTATCTGTTTTCGGTACGATTAGTATTTGTGTTCGTGGTCAGATTTTCTAATAAATCTTGTTTTCCAATTGAGTTTTATGTCGCTTCAATTTGTGCTGAATAATACGATTGTATTGGTATGAATAATTTATATTTGTTTCTTTGTGAAAAAGAAAACATAAAGCGAAGTGTTTTTTGTTTTAACTCGTGTTGTCAATACAGGATTTTCAGTAAATGTAGGTTTTCAAGGATTTCTTATAAAAATAATAATTGATTAATTTAAAATTGCTCTCATTAAGCATATGACGTTTAAAAAAATACCTAACATTTCAATCTTGACACAGCAAATAGACAATACAAAAAAAAATCCTTTACGAAAAAAAAGAAAACCTTACACCACGCATTTTACAGAATTCCTATGCGAACGGTACAAAAGGGAATTTTTGCTTTCCGAACAAAAAAGTTGGTCGGTACGGTAGGACTGAAGTTCGTCGTACGTACAAAGGCGTTACTGTACTTTGTTGGTGCTGTGCCCCTATGTCTGTCTGTTTGTGTCGCTTTCGAATGAGTAGGTATGTAAGGAGGATGGAATGTATTGTTTGTCATCATAAAGCGTTCAATGTAAGTGAGATGCCCTATTCCCGACCTCGGGTAAAGCGGCACACGCGTGGTTCAATTGTTTTCGTGTGGCGGTGGTTTGTGGCATGCACTTAGGTCAAAGTAATTCCTTTCTCCGCAGTTGCTGTTGCAAGACGCGTGTCGCGTGAACTTGTAGCTTGTGGCCAAGTAATTTTATTTCTGTTGCCGCTATAACAATAAATAATAAAAATAAATTAAAAATTAAAGGGGGCCGTACTACAATAGTACGGAACTCTTCATGCGCGAATCCAATTAGGTGGTTCTTTTATTTTATTTTATTATCCTTTTTTTTTCTTATTCTGATATGTGTTAAGATTATGCGTTAGCAAACGTAACTAAATGCAGTGAATAAACGCCATTTATGTCCAGACCTAGACTGCAACTAGCTGATGATTGTCATTGTGGAAGTTCTTTAAAATATTTTTAAGCGTTAATTAACAACTAGCTTGTAAGAACAACTCTTTGAAGCCAGGAACTGTTCTCATAGTGCGAAGGCATTGATTACTAAGCTTACTAAAGTTAAATAGGTACCCAAAATTTAGTACAGAAAAACGTCGCCAAGTTCCTTGACTCTGATTTGTCTGGCTCAATAATACTAGCTTACGTAGCTAAGTACCTTCGTCCCGGTTTTATCGAAACCCAATAACGGACAAACAAGGGTTTTTGGAATCGTAACCTTGCGACAAAACCTTGGCAAAATAAAAGGAATCTATGGCCGATTTCATGGTTCATGGTCGCTGTTCTTATTAACGATGTTTTTCATTTATTTTTGATAGACTAAAAAATGAAAGAGGTTATCCATAGAATGTTTTTTTTTGTACGTGTGTTTAGTCTTTGTATATTGTTAACTGATTTCGGTGAATCTTTTTTTAAAAAGAAGTGTATTCTTCTGAGGTGGTCCCAAGGTCAAGGTGGATCAAGTTCTGATGAGTTGTTTTTGGAATAACTTTATTTTATCTATGAAAGAGTAATCTTCGAGTTTCTCGCCGGTTCTTCTCTATAGGAAACGACCAACCCGAACCGTGCACCTTTTTGTCGATGTTTTATAAGTGCCCATCTAGGCCTATGTTAAATAAAATATTTTGATTTTGATTTATGATATTAAAAATACTGTAAATTACTAGTTACCGACTTCCAAAAAAACACTTTTTACAGGTTTAATAAATTTAGTTTGCGTAACAAAATCTGGCGACGCAAGCAACAAATGGTTTTGGGACCAATTCGCTAAGCGAATGCTCGCTATGAGTATTATTACCGTCCATTAAGGAAATATTCGCCAGATGCGTTCAGTTAATCAAACCTCTGTGCCTATGTGCAGTATAATTAATCCCATCGAATAAGAAAAGGTGCGTCCCGAATAGATTGCTGTCCATTAATTGGCTCACTGACTTCGCTACCCTAGGATACGCTACACTAGTCCATTGAAGAACAGCCAACAGACTTTCTGTGAGTGATGTAAGAGAATTACGTTTACTGTAAGCGTTTATTATCCCACTGCTGAGCAATGGAATCACCCCATAAATTCCAGTTCTTTCGGTTCAGGGCTAATATTGGCCACTGGTCGTTAGTTTGGTCCAGCTTGTCCCGCCATCTTCTACGAGGTCTACCCCCGCGTATCGCCGCCTTCTTCGTGTCAAACCTATGAGAATTAATCTGAATCATAAAATAAAAGACTATTTTTTAAAAACCTTTTTGTGATTTTCAAGTCTCCGCCTCAGTAACTAGGTATTCGTGTGAACAATTCGAAAACGCCGACTTTCATAACGAAATGCAATTAAAACTACGAACGTTTCTACCAGCTGTCTCATTAGTGGCAATTTTCGGCAACATGCTCACTATAGCGTACCAATTATTTCGCCCATTCTCACGGAGCATCTACAATTCTTTCACCGTTATTTTATCTTTGACTTTGTGTCATTCTCAAAATTAAATTGATCTTTACTCTCGAGACAATAAAATTGCTGTTTGTAAAATAACTGCGAAAGTACTGTAGTTCCAACAAAAATGTCGAAACACATTTCTCCAACGTGAGCCTGGAAACATCAAAAACCTTTTGTCTTCGGCATTGTTCGATAGAGAATGCAGAGAAATACATGCTCCAATCATTTCAATATGATTGAAGAACGTTGGCGAAAACAAACTGTATAATTTACTTCAAATTAGTGTCAAGAGTTGTATAACAATTTGTGGACTGTATTTTTATGGCGGATAAAACGACTCGCTGACATATTTCTTTTTTTCCCCGTCTAATATTTTTTTGACAATTGTAAAAAAAAAAACTATATAGAGAAATAAAAAAAGGTCGCAACAATAAAAAGTAAAAAGCAATAAGTTTTCCTGCAGCTAAAATAGTTTGTTGAACCAACGTTGTTGACGTTGTCGAAATGCGGAACATTAAATAATCTGGCAAATTTGATTTGTCTTTTTCGAACTTGGCTTGACACGCTGTCTTGTGATCTGAACCGATTAGCCGCAGGCGGTCTAACAAAGTAATTAACGGTCAGAATTTTATTGTTATGGTAAGCATTTCAAAGTTCTTATGGCTCTTGACACTACGCTTAACTTTGTAAGAATCAATAAAGGAAACGTTGGCCTAGAACTCTGTAATATTAAATTCAATAGGCCAATAGGCTCGCTCATGATGTAAATCATAATATGACTTGACCAAGATTATATTATGTCTGAACTTTGAATGAGACTGTGACCTCTGAGTTTCTTTCAGATGTTTCTTCTCAGAGAAGTCGGAATGGAAACACCGACCCCATTTCGCTTCAAAACATAGGTAAGTTTTTTTGACGTGTTAAAGTGTTTTTGATAACAAATTTTTAAAAATAAATATTTTAATTATTCCATCATTTCGATTCGTTTCATTTCATCACATATGTGAGTGCACTAAAGGCTCTAAACCTATAAGCTTCTGCCTGGCCCTCCAAAGATAACAGCTGTGATGTTATCATGGTTAGAAAAATCAATTGACAGACATGTATTTAAAAACAAATAATAAAACAACATTTATTACCTCCAATAAAAACTGAAGATCACAAATTACACCTACATACAAAACATTCGAATACTCAAGATTATCCGTGAGGCGCGTATCCAATAGCGAATGTTTACAGCCCGTAATGGAAGCTAAACAATTTGTCGGTAAAGTATGTAGATAAAAATTCCTTGAGTCAATAAGCTCCGGGCCGACGCGTGACGTTCCGACATGCCCGTTCGATCAACAGCATGCCAAATGTTCCGCGCTCCTGGATAGCTATGGGACAGTGATGGGAAAGTTGGGCATCGGCGGATAGTTAGTAGATTAGTTTTTTGTATAAAGGTGTTAGAGGAGTTCGTGGCTAAATAATAACAGCCGCTCGGGTCTATCTTAAAGTTCAGCCGTGGTTTCCTAGGTTGGTCCGTGGATGGGTGACCACCCATTACTTACCGAGATTCCGAGTACCCAACCTCGGGTAGCATGTTAAGCCGTTGGTCCCGGCTGTCATTTAAGATCTTTGACTGTCGTTACAGGTAATCAGTGGCCTAAAAGTCTGACAACTAATCTTACCAAGGGTTATCGTAGTAACTCAGTACTAACTGGGTTGTGAAAGTCAGAGGTCAGTCACTCCATGTAAAATACTGGTATTCAGCTGCATCATCATAGGCAGATGATGATGATGTAAGGAATGGTTTGACTTTCGAAATAAATAAGTGGATACATTATATCCCACAACAGCCCATCCTTAGTAAGCAGAGTAATGTTAATAACATGGATGTTAGCTTAGTATTCCTGTTTATGTTTATTTTCAATTCAAACAGTCCATAGATTTCTCCAGGGATATGGAGTATGGAGTTTATTACCAATTCTACTGAATTGCAGCTTTTTATTGTTGTTGTTAATTAGCACGGCAGGAGAAACTATATGTTAAAATATTTATGAGCTTAGTATTTTTCCAAATCAGGTTATAACTAATTATATTTTAAAACTACGGAAATACAGTGGAATAATAAACTTGCTGTAAAGGATTCCCTTTTTGCGAATAGTCTGAAAACTTGAATTTTCATTAGTATTCCATTTTTTGTTTTCAGAAAGTATTCCGGGAATATAGGTGTAGCAACAGTTCGCTAATATATAGTTATTTTCAGGAAAACAACCAGTCAACTAATCTGTGTTGAAGCCTCGGTTTTTAAAAATTTTGTTTAGTTTAGTGATTTTGTTTGTTTGGTTGTTTTTTTATGAGTTTTAAACTGACATGGTCACTAACATTAGTGTTAAGGTCGAAGCGTCAGGGTAGCCCGTGAAATTCAATTTTTCTTAGGTTTTTCGCAATTTGCAGGTCAGTTTCAGGCTATATGTGAAACAAAATATGATTCGCGACCGTAACACGTATGTAGTTACAGAATTATAGTCATTAAAATCATCAATAAAACCCTCTAAGTTCATATAATCCCATTGAATGACTATTTCATGAAAATGTCATTCAATGGGATTATATGAACTTAGAGGGTTGTATTGATAAGTTTAATGGCTATAACTCTGTAAAGCCATATTTTTGATGATCGCAAATCATATCTTAATCAACATACAACCTGACACTGACCTGTAAATTGCAAAAACAAAACAAAAGAAAACTAAAATTACGCGGGCTACCCTTTTTTTACGGATGTTAAATCATCAAATAACCCTCCCCCGCTCTGGGCGGAGCAGAGGGGAGTGTCAGACTTGTACTGACTAAAACCCATCCATGTTCCTTCTTTGCCCTTTGTGTGCCAGGGCCGCGGTATCTCTTTCGAACAGTCCCTGGCTACCCTGGCGCTACCACCTTAATCACTAAAAATCGAAAAAGTGTAATAAGCGCGTAAAATGCACAAGGAAGAGCGTAGATCGATTTGTCTGCTCATAAACACCCACCCGCAATAACTTCAGATCATGGTGCTTGAAACAGCGCCTAAATATCGGGAACCCAGAAGAAATAGTAACCATGGTAAATATCCCGGTTTTAGTGTTAATTACAGCGGTTTATCGCCATGAACAGTCCGGATAAGCATTATCTTTAAACATTGATGAAATATTAACTTCATTCAAAAAACCACAGCTCCTCAGTTTCTCTCAGAATTTCTGTAACGTGGAAAGTGTCGAATAAATAAGGAGCTTGAAACTGAACGCGCCCATATTACGAGAAACGTAAAGAGCCTTTTGTACTCCATCTAATGGATTCACTCGTCGAAGGTAAAAATGTGGGTGCGAACGAATAAGGGCTTCGGAGATGGTATATGAGGATGGTGAATGAAGTGGGAGAGTTTATTAAAGTGTCCAAGTTTTATGGAATTAGAAACCGTGAGTTAGAAGGACGATCTACCAGACAAACTGTCATCTCTTATGTAACTTCTTTGGGCATGTTTTTTGCAAAAATCCTTCTCTAGTGTCCATTTTTTTATGACAGGAACCCGTGTGCAAAATTTCATGATCCAGCGGTTTAGGCTGTGTATTGTCGTCAGTGAATTCATTAATTTAAGATGAATTGGAACAGGCAGATATGGTAAACAAAACTACAATCTGGAATATCTCGTTACCCAGCAGCAAGTGGACTAACAATACTGGTTCATCAATTAGTCTAAGAACTCTAGAACTCTAGA
Organism: Noctua fimbriata; assembly: GCA_905163415.1. Lineage (NCBI taxonomy): Eukaryota > Metazoa > Arthropoda > Insecta > Lepidoptera > Noctuidae > Noctua > Noctua fimbriata. The sequence goes on along the minus strand of LR990933.1, from coordinate 1,700,374 downwards.
ACTGAAACTTATCTGAAACTGGTTAAACAGAAAAAAAGTTGTTTTATGGAATAGTCGTTATTTTCATCTAGGATAAATCGTTTTCTCATTGCGTTACTTTCATCCTTAAGGGCATTATATGGCTCAAATCCCAAAAACAGCGTATGTTCAAAGAAATTTGTTGATGAATCCCTTCATGCGTTTTCCGTGTAAAAAAAAGTATGTTATAACTGATATAAAAGTATGTTATATATATTTATTTGTGATGAACTTAACTAAGTTCATCACAAATAAATTGTATTGTTTAAAATTTTAATAAACCTTCTCAATATTTTTTGGTTAATCGTAGAAAATAGGTCCTTTTTCAACCTTAATTGTAAATTATCTCTGTAACGGCTGAATAGATCGGCATGAATTTTGTAACAACAAATACGTAATGATATACTTAACAATTTGTATTGTTTTTTTTCTGTTATTACTTTTAATATTTTTAAATAATAAATAAAAACCGAAATTTTGCGAAATGTGCGGGGCAAGTCAACAAAAACCAGTACAGGGATCAAATCATCAAGGTCATCGAGCAACGTAATGCCCTTAACCTATTTTTACAACTTTGTTGGCAATAAAAAATGTAGGGTATCTACCGAAAAAATCAAAATAAAAACAATACAATGAAAGGTCTATGACCAAATGTTTACAAAAGGATTACGTTTACGCCTAATGCCTTAACATCTCTTTTCACAACACAGGAAACCACACTAAACAGTTTTCTTTACCCAACTATAAAACAAGATTTGCCAGACATATCCGTTGACAGAAACGACTACAATCTACGTTGCCTTTTTACTTCTTGTTGAATGGGAACATGTATTTTGGCGCACAGCCCAGATGTTCACAAGCCCCGTTTTGGGTCATCTCCTTTTTATTTATTTTTAATTAAAAGAATAACTGGTCAGACCGACAAGTTAATTGTTCGGTCTGTAGGTCTGTTGTTAAATGTTTAAAAATTAATGAACGTTCAGCTTTTTGATTTTTGATACAGATGTGACCTGTATTCGATATTATTGGTTTCAGAAAAACGTTGGCTGAGTGAGTTATTTCTCATTTTGTGCGTGACATAAAAGTCAATTAACCATATCAAAAGCAAAGTATGTAAGTTGGGCCAGCAAGGTTAAAAATGTGTACCTTTTTTAAATATACAAGGTTGACCAATCAACTGATTGCGACGGGTTCATGATCTATTTGTAAATTGTGTTATTGATGCCATATTGGTTCAACGTAACGTAACATCATGACTATATTTTCAAAGGGTTCGGTAGTGGCGTCATCATCATTCTCTTGCCCTTATCCCAATTAATTTGTGGTCAGCGCAGCATGTCTTCTTCTTCCATACTTATCTATTACTCGTTCATCAGACACCTCCTTTCTTGCCATATCATTCTTTACACACTGCTTCCATCGTTTCCTTGGTCTTCCTCTACTCATATACCCATCCACATTCATACGTGGCGTACCTGTGGTAAACGAACCTCGTCATTGTTTTACCACTTTTGACGATAATTCAAAACTAAAAGAAAATTGAAAAATTAAAAGTCTATTAAGTTTGAAATGAAGAATTGCCAAACTTAAGTGGTAATGGGCAGGGCACATTGCTCGCAGAACGTATGGCCGATGGGGCCGAAAAGTTCTGGAGTGGCGAACGCGAACCGGAAGACTTTGCGTTCCGAATGACCTGGTGAAGGCTGCGGGGACCCGCTGGATGCCAGACGCACACGACCGGTCAATGTGGCGACACTTGGTAGGTCTATATCCAGCAGTGGAAGTCTTTCGGCTGAAATGACAATGATGAAGTTTGAAATAACTAATTCTCATGTAGACATGAAGACTGTCGTTCTATGAAGTGCAAGTCATTATGAGGTAGCCTTTACATACACCCATATTTCGCCATTCACTCAAAATTTACCATGAAATCTATTCAAGTATGTTCAATAGTGCTCGTTTTCGGTCTGATAATATCAGAATCGGTTTGTGTTTTAGAATTAAACTGATGGAAGTTCTATTAATCAAACAGGACCGACTAAAAGCCTGCTCTAATTTAAACACACATTTCATTTACATTGCTATAGAGATCCATTTCCAAAATAGTCTCTAAAAGCAAGGCAAACACGTCACAGTAACATAACATTTTCAAATAATTCTGCTTCTCTTCTATTTCCACCATTCAAAGCGTTTAGAACTCTTTTTTCTTAGTTGTAAAAACGCTTTTTATGAGTACTACAGATAAGAGTTATGACTTACTAACAAAGAACAAACTACCTACGCTGTTTATAGGTTTTTTTAAAGCCACATCTAAAGAAATCACTTTTTTATGTCACAGGGTGGGGAGAGTTTTTTTAATCTCTACTACTTTACCAGTCACAGAAAGGGAATATTTAGGGAAAAAAAAACATAATAATAATATGTGCCTTCTATAGAATTTTCCCAACCCATATATATATATGATTTCTGTCTTAAATAAAACATAGTGCCATTTGATTGGCTTATTGTGGCATTTTAATACAGATAATGAAAAAGTCTTGTCAGTAAGATTAGGCATAGTAATGATAGTCGTTATGTCATTAAATCAAACTCAGACAAAAACCGCTGGTAAACATATCTTTTCATAGACTTATTGATCACAGAAAATAACATCGTGGAATAAGCCATTTGTCAATTTAGCTCTGAATTTACGTGATATGACTCCTAATGAAGGCATCTGTTTTTGGATGAATCCTTCACTTTCAATTTTCCTGTTGTCGAGTTTCGCAGCTATTTTAAAGGTCTTCGAATTCGTTCGTCGGAAGCTTTAAAAAGGCTTTTATCGGAAGAAACTACGAGTGAACTCTTCTTTTTAATTTCTGAGAATTTTATAAGACTTCTTTCTTGGTTAATTAATAGAAATATTGATTTTTGGCTTTGGGAACCATAAGTTATTGTTATTTCGAGATTATTTTAGGATGATAAAGAGTACACAACAGCTGCTGGGCTCAATCTTCAAGTTAAGCTGCGGTAGCCTGGGTTGGCCGTGGATGGGTGACCACCTATTAAATACCGAGTTTCTTTCGTGCGTCGTGTTGGTTTGTTTTTTTAAAAAACGGTGCCTCACACTAGGAATTTCTCCTGTCTCTTGAGTTTGTTTACAAACATTTAAACTCACATACGCAAACAGACACATCGGAAAAAACTACCTGTACGACATACAACTATTATATATTGACGGCATGGTTGGCGCAGTGGCTGAGCGATTGGCTACTGCGCTGCGTGTTGCGGGTTAGATCCCCCACGGAACAAATATTTGTATGATCTACAGGTAATTGTTCCGGGTCTGGCTGTTTGTGTATGTGAGTTTAAATGTTTGTAAGCGCACCCACGATACAGGAGACATTCCTAGTGTGGGCCAACGTTATTTAAAAAAATAAAAATAAATTTAAAAAATATAAAATTGGGCACATATTTGTGTTTAGTAATTGTAGGGACAATGTAAGTATGAATGTTATGCGTCAGCGGATTGTAGTATGAAAGAGAGGTATATCTGAGCGATCATCAGTTACTGCACACTGGCCGATCTGTGTACATATGTTCGGTTTGGGACAGTTGGGAATAAAACTATATTATCACGGTGATCAAACTTTTTATTCATAATACATCAAATGGCGCAGTAGCTCCCGTGGCAAATCCAGTAGGTACTACTTGTATGAACCTACAGTCCCCGAACGTTTTTGTGAACCATCCAAAAGCGAAACAAGTGCGTAATTGAGTGAGGCTTTGTCACGGCAACATCAAGCAGGACAGCATGTATCAAACTCCACTGAAGATGCCGGAGGCAGGAGAAACTGCAGCAGAACTGGCAAATATTTCGGTATCATCACGCGTACCGAACATGTGGGTCGACATGCCAAGGATGTAGTTCGCTCAAGTGGAGAGCGTGTTGACGCAGAAGCTAGGAGATCAAGCGAAGTACGATTCGTATTCATATTTTTACAAGGCTTGTAAAAAAAAGAATCTTAGTTTTATAATAAAAACTTGTTTTGTTTTGTGTGTTTTACTTTCATATATTTTTTTACGTAAGTCATGTCTGCGAGATATATTTTGTTTCTTCATTTTTTCAAAACACAAAAAATGCCCTTTATTGTGTACATTATGAAGACATCATTTCCCTAAACCATTATTTAAAAAAAAACCCACAGGAAAAGTGATTCATTTTAATCCGGTAATCGCTCAAAGAAATTCACCCAAAAAAAACGTTTCCATAATCCCTAAACATAAATAAACCAAGACAATTTATCATCAGTCTTTTTCCCTCACAAATAACACGGGGCAGATGGAGTCTCCTAAAAAACATACGTCTACGTACCGTGACAGGACCGGTTTCAAACTGGGACGCAAAACCTCACCTGCCGTGGTTTACGTTACCTTACCGCTCGGCCACGAGCTTCACGTTCTCGCGACACGCTGCTTGTGACAACGACTGCGGAGAAAACAAATGAAAGAGATTGCTTAGGGCATGCGAGTCTCTGCAACGCGATTTGCAGTAGTCACGTGAAGGTTACAAGTGATGCACGCGCATCTCGATTGATGCTATTTCTATTTCTAGCTCTTTCTTTAGCTATTTCTTTGTTTTTATTTCTTTCATATTTCTATTTCTTTATTTATATTAATTTCTTTGTTGCAACACGCGTGTCGCTTGAGCTTTTAGTTCAATTCTCACACGATACCGCTCGTCCGCGCGGTCAGGCGGTGAGGCAGATGTCATGTCGCATGTGCCGTCCCGTGCGGCGCACCACCGTATAATCTTCGCTGTCTCCGTCCGAATGCGCGGAGGAAAGTTGCTCACCACCTCTCCTCGCAGCGCACAACCATATAAATCTTCGCCACATCCGCAAGCTCGCGCGGACGAGTGGTGTCGCGTGAGAATCGCCTAGCTCGTGGCCTAGAGTTTACGTTTCGGAGAACCGAGGTCCGGATTGAGGTGTACCTATAGCCTACCTATATCTATTGTTATCTGTTACGCCTCTGAAATTGTGCCACCGTCATCCTCAGGTGATAGATATTACTGAATATTGGATTTATAATGGAATCTCAAATTTCAATTTAGGCCTAGATAATCAGGTAGTGGAAGTTGGCGTATTTCGCCATAAAAAAATCATTGGTCTAGTGATCATAGGCGCTATTCTTGAGAATGAGATTTAGGGTTCGATTCTCAGGTCGGGCAAACTGTAAATAGATTTATCTATTAGGAATTTCTTAATAGTAGTCGGATCTTTAAATTTTTACTCTGTTGATAACAAGAAGTTCGCTCTTAATACATGGGTTTAAACAAAAAAAAATGCAAAAGCAAATGTGGGTGTATGATATACTTCTGCCCTACATTCGAGAAAAAAGACTTAAAATTTATTTATTTATTTATTTGGATCTCCAACAAAGAATACACACAGACAATATAGGACACAGTATTACAAATGTTCTTTTAGGTGTGTTCCTTCAATTATAGGAGAACACAGCATGCCCATAAAACTAGGTTTTAACACATAAAATATAAAACAATGAAAATATTACAAAAAACAAAATAAAAACCAGAATAATTATTAAAAAGCATTTGATGCATTTGATAAAATTGTTTCACATACAAATTATAGTTATCACTCTACATTTATAGCAGTGGTCAATATTTTTTTGTATTTAGAGATTGTGAGGGTTATGTCCATGTCAGATTGTTTTGACAATTCATTGTACTGCCTACAGAGTCTTGGGAGAGCGGCGAAATGTCCTAGATTAGTTTTGGAACCTGAGACATAAAACAAATTGTAGCTGGTTTTCCGCGGCAGGCGAGATGGCGCGTTTATATGTAACTTGCCTAGTAATTCGCTGCAGTCTATGACTCCATGGAATACTTTGTGTAGTAGAATCAGGTCTGCCATTTTTCGCCTCTTGGCAAGTGAGACCATTTTGTAGTGCCCTAGTCTGTCTCTGTAGCTGGTTACTCTTTTAGCTAATCGTTCCTTATAACATAGATGATACAGGAAGCGCCTTTGGACACTTTCCAGGTGTTTGATGTATATGTCGTAGTGAGGATTCCAAACCGGGCTGCCATATTCAAGTATAGGACGGACTAGTGTGTTAAATAATTTTATTCTGGTAGACGCCCTTTTAAATTCTTTACTGTTGCGCAAGATAAATCCCAAAATTTGAAACCCCTTTGATACTGTGTTTAGGATATGTTTGTCAAATTTAAGTTGTTTATCCAGTGTGACTCCTAGGTCACGTATTTCTTCAATTTGCTTTAGTTTTTGTTGACCTATCGTGTAAGTGTTAGGTAAGACAATTTTGTTACGGCTGAATTGCATGTAGTAACACTTAGAGACGTTAAGAAGCATTTCGTTCATTTTGCACCAGTTCGTCAGTCTGTTCAGATCTTCCTGCAATAAGGCAGCGTCAGATTCAGTTACCATTGGTTTCATTATTTTCATGTCATCGGCAAAAAGATAGAATTTTGAATGCCTAAAGCAGTGCGTGATGTCGTTAATGAAGATGTTGAAGAGAATTGGGCCTAAATGTGATCCTTGTGGAACCCCGGATGTGGCTTTAAAATACTTTGAATGATGGCCAGTCATTACTACTTTTGACGACCGGTCACTGAGGTAAGATTGAAACCACTTTAGCATTGATCCTCCTACACCCAAGTGCTGGAGTTTCGCTATAAGAAGAGAATGATCTACCTTATCGAACGCCTTACTGAAGTCAGTGTAAATGGTGTCAACAGGAATACGTCTATCTAAGTATTCAGATAGAGCCGACACGTAGCACATGAGATTAGTGGTCGTAGATCTGTATTTGATAGAACCGTGTTGGTCGCTGTTGAGAAGGTGTTTTACATGCGATGTTAGACGTTCGGTTATAAGCTTCTCAAATACTTTGCCGAAGATGACTAAAATAGAAATGGGTCTGTAGTTTGACACCATTTTCTTTTGCCCTGCTTTGAAAATGGGTACGACCAGTGCCTTTTTCCATTGGTCGGGAAAAATACCGTCTTTAAGAGATTTGTTGTATATAATACTAAGAGGTAAAGCCAGCGCTTTTGCACATCTCTTTATAAACACGGGAGGAATACCGTCTTCACCTACGCCTTTCTGTTCATCCAAGGATGTTAAAGTTCGGAATATTTCGTTAGCACTGAGTTCCAGTTTACAAAGAGTCGGCAAGTTGTTGTTTATGTCAACATTTGACGGTTGCGAGGACGTCGTATTGTTATAAACACTTGCGAAGTTTTCAGCAAACAAGTTACATATGTCGTGGCCAGTTGATGCAGTTTTGTTGTTATAATACATTACCGCGGGGTAATTGCTGCTGGATTTCCTTTTATTTTTAATGAAAGACCAGAAGATTTTAGGGTTTTTTAAAACCGCGATTTCTAACTTCTCCGTATATTTTTTGTAGCAGATCGTTCTCAACTTGCTACAGTCAGTACGCAGCGTTTCAAATGATATAATGTCAAGGGGATTATTGTATTTTTTTACTCTAACGCGAAATTTGTGTTTTTCTTTAAAGAGTCGCTTAAGCTTGGGCGTGTACCATGCCGGGTACTCTTTCCTAGACATCGTTTTCAGTGGTACGTGTTGCTTTATAACGTCGTGCAAACTATCATATAAAATATTGACCATGTCTTCAACCGAGGCACAGCCTCCCACTGAACTTTCCCAGTCTATAGACATAAGTGAAACTAGGATTTTGTCGTAGTCTGCCTTAAAGAAATTAGGTTTAGTGGCCAGTTTTGTTTGTAGAGAATTTATGTTTTTGACAGTGGGTATAGCGAACTCGAGCGGTGGATGTAAAGGATCTTCTTGTGTCAGATGTGTGTGGCAACGTGTCAAGTTATGTACTGCAGTATTACAAAGAACTAGATCTAGTGTTCTAGATTTGTTATTTGTTAGGTAATTATACTGATCTAAGTCATTCATAGAAATATAATCAAGGAAGTGTTTGGTAACATCGTTATTGTTGGTAGGGCAAGGAGTAGTGTGACTCACCTGACTTTCCTCATTAGTTTTCCACGTTATACTACTAAGATTAAAGTCACCAATGATAACAGTACGTTCGTTTTTGTCCAGGGCATTTTGAGCCGAGTCTAGGAATGTTTGGGTGGTTTCTTGGGTAATGGGGGGCGGTAAGTAGACGCCACAAATGTAGATCGTGTTTTTCTTATTACCAGGACAGACCATATCAATGGAAATCCACAGATCCTCACAATGACTTTCTAAGTGTGGCATACGATGTGAATTTAAGTGCCTAGCTACAGCTATCAAGACGCCGCCTCCGTGTCTACGTGCTCTATATCTACTGGACTCGCGATCTCGCCTGTAGACTACATATCTATCGTCGAATAGTTCTGAGTCGTAGATGCCACCGTTCAGCCAAGTCTCCGTAAGCACAACTATATCGTAGTCTTGTAGAGACATGTTATGATAAAAAGTGTCGGTTTTAGTTCTTAGACCACGTACGTTTTGATAGTATATCTTCAGAGTATGATTGAATATGAAGAGGTTATACACGTTATGGTAGAATAGATAAATTTTGAGCAGTAAATACCACAAAGTTATCAATACTGAACTATTCGAAAGCTAGTGAAAGAATGGCAACAGCAATCAGAAACGGAATACCCTTTTTTATTAAACTTTGTATACCTTTGTAGTGTTCGCCAGTAACTGTAGCTGCACTCAGTTTATCCAGTCCATTTCCAATTTCTACGAAAACCCAACGTTATCGAATACCGGCCCAGTGGAAACAAAGCCGAACACTTCATAAAGGCAAAAAAAACAACACACACACAGCCCACAAAAATTTCAATGCCCACTCGACGAAAATGTATGGGATATCTGATTTTTATTTCACTATTACGATGTTGGTCTCACGGAGTAGATTGTTCAATTGGATGGTCTGTACTGCACACTTAAATATGACCTCACATGTCTGTTACACTCTGTATACATACGTTTTTTTAATTTTTTTTTTATTCTGTATGGGCTTACTCTTGACCCCAATCTAGTCCAGAGGACAGAGATGAGGTCGACGATGGAACTAGCTAACCCAAAAGAAGCCTATTAACTTGCGATTTAAATAGATTGGGGTTGTATCCGAGGATACATGTCATAAAGGGTATAAAGGTGTCTCCCCGTCATTGAAATCATTTCTTTGTTCTGGATCCTACCTGGGAACCTTCCAGTTAAGGAGATATTGGGGGTCAAAGTTCCAACTTTTTCACAAGTTTTTTTTTAATACATGTTTTTAATGTAAGATTTTTACTTTACTCACCTCCACGACCCCCGTACTATTCAATCCATCCATCAGCACAATGCTTTGAGTGCTTTCCATCGAGTCCTACCGTAAAACGTGCTTTTTCACCCCCAAAAAAAAAGTCGATTCCCAGCAATAATTTTTGCGTAAAGTTACTTAGTTTGATGTACAGAATGCTTGGTTGACGGCTATGTGAAGGGCCTGTTTACACCTTGTAATAAAGGGTCTAAATAGACCCTTAACGAAGCCGAAAGGCACTTGTTCTCCCCGTCATTGTGATAATTTTTTTGGGTCTGGACCATATCTGAGAACCTTCTAGTTACTGAAAAAGATCAAAGTACTAACTTTTACACAATTTTTTATTTTATTACTCGTTTTTAATGTTGTAACTTTATTTTAAATACCTCCATAACCGCTGTACTATTTATTCAATATATCCATCCATCAAAACAATGTTTTGTATAAGTTACACTGAGTCCTACGGTAAAACAAGATTATTAACGCCTCAAAATAAAAATCGGTTCCCACCAATTATTTTTGTGTAGAGTTATAGTTTGGTGTACTTACAGAATGCTTGGTTGACGGCTTCGTGAAGGGTCCGTTTACACCTTGTATGTATTACCTACATGTATAGATGAGTGTATATTTCCTTTGACACTGTGATGATCAAGGCTTGCTTTGACTATGGCATGAAATAGGTTTGGGCAGGCAAGCGTCGCCAATCTATGGTGGGAACAACAAAACGGAGACTATTTCAGTTATACATATCGACTAGGGCTTTTGAAAATTTCACGTAGCAATCACGGCTCCTCCTTCAAAGGGTTAGGCAGAGGTGTACCTACCTTTGTACACCCACATTTTGCCAGTTATGTTTAAGTTCCATGTTATAGGGGGCGAACCTATTCCCATTAACCGGGCACAAATCCAGACTCCGTGGCTACTACTGAGAAATTCCTTGAAATTCGGTATATGGCGTAAATCTGACGTAAGATTTTAAACTATCATGGTCACTAACATTATTACTTAGACAGGAAACGGGGTATTTACCATGTTTACTGTTTTTGTCGAGTTCCCGATATTTCGGCGCTGTTGCAAGCACCATGATCACGGATAAACTGAAGTTATTGCGGGTGGGTATTTATAAGCAGACAAATCGGTCTACCCTCTTTCTTGTTCGTTTTAAGTTCGCGAGCGGACACAGTGAGTTTCGTGTGTCGGGAACAGAATCGAGTTGCGAGTGACAGTGGTAGCGGTACTGAGTGCAAAAAACGAACAAGAAAGAGGGTAGACCGATTTGTCTGCTCATAAACAACCACCCGCAATAACTTCAGTTTATCCGTGATCATGGTGCTTGCAACAGCGCCGAAATATCGGGAACTCGACAAAACAGTAAACATGGTAATTATCCCGTTTCCTGTCTAAGTAATAAATCTGACGTCTTTAGTAGAACACAGTATCAGTGTATACAGGCAAGATATTTGTTAAGTATTGTATGAAATAATGAACAGTAAATGGTGTGTTCGTTATCGCAGTTTAAAGTTATCATGCGTGTAAACATCAAAAAATGTAAGGTTAAGCATTACAGAACTTTAAGCAGCGGATTTGGATAAACCCCCAAGTATCTCAGAACGAATACGGAAAAGAACTTATCATTTCCTGCAAGACCAACCAATAAACCACCCAGTAATTTATTTACCTACACATAATATTCCCTCTTCGTATTTTTCCTATAATTCGCCATTATTAACAAAGTTCCTATAAGGGTCGCCATTATCAAGATCGGAAGAATAGGTGCCTCTTTATTACGGAAATTGTAAATCGAGGGGACGCTCAAATTGTCGGCGAGGGAAACAACTTAATTACACTGAACGATACAGGTGAAGTTGAAGACTTAGTGTGGCGAGAAATGAGTGAACCCTACCTAGTTTATTTATCGCTCATTTTCTATCTAGTGGTACTTAACTGGATAGATATTTACTTATTTAAGTCTAGAACTAAAGATTCTATGTTTTTATTTTTTAGTGCTTGTTCTCTCTAGTGCTTATATTTCCTTGTGAAGAAAGTTTTGAGTATGAATGTGTATGGGTATAAAAGTAGAGGAACACCAAAGAAACGATGGATGGACTGTGTGAAGGATGATATGGCAAGAAAGGAGGTGTCTGATGAGATGACGATTAATAGAGAAGTATGGAAGAAGAAGACATGCTGCGCCGACCCCAAATAAATTGAGATAAGGGCAGGAGAATGACGATATTTTCTCTCTAGGTATATCACTAGGAAATGGTGAAGAGCTGGTATTTTGGTGAACTATCTTCCATAAAGTTGACGTTCTTAAAATGCTGGTTTTCGGTCGTTTTAGACTAAATGACCTTTGATTTGGATACATTTAATGATGTATAATGCCATAAACTTCTAAAATGAATACAGCATAAATATTAACTTTTTGCAGAAAATCGTCACGTATGGGATATCTTCCGTGATTTTAAATTATTGTGAGTGCCATGATTACGGAATGCACTGCGGGGAGTGAACATGGCGCAACAGAATCGAAATATTGGGAGCTCTCAATAATTGAAAATCACGGAAGATATCCTGCAAGTGACAGTGTAAGTTTAGTTATAAACCGTGAAAGTTTAAAACAGTGTACTTAGGAAGGTCCAAATTGTGACTTTAAGACAAAACTTACTGTTTCAGACGTGTCTTTACCCCTTACATACATATGTATCAAACAACATGAAAAGACCAAAATAAAATTTGGTCTACAAAATAAATTAGATTAGGTCTGTCACCAATTCGAGCTACTTTTAGTACACGTTCATTTCTAATTGCATGAAATACATTACGTATAATTAGATTCGTGACTCCCAAATACTATAAAAAAACTACGGAACAATTGGACTCTGACAAGAAAAGTAATTTCACCAAGGTACTATCTTAGGACCCCTTCAGAATTCATTAAGTACGAAGAGAATTGAGAAGAATTGGCGTGGCATAAGTAGATAGTACTTACATTAGGAAGCTGTTTTGGTGGGAAGAATTATCCTGTACCTGAAATGAGAAATATATTTAAAAGTAAAACTAGAACAGTAAACAATTAAAAAGGATAGAAAGGAATTGAATAAGTACTGGTAAGTAACATAACAATTAGTACATAACATCACATACATAACATTACGCCTGACCAAAACTCAACCCTCAAAGAGTTATTATTCAGGTCACAGAAGAGATGTATTAGAACCATGTTCGGCTTTAAAACAACCGACTCATGCAAGCCATTCTTTGTAAAATATAAAATTTTTACCCTCCCATCACTCTACGGGGTATAAACAGACCCATCACATAGCCGTCAACCAAGCATTCATTCATCAAACTAAGTAACTTTACGCAAAAATTATTGCTGGGAATTGACTTTTTTTTTTGGGGTGAAAAATCACGTTTTACGATAGGACTCGATGGAAAACACTCAAAGCATTGTGCTAATGGATGGATTGAATAGTACGGGGTCGTAGAGGTGTGTAAAGTAAAATTTTACATTAAAAAGAGTGAAAAAGTTTTAACTTTGACCCCCAATATCTCCGTAATTAGAAGGTTCCCAGGCATGGTCTAGAACAAAAAAATGATCGCAAAGACGGGGAGCACAAGTGCTTTTCGGATATGTTAAGGGTCTATTTACACCCTTTATATCTTTGAAATGATGACCGATGACCTGGTGAAGGTTGCAGGGATCCGCTGGATGCGAGTCGCACGGGACCGGTCAATGTGGCGACACTTGGGGGAGGGTTATGTCCAGCAGTGGACGTCTTTCGGCTGAAATGATGATGATGATGATGATGTCTTTGAAATTGCGATGTTCGTAAAATCTAACCCGCATCTCTTTAAGAAACAATCAGATATGGATAACCGTAACCGGCGCGATAAATATAAGCACAGAGTGTGCGGGAGACCATCCAATACAGCACTAATGCGTAAAAGTGTTTTCTGTATGGCAGCACGGATATTTAACCACCTTCCACAGGCACTCAGAGATATAACTGTTACTAACTTATTTAAAAAAAAAAAAAGAGTATTTAGCAGCCAAATGTTTTTATAGTATTGCTGAGTTTCTAATGGAGAAAACATGCTAATTCTAATCTAATTCTAATGTGGGGGGGTAGTTTAGTTCTGTTGACTGTTGTTAGATTTTTATCTTATTTTGACATTTGTTTTTTTTTTTTTAATAATTTATCTTCTAATTTTGTTTAATTGATATTTGAAATGCTTATGCTGTACCTATATTATATTCAAATGTAATTTATGGCAATCGTGGACAAATGAATTTCAATTAATTGTATTTTTTATATGTTTTATTATTAATAGTTACAATTAATTTTATAATTTGATAAAATGTTATTATACTACATATTTGTACGCCGTAAAGGTAAAACATGACTGTGATCCTTTCTATATTGTACTTAACATCTTGCATGCTTTGTGTGTGCATACTCATGTTTCTGACAAATAAATGAACTCTGAACTCTGAACCCTGTAATTCCCGAAGGTTTAGGCAGAGGTGTACCTACCAGTACACCCACAAGTCCACGTAATAAGGGGTGAGCCTATTGCCATCAACCGGGCACAAATCCAGACTCTATGGCTGCTACTAAAAAATTCCTCATGGAAAAACCCTATAATACTTTTGCCCGATCTGGGAATCGAACCCATCAGGACCTCGTGCCAGCAGTCGCGCAGGCAGCCACTAGACCATCGAAGCAGACAAAGATTGAAGAAAAATTTATATTCATTCATTTGCGATTCACAATGTAGTACCAAAGGCTTAAAGCTAACATCAATCTTGGATCCTGATAGGGCCAGGGGAGGTTGGTTATAAACACTGTTTTAAGCTTTCACGGTTTACAACTAAACTTATATTGGCGCTTGCAACAGCGTCGAAATATCGGGAGCTCAGAATAATGAACAATCACGGAAGATATCCCGTAAGTGACAGTATAAGTTTTGAGTTTGGTAATGAATGTAACGAACGAATTAAGGAATTCATAACTCACATAATAAGCAATAGTGTTTCCATTAGTCAATGGTCTCTTCACTGAGAGAGAGAGAAGAGAATTTAAATCAAGATATAGATACTTCATGCATTTTCAAATCTCAAGTAGACGTAGTGCTAAGTTTTGACGCAAATGTTCGTTCAAGCTATACTTCCAAAAGCAGCCAATAATTAAGTCAAATATATCCAGCTTCAAGCCCAAAACATTTGGTTCCGGGGCTACGAGCTATAACTCAGCTCAGCTCACGTTGCTCCGCTCCAAACTTTAACGGTTTAATTAAACAACAAGCGATTACTTGCGAAGTTTTACAGATTTACATAATGTTTAGGTGAGCACTAGACGTTGTAATCATTTTAGGACTGTTTTCGGTTTGTTTGATTGTTAGTTTGTTGCGGCTGTGAATAAGAGAGTTTGTCTAAATTAGGACGAAATAGGAATTAACTTTAGCCAAGACAAAATATAAATTAGTAAACTTGAAAGACAAACAAATGGAAAATAACTTTCTTTTCGGAAGTCGGTAACTTCTTTGTTTTATTGCATTTTTTTGCCACTGCACCTCCTATTTTAGAAGTCGGTTAAAAGTGGAAGAAAATATTTCGAGACAACTTTTCATCAACGCACGATTCATGTTTGAAACAACGTCATTAGGTAAATGTTTTATCCATGTTTTGATTGGAATTTTACAAGATCGCAATTTGTATAATAGGGGGTTATAATTAATGAATAGTGGGTTATAGGTACCTACCTACTTGATTTTTTTTAAAGATCATAAATCATAAATCATTTTTATTTCTGTAAATTGGTTTACAAAACTCTTTTACATGTCACAACATGTTGTTTTAAAACTAGATGGGGCCGGTGTTTCGTACCTGACTACTTTGAGAAGTAACATCCGAAACAAACTCAGAGGTCACAGTCTCTTTTAAAGTCCAGACATTGCTCAAGTCATATGAGGACCATGTAGATTAATGTCTGAGATGGTATTTTGAAGAAATAACCACACAGATTTGAGTGGACCTGTCCAGACAGTGCAAGCATTTGTCAGTGATCGTGTAGCTCGACTCGTAATCCAAGGAGCTCAACGACACGACGAACAATACCAAAGAAAGGACATTTGGGTAGGCCGCATAAAGTACTCAAACTGCCAGACAATCGTGAAACTAACTAAACTAAAAAATAATAATAATAGTATAGCCCACGCAGTCCTCATATGCACAGTAATAAACAAAAAAAATATATA
Source organism: Noctua fimbriata (assembly GCA_905163415.1). NCBI lineage: Eukaryota > Metazoa > Arthropoda > Insecta > Lepidoptera > Noctuidae > Noctua > Noctua fimbriata. The sequence continues at coordinate 1,684,786 of LR990933.1, read as the reverse complement.
TTACGACACTATTCAAACAAACATCTTTGTCCTAATGTTTGTTTTAAAGTTGTTTATAAGATTTATTTACGCCAAAATTTAAATCCGTCTGCTGATTTACCAGTAACTTTTTATAGACTCGGCCTTTAATTTTTTCGACGCTCCCTGATGAGTTTTGTTTCGTCTGTAAAATGTTTCATGTTTATTAAAGGGTTTTTAATAAAAAGAATTCGTAAATTGTTGTGGCGGGTGCTGCAGATGAGCTAAGGGTTGGTAGACTTTTTGGTTTATGCATGTGACAAGGATAATAACCTACAGAGGGGCTCATGCCTATGTAATATCAGCATGGGTCAATATTTAAGGTTAAGCAACGCTTCTTGAAGAAAGTCCATGGATGGGTGCCCGGACATTATGTACCCTACGTGCCTCGGAAGACTCGTTTTGCTGTTGGATCCTGGTTTAATTCGAAGATCTTTGACGGTCTCATTGGTTTTGTGATCGCAAGCGCGACTGCTCAACATGAGGTCCTGGGTTCGACTCTCAATTCGGGTAAAGTGTTATTGGGTTTTTCCACCAGGGATTTCTCAGTAGCAGCCATGGATTCTGGATTTGTGCCCAGTTGATAGCAATAGGGTCGACCTCCATTACAAGGGACTTAAACATAACTAGCGAAATGTGGGTGTAGTATTAGGTACACCTCTGCCTAACCCTTCGGGGATTACAGGCGTGATATTATGACGTGTTGTGTTGTTATACCAGTTCTTATATCGAAATGGTTTCAGGTACATCCATCTTATATACTAAACTTGATCATAAAACGTCACACGCTCCATTACCCGGGACACAAGCTGTCTGTCACATCGTAACCATTCCAGTTTGGCGGTAAATCCTTGTCATTTGCGTAGGAGTGTGCCTAAATACCGTATGAACGTGTGTGACGGAATTAGGCAGAGAGCTTTCTGTCTGTAATTTTAAGGAGCTGTGATGTACAAGTTTTTAATGGAAGGGAATGAAAGGTTTGGTGAAGGGTTGTAAGAATGTGATGGGGCTTGCAAAAGGGTAATACATAACAGTAACGCCTTCTGTTTTTTTTTTCATAAAGATATAAACAGTATTACAAAACTTATCAAAAGTGTTTTTGACTTTTTTGTATTTCCAGAGATTAAATTGGCTAAATAATAACAGCCGCTAGGGCCGATCTTTAGGTTAAGCCGTGCTTGCCTAGGTTGGTCTGTGGATGGGTGACCGCCCATTACCTACCGAGTTTCCTCCGTGCCTCGGAAAGCACGTTAAGCCGTTGGTCCCGGCTGTCATTTGTAGATCTTTGACAGTCGTTAGGTAGTCAGAGGCCCAAAAAGTCTGACAACCAGTCTTACCCCTTGGTATCGTATTACCCAGTACTAACTGGGTTGTGGAGGTCAGATAGGCTGTCGCTCCATGTAAAATACTTGTATTCAGCTGCATCCGGTTAGACTGGAAGCCGACTCCAATATAGTTGGGAAAAGGCTAGGCAGATGATGATGTACTTCCAGAAATTACCACTTACTTATGTACTCGCTATTCATATAGATAGTATAATAATATTATGTGTTTAGATTTAAGTAGATGACTCTTTTTACATTACAGACATTTTTACATGTGATATGACGATGTCTCACTTTGCCGGAGTGTCCGAATTGTCCCAACACCTGCATTTTAGAGGACGTAAAATAAGCCACAGGCGCCACGATTAGGCAGCCTGTTCCTCCTGCCAGGGCTGCGGGACTTTTCGAAAGAGATACCACGGTCCTGGAACACAAAGGGCAAAGAAGGAACATGGATGGGTTTTAGTCAGTACAAGTCTGACACTCCCTTCCGCTCCGCCCAGAGCGGGGGGGGTCATTTGATGATTTCCCATCGTAAAAAAAAAAAAAGGCTGCCTGTTCCTTGAAGCGGAGTGAGGCTGCTGAGCGGAGAAAGTGAGAAATATTAACCAATAGGATTGCATACTGGAGCGGAAATCAAAATGAAGAAATAATTTTAAACCGAATTTGAATACACCAGGGAACATAAAAAAAAAATACAATAGATTCACAATCGCACAAAGCTATCTCCATTCGTATCCCCCCCCCCCCTACACTTGACTTTCATCTCACGAAAGATAAGCCGATAACTCATTTCATATTTCTTTCATTCCGAACAGAGCTAAATCAAATAAAAGTAATCATACTTTTTAAAGGGAGGAATTTACGGTATATTTTGAATTCTCTTTCTTGAGCTGTCCGATGTAAATTACATTAGATTTACGACTGAAAAATTATTTATTTTTGGGGAGCGAAGAATCTGTCGATTTCTTCTTAGCTTTAATTTATCGTCAGATGATTTTGTATACAAAATCTGTACATAAGTATTCCGGAAACGTGTAAACAGAGACAGTCGGCTGTATCTGAAAAGCAATTTATTATCGGGGAATAAGAAATGTTTACTTGTTCACGTTATATTACAGAAAGATTTTTAGGGCTCTTTAGTTGAATTAAAATTGAATTTTAGTGCAGCTTGCTAAAATGCAAACAGCGTATAAACATTTTCCAATTTCAAGATTTTGTCCCGCTAGAAGACTAATATGGTTTTTCTTTAAAATTGTCAGTGCAAAGGTAACTGATTTGATTTCTGAAAACCGGCCAAGTGCGTGTCAGACTCGCGCATGAAGGGACCAGGAACCAACGTAGTGGGGCAGCCCGATATCGGCAATAGACATTCACACACACACACACACACACGCGTCACGTTTTTTTTTACACATTCTGTAAAAATTTCAACTGTCTGCCTATTACGGATCATGAAATACTGCCCTCTGGCAGACGGACGGACGGCGGAGGCTTAATAATAGGGTCCCGTTGATTACCCTTTGAGTAAGGAACCCTAGAAAGGACTTAAAGAATTCAGAGAACTCAGTACTAAATTGATGACAGTCCAAATTGGAATCTAAGGCGTGCTTACAGATTCTGCTACTGCCTCATCAGACCCTATTTTCTGGAAATTCGTAAGATCGAGTCTAAAACTGAAATAAACTGGTCCGTTTCTTGAGTTGTCCTGTCAGGCCTTCTTCAAATGATATTGAATTTCGCGCCTGTTTTTAAGATGTTCGTGTCATACCGTTGTCATTGACTGTGTTTAATAAAAGGGACCGGCTTGATTTCTGGGATTTCTAAGCAATCTGTTTTGTGTTATTTTTAACAATACGAAATAAGGTTTCTAATTAGGTAAAGTGCTTTCAGTGGATTTTAGACAATTTGATTGTTTTTTGAGGGTGTCTAAATTGTGCTTATTATGAACTATATTCGTTTTTGCTTTTAAAATAATGACAAGGTGTATATGTAGAAAATATAGGTACTTAGAAAGTCACTAAAACATTTAGTGCTAAGTACTCTGAAGTACTTCAAAATGGTTTGTGAACGAAATGCTTCTAGAACAATAAGTAATATAAAATTTATTAAATAAGTAAGCGTGTACGACGATCTAGACGCGTACTGCGAAGGCTGGTTCGAGGAGGCACGGGAAAAGAGCACATGGAAGGAATTGGGGGAGGCCTTTGCCCAGCAGTGGGACAGTACAGGGTACAAAAAAAAATAAAAGTTAAGTGTGTCTTAAAATTACTGAGAAATGATCATCAGTTTGCTCAGCCTTTTTCCAAGTATACTGCAGTCGACTTTTAGTCTAACCAGATGCAGCCGAATACCAGTATTTTATACGGAGCGACTGCCCATCTGACCGGTGGTGGTCACCCCGGTTAATGACTAACACTTTTACAAAATCGGGCTTTCATAACGACAGTCAGGACCGATAGAAAAACTAAGCAATGTTGAGCTCAAAAACAAGAGCTCTTTACATACACTAACAAACTGCAGACATGTTCTCATTTAAAACAGCAACTAGCCCCTCCGTGACTAGCCCTTATTCTGTAATCAAACTCAACTAGCTATCGGCAACCGTGGCATCCAATATTGAAGAACAAGTATTCCCTTATAACTAGGGATGCACGATACTTGCATTATACTTTGAATCGCATCTATGCGATACAATTCTGGGATCTTATCGAATGGATTTGATCCGATTCTCAAAATTTCGAATCGTATTCTCTCGTTCTTTGCGATGCACGATACTTTGGATCGATACACATGTAAGAATGTTATCGAACTATTAATCCCTCCTAAGTCTTGGGTGCAAAATTTCAAAAAGTAATGTGTTTGTACTCCCATTGTGACTTATTTTTGTAGTCTTCTGAATTGACTGATCCATTTATTCCATAACACTTTTATAGCGATTCTAGCATTATATCGTATTCGTCTGTATCAATCCTAAATATCAAGTTATCGTGTCGTATCGCTACTGTGTAATGTATCTATCGGACATCACTACTTCGACACGGTCCAATAAAGGCGGTATTGCTAGAATACTAAACGTCGACAACATCGTTTAGTTTCAGCTCAACACTGCACTTTATTTTAAAGGAATTGCATTTAGTTTGCGATGTTAAACACGCTAGTCAGGTCTTGTCTTGCTGTCGTAGCTAATTCTGTAAGGGCATTAGCCTTTGATGGTGCTAGGGCGAGTTTCTGTAACATTTTCTTGTGATTAAAACGTTAAATTAAGGTCTTAAACTACTGGATACTATTTACTGAAAAACGTGGTAAGCATACAAGTCTATTGGTGATGTAACTAGCAAACTCCTTCGCAACATTGAGGAAGCCATTTGAGATTGAAATTAATGAAAATGGAAGGAGGCAAGATTTACCAGTAAAATTATTAGTTACTAGCTGTGCCGGGCGGGACCTTCGTCTCCGTGAAATTATTATAAAAATATTACTTTTTTGGGTTTTTTTTCATGGCTCACAATTTTTTTTTCCAAAATAAAAGTTGCCTAAGTTACTCTTTATAGCATCAGCTATCTGCCAGTAAAAGTAACGTCAAAATCGTCCGTTTTGGAGATAAGCCGGAACCAACAGACAGACAAGAATAAAAATAAAAGAATTGTTATAAGTACCGTATATACTTCATATGCATTCAGCAAAAACTTATTATGTTGAAATTACAAACAGACACTACAATTTTATTGATTTGTATAAATTTCGTTTCTTGAGTATTATTAGTATTCTTCAGTTAAAATGTAATTACGTGATATTCCAAGAATACTCTTATAACATGTTATGTTATAAGAGTACATCACGCCTACAGGCGATTACCATCCCCGAACGGTTAGGCAGAGGTGTACCGAATAGTACACCCACATTTCGCCAGTTATGTTTAAGTCCCATGTAATAGGGGGCGAGCCTAATCCCATCGACCGGGCAAAAATCCAGACTCCGTGGCTGCTACTGAGAAATTCCTGGTGGAAAAACCCAATAGCCCTTTGCCCGAACTGGGAATCGAACCCAGGACCTCATGACCAGCAGTCGCGTTTGCGACCACTAGACTAACGAGACAATCCACTCTTATCTCAACTGTCCATGTGTCATATACGCGTTCGAATACTTTAACCTATCTTGTTTCAAAATGATATTCATCAGAAATAAAAAGTAGCCGTCAAGGATCACAATCAAAACAAATCTTAAGCAGCTTTTCATAAAACTTTAATTTGATACCGACAATGTTCTTTAAAAGTCACCAAAGTAATCTGCCGAGATTAATAAAAAAAACTCTCTAAGCGCCTGAAAGTACGAGTTCACAGCCCACAGGACCTGCGAAGTGTCTCTTTGTGAATTAATTGACAAAATTTTAGCTTCTACCATGTCTTGGGATGAGGCACGGTAATTAGAGTCTCTTTATTACTGGTGCAGATGGCTTTATTGTCGCGGTTACGTTGTATCTTTGAAGTTTATATTGTGTTTTATGAGTTGACTGTGGAAGGCTGTCTTTGTTAGGTGGATTGGGAATAGGTGTACTTTCTTTTCTTAAACATAACATCTCGTTTGGATTCCCCACTTCGCCATTGTAACAGTGTAATGGTGAATGCCACGGGATATGAAATTTATATTGCGTGGTTATATCGGGAGTTTGACTGTGTGTGGCCTCCGGCTTGGGGTAGACGAACGGGTCTGTCACGGCTCTGTCTAAAATTACACTTTGTTCTTTGAATACCTTTGAACGGGGTGCTGATAAACCTTGCTAGCTTTGTTACTTAAATAGTTACTGATGCTAGCCAGATTCCTTCAGGAATCAGTTAATTGTGTACCTAAACAATAAGTATACATTCCAAAGCTGACCGTTCCTTAAATAATTCTCAAGAAAGCTCTAAAAAAACTTGAATTTCGGAAGAGAAAGCTCCTACCTAAATAATATCCTGCTTAGTTACCCCCAAAGAAACACAAGCAAAAAAAAACTGCGTCCATAAATACTTTCCCCTAAAAAGGCAGAGACAATTACGTTCCGTTTTACGAAACCATTTCCTTGCCGTCTTAAGACAAAACGGTTCACAATTTATGCTAAGATAATTTTCCCGCTGTATTGTACCGAGTTCTTTTTCTCTGCTAGACGGGATTCATAATCTGAAGATTGATCGTATGATAATGAAGAACGTAAGGATGACAGATTTTTCTTTTATATTATTTAAAAGTCTTCTTTTGCGTTGTCTACCTGCAGTACACTTTGGCTGATGTCATATTTTTCCTTAAGAGTGCAAAAGTTCGAGCGCATGAAGCCGTGAACAAAAAGTTTTTGAAATTATTGCGAAGTTTAACAGCATAATTTCAAAAACTGCTTCACATCGCAAAATCGCTTAAAACTGTGTTTGAAGTTATTTTTGAAACCGACAAAACAATACGTGTGTTCTACACAACTTTGAAGAAAAAAATGTGATAAGTTATTTAAGGCAGAAAAAACAAAACTCTGTTTTCCATAGGGTAAGGTGGAGTACGTCACCCAAAAGTCAAAAGTCAGTTAATGCTCATGCCTTTTCTGTTTGAGAAGAGGCCTTTGGTCAGCAGTGGGGCAGTAATAGGCTGATATTATTATTGCCTCATTGGCATAGTGGTCGCAATCGCTACTGCTGAGCATTTGGTACTGGGTTCGATTTCCGGGTCGGGAAAATTGTTATTGCGTTTTTACATTAGGAATTTCTCAGCAGTAGCCACGGAATTTGAATTTGTGCTCGGTTGATGGCAATAGGCTCGCCCATTATTACATTACTGGCGAAATGTGAGTTTACCTCTGCGTAGCCCTTCGGGGATTACAAGCGTGATGTTATGCTATCTTATGTTATAATGTCGTTCAAGGATGTACCTTCTCGACGTTTCCACTTATATCTGCTTTGGAAATATCTTTTTATAGTTGCCTGTCACTCAAACTCTCCCTGAGGAAACCAAGATAAGAAAAATACTTATAATTTTACTTATTCATTCCAAAACAAGCATATTATATTATAACACAAACGACACAAGTCTACCCACATCCGTCTGAATTGATCACATTAGAGCAAATCTAGTGAAACACGCACAAAGTTCCTGATTGGCGCTCCCTAGCTCAGCACGAGTTTCAACGCTAAGCGAATATATGGAGCTGAAGCGAAGAGTAAATATGCATGGATAGACTTGTATAGAAGTTGTATGGATTTATTTATGATCTAATAAACGTACACAATAAACTCGTTAGTGCTACTAAAAGTAGTTTAGTTTGGTGATTCCCATTTTCTTGTGTTTTTTTCCTTCAGGTTCATACTTTTTCAATAGTTTGAATATAATAATATAATAATATATTTAATTATATTATGATATACTGTTTTCATTTTGAGATATCTACTGGAATGGAGCCTTAGATAAAGGTTTTCTTGTTTTGAGCCTTTTCCCAACGGAGTTAAAAAAAAATAGATAAAATCTTCAATCTTTTCTTATAACTCATTAAAAATTACTATTAAAGAATACTGATGATAATTAATGCGTTTTGTAGATGAAAATACAAAATATTATTTTTACTAAAATCATTTTATGTCTCTATTCACTACCTGAGGACGCGCTAGCGTGAAGGTCGAAACTTATCCCAAATGGGAAGGTACTACCGGGATAAAAAGCATCCTATATCTTAGTACCCACTGGTCATCGTGTGTACCAATTTTTAAGTAACATCTACAGACAGACAGAGATACTTCTGCATAATATTAGTACGGACTGCCTCAACTGTCTAGATGGTCGCAAGCGCGACTGCTGAGCATGAGATCCTGGGTTCGATTCCAAGGCCGGGCTAAGTGTTATTGGATTTTTCCGTTAGGAATTTCTCAGTAGCAGCCACGGAGTCTGGATTTGTGCCCGGTTGATGGCAATAGGCTCGCCTCCTATAACATGGGACTTAAACATAACTGGCGAAATGTAGGTGTAGTGTTAGGTACACCTCTACCTAACCTTTCGAGGACTACAGGCGTAATGATGTTTTACGTTTGGATATGGGGGTAGGTATATTATTCCTCTTTCCTTTTATTTCTAAATATTATTTAGAGACTAGAAAACTCGACGTAAGAACATATCTCCAACATACAAATATGAAGATAATAATTTTACCAACCCGTAGGGATTTCATATAAATCTTATATCTTGTTACGGAGCTTCTGTTTTCCTTTAATTTCGTCTTCGAGATAAATTATATTCCCCAAGGTCTAGGTACAAGATTGTTTTTATTTTAAAAGGAGTTTCGTAGTTGATATTATTATGAAAAAGGTTTTCAGAAACCTGAAAATTGTCGGAGCTATTCGGTAGGCACGTTGCATAATTTTAGTGTTCGGCTCTAAGTGATTTCGTGTAAATAATATTTTTATCAGAATTTTGAATTTATTTATTTTTTAGGGACATAAAACAGTTACATGCTGCGGAAAATACAAAAAAATCTTAAAAGCTAAAGATCACAAACATGTAACCCACACCAATATCCACGTCTTAACAAAAGAATAACAGACTATGGTAGATATTACAGAATACAGAGTGTTTTGTGACAGCTGTACTGGATGTATTACAAATTAATTCAGTTAATCTATCCCGACATAATTCAATTAATTGTGTTGAATTTACTTCGACACGAAAGAAAACTCTTTACATTTTTACTTTCCATCTGTGATACTGAAAATTTTCAACTTTTTACTACTTTTAACTTTTGACTGATAGCAAAAGGATCATGTAAGGATCGTAGCAGGTAATGTTCTGTAACGTACGTACGTGTTCGTTCGTGTTCGTTCGTGTTCGTTCGTGTTCGTTCGTTCGTGTTCGTGGTGTGTTCTGTATGTGCTTTAACTTATCGGGAAAAAAACGTGATGCATTATATTATACAAAGTGGAGAAGGACGATTGGCATTCCTTCAAACCACGTAAAGAGTGTCATGTTCTTTACCCGTATACAAAAAATCAATCAAATTCAATTAATAGCCATAGGAGCCATAGGATAGCCATAGCCATAGGAAATGGCTAAAGTATTCATTGGATTTGATTATTTTTCATTTTCTTATTTTACAACATGATGTAGATCTGAGTCCGTAATAATAGGTAAACATTGTAAGGTCAAAAACCTGTGCAAAACGTACGATTCTATTCTCTATGTCTCAATATGCTTGACAGACAGAGAAAGGTGTCATACGATTCCACTCTAACGCGCCCCGCCCAGTCAGACAAAATACAACAATTAGAAAGAAAAAGAAATATTACTTACGCAAATTATGCATTAGTGGTGCATAGACCATTGCGTATGTGTGTGTGAGCGGAATTTTTTGGCAAAAAGTCTCGGACCCGGTTAACTATGTCAGTCAGTGCATAGCGGCGACCTTTAAGGAGAGCACATGCCTAATTTTTTTATCACGAGACGAGCCGCGCGCGCAATGTCGTGATTTTATGAAAAGTTTTAGTTGTGTGATTAAAGACGATATATGATAGTTGGATTAGTGCATAGGTTAGTGTGACTTATTGTTAAGTGTTAGTGTAATATTAATTAGTTAATTAGGCATTTAATAGGCAGCTAGTTTCGTGATTTTGGGTTAGGTTTTAAGTTAAGTAGTTTAATTATGCCTCAAATAAGGTACCCAGCTGCCGAGTACACCGACATGGTACTTATTTAAGGAGAATGTAACCAAAATGCAGCTTTACCATTGCATACATATCGGGAGAGATATGGTGACACACGAACGTTTTATGGTGTAAATTCTGATCGTGATGTGATATTATGTGATTAATCATTCAATCACAACTTATTGAGTTTATGCCGCTAATTTGTTGTTCTCCGACTAAAATACCCACCATCGACCACCTATCGCCATCTCTGCGCCCCGCACCGCGCCGCGCCCCGCACCGCACCGCGCAACCGGTCAGTGACTTTTCGTAGATAAAGCGTGTTTGCTTTTTATGCAGTTGACTATGCTATTTATTTTGTTTGAAAATTAAAATTTAGAAATTTTCCATTATCTACTAATTTTCGTGTTTTAAAATGTTTAGATGGACTAGTACTGTGCCCGTTTTAATTTAATGTCGTGGTATATGCATTTCAGTGCGCTACACCACCAAAATAACAAAAATAATTGGTTAACTTTTCCACTGACCTATTCTCATCATTCACTCTCTGAAAGATAACGCTACCTATTTAATCCAAACTGAAGTCGAGACAAAAATAATGAACCTAATTATTTAGAGAAACAGTTTATTTCAAATCATCAAAATAAAAAAAAAACCTACAGATTTCATACTGACTGTTCTCCAAAATGGAATTCTATTTATACAGATTTAAGATATTAATTCACTTAACACTAATCTTAATTAAATATGGGATACGAAAGTAAGGCATCTGCCTCACAGTCAACGATGAAGTCTAACTATAAACTAGGCACTTTTCTCCCAAGAAAACTAGAAAAAAAAACAAGAAGAATAAGAGAACTAGGATTCGAACCCACCACACTTGATCTCGTGTTCTTCAGATCGGCTCACATATGATTTTGCCATCACTTACTGCGTCAACATGAATGAATAATGTGGGCTCGGACGCTAATAATCAATAAGAAAAAAACGAGTAATATTGTTATCTTTGTCTAGTGTTATCCACATACATCTGACTAGCATCGCCTTCTCGTAGTTATACTGTATGAGGTGTTACTGTTTGTGTTGAAACATCACACACACAAAGATACGCCCAGAACCATGCGTTCGAATATGAACACTGATATGCTACTGTACTTATGGCCGTTGACCGTACATCTCGAGGAAAAGAGATGCAAACATAAGTATATTAATTGTTGTTCGGAGACTGTTGGTGACCAAGGGGTATCGTATTACCCAATACTAACTGGATTGTGGAGATCAGATAGGCACTCGCTCTATGTAAAATACTGGTACCTGTTTAGCTGCATCCGGTAAGACTGAAAGCCGACCATGTAGTTGGGAAAAGGCTAGGCAGATGATGGTCACTGAATGTTCACACTTTTTCTACTAGTTAGTGCTACATAATAACAAGCAACTGGTTTCTAGTTGCTAGATCTACTCGTTTTTCGCTAATCGTCTGCGATGGGACCAATGCCTGAGTAAGGAAGTTACTATAAAGTTAAAATATGAGCTGAGTATATTCGTTATTGCCTAACTTAATGTGGCTGCGGCACATACTGTTGCTAAGTTTGGCAATACGTATCATTTATTATGTAAAGTTTCGAGTACATATGAATAAGTTCTGCTGTATGTAGTAGTTTTAGGGTTTTGGACATTGTAGAACGTTATAGTCAAATCTACAATAGTTGAGCTTTGATTGGTGAAAGACGAAATAAGAAGATTGAAAGTAATTATAAGTTGAAAGAGTATCGTCTGCTTACCTACCATCATGCCTTTTGAAACCTATGTCCAGCCATGGTTCAATGCTAGGCTCATTATCGTTTCTTCCGGTTACTTTAATGAGATCGTCTGTCCACCTGTCCGTTTTGTTATTTATGCCAAAAATAACAAATCAGTTTGGATAGGATAGAAAGTTTGGTTACTACCAAAAGTTATGAAACATTATTTACGGCAGATTAAATTTAATAGTACTACCTACGCCGATGTTGGCACAACAAATACCTATATTTCTTAGGACAGGTGTCGCTGACGTTACAGCCAATTTTAAAACAATTGGTTTTCTAGAAAACGGTTCTATTTAGAAGAGAATGCAGGATATTTGAAACACCTGTTTGCTGGAAATGCTTTCCGATAAGAGCTGTATGTTACAAATTGCGCTGTAAGACATGAGCTTCGTTGGAACGCTAGCACGAGGACCTATGTACCTTTTAGCTTTAGGTCGCTTACCTATTGCATTATGTTATTTATTTATTTATTTAAACTTCATGTACAAGAGTGGTACATAGGCGGACTTAATGCCACAAGGCATTCTCTACCAGTCAACCTTTGGGTCAAATAGGATAGCATTGTTATGTAATTTATACATCAGTATCTTTTCCGTTTTTGATACACTTAGGTACATATTTTAAGTTTGTTTGTTTATATGTTTGTTGTGGTGCTCGTAGCTTAATAATAACAGCCACTCGGGTTGATTTTCAGGTCAAGCCGCGCTTGCCTAGGTTGGTCCGTGGATGGGTGACCACCCATTACATACCGAGTTTCCTCCGTGCCTCGGAAAGCACGTTAAGCTGTTGGTTCCGACTATTAATTGTCTTTCTTTAACAATCGTTAAGTAGTCAGTGGTGGGAAAAGGCTAGGCGGGATGATTTAGTTTGTTTAAAGTTAGTAAATTATGTAAATAAACGTGTCTTGTGTTTGCTATAGACTGTTATAGTCTGAGCTGATATTGTCGCCATGACCGAAAACGCTCAGTAGGTAGACTAGACTTTATGAGTTTTTAGATAGATGCAAAAAAAATCCTTTTTACTACTGACACGAAATATCAAGGTTATGTGGTATTAATAAATTGTTATACGTAAATGTCCAGTTTTATGATTACTGGGCGTAACAACTATGTTTCTCCCAAACCTTATTCCGACATAAAGTTCAACATAACATATAACAATAATAACTTTAGTGTCCCTAAAGCAAACAAAATGGTTTATTTGCGTATAGACGTGTCCTAAACACATGTACTAGAGGAAAATCGCGAACTATCGTAAAAGCTTTCTTTTATATAAGATTTATTTATCGCAAAACTTGGGTTATCACTGTTTTTATATCGGCGATAGAAACGCGGAATTTATGTCTGAGGGTTGGGGAAACATTCACGTCACTACCCTTTTGGGTACAGGAATAGCAAGCAGGATTATAAATGTAGATGAACTACATTTTCCTACATTGTCACAAACGGGATATTCTCGGCGACTTTTTGCTGGAATCAAACATGGCAATGGGCCGGCCTTATCAGCCGTAGAACCGCTGACCGTTGGGGTAGACGTGATCTTGAGTGGAGACCGTGAATCAGAAAGTTTTAGGTGGGACGCCTGCAGGCCACCGTACTCGTTCATACCATTTTCCAGCACAGCTGCCCCCGTAACATGACCACCGTAGACAAGGATTTCTTTGACGGAAGAATCGACAAAATGACAGATAGTGCAAAGAAATCTATCATTGTGTCGACTCAATCTGTCATTTTGTCGATTCTTCCGTCAAATAAATCTTTGTCTACGGTGGTCATGCTACGGGGGCAGCTGTAAAATGGTGTGAACGAGTATAATGCACGCCTATGTCATTCAGCTTAAATACCGACAGCAAAACATATTACATACCGACGATACGCCAGCCACATTTTTTTTCATGTTATTTGTTAGCAAAAAGCCAACCACATCCCCGATGGGGAAAAATAGTTAGCATTGCCTTTGACAACTTGCAACATCAAAGGCTCCTTTCAGGTTGCAGCGCGTGTGCGTTGTATTTTACAAGCAAAGTTTAAAAGTCACACGTGCCTGACATTTCTGTGGTATTCGTGCCCTTTACAATGGAACGCAAAACTTTTTGGAAGCAAAAATAGGTGGGTGTAATGGCAAAGGGTCTTACTCTTCAACCAACTTATCTGAACTAAAATAAATGTACCAAGTTTGAGATATCGCTGCAAATTTTCTTGACAAGCAACGCTACATTGAACTGCACATTTAAAGTGGTTATACTATATGTGGTGATATGTCTGTCCTCTCGTTTACTTCATTGTTATAACTTCAGCAAGGAAACAGCCTCTGCTAGGTACAGGCCTCCTATTTCTTCTGCCACTCTACATAGTTCCGTGCGACGCTCATACAGATGCTTCCTGCAACTTTAACGATATCATCACCCCAACGCTCTTTTTAACAGCCCTGGTTTCTACTTAAACGTTAGTTCTAATAAGTTGCTAATATCTCTACAAAAAGGTACCTACTACAAGGTCTGCCAATACACTGAGATGGTGACTGACTGCTTTTGCAGTACAGTGACCTTTATTCTCTTTGTCATAAGGTTTTTGTCAGAAATAAAATAAATGCATTGCGGGAGGGATGTGATGACGTGTCACGCGAGCTTAGTCATTCTCCCGCTGACAGGTGACAGTTACCTTTGGATCTGTAGTTTAGTATTCTTGACAGTTACTTGTGTTCCCTTCTTGTAGCCTTCAAACTAATATACGGTTGTATATTAGTTTGAAGGCTAGCAGTATATTGTGGACGCTATGTTCTGTGCTATGGTTTACTTATAATAAGATAATTACTTTGTTTAGTAATAATAATTGTGGTTGGTTTAGATTCGACGGTGACGAGGGAAAAGAGGTTCTACAAGGACTTGAGGGAGGCTTAAAGGCAAGCCCAGCAGTGGGATAGCATAGTCTAAACAAACATTGAGTCAGTTAGCAGGAACTATACTAATTTCCTCCTCTATCTAATTTCAATTATCTCTTAGTCTAGTTACTGTAACATTAAGCTAAAAGATCGCTGCAGTAGTCGCGTTGAGGCGACGTACGAGCAATCAATTAGGTGGTGAAGTAAGTTAGTGTATCGCGGTCATTAGGACCAGCGGTCAATACATTACGGACAGAATTTATTGTTCTAGCTGTGCGGAATGCGCTTAGCACGTTACAGACGGATTTATACAATGTTGTGTTAGTACGAGTAGATCTAATACACTAAATAGTTGTGAAACTGTAAGAAAAAATGCTTTTGAAAAGATAGGTTTTTTAAGGAACTAAATCATCTCTGAAAATCTTTAATTCATTAACTCTTTGATAGACAACGAATAGCATAAACGGCTGGTACCTTTAGAGGCATGCAGTTTGGCACAAGAGATAGATGCATGCAAAATTTTCCCTATAAGAGGGCTAATGTTAAATGGGAACTGAAAGGCAATTTCTGGGGTTCCGTACCTCAGTCGGCAAAACGAAACCCTAAAAATTACGACCTTTCAGTCCCCATTTTGTTCACACGGGATCACTTTGTTGTCTGTTTGTCCGTCAGTCAAGACCCTTTTTCTCAGGAAGGCGAACAGGTATCAAGTTGAAATTAATAACAAATACTCAAATCTGCTATCCTTTGAAGCAGTGAAAAAAAATCAAACTTGTAAACTGACGCGATCAAAAGATATGACCGTTTATGTCGCAAATTTTAAGATTTTACAAGGGAATCAAAGCCTATATGGTACTTCCCGTTGACCTAGAATCGGAAAACCATAATAAACTCAGTTTCATGGAAACTGATATAAAAAATGCCGCCAGCTTTTTCTTCGTTGACCCAACTCGACACTAGAGCAAAATCGAAACCCAATACCGAATTAAAACTTGGCCCTGCTCGCTACAACTTTTCATTACGTAACCAAAGACCAATGACCTTAGCAAAATGAATCTATCTAAACTAAATACATATAAAGCTAGGTGTACAAGAAAGATCCCCCAAGAGAAATTTCACATAATTAGTAAAGAATGAGCTAGCTTAGGACAGTGTCCCCTTACCTTTTAATTAAATTCATTTAATATAGGACCTTGTTGTTTGAATTAATTTCAGAGTTCAGACGAAGACAGAACGATGTAGTATTAATAGGTATGGGTAGGATATGGACAAATAAAAATATATTGGAGCAATAAGTATAATAGGAGTTCGTGCCTGAAAAATAATAACGCCGCTCGCCGCACGGTCGATCTTCAGAGGTTAAGCAGCGCTTGCCAAGGTCGGTCGGTGGATGGATGACCATTCATTACAAATAGAGAATCCTCCGTACCTTGGAAAGTACGTAAAGCTGCTGGTAGTCAGTGGCCCGTAAGTCAAACAATCAGTCTTATTCGCAAGAGGTATTACCCAGTACTAACTGGCTTGTGGATGTTAGACAGGCAGTCGCTCCGTGTAGAATACAGGTATTCAATTTGAATACAGTTTAATACTTTACCTTTTTTTTTATTGAGCGAATTTATAGTAGAAGCCGACCCCAACATAATTGGGAAAATTGTAGGCAAATGATGAGGCAAAAGTATAATGTAGATCACAGAAATAGGTACTTTCGTAAAAAATGCCCTACGCCTGAGATTTCTCCGGAGTCACGTAAACACTCAGGATCCTTATAATTATGTAGACCATACATAATTTATAACACACTTTAAAGATACAAAACATCACGCCTGCTTCCCCGAAGAGTTAGGCAGAGGTGTGCCTAAACCGAACATATACTTCGCCACATAAAGGGTGTAAATAGACCCTTAACATAGCCGAAAGGCTTGGATTGTTCTCCCCGTCTTTGCAATCATTTTTTTGTTCTAGACCATACCTGGGAACTTTCTAGTTACGAAGATATTGGGGGTCAAAGTTCCAACTTTTTCACAAGTTGCTTTTAAAATACAAGTTTTTAATGTAAGATTTTTACTTTACACACCTCCACGACCCCCGTACTATTCAATCCATCCATCAGCACAATGCTTTGAGTGGTTTCCATCGAGTTCTACCGTAAAACGTGATTTTTGACCCCAAAAAAAAAGTCGATTCCCAGCAATAATTTTTGCGAAAAGTTACTTAGTTTGATGTACAGAGTGCTTGGTTGACGGCTATGTGAAGGGTCTATTTACACCCTGAATATCCAAAATTAGATTGTAGGTCATGTCGATGCGTAGCTTTCCAGAAAGAAAGATTTCACAACACAAAAAGCTTCACAAATGGTTCCATAATTATGTTACCCTTGACCCTAGTTACCGTTGACCTTCAAAGAATCCGAATGCTGTTAATTTTCCTTTTACACCATTTTCAGTACCTACAACACTTGATGTTTTCCTTATCCTCATTTTGTACCCAAAGACCTTTTGCGACAGCGAATTTTGTTTAAAATTTTATCCTCCCGACATTTGTATCTTTTTTCCGAAATCTTTCTGCCTCATAATCACAAATAGACTTTTTTTCTTTAACAAAAGCATTTCGCAAATTACTTTTGGAAGATTAACCAGAATCCTTTATTTGCAAGGTTTATTTGAATTAAATATTATGTTAATCCTGGTTTAAAACGACTTAATTAAAATGAGGATTTAAGTATTATATTAACGAGTTTATTTCAAATGGCAGATTGCACAACCAATGTCACTTTCAAACTAATTTGCTTAGAGATGCTTCACTGACCTAGGAGTCGCAAGTGCGTTTTTTTTGTCAAACTCAAAGCATTTATTGCAAAGTGGTGGTGGGTGTAATGGTCTTACCATTACATTACATCACTTTTTGAATCAGTCACAAGGCTTAATAACTTGTGAAAGTACTGTAGTTGCCCATTCTATTAATAATAAATCTATGATGTCCCTGCTTGGTAAAGGTCTGCCCATATTCCTCCAGTCTTCGCTTTCTTCGGTCAATTCGGCAAGAACAAGTCCAGGTCGTAACTCCAGCCCTACCAAGCCCTGCCTTGGCGACGGCGCCCATCTTCAGTTAGCTGAGTGTTTTTCTACTACATATTTTCAGTAATAACCCAGAGTTATTTGAGCCTGGATTTTAACAATAGACTCACCGAAATGTGATTACAAAACACAACTGTTTATCTCTCTAATGAAACCAACCGTGATGTCATGTTATATTTCCATTCATGAACCTTCTAAATTCATAGACTATGCCTCCGCCATTAGTAGGCATACCCTAGGGCGCCATTCAGCTATTCTTAGGTTCAGTAGGTATGTTGTTTGTCCCTGAGGCTTACTTGGCGGTAATCTAGCGAGGAAACGCTTAACCACTGGCTTAGCTATTAGAGTTTAGTATAATTTTCCCCTTGGTAAATATTGCAGTAATCATTGCTTAGTACATCAGTTTAAAATTCGTTTTCGCATTCATCATTAATCAGAAATGCGTGGTCATATTTAATTGGACCATCAAACTGAACAATTCATTTTGTCATGAGAGTGTTATGGAACAGCTGATTATTTACTCTCTGTCTTATATGGACAAGACTTCAATACCTACTTGACCCAAATTTATGGGACCAGTGATAATTTTTTTGTTTCCATACAGACAGTTATTCAGTTTGATGGTCTCATGGAGGACTTATGTATATTGCTTTTGATAAATGAAAAGTAATGTCAGCTTAAGCCAGTGCTAAAACTTCAGAACTTATTATTCACCATGCAAACTCCAACTCAAACAATCACAAATTGCAATAACTCAATTCTCCAAGTTGTGACGTATGAATATTTAAAGTCACGTTAACAAGATTCTAGATAATATTATGAGCGATAGATAGAGATAGGGTCAGACAATAAGCAGCATTTTACTTGGCACCCAGTGTCAATGGAACTGTCTACGTAAAGCTGGTACAGTAACAAGCTTCTGACTCACTGTAAGCATAAGCAAAATAAGCATAGCATACCATAATCAGCCTTTAACTTTCCCACTGCTGGGACACAGCCTCCTCCCTTCGAGGAAGTGGTACATCATGGTCCACCACGCTGGCACTCCCAGTTCCCTCAATGCAGGGCAGAATAATCTCATGCATTATTGGCCACGTTTGACAGTGCGAGTTGGTAATTTTAAATCGTTATAAGTTTATCTATTTAAGTTTGAGTTTGTTCACAATGTTTTGCATAATGTAAAAAAATATAGTTACTTTATTTTCATGGATCTTGTTGTTTTCAAAACGGGCGTGATAAGCTTCTAGAAGCCGAAAACTATCTACTGCTGGTTTGCGAAGTTTAAGTGGAAAAATCCAAGCTGGTGTAAAAACTGTTTTGTCAGGTGTACACGTAGGCATATAAAGGTTATAGTTTGTTACGACTAACAAGTTCTAAGTGCTGCCTTCCGTGTTACTTCGGATGCTTTCGCTGGCAAGTTAGTATGGTACAGTTGATATAAAAGATCCCACTATCCTACTGATATTACAAATGCGAAAGTTTGTGAGGATGTATGGCTGTCTGTTACTCTTTCACGTAAAAATTCCTGAACGGATTTAGATGAAATTTAACACGCAGGTTATTTATAATCTGGATTAACATATAGGATACTTTTTATCCCGGTAGTATAATCTCGTGAGACAATTGTCGAACTCCACGCGGGCGAAGCCGCGGGCATAAGCTAGTATTGAATAGCTGATGTAGTTATTGGTCCTTTAGGTCCATGTGCAGTTAGCTTCAATATTTCTCAGGCTGTGCTTGACATTTCGAGTGATTAAGCATATTTAGGTTTATCTCCCGTTACTCCTAAAACTTGCAAATATTTCCCAAAACTCCATGAGTTATACAACATTGTTTTTAGTATATGCGAAACCTGAATATAGTTTGTTCAGAATAAGTAACTGAATCGATTGCAATAATTTTTAAACCATGTTATATTTGGTCCCAAAAATATTTAAAAAAAGTTGGACACCGAGCGACATTAAGTACCTATCGCAATAATTTAGGTAACTACTGCCAAATTATGTTTATTAATGAGCTCAAGACGACGCTTGAGGCCCTCGCGCGGGCGCATTGCGTGGTGACCACGCTTTTGTGCGGACAACCAGGCAACAGAATAAGCTTATAACTTTGTGATTTTTCACGATACAGATTTGAAATTTTGTACATAGATTCTTTACATAAAAATACTCGACACGTGTTTCAGGTTTCGCATATACTAAAACTAATGTTGTAAAAAGTTGTTGCGAAAGAGCACGATTTTTTTTCATGGACTTTCAGGGGAAAGTTACTGGTCCAATGTTGTTTGCTGATACGATCTTTTGAACGTATAATGTCAATCTCTTGTAGCTTAACCAACACATAACGCCTTACGGAATAATTCATGTGACTCCAACATGAAAGCCCAGCAGAAAGTCGTAGTCGTGGCAAGATTACAATCAAAACTATAAACTAAGTGAAATACCTTGAACTTAACTACATTGAATAGCTTATCGTGTTTGTAAATCTATTAGAGTTATTAATGTTTGGTTGTAACCCTTTGTTTTATGTAGGTCATGGAGTAGTTTGTTTATAACGTCAAATTAAATTAGCTGGAGGTACTTCATAGCCCTCATGATTAAGATATCCTAAACAGATTTTCCAGGAAAGCATAGGTAGATACCCGACAGAGAGATAACTTCAAACAAAAAATCCAATGACAGGTGCATAACTAGCTTGATAGCGCAGCAATTTAAAAATTTGCCTCTCTTGGAAGGTCACTCTGTCGCGATGGTTGTGCCAATTAACTGTACTATATACTGAACGGGCGCTGTCAGTTG
Organism: Noctua fimbriata; assembly: GCA_905163415.1. Classification (NCBI taxonomy): domain Eukaryota; kingdom Metazoa; phylum Arthropoda; class Insecta; order Lepidoptera; family Noctuidae; genus Noctua; species Noctua fimbriata. Next base: position 1,664,238 of record LR990933.1, on the reverse strand, counting down.
GGACTGGTTATCTCTTACCTGCCACGGTTTATTTTGATTACTGTTGATTTAATATTTTACTCTGGACGCTCTTAATGTGCACGTCTTTCTACATCGTTCTCACATATATTATGTATAATCTCAACATGAATGATGTAACCAAAATTTTGTAACAATATTCTGATTTAAAAGAGTGTCCATTGACTTTCTTTCCATTCTTCTCCATAGATATGTACGCTTTGGAATGTGCAACTACAGTACTTCCTCAAGTTATTACGCCACGTGACTGTGGCTTCACTTTTTTTTGCCTGTAATGGTCTAATTAAAATAAAATGCTTTCAGTTTGAGTTTGTACATTACAAGCAGCCTTTGACGTCGTCATAAGCTGTAGCTAGTCCGTAATAATTCTGCACTTGTATCCCTAGCTGATAGATAGTGCCTCGCCTACTTTGGCGAACTAACGTTTAAATAAATGGAAACATAATATAAAACAAGATATTATGAAGAAATTATGGTAATATTCCTTTACCTGTGTTAAAAGCAACTGACAGGAAAAAATCGTAAAAAGAAATTGTAATGGCTAACAATAATATAGTCTGTGAGTCTTTATTTTTAAAAGAATGCTTCAATGTTGCTATAACATTACATTAAAATATATCACAGTTATCATCATCTGCCTAGCCTTTTCCCAACTATGTTGGGATCGACTTCCAGTCTAACCGGATGTAGCTGAATATCAGTACTACAAGCACCTTGTGTGAATATGCTGTGTCCGGGTAATGGAGACATCATAGGATAAACAGAACCATCTTCTCTTCGACCAGTTGGTTATAATCCACCATGTGGGCTTAGTGCGAGTTGGTAGTTGTAACAAGTATTTAAATTTTTGGTTTTCTCATAATCTAGTAGCTGAGGTTTTTCCATCAGGAATATCTCAGTAACAGCCACGGAGTCTGGATGTGTGCCCGCTTGGTGGCAATATGGTCGCCCTCTATTACAAGGGACTTAAATATATTATATTAAGTAGCGAAATGAGGGTGTACTGTTAAGTACACCTCTGCCTAAATTGGGATTACAGGCGTAAGTTTATGTTTCTTGAATGTAAAATCCGAATGAAAGAATGAAAGATGGAAACATCTTGGCTTATTCCATGTAAACCACCACCAAATTGAAATAGAAGTGGGCGGGTAACATCTGTGGCACTAAAGGCCAAAATACTGATAAATTGGAACGTCTCAAATAGGAAACAGCTCTAGGCCAAAATAAAGTTAATGTTATTATAAAGTTGGCACCGAAAGAGTTGTGAGTGATAAATGACCAACAAAATCAGCTAAAGTCACAGGGCCTTCTGATGTGAGGCGCATTGAATGCCCCAAAGCTTTAACGGTTACAAACGACTTTGTAGAGATAGTTTCGCTTCAATTTACAGGTTTTCAGGTTAAGTAGCCAAATGGCAACAACAGAACCCTTGTTTAGACTAAATCTCAGTGGTACGGACAAAGTGCGGACTTGCTCGTACACCGGGTACTGATGGATATTTCAGTACAGTCTGGTAATGTCTGTCTAAACGTCTATTCGAATGTCAAATAGCAATTTTTAGGGTTCCGTACCCGAAGTGTAACCAACGGGACCCTATTACTAAGCCTCTACTGACCACAGTTGAAATTTTCACAGAATGTGTATTTCTGTTGCCGTAACAACAAATTGCACTGGAGGATATCTTCAAGGTTCTGGACTGGAGAGGGCTAGGCATCAATGTCAATGGCGAGTACATCTCTCACCTTCGATTTGCCGACGATATAGTGGTCATGGCTGAGACCATGGAGGACCTCAGTACAATGCTCGATGACCTTAGTAGAGTTTCCGAAAGAGTGTGTCTTAAAATGAACATGGACCAAACCAAAATCATGTTGAATGACCATGTAACACCCACTCCTATCAAGATCGGAGACTCTACACTCGAAGTTGTAGACGATTATGTCTACCTGGGACAAACGATAGTTAGGTAGGTCTAACTTCGAGAAAGAAGTCAATAGTCGAATCCGACTCGGCTGGGCAGCGTTCGGGAAGTTGCGTGGTATCTTCTCGTCCAACTTACCGCAGTGTCTCAAGACGAAAGTCTATGACCAGTGTGTGTTGCCAGTGATTACATACGGGACCGAAACGTAGTCGCTCACAATGGGCCTTATTAGAAGGCTTAAATTCACCCAAAGGGCAATGGAGAAGGCTATGCTCGGAGTTTCCTTTCGTGATCAAATCAGAAATAAGGACATCCGCAAGAGAACCAAGGTAACCGACGTAGCCCGAAGAATAGCCAAACTTAAGTGGCAGTGGGCAGGGCACATTGCTCGCAGAACGGATGGCCGATGGGGCCGAAAAGTTCTGGAGTGGCGACCGCGAACTGGAATACGCTGCGTTGGAAGGCCTCCCACTAGGTGGACCGATGACCTGGTGAAGGTTGCAGGGATCCGCTGGATGCGAGTCGCACGGGACCGGTCAATGTGGCGACACTTGGGGGAGGCCTATGTCCAGCAGTGGACGTCTTTCGGCTGAAATGATGATGATGATGAACAACAAATTATAAAAATAAATTAAAGGCGGGCTCCCCTACTACGACTTTACGGAACACTTCATGCGCGAGTCCGACTCGCACTTGGCCGGGTTTTTTTTCCTGGGATATCCCAAATCCTTTTGCTAAAAAACTACAATATAATACAAAAACTTGCCTAGACGAAATAGTTTCCACATAATTTAACCTTCAACTCAGCAGTAACTATGAACGAAATCGTTTGTGTAAATCAGATAGATTTATTACATCGTCTTGTTAACTTTATAACCTAGTTTATAGCGAACGAATAAACTTTTTATGACTTATTAACGTCAATGGCTTGATAGGGACTGTTTGTTTTTGTTGAAGATAATTTGACAATAGTTTTATGCTTAGCTGAGATAATGAACAGTTTTTTAGCGACTTCTTCTTTGCGTGTCGATCAACTCAAATAATACCCGACCAGTATTTACCTAGCCACCTGCACAGCACTTTATTTTCCTTGTTTGGTGACTGAGAAATTGAATGACTTTATTTCAATACAGAAACGAGCACTGGAGGTGATAAGAAGACTAGACGGAAACCAAAGCTTTGACGGCACTGTTGGCGCAGTGGCTGAGCGATTGGTTGCTGCGCTGCGTGTCACGGGTTCGATCTGTTGTTTGGCCTACAGATAGTTGTTCCGGGTCTGGCTGTTTGTGTATTACAGTTCAAATGTTTGTAAGCGCAAGCACTATCCAGGAGATATTCCTTGTGTGGGGTAAAGTTCCTAAAAAAAAGTAACGATGAAAGATGATGGAACTAAAAATAGGCTAGGTGATGGCTGACAAAGTTGATGGAAAAGAAAGCATGCTTTACTGAAGAAAGATCGTGATGACGTTCCCTTCTAAAAATCTTCTATTCTTGTTCGTGTAATTTTGAATATTAATGAATAAAATAAATAACACAACCAATCATACGTTGCATAAAATCACCAAGTATCTCTAAAGCACAACTCCAGTCCCGGCACCGCCTGCAATGTTTTGGTCCACCACGTAATCCTAATTTTCTATACCACAATGCTATTTTTAGTTGGTACAAAATGTAACTGAAAATACGGAGCAACTAGTCGCACATTTGTCACTAAACGCACAGTAACTTACCTAGAAGCGACAAAACTTTTTGCACGTGTCCCAACTCGTACACGTTCAACCTTCTTGAACTATTTTTAAAACACAAAGGACATGAAAAATCACGAGTTCCTAGAATAAAACACCGTCACTTGAGAACAAAATTGAAAGCAAACTCTTGAGAAAACTTATCGCCGTGTCATTTACACGAGTTCCTTTTAAAAAGGAAAAACTTCGAACTGGACTCGTAGAAAACCTTTATTGTATGGCAAAGAAATGGCTGATGGTAGTATTTATTATATCCTTTTACTGTAGTGCAGTTCTACTTAGTATCAGTAAATGGATTGTGGAGTTCAGATAGGCAGTCTTTTATCAGCCTGCCCTGGCTGAAAGACAGGCTTCCTCTCCTTAGAGTGGGCTGTAATCCGCCACACGGGTCTTGTGTGAGTTGGTGGGTGTTACATATCTTCAAATTTGTTCGTTCTAGGTGATATCGGTTTCTTCAGATTGGCATTAGCTTTTCAGGACATTTCATCATCGTTGTGGTGGATAGAATAATACTTTGTTTTGGCTTACTGAGCCAAAAGAACTTAGACTAAGACTCCGCCGGGCTAAAGTGTCATAAGAACTGGGCGAAGAAAATCATAACTTAGATTTTCTTTAACAAAATAAAGCGATAAATCTGTCTGGAGGATATTTATGAGTCTTCAAAGTTTCGAACTACTCCAACTTGTTGCTTCGTGCGGTATTAATAATAACTTCAATAATTTTGCATTAGCGTCATTTTAAGCTCCATTTATTGTCCTTACTTTCAACCCAAGAGCAGGACTATAAGGCAATAAATAAATGAGAATAAGAGCTCTTTTAAACCAGCTGGTATATAGCATAACATCACGCCTATAATCCCCGAAGTGTTAGGCAGAGGTGTACCACACCACATCACAACCACATTTTGTCAGTTATGTTTAAATGCCATGTAATAGGTGGCGAGCCTATAGCCATCAACAGAAATTCCTGATGGAAAAATTCAAAAACACTTTCCCCGACACGGGAATCGAGAATCCAGAACCTCGTGCTCAGCAGTCGAATTTGTGACCACTCAACTAACGAGGAAGAAATTGAATAGTAAACAGCAGTAGCAGTTCAAAACCATACTGATAATTAGTCTCGTCACCATTGTCAAATACCTGTAAATAATACCTGAGAACTGTAAATAATTCCATTTACGGAGATATTGGGGGTCAAGTTACAAGTTTTTCACAAGTTTTTATTAAATGCATGTTTTTAATGTAAGGTTTTTACTTTAAACACTTCCACGACCCCTGTACTAATCAATCCATCCATCAGCACAATGTTTTGAGTGCGTTACATTGAGTCCTACCGTAAAACGTGATTTTTCACCCCAAAAAAAAAGTCGTTTCCCAGTTACATTTTTTGCGTAAAGTTACTTAGTTTGATGTACATAATGCTTGGTTGACGGCTTCGTTAAGGGTTTTGTTACACCCTGTATAAATCATTTCAAAATCAAAGCCGGTTCCTCGAAAATTGAAATCGTACCAACATTCAAATTGGCGCCGTAATGAATACCTCCCATTTCTCTCAGCTCTGAATCTTCAAATTTTTCACTCCAATAACATTTGTAAACGTCGCTTTTACATCCGAATTCGAAGGTAGGAAAATGAATAAAATTCTTGATCAAAATTCCTAGAATCTTCGAGAAATATCCTTTGATTAAATGCTGTTTCTGAACTTCATTGAAATGTTTTGCTTGAGACCATATTTTCGTTCACTATGCAGCTTGGAGAAATGGTGGAGAGATAGAATCTTGAATTCATGGAATTTATAAATGGACAGGTGCACTGGTATTAAGTCTTATTCCTTGAGCTGCAAGTTCAAGATTTTAATTATTCATTATACTATGTTTAACTGAAAGGAATAGTTTAGGTTTTAGACATTATAACAGGTAATTTTTAATTGAACAGACGTAGTGCGATCTTCACATAATAATACAAAAAAACCGGAAAAGTGCGATTCCGATTGGCACACTAACAGTTCGTAGCACCAGACAATGAAATAATAATATTTTTAAGACAGACAGATGGACAGGACGAATCTAGGTTTCCGTTTTTGACAATTAAGAGACCGTAAAAAATAGTTGATCACCTATTAGTTTTTAAGTAAGCGACTGCGTTGTCATAGTGACTTAAATGAGTAATTTTTTTGTGTAAATTTCACAAGGATATCAATATAAAAAATAACCCATATTACTTGCGGTCGTTGACCATTTAAAAAAGATCAATCCTTTTTTTGTTTTATCGTATTTAGACATCGATACTCAACACTGCGGAGTTGCCTTAGCTAACTTTAGATAACTTATGACCTTTGTATTATTAATGACGGAAACATCTTCTATCTACCGTCACCTGGGGGGTTACCATGACGTCTTAAAGCAGAAGTTATTCTAGTGTGGGAAAGAGACAGAGCTATACAGGTCATCTAGCGCCATTTCTTTCCCACACTGGAATTACTCCTGCTTTAAGACGTCATGGTAGGCCCCCTGTGTTCTAAAACAATGTAATGCTCCACCGACTCAAACATGCCATAAGAACCGACCACTAAGTCGCTCTTGAGGTAACCTCTCAACATTATAATCCAACTCATCGCTTTGCAAGTCTTGAGAAGTGTTTGAGGGATTATATTGTGAAGATGAGCTGAAGATTTTAACTGTTCTTGTTGAATTTGTGTAGATGACACGAATAGTATTCGTGTCATCTTCATTGTGTGATTGGCGATTGTGTCATTGTGTGATTGTGTTCGGTGATTGGCGTATCAAAGTACGTGTTTTAGGATTTATTTAGCAGCCGAGGGGCCCTGTGCCCTGTTGATGGCAATAGCCTCGCTCCCTGTCACATGGGACTTCAACTTAACTGGCAAAATGTGGGTGTACTATTACTACTAAGGGGACACCTCAATCTAACCGTATACGGATTGCAGGCGTCATGTTATACTTTGTCATGAATGCCTTTTGCTGTTGTTGTGCTATAGGTTCGCACCCTTTTCTATGGGACTTAAACCGGCAAAGTGTGGATGTACTATGGGTACATCTTTGCCTAGCTTATGTCCCCATAAGCTAGGCAAAGATGTAACCATTACAGACGTGATGTTATGTTATATTCAGAAGATTCTTAGGAGCTTCACTAAATGTTTGGTAATTAAATAGTTACTTTTGCCCGGAGGTTTGATAGCTTAACTGTCGGTAAACCCCATAGAATTAATGACAACGGAGTAGTCTTCGTCAGAAATTTCCTATCGCCAGAAATGTTTTTTTTACGGTAATATTTTTATTAGACCCTTTAATCATTATGTAGGAAGGTTATGTATCTAAATAATATCTATCAAAATGTCACATGTTCCCCTTGAAGGGAAATACTGTCTTAATAATTCATGTTGAGTTTTTTTACAAGATTCAAAGAACAAGATCACTTTTCAAGTGACCGGAAAATTTCAAGTTGAACAATTTTCTTTTCCCAAAACAAAATAGGCTTTTGTGTTGATTCCTTCCTGTAACGGACACAAAGACAAACGAGCTACTCAAAGGAACGGAACAGTGGATCCTAAGCGAAATATCTACGCTTAGCTTTGTTCTATTTCTAGATTTAGAAACACTTTTCCACAAGAACCCTTTTTTTATATAGGTAGGTTTTTTCAAGATGTCTGGGTCAACTTTTAAAATGTACCTATAAATAGAAATGTTTGTACAAAAGTTCTTGCAAATATTCGAACTCATTTTATAGTGGAGAGGAACCCAAGTGGAGGCTTATAGGTAAGTTTTTTATACGATTTTCTTTTCTATTACCAAGAAAATAACCTAAAATAGAATTCTTCTTTATTTGTTACCCACTTTGATGGTACGATTGGCGCAGTGGCTAAGCGATTGGCTGCTGCGCTGTGTGTTGCCGGTTCGATCCCCGCACGGAACAAATATTTGTTTGACCTACAGGTAGTTGTTTCGAGTCTGGCTGTTTTTGTATGTGAGAGTAATGATATCTTGAAAAAAATAAAAAAAAACCCATTTGTTAGATTCTGCAGGCACAATACACACTCTTCGGTACAATCTCTTCAAGATTTTCCTTCCTAAAACTATACTAAATTCTATGTTTTGATACCAATTTCATAACAAACACCACATTGAAGGCAAAACGTTGACCTCATTGTTCGAAATATTCCATTGAAACCCTCCGTACCCCTTGCATTAAGCTGCCCCACATTATACACAGCCGTTGTGGCAAGATAACTGAGGTCAGGTCAAGTTATCATTGCTTACTGAGGTCATAGGTCACGCCAGGGGCCACTATTAAGGTTATTAAGGGTGAATTTCACATATGAAACCAAACGTGACACATCGTGAAACATGAACGCATTCGAAGGCTGTCAGTCAAATAACGATGGTGATAAGGTTATAAAAACACTTTTACTAGTATTTTTAAGGTTCAGCACCTCAGTCGGCAGAAACAGAACCCTTATAGAAAGTATTTTATTTGACGTCAGTTCATAAAGCACACAGAATAAAAGGATACAAAATAAAAAATAAATGACGTTTTAAAAAAAATTAGATTTTTATAGGATCACTATGTTGTCAGTCTGTTCGTTTCTGATCGTCTCTTAAGACCCTTTTTCTCGGGAACGCGTGGAAGTATCAAGCTGAAATTAATATGTAATACTCTGCTACCCCTTGGAGCAGTGAACTTGAACTTGCAAGTGGTCTTACAGCACAATCATGTAAAGAAAAAATCTGAAAACCGTAAATATGTAGTTTAATAACAAAGTACCTACAAGTTTATACGGAACCCTCGCCGATGCTTGAGTCCAACACACACTTGGCCATGACCATTTAGACTGCGAATCACGTTCATTTGCATTGATCATTTCATTCAGTAATTTTAAATTTGTTCTTAAAAGTAATGTACTCAAATTTTGTAAATTGATCTCCAATTTTTCAAGAATCGAACTCTTAATTCTAAAAATTGGAATTTAGATTTATGTACGGAAAAAAAAATGAATCAATTAAATTGTGTTCGGTTCGCGGTGGAATCAATGGAAATGAATGAAATCAATTGGTTGGTTCCACTTTTGTTTCCTAAATGCGGTTTTAAAATGAATTGAATGTTTTTTTTTGTAAAGGGTGGCATTTCGGAGTTTTGCAAATTAGGAAGATCCTGCCATATTTTTTAGTTTAAATTTGCAGGGATCAATCTGTCTCTTTTGTAATTTCCATTCACCGACATCTGTTTATATGAATGATACAAATTAAATTAATAAGCAGTGATAGCCTGCCTAGTGGTCACGAGTTCGAACCCAAGGCACGTACATCTGCTTTTTCGGATTCATGTGCGTGTTGTATATTTACCACTAGCTTCGGTAAAGGAAACCAAACCAGCATGTCTGGATATTTCTCGACAGCATGTAAAGCCAAGTCAGAGGCCCATGGGCGGCATGAAATCTCTGACACCAGGTTAGGAGCTAACCACACGAATTGTTGTATTTGAGCAGAATATACAGTTCATCTTTATTTCTTTATCTAAACGTGTTTAGATGACAAACAAACAAAATAAACATTATTTCGGTAAAAAAAGTATTTTGTTGCACTTAAAAAGACAAATAACCATTGAACCATTAAAGCTGTGTTGAAATGGTTTTACCACCGCACTCAAGCGGCTGAGGAAATTAGCTTGTACTTATCGCGAACATCTTCTTTTAACCATATGCAGTTTGCCATTACTGTTTGTTTGAATGTATTTGTAGCTAACTGTTGGTCGTGTTTTCGTTTGCTGGCAAACTATAAACACTTATTTAATAAAACGGAAAAGTATACAACATTAGTTTTAGTATATGCGAAACCTGATACACGTGTCTAGTATTTTTATGTAAAGCATCTATGTACAAAATTTCAAAACTTTATCATGAAAAATCACAAAGTTATAAGCTTGTTCTGTTCTCTAGTTTTCCGCACAAAATCGTGGTCACCCCGCAGCGCGCGCCTCGAGCGTCGTCTTGAGCTCATTGATAATAATAATTTGGCAGTAGGTACCTAAATTATTGCGATAGGTACTTAAAATCGCTCGCTGTCCAACTTTTAACTTTTTAAAATATTTTTGGGAAAAAACATATCATGGTTTAAAAATTATTGGAATCGATTCAGTTACTTATTCTGAACAAACAATATTCAGGTTTCGCATATACTAATAATAATGTTGTATACGCACAAGTTATCACCATGCCTATGTTTTGCAAAGGTTTAGGCAGAAGTGTACCATTAGTAGGTACAGTCGCCAGCACATCAAGTTACCACAGACTGTCAAATTACTCCAAATGATTTTAAACCATAAATGTTGATGGTTAAGTTCAAAATCGAATGAGAATATTTGACAGCTTGTGGTTACTTGATGCGCTGGCAACTGTGTCCCCAGTCTCCCACATTTTACCAGTTCTGATGAAAACTTCACGCTAGGAAATCGCTTTAAAGCGTTATTTGGATTTAATTTAAGCATTATTTGGATTTAGAGCACTGGTTTAGACTCTTAATATTCTAAGAAGAAGAGCAGCTTGCTGTGTTTGTGAGTGGCTATCTTTAGTGTTACAGGTGTAACATAGTACTAGCACTTTATATAGGATCTCGTTCGGGGAAGTATAAGCATTTTTTTTAATTAATAGTAATGCTTCTAAGGTGTCTCTTGAATTGCTGATGTCCATAGGCGGCGCGATTTAACATCAGAGGGCCTAGTAATAATCGCTTTCAAAACATTTCGATTTTTTACAAGATTATCATAGGTTTTCAGTAGTTATCGCTGATTTATAGCTTTCAACAAATCAGCGATAAGCCTTTATGAGGAGCATTGGCTCATCTGCCATTCCAATATTATTTGAAAGATCCATTGCGCCATTGTTATTCATACATCATACAATTTGGTTAATATTCAAATTTCCAACCGGTTACATTTATCGTTTCAGTTTGAACTAAAAGCGTTGTCACAGCCTCTCTGCTCTCATGCATTCTGCAGATAATTTAACTGACATCCGCATAAAACTAACGTACGGTTAGCTGTAAAAGTCGTTTCACATCGATAGGTTTACATTGTAATTCGATCGATGCCAAAAAAAATCGACACCAAACCGCAAAGGAAAAGTCGTCAGAAATCGTCAAGTCCTAGAACCGCGAAACCGAAGACATGCAAGATCTACCAACCCGCACTGGGGCCGTGGAGTGGGTTACAGCCCATCTCACCGAGAGGAGGCTTGTGTACCCGTGGGAATGTTGCAGGGTGATTATTCTTACTCACTGTCCAGTTTTCAGTTATCACAAAGAAAAACCGTCAAAATGTCATGTCACGTGACAGATGTTCGATTTTCGACGTCATCTAATCCAGATAGCTTGACAGTTAAGAGAGCCAGTATATGACAAAACGCTGTAGATACTGTGGTGTGTATACTGGCAGACAGAAGACATTTCCTTGGATAAGGCGTACCTGAACTTTTGTATACAGAAACATGAAAACTTAAATGCCCAGCGATTTTCGTGGTAGACTGTACCTATAACTTTATTACATTAGTTTTGCATATGCTAAATAATAATGTAGACTGTAACAGAATATAATTTGATGTAACATTAAATTCTGTCCATCATTAATTTTGTGTGAAACAGCAAATAAATCAGCGTTAATTAATATTTGAGACTGAAAATACATTTACGGGATAATAATTTTAACCGACAACAACAATTTTAACCATACAGTTATATCAATAGTCTTACATTTTACATTTTTTTAACTAGTTTTACATTTTTTTGACTGCCTGGTTGCTCGAGTGATCGCAAGCGTGACTTCTGAGCATGAGATCCTGGGTGAGATTTTTTGGTTTTTGTATCAGGAATTTCTCAATAGCAGCCACTGAGTTTGCATTTGTGCCCGGTTGATGGCAATAGGCTCGCCCCTATTACATGGGACTTAAAACATAACTGTTGAAATGTGGGTATACTATTAGGTACAGCTCTGCCTAACCCTTCGGATTACAGGCGTAATGTTCTGTTATGTATTCTTACATTTTAGGAATCATAACTAATGATTAATAAAATCAAAGTCCCCCCAAAAGTTCATAACTACATAAACCATAGCGTGTTCGTTCAATATTTTAATACAATCAGGAAATGACACCTAATAGCACCACTTGAAAGGACCGTCCCCTCTACGCACGCGATATTATAGTCAAAGAGAGGGATTAAAGACAGGACATGTTTTTTTTCTACCTATTTGGTGACTTGGGGAAAATGATGTAACAATTCTCATAACGTGCTTATTTATTGAATTAGCATAATATAAACTAAACATAATCACCTCGTAACGTTTCCACGGCTGCCGGCTACTCAAACGAAAATTAAAGGTTAAAAATACAAATAAGTATGTCGAATTGTATGAAAATAATATTTCAGCCACACTTAAGACCAAAAAACCACTAAAGTTGTAGTTAAATGTAACTTTGACAATAACTAGCAGATTCTACGTTTAATAAATGAACCACACGACACATTAATGTTATTAACAACTTCTACTTGGACTCTAGTGAAAAACCAACAGCACATTAATCACAACAACATTCACTAACTTCAGACACCAAATAAATAACAAAAACTAACACGAACATCAAATTCACATATTCACCGCCAAACTCAGAAATTTATCGCGTGTTTTCTCACAAAAACACACGACCAACCATCATGTAGGCAATAACAGTGTTACACGATATAATCTCATCTCATTTTGTTTCTATAATCTTTGGCCAGCTGCGTAATGTGGCCATTTGGGCCATTTGTGATTGAACTGAGTCCGTTTAAGATTGAGTATGGTGGGTAATGCGTGTAGATAAAAATCTTGTACCATGTGCATACGTCACGTTATTGCTGGATGTGGATAAGCAAGGTTCATAGTATTATTTAAAGTATTTTTTACAGTGTGTTGTTAAATCAACACAAATAAGTACCCAACACTTATTGCGATGATATTATACTGGATAGCTTTCGTCAGAATAAATAAAATGACATGCAAACATAAAATTCACATATATCACTGCCAAACAAAATAATTTATCGCGTGTTTTCTCACAACGAAACATATTACTACCATCATGTAGGCAATAAAGCACTGCGCGATATAATCGCATCTCATTTTGTTTCCATAATCTTTGGCCGGCTAGGTAATATGGCCATTTGTGATTGAATTGAAGTACAAATTGGGGAATGGTTGGTAATGCGTTTAGATCAATGTTTAGTACTACATTTGTGCGATTAGCCTAAACAAACCGATAGACAGACAAAAATTACAAACAACGTTTTTTTTAAAGTACCGTATACAAAAATTATTAGCTGCCCCTTACATTTTGGTCGAGTAGTTAATGAAATTTAGTACGGGACAGCTGATAATTATTTCGCATTTACGATATTGAACCCATGGAGGAAATTGTTCAGTTTGATGGTCTGCAGCATATCCTTTCATATGACTATACCCTTTCTGTTACATTCGTATGCATTCAGTAAAAAGCTGTTATTTAGAAATAACAAACAGACATTTCAATTTTATTTATTTATATAGGTTCGTATGGAAACACGCATGTATTATTATTTGTAATAGCGAAACAATATGTTTTCATAACCATTACTATGCATCATGGCATCCTCTTACACATTTATAATACCACAGATAAGGGGAGTGGAACCGGGTCAAATGGACCATAACTCCTCCGAGAGGTCCGGCGGGTTTCCTTCATAGTAATACACATACATTTACGGTATGATAAGATTTCCAGATGGGACTGCAACGGCTGAAAGAAAAGAGAAATACTCGTACTTGAAATATGAAGGAATGGTCAAAGGAAGATTTATTTTGGAGTTAAGTTATTTATATGGATTAATCAGACACTCAGTTGAAATGAAAAATTTAACCCGAAGCAAAGAAAAAAAAAAGAAGCTGAAATGCAATTTCTTTTTTTTTGCTAGAAATGCAATTTAAATATTATTATACCACTTCATAACATAATAACACGCCTGTAATGCCCGAAAGGTTAGGCAGATCTGACTAATAGTACCTACAACCACATTTCGGCAATTATGTAGCCTATTGGAATCAACCGGGCACAAATCCATACTCCGTGGCTATTACTGTGAAATTCCTGATGAAAAAACACACACATTGTCCTACCCGGGAATCGAACCATGACCTCATGCTTAACAGTCGCGCTTGCGACCACTAGACCCACGAGCATAACAAAGTAAAGTGAAGTGGGAAGTGACCGATAATGTTGCTTTAAAAAAAAGCTATTCTGCAAAGAAATACTTAAAATACTTAGATGCCATTCAAGACCCAATGAATCTTCTACCCATTGTCCCAAAAACGAGACGACTACTTAAATGAATTCCTAAAGAACAGTGCTCTGTTAAATTTTCAAAGCTAACCTCAGGGTTGAGAGTTCAAATTCGAATAGAGCAACAGACCATTCATAAAGGTGTCGGTTAATATTAGTAAAAAAATGGCCAATGTTTAGCTTATAAGTTCAAGTCAGTGCCCTGATTCCCAAGTCAGTCCCGACTTCTGTAAGACATAGTTCGAAGTCTGGAAGTCTGACCAGTCCAGCTCCAAATTATACCACTAGTTAATTAGCAGAGGTCCCGGCAGCAAGTCGAAGTAATACTACAATTTAGGTGCATTAACCACTGAAGTTCGACGAGCGAGTCTAACGTAGTTAGGAAGTTAAAATGAGGATGGTTGGCAGAAGAAGTCGATGGATATTTCAGTTTTTGAAATTCATGTTTTATGTTGGTAGTCTACAGTACTCTGTATGGGACACAATCGAAATAATTATTGGAAGGTCGATTTAGAGTTAATGTTAATTACTTTGCATACGATTTGTATAGAATCAAGTTTATATAACTAAACAGACAGACGTGCTGCTGGGGAGTTTGTTCCAACACTTCTTCTTCCCAGCTAAAGCACTAGGAAGTGGTGACGGGCGGGCATTTTTGGGGGACTGTCTTATGTAACTTTGACGTTCGAAAAGTGCTGATTTTCAGCCTAGTTTGAATAAATGACTTTTGATTTTGATTTTACTCATCATCATCATCATAACATCACGCCTGTAATCCCCGAAGCATTAGCAGAGGTGTACCTAATATTACACCAACATTTCGCCAATTATGTTTAAGTAACATTTAATAGGGGGCGAGTCTATTGCCATCAACCGGGCACAAATCCAGACTCCGTGGCTGGTTTTGAGCAATTCCTGATGGATCAACACTTTGCTCGACCCGGGAATCGAACCCAGGACCTCATGCTCAGTAGTCGCGCTTGCGACCACTAGACCACCGATTCAGTTGAGACCATTTTAATAGTCTTATAATCTTATTATATAAAAGCGAAAGGTCACTCACTCACTCATCACGATATATCGAAAATCGCTTGACGTATAAAGATGAAATTTGGCAGGGAGGTAGTTTATAGTTAGTAGACGTCCGCTTAGAACGGATTTTGCGACAGGGCCGGATTAAGGAGACTTGCTCTCGCAAGTTTGAATGAAAGTCCTTCATTTTTTGTGCTACAAACTTGAAATTTGGCAGGGAGGGATAGTTATCGCGGGCGAAGTCGCGGGCAACAGCTAGTCATTTATAATGTCATGCGCTGTCATTTGTAAATCTTTGAAAGTCGTTACGGGTAGTCAGTAGCCCGAAAGTCTGACAACCAGTCTTACCAAGGGGTATCGTAGTACCCAGTACTAACTGGGTTGTGGACGTCAGGTGGTATTTAGTTGCAACCGGTTAGACTGGAAGCCGACCCCAACATAGTTGGGAAAAGGCTAGGCGGATGATGAGCTCTCTAGCAAAGAAAAATATATATTCAAATAAAATAGATCTTGTTTTAAGACTAGAATGAACGTTACATTTGAAATAAAACCCCACTACGATATTACCTTTATTACTGCACCTACTCTTTCGTTCTCAAAACGGAACCACACACTCCGTTTACTATGCATGTAACATAAAACTTATTCCCATCTCACTAGTATTTTCAAGAAAATATCTGCTGAAAAGATCTTATGAAAAGTGCTCCTAGAAAAATATCTTTAGTCTTCTAAAACTACTGAGTACAAGGGTAACACTGGGTACTGGGTTCGGGTTTCAGGCGTAGTTATTTTTAACAATAGAATATTGAAAAGTTAACTCGCAGAGCACTAACAAGAGCTCTATACTGCAAATAGTGTTTTAAGCTTTCACGGTTTACAACTAAACTTATACTGTCACTTACGGGATATCTTCCGTGATTGTTCATTTTTTTTTCCATCCACTCGCATTCTCCAGTCAACCCGCGATCAATGGCGCTTGCAACAGCGTCGAAATATCGGGAGCTCAGAATAATGAACAATCACGGAAGATATGGCGTAAGTGATGTATAATTTTACTGCAAATAGGCTTGCACTGCTAATGTGTACAATTATTAGTCAAATCTTTTTAATTAGCTGAATGCACCCCCCCATCAGTTTGTAGAGGGCTGTCCCGTACACCCTGTATAATTTGTTGTAGACTTCATAATATCGTTTGCTGTCTAAACGTGTTTGTATAAATCAACTTGCACAATAAACGCCATGTATCATGAATTAGTACCAACTTACTGCATTGTACAAAAAAAACATGCTCTGCAAAGTAATAATAGAACTTCTCTCCATACTTCTATTTTTAGAAATGAATTCGGGTCCAGTTCAGGTTCACGAACATTTTTTAATCAAACTACAGTTTGATCAAAAGTTAAAAATTCAATTAGGCAGCTTGCAGACTGTTCTATCGCCGTTTTTACAAGTGAAACAACGAAAAAAGTGCTGATTTATTCAGCAGATTAATATCAAGACCCGTAGCAGCGGGAGAGATTTTCGGTGATGTTACTATAAAGTTAGGTCTTTTTTTATGATGGAAAGTCATCAAATGACCCCCCCCCCCACTTTGGGCGGAGCGGAATGTCAGACTTGTACTGACTAAAACCCATCCATGTTCCTTCTTTGCCCTTTGCCCCTCTTTCGAACAGTCCCGCAGCCCTGGCAGGCATCGGCCCACGCGGACCCCTACGTGGTTGCTGACATCTCTTTGAGGCGCGCGTGGAACACGAACGCGCCGTCATAAAATTAGGTCTGAGTCATCATTCTTCTGTATTAGGCCAGTGTTGGATATATGTATATCTTGCTAAATGCACGCCACAGAGCTCAAATAAAGGCCATTTTATCTATCTGATACCAGTCGTGACAATTTTTGCAATCACCATTGGGTACTGCTGAACAAAAGTTCAAGACCTCTTATTCAGCAGCAGCTCGATTCGATTCCCGGGTCGGGCAAAGCGTTATTGGGTTTATCCATCAGATATTTCTCAGCCGCAGCCACGGAGTCGGGTCACGGGGATGTAAGGGGGCGCACCTACCATCTCAGTGCCCCAAGTCAACCTCACCTGCTCGTGGTGCATCCTGCTAAACAACAAACGAGGCTCTGACGACCGATAAATGGCGGTATAACCATTCGAAAGTTCGCAACTAAATAGCGCAGACTAGCGACGGGCAGCAGCGTCACTAGTGCGAGGAGTTGTGATCTGCGATCGCCAACCCGCATGCCCAGCGTGGCGATTATGGGCAAACCCCTTAATGGCAAGCCAGAATCAACCACGGCCCCCAGTTCCCGGCGGCCTTGCTATTCCTGATTTTGGCGGCGGTCACGGTAACGGCAAGGTAGGGGGTGCTAAGAATCCCCGGGTTACGAACGGCCGCCAAACCCAACTGACCTTGGCGACGTATAATGGACGCACGTTACGGCTCGACGAAC
Organism: Noctua fimbriata; assembly: GCA_905163415.1. Classification (NCBI taxonomy): domain Eukaryota; kingdom Metazoa; phylum Arthropoda; class Insecta; order Lepidoptera; family Noctuidae; genus Noctua; species Noctua fimbriata. The sequence goes on along the minus strand of LR990933.1, from coordinate 1,646,708 downwards.
ATCTAGTGCAGCTAGAGGAAGAACTCGAAAGGGTACGGTGGCACATTCTTGGGTTGAGTGAAGTCCGAAGAGAGGGGGAGGACACAATAACCCTTGAATCAGGCCACCTGATGTACTTTCGAGAGGGAGACCAGCTATCCCAAGGCGGAGTCGGGTTCCTGGTACATGAATCCCTTTGTGACAACGTGGTAGAAGTGTCTAGTGTCTCGAACAGGGTAGCGTACCTCATAGTGAAGCTAACCGAGAGGTATAGCCTCAAGGTTGTTCAGGTCTACGCACCGACTTCGGCACACTCGGACGACGTGGTAGAGGAAATGTTTGAGGACATCTCCAAGGCCTTGCACTCTACTACTAAGGCCCACTACAGCGTTGTCATGGGGGATTTTAACGCTAAAGTGGGAGTACAAAATGGCAGTGAATCGGTAGTAGGATCCTACGGGTTTGGCAGCAGAAATCATAGGGGGCAAATGCTTGTCAACTTCCTTGAGAAGGAGGGGCTTTTTGTGATGAATTCTTTCTTTAAGAAACAGTCCCAAAGGAAGTGGACGTGGCGAAGCCCCGACACTATGACGAAAAATGAGATAGACTTCATCATAGCGGATAAAAAGCATATATTCAGAGATGTCTCGGTGATCAACAGGTTCAACACCGGTAGCGATCACAGACTTGTTCGTGGCACTCTGAATATTAATTTCAAGCTGGAGCGAACCCGTTTGATGAAGTCTAAGCTCCGTCCAAATATGCTCCAAACCATGATAGGGTCTGAAGCGTTCCAGTCAGATCTGGAGAACCGATTCGCGGCCGTGGAAACCACAAATGATGTTGACCAGGCGCTCGACCAAATGGTGGAAATCCTCAGGGAGGAAGGGACGCGTTTTTGTAAAATGCGGCATACGGGCAAGAAGTCCAAACTTTCGGAGGAGACTCTGGAGCTTATGACGGAACGACGTGAAAACCCACCCATCACTTCGTCAGAACTACAGGCACTCAATAATAAAATTAGAAAATTGATACGACGCGACCTTCGATGCTCCAGCACCCGCTCAATAGAAAAAGCGATTGAGCAAAATCGGGGGTCGAAAGTGTTCGTCAAATCACTTGGGAGGAGCCACCTGACGAAGTTGACCAAATCTAGTGGGGATATCGTCGTTTCGAAGCCGGAGATTCTTTCGGAAGTCGAAAACTTCTACGGCCAGTTGTATGCATCGCATGCATCTCGACCTGATCCCGAAAATGAGGATTCCAGAGCCACCTTAACCCGCCATTTCACAGAAGACCTGCCAGAAGTCAGCCAAGACGAAATCGAGGCGGCTCTAAGACAGCTTAAGAATGGAAAAGCCCCTGGCGAGGATGGGATAACGACTGAGCTCCTGAAAGCGGGAGGAAGCCCTGTTTTAAGAGAGCTTCGGGAGCTCTTCAACTCGGTCCTGTTCTCTGGGAGAACTCCAGAAGCGTGGAGAAGGAGCGTGGTCGTTCTTTTCTTTAAAAAGGGAAACAAGACCCTATTAAAGAATTACAGACCCATTTCGCTCCTTAGCCACGTGTATAAGCTGTTTTCAAGAGTCATCACGAATCGTCTAGCGCGAAGACTCGACGACTTCCAGCCACCGGAGCAGGCCGGGTTTCGAGGAGGATACAGCACCATAGACCACATCCACACAGTGCGGCAGATCATACAGAAGTCCGAAGAGTATAATCGGCCGCTGTGTCTTGCATTTGTGGACTATGAGAAGGCTTTTGACTCTGTCGAGACCTGGTCAGTTCTGGAGTCTTTGCAGCGATGCCAAGTCGACTGGCGATACATCCAAGTGTTGAGAAATCTTTATGAGAACGCCACAATGACCGTCCAAAGCCAAAACCAGCAAACGAAGCATATCCCATTGCGTCGGGGGGTGAGACAAGGGGACGTTATTTCCCCGAAATTGTTCACCAACGCACTGGAGGATGTGTTTAAGACGCTAAAATGGGAAGGACGTGGCATAAACATCAACGGCGTGTACATCTCACACTTGAGATTTGCAGATGACATCGTCATACTGGCTGAATCGCTGCACGACTTGCAGCAGATGCTGGATGGCCTAGTTGATTCTTCAATACACATTGGTCTCAGGGTGAACTTGGACAAAACCCAGGTTATGTTCAACGAACACGTCACCCCAGGACCTGTTATTGTCAATGGCGGTCCTCTCGAGGTTGTTCGAGAATATGTTTACCTCGGGCAAACTCTGCAGTTTGGTAAGAACAACTTTGAGAGGGAGGCTAACAGAAGAATCCAGCTGGGCTGGGCAGCATTTGGGAAGCTTCGCTGGGTCTTCTCGTCGCGTATTCCACAGAGCCTAAAGACTAAGGTCTTCAATCAGTGCGTCCTGCCTGTTATGACTTACGGAGCCGAAACGTGGACACTCACAGTACGGCTGGTCCATAAATTTAAGGTCGCTCAGCGAGCTATGGAACGAGCTATGCTTGGAGTCTCTCTGAGGGATCGCATTCGAAACGATGTGATCCGACAGAGAACCAGAGTTGTCGACATAGCTCACAGAATAAGTAAGCTGAAGTGGCAATGGGCCGGTCATATTTGCCGTAGAACCGATGACCGTTGGGGTAGACGTGTTCTTGAATGGAGACCGCGAATCGGCAAACGTAAGGTGGGACGCCCTCAGGCTCGGTGGAGTGACGATCTTCGCAGGGTGGCTGGTAGCAACTGGATGAGAATTGCTGAAAGTCGAGTTAAATGGCGTGCGATTGAGGAGGCCTATGTCCAGCAGTGGACTGCTATAGGCTGATGATGATGATGATGATGAGCCACGGAGTCTGGATCTGTGCCCGGTTGGTGGCAATAGGCGCGCACCCTATAACATGGGACTTATACATAACTGGCGAAATATGGGTGCACTATTAGATATGTACACGTCTGCCTAACCCTTCGGGGATTACAGGTGTGATGTTATGTTACAATTGGCTACATTAATGCTAGCGAAGCAGTACTGTCTTTCTATCACCTCATCATCATCTTCCTGCCCTAGTTCTATGTTACTTGGGTTCCGCGCAACAGGTTTTTTTTTATTCATTCTCCCTTGTAAGCTGTCACACTATCATAAGCCTACGTCACGCAATCTTCCAACTTTCATCAGAATGTTATTTATCTGGCTGTAATCTGCCGGCGACGGACCGAAGCGATTACAGCATTAATTCCTTCCTTATTGAAGCGGTCATCACAAGGCCCAAACTCAACAGTAGTATCTTATAAACTGTTGAAGATCGCGGCAACATACCATCACAAGATCTCCATTTAAATACTTCAGAGACACAAACCAAACATTAATTTCCCAAAACAAATTCAATCCAGAATAATGACTAAACTTAGTACTCTACACTCAAGAAATCTTACAAGAATGTTTCACCAATATTTCCAAGACACATTAACATTTTGGACAAAAGTTTGGAACAAGTTTCGTAAACATTTTGTTTGGTATTTGCAATAAACAAAACGTTTTGAAGTTATCTCATGTGAATGTGTAGAAAGTTTGACAGCCATTAGAACATGTTTATGAGTGTTTGCTACTATTTTGGCAGTTTGATGTTCGAGGCGATCACAAGAAATGTCATAGACAACTGCAATTCTATATCTCAGCGATATAATTGCCAAGTTTGGCATGGTACAGTTATACCGACACTAACCAGTTGGTTATTACAAGAAGATTACGAAGTTTTTGTGTATATACGAGTATATTTTCGATTGCTAACATGTCTACGGTTATGGATGTTTCTTGTATGCCTGTCATGCCTATATTCTTATAATTTTTGTGGCTAAGCAGCATTGTTCGGTCTCAGTTTCAAAAGTAATAAGACATTATTGGCACGTAATTCATTTCGTTATTTTCACGCCAGTTTTTTCGGTTATTTTTTGTTACGAAAAGTAACAAATTCTAACTAAAAATAAATACATTATACTTACTATTATTCACTGTTCATAAAACAATATTGTCAAACTTTTACAATTTCCAAAATTGTGGCCAGTTAAACTGTACCTATTGAAAAGTTTTAGTGAAACTACGAAGCACCTGAATTTGATACGAAATGTGTTGCGCCAAATTGCTATTTTCGGCAATTAAAACTTTGACAGTCACTGGCCGTTAATGTTACGTGGTGGCACTTTATAGGCAACCACTAATAGAAGTGTGAAACTATTATATTGTATATACATTTTACATGTTAGTTTTCAGTGTCTGCTGAGCATGAGGTCCTGGGTTCGATTCCCATGCCGGGCAAAGTGTTATTGGGTTTATCCATCAGAAATTTCTCAGTAGCAGACACGGAGTCTCGAATTATGGTCAGTTGTTGGCAATAGACTCACCCTCTATTACATCAGACTTTAACATAACTGGCGAAATGTGTACTATTAAGTAAGCCTCTGCCTAACACTTCGAGGATTACAGGCGTGATGTTATGCTATGTCTTAGTTAGTAAGTTACTGAAAAGGAACGTACATAACACACTCACAAATCCAATGCTCTTCATTTCAACAACTCATCAATCATTGAGCAGACGAGATAATAGAAAAGTCGATCCCGTTGAAAATCTTTGACGAAATACGAAACTTTTTCGACGCAAAGCAAGTCACTGTTCTATGCTCTTTGGTTTCCTATTGTCGCATTAATTCAGCAAGTAATTATTAACTACTGGTACATAATACCTCCCGTTTATAAACATAGCTTTCCTTTCTTTTTCCAAATCATACAAAATTATTTATGGACGAACCATTTCAAGCGTCATTACACAAGCCGAGATTAAATTACCCGGAAGATTCCCTAAGGTTTATCCACATTATTTAAGGTCTACGTCATCACTCATAAGACAATCTTAACGCCTCTTTCCAATGAGGGTAGGCAGGAACTACAGAATGCTACCTGCTAGGATTCTTACATACTTCTTTCGGCTCGTCAACGTAGTTACGAAACATTTTTGTGATGGTATTTTGTTTAGTTGGGTCGAATCGGGAAAGTTACCAAACGGGAAGTAGCCGTTCGTAAATCTAAGGCCCTAGCACGAGCGCGCGGTGTAAACTTAACGTAAATACGTTGATTTTAAAATTATAAATACTCATTTCACAAATAATGTTTTCATACTTTTAAGATTTTTTTTTATATATGGATGGTACTGATTGTTCCTTTTGCACACAATTGAACACAAATGCTATCGGATAATAATAAATTGTACTTCTGACGTATTTACGTTACGTTTAGACCGCGCGCTCGTGCCACGATTGCGGGAGGTTCCTGAACCGAATCGGGCGGGAGGACACGGTGCAGCACACTGTGGAGGTCTGCCCCGCTTGGGCGGAGTACCGCCGTGTCCTCGTAGAGGCGATTGGTGGCGGCGACCTCTCGCGTCCGGCCCTGGTTCAAGCCATGGTCCGGAGCGAGAGGGAATGGGAAGCCGTCACCTCCTTCTGCGAAGCAGTCATGCTAGTGAAGGAGGTGGCAGGACGTGAGACGGAAAGAGCCTCACGTCCCAGCCGCCGCGAGAGACGCCCTGGGCGTCGGGGGTCACGTGGTGGCCCCCGGCCACCGTACGCGCGGGCCTGTGGATGGCGATTTATGGGCTAGCTCGCCGTCCGGCCGTCTTATGACGACAGGCCGTGTCGACGGCGCGTTCGTGTTCCACGCGCGCCTCAAAGAGATGTCAGCTACCACGTGGGGGTCCGCATGGGCCGATGCCTGCCAGGGCTGCGGGACTGCTCTAAAGAGATACCGCGGCCCTGGAACACAAAGGGCAAAGAAGGAACATGGATGGGTTTTAGTCAGCACAAGTCTGACACTCCCTTTCGCTCCACCCAGAGTGGGGGGGGGTCATTTGATGATTTCCCATCCTAAAAACACACACGACGGTTGCAAGTACTACGCGTCTGACCTTTCTGAAGAGCATCAACCAATAAGGTCAGAATAATGTTCTTCCAAGTAAAGTTACAGATACTAGTAAAGTCTTTAACTTAATAGTAACACGTTTTAGAAAAATGTTCGGGACTTGGCTGTGAGACAGAATTGTACGTGCTAGATTTCAGATAGTGAAGTAATGGAAAAATAATAGTTAACAGAAAGAAAATAGATCTGAAAAAGTCTTTATTGGGACTATATAGAAGAAAATGTGAGTTATAAAGAAAGAAAAAAACTGTTACAGGACTAGTCTGGAGACAAGTTAAAAGAGGCTTAAATGCCTTGGTTTTGTTAAAAAAAAGTTAAAGGATTCGACTGAAGAGAAATTTCAAAGCCCTTGGTTCTGGAGATAGAAAAAAATGGTCTAGTGTATTCGACAGGGGACGAATTTTGAGGGGCCTAAATACTTTAGTTTTACAGACAGAAAGTAGTTTAGTGATTCGTCTGTGCGAGACTAATTTTACGTAGTCTCCCTTGTCGGCAGACAAACTCTCAATAGTTAGTTTAGTTTAGTTTATTTATTAATAATTATCTAAATTACAGGTCATATTTTGAAAATAAAATAATATAAAAACACAAAATTTTTTGTTTTTATATTTTTTTATTTATAATGATTTGATTAAATCATAATACATTAAAAAAAGTAAACAAATCATAACACATTAAAAAGAGTATCAAACACAAATTTTCATAAATTAAAAAATAATAATTATTAATAACACACATTATACAGAATAATAGAATCATATATCATAATACTCGCATCAATTTTCTTAAAACCATTCTTTTAGGTCATATAATGCCTGGTCGGTTAGCCAGCCTTTGAGTTTATCTTTAAAAACAGAAAAATGAAATCTATAAAAAATATCTATGTAAAAAAAAATCTTCCTTAACGAAGACATGTGTTCATGCAGAAACAAGATATTGAATAGATAAATTACGGTGAAGAATCTCGGAGATTGGACATCAGAGCAGTGTAGGCTATTTGATATCTCCAGCTAGGAATTCTTAAATCTATTTAACTAACATCAAGGACTAAAATTGATTGAGATTTTTGTTTGATGGTGAAATCGATATGACTGATCATCTTCCCCTAGTGAATCGTAAAACTTTGAGATTTATACATTCGCATAGTAAAGTAAACAATGAAAAAAAAAACCGGCCAAGTGCGAGTTGGACTCGCGCACCGAAGGTTCCGTATAAACTTGTAGGTATTTTGTTATGAAACTACATATTTATAGTTTTCCGATTTTTTCCTTAAAATGTGCTGTAAGACATTGCTTCTTGCCAAATTTCATGATTCTAGGTCAACGAGAAGTACCCTATACGTTTTGATTTCCTTGTGAAATCGCAATATCTGCAGTCATACCTTTTGATGGCGTTGTTACAAGTTTGATTTTTTCACTGCTCTAAGGGGTAGCAGACCTTAGTATTTGATTTCAATTTCAGCTTGGTTCTTTTACGCATTCCTGAGAAAAAGAGTCTTGACAGACAGACAGACAGACTTAAAGACGGAGAACAAAGTGGTCCTATAAGGATTCCGATTTTACACACTGAGGTACGGAAGCCAAAGAAAAACCATCACAACACAGTACTTACTGTGTCGAACGAGTACCCACGATTATAACCTTTCAAGAAAAAGAGAGTATCAACTCCTAAACAGAACAGTTTCTCCATGGAATACCTTTGGAACTGTCGGATGTAGATCAAACTTCAGTAAGGGCTGTCACGTACGCAAACCGTAAGTAATACATGTTATAGGGTTGTACAGCTACTAGTCACAAGCATCAATATTTTACTTTAAGGGCTATTTCAGAGCGCGACCGGCGCCGGTCGCGTGCTTCTGTCGCGGGTTTTCATGTCTATGGACTTGTGCAATAGCGTTCAAAACGATCGTCAGCGCTCGCGTCCAGCGCCGGTCGCGCTCGCCGGTCGAACTAAGCCTTCAAAACTTATTTTCTTACACTGTATTTAATGCAATTTTATGTTGTTACGAACATAGTAGGTAGGTAGTTTGGAACCCGTATTATTATGAAATAAATCTTATACCAAAGTTATACTTAATAGGATAGAAAATAATTCAAACTTAACAACAAGGAAAAGTAATAAAGCGCTCTTCCTCTCTCTACTTATTTAAAAAAATTGCTGTGCCCGACAGGGTCCATAATTGTTTCTATTTTTTTATACTTACCACCTGTAAGTGTACATTATGGATATAGCAATAAACGATTTAATTTGATTTGTTTTGCAATCGAGAAGGGTAGGGTAAAACTATGGTTGAGCAGATAATCATCGGATTATAACCAGAGATCAGTGGTTAACCAGAAAGGTTAACTAATATCGATCTATTAATATCTACAGAGCTCAGAGGTCTACAGCGGTAACATCTTGGCAAAACCGTTTAAATATAATTTCTAGCTTCAAATAACTCCATAATCACTGTACTATTCTTTTTTTTTTCTTTTTAAAAAACGTTGCCCCACACTAGGAATTTCTCCTGTGTCGTGGGTGCGTTTACAAACATTTAAACTCACATACACAAACAGCCAGACCCGGAACAACTACCTGTAGATCATACAAATATTTGTTCCGTGCGGGGATCGAACCTGCGACACGCAGCGCAGCAGCCAATGGCTCAGCCGTTGCGCCAATCGTGCCGTCCTACTACTATTCAATACATTACATTGAGTCTTACCATAAACCGTCATATTTAACACCCCGAAAAAAAGTGCTTTCCCACCAATAATTTTTGCGTAGTTTGATGTACGTAATGCTTGGTGGACGGCTTCGTGAAGGGTCCGTTGACACTTTGTATATTGTTAACTAACGTATACAGTTAATCATTCCGGAATTATAGTTCAATATTGTAGTAAACACCGCAGGTAAAGAATCTAAGCAGTAACATAGACAGATACCAAGAAACAACTTGGTTTCGATATAGGTAAAGAAAACAGCCAAAAGATACCTGTATCATTGCTAGACATATAATAACAATATACAACATTATTTTTAGTATATGCGAAACCTGAATATAGTTTGTTTAGAATAAGTAACTGAATCGATTCCAATAATTTTTAAACCATGTTATATTTTTTCCCAAAAATATTTGTGAAAGTTAAAAGTTGGTCACCGAGCGACTTTGAGTACCTATCGCACTAATTTAGGTACCTACTACCAAATTATTATTATCAATGAGCTCAAGGCGACGCTGGAGGCGCGCGCTGCGTGGTGACAACGTTTTTGTGCGGACAACTAGGTAACAGAACAAGCTTATAACTTTGAGATTTTTCATGATACAGTTTTGAAATTTTGTACATAGATTCTTTACATAAAAATACTAGACATGTGTATCAAGTTTCGCATATACTAAAACTAATGTTGTTGAATTATTTTCCTCATAATTTTTTAAGCTCTTTTACCCGCATATATCCTTTAAGTTATTAGAAACAAAACAAGTAAGTAAGTTCCCAAACTATAGGAGGTAGGTATCACACAAGTAGAACTAACTGTATTAGCGCTGTCACGTTCAGAAACCTACCGAAGTACTTACCTAGGTACGTGTTACGTGAATTTCGGGAACAGTACGTTTCCAAGGAGGCTGTGGTTACAACGTTACGCAACCATGTGGTAGGTACGGAGTTGCGTCTTTAGCATAAAGTTTGCGGTTTCGAAACCTGGGATATGTACGTGTTGAGTTAATAGAAGGTACAATTGGCAAAGGAAATGTTTTGAGAAAACTGAGAGCAAAGATGCCAACAACGACTTACAGCGGAATTGACATTAGCTTTTCGGTAACCTATGGCAGGGAAATGTATGTTTGCCTTTTTTACATCGTTTTCAGTAATGGAATGTCGTGAGCTCCTTGGATTATGAGTAGAGCTTCACGATCACTGACAAATGCTTTATTGACTGGACAGGTCCACTATCTGTGTGGTTATTTCTTCAAAAGACCATCTCAAACATTAATCTGCATGGTCCTCATATGACATGACAAATGTCTGGACTTTAAAAGAGACGGTGACCTCTGTGTTTGTTTCGCATGTTTCTTCTCAGAGTAGTCAGGTACGAAACACCGGCCCCATCTAGTTTTAAAACATAACATGTGACATGCAAAAGTGTTTTGTAAAACCAATTCAGAACTAAGTCTTTCTCTGTGTAAACAAAGGCTTGTCAACAACATTTCTTCTTTTACGAATTTAAATTTCATTGCAAAATTGTGTTATTCTGCGAAGTGTGGCATTCTAAAGAACAAAGATACTTTGACATTACCTGTAGAGTTGTCGTTAGACTTTTTCACTGCAAATTGTAGAATAAATGGTAAAGAAAACACTGACATATAAAATTGACTTTGTTTCTGTTTATTATTTGTCAGTAAATATCTAGTTTAGTCACCAATGCATTAGGTTATTCATGTAAGAAATCTAAAATTAAAAAGCTTAATAGTTATGCAATAACAATCGATTTGGCTATATACAGACTTACTAACCCAAAACTTGAATCCGCACCAGCCGGGTTAACTCGTGTCGCCCACTTACAAAAAACGAAACAACAATTTATCAAATAAGAAACTGTTCCAACCTAATGTACTACACCAAAACAACTTTGGGTAAAATACAACAAAATGTCAATATAGCCAAAAACTATCAATACATGGAAAGTTCGCAACTATCGGAGTATCGGCCCTGCTAACTTTGTTAGGGTTGTCACGCGCGATCCTTTGCAAGTACGTGTCTGAGCAGAGAATAATTTGGTACAACTGTGACTGTTTTGATGGTAGCTATACCTACTTTATGGTATAGCTACCATCAATACCAAGTGATAATAAATATTTGGTGTTATCTTGCCTTGAATAAATTTCAGCGGCTCGTATTGTTAGTACATTCCTCTCTCTGGAGCCCTAACCACCAGTAGCTTGGACCCTGTTCCCGATACTAGTAGGATTCTATTTTTTATATTTTAAATGTTTTTTTCCTATGTTTTTTTTAAAGAAATATATAAAAATGTAAGTTGGTATGTAAATAACAACTAATATTAAAAAAAAATCGTTAATCCGAAACTCTTCGAGCCTAAATACCTTGTGTTTTCTGGCTAACAATTTATAATAGTAAGACAATAACTGTGACGGTGCTTCCCAATTTTTTTTTAGTACTACGGTACTAATCCATAACTTTATCTTTATCTTAAGCTTATCTATTTGTTTGGCATAGTTAGCAGTGTGTCTCTAAAACAGTCTGTTCCCAATTTTCCCATAACTTCGTCCAGGATGAGGAAACGACATTTTCGTGGAATATCTATGGCCATGTTGTAATAACATCACAGGAATATCGATATCGCAAACATCGAATAGTTTCATAATAATACCTACAGTTCCGCACGCAAAATACGCGCTTTGACGTGGAGTTGCGGATACCGGCCCGTTATACAATACAATACAATACCTACAGTTATACATAAACTATTATTTACACGACCACATTCTTCTAATAAAACATATCTCACCCACATCCCCGACAAAAGACAAAAATCCCACGCTTATAAAAGTTACATCACACAGATGCAGCGCCTTAAAGCGATAAAAGCGCCCTAGCGATATTTTTCAGCTTCCCCGTCCCATCCACAAAGGGATTGTGTTCCACAGAGGGCTGTGAGCCCGACAGCCGTATTGTATGGCCGTGCATAGGATTCCTTTTACACTGAACTCAACATTCTTCCAGATAGCGCAGTTATTAAATCATCTTCTGGATTATCTTTTCTCTTTGATACGAAAGGAATTATGTCAACAATATGATAATGGATTCGTTTTACAGCTGGAATTTTTAGACAGAAGGTTTCTGTTCTATTGTGAGCTTAGTTTAATTACGTTTAAACGTGTTTCGATTAGGTAATTGGCGAATTGGGTTCCAAAATAGGTAACGATTCTAGTTCTAGCTGGCCTTCTTTTAATTAACATAAAATCATGTCTGGTTTCCCAAAAGACAGTTATTTTAAAGTCCCAAAACCGTAATTGCCTCGTTGGTCTAGTGGTCGTTAGCGCGACTTCTGAGCACAAGGTCCTGGGTTCGATTCTCGGGTCAGGCAAAGTGTTATTGGGTTTTTCCATCAGGAATTTCTCAGTAGCAGTCATGGAGTCTGAGTTGGTTGATGGCAATTAGGCTCGCCCTCTATTACATGGGACTGAAAACATAACTGGCGAAATGTCGGTGTACTATTAGTTACACCTTCAAATCAAATCAAATCGTTTATTGCTATATCCATAATGTACAGTTACATGTGGTAAATAAAAAAAAATATCTTACCCTTTGCTTAACCCTTCGAGGATGACAGGCGTGTTGTTATGTTTAAAGTCTCATGTAATAAATAGGAGGCGAAACTATTGCCATCGACCGGGCATAAATCCAGACTCACGTCTGCTACTGAAAAATTCGAGATTGAAAAACCCAATATCATTTTAAATCGAAACCAACTAAATAAAAAATGAGTCACGGCAGACACATAAACAGTACTACCTGATTTTCTTTATATTTACTTGCCCTTAATTTGATAACTTTGTTTTAGTACGTAAATACCCACGGATTGTTGGAGACAGGTAGAGAATCAAATAAAACCTGTATTGCGGTCATGAAGGTAGATCGAATTTAAAGGAACGGACGAATATTCTGTACGAATGCTGAACCGAGGGGCGGGGCACATCCGCGGTCTTTCTTTGTTTGAAATACTCTTTAGAACAAAGAGAACCGGCGAACAGGGTCATGAGATTTTTAGCCAAAGGTGTGCAAATATATGTACGCATTCCATATTCATTTAGGTTACAATTTATATTACTTCAACTTAACTACATAGCTCGTGGCTAAATAATAACAGCCGCTCGGGTCGGTGTTTAGGTTAAGCCGCGCTTGCCTAGGTTGATCCGTGGATGGGTGACCACCCATTACATGCCGAGTTTCCTCCGTGCCTCGAAAAGCACGTTAAGCCGTTGGTCCCGGCTGTCATTGGTAGATCTTTGACAGTCGTTACAGGTAGTCAGTGATCCGAAAGTCTGACCACCAGTCTTACCAAGGGGTATGGTATTTATTACCCAGTACTAACTAGGTTGTGGAGGTCAGATAGGCAGTCGCTCCATGTAAAATACTGGTATTCAGCTGCATCCGGTAAGACTGGAAGCCGGCCCCAACTTAGTTGGTAAAAGGCTAGGCAGATGATGATGAGTTTAAATTAAATTGATTTCAGGATGGTACTAGTCTTCTTCAGCCTAATTTACTTGAAAAAATCATTAAGTCAGTTTGAAATTGTAGAATAAACTTAACTTTGTAGGTGGGTATTAAAGTTATTTTTCCAAAAAATAAAAACAATTATGGGCCATTATGTTTTTGTTTTAGGCCGATTCTCTTACTTTTTCGTGAAAGTGAAAGAAAAACTAGCTGAAACTGGACTTGATTGCTGTTGCTCATTTTGAGGTTGATATTAATTATTTTAAAAGAGTAGAGGAACTAATTATTGAACTTGAAGTGGCATACTCTGGAAAATGTAAAAGAATAAGAAATACGTCCTTCGAGTCTAAATAAAGTGACATTCATGGAAAAGTAAAACCTTAAAATTTTCCGTAGTTTTTGTTAATTGATCAAACATGTATTCTTCTAAACTAACAACGACTAATCTTGAAAGTTGTTGTCATTCTAAATTTTAGACTGACAACAATTTACTGGAAACGGGTATTCTTTTACTATTTCTTTTAAAGAATACACGTTTCCGGTTTTAGTACCAAGCCAATTTCAGCGACCCGTCCTGTTGGCTAGATTCCCATCCTTTTGTCATGTCCATCAAAACTTACCACAGCTTAAATTTTCCTCTCAAAATTCTAAAAGCTTGTCAATTCTAGAAACAAAGTTGGCGCTATCTTCTAGCTTGGCGAGTAACCACTTCTTTTTAGTGGAGTTTTACCGCTTCGCCACAAACTGCGCGCTGTAGCGACAAGCGTGTTGCAACAGGGCTCCGGGGAAAAGTAATGAAATAAATTGTTACAAGTATTCCACGCGTCGAGCAGTAGGTACTAACGTGAAAGAAACAACGCGGATGACACTGGACGAAGGTGGCTTCGCAAGTCGTCTCTCGTTCAAGTCGTGTCTCTAGTCCCGACGCAAGTCTAGTAGTAAATCCCGACGCAAAACGTTTCGCAAGTCGCGTCTCAATTCAGGTCGCAAGTCGTGTCTCTAGTCCCAACGCAAGTCGTGTCGCAGGTCGCGTCTCAAGTCGAGTCGCAAATCACGTCGCGAGTTGTGTCGCAAGTCGTCTCTCAAGTCGTGTCGCAAGTCTTGCCCCAAGTCGGCGGCTCCGATGCGGAGCGTAAGGCCGAGTTTGAGAAGGAGGTGGAGGCGGCGCTGAGGGCTGTCTTATATAAGCAGAAGCCCTCCACCAGGCATAAGGCCATGCCCGCGGCGATCGCCTCCATCATGGCGTCAGCGGAGGCCAGATATTCGGGGCCAACGTCAAAGGAAGTGGCCAAACTGCGGGCGGAGGTCACTCGTCTGACGGCGGCCATGGGGCTTCTCGAAGAGGCCAATCAGAAGCTCCGAGCAGACCTGGCCGGTCTGCGCGAGTCCGGATCCCGCAAGGCGCCCCAAAAGCCAGCAGGCCAGCAGCGACCAAGCCAGCCCGTGGCCGTGCCGGTTGAGAACCAGGTCCTGAACCTGGTTCGGCAGGAGCTGGCTGCCTTCCAGGCGCGGTTCTCCGTCCTGGAGGGCATTGTCCTGCGCCCCCCTCTGGCGGCAACCAGGGCGCCCCCGGGACCGAGAGCGGCCACATATGCGGCTGCTGCGGCCTCCGCACCGAGGCCGCGCGGCCGGCCCTCCGGCAGGGTTGTGTCGGCCCCCGAAGGGCCGGCTCTGGCGAAACCGGCTCCGGCCAAGAAGGAGGCTGCCCTGAGGCAGGGCAAGGTGGCGGCCCAAAAGAAGGCGGCGACTGTGCCAGCGCCAGCCGCGAGACAGCCGCCACCACCGCCCCCCCCGCCCCCTAAGCCTTCCGTGGCCGAGACCGGGTGGCAGGTGGCCGGTGAGAGGACTAGGGAGCGAAAGGCGGCTAAAAAGGCCAAGAGGCGGCAGCGGAAGCGCCAGCAAAAAGAGCGGAGCGTCGCGGCTAGGCTCAGCGCCCCGAAGACCGCAGCTGTAGTGATTACACTACAGCCGGACGCGGAAAAAAGGGGCGTGAGATACCGCGACGTGCTCGCTAAGGCGAGGGCGACGGTGGATCTGGGGGAGCTCGGGATCACCGGGGGCCTCCGCCTCAGAGTCACCGCGACAGGGGCTCGAGTGCTGGAGATCCCCGGCGAAACCCGTGGCTCGTCCGCGGACGCTCTAGCTGAAAAGCTTAGAGCGTCCCTAAATGCGGACGAGGCCCGAGTGTCCAGGCCCGTCAAATGCGCAGACCTGCGCATCCTGGGTCTGGACGACTCGGTGACCGAGGAGGAGGTGGTGGCCGCCGTCACCAGGACCGGTGGGTGCCCTGCTGAGCAGGTCAAGGCAGGCACCTTACGTCCGGACCTGTCGGGCATGCGAACCGTAACGGTAAGCTGCCCTGTGACGGCGGCGAAAGCCATTGTGGAGGGCCGAAGGCTCTTGGTGGGCTGGGTTTCGGCGCAGGTTAAGCTGCTTGAACCCAGACCTCTGAGGTGCTTCCGCTGCCATGTGGGGAACCACGTGTCGGTTCGGTGCACCTCGGAGGTGGACCGCAGTGGCCTATGCTTCCGCTGCGGCCAGCCCGGTCACATGGCCGCGGGTTGCTCCGCCGCGCCGCACTGCGCCGCATGTGCGGCATCTGGCAAGCCGGCCGATCACCGGGCAGGGAGCAAGGCCTGCGGTACACCCACCAAGGCCAGGGGCAACGGAAGGCCCTCCGTAACCACCTCCAAAACCCCCACCGTCGTCGCCACCGCCGCAGCCGCCGCCACTGTCGCCACCGCTGCCGCCACTGCTGCAACTTCTGCAGCGGGGCCCTCGCAGGAGGCCCGGGAGGGGGCTGAAATGGAGTGCCAGTAACGGCCCCATTACGCCTTCTCCAGGCGAACATCAACCACTGCGCCTGCGCTCAGGATCTGTTGATCCAGAGCATGGCGCAGTGGTCGATTAACATCGCCGTGGTCGCTGAGCCGTACTTTGTCCCGCCCAGGCATGACTGGGTGGAGGACCTTAGTGGCTCAGTGACCATAATTGCGTCGGCCGCCGCCGGTACCCCGACCCTTGAGAGTGTCAGGAAGGGTCAGGGGTGCGTAGCAGCACGTTTCGGGGAGATAGTTGTAGTGGGAGTCTACTTCTCCCCGAACCGAACTCTCGCCGAGTTCCTCAACTCCCTCAGGGAGTTGAGTGCCGTCATCGGGAGCCATTCTCTCCCCGTACTTGTGCTCGGGGACTTCAATGCCAAGAACTTGGCTTGGGGTTCTCGTTACACGGATGTGCGGGGTAGAATGGTGGAGGACTGGGCTCTAGAGACAGGCCTGGTCGTCCTAAATCGGGGTTCTGTCCCCACGTGCGTGCGGATGCGGGGCGAGTCGGTGGTGGACATATCGTTCGCTAGCCCCGCTCTGTCGCCGCGTGTCGTTGACTGGCGCGTCATGGAGGGGGTGGAGACCTATTCCGACCACCGGTACATCCGGTTCGACGTCTCCACCCAGACCTCAAGCGCGCCGGTCCTACAGGCCCCGAGTGGTCCGCGATGGGCGCTGAAGCAGCTGGACCGGGAGCTCCTCCTGGAAGCCTCGATCGTGCAGGCCTGGGTGACATCACCAGCCAGGCCTGCCGACATCAACAACGAGGCGGGTTGGTTCCAGGAGGCCATGTCCGAGATTTGCGACGTGGCAATGCCCCGAGTTCGGCCAGGAAGCGCCCGACGTCAGGTGTACTGGTGGTCGCGAGAGCTGACGTCTCTGCGTGAGGCGTGCGTTGCCGCGCGGCACCGGTACACCAGGCATCGCAGGCTCCGCATCCGCCCTCCGGATGCGGCAGCCATTGAGGCGGAGCTTTACGAAGGGTACAGAGCGGCGAAGACCGCCCTCCAAGAGGCTGTCCGGCGGGCCAAGAACCTGGCCCGCGAGGAGATGCTGGAGTCTCTGAACGGAGATCCGTGGGGGCGCCCTTACAAGATGGTGCGGGACAAACTCCGCACCCGGGCCCCCCCGCTGACGCAGAGTCTCCGGCCTGAGCTCGTGGAGGGCGTGGTGAGCGCTCTGTTCCCTTCGCGAGGGAGGCATCCTCCCCCGCCTATGGCTCCGCCGCCGCTTGCGGTGCCGGAAGCGGACCACACCGATGACGACGTTCCGGAGGTGACTGGGGTAGACCTGAGAGTGGCGGTACGCAGGCTGAAGGCCAGAAATACCGCCCCGGGACCCGATGGCTTGCCTGGCAAAGCCTGGGTCCTGGCCTGTGAGGCTCTCGGGCCCCGACTGGAAGGGCTCCTAAGCGCATGCTTGGAGAGAGGCCAGTTCCCGCTTCGTTGGAAGACGGGGAAGCTGGTCCTCATCCGGAAGCCAGGGCGCCCTGCGGACTCTCCGTCCGCATACCGGCCCATCGTGTTGCTCGACGAGGTGGGCAAGCTCTTTGAAAGAGTTATTGCTAACCGCCTCGCCGGGCACCTCGCGGGGATGGGGCCGGATCTTGCGGAACACCAGTTTGGTTTCCGCAAGGGGCGCTCGACGGTGGACGCCATCATGCGCGTGAGAGCCCTCACGACGGGGGATGCGGTTTCCCGGGGCGGGGTCGTATTGGCGGTGTCTCTTGACATCGCCAACGCCTTCAACTCCATGCCCTGGAGCTGCATTGGGGAGGCACTCCGGTATCACCGGGTGCCGACCTACCTTCGTCGTGTGGTCGGGGACTACCTGACGGATAGGGCCGTCATCTACCCCGGTCAGAGCGGAGAATGGAACCGGCGAGAGATGTCGTGCGGTGTTCCACAGGGATCGGTTCTGGGGCCGGCCTTGTGGAACATCGGTTACGACTGGGTGCTGCGCGCCGACCTCCCTAGCGGCGTCAGCGTAGTCTGCTACGCTGACGACACGCTGGTACTGGCACAAGGGAGGTCGCACGAGGCGGCGGCCGAAAACATGACACGCGGGGTTGCGATAGTCGTGGAGAGGATCCGGCAATTGGGTCTCGAGGTGGCATTGCACAAGTCCGAGGCCATGTGTTTTCATGGGCCTCGGAATGCGCCACCGTCGGGATCCCTACTGACGGCGGGAGGGGTTTCCATCGGCGTCGGGTCGACGCTGAAGTACCTGGGACTCGTCCTCGACAGCCGGTGGAACTTCGTGGAGCATTTCCGACGTTTGGCCCCCAAACTGGAACGGACCGGGGCTGCCTTCAAGCGGCTCCTGCCCAACCTGGGGGGTCCAAACGCCTCCTGCCGGAGGCTCTACGCGGGGGTCGTGCGGTCCATGGCCCTTTACGGGGCCCCGGTGTGGGCGCGTTCTCTGAGGCGGCAAGCCGCCCGCTACCTGAACGCGCCCCAAAAGGGGATAGCCCTAAGGCTAGTCCGGGGGTACCGCACGATCTCCGGTGAGGCGGCGAGCCTCCTTGCCGGATTGCCGCCATGGGATCTGGAGGCGATAGTCCTCGCGCGCCTTCACGAATGGCGCGCGGAGGCACTACGTCGGGGGGAAACTCCGCTGCCGCGGCAAATCGCCGCTCAGCGGACAGACCTCCGGCACGATCTCATGGTGACCTGGAGAGAGCGACTGTCGCAACCCCGTGCAGGGCACGCCACCATAGTGGCGATAAGTCCCCTCTTTGAGGAGTGGCTAGAGAGGCGCCACGGCGCCCTCACCTTCCACCTGACGCAGGTCCTCACCGGACACGGTTGTTTCGGGAGGTTCCTGCACCGAATCGGGCGGGAGGAAACGCCCGGGTGTTTCCACTGTGAGGATCGTCCGGAGGACACGGTGCAGCACACTGTAGAGGCCTGCCCTGCTTGGGCGGAGCAGCGCCGTGTCCTCGTAGAGGCGATTGGCGGCGGCGACCTCTCGCGCCCGGCCCTGGTTCAAGCCATGGTCCGGGGCGAGAGGGAATGGGAAGCCGTCACCTCCTTCTGCGAAGCAGTCATGTTAGTGAAGGAGGTGGCGGAACGTGAGAGGGAAAGAGCCTCACGTCCCAGCCGCCGCGGGAGACGCCCTGGGCGTCGGGGGTCACGTGGTGGCCCCCGGCCACCGTAGGCGCGGGCCTGTGGACGGCGAGTTTTGGGCTAGCTCGCCGTCCGGCCGTCTTATGACGACAGGCCGTGTCGACGGCGCGTTCGTGTTCCACGCGCGCCTCAAAGAGATGTCAGCAACCACGTAGGGGTCCGCACGGGCCGATGCCTGCCAGGGCTGCGGGACTGTTCGAAAGAGATACCGCGGCCCTGGAACACAAAGGGCAAAGAAGGAACATGGATGGGTTTTAGTCAGTACAAGTCTGACACTCCCTTCCGCTCCGCCCAGAGCGGGGGGGGTCATTTGATGATTTCCCATCCAAAAAAAAAAAAAAAAAAAAAGTCTTGCCCCAAGTCGTGCCCCAAATCACGCTGCAAGTCGCATCGTTAGTCGTGTCGCAAGTCGCGTCTCAAGTTGAGTCGCAAGTCGCATTACCTGAGGTTGTGATCGGGGCGCTACATAGCGGTCTGTGTGCAAATGCATATCAGTAAAATCTACCTCTCTGGCAGACGGGTGCCTGTGTTCCGTTGGTTTTATTTGAATTCCATCTATGCCTGTGTTTGCAGCCGGTTTCGTTCAGGTACAGATGCAAATCAAAGTTTTACTCAAATATTTTTGTTTAAGTTGAATGAATCAACAAAACCATCATCTGCCTAGCCTTTTCCCGAATATTTTGGGGTAGGCTTCCAGTCTAACCGGATGCAGCTGAATACCTGTATTCTACATGGAATACCGAGTTTCCTCCATGCCTCGGAAAGATCGTTAAGCCGTTGGTCCCGGTTGTAATTTGTAGATCTTTGAAGTGGGTGCTTGTTTCGATAACGTTAGTTCTACACGAAATTGTTGGTAGAAAAGTTTTTAAAATTAAAGTTCATTAATAAGAGAGATTGTAGTAGATTTGTTTTAAGTTCGATTTAGTGGCCATTAATATGAATTGAAACTCAGATTGTATGATGAACTTGGACGAAGCAGAAAGTGTACAAAAGGATCGTAATAGATAGTTTTATAGTTTCTACCCACCTCACATGGGAAAAAGGCGAGAGTTTATGTAAGTACATAAGAAGCGCAGTAACAATATCTACCACAAAAAATAACCATCAAGATCATAAAGCGAACAAAATGTTTTCCAACTACACTTAATTTCAATCGGTATCACAACTTCTTTCACAAAATTTTCTTTTACCTCAAAAAAGCAAGCATAATAGACCCATTTTTTTACCCCAGACTCCATTTTGACCCGAACACAAAAATGCCTACAATGGACCCACAAAATAAATTTCTGTACCCACACAATCTTTGTGGCAGGTAACCTTACCTTTGTTAAGAGGTTTAACTAGGTCATTTATTGACCCTAATTAGTTGGGGAAATGAACGAGGGTTCGAAGGCTGGTCATAACCTTGGTCATATCTTGTGTAACTTGACTGTAGTGTAAGACTAGAGGATGTTATGAATGAAATATCGTCATGCAGAAGTCAATCTTTTAAAAATGTATGAGTAAGTTCGGAGTAAAGAGGATAAAATGGTCTAAGAACGTAACAGAGTGGTGCCCAAGACAATATGAAAGGGAGACAGTGTCGTAGTCGGGAGGATGACGTTATAAGAACAGCGGGTACTACTTGGATGAGACAAGCGCATTACCGTATAGTATACAGTGGAAAGCTTCAGGGGAGGCCTATGCTGGAAAGCAAGATAATCTTCAGTTACTGGTGTCAAATAACTAAATAGAAACTTACTGTAATAGATTAAGTAAAATTATTGTAAGATTGTAAATAAGTGTAACAGTAAGACCAGTTATTATCATATTTTTGTGTAATGCAGTCATTCCTTTGTAAAAATTAAAGCGCCGAATTGTGCCATATAAGCGTCACTATTGATAACACTAAAGTAAAACGCAATATATTAGAGGATCATTTTTGTCTAGCTACGTAGCTAGCTAAGTGCTTTGTCAAGCGTCTAAGACAATGTCTTGCTACGGCTATGTCTCGTTCCTGACCATATTACACTATCTTTTTGTTAAATTCATGACTATCGAAAGCTTTGAAACGTAACATTTTATGATTCATTACAATAGTAGCCCCATTACACCTAAAATCCCGATGTTTCACTTGTACCAATTAACCATCAACAGGCTTACAGTAGTTTGCCCACGTTGTCCAAACGGGCGGGTATTGTGGGCACAGCTAATCCGAACGCTGAGTGTCGAGCAAATACGACGCGTTTGGTCAGATGCGCACGCTATGGATTGTTCAGAATTGTGGGCAAAGACTGTAGTTGAGATTAGTATTATTGGTAAATTTCGTAGAAGCTCGTGTTTGAGTCCATTACGTTTCAAGTAAATTCTCCGCCACACGATGAGCGCCGTGTAGGCGAGGCATACGATACTGCAGGTCACCACCACCATGATGCCGGCTGCAGCACCTATCGGCTCGCCTCGGACAGCGGAGTAACGTATTTTTTGGGAATCTTTGAAAAAATGGTAAATTAATTCTTGAAATGAATCTTAATAATAACAGCCGATCGTCAAGGTAAAGCCGTGCTTACCGGTCGGTCTGTGGATGTATGACCATACATTACGTACAGAGTTTCTACCGTGCCTTGGAAAGCAAGTTAAGCCGCTAGTTCAAGCCGTCATTAAGAGACATTTGACAGTCGTTACAGGTAGTCAGTGGCCCGAAAGTCTACCAGTCTTACCAAGGGGTATCGATTTACCCAGTACTAACTGGGTTGTGGAGTTCAGATAGGCAGTCGCTCTTGTAGCTCCATGTAAAATACTGGTATTCAGCTGCATCCGCTTACGCTGGAAGCCGACCCCAACATAGTTGGGAAAAGGCTAGGCAGATGAGTTCCGGTAATGATTGATCTTGAAATTATCCGAATCATATTAGAGTGCGACATTAAATCGACTCATTAATTTATATTTAATTTTTTTTGCATAAATATGAGTTACTCAATAAGAGCAAAATTTCAACAACGCGTGAACTAAACAGCCTGAGTAGGTAAAAAATTCCTAGTAATTTAAAAAAAAAAGTAGTAAAACAAAACATCGCGGAATGAAATCTGTATCTAGATACTGAATTTGTATACCTATGTCTACATGGCTGAAGCACATTAGGTAGTTGCAATCTACATGCTTGATGTTGCACTGAATAATAAAGGAATAATTAACGTTAACGTGGTAAAAAGTGGTTAACACCACCTAATTACGTAACTGTAGATACCTACAAAACCAGGCATGTGATTTCCTTTTTAATTTTTTATATTTAAAAGGAGCGAAGTGGAGAAAAAGGTGTCACTAGTTTCATTTATTTATTTATTTATTTATTTATTTATTTGGATCTCCAACAAAGAATACACACAGACAATATAGGACACAGTATTACAAATGTTCTTTTAGGTGTGTTCCTTCAATTATAGGAGAACACAGCATGCCCATAAAACTAGGTTTTAACACATAAAATATAAAACAATGAAAATATTACAAAAAACAAAATAAAAACCAGAATAATTATTAAAAAGCATTTGATGCATTTGATAAAATTGTTTCACATACAAATTATAGTTATCACTCTACATTTATAGCAGTGGTCAGTATTTTTTTTGTATTTAGAGATTGTGAGGGTTATGTCCATGTCAGATTGCTTTGACAATTCATTGTATTGCCTACAGAGTCTTGGGAGAGCGGCGAAATGTCCTAGATTAGTTTTGGAACCTGAGACATAAAACAAATTGTAGCTGGTTTTCCGCGGCAGGCGAGATGGCGCGTTTATATGTAACTTGCCTAGTAATTCGCTGCAGTCTATGACTCCATGGAATACTTTGTGTAGTAGAATCAGGTCTGCCATTTTTCGCCTCTTGGCAAGTGAGACCATTTTGTAGTGCCCTAGTCTGTCTCTGTAGCTGGTTACTCTTTTAGCTAATCGTTCCTTATAACATAGATGATACAGGAAGCGCCTTTGGACACTTTCCAGGTGTTTGATGTATATGTCGTAGTGAGGATTCCAAACCGGGCTGCCATATTCAAGTATAGGACGGACTAGTGTGTTAAATAATTTTATTCTGGTAGACGCCCTTTTAAATTCTTTACTGTTGCGCAAGATAAATCCCAAAATTTGAAACCCCTTTGATACTGTGTTTAGGATATGTTTGTCAAATTTAAGTTGTTTATCCAGTGTGACTCCTAGGTCACGTATTTCTTCAATTTGCTTTAGTTTTTGTTGACCTATCGTGTAAGTGTTAGGTAAGACAATTTTGTTACGGCTGAATTGCATGTAGTAACACTTAGAGACGTTAAGAAGCATTTCGTTCATTTTGCACCAGTTCGTCAGTCTGTTCAGATCTTCCTGCAATAAGGCAGCGTCAGATTCAGTTACCATTGGTTTCATTATTTTCATGTCATCGGCAAAAAGATAGAATTTTGAATGCCTAAAGCAGTGCGTGATGTCGTTAATGAAGATGTTGAAGAGAATTGGGCCTAAATGTGATCCTTGTGGAACCCCGGATGTGGCTTTAAAATACTTTGAATGATGGCCAGTCATTACTACTTTTGACGACCGGTCGCTGAGGTAAGATTGAAACCACTTTAGCATTGATCCTCTACACCCAAGTGCTGGAGTTTCGCTATAAGAAGAGAATGATCTACCTTATCGAACGCCTTACTGAAGTCAGTGTAAATGGTGTCAACAGGAATACGTCTATCTAAGTATTCAGATAGAGCCGACACGTAGCACATGAGATTAGTGGTCGTAGATCTGTATTTGATAAAACCGTGTTGGTCGCTGTTGAGAAGGTGTTTTACATGCGATGTTAGACGTTCGGTTATAAGCTTTTCAAATACTTTGCCGAAGATGACTAAAATAGAAATGGGTCTGTAGTTTGACACCATGTTCTTTTGCCCTGCTTTGAAAATGGGTACGACCAGTGCCTTTTTCCATTGGTCGGGAAAAATACCGTCTTTAAGAGATTTGTTGTATATAATACTAAGAGGTAAAGCCAGTGCTTTTGCACATCTCTTTATAAACACGGGAGGAATACCGTCTTCACCTACGCCTTTCTGTTCATCCAAGGATGTTAAAGTTCGGAATATTTCGTTAGCACTGAGTTCCAGCTTACAAAGAGTCGGCAAGTTGTTGTTTATGTCAACATTTGATGGTTGCGAGGACGTCGTATAGTTATAAACACTTGCGAAGTTTTCAGCAAACAAGTTACATATGTCGTGGCCAGTTGATGCAGTTTTGTTGTTATAATACATTACCGCGGGGTAATTGCTGCTGGATTTCCTTTTATTTTTAATGAAAGACCAGAAGATTTTAGGGTTTTTTAAAACCGCGATTTCTAACTTCTCCGTATATTTTTTTGTAGCAGATCGTTCTCAACTTGCTACAGTCAGTACGCAGCGTTTCAAATGATATAATGTCAAGGGGATTATTGTATTTTTTTACTCTAACGCGAAATTTGTGTTTTTCTTTAAAGAGTCGCTTAAGCTTGGGCGTGTACCATGCCGGGTACTCTTTCCTAGACATCGTTTTCAGTGGTACGTGTTGCTTTATAACGTCGTGCAAACTATCATATAAAATATTGACCATGTCTTCAACCGAGGCACAGCCTCCCACTGAACTTTCCCAGTCTATAGACATAAGTGAAACTAGGATTTTGTCGTAGTCTGCCTTAAAGAAATTAGGTTTAGTGGCCAGTTTTGTTTGTAGAGAATTTATGTTGTTGACAGTGGGTATAGCGAACTCGAGCGGTGGATGTAAAGGATCTTCTTGTGTCAGATGTGTGTGGCAACGTGTCAAGTTATGTACTGCAGTATTACAAAGAACTAGATCTAGTGTTCTAGATTTGTTATTTGTTAGGTAATTATACTGATCTAAGTCATTCATAGAAATATAATCAAGGAAGTGTTTGGTAACATCGTTATTGTTGGTAGGGCAAGGAGTAGTGTGACTCACCTGACTTTCCTCATTAGTTTTCCACGTTATACTACTAAGATTAAAGTCACCAATGATAACAGTACGTTCGTTTTTGTCCAGGGCATTTTGAGCCGAGTCTAGGAATGTTTGGGTGGTTTCTTGGGTAATGGGGGGCGGTAAGTAGACGCCACAAATGTAGATCGTGTTT
This sequence comes from Noctua fimbriata, assembly GCA_905163415.1. Taxonomy (NCBI): domain Eukaryota; kingdom Metazoa; phylum Arthropoda; class Insecta; order Lepidoptera; family Noctuidae; genus Noctua; species Noctua fimbriata. The sequence goes on along the minus strand of LR990933.1, from coordinate 1,621,489 downwards.
TTCTTATTACCAGGACAGACCATATCAATGGAAATCCACAGATCCTCACAATGACTTTCTAAGTGTGGCATACGACGTGAATTTAAGTGCCTAGCTACAGCTATCAAGACGCCGCCTCCGTGTCTACATGCTCTATATCTACTGGACTCGCGATCTCGCCTGTAGACTACATATCTATCGTCGAATAGTTCTGAGTCGTAGATGCCACCGTTCAGCCAAGTCTCCGTAAGCACAACTATATCGTAGTCTTGTAGAGACATGTTATGATAAAAAGTGTCGGTTTTAGTTCTTAGACCACGTACGTTTTGATAGTATATCTTCAGAGTATGATTGAATATGAAGAGGTTATACACGTTATCTTGAACAGTACAATAAAAAAAAAAATGAAAAAAAACAGAATTTAAAAATATAGATAAAATCAACTGACAGTCTGTAAGACCTCCTGACAAGTGATTACAATACGTTCAGATTGGTCAGTCTTCTTCATGAAAATTCTGCCATTACGCACCCACACGTATTTGTAACCAAGCTCCTTGCCTCGAAGTCGTGTCGCCGCGTGCAAGGCTTTATTATCTGCTGACAGGTGTTCAACAACGTAGATTGGGGTTGGTTTATCCATTGCAATGCCTAGGTGGCTTGTGTTCAGTTTGTTGTTGGTGTTGCTTTTGTTGTAGTTGGTTGCTGCGGCGAGGAAAGAGTCCCGAATTCGTGGGGTATTGAACTTTACGAGGATAGACCTGGGTCGGGCATTTTGGGTGTCTTTTTTAGCGGTCCTGGTGCAGAAGGCAATATCGGCTTCATTATTTTCATCAAAAAAAAAAACTTAATATTTTTGCAATATTATATTTCACTTATAAAATACGTATACCTAACTGTTACATTTATTTAACAGATTTTGAAGGATAATAACATCCACAAAAATAATGGCTCAACTTTCCTTATAATCTCGCAAAAAATAAAGATACATTACATCGATCGGACGGCACGGTTGGCGCAGTGGCTGAGCGATCGGCTGCTGCGCTGCGTGTCGCGGGTTCGATCCCCGCACGGAACAAATATTTGTATCATCTACAGGTAGTTGTTCCGGGTCTGGCTGTTTGTGTATGTGAGTTTAAATGTTTGTAAACGCACCCACGATACAGGAGAAAATCCTAGTGTGGGGCAATGTTTTTTTCTAAAAATAAAAAAAAATAAAAAATAAAATAAAATAAAATCGATCGCCTATAAGCTCCTTAATAAATTGTGTTAAAAACGTTCCCAATATTCTTATCAGGTGTTTGTGGGTAATTCTGATTTATAGGCAATTAATTCATCTAAACATCTAATAAAATTGTAACAGGCCGATGTCTGTTCATTGAAGATATTAAAAAAAAATGTGTATATGGGGGCCTTTATTAGAGCAACAGAAGCCAAAATAACAGTTTTTAGAATGTTTGTCTGTCTGTCTTTCTGCCTGTATGTTTGTGCGCGCATCAGGCACTACTGCAAAAATTTGAACGCAGTTTTCACCACTCTACTGTTACATGCTTAACTTAAAATATAGGCTACATTAGATATAGTTTTGAATATGTTCTCTGAATAGTTTGGTGATTGGTTCAGCCACTTTTCAGTTTAATTTATATGTGAGGCAATTTCATTCCCACCAATCGGTAACAAATACAGTGTCCAGTTGTAGAGAGTGAAAGAAATATGATCATCATTATCTGCCCAGCCTTTTACGAACTATGTTGGGGTCGGCTTCCACTCTAAACGGATGCAAATGAATACCAGTAGGTAAGTATTTTGCATGGAACGACTGCCTATCTGACTTCCACAACCCAGTTAGGTAATGCGATACCTTAGACAAGACGGAAAAAAATCAGGGTATCCTCCTGGCTCGTTGGTCTAGTGGTGTCAAGCGAATGAGGTCCTGAGTTCGATTCTCATCTCGCGCAAAATGTTATTGGGTTTTTCCATCAGGAATTTCTCCGAAGCAGTCACGGAGTCTGGATTTGTGCCTGGTTGATGTCAATAGGCTGGCCCCCTATTACGTGGGACTTAAACATAACTGGCGAAATGGGTGTGCACCTTTGCCTTATCCTTCGGAGATTACAGGCGTGATGTTATGTTATGTTACGTTGTATAAAATATGCTCATATCTACGAAAATCTCGACCAAAACAAAATTATTCACGTTTCCTCGTCTTTATAATAATTTACAGACGCAGCGTGTAGTCGGTAAACCTGATTTATTGTTTGAGATTAATTAAATTATATCGAGATTCGGATTCCTTCGGTACGAGAGACTGTTGGTTATAAATCGTTGGGTTATAACCAACAAGGATTCTAATGGGGGATTGTAAACAATGCTATTTATGTAGTTTATTTGTTTGCTGTTTGTTTCACTTTTGTTCGTCGTAGAAAAAAGATACTGAATAAAAAGTAAGTACTACCGCGCTTACGGTCAACCACTTTGCACCCTCATGCCCTGAGTATAAGGTTCAAAAGTGGTCGACCGTTAATGAGCGCGGTAGTACTTACCTACTAAAGTTATGGTTCTGTATACTAAATCAGAGTTTTTATTTGTTTTGAATATTCGTTTTTTGTAGACGAGTCTAGTCTTAATTTAACTTTAGCTTTTTTTGAACTTTTTAAACTTGAGCCATGTTAGTATTCCCTCGAGAGATATGATAGTCAGCTCTCTATGACAGCCTTTTTGCCCAGGACCTCATAATCAGAAGTCACGCTACATCCACGCGGCATCCAGGCAAAGTGCTAGTGGGTTTTTTTTAGTACCCAACCACGAAGTCTGGATTTGTGCACGGTTGATTATAATAAGCTCAGCCCCTATTACATGGGACATAAACATGTGAAATGTGGGTGTACTATAAGGTACACCTCTGCCTAATACTTCGGGGATTACAAGCATGATATTTTTTATAGAAGTCAAGAACATCTCAGACTACAATCATACAATTAAGACCTTTGGCGTTAGAATGCCGTTCACAGACCACACTACAGAACAGAATAGTATACATTGGTGGAATTGCTTTGTAAAATATAGTGATAAAACAAGATGACGGTGATGATGTAAAATATATTTAAAAAACAATATGGTGGGATTCTAGCCACGCGGCAGAGAAACTTTGTACAGCTATATTTATTAAATGAAAGCATTAAAATACCACGTTTTTAATCACAATATGTAGTATCACAGAAAATTTCAACCACAATTTCTAAGAACTCTCATTGCATGTTCATTCCTGCAGCCTCCATTTTAATTAATCTACGTCCTACGTGAGTGCGCTGCGTTAACTTCGCTCATGGTAACTTTACTCGCTCTAAGCGGTTTCATCCGCTAACTTTCTGGCTGTACTCGAATTTCCGAATTACTTGCAACGCCGCCAAATACTCGCGTTCCATTTATTCTGGATTTAGAAGTGTCAAAGTTGCATGTGGGAACAATTGTTTTAATTAATGGGTGATTTATTTGTTGTAGATATTGGCTGCTATTATTTTGAAATTAATAATTTTGTATCTTTGCAAAGGAAGTGAAGCTTAGAAAGTGACACAAAGATATGAGTACTCACAGCGGTACCGTCCCAGACCTAAATTAATTCCATCCTGTCTTTGAAACCATAACGGTCTATGTCATTAGGAGACGGGGCATTTCGTAGAACCAAAGATTCCAAGACATGTCACATCCAACAACCCGCACTGGGCACGCGTGGTGGGTGATTTACTCACCACACGTTAGGAAATTACCCTAATAAGATTTTAAACTATCATGGTCACTAACATTATTATTAACACTAGAAACGGGATATAACATCAGTTTTATTATCTGATTGATTATCCGTGATCATGGTCTTGCAACAGCGCCGAAATATCGGGAACTTAAAGAAAACAGTAAACATGGTAAATATCCCGTTTCTAGTGTTAATGATAATTAACTTAATGTTTCAAATTACCCACCTACTCTCTCAAGGAGAAGCTCTAGGGGGAGGTCTACAAGCTGGAATGCAAGCACGCTTATAACAACGATGGTCTGAATCACTTCCATAAATAGGACCACACCTTTCTAATAACGCTGTATTACGTCAGCAAGTACTATGGAAGGATTTTTGTAAATGCTTCCCCTGATTAAAGCTTTGCAGTTTGTTATTTCTGACCACGAGAAATTCACAATTATTAGAAATCAGGATTAAGAAAATTAGGAAATGCAGTCAAAGCGTCAGCTGTAATATTTCTGAGTTTAAAGGTAAAAATACCGGTCAAAACGAAGCTTAAAAACAAGCATTTTTCCAGCATAAATAAGCCTATGCTCAAAGGTATCACAAATAGAACAGGATGACATCAAACCTTTATCGGAAAACCGTATCGAAACTTTCCATCCTGCAGCAAATGAATGAAAGCCGGCTGAACTGTACGGAATGAATGAATGAATCTGGACTGAACTGTCAGATAGGGAAATATCGAAGCTGCATTGTGACGTGCACGATTGGTGAGTGCATTTGTTTTTAGAACTACTCGTTGGGAATCAGCCTGATTACGATGAACTTTTTTTTTTATTTCAGCAGAAACTCATTATAAGGGACATTACATACCATCGAAGCATTTAAAAGGCAGATGTGAGTGGCAGCGACAGGAGTTGACAGTAGAACCCTAGAAGAACATACACTGACCTTATTGGTTCAGAAAGGCCAGGGTAGTACTCGCAACCGGCGGGGTGCGTGTTTGACCAGATGTATGAACGTGGACGAGCCGAAAGGAGCATGTAATGATCGTAGCACCAGCAGGTGACATTTGGATTTACTAATGAAATAGGAAGTAACCGACTTACCGTTCGTAGGTTTAGGACTGGTACTCTACATTTTTTGAATTATTTCATCACATCACTTATGTATGCACTCACTATGTCATTATGTGAGGACAGTGGTGGTTCATAAAGTAGCCTGTAATTCCCGAAGGGTTGAGCAGAGGTGTACCTATTAGTACATCCTCATTTCGCCAGTTATATTTTAAGTCAGGGGGCAAAGCTATTGCGATCAACCAGGCATAAATTCAGACTCCGTGGCTGCTACAAAAGAAATTCCTGATGGAAACCCAATGACATTATGCCCGGGAATTTTGAACCCAGGACCTCAACCCCAGCAGTGTCGCTTGCGACCACTCGACCTACGAGGTAGACCCTGATTTCGAATCTACGACCTAAACCCACGTAAACCACAGCGGTTTTCACAGGGTCACCAGTGCGTTTTCTCCTATTTACCATACCATTCTTCACTACCACATTTCTTTACAATCTCCTTGGCACATTACGTGTAAATCACCAGATCAGGATGGTATATGGGCCTGTTAATGTGCGCACGGAACAGTGTGATTTATTGCTTTCTTTTGATGCTGCTAAGTTATTGGACCGCAGTGGTAAATGGCGGTGGGTTACGGGAATTGAGCACCTGAACGTGAGATTTAGATTGGGATAAATATTCTGCTTGGAGCAATGAGACGGCAAGGATGCGTCTATGCTCATCGTTACGTTCATTTAGTTCGCGTGGTCGCGCCGACAGAGGGACACGCGCACAAAATGAACGCAACGATTACTTTAAACGTCCACCGTCCGTTCACGTCCATATGACACTCATTCGTTCGAAAAACCATAAGAGACCCAGCGCTTAGGTTAGGACGTGGGCTAAACGGTTAATATGTGATTTAATACAAATCTAATTTTACCCTTGACAATATTCTAGTTACCTACTTAGACATAAAAATAAAAGGTATCATAAATTTGTTCCCTCCAAAAATTGTTTTTTTGATCGACTATTATTATAGAAAATCCAATCTCAGCAAAATTGCAACTATCAATGTAATAAATGTGTAATCTTTCGGATTCACTATAATCATCAGCGATATATTCTCAATAAATATAAGATTTAAGCCGTAAATACATTTTCAATCATCTGTCTTTCTATAGCTACTTACATGAATATGGTCAGAATGCCTTATTTGAAGTTATTCTTGACGAGAAAATTAGATTATATTATCGTTGGATAAAATGAGATTTTCATGTAAAATTGAAAAGTATGTAATTTCTTTTTGACTGACTTCTGTGCTAAAATAGTTTTATGTATGTATGGTTTTTTAAAAAGGTGGCCAGGATTTTAAAGATTATATTGAATTTCATAATACACTTCGTACTAAAAACACTATACAAAAAATACACTACTTTTCGCTCCTTCTGCAAGCCTAAAGAATATTAGTTATCTAGAGTTTATCGATTTAGCAAACTATGTCCAAAACAACCGAATACTTTGACAATTGAAAACTAATCTCAATAAACGCGTCCCAAAAATCTAGATTTGTTTGAAACTTTGACACAACCTATTTATAAATTGGTACAACGACTACAGTATTGAAAACTAATCCTTGTCTACCTAACCATAGAGTTCCATTCGACTAAGCAAGATGATCATTAATTCACTGAAAGATACATGATGTTTTATTTTTACAAGGCAATGAATTACTACTTCCTATTTCTGAATGATAGTTGAATTTGGACTGTCGTAAATTTTGATTCAGTTTGGTTCTCATAAATTCGGAATAAACTCGATTCTTGTGAATTCTTGTTAAGGTGGAAGCGCCGGGGTCCGCGAAATTAAAATTTCTTACGTTTTTTTTGCATTTTATAGGTCAGTGTCAGGTTGTATGTTGATTAAGATATGATTCGCATCCGTAACAAATATGGTTTTACAGAGTCATAGTCATTAAACTCATCAATACAACCCTCTAAGTTCATAAAGGGTGTAAATAGACCCTTAATATATCCGAAAGGCACTTGTTCTCCCCGTCTAGCGATCATTTTTTTTTGTTCGAGACCATACCTGGGAACCTTCTAGTTACGGAGATATTGGGGGTCAAAGTTCCAACTTTTTCACAAGTTTTTTTTTAAAATACATGTTTTTAATGTAAGGTTTTTACATTACACACCTTCAAGACCCCCGTACTATTCAATCAATTCATCAGCACAATGCTTTGAGTGCTTTCCATGGAGTCCTACCGTAAAACGTGATTTTTCACCCCCAAAAAAAAGTCGACGCCCAGCAATAATTTTCGCGTAAAGTTACTTATTTTGATGTACAGAATGCTTGGTTGACGGCTATGTGAAGGGTCTGTTTACACCCTGTATAATCCCATTGATTGACTTTTTCATGGAATAGTCATTAAATGGGATTAAATGAACTTAGAGGCTTGTATTGATGAATTTAATGATTATAATTATATAACTAAATACCGTGTTATGGTCGCGAATCATATTTTGTTTCACATATAGCCTGAAACTGTCCTGCAAATTGCGAAAAACCTAAGAAAATTTTAATTTTGCGGGCTACCCCGGCGGCGCTTCCACCTTAAGTTTCCAAACATAAGGAAACGAAAGTAAAGTATAAAATAATGTACATGCATCACATGAAAATGCTTTCTCTAAAAATGAGATTCAAGAAAAGTACTTTATTTTCATGTCTGTTTGGTTTTCATCTTCTTCTTTTAGCCTTGTTCTGCAAGAAATTTATGGATATGTGTTTTATGGGACTTTTTCTACCGTTGCATCCTCATTTTAGTAGTTTTATACGGTGGCGCTAAAATAGTGTATGGTATGCATTTAACCACTTTTAAAAGCAAGTAATAATATTACCACTAGCCGTGCATCTGATGGGGTTACCCGTTCGCAAAAATGACGAACTTCCATATATTTTAATCCTTTTTGAAAATCATTCCGTAGTGCTCACATTCGCTGCATAAGTACTCTTTGTGAATCATGCTTCTAATCCAAGTAGTTTGTCCACTAAATCTGTCAGTAAATTAATGAATTTAAGGTTTTTTTAAATAGATATATAGCTGGTACAGCAACAATCGATTTTACAACGTTTATTAAGTAAGTATTTTACATTTCCTACAAATTCCCTTGAAAACTCGTGTCACCTTTTCTCTAGGCATAAAAGCTATTTTGATTACTCGCCTAGCACGACTGAAACGAAAACTCTTCATGAACGTGAATTATCAAACATGGTGAAGAGACATGTCATGTGATACAAGTAAGTTCATAAAATAACAACAGAAAGTACAGTCAACAAAATTTAAACTACGAAAATCAACCTGGCTGTCACATAATAAAGTTGCTATCAATGTCAAATTGTTATCATAAGCAGTTGACTATAACCTCTCGGCCACGAGCTACTGGTTCAAGCGACAGCAACTGCGGAGAAAAAAAATCTTTCTTTCTTTTTCGTGTGGTCGAACCTGGTGTCCTGAGTTTTAGTACCGCCCAAGGGCCTCTCCCTTGGCTTTACTCTGAAAAATCAGAGTTGAGTGACTTGGATTCGAACATGAGACCTATAACTTGTCAGTCTGATGGTCACAACAATAGGCTATCACTGCCTAAAAAAAACAAAATTATGAAAAAAGTTGTTTAGGGTCATGCCACGAGTTACCGCGACGCGTCTTGCGGAGCGATGATATTCACAAGGAGAGCCAAGTGAAACGCGCGATTGAGGTTGTGGACAGGGCGTAAGGATGAAGTTTTCAAATTATGAAAGGCGTTAACCAAATTAAGTAAACAACGTAACTTAACTTAACTTTTATCCCTGACAATGTTGGTAAGTAACCTCTTCATAATTTAGCCGACAGCGCAGAGGGAGGTTATGCCAAACTTCTGTATTATCGTGTTGGGTCGATGATTAACGAGTTTGGTTTTAAACTTTGATGACACGATTAGGTAGAAGGATGAAATGAGGTGGAAGGCGAAGAGGGTTTTTGTGTCGTGTTTGAAACTGACTCCAAGACAATGAAGCTTATTTTATAAGTCTCTGGCATAGTTGACTTGAGGAAAGTCTAAATCAATTTCAATTCAATTCAATTTATTTAATTCAGACACAACGATCCATAATTTAGTTAGTAGGTATACTTAAAAATTATGTTAGTAATTAAATAATAAAAAACAAATCACACCACATAACACTATTAGATCTAAATTGAACATCAAAATAATCTATAAAAATTAAATTAATACAATAATTATCCATGTCAAATAAAATGTAAAATGTCCACAATCAAATTTAAAAATAAAATAAAAATAAGTTTAATTAAAATAATAAATATGGTCAAACGTAATTTTAAGTTTTTTTTTACGTTTAGAATTATAGCTTACAGTGAGAAAGCTTGTTTGTGACCCAGCACTGAGAACTTCGTAGTCTAATCATGCTGGAACCTGAGCTGTTATGAAAAGTCTTTGAAATCCTATCTTTTTTATTTTGTCTACCTATATTATCATCATTATCCTTTTCATTGCAGTACTTTGACAAAGCCAAACAGGGGAAATTGTCGTAAAAGAGGAAGCTCATACTCCGCAGAATTATATTACCTACACGACTGTAAAATAACATCACCCTGTGCGCTCATTAGCAAGCATTTTCTTCTTTCCTAATGCGAGTTCTTTGAATGCACACGTAACGATTGTTTTGTGAAAAAAAAATCGATATAAGTAAAATATACCCTGGCGGTATCTAGTGCAACGAAGGGTATACTCTCGTTTGAAAAACAGTGGTTCTGCTAGGGGGCAACAATACGGTAAGGCCATAAGGCAAGCAGACTGTTCAGAAACCCTAACAATGAAGAGCTGTTAATAAGTGCAAGCCAAGCTTTTAGGCTTGTATAAAAGTACCGCCACTAGTTCGCCTTACCACAAGGACTAAAGTTTGCAAAAAAAAATCCATGAAATTATACCGAAACTTGGGAAAGAAATGAGTAGGCCTATAAAATATATTCGAAGCAAAATTACATCACTCCAATTAAAAAACAGCTGTTCCAAACTAAACTTTCTCGCAATTATAACAAAACCAATCTCGGTAGCTGTCTCGGTATTGGCGGAAGAAATTAATAATTATAGCAAAGGGCCTAAAACTTTCTCAATTCCTCTGCCATTTCATCTATCCACAGCCTTTTTCCAACTATGTTGGGGTCGACTCCCAGCCTAACCTGATTCAGCAGAATACCTATACGTAGATAGACTTTACATGGAGCGACTGCCTATCTGACTTCCACAACCCAGTTACTGGTAAGGCTCCTTGGTAAGACAGGTTGTTAGACTTTCGGGCTTTCGACTACCCCTATCGACTAAAATAGATATAAAAATGACAGCTGAGACTTAACGATTTTATCGAGGCACGGAAGTCTTCATAAGTAAAATATGATCACTCATCCATGGATCGACCTCGGTAACCATAGCTTACATTCGATCGATTGGTGCAGCTGTTATTTCTGCCTTTCCATTCCTTTGCCATTTTATCATCATCCACAGTTTGAATTTCTCCATTTCTGGGTATGCCTCTCTTTTCCTTCGCCTTTTTTTTATTATCTGTGCTGTCGCACTGCTGAGCTAAGGCCTCCCCCAATTCCATCCACGTGCTCTTTTCCCGTGCCTCCTTGAACCAGCCCTCGTGGTACACGTCCAGATCGTATCGCCACCTCTTTCTGGGCCGGCCTCGGCGGCGCCGTCCGTCTTCCGGAAACCATCGTGTGACTTTTGCCTGCGGTAATCGTGTGCTTGGCCATTTATGTTATCATAATTCCTAAATCTAACTACACCCGTCGACTCGTCCAATCATGAATATTTAATAGTCTTTATCAAGTCAGAAGCAAATTCAAATCGTTTCCGATAACATTTTTAATGAAAATCATGACTTTTAATTAAAAAGGACGCATTATGTAGTCTGAACTTATTCGCGAAGGGAAAACGTTTTAAGAAATTGAGTTCTTTTTTCTATTTTATGTTTTGTTTGAGGAAAGTAACTTTTGTTATTTAAAGTTATTGTTTTAATTAAGATATTGTTAATTGGGTTTGTCTTGTTTTTTTTTTAAATTTTCCTTTTTCATGGTTTTTTGACAAAGATTCCAATATCCAGGCGCCAGGCGTGGGTTTTCTTAACATGCCTTTTAAATTAGGTGTATAATGAGCAAGAAAAGTAGATAGTACGACGATGTTCTTTAATCTTAAAAAAAGTAATTTATTACAGTAAGGTAACACCATGATTTTCTCATATAATTCTTCCCACAGAAAATCCATTTAAGCTACCTGTCTTCCGAACAAAGTTCCCCCTTCTAAACGACGCAAATCTTGAGTCCTATTTGCATCAAATTTTCCGTAAAAAGGGAGAGATTACGTTGAAATTTCTCCTCAATCGGTTCAGTAATTCTCGTACCGTACTGAAGACAGGACAGATGGACTAAATTGCTTTGGCAGAATGGTTTCCGTTTTCCATAGTAGCTTCCGAACTGATTTAATAAATTCGGTGTTGAATTTTCGGATTCGGTTCCAGCACTTTGACTTTACTTTGTGCATAATTAGTGAAGATTGTAAGAATCTTGGAAACATGATATACCTACTGTGAACGTTAATTAATTCAGAGACAATGGCCGGAATTAAGCAGAAATAGCAAAAAGAAAAGTATATTATTTTTATTGTTTGAATGTTACTTCTACTATTGTACTATTGTACTACAATTGTTTGAATGTTTATGCTACTGTGTAAATAATAAAGAATTTTCTATTCTTTTCTAAAGCAGTTTATATATCTGAAACTTATCCACCTAATTTCTTTAAAACCAACTGTTAGGTGCAGATACCAGCATTTCCTTTAACCCGTTGCAAATCATAGGGATAAAGCGAGTTTTAAGGTATGGATAGAATAGGATGCTTTGAACTCAGTAACTGGAATGTGAAGGTTGCACACTTGTACAGGCAGACACTCCGTGTTAAATAGTGGTATCCATCTATATGTGGTTAGACTGCAAGCCGACCTGGTAGTTAAAAAGAGGCTAGGATGATTAAAAAAAAAGAAAAATGCCTAATTCTGCAAAGATGCTGATGTATATGTGAGTCATAAAACTTTCTAAATGAGAATAACAAAGAAACTTCTAAAGAAGATAAAAGACTCTCGATTACCAACAAAACAATACATTGCCAAATGGGCGACTGAGCTAAAGGAAACTTCGTAACATATCATAATGTGTCTTGCGCACAAATTAATGTTTTGATTAATGAGGGCCGATAGCGAAGACGCCATAATTTCGTGTTCTTCGTTCTTTGTTCCGTCATTCGATCAGAATCGATCATGGACGAAAGTTTTCGACGAAAACTAGAGCGGATAGATGAGGAAGGAAATCCGAATAAGTGTTGTTTTGCAACAGATAAAGGATTGGTTCATTTGATTAGAGGGTACTTTTACAAGAACATAACGATTACAACTCATACTTCTTACTACTATTATAATTGCGAAAGTTTGTGAGGATGTATGGATGCATGGATGTTTGTTCCTCTTTCACGCAAAAACGGTTGAACGGATTTGGGTGAAATTTGGCACACGGATACTTTATAACCTGGATTAAAATATAGGATACATTTTATTCCGGTAATAAGATTTCGTGGGATAATTACCGAACTAGTAGCGGGCGGAGCCGCGAGCATAAGCTAGATATAATATAAATGCGAAAGTAGCTCTGTCGGTTTGTCTGTCAACTTTTTCACGCTGTAGATTGGGACCTGGAGAACGGCATAAGCTATTTTTAATCACGGATAAAAATAACATCATCATAACATCACGCCTGTAATCCCCAAAGGGTAGGTTAGTAATAGTGGTAGGGTAGGCAGAGGCGTACTAAAAGTACCGGACATTTCGTTAGTATGTTTAAGTCACATGTAATGGGGGAGGGGGGGGGGGCGAGCCTATTGACATCAACCGGGCACAACGGACACAGGCACTTCGTGGTTGCTACTGAGAATGCTGGAAAAGCACTTTGCTTGACCTGGCTCTAGTGGCAGATAAAGCAAGCCTAGTATACTTTTTTTTGTAGGTAATATAATAGAATATCTTACAACACCTGAAGTCAACTAAAGCGATCTGGACGACAAATCAATAAACGTTGAAGAAACATTTTACGAAAAAATACTCAAGTATACTGGTGGCATTTTTTTTTCAATTCAAAAAAAGGGTGTTTCAAGACAGCCCAATACTGAAGGATGATCGAATACTTATTCAAAAGATATTTTACCTGAGCGAATAAACAAAGCAGAAAAGCTGGAAAATCCAGGATGCCCTGTAGATAAAGACCCCCATTATGCAGCTGCCGTTTATTCAGTCAATTCTTGCGAACAAACAGATTAACAGCTGCACTGCTTTACAAAGACTTTCAAATCCTCTCTTTAACAAACAATACTGTTCCAGAATTTATCGGAACAGTAATTAAAACGATTTGTTGCACGAATGCAAATCGGTGTTCCGTAGCTACTGTAGATAAAATGACCTGGTTCTAATGTGGACAAACAAAAATTATTCCAAATACATAATGCAAAATAATGTGCTTGTGAAACTTGAGATACTACTTTAAGATTCCCTATTCGTAAGTTTTACTACCATTCCGCCTGACTTTGGAATTTGAAACTTCATCCGTAGCGAGTCCCTAGGTACACGACGCAACCAATGACAAACTAGTTGCACGCGTAGCACGTCGTCCATGAATCGCCACTGAAATACTAATGCTGTGACATTCTGGCTACTCAATGGTGATTTGAGTTTCGAGATCCGAAATTAAAAAGTGAATAAGTCTCACGAGGAGTGTTAAATAATAATTATACTGAAAGAAAAAAAAACCGGTGGAGACTCGTTCTCAGTGACAACATTTGTTAATTAATTTGACCCTATAGACACAGTTCTGTCTCTAGGGTCAAATTAATTAATTAAGGTATCAGGTAGGTTGTGGAGTTTTGTATTTTAGTCTAAAGTTTGAAGATATGTTACAGGGTTTAGTGCACCGACCGAAGGTAGATTTCTGATCGAAGCCGAAGCCGAAGGTTTTAATCCTAAGAAATTCAGTTCAAGTAGCTCATTCCTAACAGTTTATTGAATTTCGGCGATGACTACAAACCTTCGATTTCGGCCAAAACTTTGACTCGTTTAGGCTGCAGCCGATGCTGAGGTTTATCCGAATGTGTTTATTTTTATCAGAAGGTACCCGAAGCCGAAGCCTTAGCCAAAGTTTCGGTCGGTCGGTCTTAGTGGAGAATCAGTAATTGTATGTCGACGTTCAAGAGTTGTCAGGAGAATTTCACTTGTGAAAATTCACCGAAAAAAATCACTTTGCTGTTAAATTGAAAGTAACTAAAGAACCCTAATTATGCAAGCTTGGCTTGTAATTAACAGTTTTTGTATCGGAAGCTCCTCGCTAACAAAATAGCAAAAACTCTTTGCATTGCGCAGAAACTTACGGCTTTTCTTAAAGTCTTTGCTTCCGAGACGGTAATGGAATGAACACAGCTGTATTTTAGACACAGAATGGGGAAGAAACTGTGTCTGAAGACAACTTAAAGGAATGCTGCAGGAATAAAAACTAGGAGTTTGTAGACAGGACACAAAATGGAACACTTGTACTATAGTCGAACTAGCTCTTTGGTGTTATCATTTCAGCTGAAAAACATTCACTGTTGTACTCAGGGCTCTTAGCCACGTGAAAATAGTCAAAAAATACTCAAAAGGTGGAACAAGGTTTATAGTGGTCAGATTTTCATGGGACTTTTTTATTGAGTTCCTAGAGGTGTGTAGAAGAAATTAAAAAAATAAAATTGCCGGTCGCGACTTTTTTAAATTTATTTTTTTGATTTATGAATTAACTTGTTTTTCTCCTCATCGCTGTCACTGTGGTGAAGCTGTCAACAGCCTTGGACACCACGGCCTTTCATGCAGCCGAAGTGCGGGCCGCTTTTCACGGCACGCGAACTTAAATGATATCATCCGTCGAGCTCTTGTCACCGTCGGCGTTCCAGCTTTATTAGAACCAAATGGCTTGGCACGCGACGATGGCAAGAGACCGGACGGCATGTCTTTGTTTCCATGGAAGATGGGTAGGCCTTTAGTGTGGGATGCAACTTGTGTCGATACTCTTGCGCCATCCCATCTTCCTAGCTCATCGTGCTGTGCTGGGGCTGCGGCTGCGGCTGCAGAGAACCTCAAGCGGCGTAAATATAGTAACCTTATTGGTAACTATATTTTCGAGCCGTTTGGGGTTGAAACTCTGGGTCCGTGGGGTCCGAGTGCTCACAGCCTTTTCAAGGACATTTCTAAACGTTTAGTTGACTCTTCCCGTGACCCAAGGGCTGGCTTTTACCTTGGCCAAAGGCTTAGCGTTGCCATACAGCGTGGCAACGCCGCCAGTCTTTTGGGTACATTACCAGTTGACTACGTTGAGGAGGAGTTTTTTGACGCCATTTTTTAAGTTTATTTTTAAGTTAGTTAGTTAATATAGGTTACTTGAAATTGGACGAATTTATATTGTGGCGTAAAAATCTGACCACTATAAACTTAGTTCCACATTGTTGTCTAATTGCACTCGCCTACTCCCAAAGTTCGCCACATTCAACAGTCCTGTGCTTCTCGCATCCAGCAGATTCCTGCGGCCTCCATGTGGTCATCGGTCTGCCTCGTGAGAGACCTTCCAACGCTGGCCTTCTGGTAAACAATCAAAACCTAAGAACAGTTCGACTTCATCGGCCATTCGTTATGTGAGCTATTGGTGTTGGTATACAACCAGATAAAAAATTTCATCTTTTCTGTATACAGCCAATATAGTTTTGCATTGTGTGATTACTTTTTGAGCTTCTACCATACATAAAAAGCGATGAAAAAGAATACAACTTTCTCAAAATTCATTAAAAGTAGTTTTACAAGTAGCTGTATACTAAATAGCTTGTACGACTGTACTTCTGAGTATAAAATTGTACAGTAAACTGGGACTGTAAAAAGATACTAAGATAAAAAGAGACGAGAAATACTTAAACATAGCAACATTGTTCTAGTATATGGTTGCAAGAACAAAATGCTGGTAAACAGTATGAGTAACGGACAGGTAAAATTCTTCATCTTCTTTTAGTAGGGCGTTTAGGGGGAAGAATTCCCATGAAGTGGAAATAGAAATGGCTATTGGAAATACTGTGGGGATGAATGTTTTTATTGATAAAATAAAAAAGCAGTAAATTCTTTGATGTTTTACTCACAAAAGACTAAATTAGTATAAATGTAAGAAGACAGCTACTGTTACGAATATTAAGTAATTTGAATACGAAAATAAAGTGCATTTTCAGTTGGTTTTACTACTCCAAGTCTAGGAGAACTATATTCAGTACAATGCACGAACATAACAATTCCTCAGGAATTAATTAGTACGAAACACGTTGATAGCCAAAATTACTTATAATAGGACCCAAACTCCGGAACATCGGGTAAGTTCGGCGAACTTCGGCTAACTTCGTAAAATGCCTGATGTATGGGAATCAGACTTCGCTTTTGTGGAAAAGTCTTTTGTAGTGCTACTGTCAACCTTGAATTTATGGAGGTAAAGTTGAAATTCTATTGGAGATTGACATGTCCGGATTTAAGTGATGAATGACTGTGCCCAATGTATTGGAAGTTATTTCCAACTTATTTTCATTCCGAGTTTGATATAGAACTTCACATTTAAGTTTAAAAGTTTTTTGTAAAGAAATAAAAATAGTAAGATTCCAGTGACTTTATTCTAGTGTCAACTTCTGATTGTTCAAAGGAACATCTAAGAATTTTTCATAAAGATGAAAGATCTATAATCATCATCATCATTTCAGCCGAAAAGTCCACTGCTGGACATAGGCCTCCCCCAAGAAGGGGGTTTTGCCATAACCGCCACGCTTGGCAGGCGGGTTGGCGATCGCAGTATGGTTGTTGTAGAATCAGAGAACGCTGCTGCCCATTCTCTGGTAAGTCCCTTAGTCGCCTCTTACGACACCCACGGGAAGATATGGGATGGTGCTATTCTTTACGTCCGCACACCATACAGAACAAAGAAAGATCTATAATACCATAGAGGAACTTAGTTTGTGATACGAACGATTGTGTTGACATTTTCTTGTTTATGTTATTTTTTACCTGAATTCCTTAGAAAATTATCCAGTTTTTATAATACGTGGACTCTACGGCCACTCCCATCGGGGTATAAAGTAATTATCATCTGCCTAGTCTTTTCCCAACTATATTGGGTTTGGCTTCCAGTCTAACCGGATGCAGCTGATTAGGTACTAGTATTTTACATGGAGTGACTGCCTATCATGGAGCGACTGCCTATCATAGAGCGACTGCCTACCATGGAGCGACTGCCTACCTCTCCAACCCTGTAAGTACTCGGTAATACGATATCCCCTGGTAAGACTGGTTGTCAGACTTTCGGGCCAATGACTACCTGTAGCGACAGTCAAAGATCTACAAAGGACAGCCGGGACCAACGGCTTAACGTGCCATCCGAGGCACGGAGGAAACTCATGTGGTGGATGGGGATGGGTGGTCACCCATCCACTGAACAACCTAGGCAAGCGCGGCTTAACCTAAAGATTGACCTGAGCGGCTGTTATTATTCCGCCACGAGCTCACAGGGATATAAAGTATCATAATTGCACAAATTTAGGTCGAAATCCGTTCAACGTACAAAGATGACGGAGAGACAGAATTATTTTCGCATTTATACCATTAGTGTGTATTATTACATGCAAGCAGAGGTGTTACATTAAATTGTACCAACAAATATTCTTTATCATTTTCATAATATCTCCGCCATCTTGGGTCTTGACACTCAAAACCCATTTATCATACGGGAGCGTATGTTGCGAGTGTTTTACAAAAATAAGTTATTATTTTAAACATAAAATCTTTATTTTGGTTCGTTCAACCATGGAGTGGTGTTACTGATAACGTTCACGGATATTAATAATCGAGCTTTTTTGAAAGTCGAGTAGGATTAGCTCGCCAAGGTCTTGTGTATAGCCACAGTTGAAAATCTTTGTCAGGAATAATAACAATAATTTAATAAGAAAGCAGTATCCCTGTACACGGCACGCATAGTAAGGCGGTTCCTCTCTCTGGACCACCGGCAGCCTGGACCTTGTTCCTGATGCCGATGAGCCATCAATTTTTTTATATTTTTAAATGTTTTGTTTGCTTTTGTTTTAAAAATATTTAAAAATGTATCAGATAAGAGAAGTGATGAATAAAGGACAAAATTATTTATTTTCTCCCAGGAATAAAAAGAGTTTACAATAACCGATTTAATTATCCAGTAACTGTGTTGGGGAGATCAGGTAGACAGTCGATCCATGTGAAATACTGGTATTCAGGCATATCCGGGTAGACTGAAAGCTGACCCTTAAATAGTTGGGAAAAAGCTGATGATGAACAAAACATTTATTAAGCTAAAAATCTGTAAATTTTTAGGCTAGGCCATATATCGCTGTGGCAGAATGTGCTCGCCAAGCAGCCAATACAGACGGATCGCGAAGGCAGCGACGGCAGTTGTGGGTGACATCCCATGACCACGACCACTCTGTCAAGACTAAGTCCTCCAGACTAAGAAGAGAGGATATTTAATCATTTAATGTAGGTATTCTAAAACGAAACATCTCCCAGTCGGTTTGTCCGTTACAGATCTTATCAGTCGAAAACCATCTTATATAATTTGTGTGATTTTCTTTGTATTCATACCTAGTTAATTAGTTTATCTGAAATTCAGTAGAAGTAGAAAACCACTAATTGCCTCTAATTGACTGCCTCGTTGGTCTAGTGGTCGCAAGCGACTGCTGTGCTTGAGGTCCTGGATTCGGTTCCCGGGTCGGGTAAAGTGTTATTGGGTTTTTCCTTTAGAAATTTCTCAGTAGCAGCCACGGAGTCTAGATTTGTGCCCAGTTGATGGCAATAGGCTCGCTCCCTATTGCATGGGTTCTTAAACATAATTGGCGAAATGTGGGTGTACTTGTTAGGTACACCTCTGCCTATTACCTAACCCTTCGAGGATTACAAGGCGTGATGTTATGGCAAGTTAATTGATTATTATTCCGGCTTTGTTTGAATCAGACACCAGTTAAAACTTGACAAAACCCTCAATTCCTGAATAAAGCTCTATATTTAAACTTAAACCCTAACAAATTAATCGCTGAAGCTTCTAAATCATCCAGCATTACGCAATAATATTTAAAACTAATAATTTCTTAAGTATAAAAGTTTAGATTCAGTATCTGCCTGAAAATCAATCATCTAACTAGGTGATTGATTATCCTGAAATCCAGTAAATAAAACCTTGAATATTAACTGGATATTCAGTTTGATAAAATATTGGAAAATGATCTTCTTCAGGAGATGAACAGATTTATCACAAAAAATGAATTGTTTTTTTTTGAGATCATTTGGTAACCATGTCTATTGAATATTCGGTAAACGACATTTTTTATCCTTGTTTCAGTCAACATAAGAAAATACAACATTATTTTTAGTATATGCGAAACCTGAATATAGTTTGTTCAGAATAAGTAACTGAATCGATTCCAATAATTTTTAAACCATGTTATATTTTTTCCCAAAAATATTTAAAAAAGTTAAAAGTTGGACACCGAGCGACTTAGTACCAATATAGTATTATTATCAATGAGCTCAAGACGACGCTGGAGGCGCGCGCTGCGTGGTGACCACGATTTTGTGCGGACAACTAGGTGACAGAACAAGCTTATAACTTTGTGATTTTTCATGATACAGTTTTGAAATTTTGTACATAGATTCTTTACATAAAAATACTAGACACATGTATCAGGTTTCGCATAAACTAAAACTAATGTTGTATATTTCTCATGAGGTTTTTTTAGTGTTGGTATTACAATTTTTGTTTACCAAGAAAGGGTTTATATATTATATTTATAGTCATAATATTCTACACCAGTCAATGTGATACTAACATATTACAAAATAGCACATAATCATATACATAAACATCGTAACGTATCATGTTCCTTTTACAATTTTTTTCATGCCCAATTAGTTTTACGCAGCTTTTGGTTAGTACTTGTTTAATTACATTAGTCTACTTGTACATTAGTTTACTTACTTATAGTTTAATTAAAATATCTTTAAACAATAATTATGTTATTAAAAACTGGTTTTAAAATCATCATCACTCTCTTGCCCTTATCCCAATTCATTTGGGGTCGGCGCAGCATGTCTTATTCTTCCATACTTCTCTATTACTCGTCATCTCATCAGACACCTCCTTTCTTGAAATGTCATTGTTTACACAGTCCATCCATCGTTTCTTTGGTCTTCCTCTACTCATATACCCATCCACATTCATCCTCAAAACTTTCACGTACCACGACAACCGATTACCACACAACTTTTCAGTCACCGGCGCCACTTTCAGACTTCCTCTTATATACTCATTTCTTATTTTATCCATTCGCGTAACACATTCCTCTTAGCATTCTCATCTCCGTTTTAAAATATATGATGAAAAACATTTACCTTATTATAACTATTTGTCCAAATAAACCCATTGTATTTGTGGTTATAGTACAAACCCTCAAACAGGCTGCGGTTACCAACGTCCAACGCAATAATTTGATGTAAATTGTTTCAAAACCGTTAATTTAATTAGTTGTGAAAATGGTGTTCAAGTTTTACATGAATTGCATAATCTTCCTACTACTTTTTCGTGTCGATGATTCCCAAAATAATGAAATAAAATAAATTTATTTATTTTATTCTTTTAAATTAAGTAAATAGTTTTTTAATAACAAATAAATTTAATTTTGTATTTTTTTTTTTTTTTTGATTTTATTTATCAAATTATTTTTTTTTGACAAGAACAAATAACTAACTTAATGTTACAGGACTTTTAGTCAGGCACATGTGCCGAAAACTTTTTCTACCGTGACAGAAGACATTCTCTAGTCCTACGCTAGAAAATGTGTTTCTAACGTATGTTTTTTTTTCCCCGTAGAAAAGTCTAGACATTATTTTTAATAGCTGCTTATAAAAAGGAAGAATTTGAGTGGTATACTACAACTAAAAAACCTGACTGCAAAAAATCACGCTTTAATTAAAATCGGGGTTTACAAGGTAAAATCAACTGCTCCTATTGTCGAAGTCGGTTAAAATGTGGCTTATATTGTCCAGGCCATAATAACAAATCGATTGACTTTATTCATCAAAATTGGATGAATAGTTTAGGCGCTACGGAGGAATATCGGTAAATACAAACATACATACATACATAGACTGCTAAAATCATAACCCTTTCCTTTGCCTTCGAAGTAGTCGAGTAAAAATAGTTCGATTACAACTCTCAGGACTTACAAAAAATCATGAATTTCAACTATTTCCTTTCGTTCATAACATGAAATCAAAGATGTCTTACAAATAAAGCTAATGTTGTAGACGATAATTTTCTTACGAATACACCTACTATGATTACAAGTTCTCATTTTATAAAATGCAAACAGAAAACACGTCCACGTGAGCAAAGCCACGGGCACAGTTAGTACAAAACCTTAATTAACAGCCCAGCAGCTTATAAATAAATTGTACATTCCAGACTACATTCAAGGTTCTAATGGCGACTCTAATCAAATATGCACTAGGTCCACTTTGTCGCGCAAACGTGCGGTTAGCTCTGGTCGCTCTAAAATTTATCGAGTGCGTGAGTCTAGCTCTATGTAGATCATAAAATGAGACAAGGTTTTGGCCGCGGTTTTGTTGAAACGTACTACTGGGATAAAAAGTACTTATGTATCCAAAATGTGCAAATCTAGGCGATTGGCCGTTTTATACAGGGTGAATTTTTCAAGTGGGCGTGGATGGCCAAATCCGGATCTATGAGGAATAGCGAAAAATACTCAAAGAAGTCTCGAGCTCAATTTTGATGAAAACTAAAACTGCATCATTAGATTTTTGAAAAATCAATAGTCCTAGCCAGGAATCGAACCCATTTATTTCGGAAAAAAACACACACTGTATTATTACACTATTCGATAGTCTCACTAAGGCGCGAATTATACAGAAATAGCGTAAGGTGAAGGCGCCGCGCAGGCGCAGCGCAGGCGTGGAATTTATAACGAAACAAAAGAACGGTGTGCCTGCGCTATGCCGCTTGAGTGTAATTCACGACACGTCACCTACGTACATTTTGTATGAAAACGTTTTGAAGCGGCATCATGCTTGCGCCGCGCCTGCACCTTACGGCGTTTCTGTATAATTCACGCTTAACAAGGATCAAATTCTAGGAAATTATGACGTGTGAGCACGCGACGGTGTTGGTAACGGAACTTTCTGTGGGCAGTCTCATACTTTTCAACCCAAAGAATATTTTTTACCTGACACGGTGTGATTTAGTGGACAGATTCGTTCAAAGGCATTGCCACTTGCAATAAGCCCTCATGATAAAATCTACCCCACTACTACCTCTGATTAACTAATATACTATTACTAACACGGGTACACTTTTTTATTTGAAAAATAAGTTTGAGTGGCGCTCTCGAGAAAAAGACACTAGGTAAACATTCTCCGCCACTCTTTATTTTAGCTATCTATCATAAATATTGCAGTGCACATCTCCAAGCTGACCTTTTCGATCAAAATGTCCTACGCTGTGGAAGCTGCTATCACTGAAGAACAAAATGAAGAGAAATAAAAGATAGTTTTTATCTATCAAGACAATGCATGATAATTAAAATGTTTAGAATTCTTAAAATGCATAGATGATTCTCTCAAACTGAACTTTGAAAATATTACAAAATCAAAGCAAATTAGCTTGAAAAACTCTGTAAGTGTCGTGACAGGACACAGTTCGCAACTTTGCACACATAAAAAAAACCGTTTACACTGCCTTTCCTGAGAAAAGAACCCAATACAATACGATGATAGATATATAGACCAATAATACATTTCATCATTGCACCTTACACGTTGTATCGTAAAAAGTGCAGCACGCCATCCTCAACAAATGTACTGTACAATAGAACAAGTTCACTGACCCAATAAAACCTAACATAACCTAACAAGTTCACTGACCCAATAAAACCTAACATATGTATACATGTACCTACTACAGTTCACCTGTCTAGCCTATCCTATTGTTCTAAAGTACCCATCAATTTGAACGGCTATGATACAACATGCAGGAGTACAGGTAGGTACAGTCAAGAGCAAACACTTTAAAACTTCGCTAAATGCAAAAGCAAACAAACATTGAAGTGTGATATATTATTCAAATAATCGTCTAAACATATCTGCTTTAGACTGTCAAACCTTTTGTAATTTGAATCAACTTCCATTGCGAAAATCTCGCCTTATTTCACGTGTATCCTTATGTAGCGTACGTGGGGTCGAAAACAAAACCAATGGAACAGACCTAATCCTCTGGACATTGGTTCCTTTTTGGGAAACTGCAGCACTGAGAGACTGAGAATAAGAAGTAGAGTATACATATTTTTGCCCTTGTCTGTACATATCCAGGTGTGAACATTTATAGTTGTATGTATTCGTCGGCTGAACATAACCGTTTTAACTGACGGCAGGGAGAACAGCCATTTGAGCTGGAACGGTGCGTATTAAGCACGCTGTATGTGCCGTATTCAATCTATCGTTACGTTGGCGGAATTGTTACTTAAATTGATATAATAAGTGTGTTGTATGTACTGTTGGAAGCAAGTGTTCTCTGTCTGCGTGATGTTTTTCAGATGAGTAGTCAGGTAATATTGAAGGTATTATTTAGCAGAAATAAATGTAACTTTGTGCGTACGTCTGTATATGCAACGGCTTCCGAATGTTTGAATAAGAAAATAAACATTAATACTTTACCATCACAGTAACATTTAGTGAAACCTCTTAGTCCAGCAAAACAGTTCGGTTTCTATATTAAAACTAAGACCATTTCGGTAAGTCTGACAAATTCGTCTTACCAAGGCATCCCAGTATCTGGAATAAGGACGGCAGTTAGGCAGTTACTCTTTGTAAAATAATTGTATTCATCTGCATCCGGTTATACTCGAAGCCAATCCCAACACAGTTTGGAATAGGCTAGGCAGTGGATTATGATGACCATTTTAATTATCAAGCCTACAATATTTCAAACATGGGATATAAAATGGCCGCTTGGGGAGAATCATAATAGGATAATAATATAAAGTGTGTACCAAGACCCTTAACCAATCCGAAAGGCACTTGTTCTTCTAATTCTATTTTTTTTGTTATTGACCATACCTGGGAACCTTCTAGTTACGGAGATATTGGGGGTCAAAGTTCCAACTTTTTCACAAGTTTTTTTTTAAATACATATTTTTAATGTAAGATTTTTACTTTAAACACCTCCACGACCCCCGTACTATTCAATCCATCCATAAGCACAATGTTTTGTATGCGTTATATTGAGTCCTACCTTAGAACGTGATTTTTCATCGCAAAAAAAATCTGTTTCCCAGCAATAATTTTTGCGTAAAGTTACTTAGTTTGATGTACATAATACTTGGTTAACGGCTTCGTGAAGTGTCCTTTTACTTCGAGTATGAATCACGTTACAATTCGTAAAATGTTTACAAATTGACAATTCATAATATTACCCGCGCCTGTGACCATTTTAATAATATCCTATTATGATTCTGCTAAAGCTACCAGTATAGGCCCCCTGATCCTCTGTGCAACAAAGCTAAAACCATTATTCTATCACCAATTCATCAGTTCCATGCCAAACGCGGCTCGTAACCGCTTCATTTCGGAAATGTGCGGTTTATTCTCGTGTACGCTGGCTTCAGAGTGCATTGACAAATCATCGTAAGTTATTAGCTTAGCTAGCATAATAATATGATACTAGATAGTGTTGTATTCGGGTATGTTACGGACATTGTTGTTAGCCGCAAATTGAATTAACACATAACAGAAATTGATATTCATAGCATACAGTATAAGCTTATAGTGTTCACATTGCCTCGTTGGTCTAGTGGTCACAAGCGCGACTGCTGAGCATGAGGTTCTGGGTTCGATTGCTAGGTCTGGCTCATTGCTATTGCCTTTTTCCATCAGGAATTTCTCAGTAGCAGCCACGGAGCCTGGATTTGTGCCCGGTTGATGGCAATAGGCTCGCTCCCTATTACATGGATCGACAACATAACTGGTGAAATGTGTGTGTACTATTAGGTATACCTCTGGCTAACCCTTCGGGGATTACAGGCGAGATGTGATATTCATATTGCTAAGATCTAGCTCCTCTCTATGACAAGCAGTGGGCCGTATTCCACCCAGAGTGCCCTAGTGAATTTCTAATTCCTAGTACACTGTCGTGGTAATTAAAATTTAATAAGGTTTACCTACACGAAAATTAGCCAAATATTTAATATCTCATTATTTTGTTTCTGAGAATTAGGAATTGCTAGAAATATAATCATGTTTTAATTAATTTTAGAGCTAATTAATTAAGAGTATCTAAGTAAAGGTTTTGATTATAAAACAATGGAGAAAAAAGTCTAAAAAAATAAGTGAAGTAGGTTAAGTAAAGCGTTAATTATCTTCTCGTATAACTGACAACCTTCACCAGGTCATCGGTCCATCTAGTGGTGGTTGCAGGGATCCGCTGGATGTGAGTCGCACAGGACCGGTCAATGTGGCGACACTTGAGGGACGCCTATGTCCAGCAGTGGACGTCTTTCGGCTGAAATGATGATGATGATAACTGACAATACCTACTCGCCAATAAATCGGACTTCTACATCATTCGCCTAGCCTTTTCCAACTATGTTAAGGTTCACTTCTAGTCTGACTGGATGCAGCTGAATACCCGTATTTTATGTGGAATGACTGCCTATCTTACCCTATCTTACTGGTTGTCAAAACTTCGAGTTTTTGTCCACCCATAACAATTGCCAAAAATATACAAATGGTAGCCGTCACGAAACAACACATCGAAATCATGTTGTTCTAAAATTACCATCATATGATTTTCAATATGTCCAAAAACGCATTCGCCCTGTAAACATCCGGAATAGAATAAATCGGATGTAAAACCGGAACGAACTGTAATAGAACCTGTGCGGTATTTGCGGTTGGTGGACTAGATGTAAACCACATTTAGAAACAAACGCACATCGCCGTACCTGCTGCCTATTAGGCACGACCCTTAGCGATGCAACTTGCGACGCGATTTCCTCATCAGCCTACAACAGTCCAATGCTGGACATAGGCCTCTTCAATCGCACTCCACTTAACTGGATTCTCAGCAACTCTCATCCAGTTGCTACCAGCCACCTTGTGAAGATCATCGTTCCACCGTGCCTGACGGTGTCCCACCTTACGCTTACCGATTCGCGGTCTCTAATCAAGAACACGTCCCACCCCAACGGTCATCGGTTCTACGGCTAATATGGCCGGCCCATAGCCAGTTCAGCTTACTTATTCTGTAAGCTATGTCGACAACTCTGGTTCTCTGTGATTCAATTTAACCATTATTGATATCATATTTATTTATTAACCTTGTCTCTAAGGATAAAGCATTTTAAAGCCCTATTATCGGTTTATCGTAATGAGTTGAACAACCCTATTGCGGCCCGAAACATAGCTAACTTCACGAGTAACAAAGTAAGCACGCTGGTCGTACTCACACACCATATCGTGTTGAACAGTGATGTTATGTGCTACGACGTAGTCATTGTAGACGTTCTGCTTTGCTACGTCGTAGCAAATAAAAAAATATTATTGTTTTTTTTGTTGTTTGTGCTCAATACATATACATTCATGTCCCTTCACGAAGCCGTTAACCAAGCATTATGTACATCACTCAAGTAACTTTACGCAAAAATTATTTCTGGGAAACGACTTTTTTTTCTAATTCCATGGAAAGAATTGCTGGTGGAACTGGTGAGAATGATCCGAAAAAACACATTTTACGGTAGGACTCAATGTAACGCACTCAAAAAAAATTGCTGATGGATGGATTGAATTGTACGGTGGTCGTGGAGGTGTGTAAAGTAATAATCTTACATTAAAAACATGTATTTGAAAAAACTTGTGAAAAACTTGCACCTTTGACCCCCAATATCTCCGTAACTAAAAGGTTCCCAGGTATGGTCTAGAACAAAAAAAATATCGCAATGACGGGGAGAACAAGTGTCTTTCGGCTTCGTTAAGGGTCTTTTTACACCCTTTATTTCTCACATTCGTTTAAAACATAGATATTCTAGTCTAAGTACTATCACTAGACCAGATAACCTCAGTAAAGATTATTTCCAAAATGTGTTCAATATTTTACGTTGTTTTTAACTGCATAATCTACTCCTGTCTATAAAATATCGAACGCGGTGTACTCGTGCGTAGTCGGAGCGATATTCGCCATTAGGCACACACGACTTACCTCTAATGCATTAGGTAAACAGGTTACTCACTGGGCTGAGGTTAATGTTAAAATAATATAGCTTTTTATAAGGTTACCTTACGTTACATTGAACTTTTTACCTTTAAAATATTAAAGTAGTAAAGGTGCAGACAGATTTACTTGATAAAAAACGATCGACACGTGTCATCAGATAAAGTCGACGTAATATGTGAGAAGCACGATTGACATCGTTTGCCGATAGCTAGTTAGTTATTACTGCACTGTAAGAAAGAAAAAATATTATTTGCCATATGGACATGACTTGCGCACAAAGTGACATTAAACTAAATAAACATAGAACGCATCACAAACTTTCATAAATACAACAGAAAGGAACAAAAAAAAGTTGACAGTGCGTGATGTAATGTTACCTTTCGTATTTTTTAATGATCCAGTCATGCAATAATCCTAGTATTTTCGGAAGAAAAAAGCGTTTATTCCTTTTATCCCAAGACATATTTTACAAGTGAAAGTTTTATTTTCTCTTGTCCATTAGAAACAACGGTTTTGTGAAGAAAGACGCTGCGATCAATCACAAGGCGATCAGGCCTATAGGCCTAAGGATCCGAAGGAAGGATTTGAGGATATATCCTCAGATCAAGGCTCCTCCTCATCAGATATATCTAGTAATGTTGAGATCGTCCGGTGACGGAGTCTTATCATGATTGATGATCTTTTGAAATTCCTCTGCCTCAAGCTTGAATGACGTACATTCTCTCATTGAAGATACTTGTCCGAGATTGTCTATCTACTGAACGAAAACACATGTGTGTGTCTACAATTTTCTGCAGCCAGCTTTCAACCAAGGTTTTCTTTAGCTCTCTATTTCTTTTCATCCCTTCTTCTCCATGGAGAATTAGGATCTTTCTACACTGTTTCAATACCTGTATACTACTGCAGCTCTCATCCCTCATGGCTCGCTTCACATACCACGGCAAAGCGATATTTGCTAACGAACCAATCAGTTAGCAGATAATACGTTTAGCACACAAAGCGCATTGAACCGATGAATACTATTAATTTAGTTCGTGTGTCTGATGATAAATACAGTGCATAATATAGTACCGCATAATACGCATCTATACACTTTTCAATAATCAAAAGATTTTTTTTTCGTGTAATATCAATTGTAATTGTCAGCGGGCTGTATCTCATGATCCGTTATAGGTTGACAGTTGATATTAACACAGAATGTGTATTTCTGATGCCAATATAACAGCAAATAATAAAAATAAATTAAACTTGAAAGGGGGAGCCCCCTTTAATTTTACCCAACTATCATGGTACAGAACCCTTCGAGTCCGACTCGCACTTGGCCGGTTTTTATAATAGTAATATTGACCGCCCCCCCCCCCCTGCTTCGCGTGGCGCCACCAGTCAGGTCCAAAACTGTCCTGTCTTTCAAGCTGAAATCAACCATACACATTCACAAATTTCATTGAAAACGGTTAGGTAATATTGAAGATTAGCTTGTATAATATAACATAGTGAAACGCGATATATTGTATTAACATTTACTTAGTTTTATTATCTAAGATTGTATTCATATCTATGGATAAAACTTATTGTGTGGGTTGTCAGCGCGCATGCGCGGCTCTCGGCCTCTGTATTGTATGCAGCTCAAACTTCACTCCGAGTGGAGCAACGGCCGGTATGGACGTGCCATTGATCCACTCTGAGAAACAATTTGGTTACATTTAAAAACCATTGTAGGGGTCATCGCGGCGCATACACCTGCTATGGATTTAGTACGGGATTGTTATATTTACATTTTTAGTATGTTATTAAAAAAAACCCAGCTGTGCCATACAAAAATGCAATTAATTTATACGATCCGAGTATAATGGAAAACCTGATTTTAGGTTTCCGTACCTCAAAAGGAAAAAAAACAGAACCCAGATAGAATCACTTCGTTTGTCCGTCTGTCTGTCTGTTTGTCCTTCAACCCTTTTTCTCAGAAACGTGTGGTGGTATCAAGTTGAAATTAATATCATATACTTAGGTCTAGTACTAAAAATATGGCCATTTTTGTCGCATATTTGGTCATTCGCAAGTAAATCAAAACCTACAGGGTATTTTACGCTGACCTAGAATAAAAAAAAATGGTAAGGAGCCAGGTCTTACAGCACAAGAAAGGATAAAATCGAATCGAAAATTGTCAATATGTAGACATATCACATAAAAAAATTGCAATTGAATAATTCTACGTTCTGACATGCATAAATCGATGTATGTGAGAATATTATTTTAACTGCAAAATTAAATTTGTTCTTCAATGTCTTATATTTTCTTAAGAATTTATGAAACTTTAGACACATGTTTTCGTGAAGTATACTACAAACCATCTACATACATATTTGTCCGTACAAATATGTATGTAGATGGTTTGTAGTATACCAGTAACCCTCGGTACGTGAGTCAGACGCGCGCTTTTTCGGTTTTTTTTTATATTTGACGAAATTTTTCAAGACTGGGGGTCTACATTCATGATTTACGCGCCGATTGGGACATGACAGCGGCTGCGTGGAGAGTCTTATAGTCTTCCTAGTGTACCCATAATCAACCTGTTAAAGTTCCATTAACTTCGGAATCATTTCCAAGTAAAAGTACACAACTGCAGGACTAACAGAGAGGGTATATAATGATAAATGATAGATAAAATATTTTATTAAATGCCTAGAATAGCTAGGTATTCTTTACACAAAAGTTTAAGTAAGTAAAAGTAAAAGTAAGTGACTGAGTGTGTTTAGGTAAGTTTAAGTTTGTTTTTTTAAGTTTTCTTTTTTTTTTCTTTACTTTTTCTCGTTTGTTTTTTTTTTTTGCTAGGTTTTTTTTTTTTTGACTGCATTAGCCCCCCAAAAAAACAGCTGTTTCCTACAAAAGTTCAATACCTACATGGTTAAAATGTGCAGATCAGCTGTTTTTTTTAAAATAGCCGATGACAAATTTATATGGGGGCTCAGAATGATGTACTGAACACGTGGTAACCGTTTTCGCGTCGGTGTCCCTTCCACCCTGTATAATTAGTATTACACCAGTCCTCCACCACACCATAATATATGTATATACATGTTACTTGTTAGCACAATAACTGTGGTATTATAAATAAATACCTACTGGTCAAATTACTTTGAGTCTTATTTTATTACGTTTACCGACGAGCAGTGAATTATTAATAACAACTGCTACAAGTGATGAATTTCATTTTTATGTTCACATTTACCAAATCAAGAGCTAATTAATAATAATAATGATGGATAATTATTTTCAATTTATCATACTTACCGTAACATATACACGTCATGTTGCAACCAAGACTTCAGGCAAATCAAATCAGGCTCACACGGACGCCTGGCGCGTCTGCCTAGGTATAGAATCTGCATAATTGCCTTAGGCACAGCCTATATCTGACTACGTCACACAGCTGGAATTTATACTTGAAATGCTTGCTTGAATACTAATTTACGCGTATGATATATTGTTGCTGTAGTGGTCGCAAGCGCGACTGCTGAGCACGAAACCCTGGGTTTGGCAGTGTTTTTGGGTTTTTCCTTTAGACTTTTTCAGTTTTTTCAGAATTTTGTAGAGTTTGGAATCGAACCCAAGACCTCATGCTCAGCAGTAGAACGCAATAGAATAATTTATTTTAATCAACAAAGAATTATTAAATCTCTACAAATAAATCAAATTGAAGTGTCTGTTTGTAAATTTAAAATAACAGCCTTTTACTGAATGCATATACGGTACTTATAACAAAAACACATTTTTTTTAATTTTTGTCTGTCTGTCTGTTTGTTCCGGCTAATCTCCGAAACGGCTGGACCGATTTTGACGGGACTTTTACTGACAGATAGCTAATGTTATAAGGTCTAACATAAGGTACTTTTATTTTAGAAAAAGAATTAGGATTCCGAGCAAAAAAAAGCCTTGAAATTGGAAAAAAAATCCGATTAAAAAAAGGAAGTCATATTTTTTATAACAATGTCACGCCGAACGAAGTCGCGGGCAACAGCTAGTTCAACATAAAATGACACATTTAACAGCGTGCGCGATAGTTATTTTAGTAGAGCTTACGACCACTAGATCAATGAGGCAGTAAAACTGTTATATTCTACTAATAATAATAAGTAATATGTAGTGCAAATCCTGATCCCAATATTATAAAAATAGATAGATAGTTAACTAGCTCTTAAAAGCACTTAACTTATAAAAATAGGAAGCCTTAAAAGCCTTGCTCTGAAGTAAAGTGGATCATATTTCTAGTTATAATGATCGTTTCTCGATGAAGAGCCCCGATGTTGGCTAGAATACTTCAATCTAGGAAATATGGACTAGGTACATAACTTCCTATACTTTTAGCTCTTAGATAAAGCCAGCACGGAAGTAGTTTATTAATACGACAGAAACTGAAAATAATGTGAAATTGTTTTGTTTATCATGCTTTCATTCTTTAAAACCTGCATCAAATATATATGGGGTTGAAGGGGCACTGACGCGAAAACGGTTACCACGTATTCAGTACATCATTTTGAGCCCCCCCACACATAGAAATTTTTCATCGGCTATTAAAAAAAACAGCTGTTCGGAACATTTTGACGGTGTAGGTATTGAACTTTTGTAGAAAATAGCTGTTTTTTTACAAGCTTTTTTTTAATAACCGATGAAAAATTTCTATGTGAATGCTCAGAATGATGTACTGAATACGAGGTATTCTTTCCACCCCGTATACTTACCTACTACAGAATTTTAAACTATATCATCATCATCATATCTTTTCCCAACTTAGATGGGGCAATATTTTTTGAGCTGTTTAATTTCACTGCGTTATGAGAATTACCCAGATCTTATAAAGACGAAACGTTACGAAAAGTTGATCTGTTTCAAACTAATTTCCCAAACAGGAACTATCTGTAGGTCAATTTTTGTTTTTCATTTTTCTGTAAAATAAAAAAAAATGCAGTCCTGAAGGTTAATTGATTTTTAAATTGAATTGGCGATTCACTTAGGTAAATACCTATAATCTTAAAATTCTACTTACCTCTTAATAAAAAGACAAACTCACAATATAAATTCACCCCGAAAGAGTTTCCCAAATGATTTATCTGCCTTCATCAACAGCTGATGCGTGAAATTTGATATTGCACAGTGGACCGACCACGCTCTGTCTACGGACGTGGACAGAATTGGAAAACTGAATTTATTTTTTCATCTTTTTTTATTTAGTTGAATTTTGTGCACCTACTGCGTAGTTTTATTTGATACAGCTTGTATATAAAAAGTGTGTGTGAATATTTGTATTCTGGGAGGCAATCAAATTATTATTCGCATTTGTAGCTGTCAATAAAAGTTAACAGAGAGTTTAAATATTTATTCTACACATTTTTTTTGCCACGGCTGTCCCCACGTGGAGGTTGGTAGGTTGGTAATTATCCTACAGCAACATACTAGCACCTTAAAAAGATGTCCTAACCCAGGTTATGTTCCACTGCGTGCCAGTATTGTCGAATTAAAATCCTTTCAGTCTTTGACACGAGAGAGGTAACAGACACTAAAACGACAAATCGTCGGGGATGGTGCAAATCCGCGGAACTAGCATTGAATAATTCCGCGTATCTGACAAATGTAGCCAATTTCAATTACACATTGTCGTAGCGACTAAATTAATGACTTTAATAGATTTCTAAAGTTAAAAATACATAGAACACATGAAACAATTCAAGTGTTCTAAAAAAAAAAAAAAAAAACTTATAGTCTTCCCCTGTATACACGTAGTGCAGATACGCACTTTACGTATGGTAGATTCGCGGATTTGCACTATCCCCGACGAAATAGACTTAGTTACTTTTAAATTTTATCAGTAGGTGTAGATGGTTTTGTTAAGGAGTCTGCCTACTACACCGCACTATACCATGATCGTGCTATGAACGTATCAGGCACAAAATTATACATCACACGGACTACCATGCCCGCACGACAACGTATCATACCCGTTTATAACGTGTTTAGAATGGTCATCATACACGATTATAACCCTATATTTAGTGTGAGATAAAGAACATTCTTGCCTGACACAATGCTAGCAAAATCATGGTATAAAACGGTGTACGGGCAGATTCTTTTAATATTAATTACAGAATGAATCTAACAAATAATATAATTGTATTTCACGAGAATGACATCGTTTTCGTGTAAACCATCCCCTAATCTGGTGTTTTCTGTTTTAAACCACAGACACTTCATAAAACTAAAACATTAAACCGCTCATGTAACCCTAACGTTGATACCAACGATGTGATGTCCAGTAATTGGCCACAAAAACTTTAATCCTTATTCAACTTTTAAAAGGATTTTGCTGTCAATGTACTAGAAATAGTTTTATTATGATGAGGCAAAGGACAATAGTGTTTACCCTTTACGCTCTCTTTACTAGAGGGAATGAGCAGGACTTCGAAAACAACATCAGAATGTCACCTTTACGGATGAATGACATTTGAAATAAAGACGGATGACCTCTTAAAGGTCGTAGAAATCCAGTGAATCAGGTAAGCTCACTTACACAAAGAGACATTTCATCAGGATAGATAAGTAAAAAATGCAACCTTATACTAAATATTACATGGTATAACATCACCTGAAATGCGCGAAGGGCTAGGTAGATGTGTTCTTAAAACAGTACCTACACACACACACACACACACACACACTCATACACACACACACACAAACACACACACACAAACACACACACACAAACACACACACACACTCATACACACACACACACTCATACACACACACACACACAAACACACACACACACACACACACACACACACGCACAAACACACACACACGCACAAACACACACACACAGTACATATCACCGGTTATGTTTTAAGTTCCATGTAAGAGGGAATGTAAGGTATAAATAAAAAATATTTTAAAGGCGATTGCTATTCTATAGGACCCCAAGACTAGACATTGTGGCTGTCGTAACAATACCCAGCCCTGATGAGATGTTTTTTTAGGGTTGCGTACCCGAAGGGTAACCAACGGGATCGTATTACTAAGCCTCCGCTGTCCGTCTGTCAGCGTCCGGCTGTATCTCATGATCCGTAATGTATTTCTATTGCCGCTATAACAAAAAGTTATTGCAAAAAAATAAATGGGGCCTACTACGATGGTACGGAGGCCTTCTTTTATCGAGTCCGACTCGCACTTGGCCGATTTGTTCTTCCCCCGTATCGGCACGAGCTTATTCGAAATGGTACACAAATAATCAGGTTGGCATAATTCGGTACAACAGGGTGTGTTATGAAGATTTGGGGAAAAGCCACTCAGCTAAGCTCAAATAGTGCCGGAGCGTCCTGTGGCGTAACCAGCAGCAAGGCCTAGTCTAGTGGTGTGACCGTCGGACTACCAAGTCATAGGTCTTGAGTTCGTACCCAAGACTCGTACCTCTGAATTTTCGGATTCATGTGCAGATTGTATAATTATCACTTGCTTCGGTGAAGGAAAACATCGTGAGGAAACCGGCATGCCTGAGAGATATTTCTAGACGGCATGTAAAGCCAAGTCAGAGGCCCTTGTGCGGCATAAAAACTCTGATACCAGGTTATGCTCTAACTACATGATAAAGAAGAAAGACCACCAGCAGTGGTAGATGCCTGATGAATTCCTATTCGTCTCTTTGTGTAAACGTGTACTAATTGCCTGTTCAACAATTACGGAATCGGAGGTTCCAAGTTACAACCATCTGTGTTTAGGTACTGCTACAAGAATAGCTCATGTTGTGGTGAAAAGATTAGCTGGGCAAGGTTCATGCGAGGCTAGTTAGCTACTTAACATTATTTATTCAGCAACGTGAATGAAACACTGTTCATACAATGACCTCCATAGTTTGAAGTAAGCAACAACGTTATGTTCTGAAATTCTTGTGGTGAGAGTTCGTGAAAATTATCACGCCATCCTGCTATCAGGTCCTCTTCATGGGATCAGCACAGCATGAAGAAAGTTCTTCTTCATGACAGAATTCTCTTACATCCTGGACAT
Source organism: Noctua fimbriata (assembly GCA_905163415.1). Classification (NCBI taxonomy): domain Eukaryota; kingdom Metazoa; phylum Arthropoda; class Insecta; order Lepidoptera; family Noctuidae; genus Noctua; species Noctua fimbriata. The sequence continues at coordinate 1,586,160 of LR990933.1, read as the reverse complement.
GTCACCTCTCATATAAACCAATGTGACGTGTGTGTCTCGATGTTTTCTGTAGGCTACTTCTTTTCATCGTGGGCCGAAACCATTTTCTTCTCAACTAGCGCCCCACCTTTGCTTCGCACAGCGCCACCTATCGAAACTAATCTAAAACTTTATCTAATGTAGCCTATATTTTAAGTTAAGCATCTAGCAGTAGAGCGGTGAAAACTGTGTTCAAATCCATGCAGTAGTTTTGCATGATGTGCGCACAAACATACAGACAGACAAAAATTCTAAAATTTTGTTTTGGCTTCTGTTGCTCTAATAAAGACCCCCGTATATATTTTTTTTCAATATCATTAATCGTTCTATCATACAGACAGACATCGGCAAACTGTTACAATTTTATTATATGTAGATAGATAAGAGAGATTTTTCGACATGTCAAAATATTGTGACTTCTGTGCTGTTAGGTCGTGACAACTTCCCTTAAAATCCATTGTGAAGTTAGGAAAACCGAAGACCGAAGCTGTCACGCCGATAGATAAAGAAAAGCAACTTTGTATACCATGTATAGAAGGATCAAAATCACAACCGAGCTTGTTTTCAGCAATTTCAGGTTCTGCGACTACAAGCAGACGACAGGTCAGCGTTTGAATAATGATAATCAAGTTGTAAAATCATTGATCTCAACTTACTGCTCGCTACTACTGGTTAGTGTATCCAAGCATGCAAGTGACGTGCATTCACACTCGTTCCCGACTCTTCATGCGTATGACGGATCACTGCACTAGACATTACGTGCTTTGAGGCAGTATGTCACAAGATAAGTGACTGTTCTGCCACAAATCGTCGGTAAACCGTCATGAATGATATCATGCCAATTAATTTTATGATGATTGCATGACTCGTCCAAAAACTAATCTGTTTGTTCATTTAATAGACAGAAGTTAAATTTTATCGATAATATTATTGACTGCCTCGTTAGTCCAGTGGTCGCAAGCGTGACTGCTGAGCAGGTGGTCCTTGGTTCAATTCCCAGGTCGGGTAAAATGTTATTGGGTTTTTCCACAAAGAATTTTTCAGTAGACAACCACGGATTCTGGATTTGTGCCCGGTTGATGGCATTAGGGTCGCCCCCTAATGCCACGACTTAAACGTAACTGACAAAATGTGGATGTACTATTGGGTACAGCTGAGCCTTACCCTTCCGGGGATTACAGGCGTGATGTTATGTTATTAATAAAAGACAATAATTGAATTACTATCGAATAGATTAGGTAAGTAAAGCTGTGTAACGACTAAGCTCCTTAAGGAGAATCACAAAATGACTCACTTTTTATGTTGTATACGGTTAACTTGTAGTGTAATACACTATCAGTGTTGTAGCAAGTACGTTATCGTTTGTTTGAAATATGGTATTGCTTTCTCGCCTAAGGTCGCAATTACACTGTCCGTAGTAGGTAAATTATGTTTAGACACATACTGTTTGTTCTAAGAGTGTGACAACTAATCTTACCAGGGGGTATCGTGTTCTTCAGTAACTGGGTTCTAGAGGTCAGATAATTATGCAGTCACTCCATTTAAAAAACTGATATTTGGTTAGACTGGAAGTCGACCACAACATAGCTGGGAAAAGGCTAGGCAGTAGTAATTCAGAAATTTTCGAAGTTCTTGCAAAATAAAGTAAAAAAGATGGTGTGGAAAAAAATCTGACAGGAAGTAACTTCTAGTCTACGATTCATGCTATCAAGGCAACCACAATTTTTTCATATTTGTCCCTGGACCACAGTTTCTAAAACCTACCTATGTAACACAACCAATATCCACTCGGTTGATAATTTTTCATACATCCAACCATAACCAATATCGTGGACATCAATCACGGTGCCAGACAATGGCGGAATGCCATGAAATATAGCAGGATGCGCTTTGTTACGTTTTAGGAACGACAGGATGGAAAATGGGGATGGTGGATCCTTTTTGGATATTGTTTTATGTTTTCAGGTCGACCTATTTGCGTAAAATGTAGGTATTATAAAAGTGTTTTGATTTTCGAACTACATTGGAGAACTGATGCATTTACGCCCGCTACCATGGCCCTTGTAACAGCATCGAAATATCGGGAGCTCCAAATAATGAACAATCACGAAAGATATCCCGTAAGTGACTGTATAAGTTTGATGCATTTAATCTAAATAAATATTTTAAATGCGAATGACAGGTGACAGGGTTCTGTCTGTCCGTTGTCTTTTCAAGACTGTAACTTTACATGGATTTGGCTCAATTTTTAGAGCCTCTCCCATCTAGTGCTGGACCAAGAACATAATGGAATTTAGGACAGGCTAATTCTGGTACTAGTATTACTACTAGTAGGATAATTTTCGACCTCTACATGGAAGAAACGCGGGTAAAAACTCAAACATTAAAGATCAAACAAAGTCAGGTGCTATTGTTAGTAGGTACAGTATGCCGCTCGTCAGCAGTTACAAAACCAGCATAAACTGGCCTCATAATCTGACTGAAACTCCATACTACCCTGGGTCTACTACAACAAATGAATGCATTTTGTTTGAAGTACAATACGCTGTCCTTAACTTTAAAAACTTTTTGTACAAAATACAGACTTTTAAAAAAAAAAAACTCTGTATTTTGTACACAAATACGGTATGACGGATGGCAGAGTATGATTCATGGACTACAAATTACATTAGATATATTGTGATAAAATATAGTTTTTTTCTATAGCTATGTTTTTTTCAATTGATAAAAGGGGAGTTAATTAATAATTAAAGATTATGCATAAAAATAAACTCGGTCAATATACAACATTAGTTTTAGTACATGCGAAACCTGATACACTTGTCTAGTATTTTTATGTAAAGAAATAGATTCTTTACATAAAAATACAAAATTTCAAAACTGTATCATGAAAAATCACAAAGTTATAAGCTTGTTCTGTTATCTAGTTGTCCGCACAAAATCGTGGTCACCACGCAGCGCGCGCCTCCAGCGTCGTCTTGAGCTCATTGATAATAATAATTTGGCAGTAGGTACCTAAACTATTGCGATAGGTACTTAAAGTCGTTCGGTGTCCGACTTTTAACCTTTTTATAAATATTTTTGGGAAAAAATATAACATGGTTTAAAAATTATTGCAATCGATTCAGTTACTTATTCTGAACAAACTATATTCAGGTTTTGTATGTACTAAAAACAAAGTTGTATAAAACTAAAAAGTGAGTTAAACTTTCTGAGAACTGTATTAGGTATCATCATCTTACTGAATGCAAATATAGTCTTTCCAAGATCATTCTGCGCTGGAAGTTGAGCTGAATTGTAATTCTGAAGACGACGAGCAAGAAAATCAAAGACTGAATTTAATTTATGAGTAAAAGTCTTTTAATAGAATGCAGATGCTTTTCAAATCTACATTCCTTCCAGCAAAGAAGGCTCGACTCGAAGTAAGACAATGGATTTTCAAGAAAATTTAAAAGAAAAGAAAACTAGTACGACCTGCTTTTAAATTAATTGTTTTTTCTTGAAACAAAAAGTCATAGACGTAAAATATTTTGCGTTAGACTTAATTCAATAAAATAAATGTGCATTAAATAGATGTTTATTTCATTCTCAAAAATATAAGCTTTAAATAAAATGGAAACAGCTTTATTTTTGATCACGTACACACGGCGGCACATCAAGCTGTACATAACCAGTAGAACCTGACTTCGCTTTGTATGAGCTCCACGTACGATGAGAGATCAGCTTAATTTGGTTTTGCCTAGCTTGATTAGCCGCCGTGCGTACATGCCATTTACGATACAATCACTTTTACGTTTTTCGTTTATTACCAGTCTGACATTATTTATAAGGTGATACAAACGTGTTCAGGTCGGAGGAGCTCATGGTAAAATAATAACAACGATCTTCAAAGTTACCAAGGAGTACCGTACTACCGGTTGTGGAGGTCAGATAGGTAGATATTCAGCTGCATCCGTTTAGACTGGAAGCTGACCCCAACATAGAAAAGGCAGGCAGACAGCTTCTTGGCAGAATTGAATTTAAATGATGATGTACGTTTATGAAAAAGCTTAGAGGCTTAGCTCAAATTGTGCCGAAAGAACGTAACATTATCAAGCAATGGCAGATGTAAAAGTTTGCCAATCGGCACGAGCCGAATGCAAACGGAATATGTGCAGTCATTTCTAAAGGACGGCTTTCTTGTGCAACAAAAACTACTGAATTGAATGTACTAAGCGAAGAAGTGTTTAGAATGCGTTACCGCTTCACCACTAGCACACTTAGACGGCATGCATGTTGCAACAGCGCGGGGAGAAGATTCCATTTTTATTAATTTAAATAAGAATAAACAAAAATGTGAAAAAAATATTAAAATATCTCTAGAAATAATATAGTTATGACACTTTAAAGTTGCGCTTGCAATGAGGTAAAGCGCGTTGTATTTATTAAAATTACCAAACTCCTAACTTTATATAAAGAATACTTTTTATCTTGATTCTGTGGGACAGCATCCACTTGATCATACTACCGAGATAACAGTATCCTATGTTTTAATCCAGGTTATAAACTCTCTGTGTGCCAAATTTCATCCAAATCCATTCAGTAGTTTTTAAGAGAAAAGTAACAAACATCCATCCATCCATTCTCACAAATTTTCACATTTATAATAGTAAGTAAAAAGCTAGCAGACATCTGATAAATCAGCCTCTCGCTAGACACAATAGAGTAGCAAGTCGCATCACCTGGGGTCGTAAACGAGGCGTTATGCTGTTTAAATAACAATTGGCAATTTATTGGAGCACAGTATTCATTTTGTGTTGATCAGGTTTTATCCCACGGGTCTCATAATACCGGGTGAATGGACTGCGTGTCCATCTGGAAGCGAATAACATTGGAAAATAGAATATTGGGTTACCTGTATTGTTATTATCCCTGGAGGTTGGAGGCTAAACAGTAGTTGACCTGTGTGAAAGTAGATTTATGTGTTTTTTTGCTTCCTAGTCTCATAACTTACCATGACATCACGCATGTAATCCCCGAAGGGTTAGGCATAGGTGTACCTTATACTACACTACACACATTTCGCCAGTTATGTTTATAAGTGCCATGTAAAAGGGGGCAATCTTGCCATCAACGGGACACAAATCCAGGCTCCGTGGCTGCTTTTGAGAAATTCCTGATAGAAAAACCCAATATTACTTTGTGTAAAAATATAAAAAAAGTGCTGGTCCTCCGATGGCGAGAGGGGCAGACGATATTGTTTCCGTCGCGGATAAAACATGAGGATGGCATAGGAGCGTGGAGATTGGTAAAAGATAGGAGAGGCCTAAACCCATTACTGGGTGAGGTCGGTCTCTGGATGATGAGTAGAGAAATCTTAGAAAAACTGGGTTTGAAGTAAAGAGAATAGATAATATTTTGTTTGCAGAGCGAATATTACCAATACCCAAATAAATGCTTAGAAAAACATGATAATAGAATAAGGAAAAATATAAAGAAAATAGGAATTGTTCACAGCGCACACAATGGTTGAGTATAACAATGCATAATATTCGTGTTTTCGTGCTATTTACATTATTCTCTTCACTGAATAGTAAAGCACAAACATTTGTGATAAGGAGATGAAAGAAAGAAAGAAAGAAAATACATTTATTTGGCACATGCCACAAGTGCACACAGTATAAAAAAAAATATAACAAAAGATGATATAGATGATTTAGGTACTCTCGTAAACATAACATCATCATAGGCCTACAGCAGTCCACTGCTGGACAAAGGCCTCTTCAATCGCACGCCACTCAACTCAATTCTCGACAAGTCTCATCCAGTTGCTACCCTGCTGAGACCGTCGCACCACCAAGCCTGCGCCACCGTACGCAGCGCTTGCCGTTCGTGGTGTCCACACAAGAACACGTCTGGTGAAACGAAGCGATGATCATTGGACAAGAATGGGCCGGGACTATTGGCCTTAGAACCGATTTTCGACGGCTAATATGGCCAGCCCGTTGTCACTATTATTCAAGTTGTTAATCATAACATAACTAACATCACGCCTGAATATCCCCAACGGGTTAGACAGAGGTGTGCCTATAGTGCACTCGTATTTTACAGTTATGTTTTAAGTTAAACCCGCAAATCTTGTAATACGGAGCCTTGAATATAAGAAGACAAGCTAGATTGAAACTTGTGTCACAGGCAAACGCTTGAAATTACCTCAAACAAAATATATGACAGTGAAAAGTACGAAATAGTTCAAAATGTGGCGTAGAGTTTCAAATATTTGTCATGTTTCAATGTGTAATGTTGGGCTATATTTGCTTATTACTGTATGAGAAATGTACAGAGTATGTAACGTTTTAGTAAATTATGAGAACCTCAATTTTGTTCCGTTTTGTTTAATAGTGATGAAACATGTTTAAAAAATCACGGCTGTAATCCCCAAAGGGTTAGACAGAGGTGTACCTACCTAGCTATGATAACACCCACATTTTTTCATTTAACTTAAAGTCGCATAATAGAGGGTAGCTTATAATCATCAACCGTGCCTGATAGGAAAAACCCAAGAATTTAGCCCGACCTGGGAATCGAATCGAGGACCTCAGTAGCGCTTGCGACCATTAGTGCAAGCAGCTTGCCTACGTAACATATTACCGCCATCTATAGACGTCACAATGTCAAAGTTTCTTAGCATCAAAGTTGCTTGGTATCAAAGTGTACCTACTATGTAACATCTGGGTTATTGAGCCATAACCTCCCACTTTTAGTGCATTTTAATTAATTATTCTATCATTTAATTTGCACATTACAAGAATAGCATAATAATAATTCAAAGAAAACTAATATTAAAGTTAGAAGTGTCTTCAAAACGAAAGTATGTAAGCTCTTTAAAAAATTCTTATTCAAAAGGCAAAAGAAGGCGAAAATTGAAAGCAGTTTTAAGAATAACTGAATAAAGTTTTCGATTGTTTAATAAGTAATCAAATCATAAATATATATATATAATTATATAAATATATATATATTAATTACAATTTACTATCAATGTCAGTGCAATTATATTAGTTTGTTTGTGTTTTTGTCAAATGTATTAAAATTAGTTCCAGTCTTAGTACTTTTTAACTGTGAAAATAACATAAGACAGTCACCCGATGTCTCACGTCCTAGTGTTTCAGCAGAGAAGACGTCGCGTATCAAATTCACCAGTAACAACATCTATCTGTTAAGTTAGAAGAATATTGTTATTGACTAACCGACCACCAAAGCACTCGAAACGTGATATTTTCCCAGCAAACTATCCTCAGATACCATTGACTGTCTCATTGTGAAGAATCATCATCTGCCAAGCCTTTTCCCAATTATATTTGGGTCGGCTTCCAGTCTAACCAGATGCAGCTGAACATCAGTATTTTACATGGAGGGACTGCCTATCTGACCTCTACAACCCAATTAGTACTGGGTAATACGATACCCCTTTTTAAGACTAGCTGTCAGACTTTTGGGCCACTACCTGAAAAGACTGTCAAAACAAATGACAGCTGGTATCAATGGCTTATTTTGAAGAATGTCAATTTAAAATCGCGAACACACAGTAAGGAACGTGTTTTTAAGTATTCGTCCTTTTGAGAAAAAACCTTAGACCTGCAGTGAAACTATCAATAATGCACACACATGTGAGTGTTAACTCAAAGGTCAGGTTTTCCGATAACAATTTTGAAGTGGTGGCAAAGCTTAGAAGCTTTTGAAAACTCGTTAAAAGGGTCTGATCGGGAAACTTTAACCCTTCGTGTCCCTAATACTATCAATTATTATGTGACGTGAACAAGCGTTTTATCTGATGTGGTTTTTATCTTAATTAACCCTAATTCTCTTTACAAGGATACTTAAATTCAAAATAATTTTATTTATAACAAAACTTGCTGGTAAAAGGGCTTGCTGGTAATTATGACACTTCAAAGGAAAGCTGCACGGTTCAGATTGATCATTTCCTATGGCGACGAACTGGCAGGAAACTCCATGGAAACAAAAATATTTGATTCTAACAAAGTTAACGTTAGTTAGTTTATATTTAGTTATTTATTTTATTTTATACAAATTAGTTAGTTTTTTTATATAATTTTTTTTTGGTTTTTTATTTTATAAGTATTTTTAATTAATTGATGTAAAAAAAGACAGTTAAAATCTTAAAGGTTAGGAGAAGCCCTACTAACCATAATAATTATAATGTCTACATGGTACTCACATTTACGATGTTAACATGATACAGTGTTAATACTTAGGGCAGCGTGACCCTGACAACAAGAAGGTATCTACAAAAAAGTTACTGACATAAACCATGGCCTTACTGCTCCTAAACGTCCACTTCTGAAAATATACCTCTCTATTTCTGAATGAATAGCCACAGATTAAAGTTTCATAATCACTATACTAACTTGGAAAACCGATCGGAGATTACAGTTTAATTTGCTTGCAGATGATGCACTCATCCTCCTCAAATTATCCTTAAATTACCTTCACGGCATCAAAGAGAAACTACTCTCCTTGCCCACCGAATTTCCTATGGGTAATATTTATATGTAACACTGCTGGACAAGTACCTCCTCTTTCTCATTCAAAAATTCATAACGAATGTTTGTAACGAAAATTCATAATGAATTAATTAAGTTTTTTTTTGTGAAGAACACATTAATTTTAGAAGTTCCTTCAAAGTTCTTGAAATAAATCAAGTAATCTCATAATCTTCGTATACATTTCTATTAATTAACTGTAGAGTAATTCAATTAAAACACTACCTGAAATGCAAACGTTTGCCGACTACTTACAAATGAAATGTAAATATTTTCAAAGTAAGGCCTAGTTATTTTAATCGAATTACCGCTTAAAATAAACTTCGTCAATGAGTGGAGTGATTGAATAAGCTTTAAACTCAATTAAAATCTTTAGAAATGCTTAAGAACTGAAGTAAAGTTAAAACAGTTCCGTTCTTTTCATTGAAGGTAAGAATTGAGACATATCGGTAAATATAAATAATCTGTTTTCAAGTTAAAAATCATCATAATTTCTAATAAAAACGTCTGTAAATTTTAAGCAATAATTGTGTCCGTAAAAAGGTACCTTTTCTAGGTACTTTTCGCAAGTTAAACTTCAAACAAATTGTTTCAAAACACACCGAAAAAAATTATCAAAAATTCCTAAAATTAAAAACAACGACTAAACTAAAATACATACCTTACACAAAAAAACTTTTCACAACACAACAACAGAGCACTAACAGCACTTTAGAACCACTGAATAAAACTTGGAACAACAGTTGTTTTCTCGCGAACTTTTTGGGCGGGCGGCTAGGGCGGCGCGCCTTGTTCTCGCGACTCCTGAAACCGACTGAAGCCTGAAGGCTGTGTTGCAAGCTTGTAACGCACGCGCGCACTGATATACAGGTTCTAAGTTGGGTGGATGATTGCAGGAATTGTATTATATTTACGTTTTTCTTTTCAGTGGATGTTGGAGAAAATTTCAACCACATTATAGCTGATTGTTTTGATTTGGAGTAAGGAAAAAACTAATGAAAAGAAGTTGTAATATCTTGTTTAAGTAAAAGATTTTCTTTTTTTTTGTTTTAAACGTATATCCGTACAATTTCTTCTGTATCGTGGGAGCGTTTGCAAAAATTTTAAAGTCACATACACAAACAGGCAGACCCGGAACAACTACCTGTACGCCATACAAATATATTTTCCGTGAGAGAATCGAACCCGCGATACGCAGCGCAGCAGTCAATCGCTCAGCCACTACGGCAACCGTGCCGTCATTTTTAAGATGTGCTTGTTTGTAAGAAAGTTTAAACATAACAGCGTTAGAAAAATGTCGTAAATAAGACTGTATCGGTAAATAAATATTGTTGAGTAACATTTGCACTATTATTTTGAATAACAAGACTGCTGCTGAAAACTGAAATCACTTTTCTGTTCGACTTCGGCACACACTCAACAATAGTAATACAACGTCATCAATGATTTACATTAAACAGCATGAGTGGCCATTCCACACTGGTTGTACATAGCTAGGATGATATACTGGGCGAATGACCAATGATATCGGTCAGAAAAGGCTGTTGCATTTTTCCCTGACAATGAAATACAGGGTGTAAGGGACAGCCCTCCACAAACGGACAGGGTGCACTCAGCTCCTTATTTTGAATCATATTCCACCGGAATTTTAACCTCCGGTTTTTTTTTCAGTTACTATTCCTTTATTTCAATGTTAAATTACATTGCCTGTACGCAGCACTTTATTTATGTAAATAATACGGCTAAAATAAAAAATTCAACATTGGGTGTTGAAATAATCGAACGAACGACGCGTGAAAATGCTGTTCACTTCCTGCCTTTCTTTATTTGTTTTTTTTTTTTCGGCTGGGAAATCATCAAATGACCCCCCGGCGCTCTGGGCGGAGCGGAAGGGAGTGTCAGACTTGTACTGACTAAAACCCATCCATGTTCCTTCTTTGCCCTTTGTGTTCCAGGGCCGCGGTATCTCTTACGAAAAGTCCCGCAGCCCTGGCACGGTTCACTTTCTGCCTAGCTACAGAGTTCATCGAACTCGTCGTCGCGCTTGCCGCTCACTACGTGCGTTTTGCCACGGTAACGTTACGTTGCGTATGATGAAATAAAACAATTCAAATTTATTGGATTCCCATAACATTCCTGAAAATATAAATGCTCGAACCGGTCATCTTAGTATGATATACTGAATTAACCCCATCAGTTTATGGAGAGCTGTCCCTTACACCCTGTATTTTCACCCCGAAATAATTTCCTGTTCTGAATAAATTACATTATTTTGTTTGGTTCTACTATCTGTTTTTTAAGATTTTTTTTTTTTTTTTTTTAATATATAATTGTAAGTTATTTTTATTTTAGACGTTTAATCTCTTTAAGGAATTAGTTGGATAATTTTTAAAAATGTATGCAGAAAAGTGGACCTTTTTTTTTTTTTTTTTTTTTTTTTTTTAATATATAATTGTAAGTTATTTTTATTTTAGACGTTTAATCTCTTTAAGGAATTAGTTGGATAATTTTTAAAAATGTATGCAGAAAAGTGGACCTTTTTTTTTTTTTTTTTTTTTTTTTTTTTAAATTACACAGTAGGGTGCTTTATGACGGCGGCGACCTCTCGCGCCCGGCCCTGGTTCAAGCCATGGTCCGGAGCGAGAGGGAATGGGAAGCCGTCACCTCCTTCTGCGAAGCAGTCATGCTAGTGAAGGAGGTGGCGGAACGTGAGAGGGAAAGAGCCTCACGTCCCAGCCGCCGCGGGAGACGCCCTGGGCGTCGGGGGTCACGTGGTGGCCCCCGGCCACCGTAGGCGCGGGCCTGTGGACGGCGAGTTTTGGGCTAGCTCGCCGTCCGGCCGTCTTATGACGACAGGCCGTGTCGACGGCGCGTTCGTGTTCCACGCGCGCCTCAAAGAGATGTCAGCAACCACGTAGGGGTCCGCACGGGCCGATGCCTGCCAGGGCTGCGGGACTGTTCGAAAGAGATACCGCGGCCCTGGAACACAAAGGGCAAAGAAGGAACATGGATGGGTTTTAGTCAGTACAAGTCTGACACTCCCTTCCGCTCCGCCCAGAGCGGGAGGGGTCATTTGATGATTTCCCATCCTAAAAAAAAAAAAAAAAAAAAGGGTGCTTTATGAAGGATAACACCGTAAAAGTGGGCCAAGGATACCGTTTGGAGGCTTTTAACAGATTGGGCAAAGATGGTAATAAATTATGAGGTGAGCAGGAATATGAGGAGACCTTTGCACACCTTTTGCAAGCTTTACTTTTAATTTTAACCTTTATTTGGTAAGGTAACTGTGTTACGAATTTTTAACTATAATTATTTTTATTCGGTTTTCGTGCCCGTCCCTGTTCGTGCGTTGTCCTTCGCAACTACGCAACGGATTTGTTGCGGTGTTCACTATAATTTGAAGAATTTATTCGGTAACTTGAATATCATCATCATTCTCTTACCCTTATCCCAATTCATTTGGGGTCGGCGCAGCATGTCTTCTTCTTCCATACTTCTCTATTACTCGTCATCTCATCCGACACCTCCTTTCTTGCCATATCATTCTTTATACAGTCCATCCATCGTTTCTTTGGTCTTCCTCCACTCATATACCCATCCACATTCATACTCAAAACTTTCCTCACAACATTTTCCTCATTCTTCCGCATCACATGCCCATACCACGACAACCGATTACCACACAACTTAACTTGAATATCAAACTTCAATATTTAATAAAGAAAATAATCTTTATGCATTGTCAAACATAAGACCGTAAAAGCCGGAGGGCCTTGCTTGAGAGCTAAAGTATAAAATATTTTCCATCCCTCTTATTCCGCCTAAGGAAATCTCGTATTTTCCTTGTATCAAAAAAGGATAATCAAAACAAAAATACATCACATAGTACGTTGATAGTTACACTTCTACTTTAGTCCTATGTCAACTTGGGTCAATGTTCCTGCTCATCGTAACTTGGACGTAAAGTTTGTAAAAGTTGTACTAAACCAATTTCCTGGATTGAGGGCAGGCTGCATGGCAACTGTTGTAAATTGTCATCCTGGTGGAGTAGTGCGGGGGGCTAATTATATTAGTTGTGTGTGAAAGTAAAAGATTTACTTAGATCTTTTTAGTACGTATGGTATATAATATACGTACCTTTTGCGTATATGAAGTTACACGGTTATGTAAATAAGAAGGAAATCCAATGAAACACTAACTTCATTAGTGTTTGATACATTGCCGTTTTTATAATAATTATGGTATTATTGTAAGAGGAGCTCGTGGCTAAATAATAACAGCCGCTCGGATCGATGTTTAGGTTAAGCCGTGCTTGCCTAGGTTAGTCTGTGGATGGGTGACCACCCATTACATACCGAGTTTCCTCCGAGCCTCGGAAAGCACGTTAAGCTGTTGGTTCCGGATGTCATTTGTAGATCTTTGACAGTCGTTACAGGGAGTCAGTGGCCCAAAAAGTCTGTTAACCTGTCTTACCAAGGGGTATTACCCAGTGCTAACTGGGTTGTGGAGGTCAGATAGGCAGTCACTGCATGTAAAATACTGGTATTCAACTTCATCCGGTTAGACTGGAAGCCGACTCAGCCTTTTCCCAACTATGTTGGCATAGTTAGGAAAAGGCTAGACATATGGTGTTGTAACTATCAGCTTTCATTGGCTAGAAAATAAAACTGAATCTAAGTCATTTGACTAACTGAAACATAATTATGATTCTTTAAATTCATCGATCTCACTACAAAATGTTAAGGTGCAATCCAATAGAAACAAAAGTAGCTACTGCCATATACGTTTCAATGAGGTGATGTTTTATTTTATCAGTGTGCAGTTGAGACAACTAACAGCTGCCTGTATCATGTTGTTCCCCACTAGATTTTCATCTTGTTAGACCATAATTTCCTATCATTTAAAAATTCTAAAATAGATTATTTATAAAACCGCTTCCCTAATATTAATTCATGCACAGCGGCAAATACGCAAAGTTAATTTAATTATCATAAACAATATTTGTCCATCAGACCAAAATTGAAACCGAGCGTGAAAACAAACTATTAGTATTCAAATCATAACACAAATACGGTCATACGGTACATTAAAGAACGTCACATTTGACATTATCAATTAAAGCTAAAATATTAATTTCGTAACAAACAATAATAGTTAATGACTGGCGCTCCGGGGCTAGTTAACTGTGCTTTGAAACAATTTACAGTTAATGATGATTAATGATAGATAGAATTTTCCTCATAAAATGTGGGCCGGAAAACTGTATTGTCTGAAAGAATATACCAGTTTATTGTTTTGAGAAATTCTCATTTAAGACCTAAATAAATAGACTATACTTTATTGTACAACAAAATAAGTTGTTTATTTGAAGTTCAATAAGTTGTTTTATTTTGAAGTTCAATAATTATTAAGTAACAACACTTATTAGCTATCTACTTGACCATTATTTAGTATTTAATTAACCATTATAAAGTAACTAAATTAAAAAAAAATCTTTATTTATACAAAAACCTTCAACATTGCTTAAAAACTAGATCACATGAATTTAGTGAATTAAAGGTCATACAGATAGAGTAAAATTATTTCACAGTTGCTTATTTCAATGGCTACAATGATACAATGGCAACAGTTTATTTTCAGACAAGTTTCAATCAGCAATCAGCCTATAATAATTGCTTCTATAACATCACGCCTGTAATCCCCGAAGCGTAAGGCAGAGGTGTACCAAATAGTACACCCACATTTCGCCAGTTATGTTTAAGTTCCATGTAATAGGGGGCGAGCCTATTGCCATCAACTGGGCACAAATTCAGACTCCGTGGCTGCTACTGAGAAATTCTTGATGGAAAAACCCAATGACACTTTGATTGGGCCGGGAATCGAACTTAGGACCTCATGCTCATCAGTCGTGCTTGCGACCACTAGGCCAACGAGGCTGTATTAATTGATCCCTTACTCAAATTAATTGCATTGTTATTAAACGCAGCGTGTCTGTCTGTGTGAACGCGTTTTTATTCTAATAGTTCAATCGATTTTGATACGGTTTCTACCGTTATTCAGAGAATTTAATTAAAAATATTTATGTGAAACGCTATTGCTGTCTGTCATTTACAATCTTTCAGAATTTTATTTATTTTTTAAATCTTTAGGTGGTTAATGTACAATGTAACAGAAAATTTCCAAGAATAAAAATTAAATTTATTCATTTATTAATTATTTATTTTTATTTTTTTCATTTATTTTTAATTAATAATTACATATATAAAAACAAAATATACAATTTAAAAATACATAGATGGGGAAAACCACAAATTAATAGAATTATTTAATAAACTAAATTTTATTTTTTTTACTGTATTATTTGTTATTAGAATTCATCCCGAATCCCGCGAGATTCGCCTAAGTTTGACCAGATATTAAAGGAACCTATATATCGTCTCGGTAAATTTGCAGGATCCTCTCGATTACTCGCCTCGCAGTAAATTAGTTAGCATTGCGAAATGAAGCGGGAACAGTCCCCTCACTAAGTAATAGATACTTATTTAATTACTTTTGATCACCGAATCTGTCGGTGGAAGTAATTTCATTTTGTTATTAGGCACCTAAGTTAGTGATTGATGTTCTTTTCTGGAGCTGTGGAGGGGAATTGGGAAAAAGTTTTTAGGAAAATGGACTTTATAGCCTTCACCTGCAGATCTACCAGCTGTTTTCTACTTAAATAAATCAAGACCTCTAAACTTTTAATCGATGGTCCTTCTCTAATGAAATTAGGTATCTGGGCCTACTCTAGTGGAATTCTTATATTGGACTTCGCTATCACTGTGGGCATTGAGTCTCTAAGAGGCATCGTTTTACCCATAACGCAACTCGATTGGAATAGGCAGTTGATCTACATATAGGGTGTAAACAGACACAATCAAACTAAGTAATTTTACGTAAAAATTATCGCTGGTAAACGACTTTTTATTTTGGGGTGAAAAATCACGTTTTACGGTAGGCCTCGATGGAATGCACTTAAATCATTGTGCTGATGGATGGATTAAATAGTACGGAGGCCGTGGAGGTGTTTAAAGTAAAAATCTTACATTAAAAGCATGTGAAAAAGTTGGAACTTTGACCCCCAATATCTCCGTAACTAGAAGGTTCCCAGATATGGTCTATAACAAAAAAAAATGATCGCAAAGACGGGGAGAACAAGTGCCTTTCGGCTTCGTTAAGGGTCTATTTACGCCCTTTATATTCAGTTGCATCCGGTAAGACTAGAAACCGACGCCAATATTATTGGGAAAAGGTTAGGCTGATGATGACCAGATGATCCAGAAAGGATTCAAAATCAAAATCAAAATATTTTATTTTACATAGGCCTAGATGGGCACTTATAAAACGTCGAAAAAAAGGTGCACGGTTCGGGTTGGTCGTTTCCTATGGAGAAGAACCGGCAAGAAACTGTGTGATTGTCACTGCTCTTGCCATGTGTGTAATTATGATTGACAGATATCATGTTTAAAAAAGAATAATGTCGTAGTTTTATAATGTTGTAGAACCTGTATAATAAAAAAACTACGATACGATTCTTTCCCTATTTTAATGTATATTAATCAACTCACACAAGTTTCAAAGAAAACCACGCAAAATCCAAACAGTAGCCACTAAACACATTATGATTTCGTAAGTCTTTAAACAAGAAATTTAAAGTCGTCTGTCTTAGTTCTGATAGCTTTAAAATTCCAATTTTAAAATTTAGTAGACAAACAGGGCGGGTCACCCTCTTTACTGTTTTCTTTATTGTTTGAATATATTGTGTTTATTTTCAGTTATAATTACCGAAGGTCAAGGTCAAAGGACCCATGTTGAGTCCAGATCACGAAACCTTTGCAGCGAATTAATTATCTTCTCGCGTGCAGAGGTTAAAACAAACACAGCTGTAATGTAGGTTAAATATATTAGGAGATTTTTTTTTTTGGGTATGGTTTGGTAGGTACTATCAGAATCAGAATCAGAATCAGAATCAGAATCAGAATCTTTATTTGTGAAACATAGGTATTTACATAAAGGTCTTAAGTTAATTATATGGGCGCTATGTTTTGCCGTGAAGGCGTACAAATATTATTTAAAATAAAAGCAAACAGTAAAACAAAACACAAAAAAATAAAATAAACGGCAAAGTAAACAAAATTAAACACTTACAAGAACATAAACAAAAAAATAAAAACTATTTTAAATTAAACCTAAAAAGAGAAACAGACTTAAAAATATAATATCGAATCATCTGCATGATATTTTGGCTAATTTATGTAGGTACAATCCGTTTCTCGATGGGATTTCCCATTGCCAAATGAAGAGCTTATATTCAAAACTTACTTTTCCCATTAAGTGAAGCCTTTTAAAAATTCGTTCTTAATTCTCGCTTTTGATTTAGCAGAAACTTTTGTGGACAATTTTATGCAATGTGTACACTCATCCAACAGTTTTGGCGGTGCGGTCTCTGACTGTCGATTTAAGATTTTGTCGAGACCCAGTAGCAACGTACCCAAACTAAGTATGATTTTGCTGATAACCATATTTCAATGTTAGTGCCATCTTCCTCTTTGTCAAAAAAACAACATGGAGGATTCAAATAACACATTTTTGTATACAGAAAATAAGAAGTTATAAAACTGGTCTAGAATATTGTGATGTCAATAAAACATGAAAATAAATAAAACCCACCGCAAATAAAGTATACAACGCTTAAAGAAATAAAAACTTTTTTGAACCGTTAAATTATTAATATAACATTCAGAACAAGTTTACAAAGTTCCTCATTACGTAAGTAATTAATATTGTAACGCACATTAAAAGTTAAAAACAATCTTTGCAATTCAAGCTTGAAAAAATCGTACAAAAAGTGGCTCGGAAATATTCAAGTGCGGCCTCGAAAGTCTGGCCACAGATGTAGAGTAAAATGGATACAGTTAACAAAAGGTGTTGTTATTTCTTAGACGCTCATAATTTAAATACTTACGAAAAAACTGGCATCCCTGTCTGCTGCGGTGGTCTACTAAAAGTCAAAAAAGGTTCGATTCCCAGGTCGGACAAATTGTAAGTGGGTTTTCCATTAGGCAAGCAATGATAGTCGGCAGTACTTGGCAGTCCGACGGTCACACGACTGAGACCGTCGCATTGTCAAGATTTTTCAAATTCATAAGCGTATTGTATAAATTATCACTAGCTTTGGTGAAGGAAAACATCGTGAGGAAACCAGTATGCCTAAGAGATATTTCTCGACGGCTTGTAAAACCAAGTCAGAGATCCACGGGCGACATAAAAACTCTGACACCAGGTTAGGTACTACTAACCTAACCACACGATATATGAAGAACATTTGGCAATTCTTAGAAGTAGTCTAGATTTGTTATTTGTTGCTATTATTCATTACAAAAAAAAATGTCACGCGAAAATCTTGTGTGTTTACCTCTAGATCTGGCGATCCCGGATAGCTTGCACTATCTTCCGTTCCCTAAATCTGTGGCTGATACTCATACTTTTATCGGGCCTTTAATTACAATGAAATTTGCATACTTCAGAGGTTTCTTAATTTCATAAATATATTCATAGTGATGTATTTTTATTAAATTATTTTGACCCACAGACGCAATTTATTAGCCTTATCGTGTACTTGGGTTACCTGTGATTTATAACAACGTTGCGTTAATGTCACGAATGTTTTTTATTCAGGTGTAATTTCAATAATAAAAGTTGTGTGAAATAAAATATGGTGACCTTCCAATGCCGACATTATTAATTTTTGTTTTAATTTAATGAAATAACCATCAAGTCTGTAATCCCCGAAGGGTTAGGCAGAGGTGTATCTATTCCCATGTAATGGGGGGCGAGCCTATTGCCATCAACTGGACCCAAATCATTGGCTGAGAAATTACTGATGGAAAAACCCAACAACACTTTGGCCGACTCGGGAAACGGACCCAGGACCTCATGCTCAGCAGTCGAGCTTGGGACCACTAGACCAACGACGCACTCAAAATAAAAAATAAAATGAAATAGTAGAAATATATGAAAAAACATTATATTATATTGTTTAGCAGTAGGTTGACTTTCACCCATGTGAAGAGATGAAAACGGAAAATGGTTATGGATAGACGAAAAAGTGATCTTAGGATCCATACCTAAGATCATTTTTCCTTTCTAGATAACCTATAAAGGTTCAATTTTATCTAAAAAGGTCGGAACCATGAAAAGTGCTTGTATCTTACGCAGGTATGTCCACCGATCTTGCGTTGAAATTTCTACATATATTTTGCCAAAAGCGTAACGTGTAATTTAATGTATTACCTAGGTGTGTAGTTTATTTATGCTTTTTTATAATCATTTGCTTGAGATGATGTTTATTATTTATTTAAACGATGTTTATTTTTGTAATTAAATCATCACGAGAACAACGTCAACTTAGAAGGTCGCGATCAGTTTGATTGGTGAAATTCGACCTAAGATGATTTTACGAGTAATTTTTCTTTTTGTCTCTGTACCGTGTTTAATATTTAACCAAAGCTTTGATTTACAACGTCAAAATTTTATCTGCTCCCAGCTAAGGATAATCTATTTTCCCCCGGAGTGCAGTCAAGGCAACACAGGATTTATACCCCCTGAATAGGAAGCATGCACCACTACAGTCCTTTATCATTTACTTTACCTCTAACATAAGCCTTATGGCAACGATAATAAACGTCACTGTGAAACAAAATCTGAGGTAAAGTAATCATGAAAGGACAGTACAAAGGACCATGTTATGTGAGAACGTCGTACCCCAAAGGATTGGGGTCAGACGTTGTTGCATGGACCAGAAATTCGCCAACGTGAATGAACGTAAATCTACATTTGCCTTGAATTATTGTGGTGGAGCTACATGTGGAGGAATTTGTAAGGGACGGTGCTATATTTCTGCGAAAAAGAAGCGATGTTGACTCCCGGTGTCGGATATGGATGTCGGTGCAGTAACAGGTATTGTAAGACTTTATTGCTGGTACTTTTGAACGAATTGCTGGGAGACGACTTTTTTTGCTTTGATTAATTACGGTTTATGGTAGGACTCAATATAACGCACTCAAAACATTTTGTTGATGGATGGATGGGATGGCTGGATGTGTTGAATAGTACAGGGGTCATGGAGGTATTTAAAATAAAGTTATTACACAAAAAACTTGTGACAAAGTTGGAACTTTGACACAGAAATTTTATTTAACACAAACGTCTCACACTAGGAATTTCTCCTGTAGCGTGGGTGCGTTTATAAACGTTTAAATTCACAAACACAAAAAGCTAGATCTGGAACAACTACCTGTAAACAGTACAAATGTTTGTTCTGTGCGGGAATCAAACCACGGACACGCATCGCAGCAGCTAATTGCTCAGTCACTTCTGCGCCAAACGTGTCGTCAGTTTCGATAATTTCATCCGCTCTTCTTTGGACCTATGCTATGAAAAAGTGGTCTAAAACTGGCAGAAAATATGACACAACAAATTATTATAAAGAAAAATAAACCAGTTAATTATATAAATTAACTAGATAGACTCTAAATCAAACCCAACCTCACCCACCTACCATACCACAATCACACATAACAATAATCACATTAAGGTTGAACATCGCGTGTCACCCAGCATTCCTAGGCAGGTCCGACCTTGTATACCATATTAGTAGCAAGAAATAAACGTCGTCGCGACACGCAACAACTAGTTGAAAGTCTTTATTGTTTTAAAAGTAAGTGAATACTTCATAAATGATGGCAAATTGTTGCAAGAAAGATAAATAGTTCGCTTTTTGTCGGCAGGCGATCGGATTCTTTTAATTTTTGTTGAGTTTGTGGTTTTGTAGGCATGATTGTTACATTATAAACTGCTTCGTAGGTCGCGTGGTTGGAACTGGGACTGCTGAGTTTGAGGTTCTGTAAAGTGTTATTGGGTTCTTCCGTCAGGAATTTCTCAGTAGCAGTCACGGAGTCTGGATTTGTACCCAGTTGATGGCAATAGGCTCGCCCCCTGTTACATAACTGGCGAAATGTGGTGTACACCTTTGCGAAAGTCAGGCAACCAGTTTTGCCAAGAGATATACATAGCAATTGATTTGGGGAAGTCAGATGGCAGTGGCCCATAACATATTTACAGGTCGACACGTGTTTTTGTTTTCTCTTTTTTTTCTAAGATAAATAAAGGTTCATTGCATTTCTAAGGAACCTCGTAAACCGATCCATCCTACATAACTAATATCCCGTTGAAGCTTAACTGT
Source organism: Noctua fimbriata (assembly GCA_905163415.1). Classification (NCBI taxonomy): domain Eukaryota; kingdom Metazoa; phylum Arthropoda; class Insecta; order Lepidoptera; family Noctuidae; genus Noctua; species Noctua fimbriata. The sequence goes on along the minus strand of LR990933.1, from coordinate 1,565,316 downwards.
CACGGGGACGCAGACGTACCGAGATAAATTCGATCCCAGGGGATGTTATTTTACCATTGCGTGTAGTCGTGTACGTTTATATGTGAGGCAAAATAATAAAACGATTACTCTCCAACGATATTAATAATTTGTGTTTCATTTCACGTTCCCACTACTGGACACAGGCCAAAATTCACGCGTGCCCAACGTGATGTCACATGTGTGTCTTCGAATTTTCAGTTTTAGCACCTGTCAGATAGTGACTGTCTCTGACAATACAGAGTGGAAGGGCCCAAACGGTTGCCCCCCCCCCCCCGCGCCTAACCAAATAGTTTTTTTTATCGGTAATTGATAAAATAATCTGAAGAGGACATGCTGCGCCGATCCCAAATGAAGGATAAACGCAAGAGAATGATGATGATGATGAATTAAAAGAAGAATCTGCTGTTTCCTACAAAGGACGAGGACTCGACTCCACACGAGGAGCTCGGGGCTAAATAATAACAGCCGTTCGGGTCGAACTTTAGGTTAAGCCGCGCTCTCCTAGGTGGATGGGTGACCACCAATTACAAACCGAGTTTCCTCCCTGACTTGGAAGCCACGTTAAGCCATTAGTTCCTGCTATCGATTGTAGATCTTGACAGTCGTTACAGGTAGTCAGTGGACCAAAAGTCTTACTCATATTCAGCTGCATCCGATTAGACTGGGAGCCGACCATAACATAGTTGGGAAAAGGCGCGGGAGATGATGATCAATCGAATCCACTAATGACTTTTCCATCGTCATGTTCACTGATAGACTACCATTTTATCTCGGCCTTCAGGTATTATACTAGTCGTGTAAAAATATGCACATATTTTCTACATAAAATAAACTCACTTCAAAAGCTTTCCTTTACCTTCACGGTCTCATATTCAGGGGTGTTTCCTGGCGGCGTAATAAACATGAAAGTGTTTTGCATAGGAAGGTCAGGTGCGCCGTAAAACCATAGCTTGCAACGTGTTTTGATACTTGCCTTATAACTCTGTTAAAGGCAGTGTTGCTATGTTTCGGAGTTCTAAACTCAACTCAGGGTCTAGTCGATATTGAAAATCGCGTTATGGAACTCAAAATGGAGTTGGGCAGGACACCTAGCAAGGCGCGGTGATGGCAGGTGGAGTAAAGCTGTGACCGAGTGCCGTCCAAGGAATGGAAAGAGAAGTGTTGGTCGTCCGGCGGCGAGATGGGCTTACGATATTGTTGCCATTGCGGGAATATCCTGGAGGAGGCTGGCACAAGAGCGTGGAGCTTGGCACAAGCAAAGAGAGGCATATAGCTATCAGTGGGTGAAGTCGGGCTGCGGATGATGATGGTAAGGGTCTTATTGGGGTCGGTAAATTCGATTATTCGGGATTTGCAGTATTTGTGGAACAACAGGGCCGACCCGGAGCAATTACTATTCGCTATTATCTATTAGTATATTTGGTTTGTGCCGGTCGGTTAACGCTGTTCTCCATTTACAAATTGCTGAATAGTGTTCGGGTCGGTTCAACAAGCCGAGCTGTTTTTTCCAGAATGTACATTTAATTTTACTTCTCGGCTGTGCCAAATCATGCCGAAATGTAAAACACCTCTAATGCTAGAAAGAAATGTTACATAAGAGGTGAAGGTGCTTGTATTTTTTAGCAAGAGTGGTCTTATATTTCCTTTACGAGAGTGGTCTTATATAATATATTGATTATGAGGTTTAAGTGATTTAACTAAATATATAGTTATATTTTTTAGTAGTTAAGGTGACAATCAATTCGAATAAATTCATCTCATCAAAATTCGTTTAAGATCTAGTTTTTATACTTTGAAAGTAATTTAAACGCTAATTAAAGAGAAACACGATTCAAGACTCCGATAACTTGAATCGAGGTATCTTTGGAGTGTCATATCATCTGACTGCCTTTTCCCAACTGTGTTGGGGTTGGCTTTCAGTCTAACCGGATGCAGCTGAATACCAGTATTTTACATGGAACGACTGCCTATCTGATCTCCACAACCCAGTTAGTTAAACCAGTCTTATAAAGAGATTTCGTAACCCATTGGTAATACGATTCCCCTTGGTAAGACTGGTTGTCAGACTTTCGGGCCACTGGCTACCTGTAACGACTGTCAAATTTCTACAAATGGCAGCCGGGACTAACGGCTGAACGTGCTTTCCGAGACACGCAGGAAACTCGATATATTATTGGTTACCCATCCACGGAACAACCTAGGTAAGGGCAGCTCAAGATCGACGAAGATCGACCCGAGCGACTGTTATCCCTTAGGTTGAGCCGCGCTTGCCTGGGTTGGTCCGTGGATACCTCATTGGAATATGAATCGACAAAAAAAACACCACTTGTCCTGCGTCTGATTTCTTCCCTGTCTTTGAGAGAATGGGAACAGAAGAATCGCATCTGCAAACGCTTACAATTGTACAAACATCCCCTACGTACTTGACTAATATCAGTTGTGATGACCGACATTCGACCGGCAGGATAATATCAAGACCCCTTCATATCACGGCTCTCATGTAGAACTTTGATAGTTGGGTATCGAATTACCCAGTTACTGGGCCCTGGGGGGCGATAAACAGTCGCTACATGTAAAATATTGGTATTCAGCTGCATCCGGTTAGACTGGGAGTCGGTCCTAATATATGTAGTTGGGTGGCGATAGCCAATCTGCCTATATTCAGAGACGATGAAAGTCTTTCTGGTATCCCCTTACTTTTTAAAACTGATAATACTATGCTCATTAAGTTTTCAAAAACGGTCCATTATCATGAAATTATTTCTAGTTCACCGCCACGTCGCGTCGATCTCGTCTACATTCACAGGTTCGACATAAAATCTAATGGTCGAGTCCATTATATTTTATTGGAGACGTGTTAGTTTCCTTACGATGATAGTAATATCTTCGTTCTGCAGTCTAGGTTTTATTGTAGATTGAAAAATTTTGTGAAAAACTTCGTGGATTTTTTGTGTTCATAATGATATACCTGTCAGTCGGGATATTGGAACTTTAACTAATCTCTTAAGCACATACTTACTATGCCGACTTGTATGTTGTATTTAAATACATAAGTATATAAGGTCTATCTTTCATACACGAAATATTTTAAGAGTAACTTCTATAAGTCGTAAAGTGGCCATAGCAATGAAAAAATAAATTATCTGAGTGTTTTTTTTTACGAAATTATTATAATTCTAAAATTTTTTGAGACTTTTTGCTTATAACCTTTACTCCCATATTCTAACAATGACAGTAGGTAAATACGACGTAGTAAACTAGCGTAATGGATGTTTAAAAATAAGAAGCTAGTATTTATTTTGTGGGTCAAGTAATTTTAAATTATTTTTTATAAAAATTACGCAGATAAAAAAAAAATCCCTTGAAATGGCTTCGTTATAGCCGTTAGATGATTCCCTGAAAATATTTCGTGTATGAATAGTTAGACCTTATATAAGTAAGTAATTGTAATATTATAGATAGTAAGTAATTTATTTATCACTCTCGAAACTATCTCACTGATACTCTACAAGGTGTAATCGGACACTTCACGAAGCCGGCAACCAAGCATTCTCTACAACCAACAAAATAACTCTACGCAGAAATTATTGCTGGGAAACCAATATCTCCTTAAGTAGAAGGTCCCAGGTATGGTCTCGAAAAAAAAATGGCAATGCCGGGGAAAACAAGTGCCTTTCGACTTCGTTAAGGGTTTCTTTGACACCCATTATAAAGTTTAATGACATTATAGCATGATTAATTAATAAGAAGGTCGACTATTCAGGTAACTGAAGGTAACTTCGGTCTACATCTCAAGTAGGTTTACCATCTAAAGTAATGTCATATATGCCATCTTGTCTAAGAACAAACTCATCGCCCATGGTTTAACAGTAGAATCAAATTTTCACAATTCTTCTTTTAACCGCACTCAGATACACGCCTGTCCACTCCTGTAGAGACAAACTATCCTTGCAACTGAAGTATCATAAATAAGCCGCATTTTGTCCAGAACCCCTCACATGCATGGTACTTTATGGCACATCTTCTAATAGGATATCACAACATCCTTCAATAAATCAGTAGACCTTATAGGAAATGAATTATGGTATACTGTGGATGACGGTAAAGGATAAGGGCTCTATATTGTATCGAAGGCAGTTTTCTTTACTTCGGAAAACTTCCTTACAAAAGAAAACTTGCTATGACAGTAGTTTAGTATTATTATTTACACTAGAAACGGAATATTTACCATGTTTACTGTTTTCATTGAGTTCCCGATATTTTGGCGCTGTTGCAAGCAGCGGGTGGGTGTTTATGAGCAGACAAATCGGTCCACCCTCTTTCTTGTTCGTTTCTTGCACACAGTACCGCTACCACTGTCACTCGCAACTCGATTCTGTTCCCGACACACGAAACTCACTGTGACACACACAACAACATGAAAAGCACACACATGAACATGGTAAATATCCCGTTTCTAGTGTAAATAACAATGTTAGTGACCATGTTGGTAGTTTAGTACTTAAATATCTGATCTATTTCATACCCATAAGTATAATCGAGGAGCTCGTGGCTAAATAATAACAGCCGCTCGGATTGACCTATAAATTAAGACGTGTTTCCCTAGGTTGGTCCGTTAATGAGTGACCATGCATTATATACCGAGTTTCCTCCGTGCCTCGGAAAGCACTTTAAGCAGTTGGTCCCGGCTGTCATTTGTAGATCTTTGACAGTCGTTACAAGTGGTAAGTGGCTCGAAATTCTCACAACTAGTCTTACCAAAGGGTATTGTATTCCCTAGTATGTACTAACTGGGTTGTGGAGGTCAGATAGGCAGTCGCTCCATGTTAAATACTCGTATTCGGTTAGACTAGAAGCTGACCCACACATAGTTGCAAAAGGCTAGGCAGATGATAGGAAGGTAGGAAGCATAATCATAATCAGCCTTATTAGCCTTTAGCCTTAGCCTCACCTACATTTTTTGTTTAGTTTTAAGTTTTTTTTTTCTTGTATTATTTTTGTTTTAAATTGTGTGCACTTGTAGCAGGTGCCAAATAAATGTATTTTCTTTCATAATGTTCCCAGTGCTGGGATAGTGGCCTCAGCTCTATGGGCTGTAATCCACCACGCAGGGCCTGGGGATGGATGATGTGACATGTCACATGTCTTTCAATTTTCGGTTCTGCGACATGCCTGTTTCCACACTACGTTTTCCTTTAACTTTTTGAGCCACCCATTATAATCGATGAAATATTACATTTTTATTTAAGCTCTAAGTAACTTATAATAATAACCGACAAAAACTCAACTTTTAAATTACACTCCATAATTTTTATAAACACTTGAAACAAGAAAATACTGCATGAAAATATGCAAATAACTCGTATATAAAATAACACCCAAGCTTTCACGCAATACCTTCCACACTACAATGCATTATAAAAAAAAGCATAAAATTATATGCCGTCAACAAACACTTTTCCTAATTGGCGAAGTCAAATAAAATGTCAAGAACACAGAAAATGTACAAGTAAATTACAGTAATTAACCGTGTCGGGTTAGTTAAAACGCTGCAGTTAAAAGAGAGGTAATGGGCTTAACACGCTTTACTGTGCTAATCGACAGTTACATTTTTATTGTCTTTGTGTTTTAAGGACACGGACTATCTGAATATTGACAGATACTGCAGTACAAAATCAGTCAAAGAATTTTGATCAAACCTTTAGGTTACCAAAACTCGATAAAAACATGTTTTCTTTCTTATTACTGTTCCTATGAAACTTTTCTCAATGTGAAAAAATTTGTTGCTATCTCAAAGAATATGATTAGAAGCTTATATTATAATGACATAAAAAAAAAATTTATGACACCAACTTTATTATCAATGAAAATTATTCGTACGCAGAAAAAAATCTAACAACGTTTTGTAACATAGTACGCCGCAAATTTACAGCGTTGTAGAACATAAACAAAACAGAATGCGTCTGAATACGCCACTCTGAAATAATACGCCGCGATGAAACGCGACGATGCGATGGTACTTTTGGTGCCGGGTGGCCGGCACCCATAAAATTGCATTATAATGGATGAACTTTGCATTTTTATGGTTGCTTCACTACGATGAAAATTAAAGTAGTTTTATTGTCAAAAGCAGAATATTATAACAGATTTACTCATACTACTCTCATAAGAGGGACTTATGTTAGATTTTATAGGTGTTCTTTCTTGAATGTGACTTTAATATTGGACAAAGTTGATGCCTTGTCAATGTTGAAAGCGAACATTATGAGGAAACCAGCATGTCCTAGAAACAAAAAAATCAAGACATGTGACATGTACCAACCCGCACTGGAGTCGCCTGGTGGATTCTATACATTCGTAGAAGGACACCAGTGTCCCAGCAGTGAAAACTTTATCGGCTGATTGTGCTAAATTCCTATTGATTTTAAGAATTCCTTTTAACGGAACAGATCAGCTTGTCGTTTTTCGAACTGATTGGATGACTAACGATAATTGTTATAATTGTTAAGTCTACTAAAGTCGACAAATATCCTATTACATACTTTGTAAAACTTTGTGCCATTGCAATATGTGTAGCGAAATATATTTCGTTTAATAAAACTGACAATGTAAGAGAGTTTACTGTCACATTAGGTAACAAACTAGCCGGTAACTTTGTTATTGGCAGACATAAAGTTAAGTTCGATCCAGGTAGATGAAAGTATCAACAATAACATTTTGCCAGGAAAGTTTTATATTTTGTAAATAATAAAAAAAAATATTAAAACGTACATTCACTCCCGTTTTTTCCAACGTCGGCAGGGCAAGCAGAAATTACAAAATGCTATCAACTATGATTCTTTACATACTTGGTTCACTTCGTCGGCGAACATACATTTGGTCATACACATCACCATCTGCCTAGCCTTTTCCCAACTATGTTGAAGTCGGCTTCCAGCCTAACTGGATGCATCTGAATATCAGTATTTTACATGATCATATACACAGGATTTTAATAAACAGTCTAATCTGTATTTACATACTACGCCATTTTGAAAAAGAAACTCTAATAATAGTTTTTGCTTCTGTGCCAAACCTCCAGACGCCCCAGAAACTCTATTTATTGAAAATAACTGTCATCATTACGAGTAATAAAATAGCAAGTAAATGAGGCTTTTGGGTTCCAAACAATCCAAACATGGTCTTGTGAACTTTATGAGTACCCCTCAATGAGATAACGATCTCAAAGGTTTGGGATATCTGTAGGCAGTTTCAAGTTGTTATAGCCAGATTCCACCGCACTATATTTTGTAAGAATACGGTATAGAAGCACGAATAGTACTATAGGAAAGATATTTATTTGTTTTCAGCCTAAGTCACCGAATTGCAGGACAAAGACATCTTGAGCTAAAATGGACAAAACCTGTATGTAGACCTGATAGAGACTAGATACTAAAGTAAGATTTAAGTTACTATAGGTGACAAAATTTGCCTGTCAGAAATCATGATAATGGATTGGAAAGACCATGGTGTGTCACTCGTAAAAAAATAGGCAATTCTGAATGTTTCATGCTGATTGGTGATATTAAAAAATGAGTGAGTTATTAAAAGTGGTCAAGTCTTCTACCCTGAACACAAGGCAAAAGACGACTAACAAAAACTTAATGGCAACATAGCCTAACAAAATGGATTGCGCAAAACCAATCAAAAGCTTATTCCAATTGATTCAATGAAGATTAAGTTTTACTTCATTCAAGTTAGTTACAAGTTTTGTGGTTCTCCGTAAGCTAACAACTGTACAATTGGAGATGAAGTTTAACGAAGTCTCCGATCTTCGCCTGGGACGTGAAGTGATTTCTAGGTCAGTTTATAATTGGTTTAAGTATCTGATTCGATGTTTGTTAGACGAGGGACGTATCAAAGGAGATGAGATTTGGGACATGATTAGAAGCTAAGATGAGAAGGATGCTAAGACCCCCCTACACATGCGCGGCGACATACAATCCTGCATGGATTTTTTGCCGCTCGAATGACATTGAGAGAGGGGCGCTATCAGCAAACATTTGAGTTTATTATTTCGTGAAATGTATGAAAAAAAAAACAGTTTCGATTGTTCCTATTTTCACAGAGCACCAAAACATCCTTGTGCAGCAACGTCATACGTCTGATAAACATGTCTGTGTCACTTAGCTTTTGGAAGATAAATTGAATATCTAATGAAACTCTCGTAAACGAGTCTACTTCACAAGTAAAAGAATAAATAGGACCTATTATAATAAAACATTAGCCAAGCAGTAAGGTAGCGAGGCTAATTATTTTCCCTGTCTTAGTTCGACCTAAATACTATTTATATACACACTGTTCAGTGCATTCTATTTAAAATACCAACTTGAGCAAGAATTTTCGCTTGTGTAAAGTTGCGATCATTTCACTGGATTCGCGCGATAATTGTTCATGAAACGTTACAAAGTTATTACTTTTTCTTTAGTTCTAGAATTTTAATTTGTCTATTAATGAAATGGATACTCTATAATTAACATTATGAATACAAAAAAAAATAACTTTATCCGTCTGTCTATTACGTTTTTACGCTGAAGATGCTGAAAGAATTTGGGTAAATTTGCGCACATAAACAGATCATGACCTGGTTTAGAAGTAAGATAATTTTAATCCCAGTGAACAGGTTCCTGTGGGATGATTTTCCACCCTTAAGCAGGTAAAGCCGCGGTCTACAACTAATATTCAGTCAGTTCTTTTATATTGGTCTAATGAATACGTATCAAAGATAAGTCTTTTATCTTCTTCAATGCTATTGAAAATATTTAATTAATTTTAACATTTCGCTTTGTAGTACCAAATTCATTTCATCTTTTCGGTAATTAGTAGAATTAATTAACCTTTAACTCTGCTTACATACCTGCAAAATAAAGGGATAAAGCATTTAAAATATTGTAACAAAAACCACATTGTAATAATCACATTTGAATAATGTGAAACTTACAAAAAACTCTGTGCACGCAGATATTAACTTGACTAATTTTCATTGTGGACCATCCATCCAATTTCATTACTTCACATAATATTTTCATAATTCATGCATTCCTTCTTAAAAATGTTAAATCTTGGTTTTACTCATCTCTCTTATAAAGGTAACATAAATGAAAGCTCTTAGAATCTGTCTCCAGGGTACTCTGGACTCTCTGATAGGGTTCTCCAAGGTTCTAAATAAATATATTTTTCTTTATTTTCTTTCTTTCTAACGAAAGCCTGCAATGGATAATTTTACAACCATATGACCAGGCCTATGGCGGCCTATCTTTTAACAACTATGTTGAGGTCGGCTTCCAGTCTAACCGGTTGCGGCTGAATACGAGTATTTTAAATAGAGCAGACAATCTGACCTCCAAAACCCAGTACAACGTCAGCATATGACATAATTATTTTTCTTATTGACTCACAGACAATTTTAATTGATAAAAAATTTGTTTTTAATTGCTGCGAAAATAAAACGTTAATCACATTGTGTTTAATCTGTTATGCTAAGCAGTACAAAACACAATTCGATATCCTCTGTTTAAATTGTATCGTCAATAAAAACCGAAACTTAAAATTTTGGCTTATTCAAATAAATTAATAATAATTTATTGTTTTGCTGGTGATCAGAATTCAAAACGGATCAAAGTAACTTCACTTACGGCCATGCAAAATTAAATTGATAAACCCTTAGGCATTTAAAAGGATTACTTAAATCCAACTTTCTACTTTTTCGACTGTATTGAAATCCATTCAGAACGCTTCGGTTAGTAAGCCGGTGTTTCTCAAGTTATACAGAACCCGGTACGTGATTTATTGTAATTCCCCACTCCATAAACGGCTTGACTGATTTTGATTTTGTTATTTTTGTACTTACGAGTGAACCTATCACTAGGATGGTTCTTAGCTATAGAATGCAGTATCATATTGGACCCAGTAGGTGGCATTGTTGTCGACATCCAGAAAATATTGAGACAGGACCACGTCTGTCGGGTTAGCTAGTCTTAATATTGGGTTCTAGAGTCCTGCCATCGAGTAGATTTAATCCATTCAGAACGCTTCGGTTAGGCATACATAGAAATGTAGGCTTGATTAAAAACTCCTTAAGAATAACCGTTGAATACCCCATTTGCACAAAATCTAGGTGCACCATAATTATTATTCGTTAACTAAATCAAAAAAGTAAATAAATAAACACACTTTGCATCAACATAGCTCCCTTGAGGACCCCTGTATAAATTCAATTTGGTTTGTTTAAATTATCATTTAGAACAAAATGAGCCGAGAGACGGCGGGAGTAAGATTTACGTAAATATTTTTGAAGAGAAAGGAGGAATATTTGAGGAATATGTTTATGAGGTAAACAAAGCTAAGCCAAAGTGACGTCTATTTTGACTTTATCGTTTTCTTGATGAAGAGTTTACTTTACTTCAAATAAACTGTTTTTTCCTTAACATCCTTGGAAATTAGTGAGATGTCGAGGTGTGAATTGGCTATGATTTAATTTGCTTAGCCTTTCAAATCGGGGTCGGATTCCAGTTGAACCAGGTACAGCTGGACACCAATATTTAAATGGAGTGACTGCTTGTCCAATCTCCGTAACCCAGTTATTGGAAACCTTTTGGTAAGACTGGTTGTCAAAGTTTTCAGTTTTTCATTACCCGTAACGACTGTCAAGGTTCTGTATATAACAGCCGGATACAACGGTTTAATGTGCTATCCGAGGGTCTCGTTTTGTACTGAATGGTCACTTATCCACAGACTGACCTCAGCCAGTCTTGCTTTACGTTTAACACGCTGATCTGCCTCAAGAAGTCCGACACCATTTACGATAAATTAATTTCAAAGTTCTAAATGTTAACACAGTGAATTAACGATGTTGACCATACAACAATTTACCTGTACTCACATGTCACCACTTTACAGCAAAAGCAATTAAAACTTCCTTAACATAAATTAACATTCTATGGACACAAAAGGCTAACAACTGGACTTTTAATTAATTATTTTTGTTGGCTATTGTATGCCACAGAAGACACATTAGTATTAGGGAGCCTAGTTGGTTTACTGGGTATAATGTATACTGTGGCCATACATAATACACTATTGCATTGGGTTGTGCCTGTTGTAAGGATAAATAAATAATACATTTAATAATAAATAATACATTTATTAAATAAATAATACATTTTACATGAAGCGACGGCTTATCTGACCTCCACAACCCAGTTAGTACCTACTGGGTAATATGATACCCCTTGGTAAGACTGGTTGTCTGACTTTCGGGCCACTGACTACCTGTAACGACTGACAAAGGTCTACAAAGGACAGCCGGGACTAACAGCTTAATGTGCTTTCCGATGCACGGAGGAAACTCGGTATGTAATAGTCAGCCATAAACAGACCAACCTAGGCAAACGTGCTTTGTAGTCAACACTTGTAGTTGAAGATAAAAACAAGGTAGTTAACGTAACAATCAATTCCAATAAATTCCGGAAAACCGGTATATTGTGCATCTCATCAAAGAACTAGTTTTTGCACGAGAGCACACTTTGAACGTAATTTATAATTAACGAGAAACACGTTTCAGACTCCAAAAACTTGAATCAAGGTATCTTTGCAATGTGAATCGACAAAAAAAAAACACCATTTATCGTGCGTCCGATATCTTCCCTGTCGTTGAGAGAATGGGAATAGAAGAATCGCATCTGCACCGGCATCCGGGACCAACGGCTTATCGTGATTTCCGAGGCACGGAGGAAACTGGGTATCACCCATCCACGTACCAACCTAGGCAAGCGCGGCTTAACCTGAAGATCGATCCGAGCGGCTGTTAGTATTTAGCTACGAGCTCCGCTATGGCCATACGTTAGTATTCAATTACTGTATTAAAATAAAATGTTTTTAAATAAATTAAATTAACATAATTTTGTGAAGATATTATATTATGGTTTTAAAAAAAGAACTATTGCCACAGGCGTTACGTCATTTAGAGGTATCTGACCTGACGGAACTTCGGCCCGCATCCTTTTGTATAAGCTTATAGCATCGTGATAATAAACTGGTTGTTATAATAAGGAAATCTTTATGCAACATTTAAAGCTTCTAAACCCAGTGATTTAGGCTATGTGCGTGCCAGCTCGAACAGCCTTCTGAGCGTATTCGTGGGCCGCTGGGACTCGCCGATGTGGCGGCACTGGATGCGACTACACACTGCGGGTGGCAGCGTCCAGGGCTTGGCATAAACTGGCGCTCCTGTGCGGTGCCGCTTTTTTCTGTGGGTTTATTTTTGTATGTACTAACAATAAACTTCGTCTGAAATAAATGTCTTCTATTCTATTCTATTCTATCTGTTTGTCAGATAAAGTGTCAATCTAATTCAAAATATTTTATTTCACATAGGTCTACATGGGCACTAGATATAGGGTGGTAGGCAGGTGATGGGATAATGACGAGTACTTTTATTTATTTTCAATGATGGAAACTGGCAGAACCGGCCACAATGCAGGACGCGACATTTTAATTAAGTCACACGACTATTTGCGCCATTTCGAACAACGCCATACAAGTTACTATCACAATTGGCGCGAACGAATTTGGTCCAGTATCCCGCACGGGATTCAACCAGAGTTCACTGTCGGTTCTGCATTGCACGTGGCACACAAAAGGTAAACAATATCACAGGTCTGTTATTTTGCAACTACTCATACAGGGTGTAACAAGACCCATAACGAAGCCGTCAACCAAGTATACTGTACATTCACCTCCTTCTGCGAAGCAGTCATGCCAGTGAAGGAGGTGGCGGGACGTGAGAGGGAAAGAGCCTCACGTCCCAGCCGCCGCGGGAGACGCCCTGGGCGTCGGGGGTCACGTGGTGGCCCCCGGCCACCGTAGGCGCGGGCTTGTGGACGGCGAGTTATGGGCTAGCTCGACGTCCGGCCGTCTTATGACGACAGGCCGTGCCGACGGCGCGTTCGTGTTCCACGCGCGCCTCAAAGAGATGTCAGCAACCACGTAGGGGTCCGCACGGGCCGATGCCTGCCAAGGCTGCGGGACTGTTCGAAAGAGATACCGCGGCCCTGGAACACAAAGGGCAAAGAAGGAACATGGATGGGTTTTAGTCAGTACAAGTCTGACACTCCCTTCCGCTCCGCCCAGAGCGGGAGGGGTCATTTGGTGATTTCCAATCCAAAAAAAAAAGCATACTGTACATAAAACTAAGTAACTGAAATTATTACTGGGAAACGACTTTTTTTTTGGGTGTATAAACGTTTTACGATAGGATGCAATGTAACGCACTCAAAACTTTGTGCTGATGGATGCATTGAATAGTACGGGGGTCATGGAGGTGTTTAAAGTAAAAATCTTACATTAAAAACATGTATTTAAAAAAAAACATGTGAAGAAGTTGTAACTGTAATCCCCAATACCTCCGTAACTAGAATGTTCAGGTATGGTCTAGAACAAAAAAATGATCACAATTATGGGGAGAAGAAGTGACTTTCGGCTTCGTTAAGGGTCTTGTTACACCCTTTAGATAGTCATCAACTCGCCCCGGGGCCCATGTGGTGGATTGTGAGCCACTCCTATTCATAGAGAGGAAGCCTGTGTATCGGCAGTGGGACCTTTAGTAACTGATTTTGCATATTTATCATCAAACAGAAATAATTGGTTTTCTTACGGATGTCCTTATTTCTGACTACTGAAACTCATAGCATAGCCTCCATTGCCCTTTGGGTGACTTTAAGCCTTCTAATGAGGCCCATTGTGCGCGTCCACGTTTCGGTCCCGTATGTAATCACTGGCAACACACATTGGTCATGGACTTTCGTCTTGAGACACTGCGGTAAGCTGGACGAGAAGATACCACGCAACTTCCCGAACGCTGCCCAGCCGAGTCGGATTCGACGATTGACCTCTTTCTCGAAGTTAGAAGTTTGAGAGAACCAAGGTTACGTAGCCCGAAGAATTGCCAAACTTAAGTGGCAGTGGCCAGGGCACATTGCTCGCAGAATGGATGGCCGATGGAGCCGAAAAGTTCTGGAGTGGCGACCGTAAACCGGAAGACGTTGCGTTGGAAGGCCTCCCACTTAGTGGACCGATGACCTGATGAAGGTTGCGGGGATCCGCTGGCTGCGAGTCGTACGGGACCGGTCAATGTGGCGACACTCGGGGGAGGCCTATGTCCAGTAGTGGACGTCGTGCGGCTGAAATGATAATAATGATGATCAAGGTTATTATTATCAGCCATTTGTGTCCCACTGCAGGGCAAAACCCTCCCTTTCCTCCTTCCACTTATCCCTATTAATTAAGGTGGTTTTCCCAAAAACCTTTTCAAAAGAAACTCCATTATTTCTCCTCTTGGCACACTAGTTTCAGTAAAATGTGGTAAAATAACTACAGTAGAAACTGTGAAACTCCAGCCGACATCTAATTAAGAATTCATAAAAGGGTAAAACTTTGACAAAACCGCCCGGTTTTCATCTACATTACGTGCAAGCCAAGTGAGTTAATTTTGAACTATACTAACTTCAAATATGAAGCTTGCGTAATTTACAACTGGCCTGTTTGAAATGCCGACTAGACCTGAGTGATATAAATAACTAATTATGCAGAGTAATTCTAATCCTAACTCGTATTAACATGCTCGTATGATTAACTCTACGTAGGTCTAGGAATACAGCAAATTGACAGCACTTTGATGTAAGGCGTCACAGTAAGTAAATAAACTCGAGGGGAATGGTGCTGATTGCCGAAATATAGGCTATGCCTAATTCGGCTACAGACGCTAATTTCTTGAAATTGTTGCCACATTGCCATTGTAAAGTAGTACTTAGTTTTTTGAAAATAGACTAAAATGATTATTAAAAAAACCTTACTAGCATATCCTGAAATTCTTGATTTCTGTCACTTCAGAATTGTTATGACTCTGCGTCAATTAATTATAATTGAGTAAAAGGTTTCAAAATAACTGAATACGGGTTTTAAAATGTCAATATATTGAATCATCATTAATTTTTGTTATCGTTCGTAAATATTAAACCGTCATCAAAATTGTACGCATTTCCTTTTGTTCACAATTTCGTATTCAATTTATATCTTCATTTCCCATTCTAAAATGAAATGCACTTTAGAATTAATTGCAGGTTTTTTTAAAACGTTTTCCCAAACCAAGCCATCATTTTTAAAATAATTATTATTGTTCCTTTAACATAATGACAAGACTTGTAAGGGTTCCCCTAGTAGTCACTTGGAAATCAAGTTGTCTTATTTACATATTTTGCGAGATTTCTTCTCAAAGAGTTTTGAGCTCCCCCCCCCCCCCGCGCTGCACCTTCTGCATTTAAATATTTAACGTGTGTTAAAAGTAAAAATCTTACACGTAAACTATACCGTGTTACAGCTAAGTGTACAAGCTACAGAGTGCGTAAACTGGTTTAAAGTTCCACTCAGTGATTAAGAGGAAAACACAGTATTTAGCATTACACTGCATTGAGAGTGCTTAATTATCGTACCACCTAATTAGCAAAGCGACGTACCGAGGTCAACGACTGGCCTTCGTTCAGGGCTTCAGAGACAGGAACCTCCTCACAATGGGAGCCGTATCGAGGAGTACTGCCTTCTGAATCAGGCCCTATATTATATATTATTATTATCTATCTAATTTTGCTGAAGATAACAGTTACTTACAAATATTAAGTCTTACAAAACAATTTTTAAGATAAGATTAGTGAGGACACTTGTCTTAAAAGTAAGTAGTTAAAAAAGGAGTGTTTGTTTGAAAAATAAATAATAATAACATTTAAAAAACTCCATTATGTCTACCTCTCAAAATGGATGTAGGAATGGGTCCCGCGGCACTAAGGAGCTACTCCTCATCGACATGGCCATTAGCCAACAGGTTCGTCGATCCCGCAAGGATCTGTCTACATGCTGGATAGATTATAAGAAGGCCTACGACTCGGTGCCACATACATGGCTGATGAGGGTGCTGGAGTTGTACAAGATAGATGCAACTCTACGCGCCTTCCTTGAGTCGTGTATGGGGCAATGGAGGACGGTCCTTCGATATCCAGGATGTCGACAGATCCAGGGGAACGATGAACCTGTATGGATTAAACGGGGAATATTCCAGGGCGACAGTCTGAGCCCACTTTGGTTCTGTCTAGCCCTGAATCCTCTGAGCACATTGCTGGAGGATTCAGGTCTAGGCTACCGGTTGAGGAGAGGTGGTCAGGTCATATCTCACCTTCTTTTCATGGATGATCTGAAACTCTTTGCCCTCAACAAATTGCGACTGATGGAGCTACTGAAAGTAACTGAAACTTTCAGTAGCGCCATCAGGATGGAATTTGGTGTGGACAAATGTGCAGTCATGTATGTAAAGTGAGGGGAGATTATGGAATCCGAGGGAATTCAGCTCTCGGATTCCATACACCTGAGATCCCTCTCCTCATCCGAAAGCTATAAGTATTTGGGTATGTCGGAAGCGTTAGGCATTAACGTAACTGACATGAAGCAATCGTTGAAGGAGCGCTTCTTTGGACGCCTGAACAAGATATTACATAGCCTTCTTTCAGGCGGAAACAAGGTGCGCGCCTTCAACGGTTGGGTCATGCCGGTTTTAATGTACTCTTTCCGCGTACTCAAATGGACTCAGACCGAACTCGATACCCTGGATAGGAGAGTTCGTACACTGCTTACCGCAAACCGGATGCATCACCCACGATCATCAGTGATGAGGCTGTACATCCCGCGGAAGTGCAGGGGTCGAGGGTTTTTAAACGCGAAGTCCCTTCACAACCGCGAGATGTGCAGTCTCAGAGAATATTTTTTAAAAGTCGAGGTGGGTATGCACCGAGATGTGGTCGCAGTGGACAAGGGACTCACCCCGCTGTCCATGGCTAAAGAGAACTGGCGCAAACCTGTAGTAGTTACTACCGATGACCGCAAGGAAGTATGGCAAGGCAAGGAGCTTCACGGGCGCTTCTACCGGGCTCTTCATGGGCCCGATGTAGATTTTCTAGCGTCGGTGTCCTGGTTACGTTTCGGCGACCTCTTTGGAGAAACTAAAGGTTTTGTCTGTGCGATTATGGACGAAGTTATGTTGACGAACAACTATCGGAAATATATTATGAAGGACGGGACGGTTGACGTGTGTCGGGCATGCCACCGTCCGGGTGAGTCCATCAGACATATTATTTCTGGTTGTTCTCGTCTGGCTAACGGCGAGTACTTGCACAGGCACAACCAAGTAGCCAGGATTATTCACCAGCAACTTGCCTTGAAATATAAACTTGTGGAATCTGAGGTACCGTACTACAAGTATGTGCCCGACCCAGTTCTCGAGAAAGACTATGTCACGCTGTACTGGGATCAGTCTATCATTACTGACAGGACTATTGTCGCCAATAGGCCTGACATAGTAGTGATAGACCGATCAGCGCGCCGCGTAATGATAGTCGATGTTACCATCCCGCATGACGAGAACCTCGTGAAAGCTGAGAAAGAGAAACAAATAAAATATCTCGACTTGGCACACGAGGTTGTCGACATGTGGAATTTGAACTCGGCTATCATTGTGCCGATCGTCGTGACGGCCAATGGCCTTATAGCCAAGAGCCTCGACGACCATCTTTCGAGGTTCTCCTTAGGCGGTTGGATCAAGGGCTTGATTCAGAAGGCAGTACTCCTCGATACGGCTCGTATTGTGAGGAGGTTCCTGTCTCTGGAGCCCTAACCACCGGTAGCTTGGACCCTGCTCCCGCTACCGGCGGACCACTATTTTTTATATTTTTAAATGTTTTTTTATATGGTTTTTGTTAAAAAATATTTAAAAATAAAATTAGTATGTAAGAAAATAAATAAAAGACAGAATAATAATAACTCATAACATCAAGCCTGTAATCCCTGAAGGGTTAAGCAGAGATATAAATAATATACACCAACACTTCGCTAATTATATTTAAGTCCCATGTCATAGAGGGCGAGCCTATTGCCATCAGCCGGGCACAAATCCAGACTTCGTAGCTGCGACTAAAAAAATCATATTGAAAAATATTATATTTCTATTTGAAAAATACGTAGAACGTATTATGTAGATTTTCGTGTGGTTTTCTTTAATCAATTATAGAAATGACTAGCTTATGCGCTTGGCCCGCGTGGAGTTCGATAATTGTGACACGCGATCATACTACCGGGATTTAAAGTATCCTTTGTGTTAATCCAGGTTATAAACTATCTATGTGCTAAATTTAATTTAAATCTAAATTTTTGCGTGAAAGAGTAACAAACATCCATCCATCCATCCTCACAAACTTACGCTTTTATAATATTAGTAGGAAGAAGGATTGTATATTTTGAGCAGGTACCAATTACTAGGTGTACAATACCACAGGATGTATAAATAACGATAACAGCCAACAAATAACCGACCTCAACTATGCAAATGAACCGATCAACCCGTATATTGACTGTATGGTAATCACTGTGTATACGTGCGAAAACTATTTTGATATGCTATTGTGTTAAAACGGTTCACGCTTGAATAAATAGTTATTTATAAACGATTATTTAAATTTTGCACTATTTCGCATTAAAAACGAAGGTCATCATTCCGGGTCTAAGCATACAGAACTAAATATACGACATCTGACATAGACATCACGACATCCTCGAAGGGTTAGACAGAGGTGTACCATGTAATAGGAGAAGGTGCATATATTACAGGTGTCAAAGTACCCTTAACGAACCCGAGAGGCACTTGTTGTCTTTGTCATTGCTATATTTGTTTTGTTCTAGACCATACCTGGGAACCTTCTAGTTACGGGGATATTGGTAATAAGTTTTTTTTAAATACAGATTTTTTTATGTTATAACTTTATTTAAAAAACCTCCGTAGCCCTGTACAATGCATCCATCAGCACAATGTTTTGAGTGCGTTACATTGATTCCTACCGTAAAACGTGATTTTTCACCCCAAAAAAAAAGGCGTTCCCAGCAATCATTTTTGCGTAGAGTTACTTAGTTTGATGCATAGAATGCTTGGTTAACGGCTTCGTGGATATTCCGTTTACACCTTGTACTCGTATATTGACATCAACTGGGCAGACTCCGTGGATGCTACGGAGAAATTCCTGATGGAAAAACCCAATAACACTCTGCCCGATCCGGGAATCGAACCCAGGACCTCATGCTCAGCAGTTGCGCTTGCGACAACTAGTCCAACGAGGCAGTATAATAAACAAAAGAAAATCGCATGAATAGGTTCATTTTTCTTGGTCAGTCTCCTTCAAATTAAGTTATTATATAACATAACTCAATTCATCGATCGTTTGAAAAATAATTTTTTCATACTTATTTGAAACGTGGGCAATTGAGTAATTTTCATTAGAGAAAACTATTGCAGTTATAAGCTGCCGTTATATGGGATAGTAAATTATAATATTAAATAACTTTAAAAGTTCTAGTGAGCAACTTCTAGAGAGTACTTACTGAATATTACGCATAATTTATGAACACCTGTCGTATTTCCTAAATTAACATGGAATTCGAAACTACTCGGATTCTGTTTAGCCACACTCAATATGTAATACATTGGTATATTATAAGCTAGACTATAATCTATACAAATAAACATAATTGAACTGACTGTTTGTAATTTCAAAACAACGGCTTTTTACTGAATGCTTATGAAAGTATATACGATAATCATAACTGGCTGATAGATGCTATTTTATGGAGTACCTTAGGCTAATTTTATTTTAGAAAAAGGATTAGGGTTCCGCAAAAAAATTAAAACCCTTGACATTGTTAACAAAATCTGATTCAAATAGGGAAGTCATATTTTTATAATAATCATGCGGATAGCGGTCGCGGACAAAAGCTTATTGCAACTACCATGTTCAAACCATGATATGTAACTGTAATCTCGATTTGTCGGCCAAATTTCGCTGCTTGCCACGCCAAATTCGATATTTAATCTATTTCTCACTCGTTAAGCCACACATTGACTACCTAGCTGAAGTATGGGGTTCCGCCGCAAAAACACATATAAACTTACTACAAACTGCACAAAACAAATTACTTAAAAACTTACTACAAACTGCACAAAACAAATTACTTAAAACACTATTTAATTATGATTATCTCACTCCAACACTAACACTTTACAAAGAAACGAAATTAATGAACATTACACAAACATACATTTATAATACATGCATATTGATACGAAAAATACTAACTAAAAGTATACACTCAAACATCACCTTCACGAAAAGAAACAAAAAACACAAAATGAAATTGAGACGTGAACAAGACCTACTACACCTAAACCCACCACGCACAAACTACGGAAGAAAAAGTATCATGTATGAAGGATCCAAACTTTATAATAAATTACCGAAATACATCACAGAATCCAAGTCCATAACCACCTTTAAAAAACTACTCAAACAGCACATCATAAAAAAATCATATTCACTACAATAATTTCAAGCCACATCTAGCTAGTGCTTATCATTGTTGAACGGAGACTTGTTTACCTTTGTGTCGATGTAATGAGCCCGTGTATCAAGCGAACATTGAGATATCTGTATAATATTTTTTCATCTACCCACAAAATATGTAATAATTGTACCAATGTCTAGTTTTTGTAAAAGTCTCAACAGTATTGACATAATATGTAATAGTTTTAATATTCTCATGTAAGTGAATTCTGTATTCTTATGAGAATAAAGTTATCTCAAACCTCAAATTTACTTCTTTTTTTTTGATAGCATACATTGTGTCCCACTGCTGGGCAAAGGCCTCCCCTTCTTCCCCCCAAATCTCTCTGTCCTGTTCAATTTCTAGCCACGTTTGCCCCGCGAACATGATCAGATCGTCACACCACCTTCGCCGCGGTCGACTTCGTCGGCGCTGCCCACCCTCAGGCGTCCAGTCCAGTGCATCCGTGCGACATGGCCAGCCCACTCCCACTTCAGCTGGGCTGTTTTAACTCCAACATCAGTACTAAACATCATCATTTTAATTTACTTCTGCTATATAAATATTCTGACTGTCAGTGTGACCACTACATAATTATTATGTTCTTTTAATTTTGATGAAGTTTTTCCACCATATTGAAAATTAATTCCAGTACCGAATTGTGTCTATTTTTGCACTTAGCGCGACTGCTGAGCATGAAGTCCGGGGTTCGATTCCTGGATCAAACAAAGTGTTATTGGTTTTTGCCATCAGCAATTTTTCAGTAGCAGCCATGGTGTCTGGATTCGTGCCCGGTTGATGGCGAAATGTGGGTGTAGTATTAGGTACACCTCTTCCCGACCCTTCGGGGGTTACAGGCGTTATGTTATGATGTTACTAAACTTACATGTCGGATCAGGATGTTAGTATGGACATAATATGAATCTCAAGTGCGCCGGTGGTGACATCACGCGACCTACTTACAAGTCTCCCCACAGCACAGCGTGCTTCTACAAAGCCTTGATGTTCAGCTCTAGGCGAGGGCGACAGTCAATGTCTGATCGCGGCGGAGTTGAGTCGTCTTGGAACTGTACCCGATTCATTGTGCCCCGTGTTATTGTGTTAAGTTGTAATCTCAAGTAATTTGTTAGTTTTGCTAAAAACGGTGTATCGCACCCAGTGAGTTTTGATTGTAAGAAACCCATGTGCTGCCCACATGATATACGAGCCTTACGGAATAAATCCTGACATTATCCGACATACATTATTATAAATAAACCTCCATGTTTAGTCAAGTCGTAAATACCGAGAAACGCAGGATTGGGTCGTAATAAAAACTATAAACGAAATTAATAATAAGCCTTTCGATCTTCATAGATTAATAAACCCGCATAACACTTTAAACCTAAATATAGCTCTGACACATTCAAATGTTTATTTTTATCCAAACTTGTATTTTTCCTTTCTTAATGACGTGCACTCACTGACGGTCGATTTTCAACCTTATTGCTCGAGACATAAGGGTGAAAAGTGGTCTACGGTTAAATTTGTCACCAATCGTATCGATTAAATTGTAAGTAGCAACGAACAAAACAATTACGATACAATTGCAGAAATGATTGTTTGATTGACCTTTATTAACCTAGTGATGTTATACAGGACTCTAGAGTTTATTTATCTTGTCGATTAGTTTTGGTTAAGGGCATTACATTGTTCGGTGACCTTGAGGATTTGACCCCTGTACTGATTTTTGTTTATTTGGCGCCCCTACCGTCAAACGAACATTGCTACAATAAAGATTAAGCAAGAACACAGATGTGTCGCAGTGTTGTCATCGTTTTTGTCAAATTTATTCGTTCTCTGAGAGACTTGAATACATTTTGTTTCTCTAGATAAAGATAAAGATAAAGATAAAGATATATTTATTTGTAAACATGTGTAACATAATACATATAAATGCAAATGTGGATGTAAAAGTGATAATCTGTGAGTTTCAACATGTTTTGCCAACTTTGGCGTACAAAATAATTTATAGCCACTAGAAATATAAGACAATTAAGAGAGAGAAAAAAAAACATAACAAAATTAAAATATAACACAAATAGATTAGAAACTATCATTTAAACAATCTTTAACATTATAGTAACATTTAAGTAACTTCTTAAGTTCTCTTTTGAAAAAGTTTGGCTGGTCTAGGAGTAACTGTATCATAATTTATATTTATTTTGAAACAAATCATACAGTTTGACTAATGACCTAGCTTTCATCAGTTATTTTATTGAGCACGGGTATCCCTACATGGTACATTCTGAAAGTCTGATGATGACCAGGTAAATCCTTATCGGTTCTCAGTAACAGAAATAGTTAGAATGACCTGGCTTTCAACTTTTATCTAATTGAGCACGGGTGCTTCTACATTTCACATTCTGAAGGTCTGATGATGACCGTCATGATTGGGATTTACACCTTATAGGTTTACAAGATCAAATTTTGAAAGCGAAACTTCACATGCATGATGGGTATCGCCAGCTAACTTAACTTGACTGTGTATTACATCGTGTAGAAAATTGGATGTCTGATGATGAATGGAATAAATAAAATATAGCTTTGTTTTAATGTTGCCACGCTCTGATAAGTACAAAATGTTTCCATTCACAAAAAATATAAAATTCTTAATTCCCGTAAAAAGTCATCAAAATTCAAATATCTTGCACAGGTCGGTTGGTCGTTTATTGGAATTGGTGTTGGTGTTTGTGGTGTGTGACTTTCTTGAAGTAAGCGCCGCACACATTCTCATCTCCGCTACGTGCAATCGTTTTTCATCCATCTTTTTCACAGCCCAGCATTCTGATCCATACAGTACGTCAGGTGTAACCACGGACTTGTATACTTTCCCCTTTAACTTGAGAGGCATCCGTAGGTCGCAAGTTGCTGTTCCAGTGACCTGTCGCCATTTCATCCATCCTGAGTTGATCCGGTGCGTTATGTCCCAGGCTACTTAGCTATCCCCTTGGACAAGCGATCCGAGGTACCGGAAAGTCGAAGCAGCTCGGTATGGGCGTTCCAGCAAGAGCTATAGGCACTAGACTGGAGAGACCGGCGAAATCCCAAAATAAGTATTCCGTTTTGGTTCTATTCAATTTCAGAACAACATTCTCTACACCAGTCTTTGCCACCACACCTCCAATCTGCTCTGCCTCTTGGTCGCTCTCAGCAACCAGCACAATGTTATCGGCGAACAGCATACACCAGGGTGCCTCTTCCTGGATGTCCGACGCGAGAGCGTCCATTATGACGAGACTCCCCGGGCATCGGGGGTCACCTGGTGACTCCCGGAAACCGTTGGTGCGGGCGTGTCGAGTGTCGGTGACGAGTAAAGTAAATAAAAGGCTAGATCGCCGTCCGGCAGTCTTGTGACGACAGGCCGTGCCGACAACGCATTCGTGTTCCACGCGCGCCTCAAAGAGATGTCAGCAACAATGAAGGGATCCGCAAGGGCCGATACCACAAAATCGATGGATCGCCAACGCCGACTGTTCGAAAGAGATACCGCGGGCCTGGAACACAAAGGGCAAAGTAGAAACATGGATGGGTATTAGTCAGTAGAAGTCTGACACTCCCTTCCGCTCCAACCAGAGCGGGGGGAGGGGGTCATTTAATGATTTACCAACCGAAAAAAAAACGGGATGAGAGCCGACCCTTGGTGCAAGCCAAAAGCTACATTGAAGCTGTAGTGCCCGCTGTGGATCGGACTTAAATTGGACACTTCATCGACTGTACATCGCACGGATCAACTGCACATAGTTCCCGGGCTCACCTTTCTTCTTAAGAGCCATCCACAGAACCTACGGGGTACCCGGTCGTATGCCTTTTCTAGGTCGACAAACACCATGTACAAATTTTTATATGCACGTCTGTATTTCTCGTAAAGCTGGCGGATAGCGAAAATGAGATTCGTCTTTCCACGACCAGGCATAAAACCGAATTGGTTCTGCGAAATTTCGCTCTCTTCTCTCAATCGCCTTTCAATAACTTTGTCCCAAACTTACATACTATGTGACTTCATCATCTGCCTAGCCTTTTCCCAACTATGTTAGGGTCCGTTTCCAGTCTAACCGGATGGAACCGAATACCAGTATTTTACATGGAGCGACTGCCTATCTGACTTCCATAACCTAGTTAGTACTAGACAATACGATACCCCTTGGTAAGACTGACTGCCTGTAACGACTTTCAAAGATCTACAAATGACAGCCGGGATCAACGGTTTAACGTGCTATCCGAGGCACGAAGCAAACTCGGTATGTAATGGATGGTCACCTATCCACTGATCAACCTAGGTAAGCACGGCTTAACCTAAAGATCGATCCGAGTGACTGTTATTATTTAGTCACGAGCTCCTTTCGTACTATGTGACATTAGCTTTATTCCTCTATAATTGTTGCACTCCACCACATCACCTTTGTTTTTAAAAAAAGGCATCAGCTAACTGTTACACCATTCGTCAGGAATCGCTTCTTCCGGCAACAGTTTACTGAAGTATAAAGCTAACCACGTCCATCCGTCCATCCGAAATAACTTCCAAACTTCAACCGGTATTCCGTCCGGTCCTAATGCCTTACCATTCTTCATTCCATTTACTGCAATCCTCACTTCATCCTCACTAATCTTTCTCACTAGTCCCTCATTTGCTGGTTTATTTTCAAGCATACCACTCAAGTCATTCTCCTCATTCATCAGTCTTTTAAAGTAACCCTTCCACCTATCCTTAATTTTCTCACTATCCGAAATAACCATTCCAGTTTCGTCTTTTACGCATTTAACCTGACAAACATCCTTCGCCTTTCTCTCTCTAGCTCTAGCAAGCCGGTAAAGGTGTTTTTGGCCTGCTGGACTATCCAGTGTATCTTAGAGCTGTCTTCGTTGTAGTTCGAATGTTCCCTTAGTCGCCTTTTATGAGACTCACAGGATCAGGATGGTGTGGTCGTATTCTTTAATTCCAAGACCACACGGAATTACCAGTAATATACAAGATGGAATTTGACAACCTCACCTGGAGGGAAAGTATTCTAAATACAGGAGATAGCAATTTTTTTTCAAAAGAAACATTACTTGATTTTACAAAAGAAAGGAAAACCATGAAATCTAATCTTAAAAATTCTATGGGATAAGATAAAGCACTTTTAATTAAAGGTCCATCCGATTACTAGTTGTGTTAGACCTTATAACATCAGCTATCTGCCAGTAAAAGTCCCGTCAAAATCGGTCCAGCCGTTTCGGTGATTAGCCGGAACAAACAGAAAGACAGACAGATAGACCGACAAGCAGACAAAACTTAAAAAAATGTGTTTTTGCTATAAGTGTCGGGTATATTTTCATATCCATTCAGTAAAAAGCTGTTATTTTGATATTACAAACAGACATTTCAATTTGATTTATTTTTTATTTGATGTGTAGATTTAGGTATAGCTGTCAGGCTTACTCTATGATAGGTTCAAACAACAAAACGAAATTACAAACTACTTTAAATATATTTTATAAACGTATTTTCTATTCTTATTTTACGATATATTTATAACTGTACTATTTACAATATTATTTCATTCAGAATCATTAAAAACGTGCAGTTTTTAATTTTATTTGGAAAAAATAACACGCCTGCAGTCCACTCGTCACAAGAGCCGTCAAGACACTGACGTATCGCGGTCCCGAGTATGCGTCACAGGGCTTGCCCCGCACATCTCGCGAAATTTTGGTTTTTATTTAGTATTTAAAAATATTCAAAGAAATAAGAGAAAAGAAGCAATACAAATTGTTAAGTACATCATTACGTATGTTTTGTTACAAAATTAATACCAAGCTATTCAGCCGTTACAGAGAAAATTTACAATTAAGGTTGAAAAAGGACCTATTTACTATGATTAATAAAACAAAAATGAGAATGTTTATTAAAATTTTAATCAATACAATTGATTTGTGATGAACTTAAGTATAGTATATATTTTTTACACGTAAAACGCACGGAGTCATCAACAAATTTCTTTAAACATACGCTGTTTTTGGGTTTGGAGCCATGCCCTTAAAGTGGATAACCATAACCAAAATTTCATCAAAAGACGTTTTCCACTTATTTTCAAATTCAATTTCAAACTATTTATTTCATTGAGGCCATTAAAACAAAACATTGTAATGTCTTGTTTTAAGCAGGAAAACTATTTAGGTACGAAACAAAACCTTTACAACAAAAAAGAACTCGATTAAAACACTTGACCTCGTCTTTAATTATTCCAAAATGTGATACAAGTATACGACGAGTTTGTCTAAATGATAAATATTATTCATACGTAATGACTTTAAAACACGCTGTATCAGAGGACGTCGAAATACTAGTCTAACAAGGTTGGAAAGAACATCATTGTGCTATAGAACACCTTAAGAGATAATGGTGAAAAAACAGTTCGTTGTGAATCGCGTTCCAAAAAGTGATGTTAATACGAAGTGTGAAAAGGAAAATGTAGATATTGAAGAGGCTCTTGATTTGAGTGGTGAGTTATTAGTGAGTGATTTAAATTAGAGTAGATTGGAAAAAATATATTGTTGTGATGTGTTCTATTTTTAAATGGAGATCGTTACGAGAAGCACGTATGTCTTTGGTTTTGACAGTTGGCCAATATAACAATTTTAATATCTACTCTAATTACCAATAATAATCTAGGAGCTGCTCTTTTTCCCAAAATTAATCATGGGAAACTTATCGTTTACAAAGTACGTTGATTGAAAGCTTGATGCATTTATTTATTTCTATCCTACATTAGATAATTCGTTTCCATCAGATATAATAATATAAATGGTTATTTTATCGTCAAAATTTACTCTGATAATTCATTATAATTATTTGTCCTGATTTAAATAAATTGATAAGGAATCTAGAGGAATTAGCGTTACTTTAATATACATGCCAGTTTTTGAAATTTAAAATCATTTTACTGAAAATTTTTCGATCAAAATCTAGCTATCTCCAAAATCTACACGTATCTATATGTTTCAAGATATTTTTATATCGTGTTCTACTTGGCACGATGCAATGTAATGTGCACGGAACGGAATTTTTATACCTATTAAAATGAATAAATTGTCTTGATTAATTTAGTTTTTTAATGCATGTGTATTGAATTTTAAAATTTTAATTGTATTTGAATCAATTCTATTTATATTGTATTTTATTTATTTTTTAACAAAATTGTGATGTTTTTGTTTTTTTTGTGTTTGTAGTGTGATTATAGTCTGACTGTATTGTGTTAATTGGCAATGGGTGTAAATTACCTAAATAAATGAATTTTATTATTAATTATAAATTAAGCTTGAAATTGATGAGATAATTTACAATTGATACAAAACTACGTAGGTACTCACTGTATACAGACGCTATCACAATAATGCGCGACGCATAGCATGATACAAACACGATTATTGTATCAAAACTTGAACTAGATTATCCTATAGCATTTTAAGACAAACAATGAGACACACATGTGACAATTAAATATGAATAAAGTCTTAAAATAAAAACGAAACAAATCTAGAATCTATAAGAGAGAAACGAGTATTTTTAATTTTAGAATTTACGTTCCGTGTACTCCACGCGTTTTTGCTAGTGGAATCTGTGGGAGATTCCACATTGTAGATAAGATTCACATTGCTCTATCGTATCCATCAACATTCTTGAATCTGCATCGGATACTTGGAAAGCAATCGTCACAATATTGTTCCTTTGGATCAATACGATGTTGGATATTTGTGAATGTGTTTTCTTTTATGTTACTTCTATGAAACAGGAAAACTGTGGGAACTATAAGATATGTTTGGTTTCTTTTTAGGGTTTGGTTTTTAAATGGCAAAAATCGGCACCCTTATAGATTCGTCCTGTTCGTCTGTCTATCTGTCCGACCGTATATCACGAATATTAGACGCCTTAAGTAAAATTTGATTTTCATAGCATTTTTATGAAAAACAAATTTATTGCTGCAGTTTCACGAAAAAGTCCCATACCTCAAAAGGAACGATCTTTTTACGTTCTACAAACCTATTTTTTTCAGAATTTTCTTAGTCTTTAAACGCGAATATCTCATTAATTAAGAAACCTTGATATCTCTTTTCAAGACCTGTCGATAGACACCCCTGATACTGTAACATACACGTAGATTTTTTTATGAACCTTCAGTTGTCAATATGGAGGCCACCCCTATTTTTTTTCTATTGGTAATCTTACATCACTTTTGTGTAGCGGTTCATAGAAGACACCTGGTCTCCAAATTTCAACTATGCGGTGCCAACAGTCTTGGAGTGAAACCGCTGTGACATACAGAAGGACAGACAGACAGACGATTTCTGCTGGGTTCAGTTCAGTTAGGTGCAAATCTTTTGAGGCGTGAAGGGGTCTCAGACTGTAATGGATGGTCAATGGAGCCACCTTGGCGAGCATGTTTTCTTGCACAAAACTTGTGCAAGAAAACATATTCTTTGTATCTTAATTTATTTTATTTAAGAACTCGAAATCGAAACTAGAAATGAAGATGAATTTATAAAGTTTTATATTTTATAAATAAAAACTTTCTAATACTTTCTATACTAGTTTTAACGAAAATAATATTATCTAGATTTTAGTTCTGACTTTAAATCTTAGCAAAAAGGTCTTGACTTTAGCTGTTGACTTTTCTAATGTAGAACTAGTTTAGAGCAGTCATGGTTCAGTAGTAACGACCCCTGGCTTAGGTGTAAGTAGACCGTGGGTTAAAACCCAGGCAGGGTTCCTTGGTATGAACATCTCTGCTTTCAAAAAGGATAAAAGTATCGTTCGTGACAAAATCTGCATGTCCTAGAATCGAAAGTTCGATGACTTGTAACGTATGTTGAGTTACGTGGGAGGCAGGTGTCTCAAACTCAACACTGGGAACTTTATAACGTGCTGCTAATGCTCGCAAATGTATTTTCTTATTCCTATTAAAAAAAACGATTGCCTTAACTTGTCTTTAAAATTTTGCATGCTATGTTTTATCCTAGCTAAACATGCTTGTGCCTCAATTTGTATTTAACACCCTGTATACCATGTTTTACGCAAATAAATATTCTATTCTATTCTATTCTATTCTATTCTATTCTGTAACTGTTTATACGTTCAGCCTTGTGCCAGAATTTTAATTATCGGAGAATTCAAGCAACTTTTATCTTTCTATTTAAATTAACACTTTATGACCTACTTAAATAAATCAAATTCTTTGACAGTCGTACGAAATGGCTATGTTAATGTGTCAACCACATATCTAACATTAAAATAATTGTCCTTGACTGTACATGACAGTATTATTTCCCTGACACTTTCTTTATCACTAACATTACAGGCCATGGCCGCTACGACGTCCTGTTACTCTGCACCTGCTGCACCATCCATCTGGGAGCCATCATGGACATGCTCGGCTACAGCATAGTCGTGCCGGCTGCCAGTTGTGACCTGCAGCTGAGCTTGGAACAAAGTGGCATGCTGACTTCCGTGTCATTTGCAGGTACTTTTAATATGTTATAATTTACTTGCGAGTCCAGGTTATACCCAGATTTGGTTGAGACTCGCTTGGCTTCCTCACACAAAAAGGAGGAGGCCTCTTCTCAGCAGTGGGTGGTAACAACATTGAATTTGCAAAAAAAAGTACCCAAAATGTTGTATGTGGCATTAAGTCAAATTGAATCGGCTTAGAAGCTACGAGATTGGTGCCATCATTAGTCTCCGTCAATTCCTGTACCTTGCAGGCTTCACGACACGTAAGACTAATATCATTTGTGTAAGAGTAATTCATTTGCACTCTATTTAAAAATGTCCAACTAAGATAGTTTTCCTTGCTGCGGCTTACCTGAGTCCGAAGGCTGTCGAGTTATACCAAATCTTTTGTTCCACTTATATTTATCATTGCTTCCGGTTAGACTGGAAGCCGACAACCCATCATAGTTGTGAATTTGGCTTGGCGGATGATGATAAAGTATAATATGTAACCTTATTGATTTTTAATACTTTATGTTCTAGCTTTCATATTCGCCTTGCCCTGGGGTTACTCCGCTGACAAGTATGGTCGGAAGAAAGCTCTTCTCATCTCTTCTTCTGTTGGCTTCATGCTGTCCAGTCTCACAAGCTTTTCCACTAGCTTCTACATGATGCTGGTGCTGAAGTTCTTGGCTACTAGTTTGTAAGTTTTTATTTTTACCTAGTAGAAAATAAAATATGTCCGAAAGTTATGTGCCCAGTGTGAATTCGTGAATCCGAATTAAAAAAAAAAAAAAAAAATGTTGACATTTTCTCTGATCCTGTCCCATCAAAAATCAAACAATTTTATTTTAATTTTTTGAACCTGGAACGAATTCGCATATGGTCTGACGACCGATTGCAAATGCAAAACGTAGAGACAAAAAAAATGTTTCGAATAACACATGATTCCATTATAAATGTAACATTTTCTCCACATGTTTTCAGTTCAACAGCATCAATAACTCTAACGATCACATTCCTGGGGGAGTGCACGCCTAGGGGACGTAGGAACAGATACGTGTTCGCACAGAACGTGGCCAGTCTGGCCTCGGACTTCGTCGGCTTCGGTATGGGATTACAGTTATTTTGCATTTTGATCTATTTGTCTGGGTCCACTCTTAAATTTGCGAGAATTGGTTGGGAATGTTGATGGAAGTGATGCTGAAGTGTATTGGATTGGTGAAAGTATTGCTTATACATCAGCTACTTGTAAATAGTATTGAGTTTTGGGGGTCTAAAATGGCCGATTTAGCAGTATCATAATAGGATAATAAAATGAATCGGGAAAAAATGGTTACAGACGCTAATAATATTATGAATTGTCACTTTGTGACCATTCTACGAATTGTAACGTAATTCATATTATTATCATAATATGATTCTGCTAAAGAAGCCATTTTAGGCCCTCTGATTAGTGCAGCGGTAGCCCAGTGGTGGAGGCTACGACTTACGAGCAGTAAGTCGTGGGTTCGAACCCAGCCAGGCAGGCGCATTACTTTGTGTAATTTATTTTATCACCGCTGCTCTCAAAACGGTGAAGGAAAACATCGTGAGGAAACCGGCATGTCCTAGAACCAAAAATTTGAAGACATGTGACATCTACCAACCCGCACTGGGCCCGCGTGGTGGATTAAAGCCCATTCCCTCTCATAGAGAGGAGGCCTGCGTCCCAGCAGTGGGAACATTAATAGGCTGACTATGCTATGCTATGCTATGATTAGTGCAGCTCAGACTTTATCTTCTGTGCTTTTTATTCCTTGATTGAGTAGAAACACGCAGGGAAGGTTTGAACAAGGTCCTTTTAAGATTTTAGAATTTCAAGTGTCAAGGATAAAAATGAATGTGATTAGAGAAACCCGAGAACGAACAAGATATCAGCAACGTTTATTAGACAGAAATATTTTCAGACGATCAACATTTAAATTTTACTAATTACAGGTCTAGCCTACTTTATCCTGCCCCTGGACTTCAAGATCCCCACCCCACTGCTGACTACATACAGACCTTGGAGAATGATGACGCTCCTCATGTCAGTTCCACTTGGACTAGGCTCTTTGCTGATGTGCCTTCTGTATGAGAGCCCCAAGTTCTTGGCTAACATGGGTGAGACAGACAAAGCTTTGGAAGTCTTGGCGGCTAGGTATCGGATTAATCATGGAAAAGGCAGTGTTTATCCTGTAAGTCTTTAATTAGCTTAAGTCATTTATCGCTACTACACACTCGTAGTTATGATCTCATTCGGACGAATAAATATTTTACAAACGCAAGAAAAAAATCTTTAAATTCCAGCAATTTTTAGCTCCGATTCCGTCGTTTTTTTATTGTTTTGTGGTCGGGTTAAAACAACACATTTAATAAACGATCATCAGCACACGTACAGAAGACTAGTTCATCATCATCATCATCATCATCCACATCCTGACTTCACCCACTGCTATAGGCCTCTCTTTGCTTGTGCCAAGCTCCACGGTCTTATGCTAGTCTCATCCAGGATATTTCCGATATTATATAAAGACTAGTTACTGTTGATCATATCCATTGTCTAAGTCTATTTTTACATAATTATAAAAGCTGTTGTCTTAACAAAACCTATGCAGCTGGTGCTGCATAGGTTTTGTTACTGCGTCAAATTTCTATAAAGTATTAAAATAATCACAAATATTATTTCAATTTTTTCAGGTGAAGTCGTTAGTGAAAGTAGATAAGCCTGACACCACCATATCTTTCTGGGACTCGGTGGTAAAACAAACAGTGCCGATAATTAAACCACCCCTACTCTGGAGGTCGATCCAACTGTTTCTATTGTTTTCTATCTGCTGCGGTACGTAAGTATTTATGTTATAATTTCCTTTATTTGTATCTTTATAAATCAATTAGATTTTCAAATATTCCTTAGAAAAAAACAATATAAAAAAGCCCACCGGTATCGGGAACAGGGTCCAAGCTACTGGCTAATACGAGCCGTGTCCAGGAGTACCGCTTACTGAGTCAAGCCTTTGATCCAGCTGCCTAACGAGAGCTTCCTCAGGTTTTGATCGAGGCTCTTGGCAATTAAGCCATGGGCTGCTACAACTATCAGCCATGTTATTACTATCACTATCTGTTTATGTTATCTTTATTAAGCAAGTTGTTATTCCTTTTTTCCTTCAGGATTTTGTCTGTGACAGCCCGGTGTCTTTATTTTTGTGTCCGCTTGATGGCATTAGCCTCCTATTGCACAGGACTTAAAAATAAAGGTCGAATGTGGATGTCCTGTTGGTCCATCACGGTCATGGGACTTGAAGAAGTATATTTCTGAACTTTAAAAAGAGTTATTTTCTTCTCAAAGTAATCAGGTACGAGACACCGGCCTAATCTAGTTTAAAAAATAATATATTATTTAATATATTTTCTTCTTCTCAAGAACAAATATCAATATATTAAATTAAAATGAATTAAAAAATTAAAGATAATTTATTTATAGAGAAAATAATGGTAATTTCTCAAAGTTAGGCCATTGATAATGATGACAAAAGATGGCTATTAATAATCTTAAACTAAGCAGCATCATCTTTCTTAATGTTCCGTTTGTTACAAGATCTTTTCATTATGCAATAACGAAGATGAATTGAAGGGAACCAATCAAATAGGATACAAGCTAAGTAGATTCCCAATTGGACAACACCATTTTTATTCAATGAATAGTTCTATTAATTTAATTAACGCTAATCAAATTGCTTCATCGCTGAATCCGACTTCAGAAACGAATATTAAATTCGCAATTTTCAACGGGTACCATTGACTTTTCAATCTCTCTGACGCCAATTCTGAAGTCATCGACTCAAGATTATACTTAAACTAAGCACCGTTTAGATACTGTAAATATTTGATCCCCCCTTTTAGCATAATATCGATACAAAATTGAGGGTAAAAGTGCTTTTTGTGTCTGTTTGAAGAGCAAACAATAATACAGAACTGAATTGAAATTAGCGACACGCTGTTGGCAATGAGATTTAACAGTCTGTAATAATTTTGTAGTATTGGACGTACAGTATTTCGAATGCTTTTGTATTGAATTTTGTTTTTATTTATACAGTGAGTACAATTGTACGAACGGGTTGCAGTTGTATGGAATATGTTCATAGATAAATCTTGTTATCACTTGTACGCTTACTAAATAGATTTCTTTTCAGTGTAAGTTACTGTAATTGTCTATATCATCAGTATAGCTTTCTTAGTTATCAAGTATTAGTGCTCATGTGTTTTGGTAAGGCAAGTCCCATTTTTCTTTGAATAAGTGTGACCATATTTATTTTAATTTCAGTAACAACGTCTTCTTCATGTGGTTCCCGACGATGGTGAACTCTTTCTTCACAACTGTCTCAGAAGACACCAGTTTCTGTGAGAAGATCGCCGCTAACATCACTCCTGTTCAATTGAATGTAAGAAAAAACCTAATTTATCTTACAGATTCTACATAATATTTTACTAAATTATTTTCGGCCGGCTTGTCAATGCCAGGAATTGCATCTTTTGATTTCGAAACCACTACCGTAATATTCACTTTTTTCTTAGATTCTAGAAAGATGTCCAATTAATATAATTGTTACCTTGCACAAGACATAACTTGGTCAAAGTCAAACCATTTATAAGGTAAAGTTAGAATTCATATTTGTCGCAAATGGCACGGGTATTTCAGCATTTGTGTGTGCAAGTTTAAACAGATATTTTACTCTTTTTCATACTGTGAGGCACAGTCTTCATACTCGAGTACCTTGGCTTAAAAAAATTGCAACGTTATAGAAATGCCTTGTCACTACATAGTATAAAACAAAGTCGCTTCCCGCTGTCTGTCCCTATGTATGCTTAGATCTTTAGAACTACGCAACGTATTTTGATGCGCTTTTTTAATAGATAGAGTGATGCAAGAGGAAAGTTTATATGTATATATTGCACCCGTGCGAAGCCGGGGCGGGTCGCTAGTTATAAATAATTTCCCACCTCGCAATGAGGCCGTAGAATGGCTTTATTCCAGCAATGGGATTTTAACTGTCAATAAGCAATAATGTTTCAATTAATATTTCCAGAATACCTGTATAGACACGGACCCTATGAACACCATCTACTCCGGCTTAGTCTTCAGCCTCTTCTTCACATTCATCAATACTGTCACCATTATCGTCGCCAACTGGAGGAGGACGCTCATGATATGCACCTTCATCATCTCGGGAGTGTGCTGCATCCTAGTGGATCTAGTGCGCCAGCCTGCTGTTAGTATGGTGATCTTTATTGCCATTCAGCTCACCGGCATCTGTATCGGGACTGTTGGATCTTATTATGTTGATCTGTTTCCTACTTCTTACAGGTGAGTTCCGAATGTTTGTCCTAGTAAAATGTTTATATACTTAATGTCATAACTTAAGTAACGCCTGACTCCACTTAGCTTGTATTCTAGTGTTATTGAATGGTAATAATCAGTTTGGCCAATTTTTTATAAGTGCTCACCACGAACAACTGCATCATAATAGGTGCATTGCAGGTGCGTTATCAACACAAAAACAAAGTTCTCATGTGCCTTTAGAGACCCATATCCTACGAACGGGATCACAACAATGTTATTTATGACGACCGAAAAGACTGTAGTTAGTACTTCAATGGAAGAGTTTGTTCACTATGAAATATAGAATCTATGTTTCATAAGTATTGTTCAAGGCCTTGTATAAGAACTGATTGACGCAGAAAAAAACGCCCAATCATTATTATTAGAATTATCTGGTCCTCTAGTAGAACACTCGGTTTAGATGACATAGCCAAAAAAGTTAGTAATTAATTTACGTGGTAGAACAGCCAAAGAAAACCATTAGATTTATCTTGCCATAAGTTGTTAGCGTCAGCCTTAGAATAGCTCAAGACTAAGATAAAGGCACTACTTGGTAAGTTGCCAACCTATCAAAATTACTTAAAAATAGAACTTACAATTTGTAAAACTTTTATCTGGCTTAAGAAGTGTCTGGGAACTGTTTTCTTATCTTTTGGCTGGTCAAGGAGTTAAGTTGTCTGTCTGAGATTGTTGAATGTGATAAGCTCATTTGAAACTATTTCATAATTTCTCTTCATCAAACCTATTCTTATTTTTTTTTTATTATTAGTTTGCTCTATACCGACCACTTTAATGAGTCCTCCGTCTTGCCCCATCAAAGGCACATTAAGCGTCCATAGAGTCCTAACAATATACCACAGGTCATTTGCTTTAAAATAACCATAATCCACGACCATACTACGATACTAATTGAACCAATACGTGATCAACTTTCAGAATATGATTCTTTCGCGAGGACTCATTAAAGCGCTCGGTCTATAGTTTAGGGGACGAATTTAGAAGGATGGATGGCTGCAGTAAGATGAGAATAGCCGAATATTGAGTATGCATTGTGATTGCATAGGCTATATTTAATTCATCACCATCTGCCTAGCCTTTTCCCACCTATGTTGGGGTTGGCTTCAAGTCTAACAAGAATATTGACCTCCACAACCCTCTGCTATGTCTAATTGCTATTAGTTACTTTTTATTTATTTATTGAACCTAACACTTTGACACCAAACAGCAATTATACCGGACGGAGCAAAAACTTCCGTCGTCATCCATGAATTCGTCGGAACGGGCGGCAGTCACGCTCGTACACGCAACGATAGTCCACCACTCCTCCCTAGCTCCATTCGATGATATTGTTATACTCATAACTACTTGTTTGTCCATCAGGGGTTTAGCTACCGGTATCGGCATGATGTTCGCGAGGTTCGTGTGTCTCAGCGGAGTGAA
Organism: Noctua fimbriata; assembly: GCA_905163415.1. NCBI lineage: Eukaryota > Metazoa > Arthropoda > Insecta > Lepidoptera > Noctuidae > Noctua > Noctua fimbriata. The sequence goes on along the minus strand of LR990933.1, from coordinate 1,528,444 downwards.
CATCGTCGGTGCAACCGTAATTAATTACTGCCGAGTCACTTTTTACTGCTGGGGCGTGTTTGTGTTCAGTAAGTATCACACATACATAAAAGATTTTAACTGCTTAGGGAGTAGATACTATTTTTTTTTTTAAAACGTATTTTTTGTTGGTAAACTTTCTGGTAACTAAAATGTTAGGTTAGAAAAACACGAGCAGTTACATGTTGTTACACGTCATGTATTTGCGGTCCTCCGCGCGGAGAGTACGGATAGCGCCAATCGTCCGCGCGGTCGGGCAGTGTACGTGAGTTAAGGTGACATGACAATTTTAAACGTACATGCAAAACTGAGTTCCATACCAAGTACAGTTTTCTCCTAATATAACTTATCGTCTATGGCGGTCTTTAGGCATCAACGAATTTCCCCTATGCCAATGCGACGTGAGATTCGCTTCACCGCCCGACCGCGCAGACGAGCGGTGGCGTGTGAGAATCTCCTAGCTGCAGTAGCAAAGCTATAGAACTATAGCGTATAGAAACTAGTCATGTCGCTGGTCGATCATATCGATTGGGCTTTGCTGAAGCGGTCTACTTCGGAAGTGTACCTTTAATGACTATCAGACTCTTAACCACCTTTTATTGTGACTAGTTTCCCATTTGCAACAGTGGATGCTAAAAAAATAGCATCCATTTGGAAAGAACAACAAACAGACAGAATTACCATTAATCAATAATTCGTTATTGATGAAACACTACATGAAAGAACTGCTTCAGACTTTAATCACACAAGACGTACAACAAAACAGAGGAAAATAGATTTTAACTCCATTTTTCTATTACAGGTGGGATATTAGCAGCTTTATTGCTTCCATCGGATGCTAAGGCAGATTCGCCAGACAAGGAATAGGTTGAGAAAGTAAATTATTTTTTAGATTAGGTATTTTTTTATTAAACAATGTTAAGATACAGAAAATTGTTGTACCTATATTTTTCCCCTTTTGATTTTTATTTACCATACACTGTTTTAAGCTTTCACGGTTTACAATTAAACTTATACTGTCACTTAAAGGATATCTTCCGTGATTGTTCATTATTTCGAAAAAAAAAACAATATCGCGAGCTCAAAATAATGAACAATCACGGAAGATATCTCGTAAGTGACAGTATAAGTTTATTTACCATTCTTTAAAAAATCAATCTGAGAACATGAGATTTATTTTTGTTAATTTCTATTTTTTTTTTTGCAAAGTAAAAAAGTCTGTCTATAAAGATTTTTTAATTTTTTTTTACTTTGCAAGTTGAAATAATCCCAATTCTATTTATTGTCGTAAGCAGAAGCGTAATATTATAAGTAGTTGAATTGAAGTCAACTCATTGTCCAACAAATCTGAAGACGGATCGCTGAACGCTGTTCACAGTTTGTTTTTTTACGCAGTTACCCGTAAGTGTTTTAAAACACTCAAGCCTACAATGACCTTAAAATGTTGTCAAGATCCTGTGTGATGTGTCAATGACCCCTACCTTCAGCGGTTACGTGGATAATACCCTTTTACATCCTTCAAACATATTTTAAATAGGTCACGTTATACAAAGGTGCCCACATTACCCTGCCCACCCTTTTAGGAGCCGTCAAATTTTAATATAACTGCAAAAATGTTCCTGAGAGAACTTATCTTGAAAACGTTATGGCTGAAATTCAGGTAAGATATTGAAATAGGATTTAGTTCAAGAACTTCTGAAGTTATGAGTGTAATTGTGGAGTTAGTGAAAAAGTTTTGGACATAATGTGTGCCAAAAGAGTTTGTGAGAGCATTTAGAAGGAAACTTAAACTATTTTTTATTTCAATTAGGCTCCACTAGGTCATTTCAGGTCAAATAAAAAGAAGCTGTATTAGTGCTAGTAGAGGGTCAGAGATCGCAAACTTAGGAATCCAAGAATAGTTTTCAAAAAGGTTTTTAGCAAAACCTGAGTAATCCCTCGAAGACTGCCTCGTTGGTCTAGTGGTCGCAAGCACGACTGCTGAGCATAAGGTCCTGGGTTCGATTCCCGAGTCGGGCAAAGTGTCATTGGTTTTTCCATCAAAAATTTCTCAGTAGCATCCACGGAGTCTGGATTTGCCCCCTGTTTATGGCAATAGGCTCGCCCCCTATTACATGGGACTTAAACATTATAGGCATAATGTGGGTCTACTATTAGGTACACCTCTGACTAACTTTTCAAGGAAGACAGGTGTTATGTTATGTTATGCTGAGAATTCCCCTAAATTCGGGTTAGTGCTGTAGTGTATGCGCAGGCATTGGCGTGGCGTCCGGCCGTCTTATGACGACAGGCCGTGTCGACGGCGCGTTCGTGTTCCACGCGCGCCTCAAAGAGATGTCAGCAACCACGTAGGGGTCCGCACGGGCCGATGCCTGCCAGGGCTGCGGGACTGTTCGAAAGAGATACCGCGGCCCTGGAACACAAAGGGCAAAGAAGGAACATGGATGGGTTTTAGTCAGTACAAGTCTGACACTCCCTTCCGCTCCGCCCAGAGCGGGGGGGGGTCATTTGATGATTTCCCATCCAAAAAAAAAAAAAGGCATTGGCGTGGCAGTCGTTTTACCGGCCGTAAGCGAGTGCGCACGTGAATTGGTTTTCGCATACAATATATCCTGAGCAGAGTAACCTGAGTGACAGAAGGTGTGTTTTATTGGCTCACGAGACCTTACAAGTGCTAAATTATCTTTCAAGATAATCCAACATTAAGTTTATTGTACACCTGTCTGCCCATCAAAGTTATGACCTACCCGCAAATCTGACCGCATAGTCCATAGACGAAATTGACGTTACAACGACACTCAAAACTTTAATGGGTTGTTGTTGCTTTATTACTTTAATATCGTCTGAAAACCCAATTCGGGTAAAAGTCTGGTTAGATTTTAATGTTAGATTGTTTCTAGGTTAACATAAATGTTTGTAAGTAGTTTAGATTAAAATCTGTATACATCTTTCTGTTTTGTATCTCCTTTCAAAAGCTGTTTGTTAACTATAGTTTTTAGTTACAAGACTGGCTAATGTAGCGTCTTTCGCAACTATTCCAGTTTCATAGCAATTATATGGTATACGATAAGAAGTAGATGGAAATTAATTTAGGTATCTAACTAGCAATCATTAGTAGTTTTGGTATAGTCAATCTCTTTCAACCAGCTACTTCCACATTAAACACGCTAACTGTTATCATACATTACTAGACTTGACTTAAATCTCGATTTACATTGGTCAAGGACAGTGGCGAGTAGTGTCTACAGTGGCGAACACCTAGAAAGTGGATGCTTGTACTATGCGAGTCAAGTGACATTTCTCTGTCGAAATGGACAAGCAACGTCAAAAAATACGTTCAATTTACAGTAATCGAAAATACGGTCACTATACATTGTACTAATTTTGACTGTTTTTACTATGCCAAGTGCTGTGCGGATGGTTGGGCGTTCGCACGAGGTATGCACTAGCCACAAAAAATACAAAACGGTACTATTTGGGTATAGTTACAAGTCAGCTTTTCAAGATCGGTTTACACACTGTCCTTACCTACTTCACTAAACACTTGGCCAGTGTAAATCTGTCTTTAGTAGTTTCGTTTTATATGTAACTTCCCCAAAGCTTCGATTTCCTACCAAAAGCTACTTATGCATGTTGCACCAAATATTGACACAGTACTGTGTGAATCTGTTTGCAGCTTTACTTTAACGTTGCAAAGGAAAGTAGGACTCGAATAAATATGGAGGCGGAGGATATAAATGGATATATCTGCTGATCATGTGAGGATACTGTATTTTAAACGAGTAAAATTTCTATTTTTCAATAGTTGTGGACATCTCCGGATGCTTTTCAGACTAGGTATTTAAGTATGACTGCTCTGCTAAATTTTGATGAAAGGCATGGAAATAGCTTGGTACATTTATAACATTAAATAGAATCTAGATTTATAACATAAAATCGAAAAATCGATTTCACATAATTTAACTTAGTAATTAATATTTTATGTACTTCGTTATAATTTGTTATATTATCCTCATCTAACACAACTTCTGGTTCTTGTAAAAGATTAAGTACCTCAATTGGCATTATATGTTCTTTTTTTTACAGGTAATATTATGATGTTAGATATTACAGGATCTGAAGATATGAGCAAAATTTTCATTAGTTTGATTCCTGATCATCTTCCTGGTGTTATGCTCTCTGTAATATCTGATATATTTGCGGCGACTGATCTGTGCGTCTTCTCAAACGAAATCTAATAATATTAAGGGAACAATTTTTCCAAAATTTTTAAGTTTCTACAGTAAAAGCTTTAATAAAAGAAGTTTGAAGTCTTTCCCTGCCTGTAGTAGTCAGTTCCGATGTTTCTAATGTCTCCAAAATGTAGCTAAGTAGTTTATCTTCATTGTCCTTTGATAACGGCTTCACTGGTCGATGTAATGACAAAATATTGAATAAATCAATATTTTGTATTGAGGCACCGTTATATCAACACTTTTTATGATAGAAACCGGCAATCACCGGTAAAAAAAAGCATGTTTTTATATAGCTAATAGTCCCTTGCTATATAATGTAATCAAAATGATAGTGTAATTTGTACTTTTAAACGTAACACAGTTCAAACTTAGGAAAGTTAGTAAATATCAGTACATTAATTTACATATTTTTATTATAATTTAAATTGATCTATTTATTTTTTGTTTATATTTCAATAAAAAGTATAGACCTTCCTTAATGTGCACCATTTTTTTCAATTCACAGTTTACACTGATAACTTAGCCAACTTAAGTTGAATAGGAGCGTAAAACAACGATAAATCAGTCTTGTAATAATAGTTTAGCTTTCGAGATAACTTTGAAATGGCATATCTTAAACTACTGTCTGCATAATGTTGATGTTTTAGTATAATGTAAACTACTTACCTTCAAGTCTCAAAAAAAATATTTTTCAAACTACCGACACATTGACCAAAAATAATTATGGGACGATAACTTTTAATAATTGATCACTGTGCATCGGTCGTACGTCGGTGCTTACTAAACAATTCAAAAAAAATACTTTCTATTTTAACGTCATACAAATAAACCACAGCCCAAAGAATGGCCATCCTTTTTATCCTACGTAATACGTAAAAATTCAAAATATTTTAAGCGAAAAACCGCGACACGTTTGGCCTCCAACAGACAGAAAATTTTCAGTTAAAATGGTTTTTTTCTGTCTAGTGAGCAAAGTGACTACTTTAATTCGACAGTTCAAAGTGTCACTTCGCCCTACTTTACCACCTTTCGATTGAGTCTCATCTCACTTCATCAGTGTTTCCTGATTGCTTGTCTTACAACTCTTCTAACACAGTCCCGCCTTGCATGCGGCACACAGTTCCTTGTTCGACTTAACTTTGTCATGATGGGAAAACTTCACATCTTGTTTTGTCTCGTGTAGAAAGTGGGATTGCAATACTGAAGTTTTGTAATTGTGTACTACTTGTGCCTATCGGTATAGTATAATATTTACACAAAAGAGGGTTCCATAGCACCAAACAATATAATAACAATATTTGAACGCTCATTCATATGTTTTGCATTCAGCAGCAAGAATAAATTTGTTTTTCATGGTATGTTAATGAAAATCAAAGTTACTGCTGCAGTTTCACGAAATATTCCTTTTATCCTTATATCCCCGTTGGCCCAGTGGTGGCGGCCCCGACTTACGAACAGTAAGGCGTGGGTTCGAACCCAGGCAGGCGCATTACTTTGTGTAATTTATTTCATCACCACTGCTCTCAAATCGGTGAAGGAAACCGGCATGTCGTAGAACCAAAAATTCGAGGACATGTGAACTCTACCAACCCGCACTGGGCCTGCGTGATGGATTATAGCCCATTCCCTCTCATACAGAGGGGGCCTGTGTCACAGCAGTAGGAACATTATAGACTGATTACGATAGCGTAATCAGTCTATAATGTTAATAAGATATATCTCAAAAACTAAATATCAATTGTTATTCAAATCAATTTTCTTTTTACGTTCTACAAACCCCTTTTTTGTTAAGATTTTTGCCCCTCTTACTTTACAAATAAGAGACGTGGGACACAATTTTTACGAATTTAGAAGCGAGTATCTCATCAACCATTGACTTTAGAAACAAAGTATTTTAGAAAACTCGATATTATTTTTCAAGACCTATCGGTAGACACCCATATAAGTTTCGATTTTGCGAAAATCGTGACATTCTAAATTATGAAACAAATTAACAATTTCTATAGAAAGCCTCAGCCCTCTGCAAATAAAGACATCTCATTATACAGGCGAAAAGAAAATGCAATATTTGCACATAAGTAAACGGGTGTTTAAAAACTCAGCATGAAATATGAAAAGAATTTCAAATATTCAGTGCTGTAAATGGAAAGCATTACCGATACTCCACCAGGTACAGGAATCCTGAAGCTATTCTAGAAAATATAAAATACATATTTCTCACATTGCACGTCACGTCGAAGCATGGAAATCCTAAAAAGAAGGTAACTAAAATATTTGTTGGGAAATGTTTTAGCAGAAGTTGAAGTTGGAAGTGTGTACGAAAAATAGGGGAATATAATATTTGGTTTTGAATTGAGATGTCTATTAAGAATAAGCAATACTATTATTTGACGTTTGTCGATGATTTTACAGGATTTTTAAAACTAAGTCAGCGCACAGGTTAGAATTTTGATTACGGTCTGTGTATTCAAATAAATTTAGAACAGCTAGTGGCTAAATAATAAAAGCCACTCGAGTCAATCCTTGCCTTGGTTGGTGACAAATTAGTGTAGATTCAGGTACTAATTTCATAATACCTAGGTACCAATGTTCATAGTTCATAGTTCATTTATTTGTCAGAAACATGAGTATGCTCACACAAAGCATGCAAGATGTTAAGTACATTGCAGAAAGGATCACAGTCATGTTTTACCTTTACGGCGTACAAATACCCGTATACCTCGTATGTTACCCTAGTCCTTTAGATAGCATGTCAGGGAAGCATAAGTTTGTCCACATTTCTAAATATACCTTCCTCATGAGTCAAGGGTTCCTCAAGTATGATAGAAGTGAACTTAAACAAACAATGATTATCCCAAACAACAGTGTTGCTAACTTAATATCTACTTGAAGTAACTTGGACAAGTCGTTCAAAACTCTCGACTTTAAGAAGTACTTATAAATTTTCTGCCGCATTTTGTTTCTTAGGTTGTTGTTACACCTTTAATGGTTCTGTTAACTCCTGGTAAGGACTTGATTAGGAAATAATTTCAATAACTTTAAGACCGAGTTCATAACTGGAGTTCAGAAAAGTTATCGTTTTGAATTTGATGACTCACAGTGCCTTCTGAGATCGAATGAAACAGCAATGCTTGATCCATGTATCGGAGTGTCTTGATAAAGGGGTAATTCTATGAGTTGATAACATCTGCCTAACCTTTTCCCAACCACATATGTTGGGGTCGGCTTCCAGTCTAACCGAATGCAACTGATTACTAGTATTTAATATGGAGCGACTGCCTATCTGACCTCCACAGCCCAGTTAGTGCTGGGTAATACCAAACCCTTGGTAAGACTTGTTGTCAGACTTTTGGGTCACTGTCAAAGAAATGAAAGCTGGAACCAACTAACGTCTTAATGTGCTTTCCGAGGCACGGAGGAAACTCGGTATATAATGGTCATCCATCCAAAGGATCCACTTAAGCAGGCTTAACCTGAAGATCGACCTCAATGGCTGTTATCATTTTTTGAATTGATAACGATGACTGAAAATTAAAAAATGTATCAGTGTTTTGGACTGATTTTAAAGCTACTAAAAAGCCGATGGTATATGGAATGCTGTTGAAATCCGTTCCAGAAATACCAAATGTTTTGAAAGCGAATATAACTCACCCTTTTCTACTAGATTCTCTTTTAGCGTTCATGATGTTGTACTTACTTTTTTTTTTCTAAATGCTCAGAAGTCCACTAGCTTGCGTGCAAAGCAGTCTCTCTTTCGTTTCGTCCACCAACTTTTCTAATAAATATCTCAGACCGATGTTGTACTACTGAACATGAGCACAACCTCTTCACGATACAATATAAAGTTTGCATACATTGCATTCATGAATGGAATGTCGATTTTCAACGAGTTTACTATGGTGGCCATGAGTTCTGTAGAAAATATGGATAGTCTACAATTTTTGTTTTTACGATCAAATCAGTTATGAAAAACCTAAAACTCTACGCTATATACAACATGCTTAAAACAATCAAGGTTACCATTGAAAAAATATTATCATTCTCTTGTTGTTATCCCATTTTTTTTTGGATCGGCGCGGCATGACTTCTTAGCACCGATCTGAATAGAGCATTTATGGTCCAAAAAAAAGTGCATCAGAGCAATATGTGGACTTCAACCTGATGACCAATGTTCAAACAGTTTAGTTTGTTACCGTTGCCATCTCTGTATACAACATTAGTTTTAGTATATGCGAAACCTGAAACACGTGTCTAGTATTTTTATGTAAAGAATCTATGTACAAAATTTCAAAACTGTATCATGAAAAATCACAAAGTTATAGGCTTGTCTTGTTAACGGGTTGTACGCACAAAAACGTGGTCACAACGCGGCTCCGCCGCTCGCGCGCCTCCAGCGCCGTCTTGAGCTCATTAATAATAATAATTTGGCAGTAGGTACCTAAATGATTGCGATAGGTACGTAGTATCGCTCGGTGCCCAACTTGTAACCTTTTTAAAATATTTTTGGGACAAAATATAAAATGGTTTAAAAATTATTGGAATCGATTCAGTTCCTTATTCTGAACAAACTATATTCAGGTTTCGCATATACTAAAAATAATGTCGTATTTATGAAATATGTATGTTCGTAGTTAGGAATAAAAAACTATTTAAGACAGCAAACGATGTGAATCCTCGGAACAAACGAGATCCTTTTATGTTAGTATTGAATGAATGGCCCAGACTTGCCAAATATAATAAAAACTGCCAAGTAATAATAAGTATTTACACCAAGATACCAAGGAATTTCAAAATATTAAATTGCACAAGTGGATAAATGAATGTAATTTCTATAGTCTATCTTAGCTAAACATGTTCGAACTATTTTAATTTTATTTAACACCATTGTAGGTTTACCATGTTTATTGAAAATAAATGATTTATGATTTATTTTATTCTAAATTTCTCTATTAATCTTCATTTCATTATTTAAAGGTCACCCCCTTTCCAGCCATGTCATCTTTTATACAGCCCGTTCATCCTTTCTTTGGTAAAAATAACATCAAATTATTTGGCGAGACGCTTTTACTGAATAATAAAATCTTCAGTGCATTAATAATTAGTATCCCACTGAAGTCCGTAATAAATTATAAATTTGTATTTAATTAATATGAATGGCTTCAGTTTTCTGATGAAATAAATGAAGTGTGTATAACATTTTAATTATACTTCAGAATTGAGCATTATTTTCATTAAACACACTCATAGTGGTAACCACTTTCATGATGTTGTGAATCAGTTAAAGGGACTCGAGGCTATATAATCACAGGGATGAACCAAGGTTAAGCTAGGCTTGCCAGGGTCTGTCCATGGATGGGTGACCATCCTTAACATACAGAGACCCCGCCGTGCAGCGGTAAGCACGATAAGCCGTTGGTCCTGGCTGTCAATAATTGTCGTAATGGAAATCCGTAGAAATCCGTTTATAAGCTGTCTTGCAGGAGGTATCGTATGACACAGTAATTAAATTGTCATATAAGCATGCAGCCGCTCCATGCAAAATATAATCACATAGCTGCATCCGGTAATCCGGTTAGATTTAAAGCTGACAACCAGCATTTTAATTTGGGAAAAGACAAGGCAGGATTATGATGTTGTTAATGGTGTAAATCATAATCATGACGTCATCGTCTTTATACAATACAAGTACTGTTGAAAACATGTAGATTTGTCTTGTTTCGTAATAAATAAGGATGAGACTTTGTGCAAAAAACGAATTTTGCAAAAATGTTGTATATTAAAATCTGCAATAAGGAATCCTTAACGGAAACAGAAAGCAGCATTTCATTTTCAAAGCTATATAGGTATGTTCAAAACGCTTTGAATGAACAAGTTCAATATGAATACTCGAATAAGTTCCTGAAAATATCAATGAAGTGTGAAATCAAAGGAAGTTTCATTGGTTCCGGAGACAAAATCTCAATATTGGAAACCTGTACAAGAAGTGATGAGATTTTTTTGTTATGACTTCCTTTTGCAAAATAACAGGATGCAATACAAAGGAAAATAAATTAAAGTTTTTTGTTCAGTAATGACAAACAATAAAACATAAGATGATACCTAAAATTGACAAAAGGTTTGTCAGAGGTATACCTATTATACAGGATGTTTCTTTTCATTTGGAGAACAAGAAGAAATCCGAATCCTTAGAGATACCGGGAAAGATCATCATCATCAGCCTCCAACTATGTTGGAATTGGCTTCCAATCTCACTGGATGCAGCTGAATGCCAGTATTTTACATAGAGCGACTGCCTATCTGACCTCCACAATCCAGTTAGTACTGGGTAATACGGTACAACTTGGTAAGACTGGTTGTCAGACTTTTGGGACTACCTGTAACGACTGACAAAGATCTACAACTGACAGCCGGGACCAACAGCTTAACGTGCCTTCTGAGGCACGGAGGAAACTCGGTATGTTATGTGTTCCATCCACAGACTAACCTAGGCAAGCGCGATCCTGAAGATTAATTCGAGCGGCTTTTATTATTTATTATTTTTTTAGGAAAGATCACTTGACCAAAAAAATTAATTAGGCCAAAGTTATTAAGAAAGTTTCCTGATATTTCGTATGGATTCGGATTTCCCCTAGTTATACAATTTAAAAAAAAATACTCTGTATGGGATACCCACAATGTACTTGTTTAGTTTAAGTCCTATGTACTTGGCGGCAAGCCTAATGCTGTCAACCGGGCACAAAATGAAGGATTGCAAAAAAAAGTTTGGGAATAGAACCGAAGACCTCATGCTCAACAATAGTGTTTGACACTACTAAATAACGAGGCAGTACTGTGTTACCCTAAGCAGTCATTAACAAAAGAACTTACAGTCGCAGTTTATTCCAGTATAAATAGTTTTGCCTTAGCCAGGAGACCACAAGACGAAGTCGCGGTAGACCACGAAAGAGATTTTTTTGGTAAAAAGTAACAAAAAAAATTTGTAAATAAAGATAGATCATCATTCTCGAAGCTATCAAAAGGAAACTCGTATTTAATATTAGTACAAGATAATTATTCCTAGAATCAACTTCTTTTATGTACAGACGGGAGGGTAAGTGAGTACTGTGATATTGTTTCCAATTATTAATGAAAAAGGTCTTTTTCGTGGAATCGTGACCGAAGGAACCGAAAAGGTTTGGAGCCTCTGCCAATCATTCCTAATCAACTAGATCCAAGTTAACGTAATTATACTAAAATAACCGAAAATCAGTTCTGAAAATCATGTAATGTATATGCCTTCTGTACATAATAGCCAATTCATTAATTATTAAATCACTGACATAAATCTGAAATATACAAATCGATCACACGCACACCGCACGCACAATTTACTCAAATATATTAGGCACTAACTTGTTCTCAGGTTTCCCGCGACTTTGCCCGCGAGGCGGTCGTATACTATCCTATGGGAATGTACTATCGGGATGAAAAGTATCCTATGTCCATATCGATGCGACTTGCGTATAACGTGTTTTGTTTCTCCACAAGCGCTGTCGCTAGACGCGTATCGCTGAAACGTGTAGGTCGTGGCTAGGCCGTAAAGGCGTGAAAAGATAATAGACAGAATTACTTTCGTATTTATATTATTAGTATGGTTTATTGTAGAAAGGTAATGTGAGCTGCCATAACAATTGAGTAAATTATTGGTTCGTGTTGGAGTCGTAAATAATGATCGGTTATTTCGAATTAATAGGTAGTCGTTTAGGAGTATTTTGGTACAGGTTTATTTTAGGTGTGAACGTTCATTAGGCGTAGGCATTAGGCCCACCCCTATTAAGTACATGGCGCTTAAGTGTTACTGGTAATACGTGGTTTTAGTTTTTTATACAGGGTGTAAACGCACCCGTCAAAAAGCCGTCATCCAAGCATTTTGTTCATCAAACTAAGTAACACTGCGCAAAAGTTATTTCTACGAAAATATTTTTATTATTTGGTTTAAAAATCACGGTTTACAGTAGCGCTCAATGTAATACCCACTCAAAACATTTTACTGATGGATGCATTGGATAGTACAGGGGTCATGGAGGTTTTAGAATATTCATTTTGTACTACAGCTTGGTCACCGCAAAATAAAGGACGACGTCCAAAACTGTTTGTTATTTATAAAATACATCTTTTGAAACTGCAAATTCGTCCCCACTTAAATAATTCACTGTTTGAAAAACCACTTTTTACGTACTTTTATATTTTTTGTACTGTCAGGTTTTGTTTCAGACAGTATAGTATCTAGATGTTGACGTAAAATATTCAAAGACATGCTCGTTTTATACAAGTAGTTGTTTTTTTTGTCGAAAGATAGTCTGGAAAAACATTTTTAAATCGAAACGATTTCATAGAAGATTACTTTTATAAAGACTGCCTCGTTGATCTAGTGGTCGCAAGCGCGATTATTATCTAGTGTCTACGTAACTCATGAAAATGCTTTCGTAGATGGAAAGAAAGAAAAATATTTATTTGTCGGAAGGAGTGACGTGCATACAACAAAAAAGTGTCATTGCTGCTTGACAGCGGTCGAGGGGCGAACGTTGTTGTTGATGACGCAAAACCGAAGCAGCATTCTCGCCTTTAGAAGTATACCTTCAAGAAGCCTACCTATCCCATAATTCAATAAAGTTTATACCTAACATTACTCAAGTACACCTTCCTTCTAAGCTACAATATACTTAAAAGTTATATGAACACTAAAGTGTCCCATAAACCCAGGTCACGTCTTGGTCTAGAAGAACCTAAAACACTAGAAGTACAACTGTAAAGTTTCTATCAACGTAATGTTAAGTGGTTTGAGTTGAAAATTATAAGTATATTTTGATCGAGATTAAGTAAAATAATAGAAATAATGCCTAGCACCAGTTTTATCATCAATATTTACTCGTTTCACTGCTAGATTCAGATTTAAAACTTGTTTTTTGTTGTCTGGATTTGTGCCCGGTTGATGGCAATAGGCTCGCCCCTATTACTTCATGGGACTTAAAAACATATGTGTGCGAAATGTCGGTGTACCATTAGGTACTTGGCTTAACCCTTCGGGGATTACAGGCGTGATGTTATGTTATGTGTTTTTTTTATTGGACAATCCCGCCAAACTGTGGTTTAACCTCAAAGCCAGAATCAACAGTGGTTACCACTAGAAAACTGACCTCGAAGATCCTTCAAAAGAATTCATCAACCTTATAAAGATCAACGGAAGAGTTTTGGGCTAGTAAAATATAAAATTTGTCGTGCCAACGATACGAAAAAAAACGGAAAAGTAAGAAAAAGCACAATGATTTCCAATTTCATCATCAAAAAATCGAACCAACCGTTTACAGGAATTTATAAAAGTTCAATACTTAGATAGGTATCCAAAAAATATAGCTCTTTATTATCCCTAAAGAACGGTATCAAAAATAAACCAAAATAACGATACGTAATATATTCTACACATCGAGTTCTCTATTAAAATAATAATGTATATTTCCTTCAATACAATTTAGTATTCCCTCTCGATTTCATGAATACAATACATTACAGGGTTCTACTATATTCTACAGTTATTGGCTATTCGCATTATAAATCATACGAAATGTTATTGAACCAATTCCCTATTATTGGTCCCTGAATGTTTTCAATTTCAGTTCAATATTTTTTCAGTCCATCGAAGTTTCCATAACGAGTTCTTTTTTATTTTCAATTGTTTCTGACAGGTGTCCACTGTCCAGTTATCGGATATCTTTTTGTGCAAAATCGGTGAAATATTTTTATTATAATATAACCTATTTTTTGTACGATGTTTTACTGCTATTAAGCCTTCGTTTATGTATGAAAGTGTATGTTAGGTGTGGCAAAAGAGACATGAAAATAGAACTAGTGCTGGAAATTCATTAATTGCGAAGTGATTGATATGATGACAGAGACGTAGTCAAAAAAAAAGGAGTATGCTCAGATTTTGATCGAGATGAGAGTATGAATGAAGGGCGTCTAACAAAAGGTATGTACACGATATATTTGAGTATCTCTAGGACAGGACACACTAGAAGGAAATTCACTGACCTTATTGGTGAAGTTCTTTCGAAAAGCCAGGAGCAGTAATATACGAACGAGGTAAAAGCAAAAGGACTATGTAATGAAGCTTGTAGCTTTCTTCAGTTCATTCCTAACCCCATGAGAAAATGGCGTGAGTTATATGAGCGTTATACTACTAATATTATTTGAGATACTTGTGTAAGATTTTTTAAATAGACGAAATAGCGAGTGTACCTTTTTTTTTTTTTAGGATGGGAATGGAAATCATCAAATGACCCCCCCCACTCTAGGCGGAGCGGAAGGGAGTGTCAGACTTGTACTGACTAAAACCCATCCATGTTCCTTCTTTGCCCTTTGTGTTCCAGGGCCGCGGTATCTCTTTCGAACAGTCCCGCTGGCAGGCATCGGCCCGTGCGGACCCCTACGTGGTTGCTGACATCTCTTTGAGGCGCGCGTGGAACACGAACGCGCCGTCGACACGGCCTGTCGTCATAAGACGGCCGGACGGCGAGCTAGCCCATAACTCGCCGTCCACAGGCCCGCGCCTACGGTGGCCGGGGGCCACCACGACCCCCGACGCCCAGGGCGTCTCCCGCGGCGGCTGGGACGTGAGGCTCTTTCCCTCTCACTTTTCGCCACCTCCTTCACTAGCATGACTGCTTCGCAGAAGGAGGTGACAGCTTCCCATTCCCTCTCGCTCCGGACCACGGCTTGAACCAGGGCCGGGCGCGAGAGGTCGCCGCCGCCGATCGCCTCTACGAGGACACGGCGCTGCTCCGCCCAAGCGGGACAGGCCTCCACAGTGTGCTGCACTGTGTCCTCCGGACGATCCTCACAATGGAAACACCCGGGCGTTTCCACCCGCCCGATTCGGTGCAGGAACCTCCCGAAACAAGCGAGTGTACCTAACAAACATGAGTAGTTTATCAGGTAGACTCGCTATTTCGTCGATAACGTTTTAGCTACAACGAGTAGCTTAACTTTTGGCTATTACAGAGTTACTTTTCAATAGCGTGTGAGTAGTTCCTAAACTATCGAAATCAAGGTAGTTTGTAAATACCCGTACATGTTTGAGAAAACTTCAAAAGGATAAATTGTTGAAGTGAAAATTTTACTACAAGTTTGGATTTTCTTCGATAAAAGGTATTGTTAGAAACTAGGTAAATGTTTGATGTATCGTATATTTAAGTTATTTTGACGCTCATTTATTACGGTGGAAGCACCGGGGTAGCCCACGATATTCAAATTTTCTTACGTTTTTTGCAATTTGTAGACCAGTGTCAGGTTCTATGTTGTCTAAAATATGACTCGCGACCGAAACTCGAATGTATTTACAGAATTTTAATCATTAAAATCATCAATACAGCCCTTTAAGTTCACACAGACATAGAGGACAGAACTGATGATTTTTATTCCACCTTCCACAATTGCCTAATTGTCGCCTCTTCTCAGCACACATCCTCTTATCCTTTCCTGACACATAAATCTGAACAACGCCACCAAAATAAACCTTTCTCTAACCACTATAGTACGAACACTAAAAGTACCACAGAAGCCGTCCGGTACGTGATCGCGGCACTAAAGTGGCGCCGGCGTCATAAAAAGTAACGCACGCGACAAACTCAGAAAATTGTAGTAATGACAATGAGGAAAAGTATTTGTGGTAGAAGCTACCAAAAATGGAGTAAAGAGAGCACTTTCAGCAAGTGGAATTGGAATTTATCAGCTTTAAAAAAGAACGTACTTTTGCAAGTAGAATTCACATTGTTAAGAACTGTTCTTGTCTAAATTGAAACAAGCCTTCGATACGGCTGTTCTTTGATGAAAACATTCGCTTGTATGTAATATAACATAAGATGACGCCTGAAATCCTTGAAGAGTTAACTAGAGGTACCTTAGTAAAACTTATAATTCGTCAATAGTCCCAAGGAATAAGGGGTGAGTCTATTGCCATCAAACGGGCACAAATCCAGACTCATATATGGGCAATGCCCCGCGCGGAGAGGCGGTGAGCGCCCCTCGTCCGCGCGGTCGGGCGGTGCACGCATCAATGGATTTCGTACAAGCCAATTTTACTTAAGACACGCTTTGCCACTAGGCCGCGCGGAGGAGCGATGTCATGTAATAATCGCCTTATTTCCAGGTTATAGAGGGGAAGCTTTTGATTTGGAATGTGTAGTAGGCATTGATATATGTATAAAAAATCCAAGATACACACTCAGTCTCTCATAAAAGTCCGAAAAAGAATGCACAATTTCGAATTGTGTGCACTTTTTAACTGCTTGTGACAATTATTGTTTTTCAGGAATTGTATTAGAAACATGACATAACGTACGTTGCTCACGTCTTAAAACAACTTTATGTGGTCGGTGTAAGTTCGAAGTTTAGTCAATCAAAACTTGTGGTTTTTCGGATTTATTATTTAGTTTGATTCATCGACGACACTTTATGATGTGACATTTGCAAGGAACTGTACATCTCGGTTTTTCATATTTCATATATCAATGGTATTAGGTGTGCGCAAGAGTGAATTTCTTTGGACGTGAAATTATACCTTAGTAATATTAAATGCAATTTTAAACTAAATAATTACAACTTTCAATTACCATTTCAATCAAAAACCCAAGATAAGACAAAGCACCACTTCATATCTTTTCTTCTCCAATCTTTTATCAAAAAATGAAATGAAAGCTCCATCTTTCCATCTGCTGAGGACCACAATTAGATCACAGCGTCACACGAAGTGCTTTCAAAGAGTCCTTTTACCACTGAAACTGAAAATTCCTTTGTGCTGAAAGATCTTCAGATTACTTCCGATCGCGAGGTCAATTCATTCAGGTGGCACGCCAAATGATGCATTCTGTGAAGGAATAAATTTGCTGAGCCAAGACTGGCAAGCCAACCTTTCTGAGAATATATTCAGATGAATTATGTTTAAGGGAAAAGGGTTTTTGAATAACGTATGAAGTTTTCTGAAAGAGTATTTTTGTTGGAGGGTTATTGTAAGTGAATTTGATTTACTGAGAAGTGGGTAGGTAATTGGGCATGTTAAAGGTTTTTGAGGAACGAAATAGGTTTTTTTTTTCGTGCGGGAATGAGTAGTTGTAGTTGTTAGTTGAACTGGAAGGAATATTCTAGAACGGTAAAACGTTAGACCAATTTATTTATTTATTTATTATTTATTTATTTATTTATTTATTTATTTATTGGATCTCCAACAGAAACTACACAATTACATGCAAGTATACATAAACAGGGACAGGTACAAGTGTGCGCTTCCAATTATAGGAGACCACATCATTCACTTATAATCTAGGTGCATACACTAAATTTGACAAGGTTAAAGATATAAACAAATCAATAAAAAAAACCAATAATATAATATAAACCAATCTCAGGGTACAGACGTTTTTGGGTTTCTTGTACCATCTAATAGAAAGGAGAACCTTCATAACATTGCGTCGTTTAAGTTTTAACACCACGTTAGTTAATTTTTGGTGGTTTTAACATTTTTATTTTTTTTGCTAGAGAATCGGAAGATGTGTTGTTTCAGCCAATCAGAAACAAGTAAGACGTTACTTGTTTCTGATTAAAAATGAACAAAAATTATTAAATGGTATTGTACTATTACCTAAGTATAATTATGCAGTTTTTTCCATTCTCCTGTAGAGTTGTTATTTCTGACTTACGTGGTTTTAGAACTTCAACGCCGATCGGATTTATTCGTTTATAAGTTTTTTTTGATAGGACATGTAGTGTAGTAAGTGTGTATGCTGATGGCCCTTTAAGTAATGATTCCATTCTTTTTGCTGCATACTTCAAAACGTTGGTAAACCTGCAGGGTCTCTTTCCTACATCGTCATGCATTCATCCATCCCAAAGATACTTTGAAAAACGAGTCCTATCAAATCGTCATAGACCAAAAAATTGCCTTTTAAACTTTTCTTACATGATAATAAAGTCTAAGATTTTATTCAAAAACACTGTTTGGGTTGAAAGTCAACAATTACGGTCTGCAAGCAGGCCCCGGGTAAAGTAGACAGTCTGCCTGTTTGCCAATTAAGTTAAGCAAAGATTGATCTAGACAGAAGTAGGTAAACCTTGTCAGATTGTTTTGTTCTAGACAGTTTTACATTTGGGCTTTTCTTCTATTACTAGATTTTTATGAGCAGCAAACAAAGTAACTCATTTAGGGGCTGACAAATAAAAACATAATAATAAGTCTACAGTAGCAGTCTGGTACTTGTAATTTATTTTATTGCTACTGTTCTCAATACGGTGAAGGAAAACGACGTGAGGAAACCATCATCTTCAACGAACAAATGTCCTCTGATAACTTTTTGTCTCATCCGTATGCTGAAAATGCGAGGTATCAGGAATAATGACATCTTGTCTATGATTCCAGAAGGACAATTTGTGTATTTTAAACTGATTCCCTTAATAATATCTCTATCATAGAGATGAGTATACAAATACAAGCGCTAGATTTTGCCTTCAGATAGAACAAAACTATTTGAAGAAGGAATGTTCGGCTTACTAAAAGCGTGATAGTATCATAGACACATTTTAGGTATTCTCTAGGTATATGTAATGTCCTAATAAGTATAATTAGAATGCTTTCAAAACAATAATTCCAAAGCGTCAAACATATCAAAAGTGGATATATTGCGATTAATGATCAATAACCGCTTATAACAGTGATTGATCTTTGTTGGCTTGATGATTGTTGTTTTGTTATTCAGAAAGAGTCTGTTCAGACAAATTGTCTCATTGAGTGACAATGTTACAAGTAATTAATAAGTATGATTTAATGTAAGGAGTGCTATACACTTATTCGGCTCTGCCAGATTCGGCATGATATCGAAAAACCGACCCGAAGAGGCTGCAGCACGCCGTAAGATATCGACTAAACTACTCAATAACTGAATCCTACTCAAATGTACCGTAATAGAAATCACATTAATTACATAAATCGATGTCAGATTACGCCATCTTCTTCACTATTCTTAATTCTAAGTCTATTTTGTAATCTACTCACCTAAGAAAGCAGACTACTTCTGCAATGCGTGAATCTTATTTTCATACAAGTGAGCGTTAAATAAATAAATAAATAAACATTTATTTCAGAATCACTTCCATATTTGTTAGTAACAAAATAGTTTGTTACAGTTTGTTTGTTTGTTAGTAAATGAATTATCTGGAAATTATCTGGAAAGGCTTTAATAGTTTGCGATCAACTCAAATGGCAATGTCAAACACGTGTAACGTTTGACATTTAAACAGAAAGTGATTTATGCAGGCCTTAGGCCATGGTCAGAATAGCGGAGTTCGATAATTTCTACATTTACGGCTAGGCTGTTTTTAATTTCGCTGCTATAATACAAACGAGATACATTGTTGCTGAGCTAACCTAGACTAGCTTTCACCAATATTTAAGTAAATAAAGTACAGATGTTAAAGGTTCGAATAAAACTGTGATATTTTTTTTTACAGTAGCGTTTTCCTGAAAATCGCACTATTTTAAATTCAGAATTTTCCAGAAACTGCATTTTCATTAAAGTGGTCGCTGGTCTACCGGTCCTTTATTATCTTTTTTCGTAATTAACATTTCATCAGACAGCGCTTTCCTTCAGATTGCGTGCCCGGGAAAGAATTCGATGTAAAATCTCATCAAGAATTACACAATAGCAGCTACCTGGATACGTAGCCGGTTGATGGCAATAGGCTCGCCCCCTAGAGGAATGCGGGTGTGTTATACGTAGTACCTTCCGGGATTATGTCCGCGATTTTACGTTATTTATTATCTAATCATTTTGTGTATGTCCCGGAGTATCATATTAGCTAGGCAATTGAGTATTTCTGAAGCTGCCGGATAAACCTGTGGGCCCGCATATCACAAAACTAGAGTCTTGAGCCAGCTAGGCGGCGTCGCAGCAGACCGAGGAGAAGATGGCGGGACGGCTTGGTTGGCTTTCTCGTTAATTGGCGAGAAGAGGCCCAACACCAAGAAAAGTATAAAGAACGGGGGGATGCCTTTGCTCAGAAGTGGGACAGTTCAGTCTAAAAAAATGAGCCTTTCTAAGCGATTTGACTCTCTTTGTAAGTTTAACTGAAAAACTGTACATCTCAACCGAAACAATGTACTACAATCCAATGCCCCCACAGTGTGACACGGGCATAGCCTCAGAGCGCACTAATACTGTTAGCTCACTTGTGCGACAAATCGCGTTACACTGATGTAATTGTTCCCTAACATGATTGTCTCAGTTATACGCGCGTGCAGCTAACTTTAGTCCTGCATGTTGAAGGTAAAGTGACTTCAACGATAGTTTACTGTGTAAAGGCTTTTTTCTATACATTAGAATAGAAAGTAGAACTTTTTTTGCCACCATGCGAGCAACAGAAGGAGTTGTCAATGAGAGATTTACAATTGACTCCCCCTGTCAGCTAACAAATGTGGCAACAGACCCTTGATTTAAAAGTCGTAGGTCAAGTGTAGCCGCCCAGTCTTGTACTGCTCGTCGTCTGGGCCTGTCGCGGGAGTTTCCCCAAACTCTGGAGAGAGGATTGAAATCACATGCCTATGACGAGCAACGAACGTGTTGCTGTATAACGCTAGATGCAGTTCCCAGCCCTGTCTAGATATTCCTAGACTGTTGCGGGAGAAAAGTTCGGGTAACCATTCCACCGTAACAGATCCTTGCCATCTATCTATATAAAAAAACTGTACATAAAAATTACACACTGAAATACAATCCATGCCACCACAGCCTTATCCGAGCATATCCACACGGACTAGTATCGTTAGCTCACTTGTGTGACAAATTGCGTTACACTGATATAATTGTTCCCTGATACGATTGCCTCAGTTGCATGCGCGAGAAGCTAACTTTAGCCCTGCATGTTGAGGGTATAATGAAGTAAAGCATCATGACAGTTTCAAATATAGTCCGTGGCAGAAATAGGCCAGTTTCCTGATGACAGTTACGGAAAATGGGTAGTAGAATTCACTTGCATACTCTACGATATGGCTATACTAGCTTTTTCCCATGGATGCTCCCGCGTGTTGGTCGGAAACAGAAACGGTCGGTTCGGTACGGGTCGGTTTTACGAACACATGCTTACCACCATGTT
The DNA here is from genome assembly GCA_905163415.1 of Noctua fimbriata. NCBI lineage: Eukaryota > Metazoa > Arthropoda > Insecta > Lepidoptera > Noctuidae > Noctua > Noctua fimbriata. The sequence goes on along the minus strand of LR990933.1, from coordinate 1,507,016 downwards.
AAATAATGTCCTATAAACTAATCCTGGACAAAAAGGTGGTTTGTCAAGTTTCAACAAATACTTTCAATCATTAAGGCGTCAACGACATATTTAGTACATCATTTTGAATCCCCCCACAATTTTTTTATGGGTAATTTAAAAAGAAATCAGCCCTTCCATACATTTTGCCGGTGTAGTTCAAATTGCACTTTTGTAGGGAAACACCTGATTTTTTCATCTTCACCCTGTATTCCAGAAAGACAGACAAGGTTACGTTCGAATTCATATTGTTGTATGGACTGTGGTGTACGACAGTTATAGGCTAGTTTCCTGGTGACATTTATGGGGAACGGGCAGTTGATTTCATTTGCATATTATCTACAAATAGGGATTGCCTAGAAACATGTTGCACTGTGGCTGGTTATAAAATCCGGGAGCTTGAAATCTTTACCAGAAGGTTTACTAGAGTTTCATCTTTGAATCGGTGGGTTTATAGCTGTAGTGAACATTTTATGAGAGGTTCGAGAAACGCAGCATTTGAAGGAAAAGTGAAGAAAATTCATAATGTTGATTGGTTCTTTTGTGCGGAAAAGATTCGGAATTTGCAATACATCTATAATGAATACCTCTGCCCTTTGTATTACCCACTTTTACGACGAATGTATGTTATTTACTTTCCGAATACTGGCTAGTAATAAAACTAACCATTTCATAGAAACCGATGTGTAACAAATTGTACAGAAATATCTTTCTTTTGTATCTATTCAATAGGATATTATTCCTTTCATTGTGAAAAGACAATAATACATACGTTGAGAAAAAAAATAGCAAAAATAGAATACGGAAATCCTTCGTTTTAGAAATCCAGCTGCTTGTTTGTGCTAGGTCGATGGACTGACGTCCAAGGGCTGAAAAGATACATGTTAGTTGTCCAGCAGCGAGATGGGCAGACATCATGAGCAGGTAGCTCCTGGATGAGGTCGACACAGAAACCAGGAAATTGGCCTAAACGCAGCAGTAGGTGAAGTCAAGTGAAGATCAAGATAATAGTGACCTACTCCGTCGCATTAATTAGACCAAAAAAATGTTTGCATTTATTTAATGACCAAAATTTTAATAGATTTTGCATTCGATTTTAATCCCATCTTCAGGTTTGATCAATATACAGCCGAAATAGTGCGTTCGTGAACAATTTTAATAAAACTTTATACTTAAATTTAGTTATCCCATAATTACAAATGCACATGACTTATCGTCTCTGCCAACGGCGGTTGTGACATCAATAAATATTGTCATAGTTTTAATATTATGTTAATTTCTGCTGTCACTAATAATTAAGTGCGCAATATAGTGTGGGAACGATAGTAATGTGACCATGTTCTATATACCAGTAGGACACTTTCCTTTAGTCAACTTTTTAATTGCTAACCCGCCGCTGACACACTGGGAGGGGGGCCTTATATAATTTCTCTTCGATTCTCAGCCTAGTTTGAATAAATGACTTTTGATTGTGTGTTCAGTAGGGGTGGATAAATAGGTGTGTTAATAACAGACAGTTAATTAAGAGTAACATACATCTTCCAGTAATTATCAGCTTATATTTGTCAACAAGAAAAACACAACCAGCAAAAATGTTGACCTAATCATAATTTACAAAATTATGCTAACAAATATATTCAATTTGATACCTGCCTGAGAACAAGTGTTGGCACCTCTCCAGATTGGCAACATTGGCAAAATTAAGAACGATTTTCTGCCAACAATGCAATATTGCAATTTCACTAAACTTTATCGCTTCAGTTTTACTGAGACCTGTAACAGCTTCCTGAGTAAATCTTCAGATGATATTTTTTATATATGTCATGCATTAGGATTATGTATTTAATCTTATTAAACTGTAAAATATATATAATATTGTGTTACTGCGTTCATCCGCTCTTCGCGTTTCTGTTGAACGCGTTCAACCGCTGTCAGAGTCAAGATGCTTTCATCGTGATCAGCAACCGTAACCGGTTTGGATGATCGCGTTGATTTTTATAGGTAAAGTCCCGTCTTCAGTTACCATAAAAAATCTTATTGATTAAGCAAAGCTCTTTTATGTTCTTCTAACAAAACAAGATTGAAATCAAGAGCAGGCCCATTTAATATTAAAAAAGTATTCATTAAGGTGTCACTTAGCATTAGTCATCATCTAGCCTTTCCCCAACTATGATGTAGTCGGCTTCCAGTCTAACCGGATGCAGCTGAATACCAGTACTTTACATGGAGCGACTGCTTATCTGACCTCCACAGCCCAGTTAGTACTGGGTAATACGATACCACTTTGTAAGACTGGTTGTCAGACTTCCTGTAACGACTGTCAAAGATCTACAAATCACAGCCGGGACCAACGGCTTAACGTGCTTTTCGAGGCACGGAGGAAACTCGGTATGTAATGGGCGGTCACCCATCTACGGATTAATCTAGGCAAGCAGCGGCTTAACCTTAAAATCGACCCTAACGGCTGTTATTATTTAGCCGAGCACTTAGCATTAGTGAAAACAATAATTATTTCTTGAAAAGCAAATTGGTTTAAATCAACGTTCAAAACAAGGAAGTTGGAAGGGGAGGTCGCAATTATGGACCTTTATGGAGGTAAAGCCTAGCAAGGGTACTACTTACGAATTTAGCTGTAACCTTCCCCCCTGAGTAGTAATTACTTGACCTTGATTATTTGATTAGGCAACGGCTCACTTATGTAACAAATTATTGACATGCAAACAGCAGATTTGTTTACCGTTTTACATAACATAACATCACGCCTGCAATCCCCAAAGGTATAGGCAGAGGGGAACCATAGTGAAACCACATTTCGTCTGTAATGTTTAAGTCCCGTTTATAGAGACTATTGCCATCATCACTGATTCATATCATTACAACAGTACGCTTGTAATCTCCGAAGAGTTAGGCAGACGTGTACCTAATAGTTTACTCACATTTAGTCATGTCTAGCATTAGTGCTTGCGAGTACTACACGAACAAGGCAGTATCCCGGTTTGACGGTTTGTACTGAACGAGAACCTGAGTGTACCAACTAAAGTGGCACTAAATAGACAAACAATCAAGTCATACATAATTCTGTCTAGAATTCAAACTCAAACTTGATCGCTGCTATCAAATCATCATCATCATCTTTCTGCTCTTGTCCCTTGTTACTTGTGGTCGGTGCAACACGTTTTTTTCTTCCATTCTCCCCTATATATCAGTCGTCACGCTATCATTTACTCCTTTTTCCTTTATATCACTCCTCACACAATCGCTGCTATCACATACATCTCAAAATTCCTAAACTACTACATAAGTCAAGAACCTACGTTACAAACGCTACCCAGATACGTCTACTAAATAATTAGCAAACTGAACTTGAACGGGATTCAAACCAATTACCAGTTGCCAACATCTGTAGGTCCACAGAACTTCGATGAATAAATTAACGGGCCAGTCCCGGTTCGTCCAAAATCGGAGGCAACCTACACTTGCATTATTAAAGCACTTTCATCCTGTATTGCTGGTAATCAAATATTTATTTTAAAAATGTAATGAAAGTAGCTTTTATAATGTTGGCCTTTAATTAAGTATCCTTCTTGGATAGTTTACTTTTTTCCGTGTCTTTATGATAATATTATTCTGCAATCATTTTACTCCGAGCGACCAACTCCGAGCAACTTTTCTAGCATTATTATATGCTAGAAAAGTCTAAAATGTATTGGATTGATATAGGTGATCGAGAAGCTTATGTCAATCATGTTGAGAGTCGATGTAGACATATGAAACGCTATAACGCTTCACGAAGCCGAAAGGCACTAGTTCTCCTCGTCATTGCGATATTTTTTTTGTTCTGAACCATACCTGGGAACCGTCTAGTTACGAAGAAATTCAAGGTCAAATTTCCAACTTTCTTACAAGTTTTTAATGTTATATCTATCTCTATGACCACTGTATTATTCAAAACATCCATCAGCACAACGATTTTAGTGCTTCACATTGAGTTCTACCGTAAAACGTGATTTTTCACCCTAAAAAGATTTTTTTTCGTAGTCACTTACTTTGATGTACAGAGTGCTTGGTTGACGGCTTCTTGAATGGTCTATTTACATCCTTTAGGTGACCGAGAAGCTCATGTCAACCATGTTGAGAGTCCATGTAGAAATATGAAACGCTATAAAATCAGTTGCCACCGTCTTGGCCCTCAGATAACTGTTCATTTATTTTGATTAATAACTATTAACATCTTTATTGTTTAACTAAATGAGTTAGCATCCAAATACGACAGGACTTCTTGAATTGTAACTACCATAATCCACCTATAACATACCCACTGCCTGTGCCTCTCTGAGAGGTTCATAATCTCTGTACATGCTGGTTGTATTTTAGACTAGATTTGCAAATATTATTTTCAAGACTATACAAGAGAACTATTTCATATATTATTTACTTCTAAAAATTATATGGCTTTTATCGTACGTGACCAATATCAAATCAGCTTGCCTGCGGTCTGCGGTATGTCGCAAATGGACGCAATGCTACGCCACCATCCTCGGTAGCCTTGTCCTGCGTTATCTGCTTAAGCTGTAAATATTTAAAGGTTTAAAAAGCTAACCCAAGCTATGCGTCACTCAGAATCGCTAAAGGATTTAACAGAGCAGAGACAGGTGTTCAAAAATGTTGTTTTTAAGGTTTTGAACCTAAAAGAAATACAGGAAGAACACTTTTTTGTTCGCGTGCCACAGAGGCTTATTTTTGTAAAGAAGGTGGAGGTACACTGACGCACAAACAGTTACCACATATTCAGTACATCATTCTGAACCCTTTTTTTTTTTTTTTCTGGGAAATCATCAAATGACCCCCCCCCGCTCTGGGCGGAGCGGGAGTGTCAGACTTGTACTGACTAAAACCCATCCATGTTCCTTCTTTGCCCTTTGTGTTCCAGGGCCGCGGTATCTCTTTCGAACAGTCCCGCAGCCATCATTCTGAACCCTACATAGAAATTTTTCATCGGTAATTTTAAAAAAACAGCCTTTTCGTACAAAAATGCAATACCTACACGGTCCTAATGTATGGAACAGTTGTTTTGCCATAAATTCTGAGTTGCTCTCTAAACCCTTGTCACGAGTCACTCACACTCAAGTAAAACGCGTCCTGTGTCAGTTACTGAGGAAAAAAAAAAAATTTAAAAAAAGTTACATAAAATCCAGTTAAATCGCTGGGGTTTCTCGCATTCATTGGAGCGTTATTGCCGCTACAGGTTTGGAAGTGGTAAAAATATACAATTCTATTTGTACTCAATTTTTCTTTCGTAACCGTGAAGGTTTTCTTGAACAGCCACAAGTATCGCCATCTAGTGTAGACTTTGCTGTAATACGACAGTTTCTCGCGGGCATGCGTTTCCACGAAAACTGTCAAAGTTACGCTACACTACTGCCATCTAGCTTGCTTTTTTGGAAACTGGTTTTCGGCACTTTCAACCAAGTGGTTCTAGGGGAGATTATGAGTTGTTAATTGTGCCGTTTAAAATGCAGCTGGTTTTCAGCAGATGGCGTTAACTGAAAAGAGGTTTTATGACTTTATTTTTTAAACTATGCAACACCTGGACAGTTGAAAAATCAGTTCGGCTGGGTACCAATATTTTTCTGAACTTTTTTCCTACTGGATTTTATTAGAGATCCTACTTTTTATTCCTGTGTTTTTGGTTGTAACAGCAACTTGCTATTTCGTTACAATGCGTGTTTCAATTCTTGTCCGCGTTCTAACCAAAGGAATCGGTCGCGCGAGTACCAACACCATAACCATCGTCGGGTTAATATGTCACGCATTTGTTCAGAAAAACAGAAGCCGCCCTGCCGGTCAGAACCTACAAGCGTTTGGATTCCCCGAACAAAACAAATGCAATGATCATGTGATGTACGACGATAACGACGACCCCTTTGCTTAGGAGTCAATCATCCCACTAACGTAAGGCTTCTTCATCTCCAAAGACATTAAAAGGTAAATGGCAATTATGGCAAACTCTTTGAAGTTGCGGTTGTCTCTGGCCCAAATCTTGCTGATACCATAAAAAAAAACAAAAGTTAAATACTTGGCCATCCAACACCATAAACAAAATTAAAAAACTTAAGCCCGTTAAGTGAAATGATCGCTTACACCATTACAGGGGCAAGGAACAAAAAATATTAATTACGAGCTTAATCTTCCTAATTTATTTACTGGGTTTCCGTTCGGAGTTCCCTAATTAGTGTAATATTCGGATTTTACAAAAGTTTTAATGGGGTATCTCTTGCCTTTGATGTAAAAATCATTTCATTTAGTTCGTTGTTAACATAATTTTCTGCTAGCTAACTTTGGATCAGTGATTTAGGTGGAGCATTAAGCTTATTCAGTCCTGGGACGCAGGTTTCATTTGGGGTGAAGGCACACGACTGCTGAGCATGAGGTCCCGAGTTTGATTCTCAGGTCGGTTAAGTGTTTTAGGGGTTTTTCCACGGGAAATTCTCAGTAGCAGTCACGAAGTCTGGATTTGTGTCCGATTGATGGCAATAGGCTATTATTTGAGGCTTGTGTGGGTACACTAGTAAGTACACCTCTACCTAAACCTTCGGGGAAACGTTATAGAATTGCTGCCACAGCCTTTGATGTTGTGATAATGAAAATCGAATGGATATTAAAATTGATAAAATGGGTGTTGTAATACAATTTTTTACAAGTTTTTAACTCATAAACCATCGTGAATCACCACGATCTTGGTCGTGGTCCTCGATCGAGTGTGTTTTCGTGATCCATCGTGTCTTTGTTATTTTTGCAAATTTTATTACTACCATTGTAAAAGAAAATATATGTTTTAGGGTTCCGTACCCGAGGGTAACCAACAGGACCGTATTACTAAGCCTCCGCTGTCCTTCCGTCTGTTTGTATGTCATGATCCGTTATAGGCAGACAGTTAAAATTTTCACAGAATGTGTTTTTCTGTTACCGCTATAACAAAAAATAAATAAAAAAATTAAGGGGGCTCCCCTACTACGATGGTACGGGACCCCTCATGCGCGAGTCCGACTCACACTTGGCCGGTTTTTTTTTTTTAAGTGTTTTGTAAATTGTGTAACTACCTAAATTATGAGTACACTATAATAGGTTTTTTTAATTTAATTTCAAGATTGCATGCTGAATGAAGTCGGCAAATTATGTGAAACCTTTTTATTTGTAGGCCGCGCAAAAGTGAACTATTTATGCAAACCGATTAAAAAAGTTTATGTGTTCGTTACATTATGTATCTAATCAGGGTGACTGGAGTACCTTTATACGTCAACGAGAGCGATAGCAGCTTGTATTGAGCTCACATGATAACACAATTAAATAGGCCTCGGCCCAGGTGGTTCCGTATCCAAGCTGTGCCCAGCATTCCGCGGTTTCGTTTAAGTGACACGCTCCATGAATTTCATATTCCGGATTGAAGGACAAACTTAAGTTTGCAGCTGAACTTTTTTTTTTGATAGTGTGAAAAGTGGACTGTCTTGAATGAAATAGGTAGTAAATGTTACTTCAAGACACGCCTAAATCGTTTCCTCATGTGACAATTTATCGGCCGTGCGGAACCCTAATAGAAAGTAAAATAAAAAATATGTACATAAATGAATTACTAATTGAAAGAATTGGTAATGGACAGATATTTAAACTGGTGTAAAGATCTTTTTCAATTATTTAGAATAAAAAAACTCGAAGTAAAAAGTTTCAAATCTTGGTAAATAATTTATTGATTAAAAAAATAAAAGTAAATTTCTTGAAAAAGGACTTTTATTAGAAAATTGTAACCACTTTTGGACCGGCAAAAATTGCTATTATTTAATAATAATAATTCCTGTATTTTTCCCGGTTCAAAAGTGGTTATAATTGTCGCATTAATGAAGTAGCTATATATACGGTACCGGAACTCATTAAAATGCTATAAATTAGGATAATTATTCATAAAATACCAAATAATTGCTTAAGATAAAACTAAAGAAAATGCTACATCATTAATACTATAAAACTCGGTGAACTGGTGTCAGTTTTATTTGGTTTTAACAACTTTACGTTTGGAATTTTCCGTTTCAGAAATAATAGGTAACTTTAGAAAATCGTCAACTTACGTCTTGAATCAGGAAGAAAACATGGATAAAATCTGTTTCAAAGTTAATGGAGTTAAACACACAAGTAAGTGATGATTTTTCTTTAATTCGTGTTTTAAGTTTTTAAACAGAAACATTACATTTTTTATACTATCACTTACGGGATATCTAACGTGATTTTCAACTATTGTGAGCTCCTGATATTTCAACGCTGTTGCAAGCACCATGATGACAAATCAATCTGAGGGATTTGTATTCTGGCTGGTAAGCAAATAAATAAATGTTATTGAATTAATGAATTTGAAGTGACAGTGTAAGTTTAGTCACAAACCGTGAAAGCTTAAAACATTGTTCGAAATATTTAAAATTATAAAAACAATATAAGTCCACCGGGTCCAGGAACAGTGTCCAAACTGCCGCGCCGGTAGTTTTCATTCTGCTAAGACACCGGTGGACTGATATTATTTTTATATTTTCGGTTAGGGCTCTAGAAAGAAGAGTCTCCACAATACAAGCCGTGTCCCGAAGTATCGCTTTCCCTTGATTCAGTTGCTTAACTAGAGCTCTTGGCAATTAAGCCATTTTCTATCACGCTAAGTGATCATTATCATGATTATGTTATTATTCATATTGACGGTCGAACCAAACGGTCAGATTGTTTGTGTTCATTATGCGCATGGCATCCGTTTAGCTTTTATTTCTCAAAACGTAACTACTATTTTCTTTCAAGTGGTTTGACTTTCAGGGAACAGGGAATTAGTCCCTGGTGAACTAAAAGACCATACGCAAGATTTGAAGGATTGCAATTTGAATATAAATGACCCTAAAGTTAGTTTACCATTCATTTGATAGCTAACACCTCGCTGACACATAATATATACATTATACAGAGAAATCCACAAACATTAAAAATACGTAATAGTTAAGTTATGATTAAAAGCATATTTGCATATCACTCAAATCGTCAATTGACGTAAATGCAACGCTGCACGTCATATGACTCCTCTTTGTTAACCCACTTTATAAAACGAGAACATTGTGCACTGTGTTGATTAGACTTATAGACTGTTCTGTGTTTCTACGCCCAATAGTGATCGATACTGGTGGCTAGAATCATGTTCTACCTACACAATTCAAAGTTTGCGGATCGATGTCCTTGACACCCAGTATTTTCTTTCTTCTCACCAGTTGGCAGTGAAGTGAGTTCAGACCTGACACTGGTGGACTACCTGCGAGGATGGCTGGAGCTGCGAGGTACCAAGTACATGTGCCGTGAAGCCGGCTGCGGTGCGTGTGTGGTTTCCGCTCGGAAGCCTCATGGTGTACCTTATGCCGTCAACTCGGTAAAGTCAACCATCAATAACGATCGTTCAAACAAAATTCCAAAGCACACGTATCAGTACTGCACTGGGTCAGCATCTACTCATCTCGAACCGTCGACATTCTCTCCATGAAACTATAGACACACACACACTAACACACACACGCACACACACTCACATATACGCACACACACACTTATAAGAATCGTAAAAAAAAACGCGTCGGGTCGGGATCAGCTAATAAAAATAAGCTGAGCTTATGCGGATCCGGTGCCGTGCATATCGAGTTATCGATGTTCATTGTCAGAAATCCTTATGAATCAAGGTCAAAGTCACTTGTCTAGAAGGCTAGATGATGTGTGGCATCTCATACGCTATCTTTGAGGTCTATCCGTGGGTCAAATCTAACAACCATGACCAGAACAGTTTATATTGCAGTGTATGATGTCAGTGACATCATGTCACGGGCTGGAGATCACCACAATAGAGGAGGTGGGCAACAGGAAGAAAGGCTACCACCCGCTGCAGACCACGCTGGCGAAGTATAACGGTACCCAGTGCGGGTACTGTACTCCTGGATGGATCATGTCTATGTACAGGTAGAAGCCGCCAACATGCATGCCTCCAGTTTAACTCTCTTTCAACCTTGAGCCGCTGACATTACCGCCTAAGATGGCACATACCGTCTCATCAGTGGTTGGCATTACAGTCTGTCTGATCTGGCTGTTTTTACCCTGGGCCGCTGGTTTGCGGCAGAAATAGAAACGGTGGTTGAAGTACATCCCTGAAAGAGCTCCTCCACTATTATTAAATTTTACACCGGTCTATCAGTATTGAAGCGTTTCATTGTTCTACAATGAATATAAATACAACAACATCTTTGGGTTTTCCATCACCGTTTTCTCTGACGGACAGCTAGACGGACTATGTCTTCATTCACCACCAAGGAAAAAGCTACATTATCTCGTTTGCCTGTTCTTACATTAATCGGCAGCAAAACTGCCTAGTAATATGATGAGCTGTGTCAGAGAAATACTGCCTTATTTTTCTACCTTATACTAATGCCTACAATGGTAGTATTTTTCTGAAACAGCTCATCAAAGTTTCAGCATCATACATCAGTTACCAGCTCATCAAAGTTTCCTTGACATTTTCAGTTTACTACAAAGCAAACCAGACATTACCATGCTGGAAATAGAGCAGTCTTTAGGAAGCAACGTCTGTCGGTGTACAGGATACAGACCAATCATGGATGGTTTTAAGAAATTTGCCGTAGACAGTCCAGATAAGCCTATACGGGATATCGAAGATTTGAATATTTGCGAGAAATCATGTAAAAGTTCTGATAAAAGTAATTGTGATGAAAATGACTGGTGTATGGTAGAAAAGGAAGATGTTCTCGATTTAAATACTGTGCAAATTAAATTGAACGATGGTAAGTTTTGGTTTAGAGTCGTTCAAATCAAAAGCATATTTGAAATACTTCAAGAGAAAGGAGATGACTCGTATATGTTGGTCGGTGGAAATACTGCTAAAGGTAAGAAAAATAACATCCTACTTCCTACTAATATTATAAATGCGAAAGTTTGTGAGGGTGTATGGATTGTTTGTTACTCTTTCAAGCAAAAACTACTTAACGGATTTGGATGAAATTTAGCACACAGAGAATTTATAACCTGGATTAGTACATAGGATACTTTTTATCTCGGTAGTATGATCCCGTGGGTATCAGAAGTAAGTAGGAACAAAGGAAATGTTAATAATGTTCGCATTTAAAACACCTTTTAACATATTAAATAATACGGTTTCCGTCTAAAGCAATTCTTCTATTTAAATTATGGACTTTAGTATTCTCTTACACAATTGAATACACAAGGCCACTTGTGTAAACAATAATAGCATAATAACTAGGTTATCAACGGCGAAAGTTTCACTATCAACATCAATTTTAAAAATGGTTTTTTTTTTCAGGAGCCTATCCAATAGACGAATATCCTAGAATTCTCATTGATATAAATGCGGTCACTGAACTTAAAGGATGCAAAATGGACCAGAATTTAATCATAGGTGCTGCTACAAACTTGACTGAACTGTTAGAAATATTCAAAAGCATATCAGAGCAAGAATATTTTGGATATTTGAAGAAGTTTTATAATCATCTAAAGAAAGTTGCTCACATTCCTGTTAGAAATGTAAGTAATATTTTTTTCATCATAACGATCAGGCCTGAGCAAAGGCCTCCCCCCGTTCCTTCCTTCCGGGGAGGCCTTTGCTCAGGAGTGGGACAATACGGGCTAAAATAAAAATAAAAATGGTCAGGTCGGCTTGCAGTCTAACCTGATGCAGCTGAATATTAGTATTTTACATGGAGTGACTGCCTATCATCTGACCTCCACAACCCATGGGTAATACGATACCCCTTGGTAAGACTGGTTGTCAGCTTTTTGGGCTTCTGACTACACATAACGACTGTAAAGGTCTACAAATGACAGCCGGGACCAACGGCTATTTTTGCGGGGCTGCAGCCTTTTTTTTTTTTTTTTTTTTTTTTAGGATGGGAAATCATCAATTGACGCCCCCGCTCGGGGCGGAGCGGAAGGGAGTGTCAGACTTGTACTGACTAAAACCCATCCATGTTCCTTCTTTGCCCTTTATGTTCCAGGGCCGCGGTATCTCTTTCGAACAGTCCCGCAGCCCTGGCAGGCATCGGCCCGTGCGGACCCCTACGTGGTTGCTGACATCTCTTTGAGGCGCGCGTGGAACACGAACGCGCCGTCGACACGGCCTGTCGTCATAAGACGGCCGGACGGCGAGCTAGCCCATAACTCGCCGTCCACAGGCCCGCGCCTACGGTGGCCGGGGGCCACCACGTGACCCCCGACGCCCAGGGCGTCTCCCGCGGCGGCTGGGACGTGAGGCTCTTTCCCTCTCACGTTCCGCCACCTCCTTCACTAGCATGACTGCTTCGCAGAAGGAGGTGACGGCTTCCCATTGCCTCTCGCTCCGGACCATGGCTTGAACCAGGGCCAGGCGCGAGAGGTCGCCGCCGCCAATCGCCTCTACGAGGACACGGCGCTGCTCCGCCCAAGCGGGGCAGACCTCCACAGTGTGCTGCACCGTGTCCTCCGGACGATCCTCACAATGGAAACACCCGGGCGTTTCCGCCCGCCCGATTCGGTGCAGGAACCTCCCGAAACAACCGTGTCCGGTGAGGACCTGCGTCAGGCGGAAGGTGAGGGCGCCGTGGCGCCCCCCTAGCCACTCCTCAAAGAGGGGACTTATCGCCACTATGGTGGCGTGCCCTGCGGGGCTGCAGCCTGCATCCACTCCAAGCCTGGATCTTTTTCATTCTTGATTACTTTCCAGGTGGGAACCATAGCTGGGAATTTGATGATAAAACATACGCACAATTCCTTTTCTTCAGATGTTTTTCTCCTTCTGGAAACTGTTGGAGCTCAGCTAACTTTGGGTATGTGTAGTAAAATGAATGATGTATTTTCGTTACTGTCCAGCGTCACTAGCTTACGTATTATGTTAATAAGGACAATAAAAGTCAAAATTACTGTTCAAAGAATTATTATATTTCCTCTTAATTATACAGTGTGTTTGACTACCGGTTACCGTTACTTTAAGGGCATATTATACACTCATTTCCATCGACAAATACTCGTTTATAAATACTTCTTACCCCACACCCCGCGAATGGCAGCCATTTTGTTTTTTTAATCGGCTGATCTAGGGTATGTTCAATGAAATGCTAATATCTTTGAATCTCAGAGACCTAGAGACATGCACAAGAGTAAATGCCGAGGCTATCATATTATTAAATACATTTTCCTGAAAAATAAGCAAAAAGACCTAAAAAAAATAAGAAATTACGAAATTTTACATAAAATAACTTTTTTTACATTTTCTACTCTAGTGCAAAATTTACCTCTGAATGTTGCGTATGTTTTTACGTTAAATTACGTATTTGAGTCAACCTACAAAATGATATCAAAATATTGACTCAACACCAATTATATTTTCTATTTATAAACGTGTATTTGTCGATAGAAATGAGTATATAATATGCCCTTAAAGTAACCGGTAGCCAAACACATTGTATAAGTACCTGTTCTTAATTAAAATTAATATTGTATTGTTATTATATTTATTTAATTTTCCTTTATATTATGACCTCACTCAAACGCTCAAGGTAAACTGAAACTGTGTTATCCAATATTCCCTAGAACTCTCAGCAATGTTTTTAATTTCAGTCTGCTACAATATGAAAATGAAAATTGTGACGATGCAAGAGTTTCTGACAACCAGAATGAGGGGTGTAGTTATCCTGAATGTAATGCTGCCTCCTTTGAGCAATGAACACCGAATAGAGACTTTCAAGGTGATGTTTTTATTTTAAACATGACGAAGTTAATTTCGATTTTCTTTGAGTGTTTTCGTCAGGAGTAGGTTGAAGGTGCAGTGGTAAACGTCCTATTTAAGTGTGGTAGTTCATGACGCCACGGGCCGAACACACTGGTTCCAGCTTAGACAGGCACCATTGTATTTCATCACTACTGTTATCAAAACCCTAGAGGAAATATCTAGAAATTCGAAGATAATTATTTCGAAGACACGTGACATGCACCAACCCGCGCTATGGCATTCGTGGTAGACTATAGTCCACTCCGCTCACAAAGAGGAGGCCTATTTCTGAGCAGTGTAAATGTTTTTTAGAAGAATGGTCAAGAAACACCATGGACACTTAGTTAATTGACTGATTGTGCTGGAATGCCAATGTCATTTAAAGTTATGGCATGATGGTGATGGCCATGGTGTCTATTTAAGATACGTCTACTACCATGTGTATTCCCTTTCTTTTTATGTCTTCTTTTGAATGTAAGCTCTATAATTATTTCAGGTGATGCCTAGAAGTACAACGGCTCACGCAATTGTCAACGCAGGGTTTTTATACCAACTGTCCGCAAACAATACAGTCCTGACCTCAAGGATAGTCTTCGGAGGTCTTTCTCCGTCATTCACCAGAGCATACAAAACAGAACAGTACTTAATTGGAAAAGAACTATTCAAGAATGAAATTTTGCAATCAGCTTTAGAAATCTTGGGAGATGAATTGGTAGTATTAGATGACCCACCAGAAGCTAGTGTTGAGTTCAGGCGAAGATTGGCTCTTGGTTTGTTTTATAAGGTACCTACACAAATTGTTAACACTACTATATTTTTTAAGTCCTGCATGGAATTGGCACCTGAATAAGCTAAGGCTCTCTTGCACAAATCACGAAACGTGTTTAAAACGTGCTAAACGTTTGATAGCATTGTTTAGTTCCTATCGACCATTTTGAAATGTCATTTTGAGATGAAAGAGACGTTTAAAATATTATGATAATCGTTAATCGTGTGTAGTGAGGTGCCGTGTAATCGATCGTGAAAGATTAAAAATTATTTGTGTTTTAATATTCTTGAATTTTGATCACACGATGCACTTATCCTTTCAGGGGCTACTGTCATTATGTCCTAAGAATACACTCAATTCTCGCTATAAAACTGGATCTATTAAACTTCACGAAACTCGACCAGTCTCGAAAGGAAGCCAGTATTACGAGACAGATCCCTCGATATATCCTTTGAACCAGCCAGTACAGAAAGTTGAAGCGTTGGTAAGATAATAAGATATTTACTTCATCATTATTTTAATATCATAATCATTTGCCTACCCCTTTCTCAATTATATTGGGGCTCTGCTTCCAGTGTAACTGGATGCAGGTGAATTTCAGTATTTCAGATAGAGTGACTGCCTATCTGAACTCCACGACCCCGATGCTACGATATCCCATGATAAGACTGCTTGAAAGACAATCGGGAATTTTAACTCAGACAACAGCAAAAACAATTAACTGCAAACATATAGAACAATTCTTCAAAGGAATTATTTAAATATATTTGTGATTACAGATTCAATGTTCAGGAGAAGCATTTTATTCAGATGATTTGCCTGCACAGCCATATGAGGTATTTGCAGCGTTTGCACTTACTACTGTAGGAACTGGGAATATAGTGTCTATTAACCCCACAAAAGCTCTGGTAAATAAATGTATTATTTTTCATAATTCCTAACATCCTTTCTTTTTAAGTAGAACTGAAATTGTTTCCTATTTTTCCACAGGAACAATCAGGTGTGATTGCATTTTACACTGCAAAAGACATACCAGGTAACAATTCATTCACACCAACTGATGGTGAAATGTACTTTGTAGATGAAGAAGTATTCTGCAATGGTAAAGTCAAGTATTTTAACCAGCCTTACGGTATCATCGTCGCAGAGACTCAAAGTATCGCAGAAAAAGCTACAAAAATGGTTGAAGTTGTCTATTCAAATATGACTAAACCAGTACTGAATGTCAAAGAAGCTATTAAAGATCCTAACAGAGTAACATTTTATGAATCAGTGGCTGCTGCTGATGTGGGCACAGATGTTGCTAAAGTGATTAAAGGTGGTAATACGATGTATAGTCAGTATCATTTTCCAATGGAGAATATAGTTTGTGTTATTCATCCAACCGAAGAAGGCATGAAGGTTTACGCGGCATCTCATTGGATAGATGGCTTGCAGGTAGTGATGTCGAGAGCCTTAAATATGGACCAAAATTGGTGAGTAATTCATAAATTATTATTTCATCATAATCATTTTTGACTGCCTTGTTACAACCACTGGTGAACATAAGCTGTCTCTTTTTTGCTAGGATTCTGGTAGACTGTGCAGTTCTCAACCAGGTCTTATTTAAGATCTTCTGTATTATAATGTTCATATTATTGTACCATTACAGCATTGACGTCCATGTTCGACGCGTCGGCGGTTCTTACGGCATGAAAATCACTCGGAACATACAATCAGCAGTTGCCTGTGGCCTTGTAGTCCAAAAATTGAACAGGCCATGCAGATTGATTCAATCCTTATCTACCACGACAAGAGCAGTTGGAAAGAAACTCCCAAGTACTACTAATTTTGAAGTAAAGTTCAGTTCACATAATATTTATACTAAATTATAATAAATTAATAATTATTCTAAGAAACTCCCGGGCGGTCCTGGAGTGTAGACGTCGACGAAGCGTGGGATGTCTCGTAGCTGGATGGACCGACGTCCTTAAATCATCAGAACAGGCTGGATCAGACTGAATATGGAAGGCGGTGTACTGGGTATTGTAATGCAGTTTGGAACAGACTTATGTCCAGCTGTGGAATGCTGAACAAAGGTCTGACTGAGTTTATTGTTTTTTAATCTAAAAATATTTGATTACCACGGGCGTGTATAGATGTAGGTATAAAGGGTATACATTTGAAAAGAGTCTGTCTGTACATTTACCCACTGCTTTCAGGTTGGTGTCAATAGTAGCGGTACAATACAGTATTTGAACTACAATTTATATCAAGACAATGGACATGCAGTTAATTGGAAGTTCGGCTTTTTTGTCTTGAACTCGTACAACAACTGCTATGACAGATCAAGATGGCAATTCAATTGTTACAATGCAACCACTGATACTCCTAAAAACGATTTGTTAAGAGCACCTGGTGAGATTTTTATTAAACCTAAATAAGCTTGTCTCGGTGACGACAATCGTCTTCAGACACCCTCTGTGTGACGATTAAAACTTTTTCCGGCTTGATTGGCCGTAGAAGGCAAAACTCAGGGAGAACTGGAACGGAAGGTCCAGAGGTTGCCCAGCAGTGGGATAATGGGTGGCCTACTTCTGAGCAAACTACTCCCCTTTCTCCTTTCAAATCTCTCTATCATGTGTGACCTCTGGCCGTGTTTGCCCCGCAACCATAAACAAATATATAAATATCCACAACTTCCCTCAAACGTCCAGTGAATGACGATCTCTGCATTAAACATTATATTGCAAAAGTTTTATTTTGCTTCAATTGTTGGGAGTGTTGCATAGTTTTAAAGTTTATCATTTTGTCAGGTTCCGTAGACAGCGTTGGTCAAGCCGAACAATTAATGGAGCAAATTGCCTACGAATTAGATTTAGATCCTATACAAGTCCGTTTAAACAATCTAGACAGGGAGAGATCGATAGCTATAAAAGAAATGTTAGACAATATAAAAATAAACTCAAAATATGACGAAAGAAGATCAGCAGTTAATAATTTTAACAAAGAAAATCGATGGAAGAAGCGAGGGCTGAGATATTCTCTCTTAAGATGGACACCAGAACCCGTAGGAACCCTTAATGTTATCATTTCTGTCTACCGAGGCGATGGAACAGTAGTTATCACTCACGGAGGAATCGAAATGGGTCAAGGTTTGAACACAAAAGCTATACAAATATGTGCTTACTATTTGAAGGTTCCCATGGAAAAAATCAAGGTAAAAGCTACTAATACTATAGTGGCTCCAAATACTGTTGAAACGGCTGGAAGTCTCGGATCACAGAACGTTGGGTTAGGAGTGCGTAGATGTTGTGAAAAACTTATGGAAAGACTTGAACCTATAAGAAATCAGATGCAAGAAGCAACTTGGGAAGAAATTGTAGCTACAGCTTATGCATCGAATGTAGATTTACAAGCACAAAGTTTCGTCTCATTAGCAGATGTAGCACAATATTCTTATGATCTTTTTGGTGTATCGTTAGCTGAAGTAGAAATCGATGTTCTGACTGGAGAGTCAGAGATATTAAGGGTAGATGTCATGGAGGATGTTGGCAAAAGTGTTAGTCCAGAGATAGATGTTGGACAGGTTTGTAATGCTCTTAATTTCTAGTCATTCGTGCTACGTTTATAATAACCGTTACTGAGTTTAACAGTTCTTGATCATTTTAATAATCACATAAAAAAGTTCCAACTTAAAGAATATTTTTTTATCTTTATACACCGTAGTAAGATTAATACGCTCAGAGGAGCTCTTATTATTTAATAACAGCTACTCGGGTCGATCATCAGGTTAAGCCGCACTTGCCTGGGTTGCTCCGTGGGATGGGTGACCACCCATTACATACCGACCCTCCTCCGTGCCTCGGAAAGCACGTTAAGCCGTTGGTCCCGGCTGTCATTGTCATGTAGATCTTTGACAGTCAGTGGCCCGAAACTGACTCCCAGTCTTACCAACGGGTATCGCATTACCCAGTACTAACTGGGTTGTGGAGGTCAGATGCATCTGGATAGACTGGGAGACAACCTCAACATAGTTGAGAAAAAACTAGGTAAATGATGATGATGGATGGCCTCAGAGTTAAGGAACCTACATTAGTTGTGTTGTTACATGTACTCGATTATTTATACTGAAAAATCTTTATCTTTTTCTAGGTGGAAGGTGCATTCATCATGGGTATTGGTTATTGGACTTGTGAGAAGCTCGTTTACGATGTCAACACTGGAGAACTTCTGACCAATCGGACGTGGAACTACTCAGTTCCAATGAACACTGATATTCCACAGGATTTCAGGGTCTACTTTAGAAAAAACTCTTATAGCTATGATGCTATTCAGGGAGCTAAAGGTAAATCTTGGTGATTAAAAGTTTTCATCTATTGAATCAATTTTGACTTAGGTATGCAAATTAATGTCCTGTATGGTGTCCGGACGTAAAGAATAGCACCATCCCATATCTTCCCGTGGGTGTCGTAAGAGGCGACTAAGGGACTTACCAGAGAATGGGCAGCAGCGTTCTCTGTGTTTTATAACAACCATACTACGATCGCCAACCCGCCTGCCAAGCGTGGCGATTATGGCAAAACCCCCCTAAATGACGAGCACAAGAAAAAAATGGCCCCTAGTACCCGGCAGCCCGTCTACCCTCGACTATGGTAGCGGTCGAGGTTACGGCGTGGCAAGGGGTGCGAAGAATCTCCGGAAGGGATAAGGCTGCCAATACCGACGACTTGACCTGGCAACATATAACACGCGTACACTCCGGACCGACGAGAAGATAACGGAACTCGAAGAGGAATTGAGCAGGCTGCGATGGAGTATTGTGGGATTATCTGAAGTCCGAAGAGAGGGTGAGGACACGATAATCCTGAAATCCGGCAATCTGCTCTATTTCCGAGAGGGTGACCGGCAGTCCCAGGGTGGTGTTGGGTTTATCGTCCACAAGTCCCTCGTGAATAACGTGGTGAAGATCGAGAGTGTGTCGACCAGGGTGGCGTACCTTATACTCAGAATATCCTCAAGATATTTGCTGAAGGTCATACAGGTCTACGCCCCAACCTCGGCACACCCCGACGACGAAGTGGAGACCATGTATGAGGATATTTCTAAAGCCCTGCATGGTTTCAAAACTCACTTCACCGTTGTCATGGGGGACTTCAACGCGAAACTGGGCAAACGAGACGGGGATGAGCTGCAGGTGGGGCAATTTGGGTGTGGACGTCGGAACCACCGGGGTCACCAACTGGCTAGCTTTATGGAGAAGGAGGGCCTCTATATGATGAACTCCTTCTTCAAAAAGCGCGAGCACAGGAAATGGACCTGGCAGAGTCCCGATGGTGCAACTAAAAATGAGATTGACTTCATCATGTCAACCAAGAAGCAAATGTTCAATGATGTCTCTGTGATCAATTCGGTGAAAACCGGGAGCGATCACCGCATGGTAAGAGGCACATTGAACATCAATATAAAGCTTGAAAGGTCTCGACTGATGAAGTCTACACTCCGTCCAGCACAGATCCAGATCCAAAACCCCGAGAGCTTTCAGCTTGAACTCCAGAATCGTTTCGAGTGCCTAGGAAGCTCAGTGGACGAAAACAACGATGGGTTCGTGGAAACTGTCCATACGACTGGGTCTAAGTTTTTCAAGACACGTCGTGCACACAACAAAAGACTCTCTGATCATACTCTCGAGCTCATGAAGGAGCGACGTGAGATGATCCTGCAGTCTTCAGACGAGACGTGGAAGTACCGGCAGCTCAATAGACGGATCTCTAAATCCTTGAAGAGCGACCTCCGCCGCTTTAATACCGAGCGTATTAAAGACGCTATTGAGCGGAATAAAGGCTCCAAGGTATTTTCAAGAGATCTGGCTATTGGGCAGAGCCAGCTCACGAAACTGAAGACCGACGATGGCAGGATCGTATCCGCCAAACCAGAGCTGCTGAGGGAGATCGAGAGTTTTTATGGGCAGTTGTACACTTCAATCAGTAATCCCGTTGCAACTCTAGCTAACGACCCAAGAGCTAGACTGACCCGACATTATACCGAAGACATTCCGGATGTCAGCCTGTACGAGATTAGGATGGCTCTTAAACAGCTTAAAAACAACAAGGCACCGGGTGACGACGGAATTACGGCCGAACTCCTGAAGGCGGGTGGAAAACCGGTACTTAAGGCCCTTCAGAAACTGTTTGATTCCGTCATACTCGAGGGGAAAACGCCGCAGGCATGGTGCAGGGGTGTAGTGGTACTCTTCTTCAAAAAGGGCGACAATGCCCGGCTGAAGAACTATAGGCCCATCTCACTTCTAAGCCATGTCTACAAGTTGTTCTCAAGAGTCATCACGAATCGTCTCGCGCGCAGGTTTGACGATTTTCAGCCTCCTGAACAAGTCGGATTCCGAAAAGGCTTTAGCACCGTAGACCACATACATACGCTGCGGCAGGTTATACAGAAGACCGAAGAGTATAACCTGCCTCTCTGCTTAGCGTTTGTGGACTACGAGAAAGCCTTCGATTCGATCGAGACTTGGGCTGTACTGCAGTCTCTCCAACGATGCCAAATCGACTATCGGTACATCGAGGTGCTGAAGTGTTTGTACAAAAACGCCACCATGTCAGTCCGACTTCAGGACCAGACCTCGGATACTATTCTTCTGCAGCGAGGTGTGAGACAGGGAGACGTCATATCTCCGAAACTGTTCACCGCTGCACTGGAGGATATCTTCAAGGTTCTGGACTGGAGAGGGCTAGGCATCAACGTCAATGGCGAGTACATCTCTCACCTTCGATTTGCCGATGATATAGTGGTCATGGCTGAGACCATGGAGGACCTCAGTACAATGCTCGATGACCTTAGTAGAGCTTCCGAAAGAGTGGGTCTTAAAATGAACATGGACAAAACCAAAATCATGTTGAATAACCATGTAACACCCACTCCTATCAAGATCGGAGACTCTACACTCGAAGTTGTAGACGATTATGTCTACCTTGGACAAACGATTCAGTTAGGTAGGTCTAACTTCGAGAAAGAGGTCAATCGTCGAATCCGACTCGGCTGGGCAGCGTTCGGGAAGTTGCGTGGTATCTTCTCGTCCAACTTACCGCAGTGTCTCAAGACGAAAGTCTATGACCAGTGTGTGTTGCCAGTGATTACTTACGGGACCGAAACATGGTCGCTCACAATGGGCCTTATCAGAAGGCTTAAAGTCACCCAAAGGGCAATGGAGAGGGCTATGCTCGGAGTTTCTTTGCGTGATAAAATCAGAAATGAGGACATCCGCAAGAGAACCAAGGTAACCGACGTAGCCCGAAGAATAGCCAAACTGAAGTGGCAGTGGGCAGGGCACATTGCTCGCAGAACGGATGGCCGACGGGGCCGAAAAGTTCTGGAGTGGCGACCGCGAACCGGAAGACGCTGCGTTGGAAGGCCTCCCACTAGGTGGACCGATGACCTGGTGAAGGCTGCAGGGATCCGCTGGATGCGAGTCGCACGGGACCGGTCAATGTGGCGACACTTGGGGGAGGCCTATGTCCAGCAGTGGACGTCTTTCGGCTGAAATGATGATGATGATGATGATGCAAATTAATTAAAGTAACATTTCAGACGAAAATCTTCTTTATTTGTTCGCTGTACTTTGCTTGACTGTGACCAACATTTTTATTCTTTATTTTAGATTGTATGAAATGTTTCTGTAAAACATTAAAGTTTACTCATTAGATATCAGCCTACGTTACCGAAGAGTATGAATCATGTGGATTTTAATTATATTCTTTGTAATATCCCATAGGTTTCATTTAATATTTTAAGTATTTTAAACTTCTTGTCTTAACTCACGAAGGCGTTAAATCTTTTATTTTTTTTAATCTTTTTCATTGCCTAGTTTGTCGAGTGGTCGCAAACGTGACTGGTGAGCTAGTACCTACTACTAATTAGGTACACCTCCGTCTCTGAGGATTACAGACGAGATCTTATGATGTTATCTTTTTCAGCTGTAGGCGAACCTCCAATGTGTATGTCAGTAGTAGTGGCTCTAGCAATCAGAGAAGCGATCTCGCAAGCTCGGCTGGAATCTGGGATACCTACTACAGTGTGGTTTAGTATAGGTGTGTAATAATAAATTTTTAAAAGACATACTTTAATAGCTAACGTTAAAAATGACTTAATACATATAATCCAGACACTTAAAATACGTTTCTATTTTTTGAGTTATAAATTATCTTGAACTACACCAGAGAAAACCGCACGGAGAGAAGAATGGAAGGCTAAGGGGAGGCCTTTGACCAGCAGTGGGACAATGGAGGATAAGTAAAAAAAAGCACATCAAAAGTGTCTAGGGATATTTTACATTTATTAGCATAACTTTAAAAGTACTGGACGTTTCAAAAAGATTTAAACGCGAATATATTCCAGGCACATCTTTTGTATTCAAAAACTGTTCATTCGGGTTGACTAAGCATTGACATTTCGTAATGGAACAGCTGATATTTTCTCGTGGTAACGATACTTGTCCCATCGAGGTGTGTAGCTCACCCTTCACCTTTTCATATGTCTATAACATTTCAATTACACGCTGTATAAGAATTTGCGGCCTTTGATATTCTAACCTTACTCTTTTTTGTTTGCAGATGGTCCATCAACAGTGGAAATGATTGGTTTGTCAACAGAAACCAAAGTCACTGATTTTAAGTTCAATTGAGGCTACTAATTTACTATCTACTGGTTATCGAAACAATCAATAATGTTTTACTAAGTTTAAAATAAAATTAATATGATTTTAACTTTTGTTTCCCTCATTTCATACCAAGTATCCGTATTGTTATAAAAAAATTGTAATTAAGAATTAACTGTAAGCCCAGCATGTAACACTGTTGTCAACGTAAGGGATTTTTTTCTCATATCAGTGTCATAACTTTAACTGGCATTCCCATTCATATGAAACTTGAATGACATCCCTGAGTACCAGTCCGTACGTATTTAGTAGGCCGCGTTTATACCACAATGATAATGATGTAAATTCAACTTGTTACTAGAATCCATAAATTAAAATTAAATAACACTTACATAGTTTTAAAACATTGAATACCGTTCCTGCTGTGCCCAATGTAAGCGGGTAGCGAAAGTTTTAAACATAGAAATGGCTCGGTACTAATGTCTCCACTATATGTAGTTTAAAGGAATTTTCTTTTGGATGTTTTAAGGTTCTCTGTAAAAAGAATCTCAGCAATAATACCTACCAACCACCCATTTATACATAAAAATACTACAAATCTGATTAGTAATTATTAGAGACAAATCTTAATAGAAACGAGAATTTTACAGCGTCAGGGATTGGACGACGAAGGACTTGAAACAGAAGTCAAGAACATAGACTTTAATAAGATTTACTGCATGTCAGATGTAAATGGACAACATTTTTTTTGTACACTCGCTAGGTCAAGCTATAAATGACTGTACTGTACTTCAGGACCTTCCCACATCTGGCACCTTTCTCTACAGGGTGTAAAGAACAGCCCTCCATAAACTGATGGGGTGAATTAAATATATCATACTAAGATGACCGGTACAAGAATTTATTTCAGGAACGTTATGGGAATCCAATAAATTTGATTTGTTCTATTTCCTCATACGCAATGTATAATACCTTGGCAAAACGCACGTAGCTAACGGCAAGCGCGACAACGAGTTCGATGAACTCTGTAGCTAGGCAGGAAGTGAACAGCTGATTTCACGCGTCGTTCGTTAGAGTATTTCAACATCCATTGTTGGATTTTTGATTTTAGCCGTATCATTTACATAAATGGAGTGCTGCGTACAGGGAATGTAATTTTACAGTGAAATAAAGGAATAGTAACAGAAAAAAAATATTGGTGGTATATGATTCAAAATAAGGAGCTGAATGCTGTCAGTTTGTGGAGGGCTGTCGCTTACGCCCTGTATATAAGATTGTGCATATGTGAACCAGCGCCTGTAATTCCCGAAGTCGAGATAAATAAAGATTTATGATTATTGGAAGACCCTCAGGGCATAGAATTTTGAGATACTATGGAGGAAACCCGAATTTATTATGTTCGGTAGCCCTAATAAAATTAAATATATTATACAATACTCTATGCAAAAGATAAGACCGAATTGTAACTTGTTTCTTACTTGTGTTACTATAAAACCAATAGATTTTTGTAAACGTAGTTTAAGTTTTCTTCAACATATTGCCGTAAGTGTTGTCAAGTTTAGGTTGAAAGAGACAAATAACCATGGATAAAATCTGCTTCAAAATCAATGGAGTTAAACACACAGGTAAGCAATGGATTCCTTTAAAAACCTAGAAATCTTAATAGAAAAGTATGTCGCACTAGGGTCATCATCATCTGCTTACCCTTTCCCAACTATATTGTGTTTGGCTTCTAGACTAACCAGATTCAGCAGAATACCAGTATTTTACATGGAGCGACTTCATATCTATACAACCCAGTTAGTACCGGGTAATACGAAACCCCTTGGTACCTAATACTGGTTGTCAGACTTGTCAGGTCACTGACTACCTGTAACGTCTGTCAAAGATCTACAATTCAATTCTTCTGGAGTGTAGGGCTGTAAACAGGGAAGCTTCCTATGTTTCTTGTATGGAAATCCTCATGAAGGTGGATCCCCCCCTTCTTACTTGCTAAACCACACTGTGTTCTACCTTATTAACTTTGGCCTAGATGTCGGTAGCGTTTTCATTCTACCTTCTATGTACCATCATCCTTTGCAACGTCATGTTCCACTACCACCAGAGCGGGGAAGCACACAGGTGCAGCACGGTGGTATTTTAATCCTTTCTGTTCGGGTTACTGACTCCTGATTCCTTCTCGCGACACTTAGACACAGTCTGTGTTGGGTGCAAAGCAATAAACGCCTTCTAGCGCCCAATTCATTTGCTTTAGATTGGAGACAGTGATCGGATGGAGAGGAAGAGGAACGCCAAAGTAAAGATGGATGAATTGGAGGAATGGTATGAAAGTTAAAAGAAGTGAATGATAAAATTGATAGTGTGACAGTAAACAGGAGAGGATGAAAAAAAATATGTTGCGACGAACCCAATTAAATGGTACAAGGGCAGGAGGATGATGGTTTGGGAGTTAGGTTTTGTACAGACGCCAACACATCAAGCTATTACAATCTGTCAATTTCTTTAAAATATTTTCAACTTTATCGCTAACGCATTAGGTTCCAGTTTTGGGTAGCTTGATGTGCTGGCGTCGGTACCATTCCACTAAGTGACCTTTGGGCAATTTCAGCCAATATAATTTTTATGATTTTTTTCCACCAGTTGGCAGTGAAGTGAGTTCAGATCTGACACTTCTGGACTATGTGCGAGAAGGTCTGGAGCTACGTGGTACCAAGTACATGTGCCGTGAAGCCGGGTGTGGCGCGTGCATGGTCTCTGCAAGGAAGCCTCATGGAGTACCTTATGCTGTCAACTCGGTATTAAAAACTTTTAGTTAATATTAGCTCATCGGTTAATAGTGGCTCATGTGGTTGCTGTACACTCTCGCTGAGACACTCCGAAGTAGGGCGAGTGGAAGAGTGTATACAACATTATTTTTAGTATATTCGAAACCTGAATATACTTTGTTCAGAATAAGTAACTGAATTGATTCCAATAATTTTTAAACCATGTTATATTTTTTCCCAAAATTATTTAAAAAAGTTAAAAGTTGGACACCGAGCGACTTTAAGTACCTATCGCAATAATTTAGGTACCTACTGCCAAATTATTATTATCGATGAGCTCAAGACGACGCTGTAGGCGCGCGCTGCCTGGTGACCACGATTTTGTGCGAACAACTGGTAACAGAACAAGTTTATAACTTTATTGTATTGACATGATACAGTTTTGAAATTTTGTACATAGATTCTTTACATAAAAATACTAGACACATGTATCAGGTTTCGCATATACTAAAACTAATGTTGTATAGTAGCGCTCGTCTAATCTCAGTGTTCCTCGCTTGATTGTACTCTTTCACACTCGCCCTGTCTGAGAGTTGGGGCTTCTAAACCCGTAGCCTGTATTCAATCTTGGTATTTGCGGGACCAGGAATTTTCAAACCCGCAGGATCCCGGATATAGAAAATATAAATATTTATATAATTAAAAAAAAACAATGAATTTACCAACATAACTCCACATTTATTAAAGTTTTACTATTAGCATGAGATTAATCGAATTACACCGTTTATTTATCACAGAAAACTGAAACAAATACCGAAAAAACCAAAATCTATCAACGACAAAATATTTTTGATTATATTTTAATTTAGTAGATAACTACTAAATTAAAATATAACCAAAAATATTTTCAACTGAATGTTGACAGAAGTAATTATGACTTTAATTATTTAGTTTGGTCATTGTGTCAGCACTCAATTGAAAATGTTTGCAAAGGAAGCATAACATATCTAAAGTGTCGTCTGCCAAACTACTGCGTATTTAAGAGGCAATTTAGTCAGCAGCAGTTTCCAGTAACGCAAATCCCGCGGATTCCGCGCCCGTAATCCCGCAACACGCGGGATTGGAAAATGATGCGGGATCCCACAATACCGAGCTTTCGGTATTCCGGGATTGGAAGCCCTACTCAGAGTGTCTCGGCAAGAGTTTACAGTCACATTAAAATGTACACTAACCGTACTACGGGCATGCGCACTGAAAACAGTGAAAAAAATCACGTTTACGAAACTGTAACGAGATTATGGAACAAATTGTGACTGACTCATTTGATGATAATGACAATATCAGGCAAAACAATAACGTTCATTCCTTTTCAGTGCATGATGGCAGTAACATCATGTCACGGGTTGGAGTTCACGACGATAGAGGAGGTGGGCAACAGGAAGAAAGGCTACCATCCTCTGCAGACCACGCTGGCAAAGCACAACGGTACCCAGTGCGGGCACTGTACTCCAGGATGGATCATGTCTATGTACAGGTAAATAGAAAGAACCAGCAGGTGAAAGTAAAGGTTTGGTTAATGATATTAAAAATAATATTTTTAGCTCTAATAACTGAGATGATAATAAACAGCCTAATGTTCACAGTTTACTACAAAGCAAACCAGACCTAACCATGTTGGAAGTAGAGCAGTCTTTCGGAAGCAATATCTGTCGATGTACAGGATACAGAGCAATTATGGAAGGTTTCAAGAAATTTGCTAAAGATAGTCCAGAAAAACAAGTACTGGATATTGAAAATTTACACCTTTGCAAGAAATTGTGCAAATGTTGTGATAGAAGTCAGTGCAAAGATGATGAATGGTGCAAGGTAGAAGTAGAAGATGTTCTGTATTTCAGTGATATTGAAATTAAATTGAAAGATGGAAAATTTTGGTACAGAGTTACACATATCAAAGGCATTTTTGATATACTTAGAGAGAAAGGAGATGACTCGTATATGTTGGTAGCTGGAAATACTGCTAAAGGTAAGCAATTGTTTTCACACATAAGATTAGTTTACCAACTGGTTGAACAGAAAAAGTAAACCCATAATAATGTAAATAATGATATAATGATGTAATTTTCAGGAGCTTATCCAATAGACGAGTATCCACGAATTCTGATTGACATTAATGGAGTCACTGAACTCAAGGGGTGCAAACTGGATCAGAATTTAGTTATAGGTGCTTCGGCTACCTTGACTGAACTAATCGACATATTCGAAAAAATGGTTAAAGAAGAGTATTTTACGTATTTGCAAAAGCTTAGTAATCATCTAAAGAAAGTAGCTCATATTCCTGTCAGAAATGTAAGTTAAAAACTAAAGGTAACATTATACAGTTTTAAATGGGATTCCAATGAATATGTTTTCTATGGATCACTTGTATTAAAATGCCATAAAAGACCAGGTACAAAACTATTACTAAGATTATCTACACTTTTCTACGACTACGATTGTCTGGTAGGCGGTATTTGATATCTCTTGACCGTATAACATATTATATTGTATTAGAAGACTTAACACATTGTGAGTTTGCAGGTGGGAACCATAGCTGGGAATTTAATGATTAAACATAAGTGGAACGTCTTCCCATCTGACATCTACCTCCTGCTAGAAACTGTCGGAGCCCAGTTGACTTTAAGTATGTAAACTATCTTTTGCTGATTAGTTGAAATTGTTTTCTTGAGTGGGGAGCAAAATGACAGGCGAATTATTAATATCATCATTCCCCTGCCCTTGTCCATATTTATTTAGGGTTAGCGCAGCATGTCTTATTTTCGGGTACACTACATAAATACGAAAAACTTTATTCCGAAAGTCACAAATCCGAATTTTTAATTCCGAATGGTTCAAAATTCCAAATATAACAATTCCGATTTATCATTTATCTTATTTTTTAAATTCCGCAATTTCAATATTCCTAAAATTTATTTATTTATTTATTTAACACTTCAAGCACAAAGTACAGAGGCGGACTTAATCCCGTAGGCATTTTCTATCTCTTTTTATTTTCTATTTTTTTTTTTTTTTTTTTTTTTTTAAATTTATATGTATATTTCACATATGTAATTTAATTGAACCTACTTTGCTTGAAATATAATACATATTTAATTTTCTAGTAATTAATTTCTATCAATAATGTAAAATTTATAACTACTATTCTCAAAATCCCACTAAGGCCTCCCACTAGGTGGACCGATGACCTGGTGAAGGCTGCAGGGATCCGCTGGATGCGAGTCGCACGGGACCGGTCAATGTGGCGACACTTGGGGGAGGCCTATGTCCAGCAGTGGACGTCTTTCGGCTGAAATGATGATAATGATGATAATTCTCAAAATACCGAGTTTCAATAGATCGAATAACAAAAAGTCCGACTTAATGATAATACGAAACATCAAAAATACGAATTCCGATTATTAAAATACCGATTAATTAGAACTCCGAAATAAAAACGGCTTGCAAAACTGAATATCAAGACAAATAAACACATAATTGCTCGTCAGACAGAATGCAACATGCAGCAGGCATGGTTTCTGTCACGGCTCTGGCACTGCAGGGCTCCGGCGATCCCACGCGAGATTATCGTCGCAGATGCATTTTACGCTTACCACCGCAGCTTCGGCTTAAGGCGACATTAAGTGCCAGCGACCTTGAGCGAGTATTCGAGCCATCGCCCGCAAGGGCTCCCGCTTCAGCGCGCACCAAGTTTTTTCGAAAAAACAACCCTCCTTGATTTATCAAACACAATACAAATAAAAGTCGTATACTGAAATATGGCTCATTAATTGTCTTTTAGATGGTCAAATTTTCATGCAAATACGCCCGATAGTTTTTGCGTGATTATCGTTTTTTTGCCCGCGTTAGACATTACTTTACAAATTAATTACACTATGTTATAAAAATATAATTTCACATTTTCACATATCAAATTATGAAGAAAATTGTCTAGTATAACATATATTTTTTTCAAAGAAATAAGACTACAAGTTTAGACGTGATGTTCAATTTAAAAACGTTAAAAGTCGTATATCTGCGCCTTAATACCACCTGCTTCTCTGTTCGCGGGCCACCTCGCCCCTACGCGCCTACGCGGGCCTAATTTACACTCTAGGGGTAGGGCAGACAAGACTGCGTGGAGTCGGATTTACAGCGATTCGTTTCTGTCATTAAAACTTAATTTTTAGCAAATGTTTTAGGACTAACAATTTTAGAAGAAGAAAGGAAAGTACCAATTGAATCACAATCAGAATCCTAATTCGAAGTATTGAATGTCGTTTTTCGGACTGACAACCCATCGAGCATTCGATTCTTCGGACATATGAAAATCGGAAAACAAACAAATCGTATTTACAGACATTCGGTAAAATAAATTTCGTGATATTTAATAATGGACATTATAATTCTTAGGTATTATAAAATTCGGGCTTTTGAAAATCGGATCATCGAAATTCGGAATAAAATATTTCGGGGTATTTGGGTGTTCCCCTTTTTTTTCACACTTCTCTGTTAGTCCTACTTATAATGTATTATGACGACAGGCCGTGTCGACGGCGCGTTCGTGTTCCACGCGCGCCTCAAAGAGATGTCAACAACCACGTAGGGGTCCGCACGGGCCGATGCCTGCCAGGGCTGCGGGACTGTTCGAAAGAGATACCGCAGCCCTGGAACACAAAGGGCAAAGAAGGAACATGGATGGGTTTTAGTCAGTACAAGTCTGACACTCCCTTCCGCTCCGCCCAGAGCGGGGGGGGGGGGGTCATTTGATGATTTCACATCCTAAAAAAAAAAAAAAAAAGTCCTACTTATAATATTTATCATATTTTACACAGCTCATCGTTTCTTAATTATTTTGAGTGTATAGTGCAATGCCAATACATAATTATTTATAACTTAATCTTGCTTAGTGCTGACTTATTTTACAAGTTGAATTTGATTTCAGTAAGCTGTAGCTTAAAAGTTAAAACAGTGACGATGCATGAGTTTCTGAAAACCAACATGAAAGGAGTTGTCATTTTGAATGTGATGCTGCCTCCTTTGAGCAATGCGCACTTAATAGAGACTTT
The DNA here is from genome assembly GCA_905163415.1 of Noctua fimbriata. Taxonomy (NCBI): domain Eukaryota; kingdom Metazoa; phylum Arthropoda; class Insecta; order Lepidoptera; family Noctuidae; genus Noctua; species Noctua fimbriata. The sequence continues at coordinate 1,475,881 of LR990933.1, read as the reverse complement.
CAAGGTAAACTGTATAATAAAGCAGTGACCAAACACATTGAGGCGGAATTGGCTTAAGTCAGTCCCGGATCACCACATTTGTAGCATTTATTCCGGGTCGGCGACGAGACGTGTCGTCTGAACCGAACCGAGGCGAATGTCGTTTTTTTCAGTTATTTTCTTCGGACTGGCTCAAACCCATTCTGTGTCGAAAAGTGTGGTTACTCCCTTAACAACCTGCCATGGTTTCAATGTTTCTTAGTCAATAATCCTAGAAATTCCAAACATACTATGCAAGTCTCCTCACTGTCTAAATATTCAATCGTGTTTTTTCCGTTCAGATAATGCCAAGGAGTACAGGTGCTCTCACCATAGTAAACGCAGGATTCTTATACAAACTGACCTCAAACAATACAGTCATTAGCTCAAGAATAGTCTTCGGAGGCCTTTCTCCATCATTTAATCGAGCCCACAAAACTGAAGAGTACTTGGTTGGAAAGGAACTCTTCAATAATGAAACTCTTCAAATAGCTTTGGAAATATTGGAAAATGAACTAGTGGTCTTAGAAAATTCTCCAAACCCAAGTGTTGAGCTTAGAAGAGTTTTGACTGCTCGACTATTCTACAAGGTGTGTATAATAACAAAATTCTACAATTATTTGTATTCTGAATAGGTCTTTTGTCGCCTTAGTTTTTTTTTTTTGTAACCGAAATCATTGCATAAGAATGAAAGTACTTTTTTATTTTTTCAGGGTTTACTAACATTGTGTCCTGAAAATATACTCGATACCCGCTACAAATCCGGGACTATCAAACTTCATGACAAACGGCCTGTCTCGAAAGCAAGCCAGTACTACGAGACAGATCCCTCAACTTATCCTATAAATCAGCCTATTCAGAAAGTTGAAGCAGTGGTGAGATGTTAACAGTATATTGTTTTAAAATGTTATCGGTGCATCTCAGATATCCCAATGTCGGCTCCATAGAAGGAAATCAACACTGTGCAGCTAAAAATAATCTTAATGAACTAATGTTTTGTAGATTTTAAAATATTCGTGATATTATTTTTAGCTGTCACCTGACAATGCGATAGACTAAGCAGAAACTAGAGACAAGCTAGCCAACGTTGTGATTTCAGATTCAGTGCGCAGGAGAAGCGTTTTATTCAGATGATTTGCCTGCGCAACCGTACGAAGTCTTCGCAGCGTTTACTCTCACTACAGTTGCAACCGGTGATATTGTGTCTATTAACCCAAAAAAGGCTCTGGTAAATAAATCTGTTACAAATCAGTTCTGCAGATTGCAGTACTGTTTTAATACATCTAATTTTATCATTATTTTAATGCAGAGTCAACCAGGTGTGATATCATTTTACACCGCAGAAGATATACCAGGGATGAATTCTATTACACCAACCGATGGTGAAACGTTTCTTGTCGATGACGAAGTATTCTGCAAGGGTAAGGTCAAATATTTTAGCCAGGCTTATGGAGTCATTGTTGCCGAAACACATGTTATTGCCGAAAAGGCAGCTAAGATGGTTGAAGTTGAATATAAGAACGTCACTAAGCCTGTCACGGATATAAAAGACGCAATTAAGGATCCTACTAGAGTTACATTGTACGAGTCGAGAGAACCCACTGATATGGGCAAAGATGTTACTAAAGTGATCAAAGGAGGATATACAATGTATGGTCAATGTCATATTCCGATGGAGAATTTTGTTTGCGTTGCTCATCCTACCCAAGAAGGCATGAAAGTTTACACGTCTACGCATTGGACGGATGGCGTGCAAATTGTGATGTCAAGGGCGTTAAAAATTGACCAAAATTGGTTAGTATGTGTGGTTCAAAAACAATGCGAACAGACTCCGGAAACATTTTAGTAAAATGTATTATGTATGTTACAGCATTGATATCTACGTTAGACACGTCGGTGGCTCTTTTGGAATTAAAGTAGATCGCAACCTTCAATCAGCTGTCGCCTGTGGCCTCGTTGTCACAAAGTTGAACCGACCGTGTAGACTCCTCCAACCGTTGACCACCACTACCAGAGCAGTTGGGAAGAAGTTACCGTCTACCTCTAACTTTGAAGTATAGTTCTTTAGTAATATAACTAACACACTACTGATTTCAAATGTGATTAAGAAAAGAAACCGCCCGTAAATGTGCAATCATATCAAAATCTATCGAATTTTTTCAGGTCGGTGTCAATAGTAGTGGAGCCATACAACATATGAACTACGATTTATACCAAGACAATGGTTATGTACTCAGTATGATATTTAGTCACCAAATTATGAGGTCATATGAAAACTGCTATGATAAATCCAAATGGAAATTCAACTGCTACAACACGACTACTGATACAGCTAAAAACTCTTGGTTTCGTTGTCCAGGTGAGCCACAGACAGTTCCATTTTAATCTGCTTAAAGCGGCAATAATTACTCCTAGTACATTGTTTTGTTGGTTTGTCCAGGGGTCATAGACAGCGTCGGTCACTCTGAACAGTTAATGGAACAAATTGCCTACGAACTATCACTAGATCCGATCACAGTCCGCTTAAATAATTTAGACAGAGAAAAACATAGCGTTTTAGAAGAAATGTTTAACACTTTAAAAGCCAAATCGAAATACGATGAAAGAAGATTAGCTGTCGATAATTATAACAATGAACATCGATGGAAAAAACGTGGGCTGAGATGGGCATTCTTAAGATATGTTATTAACCCCTTTGGAACCCTGAATGTTATAGTATCTGTCTATCATGGTGATGGAACTGTAATCATCACACATGGAGGGGTAGAAATAGGTCAAGGTCTGAACACAAAAGCAATACAAATCTGTGCTTACTATTTAAAAATTCCCATGGATAAAATCAAAGTGAAGGCCACGGACACTATAGTAGCTCCAAACAGCGTTGAAACGGCTGCAAGTCTCGGATCACAAAACGTTGGATTAGGGGTTAGAAGAGCTTGCAAAAAACTGCTCAAAAGACTTGAACTAATAAGAAATCAGATGCCAGGTGCAACTTGGGAGGAAATCGTAGCAAAGGCGTATGCATCCAATGTCGATTTACAAGCACAAAGTTTCGTTTCATCAGCAGATGTTAAAAAGTATAACTATAATGTTTATGGTGTGTCGTTGGCTGAGGTGGAAATCGATGTGCTGACTGGCGAGTCGGAGATATTGAGGGTGGATGTCATGGAAGATGTTGGTAAAAGTGTCAGTCCAGAGATAGACGTTGGCCAGGTTTGTGATAATACACAAATATTTGATATCTATCTCTATGGTTTATTGAAGTCATTGATCATTTTAATACGGAAGTGAATTAGGCAGCTTAAAGGTGTTTATTGATCCAAAGCCAGGTGACACGTAACATTATTTCAGGTGGAAGGCGCATTCATTATGGGGCTCGGATACTGGACTAGTGAGAAACTAGTTTATGATAACAATACTGGGGAACTGCTGACCAATAGAACGTGGAACTATTCAGTTCCGATGAACACTGATATTCCTCAAGACTTCAGGGTCTACTTCAGAAATAATTCTTATAGTTATCCAGCTATACATGGGGCTAAAGGTAATTTTCGTTTTAAATCAACGACTTCCTTGAGTGGATGTGCAAAGGTTTCTCGAAGACTCAAAATGTATTCCTCTTTTTCTTTCTACATGGTGTGTAGTAGTTTAATTTCATCAGTTTTTCGCCATATCCTTGGAAACCTATGTAAGTAAACTGTGAATATTTTATAATACTCATAGTTAACTCTCTTTTCAGCTGTTGGCGAGCCCCCAATGTGTTTGTCAGTGTCTGTTGCTCTAGCAATTAGAGAAGCGATCTCACAAGCCCGACTGGACTCAGGGATACCTGCTACAGAATGGTTTAATATAGGTAATTTCAATTCATGTGGCTATGTTCTGCAATTATTTTGACCATAGATTCATAGAGCACAGCTAAATATCAAATTAATATAATCTTCATTATTTTCAGACGGTCCGTTTACAGTTGAAATGATTGGTTTGTCAACATCTATCAAAGCAACAGAATTGAAGTTCAACTAAAGGGTTTAATAAAAAAAAATCCAAAGGTGTAACTGAAATAATTACCGACAATTCGATGTTATTGTTAAGTTGATGTAAATTAAATGTTTTTTTTTTACTTTAGCGAGCACTTTTTTGTATGTGTCCTGAGAAATATAACTCAACTCGTGACACGCTCGTGTTTCGCACGCCGTCATGTCCAAAACTATCCTATATATCAACTTGAAACAACCATACACAATCACTGGTGGTTTCAGGGATTTGCGTGTACGAACACAGTGACTATGGACGATTTCGTGAAAAGTGACATTTCCATACTAACATTTTTTATTTTTCTTGGAATCGTCTGAACCGATTATATATGATGCAATTGTAATAGTTAGAGTGAAAAAAGCTGCGCTACACTACGTATCTTAAATTATCAAAACACAGTTTAGGAAAAAATATACATAATTGAAGTAGTGAAACCGACGGCACATTGCAACAGACGTTTTGACACACGGGTAGTGTGTCAAAACATGAGGTAATATGCAACTACTAGTACGGTTTTTAAACTCTAAAAGTTAGGTACGCAATTTGACAATTAATCTAATAAAAATGGAATTGGGAAAAAATATAACTATACCTCATAGTTACAAACAGAACAAAATGTGAGAAAAATTCGGCAATTTCATAGTTAAAGACTATTACTATTATTAAGACTAAAATTAAAGTACTAACCGCTTTACCAAAACTAAAATTAAATATATTTTTTATCTTCAAAATGGTGCGATCCGTTTCTGTGTAGGTGTGGCTAAAGCGCTACTATGACAAAAAAGCGACAATGGTTTGTCAAAAAACTAATCATTGGGGCTGTACCATTGCAGCCATCAGTTTCATAGTAATATTCAAAGCTGCAACAGCCATTTTCAGATTTTCTGAAATAGCTAGCATCAAAATGGTACCTAAATGAGCTAGACACAGAACTTGTGGATCAGACCGACTTATTGACCAATTTGACCATTCTAAGGGTGGAGTAGGTAAGGGGTTACATTGACATAAATAATTTGACTTTTATTGTGTTCGTCTTACTGTTGTGTTGTTGTGTTGTGCAGCGTATATAAAAGGTTGAAGACAATGAGTAAGGTTTGTGTTTCCATCTTATTTCTTTCGGTCAACAAACATAAATGCTAGATATAAAAAACACCAATAACAACAGGAATTTATGTAGAACTTCCCTTTAATAATTTCAAGCACGATAATCGCATATTTCGGAACTTTTTATCAACGATATACATTGCTGCAAAAGAACGGTCTTACACGAAAAAAGAACATTTCGGTGTCTGCTGAAATGGCATACAATTTTAATTTTAAAAATCTCATACGGTCTGCGTAAGGCTTTGTTCACAATACGACGTGTTTTTAATTAATAAACCGCTCTCTCTTCTGAGATCTTGGTTAGGGATCACTTATCTGGTTACAAGTTTTCTGTTTGTTTCTATATTATTTGTTAATTCGTCATTGATTTTTAAATACAATCAGACTACGACGTACCTAAGTCAAAAATTTGATAGATATTAATGGTAATACTTTATGTATTATATCAAAAACTTGGTTTACCCCATTACTTACTTACTTTGGAGCTTAAGCCTCAATTTTTCAAGTAGCGGTAGGTTATATTATTTGTTTTTATTATTTTACTGTTTTCTCTATTATTTTAGTCATATAATTCCAAACAAAGTATTTATATTCTTCTTACTTTGATTAAAGTGGTGTGTTTTCCGTTTTTGTGATCAGACCATAATTTTTTACATAAGTATATATGTGAGGATTTGTTTTTTAGGTAACTATGGTTTCCTTTTTTGTTTTTTTAAGCTGTAACTCCTCCATGTACTAAAATAAATAAATACCTACATTAAACTGACAATATTTTAGAAATTTTCAAGACCACCAGGCTATCTAACAAGTACACAGGTTTTAGTGAGCGGGAGTCACCCGGTATTCACCAGCCACCTCGAAGGCTAACAAACGCAACAAACGCTAAAAAACTTATGAAGAAACCCTTACAGTACGCGCCGCACTAAAAAGTACGAGTGATCCTGCAATTCCGCACGTTTGCCTGTTATTTTTTCGCAGGCGCTATCGCCCGTATAGTGGTGATTTTTCGCTTTGTGAGTCTGATGCTAATCGCATGTTCCTGCGGCTTCTATTATACAGGTTTATCCTTTATTCACGACACATTTTCATATATAAAAGGTTTCATGGGGTAGGCAGATTTTGTGGTGAGATATCAAAATGTAAAAAATCTTATTTGGAGGAGTATTTATTTTTTTTAATAAAAAAGGAATTTTAGTCAAATCTTTTAGTTAGGATCCTAATACCATACAAGTAACATTCATCTATAAGATAACAACTTTCCCGATACCTATTAAAATAAACTAAATCCAATCCTAAGTCTATTTCATATACCTAATTCAAAACTACGGAAGGTCTTCCGTATTTTTCATATCAAACGAATCATCATGGACCGGTTTAAAAAAAAAAAAACAATCTTTGTTTTTGCTCTGCTTTTTGTTACTTTTGATGCTAATGAGATTACAAAATGCTTCTAGTTAACGTAAAAGAATGTGAAAAAGCGTCTTACGGCAGTTCCAATACAATTTTAAAGAAACTATAACTCGAAAACTATCAAGAATCATGGATCGTGGATCGTCATAGGGTATTTTCGAATATGGGATATGACGTCATGATTTGTATCACCCAGTATATTCATGTTCCAGCAGTGGAACTTAGGTATGACTAATTATAGCAGTATGCACCAATTTCCTAGCTCACCATCACAGACACTGATGTGTAATGATGTATGAGTGTACCTACTCGAAAATCGCTGCCCGCTAACGCCTAGCGCCTGTCACTTAACACAAAACCCTGTGGGAGACCTCAAAAAACTAACAATCAAAGTTCGAAGAACTGCTATAAAGTGTTGCTGCCTACCCGTGCCCCATTTAGCATTCAACCCTTATTGGATAAAACATTTTATTTTTCGCCAAACATATTTCTGCATGTTTTAATAATTCATTTATGGTAATAAATGCCGTTGACATACTGTGGGAGTTTTAAGGCTTCACCGCTTAAAGATCACAGCACACATATCAATTCGGAAAGGGATCGGCGCCGTATCGCCTTTCTCCTCGCAGTCAAATAGGCGTCAACCTAACATAAGCAAGCGTAAACGTCGACTCGGCTACGGCTAGACGACGCCGCGATTACGGCTCGCCGACCGCTGGTTGACCTGGCCGGCACAGCAACAGTAGTGTGCGTAAGGGTGGACGAAGAGTTGTAAGCTCGGGTAAGGAGAGACGTAAGCGCGGAGACGGCGAGCCGTAAGCGAATTGACCACGCACCGCACCGCGGTTCGTGAGCTTGTCCCGAGGCGAGGCGATTTCGTTACGATTCCGATTAGTCTGGGTTGTGCATACAAAGAATACTGAACAGCTCGAGTTGATACGGTGCCGATCCCTTTCCGAGTTGATATGTGTGTTGTGACCTTAAGTTCAGAATGTTATGGGAATTGAGAAGTGATCATGTGACATTTCGGTTTACTCTATGGACGTTGAGGCATTTTACAGCTGACATTGACATTCATAAATCATATTTTTTACTGAAGAACAACAAAGTGATCCCATGAGGGTTCTGTTAATGTCAACTGAGGTACGGAACCCCAAAATAAGACGACCAAACAATTTAATTTGCGTGACTAAACCCAAACATACTTCACAATGACCATGACAGCTACCCAGATACATAAGAAACGTTTAAAACACGGCAACGTCTACATCCTGCAATTTAAAGCCTTCAAAACCCACTCGATCCCAAAAATAACGAAAGAGTCGCAATAAAAGGAGCTCGATTAATTACTTTTTTCTAAAAGCAATCGCTTTTTTTATAAAACACTGTTACTTGGTCCAAGTTTCGTGTTACCTTTCCAATAAAATGAACACCAAAGGAAAAAGAATCTGCTGGTAATATTTTTTCTCTTTCCTTATTACTCGTGTAGAAAATTAATTTCTTTAGTTTCATGGGGCAACTTTTGTTCCGGAATTAAAATGGAGTATCGAAGGAAATTATCATGGAGAATTACCAGAAATTTTCAACTGAATGTGGACAAGGTATTGCGAATGGACAAAGATTTTAAGGTACGGGCAACGATTTGTTTGCATCATCCATAATATTTGGTGTTCAAGTATACTATCTAGATGAAAAATATACCTACTAGAAAAGGTTTCTTAGTTCGTGGGTCTATAACCTAACTGATAGTGTGAATAATTTTCTGTTTCTTAGACAAATAAAAGCAGTAAGTTGATTTTTACAAGTATTTTATTAAGATATATTATTTACAAAGACTCTCAGGCAATACAAATAGTTCGTTGTACAAAAGAAGTGGCAAGTATTAGATAACCACTTTGTATATCAATCAATAGACAATGGGTTTTATGTCCCCAAAGATCAATCATATTTAAATATCACAAAAACTTCCCAATATCGATCACAGATTATAAATGGTTAATTATACAAATTCAAAAACCCAAAGTCCATTGCTTCGAGTATTTAAAAAATATAGTTGAATTAAAAATCAAAAATTTGAACACAATTTGGAACGCGAGGTCAGTTTAGTGATGTCCGTAGTATCCGAGACCGCCGTATCCGCCGAGACCATGTCCGCCGTATCCGCCGTATCCGCCGAGTCCGTGTCCGCCGTATCCGCCATATCCTCCGTAAGCGACCTGGTTGGCGTAGCTGACTGCAGGGGCGCTGTAGTAACCGCCATGACCGTAGCCTGGAGACAAACATGTTAGATTAGTTTTCTAAAATTCAGTGACGTTTAACTGACGTATAAAATAAAATTTGGAAAATTTTTCCTTACAATGTTACAGTTCACCATTTTGATAGTGGCAAGGAAATATATTTATGTGCCCAAATAATAATCTCACAAAAAACCGAGAAAGATTAGAAAATCAAGTACTTGGCTCGCGAGGTAGTCGACATGTGGGATCATTCAGCGATCATTTTGCCGATAGTCGTATCAGCCCATGGCTTTATTGCCAAAAGCCTCGATCAATACATGAGGAGGCTCTCGTTAGGTAGCTGGATTGGTAAACCTGGACAGTGAACACAGCTCGTATTGTTAGGAGGTTCCTCTCTCTGGAGCCCTGACCGCCGTTAGCTTGGACCCTGTTCCCGATACCAGTGGGCTACTATTTTTATTTTTTTATTTTTGTAATATGCAATTAATATGTATAGAGGTGAATAAAGGAAATAATAATCTCGCAAATAAAATATAGATTCCATAAATGTTCCTCATCTTACAAAACAACCGCTAACCCCAGCAGAAACTTACTCGGAACCGCTAATAAGACAACAAGCTAATTAGAAATACATTGCTCTCCAAGAACAAAGTTACGTAGTCTCTTGCGGAACTAAGTCTCACGTTGTAAACTTAGAACAAACGGCTAACTAAAAACATGTTATAGATAGCAGTTATCGATAGATATTATTGTTGTCAAGAACAATACTGGCATTGTACTTGAGATAAAAATCAGCATTATTTGCAAACAATTTTACACTTGATTCGTGTTCCCACGGTTTTAGGGTTAGGCTGTTAGATAATTAATGCAACAATCGTAATTTTGTTGGTTTTGTCTTCATCTGTCTGATGTAATGTCTAACGCAATTGTAACCTTATATCTGTTTTGTAAAATCCCAAATCAAAACTGACGGTAATTCAATAATAATATGACTGTATGAGATTGCTTTTGACATTATTTAGCAGCATCATTTTGGTGCTTAACCTTTTCCCAACTATATTGAAGTCGGTTTCCATTCAAGCCAGTATTACTACTGAATACCAGCATGGCCACTGCCTATCTGCTATCTAAACTCATTATCCCAGTTACTCTTCGGCAAGATGGGTTGTGATCTGCATAATTTTGGGTGACTGCATAATTTTTATTATTATCTCTGTAAAGCTGCGGAACCGAAAACCTCCGAATCTACACTCTAAACTTACCAAGACCGCCTCCATAGCCGCTAAGACCGCTGTATCCGCCGAGGCCGCTGTATCCACCGTATCCGCCATATCCTCCATATCCGCCGTATCCGCCGCCGTGCGCGGTTGTGTACGCAACCTTGCTGACAGCTACCGGTGCGGCTGTGGACAAAGGAAGAAAGAATTGAGTATAGGTACACATAGAGGGCAAGGCCTTGTTGAAGCTCTCGGAAGTATGGTACAAAAGGGAGGATAGACCATGATGGTGACAACAATTTTTAATAGTAAAACTCATAAACACTTTTCTTGACCTGGGAGTTGAACTCAGGACCAGCTCAGCAGTAGTGGCCACGAGACCAACGAACCAACCAAAAGCATTAATAAAATAATTAAAAAAAGAATAAGGTTTTCCAGAGGAATTTGGCTTAAGAGGAATTCCGCTGGATATTCTACTACTAAATAAAATACATTAGATAGAGTAACCTCTAATATCATCAACAAAGATCATTAAAAAGTTTATATTCTACATTTTAACCAAACCAATTACCGCATCACGACATTGTCACCCCAAATGAGAACAAAAACAAAACACAATCTACTAATTACCTTGCCCAACCCCTTACGTTACGGTCAGTAACGTAAACGCAAAATTACACGTTTACGTTGAGTAGTACTACTACAGTATGCCAAGGACTTGAGTTTCTCACACACTTGTGACATTGGAGACTAACAATGGCTATGACAATTTGTGGACATATACTTTGTCTCAAGTTGGTTTGATTGAGGTGGGGCTGATAGAGGATCAATTAGATGATAATTTTTACTTAATTGCTGGTGTGTGTTTATGTAAATCTAGCAATTTTTATCGTGGAGGCAAGTTTTAACAAGAGGTACAACAGCGTTCATGAATCTCGAAAATGTTTATTTTCCTGTTACTTTAGCTACTAAGAGACTTTTGATTAATGTTTTTTTTTATCTAAATTATGATGTTTTATGAAAAAAAAAATAGCTTTGAAATTGTTACCGCAGTTCATAACTTTTAATGTGGGAATGTAAAAACTAAAATATGATATTAAACACATATTTATAATTTGGTGAGAACACATTAAAAAACACTTTAAACCAGCACCATAATTGCGTAACAAACTTTTATACGAGAATCCAAAGAATTTTGAAGGAAATCCCATTCCCTTGCCTTAATTATTATTAGTATAGAAAATAATCTACAATATAATTAGAATAATAAAATACTTTTATTGACATAAGAAAAAAAAGCTATACTTTTGCCTTTTGAAACCCTGACTCCTGTGCTAGGTGAGACCTGTTACAGGAGTCAGTGTCTTCACCCGTTTTTGGAACGAATGTTCACAACAAATCTACTGCTCGAAAACATACATAATGTAATTAATGCTGTTAAACAGTCAAAATTTATTAGCATTACGAGTGTGTGTGTAACTACGCAATCACCTCGCAATTTTTTTAACAAGACGGTGAATTTTTGCTAAGACCAAACTTTTTCGGCTGTAGAAAATAAAGCTAAAATAAATCACTGTCATATTATACTCTTACCCCCAAAACATCAACACATATTACACACCACATCCTCACCAAACCCGCACACATCCCATGGGACTACACTCAGGTACTAGAATATTCTGAGGCAAAACGAACGTGATATTATGTTAGACAGTTTGCAAATCACATCTGCAGTGGTTTGATATAGTGAGCCGGAGTCAGGAGCAATTTCTGTGCAGTCAAGAGTTTGTTCTGGATATAATGTGACAGTGGACGTGATGGGAAGGTGAAGTTAGCTGTCGGATGGGTGTGCATGAAATTCTTCATGTTATGAGATTACATTTTTGAACAAATTGAGAAGGATAATTTAATTTTAGGTATCAAATGGTTGTTTATGTATAAAATATTTGGAATTAGATTGGAAATAGAGAAAGGTATTTGAGTTTATCTCTGGGACCACTTCCAGAGAATCTTATTCTGATGAAATCAATATCAGATAATGTTTATTCTCATAGTATCACAGAAGTTGATGAATAGTATAAGACCAAGATCTACATGTCAAAGTTACTTAGCACTTGCTTTGGTTTAGACATGTTGTCATAGAGCAAGGCCTTTATAATCTAGGCACTTGTATTCTACCATTTTCTTCGTAGATGGATTGATTTGGGAGGTATTATCATAATTAGAAGTGTCAGAATATTAATATTTCAGTGACTTAGAATATACTAGAGCCCCATGAAACATTTTTTATCAATTCATTTTTGTATCGATTTTCAACCGAATGAGCTTAACAAAAACTAGCTGATTCATACAATCACAGTCGCCAGTCATGCGTACAAGATAACTATTATAAAAGATTTATAAGTTCCGATAGTTTTTTTGCGTAATTGACAATCTGTGGCCTTAACATTGAAACCATTGACCATTTTGTTTACAAAAAAATATGTCTTTGACAAGAACATTAAGTAATATCCTTTCCCGGATATAGAATAATTGATTTGTACCTGATGTTTTTTTGCACGCTTTTTCAGAAGAATTTATCATCATGCCTGTCTTTCCCGAAGGATGAGGCAGAGGTGTACCTATTTTACAACCAAATTTTGGCAGTTATGGATAAGTCTTGCATTAGGAGTCGACACGCAAAGACACTTTACCCGACCTGAGAATCGAACCAAAGACCATGCAGGAGCGATTGCGAGCACTAGACTAACGAGGCCATATTTTAAAGGTTTGAAGATCATTCTACTTTGCTGGTTTCCAGTTAGCCATAAGACTACGCCCATGTGCCTTGAGTTATAAACAATCAATGCTTTGAAAATTATATACCAAGTAAGGAAATAATGACAGTGCAGTAAGTTCTAGTAAATTGATTGAAACAGCTTAATGTTAGACGAAGGCAATTATTCCTCTAACTCAACGGCTAAGCATTCGTCCTTAACCTAAAGAATCATGTACTTACGAGCTAATTTCCTAAATAAGTTCCTACAAAATACATTGTAATTACATAAAAATGAGATTGAATTAGTCACGGATAGAACAATTTGCTTTAGCACTTTTAACATTGCCATGGCAATATCAACTTTAAAAAAGTCTAAATAAGATTCGAAATCCTTTTGCAAAACTGACAATGAGTTCTAAAAAGAAAACTTATTCCTACTATTAATCTCTTAGGAACTATAGCGCTGTTGCGCTGTTTTATAGGTCGTCTAAGGGCCGTTAATTGAGTTCGCAAATTGCACAGCGCTTTACGCTTTAAAATTTATAGACATTTCTAATGAGGAACTAATCGATCCATTGGTTTTTATTTTACTGTTCTGTGATAACCTTTATCGGCGTGGTAATACGGTTTAAAGTTTCTTTTAAATATGTTATTTGAGAATACTGAGGAAGTTAGACGAGGTAGCTTTCCTAAAATGTGATTTGGATTCATTTTCAATGATTGTGGAAACTTGAATCGTCCATTTTTTGGCTATTGAGCATTATAACCGCCACTGAGGAAAAAATCTCTCTTTTAAAGACAATAAAATCGGAATGTCTTTGCTTCATCCACATGAGAAAAACTGTCCCCAAAAAGTCTCCTTGCAACGTTATTAAAACGTTCTTCGTCAACCAGAGCCAAGTACTCGGTGCCCACGTCACGTCTCCCAGGCTCTTGGCCAATTTAAACTTGGGCAGACAACTTGGCTGCGGTCGATTGTTTGAAATTTCCACTAAATCCTCGGTATTAGGAATTTCTAGGCTTAGACGTGAGCAGTCAAATGGAGTTTGAGAGTAAGGAAGTGTGTGGTAAAAGTATATTAGATTGTAAGACATGGAAATAAAATATTGGGATTTTCCATAGGCAGGAAGTACTCAGTAGCAGCCTTGATTCTGGTTATATACTGATGGGAATAGGTTCGCCCCTGTATTACATGGGACGTAAACATAACAGACGAAATGTGGATATAGGTCCTTTAAATACATCTTCTGATCTCTGCCAAACCCTTCGTGGATTACAGGCGAGATGTTATGTTATGAAATAATGGCTTTAGGTATGACCTAGAGAAGGTTGCTAGACTGTGTCATGTCTTGTGTAAAGAGTTTTAGTTCTATCTGGGTCTAACAGGAAAATCCAGGTTATTGACCGCGCTTTTGTCCGAAAAACTAGTCATGCGTTGATTTGGCTAGACCACAATGCACAATCAATGAGAGGGCAATGATATTAGAAATAGTGTTTGGTGCAAAATCCATTCATTTTGGAAGTAATGATGTATTGGATGACCACTGAAAATCAGCGCTGCTCTGTGGTTCCCTATAGTACAACATCATGTTAACTGGAAGCCTTTCTGTCACAGACACGAAGTGCTGCTGCCGGCTATTTTTGTTTCATACTTGCTTCCTTACTAACTAATATTTGTATTACTTTACATAGTACAAAATTATTGTATTTTGACGATGTTGTGTTTGTGTTTCAGTAACGATTAAGCTATTTTCCTTCCTTAGTTCTTCATTTCTATCATTGTTTTGGTAACCTTTAAACATGAAATTCAAAATTATCAAAGACACTTACCGTATCCGCCATATCCTCCATATCCGAGACCGCCGTATCCTGCACCGCCGTATCCGAGTCCTCCGTCATATCCGAGGCCGCTGTACCCAACGCCTCCATACCCAAGGCCGGAGAGGCCTCGCTTCTCCGTCTTCTTCGCGGCTTCCTCAGCGGAGACCGCCACCATCGCTACGGCGAGGACAATCTGGGGGTAAAGAAGAATTAAGGGTTATTATTTTGTTTATGTGAATAAGGCTGTTTTTAGTGGCTTACATCTGAAGGGCGTGGACCACTGTGACGGTTCTTTTGGTTATAAGACTTGAGTTAATATAGGACTCCCCATAATTGTAAAACAGTGAATCCCAAACCAATTCGGTCAAAACAATATATTTTTAAATCTTAACTTGTGCATGAATGCGATTATAACGATTATACTTTTTTTTTTTTTGGTACCTATGGGTAATCATCAAATGACCCCCCCCCCCCGCTCTGGGCGGAGTGGAAGGGAGTGTCAGACTTGTACTGACTAAAACCCATCCATGTTAATTCTTTGCCCTTTGTGTTCCAGGGCCGCGGTATCTCTTTCGAACAGTCCCGCAGCCCTGGCAGGCATCGGCCTGTGCGGAGCCCTACGATGGTATTGAACCCTTCACGCGCGAGTCTGGCTCTCACTTGACCGGTTTTTTTACAATGCCGTTACGATGCATTTACGAGTGAATTTCACAAATGGATTTCATGAATGGACTCCAAAACGTGATGTACTGAGTCCGTTCAGTTACAGCTACTAGTGTTAATATTTCATAAGAATGCAGTTTAGATTTATCGAGTTCATCTTCATTCGTGAAATTCGTACAGTATGACTCGACTCATGCCGATCCCGATGTTCCCCGAGGTTTCCCGATGTTCCCCGATGTCCCCGATGTTCCCCGATGTTCCCCGATGTTCCCCGATGTTCCCCGATGTCCCCGATGTTCCCCGATGTTCCCCGATGTTCCCCGATGTGTCCCGATATTGATTCCGTGCAGCTCTAACTATGCGTTTATCTTTAACGGGACTGAAGCAATCCACATTGATACAATCCTTTTGTCTTTGGCGGAAATCCTAAATTGCGACAGTTCGTTTGTCGCCGAGACATAAGTGTACTATTATCAGGCAACCATTGTAGTATTATCGCGATAATTATCGGGTTGGGTAAGCAAAGCGGGTGTTCTGGATGAGGTTGGTTATGGAGTCTATTGTAATGATTACAAACACTAGTTATTAAATATTCTCACGATCAAAAAAATGTTACGTTTGTTATCCATATTGTGAGGTTTTTAAAGCTATCATGATTGCAGCCCGAAAAAAGGGGATGGTTGCAATCAATTGCATATCTCTTTCTCGCAATGGAATCATGATGGATTTAAAAAGTCATTACACGTCACCTGATGTGGTAGTCTTTTGTTTTGTCGTGGGATCAGCCCTTTGTTATAGGAAACTCTTCCATCATGATTGTTCACGGTTCTATGTTGAGAACTCCAAACCATGCCTAAAATTTTTACCCCAAAAACCGAATTACATTTTGGCTGACTTGACATTCCTGTTCATCAAGATTACAAGGGATAAAAAATATAATTAATTCTAGTCACCTCTTTGCTCTTTTGATTCAGGCCGGAAATAGATATTTTGTCGCCCAAAACTCGTTAATTAACACCGTACCTAATTGATTCGGGAAGCCAAATTAAAATTTTCGGCTGCCGCCAAAAATTTGCATTTTTAAAGCAATTTGAGAACGGAAATTATAATATTATAATTAGTGAATAAATATAATATAAAAGTAAGCCTACAAATTAACAATGAATATAAAGTTAATAATGTATTCGGCCTTCTGAAACACACGTGTTTTTCAAGAATATTTAGAGGGAACTTGGAAGAAACACCACTATTGTAACTGTGTTGTAACTGTTCTTATTGCAGATAGTTCATAATCAGAAAATATCAGGACTTTAATAAAAAAACAAACTATGAAATAGTCAAAAAAAATTATCATACGAAATTTTTTTTGTCTGAAAATATTTGATACTGCCTCTGCCTGCCTCGGTAAAACAAATTTGGTACTGGCAACGCAAAAGCCATGCCGACAAAAATTAAACAGAAAAAGAAACAATAACTGACTGAATCAGATGTTTATCAAAGTATCATTAATGTGAGTAACGATGTCTGGCCACACCCCTTTGTAGCTAAGTTATAATTATTCTGATTATCATTAACACCACGTTTACTTACTCCATAATCAAGTTTATTAAGAGTTTTTTTCGTTGATACGTGGAATAATTTGTTAATCTAATAAAATAAATGTTAGCTTCATACCGACGTCATCTTGTTGCTATGTTTCGTTAATATTAAATTTTAATCTTAATGACCAAAAGTTTAACTACTCTATCAATCTACGACTAAAAAAAGCAAAATTAAAAGTTTAGTTTTAAAATTAAAACTACGATTCAGATTCAGTAACCAAAATTACTATTAACAAAATCGAAAAGATGCGAGTCAGAGCAATTACTAAATATTGATGTGAAATTAAGACAGAAAGCAGTGGAGTAAAATACAGTGCAATAGTGCAATACTTAAAATAAAATATCTATTAGTCATGCAGTAAAATCACTAGACAATCATTTAGTATAGCATAGACAACCCAAAAGCTACAAAAGCTATTTTCTCAAGCAATAAAATTACTACATAATAATCTACAAGATCTGGACCAACCTTTACTACATAATGTGCTCTTATTTACTTTGCATTTGCCCAAAGGTGAAGGCGTCAATTGGCGATCGAAAGGTTGTCGGTGCAAAATCTACTTATTGAACTATTGTGGTCTAGGGCAAGTAAATTAAGCTAACTTTGAAAGGTTAGAAAATGTATTAAGTTTGGTCTACGTGTATAATAATAGCCCGTGGTGATAATTTCGGTCCAGATCACTAGGAAAAATAGAAATACGCAATAGAATTTGGAGTGTAATTTAGTATTGTAAAAGTAACTAAACATAGCAGCAAATACAGTGTAAATTGTTAAAAGACTTTAAACACAACACAAACAAGCAAAGCTTCTAACAAAATTTAAAATCTAAAGTAATTTTTGAACGATAAAAAATAATTAAAACTGTCCCACAAAATGCCCGCCCTTTGCCATTTCCTAGTGTTTTAAATGGGGACAAAAAATTGCAAATCAAATTCCCCAGTTAAGTTGATAAAAAATCTAATGAAAAATACAAAACAAAAGCTTATCACTATAATTACTCACTGTTAACAAACATCTAGATATTCCAAAGTAATTTTCAATAAGTACTAACAACTTAATTTCCTTGTAACCCCGAAGCAAATTCAACTATCAATACGAAATATCAACACCAATAATGACAAGTAATAAATACCCTATCATTTGTTGCAACGCTAAATATCAACAATCGTATGAATCATTTCCTATGTACTGAAGTAAGGTGTAATTTGCTATGAGTGATCTAGGGCAGGCGGGGTAAGGTGTGCAATATCCTATGGCAAACTGTATTCTATAGCAAATTGTGGTTGTGTTGGATACGCTAGACGCTTGAGGTGAATTGGAGTTTGAAATTGAGTAGCTTGTTTTAATGTTAGTATCTGATATCTATATTAATATTATATAGAGGTATTTGTAATTAGGGGGTAATCTCCGAAACTAATAATCCAATTCTAAAAATTCTTTAACTGGCAGAAAGCTACATTATTCGTGGGTGCTAAAGGCTATAAATTATATTTAAATCATGCATATTAGCCGAGCTAACACAATTTTTGCTGACGAAGTCACCGGCGAACTGATAGTTATGTACAAGCAGGTTACTAAAGTAAGTGATGATTGATTTGAGTGACGCGCTAATTTATTGATTTTCTACTAATTAAAATATTTGAATCTATTTCGTGGTGTATGCAGTGCTGTAGAGCAAGTTTTATAAGTGAAAAGCAGAAGTACTAAGTGCAAGAAAATTTTCTGAAAATTACGAACTATCTAGTACAGTGCTTGATTGACTTGATTAATTTCATGCAAGAAAGTTCAAGATTTGTTTTGCAAAGTAATTAATTAATTATCAATGCATTAAAATTTTGAATTAAAAGCTGCTGTAATTAGGAAAGAATATTAAGTAATACATAATTAAAATAGTGAAATAATGAGCTTCTCATTCAAATTCTAAGGTTTTCTGTTGAAACAGGTACTGAAATGATTGTTATTCTTTTTTTATAAATACCACATAATAACGATTATTTTTTATGAATTGTTATAATAATATTATTATTTATATTTATTCTCTTATTAATGATGTATTATTGGCACACACTTTTGTTTTTTTTTTCACATAATTATTAAATAACACTTTATTTACCACAATAAGCCCCCCAAAATAATAGAAAAAGGCTCCCTTACCAAGAATTTCATGTTGGCTAGAAGTTAACACTGCAACGACTGATGACCGACTCCCGCGCAGGCCGCTTATATACCGCACTGAGTCGGACCAAGTACGACCATGTACTTCAATTATTTACCATTTTTTCTACTACCAAGGATACAATACGTAGGGGTGAAGAATTATGAAACACTTCGTATTGGCGAAGGTGAATCAGGCACTTTAAACTTAATAGTCTTTTGTTTAGAAGTTATATTTGTTTGAATGATGAAGAGGATGAGGTTGTGGGGACCAAGTATTGATCTTTTTCTGTTGTATTTGGACGAACATATGGTAAAACCGACTACAAGGCTCATTTCAGTAAGTATCACACTTAAATATAAAATCTCATTGCTGCATAGATTTTAATTATTATGATTGAATAATATTGCGAAAACAAGTCTGTCTACCCGTCTATTTATTGCCTCTTCCAGCTTAAATAGATTTGGAACTTGGGCCCATGGAGAAAACATGATCGGCCATAGGACCTAAGATACTTTTTATCAAGTCAGTACGTTCCTTTGGAATGATTTACATCCAATACAGGGCCGAAAAAAGAGCAAAATCTGGTACTGACAGTAAATTCTTATGTCTTATTTTTGCCTTCAAGCAGACGAATTTTCGAAAGAAATAAATCTATGAAATTTGTTAAAACTGAAACAGTTTGCTTAATATCTTCCAGGCATTGATTCTTTCCAACATCTGATGCCACAAGAAAGCAATTCTTCACATCACCTTGGAAAGGCTAAACCAATTGGTGCTGAAGACAGGATATGTCCACAATGGGTAATTCCAAGTTTTCAAGGTGTACGTTCTAATTCATTTCACAGCATGTCAATTTGTTTCTAATATGTTGATTGATCGCTAGATTATTGAACCTTTAGCTATATGAACTCTTTAATCATTCATGTCATACTGGGTATCATGGAGGAGTTATGATATCAACTGTGTAATTAAGTGAAGCTCGTATGTCTAGTGGTCGCAAGCGCTATTGCTGCGCATGAGTTCCTGGATTGGATTCCCCGGTCGAGGAAAGTGTAATAGGGTTTTACAGCTGCCCCCGTAGCATGACCACTGTAGACAAGGATTTCTTTGACGGAAGAATCGACAAAATGTCAGATAGTGCAAAGAAATCTGTCATTGTGTCTACACAATCTGTCATTTTGTCGATTCTTCCGTCAAAGAAATCCTTGTCTACGGTGGTCATGCTACGGGGGCTGGAATTTATCAGAAGTGGTTCGAAGTTTAAATTTGTGTCCGGGTGTTTCCAAATAGGGTCGCCTAGATTACGTGAGTCTTAAACATAACTGGTGTAAGGTGTATTAATAGGGTAAACTTCTGTCTCGAAAGTTTACCCTTCAGATTACAGGTGAGATAAGAAAAAAAATTCTGTCTTCAGTGGTAGGATAATAATTTGTTGATTCTTTACCAAGCAAAGTTGTTTTGTTTTGCAGGTGTGGCCATCGTAGTAGAGACACGAACAAGTTGCGTAATTGTGTCGTAGATCTTATTTTTCTGGGTTCAAACAAAACCCACTTATGGAATAAGGGATTTCATCATAAGTTTATAATCAGAAGGCAATATTTTACTAGAACATAAATCGTTTTGTAGGCTTATGTGAGTCAAATTAAATTCAAATCAGTGCTGCCAATTGTGTCGTTGGTCTAGTGGTCGCAATCGCGACTGCTGAGCACGAAGACCTGGGTTCGATTCCCGGATCTGTCAAATTGTGATTGGGTTTTTCCACCAGGAATTTCTCAGTAGCAGGCACGGTGTCTGGATTTGTGCCCGGTTGATGGCAACAGGCTCGCCCCCTATTACATGGGACTTAATCATAACTCGCGAAATGTGGGTGTACTATTAGGTAACTGCCTAACCCTTTGGAGATAACAGGCGTGATGTTATGTTCTGTGCTGTCAATGGCATGATTCAATAACAGACACCCGACCATTCTCACATAAGATTTAATTATAACAGGCATTCAAAATTGAGACCCTTCACATTCTTAATTAGCAGTCATCTGTCTACAGCCAATAAGCCAGTAATTACTAGACATTGTGTACCCAGTATAAAGTTATGAGCTTGACAAATGAGGCACAAAATTGTAAACCACTACGTATAGTTGTTTGTCTATCTTTTTGGATAGCATTGTCTATGGAGTCTTGGGTTCGAATTTCAAGTCGAGCAGAAAAGTTTTTTTGGTTTTAAATACTGATGTATTTCTCAGTCTGGGGTTTGGATTTATGTCCTCTTATAGTTTTTTGTCTCCCTCGCAATGGGTGTCAAAGCATTGATATCGCCGCCTGACATAGAAAGAGGTGATGAGATGACCTGGATGTGCACTGCCATGGGTAGTTCTCAGTGGCGCATGACAAGAGGTTCTGGAAAAAGATGGGGAGACTTTAGCCCAGGAGTGGAATACTCATTGTTGAAATATCAAAACGCAATGGGACCGCGTGGTTTGCAGCCCATTCCCTCTCAAAATGTAGGCGTGATGTTATATATCAAGTAGTATGTCAATTAAATCCAACATAGTAACATAGTGTAGACTAACTGCTTGTCATTTAAAGCAATAATAGCCTAAAGGCTAAAGCGGTAAACTAGCGTCCAACGGTCCAAGTAGTCATGAGTTTAAACTTACCCTGTCAAACTTAACGGCATATTGTAAGCTGGAGTTTACAAACATATTTGTTTTAGTTACCCAGGTTATGCAGAAGTGCCTAAACTTCTTCTTATCCCAGTATTAAAGCAGACAGATTATGATGCTACGTTATACAACATAGCATCATAATCTGTCTGCTTTTCTCAACTTTATTGGGGTCCAGTCTTACCGGATATGACTGAATACCAGTATTTAGCATGGAGCGACTGACTATCTGACCTCCACAACCCGTTAGTAGCTACTGGGTAAAACGGCACCCCTTGGTATAGCATAGCTTAAGCGCGACATAATCAGCCTGAATTGTTCCGGGCCCCGGCTTACACTGGCCGGGCAGGTCTCTGTGAGCCCACTCCCTGAGCTGTAATTCACCACGTGTTGGTTGTCACATGTATTTGAATTTTTCGTTTGTAGGACTTCCTCAAAATGTTATCGTCCTGTCTTGAAAGTACTGTCGATGAAATAAAATACACAAAGTGCCTGCCGGGGATCAAACCCAGGACCTACCACCAACGAGTCGGGGCTGTTCTCCCTTCATAATATTAAGAGACTCAGCTTTTCACTTCCCTCATATCTAGTTGTCTTTTTTACGGTACGAGTATCCTTTCCTATCTGTTTCTATTTTTTTTGTGAACAAATACGGATTGTAACAAAAGAAACTATTAATAGAAGCTTTCATTGTATTTTTTCAGAGACCTTGTCTAAACTACTTGCATAAGTAATGTAACGAGATTGACCTCAGTTCTTGAATGAATTCGATGTAATCTTTGCATTCTTTTACCGAGCTTGTATTTATTTTTGGGGCATTTTTCAATTGTTCTTTTTCCTGTAAATGTAGCATGACCATCTTTCAACAAGATGATATATTTTCTTTTCTTGATTTCTGATATCGCACCTTATGGTGCGTCTAAACAGGCAATATTATGACTAAAATATCTGGCTTCAATATTTCTTCCCATCCTGCATCTTGGCCGGCGACACATAAAAATACACCGGCTATAACAATAATGTGGCCAGGCCACACTTAAAATACTGTCGTAAATTGCATAATCTGGCTTTAATTTGCTGTCAATGTTGCCGGCAACTATTTTACAGTAAAAATATTGCCCTTTTATCAGGCGTTATTTTGCGGAAATCAATGATAGTAAAATGTTATACAAAATATGTAGTTTTGATTCCGCGAAAAGATGTAGGCCTACATGCAGGATGCAGCACCGCCCTCCCGCCTGCCAGCTAACAAGTACATTATATGAATCATTTTCAATTGTAAAGAGGTCACACACAGTCCATGGCCCCGCCCAACCTCCAGCTTTCTCAATAACTCCAGTATGGAGCGTCTAACTGAGATGAATCAACGTTGACGTAATATTTGCAACACAGCTACTATAATTCTGGACTGTATCGGCTAATTGCATCTACGGTTTTGTAATTAAAACAATGAATGCATTGTACGTATGTGTCTTTACAGGGTGTTTGTATTTAAAGCTGCTTGTTATGTTTTGACTTATTAGGTGTGGACCTCGATCTTCAGGTTAAGCCACGCTTGCCTAGGTTGGTCCGTGGATGGGTGACTACCAATCACATACCGAGTTCCCTCCGTGCCTCGGTAAGCACGTTAAGCCGTTGGTCCCGGCTGTCAATTGAAGATCTTTGACAGTCATTAAGTAGTCAGTGGCCCGAAAGTCTGACAACCAGTCTCACCACAATGGGTATCGTATTATCCAACACTAACTGGGTTATGGAGGTGAGATAGGCAGTCGCTCTATATAAAATACTGGTATTCAGCTGCACCTGGTATGACTGGAAACTGAACCCAACATAGTTGGAAAAAGGCTAGGGAGATGATGACGTAAACCTAATAATAAGTAAACGAACGACCCACTAGTAATGGACACAAGACAGTGACAGATTAAAGTGTCGTATGCTTGCAATATTTCCCAAATCTTGAATTAAACAAGATTTACCTTTAGAGCCATGATCATTTTCATTCTAATTGTCATCCACACGCAAAATACACGCTTCGGACGTGGAGTTGCGGACACCAGCCCGTTATACAATACAATAATTGTTTTATGCCTTTAAGGTTTACTTGACGTTCATCCAAGCTCTGTTTCTATGGCAAGTAATTTATTCTATAATCAAAGCACACTCGTATGAACGTATAAGTAAAAACTGTAACCGCAAAACCGAGGAAGTAAACTATCAATGACACAATACTGTATTCTATTATCAAGGTCAGGAACCCCATGGCAAAGAGTAGAATACTTGTACCACACCATCAGAACCCGTGGGATAAAATCATTATGATGCAGTATTATATGTGATGCCATGTGATTATGATGAGTTGACTAAACATTTGACAACTACTACAACTAAGAGATTAGTTTTCTGCGCCTGTGTGTGATGCAGATTTAATTCTTACACGTAGGTAACATGCTCAAAAAATAAGTTTGGTCTCATGCCTTCGTCTATTAATGGAGCCAAAATTTCAGTAATTGTCCCACGGGATCGTAATACCATGTATTTTTTTTTAAACATTGTTCCGTACCTCCAACCATGCATACATCCATACATCCATCCATCCACATAAACTTTTTTTTTTATAATAGTATTGAGATAAGATCTGTAAGAAACGTAGATACTATTCTTTGTACAAAAATCGAACTTCCAAACTACGACCGCAAAAACCAAAAGAAAAAAACAAACAACAAAAAAAATAAACAATCAAACAATCATGATAGCCTTGCCTTGTTCCACCCACTGTGCATTGCTGAGAACAGACCTTCTCCCTTTAGTACGTATGCTTCAAAGTGTTGTCAATCCAAAAATAATAATACATCAATTTTAGATGCATTCCAACGTTAAAGAAAATCAACCTGTTTACAAGACTAGACTACGACGTCGAGTAAAATTTTAGTGCATCAATTTCTGCGTACATGGGATGATTTCAGTTTCGTAACTCGATCTAGATTATTGGTTCATTTTGCGATTATCTCAGCTTGTTCTATATTTGGTAGTTTTAGGATTTCATTGGACCATTATACTATATAGGAGGATTTTGCAATATGATTGCTGAAATAAAATTGTACTTACGCTACGTGGAAAGTTCATGCGCCTTTTTATTTAGAGTTAAATTAGGATTATGCACAAACCATTTCATGGTTTATGGATTTCACTGTCGAATCTACGTAGTTATAGTAATACTAAAAAATATATTTTGTGAACAAAAACCGACTTCCAGAAAACACTAAAAAGATCAAAAATAATTTTATTAAACTAAAGTTATTTTTGACGTTTTTTAGTGTTTTCTGGAAGTCGGGTAAGTTTTTTTTGGAAGTCGCGGTTCCATACCGGTGTAACCGAGCTTTAATAGAAAATAATAGTTCCTTCCATATTAGACGGTTTGGGCCCAGTAGGTGGCCATGTTTATTGCAGCGGTAAAGGCAATTTTTTCTTACTATTTATAATTCTGTTCATATAAAAGAAAGATAGTAGTCACTAGTCAAAGTGAGATTCCGTCCAGCATCATCAGCAACCACGATCAAAAAGTAAAAAATTGTATGACACTGACATTACCTACCGAAAAGCTTATGTCAATCAGGCAAGGAACTTATAGACTAACTGGAATGATGACGTGCAACGCAAAGCCGTTCCGAGCGAAAGAACTTCGAGAGTGGATGTCATCTCTTTCTAATAGGGTATCCAATATTTGTAAATTATATCAATATCAATTTTCTAAGGAGTCGGCCCAACGGGATGTCCGCTTCTGCAAATTCCGAGTAATTATTTCGAAATTGAACTATTTTCATTGCTACATCTAGACATATTACATATAAAATACATGTGAAATATGTAGAGTAGTTTTTGGGTCATAACTCAGTCCTTGGCGATGCGTTGCCAAATTTTGCACTTACCCACTGGTTCGGAACGTGGTATGATCTAGTGTGAATTATGTGGTATAGATATTGTTTTTTCGTAACGCATCGCTTATTGTATGAAGCAAGGCTTTATTATTAAGTATTCTTATTATACTTATTAAGTAGGTTGTAGTGTAGTGTTATGTAAATATAAAGATGAATTCTTTATAATAAAATAAATTTATGCATGAAATATAAAATACAACGTCTCCTTGTCTGTTATTAATAACACCTACACCTTCAGAAGACGGCGGGTAAGACCCAGGACCTGGGGTCTAAAATAGTCTAAAAGCTGTCACTTTAGGCCCCCTGGTTGACTCGCGCAGGCCAGGGGAGCATGACGCAAAAGAGAGGACGTCTATCTACAGCAGCGGGTTCAGCAAAGCTACCAATGATCTTGATAAAGACCTACTTACTAACTCTTTCTTAGAATTTTACTACAAGCAATATACAACATACCATCACGCCTGTAATCGCAAAGGTTTACCTAATAGAACACCCACATTTCGCTGTATTTTTTAAGTCAGATGTATGTGTGTGTGTGTTTTTTGTGTACCATGTCCATGTGTTAGGCGAGCCCATTGCCGTCAATAGGGCACAAAACCAGGCTCCGTGGCTAATACTGAGAAATTCTTGATGGAAACCGCAATAACACTGTCCGACCCGGGAATCGAACCCAGGACCCCATGCTCAGCAGTCACGCTTGTAACCACTAGACTAACGAGGCAGCCACGACCAAATTTCGGAAAAAAGGACAAAAATATACAGGATTTGGAATCACCTAGATTATTGCAACTGTAGGAGAGCCGTATCATAAAAACCCACGTACGTTTGATGTGCGTCATTATTGTTGCACATGCACAGCAAAAAAAAAGATTACACCATAGATCTTCGCACTATTTTTTCGTACATTTTTGTCACACGAAATCGCCCTGCGAGTGTGGATCTTGCAATGTCGTGTGACATTTCTTATTTGAGGTGGTGTTGTAGGTCACCCGTGAATGAAACAAAGTTGTCCTACAGTGGAGTAGCCGCTATAGGTATCTAGGCTGATGATTATGTGGCATTTATAAAAAATTATCACTTTTTAAGATGCTCGTTAACTTTTTATCTGATTTTACGTTTTTTTGTGTCAACGACTTATTGTCGGCTCTACGCTGTCCCCCATACTTAAATACTAATGCTGTAACGTGATAATATTTTAAAAACAAATCATTTGAAAAGAGTAACCATGGAGTTTCTTGCGGTTCTTCTCCATAGGAAACGACCGACCGGAACCGTGTACCTTTTTATATTTTGATTTTGATGATTTTTGATTTAAGTATTAGGTATTTAGCAGGTCAGTCTTCCTTGACAAAAATCATACTTGGAGTATATTGAAATTAGTTAATCAATCTTATTTGATTCGTTTTAACATGGGTTGCAAAATTATAGTGCCTACCTCCTGTGATACAATCTGTTGTCAGTACAATTAAAAAGACCGCTACATGTTTTATGGTAAACAGAAGTTGTCATAAATAAGGAGTATAACAAGATTTTGCATAAAACAATAAAGAATTTCGGGTAAGTAATTGTAAGATGGTCTTGAAGTAAAATTGTGAGCAGTTAATCATTCCTACCAAGTTGCCAATATTGGTTTTAAGTAAGGAAAAGAGTCATCATCGAGTCAGTCATTAAAACTAAAAATAATCTACAATTAGGGTAAATTGACCAAGTATTTTCTCACTACCATCCCGGAATCTGATGTATTTGTGACCGATTGATGACAATAGGCTCACCCCCTGTTACCTAACTGGCGAAATGTTGATATACAGACGCCAGCACATCAAGCTACTACAATCTGTCGAATTTCTTTAATAGATTTTCAACTTTATCGCAAAAGTTTTAAGTTCAATTTTAATTGGGAAAATTTGACAGCTTCGGGGGTAATTTGATATGCTGACGTGTGTACCATAGATACACCACTGCTTCCTTCAGAAATTTTATTTGTGATTTTATGTTTTATTTAAGTAAACATACAACTACGAGTTCCTTATGCAACAAAATCGCCGTTCAAGTTCATTACTCAGCTAAATTACAACAAAATCTAGTTTGAAAATAATAAAAGTAACCATTAAGTGACTAAGTACTTAAGTAAAGTCTTTATAACGAAATATTTTAAGTGCAATTAACATGTCCGTTTCCTTTGTTTTTTTTAAAGATTTATTTTAATGTTCCAATGACACATTTGGGTCATTAAGGAGGAAGTTAAAATGTTTGTAAACTAAGCTACACAGTATTTTACTATACAACATGGCAAGTTGTGTGTCGTGGAGCTCATTGAGAAATTGAACATCCTCGGTTTTGAATAAAGGTTATTATTTCGTTACTCTACGGACAACCTTTATAAGGTTAGTAAGCTACTGTCTGTAAGGAAATTATACGTATTGAACATAACCATACATCTTCACAAGACCCTTTCATTTGACCCATCTAAGCTAGATAAAAGACGTAAAGACATTGTGGCTCACTCCCCTCGGGTCCGTACGGTTTTTGCCAGGCGTCAATTTAACACTCAATCTACTTATATTTATAACAAATTGAACCTCAAATTGAATATTTACCCCATGTTGCGGTATGAATGCAAAAATACTTTATCGGAATGGTTAAAATCACAAACATACGATGAAATTGAACTTTTATTAACCAGAATCTGCTAAAGTAATACCTGTAAACAATTTTAACATACATAAAACGATCAATCATTAAGACACCTAGGTATTCATACCCACACTCGGCATATCCACCTTTCACACACGCACACACACTCAAAACCACACAAACACACACACCACTCACCCACAAACACTACACATACCTGAACTTGCTAATTTTGTAACATAATTGTACCTAAAAATAGGCTTTATTAATTTTAATTATGTCTCAACACTGCAAACTGTAACCCAATGGGAAGTTGCGAGGTAACCCCAACACAAGTATCCTTATAACTTAAAGGGGCTGCCTCAATTTTGTGCTGTAGAACAATTGTATGAGAAACAATAAAAACTTTTTTTTTTTTTTTTATATTCAATTTCTCAATGAGGTCCACGACACCCACCGACTGGGGACTGACGGAAAGAAGACCAACGGGAACCTGTCCGTATTAAAAAAAACTATAAATCTTTTATTTATCTGTACGTATTAGTTAGAACTAACATAGTTTTTTTTTGTTCAATCAGATTTCGACAAAAGCTTAACCTGGAAGTGTTTCATTTCAGGTTAATACGCGACTTTGAAAAAGACTCCATTAAAATCTCGAAAAATATACGATTAAGTTGACGTATTTAGTTAGTGTTATTGCTCAGTTTCAGTGCTATTATTATAAATTTTATAGCAAAATAACTACTTATTATAATATTTAATGTTCGAACATATTACTCGTAATTTTTTCAAGGAGCTATTTATAACAATTATTTCGTTAACAAGGTCGTGCGCATAACTGGAGCAACTTTATAAAATAAAGATTTTAAAAATGTGTAACAAATTAATGTAATAAAGTAACTTATCATTCATTAAACGGGCTGTAGTTTATCATCTATCTGGGGTTCACCAAATATGATGGGTTCAGCTTCTTCCGTGTGTACCAGCATTTTAGCGACCCATCTGACCTCCATAGTAAAACTACGTTGAAAATGTATCTACTTGTAATCTTTCAAGCGCATTAAATCCTCTTTTGAATCCACGGACGTTTTTTTTAATAGCCTACTTAGCCTAACTTAGTGTGTCCCACTGCAAGGCAAAGCTTCCGCCATATCCTTTCAGGTACTCTTCTCCTGCGCGATGCGCGTCCAGATCATCTCGCCACCTCTTTCTAGGCCGGCCATGGCAGCTTCGTCCATCCTCAGACACCAATCGCGTATAATTGTATCAAAAGACGACTCGTTAAGACTGTCAAAGATCTGTGCATGACAACCGGGACCAACGTCTTAACTTGCTTGCTCTGCACGGAGGTAATGTGTTTAGGCAATGTTAGAGGGATTGTTTTTTGGCCATTCATTATCATTTGTGTTATAATTGCGATTTAATTAAAGTCGCCCCACCTAGCTTTTGGTCTTGTTGGTTATACGATTTTGGCAGACATAGACTTTTGCCTAAAACGTGCGTGCGATGTTCAGAGTTCTATTGACTAGGTACTAAAAATTACTCTGGGGTCAATTTGAAACAAAAACAAAATGCAATAAAAGTATAAAAAGAGTTTTCTAGATTGGAATTAAAAACGCCATTTTTTAAATTATCTGTGGCATTTAAATTACTGTCAAAAGCCACAAATCCCTAGCGAAATGTCAGAGGAGTCGAAGATTTATGAACACAGTAATATTTATAAAGTTCATAAACTAGTCTGAGCGTTCAACTGAGACTAACCGATTTTTTATTCCCTCCTGAGATTCGGTTCACGCATCGAATCAAGAATCAAATCAAAATGTTTTACTAAATTCAGATTGCGTTACTATGGGACTAACTTTTTGAAACGTCAACCTGGGACTTATAAATGAAGATAAGTATAGAAAGAAAGTTTAGGGACTATCCATTGGTATCTACTGGAGGGTAGAAGCGAGGGAGAGGGGTGGGGAGGGTATAAGGTAAGGTTATATAAGGTTCAATACTGTTGCATATATTATGCTGTTGGTTATTTCTTATGACCTATTTATTATCACTAAAAAACTGTATTATAAGTCCTATCAATTGTAATAATAATACTTTGGTTCCTCTCTCTGGAGCCCTGACCGTCGGTAGCTTGGACCCTGTTCCCGAAACCGGTGGGCTACTATTTTTATATTTTTAAATGTTTTTTTTTTTGAGATTGAAATATTTATGTGTATAGTTATGAATAAAGGAAATAATAATGCTTTAATTGGCATTCTGAGAAACACCTTCCCCTTTAATTATAATGGTAAACAAATTCGTCCCATTCACACAATAAACATAACATTTATAATCAGCAAGTGAGATCAAAATGCTTTTCATCTTTTAAAAAATCTCATAGGGCACACAAACGGAAAAGCCCGGTCTACACCGATGTAGTATCTAGTTGCCAACAAACACTAGGCGTCACTAAAGTCAGCGAATACTGCGTTCGACATACCACAGCCGCCGATGTAACGACACAGCGCGACAATGTCACACATGTATTCAAAATCTTTCCCAGATAATTACGATATAATTCTAAAACACACCATTGTTGATAGAAAAATTTAATTAGCAGCGACGACAGCACATCTGTCCATACCTTATTGTTAAAGGTTTTCCCACAAAAAAGTATCGCTTCGTCCTCTCTGAGGTCGCTCCAATTACGACCAAGTACGTTACATGTTTGTTTTTGTGCGTTTAAATGCCGCAAGGTTCGGAGTGAAACTTTGTTTAGCCACAGAAGGTGGTGTTGTTATTTTTTTGTTCCTTGAGGTTAAACTAGGCCGCTGTGTTTCTGTTTGGTGCCCGGAGGCGGGCTGCGCTGGATGTTCTCGCGGCTCATCCACCATGGCGACAGTAATGAAACCACAGATATAGATAGACCTAGATAACGCGAGAGCAACTACTTCGCGTGCCATATTATTATGTAGCTTACGTACAAAAATCGTAAGTGGCCAATTTCGAACTCAGTCTGCATCGGAGCATAGCGCTAGTCGGACGTCAGTGGGCGTCATGGCGGGGGGTAGGACGAGGGGGGCGCCGTCCGCGGCGGCGTCTTTGAATCGATTTGATTTTCCCATCACTAAATAGTGCTTGTGACGTCATAATAGGTGGTCAAAAAATGGCACGCTTGGTTTTCATACAGATCGTGATACTTGTGTTATCTAGGTCTATCTATATCTGTGAATGAAACCGTCTCACCGGACGGTGCGGTATGCGTTAGGCTTCCTACATGAGCTCGATCCTTGTCCCATAGAAGGGTCAAACTTGAGCTTGAATCTGTTATTTCAAATTCACTTATTCAAAAATAGTTTGTCAGCCTCTTCTACTTAGAATTAATGGCTTAAAGAAGTAAAAAACGGGATGAAAGTTTGTATGAGAATTCGGTATTTATACCTATGTTAAATTGCAGGGGTGCTTTTAATAAAATAATTTATTGTCATTTGCTGCTATCACATTAGCCGGAGTACCAACTGTGTGAATACAAGTCAACTTAACATTGCTTGTTTCTTCAATTCCCAAGGATCACAATTAATTTTTTAGTATTTTAAAATTGTAATCGAATGTCGTATTTCCAAAAAAGAAAAATATTTCAAGTATAAAACTCTCTCATACAAATTCACGCTCAAAGCTACCATGTATAATTCGTTCAAATCTCTTTATTACATCACAGAGATATATGGCAAGGATGTAACCATAAAAAACGGGCCCATTCATTCACAGGTGACGGGTACGGAAACGGTACAGTCCGACCCGTTTTGATGCGAATTGATCTGCGGTTTAGAGACCTGATAAATTGGAAAGGTTTTAGAAATGCGTACAGTCGGGGAAATACTTTTAAAGGTGAATTAAGTTGTGTGTTTCTTGAATGCGGTCCTTGTTTCAATACCTTCACAAACTCATGCATTTTACTTTTTAACAGAAACTACAGAACGTTTCCTACAACCATCCTTAAATACTCCTTTAGCTTCGTTCACGTTTATATATCTGGTCATACACGCAGCCTGCTACTAACAGTTTAATATCTTGTCAATGATTTTGGGAAGTAGTTCCAAATAATTTGCGTAAAAGTACCCTTATCGAAGCCAAGGGCACTCGTTCTCCCCGTCATTTTTTTCTTCTAGATCATACCTAGGAACCTTCTAGTTGCGGAGATATTAGGGGTCAAAGTTCCAACTTTTTGACAAGTTTTTATTAAAATACTAGTTCTAAAATAAAATAGTTATTAAATAAATTTATTTTTAATACCTCGACGATCCCCGTCACCCAAAAAAAAAAAGTCGTTTTCTCAGCAATATTTTTTGCGTAGAGTTACTTAGTTTGATGTTTGTATGTAGTGTGCTTGGTTGACGGATTCGTGAAGGGTCCGCTTACACCCTGTATTTGTAATGAATGGTATATGTAATCACGTAGGTACGTGAGGCATTAATGTAATTTTTTCATTTCTTTTGGGGCACACCTGTCTTCCCTCGCTCGTTGATCACAGTTCTGTTAGCCATATTAAAACGTTACCATGATGTAAATTGTCAACACAATTCATCAGTGCTTAATCTAGCTTCCATCTTTAAATTGTGGTACCTCGCCCACTACTGAGGTAATCTGGAAACCTTATTCATGCCATACGTGGTCTTATATGAACTTGAAACTTACTTAATGTGCAATTTGAACTTTGTTATCATATCAGAAGTGGGTTTCTTAAAGGTTGATGCACTTAAAATGACTGAAGTATTATGACTGTATGGATTTTTTATTAACCATAGCAAATAGTTTCATTAATTTTACCAGGTTTCTATAATTATGAACAGCATTACAATGGCATCATCTGGATAGGAGCTACGTTGCTACAGACATAGAGACAAACATCCTCAGAATTAACACAAGTCTTGCTTCTTTCCAGTCTTCTCTAGTTTGAATTGGTGTAGACCGATCCTGTTTGTAGGTGTTAAGCTCGTATATGGGGTAGAAAGGACATCGACGCAGAAACACACCGCCCACGCATGGGCATTTCTCTGGCGGCATCAGCCATCTTAGCCAGGGAGGTTGAGGCACTCAATTCGCATACTCTCGGACAGCATGGCTGTACTGCTAGCACTAAACAAGCACGCAGTCAACTCCGGGTTAATATACGAGTGTCATCAACGCCTGAACCAAGTTGGTAATCTCAATAAAATAACCATTCAATAGATCAAAGGACACAGCGAGTCCCGGGGCAACAATGCATCGGTTGAACTAGCTAGAAGGAGATCGAGAAAGACAGCAATGGGACCCGAACCCATCGTGCCACTCCCTTTCGGGTACCTACGCACACTGGTAAGGAAACGAACCAGTGAACAACACCACAAACTGTGGCTAGACCACGGTGAGTGTAGGCAGGCCAAGGAAGCACTTCCTACTATCGACGGCCGCTTCACAAAACGGGTGCTTCGGCTAACCAAATTACAGTTGCATACAGCTACAGTCGCCATCACTGGACACGGCTCTTTGGAGTCACTGACAGCCCCCTGTGCCGAGCTTGCATGGAGGCAGACGAGGCAGCAGCCCACGTGCTTCTACACTGCCCCGAGGTTGCATCATACAAGGCAAAGTACTTCGGTAACCCAGGTACTCTCCGCGAGATTGTCAACAACATCAAGGCGCTGCTGGCCTTTCTCGGGGAACTGGGGTGGATCGAATAAATATTCCCACCCGCACGCAAAGTACGCGCTTTGGACGTGGAGTTGCGGACACCAGCCCGTTATACAATCAATGCAAACACCCCACGAATTCAGTACCATTGAATTCGTGATAATACTATGTCGGGGTTTGGAAAGATGTATCTTTTTCATCGGTTGTGCGTCGATATCCCTTCCATACTGTATACCCCAAACTTATCTTATATTTTTTTTACAAAACCTAGACGTCCTTGCACGTGCTGAAAAAAACCTATTCATCAAACTAATTCCACCAACAAATCCTCATAAAAGCAGTTTGTAAACTAAGCTATAATCGTTTTTTGATTAAACTCTCACAAGCGCAAGTTGCAGGTAATCCTATGATTTACAACGTGAGCCGGCGATGCATCGGAGATTTTGTAGGAGGGTCCTATCGGCACGGAGACAAAATAATGTGAGAGAAGGGAGGAATAAAAAGAGATGTAAATTTTATTATGAACAGTGTCTTATTTTTTTTAGTTTTACAACGAAAACTAAAAAACCAAACCTGAATCTAATTAACTCTAGAAAAGGTTGTGGACTAAAGTCTACTCTTACTACTATTATAGTGAGTTTTGTGAGGATGGATGGATGAAAAAAAGAAAACACATTTATACACATGTCACAAAACACAATATGAAAGAAAAGAAATTTAAAAAAACTACGGCTGGGCCGAATAGGCCCAGGTAACCTGGATGGGGGGGTTTGTTATTCTTTCACGCAAAAACTATTGAATGTGTTTAGATTAGTTTATAACCTGGATTAACACACATAGGAAACTTTTTATCCCGGTAGAACAGTCTCTTGGGACAGTTACCGACCTCCACGCGGGCGAAGCCGCTGGCATGAGCTAACCTTCCATATAAGTATTTGTGGTACAATAGTATTTCCCTACTAACTTTTAAACATATAAGTGCCGTTTAAATTTTATTGTCCATAATGCAATGAACATTCTTCATCAGGTGGGTCACCTGCTTGATTCTCACCCAAAAGTATACATTGTAACTCAACCAATGCAACCTTTTAAAGAATTCGTTCAGTAGCTTCGTAAAGATCACGCTTAAAATGTCACTGATATTATACTTTAATTAATTATCCAAATTAAGCGCCAACTATTTCAACCTGATGCAATGATAATTTAATAAACACCAAAATGTATGCAATGCGACACCGGACCATAATTTTAATCGTTTTTTCATTATGTCACATGACATAATTCGTCACTTCGCGTGATATTCGACGAAATAAATTACAACGAATGTTAAAAACTTTCCCGGATAAAGGTTCGATTAAATCGGTACGGACAAATTGCGGACGCAGTTTCGGACACTGACGTAACCATACAAATATTTCCGTAACCAGTCCTCAATTTTTTTCGTAGCATTTTGATCGAACCTTAACTGAAGGATCTGTCAGTGTCTCATGTCCGCATCCGGTCCACAGTCTGTCCGCACCCGTTTGACTGAACAGTAACTGGAATTTTTGCTTTCATAACACTGAAAATGGATCATAATGACGACGCAGTTCATTCCGCGACTGTTCATACTCACCTAGAATAAAAGTACAGTTCAAAAAGTACGAATAGTAACAAAAGTAATTAAGCCCCACTTGCAAAGTATTCCTTCCGTAATGCACACGACTGTACAAAAGGCACGTTAAGCCGCTGATATATCGCGTTCGGCGAGTTTCGCGATGCGATACTATCGCGGATCGTAACCCTGATACACCTGCACGTACTATTTGTTGCTATGATTCCATTTTGTTGGATTTGATTGAAGAATCGATTGTGTAATTAGGAATAATTAGCCTAAAAGTTGGTAAAGATGGTAGTAGTTGGTTGGCAATGAAGAAGAAGCTATATTGAACAAACACAACCAGTTGCTTTTTTTTTTGCATTTTTGTTGTTACAATGGGGTCAGCATGAGACCACGAATCGCTATAACGTACTTGCTCATAAACTGTCTACTTTTAAAAAGGAGTTCCCAAAAACAAACCCAACCGATCACTCCTGGAGGCAAGGCTAAAAAGACCCACCCAGATTTGTAATCCCCGAAGGATTAGGCAGAGGTATACCTAAATAGTACACGCACACATCACCAGCTATGTATAAGACATACCGACCATGTAACACGGTGAACCTATTGCCTTCAACCGAGCACACGGTCCGTGGTTGCTACTGATACAAAAACCCAATAATACTGCCCGACCTGAGAGTCAAATCTAGGACCTCATGCTCAGCAGTCACACTTGCAACCACTAGACAAACAACACTAAAACTAAACTTTTCGATAAACATTACAG
Organism: Noctua fimbriata; assembly: GCA_905163415.1. Taxonomy (NCBI): domain Eukaryota; kingdom Metazoa; phylum Arthropoda; class Insecta; order Lepidoptera; family Noctuidae; genus Noctua; species Noctua fimbriata. The sequence continues at coordinate 1,439,609 of LR990933.1, read as the reverse complement.
CAGTATCCACACGATCCACATTTGAATAACTGAGTTTTCGTAGTAATGCATCTAGTAGAGTAACATTACCCCATTTTAACAACGCGCTTTGTATTCGATCGCGGCACACTCGCAGCGCGATCTACATACGATAAGCTACATTTTTAACATCCAAATCCTCAACGTTTTCGTTAGTGGAAAATATGGAAGTACCATTATTTTGTGCGCTTTGGGGTTTAAAGTGTTTCTTTTAGCAATATTTATCTCAGTCATGATTCTTGTTATTTGTCTTTTCCAATTAATACAAATTGACCAAGCGAGTTATGGGTGAGATTCCTCTGATGAATCATATAATTCCTTTGTGACGGAATCTACAACGACACACGAACTACGCATCATACTTGGCGTCACGCAAGGTGGTACATCGTTCAAGCAGAGTTAATAATCCGACAATGCAACCATCGGGCAGTAGCGAACCATATACTACACCCTGTATGAGAAGGTCTTCACCTTGTTCCTCATACTTCTATAATTGATTAAAGTGACATGATCCTTCTTATTCTTAGCGTATCGATGGCTAAAAGTTCAAATGTGTTTGGCTCAAAATTCGGGTACAAACTCCGTACACCGATACAGTCAATAGATCATCAAGTGCGCAGGTGACTGGGCGTGCGCTGCAATATGGAAGGTCCCATCCTGATATTTTGAGAGACATGAGGGTTTTCGTAACTTTTTGAAAAGTTTATTTTATCTTTAAGCTATGGAGATGTAGATTTTTAGTCAAAAAGGTACGGAGGATGTAAAATCAGTCAGCATTTCGTAGTTTGCTAAGTTTATTGAAGGATCCATCTGATCTAATTTCAATGATTTATTGTTAACTAATCGTGCATAAGCAAGACTAAACACATTATGGCTAGCTCTAACGTCTTTACCGCTATTTCAAATGGTACTAAAAAGTGCGAGTGCGTATTTGATTGGACTCTGATTCTTTCATCACTTATTTTTTTTCGTACGCCGATTGATTAAGCTTAGGGCCAAAAAGACTACTCCTTGGAAAAGTATACCCGATTTTTGTCACAAAGCATAGCTGTTTTGGTAAAATTACGGAACCATGAGATTTTTAACCATAGTATTGCGAAAAAAACCCAATCCAAACCCATGTAGGTAAGGCACATTTTAAGTGGTTTACGAGGTCTTGCCCAAATTACAAAACAGAGCTCGTAGTTGATGAGTCAACAACTCCCAGCTAATTCGATTTTGAAACAATCTTGCTTTGCCGATAGAAGTTATGGTCGAAAATACGGGAATAGGTGGAATATTGTTGCTCACTTTTATAATACTCATAGTGTTACCTGAGTAATCAGTGATTTTAGGACTTGCTTTTCTTAGCATATTAGTATTGCATTTCAATGTGGCAATGCTGACAGTCCTCAGACAGCGACGCGAAGGATTGATGCCGAAATGTCTTGTCCTGTATGTCTTTGCATATTTATTTGTATTTTTTTAAATCTCATGTTTGTTTGAGCTATTGTGAGTTGTTGGGGGTTTTAGTAGTGATCTTAAATGTGTTGAAATAAATGATTTTGAATTGAATAATAGAAACGAAGTATTCAATTGGCAATGCTGGATGGAGGTCCTCCACGATGTGGCGCGCCAGACGTATTGAAATACGTTGCTCTGATATTTTTGACTCCACGTTTCTTATAATGAGGTTATAATTTTTAATATGAGAAGCACCCCAAAATTATTTGGGAGTCCAAAGATCTCAAAATACGTATGCGATTGCTCGTACTAGATACATTTACGAGATTGCATCAAACATTACTATAGACAGACAAGTATAATAATGTGCTTTATAACTAATTAACTCAAGGCAATTCATTGTAGTATATAATACAGTTGTAAATTGTAAATAAAGAGTTAATTAATGAACACTATCGCAATAATATGAACGTTAGATAAAATTGTAATTTATGATAATGTACGTTTTTTGGTGTGAGGAAACAAGGTGGAAATATGAGAATAATTTGAGTCGTAGTTATTTTTTGTTTGATGACGATTTAGCTAACGGTAAAACTTGCTCTGAAAAAAACAGCCTGCCTGATTTTTGAGGTCCTCAGTACTGAAAAACTTTGTATAACTACGAACTTATCCAGCAAAATTACTAGTTTTTGTTAGTCTTTTTGGGATAATGTTTCGAACAAGACTATCGAATGGGTTTAAACTTGGGTTGGAATATCATCTTCAAAATCAGGTTGATATTATTAGAATTGTGACAAAAATGAAGATTAAAATAAATAAACTACACCATGTATTTCAAAATCTAAAATAAATAATAATAATGTTAGTAGCCGGACAGAGGCGTTTTTTAAAATAAGATCGGATACAGATACTTTGCATATTTGATAATTATTCAGTAACTTCTAGTTATAATTATACCTAATTTTGTAGGCAAATAATTAAGATAACATCTTTAAATTATCTAATTATGTATGTATCTCTTCAAGCCCTTCCATGATACATAAGGCCTTGGAAATTGAAAAAAAAAACCCTTTGACTATGACAAAGTAACACAAAACGAAGAAAAAACAAAGATTAATGACGACTTTATCACAAAAGTTAGCACAATACAACGTTGGTCGGAAAACTGTAATTATAACAATTAAAATTAAATAATTGAGTTTTTTAACCATAAACAAGTCATAGACCAATTTTTTTACGTCATTATAAAATAAGGGGTCAAAGAACCATCAATTTGCTCGTAGGAGTCAAGAATTCTTAACAAGATTAATTATTATTTTATGCTGTTCCTTTTTTTTTCTCAAAATTTTTGGGCATTCCTCAAAGCGCAACTTTTTTAAGCGCAACCAACTAAGCGCAACTAAATTATTTATCGAAGCGAAACCATGATGAAAAATAGAGAGGGGTATGATGGATTCTTTTTTTTTTAAAACATGGTATTTTTTATTTGAATTTGTGAGCGCAACTAATAGTTCCGCTTCGAAGAATATGTTAGTTGCGCTTAAAAATAGTTGCGCTTTGAGTAATACTTTAAAATTCTAGGCCTGGCTGCGTCAAAAATGACTAAATACGTGTATCGCTAAACCCAGTCAACAAACAATTTACAGAAACAGTAGGATACTTTAAATACTTTTAACTCTTAATTCATTTAAAGATTTGTGGTGCAAGTGGGCCCTAATGTTACTAACAATGAAACACGTTCTGGTCACTATCCATCGGCAAAGCTTTCCTAATGCGAATGGTCGCATCTGACACATTTGCTGATTGCTGCCGTTAGGAACAAGAATGGAAGGGAATCATTGATTAGAGTACTTAAATTAAACATTCTGGACGTTGGGCTAATCAAAATCATTTTAGCAAACCCTACATCAACGATTGCAAAGAGATCGTGAGGCCTGGTGAAGATGTCTTATCAATGATTGTACAAGTTGTTAAACTATCATGGTTAACTAACATTATCATTAACACTAGGAACGGGATATTTACCATGTACACACCCACCCGCAATAACTTCAGTTTATCCGTGATCATGGTGCTTCCATCAGCGCCGAAATATCGGGAACGCAAAACAATCAGTAAACATGGTAAATCTCCCGTTTCTAGTATTAATTACAATGATTCTACTTCTAATACAGAGTAAGTAAATATTCCACATATGTAAAGAAAAAAAAACACTTTTCCTTGCCAATATAAAAGTTGTCAGTCAGTCTAAAATCTCACGGCCCTGAGTCTTGCTCATATCCTCTACTAAACCAATTATTATTGACCGCCTAATTTATTCACAAACTCAATTCTAGAAGCTAGCTATTAGAAAGGAAACATTACATCGATAAGGATTGCACATGCACAATGCATGAACATGCGAGCAGTGGTGGCATAGCGTTAACATAGTAGTGAGTGTGTTCAAATTCAGGCTTTATATTGTGCCATTTTTTTCACTAATGCTCTTAAAATGGGGAAGGAAAATATGTGAAGAAATCAGCATGATCTAGAACCGGCCGCAACACGTTTCCTTCTTTTATTTTCCCCTGTCAGACGTCACAGCATCATTTACTCTTTTATCTTTTATATCATTCCTCACACAATCCATTCATCTTTTCTTTGGCCTTCCTCTCCCTCTCCAGAAGAAGCAATATAAGAAATCTTGATAGACAGTTCCTTGCCAATGTCACATCAGAAAAAGTCTTCGAAAAATAATACCACAAAATCACAAGTTCTGATTGACTAAACACAAATTATGTTTTTTAAACGCGCTCATTTTTATATCACGGCTTGACAGCCATTGTTCGGCAATTTAACCAGAAACGTGACATAACGTGCGTTACTCGCAGTGAAAAGTGCGCACATTTCGAAAGTGTGCATACTTTTCGCTTCGGACTTTTCTGAGACTTTGTCTAGAATAAAAAAAAATAATCCAGCATTATGAAACTGCACCCGGGGGTGGATTATGGCCCATTCCAGCTCATTGGAGGAGCCTGTGTCTCAGCCAGAACGCTTTGCCATTTTGAGAATAGTGGTGATTAAATAAGTTGCACAAAATAAAGTGCATACGGGTAACGCTCGTATGCACTTTAGTCTAGGCTCGAACTCGCCACCCACACTCGTAAGACGGGGGCGATAGCACTGAACCTCTACAAACAACGCCTTTATTAATTAACCCAACCAAATTCCCACCGGAAATTATCATCAATTATCGCCAATTAATACCAGAAATACCCAAAGCTCGTGCTAAAATCGAATCTTCACCGCAACTATGTCAAGGGTAAGCAGTGGCCATCAGCGATAGCTAGGAACAAAGCCTTTGTGTCATTTTAGTGGAAATAGTAACGATGTGAATACCAGTTTTGGTTGGTTGGCAAACGGACCGACGGCCCTGAAGGGAAGTGGTTCCCCTGTACGCCTCTTAGAGGATGGCCAATAATCGTAGCAGGTGAAGTAAGACGCAAAAATAATCTTGCTACCTTTAAATTGTCAGCTGCCATAATCAATATCATCCACAGACTGACTTCACCCACTGTTGGCTTCTCATTGCCAATCTCCAAATTCATGTGCCAGCCTCATCCAAGATTTACCCGCGATGGTAACAATGTCGTCTACCAATTGCTAGGTTTCATCAAATACATATCCTTTATCTTCCACTAGTGCTACTGTCATCAATTCATTTCATTTCATTTATTTCATGTAACAATTTTTACATTGTATCGAAATGTTTCACAAAATGATAAAATTAAAAAAAAATACAGTAGCAATCATTAATAGAACAGTAACCAAAAAAAACTAAAATATTTGCAATTCCCCTATTATTATGTAGCATAGCATCCAGCTGCTACCGGCCACCCAAGGCGTAACGTAACTCCATCTGGTCTAATGGCTTCTTACTTTACATCTACCGATACGCGGTGTCCTTCTCCAGATTCTGTCATCAATAAAAAATAACATCTCCATCAATTGACTTCGTCTTTCCAACTTTCGCCATGTTGCAGCCTTCGCCCTGCACATTATCATTTACAGAGCACAATAATCCTGCACAATATAAAGCAGTTTCTTAGACAAATACACCCAGAACCACAAACGGCCGGGCAATAAACGTAATGTGTATCACGTTAACCATTACGAGTATGTTTCACACATAAATAACTAAGTATGAGACGTGCGTTGTGCTGTGGTGTAATAGTTAAGGTGGCTATCTATTATGGTGTAGCGACATTTTTATTTCTTTACAATTTGTATAAGGAATACAAATATATTTTTAGCCGTAATTAAATAATAAACCGCCACCGCCGTTGCCGATATTCGGTGATGTAGTCTGAGGGTAAGAAAAAAAAATCGATGACATGGTGTCATGCTGATAACATAAAAACTTCACGATTCGATTTATAAATATTTTACCAACACACAAAATAACTATATCGATATTTCAATCCCTTTACCTAAAGCTTATAGCGTAAAAGCCTTCGTATATGGCACTCCAGTCTCTAAGATTTATTTTACGATATCGCCAGCGATAAATCATAAACGGGCTTATTATTTGCATAGGGTTCTTTTCACCTCGGAAAAAGCTAGAAAAATCTTTTTTAAGTTTTCGCTTTCATGATCCTTTTACTACATGTAACGACAGGTTACTTACATTTTATATTTATTTATATTTACCCGACTGCAAGCGTTAAAATGTTGACAGGCTATAACTAGATTTAACTCCATCATAACACTTATAATATAGTTTTCGTTAAGTAAAAAAGTAATATTACGAAAGTGACTTTTAGTTTGATTGGCATAAAAAATGATCTGGCTAAATGATTCGATTTTACAAATATTTAAATAAATTGCAGATTTATTATGACTTCTGCCAGTAAATACACACTATACAGGAAAATATACAATATGGTAAAATGATATTTGGAAAATAAAAAACAGAGTCCCTAATCCCTAGAGTCGTTGCCTATCCTGTTGTGTGCACATCACAGTAACTGAGTGCCAAACTTTGAGCTGACTCAATTTAAATCGTCATCGACACCTTCGACACGCTAAGAAGGTCATTGATAACCAAGGTAACGAATTAAGTAACAGATAAACAAAACCCAGTACCCCGTGTGTTACACCTCAATATAGACACACCTCACCTCACTTGTTAAACTCACGCCCTACTTTATAGTGAGTCACTGTGTCACTAGTAGGTGCTTTGTCTTTAGTGTCGCACTTGTAACATCGAAGGTGACGATTGTTTACCGTGATTACTACTTCTGGTCATTAGACAGAAGGGCCTGGGAAAATCTTTGAGACAAGGAAAAGATATACGTCTTGATAATCTTAGGGACCTATGAGAATGTCGTTCTCAACGTTGGTTTCAAAATAGTTACCAATGTGCCTGCTGACATCTGCAACAATTTTTATGGGTACGCAAATGTACTAACAATGGTATTGCAGGATGATTTTGGGACCATTTCAGACACTAAGGTTACGTACGCGATAGTTGCATCGTGTGAAAAACCCGATTTGCAGTTCGAAAATGTATTACTTTTCTATTGTACTCGTATGTACAAGATGCGTTTTCAAAACACATTTCGCACTTGCATGGAAACTCAATTTTGTTTGAAATAATATTCTGCCAGTTTATTTAACTTCTACTTCATCATCATTCTCTTGTTCTTGTCCCAATTCATTTGGGGTCGGCGCAGCATGTCTTCTTCTTCCATACTTCTCTATTACTCGTCATCTCGTCAGACACCTCCTTTCGTGCTATAATTATTTAACTTCTACTTCTAGGCTTGAAACATCTGTCTGAAAGCTTACATGAAAACACTTACCATTCTCACGTGCCCTTTTGGTAACAACTAATGCTCCTAATTTAATACCCCATTTAAGCCACTAATGTTAAAATGGGTATGTAGTTAAATAAATTAGCCAATTGACTAAAGTATTGAAGTTAATCTTAACTAGTAAAACAAAACGGCTTTGTGTTCCACAAAAGCTGATGTAGGTCGGCTAAACAAGTCATAGAGTGTGTTTGTTCGACACAAGCGGACAGTTTTCACGTGTATCCGTAACTTGGATGTAGTAACTGTCATCATCATCTTCCTATCCTTGTCCCATATTACTTGGGGTCGGCGCAACATGATTTTTCTTCGATTCTCCCCTGTCAACCGTCACACTATCATTTTCTTTCATATCATTCCTCACACAATCCATCCATCGTGTCCTGATACACGTCCCCTTCCGTACTATTTCCTCAATGACATTCTCTATAATATGAGATTATTTTATTTGGAATATTTCTTTTATAGTGGTTACAGTTAATGAACAAAAAAGAACACTACAGACGGACTACACATTACGACAACAAAAAGCATGGTTAAATTATTATTAAACTCAGATTGATGAGAGCAAGTAGGCGGCATGTGTGAGTGTTTAGTCGAAATTGTGATGCTGCCCCAAAATTTATTATTTTAAGCACTTCGCTAATAGAGGACCAGAAAACTCATTCTAATAAAATATATATAGCACAGAACCATCCAAAATTAATAAAGTCCTCAATCCGCAGCATCAGTTACCACCAAAAAATCCGCATAACCCAAAATACTAGATCACGCAACCTAACTAAATTACCTTCGCCATTGGTAATACGTGCGTTGTCTGATTATATTAATATTTTGACGTGATAAGGAAGGACTAGGTAAACGTCCATTGTGAGCAACCTTGGTTGCTGATGCGTAACCGAAGGTTTTTATTTAAAGGTAGACGTGGAAAGAGTTAGCGGTTGAGAACTAAAATTGAGGTTTTTTGACATGATCTTGATGACATTGTCAAGTAATTGCGGTTATTATGGGATATTACTATGGTTATTTGGCTTTGTAAGTAGGTCAGTGGAATATTTGGTCACGTCAGAGAAACTTACTACACCAGCTGTATGTGTCCCATTATACACCTTACCATCACAAATGTCATCAGATCTTTAAAGAAATATTGGCTGCTGTATTTAACCAGTCAGAAACAAAAACTGGAAATCCGAAATCAGGTAAGAAAACTGTCTACAACTGTCCCTAGCAAAAAGTTATAATAAGAAAATGATTAATCATTTATTTTCACACATCTGCTAATAAGCCTGAGCTAAGTCAACAAAGGATCTAATGCACATTTCCATGTTACTGCGTCCTCACACAGAACTGATGAACGCCACTGAAGACGCTAAACTCATTCACGCTCGAATTATAAGAAGCAAATAATGCTATTGACCATCCCATCACATTACTTTGTTCCTTAGTTAGGTAGAAGAAAAGGCGAGATCTTTTATCGAAGAACAACAAAACACTCTTTTTCAATGATTGTTATGCATCGTATTGCATAAAACGAAACAAAATAGTTTGCCAGTGAACTTGACTATAAACGGTTGAAGGCCGCCGTTCCGCTTCACTGCACACGATGCTCTGATTCACCTTTAAAACACGTTCGCTAAAAAATATGTCAACTTTTGAACATAAAATGCACCATTCAACCGAAAGGTGACCCCTATCGAACACAGGCCTGCCCGTTATATCACCACAATGACCGGTCCTGTGGGAGGACCCAGTGGAATCTCGGTCGTCGGTCCACCTTATAGGCTGTAATATGATTTGTCTTTGACTTCAAATATAATCATGTTTTAATAAACAATGAACACATCAAGGTAGGTAATATAACGCGCCTGATAGTCTCAAAATTATGTAAAGTATTACTTTAATGTCCATTACATATTGACGGTATTAGATAATTTGTTATCAAGGTGGCCTTAATTCCGAATTCACGAACGCTTACTTATAAAAAAAAAACAAATAGTTAAGAACAAGAATGAAAGGCGCACTCTAAACAGTCGAAACTATTGTAGCAATTACGTTATTTAAACTTTTTGTATAAAACTACAGCAGCTCAATTTTATATTGAATCGATTGATTCAGTGGCCAATTATAATATATTTTTTTCTAGTTAAAGTGTATTTGTGCAGTATGGTTTTTGTGCTTCCTGTGCAAAATGGCAATAATGAAACACATATTTTATATGAACTATGATTGAAATGTACCGTATTCTAATTCTGAAATATTGTGCTACTTCAATGATACTAAAATACCGCCATGACAGTTTTACTCAATTAAAATAATCACACACTGTGTCCGACGTCCGTAATCTATTAAAATTTAACAAAAAAGTGCCCACCTCACGAAGTACATTTACTCCGCGGGCCTACCGGCTAATAATTAATTTAAAAGTGGCCAAAAACAGCGTCAGTTATTCGACTCGAATCTCTGCGATAGTTGAGAAACGAGCGAGTGGATTTTAATCACTAGGATCATATCCTTACTCATCATTCGCTGTTCAGTCGAGTCAGTTAAGACCCTCCTGATGGCAACTTGATCAGAGCGCGGCCGCGGTAGTCGTGTTTCCGATGTAACGAAACCATAGCGAGATCTAATTCGACGTCAACGCCATCTATCGAGCTATGGGTTCAACTTTGCACGTATTTTAGTTAACCCGTTCGCCGCTGTGGCATTATTATTTTTGTATTTTATTATTATCTCTATTGTGAAATGCAAAAAAATTGTATTAGTAAATTACATAGCGCTACTATATGAAGATCGCTGATGTTGCATCCGCACCGATACTTATTATTGCCGATGCATCTATGACGTCAATCGATTTCGCAAACTGTTGTTTGCTCAGTAAATTGTAAGAATGATTATTCTATTGTCCTACTTCGACCTGGAATCATCATTCATAGGATTAATTTTGTAATATTAATTCAGTAATTAAATTAATTTAAAATCATTTCGGTTTTTTTTCGATCCTCCGATCGCAGCAAACGTAATTGGCGCAGTCGGTAGGATACCCGCGAGAGATATCGGGACTCTATCTCACATCGATAATCGCGTCGCGAGTCACTCGGGTGGCTATTAAGCACCACTTCGGGCATCCTGAACCTACGGACCTGCTGCAGACCAGAAGGAGAATCCAGCCATCGATTCACGGAGAGGAACCAGAAATGAGATACCTGTAAGTACACTTGAATCATTCTCGTGTTGCACCCTTTGAATCTTAAACCTCAAGATTTACCATCCAAGGGCCTCCAGTGTGCGGGAGCCTAAATCACGACAGGCTCGCCAACGTACCGTAGATATAAATAGAGATATAACTTTGGATAACTTAGAATTAGACAATATGACTCAAGCTCAGAATAACCCGGATACTATCTACAAGGCTCTTCGCCTTGTTCCAGAGTTTGACGGCAACCCAAACATCCTTACCCGTTTCATTAGAATTTGTGATTCGTTAGCTGCGCAGTACTTAAGTAATACACCTGGCAGTGAATTTTCCAACTTATGCTTACTAAACGGGATACTTAATAAAATAACTGGGACCGCGGCGTGTACTATTAACGCCAATGGAATACCAGAGAGCTGGCTAGGCATTCGAACTGCCTTGATTAACAACTTCTCAGATCAGCGTGATGAAACCGCATTGTACAACGACCTCTCTTTAGCTACTCAGGGTAATAAAACGCCACAAGAATTCTATGATCATTGCCAAACGTTGTTTAGTACGATCATGACATACGTGACTTTACATGAGACTGTACCGACGACTGTAGAAGCGAAACGCGACTTGTATAAAAAGGTTACCATGCAGGCATATGTCCGAGGGTTAAAAGAACCTCTAGGATCCCGTATACGTTGCATGCGCCCACCAACAATAGAAAAGGCGCTCGAGTTCGTTCAAGAGGAACTCAACGTAATGTACTTGCAACAACGTGAGACCCCAAAAGCCCAAGCTCCTCCTAAAGTCGCTCATCCCACTCTAACACCTGTAGCGTTTACCCCACGACCTCATAACTTCCCGATACCAGTACCTAATTGGCCATTACCCATGGGCCAGCGTCCAGCGGGGCCCGCACCTCAGCCTTTTAAATTCCCTGCACCAGCACAACATCAACAGCGTATGCCAACGAACACGCAAAGAATGTTCAGTGCGGCACCTCCTAACTACAACCCCCGTAGTAACATATTTAGATTAACACCCCGGAATAATGCACCTCAAGGGCCTCAGCCAATGAGTGGAGTTCAACGATTTATTCCCAAACCTCTACCTCCAACAAATCAGCCAGCAGCCCATGATTGGAATAAGTTTGGAAATCCACCACCCTCAAATTATTTTAAAGCCCATGAAATGAATATGAATGAGTGTATGACATATGACGACTCCTATTACAACTATTACTACGAACCGGTGTACGATTACAATACTGACTACAATGACCCGTGTCACAGTGTCTCTGACCCAAGTCTCGCCGCTGACTCGACTCATTATTACGTGTCAACGAACGACCCAGTATTTGATGAATCGCAAGCGGGTGTAACCAACCATACTCAGCAGGATTTTCAGGAGGCTTCGACGTCGCAAAAACCAAAATAGAATTAAATCTTCAGACACAGAGGCAACTTCCCTATATACAAACTAGAGACCCACCTTTAAAACTTTTAATAGACACAGGTGCCAATCAATCCTTTATTAGCCCCGAAGCTGTCAAAGAATATTTCGCCGAATACCCTTTAAATTTCGACCCTTTCGAGGTAACCAACATACACGCAACAAGCAGGAACGACCATTCTATAACCTTGCCATGTTTTGCGGAGTTTAATGACGCCAAAACCATGAAGTTGTTCATCTATCGGTTTCATGATTATTTCGATGGTCTCATAGGTTTAGATCTGTTAAATGATTGGGAAGCTCGCATAGATTTGAAAGAAAACAAGTTAGTTACTCGATCTGCGATAAACCCTATTGTAATGTATAACTCGTGTAACGTAAATTTATACGAAGATATCATACCAGCTGGGAGTACTAAGGTTATCCGTATCCCCATTGATGTACCAGAAGGCGACGTTTTTATTCGGGAACAAATTCTTTGCAATTGCATAATTCATGAATGTATTACTACCGTAAGTAATAATCGTGGCTACCTGGAGATCGAAAACCCGACACTAAACGACGTAATATTTTCAATCGATCGCCCAGCGCACGCGGAATTATTTAATACTGAGTGCAGTAGTACTCAACAAACATCGACACGCGCTCAGGAAGTAGTATCGCGTTTAAGAACTGATCACCTAAACCCGGAGGAAAAGGCTAACCTGATAGCTCTCTGTTCCCGTTACTCGGATGTTTTTTACATTGAAGGTGAGGGACTAACTTTTACAAACAAGATAAAACATCGAATAAGAACTACCGATGATGTTCCAGTGCACGCTAAAAGTTACCGGTACCCATTTGTACACCGCCAAGAAGTTAGGGACCAAATAACTAAAATGCTAGATCAAGGTATCGTACGACCATCAGAATCCGCATGGAGCTCGCCTATTTGGGTGGTTCCAAAGAAGATGGATGCCTCAGGAAAGCAAAAATGGCGTCTCGTAGTTGACTTCCGTAAGTTAAACGAGAAGACACTAGACGATAAGTACCCTATACCTAATATCAATGACGTTCTCGACAAACTAGGTAAATGTCACTATTTTACGACCCTGGATTTGGCAAGTGGTTTCTACCAAGTGGAGATGCACCCCCAGGATGTAGAAAAGACCGCCTTCAATGTAGAACACGGTCATTTCGAATTTCTCAGAATGCCGATGGGACTAAAAAATTCGCCGTCCACGTTTCAACGTGTGATGGACAATGTCCTTAGAGGACTCCAAAACGAGATATGTCTAGTCTATTTGGACGACATCATTGTTTTCAGTACATCCCTTCAGGAACATATTATTAACCTCGAAAAAGTATTCCAGAGGCTCCGAGAGTCCAACTTTAAAATCCAGATGGACAAATCGGAATTCCTGAAACTCGAAACAGCTTATCTAGGTCATATCATCAGTAAAGACGGCATTAAGCCAAATCCCGATAAAATATCTGCAATTAAGAAGTATCCCATTCCAAAAACACCGAAAGAAATCAAGCAATTCCTGGGCCTCCTCGGTTATTATCGGAAATTTATTCCTGACTTCGCCCGAACTACAAAACCACTTACTCAATGCTTGAAAAAAGGACGAAAAATCACCCTTGACTCCGAATACGTGAATTGTTTCGAAAGATGCAAGACCCTCCTGACTAATGACCCCATACTACAGTACCCAGACTTCAGTAAAGACTTTAATTTGACGACAGACGCTTCGAATGTAGCCATCGGCGCTGTTTTATCCCAAGGACCTATAAACTCGGACAAACCTATCTGTTATGCATCCCGAACCTTAAATGAAAGCGAGATGAACTATAGTACTATAGAGAAGGAATTACTTGCTATAGTTTGGGCTACGAAATATTTTAGACCCTACCTATTTGGACGTAAATTTAAAATTTTCACTGACCATAAGCCGCTACAATGGATGATGAACATGAAAGAACCAAATTCCCGACTGACAAGGTGGAGACTCAGACTTAGCGAATATGACTTTTCAGTTATTTATAAAAAAGGGAAATCTAACACAAATGCTGACGCCCTTTCTCGCATTGAAATTCACACTAAAGAAGCCATGTCCTTAATAGAGGAAATTGATGAACTCAATTCCTTAATGGGTAATCCATCAGAAACCATCCTTGGCAAACCAAACTCCTCAACCGAAACAGCACACACAAGCGTTGAGAACCCCATCCTAGAAATTCCCATAACTGACGAGCCATTAAATAAATTTAACAGACAGATATGTTTCACCATTGTAAATGACGTTAAAAAACGACCTGTAGTTACTAGGCCATTTGACACCCATACACGCATAAGTATCCAGCTATCCGAATCTAACTTAGAGGAAGACGTGATCTGTGCCGTAAAAGAGTACGTTAACCCCAAGGTTAAGACAGCCATTTTAGTTAGTCCACCACTAGCCATGTATTCAATTATACCGATTATACAGGACAAATTCAAAAGTTCATCCTTAAATCTCGTTTTAGCTAAATCCGAATTAGAAAATGTCAAAGATTATCTTCGACAACAGGAGATAATACGACACTATCATGACGGTAAAACTAACCATCGTGGAATTACCGAGTGTCATCTAGCCTTATCTCGTAAATACTATTGGCCAAAGATGAAGGACCAGATAACCAAATTTATAAACGAATGTACGATTTGCGGTCAAGCCAAATACGACAGAAACCCGATAAGACCCCAATTTAACATTGTACCACCGGCTACCAAGCCGTTTGAGACAATCCACATGGATCTATTCACTGTACAGGGTGAAAAATACGTAACATTTATCGACGTATTTACAAAGTACGGTCAAGCTTATCACCTACGTGACGGAACAGCTATTAGCATATTACAAGCCCTTTTGCAGTACTGTACCCACCATGGCGTCCCTATAACTATTATCACAGACAATGGGACTGAGTTTACAAACCAACTGTTCATGGAATTCACAAGGCTTCATAAGATCAACCATCATAGAATACTAGCTCACTCACCCAACGACAACGGAAATATCGAACGACTACACTCAACCCTTCTAGAACACCTTAGACTCCTTAAGTTACAGTTTAAAGACGAACCAATAATTAATCTCGTGCCCTATGCTCTAATAGCCTATAATAGCTCCATACATAGTTTCACAAGATGTCGACCCTTCGACTTACTGACTGGTCATTTTGACCCCCGAGACTGTAAAGACATTGACCTTACACAGCATCTATTACAACAGTATACGCAAGCCCATAGAGATAAAATGAAACATGTCTATGACATCATTAACTCGACAACACTAGCTAATCGTACCGCGATAATTGAGAAAAGAAATGAAACCCGTGAACCCGAGATAGAATACGCCCCCCAACAGCAAGTATTTATTTCAAACCCTCTTGCAAGTCGACAAAAGACTGCCCCACGATATACCCAGGACACAGTTTTAGCAGACCTACCGATTCACATTTATACTTCAAAAAAACGTGGCCCCATAGCGAAGTCAAGACTTAAGCGTATACCTAAATCAGCAAAATTGTTACAGGATCCTACTGATAACAATGCTCCCAATGACGCGATCTCAGGAGATAAGACTTGAAAGCCTCGACGATGGACCAGGACTTCTACCCTTTAAACTTGGACAAATGAAAATGACGACTCATCATCATACCTTCATTCAGTACATACAACTAAGTAATATCGAAAACAATGTTCACTCCCTACAGACCCAACTAACGAACTGTCAAAATCAAATGACTAATGATACTTACGCACTATACGAAATTCAGTTGGAATATCTTGCTAGCAAACTTGGCAATGTCCTAAAACAATTACGATCTATAGAACCCAATAGAGCCAAAAGAGGTCTTGTAGATGGATTAGGTTCAATAATAAAAAGCCTAACCGGGAACCTAGATCACGAAGATGCACTTAAGTATAATCAGGCAATTAAAATCTTAGAACGTAACCAACATAAATTAGTGACCGAATTCAATGATCATATTAGTATGAGTAAGGAGTGGATCTCTAAATATAACACTATAATTACACAGATAGTACAAAACCAGAATAAAATTAACATAACCTTAGAGACTATATTACAAAGTAATGCACTAAGTGAGAATAGTTTAATAAAATATGCTCATTTTGCCCAACTACTAGAAGTTATAAGCGATAACGTAGAAGATTTAACCCAGGAATTAATCAGGGTAGAAAATAGTTTAGCTTTCGTTCGTGCGGGTAGTACTCATCACTCAATGATAGACATAGAAATACTAGAGTCAATGGTAAGAAAACTTAAGACTATTTACGCCGAAGAGCAAGTTTTAGATCTAGAACTCAGAGATTATTATGATATTATAAAACCGGGATCATATTATGTAGATAAGCAAATAGTATTCGTATTTAAATTTCCAATCTTTTCTAAAAATAGCTGCGATCTTTATAGACTCTCTGTGGTACCTAATAAACATGCACAAGCCCTTATTCCACCCTTTCCTTTCCTTGCAACTAACGAGATGTCACATGTGTACATAGAGGCTGAATGCCCGAAGTCCAAAGACTGGTACCTCTGTGAGAAAGATATTACCCACCAGACTCGCACCAAAGCTGACTGCGTCCAGGAGTTAATCACCAACCAAGTTTTACAAGACTCCTGCAGGTTTACCACAATCACCTTGATGAGAGAAGCCATGGAGAAGCTCGACGACCAACATTACGTCCTATCCTTTCCTCAAGAAACGAAGATACAACTAACCTGCAACCGGAAAGACTACACAACGCTTCAGGGTAGTTACCTTGCAACGATTCCTGCTGGATGTTACTTGAAATCTGAAGAGTTCACCATTGCAAACGTTTACGACGAAATTAACGGCCAACCCTTGAAGTTAATGAAGATACCCTATGACGCTGAGAAGCAGGCCACCACAGCTACCCACGTCAATCTGAACTCTATTGATCTCCAGGGACTACAAAGCATCCAGGACCAACTCATGATCCAGAACCCTATTCAACTTGAGAACGTGCACACCGACGGACTTTACCACACTACAATCCCATTCTATGGAATACTATCGAGTGCAAGCGTACTCGTTATCATCGTAATGATCCGGCGCTACCTACGCAGACGTACGAACACTATGGAAAAGAAACAGCAACCACCAGCCGCAACCCTGGAAGACAATGAAAACCCTGGCGAACTTCCGGCAACATTTTCACTCAACGTGCTAAAATAGTCGCCGTTCTAAGGGGGGAGGAATTACATAGCGCTACTATATGAAGATCGCTGATGTTGCATCCGCACCGATACTTATTATTGCCGATGCATCTATGACGTCAATCGATTTCGCAAACTGTTGTTTGCTCAGTAAATTGTAAGAATGATTATTCTATTGTCCTACTTCGACCTGGAATCATCATTCATAGGATTAATTTTGTAATATTAATTCAGTAATTAAATTAATTTAAAATCATTTCGGTTTTTTTTCGATCCTCCGATCGCAGCAAACGTAATTTACAATTTTTATATATATATTTTTATTTATATTTTTTGGAATCCAAAACTTACTTTTCCTAGTTACAGTAAAAAAAACAGAGTTCGTTTTTTTTCAGATTATGTCCAGACAAAATAATGTTCTAAAAATAGACCATGTATTTTTGTAAACTGTTTAAAAGGGTGTCTGTGTTTTACAATTTGTTCAATAGTGTATTGCGTTAACAGCTATTTTTCACATTATTTATGGGTACCTACCGGAGCTTGTTCTAAAAAAAAAATTGTGTCAGTTCTGGTGCAAAAAAAAAGTATTATCAAAGTATCACTACGTCATTACAACCAATTTTACATTAATTTTGATTAGATTCCGTTATTTTCCATTATAATTCCCTTTTTGTTTATTTTTATTATCCTTGTATGTCCCACTGCTGGGCAAAGACCTTCCTCATATCCTACTAGGTACTCTTCTCCTGCACCACCTCGAATCAGCCTTCGTGATGATTAGATTAGATTAAATTATGATTTAGACTTATTATTTATTTATTATAATGAAAAATAACGGAATCTCATACTGTCACCGGTGGCGCCATCTTTGTGTCTGTGACTAAACTATATTTGCTAATATTTTTACTAATCATAAAATTTGTCTCTTCTCTCTAATTTTATCTGCTCTTAATTTTTAAATTCCGCAGCTAACTGTTTTTTTCACTAAATGAATACTTGGAAAGACCATCAAAACTTGTCAAAATTGCACCATTCGCATAAGCAGTATGGAAGGTTGAAAGAGTTATATTATATAGGTACTAAATAAATACGTTCTCTATAATGTATAAAATAGCTGTGTCCTCATAGTAACATCTTTATACTTAGTTTATTATTCTGAAAGAAAAACGATTGAGAAAATACTAAAAAAAGCCTTTATTTCCGAGCAATTTTTACGGAATTACTCATTATAAGAGACGTATTGAGCAATTAAATAAGAATACCTTCACAAATCCCAGAAAAACCCTTAGCATTTTACTCACAAAATCAGTACAAAAATAAAAATAAATAGTATCAATAAAAACGTAATACAAAATATAATGTTTTTTTTCTAATCGTGTCCGATATCTCTCTATGATTGGATTGTATGGCCCGGATTTATTTAAGCCAAGACATCAGTACAACGGATTCAGTGGATTTCGGTAAAATGTAATATTTTCTCCCTTCATAATATAGGTCTATCAGCAGATAGAAAGAGGGATAGGGAGAGGTTTCTAGACGGAAAATTATATTTTAGAACAAGGAGATTTCATTGACTGTCACAGGTACGGCAACAGAATTATATTTTTACCCGACTGCGTGACAGCAATAAAAAATAAATAAAATATTTTTTTTTATTTTTTTTTTATTCAAATTAAAATTAGAACATTACATCATAAATCTTAGAAATAATAAAGGTATAACAAAGTTCGATGCCTGTACTAGGGTAACCCTGTATCACAGACGATATGCATTCTAATAATAACTATTACAATGACAGGGTTATGTTTTTAAATAATAATGAATAACTCATAAAAATATAATAATAGTGCAGTCACTATTTGTGTATTATTATTATGATAGTTTTTTATCTTCACACCCGCTGTTTGATGGTCAACTGAAACATCGTAATTTAAAAATGTTTCAGGTGCTTATAGATGGCGATTTGGTTAAATAAGTAATTAATATTTAAAAACTGAATATAATGTTGATGAATCAAATTATGTTGAAAATAATTATAATGATGTCTCATCCTCAGGCATTGGAAATGATAAAAGAGTACATAATTGTTTATTTCTAAATAATAAATGCTGTACTCCACATCAGCATCTTGTCTAGTTCAACAGAAATAACAAGTCTCATTCATTTATAGTTTAACTTTGATTTCTGGATTAGCGATTTTACCTCACATTTTCTGATATGACCATACATTGCTACTCCAATACTGGACTCGTTGCCTTACCTTCCTCCTAAGCCGTCAATGTATACAATCCAATGCAAAATTTTAGTATAAAATAGTTCAAGAGCGTAGAGAAATATATCCTGGTATGAATAAAACCGGATGTAAATGCAAATTGGTATCAAAAACCGGAAATAGCGTATAACGTACGCTTTGTTTTGCGGAATGTTCTCGGTTAGTTTTATTTTTGTAGTTTGTTTTACATTCATATTCATTTAGTAGCATTCTGAATTGTTCGGCCATTTGTGTGTTATTGATATTCGTTAGGTTTTTTATTCATTTGGTTTATTGAGTGTTTTATTGATAGGTGTGTAATTTAATTACTTTACAGTAGCGAATTGATGTATATAGTGTAATCTATTATGAGTGCACGAATAGAAAAACAAATATTGAACATTACAAATAGGTAGCTGTTTCATTTGGAATAACAATAAAATGTATGTTGATAATGGATCATTATGAAAGAAGATTGGCATTATTGGAATATTTGATCAAAACTGCAAATTTACTAATTAAACTACACGCCACCCACCATCATTAATTACGGGCCAGTTGACACCACGCCTATAATCCTGAATGGGTTAGGCAGAAGTGTCTCTAATATAATAATGCACTCCCATCTCGCTAGTTCTGATTAAGTACCATGTGAATTAAGTGAGAAATAATTTACAGTTTCTGCAACGTGGAATAGATTAAACACCCAGATAATGCAGGTATAGCAGTACATAAATTATTGTTGTTTTTGTACGGAATCGTGATGTGAAACTGTTTTATTTCCTGGTCCGAATTATTTGATTGTAGATTTAATCAAACACCGAATGAAGGTCAAAGATAACGCCCACCATTATTAGCCTAGAGGTATATTTAGATATCGCGAAACGGCTGCGTTCCTTGCAAAGGTTCAAAGATATGCAGTATATCAAAGACGTCAGCAGATATTTTGTATTCGTGATTTTTATGTATGTCGTGTTTGACCAGTCGCTTTACCATCTCTCTCTCGTTTCAATACTAGATAGAGATAGAGGATAAAAACTCAATCCACCATAATGAAAAGATGAACAAATCAGCCAGTCATCATAGCTAAGCTTAGTCAAGCCGTTCAAAGATTAATGGATACAGCAAAAAGGTCTAGCAAGGTAGATATACTAATGCCAGCTTTTACTAACACTATTTTACATGGAGCGACTGCCTATCTGACCTAAGTAATACTTGGTAAGACTGATTGTCAGACTTTCGTGCCACTGACTTCCTGCAACGACCATCAAGGATCTACAAGTGACAGCGGGACCAAAGGCTTAACGTGCTTTCCGAGGTGCGGAAGAAACTGGGTATTTAATGGGTGGTCACTCATCTACGGACCAACTTAGGCAAGCACGGCTTAACCTAAAGATCGAGTCGAGCGGCTGCTATTATTTGGCCACGAGCTCCTCCTCTTATGTGACACCTAAATGCAGTGCCTAAATACAATGTACTCTAGATGCTGGTCGACGAGTATTGAAAATTCAACAGTGCACCTCCTAAGTTCAGTTCATAGTGTTGAAAACGGGCATACGTCCTGCATACTGCATACTTGTGTAATATAAATAAACAAAAAGTTTATTTCCCATCACTAATGTTATGGTGAATAGCAAGTACTTTTATGAACATTTTTGTGAGAGACTGGTGCCCAAAATACGCGTACAATACAATGTGTGACAGTGGTTCTGTGTTCTCGTTATTGATATAAAAAGTTTCCAAATCATTATTATGTATTCCCAGTCATTTCCTAGTCTAGGTACCTATCTGCGTTATTTATTAGAACGTGATTTATTCTTGTTAAGACCAAGGACTGGCCGAAGCCATTAATTTCTTACGAAGTATTGAAAAGGACAGTGAATAAATTGTCATGGTAGGTTATGGGATGACTGATGATTGTATAGTCCATCAGCAACGATGGATGGAATGTGTGAATGATAATTTATGGATAATATACAGGAGGTGACTACCTGAGATAATGAGTAACCAGAGTGGAAATACAAGACATGCCGCGCCGACCGTAAATAACTTGTAATAAGGAGAACGATGGAAGATATCTAGTTAGCTAAGTAGGTATTGAACAACTTTTGGAAAATTTTACCAAAAATCACGAAACAAACTCTTTCCTGCCTGTTTTGTGTCATCATCATCATTTCCGCCAAAAGACGTCCACTCCTGGACATAGGCCTCCCCCAAGTGTCGCCACATTGACCGGTCCCGTGCGACTCGCATCCAGCGGATCCCCGCAACCTTCATCAGGTCATCGGTCCACCTAGTGGGAGGCCTACTGACTGTTTTGTGTACGTTTATGTACATAAATAAATAATTAACATCAAAAAATCCAAACAATTCCTACTTTCATTTCCAAATTACAAGTTATTCTCGTCTTAAT
The DNA here is from genome assembly GCA_905163415.1 of Noctua fimbriata. Classification (NCBI taxonomy): domain Eukaryota; kingdom Metazoa; phylum Arthropoda; class Insecta; order Lepidoptera; family Noctuidae; genus Noctua; species Noctua fimbriata. Next base: position 1,417,765 of record LR990933.1, on the reverse strand, counting down.
TGTTTCTCCTTAATAGGATTGATTATTTTTTAGCAAGAATGAGGTGGAAAATTTGTAATTAATTGAAACAAAGGACTGGAGAGACCTTCACTTTCATTGTTCACGTTTGGCTCAATTTTAAACCGAAGGCCTCACATGAACGCGTGAAATTTACGCGTAAAGTATTTATCCTATAGAAAATATTTTTGGTTTAAATGCGATGAGTACCTACAATTCACATTGTCTATGGATTTGAATTAAAAAAAAAAAAAACTTGATAAATAATTGTTCTTGCGAATCGAGTATTTTCAATTATTAAATCATTCGAATTTACTCCCCATTCATGACTTAGGCGATACGACTAGCGTCAAGCGACACGCGCTTTTGGGAGTCGCAAGAACAATCGTATCGCAAGTCGCGTTGCGGTGAGTAGTGACTTGCTGTAGGAATTTTATTTTGTTTTATTTTTCTTAGTCTCCGTCACAAGATACGTTAGGTTGCGACTAAAAGCTGAGAAAATAATAATGTGCGAAATAGTATTTTCAATTAATTCGTATTTTAGTGTAACGTTTATTCCGCGCTTTCGTGCTAAGCCCACCGTTTGTATTTACTTGTAGGTAAGTGTTCAGTGTTCGTCGGCGTAAGAATTTAATTAGAAGTACAAAATTAAAATATTCACCAAAATGTTTGGAGAACTTCCTGTTTATTACAAAGTTTTGACTACTTGGTAAGTATTAATTAACAATTTTCAGAAATCTAGATTCTCGAATAATTCCTCTTTCTTCTTGATAGCGATATTATAAAGCGGTTTTTGTCTATGATGTCATAAACAAGGCATCTTCATTGATTACCTCATAATCCTCGGCCCCATTCAGAAATCTACCGACAGCCGTTGGATAAAAGGATGTTAAGTCAGAAGAAGTATTTTAATTCTCCGTAGGTACTCGAGCCTTCTTTTGCACTATCATGTTGTATCCTGTAAAATTTTCATCCATCAACTCAGCATATCACAATCATCTGACATAGGTCGCTCCCAAGCCGCGCCATACCACCTTGTCCTTTGTCTTCCATATCCAGTCTGTTCCAACCACCATTTTAAACTCAACATGATCTATTTTAAAATCACCCTTAATCGATCCCTATAGCTACCAGATCGTGACCCCATCATTTTACACTCGGCCGATAACTACCCGCTCCACCTTACTTCCTATTACTCATAGTAAGTACGCCTCAACCACGTATTACAGGTAAGTATAAGTTACGTTCGTAAGTAGTGCCGATAAGTATCAATTTGCGGGCTCTAATCATAGGTCGGGAGGTCCTAACATTTCAATGTTTTGCTCTAGTACACTTTGACATATTGTGTACACAGGGAAATATAGCAAGCGCTACAGCGGAGCATGTGGTCTTGGAATCGATTTCCAGGACAAGAAAAGTAATTCTGGGTATATCCATCAGGAACTTCTCAGGCAGCTCAGAGTCAGGAGTCAAGCTCGGTTGTTGAAAATAGGTTCGCCCCCTATTACATGAGACTTAAACATAACTGCCGAAATGTGAGTGTAACGAAGGGACACTTGTACATAACCCTTCGGGGATTACATACGCGTTGTTGTATTATGCTAAAGTAATTCATATTAAAAACCAATATATCAATCAGCTATTTTCCCACGTTCAGCATAAAATTAAATCGAACTACTCCATCTTTATTCTGAAGCAGTTAACAGAGAATGACTCAATCAATTTATGACATCTACTCAGCTATTATTACAAACTAGTTTTTTTTATTACCGGTATTATCACATAATTGACTATTATCTCATACGGCCACCGTGTCTTTGGAAGTGTTAATGAAGACAAAAAAATACATCATAACTGGCCTTATGTCTTATGCCTTGGGAAAAAGATAAGCAAAGTACGAAACGAGTTTGGCACTGTAAGTTGACAGCCCAAGTATAGCGAGCTCTTCATATTCATATTCATTTATTTTGCATTCTTTATTTTATTGTAAAAAAGATATTACAAAGGGCTTAAAGCTAGGTACATAAATATACACCCTGTAAGGGCACAGCAAGGTAGGAGAGAGGAAGAAGGCTTTAATTTTATTATTAATTAGTTGGTATACAAAAGTAACAATACTTAAAAAAAAACTATTTAGTGAAACATAATTATTATTTTAAAATTTGTCAGCTCTTTTCAAGAGTATCTTAGAGCATTTTAGGATAGGTACAATAGGACATATTTTAAGGGTTCTGTACCAAATTGACGAGATAGAAACCGGTGTGACTTGGTTTAGTAATCAAAACCTCAAAGAATGGAGAGCTATTTTCTCAAATAGGTAATTGCGGCTATTTTGCTTACTACCCAGCTGCCTTAAGGTAAGGCAAAAATGGTTAATAGGTGATACCACCAGATCTACTTATAGTTAAAAACCTTCAGAAACCCCTGACCTTATAAACTCTGATATCCAAAAGCCTGCGAAAGTAGGTTATTTAATAAATTCGGCCCTTTCTATCTGGTCTCATTGTAAATTCAATATTTGACGCCTTCCCATTGAATTCTGATGCATTGTTGAGAGCACAATATAGAACGGCGTAGTGCCTTCAAACTGAGTCGTGATCCTATTCTGTGATATTTCTTTATTTGCCGATCTTACAATGGTTGTGTTTAAATATTTTCGAGATAAATGACAAGACGTAATGGAAAAAGTATCAACAGCTGTCAAGTCTGTCTATGACTTGCGATAGCTGAAGTGCTGCCCACCTCCTAAGAGGTTAACTTGAGATGTTGTATATGAAAGTGGGTGCGGGTCGGGTCGTGTCCGCCACGTTTGTGAATGGGATCTCGCCAGTCAACTTAGGAGGTTGTCGTTTGCTTAACCGGACTATCCTGTGGGTACCTTGAGTTTTAGGCCTCCAGCCAGGGGTACACGCTGTCTGTGCATTGTCGTCCGTCGTATATAGAAATTACACCCGCCGTATTCTCGACCCGAGCCGCACCCGTCCCGCTTCCGCCCCGCTCCCGCCCCTCTGATGCCCGCTCTCGCTCCCAGGTGTGTGTCTGCTAGGGTTACCCACTGGCATAACTGACGACCTTCCTTACAAACTTTCATCCCCTTTTCTACCCCTTTAGGAAACGAATTATCAACAATCCTTTCCCAGTGCTCACCCTCGTTATAATTAAAAAACTATTGAAGATTTCTCGTAAGCGGATTTTAATATTAAGTCGCCGAAAAGTAAAACTGTTATCGTTATTAATTTTCCGGTCTCGTATGCGAAGCCACCTGGAAAATTGAAAACAGAACATTATCTAACGTTCATATATAATTACAGATTATAAGTAGCTATTAATTTGAGCATTTATGGCCATAATTATAGTTCCACTAATATTTACGACTACCCACAAAGGGTGTGGTAATTGTGCCGATTAGTTGCTTCAACGTATACTTAGCATTAAGTGTTCACACCCTTTACTGTGCCGCTTTGGTAAATGATTCTTAAGTAGAACTTATGTTTATGGGAGGCTAGAGTTTCAAATACGAAGGTAAAATTATTTAGGTATCTACAGTCACTAACATAGTGCCTATAAACCCATAGGCCTGCAACTCTGCACTATGATGGTAACTATTATGGCTTAAGGAAAAAGTGTCTTTTGCTCTTCAGCAGCTCGCTCGTGCTCGTGGTATTGACCGAAATTAATGAATCTTGAAATCATCAGATGGAATTAATTTTTGCTCTTCGCACCACTAGCGACATTAATTTAACTCAGTACACCATCGCTCATAACGTCCATAAGAGTCCATTTTCACCAATATCCATTATCTTGTAAATCATGTCATGCAAGTAGCTACTCGGCTACCAACGGCCTACCATTACGGATTTTAATAAGGATGGAGGAGCTCGAGCAGTACAGTGTAGGTTAAATCTTTGTGATAACCAAAAGATTGGACCTGAATCAGGGGTTTTACAGGAGGCAGTCTAAAATGGCGGAATAATATAAAACCGAATAAGTGACTATGATGTAGGCACTCCTAGCATAATATCTATGGGTACATAAAAATATACGGCCATCATTAGTAGATCTTTGACAGGTTTTATGTGTAGCCAAAAACCCGAAAGTCTTACCAAGGGGTACCATGGTACCCAGTAACTGGTTTGTGAATGTTGCTTCATGTAAAATACTCGTATTAAGCTGCATCTGGTTAGACTGGAAGCAGATCCCAAATTTGTTGGGTAAACCTATCTAGAAGTCATAGCATAACAATCTATATATGCGCCACCCACTAAACACAAACCAAATATTAATTAATAAACGCATCCACCGATAGATGGCGCTACCACAAAAACTTATCTTATCTTCAAAAGTTAGCATAAGCCTCGCCTAGTTCACAACTTTCGCAGAACCTACGTTACCTACTGCGTGAGGTTGTATAAGGCACGTTATTTACACCTCAGTTGTTTCGATTGCATTCTACATACTAACCGTCTTGAGAAAAGTTTGAGATCAAGACTATTCAGTGTAAGGCTTTCGCCGAGAAATATTTTCACAGTTATTTTACTGATCATGCATCTCTGTCATATTCACATTGATCTTTATTCAGGTAACATTAAAATTGCTGTTGGGTTAGTGCTATAGACAAGCAATCACAATAAATTTACGCGACCAGCTGATCAACATGTATGGAAAAACAAAAAAAAACTATGAATTTCCAAAATGAACAACTTGTTCTATGAAGAACAAGTTGTTCATTTTTATGAACAACTTGTTCTATGAAGAACAAGTTGTTCATTTTTATGGTCTGAGGGACCACACGAGAGGGCTTGCGTTTATTATGTTGCACCCTGTATAACACTTGAAAAAATTGTAAAAAATATGGTCTCTCATAAGATGCTGGGGACACTGGCTAATTTTTCATATTAACATAAAGGCCTACAAATATGAATACAAACTTCCAATCAAAATACTAAACACGTAATCAAAGCTACAGCAACTTCAGCTTACATATTAATTCAATAACCGCGCACCGCCAATAGATGGCGCCAGCAAAACTTTAGGCGGCACTCAAGTTTGGCAAACTATAGAATAGATAGCGTGTAGCGTGCGAGTCTGCATAATATTCACATCGGGCCGCTTTCATTTAATTTGGATGCAAGTTATTGGGGAACTTGTGGCGTTCAGGAAGAAGTACGAAGAATGTGTGGTTTATGTGAGAGTAGTAGTGACAAAATTTATTTAAGTACCTACCTAAAATAAGATAACAAGCAAGTGATATCCAAGATTAAACTTCAAAAAAACACCAGATTCTTTTTTCTGGCTTTCAGCTTGTGTTGCAACTGTCGTAAGTTCATATACGTGTGCATCAGCAATCTTCAAAAGTCCAGCAGCAGTCCTTACACTGCATCGGCCAAAATTATGAACACGATACGGAAATTAATTTGAAAAATCTGTTCTTTTTCGAGAAAACTCAGTATCAATATCAGTCACAGTTCTGAAATAAATCACAAGAAATTCTTTTCAATCACAAAACAAGGCTATTAAACCTACTCCGGGCCTATTAACTATCGACACAATATCGAATCTATTTCGTAAATATTGACTTGGAGAATTTGGCATTGACATTAGTTCGACAAATCGAATGTGCCCGTTGGGAAATTAGAGCACTGAGTTCAGTACAATACATACCAGTAGCTAGCAGACACTCATGGAATATCGGAGCGCCTGTAGTTTTAAATTAATTAAGAATCATTTACCAAAGCGGCACAGGCTTTGGTAAATGATTCTTAAGTAGAGCTTATGTTTATGGGAGGCTAGAGTTTCAAATACGAAGGTAAAATTATTTAGGTATCTACACAGTCACTAACATAGTGCCTATAAACCCATAGGCCTGCAACTCTGCACTATGATAGCAACTATTAAGGCTTAAGGAAAAAGTGTCTTTTTCTCTTCAGCAGCTCGTAAGCTACTGGTATTGACCGAAATTAATGAATCTGCAATAATTGATTTGGAGCTTCTCTATATTAGGTATCTGTCGCAACACGTGTGTAAGGCTATGAGATTTTACGCACACTAATTTTAAGAAATCATCAGATGGAATTAATTTTTGCTCTTCGCACCACTAGCGACATTAATTTAACTCAGTACACCATCGCTCATAACGTCCATAAGAGTCCATTTTCACCAATATCCATTATCTTGTAAATCATGTCATGCAAGTAGCTACTCGGCTACCAACGGCCTACCATTACGGATTTTAATAAGGATGGAGGAGCTCGAGCAGTACAGTGTAGGTTAAATCTTTGTGATAACCAAAAGATTGGACCTGAATCAGGGGTTTTACAGGAGGCAGTCTAAAATGGCGGAATAATATAAAACCGAATAAGTGACTATGATGTAGGCACTCCTAGCATAATATCTATGGGTACATAAAAATATACGGCCATCATTAGTAGATCTTTGACAGGTTTTATGTGTAGCCAAAAACCCGAAAGTCTTACCAAGGGGTACCATGGTACCCAGTAACTGGTTTGTGAATGTTGCTTCATGTAAAATACTCGTATTAAGCTGCATCTGGTTAGACTGGAAGCAGATCCCAAATTTGTTGGGTAAACCTATCTAGAAGTCATAGCATAACAATCTATATATGCGCCACCCACTAAACACAAACCAAATATTAATTAATAAACGCATCCACCGATAGATGGCGCTACCACAAAAACTTATCTTATCTTCAAAAGTTAGCATAAGCCTCGCCTAGTTCACAACTTTCGCAGAACCTACGTTACCTACTGCGTGAGGTTGTATAAGGCACGTTATTTACACCTCAGTTGTTTCGATTGCATTCTACATACTAACCGTCTTGAGAAAAGTTTGAGATCAAGACTATTCAGTGTAAGGCTTTCGCCGAGAAATATTTTCACAGTTATTTTACTGATCATGCATCTCTGTCATATTCACATTGATCTTTATTCAGGTAACATTAAAATTGCTGTTGGGTTAGTGCTATAGACAAGCAATCACAATAAATTTACGCGACCAGCTGATCAACATGTATGGAAAAACAAAAAAAAACTATGAATTTCCAAAATGAACAACTTGTTCTATGAAGAACAAGTTGTTCATTTTTATGAACAACTTGTTCTATGAAGAACAAGTTGTTCATTTTTATGGTCTGAGGGACCACACGAGAGGGCTTGCGTTTATTATGTTGCACCCTGTATAACACTTGAAAAAATTGTAAAAAATATGGTCTCTCATAAGATGCTGGGGACACTGGCTAATTTTTCATATTAACATAAAGGCCTACAAATATGAATACAAACTTCCAATCAAAATACTAAACACGTAATCAAAGCTACAGCAACTTCAGCTTACATATTAATTCAATAACCGCGCACCGCCAATAGATGGCGCCAGCAAAACTTTAGGCGGCACTCAAGTTTGGCAAACTATAGAATAGATAGCGTGTAGCGTGCGAGTCTGCATAATATTCACATCGGGCCGCTTTCATTTAATTTGGATGCAAGTTATTGGGGAACTTGTGGCGTTCAGGAAGAAGTACGAAGAATGTGTGGTTTATGTGAGAGTAGTAGTGACAAAATTTATTTAAGTACCTACCTAAAATAAGATAACAAGCAAGTGATATCCAAGATTAAACTTCAAAAAAACACCAGATTCTTTTTTCTGGCTTTCAGCTTGTGTTGCAACTGTCGTAAGTTCATATACGTGTGCATCAGCAATCTTCAAAAGTCCAGCAGCAGTCCTTACACTGCATCGGCCAAAATTATGAACACGATACGGAAATTAATTTGAAAAATCTGTTCTTTTTCGAGAAAACTCAGTATCAATATCAGTCACAGTTCTGAAATAAATCACAAGAAATTCTTTTCAATCACAAAACAAGGCTATTAAACCTACTCCGGGCCTATTAACTATCGACACAATATCGAATCTATTTCGTAAATATTGACTTGGAGAATTTGGCATTGACATTAGTTCGACAAATCGAATGTGCCCGTTGGGAAATTAGAGCACTGAGTTCAGTACAATACATACCAGTAGCTAGCAGACACTCATGGAATATCGGAGCGCCTGTAGTTTTAAATTAGATGGATTTTGTATTACCTTTTGTGCCAATACTGAACAAAGCAAGATTTATGGTGTGTTTTTAAACTTTAGTAGAGCAAGATATAGTTTTAGTAAAAGGTTGGCCAGCCAAAGTGGTAATGATAACTGCCAAGGGGCTTGAGGGGCAGAAACTAAAAAGTATAGTCATTAAGTATAAATTGCAAATTTCCAAACGCATTCAAATGGAAAAATGAATCCGAAGGAAGTAGCAGACAAGATTCAAAAGTATAGCTGAGGCAAATACTTCTTTTTTGGGCAAGTGCAGATTCATCTTCAAATAGATAGAATACAAACTAAACATTTTATCAGACATGACCGTTTAAATCTCAGTGAGGCACGATGAGTCAAAAGTCTTATGAAAGGACCCCAAAATCATGGGACAGAAATCATGGGCAAAAAGATGATGATGAGGGATCGTTTTTTAAGAAACCAGTTCATCACCTGCCTGCCTTTTTCTATGTTGGGGTTGGCTTCCAGTTTAACTGGATGCAGCTGAAAACCAGTATTTTATATTGAGCGACTGCCTATCTGACCTCCACAACTCAGTTAGTACTGGGTACTACGATACCACTTGGTAAGACTGGTTGTCAGACTTTCGGGCCACTGACTACTAACGACTGCCAAGATTTACAAATGACAGCAGAGGTACGGATGAAACTCTGTAAGTAGTGGGTGGTCACCCATCCACGAACCAACCTAGTCAAGCGCGGCTTAATCTGAAGATCGACCCGAGCGGCTGTTATTATTTAGCCACGAGTTTTTTTTTCAAGAAACCAGTGGAAGGTGACAAGTTCAATTACTGTTTGGTCATGCACTTCTTCTTACATTAAATTTGACTCCCAAATCATACGATTTTCAGATAAAGTCAAAAGTTTTGTTGCATTAATTTCTCCAGTTACCAAGTCTGATAATGTTGGTGCAAAGTTGAAGTCTGCAGTCTAGTTCAGTGCCTTCCGGAGCCGATCTGAAAGTGTAATGACGAAATGAGCACGCTATTATTTGAGTTGTAGTTCAAAAAGACGCACTCTTGTCTGTCTTGAAACAAATTCCTTACCATCTGTTGCTAGTTTTGAAATCTTTTTTTAATTCGAGAATTTTGTGAGATGACGATGTTGCGAATTTTTTGATGTGATGAGTTTTGTGTTTTTTTATTGCCCAAGAGGATGGTTGCCCTTGCCGGCTCATCGGTGACATTTATTTTCGTTCCATAGAGATTTTTTAGTGTTGTGCCTAAGTTTAATTCTTGGAATATAATTATGGATCTTAAAAGTATTAGTAGTTGTCTCTATAATAAAGAAACTGCTATGAACTGGAAGGTGTAGCCTGAGGTCTTCTTATTCAAAGTCGAGTCGAGACTTTTGCCCATAACACACATTATTATTATACCAGCTGCGGGTAGCAAATTCCTAATTGAAGAAAAGGAATTTAATTCTGCTTGACCAGAAACCCGCGACCGCCCGTCCTGTAGCACTTCGAGATACCGCCAGTGCGGCATCTACAATGACATAAATGTGAACTTCGCATCACAACTGACGTCACGAAAAATTGTGTACCGTGCAAGTGTAGTGTATCGCGGATAATGTAAAAACAGAAACCGGACGGCAACAGGGGAGAATGAAAGAAAATAACTGTTGCACCGACCCCAAATGACATGGGACAAGGGCAGTAAGATGATGAGAAATCAATCAGCAACAGTAGTTACCTGTACGGTCTGAGAATCATCTCATATCAAAAGAGGAAGAGAAACTTGACACCCTGTTCTTCATACCTCTAAAAGTCAAGAGGTAATTAAGATAGACAAAAAATTACTGGTGGCCAGTGTGGGAAAGAGATGGCGCTAGACGACCGGTATATCCCCGTCTCTTTCCCACACTGGAATTACTCCTGCTTTAAGACATCATGGTGACCCCCCTGTTCCCTTATTCTCACGAAAAACTCACTTTTGATTTACAAGTGGTAGAAAATCCGACGAACTCAATCCGCTACTTAGTATTTGAGTTACCTACCTGGTGTAAATACAGTCGAGTTTTGACACGAAAAGCCTTTCCAAATTAGATTTAAAGAGTAACTCGAGTACTTTAGAGTACAATGGAGCAAAATGTACGAGTTCGTGAAGAATTCACGGTTTTGTTGGTTTCTACGAACATTTTATGTGAATAGTGGTTTTGTATCGAGTCGTATTGTTGTCTTGAGTGTTTATAATGTAGCTATCGGTACGGCTGTAATGTGGAAGATTACACTCTTACGATTTATAAATATTTTTGTAATTAAAAGCAAAAGAAGTCGCGAACAAAAACCATTTATGTTCTTTCAGCTGTAGCACTTGCCATGTGACAATAGCTCTGATTTCTACAACATAAGGAAATGCCAATCTAAAGTTATAATTTAAAGTTTTCAAGTTATATAATACTGAAATTATGTTATCTGTACATAATATTTAATCGGTACAATCTTCGATCAGCAGTTGAAGTTGAATTTGTTTGAAAAACGCCTGAACATAGCAAATGTACTAAAATGAACATAGCAAATGTACTGACGGTGACATGTTTCTAGCCTTATTTATTTTAAAGGCCGACTTTACCTATACCAGAATATTGTTCAATCATGACTTAACATACATAACTAAGCTCATCCTTCGTTAGTTATAACTCACCATGTATTTAATATCAATTGATTTATCTATGCCAAAGTGAAAATAAGTCGGCGCAGCATGATTAGAATCATCAATCATTTTGTATGGTTAAAACTAGATGATCAATCACTTATTTCAGTTCAAAATGCTAATGTGTAATCTTATTAGATCTAAAATACGGAATTTAACATATCTTACTTTTTAAACAATATAGATGGTGTAACTTTTGTTGTGTTGATTCCTGATGAAAAAAAATACAATATTCAATTCGAAATAAATGCTACAACATAACATTCAGGCGTTTTGTAGTCATCAGAGAAGAGTGACTGTCTAGAGGTAACGGCCCCGAATAACGAACGCTCGTGGGTTCGACCCCAGACAGACACTTTTCTTTGTGTTATTTATCAAATGACCACGGTTCACTCGACACGGTGAAAGAAATAGTCGTGAGGTTACATGTTCCAGAATCAAAAACAAAATCGAAAGACCTATGACATTCACCAAAAAGTACTGATGCATGGTGGACCATGGCCCACTCTCTCACACAGAGATGAAGCCTATGTCCCAGCTGCGACGCTTTATGCTGATTATCTTTATTTAAGTCATGGAAACATTGATCTGCGATGACGAGGCACGAAGGTTACAAAGAGACAATGTCAGATCATCCATGAACGATAACGAGACAGACATTTTTTTATTATTTTTCTCTCTCTATTCTCACAGATATTATAACTACCCTGATCATTCAATTCCTTTGAGTCCCAAGCTTAATATCTCAACACTCAAACTTTTGAATGTGATTTTTTTACAAACCATTCTCGACCTTATTGCTTTGATCAAAGTTTTGCCAACTTGATTTATTTCGCGCTACAGAAGTACTTTTCTATTGTTACTGAGTGTATTGAAGTTATTTCGACTACCATTCGGCATTTGGTCTGGTATAGATATTCCGGTCCTGCTCTTGATATAAGGCCTTGTGTTCACTGTGCGACGAATCGCTGGGTTATTTTGCTGTCAGGACCATCCCGGGACATTACAGGGACAAAACTGTTGTAGATTACTTTTGATGTTTTCCAAGACATTTTGGTCGAAGTCTATTGGTTTGGTACCCTCAGCGCCAGCCTCAGCTCAAAAAATCTCTTTTTTCTTACCAGAAATTAGCTGTTAACAAAGTCTGTCTTTACCAAAGCGATCATCGCACGGACACTCGACTGTCGCTTTCATTTCGTTTGGCGATTCTAAATGCATGGTCGCGGCTACAGTGATATGAACGCCATGATCAACGCTCATTCTTACCGGTTCAAGCTGATAAGTGTGGTCACTCCGTAATGTTACGTAAATCTTAACAGATCGAGGAAAATAAATCCTTTGTGATATTGCGGGATGTTGCACTGTTGCTAGAAATAAGTCGCCTAGTGAACACAAGGCTTTAGGCGATAAATGTGAATTGTTTGTATTTTATGTTTGTGTTTTTAGGAAAACTTTATTTATAGTCCTGGCATTGATACGGGTTGAGAATAAAGTGTTTGTGTTATGTATTTTACTTTCATTTGTAAGTTTTCTACCACTTTAGAGCAAGCAGAGATTAGGTGGTGGATCGAGAGAGATCTTTTTTATATGTGCTTTTTCAAACCATCATGGCCTGCCTAGCCCTTTCTCCAACCGTGCTGGCGACTGCTACCAGCGTAACAAGACGCAGTGAATAACAATATTTAAATGGGGCGACTCCACGTCTGACCTCCACAATATAGCGCTTGTATTGTCTGATAGACTTTCGGGCTTTTGACTACCCGAAAAGACTGTAAAAAATCTGTGAATGACAGGTACATCAACACTTTCTGAGGTACTAGCGGCGCCATCAAGAAAGATTGACCGGTACCGCACGGCTGCTATTATGTTGCCACGGGCCTAATACGCTTATTTCAATATGAAAATTGAATTATCCCAATTTGTTTGGGGTCGGCGCAGCATGTCTTCTTCTTACATACTTCTCTATTACTCGTCATCTCACCAGACACCTCCTTTCTAGCCATATCATCCTTCACACAGTCACAGTCCATCCATCGTTTTTTTTTTCCTTTAGTCTTATAGCATCTACATTCATACTCAAGATTTTCCTCATTCCTCCGCATCACACAAAAAAATTCCCTGGTTCCTGCTTCGATGTCTGGTCTTCAATAAGATTGGCCGCCATAATCCAAAATGGTCCGAAGGATTATATTTATACTATGGTCTTTCACATAGCAAGCAATTCCAAGTCGGTATACCTATGTACATTCAAAAACATTGTATTCAGCTGGCCCTGAATAAAGTTCATTTTAATGCATAGATTCTATCTAAAACTATTACCTATTTGCATAGGTAAGGGGTAATTTAATCAGAAAGGACTTATCTTAATGCTTAGAAATAGAATAGTCTTGCATAGATAAGATAGAAGTACCTTACGTGCAAATAACGTCTCCTATTTACATTTTTAGAAAAGCTAATTTTAGTGTCACCTGTGTTGTGACCATGGAGCTGGGCACAAGTAAAGAGAGGCCTATACCCAGCAGTGGGTGAAGTCGGGCTGTGGATGATGATGATGTGTTGAATGGTAAAATTGCATTTAAAATGAAAAAAAAACTATAAGAACTGCTACTACGCCTACTACTTACGCTAGTAGCTATAACATAACTTCTTTAAACCACTAAGGGTTAAGTAGAGATGTACCTATAATACACTCACATGTCGCCAATTTTTATTTCCTTTATTTATTTATATTCAAATTAATTACATTTTTAAATATTCCTTACAAAAAACAATATAAAAAACATTTAAAAATATAAAAAAATTTAGCCCACCGGTATCGGGAACAGGGTCCAAGCTAGGGCTCCAGAGAGAGGAACCTCCTAACAATACGAGCCGTGTCCAGGAGTCCCGCTTTATGAATAAAGCCCTTGATCCAGCTGCCTAACGAGATGATCGATCCACTACCACTATCAGGCTTATTAATAATACTTATTACTTTTTTCAGGCGGCCAAAGAAGCGCTCCTTCAAAGATTGCTTCATGTCAGCAATATTGATGCCCAGCGCTTCCGACGTACCCAAATACTTATAGGTTTCGGTTGCTGAGAGGGAGCTAAGATTTATGGAATCCGAGAGCTGGGTTCCCAAAGATTCCACAATCTCCCCTCTCTTTACATGCATGACCGCACATTTGTCCACACCAAATTCCATCCTGATGGCGCTAAAGTAAAAGTGAAAGTTTCAGTTACCTTCAGTAGCTCCATCAGTTGCAAATCGTTGGGGGTAAAGAGTTTCAGCTCATCCATGTAAAGGAGGTGAGATATAGCTTGACCACCTCTCCTCAACTGATAGCCTAGACCTGAATCCTCCAGCAGTGTGCTAAGAGGATTCAAGGCTAAGCAGAACCAAAGTGGACTCAAACTATCGCCCTGAAATATACCTCGCTCTATCCTTATCGGTTCGCTATTCCTCTAAATTTGCCGACATCCTGGATAGCGAGGGACTGTCCTCCATTGCCCCATACATGACAATAAGAAGGTGCGCAGAGTTGCATTAACTTTATACAACTCTAGCACCCTCATGAGCAATGTATGCGGCACCGAGTCATAGGCCTTCTATTGTCTATCCAACATGTCGACAGATCCCTTCGGGAACGGCGAACCTGTTGACTAATGGCCATATCAATGAGGAGTAGCTCCTTAGTACCGCAGGACCCGTTCCTACATCCATTTTGAGAAGCGGATATGACAGAAATGTCATCAATGTGTTTGTTAATTTTAGCTCTCAAAATGTATGTAAGAACTTTATAGACCGTCGGAAGACAGGTTGGAAATTATAGACCGATTGTCTATAATTTTTGGGCTCCGCAGTACTACCCGATTTATGGAGCAGGTGGGTTATACCTGTTGTCAGGAACTTTGGCAGCGACCCTGACTCTAAGGCTGACTGGAAGAGGATCGCCAGGCGAGCGTGCGACCTTGTAAACCATTTAATCCAATAGTTTTGCAGCCCATCCGGCCCTGGAGATTTCCAGTTAGGCAACGGACGGACTGCACGAACTACGTCTTGGGGCTGATAGTGATTGCCCCCATTTTTGGTACTAGATCGCACGCTCGCTCGACCTCCCGAGTCCATTCACCCTCGGTATGGCTAACAGGCACCGACCAGATGCTGCGCCAGAACGAAGACATGGCATCATCATCTGGCAGGCGCGTGTCAGCCACACCTTGGTCCAGTCGCTCCCAAGCCCTATAAACCCACCTTTCATCTCTTTGGAATGTGCGATTCTGAGTATATCGGTCCACCCGCCGCTTATACCTACGAATACGGTTTGACCATGCATACCCTTTCTGCTTCAGGAAGTCGATGCGCTCTGTGACATGGGAAATGTAGTCTCGAGGACTAATATCAGTCCCCGAGAATGCTCGCCTCACAAAACGCATCACTCTAGGGCGAGTATTGCCATCCCTGAAGCAGATCAGTTTGCCAATGAGTGTTCTGGCCCAACCAATACGTCGTTCAATCCTGTACTGCCACGCTGGTACGGCTGATTTAGGTCGTGTAGCTCTGTCGACAGAAAATTTGACATGAGCTACATGACATGCCGCTACAGCCGCACAATACAGGATTGAGTGAGCATCGGTGAGGTCTTCGCAGTTGTCAAAATAGTTTGACAACTGCGAATCCAGAACATCCACCAGCGCTCTATTTTTGTTATGCATGGATAAACGAGGTACGATCGAATCGTATCGTTCAAATCTTCCGGTATAATTTTTAACTATTTAAATTTAAGAAAATTTGGTAAATCTGATATGAAGAAGTTTTAATAAAAAAAAAAAACGTTGTCCCACACTAGGAATTTCTTCTATGTCGTGGGTGCGTTTACAAACATTTAAACTCACATACACAAACGGCCAGTCCTGGAACACCTACCTGTAGACCTCCCCGCACCCGGATCGAACCCGCGACACGCAGCGCAGCAGCCAATCACTCAGCTACTGCGCCAACCGTGCCGTCGAAATTATGTTTAAGTTCGTTGTAATGGGGGCAAGCCTATTACCGTTTACAGGGCACTGTTCTTAACATCGGACTGCTACGGAAGAGTTCCGTAATTCTTCCGTAGCAGTCCATCCAGATCCATGGGTTAGAATCTTAGAACCCTCCATTCCCAAGTGGATATAGACGACTAACACCGAGCCGAACCTGGAAGCTTGCGGCTACTAGACCAACGAGATAGTTACATTGAGTAGTCATAGCGCTGTCAGTTGTGACTGGTCATCTCTTAAAATCATTAATTCGCCGGCAACACGGCGAATTAATTATTTTATATTTGAATTATTTTTACTATGGACACTTTTAACGTACACATCTTGCTGCATCGTTCTCTCATAATGTACCATCTCAACATAAATTATGTAACTAAGTTATTGTAAAAGTTTCTGATTTAAAAGAGTGTCCATGGAGTTTCTTGCCCGTTCTTCTCCATAGAGATCTACGTTAGGGAATGGGCAACTGCAGTACTTTCACAGTTTTTATGCCTTGTGACTGGGACTGTAGCTACTTTTCATTGTTGTCTTTGTTTCGACAATTCAAAAGTGCCTGTAACTGGCCTACTTGAAATAAATGCTTTGATTTTGATTTTGATTTCATCATGACCATCATCCAGCCTAGCCTTTTCAAAAGTATTTTGGGGTCGGCCTTCAGTCTAACCGGATGGACTTACATGGAGCGACTGGCTTTCTGAAATCCACAACCCAGTTAGTACGGAGTAATACGATGATACCCTTTGGTAAATTTGGTTGTCATATTTTCGGGCCACGGACTATCTGTAACGAATGTCCAAGATCTATATTGAGTAGTGTAATTCTATTTAAAATGGTATAGACGCCAGCATATCAAGCTACCCGAAACTGTCAACCTAATGCTAATCAACCTTGAAACTAATGCTTTAGCAATAAAGTTGAAAATCCTTTAAAGAAACTTGACAGGTTGTAGTAGCTTTATGTGCTGGCGTCTGTAGTAAGATATTTGAATGTTATTCGTTTATTTGCTTTGACCTTGTCCTCATTAAATCGAAATTATGTTTGTTCCTTTCAAGAAAATCTTTCCAGACTCATATTTTCTGTCCCTCCATCTACCATAAAACCAAGATATAAAACCATGCTCCCTACGCTATGAGCATAAATTCATCACAATTGGGGCGTACTGTCACAGACTGTATTTATTGAGTCACCCTTTTCAAAGTGAACCTTTGTTTAATATTTGCCTGAGCAGTCAAAGCGTTTGCAATGAGAGCTGTTGCTTTTTATACAGTTGGTCTTCTCTGTGGTATAAATATTATGTTGGTAATTTTAATGTTGAAATGGCTGAAGTATCGTCTTTGTGAGATGAAGCTATTTTCTTGGGTATTAGTTTCTGAAATAATGTGTGGTTTTCAGTCTGAGTTTAATTAAATTCGTATAAAATAACACATGGTTGTTAAATCTTTAATATTACTGCCTAATGAATTTCAGCCACAAAGGTGTCGTAATGAATCATAATAATATGTAGCCATTATAAAAGCTTAACTTTAAGTAGGTAATATTCATTTGTTAAATTAATATCTGCGTCAAAATTATTATTTACATTTATTTTATTTTTGGGTTGAGACTTTAAACATAAAATTTCCATCATAATTACGTAACAATTAGCCTCAGCAGAGGTGGCCCAGTGGTGGCGGCCCCGACTTACGAGCAGTAAGTCGTGGGTTCAAACCCAGGCAGGTGCATTGCTTTGTGTAATTGATTTCATCACCACTGCTATCAAAACGGTGAAGGAAAACATCGTGAACCAAAATTCGAAGACATGTGACATCTACCAACCCGCACTAGGCCCGCGTGGTGGATAATAGCCCATGTATCATAGAGGAGGTCGTGTGTCCCAGCAGTGAGAACATTATAGGCTGATTATGCTTTTTTTTTTTTCGTATGAATAATCATCATATGACCCCCCCCCCGCTCTGGGCGGAGCGGAAGGGAGTGTCAGACTTCTACCGACTAAAACCCATCCATGTTCCTTCTTTGCCCTTTGTTGTGTTCCAGGGCCACGGTATCTCTTTCGAACAGTCCCGCAGCCCTGGCAGGCATCGGCCCATGCGGACCCCTACGTGTTTTACATCTCTTTGAGGCACGCGTGGAACACGAACGCGCCGTCGACACGGCCTGCCCTCATAAGACGGCCGGACGGCGAGCTAGCTCATTACTCGCCGTCCACAGGTTCGCGCCTACGGTAGCCGGGAGCCACCACGTGACCCCCGACGCCCGGGGCGTCTCCCGCGGCGGCTAGGTTCACCTCCTTCACTAGCATGACTGCTCCCCAGAAGGAGGTGACGAATTCCCATTCCCTCTCGCTCCGGATCATGGCTTGAACCAAGGCCGGATGCGAGAACAGCATAAATTGTTTAAAAAAAACTTGTGAGATCCTCTTTTCTATTTTAAGATCTCACCTTTTGCATTCAACGTAGATAGGATTAAAAAAAAAGAATGTTGAAAACTTTTGAGTCTGAATACCTCTCTATAATTTTTCGATTTTTCATTTGTTAGTTCAGGTTTCATGATAACTGCTGAACAAGTTCAGAGCAGTTTGCCATTTTAGTTCTGTCTGAAACTTTGCCTTGCCGGGAGTGATTTTTAAGCTAGTTTTATGTGAACTCCTGTCCTCACCTCTTATTGTAAATTTTCTAATATGGTCCTGGGTTCGATTCCCAAGTCGGGCAAAGTGCTATTGGGTTTTTCCATAAGTAAGTCAGTAGCAGCCACGGAGTCTGGATTTGTGCCCGGTTGGCATGCCCCCTATGACATGAGACTTAAACATAACTGGCGAAATGTGGGTGTACTATTAGGCACACCTCTGCCTAACCCTTCCGGTATTACAGGCATGATGTTATGTGTTATGGGTAGGATAGTCGATCTCGTAATAGGTAAAATGCTTTACCTCTTTTAACTTCAAACAATCTTCATCGTGTGGTTAGTGCCTAACCTGGTGTCAGAGTTTTTATGCCGCCCATGGGCTTGACTTTACATGTCGTCGAGAAATATCTCTTCGGCATGCTGACTTTAAACAATTCACAGTAAGTTGAAACTTTACTAAAGTTGAAACTACAATGCTTGATATTAACGGTCGTAGGTACGTGTTTTTTTTTAATTGTATCAAAAAAATTGAATTATGGCATGAGTTCCGTTTATGGCCACGTACGATAAGATCCTTGTACAGCTATTTATTCCATTTTTCTGAAGAAGAAGTCACCTTTAGGCTGCCTGTCCACCGGAGCGGAGCGAGGCTGCGGAGCGGAGAAACGGAGAAATATTAACCAATAGGATTGCATGCTGGAGCGGAGCGGAAATTTCATGCAATACTCTTACTCTAGTATTGCATGAAATCGTGGACAGGCAGCCTTAGCCCTGGGTTGGTAAAGCTAAGCGAAAGTCAAATATACAATGAGCTATACTCATCATAGTTTGCTGTAGTTAAACGCATAAGAAGAAAAGTCAAGCCGTACCTATAAAAATGCGTAACGAATACAAAAATCTCAGCTCAAAATCTGACTACCATCAAAACAACTGCCTACAAGTATATGAACCAATTAGTAAAATAATTTAATTAAAGAGAACATAATGAATTCAAATGATATGGGTGCTAGCGTACGCCTCGCGAACGCTTTGATTACCATATTACATCGGCGGTGATGAGCTCACGGATTTTTGCGGAACAATCACGACTTTCAATGAAGCTGTTTGTAATGTTAGCTTAAGAAGTGGTAAGTTGTTGTAGGATTTTTTTATAAAACTTGTTAAAGCGTCAATGTTCTCATGTTTTTGTTTGTTTTCGAAACGTTCCAGCCAAGACTTTCCTTGGTTAACCAACGCGGGACGCGTCACCTTTAGAATATCTTCAAAGTAACATATCTATACTAATATTATAAAGCTGAAGAGTATGTTTGTTTGGTTGAACGCGCTAATCCTAGGAACTACTGGTTCGATTTGAAAAAATATTTTAGTGTTGGATAGCCCATTTATCGAGGAAGTTTAAATAGGTTATAAAATCTCACGCGGACGAAGGTTGCGGGTAACAGCTAGTATACAACATTAGTTTCAGTATATGCGAAACCTGATACACGTGTCTAGTATTTTTATGTAAAGAATCTATGTACAAAATTTCAAAACTGTATCATGAAAAATCACAAAGTTATAAGCTTGTTCTGTTACCTAGTTGTTCGCACAAAAACGCGGTCGCCACGCAGCGCGCGCCTCCAGCTTCGTCTTGAGCTGATAGGTACTCAAAGTCGCTCGGTATCCAACTTTTAACTTTTTTAAATATTTTTGGAAAAAAATATAACATGGTTTAAAAATTATTGGAATGGATTTAGTTACTTATTCTGAACAAACTCTGTTCAGGTTTCGCAAATACTAAAAATAATGTTGTATAAGTCATCAGAAAATATTTTGAATCCAATTGAGAACCCAGTACCCAGTATGTTCTTAGATACATTTAGACCATGTAAGTATTGTAATTTTATATGAACTAGCTGATTTCTTTATTTTAATACCCTACAATAAAAATACAGTGCTGAAACTATGTACCTACTAATTTCATGGAAACCGTTTGTACGTCGATCTGATACTGATAATGTCAGCCTACATCATCGCTCTGCATGCTTGGAAAAGGCGTCTCCCCTTGACTTCCAGTTGTTTCGATCCACGGCTAATGTGAACCACTGGTTGTTGGTTTTATCCAGCTCGTCTCGCCATCTCCTACGAGGTCTACCGCGACGCCTTCTGACTGGGTCAGGGCTCCAGAAAGTAGTAATTTTGGCTCACAGCTCATTGGGTATGCGGCAGACGTAACCAGTCTAGTCCCATTTCAGCTTAGTGGCTTTTTGAGCAACTTTATTAATTTGTGATTTGAAGCGCAGTATGGGATTGCCGTACATGGTCGGTTAGTTTGAAAACCTAGAATGCTGCTCTCTATTACACGTCGATCTACACCCACCGTGTAAAAGATTGAATTGAGTTCTAACAAAATTATAGACGTACTATACCATTTAATAATATATAATAGCTTTACGTCACAAAACAACTCATCACTCAGCTCCTAAACGCCACAATCCAGAAAATCTCATTAGAAATCATTAACACTGGGGCAGTTCATTACGGCCCGTTATTGAAAGTCAGTGGGATTACAGTCAGACCCTCGTATCCCTTAGTACATTACACTTTCATATTATTAGACAAAAGCTCATGTCTTAGAACAGTTGGCTCTTCTAATTGGTCTACTCCCGTCTAATAACTGTAAGGAATTTTAGAGAATACGATTTTTTGGAGATATTGAACTTATAATTTGTCTTATATGTGACGAATCACAATATCAGAATTCACTGTCACCATTGTATCGGCACTAAAAAAAGTACTACAACAGCATAGGACAAAAAGTACTACAGCGCCATCTATGACACAAATGAAGAACTAACATCAAAAACCTCGCTGACCGATATCAGACTTATAAATAAGAAAATCCACGAAGACCGGCACAGCTTTCTATCATCATGACGATTAGTTAGCATGTCGTTTTGTGAATAATAAATAAATAAATCTTCGTAGGTACATCCTACACAGGCCATAGGTCACAGGGCAGTAATCCTACATATTATGCGCCCAGCGCGCGTCTGTAATAGTCACATGTCTTAGATTTTTTGGTTTTAAGACATGACTGTTTCGTTGGATTAACTCCAAGCAAAATATCACATCGATCCATTGCCCTGTTACTGCATGACAGAAAGATGGACCAGCAAAAGCACCTCAAAATTCATCAAATCGTATCGTCCCCGTCTCACAAGATCAAACGAAGCTCGGAATCTCATTAACAGCAGGGCGTATCCATGTGACGTGTTCACTGCGAGATCTTATTATTGGACATAACCACTTAATTCGCTTACTTGATTGCTCCAAGACGATATAGTAAGCAGATGTGTGGAACTGCTTCGCTGGATTTAGTGATATGATGGTATTATTGTTTTGAGGTTTTATGAGTAAGAGATATCGTCAATTTAGTTAAAAGATAGCTAATTTCTGGAACTCGTGACTAAATAATAAAAGCCACTCGGGGTCGATCTTTAGGTTCCGTGCTTGCTTAGGTTGGTCTGTGGATGGGTGACCACTCATTACATACCGAGTTTTCTCCGTGCCTCGGAAAGCACGTTAAGCCGTTGGTCCCGGGTGTCATTTGTAGATCTTTAGGTAGTCGTGGCCCAAAAAGTCTGACAACCAGTCTTACCAAGAGGTATCGTGTTACCCAGTACTAACTGTGTTGTGGAGGTCAGATAGGCAGTCGCTCCGTGTAAAATACTGGTATTCAGCTGCCTCCGGTTAGACTGGAAGCCGACCCCAACATAGTTGGGAAAAGGCTAGGCACTTGATGATAGCTAATTTCTGCGCCGATTCAATTTAGATTGCCATGGACATGCACGAAAGAAGCTTCTGCTGGGCATGAGTTTCTGGGTTTGATTGCAAGGTTGGGTAACACAAAGAGCAAAGAAGGAACATGGATGAGTTTTAGTCACTACAAGTCTGATACGCCCTTCCGCTCCGCCCAGAGCCGGGGGGTCATTTGATGATTTCCCATACTAAAAAAAAAAGGGTTGGGTAAAGTGTTTTTGGGTACTTAAGCCAGGATTTTGAGAGTCAGGATTTGTGCCCGTTTGATAGCAAAAGGGTTGCTGTGGCCCTCTGTTACATAGGACTGAGGTAGCGAGTGTCCCCATAGTGGGGACTGATTATGCTAGGTTTACTAACCTAACTATGTACATATTCACAAAGTACAAAACATACCTACTGAAAACGAAAGTTGAATAAAATTATTTAAAATGTTTGATAGATAGTTGGGATCAAAAGGGATAAGTGGCACCTTTTACATTATAACCATTCAAAACGACACCATACTGGGCCCCCATAAACTGCCTGCCTACAAACTCTTACCCAAGAAATCCTGAGCTTCTAAAACCCTTTTCCTACTGGCGTGGACAAACGGCCATCATAAATTATGGGACTAACGCCTTGGAAGATATATTCCCGTGAATATACATGATATGTTTTAGTGTCAATTTTATTTCCGTCACACAAAATTTCTTATAAATCATGGGTTAATGTGTGTGGTTTGCTTATTTTGTTTTGGTTCTTTAGATTTAAGCTTAGTGCACATTTAAGCCGTAGTGGACTTACTCGTAGCAGAAGCTATAGCAAAAAGAAAGTGGGAGTGGGTGGGCCATATGATATGCAGTAGACTGGATGGAAGATGGGGGAAGAAAGTGCTGACTGCTGGAGTGGAGACCACGGACGGGACGGAGGAATATGGGAAGACAACCGACTAGGTGGACAGACGATCTCATAAAATTTTATTAAAGTGGCCGGAAGAAACTGGATAGCCATGACACAAAACCGCTAAAAGTGGAGCGATTTGGACGAGACCTACACTCAGCATTAGTAGCCAAAGGTTGAAGAAGAGAGAGAGAGGACAACAGGATTACCGTTTAACTGAGACGATGACGACGATGACGGGAAGCTGCGCAAATTGAGATCCGTGAGCAGGCGAATGACTAAACTTGTGACAGGTCCCCATACTACTCACTTTTTACCTAAGCCTTGACAAGACTTTGGATTAAAACCTACGCATTCTTACTTTTAAATTTACTAAAGAGGCACTATAACTTTGTCCTCGAAAAATAAAACAATCAAAACTGGCATACAATAAAACAAAAAAAGAGTTGACAATCGTAAGTGTCACTGGCATGGACAATGGTCATGTCAAAAAACAATGTTACGATTTCCTTATTTACTAAGTTTGCTATTATGTATCGAATTATCACTTTGTTATAGCTATATAGACGAAGATGCTGAACGCATGATACACAATCTAAGAAGAAATGATAGAAGTGAAAAGGTAAGAAGGGTGAGAAGGCCTAATGTACGGAGGAGTCCGGTACGTCAAGAAGAGGATTATGACAGAAGTCCAGTTGAATTTGATGTGGCCAGCTTCATACAGCCTGAAGAGGATAACTTGGAAGTAGAGGAAGTGTTTAGGAGACATAGGAGTAATAAACGGTAAGTTTTGTTTTTTTATTTGGCCCCATTTAACTATTCAGATGTATGATGGTCCCATTCCTGGGTCACAGGCCAACTCTCTGTAAGAGGGAATGGGAGTAATCATCCACGTGGGCCCAGAACGGATTGGTAGATGTCACGTGTCTTTCAGTTATTTTTGTGAAGTGTCTATGGCAGCCCAATATGTCTATTTAAAATGTATCGTTGCTAGGATTCTGTTATAACAAGAACGTTTTGATTTTGTTTTTTAATATAAAAATACTGTGTTATTTTATCATTGTATTTCCTTTAATAAATATTAATTTAATATGGTAGCAGAGCGGTGTACGTATTAATAAATTTTGAGTAACTTCCCGAAATGTCGAGCACGAAAATTGACCCTCTAAATAGAGAGAACTACGACACTTGGGTGATACAGGCTGAAGCTGTACTTGTACGATACAAATTATGGAAATACATCGAGATTGATACTGCAGTGGATGATAAAGAAGGCGATAGACAGGCGAGATCTGAACTCATACTTATAATCGCTCCTTCTGTGCTTATACAAATTAAAAAAATGCACTACTGCTAAAGAATTATGGGAAAAATTTATAGACACGTACGCCAGTAACGGACCTGCGCGACCTTATTAAAGCAACTGATCCTAACAAAATTAAAAGGACACGATGTAAAAACTTATCTAAACAAGTTTATGGATATAGTTGACAAATTGGCAGACATGGGAGGAAGCTATTAATGAGGACTTGTTAACAATCGTGATGTTGTAGTCTCTCAAATGAATTCGAGAACTTCAGAGTCGCTATAGAATCGCGAGACACTCTTCCGAAGCCAGAAGAGCTTCAAACTAAAATAATAGAAGAATGTGCACGTCATAGCCAGAACATGACTAATAACGACGAACCTGAATCCTCTTTTCAGGAAGAAGCCCTATACCTGTAAAATTTGCAAACGTAGTCGTAATAATAAGACTAGTAAGACTCACAAAATCTGTACCAATTGCTGGGAGAAAAACAGTGAGAAGCCTAATAGATATAATAACGGTTCTCATATGAACAGTTTTGCTATGCAGTGCCTCCTTTCACATAACGAAAAATCTGAAAACAGCATTTGGGTTTTGGATAGCGGTTGTACAGTCGAACCACGTAGTACTATATCTTCATACAAACGGTCGGAACGCGAGTCATACCTACATGCCTCGAGTCTGGTACCCACTTAGTACCCAAGAAATCACGAATGCGCCGCACTGACGAACGAACGTTGTGATGGTTTTGTAAGTAGTAAGCGGCGATTTGTGAATATTTGATTGAAATAAGAATTTGTTATTTCGTAATTTGTTTATTTTTTAATAGGCAGGTATTTCGCTTTTTCCACGGAGTAAAATACCTGGATTAATGAATAAATAAGCAAATAGGGTGAAAAAAGTGACACACAAGTGATTTAGGTACCTACGCTCGCGTTAAAAAAAGTCTCGAATTTATAATTAATATTAAATCTACTAATCAAAAGACACAACTTGTATTTTTTATTGAACACTTCTTATTTCATTCACAACTAACTTCGTTTTTTAAATAAAAAATATAATATTTAAAATCACAAAACGAACTAAACTGTTGCTTGCGAACTTACCGCCCGGTTGTAGGTAATTATTTCAAGGACAGGGCCGAGTCACAATATATATTTATACTGTGGTTGAATCACCTATTTGATTTACAGTTTATATGTGTGGGTGAAGGCATAGTTATGCACACAAACTCTGTTTATTAGTGTGTGTGTGGGGCACATCAATAATTACCATATAACAATATATAGTCATCATTCGCTTATGATACTGAAGGAGATATAATATTTTACATAAAGTTACTATAGCAACCCTGGCACAATGTCTTTGGTCAGTGAACGAGAAGCCGTAAGTTCAAACCATGTCTGCAACAGTATATTCTTTTTTCTTTTTGTATTCATTATTTTGTTAAAACATTAAACGGTAGAATTTATAACGATTCGATCCCGTTCATGGTTGTGTAATGAAGTTTCCAATGTTTGTGACAAACACGGAACCACAGTATAAATATATACAGTATTGTGACTCGGCCCTGTCCTTGAATTAATTACCTACAGCCGGCCGGTACGTTCTCAAGCGCCAGGGCTGCCGCGCTTACAGTATTTTAATATCATCTACTTAGTTGAGTTTTGTGATTGTTAATATTATATTTTTATTTAAAAAACGAAGTTAGTTGTGAATGAAATAAGAATTAGTGTTCAATAAAAGTACAAGTTGTGTCTTTTGATTAGTAGATTTAATAAAAATTATAAATTCGAGACTTTTTTAACGCGAGCGTAGGTACCTAAATCACTTGTTTCACTTTTTTCACCCTATCCACTTATTTATTAATTAATCCAGGTATTTTACGCGGTGGAAAAAGCGAAATTTCTACCTGTTAAAAAAAATAAACAAATTACGAAATAACAAATTCTTATTTTAATCAAATATTCACAAATCGCACGCTTACTACTTACAAAACCATCACAACGTTCGTTCGTCAGTGTAGCGCATTCGTGACTTCTTGGGTACTAAGTGGGGACCAGACTCGAGGCGTGTAGGTATGACTCGCGTTCCGACCGTTTGTATGAAGATACAGTACTGTAGATATTCTTACCGTGACGGAACTCTCAGGCCATTTTATTTTGACTGTTTAGAAAATAACTACCGACAATTTAAAAATATTGTTTTCAAACACCTTCATTTATAAAAATATGAGCGTTCTTAGTAGTCAATCTACGAGTATTTTCATTACTGAGTTTATTGATTACTACTCATGCACATATGTGTGGATTTATTTCTGTGGATCCAACCATGCAACATTTAACAAAGTTCAAAAAGGTAGAAATCGTTGTTTTGGATGAGCAAAACGTTTCTATAATTATGTGAAATTGTGAGTGTAATGTGGTGCTGCCCCACAAACGATGAGTTACTTTATATCGTGTCCTGCCTGTCCTGTTGTTTGCTACTGTGATGTGCATCACAGGACGCTACTGAATGTGCCAAACTCGTCGCCAAATTTTAAGCTGACTCAATTTGAATTGTCATCGATACGCTAAGAAGAAGTGAAATTGCAAGGCGCTTAAGGCGATAATCTTGAAGTGCAAAACTCAGAAATTCACAGCAAAAACATAAAACACATCGTGTGTGCGGGGGACCCCTCCCCCTTTGACACCTAGTCGAACTTAAATTATTTGATATGATGCTCAAGCTGCTCTACCTACATATTAACCGACTTAAAAAAGGGAGGTTTTCAATTCGACGCTTATATTTATTATTAATTCTAGGAACCATCATCCCAAGACGTAATAAAAAAAAGTTTTTCGAATAGGTACTTTGAAATTCGTTATCACTCGTTTTCGGAAATTTTTTTGGCTTTCACATAATGGAACAACGCCTTGCCACTACAAAATTGTTACAATAACCAATAAGTAGATATTTTTTTTTAAGATCTAAGTCACTTGCGTGAAAATTTCCGGATTTTCTGTAATGGGTGTCATTTTAGTGGTTTTCAGGGTCGATGATACCCAAAATGACCTCTCCCAATGAAAATCCAAGATAGTGCCGACGAAAATTGTCGGTTTTTCTCTTGTGGGTGTTTTGGTGTATTGAAATTCATGCTATAAAATAGTGACATTCATGATCACTAATTAGCACTACCTTTGGCTTCCGCATAATGAAACTTGTCGCCTTGCCATTACAAAATTTTTGTATTACTATAGAGGGCAAGAAAAAAAAATAAGGGTTGAGGTAGATGGGCAAAAAATTTACTACTTCAATGAGAGTACATTTATTTAACATGGACTTGATATCCATGACGAAAAAACTGATAATTTTGGTCGCGCTAGCTTGTATTTTCATATTGACCTCATTTTCGTTATCATCGACTCCGAAAACCACGAAAATGACACCCATGACAAAAAAACCGTTTCGTCGGCGCCATCTTGAATTTCCATTTTGAACCCAAATTTGATTTACCACGATTACCACTGACGTGACGAAGAATTCCCTAATTTTCGTAGCCACCATCTTTGATTTTGACTAAGGAATCTTATTTCCCGCTAGTATCCGTTCGCGCTAGTGTCTTCCGCGTATGTGTTAAATGTATAAAAATCATAGAGAAAAACGTAACCCTTCATTTCTTTGCAGTCGGTTAAAATAATTAAGTAGAGCAGCCTGCATGACATAACATGAGCGCGCAACAGCATGATTGTGCGAGTGAGAAGTCCGGAAAACAATTGACGATATTCCTACGTCCTTCTACAACTACCGCTCGGCGGTCACTAAGGAAATATGAAAAACGTTTCTGTAAATAAACTGTAGTTTTATGGGTGTTTTGGTATACTAATAATTTACAGTGTACGTTAATTTTGATGATTTTTTTTATTATGTCGTATCATTCAACAGTGGCGGCCCTTCGATAAAATCATTTTTTGAGAGAAAATACCGAGAAATTTGACAATATTTTCGTAATTGAATTAAGAAAATAAAAGATTTTTTACAAAAAGTAACGAGCCAACTTTGAAGACAAGCATATAAAGGAATTTATTGGCTCGATAAATTTTGTGATTTAGCCTCTGTTGCCTCGGAAGGAGTGCGGAAACAGACTTCGGACTCGCGTTGGGCGCGAGAGCCCTCTTTTCAACGCCAGATTTACGCAACAAGAGCGAGTTTTTTGAACTTTAAAAAAATACTTAGTTGTTAAGCATATAACCAATATTATGGTGCACTAAAAATAATTGCAATTCAATAATAACTTTAGTTAAAAAAAACATTGTAAACCTGCGCGAATATTTCGACGGGCTATCAATGTGACCGGACTGGGGCCTTAACGATATCGGTGAGTAACAGTTACATACTACGTTGATATTATACCTACTTCACTTTAACTAACTCCTCTCACCTTTCAATGTTTACTAAGAATAAATAATGATGTAACTTAAGTGCAATACCTACCATAGTTATGATAATATATTATCATAACTGAATTATAGTTTTTATTTTTTTTACCGGGTACCATGATTATGATAAAATTAGCTTAGTCTAAAATTAGCTTGATCTAGCCCTTAGACAGATTAAAGAAAAATTTGAATAACGTTAATAAAAATAGATTATAATGTTTGCTAATGTCTTGTATTTATCTTTTATTTACATATTATGTATTGTATTATTATAAGTAATATTAATTAGGTATATATAAGTATGATCCGCTGGATGCGAGTCGCACGGGACCGGTCAATGTGGCGACACTTGGGGGGAGGCCTATGTCCAGCAGTGGACGTCTTTCGGCTGAAATGATGATGATGATGATGATATATAAGTATATTGTATAAACATAGTGTATATAATTATATAGTATTTGTTTATTATAATATTAGCTATTTATAAGTATTATAAATACTGTTTTTATCCAAAGAGGGGTCTGTCGATATGCGGGTTTTGGAGACGTATAACATGTTAGGCCAAAACCAAATGCAAATTCATCGGCTTGACACACAACAACATCGTGGCAAGGCACAAGGCTGATCCCTTCTTGTCCACCCGCGTAAAAGCAACAGCACTGAATATGTGCTTACAAGTTGTGAAAAATATCCTACATTCTACTGGATTACGTTGCAGCAAGCCAGCACACACCTTTGCTGTCCACTGAGCACCGACAAAACCGTCTACAGTTTGCTAGGTCATACATCAAATTTATTTTGATTGGGAGAACAATGTGGTGATTTTTAGCAACGAAAAAACGTTTGAAGCCCATCACAGACTTAGAATATATCGAAATATTTTTTATGTATAGTATAGCAAGCTACCACACACGGAAGCTATACTATAATATATATTTTGTCCTCACTCGGTCTGCGGGGTCGTTCTTTGCCAAAATATACCGAGATATATTTGTCGACATATTTTGGTGACGTCATAGAAATATATATTATAGTCACTCGAAAATTTACATAGAAAATATGTCGTAATATGCCTTGCTATGAATCATATTAATAATATATATTATAGCGACGTCTGTGACGGGCTTAAGTCGGATAAGGATGGGCGTAAAGTAGCATGAGCAGAAGGTTACAAGAAGTAATAGAAAACGAAAGTTTGCCGACTCATTATTAGTCGAATTTATTTTGAATAGTAGACGATAATGAATCTTAATGTTCATATTTGTTAAGCGAATGTGAACAAATACAAATCAAATTAGGTATAAAACATTTTTAAACCACAGCTCGTAAATTATTGAAAGTATGGTAAAGTGATGTTATTGTCATGCGGTTAGAAGTTGTCATAATTACTTACTATCTAACATGTTGATTCACTTCACCTCTAATTTTACTATGATTCAATTTATATACCTACCTACTTTGACAAATTATTTACGTCCATCCTTACCAACAAAAAACTTTGTCTTTGTCAGAAAAACTGGTAAACAACAGTGTTTTACTCATTCGAACGTCTTGTATGGATAGCTATAGCCTATGAATGTTTAAAACCAGTTCGTATTAAATCATTGTATCAGCCACACCTAGATATAACTGTGCCGTAGTGTGAATGTCACACACATGATACACCTTTGCCTAATCTATTTTGACGGCACGGTTGGAGCAGTGGTTCAGTAACTCGCTGCTGTGGTACATGTCGCGGGCACACCGTATGGTGCCGGACGTAAAGGTACGGTATGGTGTCGGACGTAAAGAATAGCACCATCCAATATCTTCCCGTGGGTGTCGTAAGAGGCGACTAAGGGACTTAAATTACCAGAGAATGGGCAGCAGCGTTCTCTGTGCGTTTTGTAACAACCGTACTGTGATCGCCAAGCGTGGCGATTATGGCAAAACCCCAACACAAAAATGGCCCCTAGTACCCGGCAGCCCGTTTACCCTCGACTATGGTAGCGGTCGAGGTTACGGCGTGGCAAGGGGTGCGAAGAATCACTGGAAGGGATCAGGCTGCCTATACCGACGACTTGACCTGGCAACATACAACACGCGTACACTTCGGATCGACGAGAAGATAACGGAACTCGAAGAGGAATTGAGCAGGCTGCGATGGAGTACTGTGGGAATATCAGAAGTCCG
Source organism: Noctua fimbriata (assembly GCA_905163415.1). Taxonomy (NCBI): domain Eukaryota; kingdom Metazoa; phylum Arthropoda; class Insecta; order Lepidoptera; family Noctuidae; genus Noctua; species Noctua fimbriata. The sequence goes on along the minus strand of LR990933.1, from coordinate 1,386,783 downwards.
AAGAGAAGGAGAGGACACGATAATCCTGAAATCCGGCAACCTGCCCTATTTCCGAGAGTGTGACCGGCAGTCCCAGGGTGGTGTTGGGTTTATCGTCCACAAGTTCCTCGTGAATAACGTGGTGAAGATCGAGAGTATGTCGACCAGGGTGGCGTACCTTATACTCAGACTATCCTCAAGATATTCGGTGAAGGTCATACAGGTCTACGCCCCGACCTCGGCACACCCCGACGACGAAGTAGAGACCATGAATGAGGATATTTCTTGAGCCCTGCATGGTTTCAAAACTCACTTCACTAGTTTTATGAAGAAGGAGGGCCTCTATATGATGAACTCCTTCTTCAAAAAGCGTGAACACAGGAAGTAGACCTGGTGCCTAGGAAGCTCAGTGGACGAATACAACTATGGGTTCGTGGAAACTATATACAACTGGGTCTAAGTTCTTCAAGACACGTCGTGCACATAAGAACAAAAAACTCTCTGATTATACTCTTGAGCTCATGAAGGAGCGGCGTGAGATGATCCTGTAGTCTTCAGACACGTGTGTCAGCCTGTACGATATTAAGATGGCTCTGAAACAGCTTAAAAATAAAACAAGGCACCGGGTGTTGATGGAATTACGGCTGAACTCCTGAAGGCGGGTGGAAAACCGGTTCTTAAGGCTCTAGAAAACGCCTCAGGCACGGTGCAGGGGTGTGGTGGTGCTCTTCTTCAAAAAGAGACAATGACAATAGTGACAATGCTCGGCTGAAGAACTATATATGGCCCATCTCACTTCTAAGCCATGTCTACATGTTATTTTCAAGAGTCATCATGAATCGTCTCGCGCGCAAGTTTGACGATTTTCAACGTCCCGAACAAGCCGGATTCCGAAAAGGCTTTAGCACCGTAGACCACATACATACGCTGCGGCAGGTTATACAGAAGACCGAAGAGTATAACCTGCCTCTCTGTTAGCATTTGTGGACTACGAGAAAGCCTTCGATTCGATCGAGACTTGGGCTGTATTGAAGTCTCTCCAACAGTACCAAATCGACTATCGGTACATCGAGGTGTTGAAGTATTTGTACAAAAACGCCACCATGTCAGTCCGACTTCAGGACCAGACATCGGAACCTATGCTTCTGTAGCGAGGTGTGAGACAGGGAGACGTCTTTTCTCCGAAACTGTTCACCGCTGCACTGGAGGATGTCTTTAAGGTTCTGGACTGGAGGGCTGGGCATCAACGTCAATGGCGAGTACATCTCTCACCTTCAGTTTGCCGACGATATAGTGGTCTTGGCTGGTGGAGCTTCCGAAAGAGTGGGTCTTAAAATGAACATGGACAAAACCAAAGTCATGTTGAATGACCATGTAACACCCACTTCTATCAAGATCGGAGACTCTACACTCGAAGTTGTAGACGATTATGTCTACCTGGGACCAACGCTCCAGTTAGGTAAGTTTAACTTGAGAAAGAGGTCAATCTTCGAATCCGACTCGGCTGGGCAGCGTTCGGGAAGTTGCGTGGTATCTTCTCGTCCAACTTACCGCAGTTTCTCAAGACGAAAGTGTATGACCAGTGTGTGTTGCCAGTGATTACACACGGGACCGAAACGTGGTCGCTCACAAAGGGCCTCATCAGAAGGCTTAAAGTCACCCAAAGGGCAATGGAGAGGGCTATGCTCGGAGTTTTCTTGCGTGATCAAATCAGAAATTAGGAAATCCGCAAGAGAACCAAGGTTACCGACATAGCCCGAAGAATAGCCAAACTGAAGTGGCAGTGGGCAGGGCACATTGCTCGCAGAACGAATGGCCGATGGGGCCGAAAAGTTCTGGAGTGGCGACCGCGAACCGGAAGACGTTGCGTTGAAAGGCCTCCCACTAGGTGGACCGATGACCTGGAGAAGGTTGCTGGGATCCGCTGGATGCGAGTTGCAGGGTACCGGTCAATGTGGTGACACTTGGGGAAGGCCTATGTCCAGCAGTGGACGTCTTTCGGCTGAAATGATGATGATCAGCCACACAAGTTTTTTTTGCTAACATACAGCCCCCAAATTGAACGTTAAAACAACCAATATATGGAAGGAACATATTGGAAGAAACGAGACAGATAATTTGCTTATGACCCAAGCGATAAGCTCGTTCTAAACAATACCAATGTTTTTCTAATTAAAAAAAACATTTTTTTTATTGGTTTCATTTAATTACTTTTTTACTTTTGCTTTAGTGGTTTTATTGGCCACAAAATATATTTATTAAAAAACAAAAAGTAAAAAATAGCAAAAATAAATCCTCAGCTGGGATCGAACTCACCTCGTCGATGTACGATCACTAGCTAACGCTAGCGCTTACACCAATCAGCTATGGTTACCAGTTACGTTACTATAAAATGTTGGGCCTTATTGTAAACCCTTTTATTTTATCTTTACCCTTGTAGGGTAGAATACATTTACTTACACAATAATAATGAGCGGCTGTATGAACATTACCGGCTCGTAAAATGAGAGTTACCGATGTGGCCGATGTAAACAAATTAGTTTGGCTTGCTGTACGTCTCACATGACTTATAAAAGAGACTTATTTAAGACTATAGAGAGAACATCCGGAAAACTGAACTTCGCAACTAATGAACAATAATATAATATCGTAAAAGGTACAGTCTTCTTTGTAACAAAGAATGGTAATGGCATAGCCCTTACAAAGCTACAAGACACTTTATACGTACCTAGTCTGTGCACCAACTTGCTATCTGTTAGTAAGATGACAGATGCTGGCTATTCATTCCTCTTCACAAAGACTAAAGCGACGGTGAACAATCCAAAGGATGGAATAACTCTCACCGCTTTTAAACAAGTAGATGGTCTTTATTACATCAAACCAACTAAACATGAGCGTAACAATCTGGCCAATCATAATGATGACACTGTTTCGACAATTGCTAAAAAGAAAGCCAATTCATAAAATATGAAAGACTGGCACAGAAAACTTGGTCACATGAACGCCAAAGATCTGAAACATGCCACTCAAAAAGGAGAATTTGATCGGCTTGAACTTTGATGCTTCTGAAACCTTAGCAGAGTGTGAAATCTGTATCCAAGCAAAAATTCATTGAGTTCCTGCCCCTCGTGAGAAAACAACTCAACGAATAACAGAACGCTTTGAAATCGTTCATGGCGATGAGTGTGGACCTATCAGAACGCCCACAGTAAGCGGAAACAAGTACTTCGTTACTTTTATAGACGACAATAGCCGATACAGTCGAGTTTACATGATTAAAAGCAAGAACGAAGTCTTAGAAAAGTTTAAAGAGTTCAAGGAGTTAGCGTAAACGCACACTGGGAACAAAATCAAATTCGTACAATCAGATAATGGTACTGAGGATGTGAACAAAGAATTCAACGCTTATCTAAAACGTTGCGGAATGTACGGACGTCTCACCGCACCCTATACCCAAACCAAAACGGAGTTGCTGAAAGAAAGAAACCCCTTGTGGAGAAAGCGAGAGCAATAATTGATGAATGATTAAAATTCTGGGGCGAAGCAGTGTTCACTGCAAACTACCTATCAAACAGGAGTTTAAACAGCGCCATTCAGAACCAAACTCCATTCGAGCGATGCGTTGGGAGAAAGCCATGTATTAATCATTAATACGTGTTCGGTTGCAAGACTTACGTTGTGATGAAAGGTGCTAATGGTCACGCACTAAAGGCAATTCCTGACATGTTTGCGGGATACTACATCTAAAGCTTTCAGAATCTTCATACCTTCGAAAAACAGCATCTTAATTTAAAAAAATATTAGGGTATTGAAAACTAAGTTCTACGATGAATCGAATAAAAATGCAATCTACAGACTGCTCACCGATTTATAATTTTCACAAGAACAACCTAATAAAACGTCATCGCAGAAAACAACACGCAAACAAAACAAACATCAGTTCGATGTTTCAACCGCTTGTCTAAACGGCACAGTAAAGGAAGATATTTACATGAATCAGCCTGATGGCTATCAGGATGCACCAAACGAGTCTGCAAGCTGAAACACAGCCTCTATGGTCTAAAACAAGCACCGCGCTGCTAGAACACTTGCATTGCCGAATTCTTAAAAATTCTTATTTTCAACAGATGGAAGCGGAGCCATGCTTATATGTTCGAATCAGAGGACAATCTAAAGTCTTTATTGGTCTTTATGTTGACGACGGACTTGTACTAATACTACCAGAGCAGGAGACGAATTTATCAGGGAATTGAAAACAAGGTTTAAGATAACTACGAAACCTGCGTCATACTTCCTTGGAATGGAAATTAATGGCCGTAAGGACGAGATTATTACACTATGTCAAAAAGCCTACACAAAGAAAGTGTTAGAAAAATATAGAATGTCCAATTGCAAACCAGCACCAACGCCAATCATCAAAGAAAATGAGATGGCAGAGGAAGAGGGTGTCAACGCGAATTTCCCATATAGACAAGCCGTGGGTGCTTTGACATATTTATCATTAGGCACAAGGTCTGATATTTCATATGCTCTGGAGGTTGCATCTCGAAACCTCGGAGCACCTACTAAGAAGGATACCATGCTGGTAAAACGCATCTTCCGGTACTTAAAAGCGACCCAACAGAATGGCTAAACTATACGAAAAAGTCGCCACCATGTTTAGTCTGCGACGCAGATCATGCAGGAGACCAAACTACTGGAAAGTCGACATCTGGAATGGTGTGCTTATTCTCTGGAGCTGCTATTAGCTGGAAAAGCCAGAAGCAAACGACAGTCTCCATTTCTTCGAATGAAGCGGAGATTATAGCAGCAAGCTAATCTGCACAAGAGATTTTATGGTTGAATCGCCTTATTAACAACTTGATTAAAATTGAGAAACCAGTACTGAATCTGGATAATGAATCAGCTGTAAAACTTGCGCACAACCCAAAGTATGAATATCACTAGCGTACCAAACATATCAAGCTGATACATTTTTTTGTAAGAGAATGTGTTAGCAACGGAGACTTCGACGTAACGCATGTTCCTTCGGAGCAGCAGTTGGCTGATATGTTAACTAAACCACTGTTCGGCCCAGGCTGCATAGTTTAAGTTAGCATTAGGATTAAAGAATATAATATTATCATAATATTCTTCAAAAACTTCCGAGGATGTGAAGTGTCTGTGGCAGACCAATAAGTCTATGCTATTTAAAATGTATCGTTGCTAGGATTCTGTTATAATAAGAACGTTCTGATTTTGTTTCTTAATATAAAAATACTGTTCTTTTATCAATGTATTTCCTTTAATAAATATTAATTTAAGATTTTTTTTGTAGGACTGCTGGTTCTTTACTATATTTTATTTCCTTGTTTTCAGTGGCGATGGCAGATACTACTCAACGCCCCAGCCTGGGTTCGAACCCAATACCTATAACTTGTAAGTTGGGGCTGTTGTCACTAGACTGCCACTGCTTCTGCTTGTATTAAAGCCCTATTTCAATAACTTCAGTTAAGTTACTACTATATATTTTTTTTTATATTCCAGAAGATGGTCTCCAAAACCTTTCGATCTTGAATCTGTGACAGAACCCGACGAAAGTATCAAGATGGAAAAGGCTCCAGACTACATGAGTATGAGTGTCAGCCTTCCAGAACTGAGCACGAACCCACCTCTGTCTAAGGATTTGATGAACGCAAAACACTTTGGTTTTAACCCAGTGGAAGAAACTAATAGTGGAAAGTATGGAAATGAGAAATACAGAAACACTTACAAAGATGATGTGTTGATGAATCAGAACGGAGTTCATAATCAACAAAAGAAATGGTGAGAGTTGCAGTCAATAGAATTAGTGTTAAAATGTAGAGGGTATTATTAATTCATCATCATTGCCATATCAGTTGAAAACCGTCCACTGCTAGACAACAACATCATTTCTTATTCAATCGCACAAGGAAACACCAAGCATTACCATCTCTATTTTTTTTTTTTTAGTATTTGTTCAATACTAAAGGACGCCAGTAGATAGTTCAAGAACAGTTACCAATTTCGTTAAAAAATCATGTAAAATGTTTTATCAATGGTTTGTAAAAAAATAACTGCATTTAGATTTTTGTTTCATTAAAATAATTATTTTTATCCCATTAAAAATGGAAATTATAATGAACTGGTATCATTTGGCGACAAAATATGGCGGATGCTTAGCTTCGAAACAATACGGGAGGGTAGAAGGTAGTCAATTAGTAAACATTTGTATTTTGCTGTTTCGTAAACAAATAAATACTAATATTGAAATAACCTTACTTAGGATATAAACATTGTGTGGAAGCAATAGCCAAGTGGATGTGGTATACGTGACATCGTTTTCAGAGTGATCAGTGACTGTAGTTTAGCAAATACATAAAATAAACACAAAAAAGTGACTTTGCAAGTTCCAGTATTTTACACGAAAGTGGGTGTTTCGAAAATAACCTTATCAACATTGACTTCACTCTGATCGTTCGTTTTTTGATAACTTACCGATACTCACATTTCGAGTGACATTTCTCTGGCAGCGTTTAATGAGTGGCGACTGAGACGTGTATGCTTGCGAGCTCGAATCACAGTTTTTACCATAATGGTTTGCGCTGGTTGTAATGCTACTATTCTCGTTACACTGCTATTTAAGCAAATGTTTCCTTCAGTACCATTTGGAATGCGTTAAGTATGATGAAGCTTCAACACCTAGGACTAAATGGACTTGTCCAATCTGCGTCTCTAGTCGTCCCAAATTGGACAACACTAACACACCAGCCCATCCTAAAGGTCACACTGTACAAGCTGACCAAGCGGGTCCAGTAGCTGAAATGGCTACAATGCATTCCGCTGTATTGGGACCGATCTAATAGCCAAAACAAACGTATCCCAAAACCAATACTTGGTCAGAAACCTACGCCAGCTGAGAAATCACCACCAGTTACGCCTCGAGCGGCATGCGTAGAAGTCAATTTGCAAGACACAATACTTACAGAAATTCGTAAGTTACGGCAGGAAATGAATGAATAGTTTGATAGTCAACAGGCCTCTTTGGCGAAATTTGAATCCACTTTAGCTACGGTCGAAAAGGAAGTTAATGAGCTAACCTTGAGATTTTCCTCCATGTACGAAGACTTTGACGAGTTTAAGAAGACTGTATCTTTTCTTTCTGACGCTTATGATGAGCAAGTCGAATTAAATGCCCGAAATAACAACTGTATTGCCAAACTCCTCAAGAATAACGCTGCGATGAGTGTCCAAGTAAGGGAATTCTAAACTAAATTTCAGTTAATTGATCAACTGGCACGTGAAAGCAATATCGAGAAACAGTGCGTTGCTAAACACAAATCCGATAACCTGTTAATGGTCGTAAAGCAGGTGGGTAGAGTTGTGGGAAATGAACTTCAGGATAATGAAATAAAGTCATTTCATAGAGTTGCTAAATTAAACGAAGAGACAAATCGTCCACGTAGCATAGTCGTCAAGTTAGTCCCTCGTATTCGCGATAATCTACTTGCTGCAGTTAGAAACTTTAATAAGAAGAATGAGTCGGAGAAGTTGAACAGCAGCTATATTGGCATTGGTGGAGTAAAGCAGCCGATTTTTGTGACGGAAAATCTCAGCGATAAGAATCGCTGCTAAGGAAAAGAAATATAACTTTGTATGGGTTCGGAATGGCTACAATGCATGGTCGCATATTTGTGAGGAATGATGTGACAACTAAATCTCTTCTTGTTAAAAAATTGGCATGTGTAGAGTCGTTGTAACTTGTTAGTTTATTAGTCACATACTTTGCACGCTTAATAGTGTTATATTAATTTTAAATTCAAGTTTAAAATCTATTATCAAAATGTTAGAGGTTTACAAACCAAGACAGAGGATTTTCATACTGCAGCTTTAAATTTTGATTACGCCATCATTGTCGGCACTGAAAGTTGGCTCAATGATACTGTGTTAGACCATGAATGGAGGTGTGTTTGTTGCAACTTTGGAAAAATATGAGGTTTCACGAAGATTAAATTGGGAGTCCCATTGTGAGGAATTGTGGATCACAATCAAGTGTGAGAGTGGCTTGAGAATTAATATTTGTGCCGTTTATATTCCACCTAACAAGACTATATCGATGCACTGTTTCGAAGCTTTACAGGCGTAATTAATAAAAATAGTAAAATATTAATTCTATCAATTTGCTAATCGGTGATTTTAATATGGTCTATAGGTCCCCAAATAATCCAGTAGTAATATAGAAAACACATTTTTAGACATGCTAGCCTTTAATGATCTTCATCAATGCAACACGATACTCAACGCTTCAAATCGTATTTTAGCTTTTAATGATCTTCATCAATGCAACACGATACTCAACGCTTCAAATCGTATTTTAGATCTAGTTCTTAGTAGTAGTAACAACAAAGTGCTGGTGTCTCAGGCCTCAATTCCGCTTATACCAATTGATCCTCATCATCCAGCGCTGAAGATCTCGTTTACATCTAATAATAGCAAACCTCTTGTGCAAAATAAAATCCCATACTTGAACGTTTATCTCTGTAATTATGAAGCGGTCAACGCTGAACTTGCGACAATTGCTTGGTCTGATGAATGGAATTCTATATATAACATTAACGACATGTTGCAAAACTTCTATGATATTCTTATGCCAATTATTAAACTGCATACTCCGATTACGGAATCATGAGATGAACGCTATCCTGTCTGGTACAGTAGAGCTTTACTAAAAGTCATTAAAGAAAAAGTTAAATATCACTCTACATATAAAAAATACGGGAATCCCAGAGATAAAATTACGTTTGAATGCCTAAGAATGCGTTGCAGTGGGTTGATAAAAAACTGTTATGCTAATTTTAAAAAGAATATAGCTACTAGAATATAATACTAGCTAGCTAGAACATCTGCGTACTAATCCTAAGCATGTCTGGAGGTACTTAAAAAATAAACGGATAGGTAACAATTATATTCCCAACAAAATGATTTTGAATAACACTACGTTTGCCAGGAGCGGTCAAGAAATCTGTGACTTGTTTTCCGATTATTTTAAATGTATATAGTAAATAGTAACACTCACTTCAGTTGAACCCACTCCCTGTGACAATAACACTTTCAGTCGGTGCAAACTTGTAGTAAAAGAAGTTTTTGATTACTTGTCTTCCCTAGATTGTGATAAAGGACCCGGGCCTGACTCAATCCCTCCTCTCTTATTCCCTGATCAGTGAAAAATAGCGCACATCAAGCCAATCTTTAAATCTGGTTGTGTTGATGATGTTGTAAATTACAGACCAGTATCCATTTTATCCGCTTGTGGTAAAATAATTGAATCACTTGTTCAAAAAAATGTTCTCCCACTTTAAAAGTGTGCTGGATGATAACCAGTACGGCTTTTGCCCCAAAAAATCGACGCTGTCTAATCTGGTCGAATATGTTTCATATATATCATCTGCATTAGATGACGGAAGAGAAGTTCATGCAATATACACAGACTTTAAAAAGGCCTTCGATTTAGTAGATCACGACTTACTAATTGCTAAATTAGAAAGTATGGGCGTTTATGGGTCGTTGCTGCGTTGGTGGGAATCGTACTTAAAAAATCGCTCACAATTGGTGTATCTTTAGTGTTTCAAATCCAAACAATATTACATACCATCAGGGGTGCCGCAGGGTTCACATTTCGGGCCTCTTTTTTTCTTAGTTTTTATAAATGATTGGGGTTTAAAAATTAGTTCGGAATATAAACTTTTTGCAGATGATTTAAAAATATACCGAACAACTGTATACAAGGAATCAGATATTATTCAGCTTCAGCTAGATTTAAATAACGTACACAATTGGTGCATACAAAATAAAATGTCATTAAATCAAAACAAATGTTACTTCATCAAATTTAGCAGAAAAAAGAAAACATGTGAATATTATTACTCGATTAATAACAGCCCGTTCCAAGAAGTTGAAACTATTAGGGACCTCGGTGTTTTAGTACATAGTAGTTAAGTTTTAGGAGTCATTACGACCAACTTATTAGTCGGGCATTTAAATTATCGGGTTTCATCGTCAGAGAAACGAAAATTTTTAAAGAACCAATTCTGACTATTTCCATTTACAACAGCGTTATTCGAAGTATTCTGGAGTATTGTAGTACGGTGTTGAACCCGTTTTATCAGGTACACTCTGATCGGATTGAACGTGTTCAAAAAAGGTTCTTATACCACATTAGTTTCTCGGCTAACAAGTGTCGTAGTCCTGAACACGTATAACTCTAGGCTGAGCTATTATAAAATGAAATCTTTGAGCGCACGAAGGAAATCTTTTTACTTCATGTTTTTGTTTAAACTGGTAAATGCGATAATAGATTCTCCTGAGCTTTTAGTAAAAGTGAAATTTAGTATCCCACGTAGTAGTAGCCGCTTAATTAACCGACTTTCGTACTGCCACATAGTCGAACTAATATAGGTAATTTTTCACCCATTTATCGCATGCTTTCTCTTGCCAACTCCATTCGTAGTGAAATAGATGTCTTTGCTGATTCTGTGGCCTCAGTTAGGACTAGGCTTAGTCTTAATCGTATAATATGTTTTATAGTTTGTTTTTATATTTCTTTCTTATGTTTAATTTTTCTTTCCCAAATCTTTTTTATTAGTTTTGAAAAAGTCACAACTTGTAATTTTTCGTTTAGTTAATTGTCTTTTATTTTTTGTTAAATTGTAAGTGTTTTACATAAAATATGCATGCTAGATTCACATCTAGTAGATGGCAATCAGAAATATTGTTTTGTAACTTTTTTACTGCATTTGTGATTGTACATCGGTTTTGTGAATTAAACTAAAAAAAAAAAAAAATACACTAGTTATTTTTGAAGGAATGGGGGGAGGCCTTTGCTCAGGAGTGGGATAATACGGGCTAACTAAAAAAAAAAAAACTAGTTATTTTTAATTAAATTCTAAGCCCCCAGATGCTTCAGACTAAAATAAATATATGTCAGGATTAGGCACGTACATCATGTGGGCAGACCATGGGTTTCGTGCTATGAAAACACACTGGGTGCGATACACTGTTTCTAGCAAAACTAATGAATTACTTGAGATTACAACACGGGACACAATGAATCGGGTACAGTTCCAAGACGTTTCAACTCCGCAGCGATCAGATATTGACTGTCACCATCGCCTCGAGCTGGACATCAGGGCTCTGTAGAAGCACACTGTGTTGTGACTGGTTAGTAGGTCGCTCGATGTCACCACTGCACACAGGCGCGCTTTCCAATTCATTTTATGGCCCATACTAACGACCGGATCCGACATATAAATGTGAAATGATGATTCAAAAGAAGATTTTTGCATAAAAATGGAAAAGACGCAGCTGCAACCTGCTTTATGGCATTCTCATTGGTTGAGTGCATGAATGTCCAAGTTCTTTGTTGGTCAGCTGACATAAAACTATTTTTCCCACATTAATCCTCATCATTCTCATCATACTCTTGCCCTTGTATTGTATTGTATAACGGGCTGGTGTCCGCAACTCCACGTCAAAGCGCGTATTTTGCGTGCGGGTGGGAAATTTATTCGATCTACCATAAATCCCCCGAGAAAGGCCAGCAGTGCCTTGATGTTGCTGACAATCTAGCGCAGAGTACCTGGGTTACCGAAGTACTTTGCCCTGTATGTTGCAAACACTGAGCAATGCAGAAGCACGTGGGCTGCTGTTTCGTCTTCCTCCACGCAGGCTCGGCACAGGGGGCTGTCTGTGACTCCTATGACAAAGAGGTGTTTATTAAAAGAGCCGTGTCCAGTGGTGGCGGCTGTAAGTGGGCGCAGCTGTAATTTGGTCAGCCGAAACGCCCGTTTGGTGAGGCGGCCATCGATAGTAAGAAGTGCTTCCTTGGCCTGCCTGCACTCACCATGGTCCAGCCACAGATTGTGGTGTTGTTCACTGGTTCGTTTCCTTACCGGTGTGCGTAGATACCCGAAAGGTAGTGGCACGATGGGTTCGTGTCGCACTGCTGCCATGCTCGATCCCCTTCTAGCGAGTTCATCTGCTGCATCATTGTCTCGGGAATCGCTGTGTCCTTTGATCCATTGGATAGACGGATGTTGAGATCCTCCGAGAAGACTCCAGCTCCAGTGCCAGTACCTGTTTTAGATCCATCTGTGATGATCCGAAGTTCTGCAGGGTTTAATCCCTCGCAGCAGTGGTCGTCATGGAGTTGGATTTTGTATTTTTTATCGAATACGAACTGTTTGGGTATCCGATCGTTTATTGCTCTTGCCAGGGGGAACTCATTATAGAATCCCTCCAGTACCGCGGTGTGCTGTGTTACCTTCTTACCCCAAAGTTGAAGTTTTTAAGGCGTACTGCCGTCATCGTCGCTTCCTGCTATATGAACAGATGAGCGGTGGGAGTCCCAACATGACTTCGAGGGCTGCGGTCGGAGTAGTCCTTATGCAACCTGTGGTCGCCATGCAGGCAAGCCTTTCCATGCGTTGCAGTTGGCTGTTGTTGTTGTCTAGATGACAAATCCAGTTTAATTTACTGTCCAGGATGACTCCTAGGTATTTGAACTCGTCGGCTAACTGGAGTTCTGTATCGAAAAGTTTGGGTAGGCGATAGGGGCCTAGTTTTCGTTTTTGGGTAAACCCCACCGTTCAACAATGCGTAGCGCCTGTAGAGTGAGAGAGAGTATTCTTGCCCTTATTCCCAACATAATATGAACCAATATGGATATTTTGATTTGCATAGAGAATCTTCTCTAGCATCTTTCCCGCCTCGTCCAGCAAGACAATCGGCTTATAGGCCGATGGAGACACCGGGGTCCGTCCTGCCTACCGTTAGACAGGCGTCAAACAGCTCCCTAAGCCTATCTTCCAGGGCCGCTTCAAGAGAGAAGGCCAGCACCCTTACAGGCCCCCCATCCGGTCTGGGGGCAGTCCTCTTGAACCGCACCCTCATTGCTGCCCCCCCATATCCGCGTCAGATGTTAGGGGAGTCTCCACCTCCGCATCTTGGTCGGCCTCCACTTCGGCCATTGGCGGGGAAGGGCGATCCACCCGATCCGGACAGATTGTCTCCACGACCCTGACGAGAAACTGAGGCTGGAGGGTTTCCGTCAGTGGGGGCCCTCGGTACGGACGCCCCCAGGGATCATGGTTTAGATCCTCCAGTGCCTCAGCTCTCGATTGCTCCTTCCCTCAACAGATCGCCAACTGCAGAGCAACCGAGCGTTGCGGTATGACTCATGCAATTGGGTCTGTAGCCAGTGGTAGGGATCTCCGGCTCTTCATCACGGCGGCATAACCTGCGAACCTGTGAGTAGGTCCTACGGGCAATTATATAGGCTGCGCGGAGGTCTGTTATGAGGTAACCTAACTTAAACAAATCTACTATGGGCAACGGGATCTGATGCGACTTCGGCTGCCCCGGACTAGTGCCAGCCCGCCTGACCTGCGGGCCTCGTCCCGGGGGGGGAGTGAGGTGTAAAACTCCCCCCGTTACGTATGAGAGAGGCGCGCGTGGAACACTACGCGCCGCCGTCTCGGGTCCAGTGTGATCGGGGGCGACGGATGTCCCCGAATCCGTCGCCCCTGGACCTATTTAGGGGGGCCGGAAGAGGGCGTTGTCTGCCCTCTGCCGACGCCCGGTGCTTCTGCTGCGGGATGGGCGGGAGCTCGTCATCTCCCTCTCCCTTTCCGCAGCCTCCTTCTGCGACATGAAGGTTTCGCAGAAGGACACCACCGCGTCCCAGAACTCTGCGCTGCCGACCATCGAATGAACGACGGTCGGCAGCGACAAGTCTCCTCCTACAACCTAACCAAATCTAACCTAACTTTTTTTTGTATAATATGTGCCTGACGCATACCGAAACGCCCGGGGAGACGACTGGCTTATGTGGGGCTCACGGCGGTGTTTTTTACATTCGCTAAACTAACGCGCGCGGACAAACATATGAGCTTCATATAAGGGTTGACCCGCGAGCTAACCCACGCGTGGTATTTTCGCTCGAATGATGTGCGCTTTCGTACGATAGAAAAGGATAAAGTGACGGAAAATTGGAATTCCGTGCTGTCAGATGTAGCTCGACCCTAAGTGTGCATAATGGTGCGTGAGCAAAGCGCGCTCGTTTACTGTCAATTCATTGCGGAAAGTCAAAGCGGCCGCGCTCCGCCTCCGCGCAATTCCACTGTGGCCTAGCACTTAATGTATGACTTTCCTTGATGCTGTGGCGGGACACTCTCCTACCGGCCGGTCTCGCTACCATCAAGGCGGTGCTCGAGGAATGGCTCGAGAGGAGGCACGGCTCCCTGACGTTTCGGGCGAAGCAGGTGTTCTCGGGGCATGGTTGCTTCGGGAAGTACCTGTGTCGCATAAACAGACAGCCGGACGCTCGGTGTCATCACTGCGTCCACTGTCTGGAGGACACAGCGCGGCATACGCTGGCAGAGTGTGCCACATGGGAGGAGCCGCGCCGTGCCCTGGTAAAAGAAGTCGGAACCGACCTGTCGCTACCGGCCGTCGCTCGTTCGATGGTCGGGAGTGCAGTGTCGTGGGATGCGGTAATCTCCTATCTCCGGGGATCCTGGGGGTTCCCAGGATCCCCGGTGCAAGTGTGGGCGGAGAACATCCGTGAGGATTTTCCCCCCGAAACAAAATAAAAAAAGAATCCTCGGATGGATTTTGATTAACTTTTCCCAGAATCATATGACATTCCCCACAAGTCTCATCAGTGGAGGCTTTTGGACCAAGTTCCATACATTTTTGTCCATTGTGCCTTGTTTTCCATAGTATGTTAGTGAAAAACAACATTACTGCTGCAGTTTGATGAAAAAGTCCCATAACTCAAAAACTAAACAACAAATGTTATTCAAACCAATGTTCGTTGAAAGTTTTTATACATTCTACAATTCTAAATTTTTTAATAATTTTCCTCCTCTTACTTTAGAAATTAGATATCCATATCTACAGACACCCAGCACGTATAGGTTTGATGTTTTTTTTTTTAGTTTCAATTCCAAGGAAAACCTTAACCTTTTTTTTTTGTTTAAAAATCGTAAAGCGTTTCACAGAATACATCTACCTACCAAGTTTCAACTGTGTAGTCCTAATAGTTTCGGAATAAAGTGGCTGTGACATACAGACGGACAGACAGACATGACGAATCTATTAAGATTTCGTTTTTTGCCATTCAGCTACGGAACTCTAATAAGATCTTAAAAACTTACTCTACACATTACATTTTTCACTAAAAAAAAGGTACTTACATTTGTAACAGGTAGGTATATGAGCTATCAAATCCACATGAGAATAAATCTTCGACAAATAACCAAAGTTAAAAAGCCCTAAAAAGAGTTAACCCAAATCGGTTCTCTTCAATGTCGAAGAGGTACGGGGGAACACATAAAATCTACAACAATGAAATACAAACGATAATAAATAAAAGCCATTTCTATGTTTCAGCTCCCTGAAATCTATAAAGTTCCCGTTTTTTTCCCATAACAAAACCGAGTCACTGAAACCGAAGAAAGCAAGAAAGAGAAAACTTTTCTTCTTCAACAAGTCAAAGAAAGATGTGTCCAAACTCCCTGATGTCACCAAGATCAATGACTACACAATGATGCCTTATAAGATAAAACGATCGTATGAACAGAGGCTGTGTCCAGCTTGCAAGAAGATCTTCGTAACAACCGAAGGACATGACAGACTCAAGAAGCGTCCCAGAAGTTCAATTCACAATAGCAGACAATTCTTTCAAAACACTTCACCCGATGTAACGCTAAAAGAGGAAATCCCGGATTATGGAATGAACAAAGAACTAGCGAATGATGATAACAGATACAGATCTAAAAGAGAAGAAAGAGAGCGGCAGTTGAAAGAGTTAGATGAAGTACAAAAGAAAATAGAAGCTGTGGAAGTAAAACTCCCCCATTTTGAGATGCCAACCGAGAGAGAGAATAATAGAGATCTGTATAATTAATTATAGACCAGTAATTATAGTCGTGTAATGTGTTCGTCAATGCACATTTTAGATTTTAGACTAGACTTATTTTTTATTTTAATAAACGTGTTTTCCGTAATATTTTTGTTTGACTTCAGTAGTAGAGTAATTAATGACTGACTTAGAGTTGATCAGCAGTGGGTTCGATTTCCATGCAAAATGGCGTTAACATTTTTCTTAAGAATTCTAGCATGTATTTGTGCCCATTTATGGCAATAAGCTCGCCCCCTATTACTTATGTAAACGTTTGTCACTGCCCAATCCGGGAATCGAACCTAGAACCTCATGCTCAGTAGAAGCACTTGTTACTATTAGACCAACGAGGTACACTTTAACTTCATCATTCTCTTGCCCTTATCCCAATTCATTTGTGGTCGGCGCAGCATGTCTTCTTCCATATTTCTCTATTACTCGTCATCTCAGACTACTTTCTTGCCATATCGTCCTTTACACAGTCCATCCATCGTTTCTTATCCTAATCTAACTTTTATTTATTGTGACATTTTAAATAGTCCATAAAATATACCTAATACCTTGAAAAAGTTTACATCCCTGGCAGTGAGAGGAAGTCTTACTAAAGTGGGAAACGGCGCGCAATTTCCCGATGCAATATATCGGGCCCCTTCGTCATTGTCTCGGATGGAAATATGATTTTACCATCGCTTCTACTCTCACATCGCAATATGCATAGATTTAAAAATATTTTAAAGAAGGTTGCTGTAGTAAGTGACGTAAGTTTTGTATACAAGAAATATTTTGATTACAGAAGTGTAAAGTTTAGATTATAGGAATGGCACAGTTATAGAAATGCAGAACTTCAAATTGTCCTTAAAATCAATGAAAACGCTTGTCTAAATGCATTTTTTATTTGAATAACAAATTTTTGATTAGGATATAACATGAACATTATAATCACAAAATATATGAAAATCAATTTTTACAGTTATAACACTCTTATCTCAATTATATTTAAAGTCGTCATTCTTAGTTTCACTAGCCAAACAAATTTGTTCAGTTGTGTAGGGGCCGTCTGTAAGACAAATCGCACATTAATAAACATTAAAAATAAAGTTTACTCAAATACCTATAAATTAAATAGAAATAACTGCTTGACTACGGACTTAATGTTTATTGATATTAGTTTTACTTATTACTAGCAGCCCCCGTAGCATGAAAGTCGTAGACAAGGATTTCTTTGACGGAAGAATCGACAAAATGACAGATAGTGTCGACACAATGACAGATTTCTTTGCTCATTTTGTCGATTCTGCCGTCAAAGAAATCCTTGTCTATGGTGGTCATGCTACGGGGGCTGGCTTCGTCCGCATGAAATTATTATAAAAATATGACTTACTTATTTGAAATGGATTTCAAAGGAATGATTTCAAAGGTTTTAATTTTTTTGCACGAAGACCTAATCCTTTTACAAAAATAAAAGTAGCCTAAGTAGCAACAGCTAGTATAACATCAGCTGTCTGCCAGAAAAAGTTCCGTCAAAATCAGCCCGGTTGCCGCGAGCAAAAGCTAGTAAGTAACAAACATCAAAATCATAGCATTTATTTCAAGTAGACCAGTTACAAGCACTTTTGAATTGTCGAAACGAAGACACCAATGAAATGTACCTACAGTCCCAGTCATATGGGATAAAAACTGTGAAGTGTGAAAGTACTGTTGTAGCCCATTCCCTAGCTCAGATCTTTATGGAGAAGAACGGGCAAGAAACTCTCATGGACACACAGAATATTTCAGAAAACCTTGGTTACATCATTCATGTTGAGATATGGTACATTACTTAACATTTAGAGTGTTCATCCAAAAAGTTGCCAACGTCGCAAATAGCTGTCAAATATTTACCTGTTTGATTAATTTGGCAATATTACTGTCTGGAAATAAGAAATACGGCTAACTAGTGAACTAGAATATTAATAATGAAATGCAATTAAAACACTGAATTTGATGTTGTAACCGATTTAGGTGTAAAAAAGGCATTTGAAAAAATTCTAAATACTTTTTTAAATTAATATTGCCAAATTAATCAAAACTGCCAACCCGCCTGCCAAGCGTGGCGATTATGGCAAAACCCCCCTTCTTGGGGGAGGCCTATGTCCAGCAGTGGACGTCTTTCGGCTGAAATGATGATGATGATGATGAATCAAAACTGTGAAATATTTGACAGCTATTTGCGACGTGGCCTACTTTCTGTATAAACGCTCTTAACATAACTTAACCCTTACCAATAATAAACCACTTGGTGCTGGGTAGACCTGATTCTTGTCTAGCTGACACTATAGCTTCTCGCATTGCTATGGGTATCGACACTGACATGCAAGTAGGTGGCTCGCTGCATGCTGGAAAATAAATAAATGGTTGTTGCTATAGTCGTGGAAATAACTTGCTCAGCAAATTGATACCGCATGTTAATTTGCAGTGTTATCATAATACTGAGTTATATTATTACGATTGTCAAAGTTCGACAGTTGTTATTTAAATTAACAGTGCAGTCTTTTTGGCGCTTGTATATCAATTTCAGGCACGATTGTGAAATCAAATTGTATTGGAAAAACAATATAGCAGCATTAGTTCCCACAACAGCCACGCGCCGAAAGAACCAGGCAACACTGTACTTAAAATCAAAATTTTGATAGTCAAATTGCTTAACATTTAATTTCCTTGACGTTACTATCATACATTGAATTCAGTTTTTTTTTTAAGGTTGGCTATAAGTAATTTTCCATCGACCACTGCCTTACCTTTCGATCCAAATATAGCTTTAGTCGAATAGGATTTCTTCCTTAAATAAACCCTGAAATCCTGTGGTATATCTCTCGCTTGCGGTACATAGTAGTTCCAACTGCGATCGGTTAACAGTTCTCCTGTTTTGGAGTCGTACACTAAGTTTTCACAGGTCCAGTAACCGAGACCCATGACGAAGGCACCTTCAACCTGATAATGAAAAAAAACAAGTAGCTTCAGTTCAGTCAGAGGATTTCATCGGTTTCATGTTGTGTAAACCAAAACCCAGAAAAATATGTTCTTATATGTAAAAGCTTCTGGGAATTGTTTAAATTATGTAGCAGTTCTTTAACCGTCCAGAAGATAGGATGTTTAATTGAGCATGAAAAGGTTACTTTAGTGTTGTGTGGTTCATTTGTTTTCCAGCTATACAGTTGTGAATAGCGTAGCGTTTGGCGGCTGTGGGGCAGCGAGTGCTAATGTTGAAAGGAGCATGGTCTGATCCCAATAAAAGCTAAAGGCTTTAATAAATCAAAGCTTACCTGACCAACATCAAGTTCAGGGTTCACACTCTGCCCTGCATCTTGAAGCACATCGACTCTCAATATCTCCGATTCTCCAGTCAGTACATCCACTTCAACTTCAGCCACAGTGACGCCATAAATCTCATAAATCTGCACATCATCCTGACCAGCAAACCCATGAGCTTGCAGGTCTACGAACATTTCAAAACTTTTCTGGATTAGCTGTTCCCAAGTTGGGTTGTTCAATTGTCTTCTAACTGGTTCTAACCTTGCTAGCAACTGTTCACAACATTTTTCTACAGCAATCATTATATTCTGCGTTGTAAGACTTCCCCCTGTTACAGCAGCATTAGGTGATGAAATTGTATTGTTTTCTTTAATAATAACTTTTTCTATAGGTATATTTAGCATGGAAGCAGCTATCTGAGCTGCTTTAGTGTTAATGCCTTGTCCTATTTCGACTCCTCCATGACTTATGGCTACTGTGCCATCGGCTTGGTATACTGCTAGGTTCACGTCGAAATATCTCGCGTACATGTGTTGCCATCTAAGGAATACAACTCTTAGACCTCGTTTCTTCCACCTGTTTTCTGCATTGAATTTGTTTACAGCGATTCTTCTGGTTGCGTAGTCAGACGTAGTTACTATAGTCCGTAACATTTCCTTTAGGTCGTTGTGTTGAGGGTCGAGGTTTGCTAATCGCAACTGTATTGGGTCTACTGATAGTTCGTATGATATTTGTTCCATCATCAGTTCAGCCATTGCTATGTTTTCTAGGGTTCCTAGAAGTATTGCAAAAACATAAAAGGTGTTCATTAGTTGTAACTAGAATTGATTAACTTAGGGAGTAACTACACTTATCGCAACATATCGGCTTGAGCCGGTCAAACCGCAAAGGCCAAAAAAGACATCATTCGCCTCGTTTCGGTAAGGACCAAGCGGTTACGGCACTTGACACGCTGCACCGTCATTGAATCAAGTCAATTCCGTGTCGGTAAGTATGGTCACTCTCTTCCACTGTATTATCTTGATGTTTACGGATTACCTGGTGACCGAAACCAAGTGTTCTTAGCAGTATCTGTTAAAGTATTGATACACTTATAGTTCCAAGTTGCAGTATTATAGCAGTTATTGAACACGTTGACGCCGAACTGGGATAAGTTCTCGTTGACGGCGTAACCATTGTCTTCGTACAAATTGTAGTTGATGTATTGGAAAAGGCCTGATTTGTTAACGGCTACCTGCAAAAGATGTTACCGTAGTAAGTATCATCACCTACTTGCTTTTTCACAAATAGTGTAGTTTTGACTTCCCATCTAATCTGATGTAGCTGAATACTAGTATTTTCATGGAACGACTCCTTATCAGACTTGCGGACCACTCATAACGACTGTCGAAGATCAACAAATGACAGCTAGGACCATCAAGATAACTTGTTATACCGACTCGGCACGTATACAGTAGATCGTAGGTAAACTAAGTATTTATTCATTTTATTTCGTTAAGTCGCAATATTTTTTTTTGAAGCATTTGACCAAAAGAAGGCAATACAATACCAAAATAGAACGAAAGAAAAATAGACCAAAATAAGCCTTGACGAAACAAATGTACTGGTGAGTGCTATTTATAAAATATTCACCTCAAAATCAGTTGAGCAAGGAAACCTCTTTCCCATAGCCCTTGTGTTAGTCTCCATCCTCTGTATGATCCTGCAGGGACGGTTCAGTTTCATGGCTACTAGGCTGGAAGCTACCGCTGTTTGTATGGTGCGTGATATCTTGATGCCATATGACCCTCCGAGACGACGCACGTGGACGTCTATCCTGAAACAAAGATTTTATTTTATTTTATTTTATTTGGGAAACAAACAATCATACACTGAGTGTTACATCTAGATAAACAGTATGCTGTAAGTAAATGTACAATCCACTACGTTTCCACATATTACTAGCTTATAGTAGATACAGTTTTGGTAAACTTAAGTAATAAAAATATAAAACAACAATACAATTTTTCGCTGTCTAATAGTTAAATAATGAAAAAAGGAAATAATTAAATTAAAGGTTTTGAGCAAGGCGCATAAGAATCTGTTTTTTAAATTTATGTTTAGATAGGGCAAATACATCGACATCATTAAAGTTATTATTGTAAGCTTGAACCAATCTCTGGAGCGGCGCTCTCCTTCCTGCATTTGTACGACAGGGAGTTGTAGCAAACAGTGGATAAGAGCGCGCCTCTCGTCTCACTACTGTTCTAGGTACAATATAGTAAATTTTATGTATCAAATTAGAGCAGTCAAATTTATTGTGTACAAGTCCATGAAGCATCATTCCTTGGAGCAACAAGCGTCTAGAGTGCAGTGTTAACAGTTTAAACTTATTCAATGCGTCCTCATAGGATAAGCGTTCGATGCGACATTTGTACTGCATTGTACTGAGGAACTTACGCTGAACTCGCTCTATTGCATTCTCATATTTTATATAATAGGGATCCCAGATCATACAAGCATATTCAACTTGTGGGCGAACTAAAGAATTAAATAAATACAGATATGTGGTTGGTCGTTTAAAATCCGACGTGGTTCTCATAACAAAATTATACATTTGAAATGCTTTAGAAGTAATTTTAGCTACATGTAGGTTTAAGTGAAGTTTGCAATCAAGAAGAACGCCCAGGTCACAGATATAGGTTTCTTTATCTAGAGTCTTATTACAAAGTGAATAATCATACGTTATTACATTCTTATTTTTAGTAAAATTTATGTATTTGCACTTAGGGATACTTAGTATTAATTTATTTTCATTACAATAATCAGATAATCTATTCAGGTCTTCTTGCAATAGGCTGCTATCAACAGTGTTTTTTATTGTTCTAAATACCTTAAGATCATCAGCGTAAAGTAGGAAGTTACTATTTTGAAAACAAATACAAATATCGTTAATGTATAAAATAAACATCAATGGGCCAAGAATAGATCCCTGGGGAACGCCTGAAGTCGCTAGAAATGAGTCTGATTTGTAACCATTGCTCACCACAGTTTGATTACGATTGCTGATATATGAACAGAACCAATGCCTCTGATGCCGTTAAAGGCTATTTTGTTTAATAAAATTGAATGGTCCACCCTATCAAAGGCCTTTTTAAAATCAGTATAAACAGCGTCGGTCTGATCTCCTGCGTCCATATTATTAAAAAAATACTCTGTAAAGATCATTAGGTTTGTCACTGTAGACCTATTTTTAACAAAACCGTGTTGCTCGGGTATTATATTGTGCCGCAAAAATGGATAAATGGCCTGATGAACGAGTTTTTCAAATAATTTTGCAAGAGTACTAAGTATCGATATAGGTCTATAGTTTTCTATGTTTTGTCTAGATCCACTTTTATGTACTGGTATTATATTTGTTTTTTTCCACGCAGACGGAAATGTACCACTTTCAATACATCTGTTAAACAACATGGAAAGAGGCGTACAAATTGTTTCAGCTGTCCTCTTTAGAAAATAGGGCGGTATACCGTCAGGGCCCGGGCCCTTGTTTATATCTAGCGATTTTAGTTGTCTGCAAACTTCATGGACCGTGAAATTCAGAGTACAGAGATAGCTGTTATTGTCATTACTTGAGTCGGAAGCTGGGGACCATCCGGGGTAAAGACTAGAGGGCTCATAAACTGACCGAAAAAAATCTGAAAACAAATTACAAATTTTAACTGGATTGCTAGAAGTTACGTTATCATAGGACATGCAGGTCGGTATACCGGACTTGCCTTGCCGATTAGCGACGTAAACCCAAAAGTGCTTAATGTCTTTGGGAATACCATCCTCGACACTATTTACGTAATTATGAAAACATTTGTCGCATTCCTCTTTAAAACGCTCCCTATACAAGGAAAATACTTCATAATCACTAATATTACGGTACCTTTTCCATTTAGACCAGGCTTTCTTTTTATACTTAAAGATATGAATGAGCGGTTTAGAAAACCAGACCGGGAAGTGCGAGTTTGGCGGTTTCTATAGCGGTATGCGGCTTTTTATTATTCCGTATAAGCAGTTGTAAAAAGTGTCAATGCACTTCTCAGTCGAATCGCCCCCCAAAGTGCTCTCCCAGTTTATCTCACCAATGTCTTCGTTAATGACCGAATAGTCGGCTTTACGGTAATTATATTTCGGTGTATTTAGAGGCTTCAATAAACTGATGTTAATATTTAGGGATAACAGAGTGTAAAACGGTGGATGGTGACTGTCAACTGGTAAAAGATCTTGATTAGGTTTCATAACAGTGCACTTTGCATCAGACACAAGGAGATCTAGTATGCGTCCATTCGAGTTGGATATATGATTAAATTGTTTTACATCGTGAACAATCAAAAAGTCCCTTAAACGGTTACAAGTCTGTGAGGTGCCCAGGCAAGTCATATCAATTTGACCAGGATTAAGTTTAGCCCATTGTGCTGTAGGTATATTGAAGTCACCTAGCAGTAATATACTATCAGTTTTTATTGAGTCGATTAAATTGTCCATATTATCAAAAAAAGTATTGTATACCGCAAAAGGTATATTATTCGGTACATAGGCTGCGCAGATAAGGGTATGAGAAAAATTATTGCAACTTGGAATGATAATAGCGATTTGTTCAAGGTATTGATCTAAAGTACCAAGCTGTGAAGAAGGAATACAAATAGGGTTATAAGTTCGCAGTACCGCTATCAATACGCCACCACCATCAGACTTCCTAGTAGTAGTTCTATTCCGGTCACAACGAAAAACCAGATACCGGTCATCAATAAATTCATTATTATTAATTGTAGGGATAAGCCATGTTTCTGTTAAAACAATAACATCGAAACAGTTGGAAAGAATATTCATATACAAGGTATTTAACTTCGTGCGAATGCCCCTGCTGTTTTGGTAATATATGCTGAAATCATGACTTTTTGTAGTATTAGACATTGTTATTAGTGATAACATAAATAATACTTAAATTAAATTAACCTAACTTGCTATAGGTCCACCACTTGGAGCATGTTTAATGTTTTTGATGTCATTTTTACATTTAATGGCTATAGTGGGCGAGTTTTCCGATTGCTTAACAAGAATGGTGGCATGTTTTACCCAGACAAACTTATAGCTAAATTTTTTAGCTGCCTCTCGGGTCTCGCGTAGCAACTGTTTTTTCTGTAGAGTTAAGTGTTCATTTACATATACAGTGTGAGGTGTGCCAGCGATGCCCAGGTCTTTAGAGGTAAATCCTTTCTTCAGGCGGCATGCAGTTATTATATTGTCCCTCAGTGTACGTGTTTTTACAGTGGCAATGATATTTTTAGGCCTTTCGCTGCTTGTGGCATGTGGCACGCGATGTATCGATGTAACATCGTCTCTCGATATATTATGGCCGATCTGTTTACCTATATCCTCCAATAACGCAGGTAAGTTTTCTCCTCGCCTCTCAGGGACATTGGAGATTTCTAAGTTACATTGCCTGCCCTGCTGTTCCAAGCTGTCAATCTTCAATTCTAGAGCCTTTATTGCATCCGGATTTACACTTAAAGTTTGCTTATTTATGTTATTAAGTCGCTCTTGGAAGTCGTCATATTGGTCAGAGATATGCTGAGCAGATGTTTTTACCCCGGCTACTTCTACCGACAGTTTTGAGACCGTATCCTTTATAGCGGCATTTTCGGAGCGAAGACTGGCTATTTCTTTCTTTGATTCCTTTATATAGGTTTCCAAGTCACCTCTAATCGATGTAATATTATCATTGATTGCAGCCAGCCTACCATCCAAGCTTACCTTCCATTCACTGAGAGTCTTTTGTAGCTCCGCTTGGATAGAAGAGGACTTTTGGAGGTCCGCCCTAAGGGCTGAGAGTACTACCTCATGTTCACACTCAGGTTGCTTGCGCTTGCGACATGTAATATTAGGGTCGATTTTTGGGGGTGAACAATTTGTCAAGTCAGGCTCGGAGAGTGACTGTTCATGTCGTAGCGGGATTTTAGGTGGCGTACGCTTAGGGTTAAACATGACGAATCACCTTCAGTTATAAAACAGCCAACAAAAGCTTAAGCTTGTATTGCTCGTCGTTACGTGCTAGGCGCTGCGTTGCAGTACAGTAGCGGCACAGTGACTTGTGGTGGGGCGCGCTCAGCGCGGTCGCTTGTTTCGCCGGTTGATGACTAACCTTGTTGGCGCGGTGGCGGGTCGGTCGACTGCGAATCCCTGCGGCGCGGGTTCGGAGCTGGGCGGAGGCACGATGGATCGAAATTCACAAAACTATTTTCGACTCTTTCTTGCGCCGCCCACTGGGTGGGATTTGTCCATTTAATCCCCACAGGAGTGAACGAGAAATGCAACTCAAACAAATTGACCAATCACAAAAAAAACAACGAAGAGAACTGTATTATGCGTCTACACTGTATCAAGGCTTACGACGGAAATGAAAAAATAAAACAAAGATATTATATAGTTGGTCCACTGTTTCACATATCTATTATATGTGTCTATTTTATTGTTTTATATGTGTTTCGTAGATCTATTTATTTGTTAATGGAGACACGAGCGACATGGCGTCTACGAGCGCGAATCGTATTAGATTTGTTGAGTAAAGGGCCAAACCGAAATTCAAGACTGCCTCGTCATCATCATCTACTTAGCCTTTCCCCAACTATGTTGCTGTTGTCTTCCTGTCTAACCGGATGCAGCTAAATAGATGACACGACTGCCTATCTGACCTCCACAACCCAGTTAGTACTGGGTTATACGATACCCCTTAGTAAGACTAGAAGGAAAAAGAATAAAAATATCTTCGACACGCTTAGAGTTAAAGTTTAATAGCTGAGTCTATCATCAACTTTTGATTTCTTATCCTTTTTCCAATTTATTTGAGGTTGATGCAGCGTGCATTCTTTTTTTCATACATCTCTATAAGCCATAATCTCATTAGTCACTTCATTGCTAGCCAATTTCATAATTCTCACAATAAATTATTCATCCATCGTTTTTGTGTGCAAAAGTAATGTTTATTAATATTTACTTGCTCTGATCCATCTTCAAAGCCCGTGATATCAGCACCTGCATCGCCCCAGTCCATTGCGCCGTCGCATACACTGCTAACCCCTCTTCTATCGGCTTGGTCACACTAACCAACGTCTCTATAGAGAAGTAATACTGCCCCCTAATTGTATTCTCCCCTTTTATAACTTTTGCTACATCCTGCCCTCTAGCAGTTGCTTTAATTTCTCGAAACAGGGTATTCCTTGTAGGATCTTTCTTTGCTTTTTTAATATCAGTTACTGGAATTTCAATGTTAGTGTAATGTACTATGACCAGATGAACTGCTTTGTCAGCAGTATCCTGTGTGTCAGCAACTATTAAGCCTAGTGGTTGGTTGTAGTACTTCACTTGGCCGCTGCAGAAGACTTCTTCGTTTATTGAGTAGACAGGGTCGTCCGCTGGTGTGAAGGAGTTTAAGCCAGGGATGTCTTTTGCTGAATAAAATGCTATCACTCCAATGCAGCTCTGAAATTAGGAGAAAAAAATATGTCAAAACTACATGCTTTAATGAATGACGGCAACGTTGGTGCAATGGCTGAGCAATTGACTGCTACGCTGCGCGTCGCGGGTTTGATTCCCGGACGGAACAAATATTTGTATGGCCTACAGTTAGTTGTTCCGGGTCTGGCTGTTTGTGTATGTAAGTTTAATTGTTTGTAAACGCACTCACGATACAAAAACATTCCAAGTGTGGGGCAAAGTTTAAAAAGAAAACAATGTAGGTTATAAAAGAAGTCAATTTTAATGGGCATCAAACGACAAAAAAATGATCACTGCTGGATTTTCGAAGCCCGGCTCAGACAAAGCTGAGACTGGTAAATCCTAAAGAGCAATAATATTCAGAAGCCACATAAGGTTACTGAAAACTGGTATTAATTTGATAAACACAACATAACATCACTCCTGTAATCACCGAAGGGTTATGTATATAAGTCCCATTGCCATCCACCGGGCAAAAATCCAATAATTCTTCATGGAGAAACCCAATAACGTTTTGCTAGACCCGGGAATCGAACCTGGGCTCTCATTCTCAGCATTGCGCTTGCTTGCTTTGAACAACCTGGCCTTATGTTATAAATTAATACGTACTTACAAGAGCATGCGAAGGATCTATCGATACAATGCGGCCCTTTGGAATAGTGCTCAGAACAAACGCACCGTAGACTTCTTTAGGGAATGTAGGAATATCATCGGTATACAGCGCTTCACCTGCACATTGTATCTAAAAAAATAAGTACATTCTACATTTCTATTGCAGAGAGAGAGAAAGTACTCGTAAATGTACTGAGACAAGCCATAAAATTTCGGGCCTCTTAAAATCATAGTTCCTATAACGCCCCGTTCACGTCCTTAGGCGATGCAGCATGCGTCAAGAAAAACGCGATTGCGTCGCTTGGCTTGAGTACGATACGCAGTCACGTCGGGGTGACTCGTTTATTTTCTCCGTAGTCGCTTTCACAATACGTGTGTCGCTTGAGCCTGTAGTACGTGGTGTAGTCGTAACTTAATATATAGACTGTCGTGTGAGTTATTGTCATTAATAACCAAATCGACAGTGATTTACTCACGATTTTGACTCCTTACATACTAAGTACTTACCAAACCTTCAATCTTTGGTATAGGCTGGTTGAGAGGCCATAACGTTGGGTTAGTGTCAAATATCTGTCGACCATCAGATACAGGTCTTGTTTCGTGCAGCTTGATTGCTCCCGATTTGTAGCGGGGATGAACCAACGAATCAGGACATAAAGTTAGCAGGCCCTGTAATTTGAGATGCTCTTGATCAATAAGAAACGAAGAAAAAAATAGTTATAACGACATAATCGCTTTTAGTCTACACTAATATTATAAAGAGATAGTTTGTAAGTTTGTATGTAGGGTGTAATCTCCGGAACTAATGATCCAATTCTAAAAATTCTTTCACTGGCAGAAAGCTACATTACTATAGGCTAAAAATCATATTTATATCATGCTTATTACCCGAGCTATTACATTTTTTGCAGACGAAGTCGCGGGCGAAGTGCTAGTATTGATAAACTGAAAATCTGCTATAGACTACACAATTTAGTCCTTTACTATTTAAAACAACACTCATGTGTTATTGGATAAACAACTTCAAAAAATTTGAGACGTTTTAAACAACATTTTGTAATCGATTTTATTTACGCATTCACGACAAGAGCAACAAGAATTTTAATAGATTTTAGATTGACTGTGATAAAAGTTCTATCAATACTTTGTAGTGGTTACTTAAGAGTCAAATCCTTACCTTATAAAATAGCCCCAAAGCCAATTGCCTCCTATAATCAACAGATGGTTTAGGTGGATCTTCAGTAACCACCAATTCAGCTCTCAAAATCTTCACAGCAGCTTGTAAGGTCTCATTCCTGAATAATGGTTTTCCGACTAAGAACCGTTCAGTGGCTGAAGCTCTGATGAAAGACGGTGACAGACCACCGATGACTATCCTTGTTTGTAGAACAAAATTGTCTGAAGCTAACTTGTATAAGAACCCGGAGTGCACAATAGCGTGTGCGTTTTGGGATCGCGGCATTATCTGAAAAAATACGTTACGAGTATTTTTTTTAAAGAGCCTTAATTTTAATGAGTTAAGGTACAATTCCGAATGACTCCAAACCACAAATCGTAGCAGCAAAGCCACTCAATAACCAAATGCTTCCGTTGATGGTGACATTGTCTAATCTTGCATTGTTCATAAATGTTAGTCTCCATGGAAGAATTCGTAATGCTCCGGGCTGTCATACATACTGATTGGCTTTGCCGGCACGGTTTGGTCGTGCCTTGGGATTTGGAACACTGTGAACTTGTACAGACATAAAACTAAGTTTTCCGATAAATAAAGTCTAAAGACTTTATTTGTCGCGCACAGAAATCGACTTTTCTATCCTTAATAAGTAAGTAAGTAGTGTATCTAATGGATTAGAAAATCGTACCTTGAAAGTGACAAGCTTGTACTGTTCGTTTAAAGGTGGCAACATCACATTCAAAATCACCTTTGCTTTCATGTCAAGTTTGAGAAATTGCTGCATCGTTATTATTTGAGTCAGGCCTGTTGACGACACTGAAAAATGGATTTATTTATTGTCATCTACCGGTTGAACTTCGAGAACTATGCACGCAAGCAATGCATCTGTGGGTCTAACGCGGACGCACTTTATGTAAATTCGGACAAAAGATAGCCATTCATCATCTTACTATAATATCTTTCTGTGTTACTAGTAATATTATAAATGCGAAAGTTTCTGACGGTACATGGATGGATGGATATTTCTTACACTTTCATGCGAAAACTACAGAACGGATTTGGATGAAATTTGGCACGTAGATAGTTTACAACCTAGATTAACATATAGGATACTTTTTATCTCGGTAATATGATCCCGTGTTACAGTTACCGAACTTCACGCAGGCGAAGTCGCGGGCATAAGCTAGTACTTTATAAGAAGCTTCATTCTGCAACGAGCGCTTATAACCATCATATCGGTACTGCCTCGGATCGAGAGCAGCAAATAATATTGAGGTGAGGTAATGCCAATCTAGTTTTAGTACTTGTTCGTGTGCAATGAGGTCTATTGTTAAAAAAAAACACTCAAAACTGCTGCCAGACATGCTCACTGCGTTTCGAATTGAAACTAATTTGTCTACACCTCGGTCTAGACACTCTCACTTTCAAAAGCTCACATGCCATTTGTTACAGTTTCAGCAAAAAGTATTAACGCAAAAATGATGCAATAGTGGCTTTAGCTAAACAGAAAATAATAACAATAACTTTGATTAATTGAAAACGTCTCGTTGTTAGCTGATGATGCCTAGACAAACTCGATTTATATAATGTTAGGTATGTGCTACAACAAGAACCCTTTTTTTTTTTTTTTTTTTTTTTTTTTTTAGGATGGGAATCATCTAATGACCCCCCCCGCTCTGGGCGGAGCGGAAGAGAGTGTCAGACTTGTACTGACTAAAACCCATCCATGTTCCTTCTTTGCCCTTTGTGTTCCAGGGCCGCGGTATCTCTTTCGAACAGTCCCGCAGCACAACAAGAACCCTACCATGACAATATTATCTGCCTAGCCTTTTCCCGACTATGTTGGGGTCGGTCCAGTCTAACTGAATGCAGCTGAATACCAGTATTTCAAATGAACCGACTACTGATCTGACTTCCACAACCCAGTAAGTAATGAGTAGTATAATACCCCTTGGTAAGACTGTATGTCAGACTTTAGGGCCACTGACTATCTATAACAACTATCACAGATCTACAAATGACAGCCGGAACCAACAGCGTAATGTGCTTTCCGAGGCACGGAGGAAACTCTGTGTGTAATGGACGGTCACCCATCCACGGACCAACGTAGGCAAGACGGCTTAACCTTAAGGACGACTCGAGCGGCTGTTATTATTTAGCCACGAGTTCCTCAAGGATGAAAGAGATGTGAAAATGTTAACTTACTTATAGTCAGTTGTGCCCCAACTGTTTCGAACAACAGAAATAAATCTGATTGAAACTCATTGTGTCTGTGTTTAATCATCAAGTTTCCAGCTATTGAGCCTACCTGAAAGCATAAGTTACTTTAAAACATTGAGAAGGAAAACACAAAGGACATAGCAACTGTAAATCGTTTTTCTTATATAAAAAGAAAGTATTATTCCTCGTAATTAGATATTTTCCTTTTGAATGATCCAATTTCACAGCATATTCGTTGAGCAGTTAAATTAGGGCTAGAAATAGACAAAAGGTAAAATTTTTCCTGTTTGGTTACTTAGAAACACAAATACTTACATTTCTTACAGCTATATGAGCAACCAGTAAAATGTGATCATACAATATCTTCAAATAACCAAAATATTCCTGTTCAGAAATAGTCTGCAATATCCCAAGTAATTTGCTCAGAGTTGTTTCTCCACCTATGACCAGGTTTTGGTCTAAAATGTAACCAATCAAGTCTTCGGCTTGGCTTACATCTATGAGTACGCGGGCATTATCTAAGACTTCATCTTCTGGATAGACTCCTAGAACGACATTATGGTTACTATAATTATATTTTTTTAATGTTTCATCAGCATTACCATATTATCAACTGGACGACTGTCACTGCTAGACATAGGCCTCTCCCAAGTTGGCGCCACCACGTCGACTGGTGTTATACTTCTCGCATCCAGAGGATTCCCGCAGTCTTCCTCAGGTCATCGGTTCACCTCGTAGGAGGCTTCCCACGCTGTGACTTTCGGTCCTGTGCTTGCATTTAATCAATTATTAGTAATTTTGTACGAATTTCTAGTGACTGTTAATTTGTTATAATACCTTATTTTCTTTCTAAATCAGTATCATCAAAACTCATACCTTTAGCAGTATTCCCACAAATCAGTTTATACGAATCATATCCCTCAGTCCTCAGTACAGTGAATATATCCGCAACTCTGTTAACCTTGTACCAAGTTTTGCCATCTTTAAGATTAATTTTAATAATACCATTGTTAATACTAAGATCATTCATAGAAAGGACACACCAATCATCATCTTCACATTCTCTGTTGCAGGATTTGTCATTCTTATTGCAAATTTTCAAGTCTTCTATATCGGGTATTTCAATGGTTTTAGGTGCGTCTTTGGCGAATTTCTTGAATGCTTCTAGAATTGGTCTGTAACCTGTACATCTGCATATATTGCTTCCAAATGACTGCTCTATTTCTAACATGGATAAGTCCCTTTTGCTTTGGAGAAGGCTGAAACAAATTGGGCATGTTTGTATAATTCATGAAAAAGATCTAGTGTGACCTCCCGTTCATGAAGAAACGAGATATATTGTGATAATATAAGAGATGGGAACGGGCTGTATTGCTTTTAGGTTTGTCAAAAAAGACAAGTCTAGTGTAAGCGTTTTCTTGATATCATCATCATCATCATTCCCTTGCCCTTATCCTAATTCATTAAATGTATATCAAGAGTTTTCTTGATATAGAACAATGATTAAACAACAATAATTAAATCGTTACGGCATTAATCAATTTTATTGCTACTTTCATACCTGTACATAGCCATAACCCAGCCTGGAGAACAGTACCCACACTGAGAACCATTTTGTTCAGCCAGAGTGGTCTGCAAGGGGTGGTATCCCTTTTTTCTGTTGCCCACTGCTTCTATAGTGGTAATCTCTAATCCATGGCAAGCGGTTATAGGCAAGATACACTACAACAAGAATTTGAGCTATTAGGAAAGTTCTACTTGAGAAGTGAAACTACCTTGAGGTCAGAAGTCAATTATATAGGGTGACTGGTAATTAGTGACCGATACTTAAACACGTAATTTTACTCATGGTAATAAACAACTTTCCCAAAGAAAATTTTTATTTTTTATTTTTTTCACAATAACACAACAGCAGTATGAAATTCGCACGCGCGCGCCTTTGACCTATCATATGTTAGCCGTTAAAAAAATGTTTCTTTGGTAAAGTTTTTTGTTATCATGTTTACAATCACGTGTTTAAGTATCGGTCACTAATTACCAGTCACTCAATATAAGCTTTCTAAAATTTATCACACAGTTACCGCATTCACAGCATATGGTAGACTAGGAGGCCGTCGTGCAGTGACCACACAGGCGCCACAGCCAGCCTGGCGACACATGTACTTGGTACCTCGTAACTCTAGGTAATCTCGGATGTAGTCCAAGAGCATCACACTGGAGCTCACCTCGCATCCCACTGGAATGTAACAGAAGTAGTTAATTTGACATATGCCACAGGTGCACAATAATATAAAAACAAAATAAATAAAGATACCTCGGACTGCTGCACCAGCTACGTAGTAGAGAAGTTCAGTATTGGCTCAGTGCGTGTCATAAAGTAGTATGAGAACCTAATAATTATTGTGCTACCGTATTCGTAGGTATAAGCGGCGGGTGGACCGATACACTCAGAATCGCAGAATCCAGAGAGATGAAAGGTGGGTTTATAGGGCTTGGGATCGGACCAAGGTGTGGCTGACACGCACCTACCGGATGATGATGCTATGTGTTCGTTCTGGCAAAGTATCTGGTCGGTGCCTGTCAGCCATACTGAGGGTGTATGAACTCGTGAGGTCGAGCGTGCGATCCAATACCAGAAATGAGGGCAATCACAATCAGCCCCCAAGATGTAGCTTGTGCTGTCTGTCCGTTACCTAATAGGAAGGGTCGCACGCTCTCTTGGCGGCCATATTCCAGTCAGCCTTAGAGTCAGGGTCAGTTGTTTTGGTTTTTGTCAAGAGCCTCGACCAATACCTGAGGAGGCTCTCGTTAGGCAGCTCGATCAAGGGCTTGATTCAGTAAGCGGTATTACTGGACACGGCTCGTATTGTTAGGAGCTTCTACTCTCTGGAGCCCTGGCTGTAACTTGGACTCTGTTCCCGATACCAGTGGGCTACTATTTATTTATATTTTTAATTGTTTTTTATATTATTTTGTATATTATTTATATAAAAATGTAAATCATATGTATAGAAATTATAAAAGAGAATTGTGCTAAAGAAAGATAAAAAAACTAAAATCACAAGTATTCTTTATTTATAGCTCGTCGTAGATTTATTATTGTATGTGTACACCATGGTTGAGCAAACAAATATATTATCTTATCTAGTGTGCTTGGTCCTTGTTCTAAATAGATCAATCTGTAAGTGTAAAGGTGTACTATTAAAACTTGCTGAGCTACGTGAGAAGAACGTATTTCGTCTTTAATTTGTTGATACCACTGGTATGTGAAGGCTGCTGCCTGAAGGCTACTTGATGAGTCCGGAGTGATATTTTAGAGAGAGGTTTGAACTTTTGACAATATTTAAAAGAAAATTGATATTATTCACATGGCGTTCATTTTTAAGCGGAAATAACTGGTATCTTTTGCAACGATGTCTTTCATCCGTAGAGCATTGCTTTGTCTTTTAGTCTAGGTGCCTATCTCAAAAACTTTTAAAACCTAGGTTAGAGGCTTTTTCCAATTTATGTATGTATTTTTAAAATATTAGTTTGCTAGTGATTGTCGGTTTATTCAACATTATCATTTCCTAATGGACATTGGCACCTTTTTATCCGGGTACCACGCGGGGAAAGCCGCGCTCAGAAGCTAGTGTCAGATAAACTGCGTACTGCTTGAAGAATTTTCATATCATCAGCGTTTAATAAACTGTATGAGTTTATTAAACAGTTTTTGCTATGAATACGTTAAAATTATAATATTTAATTCATTTTGGCCTGTTTCAAAAATACCGGTACTTGCGCAAATTAATTATACCTACGCATAACAATTATTGAGGTGTCTTTTGTTATTAGTTGAGAGGATAATAAACTGGAGGCTAAAACATACAATAAATTATTGATAAACTTTTATAACTATTTGTCTACTGCAAGAAAACGACTACTCAGTAGCGTGAGAGATAGTCGCAGCATCCCGAGAGCTGTAGCGGATAACTGGTACTAACACTAGATGATAATTTAGTTACCAACACTCGTTGGATTCTATGTGTCTAAATTATATGAATAAATAAAAAAATAAAAAAAATTAAGTGTTGACATACAACGTGGCAACGGCGCCAGTCTCTTGTGCACATTACTAGCTGACAGCGTCATGGAGGAGTTTTTTGATGCCCTTTTATAGTTTGTTGTTAGTTTATTATTTTAGTTTATTTAACAGTTTTTAATTAATAATGTATAATTATAGTAAGTTTATACGTAGTTAGTTGTTTAGTTAGTTTTTTTTAGGTTTTTTTGTGTTGTTAAGTTAGATTTTTTTTTTTTGTTTGATTTTTTTTTGTGTTATTTTTTTAGTTTGTGTTAGTTTATTGTTTGTTTTGTTTTGGTTCTACTTAACAATTTTTTTAATGGTTGCGGAAGAAACATAGCGGAATTCATTCATTCAATATGCGCTAAAAAATCAACTACCGCACTGGGCCCACGTTTCTGACTGGTGTCCCACTCCGTCCAACAGATTTCTGTCTGTGGAAGGGAGTGGGCCTGTGTCCCAGCAGGTGGGAATGTCTAATTATGCTAAATAAATATACTAAATATAATAAACTACTTTTTATGAAGGGTGTAAAACACCCTTAACGATTCCGAGAGGAACTTGTTCTTCCCGTCATTGCGATATTTTTTTTGTACCGGACAATATAGTGACGTTCTATTTACGGAGGTATTGAAGGTCAAACTTACAACTTTTTCATACGTTTTTCTGTAATGCAAGTTTGAAATGTTATAACTTTACTTTAAATACCTGCATGACCCCTGTTCTATACAATGCATCCATCGGCACAATGTTTTGAGGGCGTTACATTGATCGCTACAATAAACAAAAGTCGTTTCCCAGCAGTATTTTTTACGCAATGTTGCTTAGTTTGATGTCCATAATGCTTGCTTGACGGGTTCGTGAAGGGTCCGCTTACAATCTGTATTTGAGTTATAGCGTGTCGTGCATTTGCTATTAAACTGCAGTTTTATTGGTTAGTCACTATTTATTTTTATACAGAAGTGATTTTTGCACATGTAATTGCTGATCAAAATATAACTGAACATTCTAATTGCACAGTAAATCGCAACAGGAACGGTTAATTATTATTAACATAGGTGTTAATTGTCATGAGAGCAATCAATGCACATTCGTGAGAGGGCTTAATTAATGAGCACTGTAATATCATTAGACGTTTTATATAAATGAGTTTTAAAAATACCTTTTTACTTTTCATATTCCTGTTTGCATTAAGGAGACAAACAATGCAATTGTAGTGAAGGTTTTCACTACACTGACAGGCGTTATTTTTTTTTTATCAGCCATTCTGCTACTATTAAGACTATTATTTAAATTCACAGTAATAACACTGAAAATTTAAAGTATCTGCTAATTATGGTTCAAAAGATAGAGCCCTGTGACAGACGGACAGACAGCGGAGCCTTAGGACTCGTAATATTGGATTCCGTTGACAACCTATGGGTATGTAACCCTAAAAAGTAAGATAAAGTACAATTTGAGTTTTATCATCGGTTAGAACTGTTGACAAAACCAAATTTTACTAAAAAATACTAGGAATAACTTTGAAAACGTCAAAAATATGCAAACATGTCAAAACAGAGCAGTTTCTGGTAAAACGCGGTCAGTTTGGTAGAAGATTCTTTCCCAGACAATCTCTTACTCAAGAAGAACCTGTCGCAAATGGGATAAAATTCCCGTCGTAGCTTTCCAACAGGTGCCATCAAAATCAAGCGAAGGCTTTTTAATCATTAATTTAAATAATAATTTGGTAAAAAATCAGAAAACTGTATTAGGTACGAGCAGGTATTGATTGCCACACTACAGGGCTTCAAGTCATTACGACTCACTACATCATAATCAGCCTCTAATGTCCCCACTCATGGGACACACGCCTCTCTGTTAGCGGGGGTGGGCCATGGTCCACCACACGAGCCCATTGCTGATTGGTGGATGTCACGAGTAGTCGTGTAGTTCTTGCACAAGCTTTATTTTTGGTTTGCTCACGATTTTGTCCTTCACCATTTTGATAGCAGTAGTGATGACATAAATTAGACAAAGTGCCTACTGTTTCTGTGCCGTCGAGGCCGGCCCAGAAATAGGAAGCGTGATGACCTGGGTTTGAGGTGGCGCTGGACAAGAGATCATGAAAACACTTGGGGGAGGCCATTGTCAAGCATTTCGACAGCATGGGCTAGAGAAAAAGTAACTACTTGGGTTTAAATCACGACCTACGACACTTAAGGCTCGGTTTACATTAGTTAAGGACAGTGGCGAGTAGCAAAAACCTAGACAATAACTGTTTACTAGCACAGTCCGAACGGTTTACACCAGTGTACTTATCTACTTCGGGAAACAGACCAATCTAAATCGGACTTAAGACTCGGTCAATACTACTGGGTAATAATTGAAAAGGGAAAAACAAGATTGCAATTTTTCCAGGATCGGTTATTTGCAGAATTAACACTTAATATTTTGAGTAACATTCATGGATATTCACAGACCCTATAATGTTCCCACTGCTGGGACACAGGCCTCCTCTCTATGAGAGGGAATGGGCTATAATCCACCACGCGGGCCCAGTGCGGGTTGGTAGATGTCACGTGTCTTCGAATTTTTGGTTCTACGACATGCCGGTTTCCTCACGATGTTTTCCTTCACCGTTTTGAGAGCAGTGGTGACGAAATAAATTACACAAAGTAATGCGACCTCCTGGGTTCGAACCCACGACTTACTGTTCGTAAGTTGGGGACGCCACCACTGGGCCACCGCTGCTCTCGGGCAACCGCTGCTCTCTTTTTTTGTTAGTCTTGCTCCTAAAATAATTTATAAGTTATAAACTACTTACCCGAATAATCAAAATTATTAATTTTAAAACTGACTCTGTCCATGATATCACTAAGTCCTCACTCACTGACTGCTAATATGGAAGTGATGCAGAGAATTGTACTCAAACTACTGGACAAAAACATTAAAAAAAAGGTAAACATTAAAGCTTTGAAACACACGGCTTGGCATTGCGTTCGCGACTGTTCGAAAGAGTTAGTTATATGTAATAGGTATTTGTCCGCGTGTGAACTGTACTGTGAAGTAAGGTGAACAAAAAAATTGGATGAATATTTTAGTTTTTTGACTTATATGAATAAATTATAATATAAAAAAACAAACACTTCTATAAATTACTCAGATTATTATATTTTTTCCTAAACTACATATTATAAGAAATATGACTTGTTTACTTTCTGAAGGACACTTATTGAAATGAATAAGTTAGAACTGTAACTGTTATAAGTTTTCAAAACAATTCAATTAATAAGCTATTTGAATGAAAGCGGGAAATGTTCAATCTACCTGTACTAAGTAGCATTACCTCGGTTCTTCCGCAGTGATCA
The DNA here is from genome assembly GCA_905163415.1 of Noctua fimbriata. Lineage (NCBI taxonomy): Eukaryota > Metazoa > Arthropoda > Insecta > Lepidoptera > Noctuidae > Noctua > Noctua fimbriata. The sequence goes on along the minus strand of LR990933.1, from coordinate 1,348,609 downwards.
GCGTTACAAGTTAAAATAATAATTATATGAGTATATCTGATAATAGCAAACTCAACAGTTTAGATAATCGTGATAAATCAACAACACGTACTGAAGCGTGTCACAAAAATCGCTGAGGAGTTTGTTCCGCTCCTTCTTCCCAGCTAAAACACTGAGTACTGGCAAAAGGCGGGCGTTTTGGGGGCCTGTTTCTTGACTGGGGACTGTTAGTACTAATAGTTTTATTACTGACTATCTTTTGCCCGCCGCTTCGCTCGCGTTAATTTAGAATTTGACAATCAATTCGGGTTGTACTCTGCTTGTAATCGTATTTTATAATTCAATCATGATTCGAAAGAGACGTGGCGCCATCTATTATCATAAGAACGTTATAGTTGTTTTCCTCGGGAACAGTACTTTTTTTCGGGATAAAAGGTAGCCGTTTCTGTACACCTGACAACGTAAATGCAACATTTCAGGATTATCGGTTCAGTAATTTAGTCGTGAAAAGGTGACAAACAAACTTACTTTCGCATTTATAATATTAGTTAGTAAGTAAGTATTAGTAACTAAGTAAATAAGGAAGGATTTTATCAGCCTAATTTAAATAAATAACTTTTTTTTTTTTTTTTGACTTTGACACCTTTTATTTTAAATTCAGCATTATTCAAAACGCAGCGTTTCAAAACACCTTATTGTCCCGTAACCAAACTTATATTATTAATGCGAAAGTGACACTGCCTGTCTATCGGTCTGTCAAAAATACTTTTACAATTAATAAAGATTAAATTTTATCAGAATGTTGGGCCACGAAAGGGATAAATGAAAGGAAATTACATGTGACTGAGATGAGAATGAGATGAAAAGAGGAAGTCTGAAAGTGGCGCCGATGACTGAAAAGTTGTGTGGTAATTGGTTATCGTGATATGAACATGACGCATGATGCGGAGGAATGAGGAAAATGTTGAGTATGAATGTAGATGGCTGTAAGAGTAGAGGAAGACAAAGAAACGATGGATGGACTGTGTGAAGGGTGATATGGCTAGAAAGGAGATGACTGCGTAGATAACAAGAAATAGAGAAGTATGAAAGAAGAAGACCACATGCTCCGCCGACCCCAAATAAATTGCGATAAGGGCAGGAGAATAATGAAACAAAGATTTCATTTTATTTTCACACCTTTACGATTGAAAAGATTTCGGTGACAGGGGCGGGCACACAGTTAACCAAAATCAGGGTTTTGACAAAGGAAACTGTATATTATATCCCAGTACATAATAAATATCAGAATCACTTCCATATTTGTTAGTAACAAATATAACAAATATATAATAGATTCCCGAAGGATAATTTCCGACCCATACATAAGGCTATTTCAATGAAATTTTTATTTCAGCCCGAAAATACAACAAAAATCGGCAAATAAATTATAACATATCTGGATAGAACTGGTGCTAAATCACGACAATAAAGTACAATAACTGTATTTTGTTCCAAAACAGCTTGCTTGACTTTCGCTGGATTACTTTCGTCATCCTACCAAATCAAGTTTGTGGGTATGATATCGTCCAATCTAATCTTTCTGTAGATAAAAAAAGTTGGTCGATGAACGGAACATGGATAATATGGATCCGCCTGTTGGAGTAATAATTTTGATCCTTCAGGTAATAAAAAAATATGCTCGCCGAATAAATAATCACCTCCTTTTTTAGAAGTCGGTTAAAAACGGGCCTAATTTGCACACATTTTCGAACGAAATTCGGTCATGCTCAAGTAGGCGAATCTCACAGGATAGCGGTCGTCCATGCTGTCTGGTGGTGAAGCGGTTCTCACATCGCATTGGCTTGTATTCAATTTGTTGATGCCTAACACCCGTTTTTTTTTCAGTTCAAATAAAACGGTACAATCATCATTTCAGCCGAAAAGTCCACTACTGGACATAGGCCTCCCCCACGGTAAAATCGGTACAATATACGGTACAATATTAAAAAGCTATTAACAATACCAATTAATGGGCCTTAATCGCTAGATTTTTAAATGTTCCCTGGACTCCACACTAGGATACCATCATCGTTGTGAATGGGCAGTGATATGATAAAACTGGCAGCTGCAGAGATTCAATGAAATGAAAAAAAATTCTAATTCTCTTATATAAGGTCTAACTATTCATACACGAAATGTTTTCAGAGAATCATCTAACGGCTATAACGAAGCCATTTTAAGGGTTTTTTTTTATCTGAGTATATTTTTTTTATAAAAAATAAATAATTTAAAAAACTTGACCCACAAAATAAATACTGGCTCCTTATTTTTAAACGTCCATTACGCTAGTTTACTACGTCGTATTTACCTACTGTCATTGTTAGAATATGGGACTAAAGGTTTTATGCAAAAAGTCTCAAAAAATTTTAGAATTATAATAATTTCGTAAAAAAAAAAACACTCAGATATTTTTCTTTTTCGTTGCTATGGCGACTTTACGATTTATAGAAGTTACTCTTAAAACATTTCGTGTATGAAAAGATAGACCTTATATATGAAGAATGGGAAAAGTTATTTAAAATGAAAAATGATGCATTTTTAGTGTTACTTCTTTCCATCATTCTAGAAAAAAATAACAAGGCCAACGCAGCTGCGTCAGTATTGTCAATTAGGTAGTGACAATACTGACGCAGCTTTGTTGGCCGAAGAGGCGTCTGTATTTTTCCGGACTGGTCTGACCGAACCTTTATAATAACATGTGTATGTGTTGAATTATTAAAGGCAGGCCCAAGAAACGCTGGCGTGACGATCTGGACTCATTCTTAACTGATTGGTCGGAGAGGGCAAATTGTAAACAGGATTGGAAAGCCATGGGGAGGCCTTTGCCCAGCAGTGGGACAGAGGAGACCCATATTTAAAAAAAATAAATGTGTTGAATGCTTACCTAAAGTATTTAGCATTTGTTTTCAGTTGCAACTGAATTATTTTGAGAAAACTCTTAATTTAGGACATTTAGGTAAAATAAATACATTTTAGATAGGTACTCGTACGTGTTTGTTAACAGATAATGGCTCTGAATAACGTCAATGAATACTAATGAATAAACTTTAACGTAGTTTCATTATCTTTATTGGTACCTACGTACACACTACGATAAGGTATCGTGGTTTTTCTACAGTTTTACAGACATTACTACATTAGAAGGCTTATCACTATCAGTCTATGAAACTACATCCAGTCATTAGTCTTCTCCATTGGAAACGACAAATATTTTGATACTAGCTGTTGCCCGCGACCTGCGTCCTCGTGAAATTATTATAAAAATATAACATCCCTATTTGAATCCGATTTTGTTAACAATTTCAAAGGTTTTAATATTTTTGCACGGAGAGCTAATTATTTTTCTAAAATAAAAGTAGCCTCAGTTGCTCCTTAAAATATCAGCTATCTGCCAGTAAAAATCCCGTCAAAATCGGTCCAACCGTTTCGCAGATTAGCTGAAACAAACTGACAGATAAAAATTAAAAATAATGATTTTTATTGTAGGTACCGTATAAAATTGCATATGCATTCAGTAAAAACCGGTTATTTTGAAATCACAAATAGACACTTCAATTATATTTATTTGTATAGATGTATAGATATGAACGTGGACGAAGCTGGGTTGTGGATGTCAGATAGCTCAATGTTAGGCTGGAAATCGACCCTTAAATAGTTATGCAAGTCTATACAGAAGTTTATGATCATGAACTTAGAAGAAGATGGAGGAAGGTGTGTAGGGATGCAGCAGGTTATGTACGTATGTAAAATATTTTGAATACCATACCAAAAATCGAAAACAGTCATCTTACACGTTACCGTTACAGCAACATACTCGTAACTAACATCCAAACGCCTATCCAATCTCGGAATGCATCCAATCCGTGTAATGTATTGACGCTCATAGTCCTTCATCGTTGAGGCGATTCAGAGAGAGGTCAGGAGTATTGGATGGAAAGATTGACGCCTATTGCCTGGATAGCTGAACCGATTTGAATTTCTGGTGTGCTAAATTATACACAGTGGAAGAAAAGACAATTTTAATGGGTTTTGGAATGACTGATACCACTTTTGATTGATAACGTACATCTCAAGGTTCAGTCAAATCGGATCGGACAGCTTGCGGACCGACTGCAGACATCGGAAACTGACAAACACTTCAGTTCTACCGTAAGTCCTTTGTCCGGAGCTGCGTCCTGTGGCTGAAGCTTTGGAACAGTTGGACTTTTGTCTAACACTTGGGGTGGTACGTTAATAAAACTAACCATTACTAATTACTTTGAATAAAACATTTTTATGTCAAAATTGAGCCCAAAATAACCTACAAAGCACGTAACACACAACAATGACGGAGATTTAATTAATATTTAGAGCCTATTTCAAACTAAAAAGTAATTAACTGACTACATTAACTGTCACTTTTCGAGTTAGAAACATTTTCTACAATTGGTTTGAATTTTTTAACCATTTTTTGGTTCCCTTGCGTCGCAGAAACGGTCATTTTCCTTAAACTTTTAAGAAAAAAGTAATTAATAAAATAAGTCTTTGAAAAAAAGTCGGTCACGTTTTTGGGTATTCCTCTTTATTTTGCATAAGTAGGCATGCTATTATTGGTTTAGGTTTAAAAACTAGAAAATATTTTCTTGATCTTGACAACCATAAAACTAGCACTGACTTAGGCACTTAAATAAAACTTTGTACAAAAAATAACAGCGCATATAATTAAAAAATATCATAAACATAACATGACTTCACGCCTCATAATCCCTGAAGAGTTAGGCAGAGGTGTACCTAACATGCAGTACACCCACATTTCCGCCTATTGCCATCAACCGGGCACAAATCTAGACTCCGTGGCTGTTACTGAGAAATTCTTAATGGAAAACAAAATAACACTTAGCTCGACCTGGAAAATGAACCCAGGACCTCATGCTCAGCAGTCGCACTTGCGACCATTAGACTAACGAGGCAGCCAAATATCTTAAATACCTAACATTTTCTTCAGAGCCTCATGTAACAAATTCCAATAAATTCTTGAACTTTATTTTTACACAATCTTACATTTTCCGATTTTAATTGCCATCCGAGATAGTAATTAGAATAATTATTTTAATTTTAGTACAAGAAAGACAAATGTCTTCATTAGACTAATCTATCTGTCACTTTGAAGTTATCGACCTCGTTCGTAATTATAGGTACAGTCAAGAGCACTAGTATGTAAACACTTGGCAAAATTTAAAACCGATTAACTCGTAAAATAACTGTTTCTACTTAAAATAAGACCTATTTCGTGTTAGTATGACTCCCAAAACACTGTGTATGCAATTTACTTATAATCCCAGCCATTAGTGTAGAAGTATTTTTTTAAAATATTTGCGTCTTAACGCGAAATGATTATTGAGTATTGCCTCAACAAGATACAGTAGGTTTCATGTTGGAGTTTCAATACAATAAGAGACCAACATTTACTGGTTTTGTTACCACTCATACTGAATTTCTTAATCTTCACAAATTCTTTATTCATTCTTTTAATGCAATTCTGATTGTGTACGTGAATTATCTGGTATCTTAAAATTACGAATTTATACCATCAATAAAACTTGAAGTCTTTTGTATTGGTATTGATTGCCAAACAAATGTTTTCGGTAGTGCTGGGTCCATCTGAAAAGCGAAATTTTAATCTCTTTAACATATTGTTCAAAGAAGAAAATGTACGCATAAAAAAACTGCTGAAACTGCGAAACATAAAAGAACATTGTAGCTCTTAGCAGTCCACTAAGCTGCTAGAACTCTCCAATCACCACAACCGCCGGTTGACGTCCACCACGTCGCCATCCGTCACGTTGACGTCCGCCTGTCCCAGCCATCTTTTTAAGGTTGTCAATTCCATCTAGCTGGAGAGCGCTTCAAGCTACGCAGACTCACACTGTACTTACCAATATTGAACCACTGTGTGGTGGGGATCCCTGACTCCTGTCTAGCTTGAACAATGGCTTCTCTGATTGCAAACGCTACGGCCACTGTAGCACATGTTGCTGGCTCTCCGGTTCCTGTAAAATAAAAAATAATGTAATATAGTAATATTGATTTAAGAATATTTTAGTAGTGTTAAATTTTTGGTGTACAATAAAATTATTTCTTTCGCTCATTACAGAAAGTTTAATTTTTCTATCTTGCCAAAACATTAGAATTATTTCACTATTAAACAACTAATAAGCCGACCAAGTTGATTCAATAACTGTAAATGTAAGATGACACAAGACGTCATCCGTAAATATTCTGCGTACAGATATGCGACGAGGGATCTAAGAGTCAAAACCGTAATGGCAAGCACCTAAATCATTTTAGCTACAGGAAAATGGTCTTAGAAGACTAACCATGAGTTTTTGAGAAATTTGTTTCCAGATTTTTTTAAGGTCAGCAAGAATTTTTATTTTGGTAGTGTAAAGGTACCTTTTATTATCGCAACCTTACCTTTGGATCCAAGTATAAGATCATTGCTAAAAGAGTTCTTCTTGAAATAAACCCTGAAGTCCTGAGGAATGTCCCTCGCTTCAGGAACGTGATAATCCCAGGTTCTGTCTGTGAGGATTGCACCATTTTCTGCGTAGATAAGTTTCTCGCAAGTCCAGTACCCAAGACCCATGATAAAGGAGCCTTCCACCTAAAAAGAAATTAAAATATTTGAAAATCAAGAGTAAAAGAGTAAACCGAATTAAACCTAAAACCTGAGCTAATTTATTTATTAAAATAAGGTTGTCATTATCTAAAGTTAAATATTAAAGAAAAAACTACTATCCTGCAAATAGGATATTATTAGAGCTCCTACACCTGTGGTTCAGAATTCACCTAGGACAGACAACTAACATTATTATGTCTACATTGTTAATCTAAGATTAATTTATTTTATTTTGCCTTTTGTGATTCTGAATAAAGATCAGATTCAGATCAGATATTTATATTATATCTATCACTTACTTGTCCAACATCCACTTCGGGACTGATACTCATACCCACATCTTGCAACATATCAACTCTCAACACTTCAGATTCTCCAGTCAGCACATCTACTTCAACTTCACATAACGCCATGCCATACACATTATAGACCTGTGCATCCGTAACACTAGAGAACCCGTGGGCCTGAAGATCCACATTGGCATTATACGCAGCTGTAATCAGCTGTTCCCAAGTAGGATTAGTCAAAGTAGCCCTTATGGGTGCTAATCTAGCATTTAATTCATCACAACATCTCCTCAAACCAAAAATAATGCTCTGAGTCGTTAAACTTCCTCCAGAAATAAAACTGTTAGGAGCGATAATTGTGTTGTTGCCTTTGATCTGAATCTTTTCTATCGGTATTTTTAAGAAGAAAGCGGCTACTTGAACTGCTTTGGTGTTTATGCCTTGTCCCATTTCGACACCAGCATGCGTGATGACGACAGTGCCATCTCCGTGGAAGACCGACAGGTTGACATCGAAACGTTGAGCGCCAACAGGAGACCATCTTGCAAACGCCCATCTCATTCCTCGTTTCTTCCATCTATTTTGTGTATTGAAAGAATCTACTGCAGCTCTTCTTGTGCTGTATTCAGCATTTGCTTTAAGAGTATCTACCATACCTATCATTTCCTCGAATTTAGTTCTGTCTAGATTAGCTAGTCGGACAGCCACTGGGTCTAGAGATAGTTCATAGGAAATTCGTTCCATTATGTGTTCCGCGCATGCTATTGCTTCCAATGTACCTGAATCGATAAACAAAATAATGAGATAGTATTAAAGTGTGAAGACAATCAGTTAACAAGATATAAAAATATTGTCTATGGTCAACTAGACTCACCTGGTGATCTACACCACGTATTTTTAGGTGTATCAGTTACCGTGTCAAAAGCTTTGAAATTGATTTTTGTAGCATCGTAGCAGTTGTTGTACACGTCAGCACCGAGAGCGGTCAATGTTTCATTGATAATAAAACCATTGTCTTCGTAAAGTGTTGAGTTTAAGCGTTGGATCACTCCTGCTCTGTTTACCGTGATCTGGAAAATGCATAGTGTTATTACGGATTCAAATTACACATGCATATAAAAAAAATCATCCGGTGTACCAGACAGACATTATTTTTCAAGAATAACTATAACAGAACTCATTCTAAGTATTAAAAAAATACCTCATAATCATTGACACAAGGCAATCTCTTGCCAACTGCTCTGAAGTTTGTGGTCAAGGGTTGAATGAACCTGCACGGACGGTTCAACTTTTGTACGACAAGACTGCAGGCGACTGCTGACTGAATGCTGCGGGATATCTTCATGCCGTAACCACCACCAATACGACGAACGTAACAATCGATCCTAGAAGAATAATGAAAGAAAGCAATGAATGGGTCCCAATTCGTTTCTTTCTACAATAATAAATAATAAATAATTTGCTGCTGAAATCACTAGAGCAACCGTTCGTAACTATGACCACTATGGTAAACTCATTGCTCGTGAATTTATGGATGGCGTTAATAACATTATTTATTTCTCTAAATAGATACGGTATTGTTATTATTATTATTTAAAAACATTGTAGCACGTACTTATTCTCATCCATATTCAACGCCCTTGATATCATAACATGTGCTCCATCAAGCCATTGCGTAGCCGTATGCACTTCTATTCCTTCTTCCGTAGGCTTAGCTACACAGAGCAGAGTCTCCATAGTGAAATGATACTGTCCATACAATGTGGTACTTCCAGTAATCGTCTTGTATACATCCGTACCAGGATTTATAGCATCTATCGATATGAACAAAGTATTTCTTGTTGTATCTGCTTTAGCTTGTTTGATGTCTGTAACAGGTTTTCTAACATTGCTGTATGTAACTGTGACTAGTTTTGTAGCTCTATCAGCAATGTATCGGGTTTCTGCAACTATGATGCCGATGGGCTGATGGTAGTATTTAACGTTTCCATTGCATAACACTTCTTCGTTGGTTTGGTATAATAAAGCGTCTGCTGGCGTGAATGAATTTAATCCTGGTATGTCTTTTGCAGTGTAGAAGGCTATTACACCAGGAAATGCCTGAAATTTAAAAAATAATACTTAGCGAAAATAAGTACACGTAATATCCACGTAAAATTTTATTTAACAGACGATTAACTATGAATGTAGCATGGGACATCCCATAGAATAGCGGTAGGAACAGCGTGAATGCAAAAAGCAGAGGAATACATTTTGTGACACAACTTTGTAAAATTTTATTTCCTACAGTAGACTGCGATAGATTAATTGATTTGTAATATGATTACCTTTTTGAAAAATGTAGGGTGTACTTACCAATGCAGCTCTGGGATCTATTTTAGTAATAACACCTAAAGCTACTGTGCTGAGCACGAAGGCACCAAACACTTCGTGAGGTAAACTAGGAATATCGTCAGTGTACTGAGCTTCCCCTGCGCATTGGATCTGGAGTGAAAGAAAACGTTGATAGAATGATCATTACAGAATTGAATAGGCAGTTTCCAATTGAATGTTCATCTTATAAAACATCTCATATAGAAAGACTGTCATCAACTTATAGTCACAATCATCACTTACCAAAGCTTCAACTTTAGCAATAGGTTGGTTTAAAGGCCACATCTTAGGATCAGTGGTGAAGATCTGTCTTGCATCCGAGACTGGTCGAGAAGCATGCAAGTGGATGGTACCGGATTCAAAGCGTGGGTTCCTTAGGTTTGGTGGACAGAGTGTTAGAAGACCCTGGAATAGAAATACATGAAATGTAAATATACATAGATGTATACAAATTAAACGTTTTGAAGAATATAATGAAGACATCAATCAAAATGTATTTACTGATTTTCTAAAGGCTGAATACTTGGATATGACTCGCCACTGTACTCGACAATGATGTGAGTAAAGCATTCATAATTACTCTATTAAATTGGCAATATTAACATCTAAGTAAGATTTGAGTTTTCAAAGAGTAACATAAAAACTAGTATTGTCGTTTTAGTCTTTAATAACGATTTAACGTCTTCACAGTTACAACACTAAGACAGAACCAAACAAAAGCTATCTAATAAAACTATCTTAGCTTTAAAACAACTCAGTCTAGACAGGAAATTCAACGGAGATAAAAACAAGAAAGTTTAATGGCTTATGTTGTTAGTGCATTTTCGCGTTTCAGTACTAAGTAAGCACGGAATTGGAGGATGTTTCTCGATTTTCAGGATAGATTAAAAAATCTACAATGCAAGCCATGCAATATGTTTTGTACTGCAAACATTTTTACTTTCTACGAGAACTTAGATTATTTTCTATCAACTCAGTTATAAAGAATCCCTGGAAGTGCTATATGCAATTGTTCGGTCTTATCGTCGGATAAAAGTCCAGTTTAGCACAAATTGTGACAAGTAGACTCGAATTTGAACCAGGCTGTTTACCGTGCCTTCATGTCGTACTGTTGCACGTGTTGAGTCGCCGACTTGTTAGGACGAAGGTTTTATTGGTATGTCAAAAGTACTGCGAGAGGAAATTATGAAATTGTTGTCACCCTTCTTTAATTTATGTTCTCAATTCAAATTTTGCTTTACTTTATTTTGTAAATTTTAATATTTATTTTATCTGTCTCTTTTATTTTTATAATTTTAGTTACTGTAATTGGTTGTAAACACAACCTTTGTAATTAAATAAATTAAAGAACGAACTAAATGAAAGCCGAATATGTGAGTGCTTCGAATAAACTTTGTTGTTCAACAAATACAGCTGAATCCACAAACCCGACAACCATCACCCATTTGCGACCACGGTCACTTTATCAAGAATAACAATGATTGAACATGACAATGAGTTATCATTTGGTCGAAGTCCATAGCCGAGTCCACCAGAAGGTCGTTTCCCATAAACAAAAGCCATGAGAAATAAAACAAAGAACTCACCTTGAACAACAATGCCTTAGCAACATATCGTCTATAAGCCACCGAAGCTTCCGGTGGATTATCATCAACGACCATCTCTCCATCTAACACCTGCAGAGCTCCTTGTAAAGTTTCATTAGTGAACAAAGGCTTTCCTCTAAGAAAGGTCTCAGTTGCTCTCGCTCTTATGAACCTGGGAGAAAGACCTCCGTATACGATTCTTGCTCTTTCGACTATGTTATTTGTATGAAGTTGGTAAAGACAACCGATGTTGACTATGGCGTGGGCGCTTTGGGATCTTGGCATAAGCTGAAACAGGAGAAATATTTGTTATTTTTTTTTTGTATTTTTTGCAAATACTACTGCTGAGCTGTCCTGGATTCTATCCCTACGTCGTAAAGTTCTTTAGAGTATTAAATCATTGTTGGTAGCGGTCCAGTTTGGATTTGGGCCTGGCTGATGCCAATAGGCCCGCTCTTTAACACAGAAGACATACATATCTGCCAAAAGGTGAGTGTACTATAGACCTTTGCCAATATGGTCGGGTAACTAGGTTTGTGTTAAAAACATGTGTGTGTAACAATCATCAATTTTTATACATAATAAAAAGTTTTTGCTCACTATTTTGTGGTTACTTAGTTTAACTTTCTCCGTTAGTTCTTTCTTATTATTAGCATAATAATCTATGTATGATTAGATTACCTTGTAAGAAAAGAATTTATGTTCATTGCTTAGCGGTGGCAGCAACACATTTAGAATCACCTTCCCCGTCATGTTTGTTCGCAGGAAGGTCTCCATCGGTACTGTTTGTATTGTTCTATTGATGTCAACTATAAAATAAAACGAAATAAGAAAATAATTAACAAAAAGCAATTACACAATTTATAATGAAACTGCCGCAAGTAGGGCAGCAATTGTTTATGCAAAAGCATTTCCAGATCATCCAGTCGAACAAAGATAGAAGAATTCTTTACTTACCAATAGTTAATTGAGCGCTAACAGTAGTTAGCAGTAGAAATATATCAGAAGGAAAAGATGGATTTTGGTGCTTGATCATCAAGTTACCAGCAATTGTACCTACCTGAAATTAAACAAAAGCATACATTAAAGAAGTCCTTAATTAGAGAATCACCAACACCATTGCGGCACGTCAAAAAAATGACGCTTAAAATTTGGTCTAACCATCATTCTTCTGCCCATATCCATTAATTTTGGATCGGCACAGCTTGCTTTCCTCTTCCATACTTCTCTATCGGTAGCCATCTCAGTAGTCATCTTCTCTCTAACCATCATTCCCCCCGGTCCATTTCATCGTTTCGTTGATCTTCCCCTACACATAACTTCCTCTAATCTGAAGAATACTTACATTTCTTACTGGTATATGAGCTACCAAATCCACATGGAAATGAATCTTGGACAGATATCCAAAGTATTCATGTGTAGACGCCTCCTTCAGAATCTCAAGGAAATCTGACAGAGTTATTCCTGCACCAACTACCAGATTCTGGTCGTATGTAACAGTTTTCAGTTCGTGAAGAACGCTGACGTCGATCAGGATGTGAGGGTAGTCGTCAATTGGTACTGCTCCTGTAATTTAAAGGGAATTAGTATTCAACTTAATTTAAGAAGAATGCAGTTCACTCGAATGATTTATGTCCGTTTTCACAGATACTTACTTGGCGAAGCCTAAATAAAAGCAGTACGTTGGATTTTCAACGATTAGCTCAAAACCGAGAATTCACTAAGTGGATGGATGACGGTGGTGTGGTGGATTCACTAAGTGGTGGAGTGGAGGGGTTGCACTTAGTGTTAGAGACACACGGGTTTCAAATTCTAACCGTCTTCATTCATTCTTTCTCTTCTTTTCGTTTTAAGATTTTTATTATAGGAGAATTTAAGAAGTTGTAACTGAACTTTCTAATAACACTTCTGGAATCTAGTTAAAATCAGACATTCGATGACATCGTCCAAACAAGGTAACCAAATTGGAGAGAAGACACGAAATAAGCATTATACATAAAAATAGAATATTTACCTTTAGCAGTATTTCCGGCTACCAGCATATACGAACTAACACCTTCACGAAACAATATATTAAAAACATCTTGAAGTACTCTAGGTTTGAACCATATTCTGCCATCCTTTAGTACAATTCTTTTTACTTGATCATCAAGTAAATCATCATCGCCGACAACGCACCAATCATCTTCATCATCACACGTAGACTTGTTGCATGGCTTTCCTGACTTCTTACAAATTTGCAGGTCTTCTATATCCAGGATTCTTTGTTCTTTTGGAGCGTCTTTGGCGAATCTTTTGAAGGCTTCAAGGATTGGTCTGTAGCCAGTACAGCGGCAGACATTGCTGCCAAATGATTGTTCTACTTCCAACATTGTGACGCTCTTTTTGCTTTCGAGAAGACTGTAAAATTATAAAAATTGTTCGATGTTAGTTACGATTAAAACAGTGGTTTTTACAATTCGCAGAATGTTCTGGTGCTACATAAGGATATAATCAGCCTATAACATTCGTTCTGCTGGGGTACCTGCCGCCTCTCTTTGATATGGATCGTAATCCACCATGCGTGGGTCCGCGGTGTGGCACAGACACTGCTCTGCATTGCCTGACCCTGCTTCCTAGACCACTTGTCCTATTCTTTTTTGCAAAAGAAGTTACGTTTCACACTACGACAGTTCAGGTCGGTCTATGAATGGGTGACCGGCATTATGTACCGAGTTTCCTCGGAAATCACGTTCCCGCAGTCATCATTTGTAGATCTTTGATAGTTGTTACGAGTAGGCGTCTGAAAGCCAGTCTTACAAAGAGGTATCGTATTACCCAGTTACTGGGTTTTGGAAGTCAGACAGGCAGTCGCTCTATCTAAAATACTGATATTCAGCTGCATCCGGTTAGACTAGAAGCCAACCCCAACATAGTTCTAGAAAAAAGCTAGGCGAGATGTCAGATGATAATTGCAGTATTTTTACGTACCCATGCATAGCCATGACCCATCCAGTGGTGCAGTATCCGCACTGGGAGCCATGGTGTTCTGCCAATGTTCTCTGCAGCTTGTGGTATCCTATCTTCCTGTTTCCAAGACCCTCGATCGTCCTGATGTCCCAGCCATCGCATGACGTGATGGACACCAAACACTGTTGGATGTAATTGATTTATTTATATGTGGCTCCTGACTTATTACCTAATAAAAAAGTACTTTTGACCTGACTGAAGAATAACGCAAGAAACGACCAGAATATCTATCCAATCTGGGATTGGTTTCTTCAAATTTTACCATTTAGATGCTTACAGCTAAATCAAACAGTTGCGATGATAATTATTATTGACACAAGAGTGTAAACATGTACTAGTTCTTTTGAATTTCATTTACATTTTTTGTACTTGTTTCGATTAAAACACGCAACAAATGTGGGTCTTAGTGTCAATATCAGACAAGTGGTTCATAATTGTTCAAATAATACTATAAGTATCGACAGCTTGTGAATTTGAATCCATCGTTAAACTGAATATTATCACGCCCTTTTCTTGTCTCTTGTGCTTAACACTAGGTGTGCTATACTATTAGAAATGTTCTACTAAATGGTCGACTAATTTTGGATGATGTTTGAAAATTAATTGAACTTTAACTTAACTATTGGTTTTCGAGGATAAAACATTACCCTCCTTTTGGGATTCCCCGCAGTCGAGTAAAAACTCGAAAATAGATAGCTTATGTCAACCCTGTTAAGTCTTTATAGAGATACGAAACGCTTTGAAAGCAATTATAGTTACTTGTCAAGACCCTCGAGCCAAACATATTTTTATACCTTTTTCGTGCAAAGGTGAAGTAGCAACAGGAGTCAATCGCACAGTCATTATTTTAGATTGCCCGCCTAGTTATAAGCTGATATGTACAAATATTACCTAGCATGAAAACATTACCTGTCACTGTCGCACAACTGTAAAACTACAAGAACAAGAGAGAGACAGTAACTTGTCCAAGTCGAAGCACGTGCTAAGTAACGTTCATAGATATCAGCGTCAGTATCAATCAGAGTCTAATCTTGAACGGATTGCTCAACGAAGATTAACTAACTGGCTTTTGGCCGCGGTTTGGCAACGGTCGAGTTAAACGGGAACGTTATACCAGGATCAAAAGTATTCCATGTTCTAATGCAGGTCATGGTCTACTCGTATGCCTTTAACCGTAAAGGGGTGAAAAGGAAATAGACGATAATAATACATCATGAGTCAGAAAAGTGTGGTTATATTCAAGCATGTGGTATAGACCATCAAACTGCATAACTTCCCATCCATCCGGACCATCATCGATAGTACGTATAAGTATTCAGTTGTCGCATAGAAATTTTCAACACTTACCAATGAGACAGCCGATTCTATTTTTCGAGATTAAATTATTTTGATTTTTGGTCTATTCACATACTTAAATATGATTACACTTTTTTGATAGATGCTATAACGGTTGATGGTGTAAGCACATACTCACAGCATTAATGGCAATATGAGGAGCTCCGATGCACTTGGAGGCTGTGACCATGCAGGCTCCGCAGCCGCCCTCGCGACACATGTACTTGGTGCCGCGCAGCTGGAGGTAGTTGCGGAGGTAGTCCAGCATTGTCACGTCTGAGCTCACATCGCAACCAACTGAGGAAGGCAAATTTGAAGCTACAGCATAGCATGCAGATAGTCTAACGGCCTGACACGGTCAATATAGGTAGATTAGAACATAGACTATATTATTGTATGTAATTTGTAAGACAGCTAGATTTTATAATATAGTTAGAGACAGAGCATAGCATCACGGCTGTATTTCCCGGAGGGTTAGGCAGAGGTGTGCCTATATCTAGTATACCCACATTTCACCGACTGTGTTTCGTTATGTTCGTATAATATTTGTGTGTACCTTTTGTAAGTGTGAAACAAAATCTTTACAAAAAAAAAAAATATGAAAGCCGTCATGGTAAAAAACCCGATTTCTATTCGATCACATAAAGAATAACGGTTTTTTGGGCTTTTGTGTAAAAAGTGCTGCAGTGTGCAGGTGTGTGAGTTTAATCACTGTCTTAACTTTTTTTCTATTAATACAAAATCTAAAAGCATCCTCAACTGACCCTGGATGATTTATAAAAGTACCGTTATTTGTTTACGAGATAAACCGGTTTTTATGTAGTTTATCTACACTAATATTAAAAAGAGGAAAGATTTGTATGTTTGTAACGAATAAACTCAAAAACTACTGGACCGATTTCAAAAATTCTTCCACCGTTAGAATGCTACATTATCACTGAGTAACACAGGCAATATTTAAAAAAATGTCCGACCCGTGCGAAGCCGGGACGGCCCACTAGTTATGTAATAAAACTCAAGTAGGTAACTATACCTATACTATATTATTTTTCAATGTCTTTTAGCCAATAATGTATGTATAATGTAACCATAACAATTGCTACTACTTTACCACTTTTAAGGTCGGAATTATCTACCACATCTAGACCTGGTCGTTTTGTAACGAGCAAATGAGGTCGGGCAATTACCAGGATTAACTATACGTCATCATCATCATAATTTCACCCACTGTTGGCTTCCTCTTTCTTCTGCCATACCATACGTCATCATCATTCTCTTGTCCTTATCCCAATATATTTGGGGTCGGCGTAGTATGCTTCTTCCATACTTCTCTATTACTCGTCATATTAGCAGTCTCCTCCTTTCTAGCCTTATCATCTTTCACACGTAACTACGATTAATTCGTTTCTAAAACGTTTTTTTTTTCAAAAATAATTGATGTAATCTTTTCAAGGAAGTAGATACATCTAGCACTCGGTTTTTTTTTGTTATACCATAACGGTAGAAAAAAGGTGAACTTAATAATTTCTCTTAGCCAATCAAGTGATAGAGCAAAAACACTAATTGGGTTTTTTGTTAATATTTTGTCTCACTCTAAGATTTCTCCTGTACTTCTGCTTAGAAAGACAGTCATGCAAAAACAGGAACAGATGGATCATCCGTCATTCAAATATTAAATAACAACTTATATGTTTATTCCGTAAATTGGCTTTCCCCAACATCAGTTAAACATAACTAAAAATATATAATTATATATAACTTGATGAGATCGGTGTTTGACACCAAAATATACTCGAGACATTTTTTTATTATAATATTTTATAAAAACCAGAAACAATAAAAAATAAATTATAGTTCTTGGGAGTCAAACAGGCTAGCAGCGCGAGAATGCAACGGCCAATCGTTTAGCCACTGCGCCATTGGTACCTGGCTGATCTTATTAGTGTCAAATTAAGTATTATAATTAGATGTAGGTATTTCTGATTTCATTGCCTGGCTAAATAGCCAATATTAATGAAGTAGATATTCTTTTTTACGTGCATTTCACCTACCTAATATGAATACGGCTCTGCCTAATATAAAATGAATAGAAACAAAATCATTTTTTAAATTTTATAATTTTATGTCTGCAAATTAAATGCGTAGCGAAAGTAAGTCGTAACGGTCAACTATGAATACGCGTTTATTTTACTTCCTTTATTAAAGCAGTTAAACTTTTTTATACTTAGTTAAAATTACACGTACACTTAGGATATTTTTTTTTTCGTTTTGTGGTTAAGTCTTGGTTCCAAAAACTACAGTTCTTGTTCAAAACCTGGCATAAATTAGATTATTTCAATGCTTTCTAAACACACCAAAAACTAACATTTGTGCAAAAAAAAACTTCATGACGAAACCATGATTTAGTTAGAGAGACGAACAAAATGGTATATTTACAGGAAATTAACATAATGTACTAAAAGTACAACTGTGTAAGTATAACATGTTGCATAGCAACACCGTATCCTGCTCCCTACAAAACAGTTTCTCCTTGCTATAAATATACCTATCTACATATCTATATATAAATGTATACCAACGTCACTTGCATTCATTCTGAACAGGTTTTCAACGCGTCCAAATGTGAAATTTCGGTCACGCGATGACATTTTTAGACCCTAAAGGAAGTTCAGTTTCATTGGAATTGCGGTAATTTGATGCGGTATGTAGCTCTGACGTCATGAGTATGTAAATTGGAGTGTGTTCGGTGCAACGGAGGGGGCATTGAACATAAGTTTCGATTAAAAATTATAGTCAATAGGTTTATTGCAAAAAAATATATATATATACATATATTTAGATCAAAATATCTGTCCGAATAGGATAGATATTTTGATCTAAATATGTGTATTTTTTTTTTTATTTACGCAGAAGTCTTATATTATTAAGTCTCGACAGAGGTAAAATGTATATAACATTAAAAGTATAAATTCACATTTAATACCTCATGCCCAGAAGTCACGTTTACGGCATTAAAAAACCAACGAGGTCTTATATTATCTTGGTACTTATGTCATAGCTTAACTTACTACTAACGTTGCTGGTAGCATTCGCCTGTAATGTAACAATCCATGATTCGATTTTGTGCAGACACAAGTGAATTTGAACTGTTACATTACAGGCGTTCGCTCCCGGCGAGAGAGTGCTGTTTGGTCTAGTGCTTTTCGAAATGAAGTTAAACAAGTTTGGCCTTAAATGTCGTTTTATTATTTTTTTATAGGTAATTCTATATTTAATCGCTCGCTCGTGTACGCACGACGACCAATCAAATTATGTAAAACCAAATTAAGCTGATCTCTCCTTGTACGGGAAGCTTATACAAAACGAGGTCAGGTTATACTGGATATGTGTAGATTGATGTGTCATCGTCTGTACTTCTAGTGTGATGGACTCTACATAGGTATCAAAACAGGCGGCATGTCAACTACATAGTATATGGAGCATACACACCAAAGCCACTGACATCTCGACATACTCGGTACCTATTTATTTATTTATTTATTAGCATCAGACACAACGATCCATAGTTGAGTTAGTAAGTACACTTAAAAATAATGTTAGTTTCAAAATAAACAGAGATCAGAATACACACCACACAATAATATTATAACAAAGTTGTACACACAATAAAATTTAAAATAAAACCACCTACCACCTATGTGTACGCTCTATTAAGTGACAAAATTGGCATAATATGTAACTTTGCAGAGAAAATGTGTCAGAAAAATTAAACGGTTGTGAGGAATCAGATTTTTACTATAATATTTCTTCTATTAGCCTCTACACTGTCCCTTCATAGAATAATTAGCGCTAGCTATTAATTTATAAAAATGTTAAATATCGTTCAATGCATGCAACAAAAGGCTTTTTAATTAATTTACATTAAGTTGGCCAACCTGGAGTTAGTGTAAAAAACTATGTTCTTCAAACATCAGGTTAGGCAACTTAATAGCGAGCGGTTAAAAAACTGTGAAAGAACTATAGTATGTTTCTCTCTAATACTGACATATTTTTTTGCGTATCTGAAAAAAACAGCTTGTATCTTAAATTTTAAACCTAATCATAATTCTAACTGCACTTGCTGTTCTTAGAAAGTAATAAAAACTGTAACACATAGAAACCGGTTATCTTTAACTCATTGCTCTTACGATGTTAGTTCAGCTTTTGTTTTTTATTTATTACGTGCCTACGTATGACCCATTCATTTGAATTGATCGATAGTTGAATTTGACACTGATTTCCTGCATGGTTACTTTCAAGTAGGTTTTTTTTAATCTAATCTGGAGTTTTTGTCAGGGATTGGCTTAGAATTTTAATCTATGTGTAGTTTTTTCCTTATTTGAGAAAGTGAATGATTTGATAGATGAACCAGTAGCAGTTTATTATAAAAAATGCTTTTTTATGGATTTATTTTTATTTACACTTGTGTGAAGGTTTTTTTAGCCCAAGAGTTTACGTTACTACAAGTTAACACTCAAAATTAACAGTTTTGAGTTTGTGATCTTAAGCTTTACGCCCATCACGGATTTCATGCTGATGTGGTCCTTCATGATAAATTAACAGAACCTAAGTGTTCCGCCTCTAATTTGAAAACAATCAATATAGCATAATCAGCCTATAATGTTCCCACTGCTGGGACACACGGCCTCTCTTCGGAGCTCTAACCGCCGGTAGCTTGGACCCTGTTCCCGATACCGGTGGGCTACAATTTTTTTATATATTTTTTTTTTCATATTGTTTTATTTTCTAAGGAATATTTAAAAATGTAAATAATTTGTAAAAATATAAATACAGGAGATAATCATCACTAACTTAAGTACTTACAATTTTTTGTTATCATAATATTTTGTTTATTTTTTTGTAAGTTTCTCGTCAACGATGCGTAGCCAAAGTCATACACGTTTTTTGTTTATTTTGTACTGACAAAACTATGAATAAGTCAAAAAAAAATTTGTTTGATTTCAGTCAAAACGTTGTGAAGTTAAATCGCCTTTTCTCGATCAAAAATCTATGTTTACAGAACTAAGCCTTAGTTATAATTATCTAGAATAACTTTAAATAATGTTTTTAAAAGGGTCAGAAAAAACATACCCCTCTTATCATCATCAAAATCAAAATCAAAATATTTTATTTCACATAGGCCTAGATGGACACTTATAAAACGTCGAAAAAAAGGTGCACGGTTCGGGTTGGTCGTTTCCTATGGAGAAGAACCGACAAGAAACTCCATGGTTACTCTTTTCAAATCCTCATCATCATCATCTTCTTGTCGTCGTCCCAAGTTATTTGTGGTCGGTGCAACACGTGATTTTCTTCCATTCTTCTCTGTCAAACGTTTCGCTATCATTTACTCCTTTTTCCTTCATTCTTCACACAAGCCATCCATCTTTTCCTTGATCTTCCTCTCCCTACCATTCATGTATCAGTGCTAAATTGTTAAATTATTTTCACCTAGTCTAAAGTAAACAGTTTTGACTATGACATAATAAAACATTAATTTCTGTTTTTATCTTGACGGACTTATTTGATAAACAATTTTTTTCAGTTTTATGTTGTGTGTGTTTTGTGTTTTTGGTGTGTGTGTTTTTGATTATTCATTTAATTAGCGGATTTGCACATCTGTACCTACCTTCCAGTGTACATTGCGTTATCACTAATTACACCATGACGCTACTTTATTTACCATTTCATAACCATTTGGGTAGAGTTACATTCCTACTTTCTCGTGTGAAATAACCATAATAATTTTATTAGATAACAACTATTTTGGTCCATAATCATCATCATCATCATCATTTCAGCCGAAAGACGTCCACTGCTGGACATAGGCCTCCCCCAAGAAGGGGGGTTTTGCCATAATCGCCACGCTTGGCAGGCGGGTTGGCGATCGCAGTATGGTTGTTATAAAACACAGAGAACGCTGCTGCCCATTCTCTGGTAAGTCCCTTAGTCGCCTCTTACGACACCCACGGGAAGATATGGGATGGTGCTATTCTTTACGTCCGGACACCATACAGAACCATAATAAGTGTTATCAACTTCTTAATATGTACTAATCCAAATCATCTAATATACCAAAGGTAAATATATTTTTGATTAATGCAGTAATACTGATTAATAACTTAAAATGCGACCATAATTATTTTAGCCTAAATCTGATACATTACGGTCTACCGAAGATTCATTAATTTGAAAAAAAAATACAATTCTTGAAATTAATAATACATCATCATCATCATCGTAGTTTATTAACCATGCCAGCAATCATGAAAACAATGAAACTGTATTTTACAAATAATAGCATAATATTATTAATGCGAAAGTAACTGTCAGTTGCTTTACTACTACTAGTTTTTTCGCTGAACGAATTATTATGATGACGTACGCAGCTATGATTTAGCTGCGTTCGTCATCATAATAATGACTTTGGTTAGGGCTTAAGACATGCATGCAAGGTGTTGTACGGACTCTTCTTCACGAAGCCGTCAACCAAGCTTTCTGTACATCAAACTATTTACCCAAAAATAATTGCTGGGAAACCACTGTTTTTTTTGGGGTGGTAAATCTCGTGTGGGTGGTCAAAACATTAAGCTGATGTATGTATTGAATAGTACGAGGGTCGTGGAGGTATTTAAACTCAAGTTTAGAACATATATTTATAAAAAAAAAACGTGTGAAAAAATTGGAACTTTGACCCCCAATATCTCCGTAACTAGAAGATTCCCAGGTATGGTTTAGAGGGCTGCGGGACTGTTCGAAAGAGATACCGCGGCCCTGGAACACAAAGGGCAAAGAAGGAACATGGATGGGTTTTAGTCAGTACAAGTCTGACACTCCTTTCCGCTCCGCCCAGAGCGGGGGGGGTCATTTGATGATTTCCCATCCTAAAAAAAAAAAAAAAAAAAAAGGTATGGTTTAGAACAAAAAACATGATCACAATGATGGGCATGTGCCTTTTGGCTTCTTAAGGATATTTTTACACCCATTTTGATGTTTATCCAGGTTTAAAGTTTTTGTGGTATATAATTTCCAACAACCACGCGGGTAGAGCCGTGGGCAAGTATCCCATAAATTAGACTATCGCCATTGACCTTTACTTACTTACATTTAAAGCTAATTATTGAACTAAATGCCCTTGAAGAGAAACCTTGTGATTTCCACATAATAGCACAAAGTAATTGCTATGGTATTGTCACTATTGTTCTACTAGATTTTTTATTTACCCATTTTCTATATAATTACTGACATTAAATTAAGTATTTTTTTATTTAACCGCTAATGTATTTCGGGCCTTTATCTTGCTTAAAAGCGTTAACGACTTACGGCATTTCACACAAACTTTTTCGTAATTTTTTTCGAAATGACTGAACCGAAAATTATGAAACTTCTTACGCATAAGAGAACATTTTCGAAATGGTGTTTAACAAAAAAGATAATTGGAAATTTCTGTTTCGATGGAAAATCTACAATCGGTTTATTTAGCTGTAATAATACTATTTTTCGATAAAATTACTCTGATAACTTTTAAGACAGTAAAGTTTCATTAAAATCGGTTCAGTCATTTCGAAAAAAAACGACTTGAAAGCTTGTAAGAAATGCCGTAAGTCGTAAACGGTCCTAACCTTTAAATGTCACCAGTTATTTCCAAGTATTTTACAATGAAATCAGTAATTTGCGGTTTCTACAAATGTCGGGTAATTTTTCCTGTTCCAATTTCTGCTTACTTGGTTTTAAATCTTTTAAATTAAGATTTTTAATATTAAAGAAGAGGTTGTTTGTACCAGTGGAAGTATTTGGTGATGCGTAATATAAAAGGAACTTTATTTATCAAAGCTTCTTAAAATTAATGAAAATCAGGAAGCCTACTTCACTCCACATAATTATTAAAATATGGGGAAGGGTATAAATATCGATATTAGCTAAACACCGAGACAACGTTTCCACCTACATTACTTAACTATTTAAAGAGATTTCTTAAAATGTAATAGCGTTTATAAAATTAAAAGAAAACGCGGGCAATTCTGTTTTATATTATAATATTTGAGTAATCCGATTTTAAACATAGAAAATAATAATTTGATGTTATTCAAGTTGAATTTTATAATTCCTTGACAAAATAACACAATGAATAAACCTGGGTTTTAAAAGAAAACCAGTTTACTATTTTTATAAAAATACACACAAATGTTACACCAAAAATAACCTCGAAAATAATAGTTTAAGTTTTTTTTCGAGTAAATACATATAAATAGTTGTACTGGGTTTAAAACTTACAGAAATGCAAACAATGAGACATCTTAGCATCTAAGCGAAAATATATGCAAAACATACAACATCTGGCATGTAATCCTTCAAGGGTTTGAGCAGAGGTATATCTAATAGCACATCCACATTTCGGCAGTTATGTTTAAGTTCCATGTAACAGGAGACGAGCCTATTGCCATCAACCGGGCACAAATCCAGACTCCGTAGCTACTACTGAGAAATTCCTGCTGTAAGTATCCAATAACTGTGCCCGAACTGGGCATCGAACCCCGGACTTCATGCCCAGCAGTAGGGATCACTAGACCAACGACAATCAAAGTCGACCCAACATCTCAACTTATAGCATATAACCTAGGTTGGTTATAGATAATAAAAACAATTTTCTATTTCTAATTTTATTGTAGCATGTCATAGGCTCGCATAGGGGACGAGCCAATGTTCAATGTTTGTTTGTTTGTATTTAAACACAACTGACAAAATGCGGTTGAACCGACCTAATATTATCGACTATATACCGACCGCTTTAATGAGTCCTCGCGAAGGTATCAATTTAAATGAAATATTCTGAAGGTTGATCACGTATTAGTTCAATTAGTATCGTAATACCTACGTGGTTTATGGTTATTTTAAAGCAAATAACCTGTGGGATATTGTTACGACTTTGTGGACGCTTAATTTGCCTTTGATGGGGCAAGGTGGAGGACTCACTAAAGCGGTTGGTCTATAGTTTAGTGCAGTAATAATATTTTTTTATTTTCTGACATTATATTCCTGGCTCAACGTGGATTCATGTGACTCGTTTGAGATTTTTAAAAGTTTCCTTATTGAAACTGTGGAACAGTTAGTAGTTACCTACTAAAAATAGGCAGGCACAGTTAATAGTGCACATTCTAGAAAGTATGCGGTAGGTGTAAGATCTGGTTTTAGTCAGTACAAGTCTGACACTCCCTTCCGCTTCGCCCAGAGCAGGGGGGCGGTCATTTGATGATTTCCCCCATCCTAGGTGTAAGATCTGGTGCAGTGGTGTAACCTGGGCGAGTGGTGACACGTCAGACATTTGGCTAGCTTATTATTTTTTACCCGTGAAACAGTACGAGCTACATCATAGGCGCTGTCAATGAACCACACATAGCATAGCATAACGAGCCTGTCATATTCCTGCCAGGTCACAGGCCTCTGAGAGTGGGTTGCAATCTACCACATGGGTTCAATGCAGGTTTATTGATGTCACAAGCATGTTTTCGAATGTTGAGTTCTGCAATATCATTTCCTCACGATGTTTTCCTTCACCGTTTTTATAGCAATAGCGATGATAAATATTATAAAGCTGAAGAGTTTGTTTGTTTGCTTGAACTCGCTAATCTCAGAAACTACTGGTCCGAATTGAAAAATTATTTTAGTGTTGGATAGCCCATTTATTGAGAAAGGCTATAGGCTATATACCATCACGCTACGACTAATACGAGCGGAGCATTCATGAAAAATGTTGCAAAAACGGGGAAAAATCAAACGCAGGCGAAGTTGCGCGGGTCAGCTAGTAGTGATGATATAAGTCATACAAAGTAATGCGCCTACCGAAGTTTGAACCCGACCTATTCGTAAGGCTGTGTCGTTACCTGAGTTTCTTAACGACACAGCAACTGTGGTAACAATTTTACATTGAAACAACTTTATAGCGTATCAGGAATTTAAGTGCTAGTTGCTACTAATTTGGACTTTAAGTTGAAGTCAAACCGAGTGGACCAGACTTCCATAGATATTTCAATACATTATAAGCCGATCCCAACGCATTTAAAAAAAAAGAACCTGAATAGCTCCTTTATCATGGGTGCGTTTACAAACATTTAAACTCACATACACAAACAGCCAGAACCGTAACAACTACCTGACGGCCATAAAATATTTGTTCCGTGCGGGATCGAACCCGTGACACGCAGCGCAACAGTCAATCGCTCAGCCACTGCGCCGACCGCGCCGTCAAAACGTCAAACGGCAGTTACAAAAAGGTTAGGCAGATGTCGATAGCGTGTCGTATTAAATGTAACAAGTTGGCTATGTACCGGATGATCATACAAATAGTTTAGAAAAAAATATTGAATTGCACGATTATGAGATAAGTGGTTTTATGAGACGCACGGACGATCATGAAACATGCACGCCTCATGACATACTATCCATAAACGATCACAGATAGGGCTGAAATAGCAGGAGGAAAGAGCTACTAAGGCCGAAGCCCGAAATCTATAAACTTTACTTAGAACAAACTTTGGTTAAGCGACATGCACAACAGAACTGTTAAACTATCAGTAGACATCTAGTCAAAGCACATGTTAAAGCCGGGATCTATAAACTTGAATTAAATGGTAATTTAGCTCAGGAATATTCCTATCACCGTGGCACAACTGTCAAAGGTCAAGATAGAAACGGGAACATATCTAAGTAAACACACGTGTACTTGCACACACAGAATAAAACTTACCGTAAACTCATCATACATCTGTTAAAATCATTCCGAAAGAGCTTAGTACCTTTTCCATCTCCCTAAGACGGTCTACAGCGCCCTAAGCCCATAAGAGGTGTACATTCTATCAGTGATATAACATCATCTGCCTCCCTTTTCCCAACTCTGTTGGGGTCGGCTTCTAGTCTAACCGCATGCAGGTGAATACCAGTAATTTACATGGAGTCTGCCTATCTGACCTTCAAAACCTAGTTAGAACTGAGTAATACGATACGCCTTGGTAAGACTGGTTTTCAAATTTTCAGGCCGCTGGCTTAGTGTAACGACTATCAAAGATTTAGGTACAATTAAAAAGCCCAGTGACCACAAAACGGGAGACGTTGAATGGTAGAAAAATAGCGAAACACAGATACATAAACCCCGTCGATTATGAGGGCGCCTAGGTCATACTCTAAGCCAGACTTCCGTTGATCTTTCGCTGTCTAAGCAATTTGTTGCCCACAACTAAATTTCCATGACGGTGTTGTTTTTTTTTGCAATGTTTATTTGTTTAATACTGCTGAGAATCATATTAGTATTAGCAAATAAGTGCTAAAAATTTTCCTTAGATTGTGTAAATCTATATTATATATTCTGTTTAGATCTCAAAAGAATTACAAATTCACTTACAAAGAAAACATAAATATTTTTATAACAATGTTATCTGCCAGTAGATAAAAACAATACTTCGACTTAACATACATCGTTTTAGCATAACAAGTACAAAATAAACAAATCAGAACAGGTAGGTTACACACAAGAAACAACGCAACCGTTTTATAGCAGCGTTGAGGGTAGGGTGCAATTTAATAGTTGTTGCGTGGCCTACGACACAAAGCAGAACATAAGCGATTCATTAAATTGTAGTCGGTTATTATTTGTACCTACATACATACATTTATTTATTTTTGTTATGTAGACTATCATTATTTATTTTTGATTTTATTTGTTTGTATGTATTTTTTTTCGTTTATTTGTAGGTACATACATAGATCTATGATTTTAAAATTTGCAGGGAAAGATGTTTTAATTTATATTTTTTTACATTTTCTTGTATGTGTATGACGATTTGATTTCTTTTATTTTTACTTTAGGCAGTTTGTTATAGTAGTTATTAACCCATACAACTTATTTCACTATTATGTTTTTTCACTATGATGTTAAATATTGTTAAGAAATCCATTGTCCAAATAGTATTTATTAGAAACATGCCGCCTAGGTTTAACCTAGTACAAGCATCGAACTTTGTTAGACCAACATTATATTTTATAAGATTTAAATTGTATTTATTGTGCCAATTCTAATTTTGAATAAATAAAATGTAATTGACAGCCGGGACCAACGGCATGACGTCCTTGCCTCGGCACGGTGGAAACTCGGCATGTAATAGATGGTCACCCATACACAGCGATCTTACGAGAATAGAAAAGACGTAAATTAATTGGATTGACATAAACCATAATCCAATTAAATGTCGTTTTAGAAATATGAAGCGCATTGGAGATGATGATATGTAGATACAGTGTGTATTACATGTACATCCACCCTCAACAGACGTCACGTAAGGCCGCAACACTGTCCAGGGTATGACGGTACATGAAAATATATGATAAGTTAAAGGAACCTACAAATACCTACAAGCCTAACAGTTCCTGCGACCCTAAGCCCTACAGCCTTAACCTATCATATACTTAATATGTGACAAATAAATATAAAAATAAGTTCAGGATGACTGCACCATGCGACCTAAGGTTACAGACGGATTGTAGACAGGATTACCAGGTTCAGGAAGGGTACACTCACTGCCAGTCCCGCAGACTCACGAGACTGTTCAGAGATGGCTAAAGGTGCCTTGGCCACAGTGAGGGGTAATGAGACAAGAATATAGGATTAAAATCTGATTTATTTACAATATACTACTTTATATTGTAAATAAATCAGATTTTAATAAATCAGATACTATACTACTCTTAACACACACCATTATACAAAATCTTTGTGCCCTATGCGTGTAAGATGCAACCAAATCATTATTTTAACTGGGCCGCGCGTGAGCCAGACCGAGTGCTGAGTCAATGTCCAAAGGTAACATTGAACATTGCAGTTAGATAGAGGCTGATAGTCGACATATTAATCTGTCACATTTGATTAAGTGTCACCACAGATTATAAAATACAATGCAGTTTCTTTCGGTGCGGGAAAACAGGTCAGGTTGTTCCAGAAGCTAAGTACCTACCTACCAAGAAACGTGGTTTCGAATTTATCTGAATAAATCTAAAATAATAACCTAATATCTAATTTATTTATTTATTGAAGACTTCCCGTTTATTCTACATTATAAAATTTAATATCCATACAAAGTTTTAATCTATAATAAAAAAGTGAGTATTAAATAATTTAATTTTCATCTTCACTCTTAAGTAATAAGTAAAGTGCAAGCGATCTATTTAATCCTAGAAACAATCAATTAAAAATAGACAAAACAATCCACCCATTCCTTTCCTACTTAAAAATCAAACTCGCTCTAAATCAGATAAAAACAAAAATAAATAGAAGTCTAACCTGAGCACTGATATCCGTTGACCTTAAACTTGATGCGGTCCATGACTGTATCTTACGGGTACACGCAACAAACTGAGAGACACCACGGACGGCGTAATCTTCGAGCAAGGAGTACTGTTAACCAGCGCGCAGCGTGGAAACACACGCCGTGATTTTTTGAGCGCGTACGGCGGTGGTTTGGGTAACTGTTAAACGCTTCGTGCAAAGTTGTAAATGAAACGTGATTCTGTACAGCTATTAACGATTGTTTTTTTGATTGTAAGTATTGTTTTACGGTTCTAAGTAGGGTAAAATTGCGCATCAAGACGACGTATTTTTTTATAGTTTTTGGTTTTAAACTTAATATAATAACTTAATCTAAAAATATTTTTACTGTATTTGATAAAAATGAATTGTTGTTTTGTTTTTTTGTTAAAGATACAATTTTTGAGTTGCTTGTTAAACTTATCTTTATACCCGAAAGATCGATTTTTTTTTCACATTTATTGTGCGAACCGCCAGTCTGTGGAATTGATTAATTCACTGCCGGCTTCTCTGTTCCCTGATCATTATAATCTTGATCTATTCAAAGTTTGAGTGAATCGGTTTTTTCTAGGCAAGCGTGCTTAGAATAATAAAAAAAACTTATTACTTAATATTACAAATACGAAAGTTTGGTGAGGATGGATGTTTGTATGTACAGATATTTGTCCGGATGCAGCTAAATACCAGTATTTTACGTGGAGCGACCGCCTATCTGACGTCCACAACCTAGTTAGTACTGGTTAATACGAAACCCCTTGGTAAGACTGGTTGTCAGACTTTCGGGCTACTGACTAACTGTAACGACTGTCAAAGATGTACAAATGACAGCCGGGACCAACGGCTTAACGTGCTTTCCGAGCCATGGAGGAAACTCGGTATGTAATGGGTGGTCACCCATCCACGATCCAACCTAGACAAGCGCGGCTTAACCCAAATATCGACCCGAGCGGCTGTTATTATTTAGCCACGAGCTTCTCAGACAAGATAACCTTATGCTAACGTAAACGCTCTAAGATTCGGGCCGTATGTTTTCATAATAAACTCGTAAGATTTTATAAAAAATAGATTATTTACCACTAATATTGTTTAAAAAAATGTTAAATTATTTTCATACCATTTAAATGACCAAAAAAATTTGAATGGCTAAGACAATTTCCGGTTTTTAAAGGAAAGTAAGCCTAATGTATAAGTAGTGATGCATACATATAGCATGGCCTAAAAGTGAAAGTCAAACTGAGATCTGATTAGCAGATGTCAGCTGTATGAATTGAGCGCATTTTATGCATAGTTGTTATATTATACATAATTTTAATACAGAACGCTAGTGTTTGAACATAATAATTTGAATGTATGATTATGTATTTACTTTCTTGCATATTATAATATGTATAAGGGGTGGAAGGGACACCGACGTCGCTAAAATGGTTTCCACGGATTCAGTACATCATTTTAAACCCAGGGGGGGTTTAAAATCCCTCCCAAATAAATTTTTCATTGGTTATTTTAAAAAAAACAGCTGTTTCCTACAAAACTGCAATACCTACAAGGTCAAAACGTAAGCCACAGCTGATTTTTCAGTGTCTCTTCCGCCCTGTATACTTTATAAAGATCTTAAATTCACTGACAGAACACAGCCGCTACCTATAAAGACCCAGCGTTCTTTGCACAATAGTTTTAATAACAATTAAGTCAATTAGAGTTAAAATCATCCCTTAATGTGGTTAAAAATCATCTCTGAAACCGTAATTTTTTGCTGATTGATAATCTTATGTGGCTCACGGCTTATTATTATAAGCCTATATTGTCCCACTGCAGAGCAAAGGCCTCCCTGCCCTCCTTCCACATTTCGCGGTCTAGTGAGATTTTAGGTAAATCCTTTGCAAAAGAGTCCAGCTCATCCCGCCATCTCCTTCTGGGCCTGGCGCATTCCGTTTTCTGCTATTTGGTATCCACTCTGTGGTAATTTTTGCCCATTGCTCCTCCGACATGCGGCATACACTTATCTATACAAAATTATTTTTAGTATATGCGAAACCTGAATATAGTTTGTTCAGAATAAGTAACTGAATCGATCCCAATAATTTTTAAACCATGTTATTTTTTCCCAAAAATATTTAAAAAAGTTAAAAGTTGGATACCGAGCGACGATCAGTACCTATCGCAATAATTTAGGTACCTAGTGCCAAATTATTATTAAACTAATGTTGTATACAACATTAGTTTTAGTGTATGCGAAACCTGATAAACGTGTCTAGTATTTTTATGTAAAGAATCTATGTACAAAATTTCAAAACTGTATCATGAAAAATCACAAAGTTATAAGCTTGTTCTGTTACCTAGTTGTCCGCACAAAAACGCGGTCACCACGCAGCGCGCGCCTCCAGCTTCGTCTTGAGCTCATTCATAATAATAATTTGGCAGTAGGTACCTAAATTATTACGATAGGTACTCATAGTCGCTCGGTATCCAACTTTTAACTTTTTTATATATTTTTGGAAAAAAATACAACATGGTTTAAAAATTATTGGAATCGATACAGTTACTTATTCTGAACAAACTATATTCAGGTTTCACATATACTAAAAATAATGTTGTATAATGACTGGTAATTAGCGACCGATACTTAAACACAGTTCCAGTTACTGTTCTGTATGGTGTCCGGACGTAAAGAATAGCACCATCCCATATCTTCCCGTGGGTGTCGTAAGAGGCGACTAAGGGACTTACCAGTGAATGGGCAGCAGCGTTCTCTGTGATTTTTTATAACAAACATACTGCGATCGCCAACCCGCCTGCCAAGCGTGGCGATTATGGCAAAACCCCCCTTGGGGAGGCCTATGTCTAGCAGTGGACGTCTTTCGGCTGAAATGATGATGATGATGATGATGACTTAAACACATGATTGTACTCATGATATTAAACAACTTTCCCAAAGAAACATTTTTTTATACTCATTTACTTTAATCACAATAACACAACAGCCGTATGAAATTCGCGCGCGCGCGCGCCTCTGACCTATCAGCTGTTAGCTGCGTGACGCCGTTCTGTCTCATTACTAACATACCGTGCAACAGTGAGTAGGCAGAGTCAATCGGCTAACAGCTGTTAGGTAATCGGCGCGCGCACGCGAATGTCATATGGCTGTTGTGTTATTGTGATAACATTGAATGAGTGTAAAAATGTTTCTTTGGGAAAGTTGTTTGTTATCATGAGTACAATCACAAAAAAACCGGAGGATCATCTATTATAGTCGACTTCGTCTCGGTGTCTGTAAAGGAAAATATACTGCATAAAGTGCGCAATTTTAATCGCAAAAACGCTCAAGCTAAATTAAACACATCTCATATTAACATACCAGGCGAGTCTAAACCAATTTTTATATCAGAGAGTTTGACTATGAAGGCTCAACGATTATTTTATCTGGCAAGGAAGTTTGCGAGCGAACATGACTTCAAATTCTGCTGGACCTCACTTGGAAAAGTCTTTCTTCGGCAAAAAGAAGGAGACCAATATATTCATATAAAAAGCGAAGCCGACCTCAAACATCAAATACCGCAATGACTATGTCTCGCCTATGTACTGCTTATTATTTTGTTACTTTTATTATTTTATTTGCAACTGCTCTTTTTCTGTAAAACACAAACACACAAATCACGCGAACACACACAGCTAAAATCATTCAACACAATACAAACATACATTGACACCACGTCTTACACACACAATATAATTTGTCCTTATGGGAGAATACCAAACACCAATCTTACATCTCAAATATTCACGTCTATTATAGTAACCCGCACCTTAACATGCAACATATATATATGCTTATTCAATGGCTAACACGAATGATAATGTCTCAGCACAGATAGATGACTTTACGGTGGCATCTTCTTATCAGTGTGATACGGACACCTGTAATGAAATACTGGATTCTACTAAGACGTCGCTAAAAGTTATTACTCAAAATATCAGAAGTATCTATAAAAACTTAGACGGTTTTCAAGCTCAATTGGCAAGACTATCACACGAAATCGACATCATTATCTTGACAGAGTGTTGGTTAAATGCTGACAAACCAATCCCGACTATAGAAAATTATGTTACATACTCTACCAAAAAATGCTTGAATCAAAACGACGGCATTATCATATATGTTAACAGTAATCTCCATTGCACGGTTGAAGAACCAGACCCGATAGGAGCTAATTTTCTTCTGTTGAATGTTGATTCCGATACCTGTATTCTAGCCTCTTATAGATCACCTTCAATTTACTGTACTGAAAGCTTTCTCAACTCTCTAGAAAATATCTTAAGCAAATTAAAAGCGAAAAACATAATCCTAATAGGTGACATCAACATAGACATAAAACCTAATGGTGTTGATAAGAAAAGTTCGTCCTATCTTAATCTCACTGCAGAAATGGGCCTCCTGCCGGGACATACCTTTCCTACAAGACTGCACAACTGCCTCGATCACACAATGATCAGAACCACTACCTCTGCAACAGTCATAGTAGTAGATTCGACAGTCAGCGACCACGCCTCCGTAATATTGTGTCTAGAGACCGCCCCCCATAAAAACAAGAACCGTACAAATACATATAGGTCAAAACTAAATTATGAGAGTGCTATAGAAGAATTAAAAACGACAGATTTTACCTTTCTTACACAAAATTGTGATGCAAATGAAGCCGCAACAAGCCTTGTGGAATGTCTTATGTCCACGGTGTCCCAACATTCAACAGTAACGAAAGTTTCTACCCGTAAAGTAGTCCTAAAGCCCTGGATCACACCTGGCCTCTTACGATGCATTCGCCACAGGGATAACCTCCACCGAAAAGCCCTGGCAGACCCAAAAAACGAGACTGTCGATTTATCATACAAAAGGTATCGGAATCACTGTAACTTATTACTCAGGAAATTAAAAAACGCCCACGAATCATCAGCTTTAAAGTCTGCGAAGGACAATAAAGAAACATGGAATATTATAAAATCGATTACCAACCAAACTGGGAAACAAAAATCAGCTGACAAACTTTTAACCACCGCTGAAGTTAATAACGCTCAAAATGACATTGAGCAAATAAACCTTTATTTTTCGAAGATTGGTAAGCAATTGGCTGAAAATATCACTATAAAAAACCAAAATTCTTCACTGGCACCGTACTCTATTGTGACACCCCCAGCCTGTAATTCCATGGTCCTCCTCCCTCCGAATGAGGCCGAAGTAGAGGCAGTCATCAACAATCTGAAAAACGATAGTGCCACAGGTTGTGACTCTATTCCAGTTAAACTTCTCAAGCTGGGTAAGGACGTACTAGTTCCACCTATTACTAAACTCATTGAGGCCTGTTTTGAGCAAGGAGTTTTTCCCCGAATCTTTAAGAAATCCCTGATCACACCTGTTCACAAGGGTGGAAACCAGGACGATGTTAAGAATTATAGACCGATCTCAGTTCTGCCAGCATTATCAAAAATATTGGAAAAAATATTGAATCGTAGGCTCATGAAATACCTAGAGCACTGCAAAACAATATCGGACTCACAATTTGGCTTTAGGTCTGGGAAAAGTACCGCAGAGGCGGTTAACCAACTCGTTGATCACGTGACTAGTAAACTAAACTCAAAACAAAAATGCCTAGGGGTTTTCCTGGACCTAGCCAAGGCCTTTGACACCGTTTGTATTCCAACCCTTGTGACCAAGCTAGAACATGCTGGAATCAGGGGAAGGGCTCTAAGCATATTCACAGACTTTCTCAATGACCGGACACAAAAAGTAAAGATTGGTGAAGTCATTAGCAGTGAAGCTAGGGTTGATTACGGTGTGCCCCAAGGAAGCTGCCTATCCCCAAGCCTCTTCCTGCTCTACGTTAATGACTTATGCCAACAATCGTTAACAAACGGTAAAATCTTCAGCTACGCAGATGACACCGTATTAATATTTCACGGAGAGGATTGGGACGTAACACGGGAAGCTGCAGAGACAGGCTTACGGAAAATAATCCACTGGCTGGAAGCCAACTTACTAACTCTTAATATCTCGAAAACGGCATTTCTTCAATTTTCTTTCGCCAAAATCAGGCCTTTAGGTATAAGTCTCAAAGCTCACTCCTGTGACGCCGTGAATAGTAACACATGCACATGTCTTCCAATCACACAATTAAAGACAATGAAGTACCTGGGAGTGACTCTGGATGAGGGACTTAGTTGGCGTCACCACATCGAACAAACCATTTCCCGTGTTAGGAAACTGATATGGACGTTTAAAAAACTAAGAGAAGTGGCTGAATTCAAGCTTCTCCGTTCCGTCTATTTGGCACTGGCCCAGTCAGTTATAGGTTACTGTATTACGGCCTGGGGAGGTGCGTGTAAAACCTACTTGATACGCCTTGAGAGAGCCCAACGATCTCTGTTAAAAGTTATGACCTTCAGGCCGTACCGGTTCCCTACAAAAAGCCTCTATGAAAATTGCCAAGTACTTACAGTGAGACAACTATACCTACTTAATCTCATTTTAAAACAACATGAAATCACACCTGTAAACCATGCAACGAAACATAAAAGAACAGTTGGCAACGTATGTAGCACCGTCAAATGTAATACCGCATCGGCTAGACGGCAACGATTATTCCTATCTACTTACATATATAACAAAATAAACACCATCCTCAACTTTAACTCTCTAACAAAACATAAAACTAAGCTTAAACTAAATTCATGGCTTCAAACACTAGATTATCTACAGACGGAACACTTAATTAACGATCAATACTCAAGGTGATTAAACAGTAGGCAAACCCACTCTCATATTAGGCATTACCCAGGAAACCAACACACACACATACACACCCTTACACACACACACTCACAAATACACTTACACATACCACACAAGAGCATGCTTGCTTTCAACTTAATTTCAAGTAATTTATGATTGTTTTATTTTTTTTTTTTTTTTCTTGTATTTTTCTCTCTTTTTATTACATGAACTGTTAATTCCAAAACGGGAGAAGACACTGACTTCTGTAACACAGGTCTCACCTAGCTCAGGAGTCAGAGCTTCTTATGAAATTGTTAAACCTATTTATGTCAATAAAAAAATTATTATTATTATTTCCTTTATTTATTTTCTAACATACATAATACATTTTTAAATATTTCTTAACAAAATCTATATAAAAAACATTTAAAAATATAAAAAATAGTGGTCCGCCGGTAGCGGGAGCAGGGTCCAAGCTACCGGTGGTTAGGGCTCCAGAGACAAGAACCTCCTCACAATACGAGCCGTATCGAGGAGTACTGCCTTCTGAATCAGGCCCTTGATCCAACCGCCTAAGGAGAGCTTCGAAAGATGGTCATCGAGGCTCTTGGCTATAAGGCCATTGGCCGTCACGACGATCGGCACAATGATAGCCGAGTTCACATTCCACATGTCGACAACCTCGTGTGCCAAGTCGAGATATTTTATTTGTTTCTCTTTCTCAGCTTTCACGAGGTTCTCGTCATGCGGGATGGTAACATCGACTATCATTACGCGGCGCGCTGATCGGTCTATCACTACTATGTCAGGCTTATTGGCGACAATAGTCCTGTCAGTAATGATAGACTGATCCCAGTACAGCGTAACATGGTCTTTCTCGAGAACTGGGTCGGGCACATACTTGTAGTACGGTACCTCAGATTCCACAAGTTTATATTTCAAGGCAAGTTGCTGGTGAATAATCCTGGCTACTTGGTTGTGCCTGTGCAAGTACTCGCCGTTAGCCAGACGAGAACAACCAGAAATAATATGTCTGATAGACTCACCCGGACGGTGGCATGCCCGACACACGTCAACCGTCCCGTCCTTCATAATATATTTCCGATAGTTGTTCGTCAACATAACTTCGTCCATAATCGCACAGACAAAACCTTCAGTTTCTCCAAAGAGATCGCCGAAACGTAACCAGGACACGGACGCTAGAAAATCTACATCGGGCCCATGAAGAGCTCGGTAGAAGCGCCCGTGAAGCTCCTTGCCTTGCCATACTTCCTTGCGGTCATCGGTAGTAAGTACTTCAGGTTTGCGCCAGTTCTCTTTAGCCATGGACAGCGGGGTGAGTCCCTTGTCCACTGCGACCACATCTCGGTGCATACCCACCTCGACTTTTAAAAAATATTCTCTGAGACTGCACATCTCGCGGTTGTGAAGGGACTTCGCGTTTAAAAACCCTCGACCCCCACACTTCCGCGGGATGTACAGCCTCATCACTGATGATCGTGGGTGATGCATCCGGTTTGCGGTAAGCAGTGTACGAACTCTCCTATCCAGGGCATCGAGTTCGGTCTGAGTCCATTTGAGTACGCCGAAAGAGTACATTAAAACCGGCATGACCCAACCGTTGAAGGCGCGCACCTTGTTTCCGCCTGAAAGAAGGCTATGTAATACCTTGTTCAGGCGTCCAAAGAAGCGCTCCTTCAACGATTGCTTCATGTCAGTTACGTTAATGCCTAACGCTTCCGACATACCCAAATACTTATAGCTTTCGGTTGAGGAAAGGGTTCTCAGGTGTATGGAATCCGAGAGCTGAATTCCCTCGGATTTCATTATTATTAATCACTTGTATCGGTCGCTAATTACCAGTCACCCTTTATAAATAGAAATGAAGAAAAGGACGGTGGAGAACAGAGTTTTGAAGAACGGAACGTATTAAAAATCCTATGTCCAGCTTTGGCCTGCCATGCGCGGCTAACGGGCCGCGTATGTTATCCTCTCGTTTTGATTATCACTTCATCAGTGATCTATGTAAAGGTGGAAAACTAGCATTTTGCTATAACCGGACAAGTTCGGCATAGTAGAAAAAGTACTGCCGCGATGACACAAAGGAAGAATAGCTAAGATCAAAATCTTGAATCGAGCTATTAAATTTATCCACGACTTAAGAATAGAAAAACCCAACATAACAATTGTCGAGCAGTAGCCCATCAGACACAACACCCGTCTGTTCGCAAGATCCTTCCATTTCTATGGGGAATAGCTTATGCCCGCGGCTTCGCCCGCGTGGAGTTCGGGAATAGCCCACGGGATCTTACTTCTAGGATAATAAGTAATCTATGTGTGTACTACACCAGCCTATAATCCATCTCTGTGCCAAGTTTTATCCAGATCTGTTCAGCCGTTCTGGCGTGATTGAGTAACAAAGAGCCATCCATTAAAACTCTCGCATTTATACGTGTATTATTAGTATTTACTCCTAAAGTTGAATATTCTGTAAAACAATACTTTTTTTTTTTATTAGCATTTGGGATGTAAGGGGGGGGCGCACCTACCATCTCAGTGCCCCAAGTCAACCTCACCTGCTCGTGGTGCATCTTGATAAATAACAAACGAGGCTCTGACGACCGATAAACGGCGGTATAACCATTTCTAAAGTTCGCAACTAAATAGCGCAGACTAGCGACGAGCAGCAGCTTCACTAGTGCGAGGAGTTGTGATCTGCGATCGTCAACCCGCATGCCCAGCGTGGCGATTATGGGCAAACGCCTTAATGGCAAGCCAGAATCAACCACGGCCCCCAGTTCCCGGCGGCCTTGCTATTCCTGATTTTGGCGGCGGTCACGGTAACGGCAAGGTAGGGGGTGCTAAGAATCCCCAGGTTACGAACGGCCGCCAAACCCAACTGACCTTGGCGACGTATAATGGACGCACGTTACGTCTCTACGAACATCTAGTGCAGCTAGAGGAAGAACTCGAAAGGGTACGGTGGCACATTCTTGGGTTGAGTGAAGTCCGAAGTGAGGGGGAGGACACAATAACCCTTGAATCAGGCCACCTGATGTATTTTCGAGAGGGAGACCAGCTATCCCAAGGCGGAGTCGGGTTCCTGGTACATAAATCCCTTTGTGACAACGTGGTAGAAGTGTCTAGTGTCTCGAACAGGGTAGCGTACCTCATAGTGAAGCTAACCGAGAGGTATAGCCTCAAGGTTGTTCAGGTCTACGCACCGACTTCGGCACACTCGGACGACGTGGTAGAGGAAATATTTGAGGACATCTCCAAGGCCTTGCACTCCACTACTAAGGCCCACTACAGCGTTGTCATGGGGGATTTTAACGCTAAAGTGGGAGTACAAAATGGCAGTGAATCGGTAGTAGGATCCTACGGGTTTGGCAGCAGAAATCATAGGGGGCAAATGCTTGTCAACTTCCTTGAGAAGGAGGGGCTTTTTGTGATGAATTCTTTCTTTAAGAAACAGTCCCAAAGGAAGTGGACGTGGCGAAGCCCCGACACTATGACGAAAAATGAGATAGACTTCATCATAGCGGATAAAAAGCATATATTCAGAGATGTCTCGGTGATCAACAGGTTCAACACCGGTAGCGATCACAGACTTGTTCGTGGCACTCTGAATATTAATTTCAAGCTGGAACGAACCCGTTTGATGAAGTCTAAGCTCCGTCCAAATATGCTCCAAACCATGCTAGGGTCTGAAGCGTTCCAGTTAGATCTGGAGAACCGATTCGCGGCCGTGGAAACCACAAATGA
Source organism: Noctua fimbriata (assembly GCA_905163415.1). Lineage (NCBI taxonomy): Eukaryota > Metazoa > Arthropoda > Insecta > Lepidoptera > Noctuidae > Noctua > Noctua fimbriata. The sequence goes on along the minus strand of LR990933.1, from coordinate 1,309,422 downwards.
CGTTGACCAGGCGCTCGACCAAATGGTGGAAATCCTCAGGGAGGAAGGGACACGTTTTTGTAAAATGCGGCACACGGGCAAGAAGTCCAAACTTTCGGAGGAGACTCTGGAGCTTATGACGGAACGACGTGAAAACCCACCCATCACTTCGTCAGAACTACAGGCACTCAATAATAAAATTAGAAAATTGATACGACGCGACCTTCGATGCTCCAGCACCCGCTCAATAGAAAAAGCGATTGAGCAAAATCGGGGGTCGAAAGTGTTCGTCCAATCACTTGGGAGGAGCCACCTGACGAAGTTGACCAAATCTAGTGGGGATATCGTCGTTTCGAAGCCGGAGATTCTTTCGGAAGTCGAAAACTTCTACGGCCAGTTGTATGCATCGCATGCATCTCGACCTGATCCCGAAAATGAGGATTCCAGAGCCACCTTAACCCACCATTTCACAGAAGACCTGCCAGAAGTCAGCCAAGTCGAAATCGAGGCGGCTCTTAGACAGCTTAAGAATGGAAAAGCCCCTGGCGAGGATGGGATAACGACTGAGTTCCTGAAAGCGGGAGGAAGTCCTGTTTTAAGAGAGCTTCGGGAGCTCTTCAACTCGGTCCTGTTCTCTGGGAGAACTCTAGAAGCGTGGAGAAGGAGCGTGGTCGTTCTTTTCTTTAAAAAGGGAAACAAGACCCTATTGAAGAATTACAGACCCATTTCGCTCCTTAGCCACGTGTATAAGCTGTTTTCAAGAGTCATCACGAATCGTCTAGCGCGAAGACTCGACGACTTCCAGCCACCGGAGCAGGCCGGGTTTCGAGGAGGATACAGCACCATAGACCACATCCACACATTACGGCAGATCATACTGAAGTCCGAAGAGTATAATCGGCCGCTGTGTCTTGCATTTGTGGACTATGAGAAGGCTTTTGACTCTGTCGAGACCTGGTCAGTTCTGGAGTTTCTGCAGCGATGCCAAGTCGACTGGCGATACATCCAAGTGTTGAGAAATCTTTATGAGAACGCCACAATGACCGTCCAAAGTCAAAACCAGCAAACGAAGCATATCCCATTGCGTCGGGGGGTGAGACAAGGGGACGTTATTTCCCCGAAATTGTTCACCAACGCACTGGAGGATGTGTTTAAGATGCTAAAATGGGAACGACGTTCGGCGCAAGTCGGGCGCCGAACGGCGGCGCGGTGTCCATGCACGCATGACATGCGTGCTTTTCAATCAGCTGAGTTCTTGAGTTAATGAAACATGATAATAATAAGCTTTACCCAACAAGATATTCAAATTTTAGGTAAGTTCCACCTGTTAAGTGTCCTGTGACTAAATGCGGTCCAATGAGGTAGCCATTAACACACACCACACACACACCAAAACCTCACATCACCACTACCCACCACACCTGGTGGTGGGTAGTGGTCCACATTAACACTAAAACGCACTTGATGCGCACACTCGCGAATAACATTCAACGCTCAAAAATGTTCGTTACGCTCTTTCGTCGCCGGGTAGCATGGGAGCCATAATCATCCCAAGCATACAGTTAATTGTGATCCATTGCGCTGATTACGCGTGTAGCGCGTACGACATTCACGGGAAAACTAAGTATAATACAATAGGAAGCCGGCCCACGGCTTCGTTTGTAATTGTGGCACGCAGGGTAGTTTGTGCCATATCAGTACACGCGAGAACTTATTTTGCTTTGAATATTTATAAATCGGCCTTTCGTTTGTCGGCTTTGTTTTGTATTGTTGTGTGCAAACTAGTTTATGCCGTAACACCAGCTGCGATAGCTTATTTAGCTTTGAACATTTATGCAGCGCTGTTTTATTTGTCGGCGGCGCGTACGATTCGAATAATACCTACAAGTTAGGTCTAGTGTTACTATTGATTCTCACGTTTTCGAGTTGATGAATATTTAATTAATAATTTTAAAATAAAAACATTTTTATTTTTTTACTTTTACTCTATGCTTCGAAAGTACTCCTTATGACAAGTTGTTCTGCCGCGGGAAAACAACCATTAAAATTTCTCGGTGTATAATCACATGTGGTTCTTTATACAGGCAAGAGAGTTATAAGAAGTAACGAGTGAACAATTATACTGCCTCTATCTCGTATTAAGCTGACATGTGTACCCTAAAAACTACATTTTGTAATAAATATTACGTATTTCGCTCGTGACTGTCTAAACAGCTATATTTTTTAATGTGACTACGATTACTGGTAAGCACTCTATGTTTATTATATTCTATAGTGTTAAAATTATGGGTAATGTAAATTTATTGTAACGCATATACATATTTAGAGTTAAAATTTTCACGCGCCTCGGGAATAATGCCGTTTTACAAAAAAAAAATCTAAATAAGCAGAGGTGAACAATTCAATTTTTGATAGTTGTGTTTTTATGGCATCAATATTAGTCTTTGGTTTTTTGTTTGAACATTAACCACAAAATTTATCACGAAAACTCCGTAGTATGCGATAAAATCGTAATTAATTTAGAAATATTATGGGTTATGAGTGAACAAAATGGTGGACATTGTCTCCTGCTATTGTGAACCATTGTAACTCCAAACTAAAGTTATGACCTCTTTAAAGTCTCACATGTGTACCATTTTAGTGTCGTGGCCTCTAGAAAGGTTCACATTGAGTACCATCTTATTGCCAGCAATATAACACCGTATATGTGGACCTTTAAATAGCTGTGCCGTATTTGTCTCCTCTGAAATTGCTCTTGTTCGGCTTTTAAAATGAAAGCCGACTTGAAGATTAATATTATCCTATAACTCCAATAGTTACTTAATAGGCCTATTTTGCACTTCTATACATGGCTTATACAGGTATGAGTGAATTTAATCACTTTATTACAGCCAATGAACCATGTGTGGCCAATGTTAATGATTACAGATCACCGGTGAACTAAATGTGAACTATTAAAGAGAACAAAATGCTACTTGGGTTGGTTTGAGATTGACACCGATGACAACAATCAAATGATTCATTAGGAATCTATTTATAGACATAATACTTTTACATAATATTTAACATCAATGTCGCGTATCACGAGCCAACGCGAAAATCGGGATTTCATATATATTTACAGACACGTCTACCTCAGGAAAATCCTACCTACTTACAAATAGGTAAATACTGCCGCGCCCCGCATGCCCCGCGCAACACTGCGTGCCATGCGCCCGTCTACGTGAGCTTCGAAGCCCTATTTGACTCTGTTGGGGGATGACTTTGGAAAAACTGTGATACACATGTCTCATAATTTTAATTGAAAAGTGTGTTCACCAATTTTCGAGTCAATCGACCCAGAGAATATTAATTTTCACAGAAAATTCAACTCCCCATTTCACCTTCTTAGGGGTGGAATTTCGAAAGAACCTTTCATAGTGGATACCGACTCTTCACAAAGAATACACCCTTCAAATTTCATGTCTTTAAGACCTGCAGTTTAGGCTGTGCGTTGATAGATCAGTCAGCCAGTCAGTAAATTCCCCGGGTTGATTTTGTAAAAACTGTACTACACGTATCTTATAATTTAAACTGAACAGTATGTACACAAATTTTCAAGTCAATCGACTCCGACAATAAAAAGTTTCACAAAAAATTCAACACCCCATTGCACCCTCTTAGGGGTGGAATTTCAAAAACCCTTTCGTAGTAGATACCTACTCTTCACAAAGAATACACGCTCCAAATTTCATGTCTCTAGGATCAGCGATTTGGGCTGTACGTAGATATATCAGTCAGTCAATCAGTCAGGACTTTGAATTTTATAATGTATAGATGAAGAAGTTTACACCCTGTTCTTCATATTCCTATACTAAATAAATAGAATAAATTCAAAGAATTGGCGTTTTTTAGGAACCTATCTTAAATTATGACTCTTGCAGTAGTTTTTTTTTTCTTTCTATCAGTCAAGGAGCGATCAAACCGAGCGCACTGGATGGCCAAACCGGATTGAGGATACCGGACTTGATTGATAATGTAGGTGCTGAATTATCTGTCAAAGTCCGCAGCCTGTCCGCTAGGTTTGACCGCACGGACCAGTTACGGATACAGATACTCATAAATAATGTATTAAAGTATCTGTCAGTGTTCTTATCCGGCGCCACGTCCGCACTCCGTTCAAAACATTGCGCCACGTCATCATAGCTCCAAGTAGTAGGTACAATCGAAGACCCTGACGCTGATGGTCGACCACTTTTCACCCATATGCCCTGAGTAATAAGGTAGAAAACTGGTCGAATGTCAGTCTTCGGTAGTACCATTGTAATTTTGTATAAATAGGTGAAATGGATTCTGTACGCACCTACAGCAAAGCAAACTCTCCATTTTTATGTAAAAGAAAGATCGTGTAGTAAATGACCTCGAAATAGACATAATAGGTACTGAAACACTGCACCACATTACAATACCTAGTTGTGGAATTATTTATATTGTTCCAAAGGAAGTAAAGTAAAATACATCATCATAACCAGCCAAATGACAAGTCATCTCACCCTATATGCAAAATGTTGCGAGTGCTGGAAGCGCCAGACGCTGGACGACAAATGTTACTAGTGACAGAAGAGTGACCATTAACTATCGCGATTGTCTTAAGCATCAATCGTCATCATCTGCCTAGCCTTTTCCCAAATGTGTTGAGGTCGACTTCCAGTCTAACCGGATGCAGCTGAATACCAGTATTTTACATGGAGCAACTGCTTATCTGACCACCACAACAATTAGTATTATGTAATATGAAACCACTATGACACAACCCAGTTAGTACTGGGTTATACGATACCCTTGGTAAGACTGGTTTTCAGACTTTTGGGCCACTGACAACTGTAATGGCTGTCAAAGATCTTTAAAAAAATATCGCATCGGCTCATGCAATTACTTAGGAAAAGTTATACAGTTTAATGACCTAAATCACCACGTAAGAGGTATAGCGCATATTCCAATATAATTTGTTTTTTAATGATTTCTCAAAAACAACCCAGTTTAAACCCCAAGTTATCGGGTCAAAATTGTTGTAAATAAGGTCTAGTCCATTTCAAGGAATGCACCCAATTACCAATCACTCTGTAAATGTAGCAGTTAATGCTACAGCGTGCGAAGTCCACGGACTTCGCACCAGGACCAAAACTCGGACGGGACACGTCCCGTCCGAGTTTTGGTGCCTGCAAATCGGACAGACTCGGACGCACTTCTCACCCATGGTGGTCTAATCATCCCTTAAATGTTGCAAGTTCCACACTTGCGCGGAACGCCTTTAATTTGACGACAAAATTAAATGACGCTCACAGCATGACAAGCACTTTTCATTCCATCGGTCTAAATTAACTGTGTCACGTGTATTATACATATGTTTAAAAATTGTTTGAACAAGTTTTACACGATTTAATTTTCACTCTTGGCCACGAACTACACGGTGAGGTTTCAGCGCACACCTTCGGAGCGGTTTCGGAAAAGCAACATTTTTTTTCCAACGCTGCTGAGAGGGCGCAGCGAAACACGGTTCTTGGACGCTGAGCAAAAGATTCCGAGCGACTCCGAACGCCGCCAAGAACCGTTGAGAGTAAGACGTGCGGCGACCGCAGCAATTGCGCTCCGGTTCTCGTAGCAGCTAGTCGACGCCGGGCGCATGGTGATGAGATGACATACAATTTCCAATAGTATTCCAATTTAATAGTATCATAGGAATTAAGATTTTATTTAAATTGCTATCTTTTTAGTCTTTTCGCCGTACCTCCAAGTATGAGTTGGGACGTCCTAGCGCTATTTAACACTCTTTGAAGCATGTAGCTCGTGGCCAAGTCTTTTTTTATCAAAGATTTGATGACACATTTTGTACATAATGTTAAAATATAAACAATGAGGTCTTAAAAATGGCTAGGGCTAGCACTTGAGGAATGTAGAAAAAGTAAAACATAAAAAAAAAAACTAGAGTAGGTTAGTTTATAACTGCAGACAAACCGACAAGTGAAATTCGGACTATGGGTTCCGTACCATAAAACGATGTATGGAAGGTACCTATTTATAGTTTACCTACTCTAACGCAGTGCGTTCGGTTATATATCATCATCATCTGCCTAGCCTTTTCCCAACTATATTGGGGTCGGCTTCCAGTCTAACCGGATGCAGCTGAATACCAATATATTACATGGAGCGACTGCCTATCTGACCTCCACAACCCAGTTAGTACTGGGTAATACGATACCCCTTGGTAAGACTGGTTGTCAGACTTTTTGGGCCTCTGACTACCTAACGACTGTCAAAGATCCACAAAAGACAGCCGGGACCAACGGCTTAACCGTCGGTTATATATAACTAGTATAAATTAGAAATCTTAAAACGATTTATTACGTTTAGAATACGGACAACCATTTGAAAATAAATAATTGACACCTGTGTAAATGTAATGCCTATATGAAGAAGAGAAGGCATAAGTGTTATAAAAACTGATAAAATTAAATCATTCATTTATACCAGTCGAAATTTACCTACAGCTATGGACCTCATCAAGTTTAAAGTTAACGGAGTCAAACATACGGGTAAGCGAAAGAATAAAATCAGTGACTCCTGAAAATTATGTAGAATGACACAAAGGGGTTGGTAGGTTTTTGTACCAAGTATGGCCTGCTTAACTTCCGCCATATTTTTTTCAATATAGAGGCTACTCATAAAACCTATAATAATCAATATATAACAAACAAGTATTGCATGAGACGAAATCTTCTAGAGCGTCACATTTTCACCTATCAATGTTATACTGATGCCAAAGATTGTAGCTTTGATGGCTCTAGGAGTTTTAGATGATTTTCTCTCGTACAAACAATACTTGTTTGTATTGATGAAAGCTATGAATGAATACAGGTTTTATGAGTGGCTAAGAAAATCAATGTTGTCAAGTACTGATGGCGAAGATTTGACTTTGGTGGCTCACGGAAACGTGACGCTTCAGAAGATTTTATCTCATGCAATACTTGTTGGTATTGATACCAGCTATCGATTACTACGTAATCACAAATGTAGCAGTAACTTTGAAAAAAAATGGTGAAAGTTAGGTAGGCCAAACCCCTTTGGAGGGTTCCGTACCCAACCAACGGGACCCTATTACTAAGCCCCCGCTGTCCGTCTGTCTGTCTGCCAGCGGGCTGTATCTCATGATCCGTAATAGGTAGACAATTGAAATTTTCACAGAATGTGTATTTCGGTTGCCGCTATAATAACAAATAAATTATAATTCAAAGGGGGACCATCATAGTAGAGGGCTACTATGATGGTATGGACCCTTGACTCGACTTGGATGAATGTTATTTTAATAATAATTTACGTAATAACTAAATTCGTCTGGACTATCATTCGGATAGGAAGGAACCTTAAAATATCACCTATAGCAACGCCTCGCCTATCTATCTAGTATAGGGCGTTATTTGATATAAATGTAATTTTTCTGCTTCTCATCATGGGTGTTTTAATTTATATAATGGATGGATTTATTTTTTATTTATTCACTATTTTCATATTTTGCCATGACTGCCTCGTTGTTATAGTGATCGCAAGCGCAACTGCTAACTGCCAACTGCATGAGGTCCTGGATTCGATTCCCAGGTCGGGCAAAGTGTTATTGGGGTTTTCCATCAGGAATTTCTTAGAAGTCGCCACAGAGTTTGGAGTTGTGCCCGGTCAACGGCAACAAGCTCGCCTCCCATTAAATGGGACTTAAAACAAAACTTGCGAAATCTAAGTGTACTATTGTACTTGTGCTTAAGTCTTCGGGTATAACAGCCGTGATGTTATGTTATGTGGGAAGCAAATGTTTCGGTCTCAGAAGTACAAGACGGTAAGACAAGTACAGTATAGAGACTTACTAGGTGTGTCTGTCTCTTCGTCAGTTGGCAGCGATGTAAGCTCAGACACGATGTTGCTGGACTACCTCCGCAACCACCTTGAACTGCGCGGCACCAAGTACATGTGTCGCGAGGGTGGCTGCGGAGCCTGCATGGTCACAGCCTCCAAGTGCTTGGGAGCTTCTCATGTTGCTGTTAATGCTGTGAGTATTTGTCAGACTTTTCCAAAATAAGTAAGATTTTGTCTAACAATTCCTATTGGCTCTTATGTCTAGAGCCTACAGGAATTGTTGTACAAAATCTATGTAAATAGATAAATCAAAATGTTAACTTTAAAAAATGGCTCAATAATTTTTAATACCTGTAAAAACATAGCATTAAAGGAGTCGGCCTACTAGACTGTACCATACCATGATCGTGCTATGAACGTATCTGGTCCTATATGCTTTGTATTGAAAAGGATGAGACTATGCCCGCTAAACCGTTTCCATGCACGGAGCGTATCGGCACCGGCCAAATATTCTCGCCGACGATGTTGACGCTGGCATAGTTCGCGACGGTTTTGATCGGTGACGGAACCGTCTAGTGGGCAGACTCCTTAATCCTCATGTAATCTACGACAAATTAACCAAATTCGTAACAGTGTTTAGTGTCCATCACGTCTTGCGATGGCTGGGACATCAGGACGATTGAAGGTCTGGGAAACAGGAAGAAAGGATACCACAAGCTGCAGAAGACATTGGCGGAACACCACGGATCTCAGTGTGGATACTGCACTTCTGGATGGGTCATGGCTATGCATGGGTATGTGTGCTAAAACAAAAATTAAAACGGAAAGCACTATACAATTATAAAGGAAAGCCTTAATGATAGAAAAAGTGCTTCTGGTTTTAAAACTTATTCCTGCTCACTCGAAAAATACTTCTCAAAGAATAGATGCCCGGTTATAGCACCATTGTGAATCTAATAAATGCCGATATTTTATAATTTTACAGTCTCCTGGAAAGCAAAAAGGATCTCACAATGTTGGAAGTAGAAAAGTCATTTGGCAGCAACGTCTGCCGCTGTACTGGCTACAGACCAATCTTTGAAGCCTTCAAAAGATTCGCCAAAGACGCTCCTAAAAAACAAAGAATTATTGATTTAAAAGACATGCAAATCTGTTGCAAATCTGGAAAGTCATGCAACAAGTCTGTATACGATGATGAAGATGATGATTGGTGCGTCGTTCGTGAAGATGGCTTTGAGAAAGACCAAGTGAAGAGAATTATATTGAAGGACGGTAAAAAATGGTTCCAGCCTAAAGTGCTTCAAGATGTTTTCAATATACTACGTGACAATGGTGTCCGTTCTTATATGCTAGTAGCCGGAAATACTGCTAAAGGTAAATTATTGTTCCTTTTAAAAAGTTACTTAAGGTAGTTCACTACAACTTCGATTCCCACACGGAACAAATATTTGTATGGCCTAGAGATTCCGGGTCCAGCTGTTTGTGTATGTGAGATTAAATATTTGTAAACACACCTACGACACAGCAGAAATTTCTAGTGTGGGGCAAAGTTTAGCCTCTCCCATAACACGCATTTCCCCGTTTTCCACATCCAGGCTGTCCCAGCCACCTTTGAAGGTCAAAGGTCCACTTAGCTGGCGAGCTTAGTAAAGGGCTTGAAAAACTAAAACGTGTATAAATTGAAGTCATGTTTTGAGTAGAAAACGAATCTTTCTAAAGTTTATCAGTATCCTAATTTACATGTTATTACAGGAGCAGTCCCAATTGATGAATATCCTCGCATTTTAATCGACATCAGCTTTATTAAAGAGCTCAAATCTGTTACATACGACCAGAACCTCGAAATTGGTGCTGGAACAACTCTCTCGGAATTTTTAGAGATCCTGAAGTGTGGATCTGAGCGCGAATACTTTGGCTATTTGTCGAAGATTTATTCTCATGTGGATTTGATAGCTCATATACCTGTTAGAAATGTAAGTACCATTATTATTTCCTTTATTTATATTTTTACAAATTATTTACATTTTTAAATATTCCTTAAAAAACAATATAAAAAAACATTTAAAAATATTAAAAAAATGTAGCTACCGGCAGTCAGGGCTCCAGAGAGAGCAACCTCCTAACAATACGAGCCGTGTCCAGAAGTACCGCTTTCTGAATCAAGCCCTTGATCCAGCTGCCTAACGAGAGCCTCCTCAGGTATTGGTCGAGGCTCTTGGCAATAAAGCCATGGGCTGATACGACTATCGGCACAATGATCGCTGAGTCCACATCCCACATGTCGACAACCTCGCGAGCCAAATCAAGATACTTGATTTTCTTATCTTTCTTGGCTTTCACGAGGTTCTCATCATGCGGGACCGTTATGTCAACAATCATTGCGCGCCGCTCTGATCGATCCACCACCACTATATCAGGCTTATTGGCTACAATAGTCCTGTCAGTGATGATGGATTTATCCCAGTACAATATGATACTGCCATTTTCGAGAAGTGGGTCGGGCACATACCTATAGTACGGGACTTCCGATTCCACAAGGTAGTATTTTAGAGCAAGTTGCTGATGGATAATTCTGGCTACAAGGTTGTGTCTATGCATGATCTGTCTAAGTACCATTATTTTTAATGAAAAATATAATGTGTAGAGTAAGTTTCTAAGATCTTTTTATGTACATTTTTATTACCGCTGCTCTCAAAACAGTGAAGAAAAACGTCGTCATAAGAATATCCGTATGTCCTATAACCAAGATTTCGAAGACATGTGACATCCACCAATCTGCACTGGACCCACGAGGCGGATTACGACCCATTACCTGAGTCCTTGTTGTGGGGCAGTTACAAGCTTATTATGCTTATTAAGTCTGATTTGATTGTTTTTCACCAACATTTAGGTAAAACGAATGATATTGAAGCTTCTTAAAAATGTTTTGTTTACCTAATGCCAGGTAGGTACTATTGCTGGTAATTTGATGATCAAGCACCAGGATCCATCCTTTCCATCTGATATATTCCTGCTGCTGACTACTGTAGATGCTCAGCTAACTATTGGTGAGTATAAAACTTTTGAAAGATAAACGATGAAGTGTGGTCGGATTAGGTAGCCCAACAGAAGGGAATCTTCATACAAACTCCGGGCTGTCGTGGCTTACTTTGTGGCAGAACGTTCGTACTAATTCGAAAATGTGAAGATTTACCAAATCGCATACATGTTTTGGTGTAATTGAATTGTTTGGCATTATTTTTATCATAATTATGATTTCCAGTTGACTTACATGGGAAATCACAAATAGTAACGATGGAGGAATTCTTAAAAATAAACATGGTGGGAAAAGTAATATCGAATGTGATGCTGCCGCCACTAAGCGACGAGTATAAGTTTTTTTCTTACAAAGTGAGTAGAAATTTGTTTACATGTAGAAAAATGTTCAGATTATTAGAAGAAAGTTACACTAAAGAATGGTTGAAAGAAAGGAAATAAAAAACGACTCAACTACGAATCAAAATGTAATAATTTATTTAATTTCTCCTCTTTCAGCTAATGCCAAGAGCCCAAAGCGCCCACGCCATAGTCAACATAGGTTGCCTATACAAGCTTAATACACAAAACGTAGTCAAGAGAGCAAGAATCGTGTGCGGAGGTCTTTCTCCCAGGTTCATAAGGGCGTTGGCAACTGAGGCCTATCTAATAGGAAAACCTTTGTTCACTAATGCAACTTTACAAGGAGCTCTGCGGGTGTTAGATGGAGAGATGGTCGTTGATGATAATCCACCGGAAGCATCTGTAGAATACAGACGATATGTTGCTAAGGCATTATTCTACAAGGTAAGATTTTAACTTTATTTCTGATCATTATTGTTCGTGGGTTCAAAAATTTCATAGACATGACGACGAAGAAGATGAATTTCTTAATAGATACAATTACTAGCTTACTAGCAATTGCCCGCGGCTATACCCGCGAGGAGATTGGGTGTTGTCCCAAGAGATCGTACTACCGGAATAAAATTCTATGCGTTAATCCAAACTATTCGTGTGCAAAATGTTATCAAAATCCGTTTAGTAGATTTTGTGTGAAAGAGTAACAAACATCCTGGATGGATGATTCGATGATCCTCACAAACTTTTACATTTCTAATAGTAGTAAGATATCACAATGTTCGTAAATGCTAATTTCTCTAACTTAATTCAAGGAAATTTTGTGAACGTGTATTGCTGGTTCCATCTTGAAACATAGGATATTTTTGGACCAGATATGTGGCGCCACAGGGACACTTCTGATTTCTATGTAACTCTTCCCGTGTCTATGGAAACGCTTCCTTATGTGGGGACATTGCTGTCCTCTTTACCCGTCAGACATTGCGATTGGCCGGCTTTGATACTGCGGTTTGCAGCCGTCGGTCTTTTATCGATCATTTTTGGTGAACGTTGAACTAAAATGACAATTGTCCCCTTATTACGATTTTGAAAGATTTTCAAATTCTCTTATTCTCTTTATTTTTCTGTGTTCCTATTACAGGGTCTTCTAACGATCTGTCCACAAAAAATCAGAAACCCGCGCTTTGAGTCTGGAACTATCTATCTACATGGTTCTAGACCAGTCTCGGAAGCTAAACAGATCTACACCACCGATCCTGAGCTGTGGCCTTTGAACCAACCTATCGCTAAAGTTGAATCTTTGGTAAGTAAAGTAATGGCTTTACCTCGACTGATATCTCTTGTGTATGATATTTTCAGAAAACAATTTGTTATATTGTTGCATGCTTCTTTTCACGCCTCGATAATCAGGAGAGCGCTAAGCTCTCAGAGCGTACTGACGCCATCAATTTATAGATTCTAATTTTGATAACATACATCGCAGAAACATGAAGCTTTAGAAGCATTTTATCTCATACAATAATTATTTGTATTGATGCCAACTAATAGTGAATACAGTTTTTAACTGTGGCTGCCATTTTGAAAAAAAAATGATGTTAGACGAGCCAGGCTCCTTACAAAAATATTCCAACGCCTCTATTATTTTGCCGTAAGTAAAAAATACGTGATAATAAGAGAAAACTTAGATTACTGCCAACAATACTACTGTTTTTCTATCCAGATCCAATGTGCAGGGGAAGCTCAGTACACTGACGATATTCCCAGTTTACCTCACGAAGTGTTTGGTGCCTTCGTGCTCAGCACAGTAGCTTTGGGAGTTATTACCAAGATTGATCCAAGTGTTGCATTGGTAAGTCTACCTTTGTTTTAAGAAGTAGTAATTTTTTTGATTATTTGAACTTAAGCACAAAATTTTGAGGTATTTATTGAATTTTAAATATGTGAAGACATTGAAATAATTAGGTACCAATACAAAAAAAAAACATCATGATTTGACGTTCACAAACCCGCTATTATAAATGATAATTATATTTATTTTTTGTACGTGGCGCGTGGGTTTGTTCAAAGACTTTAACTCCTCAAAAATATTTTCTTAAATCAGTTGTAATTTTTGTAATATTTTTAGTAACCAAAATCTACCATTAGTACAACTTCAGCCAGCTGATTCCACGGAGAGTGTTTCCAGCAGTGGAAACGATACATATTATTATAGACTGATTATGTTATGCCTCTCTCTACGCTATCAGAATTCTCCTTTTTTTATTTTAGGCCTACCCCGGTGTTATAGCGTTCTACACAGCAAAAGACATTCCAGGCCTAAATTCTTTTACTCCAGCCGACTTTTTGACTTATGTAGCTGACGAAGAAGTTTTATGCGATGGCAACGTAAAATACTACAACCAGCCCATCGGCATTATTGTTGCTGAAACACAACACATTGCTGACAGAGCTACCAAATTAGTCAAAGTAACATACAACAATATTAGAAAACCTGTTCTAGACATCAAAGTAGCTAAAACAGATACCGCTAGGAATACTCTTTTTATGGCACTAGATGCTACAAATCCTGGCACAGATGTATACAAGACGTTTACTGGAAGCAACACTTTTTACGGACAGTATCATTTCACTATGGAGACTCTAATCTGTGTAGCGAAACCTACGGAAGAAGGAATAGAAGTACATTCGGCAACGCAATGGCTTGATACAACACAGCTTATGATATCAAGGGCATTGAATATGGATAAAAATAAGTACGTAGCGTTTTTACAATACTAATTACTACTTGGAGCCGGCTAGCCTTACATTAGACAACTTGACTTGGTTTTGACGAAAAAATACCTTAAGCAATGAGTTTTCTGCTGTCAGGTGGTTGCTCTTACAATTTTAGTAGTAAATTTATTCATAGTTTTTGTGTTGTGCCTTGTGTAAAAATAAGAAGTGGATACCAATAACATTTTGTATTACTTTAGGATCGATTGTTACGTCCGTCGTATCGGTGGTGGATTCGGTATAAAGGTATCCCGCAGTACCCAATCTGCCGTCGCTTGTAGTCTTGTCGTACAGAAGTTAAACCGACCGTGCAGGTTCATTCAGCCCTTGACTACGAACATGAGAGCAGTCGGCAAAAGATTGCCTTGTTCTGTGGATTATGAGGTACTTTACTTTTTTTTAAATTAGAAGTTTAATAACATCTTGCGACTGTCTTTTTTGGGATCATAACTAGTTTTTTTTTCATTTGTTCGATAGTGGTGATATATGAGAAAAAAATATCTCATTAATGTTGCCAGTGAGGACACAAATTGCGTGAATCAAAAGAGTGCTAAATGTATTAGGGAAACATGGATTAATACAGTATTTTGATAAAACTACATTTTTTCAGATCGCAGTCAATCAATCAGGAGTGATCCAACGCCTAAACTCATCACTTTACACAGATAATGGCTATAAAGTTAATGAAACTTTAATCCTTCTTGGAGTTGACGTGTATAACAATTGCTATGATGCTACTAAAATAAATTTCAAAGCTTTCAATTCGGTTACTGATACACCTAAAAATAGTTGGTGTAGGTCGCCAGGTAATTTCAGTTCGTTAATAATTTTGTAGATTATTGTGAAACCTGAATCTCTTAACAACAGATTTTTTTTTTTACTTCAGGATCTTTAGAAAATATAGCAAATATGGAACACATAATGGAAAGAATTTCTTATGAATTATCTCTGGACCCAATAGCTGTCCGTCTAGCAAATCTGGACCCAACCCTATCCACTGTAATGTCGGATATGGTAGCCACTTTGAAAGAAAATGGTGACTATAACATCAGAAAAGCCGCAGTAGATACTTTCAACACACAAAATAGATGGAAAAAACGAGGACTGAGGTGGTCATTTGTAAGGTGGGCGCCTCTTGGTGCACAACAGTTGGATGTCAACCTATCAGTCTTCCACGGAGATGGCACTGTCGCCATCACTCACGCTGGTGTCGAAATGGGACAAGGCATAAATACTAAAGCAGTACAATTAGCCGCTTATTTTCTAAAAATACCTATAGAAAAAATTCAGATCAAAGGCAATAACACAATTATCGCTCCAAACGCTTTTGTTTCCGGTGGAAGTCTGACAACAACCAGCATTATTTTTGGATTGAGAAGATGTTGTGATGAATTGAACGCCAGATTAGAACCTATTAGAGCGACATTGACTAATCCAACTTGGGAAGAGCTGATTAAAGCAGCATTTAATGCTGATGTGGATCTTCAGGCTCATGGGTTCTCAAGACTTCAAGATGCGCAGGTCTACAATATTTATGGCATGGCTTTATGTGAAGTTGAAATAGATGTGCTGACTGGAGAATCTGAAGTGTTGAGAGTGGACATGTTGCAAGACGTTGGTTTGAGTATCAGCCCAGAGGTCGATGTCGGACAAGTAAGTTGGATTAAACATTAAAAGTTGCAAAATTATTTATGCTTATTGATCATACCATAATTATCTGATTATGAGATCACATATTACTTTATTTATTCTGTATTACAATTAATGATTTATGTCGTAGCATATATAACGCTGATAATACTTGTATTGGTTTTATTTGACTAATTAATTTTGTAATTTCGTTGTCAAATCTCACTATTATATGTATGTTAAACTGTATTTAGGTAGAGGGCAGTTTTATCATGGGTCAAGGGTACTGGACTTGTGAGAAGCTTATCTACGACGAGTCCGGTGAAATGCTCACAGACAGAACTTGGCAGTATCATGTTCCTGAAGCTAGAGATATTCCTCAGGACTTCAGAGTATATTTTAAGAAAGATTCCCTCGGCAATGAAATTATTCTTGGATCTAAAGGTAAGGGTGAAATAAAAAAAAAGACAATTAGGATAATGACCACGCTGCATGCCTGTAACACACTCCCACTGCTGGGACACAGGCCTTCTCTCTATGAGAGGAAGATGATGGATATCCAGCACCTGGCCTCAGCGCTGTACTGTTGCAGTTGGTGGATGTCACAGGTCTTACTGCTCGCTAGTCCCGGCTATGGCTGGCTTGAAGAGCTGTTTAAGTTAATCATAATTTTTTCGATGCTATAGCTTTATTGTACATAAGATGTTGGTGTGTACCTACCTGTAATTGGCACCTATAACGGAACCCTAATCTTTATAAGGTGTAAACGGACCTTTCACGAAGTCGTCAATCATGCATTCTGTACATCTGTCAAACTAAGTAACTCTATGCAAAAATTATTGCTGAGAAGTGACTTTTGGGGTCAGAAATCTCGTATTACGGTAGGACTAAAGCACTCAAAACATTTTGCTGATGGGTCGATTGAATAGTACGGGGGTCTTGGAGATATTTAAACATTAAAAACTTGTATTAAAAAAAAAACTTGTGAAAAAGTTGGCTCTTTGGCCCCCAATATCTCCGTAGCCAGAAGGTATGGTCTAGAACAAAAAAATATCGCACTGACTTTCGGCTTCGTTAAGGGTGTTGTTTTTACACCCATTCTACTTTTATTGTTAAATGTATCATGTAATGTACTGTTGGCGTACGTAATTAAAATAAACAATTTAACGTTTTCCAAAATTAACAAGAGCACTTTAAAATATACAGGAACTGGAGAGCCAGCAACATGTGCGCCAGTGGTCATAGCGTTTGCCATCAGGGAAGCTATAGTTCAAGCAAGACAGGAAGCTGGTATTCCCACCACACAGTGGTTTGAAATTGGTGAGAGCATTGTGACATTTGAGGTCAAAAGTTTTGGTCGTGATCATTAGCACAGTACAGTATAATTATTATTAAATTACTAAAATGAAATTGTCCCTGAAAAAACATAACCTTCCAAATGAATGCGCTCTTTATACATGTAGATGCGAGGTTTAGTTACAATTTGTCGATACAGCTAACTTTTTGTTCACATTATAAGGAATGACTCCTAGTAAAAGTTTAAAACAATCATTTACAGAGATCTTATGATGACAATTTGTGAAGCTAAATATGACAAGCATTAAAATTATACCTTTTTTTCAGACGGACCAAGCACGACTGAGAAGATTTGCATGGCAACCAACACCAGTACAGAAGACTTCAAGTTTTACTGAGAAGATCGTTTATATATCTGGACAAGATCTTTTGGCGCGTGGTCAAAATCCGTTCTCACATTTGACATTTCTTGTTACAATTTATACAGGGTGGCGCCGACAATACGACAATAACTAAAAACACTGGTAATACTAGTTTATAGGAATATTTTAAACTATCAAATAAATCCTAACATCGAAATTTAAAAAAAAAATGTTTTCAAACATCTAAATAGCATATAACTGTTAACCAAAAACATCACCATTTACAAATATTGTTTAACTAACCTAAGTATAATTTGCATTAAATCGCGTCTGGAAATGATATTTAAGAACGAATGTGGCAAAGGTTTTTGAAGTAGCGCGTTGGCAACATGTGTTTAGTGTTTATATCCATGCGGGGGTCGTTAGCCTATCGGTGCTAGCCTTTTAATCTACATCATGTAAAAAATACTGAAAATGAAAAATAATGTACTGTGACTAAACTACTGAATATATTCGAATAATTATTTGTATGCAGACTGGGAACGTCATGATACGCAGTTTAAATTGTCGTATTGTCGGCGCGACCCTGTATATGTTTGCCAACAGTGCTCCATATTAACGCCATTTATGAGCGCCAAAAGATCCTTGCACCTTAATCCTCGCACTTTAATGTACTTATTTGTTTTTAAAATTATCGCTTGAAGATACAATTAAAAAACGATTACGCAAAAAAAAAATTTTTTGTTTCTCTTTGATGCTATAAATAGTAACCCTTATGTCATAAATAGATTATTGGTTTGGTTACAAACCTGCAACTTAAAAAAAATAACGATACCGATAGCGGCTATTATTACATTTTAATAATAAACTTTTTGGCTTCTATTTTGAATTATTTTATTTAGCTGTCTGCCTATTTGTGTAGGTAGGCAGACAGGACCGACATACGAATAAAAATTTAAAAATTTTACTAGTTTTCCTAGTAAGTGATTGCGTGAAGAAGTTAGTAAAAATTTTACATTTCTACGCTTGACAGGCATTCTTACTTACCGACATAAATCAGTAAACCATCTGCCTAGCCTTTTCCCAACTATGTTGGGATCGGCTTCCAGTCTAAACGCATGCAGCTGAATACCAGTATTTTACATGGAGTGACTGCATATCTGACCTCCACAACCCAGTTAGTACTGGATAATACGATACCTCTTGGTAAAACTGGTTGTCAGACTTTCGGGCCCCTGACTACCTGTAACGACTGTCAAAGATTTACAAATGACAGCCGGAACCAACGGCTTAACGTGCTTTCCGAGGCACGGAGGAAACTCGGTATGTATGGATGTATGGATCCGAGCGGCTGTTATTATTTAGCCACGAGCTCCTCATAAATGACATAAATCCGTAGAATGTGAGATATTATGTTTAAAAAGTATAAGCTATAAGGTATTGTTTGATTATGAATATAAAATTGTAATTAAAATATCGTCGACAAAAAATGACTAATGAAGGGTCAAACTAAAAAATACTTGAAAGTAGTTGCAATTAGAATTTCAAGTATAGAGGGACAGCTCTCCACAAACTGACAGGGTGCATTCAGCTCCTTATTTTGAATCATATTCATCAATTTTTAAATGACCCTACAAATTGTCATCCATACATAGGTTTTCAGAACCATTTGTTTATGTATTCACCTTTTCTGTAACAGAACATAAGTTATGTATCTGGTTCATGTGAAATACCTTTGCATGCATGATAATAATATGTTGTATCAAACTACATAGCTTGAAAAGTCAAATATTTTCTGTATACGACGCCAGAATCCTTGATAGCAAGAGACGTTTAATGAAATCTGAAAATAACTGGAGTTCAGTTTTGTAAGTTTGTAACAGCTGAGTCCGTAAGTTATAAAAACGAATGTATATTATAGTATCTGGCATGTTTTACACAAAGTTTTGTTAAATTGTGTAGGAACCCATCTTACACTTACATTTTACCCGGTTATGATTAAGTCCCATGTAATTAAACAAGGAGCCAGACTATTATCATCAGACGGGCACTAATCGGGGCCGAAAAGTTCTAGAGTGGTGACCGTGAACCGAAAGACATTGCGCTGGAAGGCCTCCCACTAGGTGGACCGATGACCTGATGAAGGTTGCGGGGATGCGAGTTGTACGGGACCGGTCTACGTGGCGGCAGTTGGGGGAGTCCTATGTCCAGCAGTTGGCTGAAATGATTAAATGATGATGGGCGCTAATCCAGGCTCCAGGTTGTTTCTGAAAAAATCCTGATGGGGAAACCTATAACTTCCAACCCTGGAATTAAACCCAAGATGAAATGCTTAACAGTGGCGCTTTGCTCATTTAGAATCTCCAATAAAGTATACGCAGATACTTTGAAATAACAATTTTACAGATGGATCTTTAACGTATGCTTCTTCAAATTATAGGAGACCAAGAAAAACGAGACTGTTATTAATTTAGGAATAATAACCACCTTTTACAATAACAGTAATTTGACATGGGAAGGGAGAGCTGCATTCTATTTACATAATTGAATATTTCTGCAGTTCTAGTGATTTTTTTTTGCATCACACCCTGGTTAAGATAGTGGGACCACTTAGATACTTACAGGCAGGAACCGCTTACACTAGCCCAAAATAGAGACGATTAATTGGAAGAAGTTTGCTTTGCAGTAGGAAATAGTCTAAAAATAATGATAATGAAGTCATTGGCTATCGCTTAAGGCTAATATTATTAGGCTAGTATTATGATAAACCTGGTGTCTCATCCGAGAACTAACCAGCTAGATACGAGAAGTACTGGACTGAATGAAGTTGCGACGCTTAGGGGAGGCCTATGTCTAACAGTTGACTTCCTGCGGCTGGTGTGATGATGATGTTGACGGAGCACCATTCCAGAATTTTTTCGACTCTCATGGTGACTTGAAACACAACATGACAAGCACTTTTCATTTCGTTCGGTCAATATTAAACATGTGTTAATATTCGCCTTGTGAATAAAACGTACTGCAAATCATCGTTTACACAAGTTTTATTTTCTTGGAGCATAGTTGATATTGAAATCATTTAAATAATTTTAGCCATAGTTGATATTGAAATCATTTTAATAATTTTAGCCAGAATTATTCTTCCGAAAGGAAGAATAATTCTTTTTGTTTGCCACGTTGGTCCAGTTGTCTCAAGCGCTACTGCTGAGGATAAGGTCCTGGGTTCGCTTCACAATGTGTTAATCAGTATCTAAACTGCGTTGATGGCAGTAAGCTTATCTTGTAATACATGAGACTTGAACATAGCTGGCAAAATGTAGGAGCACCGAAGGTAAATCTCTGCTAACCCTTCGGGAATTACAGGCGTGAGGAAAGAGACTGGATGATGTCTCCCTATCAGCAGCAGACTCGGTCAAGGGCACAAAAATCTCAGGCCACAATAGAAAGTCTGTCATTGTCCACCATTCCTCAAGGATAGAACATTTATAGCAGCTAATATTAATACTATGCATCGATACAAATGAGTAAAAAGTAGAGGCTTGCCTAACCCTTCAGGTAAATAAAGGCTTTCTAGCCCGTTCCACCAACTGCTGAGAAATGGAAGGAACTTTTATGCTATGATTTATTAATAGACGCGAGCGATCATCTAAATACCATCTACCCTCTTGAACAATGATAGAATTATCTAGGAGTCGATTCATGATTAGCCTTTATTCTGTTTTGGCAACAACAATCAGTGCATTATTATGTCAGTGCATAACATCATTGTCATCATAATGACCATCATCATAATAATAATTGGCAGCCTTGTTCCACCCACTGCTGAGTATAGGCCTCCTTCCTTTTGTACCACTCTTCTCTGGTCTGCTTCAGTGACCAGGTAACCAGTAAATCAGCGTTCGAACCCATGACTCGAAACATTGAAACAAACAATATTTTAATATCGATGATTCGGTAGGAAAATGCACATTTTTCATACAATTATAACATACATGAAGTTATTCGACGAGTTATTGCTTGCACAGCTGCTGTCTCATTTCATTAAAATCAATAGTGTCTGAAATGACCAGGGCCTGCACTTTCAAAATAAATAGATAATAATTACTTGTATTGGTTTGGCACAAGGCAAAACTAGACGAGAATTTTCGACCAAACACTATAACTGCTATATTTTTCCAACTGTCGAAATGGTTTATTTTATTTTATTTTATTTTTTAGGGAAAACAAACAATTACACATTAAGGATAACAAAAAAATATAAGATACAAAAATGATACAAATGTGAAATCAACCACGTTTTCCACAGATAAACAATGAGACAATATGGTAAATAACAAAAAAGATTAGTACAAATAGTGAAGCATCAACAACACCAACAATGAAGCTATTAATAGTGTTGCTCAATGAAATTACAAAGTCACATTAGTTAACATAACATCACGCCTGTAATCCCTGAATGGTTAATTATCAAACGGTTACTCTATTTTTGAGTGAACTTGTGATGTTTTGGGTAAACTTTCAAGTGGTAATAAATCAGCAATTATCTGCGGTAATTTAATATTAATATTTTAGAAAATAACTCTAATAGCAGTAGACTATTAAGCCTTTTTAAATCTTTCAATGCGTCGAATGTGTTTTTAGAACCGACCAGAATAACTACAACTACTTCTACTTGCATTGATGTTTTCTGTGGCTGCGACTATTTGGAGAAAGCTATTGTAAATTACCTCCCCTCTGATCATTGTGGTCATACTGTGTCTTTTGAATTTAACACACCATCGCAAAAAGTACACATAAAAACTAGACCAATAACTTCCAGTGCCTTGATCAAATTTAATAGCACTTTAATTGACAAGTTAGGTGTGCAGGGCCTAATTATGTAGAATGTTAATACTATGTATGAAGAATTATTTTCATTAGTGCAAACTGATTTCAATAATACTTTTAAGAAGAAAACTAAAACTATCTGCCCCAAGTTTTCATTCAGTGACTAAAGGCTCTAGAAACTAAAAACTAAAGGCATTAGGAAAAGTCGGGAAAGACTTTTTGAGTTGTATGGCCTTATATTAATACGGAAACTTTTAATAAGTATGTTGCTACTTATTCTAAAATTTTCAAAAATACCTGCAAGACAGCTCAAGCCTTATTCATTAGCAACAAGTTGAAATCTGCCGACAACAAGATTAAGACAGTTTAGAAAATTATAAATAATGAAACAAATAGAAACAAAAGCCACAACACTGATTACACACTGGACTCTCCCCGAGGGCTCATTAGCACAAATGTCGATGATGCTCAGGAATTCGCAACGTTCTTTACCAATATTCCAATTAAAACCACAGAAACGCTAGATTCTTCGCCATCCCTTGCCTTTGATTTATTAAGAGAGAATGTTTCAGCCTGTCCTGTTCACCCTGTGGTCGTTGTGAAGGTTTTTAAGCAACTTAAAATAAAAACTACTGAAGACCATAAAAAAAAAAGTCTGTCAATCAATTGTTGAGACAGTAGCTCCCTATCTAGCTTTAATATTTAATTTATGTGTAGACCAAGGGGTATTTCCAGATTTAATGAAGTTTAGTAAAGTTATATCACTTTTTAAATCTGGAGACAGCAAAGACACAAATAATTAGACCCGTATCTATTTTGCCGGTTTTCATCAAGGTATTTGAAAAAGTGATGCTTAATCAAATGCTCAATAATTTTAATCGAAATGACATCCTACATGATCAACAATATGGCTTCACCAAAAGTCGTTGCACTACTGACGCCGGTGTCACTTTACTAAAGCACATCTTCAATGCATGGGGAGAGGCAAAAGATGCATTAGGCATCTTTTGCGACCTATCCAAGGCATTTGATTGCGTGGATCAGGACACACTGTTGCTGAAACTTGAGCATTACGGACTGGGGAAACAAGCACTTAGCTTAGTAAAATCATATTTAAATGATCGAATGCAGCAAGTACAAATAAATGGCGTAAATTCATTAGGATTAAAAGTAAATTAAAAATTTACAGAGTGGCTACAAAATACTTGTTTCTATAGCATTAAGGAATTTATGGAATTTAAAAATGAATAATTGATTTTATATATATATTAATTGCATGATAATAATTACATTAATAGATTTAAGTAAATAACTTGCAGGCAGAATACATTGACTATTATGATATAAGATCTTTCCTTGTAATTTTGTACGTATTTTTTTGCAAATAAACATATTTAATTTGATTTGATTTGAAAAATGGGGGTACCGCAAGACTCAATATTGAGTCCATTCCTTTTTCTAAATGATTTACCTCATTTACTGAAAAGTCGACGTCAAATGGTGTTATTGATGACACATCACTGATTTTTAAGGTTACAGACGTGCACAAGAGTTTGACGACGTAAATAACGCTATACTTAAGATTCATAACTGGTTCACCGTAAAGAATTTGGTGTTAAATGAGAAGAAAACTAAATTAATAAGATTTGCGTTACTGAATGTAAGAAGTAGCAAATGTAACATTGTATTGAACGGGGAGATACTAGAATTCGTCGAACAAACGGTGTTCCTGGGGATTACGCTTGACTCGAAACTGCAATAGAGTCCTCACTTAACAGCACTTGCAGGGCGGCTAAGTTCAGCTGCTTACGCTGTCCGTAAAATCCGGCAAATAACAGACGTGGATACCGCGAGACTAGTCTATTTTAGTTACTTCCATAGCATCACTCTTACGGTATTCTGCTGTGGGGACGGGCTGCAGATATTGACTCAATATTTATTCTGCAAAAGAGGGCCGTTAGAGCCATTTATAACCTACGCAGACGAGAATCTCTAAGAGAATTGTTAAAACAAATTAACATCATGACGGTACCTTGTCTATATATTTATGAAAACATTATGTATGTTCGGAACAAAATACATCTTTTTAGCAAAATAAGCGACAGGCATAATGTTAATACTAGAAATAAGGATAAATTAGATCAGCCACGATTCAGATTGTCAAAAGCACGCACTTCTTTTATGGGGTACTGTGTAAAATGTTACAATAAAATACCACTTGACATTCTACAACTTAAAGAGAAGAAATTTAAAACATGCATAAAACGCACACTATGTAAGCGAACATATTATAAGTTGGAAGACTGGGCACGTATTTGAATATCGAAGATTAAAATACCTACGCTTAAAATACCAATGTTCAAAACATCGAAAATTTAAATATCGATTATATCAAAATGTCGAAAATTTTTATACCTACGCTTAAAACGTCGAAGATTGAAATGCCGAGGGATTAAAATTTCGAATGATTCAAAATATCGAATGACATTATGCCTAAGTTCAAAATATTAACATTTAATACATCTAAGTTCATAATATCTACGTTAAAATACCTACTAGTTAAAATACCGAAAAAAAAATTATATATAGATACGTTTCTGTCACTAACTTTAGTAGCACAACATATTGACTTTTAAGAAAAAAATTTTAAAGACCTAAATAATACCTTCACGATTGACCTATGCTTGTACACTGGACACTGATTTTCATGGATAAAATAGGTCGAAATTGTTCCAAAACCGAATTGGGGCACCCCGAATTTACGTAGTCTTTTGGCTGTTACCCCTAGAGTGTATATAAAAATCCGGAGGCGCAAAGGGAGGGCAACCTCCGCCCGCTGTAACGAAACATAGGCACTCGTGGGAGCCGTAGTGGCTGAGCCAAAACTGCGGAGGTGAACATGGGTGCCTATCCTTTGTTACGCAAGGGCGAAGGGGTTACACTTCCCGGAGCGCCGGCGACGTTGCAGAAGCAACCTTTTTCCACTCATGCTACTTATATACAAATTTGTGTAAAACGGATAAAGATAGAAATGAGCATATTAGAGAAAGTTTAAATCATCTGTCTTAGTATGGACGAGTGGTAAAGAGGGATTAATCTCATGTGACTAAAAGAGTAATTAATATAAACGTTGGTTGTTGATGGATGGAGAAAGAGAAAGATCAAAAATAAAAAAAGATGGATGGTTTGTGTGGAATGATTTGAAAAAAAAGAAGGAAATGATAGCGTAACGGCTGACAAGGGAGAACGGAAGAAAAAAAAAACGTGTTGCGCCGACCCCAAGGAACATGGGACGACGGATACTATGCTGATGATTGTTAATAGACAAAAAATAAGACCCTTTTCCTGTCTCATGAACCACATAATGGTTCAGAGCGATAGCTTAGCTATTATCGTTGAAAATGGTTTTTTTTTTAACCGACTTTAAAAAAGGAAGATAGGTTCTCAATTCGTCGGAATCTTTTTTTTATGTATGTTCACCGATTACTCAAAGACGCCTGAACCGATTAGGAAATTTTTTTTTTTTTTTTGTTTGAAAGAGTATACTCCCAAGTTGGTCTCATTGAAATATTGTCATGATCTGATCACGGACTTCGGAGATATGGAAAGGAACAATAATAGACAGCAAATCTGTCATGACTGCAGCAACCGCTTGGATGTTTATTGTTTACACAACATAACATCACGCCTGTATGCTCTGAGGGGGTACGCCGATGTACAGTACAGTACACCCGCATTTTGAGAGATAGGTATGTTAAGTTCCAATTTATTGGGGATAAGCTATTATCATGAAATGTATTGTTAAGGATGTAAAATAAATGCACAGCAAATATTTGTATAGGATATTCAGAAGTCTGTGACAAAAAAACTAAATCAAACAAACAAAGTCACCAACTTCTGAAGCTAAAGTTATTTTTCACATTTTTTGTTTTTTTTGAAGTCAGTTTTATTTTTTGAAAAAAAGTTTTTTGACAACCCTAGATAAAAAAGATGTTTCATGCACTCACTGTTTACCTGAATGCCCCATTAATATGCAAAAACAAGAATAGTGCTTATATTCACGTTTAAATAGGGTGGCCATAGTTTCTTGTGAAGCTTCCTTGTACCAGTCAGTTTACGGCAAGGAACTGCACTATACAGCCATGGCCTGCATCAAGTTTAAGGTGAATGGAGTCGAACATACAGGTAAGACATTTTATTACTGTCCTATTTAAATATATAAGGTATTCTAGTCTCACACTTGGAAAACATTGCGAGAAAACCGGTATGTCCTAGAACCAAATATTTGAAGGCATGTGACATCTACCATCCCGCACTGATGCTGCATGGTGGATTATAGTTCACTCCCCGCACTCAGAGACTTGTGTCCCAGCAGTGGGAACATAGGCTGAATATGCTATAGTCTCCGCTGGCACCCAGTATAAATGCGATGTTTGTGACCAAATCATGTCCTATAATGCTGGAGTGTCCAAAGTTTCTAATCACCTATTCTTATGAGGACCTAAAAACCAGCACTGTTGCCGGAATTGGCAGTGCCACCTAAATTTTTACTAGATTCTACATTACAAAGAACTTAACGACAAGATATTTAAATATGACGTGTCATCAATTATCAGAATCCTATGTACGCATAACAGTAACGCATACATAACATGGCCCAAAGATCTACCTTGTGGTATTCTATTCAGAATATGCTAACAAAAGAATGTCAAATCAGTGTTGATTTGACATTATTATTTTATTCGTATTTTTTGTCTATTTTAAGCTATAAGCTCTAAAAACCAAACTATTTTAATCTTCTTCAATCTGGGTATGATGATTTTCTATTCATATGTATACAATTCATTCCATTCATGCTATCGATCGACAAGGATGAATCTTATAATTATTGCAGTTTTAAAGCAAACCCCGTTTGTTAATTCATTGAAGATAGATTTATTTTTTTAAATTTAAACTTCATGTACAAGAGAGGTACATAGGCGGACTTAATGCCACAAAGCATTTTCTACCACTCAACCTTTGGGTCAAATGGGACAGCATTGGCACAAAGACAAAATAAGAAATATACCATTTTGTTACATACTATATTACATTTACAGATAAAATCTATATATTCTATATCTATGCATATAATAAAATCGTAGACTTTCCGTGTCTGTACATTACAGATTTTTGCAAAAAAAATCCACTGGACGGTGCGAGAAATAAGTAATAGAAAGTAAAAAAATATTTTGTCTGTTTGTCGGTTTGTCTGTTCGTTTGTGCGCGCATCACGTAAAAACCCCTCATTGTATTCAAAATCGAAATATTACTAAATAAAAAGCATTGTTGTGGGTAATATTTAGCGTTTATTTCATTAAAATCGAGTAACAGACGCAAAAGATATTCATTTTTTAAATTTAGTTAGTAACCTCATACGCGATTTCTGTGATAAATTTAATAATTTACGTAAATAGGTTTAAGTATTCGTAGTGTAGTCGGAATGGCTGAAAATAAATTTTGTTTTATTTTTCCTTTTGTCTTTACTCTTTGCACTAAAAATTTGACACTGAAAGAGAGGTTCAAATATGAGAAATCTAAATATATAAAAGCCACTCACTCACTCATCACGAAATATCGAAAATCGCTTGACGTATAAAGATGAAATTTGGCAGGGAGGTAGTTTATAGTTAGTAGACGTTTGATTTAAAAATGGATTTTGCGACAGGGCCGGATTAAAGAGGCCTAAGGGCTAAATTTGGCAGGGAGGTAGTTTATAGTTAGTAGACGTTTGATTTAAAAATGGATTTTGCGACAGGGCCGGATTAAAGAGGCCTAAGGGCCTAAGGGCTCTCGGTTTTGTCCATGTTCATTTTAAGACCCACTCTTTCGGAAGCTCTACTAAGGTCATCGAGCATTGTACTGAGGTCCTCCATGGACTCAGCCATGACCACTATATCGTCGTTGAATAACCATGTAACACCCACTCCTATCAAGATCGGACACTCTACACTCGAAGTTGTAGACGATTATGTCTACCTTGGACAAACGATCCAGTTAGGTAGGTCTAACTTCGAGAAAGAGGTCAATCGTCGAATCCGACTCGGCTGGGCAGCGTTCGGGAAGTTGCGTGGTATCTTCTCGTCCAACTTACCGCAGTGTCTCAAGACGAAAGTCTATGACCAGTGTGTGTTGCCAGTGATTACTTACGGGACTGAAACATGGTCGCTCACAATGGGCCTTATCAGAAGGCTTAAAGTCACCCAAAGGGCAATGGAGAGGGCTATGCTCGGAGTTTCTTTGCGTGGTAAAATCAGAAATGAGGACATCCGCAAGAGAACCAAGGTAACCGACGTAGCCCGAAGAATAGCCAAACTGAAGTGGCAGTGGGCAGGGCACATTGCTCGCAGAACGGATGGCCGATGGGGCCGAAAAGTTCTGGAGTGGCGACCGCGAACCGGAAGACGCTGCGTTGGAAGGCCTCCCACTAGGTGGACCGATGACCTGGTGAAGGCTGCAGGGATCCGCTGGATGCGAGTCGCACGGGACCGGTCAATGTGGCGACACTTGGGGGAGGCCTATGTCCAGCAGTGGACGTCTTTCGGCTGAAATGATGATGATGATGATGATGAAGGGCTCTCGCAAGTTTGGATAAAAAGTCGTGCGCCAAATAATACCCAATTTCACGAGGGAGAGAGGGGGGGGTCTCGGCAAATATCACTGGGTTTAATTAAGTAAACATGTTTCTCGACAATTTTTTTAGTGAATTTAACGCAATCAAGTACAGATTACCGTATTTATACTAAACTACGCATTTTGATAAATCTCACTTGAGATTAGGAGGGAGATGAGGGGGTCAAGCCAAATCTCACGACATCGCACCAAGGGGGGAGGAGGGTCGAGAAATCGACTCATGTAATTAATGGACGCTCCCTAACACAAGCATCTCCTTGCTTAAAAGGTGATCTCCAAATCATGTGTGTGACAACTTTATGTAATTGAAATAAACATATTTTTTTAACACTTTGCCTGACCCGGGAATCGGTTCCCACGCTCAGTAGTCGCGCTTGCAACCACTAGACCAATGAGGCAGTCTCACACATGCACATCAAAATTTCCACGCGAACGAAATCGCTGGCAACAGTTAGTAAACGAATAAATATTATAATACACACAAATAGTAAAAATACGAGAAACCTTATACGATTATTATAAGGTTTCTCTACTACTACTGTGACTAGATATTGAGCAATTCAGTCTGACTTTAAATAGTACTTCCGAACTCTTCTTTTGAAAGCCATTTTACTTTCAGCTTGTTTAATGCCAAGGGGTAGCGCGTTCCAGAGCTTTATTGTTGAGATAGCCTAAGATGTGATATTAAACCAGTAGGTGGTAGTGGTGTGAGGGAATTTGAAGGAGAAGGTTTTGGGAAATCTCCTTCAAATTCCCTCACACCTTATTCATAGATCTTAATCGAATCCGATTAAAGATCTGAATAATAAATGTTTACAATGTAACACCAACGTAACAACCTACTTCTTGAATATCTATGTCATTTATTCTTATTAATAATAAATGTTTTGTTTCCCAGTTGGCAGCGATGTGTGCTCTGACACGATGTTACTGGACTACCTTCGCAACTACCTCCAGCTGCGCGGCACCAAGTACATGTGTCGTGAGGGTGGCTGCGGAGCCTGCATGGTCACAGCCGCCAAGACCCCTGGGTCACCGTACGTTGCCATCAATTCTGTAAGTGCCCCGAAATACAAAAACAAAGTCAACTCATTTATTTAAATAAGACCATTCATAATGATGTACTTTAAAAAATAATCGAATTGAATAATTTTCAAATACTCCGACTAGACTTGGCAAAGTCATTAACATATTTGACACGCTAGTATTCAAGTAAAATATTGTGTTAATTGTATATTTTTTAATGCATTGTCGTAACACTTGTTTCAACTTTACTTGGAGACATCGGAAGTGGTTTTCTCCCGTGGTATATGAATTTCGTTTCAATTAAGTATACTTATTGTTTTTGCAGATCTGCTTGTTTCAATTACTTATTATTTTACGTCAGTTTTGACCACAATTTCGTTTAACAGTGCCTGATTGCCATCGCCTCATGTCACGGCTGGGACATCAAGACTATCGAAGGTTTGGGCAACAAGAAGGATGGGTACCATGCGCTGCAGACGGCGGTGGCTGAGAATAATGGTACCCAGTGCGGGTACTGCACTCCGGGGATGATCATGGCTATGCATGGGTATGCTAATGACTAACTAGTGACTGTACCATGGTACACGTCGTCTTCCACATACTTAATCATTAATCCTTCAGTTCAGTCAAATATTGTATTTTTTTCTTAGACAGAACTCTCCCAGTCCTGGGCAAAGGCTTCTCCTCATTCTCTTCACCCGATGTGGCAATGCTTCACGCTAACAACATGCTCCACATACGTTGATTTAACAGTTTTCGACGGACAATTTTTTTTTTTCTACTTTTTATTGATCTGTTAGTCGAAGACAGGAACATATAAAACAATAATGAAACTTATTTATATTTTTACAAATTATTTACATTTTTAAATATTCCTTGAAAAAAAAACAATATAAAAACATTTAAAAAATTGTAGCCCACCGGTATCGGGAACAAAGCTACCGCCAGCCATGGCTCCAGAGAGGAACCTCCTAACAATACGAGCCGTGTCTAGGAGTACCGCTTTCTGAATCAAGCCCTTGATCCAGCTGCCTAACGAGAGCCTCCTCAGGTATTGGTCGAGGCTCTTGGCAATTAAGCCATGGGCTGATACGACTATCGGCACAATGATCGCTGAATCCACATCCCACTTGTCGACAACCTCGCGAGCCAAGTCAAGATACTTGATTTTCTTATCTTTCTCGGCTTTCACGAGGTTCTCATCATGCAGGACCGTTATGTCAACAATCATTGCGCGCCGCTCTGATCGATCCACCACCACTATATCAGGCGTATTGGCTACAATAGTCCTGTCAGTGATGATAGATTGATCCCAGTACAATGTGATACTGCCATTTTCGAGAACTGGGTCGGGCTCATACTTATAGAACGGCACTTCTTTTTTTAAACTTTATTTTTAGAGATATTAATAACTAGGTTATGCCCGCAGTTTCGCCCGCGTGGCACTCGAGAATTGCCCACGGGATCTTACTGATGATCTGATCTGATGATCTGGGATCTTCTTCTTAGCGTGTCGAGGGAAATCTAAATTGTGTCAGCCCAAAACTGAGCTACTAGTTTGGCGAAATATCTTACTTTTGGGATAATAAGTAATCTATAGAATAAAATAGAATAAGATCATGAGATTCTGCGAAAGAGGCATTGTGAGAAGGCGATCTTATGAGAAAGAGTCATTTTACGACCAGTAGACATTTTGCGAAAGCGACATTATGAGAAAGAGACATTTTAAGACCAGTAGACATTTTGCGAAAGCGACATTATGAGAAAGAGACATTTTACGACCAGTAGACATTTTGCGAAAGAGACGTTTTGCGACTAAGCCCACGAAACGTAATGTTCTCCAGAAAGTTCATGATACAAGACTCAAATTATTTAATTTTGAGTTTATTTTCTGTTATTCAAATGTTGTCTTCATAAATTGTGATCAACAATTGTATACGACTAATACGAAATCACAAAATGTGATTACTGAATGTGGGCTTCATAACTCGAGACCCGTTGCATCTGAGTCAGTACGCAAACCAATAAACTGAGCAGTTAATGTTAATAGCGAAATAAGGAAAGGTATTCTTCTCTAGAGAGTTCGTTATTCATTAATGTGGGTGGATGTAATTTTGAACTTTTGAACGTTGTTGTTATTTTCACTTTCGATCGTTTTATTTGTTATTTTAAGCTTTTTCATGATATTAGTTTACAGAATATGATTATATGGAGGTTTCACATGTATGTTTATATTAGTGAGCACATAATTAATGCACTATTTGTTACTGAATTGTTGTTGTGAGTCCAGATTCTATTTCACTTTAGAACTTCATCGAATATTGATTTTCAGGCTTGGATAACACTTTTACCGGTATTACACAATGCACGCTTTGTTATTATCACTAATCTGAATGGTTTCACTGCGTTTATTTATTTTTAAAGTAAAGTTATTACGGAGTTCAATGTTACAGCCGACACTGACAGCTGTCAAACCTATGTATGTATAGTACATCCATACATTTATGTATAACTGATACACTTGTCTCATAATTTTAATTGAAGAGTGTGTACACCAATTCTCGAGTCAATTGACCCAGAAAATATTAAGTTTCACAGAAAATTCAACCCCCCATTTCACCGGGGTGGAATTTCGAAAAACTCTTTCATTGTGTATATCCACTCTTTACTAAGAATACACCCATCAAATTTCATGTCTTCAGCAGTTTAGGTTATGCGTTGATATATCAGTCAGTCAGTCAGGACTTTGAATTTTATATTGGGGTATGATTTTGGAAAAACTGTGATACAGGTTTCTCATAATTTTATCTGAAGAGTAAATCGGCAATCGACCCCGAGAGTAAAAAGTTTCACAAAAAATTCAACACCCCATTTCACACTCTTATAAATTAATATATTCAGACATATAACGTTCAATTGATTACTACATACCTGTTTTACGATATTCCATTATCAATTCAGTTGTGAACACATCACAAATAAAAATATTACAAAGATAAAGAAAGATAATACAAATACACTCGGTGAGTTAAAGACAGTCAACTCTAGGTTGTCACAATAAATCACCGACGAAGCATTGTGTTCAGCAAATACTCTCATTGCATTTGATATTGTAGTTTTTTTACGGTACGGTTAGTATAGGTTTATCTAGTTTGACCGCCTGGAAGCGTTAAATCAACGTATGTGCACTCTTAGATTGATGCCCCTTCCATCTTGTTTTACCTAAGCTTGTTTGTTTTTTTCTAGAGTCTTGGAAAGCAACAAGAACATGACTATGTTGGATTTAGAAAAATCCATTTCCAGCAATCTTTGTCGCTGTACCGGCTACAGGCCCATCCTTGATGCTTTCAAAAAGTTCGGAATAGACACTCCTGTGAAAGATAGAATCAGGGATGCCAAAGAAGTGAGCACCTGCAAGTCTTCAGGGAATTGCTGCCAAAGCTCAAATACTGCGAACGAAGATGGTTGGTGCATGGTTCGCCCAGATGATTATCGTGAAGAGATGATATCAA
This sequence comes from Noctua fimbriata, assembly GCA_905163415.1. Lineage (NCBI taxonomy): Eukaryota > Metazoa > Arthropoda > Insecta > Lepidoptera > Noctuidae > Noctua > Noctua fimbriata. Next base: position 1,276,094 of record LR990933.1, on the reverse strand, counting down.
TTAAACTGAAAGATGGTAAAACATGGTACAGACCTACGTCTCTCGTAGATGTTACAAAATTACTGGAGGAGAATTCCGAGTCTTATATGTTGGTTGGTGGAAACACTTCTAAGGGTAAGTAAGGAAGACTTAAAATTGGTACTTTCAATTGGCAGCAGTTCTGTACTGTACATAGAATTCTTGCGTATTTTATCATTCCAAAGGGCCCAGACAAAAGTGGCTTTGTATCAATGATAATCATGATGGAGTTAAAAATGATATAGGTAAACTAGAGAAAAAAATATGTAGAAATTGTTAAACGTCGTTGTAAAAAAGAATAAATCCTTTGGAAACGATTGCCATTAGGCCTTCAGATGTTATTTATTTTAAAAATACTGTTCTATAGTCGCAACATCATCAAATAAGTTAGTCACAACAGTATTGTTTTAACTACCTATCATTATATTAATATAAAAATGTATTTTTCATTCAATTCCAGGAGCTTATCCAATCAAGGAATACCCTAAGTGTCTGATAGACGTTAACCATCTCTCCGAGCTGAAAACCAATGAAGTAGATCAGAACTGCATAATAGGAGCGGGGTGGTGTATGGCAGAATTTATGAAAATCTTGAAGACTCGTGCTACAGAACCAAACTTTAGCTACTTCTCGAAATTATATGATCATATAGAATTGGTAGCTCATATTCCTCTTAGAAATGTAAGTGGTTTTATATCCTTTTTTAAACGGCCTTGACTTATATGTTTTAGGTCGTAGATTTTTTTGTGTAATTTAAATCATCACCGCTGCTCTCAAAACGATAAAGAAAAACAACCCAAGGAAACAGGCATGTCCTATTACTAAAAATTTCTAGACATCAAATCACCAAACTGTACTGAGCCAAAATTAATAAATAATAATGGCATGTATTTAACGCGGCGACCAACTAATCTGATTTAGGGTTTTAAAAATAATTAAAACGGGTAGCAAAAATAATAGGTTGGCAGCTACAATTAACCACTTGATTGTAGATAATGCGTAGTAGACGTAGCCACGCTGCGCGGGGCTCCTATTTCTGTTTGCAGGGTTTAAAGTAACCTAACACGAAGGAGATTCCGGGGTCTTAGTTCGCTCACTAGCCCCGCCATCCCCTTCGAACATAACCTGTCCGAGTCGGGGTGCCACAAGTCTCTTTCAGCCTTCGCTCGCTCTTGCTTCCTATATTCTCCTTGCCACAATGATCGGATAAATAGTTGATTACTTGGTACAATAGTCGCCCATTTAGTATATTGGTCGCCAATTAAATTTTTATTCGCCCGATTCATAATTTCCCAATTAAAATTTTATTCAGTACGCGTAACATGGTTAAGCGCTAGATTTAGATACATATACCCTGGACTCACTGGGATACCCTGTGTCGTGGGGTCTAGGATAACGGTCCACTCCCTCTCACATAGAGAAAACCTGTTTTCTTGCAATAGGAACATTATAGATTGATTCTGAGATATTTAATAATCATCTCAGGGCTGATGTTTATGTTCTAAAAGATCGTGATCAAATCTTTTCTAAAACCAAGTTGTGTTTTTAGGTATGTACTATAGCTGGTAACTTGATGATCAAGCACACAAACAATTCGTACCAATCAGATTTGTATCTCCTCTTCGACACTGTTGGTGCATGTCTAAGTATAAGTGAGTAGCTTTATAAAATGTCATCATCTGCCTAGCCTTTTCTTTCAACTATGTTGGGGCCGTCTTGCAGCCCAACTAGGCGCAACTATACAGGGTGAAAGGGACAGCTCTCCACAAATTGATAGGGTGCATTCAGCTCCTTATTTTGAATCGTATTCCACCGGACTTTTTCTCCGGTTTTTTTTTTTATTTTTTTCTTTTCATTTACTATTCCTTTATTTCAATGTAAATTTACATTCCCTGTATGCAGCACTCCATTTATGTAAATAATACGGCTATAGTCAAAAATCCAAAAATGGATGTTGAAATACTCTAACGAACGACGCGTGAAATCAGCTGTTCACTTCCTGACTAGCTACAGAGTTCATCAAAATTGTCATCGCGCTTGCCGTTCATTACGTGCGTTTTGCCACGGTAACGATACATTGCGTGTGAGGAAATAAAACAAATAAATTTATTGGATTCCCATAACATTCCTGAAATAATTTCTTGTACCGGTCATCTTAGTATGATATACTGAATTCACCCCATCAGTTTGTGGCGGGCTGTCCCTTACACCCTGTATACCAATATTTTCTGGGACTGACTGTTTATCTGACAGTCACAACTCAGGAACTTGGTAACAGTTACCTCCGGGCAAGACTGGTTGTCCGACTTTCGGGTTTCTGACTACCTGAAAAACTGTCAATGATCTGAATCTTATCTCTGAAGTTTAAATGTATACTATTTGCAGAGTTTTGTGATTTTTATGTTCTCTTTTAATTTTAGTGAATTATCATGGAGACATTGAAACGGTAACAATGCCAAACTTTTTGAAATGTGACATGAAAGGAAAAATTATCGTGAATGTGATGTTCCCGCCATTGACTAGTTCACACAAGCTTACAACTTACAAGGTAAGTTTATAACAAAAATACATAAAAGGTACAGCTGTACAAGGATATTTTGGCGTGTGGCTAAAAACTCAAATAACGTCACCGACACGTTTTCTCAAAACAATTTTACAGAGGACCAAAAATTAATTTTAGTAAATCTCATTCGAATGTTAAACGATTTTAGCAACATTGTAGATGGCCAATTAAAATTATTCTGTGATTTAATCGAAAAAAACTTATGTTTCGTTTTTTTTCAGCTAATGCCAAGAGCCCAAAGTTCGCATGCTATGGTCAACCATGGTTTCCTTGTCAAACTCAGTGATTCCAACGTGGTTGAAGAGGTTAGAATTAGGTACGGAGCCCTTTACCCCTTTGAAAGAGCAGAATCAACTGAGACGTATCTGCTCGGAAAGAACTTGTTCACCAACGAGACCCTGCAAGGTGCTCTGAGAGTGATGGAGGGAGAGATGACCGTGGATGCACATTCTCCTGCACCATCTGTTGAGTGTAGGAGATACATTGCTAAGGCACTGTTCTATAAGGTAAGTTTGATATGCTTGATCATTATTTAGATTTATGGAAACGATCCTCAATGTGTAATCAATACGTCTTTGTAAAAACTGTATGGTTAAAAAATGAATATAAAATATGAATTGAATAATGGTTGAATTCAATTCATATTTTATGTTCAAGTTAGCTACACTACACTACCATTCTACCTTAGGGTGATGCAGAGACAAAACATAGTAAGTGCAACTTTAAAGAAAATTTCCAAGAATAAAATGTAATTAATACAAATACAATCATTATACAAAGTAAAGAGATACAAATTAATTGTGAGACGAGTCTGCCAACTTCTTTTGTAAGTGTTCGAAAGCTTTCACCTCAAATGAGAACCGACTGACTGTGTGAACTAATCTGTGCAGGCGGGAGAACACACAACTAAAGTAAATGTACCAAGTTTGGCGTATCGATACATTTTTATTGACAAGCAGCCACGTTGAACTGCACACTTAAAGTCGAATACCTTACCTGAAAACGTTGTTGCCTGTTGTCTGTCCAGTTATCGTTTTAGATAAAGGACTAGACTAACTATACTGACAGCAGGCAACAGGTCTTAATTACCAATTGACTAGGCCCTCAGCTTAATAATGATGCATAAAATAAGACATTTACACATAACTTATTGACAAATTCGATTTCTATTTCAGTCTCTTCTGACTCTCTGCCCGAAACGAGGAGCACGGTATGAATCTGCCATTGTTGACTTACATCAGTCGAGACCTTGCTCCAGTGGCAAGCAGAGCTGTAATACTGATACTTCGATGTGGCCTTTCAGTCAGCCTATTCCTAAGTTGGAAGCAACGGTATGTATTAGGGTATAACGCAAAATCTTAATGTCATGCGACAATATCAAGTAGATACGCTACGCAAAAAAAAAAATTTAGCAACCACTGCGCGATTACCAGATTTATACCGATTTGCCTATGAAATGCTAGTATGGCAATTCTTGCGGGTCAGTTTTTAAGAATATTAATGGAACCGGATTTTAAATAAAACACAACTTGTGTAAAAAGTTTAGATTTCGAAGGTTAAGAGTGACCTGAAGAAGAATGGTGAAACAAAAACGATTGCTTAGTAATCTACTCAAAGGATCGGTCCAAGCGGTAAATACAAAAAAATTGTGTTCGTAGACACTGGTCCACAGCAGATTGTGGTTGCAGACACTGGCCCACAGCAGATTGTGGTCGCAAACACTGGTCCACAGAAGATTCATCATTTCACATTTGTACGGACAAGTGTGACTGATGCTCAAGTTACGCATTGCCTTGCCTTACTTGATATTAATGAACGAATATAATATTTATATTTATCTAATGCGAATGTAGTGTGTGAACATCAAATTCTTCTTCTAGATTCAATGCTCAGGAGAAGCCCAGTATACCGATGACATCCCCTCGTTCCATAACGAGGTGTTTGGTGCATTTACCCTCACCACAGTAGGAGGAGGTACAATTACTAAGATAGATCCCAGTGAAGCACTGGTAAGTTTATGTTGCAGACTGCTCGTCTCTAAATAGTATGAATTCTACAATAGCGGACGCTTCAATTATTAGTTTTCTAATCGCAGATAATTCTTTCAATAAACTTCTTTTAATATAAGAAGAATGAATGATCATAGCAAGATAATTTGTAATAATTCAGTACTATATTTTCATAGTTTCTTGCTTTAGTTTTCACATTTCGGATTTCTTTTAATTTCCAGGCCTTAGAAGGTGTAATAGCTTTTTACACCTATAAGGATATTCCCGGTCTGAATTCCTTCACGCCTGCAGACAGTGGGGTCACCGTAGCCAACGAGCCGGTGCTTTGCGAAGGGTATGTCCAATATAACGGACAGCCTTATGGTATTCTCGTAGCAGAAACTCAAAACTTAGCGGACAGAGGCGCCAAACTTGTTAAAGTTCAATACAGCAATGTTACTAAACCTGTAACAGATATAAATGTAGCTAAAGAAGATAGCACAAGAAACACTCTCTTTATAGCAGTAGATGCAACAAACCCTGGCACAGATACTGTTTATAAGACCATCAAAGGCAGTAATATTCTTCAAGCGCAATATCATTGCCCAATGGAGACCATGGTTTGTGTAGCCAAACCTACGGAAGAAGGAGTAGAAGTATGCATGTCATCGCAGTGGCTCAATGGATCACATATAATGATATCGAGAGCTTGTAATATTGACCAGAATAAGTAAGTGTCATTTAATGAAATATTATTATACTTATATTTGACTAGTTTAGTATAGGTGAAGTTCGAGAGCGAATTCTTTTTAATTCATTCTTTGTACGTGGTCCAACATAGAATAAAGACACACGTTCACTCAATCTGGGGACCGCACTTAGGGCTCAGGTACATTCATAAAATACTCTTAAAGATAGATCTCGATCAAATTAAGATAAAACTGCTAAACGGCTGGAATAACGTGAATTGATAGTTGTAAAAACCATACTTACAGCGTGGGCTTTTGCTCAGAACTAAAGCCACCATTTTATTATTTCAACTCATTTCACAAAAAATGTTTACCAAAAGCGCGTGTTCTATTACTACATCATGAAACAAATAAGACTACTAAACAAATAAAATGCACAACTATTCACAACAAAACCGCACAATATGATATTTATTGATCAAGACAGAGAAGTGACAAAAATATATATGATAATAATTACAATGACATTTTCTGTTTTGAAGGATGACATATCCGTAGCTTTGAATTTTAACATTAAAGCAAATCTTTCAAAAAAACGTTACGTATGTACGTACTTTATATTTTTAATAGCAGCAGTCACTAATTTATAATTTATGTAATAACCTAAAACATGTTGCAAATCCAATTAGAGGCTGACTCCAAAGCTAAGAACTCTTGTGGTTCCAAAGACAGTCGAAAGAAAGTTTCACCTGAACAGGTCAGATTTGATAGAAATAAACTAATAAGCTACTGCAGATATATAAATGGCTTGTTTTGTAATGCTAGGTAGCCAACGTACTATTTATAACCACTAAAATCCTGCAAATTAGTGTCATTAAAGAAATAGAAATTCCATATTGAACATGGTAACTCCATTGCTGCCGTCACAGTCCCGTTGTACCGTCCGCACCATTGACCTGCACCATTAATGGGGCAGAGGAGACTAGTTAGTTTCGTTTGCACCATTAATATTTATACAACTACTTCACCATACTTTTGCCGTATACACCTTTGACCTGCACCATCAATGGTGCAGTGGAGACTAATTAGTTTCGTTTGCACCATTGATATTAATAAAATTACTTCACCATACTTTCCTAGTCATAAGTAAAATTTAAAATCAATAATAGGCCGTATTTTGTTTGTGTGCGGAACCACTTTTTAATATAAAAAAACAACGAAAAAGCAACAACAATAATATGTTTTACAAATAAATTCCACAACTACTTCATGTAATAATATAAAAATATGACGTCACACAAACACATATTTTACTAGCCGCGGCTTCGCCCGCTTGGAGTTCGGGGATTGCCCACGGGATCTTACTTCTAGGATAATAGAATAATAATCAAGAATAATAATCTAGAGTAATCTATGTATGTATAGTACATACATAGATTTTCATGTACTTGCTTATAACTTGCAAATATTAGTTAATAGTAATATCAATTAAATTACACTTTTGAAATATTGATACCTTGGTTTGAGATTGGATAGAGGTGACAACAATCAAATGATGAATTATTAATCTACCTATTTATAGACATAATACTTTTACATAATATTTAATATCAATGTCGCGTATCACGAGCCAACGCGAAATTCGGTGCAATAAACCATATTTACAGACACGTCTACTCAGAAAAATCCTACCTACTTACTAATAGGTAAATACTCCCGCGCCTCGCACGTCCCGCGCAACACAGCGCGTCATGCGCCCGTCTACGTGAGCTTCAAAGCCCTATTTGACTCTGTTGGGGGATGATGTAGGAAAAACTGATATATATCCCATAATTTTAATTGTACAAAAATTTTCAAGTCAATCTACTCGGAGAATAAAAAGTTTCACAGAAAATTCAACAATCCGTTTCACCCTCTTAGGGGTGGAATTTCGAAAAACCCTTTCTTAGTGGATACCTAAGATATTCTTTACAAAGAGAACACCGTTCAAATTTCGTGTCTCTAGGATCAGCGGTTTGGGCTGTGCGTTGATATATCAGTCAGTCAGGACTTTGAATTTTATATGTACAGATTGTTGCCTAAAATTAAAAATTGCAACTTTCAAGAACACTGAGTTAACACTGAGATTACCTTAACTTTTCTAAAAAGAACGGGACATCAATGTCACCATTAATTAATTGCATTTGTACATGCAATATATATTTATTACGCTTCTTGACGTGTTATGCCCTGTTGTTGTATGGGTATGTTGTTAGCGCGCTGACAGCATTAAAAACGGCATCCTACTTAAGCACAGCTAAGCATTTATTTACAGTCGGAGGTCTTCTTTTGAAGCAGTTATATACCCATTCCATCCCTCACAGACGTTGTTCGTACGATGCCGCTCACCGAAACAGCACCACAGTGTCTTCTTGGGTATCCAAAATCTTCTAACATAATTTAGAAATTTTTGCATATTAACATCTCCTCCTACAAAATAATTTTCCGAAACTATGTAATCCCATCCATCATCAATACTTTGAGGAAATACCTACAACCGCATTGTTAGTAAAGTGTCATCTCAATGGTGCAGATGAGACCATACTATTAATGCAGTTTCACTTGCACCATTAATGGTGCAAACGAAACTAATTAGTCTCCTCTGCACCATTGATGGTGCAGGTCAATGGTGCAGATGGTACAACGGGGTCACAGTTACTACGTTTAGATATTGCAAATCGTTCGCGTTCAGATTTATTAAAATATTTGTTTCTTATGTAAGCCGGACTCGCATATACAGGATTGCGTAGCACCAAATGATATAATAACAATATTTTAACGCTCCTTCATAATAGCTTTTGATTTAGTCGATAAAGACATTTTATTGACAAAGCTTGCGGCAGTCGGATACACTCCTAAATTGCTAAAATTCTTTGCTGATCATATGAGTATCAGAAAGCAGTATGTAGAATATGCTGGTTACAATTCTGAACCCTATTTTACGAGGTCAGGCGTAAGTCAGGGCAGTAATTTAAGACCATTTGAATTTATAATAATGGTAAACTACTAAATGACTTGCCCGGGGTCGTCAGGAATGCCAAGTGCCTCTTGTTTACTGACGATCTAAAATTACTACTGGCTGTGAAAGAACAAAAGGACTTTGAGCGCTTACAGGAAGACATAGACAGGGTTCTTGAATGGGGAAAGAAGAATAAGTTGGTGTTTAATACGTCAAAGTGTTCGGTAATAACTTTTAGTAGGATGAAAATGCCCAAGATACATGACTATAGAGTGGATAACACGTTATTGCAAAGAACAGAAACGGTGCATGATTTAGGAGTACGCCTTGACTCGGATCTGGCATTTCGTAATCACATCGTAAATGTTTGTAAAAAAGCCTATAGCAACTTAGGTTTCGTCCTAAGAAGGGCAGGGGGTTTTGCAAGCATCGCTGAGCTAACTTCTTTGTACAATGCATTGGTAAGAAGTCAGCTCGAATGCAGCGCAATCAAATGGGCTCCGCATGAAGCTAAATACAGTCTCATGCTGGAGCGTATACAAAATATATTTACTAGGTTTCTGTACTTAAGGTGATATGGTGTATATCCATTTTATCCATTGTTGTATCCAACCTTGTTTGTTATAGGCTTGGTGGGATACAATAAATTGGAAACAAGGAGGGACATAGCTCTTGCTACCTATATTTTTAAATTGTTGCTACAATTAAATCCATCAAACCCAGGTATATTAAAAGAAATAAACCTGTGTGTGCCCGACAATTATGTATTGCGAAAGCGACGGCCATGTCTATTGGCGGTGCCCAGTAGTAGGACCAATCTACTGAGTAAAGCCCCTATAACGCGTACCTTGCGTGTACTTAATGACGTAGAACAGCATAGATCTTTTTACTTGTTCTCTGAGTGAGTTCACAAAAATCACGATGTTACAGAATATGTTATCATAAATAATAAAACTGTAATTATGGCCACACTATTGAATTAGGAAATACCTGTAACGATAGTGATGATGAGTTAATAAATAAATATTATGTGAAACACTCAACAGCAAAATTAAATTAAAATTTGTTTTTCATAGTATTCTAATGAAAAACTAAATTTCTCCTGCAGTTTGACGAAAAAGTCCCATATCTTAAAAACCAAATATCAAGCTTCTTCAAACCAATTTTCGTCAAGAAAACTCAACACAATTTTAAAGCTTCAGTAGTAAATATTACATCAACCATTGAAAAAAAGTGTTTTGAGGAACCTCAATACACATACTATGTTTTTAGAGCTATCGATAGCCCACACTGTTATATACACTACAACTGCTAGTGGAACCGCGTGCTCGCACCAACCTTTTAAAGGAGGCGCCGCTAACGCGTGCTCTCCGCAAGCTCAACCTCATAGCCAGTGAGACGGACTTATTCTGTTGTTCTCCGAGTGAATTCACAAGGAATGCTTTATTTGTAATTAGTTATAATATTAGTTATAAGCAACAATTAAGTTGAGTTAAGGATGTATTAAGGCAAATTTACCGCATTGGTTAGCTGTAATGGTAGATGTAAGTCGATATTTTTTTATTTTTTTTCAATCCTCACGCTGGATACTATATATGGTTTGAAAAATTTTTTTTTCCATAATTTCACATCACTTTTGTATAGCGGTTAATAGAAGACACCTACCTCCAAGTTTCAACTGTGTGGCGCCAACAGTCTAGGAGTAAAATGGCTGTGATATACGGAGGGGCAGACAGACGGATGTGCAGGGCGAATATATAAGGGTTCTGTTCTGTCATTTGACTACGAACCTTTAAAAGATATTACTTGGAAAGAGAATCCCGTAATTGCTTTATTATTGTACTTTTAGGAACCAGAAGTGAAAAACAACAAAAAAACAATCTTAAACAACCTAAAAATAATTTATTTATAAATTGACTTATTACATTAATTTAATAAATCGTCGATATTCCAGCAATCACAACCAAACAGCCGTCAATATTCAGAAATAATAATCACAATAGAACACAAAATATAAAAAAAATAAAATAAACAAAATGAAAAATCACTGAAGCAAAATATGGAACGAACTCACTGTAAAGTAGCGTGGGTACCAACAACCTTACCGGTCGGCGACTCAGCAACGAAAGAGCCAGCGCTCTGTCGAGCGCCCTTTTTATATGAATCGGTGGGGGTACTCCTACTACCAACAATAAGTTCTGCTTATACGGCCTATCCTGATCGTGCGCCGTCCTCGGCTGCACCAGGAACTTCTTCAGAAGCACTGGCAGGTACGGCGAGAGCTTGACCGCCACCTTCGTCTGGATTGGCACCATCTGTACTCGGAGCACCAGCAGGACCCGCAGGGGAACCTGAAGGCTCAGCATCGTCAGGGTTGTCGTCATTGCAATCTGTACGAGAAACAAGTGGTTAATTGAACGTGACGACATACACCTTTGCCTACTCTGTCATCCATCACGCATACAAGGCCCTCATACAAAAACACACTCTCAAGCCAAATTAAAACACTTCACTTTCAAATGTATACATCTTCACACATCATGTCTCACTCATACTTGAACTTTTACAACTTCACACGTTATAAACTACCAGGACTGCGCCTGCCAGGACAACGCCTGATGCATGTTCGTAGAACACGACTTCCGCACGTTAAAAACGTGGCAACCAGGACTGCGCCTGCCAGGACAACACCTGATGCATGTTCATAGAACACGACTTCCGGGACAACACCCGATGCATGTTCGTAGAACACGACTTCCGGGACAACACCCGATGCATGTTCGTAGAACACGACTTCCGCACGTTATAAACGTGGCAACCAGGACTGCGCCTGCCAGGACAACACCTGATGCGTGTTCGTAGAACACGACTTCCGGGACAACACCCGATGCGCATACATAGTACGCGACTTCCAAGACTGGGCACTTCGGAACGCCAGCCTCGGGAGTGCGCTGCATCTGGGCTGCACCAGCCACCCGTTTCAACCAGCAAGGCAAGCACATGCCTCACACTCGTACACACGGGTACACATCACATGTGCTACTAGAACATAAAGAAAAACATTAAAAGGTTCAGTTGAAACTTACTTTCAAAAAATGCAGCACAACTCTTAGGACACCACTCGCCTTTCCAAGGTACCATATACTGAGCTGCGGCCTGAGTTGTCTTACCTCTGGCTCCACTTAACAGTTTCAGCTCGTAACGATCACTTTGTAACACTTTAGTCACGCGGTATGGACCCCTCATGCCGGGGTCGAGCTTTCCAGCGGACTGAGAATACTTTATCACGAACACCTGATCGTTTACCTGAAAAACTCTTGGCGGGTGTCTTAGACGATTAACCCGATCATCTTGACTACTTCGGTTCTTATCAAGAGATGCTTTAGCGGAGCTCCTGCTGAGTTCCCTCATGGCTTCTCGATTTGGACTTGAGTTTTCGATGGCAACGTCACGGATCAGCGCACGAATCACAGGAGTGGTCGCGTTAGTTCCAATTAACAAGTACAAAGCCGAGTACTGCGTGGTTTTTTGTTTTGTAACATTTAAAATTAACTGAATTTTACATAAACTAGACCAAGTCGAATTTTTATTATTACTCTCGATACGAATCATATTAAGGATGGTCCTTACATAACGCTCGACTTGCCCATTGGAATGATGCATTTCGGGCGTTATGTAATGAATTTCGCATCCCATTTCATTTACCCAACTGGTAAACACTGACGCCTCAAACATGCGACCACTGATAGTTTGTGACCACGGTCACAAACTATCAGTTTGGGCGTCCCAAACAAAGATATAGCGCTATTAAAAACTCGTTTCAACTCGCTAGCATCTTGTCTGTATATAGGATAGAGTAAACAAAATTTGGTAAAAGAGTCAACCAAAACAAGTACAAACTTATATCCGTTAGACTCTGGTAAGGGACCTAATGCATCAACATGAACCGTGTTGAAGGGAACGTCTGATTTTTCCCATGATGTAATAGGTTGACGAGGAGCTCTTGGAACACGTTTCTTGCTAATGCAAATTAGGCAATGGGAAGTATACTTTTTAACAAATTGTTTCATGCCAGGGAACCAGAAATGTTTTAAAATAAGGTCATAAGTTTTATCAGCCCCGATGTGCTCGTGCTCGTCGTGAAAAACGCGTAATAAACTAAGCCGGTGTCTTTTAGGAATAAAACATAGTAAGCGCGACTCCTCACAAACAGGTGAATAGCGATAATAAAGCACATCGCCATGATAGACGTACCGACTAGAGTCCAAGTGACCATCCCTTAGTTTTTCGATGAGATCGACGGTCTCTGAATCAGCTGACTGGGCCATTTGTGCCCAATTCGATGGTCTGTCGATCGTATTGACTTGCAACGCTGGCGGGTTCCTGCTTAGATAATCGGCGTGACCCATCATCACCCCCTTTCGATATTCAATCTCAAAATTGAAATCCTGCAGATAAATCCACCAGCGTGCAACCCGCGGAAGGAGATCTTTCTTACGTTCGGTGGCCTTCAAGGCATTGCAATCGGTTATGATTTTGAAAGTTATCCCGATCAAATAATGACGGAAGTGTTGCAGTGCTTTGACGACCGCCAATGTCTCCAGTTCATACGAATGGTATTTTGACTCCGCAACCTGAGTGACTTTACTAAAGTAGGCTATCACCCGTTTACCACCGTCCGCGTGAACTTGGATCAGTACAGCGCCGTATCCTGCACTGCTGGCGTCAGTGTGCAGCTCTGTAGCAAGGTTCGGGTCAAAAATCGCAAGTATGGGCTCGCTAGTTAGCCGCTTTATAAGATCTTGCCGGACTTGATCTTGATCAGGTCCCCATACAAATTTTACATCTTTCTTTGTGAGACGCGAAATACATGCGGTTTTTGTCGCGTAACCTTCGATATAACGCCGAAAGTAACCCGCAAGGCCTAAAAACTGGCGTACTTGTTTTACGTTACCAGGGATAGGCGCGTTAACTAGTGCCTCGATTTTGTGCGGACTCGGCCTAACCTGACCGTGACTAATGACGCGACCTAGGTACTCTGTTGTTAGGTCAGCATTAGTAGCTGCTGCTTGTACCTGTACATCACTGATACCGTGAATCACTACCTGGGTCATAGGCTCTTCGCTTAACCCTTTTATTACACGTAACCTTAATAATGAACGCCGCGCATATTCAGCGTATGACGAAAACTTGTCGGACTTTGAATTTATAACCTTGTGAAGAGTTTGGGCATAATTAATCTTTTGCGGACACAACGACTTAAATTCCTTAATGAAATTGGACCATGAGCGATCATTTGTATCCCACTCGTTTAACCACGTTTTCGCGTCACCTTTCAAACAGTGAGCAACACGCGAGAAGCACTCGAGATCGTCCCAATGATTCACATTCCTGGCCCTGTCCACTTCATTACACCACATCTCAAAATTATTTATCGCCGGGTCAAAATTTGAAACATAATAGTTGCTAGACGTTCTTTTTGTTAACTGTCCTAAGGCATTAACAAGTGCTTGGGTCGTAGAAACACTTTTTTCTAGCGGAGGTGTGGTATCACGAATTGACGGCGTAATATGCGAAGCGGTGTTTTCCTCAATAGCAGTCAGTCGTGACATGATATTGCCCAACACGCTTTGCACGGAAACATCATGAGGGTAGGATCGAGATTTACTACGATGACCACTAGAATTAACGGTACGTGACCTAGATCCTTCACGTGAACTATGATTGTCACCATTACACGAGCGACTGCGACGTGATCGTGAGCGAGTTCTATTACGGCGCGACCCTGAACGAGTTTTATCACGACGTGAACGTGTTCTATCGTGAGGCGATCGTGATCCGCGTCTACGGTCTTGTCGCGATTCACTAAGAGGGCTACGGCCATCCCCAGGGCGAGGCGGCGTCCTGCCTAGTTTTTCACGTGACCCTGACGAACGTGGCATTCTTATTTGAAATCAACGGCTGTTTGTGCGGGTATCAAGGCAGTAATTGTGAGCAAATAAGTTCAATCCCACTTCTGATTTCAGGAACCAGAAGTGAAAAACAAATAAAAAAAAACAATCTTAAACAACCTAAAAATAATTTATTTATAAATTGACTTATTTATTACATTAATTTAATAAATCGTCGATATTCCAGCAATCACAACCAAACAGCCGTCAATATTCAGAAATAATAATCACAATAGAACACAAAATATAACAAAAATAAAATAAACAAAATGAAAAATCACTGAAGCAAAATATGGAACGAACTCACTGTAAAGTAGCGTGGGTACCAACAACCTTACCGGTCGGCGACTCAGCAACGAAAGAGCCAGCGCTCTGTCGAGCGCCCTTTTTATATGAATCGGTGGGGGTACTCCTACTACCAACAATAAGTTCTGCTTATAGTACATATTACTTTCATTGATGAACGTTTCTGCAAAAGAGGGTCCCGTTATGTCAATCTTCTTGATCTTTAGAAATATTTGCATGGATTTCGCCACGAAATCTAAAAGAAAATTTAGATATAGTAACTAGCGGTAGCTAATGTAGTTGCTTTCTTCAGGATTGATTTGTGCGTCAAGCGTGTTGGCGGCTCGTATGGTCTGAAGATCTCCCGCAGTATCCAGGGTGCCGTCGCATGCAGTGTTGTCGCTCTCAAGCTGAACCGTGCATGCAGGTTCATCCAATCATTGGTTACCAACATGAAAGGTTTTGGCAAGAGAATGCCGAACGTTCATGATTATGAGGTAAGTATCTTCTACCTGAGATCATAGATGTCGATAAAATATTATGAGGTAAGTATCTTCTACCTGAGATCATAGATGTCGATAAAATATTATTTGCAACCCTGATTCACAATTCTGACGTACCAATTTGTAGCCGCGGTACATGGTAGAAATTACACGTTATAATATAGTAATCACTTGCTTAATGTTAGTCACCTTAAGCGATTTTATCCATTTTTATCGGTGTAATAGTAGTAATACTGATCATGAACACTCAAACGGTGATGTAAATGGCTTAGGGTGGCCTGACATTCGACGGCGCTTAAGATACCTACTAATAATTGTTTGTGCATTAATAAAATAATTTTAAAAATCTAGGTGGCAGTTAACAAGTCAGGAGTCATCCAATCCTTGAACATAACCAATTACACAGACAATGGTTGGAAGGTCAATGAGGGAGTAATTGGCTACGGTTATGATGTGTACCACAACGTCTACGACGTCTCCAAAATTAACTACAGAGCTTACAACACATGTACTGACACCGCTAGCCATACCTTCTGTAGATCACCAGGTAACTACAATACTATTACAAAAAATAGTATTTAATAGTAACGCTTTAAAAATGTCTTTATTATACCACATTATTTTTTGAACAGGTACATGTGAAGCTATCGCTAACATAGAAAACGTAATGGAGACCATTGCCTGCAAACTGTGTTTAGACCCCATCACTGTCCGTCTAAATAATATAAACAAAAACAAATACGGTGAAATAATTGAATTAATGGATTCTTTGAAAGAAAGTTGTGAATATACCATCCGCAAAGCTGCAGTAGATAGTTACAACACACAACATAGATATAAGAAAAAGGCAATCCGATGCACTCTGTGCAGATGGCCTCCTGTAGGTGGGTTATACGATGATGTCAACTTAGCAGTCTACCATGCAGATGCGTCCATAGTCATCACCCACGGTGGTATTGAAATGGGACAGGGAATCAATACTAAAATTGCTCAAATGGCCGCTCATTTCTTGAAAGTCCCCTTGGACCGAATTCAAATTAAATCAAACAACACCATTATTTCACCAAATTCTTTCGTTACTGGTGGAAGCGTTTCGACTGATTGTATTGCTATAGCATTGAAGAGATGTATTGATCAGCTGTGGGCACGATTAGATCCCATCAAAGCTACGTTGACTGAACCAACTTGGTCACAGCTGATTACTGCTGCGTACGCTGCTAATGTAGATCTTCAAGTTCATGGCTTTGTCAGTGCTGCTGATGCGCCGTCCTACGAGATCTTTGGTGTGGCTTGTTGTGAAGTGGAGGTTGATGTCCTTACTGGAGAACATAGCATTTTGAGAGTAGACATACTGCAGGACGTTGGTGTTAGTATCAGCCCTAACATTGATATTGGACAAGTAAGTATTAATATTATACTCCTTCATTTATTTGCATATACATGATTTTGTAGATTTTTAAATCATCATCATCTTCCTGCCCTTGTCCCATATTACTTAGAGTCGGCGCAACACGTTTTTTTATTCCATTCTCCTCTGACAACCTTTGTTTTTAATATCATTTTTGTACATTTTTAAATATTCCTTGAAAATACAATCATTTTTTTTATGTATTAGAAATAGTAGCCCACTCGTATCGGGAACAGGGTCCAACCTGGACCTTCATCCTGATGCCGATTATCTATTGTTTATATATATAATTATATTTTGTTTTTAAAAATATTTAAAAATGTTAATTACTCGCACTTCGCCCGTGACTTCGTCCTCAAAAATAAGGATAGCTCGGCTAATATGCATGATATAGATATAATTTATTGCCTATTATAGCACTCACGAATCATGTAGCTTTCTAGCAGTGTTTTTTTTTTTTAGAATTATGTATTGATTATTTCCGAAGATTACCTACAAACAAATTTTACCTCTGTATTATTATTAGTATAGATAAGAACAAAAATAAATAAAGAATAGCATAATTGGTAGTAAATTACTATTTGCTTTTTTTGTTTTCTTTATAATCAGACGGATCATGACGGATGGCAGTCTTGAACGATTTTTTTTGTTCCATTGCAGCTTTTTGTACTCCCGTAAAGTCTGTTGTCTTAAACTTTCATTTGATTTTAATATTTTTAATTAGATCGAAGGTGCTTTTATGATGGGTGTCGGGTATCACACTTGTGAGGAGCTTGTCATGGACCCTGAGAACGGCGATGTGCTGACAGACAGGACTTGGTACTACTTTTTATCTCAAGCCAGGGATATACCCCTAGAATTCAATGTTACCTGCAAAAAGTCCTACAGTACTGACTCTATTCTTGGATCTAAGGGTAAGTCTGGAAACATTTGGAACAACGTTTTGCATGAAATTAATAAAGATATTTATCATACCACAATTAATGTTTGTGTGTACGCATAATATATTATTTTTTTAATACATCAATGTGTGTACTCAATAAAATGCATTACCGTGTATTACAAAGACCTGGCATTTGTTCGGGAATCGAAAAAAAAACTTAAAATTAAGTAATAAACAAAAAAAAAAAAAAATAAACAAAAATAACAAATAAAGAAGTAAAAAAAAACATAATTAAAAAAATCATCACATTTCAAATTAAATCATTTCAATTAAGTAATTTAACCGATAATCTAGGAACGTATTAGTGTAATAATGTGCAAGTTTCCAAGTTTAATATTTGAAAGCCTGTTAAGGTGGAGTTGTTTAATTCTTTTAAATCACTTGTCTGATCTACAGCTGTTGGAGAGCCTGCAACTTGTTTGGCGGTGGTCGTACCAATTGCACTAAGAGCCGCCATTACGCAGGCTCGTCAAGAAAACGGGATACCCACCACTGAATGTTTTGATATCGGTAAGCTCAGCAACGGTCTTACTGGCATCTTTATATTTATAACTTGTTTTATTTAAATCTTGCTTTGGTTTGAGTTACCGATGTACTTAATGAATTACTGAACCTTCATTCGTTCTTTATAGAAGAATGGTTTTTGATACTGTATTTTTAGAACTTCAGCTTTTGATTTTAATAAAAGCATAATGACAGTCGAGGTTAATGTAGCTTCATTGCTTGCATTAGAAGAAGAATTGTTGGAATCTTAGTTAGTAGTTCCAAAAATTAGCGCCGACATCGAAACATACAAAGCTACAATCTCACAAACTTTACCTCTCTATAATATTAGTGTAGAAAACTTTATAGACGAGTAAAACATGGCATAGCGGCGAACTAAATGCCTTTTAACATTTGAAGTGATCCTTCGTCATACCATTCATTCAGCTCAACAACCGTTGTACTTGTGTATTTTTTAAGATTATTATATCCCATCTCGGAAAATGATTGGTTCTAATTAATGTGTATGTCTATTTGCAGCTGGACCGTTCACCACCGAAAAAATGTGCATGGCGATGAAGAACAATCCAGACGACTTTAAATTTGAATAGGATGGTTTAAAGTTTTATGCCATAATGACAAAAAGGCCGCTTGATATCTTTGATTTCGGAAAGTCGTTTTATTTCTGACAAAATTTCGTTTACAACGATGTTTTAAACTAGTTGAACTTAGCAGCTTATTGCTCTAGCGCTTCGAAGCTATGATGTTGCTGCTGATTCTATTTTTCCTAAATAGGTTTAAAGGTTATATAACGAATTTTGGTAAAATAATCAATTTTGTAATTTTTTTGTATCTTTATCGTTTTAAAAGAGTAAAGGTTTCATGGATTTTTCTTTACTTCGTTTTTTTTTTTTGTTTATTTCGTTTTGCCTTTTCTTGGTGTTCAGTTAATTTTGTCGTTTTCCCTTTCGTTACATTTCTATCATTTATTTTCATTTATGTTTATGTGTGTATTGCTTACTTTGGTTTTTTGATGGTTTTCAATGAGTTTATTAAACATCTTCGGGATCTTATTTTACTATATTTATTTACCCTTCCTCTTATCCTAAACTCACTAGAGATTTTCAAAAATTTAGCACTGTAGCACGTATACCTATCAGGAGCATCAGTCATATAGGGATGCTCACCAAGATAATTACTATCGATATATGGTAAAGAAATAGTAACAGCACCATGTCAATGATGTCGCAATAAACGTATCTATATCCTATCCATAGCAATTATGTGGGAATTGCAATTGAATTGCAATTTTCCACCACTGTTTAGACTGGAAGCCAAACCCAAAGATACAGTAAAAATTCTATCACATTGTCTGGATAGAGTGTGAGAGAAGAGGCTATCTCTCTCTCTATTCTAAGCAGACGCCAGCGGCTCTGTTATACATAACAGCCTATGCCTACTATCCGAAGGGATTGAAAGACCTAACAATTATGCCAAAAAAACTAAACCAAAATTAGTCCCATTTGCCGGAGTAAATCAAATACTAAACGTTATTACATTTTAATTAAACAGTCTACTGAAAATTCGATTATTAAATGATTGATTTATTTTGACACTATTGGGAACATAAAGGCTCGATGCGGCCTTACACAGATTTTTTTTTCCAAAAGTGTAATCATAATATTCTCCTTCTTAGCGTGTCGATGGCAATTTTTTATTATATATGTTTGGCCCAAAATTCAGCTACGCAAACTCCGCTCAAAATCAAAGCATTTATTTAAAGTAGGCCAGTTACAGGCACTTTTGAATTGTCGAAACAAAGACAACAATGTAATGTAGCTACAGTCCCAGTCACAAGGCATAAAAACTGTGAAAGTACTGAAGTTGCCCATTCCCTAACGTAGATCTCTATGGAGAAGAACGGGCAAGAAACTCCATGGGCACTCTTTTAAATCAGAATACTTTCACAAAACCTTGGTTACATCATTCATGTTGAGTTGATTATGTGAGAACGATGTAGCAAGATGTGTACGTTAAAAGTGTCCATAGTAAAAACAATTCAAACATAAAATAATCAATTCAAATAAGCCGTGGCAACTAAGAGATGACCAGTCACAACTGACAGCGCCCGTTCACGAACATGACGCATGTATCAGCACCATTCAACTCAACCATTTTGAAGGGAACTAAATGATCCGACACACGCGCGAGACATTTGAGTGAGCATGACATACTCCTAACCGCCAGGGCACATTCAAGTCAAGAAAAGACGTAGGTTTTCAGCGAATGACAGCTTTCTAGTTCATAGTACTCACCCAATATGGGCTATGCGGTTATATAATACTAAAGAGATTGAATTTATACAATGCAAAGATACAATCTTCAACAGCTCCAACATACTATTTATTGCTAGCTATTTATGCGCCCCTGTCCTTGTGGAGCAGGAGCGGCATTGAGCCAAGCATTTTTATCAGCGATATAATCGTATAACCTGTAATATGCTTACATAGTGTGCATGTTTTAAATTTCGTTTCATTCAGTTCAAGAATACTTTGTGGAATTTTATTATAGCATCTCAAACAGTATCCCATGAAAGATGAGTCTACTTTAGCGAATCTGAAGCCTGGCTGAGCTAATTTAGATTTTTTCTTACATACATTATAGGCAAAGGTGCAGTTAGACTGCCTCGTTGGTCTAGTGGTCCTGCTGAAGTGCGACTGCTGAGCTTATGGTCCTGGAATCGATTCCCAGGTTTTTTTTCCAGGATTTTCCATCAGGAATTTCTCAGTAGCAGCCACTGAGTCTGGATATACCCGGTTGACGACAATAGGCTTGCCCCCTATGGGCTTACACATTACTGGTGAAGTGTGTGCGTACTTTCAGGTACAGCTCTGCCTTTTGGCCGCGGTATCTCTTTCGAACAGTCCCGCAGCCCTGGCAGGGATCGGCCCATGCGGACCCCTACGTGGTTGCTGACATCTCTTTGAGGCGCGAGTGGAACACGAACGCACCGTCGACACGGCCGGACGGCGAGCTGGCCCATAACTCGCTGTCCACAGGCCCGCGCCTTCGGTGGCCGGGGGCCAATACGTGACCCCCGACGCCCAGGGCGTCTCCCACGGCGGCTGGGACGTGAGGCTCTTTCTCTCTCACGTCCTGCCACCTCCTTCACTAGCATGACTGCTTCGCAGAAGGAGGTGACAGCTTCCCATTCCCTCTCGCTCCGGACAATCGCTCTGCCTAACCCTTCGGGGATTACAGGCGTGTTGTTATGTGTACCTAATGAACACTCGCATTACGCTAGTTCTTTATGTTTAAATTCCATGTGATAGGTATTTAAATTCAGATTCCAGGGCGCCTACTGAAAAAAAAACTGAAGGAATAACCAAATAACACTCTGTCCAGGACTTCATGTTCAGGAGTAAAGTAGGAATAGATTGCAAACTAACTAAATGTTCAGTCTGCACAAGCTTAGCAGTAAACTCTTCTTCCACCGTGTTCATCCGCATCCATCAGCATTATCAGCCTACAGTAGTCCACTGCTGGAACTAAGCCTCCTCAATCGCACGCCACGCAACTCAGCAACTCTCATCCAGTTACTACCAGCCACCCTTCGAAAATCGTCGCTCCACCGAGCCTGAGCGTGTTCCACGTTACGCTTGCTGATTCGCGGTCTACACTCAAGAACACGTCTACCCCACCGGTGAGCGAGTTAACTTTTGTGAATTACTAGCTTATGCCCTCGTCTTCGTCCGTGGAGTTCAGTAATTGTATCGTATCGCAACGCACTACCAGAATAAAAAGAAACCTATGTATTACTCCAGGTTACAAACTATCTGTGTGCTAATTCTATTGCGAAAGCGTTACCACCATCCATCCATCCTCACAAACTTTTGCTTTTATAATACAGATTTATAAGATTTCACTACTGTATGAGTAATCTCATTAATGTGAAACATAAGCATGAGAATAACCAGCCTATAACTATATCCCACTGCTGGGATAAATGCTTCCACACTGTGAGGCCGTAATCTACCAACCCGCACGGGGCCTGTTAGTGGTACACAGGCCCGGTGCGGGTTGGTAGATGTCACATGTATTTGAATTTTAGATTCTAGGACATGTCAGTTTTCTGGCGATGTTTTTCTTTACCGATTTGGAAACAGTGATGATGAAATAAATTAACTGCACAAAATAAAAAATCTCAAAATCAAAGAGGAAAATATCGTGAGGAAAGTTTTGAGTATGAATGTGGATGGGTATATAAGTAGAGTCAGACCAAAGAAACGATGCATGGACTGTGTAAAAGATGATATGGCAAGAAATGATGTGTCTGGTGAGATGACGAGTAATAGAGAAGTATGGAAGTAGAAGAAATGCTGCGCCGACCAAAATTAATTGGGATATGGGCAAGAGAATGATTTAATATGTTACCAGTCGCAAATCTAGATTACAAACTGACACTAAAAAAAATCTGATAGAACAACCCAAAAACATTATCCGAACTTGTGAATCGAACCCAAGACCACACACTCTTACGTCCACTCCAACGAGACAATCCCAGTCACTCGATACTTACTTATCCCTACAAGCCTAATCTACGCCTACGAGGCGTACACGCAATCGAAAATTCTTTGTCTCTTTCTAATGCTTTAAGCTAGCGCGGCGTACTCTTTAGCCAACTCAGCAATCGACGGGAACTAGCGAAAGGTGCTTTTGTCGCTCTGGTAAGTCCTTCCATTTTTGACATTGACGTACTGCACGCCTGCGAGACGTATGTTTAGGCTTTGAGTAACTTTGAACTATGCATGTGTAGACTACTCTTAAATTATCACTAGTCACTAAAATTCTGATTACGTGTAATGTTTGCCCTAAGAATAAGGGTTTATGTTAAAAAAATACCGTATAGTTTAAAAAATATGAATGTTTCAGTTGATTATTCAGATGTTACTTTTTTGTTTGTTTTACGTATCGTATAATAAACGGCTGATAACAGTGTGTTTTATTATTAGTTTATATACCAACCTTACATTTCCTTTATATAATAGGGTATACTTTTGCCTACAGACTGTCATTTTTTATATACATATATACGCCTCTGAGCCGTATGTTAAGGCTTTGTGTACGTCTAAAGTATATTATGCTTCTAGGATTAATGCCCATCGGTGCCTACAGCGATCACGCACCGTCAACATCTCTGTTGATTTAGGCCACTTTCAAACGACCGCACTGTAGTGGTTATCGGGCACACGTAGTGGTACTAATTGTGGGGATTATTGGCCGAAAATGTCTTGTTATTTGAGTTCATGGAGACTAGGCTTTGCATCGGTTTTGCTTGGGATTAATAATCGCGCGGATCGATGTTCTTCGACTGCCTCGTTGTCTAGTAGGCGCAAGAGCGAGAGCGACTGCTGAGCATGCAGTCCTGGTTTCGACTCCTAGGTCGGGTAAAGTGTTGTTGGGTTTTTCCATTAGGAATTTCTTAGTAGCAGCCACTGAGTCTGGATTTGTGATGGTTTGATGATAATAGGCACCCTCCTTATTACATGGATACTTTTCACATTTCGCCACACCTCTACCTAACACTTTGAAGATTACAGACGTGATGTTTTGCTATGTTTTATAACTATTTTGTGACTACTTATTTTAATTAAATTATAACCATGATAACCTATAGTTCAACACATAGAAATAATTAACTATTCGTCATCGTATTATAGTCCATATAAATGTCCATTATCATCTTATCTTAAATTGCTAATATCTTTGCTTTTTCTTTTTATATTACGTGTTACTGGCAATTACAGGGACTCTCTTGATTTAGTAACTAATCTGTAGTTACGTAAATAATAATAGGAGAGTAATTGAACGATTCAACTAGAAACTTATAGGATAGCGAGGAGCTCGTGTTTGAACAAAAACAAGTTACTTCTTCTCTTCACTTTGATTTTAACTTTTAGCCACAGTGTCTGCCTAGCACTCATACACAACTCCATTTGACGTCATGAACTTTCGGTTAAGGCACATGCTGAATTATTTCTTTACTAAAACTTTAAACACTAGTTAAAATCACCGTACATAATTGTAAAGACAAACACAATCAGGCCCATGCGATGTTTATAATGACAATATTGCGTTTTCGGAGGTTACTTTTAAACAATATTCATCATCATCATTTCAGTCGAAAAGTCCACTGCTGGACATAGGCCTCCTCCAAGAAGGGGGGTTTTGCCATAATCGCCACGCTTGGCAGGCGGGTTGGCGATCGCAGTATGGTTGTTGTAGAATCAGAGAACGCAGCTGCCCATTCTCTGGTAAGTCTCTTAGTCGCCTCTTACGACACCCACGGAAAGATATGGGATGGTGCTATTCTTTACGTCCGGACACCATACAGAACTAACAATATTACTTTAGTGCTAATAAGGTAGGTTACCTTATATTCAACAATGATAGTACCTAGTATCCAATATACCTAATTCTATCATCATCTTTTTATGCCCTTATCCCTTTATTGGGGTCCACGCAACCGCTCTTTTTTTTTTCCTCTTCTACACTTCTATGTTAATCGTCATCTCAAATCACACAATTTCTAGCCATATTGTCTTTGACACAATCTATCTAGTTATCTACAATAGCTTTACAATAATAAAAAAATCCTTTCAGGAAATTCCTACAATCATATAAAATCAAATTCTCTTAAAGGTATTACTGGCAGCTTACAGAATCCTCTGTAATGGACGGTGACGTTCGACCTCCGACATCGGAGCTCATCTATCGCTGCATTCTTGAGGCCTCTCGACCGATACTGGAACTTAGTGCACTCTTGAGAGAATTATCGGATGTATGTTATGGTAAGAGAGGATTTAAAAATATTTTATGAATGGAACTTAAATCCCACGTTTTTAAATAAGAATTTGAGAAATGTGTTTTGGGGATTGGATAGACCTTATTTTACATTTTGGACTCGGGAAACATCGAGATATTTTGAGGAATGCAAGTGGATTTCTTGTTCGCTCTATATCTCACATTCGGTTTTTTGTGCGCTGTGGATCATGAACTGTAGTGTTTTTTTCGTGTGAAAATTCTCAATGGATGTCCTCCGCCGTGGGGCCGGCAGAGGGGTCTGTCAGACTCCTAGTGACTAAAAACCACAAGGTGTTCCTCCTCGTCACTTCTGGCAGGGGTGCGCAATTGCAATCTCCACAATTACCCCAGCAGTGTAATATAGCCAGCCTAGCTTAACCTAGAAGCACCGAAGCTTCCTTCGTGCTCTACTCACAGGCTTCTCATTTCAGGATGACGAGGGCTTATTTTGCCCGAAATAAATACCCGAGGATTTGCACCCATCTGTGAAAAGAGAAAACAAACATGTGATCCCGTGTATCAGTGCCGCCTTAAAGCAAAGTTACCTAATTGCCTAGTTAGACACATTAAACTTATACCGACAGCACAGGTAATCGGCTCTTATTGCATTATGATTTTTTAAGTGTGTCTGGATGTAACCAAAAAAATAATTGTAACGTACGTACGAAATTACTCCCCATTACCAACTTTAATTTTCCGCAGATCCAGACATATTTCCATCACATTACCGTCGGACCATGCAATTCGCAAGCCTCCGGGACTTGTCTGGCTTCGGCTTTGAGCACCGGATCCGAAGAGATATAGAATCATTTTCTCTTCATGTTCACTGCTACGTAGGTAGGCACTTTGGTTACGACTGAAGTTCTCAAAGGTGGGGATTGGATTAAAGGAATAATGTGTTTTGGTAAGAAATAAAGATCATTGTACTAAAATTGTGTTATAATAATATTTTCCCTAAACACAACAAAATAATATCCAGAATGTTTGTTTTAAGCTTTCACGGTTTACAATTAAACTTATACTGTCACTTACGGGATATCTTCCGTGATTGTTCATTGTTTTGAGCTTCCGATATTTTGACGCTATTGCGGGTTGACCATCATCATTATTTACATTACCATGATCAACCCGCGATCGGAATTAAACATTAAACTAATACTGTCACTTACGGAAGATATCCCATAAGTGACAATATAAGTTTAATGTCCCGAATATTCAATGTCTAAAAGATATGAGATAACGATGAATTAATTAAAGATTCCTAGATTTTCTAGTAACAAAATTTTTAAACTCGGGCAGATTTTAAATATTTTATTTCTTTCTTTTTACTGTGACATATTAATAAACGAAGAGGGACCACTTAAAAAGTCATCGATCAACTAAACTGTAAATGGATGAAGAAAACAATTGGCAGACCTGTCTAGAAAGAGTGAAGAATTCCTTGTCACAATAGCCTTCTGTCTGTCAGTATTCATTCTCAAAGATAAGTAAATTGTAAGTTTGAAACTGTGGGTACAAATTCCCCTTTAGTTCTGTCACAGAACATCAGAAAAATGAAGTGAGTAGTGAACAAGAGAGTTAGTGACAGTAGATGTTCGAATGGCACTCGTTAGAACTGAGTCGAGTACCTCGTTAGCTCGTGTTAGAACATTTGCATGTTGGCCTGTTGCGGCCACGGAGTTAGCAGGGTGAAGCAAGAATTTTAGAAAGAGAAAAAGCCTGTCTTGAAAAAAAGCCGTTCAGTACTGCCACCTAAACTGACTCAGAAAGTAGTGGTGGTGCAAGGTTACACTGCGTTCTTAGTCAAAATCAAAAGGCATTTATTCGAAATCAAAAGTAATTTATTCAAGTCAAAATCCTTTAGGACTGGTTTTTCTTGCAACTGGTAAGAGAGTTTAGAGTTTAGACCACAATCTGTCTTCTTTTACAGAGCAGCTGTACATTACCTTTTGGCGCATGGTAAAAATCGCACACGCGGCCATCTTGTTGTTCAATACATCGCCCTTTTAATCATAAAAAGAATTAACTCAAAATTCATGTTTTTCGAGTTTTTATCATAAAGTGAATTAACTTCACACGGAGAATTCGTACAATTCAACAGCCAACTCAATACGATGAAAATGATGGAGATAGAAGACTGTCATTCTCTTTATGATTAACGCGCGCGAAAAGTTGGTACCACTAAAGTGATCTAATCACCGGCTTTGCTCAAGGTAAGATTTCGGAAGAAAGCGGTGTAACACGAAATAAGATCAGTGTTTTACTGCCAGTTGATTATTTGACAAGCTTTTATTTATTCAAAAAGTGCATTTGTTTGACTTATTTCGCTATATTAGGAAAGCAGGCGTCATTTATTTAATTAAAATTAGACTTAATTCAGTTTTGTATAAATTGTATCATATTGTATTACGATATCATTTCAAGTTGATGCTGTTTTATAGTACAATGTTTAATCAAACTTAAAGTGAATTGGTGTTATTGCAGTATTGTACTATACTTTATCAAAAAACATAGCATTTTATCGGTTTGTTCCTATTTAGTGTTCATTTGATCAGGTGTGACTTTCGTTTTATTTAGAGTTATTTTAGTCTTACAGTAAAACTGACTGAGTTTTATTTATTTATAATGATAAGGGTGGCTCCCTTATTATTATGTAGGTAATACTCTTGTTGTATTTGTTAGTCATTTTAAATAATAGATACGCTTTAATCCTGTTTTATAAAGTATTAAAGGCTACCAAAAATATTGGGTTTACTTGTAAAAATATGGCACCGGATTATGCCTTAGATAATTTATTTTTATTTTTTATACTCATACTTATTAATAATAATAATATTCTTTTAGACACGGCTCGTATTATTAGGAGGTCCGTCTCCTTGGAGAACTGACTGCCGCCGTTAACTTGGATCCTGTTCACGAAACTGATGGGCTAAATATTTTTATAATTTTATATTTATATTTTCTTATGAGTCTTATAAATATATAATTACATGTAAACCGTCACGGCTCTATTATTTTGCTTCCCCCTTGCCTCACTTGCTGGACCTTAGTCAGGCACATTGTAACATAAACAAATTATAATAGTAAAGAAACAGTATCTCACGTGATCATATTTAGTATATGCAAAACCACGGACGATTACGACTGTATTTAGCCAAGATATAAATATGAGATTTGTATAACATAAGTGGAAGACATAACATAATATCGTAAGGCGTAAAATCAAACCCGAGAAATAGGCAATTAATTATTGAATTTAGGAGACTCGACCAAGCAAAAATTAAACAAACACTGATTGCCGAAAATAGAAAGAGATTTAACGCAGTTTGATAAATACAACTATTAGAAGAGCATTTTATAAAAAAAACCTCGAATGTTTTTACTATGCCTATAATGACCGACTCTTTTGGAGTAATAAAATGATTAAAAGTGACATTAAACAGCTAGAAAGAATCACACGCACAATTCTCACAAAACACAACATCCTACATCCAAAATTTGCGATGGAAAGACACACCATCAAAGGTTGAATGGAGGGAAAGGTTTAATTGACAGCCATCGCCTTTGGTAAAAACCGATCACTAGGCGCAAAGCGTTGTGTTCAAAATCACGCATTTGTGTCAAACACAAAGCTATTTCTCTAAATGATTGTAATTACACCCCGCTAAACTTAAGTGAACAAAATGTTCAAGATACGAACCCTGGTCCACGAAAATAAAAAAATTAAAACTGTATAAAGGAAGTCCTTCACGGTATTAAGACACACTTATTTTTAGAATGGTTCCATACTAACACAGCTCAGCTAAGTGGTTCAAAATGCAACCTGTTCCCAGAAACAGAAGGCTTTATGAAAG
Source organism: Noctua fimbriata (assembly GCA_905163415.1). Classification (NCBI taxonomy): domain Eukaryota; kingdom Metazoa; phylum Arthropoda; class Insecta; order Lepidoptera; family Noctuidae; genus Noctua; species Noctua fimbriata. The sequence goes on along the minus strand of LR990933.1, from coordinate 1,247,547 downwards.
CCTACCATCACTAACGATAAATGCCATATTCAATCAGAAACCATACAACATATAACTGGAGTATGCACAACCCTCACACTGACAGTCTACACTCACAGACACCAGGTACCAGGTTGCAAACCTCATTCATCAAACACTAGCCCTCAAACAGTCTCTGACCACATACTTTCCTTGAAGATGATATCAATATGGCAAACAACCATCTCCTCCATAAATGAAAATGAAATGAATAGACTTAGAAGAGTCCAGCCACGAACAGTCCAGCCGCAGCTACACAACACAATACACCACAAATTTAAGTACGTGGTAAAAACTGAAAAATAGAATGCTCCGGAAGAAAATTATGCCGCCATCAAGATTTAAGGAGGCTCTCAATAGGTAGCTTGTTCAAGGGTTTGATCCAGAAAGCAGTAGGTACTTCTGGACATGGCGCGTATTGTCAGGAGGTTCCTCCCAAGAGAACGGGAACAGGGAACAAGCTCAGAGCACTTGTACTGGTGGGCTAATATTTTTCTATTTTTAAATGTTTATATTTCTATGATTTTATAAAATATTTTTAATTTTATAAAATATTTAAGCAACAAAGAAAATAAGAATAAAGTTTATCCATCAAATAATAACAATACAATAATTGTAACATTTTCGGCGAGCCACAAATTAAGCGTAGATTGTGGCTGTTAAGGTTCTTCATTCTAATTTAACCATTTTTTTTTATAATAACATAACGTCACGCCTGTAATTCCCGAAGGGTTAGGCAGAGGCGTACCTAATAGTACACCCAAATTTCGCCAGTTATGTTTTAAGTCCCATGTAATCGGGGGCGACCCTATTTTTTTATAATAAATACGAAGAAACGTCTTTTTTTGATGTGGCTATTTTAATGTACAATTTTATCAAAACCTACTTACTTTAAAACCCATTTTTTCCATCTTGAAAAACGTTTAGATTGTCTTTTGACAACTTAACTTGCTGATTTAGCGGCTCCACACTGAGATAGGGTGCACGTGCTTTGAAAGCCCAGCCTCTATGAAAAGTGGACGATGGTTTAAGAAAACTGCACTCTGAGCGACGAGTCGTGATCCATTTAGCTCTTAATTTTAATGTCGTATGTTCTTTGGGTATTTAGAAAATGTTTCATTGTAGCTACTTTCATAATAACCATGGTATTTGATATAAGATTTTAAACTATCATGGTCACTAACATTATTATTTAGACTAGAAACGGGATATTTACCATGTTTACTGTTTTTGTTGAGTTTCAGATATTTCGGCAAAAACAACACAACAGAACAGTAAACATGGTAAATATCCCGTTTCTAGTCTAAATAATCATGGTATTTGAATTGCCATATTTGAGGAATTGGTAAGTGACGAGACGGTTGACACAGTAGCTGAGAGAACGGCTGCTGCGCTGCGTGTCGCGTTCGATTCCCGCACCAAACAAATATTTTTACGCCCTACTATTAGTTGTTCTGGATCTGGCTGTTTGTGTATCTGAATTTAAATGTTTGTAAACGCACCGTTTAAACTCAGCTAAGTCTCGCTTACCTTAACACATAATCAGCCTATGGCGGTATTATAACACAATAACCATAAAAGATAACTTTCGTCAAGAAAGGTTTTCCTTGAAAAGAAAATGTGACCCAATACGACTCTTAAAACGATTAATTGAACATAATTTTGCCCTCATTAACGCGTCAAAGGCAGTTCTAATTAAGATATAGGTAATTGCAAGCTCCTTTATTGTTTCATATTAAGTGAGGGTATTTTTAGATTTTTGTTAAAGATTTACAATTTTCTTTCACCGTAATTGGTATTTAAGTACTCATATCTGACTGCTTCGTTGGTCTAGTCGCAAGCGCTACTGATGAGTCCTATGTTCGATTCCCAGGTCGGCCAAAGTGATATTGGTTTTTTACATCAGGAATTTCTCAGTAGCAACCACAGAGTCTTAAATTGTGCCCGGCGGATGGCAATAAGCTCATCCCCTATGATATGACACTTAAACTAACTTAACCATAAATTCTGAACATTCACTCGTCCATGCTTAAACTACTTTTCATCTCGCAACGAGTAACTAACCGTAAATATGTAAAGTAATCTTTACTTACCCAGAGCGCGCCGAATTCCAAGAGCCATTCAGCTTCAGTTCGTTTATGATTCCAACCGGCGGAACTTCGGTGACTGCCGCCACTCATATGGCTGGAGGATGTTGCTGCACTTTGGACGTAATCTTCTATTCAGTCCAGTGCTGGACATAGGTCTCTCCCAAGCTGCACCAGAACTCCTGATACTCCGTCTTCCACAGTCTGTCTGATACACTTTTTGCATGCCGTCAGTCCACCTAACTGGGAGGCGTTCACCACATCATCCCTTATACACCTATATACACACACATGGTGGAGGCGCTACATACATATGCATATTGACAAAACACTCAACAAATTCCTAACAAAATCACCATTAGCAGTAATAAAGACCTTTACCACAAATTCAGAACATTTTTTGAACTACTTTTCATTTCAAAACTAGAAACGAACCATAAAGATATTAAGTATTCCAGATTCAAAGAGCCAGCCCCCTTCAGTCCGTTTATGTTCCCAACCGGCCGGAACGTCAGCAGCTGCTTCCACTCGTTCCATACGTCACATACTTATGACTCGTATATTTGCAGCTTACTTTGAAGTTTAGTTACAAATTTTAGCGGATTTTTGGCAGAGGGAAATTGGGTTTTAGCTGGTAGGGAGTAAGTTTGTAAGGATAAAGTTGTGCTTACTGCGATAGTTTAGACTTAACCATTGGTCCACTCCTTGTTCAAATATTCAGGGAGGGAAATATAATGCGTATTAAGTGACACACAAAGTTAAAATTCCCTGTTATGTATAGCTATTTCAAGCATCTGTTAAGAAATGACAGTTGTAATGTAAACACCATCATCAGCCAACATCGGCCCACTGCTGGACATAGGCCTCTTCAATTGCACGCCTTTTAGCTTGATTCTCAGCAACTCTCATCCAGTTGCTACCAGTCACCCTGCGGAGATCGTCGCTAACATAATCATGCAGAATTATTAAAGTCGTTCAATTTGTTTAACAATTAATTTTCCTACTTGTTATTGTTATTGCTAGCCCATATTGTCCGTTCATTCCCAGTTGCCCCCGCGGGGATTGCCACCGGAGGCAAATGGGAATAAAAATTCCCAGTCGCCACCGGCGGTGACTGGGAAGTCATTGCCCCCACTTCACTTTCGATGTACATTGCTTTCTCCGTCGTAGAGAATAAAAGGATGAGGTAACTTATCCTAAACCTGCCTCTAATCTCTGAAAAATAGACAGTACATTGAAATATTTTTTTTATTTTGAGTCACCGCCGGTGGCGACTGGGAATTTTTATTCCCATTTGCCTCCGGTGGCAATCCCCGCGGGGGCAACTGGGAATGAACGGACAATATGGGCTAGCAATAACAATAACAAGTAGGAAAATTAATTGTTAAACAAATTGAACGACTTTAATAATTCTGCATGATTATGTTAGCGACGATCTCCGCAGGGTGACTGGTAGCAACTGGATGAGAGTTGCTGAGAATCAAGCTAAAAGGCGTGCAATTGAAGAGGCCTATGTCCAGCAGTGGGCCGATGTTGGCTGATGATGGTGTTTACATTACAACTGTCATTTCTTAACAGATGCTTGAAATAGCTATACATAACAGGGAATTTTAACTTTGTGTGTCACTTAATACGCATTATATTTCCCTCCCTGAATATTTGAACAAGGAGTGGACCAATGGTTAAGTCTAAACTATCGCAGTAAGCACAACTTTATCCTTACAAACTTACTCCCTACCAGCTAAAACCCAATTTCCCTCTGCCAAAAATCCGCTAAAATTTGTAACTAAACTTCAAAGTAAGCTGCAAATATACGAGTCATAAGTATGTGACGTATGGAACGAGTGGAAGCAGCTGCTGACGTTCCGGCCGGTTGGGAACATAAACGGACTGAAGGGGGCTGGCTCTTTGAATCTGGAATACTTAATATCTTTATGGTTCGTTTCTAGTTTTGAAATGAAAAGTAGTTCAAAAAATGTTCTGAATTTGTGGTAAAGGTCTTTATTACTGCTAATGGTGATTTTGTTAGGAATTTGTTGAGTGTTTTGTCAATATGCATATGTATGTAGCGCCTCCACCATGTGTGTGTATATAGGTGTATAAGGGATGATGTGGTGAACGCCTCCCAGTTAGGTGGACTGACGGCATGCAAAAAGTGTATCAGACAGACTGTGGAAGACGGAGTATCAGGAGTTCTGGTGCAGCTTGGGAGAGACCTATGTCCAGCACTGGACTGAATAGAAGATTACGTCCAAAGTGCAGCAACATCCTCCAGCCATATGAGTGGCGGCAGTCACCGAAGTTCCGCCGGTTGGAATCATAAACGAACTGAAGCTGAATGGCTCTTGGAATTCGGCGCGCTCTGGGTAAGTAAAGATTACTTTACATATTTACGGTTAGTTACTCGTTGCGAGATGAAAAGTAGTTTAAGCATGGACGAGTGAATGTTCAGAATTTATGGTTAAGTTAGTTTAAGTGTCATATCATAGGGGATGAGCTTATTGCCATCCGCCGGGCACAATTTAAGACTCTGTGGTTGCTACTGAGAAATTCCTGATGTAAAAAACCAATATCACTTTGGCCGACCTGGGAATCGAACATAGGACTCATCAGTAGCGCTTGCGACTAGACCAACGAAGCAGTCAGATATGAGTACTTAAATACCAATTACGGTGAAAGAAAATTGTAAATCTTTAACAAAAATCTAAAAATACCCTCACTTAATATGAAACAATAAAGGAGCTTGCAATTACCTATATCTTAATTAGAACTGCCTTTGACGCGTTAATGAGGGCAAAATTATGTTCAATTAATCGTTTTAAGAGTCGTATTGGGTCACATTTTCTTTTCAAGGAAAACCTTTCTTGACGAAAGTTATCTTTTATGGTTATTGTGTTATAATACCGCCATAGGCTGATTATGTGTTAAGGTAAGCGAGACTTAGCTGAGTTTAAACGGTGCGTTTACAAACATTTAAATTCAGATACACAAACAGCCAGATCCAGAACAACTAATAGTAGGGCGTAAAAATATTTGTTTGGTGCGGGAATCGAACGCGACACGCAGCGCAGCAGCCGTTCTCTCAGCTACTGTGTCAACCGTCTCGTCACTTACCAATTCCTCAAATATGGCAATTCAAATACCATGATTATTTAGACTAGAAACGGGATATTTACCATGTTTACTGTTCTGTTGTGTTGTTTTTGCCGAAATATCTGAAACTCAACAAAAACAGTAAACATGGTAAATATCCCGTTTCTAGTCTAAATAATAATGTTAGTGACCATGATAGTTTAAAATCTTATATCAAATACCATGGTTATTATGAAAGTAGCTACAATGAAACATTTTCTAAATACCCAAAGAACATACGACATTAAAATTAAGAGCTAAATGGATCACGACTCGTCGCTCAGAGTGCAGTTTTCTTAAACCATCGTCCACTTTTCATAGAGGCTGGGCTTTCAAAGCACGTGCACCCTATCTCAGTGTGGAGCCGCTAAATCAGCAAGTTAAGTTGTCAAAAGACAATCTAAACGTTTTTCAAGATGGAAAAAATGGGTTTTAAAGTAAGTAGGTTTTGATAAAATTGTACATTAAAATAGCCACATCAAAAAAAGACGTTTCTTCGTATTTATTATAAAAAAATAGGGTCGCCCCCGATTACATGGGACTTAAAACATAACTGGCGAAATTTGGGTGTACTATTAGGTACGCCTCTGCCTAACCCTTCGGGAATTACAGGCGTGACGTTATGTTATTATAAAAAAAAATGGTTAAATTAGAATGAAGAACCTTAACAGCCACAATCTACGCTTAATTTGTGGCTCGCCGAAAATGTTACAATTATTGTATTGTTATTATTTGATGGATAAACTTTATTCTTATTTTCTTTGTTGCTTAAATATTTTATAAAATTAAAAATATTTTATAAAATCATAGAAATATAAACATTTAAAAATAGAAAAATATTAGCCCACCAGTACAAGTGCTCTGAGCTTGTTCCCTGTTCCCGTTCTCTTGGGAGGAACCTCCTGACAATACGCGCCATGTCCAGAAGTACCTACTGCTTTCTGGATCAAACCCTTGAACAAGCTACCTATTGAGAGCCTCCTTAAATCTTGATGGCGGCATAATTTTCTTCCGGAGCATTCTATTTTTCAGTTTTTACCACGTACTTAAATTTGTGGTGTATTGTGTTGTGTAGCTGCGGCTGGACTGTTCGTGGCTGGACTCTTCTAAGTCTATTCATTTCATTTTCATTTATGGAGGAGATGGTTGTTTGCCATATTGATATCATCTTCAAGGAAAGTATGTGGTCAGAGACTGTTTGAGGGCTAGTGTTTGATGAATGAGGTTTGCAACCTGGTACCTGGTGTCTGTGAGTGTAGACTGTCAGTGTGAGGGTTGTGCATACTCCAGTTATATGTTGTATGGTTTCTGATTGAATATGGCATTTATCGTTAGTGATGGTAGGCTTTCATAAAGCCTTCTGTTTCTGGGAACAGGTTGCATTTTGAACCACTTAGCTGAGCTGTGTTAGTATGGAACCATTCTAAAAATAAGTGTGTCTTAATACCGTGAAGGACTTCCTTTATACAGTTTTAATTTTTTTATTTTCGTGGACCAGGGTTCGTATCTTGAACATTTTGTTCACTTAAGTTTAGCGGGGTGTAATTACAATCATTTAGAGAAATAGCTTTGTGTTTGACACAAATGCGTGATTTTGAACACAACGCTTTGCGCCTAGTGATCGGTTTTTACCAAAGGCGATGGCTGTCAATTAAACCTTTCCCTCCATTCAACCTTTGATGGTGTGTCTTTCCATCGCAAATTTTGGATGTAGGATGTTGTGTTTTGTGAGAATTGTGCGTGTGATTCTTTCTAGCTGTTTAATGTCACTTTTAATCATTTTATTACTCCAAAAGAGTCGGTCATTATAGGCATAGTAAAAACATTCGAGGTTTTTTTTATAAAATGCTCTTCTAATAGTTGTATTTATCAAACTGCGTTAAATCTCTTTCTATTTTCGGCAATCAGTGTTTGTTTAATTTTTGCTTGGTCGAGTCTCCTAAATTCAATAATTAATTGCCTATTTCTCGGGTTTGATTTTACGCCTTACGATATTATGTTATGTCTTCCACTTATGTTATACAAATCTCATATTTATATCTTGGCTAAATACAGTCGTAATCGTCCGTGGTTTTGCATATACTAAATATGATCACGTGAGATACTGTTTCTTTACTATTATAATTTGTTTATGTTACAATGTGCCTGACTAAGGTCCAGCAAGTGAGGCAAGGGGGAAGCAAAATAATAGAGCCGTGACGGTTTACATGTAATTATATATTTATAAGACTCATAAGAAAATATAAATATAAAATTATAAAAATATTTAGCCCATCAGTTTCGTGAACAGGATCCAAGTTAACGGCGGCAGTCAGTTCTCCAAGGAGACGGACCTCCTAATAATACGAGCCGTGTCTAAAAGAATATTATTATTATTAATAAGTATGAGTATAAAAAATAAAAATAAATTATCTAAGGCATAATCCGGTGCCATATTTTTACAAGTAAACCCAATATTTTTGGTAGCCTTTAATACTTTATAAAACAGGATTAAAGCGTATCTATTATTTAAAATGACTAACAAATACAACAAGAGTATTACCTACATAATAATAAGGGAGCCACCCTTATCATTATAAATAAATAAAACTCAGTCAGTTTTACTGTAAGTCAAGGCTCGAGAAAATATAATAACAATTAGAAATGAAGAAGGCTTAGGGAAGAATAATATAATCCTATGTTCATTAATGGAATTTCGATTCCATTTTCTTGATATGGTCTGACACGTGAACAAAGCAATAAGATTGCCTATCTAAATTATGCAAGAATCATGGCAGTTGTCATTGTGTAACTTCTGCCTATCCCCATGGAAATAAGGCGAGAAAATGATATGTATACGACCTTCATAAATCATTATCCTCTAATCTTGCAGCCGGACTTCCGAGACAAATCACCTAGAGAGCGGAAAACTGATGAGTTTTCTCGTTTTCCCGCTCAACTTAGTAACCGCAAGTTTACGGCTTTTGAATATTCATTAAGGAACTGACGTAGTAACTTAAGTCCGCTTCTTTTTACGTTACGTCTGAGTAGCTTAAACTGTACTAAAGTTACCATGAAATAGTCCTTTGGAAGTTTTTTCTTGAGTACTAATAGTTAAGTTTGAAATAAACGTTTTCGGAAAGCCCTGTGGTCACTGCGCCTACTTTTGTGTGTTTAGTTCGAACCAAGGCAGGGAAATTACGTTGTGTAATTTATTTCACCAGCACTGCTACTCAAACAAAAAGCTGATGCTGGCCTCACAGCTGATAGGTTGAAATGGAACTGGGCTGGTCACAACTAACGCATGTCGGGGGCACAATGGGCAAAAATAACCACTATATAGATACCAAATAGCAAGAAACAACAACGCGGCAGGTCCAGCAGGAGATGACGGGATCAGCTGGACTCTTTCTCAACCTACCCAGGCCCATAATCGCAAAAAGTGGAGGAAGGGAAGGAAGGCCTTTGCCCTGCATTGGGGCAATATAGGCTTTAATAATAATAACAAAAATGCTTTAAAGAAGGTGAACATCGTGAGGAAATAGGCATGACCTACAACCAACAATTCGAGTACATGTGACTTCCACTCAATTTCACTGGTCCGCTTGGAGGATGATAGCCCTCATTCCCTTCTGAAGCCTTTGCCAGCAATGAACGCAATAGGTTGACTATGCTAAATTCACAGAATCACTCCAAAGCACAGCACAAAACAAACTCTTTCTCCGTCCCTAATAGAGTCGCATAATAACAAAATCCGCTTCACATTATAAACCATGAGATATAAACATAATATAATATGTGCTGTAGCAGGGTACACTCATGAATAAAAAGATGCAATCCGCGTCGGATACCAGCGGTTATTGCCAAATAGGATGGCTTTGTAGCAGCTATTTCAGCTCGATAAGCTTGGACTAGAGAGCTGGGATCGTGTGGGAAATAAATAGTGTTGTGAGCTGAGTTTTCTAGTATTAGAAAAAATATTGGTGCTAAAAGCTTCTTCAGCCTGTGATATTCCCACTGCTGAGACACAGGCCTCCTCTTTAAGTGAGGGAGGGGAGGGGGGGCGTGAGGCGTTGGGACCCACCACGCGTGCTTATCGGGGTTTGGTATTGTAGCGGCACTACAAAATGTACTACAGCAACATAGTAAAAAAGTGCTACAACGCCATCTATAAATAACACAGTTATAGTTATCCGCAACTTAGGACTAATCGAAATACCCGACAAAAACTGTCCGGCAGTAGCCCATCAGACACAACACCCGTCTGGTCGGAGGATCTTCCCTTTTCTATAGCGGATGAAGAACTATGCACCCTGCTCTTCATTCTCCTAAATTATCATCTTCTTAAGTAGGAGCCCAAAAGTGGACACCTTCCCACAAAGCCAAAATTAAAACATTCCCCGACACTAGGAATTTCTCCAGTATGGTGGGTGCGTAATTACACAAACAGCATTATTAAAGTCATTATTTCGTATTTGGACGTAGCTTCAGAGCGCTTAGAAAAAGTAGGTAACATTCTGTCAGTCGGTATGCAGCGATGCGGCATCTATCTCGCGTTCGAACTAATACCCTACATCACGCAAGCAGAGTTATCCTCGAGATAAGCATTTATTATATTCAAAATCCAATAGGCAGTAGCCCACCAGACACAACACTCATCTGGTAGGAAGACTCTCTCTTTTATGTGTTGGATGAGTTAATTTTCACCCTCCTCATTCACCTTCCTCAATAATAGGGGTAACAATGACGGAATAAGCGAAAATGTGTGTTAAATAAGTTTCAGAAACGATTCAGTCAATCTTATCGAGAGGCGCTGTAGAATGAATATAACATAACATAACGCTTATAATCCCCAAAGGGTTAGGCAAAACTGTACCTAATAGTACACCCACATTTCGCCAGTTATGTCTAAGTCCTATGCAATAGGGGGCGAGCCTATTGCCATTAACCGGTCAGAAATCCAGACTCTGTGGCTGCTACTGAGAAACTTCCGATGGCAAACCCCAATACCTTTGCCTGACTTGGGAATCGAACCATGGACCTCATGCTTAGCAATCGCGCTTGCGACCGCTAATCCAACGAGGCAGTCAGAAGTAGAATTAATATTACGAGTATGTACACACGGCGGCACATCAAGCTGTACATTTCTAGTACATGGCCTCACTTTGTATAAATTTCCCGTAGAATGAGAGATCCGCATAAACTGGTTTTGTATAGCCGCTTGACTGGCCGTCGTGCGTACGTATATATATTTTTTATATAAGCCTGCTCTGTCCCACTGCTGGGCGAATTCCCAAAATCAAAATTCCCAAATTGCATGGCTTTCCAATCCTGTATGTATGTATTACGTACGCTATGAGATAAAATGTCACTACTCTTTTCCCTCTGTACAGTTTTGTTATTATACTCAAGGTTTGATTAACCCGAAACCCATTTACAAGCATTGAAAAACAACCCAAATAGATGATTGTTGAAGTCAAATAAACAGCCTACAGGCAAAAAACTTTTCAAATCACTCGGACGTTCAACCCTCTAGTTTTCCACGTCAAATAACTAGAAGTCCTTTATAACCGTATACTCTAAATAACGAATAATCTCAGTCACCATAAACAGTCCATTGATCTAAAACTTTGACTTGTAAACAACATAAAGAGATATTTTTAAGACCGCATCAAAATACGGCTCAATAAACTCACTTAGTTATTTTTTAGATCGTAGAAATATGGATGGAGAGAGCTATAGATATGGCTTTGAATTATATTTAATGTCATGTGAAGGAGTTATTTAAAAACCAATTTTATAGAAAAAAAAATGTATCATGTATTACTTTTTTTTTCAATTGTAAAATTACAAAATCAAAATCAAAATATTTTATTTCACATAGGCCTAGATGGGCACTTATTAAATGTCGAAAAAAAGGTGCACAGCTCGGGTTGGTCTTTTCTTATGAAGAAGACCCGGCAAGAAACTCCATGGTTACTCTTTTCAAATCATTTGGTATTACAATATTATCATGGTACAGCATTTGTACTTAAGTATGGGGGGACAGCGTAGGCCCGACAATAAGTCGTTGCTTACTACACAAAAGATGTAAAACAAAATAAAAAGTTAACAAGCAGCTGGGAATCTACAAAGCCTACAATGTTCACACATTCACAAACAATTGGTAAAAAATAATCTGTACAAAGGTAGGAAAATATTCTCAAATACTAAATTTAACAAGTGACAAATATTGTCATCAGTGCTGTAACTATTCTGAGCAAAAGATGTATAAATGATTTGAAAACTATTGTAAAAAAAAATATATTATAAATATTTGTGTAAAACATTACAGTCACAGAATTATTACTGGGCTACATTTGGTACTGTAACATGGATTTTATATTTATGGAGGGATTATATATAGGGTTTGGAATTCCATAACATAACGAATTTATGCCCTGAAACTGAGCTTAGGTGTCCATTACCACCCGATTTAAGTATCCAAGTGCCGTGTCCCGAGTCCCGGGTTAGCATAAATATTTAAAAGAGCCTTGGGGCTGCTACGGACAATTTGTAAAAATAGTGAAACACTGCCCAGCCCCTTACCCTTTGCGCCATTCTCAAAAGGTAACTCCATAATACCTGCCTATGATTAAAAATAAATTATTGCAAAAGATAATCTACGAAATACGGCTTGAGAGGTCTTGTGTGCAAAAGCGATCACATTATACTGGGCCATTTATTTATTTTTTAATTACTATTTCTTTTACATCGTTGTCCTGTCCTTATCCCCATTAATTCGGGGTCGGCGCAAGCATGTCTTCTTCTTCTTCCATACTTTTCTATTACTCGTCATCTCAGCAATCACCTCCACAGATGGCAGATGAAATCGTTTCTTTAGTCTTCCTCTACTCTTATGGCCATCCATATTCATATCAATAATATATATCATACCACATGTCAATACTGCGATAACCGATTACCACACAACTTTTCAGTCACTGGCGCGACGCCCCTTTCAGACTTCCATTTATGTACACGTTCCTTATTTTATCCATTCGCGTAACACCATATATCCCCCTCTAGCATTCTCATTTCAGCTACACTTGCCTTTCATTCATCCCTTTTGTGGCCCTACATTCTAATCCATAAAAGACAGCAGGTCTGACCATTTATTAATCTTCCCCTTGAGTTTAAGGGGAATTCGGGAGTCGACCGTGACCTGCCGGCATTTTAAAACAAGAAAATAGTTTCGGTTCTAGTTGGCAAAGGTAGTATGCTATGGAGAAGAATGGGCAATAAACACCATAGTTAGGAGGAAATATTTGTACTAAAAGTATTATGCTACAATAGGCACAAATACAGACCACTTACACCGCTACCAAAGCTTATATAAATAGGCATCCTGCTTATTCTTGTTTCAATGTTCCGATACTAATACAAACAAAATTATTGGAGACATAGTTAAGAAAATAGAATTATGTGAGACATTTGTTTACTGGCAGGAAATTGGACGTCGACCTTCTACTCTTCGACTGAATTGAGAGGAGCAAGTTGATTTACTATGGATTTATGTTTGTGCTTATTTTGTTTCGATGGGACTGCCAGTATTTTATCGAATTTTGGCATTTTTGACACGTGTACACAAAAAAATCAGCTTCCCGAATCGTATCAAAGGGTTAATTGCAGTATTGATAAAGGTAACTTGAATAATTCCCATAAGTTAACGGAACTTTAGTAATTGTAACACCATGTAAATGGTTTTAAAATCTTGATTCCTTTTTAACAGTCTAGTTGTTTAGCGCTAGAGCTACTGCAGAGCATGCGGTCCTCAGTTCTATTCCCAGGTCGAGCTAATTTTGCGTGGATAGGACTACCTTTCCTCTTTTTGTACTTTGTGTTTATTTTTATTATTTTGTGCTATGTGTCATGTTTAGTGCAAATAAAAGTATAAATATTCTTTCTTCTTTCATCTAGTAATCATTGAGTGTTTCGATCAGTTTCTCAACAGCAGCCGGGAGGCTGCATTTGTGCCCGGTTGATGGCATAAGGCTCACCACTATTCTATAGGTATACCTCCGCCTAACCGTTCAGGAATACAGTCGGGGGTGTTATTTAAAAACATTTCTCCTAACCAACCAATCATAGTCTCCTTGTATATTATAATGTTTTCATATTCAAGACATAATTATTATGACAGCAAACAAATCGCACTATCTTAAGATATGATTTCAAAACTCTTTGAAGTTCCCGCTTGGCAAACCAAACAATTGAGCCTATAAAAACCCCTTCACTAAACATTGACCTCCCATACAGTCCAATGGACGAACGTCACATGCATATTAATTATTCTAAATCATTCTAAACAATGCCCACGTGTTTTATTGCAAGCATAAAATAAAATTACAATGACTATTTATCATTAAAGGCTCATGTAACACAGGCCTATCACCTAGCAGAGGAGTCAGGGACTTCACACGATTTTGTAACCACTTTCTTGTGTAATAAAGATATTATGATACATTATTACTTATGATCACGGATAAACTGAACATCATGGTGCTTGCAACAGCGCCGAAATATCGGGAACTCGACAAAAATAGTAAACATGGTAAATATCCCGTTTCCTGTCTAAGTAATAATGTTAGTGACCATGATAGTTTAAAATCTTATATTATGATACATATAAATGCGAAAGTATCTGTCTGTCAGTTACCTTTTACCACCTTATCGGCTGAATTGTTTTGGATTGACCATGACCAGAACATAGTAACCTTTTAATGCCGCTGGTACCTCTCCGTGTGATGATTTCCAACCTCCAAGCGAGCGAAGCCGCGGATAAAAGCTACGTTACTAATAAAGTAACACTGATAGAACAGTTCCACTCACTTCAGAATAGCAGTAAGTATCATTTTTATTATATTTCTTACAAAATTGCGATAATAAATAAAATAAAGTCTTGATAAAATATTAATCTTATATTTATGTCTCTCATCAATTTATTGAATTGAGTACGATATAATGTTTTAAACTCTATTGAGCTTTGATGCTAAATGACTTTTACTAACCATAAATTGAAAGCAAAAAAAAAACAAAAATACAGTCGTATTTACGAAAACATATTATTATAACAGAGTCGAAAATGTGGACCGCTGTAATCCTAAAATCTGGTTGTTAAATAAAAATTAGAGAACCTGATATAAACAACATCACGCCTGTAATCTATGTAGTACACTCACAAACATGTCACCAGCTATGTTGGCCTACTGCCATCAACTGGGCACAAAACCAGATTCAGGGTTGCTGTTGATAAATGCTGTAGGAAAAACTCAATAAATATCATTTATTCCAACCTGGGAATCTAACCCAGGACCTCATTCTCAACAGTATCGCTTACTACCACTCGACACAAGAGGCAGTCAGTCACTATACTAAAAGTCGTTAAAGCAATAATCTGTCCATCTGTGTCACGACTTTTCAACTGCATAAAATTACACCAAATACCGATCTCAACACACTCGTATAATTTACAAAATATCAAGCCCGCGAGTGCCAAAGTAAGCATATTCCACGTCCCACCTGAACCTCTCAACATTATCCTTCATGTTACAAGGAAAATTTTCACAATAACTTTGTAAAATAACATTCTTCGGACATAAAAGGCACAATGTAGACACACAAAAGAAACTAATATTGAATGCCATCAAAATTATGAACGGGGCGGAGTTTATGTTCCGCAATTGTAAACTTTTTGTAATAAAATGTGGTGTGTTTTTTGTTGGTGCCTGGGCTAGCAAATAAAAGGAGAATCTATTGCTGGATATATTACGCTTTGGTCTAAAACAATGAATTGTTTTGGGACCTTATAATGTAAAATCATTCACGATACATGCATTAATCGAAACGGTAAGACTAGTTCGATATCCACTATAAAAACTACCTTCGTAACTAAAGTCTATAGGACACTTCTAACGGTAGCTCGGTTAGTTTCCTTTATACTTATAATTTTCTAGCGCATCACAATTAATAATACATTAGGTGACATATTTTAAATTAGAATTACTTACAATTTGTCTGCTTTTAAATCGGTGAAGTAAAACTTCGTGTATAAGCTTATGTCCTTGACTCAAGAATCTACATGTGAGATCTATCATACCGCGTAGTGGATAACCACTCTCTCTTATAGAGAGGATCCCAACGTTCTGATTATGCTAAGTACACAATTAGGCTGTGAAAGGGTTCCAGGAAAAGTTTCTACAATCTAAACAAATGAATAAAAAAGTCTCAGTTTGCAATTTCTAAATAACAGCTTTTTACTGAATTCATATGAAAGCATATATGGTACTTACAACAAAAAAAGCTGGACCGATTTTAACTGACAGATAGCTGATGATATATATATAGAGTAACTTAGGCTACTTTTATTTTAGAAAAAGTATTAGGGTTCCGTGCAATAATATTGTTAACACAATCCGACTCAAATAGGGAAGTAATATTTTATATATTAATAATACGCGTACAAAGGGCGCGGGCAACAAATATTAAACACTAAAACCTAACCTGTACTTACAACTGCAGGTGGTGGTGCAACTGCTGGTTTTGTATGGTGTCCGAACGTAAAGAATAGCACTATCCCATATCTTCCCGTGGGTGTCGTAAGAGGCGACTAAGGGACTTACCAGTGAATGGGCAGCAGCGTTCTCTGTGTTTTATAACAACCATACTGCGATCGCCAACCCGCCTGCCAAGCGTGGCGATTATGGCAAAACCCCCCTTCTTGGGGGAGGCCTATGTCCAGCAGTGGACGTCTTTCGGCTGAAATGATGATGATGATGATATACTTACAACTGCAGCATTACACCGGCCACACTTTACAGCACTAGAACACACTAATATAAACTATGCCAACAATTCGCGCCTGCCCCCCATGCAAACGGCTCATAAGCGCTTAGCACTAACAGTACTGGACATTACAGTTTCAGTCTAGACCAGAACAATTACTGTCTGAAAACATTACTAGTTATGCTAACAAGATCGTTTTAACTTTAAATGATTTCATTCAATGTCTTTGTAGAAAGTTAGGGTAGCTGTTGAAATAATTTAGAGTTCATTTTTGATTATAATTGCTTGCTGAAGAAAGATTTTACTGTACTTATTAAAATCTGTAATATTTTTTATATTTTTGGTTCAGCAAGGATGTGTTTCCCCGAATAATGCAGAGTGCCTGTCATCATCATCATCATTTCAGTCGAAAGACGTCCACTGCTGGACATAGGACTCGCATCCAGCGGATCCCTGCAACCTTGACCAGGTCATCGGTCCTCCTAGTGGGAGGCCTTCCAACGCAACGTCTTCCGGTTCGCGGTCGCCACTCCAGAACTTTTCGGCCCCATCGGACATTCGCTCTGCGAGTGCCTGTATACACCCAATTTTCGACAGGTAGTCCCATAGAAAAGGGTCGGGTCTATTGCCAGCAACTGAGCAAAAATTGGGGGAGACCTATGTCCAGCAGGGGACGTCTTTCGGCTGAAATGATAATGATGATGATGAGCAAAAATTCAGACCCGGGGCTGCTACTGAAAATTGACAGACGGAAGAAACCAATAACACTTTGTCCGACTTTGGAATTGAACCCCAGAACTTAGCTACTACTGCGCTGCGACCACTAGACCAACGAGGTAGCGAGCCAACTCTTCTCTTCCAAAAACCACAATCTAACAAGTAAACACAGAAAGCAATGAAACACTAGCGATTAAAAAAAAAACAGAATAGTTCAACATCTTAGGAAATCTAGAAAGTACTTATTAAAAAAGTTGTCAGATACCCTTCTAAACACGAAGAGTTCATAAAACTTGAAACAGCAATACTCATGTAAATTCAAACACTATTCACAAATATACCACATACGAAAAGTACCAACAATAAAATACGAGTCAACCGAAAATTGGCCTCAAACATCCCTAGCATAGAAATAGCGAAAGGACTTTCGAAGGACCCGAAATAGTTGAACCACCTGACGTACTCCTTGATACGCATGCGTGAAAACTTCGCCCGCCTTGTGTTCGTAGTTGTGAGTCAGTGTCGTATGCCCCGCCGCGTATCACCCGCGTGTCCGACCAATCACGGGTAAACCGCGTATTAATCGCGCGTATCGTAGTGTTGTGACTTGAAAGATAGTGTTGTTTCATTGATTGAGTGATGTGTAATGAGTGAAAAAGGTGAGTTTTTACTTGTATTGTTTTTTGCTTGGTTTTGTTTTTTGTTTTAAGAATAAATTGTTTGATAAAGCTCTTGATAAAATTAGCGATGTAATTTAATTTGAAGGCGTCTTTTTAATTGTTCAGTGTATCACGAGAGCCCCGTGTTTTAATTTTCTTGAAACTTTTCTGGAGTCGTGATGGCTTAATTAATTTAGGAGAAGAATGAGATAATTGTTATTTATGGAACTGTCATGTCAGTATTTCATAGTCGTTGAAAGAACGAGGAGATCTAAACATCTATTTTTATTAGAAAGAGTTCTGTTTCAAGTTTTCGTTGTAATGGTTTGAAATAGGCAGATAAATAATAATCCTTTTCAACAAGTGTTTAAACAATGAATCAAATAAATTTACATTTCCAATGAGTTAGGTTCCATTTTACAAAACCCAGTAAAATTAGGAATTATAAATGAGCCTAAATATTTTCAGTAGCATATTTTACCCTAAATTAAAACAAAATTACATTTCACCCCTATCACAAATATTATAATACTTTATTGTTTAACTTTGTAAAACAAAACAAAGTAATGTCTGAATTAAAAAGAATATAAAATGTATTAAAATATTAATATTCTGTTTATAAACGGTTGACATGGGCATTGTGTGGTTAGCTCACCGTTTTGACGCGGGACGCTTTAATTTATTTATTTTAATAATTTAATTTTCATCCTATAAAAATGTTGTATCTGGTCTCTCTACTGTTAGGCTTTTGAAAGACTAAAAATCAGATTTAGAAAGAAAATGTGGTAAGAACTTCTCTGGTTACATTGGAGTCGCCTTTCAGTCCAATCAGATGTATTTCAATGGCGGGATTTATCGCAGACTAACTATCACCGGAGTTTTAAAGATGAAGAGTATTATATTGACTAAACTAAAATAAGATCAGACTCTACATAGTTAAAGTAAAAAAAAGACACTGTGACTGAATTTGCCGGGCTTACAAACTATCAGCACCTATCCTAAGATTACTGATCACTATTTTTCAGGTGCGATACTCACCCTATTTAATTTATATCTGCTAAGTAATAATATAGTAAACGGTTAAGAAAAACATTATGTGGAAATTGGCATTTATAGATCTCAAAAATCCGAATGAGTGTGAATTATGCCCCATTTCTTGTGACGACCTACCTACCTATTTTTGAAAAATTAAATTCTGCTTTTAATATCTTAATGCAATATAGACTACATCAAATTGAGCCTGATAGGATTCTAATGATGATTATGGTAAGTACGAGTAACATGACTTGGATATCATAATGAGATGATATCATCATCATTTCAGCCGAAAGACGTCCACTGCTGGACATAGGCCTCCCCCAAAGGGGGGGAGATGATATCGATTCCCGTTAAAAGTCCTGTCACATTTTTCCAGTACTATTTCCATTTTGATCTGCGTGGGAATTGAACTCGCACTCTCAAGGCTCTCGTCCACCACACTAGGTCATGCAAACATACCAGTGATTACTGAACCACGAAGATATTTGAGTCTTCACAGAAAGTGATTGTGATAATCATTGAACATATTTGTTAAAGTTCAATAATCTTGTGTGTCAATAGATGTTTGGGTGATTTTAATATGTTGATTTTGTATCGGGTATATTCATATTTTTTTTAAGTTATGTGACCACAATGATTGATAGTTTGTGTCTAGCTGTCAGCTCATGATATAAATGGAAAATTAACTTTGTCTGTCGAAGAAATATCGATGAGAACAGTAAAATTCTATCCTGAGTAAACTTAATTAATACTGTTACTAAAGGGATATCTTCCTTGATTGTTCATAATTTAATATCGGGAAAATCGTCATCATCATTTTAATTTTCTTTTACATCGGGAGCTCAAAATTATGAACAATCACGGAAGATATCCCGTAAGTGACAGTATAAGTTTAGTTTTAAACCGTGGAAGCTTAAAACAGTGTCTGAGTAAAAGTATTTTACAAAAAGTGTAACATTAAAAGTTTCAAAAGTTAACAACTATTTTCAATTTCTATTTTCCCAACGACACTTTTTACCAACAATTTTTGGATACAGTCTACAAAATAACCTAACCTAGCCCAGGTTAGGTTATTTTTTATTAGAGCGGTTAGTTAATCTCGTTGTTACCGACACATCGTACATCGGTGTCAAGCGGCGATCGCTCATATTCGATCTAGTTCGTACCAGGTCGTACATATTCAGGAAGGAGATTGGTTGAAACAAGTAAAAAAGGTAGAATTCTATAAGTAGTTATCATCAGCCTCAGTAAGTTAGTAAACTGAGGATGATTGATCAATCAACTTAGCAGTACGGAAGTTCTGTGTTCTTTTCCCAACTATATTGGAGTCGGCTTCCAGTCTAACCTGATGCAGCTTAATACCAGTATTTTACATGGAGCGACTGCCTCTCTGACCTCCACAACCCTATTAGTAGTGGGTAATACGATACCCTTGGTAAAACTGGTTGCCAGACTATCGGGCCTACCTGACTACCTGTAACGACTGTCAAAGATCTACAATTTTTTACTGAAATATGGTTATTTCTTAAAAGTTATAGTAATAACACACTTAAAAAATTCTCAATAATTTCGATACAGCCGCGTTAAGCTCAGCTCATAATAGAGCGGTTACTTAATCTCGTTGGGACCGATACATCGGCGTCAAGCCACCGTCGCTCATATTCGATCTAGTTCGTACAAGGTCATACATATTCAGGCGGGGACCTAGTGGACATCAAATGTTGGGTTCAAATAATAAATGATTTAAAGAGTTTTTCCAGTATTTTTTAACAATCATTTACTTTTATGTTATGCAGTATATTTATAATATTCCCAGTTTTACTGTTAGCCTGCGTCATTTCACTGGTGATGTGGCTAGCTAGGCTACCTTCAAGAGTCCCAAGACATCCAGTTTCCTCGATTTAGGGCTAAAGTGGACAACTGATTGTTGGTATTGTCCAGCTTAATCCGCCAAGGTCTGCTGCAACGCCTTCTAGTTGGATCATGAGTCCATATAGTGACTATTTTGGCTCACAGCTCAGATGAGGCCTGTTCAATCCTACCTTTGCTTAGCAGATTCTTGAGCAGCGTCAGTTAGTTGTGTTCCACACAAAGAATTTGTAGCATATTTTCGAGTGAGCTTAATCATACGACCCGAGCGAATTCGCAACAAATCACTCAGCCACTGAGCTATTGTCAAAAAACACTCCAGTTTGCTCAAAAGAAATATCACCAATTTATTAAAGTGGGTAAGTATGGTACACTAATTAAGTAAATAACTTAGGTAAGCAAGAATATGTAATGAATTGAAATCATAGGACTAAAATGGGGAGAGGTTGAGTAAATGGAATGCTTTAGGAACATTTTGATGGCTCAGAATATATTTTCAACCACATTTGACTTTCAAAATAGGTAAATTGAAATCTATTAAATTACCTAGATCATGTTTCAGTCTATTATAAGGTCTATTGTTTTAGTATATAGAATTTGACTTGCTAATAATAGGCACTAACAGTATTATAATGAAGCTTAGCTAGACAAACAATAACTGGCCAGTTAGTTTACTTAGGCAGAACGTGAACACGATGATATTAAGCACCCAATTAGGCATCTACCTAATACCTAGGGCTACATTATAATTAGGGAGCTGTCAAATAGGTGAAAATAAGACATGGGTAGATTGGTAAACCCTGGTGTTATGTCTCATTATAGTAAATAATCTTCCACAGAAGATACAAGATCAATAGAGATCATTAACATAATATAAAATAACATCACGCCTGTTACTCCCGAAGGGTTAGGCAGATTTGCAACTAATAGTACACCCACAATTCAACAGTTTAACTCCAACGTAATAGGGGGCGCGCCTATAGCTATCAACCGGGCACAAATCCAGACTCCGTGGTTGCTACCGAGAAGTTCCTGATGGAAAAACCCAATAACATTTTCGAAATCGCTTGCGACAACTCGACAAATGAGGCAGTCATGAGGGATCATCAAATCGACTAGATAAAGGTCATGGCAAGGTTATTATTATTTCTTCTTCTTATAGAGACGAGGCGATTCTCTCACTGATTGTGTATTATAGTTATTTCCTTTATTTGTATTTTTACAAATTTTTAAAAAATATTCCTTAAAAAAAATATAAGAAACATTTAAAAATATAAAAAAATTGTAGCCCACCGGTATCGGGAACAGGGTCCAAGCTACCAGTGGTCAGGGCTCCAGAGAGAGGGACCTCCTAACAATACGAGCCGTGTCCAGAAGTACCGCTTTCTGAATCAAGCCCTTGATCCAGCTGCCTAACGAGAGCCTCCTCAGGTATTGGTCGAGGCTCTTGGCAATTAAGCCATGGGCTGATACGACTATCGGCACAATGATCGCTGAGTCCACATCCCACATGTCAACAACCTCGCGAGCCAAGTCAAGATACTTGATTTTCGTTTCTTTCTTTATTTTCTTTCTTTATTATAGTTATTTTTATTTCTTGTCTATTGCCCCCTGGGCAAAGACAACCATCTCAAGGAGATTATACTTCTAACTCAGACACAAAGCTAAATTATTTCAAACGCCTTAAAGCCATAAAGTAATTGTTAAATTACTAACAATATCACCACTACGTACCAATTAGTTCTACAATAATTAATTCAATACCTATGTAATATTCGTAGAAACATTATTTAATGACTAAATCGTCTTTTGAGCTTGTCAACTTCAAAACAGTCTCGTTTATTTCATTTTTCAAACAAAGTAATTCATATATTAATTACGATTTAATAATAGGTATCTCAATTAAACATCATTCTATGTACTGAGACATTTAATCAAGTTAAATCTTTGAGTAAATACGTAAGAATGGTAGTTTTAATTAAGTTCTAAGATGTCTTATTGTGTGTGGATTTCAAAATAGTCTTGCTCGTTAAATTTGTTGAATTTAGAAGTTCTTAGTGGAAATCTTTCAGAATTTTCGTTTTAAATTCAACTAGTGTGGTTTTTATTCTAAATCTTTCAATCTACTAGCATGATGTGAATGAATAGGTATTCATATCATAGTTTTACATTTTATTTTCGTTTTAAATAAAATCTTTGTTTATTTTTAGAGAACATTGTGTTTGGCTCCTGCTCAAAAGGAGTTGCGTGTTAGAGCTTACTCAAATGTTAGCAAGCACTATTCGTTTTTTTTCTCTATTATTTATTTTGTTCAATGAAAGATCATCAAATGAAGCAATTTCCATGAAGTGGACTTACGGTCAGATAAAAATTATTGCAATAATCATTTTAATCCCTTTACTCCTCTTAAAAATCCAACAAACGCGACTTCGTTAAAAAACAGTACTAATTAAAATAAATGCAACACAGACGGACACCCAACCGGGTATTACAAAGGGTTTTTAATCATGCCACCCTGATAATCTGGGTGTGACCCGGGTAATGACAATTAAAATGTACGCTTCCGGGTATTATTGGCCGGTCATCGCGGATAAAGTTCAGCCATTTTGACCCGGTATTTTGGTAAAGAAGTTTATGTTGAAAACAAACTACTTATTAAGTTAAATGGTTTATCATTATGGAAGGTAATTATGGGGCGGTTTAAAAGCCGTGGGTTGAAGATATATTATGTGGAATCCAGAGGGTGGACTTCTAGACTTCTATGAGAGATAACGATGGTGGAACAATAAAATACGTTTTCGATTGATATAAACTACCGGAAAGCTTATGTTGAAATTCGTAGAATTCCGAAACGCTTTGAAAGCGATTGGGTCTAGTAAGCGTTCTAGATTTTTTGTTCTACAGAATGTCGTGTTCTCTAGGTGTGTAGATATGATGGTGGAATAGTTAAAGATTTAAGGGCTGATGATTAAACCAATTTTCTGCTTCTATCTGGGATATAACTTCGAAGATTAGAAAAGATTTTGGAAATAAAAAAAAGTTATTCCGCTAATTGAATAAACGGCCCTAACTGAATACATAACATAACATCACACCTATTATCTCCGAAGGGTTAGGCAGAGGTGTATCTTATAGTACACCCACATTTTGGCAGTTATGTTTAAGTCCAATGTAATAGGGGGACACAAATCCAGACTCCGTGGCTGCTACTGAAAAAATCCTGATGGAAAAACTCAATACCACTTTGCTAGACCTAGGAATCGAACCCAGGACCTCATGCTCAGCAGTTGCGCTTGCGACCACTAGACCAATGAGGCAGTCCTATTAAAATATGGAACCTTTTTACTCCAATCCAGCTGAACCATTTAGCTACCCATTTCTCTAATCTACGCTCAAACTCACCACCCAAACATTTTCATCAACATTAAAAACCAAAGCTTTCAAAATCGTCTCACAACCAAAACAACATGAAATAAACAGCAATCTTTTAAAGCATGTGACAAATACAAATGTAAGCAATGTTTCACACAGGACTCATTAACAGGAGTGCGTCCTTACAGCCGGCAAACCATTACAATTTGTCATATACGCGTCCTGATAATCACTTGTCGCGTCATTGAGGGGATATTTCGCCTTTGCTAGGACTGAAAATTATAATGATGTTCTCAATCAGGAGCATTGGAGGCTCGGGGGTATCGGCACAGAGTTACAAGTGGTGGGATACCCATATAAAAATATATTATATAAATTAAAAAAAATATTGTCATTAAAACTTAACTATACATCTTCATTTGAAACCCTAACTCCTGAGATAGATGAGACCTGTGTTACAGGAGTCAATGTCTTCACCTGTTTTTGGAACTAACACTTTATGCAATAAAAATTAAAACAACTTAAAATTAGGACAATTTAATGTATGCGAGGTTCGAACCTGCCTATCTAGGTTTGTGTAATTTATTTAATTACCACTGGTCTCAAAACTTCTAAAGGCCAGGGAAAAGAGTGGACGCAATAACTTATTTCACTTTGCAGATCAAAGACCGATTTGGATGAATTCAGAAAATATACAGTGCATTTAAACCTGCCTACCTTAAATTAACCGACTTATGAAAATTTGTCTTCTCTCAAAATAATCGAAATAGATAACACCATTAAAACAATACAAGCTTTGAAAAATACAAAAATGTGTTTAACCTTTTGGTCCCGCTTATTCCACTTAAGACCATAATTTTATGTGACCAAAAATCCCCCTCGAGCCCAAAATCAGCAGAAAGTCCCCGAAAATCGGAGCCTATCTATTTTTCTATTACTTTTACATGTAAAGCTACATAATACGATTTCCTGTATATGCAAATATGAGGCAATAATACGGTCAGGCTCAGATCGAAGCTCTTTGACTCTTGGACCCTGGAGAAACCAAAATCGCTTTATATTTTTATGGTAATGATCTCTACGGACCCTTAGATAAAGGGTCAGATCCGTTTTAACATCGTCTTTGAGGAAATTCCCTTTGCCTTGTATCGCTTAATTTTTCATATTAGAGGAAAATTGTGTTTTTATTTTGGTTAACTTGGAGGTACTTACCTATAATTTTGTACGTTGTTCTAAGGGTACGTGTACACCAAAACCGATTCGATCGATGGCGGACAGAATCACTCGGACGTACATGTGCTCACACATGCACTGTTGCCGACATTGGACGTTGCCAGTCTTCTGTAGTTGACTGTGCGGCTTAAGGCGACATTAAGTGCCAGCGCCCTTGAACGAGTCGTCCAGTCCTCGCCCGCCAGGGCTCCCGCCTCAACGCGCATCAAGTTTATTCGAAAAAACGACCCCCCTTGATTCATCAAACACTATACAAATAAAAGCCGTATATTAAAATATGGGTCAATAAATTGTCTTTTAGATGGTCAAAGTTTCATGCAAATACACCCGATAGATTTTGCGTGATTATCGATTTTTGCCCGCGTTAGACATTACTTTACAAATTAATAACACTATGTTTTAAAAATATAATGCCACATTTTCACATATCAAATTATGAAGAAAATTGTCTAGTATAACATATTTTTTTTTTCAAAGAAATAAGACTAGAAGTTAAGCCGTCATGTTCAATTTAAAATCTGTAAAAGTCGCCTTAACAAAGTGAAGACTCGTGTTTAAAATGGAAGAATTCGAAGAAATTCATCTTTTAGAAAATTCGTACCGTAATTTAATTCGTCGACGTCAGTGTCCGGCGTTAGTCTATTATAAAGACAACTAATTAATTTTTCAATATCCATAGTCGTTTAGGTATAAAAACACACAAACATAACAGAATAAAGATAGAATTATTGAACTATTGACGAGAAGGTAGACTGGCGAGAAATCCCAACAAGTTCGGATTCGTCGGTTGATCGGCCATCATCGGTCTTCTTCGGACGTGTAGTAGTGTACGCGCTCCCTTTTGTTTACTTACGTTTGATTTGATCGGTTGACTTTGGCACCCGAGTATAGATCGGCCGATAACGGTTTTGGAGTTTGACTACAATGTGTCCGGTTAACCACTAAAATAACACAATACATAGTATACTCCACTTTTAATGATGACTGACAACGGCAGTCAGCAACACGTACAGTATGTATAGTACAAGTACAGACAAGAGCACTGATGTTTAAACTTATGATATCTTTTACCTCTGCCTCGTCGGTCTTGGTTGCAAGTGTTACTGCTGAGCCTAAAGCCCTGGGTTCGATTCCCAGGTCGGGTAAAGTGTTATTGAGTTTTTCCTTTTGGAATTTCTTAGTAGCAGTCACGGATTCCTGATTTGTGCCCAGGTGCAACAGGTTCGCCTCTATAACTGGCGAAATGTGGGTGTACTTTTAGCCACACCTATTCCTAACCCTTCGGGATTACAGTCATGATGTTATGTTAAATCTTTTCTTTTAAATTTTCTACTACTATATTCGTTGTAATTTATGTTGTAGTTTATGTTGTTCTGTATGGTGTCCGGACGTAAAGAATAGCACCATCCCATATCTTCCCGTGGGTGTCGTAAGAGGCGACTAAGGGACTTACCAGAGAATGGGCAGCAGCGTTCTCTGTGTTTTATAACAACCATACTGCGATCGCCAACCCGCCTGCCAAGCGTGGCGATTATGGCAAAACCCCCCCTTCTTGGGGGAGGCCTATGTCCAGCAGTGGACGTCTTTCGGCTGAAATGATGATGATGATTATGTTGTTAAGGAGACAGTATTTTTTGGAATTCCTACTAGTAAGGGTAGTAGGAATTCCAAAAAATACTATACAGTAGGTTTTATATAAAGTTTTATAAAAGTTTCCTCAATTTGTACTTGTGAACCTCTGTCTACACTTTCATGTTTAATAAGGCATATCTAAAAGGACGACCGCACTATTTATTTTACCAAAAACATATTTCTAGTGTACCTTTTACCTTTTAATTTTCAGAAGGCCCAAGTTTATTTAGGCCCTGAAACGTTTACTGAAAATCGTCTGAGTGACTGTAAAGTGCCGATACCTTTACTATTACGGTGTTGGGCTAATATCGTTACTATTAATTAGGGTATAATGACTATTATCGGTAAATAAGTTTTAGTTGAGGTAGGTTAGTTTTAAGCTTTCTTTATTAGGGTTTAAGAGAATGCTTAGTTGTTATTTGTGAAAGATAAGAAAGCTGTTTAAATATTAAGGCTAAAGCTTTCATTGCTGCAATTTATTTTACTACTGCGCATATAACGGTAAAGTAAAACATCATGACGAAACTGGCATGTTCTAGAACCAAAAATTCTAAGACTTGTGACTTCTATCGAACAGCACTGTGCCCGCGTAAGGAATTATGGTCTGGTCCCTCTTACAGATGAGGCCTGTGTCCCAGCAGTGGCGACATTTCCCACTACTATCATGTGTCTAATATATTGATGCTAGAGTGAGCTTTGTTTAATATTGAAATACAGAATTTACTACATTACAGTTCATTTAATGCAACTTATTTGTGTTAGTTAGGCTCGCGTTTGACTACTATCATTAACTAGGAAAATATTATCACGAATTTCCCAACGTGCGTAAACATTTTCAGTTATCTATAACAATAATTTAAAACAATACACAAAGCGTAATAAAAATTCCCCCAACTGTTAGTTGAAAATAGTTGTAATTGTATTTCATTTAGATGTTGTAAATGCCAAATAAAAAATAATACATGAACAAATGAAATTAAATGCTGCGAATAATTTACGCACACAGGTGTCAATTTACATTTTAAATATAATTTTCAAACAACAATTCAGTTATTATAATTATGTTTCACTTCATTCCATTTTGTTTACTTTCTAAATTCTCGGATTATGAAAAACTGAGGCCCGTTTGTTTTCCTCAAAAAACGGCTATAAGAGGCGTAACATCGAGAGAAGTGGCAGGGAATCATGAAGTCTTTGTTCCAAAATAAGACAAAATAACCAAACAGCTTTATGTAAGTGAATAATTTTAGTATTTACCGCAGCTGAAAAAGGTTTTCATAAAGCGCTCCACGTAAGGACAGTATTCAGAGTTAATAGATCAATCGATTCAATGTAAGACGGCATTATTGTTAACAAGAACTACTTTAACTGATCGTTTAGTTCCCAAGAAATGATCTGAAATCTAAAAGGTCTTAAAAGGAAACTAACGGGCTATTGCTACTACAAAGATTTAAATGGCTAGATTAGTCTTGCACATCAAACGATTGTCGCGTATTCGTTTTGTTTTGACACCTGTGACACAAAATCATTGAAACACCATCATTATACCGACGGGATGTGTGAGATTAGTTTTCTTAGTATTGACACTTCGTGCGACATTAATCGGTACATTGTATATTCAGCTTATAATGTCCCCACTGCTGGGACACAGGGCTCTTCTGTGAGAGGGAGTGAACTGTTATCCACCACTTTGGCCCAGTGCGGGATAGTAGCTCTGCTGGAGTGATTGTGAAGAATGCAATTGTGAACTCGCACCCTAGCTAAAAGTGACGAGAAGGATCACCGTGTGGTTTAAGTCAGTACGAGTCTGACAGACCCCTCTACCGGCTCCACGGTGGAGGACATCCATTGATAATTTGTGGGGTATGCGGGTTAGTGGCCACATGTTTCGGATTTTGGTTTTAGGACATGCCCGTTTTCTAACAATGTTTTTCTTCACCATCTTTGAGTGACGCAATAAATTACACTCAGTAGTTTTTCGCAAGACACAAGCACGTAAGATAAGGGTAAATCTATCGATTTAATTCTTTGACCCACTACGGCTCTCAAGCATCGAGATAACAACCTATAACTATTTATGAGGCTCTAACCTCCTCACGTAATAAACCTTTGAGTGCTTTTGATATCTTTTTAATCTGTGTATAATACGAAAAGGCTTGAAAGCTATTTTAACGTGAAATTTTAAATTTATTTACAATGGCGTGTAAACGCATAAGCTTGTGTGCTTTTAGCCGCATTTATGAATGAAAGTTGGCAGTCAGTTTTTAACAGAATTATGTATTTTTTAATTCTGTCGTGCAGGTATTTAACCACTAAATAAATTGTTATAAATGCGATAATAAATTCCGTCTTTAAGTTAAGTTTTCTCACATAATTCTAGAACTGTCGTGACATAAAGACATGGCATACTTTTTATCAAGTTCGGTTCCGTGCGAATTTCCAACCTGGGGAAACGAGGGCAAAGCAGCAGGAAAAACTTAATGTCTGATAATAAAAAATTTTTCAAAGTAACTGACTTAAAAAGGTAGTTTGACAAATTACTCGAAATGTAAAAATGCTTCTCATTTTTTTACTAATGTCTTATGCTATTCACAAGAGGGTATGATAAGCTTTATAGGTAAGTTATAATATTGATGATCATCTGCCTAGCCTTTTCGCAACTATGTTGTCGTCGGCTTCCAGTCTTACCGGATGCAGCTGAATACCAGTATTATACATGGAGCGACTGTTTATCTGACCTCCACAACCCAGTTAGTACTGGGTAATATGATACCCCTTGGTAAGACTGGTTGTCAGACTTTTTGGGCCACTGACTACCTGTAACGACTGTCAAAGATCTACAAATGACAAGAGTCACGGAGGAAACTCGGTATGTAATGGGTGGTCACCCATCCACAGACAAACCTAGGCAAGCACGGCTTAAACTAAAGATCGATCCGAACGACTGTTATTAGCCACGAGCTCCACAAGTTATAATATTGATAAATTATCTTAAACTGTTAGCGTTAATACACAAATTATGGAGATTATCTTCTGCCTACGACTTTTGTATTATTTTATTTTATCTGCAATTGTTTATAATGGAACATTGTGTAAGTCAGTCACAATCTAAGCCACAATTAACACACAAAACTGTTACATAGTTTCGCTTAACAATCCAGTTTTCAAGCCAAAATTGGAATGGAATAGTCCAGTGTTAACCACATTAGGCCTCGCTTGGTCCAGCTATGTTCTGTGAAATCTGGGCCGCAGTCTGCCAGACTGTAACTAATACTGTTACAGCAAACTGTTCAACAGTTAGACTGCGTAACTCCGGGATACAGGGCCGCTCTTTTGCTGTGAAACGAGACTGTTGTGAATGGATGGGTGGTTTGTAGTACACATGACTGTCCCGATCGTTGTCGATTGATTTGACATCAAACAAATGCCAATTCCGTGTCAGTTTTTCTTATGGGTTGTGCAAATAGAGAAAAGTAAGATACAGATAAAAAAAAACACTAATCGGATATGTTTATCCTCGTAATTGCTTGCAAATTTCGTTTTTTATTTTGTTGCGTTATTAGCACTGAGATATGTATTTTTCAATGGAGGTCTGTAGTAACTCCAGAACGCCATCTGCTACGATCCTTACATACTCATTTTGCATCATCCACGTTCATACATCTGGTCATACAAGCAAGCGGTTTGCGAGTGGCATTGTAATTTTCATTTGAATATTTTTTTATTATTCAAAATTAAAATGGGTACAATGCAAAATACATCTTAGAAATAATGTAGGTATAACAAAGTTCGATGCCTGATTTTACATCACAAATAAAAATTGTTAAAATTATCTAAATTAAACGCCAGAATTCCAAACCTTTATGTAATTTAACTAAGAACGAAGTTCCTAAAGAATATTCACTAAATCCCACGCGACTATAAGTTTAAATGTGCGAAGCATATATTACACAATCCACATAGTTAGTCCGTGACGCGACAAGACTCGTCATTTGTCAATAAATTACGCATTGTAACTTAGTTTGGGACCTGCGCGAACGAGCGACTAAATTGTTTGGTGTGTCTCCGACAAGGTTTAGATTATTTTGATCGTTGCCGAGATATTTCGACATTTAAGTGTTAGTTAAGGTGTAGGTCACATTCTATAGCGTACTTAGTAAAAAAATTACATAGGTTTCTGGTGAGAATTTCTGCTAGCGTTGTATTTATTTTTTCCGAAATAGTTTTGCGACAGTCCACTGCTGGGCAAGGGGTACCTATCCAATGCCTCGCATTAAATTCGATTCTTAGTAACTTTCATTCAGTAATTACCAGCTAAGTTTAGATTTTTTCCGTTGAAAGCAAAAAAAAATATTAATCCTCTTTATTCTTCAAGAAAAGTGTAAGGACTACAGGCAGCAATGTGCTAACGCTGCAAATGGTAATATTCCAATGTTGAGGTCGTCATGTGGTTGTAGTGAGGAGAGTAAATAAAATGCACAAGTCCGTAAACCAGTCTATTGACATTCACGTTAACAGGGTTAATACAGTGTTACACAAGTTACTGTTTCGGCGCGGCGCAAACGACTGCCGGCTAAACCATATGCGCGGGGGAATATTACCATTTGCAGCGTTAGCACATAGCTGCCTGTAGTCCCTACAAAAAGCTTATATGTTGCGGTGAAAATTTTGCAAAAAAACAAAAATGAATTAGAGAAGTGACAGCTGTTGAGGCTTTTCAATTGAAATTACACCGGAATCTACAGACCTACCGGTAAGTTCCACCCAATATGCTTTGTGGTTTGGTTACCTAAGACCGATATAACGTGAACTTAGGCCCAAACAAAAAGGCCCAGAAACACAAATAAAACCCTTAAACTGTACAATATAATATCCAATATCAAATCATTTATTACAGTACAAGAACGAGCGGGTACATTTATTATGTATTTACGCTTTTGTCTCAGCCGGTACTCGAACCTAGTACCTCATTACTTATGCAGAGGCTTTTGAATGCTCAACGACATTGTCGAAGATAAAAAGATTTCGTAATGTACTGATCGTGGTGAGAATGGGTTATAATAAAACCTTATTGTTGGCAAAAGATTACTTCATACGGATCATAATATTGCCGGCCTCGTTGGTCGAGTGGTCGCACGGACGACTGCTGAGCATGAGGTCGTGGATTCGATTCCCGGGTAGGGCAAAGTGTTATTTGCTTTTTTCATCAGGAATATATCAGTAGCAGCCACTGCGCATTTGTGCCCAGTTGATGGCAATATTCTCACCCCTATTACTTGGCACTTAAACATATCTGGCATAATGTGGGTGTACTATTTGGTACACCTCTGCCTAAACCTTCGGGGGTTACAGGCGTGATGTTATGGATCATACTATTTCATTGGTTACAACATTATATCCTATCGCTGTGATGGATCTCATGGCTTAATAATAAAAGCAGCACGGAGCAATCTTCAAGGTTGAGAAGCCCAATAGTCTGACAACCAGTATTGCCAAGGGGTACCCAGAAACTGGGTCATAAAGATCGGATATGCTGTCAGACTGGAATCCGATATAAAAAACAAACTCACAAGATTTTAAAATATAAAATTAACCAGAGCAGAATCAAACCTCGACACTGTTCATTACAAAGTAACATTTATTACCCCACCACCTCGTGTAAGGAACTGACAACAACAGAAAGCATTATAATAATGATTAATGTGAAGCGTAAATCAATTCCAATCAGTGCCACTATGAGTGTGTGAGTGTGTGAGTGAATCAGAGGGAAATAAGTTAACCACTCGTAGTTGGTAGTTGTTACGCTGCGTAGTTCGTCTCTTGTGCAGCTGTGTGAGTTTCGTCTTCAGACTTTCAGCTAACGTAACTGTATTAATGTGTTTGTTTGTTGTTTGTGTGGGCTTAGTGATAGAGATTTTATTGATAGTTTTAAAAAACACACAGAAGCATCATCATTCAGATTCCAAAAACCACAACAAGGCATTTTGAAAATTAATGGATTTCCATAATCTTTTTCTGGTCTTCACGTGACCAGAAGGCGGGCCTATTTTTTATCCAAAGAATCAGCATTTCCATCTAACGTGGCAATGCTGCCAGCCTCCTGGGCACTTTTGCTGTTGACAGCAATGTGGACGATTTTTTTGACGCCCTGAAACCCTTTTTATTACTATTATTTATTTTGTAGTTTGCAAGTAATGTAAATATTCTCTGAAATAAACCATTTCCATAATTATGTTTATAATGTAATAGATAGGTAAAAAAAATTCAAGGAATACGTTGCTTCTGTTAATGTCTGAAAAAATAATGTGATGTGAATATTGTTGACTTCTCAAATTGAAATGTACATAGTTCCAACAAAGTGTTGAGCTGTATGGCTGGATTAGGTGCTAAATTTAGTTTGTGGATCGAACAATTTAATTAAACCAGGATTACCGTCAACACTTTGTACTTAATGTATCCACAGTATAAATCTATATTTTAGAGTAGTCAACAGGGTAGTTATGGTAATGCAATTGTCTTTAAGTTGCTATATTACTTAAAAGTACAAATAAATCATCTCTGAATAATCGCTAGCACTGCGCCCCCACCCTCTTATTACTGCCACGTCGCGGTCTGAATAATATCACTACACAGCGGAAAAGGGATGTTCACTGTTCAGACACTTCCAGCTAAATTACTTGACAAATACTCCACTAACTCGTTTACAACGCTACAACGTATGACGTCACTTGACGTCACGGATTGTCGGGCTTAAGAGGTGCTTGACGTTTAATAACGGCATGAACAATTGAACAATGTAACTGTTATTTGGAATATGTATTGTTATGGGCGGAGTGGTGGCTTTGTTTAAATGGCCGCGAAATACGAGTTTTAGATCATAGTTTCGACTCCAGATTGGCTCTTTCTTGAGTATTTCCTCATCACTGCTTAAAACGATAAAGGAAAACATCACGAGGAAGCCGGCTTGTCCTACAACTGTGAGTAAATCCGGAGACATGAGGCATCTACTTTCCAACCAGCACTGGGCCCGTTTGGCGGATTACCGTCCGTTCAGTCTCACAGTGAAGAACCATGCATCCCAATACTGGGAGAATTGCCTGATTATGGTTGACAAGGGCAGGATAACAAGTTTTTTAATTTGAAGGTCATTTAGAACAATTAATTGATCACTACACACGTTACGACAAAACTTCTTTTGGGTATTATAAAAAACTTGACGTTTTAAAAATATTTTAGAAGATAGTCACAAAACAAACCCAATAGGTTTTATCAGAGCAAAGATAAAATATTTTTTTTTGTAAACTAGTGTATTTTTTTAAATAAATTTTGGGACTTAACGTTTTGAAGATGTATTTGAGATGGCAGCAGCTGTAGGCACTTTTTATTGGGTGATTCTATTTGCAATCCTATTATAAGAGTAAATTTATATGAAAGTGATCAACGAATGATTTTAGTTTGTAAACACCCTAAAACTTATGAATTTAAACCTACTAATTAATGTTTTATCAGCGTGGGTGTAGATTTTAACTTTAGTTAGTTTCAAAATCTACTTAATTAAACATATAATAATTACGTCTGGATCAAAGAACATGGTATTCGTTACGTAAATTGAACGAAATCTGATTAAACAGATTTATTTGGTACTTATAGTTAAATAACACTGGTTGTGGTAGTTAGTATTACGTAGGAGATGAATTTACGTTAATTTGCGTCTCAAACTTGTCAATTTCTACATGTTTGTGGTTTAACAACATACGGAATAAGGTTTATCACAAATTATATACCCTAAAAATGCATAACCTCTATGTAATGTATACTGTTTTATCTTTACCTACATTTACTCCAAAACAAATTATGTATATTGGACTGAACACATTATTCTCGTCAGGTCTGTGACTTAGGCTTACACTTGGATCCTGCATTTTTCTTAAATTATTACATGCAGCTTGCGATATCGCCGTTGTCTACCGATGTCAAGCGATTTTTCAGCAGATATTATTCATGAGACATTTGTCGCTTCGTAAAACGAGACCTTATTTAAACAGAATTGCGACACAGGCCTATTGAAAAAAAACAAACCTTAACCAAATATCAGAAGTTGTTTAGTAGCTTAATTTATATTGGCGTTATCTTAATACATAATCTTATAATCACTAATGATTAGTTTTATAAACGAAACTAACATTCGTGTTTTCTAACCATTTGTTAACGTCCGTCTCAATCTAAGCTTATAATTTTGGGGTAATTTCTGACTTCCTTTTATTTGTAGAACGGAAAAACAGTAAACATATAAACACTGTTTTAAGCTTTCACGGTTTACAACTAAACTTGTACTGTCACTTACGGGATATCTTCAATCACGGAAGATATCCCGTAAGTGACAGAACAGGTTCAGTAAACATATAAATTGCTTAGTTAAAAATTGGGTTTCTAATATAAATACATCCCATATTTTATTTAGACACTAACCAAAAGGCTAAATTACAAAATCTGTGATTGATATGAACCTCTAAATAACAAAAAGTGTACCTATTAAACAGACCGTTTGACCTTCAAAATCGTACCGATATAAACAATTAAACCAACCAAATTACAAACACTGAAACAACAGCAAAACGACTTAAATTGCTGAAAAACCAATCAGCAACTTGGCAGATTAAATTCCCCCAATATGTCTTTTTCTGGCAAACATTTAATTTGATTAAACACCCCAGTCGGCAAGTTAACGACCTCTAGTGGGTCTAAAGTCTAACTAATTTCATTAATTGCTGAAATTTCGCCTGAGCAAGCATAAATATTTGAAACTTATCCTACTTTGGGAGCGGTCAGCGCAAAATGCGGTGTTGGGTTATGTAATTTTTGTTTTTATTATATTTTGGAAATAGAGGATTTAATTTATTGTTTCTGTTTATTGAAGCTCTTTCTTTTTTTAAGAATAGCTTGTTCTGTCCCACTGCTGGGCAAAGGCCTCCCCCTTTTATTTTCCAGCTCTCTCGTTGTTTTGCCTTCACTTGCATTAGGAGCGAGTCCAAAACTTGGTCAAATGACCACATCTGGGCGCTACAGGTCAATATAGGCAGGATACACATGTCGACGAGCTTACGCTTAAGCTTCATAAGGGCCTTCATGGACCAGTAGACCCAGGTAGATATATTCGTCGACATAGTGTAATTCCTGCGCATCGACTTCGACCCTTTATATTTATTGGCCTTGGTCATGCTTTTAGTCTTTGACTGATTCATCAGTATAATCTCAAGGCTGGCACTGGTTAGGTCTTGGCGCATTTGTTGCAGTTGATCTGGCTTCAGCAGCAAAAAGAACAATTTTGTCTGAAAAAATGCTATCAAAACTTCGATAGCATTTTATCAACGATCGGACTACCTTGCCCCAGAGTACAATTCTTGTGTCCGTTATTTTAAAAAACCGCTGTTTCATACAAAAATGAGATCTCCTTTACACCCTACATAAAAAAACCTTATACTTTTAAAATAAATGTGGAGCCATAATGTTTGGAAAAAACGTAACATAACGTGAAATTAATAAAACATCGACGAAAATCGGCATTTCCAAACCATTTTATATTTAAGACCCCTTACTAACAGATCCCCAAAAGGGATCCGACCTCACACTCGACTGACTCACATCAAAAACGTAAAGAACTCTCGTTTAAAACATATAATTTGAATGTAAGCTCGAATCAAAATCGATTACGACCGAAAAAACCGTATTTACTCGATTTTCGTAAATCGTTTTGCGGCGCAATTAAACTTTTAGTAAGGAGAGGAGTTTGAAATTTCATTTTCGAGAAACAATTTTGTTTCAAGATTTAGAAAATGTAATGATTTATTAATGAACTTTTGGTCTGTCGGGTAGCAGCAGTGTTGGGTTTCCGGGTTCTTCGATTTCCGGGTCAGAAATTATCGGATCTTGTGATCATAATTCTTAGTTACAGCACGGATTTTGAATTTTGCTTGGTAATTCGAAATCCGCAGAGAGGGTCAAGACAAGAATCCCATACCTACTAATAGATACAAATAATTTTGCCTACATAATTACATATTATATAATAAATTAAATTCGCTTCATTGTCCATCTGTCTGTCCCTTGTCCCTCAAAAACAATGCAACGGATAGATTTTGGTACATTTTTTACTCACATTTAGTACTGTAGTCACCATGTTTAATTTTTTTTTTTAAAGAAATATCTTAAAGATAGAATAAGAAAAATGTAATAATTGTGTTATAACAACGAACAAATGAAGTATTTAACTTACATACCTTTATTATAGAAACTTCCTTATGTGCCTAGTAAAATAACAGTACATTACAGCTCCTATTTCTAAATTATAAGAAGTTATAACTGAGTACTAATTCATCATTTTCACTGTACAAGCTATGTGTGCACTTCACACGTTCGCACTTTTAATATTTCGTCGTTGACCTCATCAATCACGGCTGTATTGATCCCGAGAAAAGCCTATTACCTACCTTTCTTCATCCGAACGCTTTCCTGTTAGTAACAGGGAATGTGTACGTACCAACGTATCTTCAAACAAAAAATATGATCGTTGCCTAAATGAATGCAATTAAATCAATTTTTACTTTTTTTAACCGACTTCTAAGAAAGGAGGAGGTTATGTATTCGACCGAAAAAAATAAGATGTACATCTAATCTTTTTTTTGTGTGTACACCGTTACATTACTCCGTAATTACGGGTCCGGTTTTCGTGATTTCGGAAGTCGGTGGCAAAAAAGTCAATTAAACAGTCACCGAATTCCGAAAAAAAGTTATTTTAGACTTTTTTTGTGGTTTTTTTACAAACTGTTTTTTTTTTATTTTACCCCTTTATATCTTTTGACAACTTATTTTGATTCTGATTTTCCGGCATTTAATTCCATAACTAAGATGGTGTTGATTTAACTCGAACACCAGTTCAACTATCTTATGTCGAGAAAACGAATTTTTCAAACTAATGCTGTAGGTAGTGGATTACCCCAATGAGAAGCAGCATAGTATTACAAGAAGGATATATTTTGCTACATAATATAAAAAAAATCCTCTCACTTTAGAAAGCAGATTAATACTCAGCCACCAATCACTATTAACTTTTTTCCATCCGCTTTTTACCACTCCCTAAACGAAACTCATCAGGGGGTACGCAAAAATTAATTTAGGCTCTATCCCCCAGACCATCACACGACCCCAATAATTACTAGTACACCCTCCAAAAACATTTTTTTTGGCCAAAAAAAATTAAATGTCAGCTTTTAATTACTCTTTATTGATATCAATTATTTTGTTTACAGGGAGGTTAATTTAAAAATGTCGAGTTCGCTGTATTGTGGGTGTTAGACTAAATTGGATTACTTGAATTTGGGTCCAAACCTACACCTACGTTTTTATTTATTAATCAATTTATCAATTTTATCTGTTTTTTTTTTGGAATTGAATTGAAAAAGTTTGTATTAGACGATACTTTTTCACGCATTTGAAATAGTCGTAGGTCGTTTTGATGTAATTTATTATTGTTGCCCTTTCAAATTCGGTTCAAAAGCTACAAAAGGTTTTCAACTGAATTTTATTTAAATTTAGGTAATAATGTCAAACAATATTGTTATAACTTTCCAATTTAAGAAATTATACTACATTATTCGTTAAGCCATTGACGCCGGCTGCCATTTGTAGATCTTTGACAGTCGTTACAGCTAGTCAGTGGCCCAAAAGCCTGACAGTCAGTCATAACAAGGGGTTATCGTATGACCATTAAAATAACCATTTAAAATACTAAAACTTAGCGCATCCAGTTAGACTGGAAGCCGACCCCAATATAGTTAGGAAAAGGCTAGGCAGATGATGATTCTACAGTATTCATAAGATAGTTTTATGACAATATTTATTTCAACTCCCTACAATTCTCATTATTACCCATATCCTTTTTCTCCTATTCTCTATGAGATATACATGCCTGTTTACTTACGTTAATAAACCCTTGCACCCAAATCATCAAATAATTGCCAAAATAAACATAACACTGCCCCAGCTCCAAGGATTCAACATACATAGGTAGGTACCATCTTATCACGGGATGTACCCGACCCTTGAAGTCCATTGTCTTAGCTGAATACGCAACATTTAACGTGAATCTGCTCCAAACTCCTTCAAGTTTTAACAGTGTTGTATTGAAGTTCAGGGAGATATTCTCTGGTATTGTAGGCAGTATTATCTTGATTCAGTGTAAGATCGTCGTTATTATCTGTGACGGGTCATGCAATTTATTCGCGGAACTTTTCCCTCTGCATGGAATCAAATTTTCCATGAATAGTTACAAAAGGGGATTTTTTTCACTTGTTTTGCACGTCTTTTGTTTAGTTGGCGAAACGGGAAAGTTACCAATCGGGACGTACCCATTTCAAGTTGTAACCTAAATTTAAACAAAAATGATGTTGCCTAATCTATGAATTGAAAGAAAAAAACAAGATCAACAGGCGCTTTGCTGACCTCTGGATGCTGACACAATAACATGGATGAGGAAAAATAAAATTCAGTCATTCAAAATATCAGTGAGCGTAGAGCATTTTTTTATTACGCTAGTATAGGCGATAGTATAAGTAAATTTTAATTATTACGTAATAATTTTGTTTCCCTTTTTAACACCAGAGGGCGCTAATTTAGTAACAATACAAATGAAAGTTTACTTTAACGCGATCAAATATGTGTAAAAACTTGTACCAAGTTCTCAGAGCAGCATTAAAATCATTACATTAACCTTCAACGGGATGTCAAAGTAAAATTTATCTAGCAAGTAACACAAAAAGTTTAGATGAGAAATTCACCTAAATACAATTCTAGAATTTTCTAAGATCCTAGTGGAATGTTAGCCAGCTCATAGCACGCCTTTGTTGAAATTTCGAGGCCAAGCGACTGCAGTCGGACCTCGGGGAGCCCTGGGGAAATTACACTTTCATAGTAAGATTCTATCAGCTCACAGGTGGTTAGTGCTGTCAATCCAACTGATTTATTTTCTTACGTCTTATTCTTGGAGGCTAGTCGCAAGATTAATTCAAGACAGAAGTGTGAGTGAAATGTATTTTCCGGGAAGTACGTTGTGCTATTTATAAAGTACCTAGCTGGGGCGGAGCGGGTGTGGAAAGCCTATGTCCAGCTTTGGAATTTGATAGGCCGAGTTGACTGATTGATGTAATGTCATCATACCTATCTTGCTTTCAAGATCAACTGTGGTTATGTTATAAACTTAATTTTGAACCCCACGTCACACCCTAATCGTTTGTATACTAGTACTAGTGATACTTGATTTATGAAACGCCTTGAGTCAGACTTGTCAAAACATATCGCGTGTCAAACATATTATATCATACAAGTGTTGACGTTGTTTCAGACAAATATAATGTGTATTTTGAAATATTTTGTACACCTTTTCGACAAGTTTTCTACAAGTAGCTATTTCTATAAAGTTTTTATGTTTACCTGGAGTAAACGATCAAAAGAGAAAGTAGACACCACATTTAGATTACATTTTATATGTATGCTCAGTTTAGACGCGTCTGTAACACATACACAATTACCTAGGTTTTACACAGAATAATGCCACAATTTTCCATCACGTCACTATTCGGCCTGTTTTCCAACCGATAACATAAAAAACGATTTACGAAGAAGTGCCTATAGACGGCATAAACTTAAATGGAGAGGAGGACGCTATCTATCACTTGAACTTGAGATAAAATCTTTGAGAAAACATTCACATTACATTGCTTGTTTTGAAAGGATCTGATCTTTACATCTGGTAGAGATGTAGCAATGTATGAAGGTGAATACGAAAATTCGTCTGTCGTTTTGCTCTCGTAGTATAGTCTATATGCTAAATAAGCGAGGCGTTACATTGGGTATCCATTTTAGTAGTTCAATCATTCTGAAATAAACTTTCGTCGTGTTTCAAACAAGGCCATACTGTTACGCGTTCCTTTAAATATTTTTCGTGAGAATTCTCTTTGAGCTTCGAGCAAATTTCCTTTTTTCTTTGTAGGAAAAATGTCTGGGTTTCTTTTTTGGGAAAAGAAAATTAGTTTTATAAAGCGTTTCTTACCGAGTTCACATCAATAATTTACAAACTATCGCAGTTGGCCGCAGGGTATATTTATTAAGCCTCTTGTAAGAGGAGGTAGCTATCTACTATTTTTTTTCTGATTCATGGCCACATCACTATGGAAAATTGCTGCTCACTGAGAATTAACTAGTCTAAGCTTACGTTTTACATTTAAAGATTTTGTTTCATCATCATCTACTTAGCCTTTTTCCAACCATGTTGGGGTTGGCTTCAAGTGTAACCAGATGCAGCTGAATACCAGTATTTTACATGGAACGACTAATTAATCTATCTTTAGTCTCCCCGTTTAAATTCACAAGCCAAATTGAGCTAGAGCTAAATATTCCTACATCGATAACACTTAACTATCAATTAAAATATCATGTACAAAATGAATAGACGTAGCTTAGAACAGTGCACTTCCCAAGGGAGCATCGGGCGATATATTTAGCGACCGCTTTAGGGTGTCAGCACCAATTACTGTCCGCGCTCACAAGCCGGCCCTGGGGGACATTAATACCCCATTATTTTGTGTACATTAGTCGGATTACTTACTTATTTTAGTGACTTATTAGGTTACGGTGTAAGCTGAGCTGTAAGCGGTTGATAATGTTATCTTTGAAGGAGAATTGTCGAAAAATTGCAGGGTGTGTTCAGTGTTGGTTATTAAATTACAACTGTGAAGGGCAAGCGTTAACAGGGACTGACTTAAGTAATTTTTGACAGTCAAAACGTGGTGATTCCAGGCCTAATTTGCAAATGAATGACTTCTTCTTCATCCCCCATAGGAAAGGGGGGATCCTCCGACCGGGTGTTGTGTCTGGTGGTCTACTGTCAGACAGGTTGTAACTCGCGGAGAACGTTAATATTATCTCGATTTAGGATTTTGATGTTATTTCTTCCTATACGTCATAGATGGCGCTGTTGAACTTTCTGTACTCTCACATGCCGCTACAGTATAATGACGGTGTTGGACATAACTAAAATCCTATAAGGTGACTATGCAATAGGTTTAATTTCATAATCTAACCCTCCACTAAATAACTATATAGGATACAAAAGCCACTTTCTTAACATCTAAACCAAAATGTAAGCCCCAAAATCAATTCCGATCTGAAATTCAAACTAAAACAATTTACCTAGATCAAACAAACGGTTACACAATCCAGGCGTGAATTCTTTATCACGCCGAGTCACGGTGCTCGATAATAGATATGTCTGTACACGACATGGTGACGGCTCGGAAACTACTGTGTCTATCTGTCTACTACACGTGTGCAAATCGTCACGTTTAGTAAGATTCGCTTTTGCGTGTATTTGTTATCTGTGTTGGTGACTGGGTTTATTGTAGATATTTTTATTTTATCATAGTTTTTTTTTGCGATTATACATGTTACGAATAATATATTTTATTTGTATTCTGCAGCATAGAACAGTAGTTTTGTGGTCATCATCACCATCATTTCAGCGGAATGACGTCCACTGCTGAACATTTATGTCACCCCTAAGCGTCGCCACATTGATCGGTCCTGCGCTTCACGCATCCAATGAATTTTATGTTAATTTTAAACTCTATTAGAGGCGATTCTTAACTCTTCTAAACGTACACAAATAGATACATAAATTGATACCTTTTTACTGCAAAAACTTACAAAACG
This sequence comes from Noctua fimbriata, assembly GCA_905163415.1. Taxonomy (NCBI): domain Eukaryota; kingdom Metazoa; phylum Arthropoda; class Insecta; order Lepidoptera; family Noctuidae; genus Noctua; species Noctua fimbriata. The sequence continues at coordinate 1,205,225 of LR990933.1, read as the reverse complement.
TCTTATCTTTGTCGACTTTTACATTCATTATTTTTTAGTGTTACTGACCAGATCCATGCGTCTCAAAGATCTTAAGCAAATTGCAGAATAACCACATTCAAAACCCGTATAATTATACTTCAAGCCATATCTTTGAATTTAGGTACTAAGCTTAAAAGGAAAATCAGAAATTTACCACTCAATTCTCCTAATATTTTCACTTTACTACTTTACGGATTTAAATACTTTTATGGGTTTCTGGAGGAACTGTTTAGTGTCATTGCTTGTTGACTGACTGAAGAGCTTATACTTTAAAGTTCTCTCATGTACCACAACGAATAAATGTGTTTCTACACAGAAAAGTGTACTGTCGGATTACATAGCATAAATGATAAGCAGCTTTGCCACACATGTAATCTTCAAGACGTAGCCAATCGTGTTTTTCCTGACGCTAGTAGTGTAGTGGTTACAAGTGGTACCTCAGAGTCTGCCTAATCTTATAAATCTAAGCTAGCCCCCCTCCACAACTAATTGACGTACAACAACGAGTAGGTCTTTACGATCAAAATGATCCTTTTAATATCCACAACTCACGAGGCTTATTTAAAAATAAGCCGCATGAATGCGGTGGCAGCAGAAACGGATCTGTTCGCTTAGGGCAATAATACACGGCAGTTAAGTTGTTGTAGTGATTGATTCTTAGGTACTAAGAAACTAAGAAAGTACTTTTCGTAAACTACCACGCAACGATTGGCGGCGGCGATCTCTCGCGTCCGGCCCTGGTTCAAGCTATGGTCCGGAGCGAGAGGGAATGGGAAGCCGTCACCTCCTTCTGCGAAGCAGTCATGCTAGTGAAGGAGGTGGCGGGAATGGACGTGAGAGGGAAAGAGCCTCACGTCCCAGCCGCCGCGTGAGACGCCCCGGGCGTCGGGGGTCACGTGGTGGGTTCCGGCCACCGCAGGCGCGGGCCTGTGCAGGGCGAGTTATGGGCTAGCTCGCCGTCCGGTCGTCTTATGATGACAGGCCGTGTCGACGGCGCGTTCGAATTCTTTTTTTTTTTTTTTTTTTATTCTAAATGGGCTTACTCTTGACCTCAATCTAGTCCTGAGGACAGAGATGAAGTCGACGATGGAACGAGCTAACCCAAAAGAAGCCTATTAACTCGCGATTTAAATAGATTGGGGTCATATGAACTTGGAAACACCGACGCAGGCAGGGAATTCCACTCCTTGGCTGTGCGCATAATAAATGATGTAGCAAAGCGCTTCGTGCGAATGTGTGGAACATCGACAAGGTATGGGTGATAACCTGCAGTACGTCTGGACTCCCGATGGAAGAAAGGAGATGGTGGAATGAGTTCGTGGAGCTCTTGAGCACACTCACCGAAGTACAATCTGTAAAAGACCGACAAACATGCAACTTTGCGCCGATGGGCCAGGCTATGAAGCCTGGTACTAACCAGCTTATCGTCACCAATGAGCCTCTTGGCTCTGCGCTCAACAGAATCAAGTGTGGCTAATTGGTATTTGGCTGAGCCATCCCAAAGGTGACAGCAATACTCCATGCCGGACCGAACTTGAGCTTTATATAAAACTAAAAGCTGTCCAGGCTTGAAGTAACGCTTAACCTTGTTTAGGATACCCAGCTTTTTTGCCGCAGTTTGGGCTTTCGACTCAATGTAGGCACCGAAGTTCAGATTCGCACTCAACTTCGCACCAAGAAGCTCGAGGCTGTCGGTGACTGGTACAGATGTACCCCGGAAAGTAGGAGCCAGATTGAACGGACTCCTTTTGGCGGTGAACAGGCACACTTGTGTTTTGGTGGCGTTGAAAACAACCAAATTCTCATCACCCCACTTGGAGATGAGACTTAAGGTTGAATTCGTTCGCTCTACCATGGCCTCTCTCAATAAACGCACTTCATCACCGCTGGCTTTCGCGCTGGATGCATAACTCTCCATGACAGTACTGTCGTCTGCGTACCCAACAATACCAGGAGCCAGAAGGTCATTGATGTGCAGCAGGAAAAGAGTCGCGGAGAGAACAGACCCCTGAGGAACTCCGGCATCAATAGCGATAAGGTCAGAGGAGCAGCCATCAATGACCACTCGGATCGACCGTTCACTCAGGAAGTCAGATATCCAGCGGCAAAAGTCAACGGGGATGCCGTATGCAGGAAGTTTGCTCAGCAGACTTGCGTGCCATACCCTGTCGAAAGCCTTCGAGATGTCGAGCGAAACGGCAAGGGCTTCGCCGTGTTTCTCGATGGCCTCACCCCAGCAGTGCGTAGCAAACACCAGAAGATCCCCAGTTGATCGTCCCCGGCGAAAGCCATACTGACGGTCACTGAGTAGGTCGTTTGCTTCTAGGTATGCCAGCAGCTTCGCATTGAGAACCCTTTCCATAACTTTACAAAGTATGGAGGTGATGGCGATTGGTCGATAGTTACTGGGGTCGGCACGACTACCCTTCTTGGGTACTGGTTGTACATTGGCAACCTTCCATGATATCGGAACCGTTCTGGTTTTAAGAGAGAGGCGGTACAAGCGTGTCAACACAGGAGACAACTCAGGCGCACAGTTCCTCAAGACTCTTGCTGGTATGCCGTCAGGACCGCTAGCCTTGTTCACGTCTAGACTATAGAGTACTCTACGAACCTCTTTCATGTGTATTGTGATCTCCGGCATCGAAGAATCACAGTGAGGAATCGTTGGTGGCTGTTTTGAGTCAGTAACTAGACGTGAATTGCTAGCAAATAGAGATGCAAACAGGTTTGCCTTCTCGGTAGCGGAGTGAGCTAGCGACCCATCCGGTTTTAGCAAGGGAGGTAATGTGGGCCGGCAGAAGTTGGTTTCGACCGATTTGGATAGGGACCAAAACTGTTTACTACCAGAGGGGTAGGATGCAAGTTTAGCCCCTATACGGCTGACGTGGTCGAAACGCGCCTTTCGGATCACCCGCTTGCACGACTTTGCGGCAGAATTAAAAGCTCTTTTCTTCGCGCGAACGTTCGAGTTCCACGCGCGCCTCAAAGAGATGTCAGCAACCAAGTAGGGGTCCGCATGGGTCGATGCCTGCCAGGGCTGCGGGACCGTTCGAAAGAGATACCGTGACCCTGGAACACAAAGGGCAAAGAAGCAACATGGATGGGTTTTAGTCAGTACAAGTCTGACACTCCCTTCCGCTCCGCCCAGACCGGGGGGGGGGGGGTGTAATTTTTTGATTTCCTATTAAAAAAAAAGGCCCAGTAAAGGTCGAAGGTAGATGACACATTTCTTTGAATTTTTGGTTCTAGCTGTTTCCTCACCCTCTATCCATTACCGTTCATTAACGTTTTGAGTCAAAATGTCCCAGGCAGGCATCCTGGGACTCGAAACTTGGAGCCGTCACCACTGCTCCCAAATCACTAACCGTCTACTTTAACCTTGCTTGTTTTACAGCGTTTCCAAAGAGAGTCAAAAAATGCCGTGTATAAGACCTCTTAAGCGTATGGATAAACTATACCACTTAATGAAAGCGATATTGGTTGAATAACGCAATAATCAGCTATTAATGAGGTTTATGAGGTAGCGGTAGAGGATTACTTACTTTCCGTAATGAGCTTTCGGTTAAAAATATGTAATGTGCTGTGGTGGGTTTCATATTGTTGATTGTGTTTGAGACAAATTAACTAATGGGCTGAAAAGATAAATGAGGCGACTCCATCCTGTGTGCATTACTAGGACTTAATATCCAATTAAAATTGTTTTATCTAATTTTCAAGTTTAGAGGTATGAAGATGAGGGTGGAAACTCTTCATCCTCTATAGAAAAGGAAGATCTTCATCCAGAAAGGTGTTTTTTTTCTGGTAGGCCCAACGGGTTTCCACATAATTATAATCATACGGATAACTTTGATATCACGATGTAGAATACATCAGTGTAGTTCATATACGGCAGTACAGATGTCGCCACAGCAGATTTCATAATGATTGCTTTTTTCGATAATACTTATACGCCATAATTTGCTTTAATGTACGCTTATGTGAATCAAATTATTAGACTTTTTCAATATCAGTTTCGCTGATTGAATGGCATTTAGTTAAGTAAGAATAGCTCGTGAAACATAACATAACATCACGCCTGTATTCCCCGAAGGGTTAGAAAGAAGTGTACCTGATAGTACACCCACATTTTGCCAGTTCTGTTTAAGTCCTATGTAATAGGGGGCGACCCTATTTGCCATCAACCGGGCACAAATCCAGACTCAGTGGTTGCGTGGCTGGTACTCAAAAGTTTCTGATGGAAAAACCCATTGAGACTATGTCCGACCCGAGAATCGAACCCAGGACCTCATGCTCATCAATCGCGCTTGGGCCCATTAGTGGTCGCAATCGCGATTGATGAGCATGACCAACGAGGCAGTCTGATAGCTAATGTAATGGTACAAAAATATAATATTAAGATTCGTATCAGTATTTACAACAAAGTGGAACTGAGAAACTGAATATTACGAGTAAGAAATCATTTCGTCCCTCGCGTCTGATATTTTGTTCAGTTCACTTATATAATAACTATTTACGTGGAATTCAGGGTTTCATGTATCACCTACTTTTGGTATCGATAGAAGACCTTTGATCAAATGGTAATTACTTAATTACAGATGTTGCCATCGTAATTATTTTGTCCTTGCGGCACTTATGTGTATTAGAAAATGATTTCTTGACGCAAAGGAATACTACAGCCTGATGTTGATATTAATTTCAGTTGGCAATAGGCACGCCCCCTGTAACATGAGACTCGAACATAACTGGCGTGGGTACCCTTGGTGCATCTCGACTTAACTCTTTGGGGTTACAGGTGTAGGTATGAAAAATTAATGTTCAAAATGAATGTTTAAAAACCCAAAAATGTATAAATCTATAATATGACACCCACGACTATAAGAGTTGAGAATGATGTTAATAAATTCAAAAGAATGCTAACAGACTTTATGGGTAAAAAGGCGTACTATTCCATTGGTGAACTCTTAACAGATAATTTAAATAAGAATTAGGTATGTCGTTGTGTAAGTCAAATGTCCGCTTTTTGTTTGAGCTAAATTCTATGTAAGGGTGATTAATAGTATTTTATTTAATTTGAATGATTTATGATATTTAATTTAATTTGAATATTAATTTGAATATTTTTTTTTCTAAATTAGTTTTATAAGTATCCGAAATTTGTATGCCTATTAAGTTAAACAAAGCGATCCTGACATTGGAGTTATATCTTATTATATTGTACCTATGTTTTGTTATCACCATCATTCTCTGCCCTTATCACATTTTATTTGGGGTAAACGCAGCATGTTTTCTTCTTCCATACTTCATATGCAAACAGATATGTAACCATTAATGGAGGCAATTCCCAGGACCAATTTCCTCGAAAGAACTATTGAGTGCCACAGTTTTACGTATCAGTTGTAACGATGATGGAATAATCAAAAATGTATTGGATGTGCATGAACTACCGAAAAACATGTCATCATTCTATTGAAAAATTAGCCACTTGTCTAGCCCAGTGACATAGGTACCTGCGACAGTAGAAAGGCCCACAGTATCTAATTGCCATCCACTAAGAAGACAATACAACCATTCTATCTTATCAACGGTATAGTAATTAATTTACAATAACAATTGGATCTAAATTAATCACCTGTTACGCTCCTTTCAACGGTCTAATCCAGTCCAGTTCTTAGGCATCAGTCCCACTGTAGACGAATAAGCAATCTATCGATACGATTTTCTCGCACAAGAGGTCTCGTGGAAATAAAAGAAGTACATATGACATACAATCACATATGTAATCCCCGAAAAGTTAGGTCCAGGTGTATACAAAAATTACACCAGTGTTTAAGTCCATGTTATAAGGGGCGAGCCTATTGCCATCAACCGGGCACAAATCCAGACTACATGGCTGGCACTAAGAAATCCCTAATAGAAGAACCCAATCACACTTTGCACAATCAGGGAATCGAAAACAGGACCTCATGCTCAGCAATCGCGCTTGCCAACCACGAGACGAACGAGGCAGAGCATACATACAGAAGAGATAAATAAGATATTAATAGTTGGTTGCTGACTATTCTCACCTCCAGCGATACTCGTTTATCGCAGCGACAAGAGAGTACTCGCTCGGCGATGTTTGGTGGCCAGAACACTCGTTGGAACATACACAGCCAGCAAATAGTCACACACCCGCTGTTTCACTGCTCGCCAACTCGTATTTAGTCCCTAATCTATTCGCTTCTCGCTTATCACCGACGGTGGTACAAACGCCTACGGCTGTCCTATCTGCCGTTCCAGACTATTCCAGACAATGTTTAGAGAACAGTAGTGTCTTGTTTGTGCTCATTGTGTCTGAAGTATTTAGCTTTCATTGAATACTGAGCCTTTGAACAATTTAGAACGCTTTTTTGTAGACTTGAGTTTATCTTGATTGTTAAAGTGGGGCAATGGTTTGTCTGCTTTAAGTAATTTTTGGTAATTTGGACTTTGTGCTTAGATGATGTTTTTATTTGTCAGGTAAACTAGAATTTTTGTTAAAATGATTAACCGGATCGCTGAAGGGTAAGAATAGAAGTATTGCCAAGGATATAATATAATTTGTCATTGATTCAGAGAGACCTTTCTCTAGAATGATCGCACGCTAATCTCAATCTCAACGTCGTAAAATAAATCAAAATAATCAATCAATCAACACTCATTTTCATAATAATATACGGTCTTTATTGGGAGGCCTTTGCCCAGCAGTGGGACAGTACAGGCTAATAAAAAAATTAATTAAAAATACGGTCTTCAGTCCCACAAACGACTTGAAACATAGATATAACCAATGTTGTCTCATTCACGTCTAAATCTGGAGAATTTCGTTTGGGAACCAAGGACAAAACCGTCGAAAACGCATACCGATCTAAGTCCGTAAGTTTGGCGGGGCTGCATGCGGCATACCGGCCCGCTAGGCTTCACGGCCCACTAAGCTACGCTTTGATTTTCCACATGACAGCTACCGCTTCAAATAAACCACACCAGACAGAGATGGCTATATAGCCTGTTTTATTAGGCCGATACTTTATGATTGGAGTATGTATGGTAGGCCGAATTTTATGATGGTACGTGGTTTATGGAACGAAATTGGCTGTTAGTGGCGGATTTTTGGAGGAGTGAGAATGTTGGGAAAGGTGTGTGGAGTTTGGCCCGTTCTAGAATTCATACAAACATACATACAAACTGATGCCTTATTCTGTTGTTAGAAGGTAGAATCTACAGAACGCACAGAAATTCCTACTCCTTTTGCATCATCCACGTTCATGTTATATCTGGTCAGTAATGCCTGCAGTTTAGGTACAGATAGTGTACCTAGATAAGCAGCCAGGTGGTTACTTGCCACCAACACCAACTAACAAACTAAACTCATTATCATCACACTCCAGCCCTTATCCCAATTTATTTGGTGTGGGCGCAGCATGTCTTCTTCCATTATTCTCTACTATTCATCATTTCATCAGTCACGCAGTCCATCCATCGTTCCTCCATCATCTTCATCAACATTCATACTCAACCTTCCCTCATGACGTAACCAAGGAAACTACCGCAGGATAATTTTATCTGGACTTTGCGGAGAAGGAGGATCTCACAGAGTGGAAGCCTGGGTCCTTCTAGCTATATTATTCTACTTTCTCGACCCGATGTTCTACTCAACTTCATCAAAGGTGGTTGTACTAACTAAAGGTTCATAATACGTACGAAGTTTGTTGTTCTTGTGTTGCGAAGTTTTAAGTAAATACTGGCAACAAGCCAAAAGATAATCAGACAGCAACAAAACATTAGCGTGAGTTGAAGTCTTTATTCTGTTAATCAGAGTTTATTTTGTGTTATATCTTGGATAAATACACCTTGCTAGATACAGGACGGTGTGAAAGAAACACATAATTAAAAAAAAAACTTTTACCAAAAAAATACAACCGACTTCATCATAATCTGCCCAACTTTTTCTCAACTATGTTAAGGTCGGCTTCCAGTTTAAGCACGACTGCCTATCTGACCACCAAAAGCCAGTTAGTACTGAGTAATACGGCACCCCTTGGTAAGACTGGTTTTCAGACTTTCGGGCCACCGACTACTTGTAACGACTTCATGGAGTAATCGATGTACATACATGAAAAAAGAAGATGCCGGTCGAATACATAACCTCCCTCTTTTTTAAAAGTCAGTTAAAAGCAGAACTAATAAATGAATCTGGTTGAAGTTTCTCCTTGAATCGAAAAAAATAAACACTTGTTCCTGTGCCAATAAAACCAATTCTCTGCCTTTCTTTCTTCATTGTCTATCGGGGTAATTTGCAACAGCCACTTCATGTCAAATATGAAAATTCAGTTGGTACACTGAGAAAAAGCATGTCAAGATCATCTAGGATTAACTCTCTAAAAATATTAATATAAGAGACCTTCGTCTTAAGTATCCATAATGTGCAGATGGGCTAGCTAAATAAATAGTCGTATCTAGCATTCTCGTGCTACCAGAAGATTTAATCTCAGTAGGTACTAACTTACCACCCACATAGCCATGTAGGAAGAGGTTCACGTTTTATCGCTTCATAGTGAAACTCAGTATTTACCAGAAAGAAAGAAAGTGAACATAAAAGAAAAGAGAAAAAAAAAATGAAAAAAAAAGAGAACATAAAAAAAGAGAAACAAAAAAAAAGAAAAGAGAAAAAAGAGAGAGAGCGCGTGCGTGAGAGTGTGTGTGTAAAGAGTACATTCACACGATTACTCTTGTGATAAGGGCACTATTTTTACCCGACTGCAGATGTAGATGTATTACCACACATTTTTATCGGGAACTTCAATATTTATTAGGTCCAGACCACCCGACAAAAACAACAACTAAATTATTTCAATAATGAAAATATTGAAATTCATTACATTATTTACGAAGTATACAATTATTTTGCATAGGAGCTACATCATGCTAGAAGCTATGACGATAATGGTGTTATTATAGTCAAATTGGTTCAATGATTTCTGTTGTTAATGAAATATTTGACCTAACAGAGATTTAAGCATACTTAACCGTTTATACTAAGTTGAAGAACATCTCAGAGGATGATACCCGTGACGTTTATGTAGATAATAAAATCAAAATCATTAAAAGCGCCTGAGCAGAATTGACATTTTAAGCTAATTTAGCGCTGTAAGCAGCGTAATCTCTCTTAATTGCTGGTAATAAACATGTTACACTGCTGTATTTAGCGCTTTATTAATGTGCTTAATTTATAAACGACCGCCCTGTTGCAAGGGCTGAGCGTAGTATGTTAGGTTTAGTTTCGACCCTCTTTACTGTTTTGAGTTAATTAGTATTTATGAAGATACTTTGAAGGATATCTGTAAGACAAGTTAAGGAAACAGTTACGCCGATTTAATAATTACGGAATAGAAATAATAAAACGCATAACGCACTTTACTGTAACTTATAAGTGAGTCATATAGATGCAAAGGCAGCATCATCCAATTTTTTAATAAGCTAACTTTGAATGCAGTCTGTTAGTGTAAAATCAGCATAATTGGTTGATATATTTAGTTTTTAGCAAAAGAAGCAACTTAAACTTAGTTTAAGGTTTTAATATGAATATTACATAATTATAAACCTTAAGCAGCATTGGAAACATAGAGGAGCTCGTGGCTAAATAATAACATCCGCTCGGGTCGATCTTTAGGTTAAGCCGTGCTTGCCTAGGTTGGTCTGTAGATGGTGACCGCCCATTACATACCGATTTTCCTCCGTGCCTCGGAAAGCACGTTAATCCGTTGGTCCCGGCTGTCGTTTGTAGATCTTTGACAGTCTTTAGGTAGTCAGTGGCACAAAAAGTCTGACAACCAGCCTTACCAAGGGGTATCGCATTACCCAGTACTAACTGGGTTGTGGAGGTCAGATATGCAGTCACTCCATGTAAAATACTAGTATTCAGCTGCATCCGGTTAGACTGGAAGTCGATCCCTATATAGTTGGGAAAAGGCAGGCAGATTTCATCATCTGCATCATCATTGGAAACACCGTTATTATTTGTAAGATTTTTACTGTTAAAAGTCTAAGATACTAATACCTACATAGCTCTGAGCAAAAACCATTGAAATTCTTTTCCCTAAACTTATTTTATTCAAATTTAGTTTAAAAACGCCCCTGTGTTACCAGGCTTCATTTTAATTTCCCATTTTCGTCACACCTTTGTCTTTTCCTCCCCAATTCATCTTAATTTTGCCTTTTCACTCACAAAATTGTCTTTTCAATCAAGTCTTACAGCAATTAAATAATCATCCTGTACAATGACCTTTGCCAGTCCAAAGTTCTGATTATTATCTTTTAAAGATAAAGCCAACTATTTCCGCTCCTAGGTAATTTCAAAAAGCATTTGGCTTATGCCTCGTTCACGAACTTTGCGAGTTTCGTTAAGATACTAACACGTTCAGCACTTGTTTTCTCCTCAAGAGGCACATTCGCTGCTTTGATATGAGCAATAATTTTATTTGTTTTTGTCGCATTTGCTGTCGCAGAACTGCGTATAGCTTGTGGCCAGGCGGTTACACGGCGACAAACGGCTTATACTTTCAAAATACTTACTAAAATTATTACTTACTCAATAAGAAATCTAGACCTGACTTGGAATTCAGACAGACCTAAGTTTGAGCGATTTACCTAAAACTTATTTGATATCAACTGTAATTTAAAATTTCGCAAGTGCGCCAGTTTTTTTGGAAAAGTTTGACAGTTGAAACGCTGGTATTTTGTTTCAAACCAAGTTTTGGTTTTGACGGCCCGTTTACAGTGTAATTGCAATTTACGTGATTGACAATTTTTGTTTTAAACTTATGTTAAACTGTGATGTTCAAAAATATAAAACAAAAATAATTTAACTTAGCAGATCACTTAGTGAATGCTACACACAATCATGTTCGGGTTGGTCAGTCGGCACAGATGGAGGGCAAAATCAATTATGCTTTCGACAAAAGCTTGAATTGTGCTTAGGGATCGAGAATCTTTCAGTGATGAAAGATACCGAACGCAGTTTGCGGACTAGCACAAGCCAACTGAAAGATTATCTATTGCCGAGCCGAATATACCAACCAACACTAATATTTGTGTGTGTCGTGAGTTCGATTCTCGAGTCGAACAAATATTTGTATGGCCTCCAGGTAGTTTTTCCGGGTCTTGCCCTTTGTGTATGTGACTTTAAATGTTTGTAAACGTACCCACGATACAGCAGATCGCTTTTAAAAACATCTCGTTCTTTATAGACGATACGTCAGTCGAATGGTTTAAACTCTTTTCAAAAGGAGGATCCCACACGTGTGATCAAAGTCAAATACACTAGTCTTTGACTGAACGAATTGAAATGAAACAAAGTGCACTCGGCTCACGGCCTGGGAATTGAAGAAAAATACTGAGTGTATGAGCTCCCTTGGATCTCGGAAAAGAAAAATTGTATCGAAACATACTCGATGAGACGTTTGCTTAAAGGTGGGGAGTTCGCTTCAGGTATCGTTTTTGTTCCCTTGAGTTTCATTTTAGAAATTTATATTTTAGGTAACTTTCCTATAAATGCTGACTATGCGAATCAGTCAGTCATGTTTACGTTTTAGTTTATTAATAAAGCAGTTTCTTTAGTTATTCTTAAGATGAGCAGTAAAGGCCATAATTTAAATAGCCATACAGTCCTGTACACTACCATACAAGTTGTAAACGGACCCTTCACGAAGCCGTCAACTAAGCATTCTATACATCAAACTAATGATCTTAGAACAAAAAAAAAAATCACAATGAGGGTGAGACCAAGTGCCTTTCAGCTTCGTTAAGGCCACCTTTACACCCATTATCATAATGTATCATTGAAAACTTACCAAAACCAAACAAGCTCATTTGCTTTTGAATCTGATATCAGAAACACCTCGGAACTCCAATTCTTCTGTACTCACCTACTCTCAGCCCACAAATAATCCCCCCTCATATTCTGAGCTCACCAAAATATTCTGTAAACTCGTAAACATCGTACCAGGGTCCCATATTTCCCCTGAGGTCGGCTTTGGGTATATTTTTTCACCGATTTACACAGGAAGGTTATGGCCCACAAATTCGCTAGGGTCTGTCTGGGCGTGCAAATCTTCGGACCCCTTACATTTTGCATGAGTTGCTACTGATCGGCTAATGGGACGGTTTTAGGCTGTTTTGATGTTCAGATTTTTGAGCAATTCGATAAGTAGCTTTGGCTTTGGGAAGGGTTTGGGGTTGTTTGTGATATCATTAGTTTTTGTGGGGCTTCTTTCATGTAGACGAAAAGACCTTCATGTTGTGTAAAATATGGATGGACATCAAAAATACATGGAACATGGCTAACGAAGTTTCAGTTTTCAAAAAAGTTATGGACGCAGGTCGGAAAGGAGTAGGTTTGGATCGGTCCATCCGATAGCATCTACTCAAAATGAAATCAGACCACCTTTAAAAAGATCAGCTAGACACCCAACACCAATTTTCACATAAAAAGCAAAATTATGTTATCCAAAGGATGCGCAAAACAATCTGGGATCCGGGTGTAAATGAGCGCAGAAAACGGACGCGAAAGAAACGCCTACGCAAAGGTCGGTTTTATATTATGCAAATAATATATTATGTTGGGTTAATCCATTTAAATCAGTGAGACTCGACAAATGTTGGCCTCGGGGCCAAATATATTTTATCTTGTTTATTCAGCGACTAATATCACGACTTACACGAGAAATTCGTACCTTTATTCTGTTTTCAGTAATATTATATTTTTGCAAATCTCGGATTATGTTAAACTTTTCCCTGTGACTTTTCCTGGGGTATTTTTGTTTTTAATTTAATAAGTGGTAAAGTGCTGACGCTGTGTTTTAGTATCGTTGGGTATGAGACACGTACACAACCTTTGCGAAAGGTTAGGTACGTGCAATACTCTCTCATTCTGCCAAATAGTGATTGCAGTACTTTTTTCTAAATTCTCATTTGCCACATGGTACTAGTGCTGAAAAAGCTCATGTTGATGTTTTAATAATTTCAGTTTAATACGTGTCTCATATCCAATATTCAGGCCAAAATTCTCGCCATTTTTAGAGATTTTATCTTTCAATTGTAAAACAAAAGTTAGTTGTCATTTAATGAAATGATAACGACATTACTGTTTTAGTCTTTATTTTATTTAACAATTTACTTAAAGAATAGACATATATAAAAAGCATTTTTTTTGTTTTTATTATAATATAAGAACAACCGAGTAAGCTTGCTAAGGAATTCTGCAAAGGGACATTTAAGGACCCGTTTTTAGAAAGAAATATTAGTTTTGCTTAATAGGACGTTGATGAAAACGATGAAGATGAAGTTCTCCGATTCAAGATGGCGTCAAAATAACAAACTTCCTCTAACCTTCGTAGACATATAATACGTACACATAATACATCAACTCCGGGACTAACCTTGGCAGAATTAGTGATTCCAATTAGGAGAAACTTGGGAGCTCTCTGTATCAAACCCCAATCAGTTGACGATATCTATCAAGTTGGGATCGCCACAATGGCAGCAGTAATTAGTTGATTCATATTGTTATCAATTGGTGGAGCGTCAATCTTGGTTTAAGGTAAAGGGGGTAAAGGATTTTTGGTGAAGTTTGACTATGGTCAGGTTTGAGCTAAAATGATTTTATTGAAGGTTTACCCGTAAGGGTGTAAATGAAGGTGACTACTAGTACTAGACTATGTGGCAAGAGTAGCAGGGGTTTTCTTGACCTTTCATTACGCATGTACTTCCCAAAGCGGTAGGCACAAGCACCCACGTTTCTGCTGTTTGGTTTTGTTATATTCTATTTTATCTTTGATGGCATGGTTGGCGCAGTGGCTGAGCGATTGGCTGTTGCGCTACCGTGGGTTCGATTTCCGCACGGAGCAAGTATTTATTTGGCCTACAAGTAGTTGTTCCGAATCTGGCTGTTTGTGTAGGTATGTGATTTTAAATGTTTGTAAAAGCACCCACGAAACAGGAGACATTCCAAGAGTCGGGCAACGTTTTTTAAAATAAATCTAATAAATCTTGTAGGTTAGTATGACGAGGAGAGACTACCAGATTCCACACACTCTGTTGCACATCACGCGTTTAAATGATAAAGTTATCATTAGTTTTGACCCCCATACAGTAAACTTAAAAGCTTTTAATTGTATCACTCGGAAACTTGGTAACTGGACAAAGATTGAAATTTCCGGGTCACGGCGTCCATGCGCGGTTAACGCTTACGGCTCGCTGAACCGGCTAAGTTCAGTACTGATAATATCATACGCTGGGGGGTAAGCAGAGTTCGTAGTTACATGTGTTTCGTAGTTGAGTATATTGTGGAGTGTGTTGTGTTTGGCATGTTTAGTGCAGAGTAGTGTGAAATGGAAAGTGTCTGGCTTAGTGTTACTAAGTACTTAGATATTATGGGGCTTTTGAAACCTAGTCAGAAATTAATGCGTGTTATAAGATTTTAAACTATCATGGTCACTAACATTATACAGTGGTAGCGGTACTAAGTGCAAATAACGAACAGGAAATAGGGTAGACCGATTTGTCTGCTCATAAACACCCACCCGCAATAACTTCAGTTTATCCGTGATCATGGTGCTTGCAACAGCGCCGAAATATCGGGAACTCGACAAAAACTGTAAACATGGTAAATATCCCGTTTCCTGTCTAAGTATTAATGCGTGTTGTAGAACAATTTAACTGAAGAAAACATTATTGTAGAAACAACTCGTTAGAATGGTATCGCAAGCCAGCAAGCATATAGTAGTACACATACGTACTTACATAAAATCATTTTTTCCCCATAACAGCAAGCAAAACCTACATGACCCATATAGGGTATAAATTCTTTTAAATAGTATAAAATACAAAATACTTTTACCTACCTAAATTTTTCACATAAAATGAAGAATTTTACGTGAAAATGTAGGTAAATCGGGAGGAAATTCATAAATATTCCACTGTATCGCGGGAAATGGTCCAGAAAGATAAGTACGTTACTAAATATAGGTCGCATACCAAAATTCCTTTTGGGTGTAAATTAAATTGATAAATGCTCTATCTTCCACACGAGAGCGCAATAAAAAGTACCTAGGTAGATATTAAAATGATGGCAGGAGAATCGGTCATTATCACTAACACTAGATGATACTTAAATGAATGCCTAAATAAAAACTCCGAAATAAATTAATAGCTTCTGAGAACAAATATTCCAACAATGCTATAACATTTTAGGGTCTCATTTAGGTGTCAGTTTGAGTGAAATATCGCAACAATGACAGAATTCAGTAGATTAGTATTTTACCTGACTACTACAAAACCGGGATTCAAAAGGGGTTATAATGTAATAAAAAGTCACAGAACTGCCAATAAAAAAGTTTAGCTAACATAACATCAAGCCTGTAATCCCCGAAGTTAGGCAGAAGTGTACCTAATAGTACACCCACATTTCGCCAATTTTGTGTAAGTCCCATGTGATAGGGGGCGAGCCTATTGCCATCAACCGGGCACAAATCCGGACTCCGTGGCTGTTACTGAGAAAAGCTGATGGAAAAACTCGATGACAATTTGCCCGACCCAGAAATCGAACCTAGCACCTCATGCTCAGCAGCCGTGCTTTGCGGCAACTAAACCAACGAGGCAGTCGTTTAGTTCTCGTCTTCAAATTCCATTCCTTAGAGGGGAAGGAACCTCATAGGCTTAGCATACAAACAACTAGGTAAGTATATTAAAAGTTGCCAATCAAAATACTCGAGAACTATTGAGGAAAGTTTTGCCCAAATCGATACTTGTAACTTCGATGGTAGAAGTTTAGTAATAGTACGAACAAGACGTCAATTTATTCGTAATCAATTGTGGGTCGTAGCTTTGATCTCAGACAGGCCCAAAGTATGTGTGAATTATTGCACCACCACTGCTCCCAAAATGGGTTGGGAAAACATCGTGGAGAAAGTGGCATGTCTTAGAGCCAAAAGTTGATAGACATCTGCTAACTAGCAGCATGCACTGGACCCGTGTGCCCCTTGTGGAGGGGAGGTCTGTGTCGGAGCAGTGATAACATTATAGGTCGAGTATTGATATACGTACACTTAGTTCTCCATCTAGCCCGTACTGCTCCATAAAAGAACAAAGCCCTCCTTTTCCCATAGGTCACACATTTGCCTATGCGGGGCGGTCGTTTCAGTAGGATAGCTCACACACAGCTCTTTCTGCTATCTTTGCCTTAGTCTGTAATGGTGTCGCCTGTGATATATGTCTGGTTCACTGGGACCCATTCAGTGCTTCTTTTACCCCACAGCTCATCAGTATTTTATATTCCATGTCCCCCGACAAGAATCAGTGCAAATATAAAAATACTAAATGATTCTAAGCTTGAAAGGACTAAATCAATGTGAAGTTAGTTTACTGCTACAATGAATAAAACAGCAAAGTTATAGGTAGTTCTACCTAGCTACTCTGGGTCTAGATCTACGATAAGACCTATTTGATGTTACACAACCTAACCTACTTTATTTAGCGTGTAAACACTGTGATATTTTGTAAATGAACTGTTTTCTACTAGATTGGACAGTCCATATTTATACTCGTTGGTGTCGTAAACGGCGACCCGAATATGATATCAGGGAACCACAGCATTTCTTGTTGGGTAAGTTATTCTAGAAAGCTGGATGTTTAAATTGTACCTACAGCATTTTTTCGGTAAGAAGGCCAGGCTCCAAATGGTTGATCCAATATGAGTTCTGTATGTCATGCATTTAAACTACCTAGTCTTACGAAAACCAATCCATTTTTGTTCGATTTACATGATCTATGCAGTAGTCGCATGTGATCATTCACATGACTCAGCACTTTTTGTAACCAGCTGAAATATTTTGAAGGGAATTCCTTATCCAATCCTTCATAAATGTTAGAAAAATTAAAATTAAAATTATTATTATTGATTAAAATTGTCTGCCCGGCAACGTAAGCAACGTAATGAATTGCCAAATTAAATTGAAGACCATCAGGTATTTTAGGAACCACGATACTCTACTTTAATTTTATTTATGCCAATTGTGCTGATGGATGGATTGTGTGAGGAATGATATGAAAGATAAAGGAATAAACAATGCCGTGACCAGACGCACGGCATCATTTACTCGTTTCTCAGGTGAGAATGGTAGAAGAAAACGTGTTGCGCCGACCCCAAGTAGAATGGGATAAGGGCAGGAAGTTGATGATGATGATGATGATGGCGATTGTGCTGATGGCGACAATTCCGCGAGGGCGAGTGAAAAAACGAACTTTGAAGTTTGACAGATAAAAAAATGCAGTGTGTAAACTGTCGACGAGTGTTAAACACTTAAAGAAACAGAGAGTAGAAGAAAAACATTGTTATTGAACATAAGTAAGTTACGATTATCCAACTATCACAGCTTAGTGTTCACACCTTCAACCAACTGACGTCACAAATCACCTGGTATTTTTGTGTACAACGTCAGCTCCGTTACCATAGCTGCCATAACTGTGCTATTTATGAACCCTCGCTGTACATTAAAGTAATGTCTTCAATATTACCTCCCTGTAGTCTAAAGAGACAGTAGTAAAAGTTTATTATTAAACACGGAACCGTAAAACAAGGCACGTGACGACATCTTAAAACATAATGTTAAAGTTAATTACTATAGAATATACGAGAACAGTATACGGTCAGAGTTCAAGCGGGAAGCGTGTTTGATTCACAATTTCTATCTTTTGACTGTCTACTTATATTAAAAGCCGTATTTATAAAGGCTTATGCCCGACTCGTCACTGTTCCAACTCGTCATCGAAAAACAAAAAATCGCGATTCACAACTGTTTCAAAATTTGTAAACAAAAGCTTCTAATGGTGCTTCTTCTCTTATTGTGTTGAAACTCCACTAGGCCACCAGCCTCAAAGTCAGCGTTGCCGCCGCGGTACGGTCGACTTTACCACTACGTACACATTGAGGTGCTGTGTCTTCTATTTCCTTAATTAGGAGTCGTTAGTTTGTTATATATATAAAGGGATGTAACAAGACCTTTAACGAAGCCGAAAGGCATTTATTTTTCCCCGTCATTGCGATCTTTTTTTTGTTCTAGACCATGCCTTGGGAACCTTCTAGTTACGGAGATATTGGGGGTCAAAGTTCAAACATTATCACAAGTTTTTTTTAAAAACGTGTTTTTAATGTAAGATCTGACCTCCATGACCTCCGTGCTATTCAATCCATCCATAATCACAATGTTTTGAGTGCGTTACATTGAGTCCTACCGTATAACGTGATTTTTCACCCTAAAAAAAAAGTCGTTTCCCAGAAATAATTTTTGCGTAAAGTTACTTAGTTTGATGTAGAGAATCCTTGACGGTCTCGTTAAGGGTCTTGTTAAACCCTGTAGGATATGCCACATCTTCTCTCCTGCCCGTCGTGCACATTTAATAGCACCCTCCAGGACTTGAATGAGGCAAACGACAGAACTGTCCAGGTCGCGACAAAATCTAAGTAATCGATTCGAGAAGAAGAATAATTAGTTTGTTACAAGACTTCTTGCATTAATTAAACAAAATACAGACATTTCCTAAAAATAGGAGGGAATTAACAACCTTTTATCTTTCTTTTGACTGTGAATTTTATGTCAACAAAAAAAAACGTGAAATTCGTTGCTATTAGATTCACAAAAAAAAAAAAAAAATCAAAAGTGACAAATAGGTATGAGATGGAAGGAGCTATAGTAAATAATAACAGCCGATCGGGCCGATCTTTAGGTTAAGCCGTGCTTGGATAGGTGGGTATGTGGATGGGTGACCGCCCATAACATACCGAGTTTCCTCCGTGCCTCGGAAAGCACGTTCACGGCTGTCATTTGTAGATCTTTGACAGTCGTTAGGTAGTCAGAGGCCCAAAAAGTCTGACAACCAGTCTTACCAAGGGGTATCGCATTACCCAGTACTAACTGGGTTGTGGAGGTCAGATAGGCAGTCGCTCCATGTAAAATACTGGTATTCAGCTGCATCCGGTTAGACTGGAAGCCGACCCCAATATAATTGGGAAAAGGCTAGGCAGATGATGATGGAAGGAGCTATAGAAGAGCTTGCAGCGCCCGCTACCCGCTCACAGTAGCACCATACCCATAATAGAACTTAATAATATTCAAATACGCACCTCCACGCAAGGGTTGTTTCCTCACTGCGTAATTTACTCTTATTTCTGACTCGCTCCGCTTCAGCCCCTAAAATTCCAATTAACTTGTTATATTGGTTGATATATTACAATTTGCGAGTTTGCGACTGTTGTGTTGTTTAAATATGTAATTAAGACCGCAAATACAGTGATACGATTTTGTGAAGGAAGAGTATAATAACAATAAGCCTTTTCACTCTGTACGCTAGCGTAGCGCTCGCATAGATACAGAAACGGAACTGATAATGTAATAAAATTATTATTTCAATGTTTGCATAAAATTTTACTGACCCGGACTTTCGCAAAGTAACGTTTAAAATAAATTCTTGACTATATCAATATTTTATTAATTCGGAAATATAGAAAGTTATTGAATCTATTCAACAATCAGCAACATTTTTCCAATTGTATTTCAGTTGCAAATTCAGACTCCAACCTCCTACTAAGACAGACCAGGAGGCCAAACTTTCGAAAAACTTGATTTATTAACATCAATTAATATCCATGCTCAAAGCTAAACAGTTGTTTTTACAAAAAAAAAAACAATGTACGTACAACGTTCCTAGAAATCGTCTAGTCTTCACAACAACTAAACAAACAAGAAACTTAATCCAACCAGTAACAGGAAACATTGATACCAAATCAAAACTTCAACGTCCCGAACTAAATCGAAACTCGATACAAGCTTACTTCCCTTCCAAAAAACGAACTTGATCCTTCAGGACTAAGTATCAAAGACTAAACCACAGAGAACTACTTAAGGCCTACTTTTCAACTGAACAGTTTGTATATTATGTTATTAAGGCACCTTTGATACTGGCTGAAAACGTTTCAAGTGCTAAACATGACGCGTGGTGTATACTGGGGACGGTTGTGGTTGTAATGGGTGGCATGGCAATTTGAGTGTTGTCCGTAAATAGTTTGGGTGTACGGAAATGCAGTAGTGTCTGTTTTACCAAAAGATGGTCGAACCTACTCGGAAGCCTTATCGGGATCGAGACTGTTTCGTTGGTCTAATGATCGCTAGAGCTATACTGTTGAGCATACGCTCTTGGGTTCGATTCCCACGTCGAGCAAAATGTTCTTGGGTTTTCCCATTTGAAATTACTGAGTAATAGCCCGAACCCTAGATTAATCTCCACTTGATGTCAACAGGTTTTTTTTTAATTTAAATAGGCATACTCTTGCCCTCAATCTTTTCCTGAGGACAGAGATGAGGTCGACCATGGAACGAGCTAGCCCAAAAGAAGCCTATAGGAATCTCTTTACTTGTGACTTTGTGGTTAGGTACCGAACCACCCTCTGCCGAACACACCAGGGATGACAGTGGTGGGATGAAGTGATGTTTATGTTTTTACGTGATGGATCTTTTTTCATTACTTTTACTGGATCAGCATTTTTGTAGTGTGAACTTTGAGCAAAAGTTTTATAATGAGCAGTATTGATTATTCTTTATTTCTGGTATCAAAGTTTTGGTAACTGACTTTGTCAAAATGGTAATAAGATACAACCAAGGACAATTATTTTAATTTTATCAGACCCAAGAATTCTGCTAAATATGGAGGAAAGAGATGAAATTTATAACAGTTAGGTGTATTTGAGGTTTCACTTATCGTTGCTGTGATTTTTCCGGTCCCATTGGTGTGTGAACCTCCTTTAATTAAGAAAATTGCCGTTTGCTCATTAACAGATATGTCACTCTTATCAATTGACGCTTGACTTTTATGTTATTTCTTTGAAACACGTTCTTGCTGTGATGTTGTATAACGCTTTTTGTTGTCTTCCATAATGTAGTTTCTGGAATCGAAGCCCTTCTCCTTTGAACAGAATATCCTGCTTGTATTCCGCGAAGGGTAACAGAGGTGTGTGAAATGTACCTATAGTATACCCACATTTTACCATAATTATGAACTGAGCATAAATCTCGACCCGGGGCTGTTACTGAGAAACTCGTAATAAATAAAATAAAATAAAAAAAGCCTTAGCCATTAACTATTAAAATTACATAATAATCAATCATCACTGACAGTACTATAATATTGTAGCCAATAAGCCTGATATAGTGGTGGTGGATCGATCAGAACGGTGCGCAATGATTGTTGGCATAACGGTCCCGCATGATGAGAACCTCGTGAAAGCCGAGAAAGATAAACAACTCAAGTCTCTTGACTTGGCTCGCGAGGTTGTCGACATGTGGGATGTGGAGTCAGCGATTATTGTGCCGATAGTTGTATCAGCCCATGGCTTAATTGCCAAGAGCCTCGATCAATACCTGAGGAGGCTCTCGTTAGGCAGCTGGATCAAGGGCTTGATTCCGAAAGCTGTACTCCTGCGCACGGCTCGTATTGTTAGGAGGTAGTAATTTTAGATCATGTAGATGTGTCGTACTCTTAATATGGGCACAGGAATGTCCACCCGAGGCAGACCGCTGGCAGGGTTGCCATGTGTTGTGAGGCGAGTTGAATGAAAGACGAGTTGAGATACACTGAATATATTTTGAATAAACATGATTAATTTAGGTACGTAATAATGAACACATATTACATTTACAATAGGATTGAAAACAATAAATTCAAACAATACAAAACAACATATAATGGGAGATGTTTAATGGTGCATACGATACGATGTCAACCCAAGGTTAATAATCAGATTTAGAAAGCAAGTGCCAAATATTATTTCATAAAAGAACAGACCGAGAAAACTGATCACGTATATTATAGATTGCATATAAAGTAACTCCGTCAGTCTGATACCATTTAACACCTTAATGACTGAACGAATTACGACACTGAATATGTTATATTCTGTTCCACTTAGTATATTCCTGTGTGATAATTAAATAAAAAACAAAAGCCTGTCCAAATACATTTAAATGGATACCTATACTTACGTATACACTAGAGCCCAAAACTCACACCTGTATCTCCGCCCCGAAACTATAAACCCCTAAAGAAAGCCAGCAAATCAGATTAAAATCCACCCACCGAAAACTTTCTTCGTACATTACCTTACCTGAGAACTTCGGGATCCACGTATTGGGATTTAGAAGGTAAACCAAGGTAATAAAGTAGATTTAGATACACGGGAATAAGGTTGAAGATCCAATAATTTCGAAAGTAGATTAGAAGATATCCTATTTCATCTGGAATTCTAGACACACTGACCTTGCTGGGTTTGGTAAGAGGTTACGTTGGAATAAGGCATAGTTTAGTAACAAATAATTTACTTCTTCTTAATAAGTTGCAAGCTATACGAGGTTGCAAGTCGTCAGGTAGACATACCATGGTATATCTACCACTCGCTCGTCGGACACGCCATGAGAGTGTTGAGAAATTTTTTCTATGGTATTATTTTTCGTAATGTAATTCAAATTATAATCGTATTTTAAATTGCATCTATGCATTTTATAAATGTTTGTTTAACAGTTTATTGTCTTATTTTGTTTTGTTTAATTTTAAACGAGCTAGAAATGCCGAATATGAACCACATCAGCTGAATGGATAACTAACAAATATTAGTTTTTTCTAGGCGTCAAAAACAAACGGTGTTCCATATTTGGTTACTCTCCTATACTTAAACATAACTGGTGAAATGTAGTGTAGTTACTAAACGTACACTTCTGCCCAGTGCCCAACCTCTCGGGAAATGTAGACGTGACGTTATGTTATGATTTTTAGACCAGAAGTTTTATATACATTTTTTTTATACACGATTACTATCTGCCGATGACTTCAATTACACCAAAATTGAGAGCGAAGTCACTATATGAAAACTAGTTAAAAACGTAAAACTGCCGACACAAAAACCAATATAAAATTTTATCACATCAACCTTCCGCTTTTTCATAAAATTTTATCTTTCGCAAAACATTTCGCTGACACACGAATCCTAAATTCAAAGAGAATGAAGTTTTAGCAGTAGTGTCAGTGAACAAATGAATGAGTGAACAAGTGAACGAGTTGCAGGAGCCTGTCTACCCTCATCATGTGTTATCAAACGAGAGCTGCTTCTGAGCCGCTGTGGTGGAAAATGCTGAAACAAGCTGAAGCTATTCAACTTTAGGAGTTCATACACACATTAGTAACGTGTTGTTGAACTGGCATAGGTTTGTGATTACTTAGTTGAATTATTGTGGCTTGTGGAATCTTTTGAAACGGAACTTCATAGGTTTACTGGACTGGTGGACTAATTTTTAAATGTAAACAAAACTATGTCTGACTATGACTATTACTAGATCGGATATGAAAGTACGAGTATAAGGCATGCTAAAACACCAAGATCTGGATAAGAACATACGTTCACGTGACATAATTTGCAAACTAAGCAGGACAGAGTCACAGAGTCGCGGCAAAAAGCTAGTATGAAATCATTATCATCTTTCAACCCTTGTCCTATGTTACTTGGGGTCGATGCAACACGTTTTTTTTACCAGTCTCCCCTGTCAGGCAACACGCTATCATTAACTCCTATTATAGTATGAAATACCATTGATATATCTAGCGCCAGTTACACCAAAGATTTTTCCAGACGAAGTAGTTAAAAACGTTTAACCCAAATCACAATTGAATTGATGGTTTAGCTAAAGGAATCCATGCCTGCCTGCCAAATAGCCTGTTATCTCTTTTCCCATGGGCATCACTTTCACGCCATAAACAATTCGGAAAAACTCATGTCATGGTGAAGAAATAGCAAGTCAGCAACGTAATTGAAGCTCACTCCTCAACCCCATGCATCGCGGTTATATTTATAGATAAGGGGATATTCTCGTAGTGAAAATGGCGACCTAGTGGAAGGCGTAATTTATGCCATCACCACTTATCTCAAAACATCGCCAGGAAGCCGATATTTCCCATAACCAATAATTGGAAAAAATGTGACATCTTCATCACCCGCAAGAGGTCTTGCGTGGTGGATTGTAGCCCATTCCCTCTTATAGAAGTGAGGCCAGTTTCCCAGCAGTGAGAACATTAGATGGTATATTCTGGATAAAATCAGAAATTACAGAGCCTAAACAAATTTAAGCCACAATTTTCCCATCAATTTGATAGACTGAATATTATAATTCCTGACTACTAAAATAACTAGTAGTCGGAGCAACCAAGCATCGCCATCTAGTTTAATTTTAATAAGTAGAGGCAAGATATTCGCGGCACACGTTAATTTATTACGAACCCGCGACTTCGTTCGCGCTCAATTTACTTTGATTTTCATGAATTTATTCAACAGTTTGGGGTCTTATATTATGAATATTATTTAAGTTAAGGAGGCAGAACACGATCTTACACGTTACATAACAGTTTCATTATGTCCTGGCTTTTAACAGAGAATTAAAGTACCTAAGTGAGATACTTACAAGTTACGGTTTTTATCTTGTGGTGAGAAATAATTTAAAAAAAATACCTTTTGCTGTAAAACTCATGCTCGGGAGTGTATACAACCATTACATACTGAGTTTTAGAAAACACGTTAATCCGTTGGTCCCGGCTGTCAATTGTAGATCTTTGACAGTCGTTACAGCTGGTACACTCAGCCGTTACATTAGCTGTAGGGTTAATAAAGGTTATCGTATTACTTCAGTCCTAATTGGGTTATGGAGGTCAGATAGGCAGTCGCTCCATGTAAAATAATGGTATTCAGCTGCATCCAGTGAGACTGGAAGCTGACCCTAATATAGTTGGGAAAAGACTAGGCAGATGATGAATTTTTGCTGTACAACAGACAGAGAAATGTATTATGTCATCACAAACGCCTTTGGTGCACTCATATACTTACCGAAAACACATTGCGACCACAAAAACGTTTATAAATAAACTATCGCACACCTCAATCATTTAAACGCGGTCTGACCATTGATCCAATCCTCCCACAGAATAATAAACAACTGAACATCGGACACAACAATAACAAAAAGCCGCCATATCATTTAACGTGCACAATTAGTAGCAGTTGCCACAATTTGTACTTTTTGCGACTGCCACGCTGGCTGGCAATCGCACGTCATAAAAAGTACAGTCACGAGCACCAATATGTACACTAACAACTTCATGGTCCTCGTGTGACTTGACAAAGATCATGTTAGGACTTTAAAAAAATAATGGATGAAGTTGGCATAATGGGCGAATCTCAAATAAATTGGGATAAGGACAGAATAATGGTGACTTTGCGCCTGCGTCATCCTGTGCAAAATCCAGAGCTAATGTGGACCACTGGTCGTTGGTTTAGTACAGCTTGTCCCGCCATCTCTTACGGAGTTTACCGCCATGCCGTGTTATTTTGACCCACAGATCATCAGGTGAACGATATTCCACGAGCAAATATCTTTTAACTTTAGATAAGTGTATAAACCTAAATATACTTATTATCTAAAGTTAAAAGCGATTTGCTCGCGCACCTGCGCGTGACTGTACCCGACCGAGGGCACGTCACCGGACGAATTCTGGTCGCGTCACGTTCGACAAAGCCGCAATTAGTGGCCGAACTGACCATCATGGTCTATTTGTGAAATTTTATCGACGGCTTTGCAATACGAGTTTTAAGCTGCTGGAATGAGCGTTTTGGACGGAAGTTGGGAACGCTATTGAGGGCGAGACTTTTCCTATAATGAAGTAGTTTGTGAATTACATTGTAGAGGTATGTACGTAGTGTTTTGATGAAATATTAATCTAAAAATTGAGAATTTTCTCTTTTTTATTTTTGACTTCGTTGTGCAGATTGTTGAGGTCTTAATCGTAGGTTTCAGGATCTCATAAAAATTCTTAAAAAAATCTGTCGTTGTTTTTCAGAAATCCAAGAAAATTATTGTAAAAAACGTATGTGCTAAAACAGTGGATTACAAAAGAAGGTCACAGAAGGCAATGGGACGAGCTGGACAAACCAACGACGGGTCCACATTAGCCCTGGATCGACCAAACTGGAAGTCATGGGGAGAGGCCTTTGCCCAGCAGTGGGATGACGCAGGCAAGCAGTAACAGTAAAATAAGATCACTGCGTTTGAGTTTAGTTAAAAAAGATATGTCTTATATCTAGATATAAGACATTTTCGGGAGGAAAAGGAGACCATAAATATATTCTCACAGAAGGCCGTTTTAAAACTCAAACCACGCATTGAAGATTTAAAGTGGAACATGATACTGTAACGTGGTTGCTGTAATGCACGTACAATGATACTGCCTGGCGCTCTGCCCATCCGAAACATATTATAGCTTCAAGATACTAAAGGAAAAGTATAGGAAGAACGTGATATTTTAATTTTAGAACTATTTTTAAGGAAAAGGCCGACGCGACGGACCGTGTAAGATATTTTTAAAACTTATTTTTATAAAAAATCTTACTAAGTATGAACACGAACACTCTTTAATGGACTATGCAATTCCATAAAGACTAAAATTAATGAAAAATATTTAGTGTTATTTCTGCGAATTAACACAAAGTACGTGTTCAAGGAGGCACGGGAAAAGAGCACATGGAAGGAATTGGGGAGGCCTATGGCCCAGCAGTGAGACAGGACAGGATACTAAAAAAAACACTAAATATATCAAAACATAAAATACCATGGATTTACCTATCATGACTTGTTTCCATTTCTTTATTAACCCTATTCCTAATAAAATCGATGTGTAAAGTCAATTCACCTAAAACGTCAGCGTAACAGTGAATTTTATGAAAAGGTTAAGCCAAATCATTGAAGTTTGCCTATCAATTTAAAGAAAACAGCATACATTTTGATTATATCGCCAACAACATAAAACAGACTACAAAATCTGCTTATCCCACGTTTTACAAATCGTATTTACATCAAAGGCTTACTTAAATAAATTACAATAAAAAATACGATATCGTTTTTTACATCGGAAAGCTATCCATATCTAAAGCTTGAGTTAGAAGATGAATCACCTCAACGTATCGCACGTACTTATTTTAAACGTACGTACTTATGTACGTACTGCACGTACTTATGTAAAATAAGAATCCAACCAGTACGTAGAAGATCTAGAATCATCATCTGCCTGCCATTTTCCAATTATGTTGGGGTCGACTTCCAGTCTAACCAGATGCAGCTTTTTCTTTCTTCAGTCGTGTGGTTACTGCATAACCTGTTGTCAGAGTTTATTCTTCATGCCGCCCATGGGCCTCAGACTTGACTTTACATGCCGTCGAGAAATATTATTCAAGCTTGCTAGTTTCCTCACGATGTTTTCCCTTCACTGAAGTAAGTATATATGAATCCAAAAAAATCAGAGGTGCGTGTCTAGGGATAGAACTCGAGACCTATGACTTGGCAGTCCGATTGTTACACCACTAGACTATCACTGCTGATTCAGCTGAATACCAGTAATACGATACTCCTTGGTAATACTGGGTGTCAGACTTTCGGGCCACTGACTAACTGTAACGAATGTCAAAGATCTACAAATGACAGCCGGGACCAAAGTTCCAAGGCACGGAGGAAACTCGGTATATAACAGGTGGTCACCCATCCACGCACCAATCTAGGCAAGCACGGCTTAACCTGAAGATCGATCCGGGAGGCTGTTATTAATTAGCCACAAGCTCCTCCTTCTTATTCTACTTTATTTAGTGTTAATATAAAATAACGAAAAAAAAAAAATCGGCCTTGTTCCGGTAGCTACGTCATGTAATTTGCTTTTACATATGGTGTCAGAAGTAAAAACCGACAGACCGTTCATTAAAAAAAATTACTATGAATAATTGCAATGAATGTAATTACTTTTTCTGCCACTAGTGATTCTGGTTACATATAAAATTCTCATTTTTTGACATTGGGCTACCCGTGGTGACCTCATGGGCAGTCAGTTTTATATACTCTTGAATTTCATTATAAAATCACTTTAAAAAATATCTCTACAACTTCAAAAATAATAAGAAAGAAAATAAACGAAAGAATAATACTAACTTTAAAAATGAATTGCTTGAACATGCAGGCAATCTAAAAAAAAACCACAGTTACCGCAAATAAACAAACTACTATATAAAACCGAATGGAATCCTCCAGAACTCTAGTTAAAGAGTCGTTTCTCAAAAAGCGACGCCGCTTATCTACACAAGCAGATCTCTGCCTCGTCTTGAAATAACCTAGAAATAAGTTCTCCTTTTCATGTATCGATAAGGAAGCAAATCGATTTTGCATTTGGAATAATCGCTATTTGATACGTTTATCTTATTCGTATTCGGATGTTTTCTTTTCTATCTATCTCTATTCTATCTTTTGTGACACATTTATATGTTTGTTACTGTTTACGGCATGGTTTCGTGATTATTGAATAGTTTTCTTGCCATTGTACCTAACGAGTTTTGGCGTATTCATCTGTTTAGAATGGTCAGGCTAACACACGCAACCAACGTGTGTGTATGACCAGATTTATAAACGTAGACGAGACAAAGTAGCACGTAAGTAAGCATCATAACAGATGGCGTCCTGTAGGTTCTCTAAACTGACATGGGAAAAGGTGTAAGTTGATATAAATGTATGGCATCTCTTCATCTAATAGATCACCTATTAGATGAAGAGATGACATAAATTTACAGGAATGGATTCCTAAAGATAAACAGTAAAATTAAAGTGGAAGGCGAATGTGTTGGCAAGAAACTTGTTTTAATTGTAATGCCATGAATGATCTTTTTTTATAACATAACATAACTTCTGTAATACCAGAAGATTTAGGCAGCAGTATACTTAGTTACGGGCAAAATGTGGGTGTTAGCAGTTCACCCAGATTTCGCCAGTTATATTTAATTCCCATATAATAGGGGCGAGCCTATTGCTATCAACCGGGCACAAATCCAGGCTCCAAGGCGTCTACTGAGAAATTCCTGATGTAAAAACCCAATAATACTTTGCCAGACTCGGGAATCGAACCCAGGACCTCATGCTCAGCAGGCGCGCTTGAGACCAACGAAGAAGTCAATTTCTTCTTTTATATTCCAGTTACCTTTCCCGGAAACTTTTCCTAACCTGGTCACACTTCCTTTTAATCCTTCGCTTAACGACAACGCTGACGACAGTTTTGCTAATTATTCCAATATCCCTTTACGATGGTTATTATGCTAACGTTCTATTGGCGGGGGGTTGATTCAATCCACAGAAAGGACTTCCTAAAATTAACAGACACATCCGGGATAGAACGACATCAATTCATTGAGACACCCCTTCGTGATAAGCTTAATTATTTGCTTTAATTAGATTACTGATGAATTTCCATCTAATCAGCCTGTGACTGTCTTTGTTCAAAATAGGGCTCTTTCATAGGCCGTTAAATAAAATGGTCGCGAGGGAATTTTGTAATTATCACTACGCTTGGAAAATTGCTGTAATGGTTGTCAGTCTGTCACGAAAAACAGGTAATATTTTAATACACATTTATAATGGGTTGCAAATTTACTAAGTAGAAGAAGGAGGGGTCTCCAATGTAACTTCGCCGCACGTCAGGCCGAGGACATGTGTTCGGCCCAAAACATTCTACAAAATGCATTGACCGAACATGTTAAAATTAAAAAAACAATTCGGCTTGGAAAATACACCTCAGAGAAAAACCGCCCACTGAAAATTTGCTTTGGATCAGCTGAAGAGGCGAAGATAATACTGCGAAGCAAAACTAAACTACCGGATAACGTTAAAATATACTCGGACCAGACCCCCACCCAAAAGGCAATAATGAAAGAGCTCAGCCAAGAACTAATTCGTCGTAAGGAAAATGGTGAAGAGAATTTAATTATTAAATATATTAAAGGCACTCCAAAGATCGTTCAGGCTCATCTAAAAAACTAATACCGCTAAATCCACCAAACATTCTAGCTAACTCAGATGATACAATTACATACCAGCTCTGTCATACTTACCAAGACCTACCATCTTTTAAATCGACCCTAACTTTCTTCTACGCAAACGTAAGAAGCATAAAAAGACAAGGAAAATTCGACGAACTCCAATGCATAATAACATCGATCAAATACACTACTCATGTCATAATACTAACTGAGACATGGCTCAAATCCAGTGAAGACGCCGATCATTTCCAACTACCCAATTATACCCACTATTATAATGTCAGAACAGATTCCAGGGGTGGTGGCGTGTCCATTTATGTACACAATACTCTTAGTCACAGCAAAGTCGATGAAGTATACGCCGGAGGCATCAACTACCTATGGATATACCTCGAGCGACATGCATTAAACATAGGAGCTGTCTACAACCCAGGAAACAATAACACAAGAGAGTTTCTTGAAGTATATTCATCGCAACTAATTAAGAAACCCCGATCTATAGTTTTCGGCGATTTTAACATCGACCTCCTGACAAAAAATTCCAAGACTAAATACTACCGAGATACTATGAAAGAGTCTGGATACAGTTTTCTGAATAATATCCATGAAGATTACAGCACGCGTGAGACTGCTTCCACAAAAACCATCCTTGATCACGTATGCACCAACCTTAAGGACAAAAGCTTTCATATGGTCATCATTGACTCGCCTATGTCTGACCACAAGCAAATCTATCTAAATGTAAAAAAATACAAGAGTCCACCAAAGAAACGTGTAAAATACGAAGCGATAGACTATGAAAAACTACACGAAAGCATCGCACTCGTAGAATACTCGTCAATTGACAAAACTTACGAGAACTTTGAGAAGTATCTAAACTGAGGCATTAATAGTAGCACAACGGTCAAAACAAAAATATTAAACCCACCGCGCCAAGACTGGATATGTAGAGAAATAACAGACAAAATTAAGAGAAGAAATGAAATCTGGCATCGATTGAAACAAGAGCCAAGTAATGAAAATCTTATGGAAGTTTTAAAATTGAAAGAAATATTACAGCCAAAACAATTAGGAACACTAAGAAGAAGTACTACTATGAGGCATTTATGAAACATACTGCAGATCCTAAAAAGATGTGGAACTTATTAAATACATTGTCTAACAATAAAATCAAGTCACAGTGCACTCCCCCTAAACTTCTAACTGAATCTGGACCTTTAACCGATGGCAACGAGGTTTGTGAAACATTCAACCGCTTCTTTTCTACGATTGGCTCCACTTTAGCCAACCTCATTCCTACACAACTACAACAACACAAAACTGTAACGGCTCTAGATTCTCAACCATATAACAGAGAACTCACAAGTTTCACACCATGCCAAGCAAGCGAAGTATCCAAAATAATCAGAAATCTTGATCCGAACTGCGGTGCCGGTATCGATGGTATAACTACCAAAGTCGTCAAGTGCGTAAGTGACTTAATTGTGGACAAACTGACCGACTGTATAAACATACATCTTGCTAGTGGAACCTTTCCAGACCAATTAAAGGTAGCCAAAGTTACCCCAATCCACAAATCTGGTGCCAAAACGGATCCTAATAACTATAGACCTATCTCAGTTCTTCCGATTATCTCCAAAATATTTGAAAGGGTCCTTTATACACGCTTAGACGAACACCTCACCTCAATAAATTTTCTCTTTGAAAGGCAATATGGGTTTCGAACACAGTCAAACACCCTATCAGCTACTACAGATCTAAATCTTCTAACAATCAATGCATCCAAGACCAGCTACGTCATATTTAAAGCCAAAAATAAAAAAATACCACCTCATCCACCTCTTACAATCGAAAACCAAATACTCGAACTCAAACAACACGAGAAGTACCTTGGGTTAAGACTAGACTGCCATTTGAATTGGAAGGTTCAAATTGACTACATCAGATCCAAAATGACATCTTTATTGGGCTCACTACGGAACATCGTACACTTTCTACCATATAATGTACGCCAGACAATATACAACTCTCTAGTAAAGCCACACATACTGTACCTAATCGAAATCTGGGGCAATGCACCTAAAACAAACTTAAAAGACCTACAAATTGCACAAAATAAAATAATTTTTTCATTACGACTACCTAACACCAACAATTAAAATATACAAAGACACAAAACTCTTGAACATCAAACAACTTCACGCATACTCCACCTGCATACTCATTCATAAAATACTTAATAAAACCATACATACACAAATTTCATTCGCCAAAACACATCAACTACATAACCGTAGCAGTCGTAGAAAAGATCACATCGTACTTCCTCGAGTGCGAACCACTCAAGGTAAAAGATCACTTGTTTATGAGGGAGTGCAACTTTACAATAAACTACCAGATGAGATAAAGAGTGCGAATTCGATCAATATTTTTAAGACCAAACTAAAAAAATATGTTTCTCAAAACTTCAATATCAATTAACCTTAAAAGATTATGCTACTAACTTAACCTAACCAAAAACAACTTCTAAATAAAAAACTTAAAAATAACAGCTGTAAACAAACGTTGTACTACTGACTGATTTATCTGCATTGTGACAACGGGACCGCGCTCTTTATCTCAAGCGAGGGGTAGTTACGCATAGTGTCACAACTTGGATTTTGTAATAGTACCCACAAACTTAATAATTTGTAACACTAAAATAATTTGTTAAATGTAAAAAGGGAGGCCTTTGCCCTGCAATGGGGTAAAATAAGCTTATAATAATAAAATTATAATAATATAATAATGTAAGTAAATAATATTAATTACGTCAGAATAATTGTAAGTCCGAGTGTCGAAGGACAATGATTAATGTATATTTAAATTTGTTCTCATGTAAGTGAAATGTTATTTCTTTATGAGAATTAAATGTCTTTAACCAGAACTTAAAATGTTATTGAAAAAATTAAATTTTTGTATTTTGTTTTGGGACTAGCCTCATATACATGCCTCCCAGATGGCACAAATGATGTAAAACGAGACAATCTTCTGTCTAAGCGTTTTTTTTATCGATTTCTACAAACATTTTTTTTCCTAGCCTGCTCTGTCCCACTGCTGGGCAAAGCCCTCGAGCCTCTGCCCTTACGCCTAAAACAAATGTTTGTAGAAATGGATAAAAAACGCTTGTACAAGACGGCCTCGTTCTACATCATTTGTGCCATCAGGGAGGCATGCATGAGGCTAGTCATGATGACCATATTTTGGATATTTCCAGTTTTTTAGAGTAACTAAATGAGTGTTTTATTCTTAATTTCACGAAATTTCAACAAACTTTAGTCATTCACGTTACAATTTATTTATTTATTTATAGTATTCTAAAATGCTTTAGCTAAATAATGTACCTATTTATAGTTACCGACAATAACCTACCCACATTACCTGCTCACCCATCTCGCATGTAGGCGTGAAAATCATTAGAGAAGTAACTCAAGAATATCGTTACATCACCCAAAAGTTGTCAAGTCGACATATTTAGCTATTATTGTACCGAAGTAAGTTGTGAGCGTTACTTGTAAATTGGAACCTTCCAAGTTTCGTTTCTGTCCCTTACTAGTGGAGCAAAGAAATTTAGTTATAGTTTTTATACAACATATATCAGAAATGTGTGATGTTAAGGGTAAACTAACTTAATAAATTTCTTCATGGGACCAACATAGACCAATCGCAAAAAAAATATCAGCTGCCTGAGTACTATTATAAGCATAATGTTGACGCTTGAACCTTTGGCTTCCAGTACTACAGTTTTTATATATTACTAGCTGTGGCCCGCGACCTTCGTCCGCGCGAAAATAGCGGTGTGAAATATACTTTACCACCTATTCTCCTACCTGCCAAATATACATAAAAATCGGTCGGGCCGTTTCGGAGGAGTACGACTACAAATACCGTGACACGAGTTCTTTATACATAATAAAATGTACCTACCACAACTAGCTGAAATACTGGAGACAAAAACCTTATTCTATTCTATTGAAGTTTTGTAAGGGAGCAAAGATCCTAGCCCGACGGCGACTGCAGATCTTCTGTTTGCGTTTGCTAAAATTCTGTATGTCAAGTGGAATTGTAGAGATCTCTTCTTGCACAATCAATATTATCATCGAACTTCATAGTAAACGTTCATAACTCTAAACTGTTCAACTAAACCTTTCACAGTATATTTTTCAGAAAGGTATAAACATGAGAGGGATCTGCTAACCATAACATTATTATATCACCTCACGGTACACCACACGGGGACCTTCCTATGGGGGAACGCAAGGGGAGTTACCCTACGTTCGCCATATTCACGGAGATCATATAAATATCATCGTGGCATGAATATTTTTGGTTCATCGCCTTTAGGAGTGTTTTTCCAGAAGTTTGAGATGGTAAGGTTATTTATGGCAAATATTCTTTCTGGCATAAGTGCCATTTTATACGTAAATCTCATTCACAAACATAAGGG
This sequence comes from Noctua fimbriata, assembly GCA_905163415.1. Lineage (NCBI taxonomy): Eukaryota > Metazoa > Arthropoda > Insecta > Lepidoptera > Noctuidae > Noctua > Noctua fimbriata. Next base: position 1,170,714 of record LR990933.1, on the reverse strand, counting down.
TCAGAATGAAAAGCCTAGACATAGATAAGTTATTCCGAAAATTGAATTCATGAACGAAAAAACTGAAGTTTACTGCCTATTAACCCATCTTACTTATAATTCATTAAAGTTTTTACATATTCCAAACTACAGAGCTATCAAAACGACATTGTAATTATCTGAAATATCAGAACAATAATAAAATTCACTGCTGTCAAAAACGGATGTCTATCGTTAAAAATAATAAATTGAATGATAGCTGCCAATCATTCGCTTGCCACGATATTTTATGTCATAGTAAATTGAATTCTGTGCTATTGGCTTACAGAAATCGGGGGTAAGGGTAATACTGGGGCCAAGGGTGTGACCCAGAAATATATCATGATTTTAGTAACATATTTTCTCGTAATCATCATCTTTTCTAATTGAAATTGTATCTTTTATTATCCAGATATAAATCCACGAACTTACACTACGACAAATATAACACATTCACATTACACGCACACACTCGCGCCTCAAAGGCAGCGAAATATAGCGGTAGTGTTACTGAAAGAGAAGTTGCTGAAACACTGAAGAGTAAAAACCTTTTCCCAAACAGAAGGCATGAGCATTGATCACCGCACTTGCTCCAAGTAGATTGGCAAATTGGATGGTTTTCCTTGACCGAACGTTAGTGACGTCCACCATAAATTTTGAAGTGTACGCATATGAATTGAAAAATTCACATCGGTACTTAAACTAATAGTAAGGGCTCCTCACAAATTTATCCCACCATAATGTTTCAGATAATAGCTTTTACAAGTTGAGCATAACTTCTAAATACGTTTACAACAAGGCCGGTGGTGTGGGCGATCAAAGTCGGTATACAAATAAACTGTATTCATAAGCCGTTGGCGCACTGGTAAAGTGTTCGAAGTATTACATTAACATTTTCTGCGCTGTGGTCCCGTATTGTCGATGTGCATTTTTAATTTCCGTTGCTATCGTGGTGAGAAAATGTTGTTTGTAAAACTTTATCTTCCGGTGTCTAGTTCAAGTTTGTGGTTGAAGAAATGGGAGTGAATTATTTTAATTTTTGTTGTTTGTTTTATTAAGAACTACTTTTGTTTTGAAACTCACAGCGAGTATTCACGTTTTGTAAACATTCGTTGCGTGAGCAATGGTTACGCAAAGAACATTCATTCGTGAAACAAACATTCGTTCGTAAGCGTAGCTGTAGTTTATTTTGCTTTTATGTTACTTACGTGCATGATTGAATGTTTGTTGCGTAAAAAGGTCGCATAACGAAAGTTTGCGAAACAAATTCTCGAAGCCATTGGTCCTTAAGGACATAATAGACTATCAAGAGTTCGTTACTTTAAGAATTCTACCTTTTTCTTTATAACTGTCTTCTTCAAAATACAAACTTCCCCGTTTTGTAATTTAAGATGTCTATGTGTTGTGTTTCATGTACTCAACTTTACGCTGATCGGCGTTGCCCTGACCTTGGTGGCTTTTGTAGTTAAATTGTCATTAGTTAAATCCCAGTATCTCAAGGTAACGAAGTAATTACGGACACGCTTGCTAAATATACGTACGCCATTTTCTTTTCTTAAACTTTTTTTTATGACACTGCTTTTGTATTCCCCGAAGGGTTAAGCAAAGGTGTGCCTCAGTAGCTACATCAGCATTTCGCCAGTTATGTTTTAAGTTTCATGAAATAAGAGGAGAAGCCTATTGCCATCAACCAACCACTGCGACTGCTACTGAGAAATCTGAATGTAATGAAAAAACCCAATAACATTCTGCCCGACCTGCGAATCAGACCCAGCGCCTCAAGTTCAGCAGTAACCACTAGAACGAAGCAGTCAGTTTTATAGTTGAATCACGAAAAAAAGGCTCTGCTATCATCTTTCGTATTGATGAACATTACTGCAGCTATAACCAAAAATATAGCCAGAGTAATGGCGTTAGCAAAGGGAATGAGGAAAATATCTCCAAACGCAGGGCCGGGCCTTATTGAATGATATTATATTATAAATCCCGATGGACCCGATCTGCCCGATTTCCGAACGATATTGATTCGACGAGAGGAATGGATACCATATGGAAATGTTGCGGGCCCCTGTTATAATGAAATATGTTCGTGTTGCTTATCTGTCAGGGTTAGCAAACGTTTGGGTGGGTTCGTACATAGGTAGGTACACACAATAGTCCCAAAAGTTGATTGTTGAAGTGTCCGTATAGTATGTGAGAAGTTTAGTAGTCCTTAAGCCACAGGGGTGTCCGGGTACGTATTTGAATGCCGAATATTCCAATATCGAAAGTCTATCATAGAACCGATGTTTAAACTTAATACTTTGAATGGTTTTCGGTGTTTCTGTTTGTAGTTATTTTGAATACTTCTTGTTTTCTTGTAAATATAACTAAGGAAAGGTGTAGGATACATTGCCAGTTGTCAAGGACATCGTCAGGAAAATATTGATTCGGCAACGGACTTTTTGTTAATCGAACAAGAAACACACTAGAGAGTCTATAAATCATGTATGGTTTTACATAATATATATACATCAGGTCTTGTAACCTCCGAAGGGTTAGGTTAGGTTAGTATAATAAAGGGGAACTTATTGCCATCAACCGGGCACAATTCCAGACTCCGTTGCTGCTATTGCGAAATTCCTGATGGGAAAGCCCAATAACAGTTGGCCGATCTGGGAATCGAATCCAGAACCATGCTCACATTGTCACATTGTGTCCTGTATTCATTCATGGTTACAGTTTGCGAGTCGAAGTGCCATCCTCGACCGGATCATTACATACACGTAAAATAACAGCTCTAAGAAAAGTAAGCTAAGTTACCTATAATCTTAAAACAAATCTTTTTATAACAAATCTTTTTTGAAGTAAAAGACTAGAAGGTAATTATTAAAAAATATTACCGCCGTTCGGGTAATAGAAAATAATTTACGATTAAGTAAAAGTATTTTTAATAGAGTTGCAAATCCAATTATTTTCACATCAAGGGTAATGTTTCAATTGAGGAAAAACAACATTAAAACATTATTAAGCTTCCTATCGTGTTTATTTTTAACATAGAGTATGAAAAACTAGAGGTAGCATAATGAAATTTGTGGTGATGAAAATTAATTTTGCGCAACTTCTGTCTCTGATTGCCATTCAAAGCTGCCAGCTTCTATATGCAATGTATGTAGTAAGTAGCGATGACTTGCTTGGCTTGGATATAAATGTTAAAAACTCCGCTCTAGCAGCGATCGCCGCGTTTCCCTCAGTGTTCTGTGGTATTCTACTTTAATCATGATTGACGACCTGAGGTGGAACACGGAAATCAATCGTCCGAATTAAACAGTAATTATTGTAATACAACCTATTATGTATTTGATAATATTAATTATTTACGTCATTGGAAACCGAACTCAACCTTAATTGCTTCCCAAAAAAATCTTCTATAACATTACATCATGCCTGTCAATCCTGAAGGAGTAGACAGAGGTTTCTTTAAAGAATGCCAACATTTCGCCAGCTATGTTTAAGTCCTTTATAATAACGGGGCGAGCCTATTGCCATTAACTGAACTCAAATTCAAACACCGGGCTACTACTGAAAAAAAAACCTTTCAGAAAAACCCAAATAATAAAATCTATAGTCTATGAAAAAAACTAACAATAAAAAAACTTCCCACTTCCAATTCAACATAAATTCGTTTCCAATATAACACAAGACAACTTCATAAAGACATGGGGACATCCATCACATAACACAAAAAGTATGCTCATTCCTACATGTCTTACATTTCAGCTTTAGCGAGGGACGTCGCTTCGCATACCGCTTGAACTTCATCAAACAACGCGACAAGTTTATAGTTGACCTTTATTGTTGGGGGAATAGGGTGCAAGATTGAGTGGTGAGCGAGAAATGGGACAGATGCTGTGGAAGTAGAGATGCTGGAAGTGACATTTTATTTAACATATAATCATTTCTTCTCGTTTCTCAAATTGTTCCCGATCTAATGGCTTTTGAAGGTCATTTCGGATTCCTACAAACTTCTTAGCGGTGTGGGTTTCAAAGTTACTTGTATCAGTTTACCTACTATCACTTTGAACAGTTTCTCAATGAAAAATTAAGATTAGTTCGTATGGGCAGTATTAAAACAAGCAGAAATATAAATAAAAATCTATCGTGTATCAGAAGTTTTATAATTTTGATTCAAATAGAATAAAAGAGCATAACTAACATATTAAAATACATTAAAAACGTATCAACGCAACTTGTAATCGTTACGTAAAGCGTGGAATATTTTCTAATGCATCGCTCACTTCCATTTATCTCTCAAAGCTTACAAAAAAGATAAAACGCATCGTTTTCACTTACACACTTATTTCACTGAATACAGAACAGGTTTCACATTAAATCCATGCTTTAGATTTGAAACTGTTTTTCATCGTAATCACAATAGATTTGGACGTTATATTTGCATGAGTTAAAAGGTCTATGCCCGATTTTGCTAACATAAGATGACACCCAAATGTAGTGCCTTGATAAAAGTGCAGTTTTAGATTTTCAACTTTAGGTCTAGAGCTTAGAGTTGGAAATCCAACAACATAAGGCATTGCGTTTAGGTGTCATCCAGTGTATTGTTTTCTTTATTTTACCCAATTTGCGGTTATTATTAAGCCTCTAAAGCATGAGTTAAGTCTTAGAAGCCATTCAAGTTTACAATACGCCTCAAAATTAATTACTATCATAAACTGTAGGCTAAACAGAAACCCTTTTAATATTCTTTCTTACTTTATTTTATAGTATTTTAACACTAGAGGGGTTTTGATCCCAGTAATCGTTAAGTTTGAGTAAGGATGATTATATTTTTGCTCAATATAAAACCATAACTTCGTAAAAGCATATTTTTATAAATATTTTTTTTATTTTTTATTTAGCCTGTAATGTCCCACTGCTGGGCAAAGGCCTCCCTCTTTTTATTAATATTATGTGTAATAATTTCTTAAAAATGTAAACGATGATATTGTACCAAGGTTACCTGTTATGCTTACCAGTTGATCGAATAAAAGACTTCATAGTAAAATATTACAAAACAAAAATATTAAATGAAATAGTTAAAAATGAACAACCATTTAAATAGTCTAACGATCTTAACCCCATAGCTTTCGCAAAACCAGGGATTCTTTTGTTTTAACTCTAAGATCCATCCAGCAACATAAGCTCCGTGTAAAATAAAGTGTATTAGAGCTGGGTTGAAGGCGCTCTTAGAGCAGCAGGAAATGTGTCTCATCGATTAGCACGTTAGTGCGGGTTCGATGCCTGCGTGAGTACCACCCTTTGAGCCTGACGTAACAGCCCGTCGTTTTAACAGATACTTTTTTTGGAGAGATAATTTTAGACGTAGAGGGTAAAAAGTATTTTTATGTAAAAGGATTTATGTGAGTATAAAATTGGTGTTTTTTTTTAAAAGATTTTATTCAGTTTAACACTAGCCAACTAACCGTTGAATTTTGTGCTCGATTTTTCAGTTAGTTTCAGTAATTAAATTGAATTCCAATTTTGCAGACACGTGTGTGTTAGTAGGTATTGATACTGATGGAATCAATGCATTTACTGAATTTCACAAATCGTTTTGTTCTATAACAAGTTACTAATAGGCTAATAGGCTTCTTTTGGGTTAGCTCGTTCCATCGTCGACCTCATCTCTGTCCTCAGGACTAGATTGAGGTCAAGAGTAAGCCCATACAGAGTAAAAAAAAAAAAAAAACCATAACGTTTATCTCTCAAGCAGACCCCGATCCAGAACGATTTTCTTAAAGAGCTTACGATGATTATTTTCCCTGTCTCGTGAATATATTATCTTAAGAAACTGTCAGGACCTAGAGTGACACAAGTGAGAATCGCTTTCAAAGCGTTCTGTCCTTCTACAAAAAAAAAAACGAAATTGCAAGGTTCCCTCGTTTAAATTGATTTTATGTTTTTCGTTCGTTACTTGAAGTAACAATTACTTGTTACAAATATTTTCTCTATTACAATAGTAATCAAGCGAATTTTAGATAACTTATTTATTTATTAATAATCATTCTCCCGATGCATTTAGGCAAATTCACGGAGATCTGATCTGAACCCTCTAATTTGTAGATTCTATTATAGACATTCTATTTTTTTTCATCTCTAAAATATCCTATACTTATATAATAGTAGAATACATTTTCGTCATATGTCTTTTAGGTAAATTATAAATTTAGAGTAACGCGGAAATATAAGAGGGATCTTAAAAGGATTGACTTTTTATTGTCATTGTCTTCTGAACTTGTAAACGCTCTCGGTGAAGCTCTTGCCAAGCCTTGAATGGGTCAATTATAACACAGGTTATATTTGATCAAGAATAATCATACCGCAGTCTGTAATGAACTAGAATGTAGATTTTATGAATGCATCGAAGTTTTTAACCCGCTATTCCAGATCCAGTCTATCCAAGAATCTCCGAAGCTATGCGAGTATATTAAACGCTCGCTTCGCATATTAACGATACGCATGACGCCTAGTAATACCTCTACCTGAGCCTGGATGCCTATAACTTACGTTCAAGTCGATCCGTGAGTAGAACGCCTCGTACGGACATGCTTTTAGCAGTTATTCATCTTATGCTAATGCTCAATAGCATTATTATTCATAACGGCATAGTTTGTACACTCTTCTTTTATTTTCTCAAAAGCTCATGCTTGGATGGACTTGCATTTGGATAAAACATATTTTCTGAGTAATCACTCAGACAATATGTTTAATCACATGAAATGTAGATTTTTTGCCGGTTACTCTTCTTCTTCTCATCGTCGTGCGGTTAATGACTAACCTCGTGTCAGAGTTTTTATGCCGCCCATGGGGCTCTGACTTGGCTTAACATGCCGTCGAGAAATATCTCTCATACTCATTATCTATATATATTATTTATATATATTTTAAGAATCTAATCTAAGATTTTCATAGTCTAGGTCCAGATAATACTTGCCTCTCTCGTATTAATCTACAATTTATATTATCTTACATACTCAGCGTTACGTCTGTAATCATCCTCTGCCAAAAGTTGGCGTCTTGGCCACTCTTTGATGTACCTAAATTAAAAACAATACCTACCCAAAACATATTGCCAAAATGGTAGGTACACGTGCTTGCATTTGGCAATCTGCCATTACATATGCAGTATCCGCTGTGGTATAATGTACTTATACTCAACACGTTTTGTACAAAATGAGCTTAGACATCAGAGGTTTTGGTCCCAAGAGACGCGTCCAGCAGAACTGCGTTATTATACTGGTTATAAAGGTGATTATATCATGTGCTTGAAGCTTTTACAGCTGTTCAACTTAAAGTTAGATCATTTACAGCTTATAACGTGAAATTCAAGCGTGAATTTGAACAACAGAACTACCACGTTATGATGCATACCGAGTTTCCTCCGTGAAAGCACTTTAAATTGTTGGTCCCGGCTGTCACTTGTAGATTTATGACAGCCGTTACAGGTAGTCACTGGCCCGAAAGTCTGACAACCAGTCTTACCAAGCGGTTTCGTATTACCCAGTACTAACTGGGTTGTGGAGATCCGATAGGCAGTCGCTCCATGTAAAGTTCTGGTATTCAGCTGCATCCGGTAAGACTGGAAGACGACCCCAATGAAGTTTGAAAAATCTGTCCAGATGATGATGAACCACTTTATTATAACAAAGTCATCATTATCATCATATCAGCCGAATTTCATTCCCCGTTTGGCAATTATTCGAGCTTTGTTGATTATATTACTCGTAGTTCTCTTGCGAGTTTCTTGAAGATAAAGAACATTGCCTCATTCTTCTTTCAGGACAAGATTTACAATTTAGTTCTTTATTATTTACTATTGTAAGAAGTCTTAAATAGATAATATCAAAGAGAATAAAAAGTAAACACGACATTTTCGAACACCACAGAGCATGTAACGAAAAAGAGGCTGAATACATAAGAAGCTAATTTATATAATGTTCTTGTATTAAATGGTACGCTTAATGATTATTAATTAATTCCTTACAGGGGACTTGCGTTATCAGGACATTTTCCTTTTACGTTCCTCCCTCCCCTCCTCCCCCCCTTTTTTCCTACCTTTCTTTGAGTAATTCTGTCAGAAACCGCTTATTGCCGCCTTCTGTAATTTCTAAATTAAATGTTCCCTAAATACTTTATTTCTCTCTTATTGGTTGGTTTGCAGCCTTTCTTTTATCTTTTGATGTCAGTTAATGTGCGTAATGAAGATTGATCATAACTTGTGACAGAATTGATAAATTAGATTTATTTATTTTTTGTTTTGGGCAATGGCGTTTATTTGATAACTACGTCTATAAGAGAGCGTCTGAGTAAATATTAATTAAATATATTTTTTTAACGTCAATCAACACAATAGCCTCTTTGGTCTTGTAGTCTCACGGACTAGTGCCTAGCATGTGTCCGATTTTTAGATAAGAACGTGTTTTTATTTGTTTTTCCACCACGAGTTCCTTAGAAGCAGGCTTTGATTTTTACCCGGCTGATGGCAATTGAGTCGCTCCCTATTACATGGGAATTACACAAAATGTGCGAGTTCTATGGCTACAAGTTTGAGTTGCCTTCGAGGTTAACAAGTGCGAAGTTATGTCAGGACATAGTGTGTTCCAGTGTGAAGGATTACTTAGTTGCTATGCGAAATACAGTACATTTCCACTCGCAAATATTATTGTTACACGATAAGTCTACCATCCTCCTTCTAAGCTACAAAACTCATTTTAATCTTAAAACAACAGCTTAAAGAAAGTATTTGTAACGTAAGACCATTGTCACTCCAGCGATTCACGCGCGAAACGCTTTGTCCCACGCCGTCACTCCGCGTGTCACGGCGTGATAAAACGACGATGATGTACGAACTGTCACGATGACGCACGATTCCGCCCGAACGAGAATTAGTATGTCGTACGTTCTGACGAAAGCGGGAGACGAGTTGGGGAAGTTTTAGTACTTAATGCAGTTCTGCTGGGGATTTTAACACCCGCGTGACAAGCTTGATGAAGTCTGTTTTTAAAGTAAAGATGTCTATTGTTAGCTCTTTGTTGACGAAATCGAGTTTTCAGTAGATGACAGCGTGTTTAAAATATGTGTGATCATTAAGGGTCTTGTGAACCACTTCGTCCATGGGGCGTATCGCATATATTTTGGGTCGAGTAGATTATTGAAATTTTTTTTGTCAGCTGATTTTTTTCACGGTTACAATATTCTTCCCATGTCGTAGCATAAAGTTTTAATTCTTGCATTTCCTGCATCCAAGCCTGGATCTATTTGCGGAATTAAAACTAAATAATGTCCATAACACATCTCATTTTATGCTTGTTGTTTCAGGTAAATTTGAGATTATTGGCTGAAGAGAAACTGTAAGGTATTCATTGAAGTTATACATAAGTACATAAGTTTTCATGAAATCAAAGCCGAACACATTGTTTGTGTGCATGGAACAATCACCTAACTCTATAGTACAATATCAGATACACTGTAGAATACAATTTCCTTACCCTTATCTTACCGTAATTAACATTGCAATACCCAAAACAGAATACAAACAAATAAATATGTGTCTATTGAACTGTTCCCATTATGGAATCCCATATACGAACCCATATACGTACCCATACAAGCTCATGAAAGCACATTGTACAAAGTTTTCAATTCTGTTAAATTTTGCGTCGATTTCGATATTGGGACGCAAATCTGATGCCCCGTCCACAACCTCAAGCGATGCGAGTTAAGTCAAGCGGTACGCGCTGTTTCCTTTACGTGAGTACCGTCAACGCGGTGGTTTAGTGTTTTTTTCAGATTTGCATAGTTTGGGCGAGCAGAAGCTCGTTTTTGTACGCGCGCTTTTGCTACACGCGTAACTCGTACGACCTCTGAAGTGCTTATAAGCTAGCTTATAGCATATAAATGCGGGCCGCAAGATATACTGACTGAACTCAGCGGTTCAAGCGAACACTGGACAGTGGACTAAGCGCGTGATCTCGTGTCCGATTTTTTGAAGTGCAAATGTTTGCGCGCTTAATCTGATACGAGCGTATACGCGCAGAAAAATACGCTAGCCGCTCAGTGAAACCGCTCTAATGGCATGTTCGAAACAACTTCTTTCATTTGTTTCCTCCGTAGTTGCTACCACAACACACGTATCGCTTGAGGTAGTTGCTCGTGGCCAACCGATGAGTGTCGACTGCTGCTATCTCTTCGTTCCGGGTCATTGCCAGGCACATCACCTGGGTTGTCGATATTTTTAAGATATTTGTAAAAAGTTATGAATGTGAATTTGTTTTAAAAGAAGTTAAGCTGTGTTCTGGGATCGGATTTTATTATTTGTCTGGCGTAGCATTTTAATTATTTGTTACGGTCTACAGATTTATTGTGATCTTGCTCCTAATCATAGTTTTATCTTTCGGATGTCACGTGAACAACTTACTGAATCGTAATAAGACAGATGACTAGATAAAATATCATTCCTAAAAGACAACTCTAAATTGGTTAAGGACCATGGTGTACCAGACCATAGTTCATCATAGTCCTTCGAGCTGGATGGCAAGGATTGTCACTATTTTTTTTTTTTTCAATCAATCAATCGTCTTTGTTTGTAAACATAGGTTACAACAATGTGCAAGATGTTACAATAATTGTTCTACATTATATAGTTTCTCTATCAATTTTAAGAAAATGCATTAGGTAATGTCAATCTTTAATGAAATACGATAATGTCAATAAGATAATGTCAATAATAAACGGTTATGATGTCAATAAGTTACTGCTAAGAAAAATGTCTAAATTGATATTGTCCACAGAACTGTGATAGTCGTCATGCTTTTATAGGCACGTTACGAGCATACAAATATTTGATGTCAAAGAGATGTCATCAAAGTAGTCGTTGAGCGAGCAGTAACATTTCTGTATTAAAATAGTACATAATTTACGCTTAAAATTTACTAAATTTAGATTTATTATTGAGCAAGGTAACTTATTAAATATTCTTTGGGCCATACAAAAAAAGCTTTTTCTCATTAAAGCCGTGCCTGCACTTGGTACTTTAAGCTCTAACTTATTTCTGTCTCGTAGTTTCCTATATTGACTTTTAAAAGTTATTTCATAAAGGTTATTAAAAATTGATTGCTTATACATTTTTCGTAATTTTATCTGTGATTTGAATAGAGTATTTAAACAACGGTAATACGTCCTCAATAAATCTAAGACATCCAATACAAGCAGGCAACACAGAGTTATGACTGTGTCAGTATACTGAGCTCGTCACACGTGCGCAATACTTGTTATTGTCATTCATAACAAGTCGTATTGGGTTTATTGAGACAATATACGCAAATGTGACTGTGTCTGGTACATCTGTGGTAGGTTATTGAGGGAGTGGCGTTTGTTATATTGCTTCCTTGATGTTCCTGGAAAAAGTTTTAGCGTGATTTTTTGAAACTGTACAAAATGCTCGTACGATTAAACTGGATTAGACTGGTTAAATGATCGTGGAAGAGAATAAAATACAGTATATTTATGTTAACGGTTTGAGAATGCAGTATTTTTTAGGTTATTGTTATTAAACCCAATTTAAATCGATTCTGTCTAGAGAAGTTGTCTTACCCATCGTTTTTTCTTCCATTCTTCCCTGTCAGCCATTACGATATCATTTACTCCCTTTTTTATATCGTTCCACACACATTCCATCTATACTGATTCTCATAATAATTTATTAAATGCGATATAAAACTACATATTATTCTTCCATCATTTGAAAATTTTTTATCATCAGTCCATTTTACGTCCATCCATCCTCCATCCGTCCATTTTACGGTCTTGTGAGCAACCATTAATAAACGCTGACTTTATGGTCTCAAATCAGATTTGAAATGTTGCTGAGAGCCTGAGAATACCTAAAGACAATGTATGTATTTTATTGTTTAAGACAACTGCTGATTGTTATGTTATAGCAAGGGAAGGTAGATTGAGTCGTAAAATTGAGCCAGAACTGAAGTGGTTTTAGTGTCTGAATGTATCAAATTCACAATTTAACTGTAGTTCCCAGACTGAGGTTAAACAAAACATTCTTACTTTGAGTTTTGTACAGTTTTATGAACCATAGTGTATTGCATCGTTCATTGCATTGCATTGTTCTGTATGGTGTCCGGACGTAAAGAATAGCACCATCCCATATCTTCCCGTGGGTGTCGTAAGAGGCGACTAAGGGACTTACCAGTGAATGGGCAGCAGCGTTCTCTGGGATTTTTTATAACAAACATACTGCGATCGCCAACCCGCCTGCCAAGCGTGGCGATTATGGCAAAACCCCCCTTCTTGGGGGAGGCCTATGTCCAGCAGTGGACTTTTCGGCTGAAATGATGATGATGAGTGTATTGCATTCTGCAAATCCTGCAATCGAAGTAAGGTTTGCTGTAAGAAAATCCAATTCTGTTGTTGTTCATAAGCTATATTGTAATTTTGTGTGTATACCTTTTAATTTTGTGTGCGCTAAAGAATAAGAATAGTGACACAATAAAATAGTGCTTGAGTGCAAATACAACACATTCTGTAAAACAGGGTTCTTGACCTGTAGTGGGGTAGCAATAGATACAGGTTGTAATCTTGATTATGCTTTTTAACATGTTAACCATTAAAATTGCAATATACTATAGCTAGCCCACATTGTTCCACTACTGGGCAAAGGCCTCTCTCCACTCCTTCCAAAGGTCACGCTACTTCTTTCCAATTCTCAAGGAAGACATCCAGTTCGTTCCGTCATCTCCTTCGTTGTCTGCCGTTCAGAGCATCAATCCTGAACTTGACGGGCCCACAGTTCGTTCGGCATGCGACAGACATGTCCTGCCCAGTCCGATTTAAGTGACAGCCTTTTGAGCCACGTCAACGATTTGCATTTTGGAAGGCAGCGTAGTGTTTCGTACATGATCTGTTAATTTTACACCTAAGATACTGCGCTCCATGGCACGTCGGCAAACCACGAGTTTGGAGTTTTGACGCTTAGTCAAAGACCAAGTTTGTGCACCGTAGGTCAAGATGGGGAGAATACACATGTCCATTAGCTTTGGCTTCAGAGACATGGGAAGAGTGCCCTTAAAATACTCCTATAATACTACAAATTACAATGTCGTTAAATAAACATTTGAAGGCCGAAAGGGTTTCAATCACCGACCAATAAAAAACGATGCTCTCATAGATAAATCGATCCTTTTAGACAGATCACCACTAAACATAACCATACTATTATTTTCAGCAATCTCAACGAAAAATCTGTGAGCTAAAATGAAAGGTGCGCGATAGGCAGCGCCTAGTTCATCACTAGGCAACAAGTTAACCCTACTTCCTGTATTAACCCGTCCGACTCGTGCGGAAGTCGCCGACATATTTAATCTACATAGTACATACTAAAGGAGCATAGTACCTTTATAGCTTAGCATTAAGTGTGCAAAGATTACTCAACAAATTACTTTAAGTGGGCTGAATTAGAAAATTCGCTTTTGTAGGGCCCCTCGTACATACGTAATGGGACTTTTAACGAACTGACGAAAGAAATAACGATGTTATTACATTTTGTAAACGATAGGTTAAATTGGCTGTGAAGCAGAGGTATCGGATACAACTAACGAGTTTTAAGTCGAGGGTCCAAACAAAAGTTAAAAAAAAAAGAAATATGAATGAATTATCATTGATAATAACTACATAGTATAAAACAAAGTCACCTCCCGCTGTCTGTCTGTCCCTATGTATGCTTAAATCTTTAAAACTACGGAACGGATTTTGATGCAGTTTCTTAAATAGATAGATAGATATATATTGCACCCGTTCGAATCCGGGGCGGGTCGCTTGTTGATACTAATTATTATACCTTGATCTTGACAATAACAAAAATCATAAAACTATAATAAATTAACATCACGTGCATCCGAAAGCGATTTTCTGCTTCCACGTGTATCCAAACGCGATAAACGTAAATTTAAAAATAAAACTGTTACAAACATTATGTATAATTAATTAACAAACAGATTTTTAGTACTTACATTAATTTGTGCTAAAACTAAAGAAATAATTTATAATTATAAATATCTTTCTTTATGTCATAATTTAATAATGAAATTATCATTGCAAGTAAAAAAAATCAAAGAGATCAAGTTATGAACAGTGATAGGAATAGGTAGTGCCTATTAGCCTAAACTTTGAAGAACAGAGACAAGAAACGGAGACTTCCTTAGGACTAAATTATTGCCGGCACATCTGTCTCGAAATTTCGAGACAACATTTAAATACATTTAAAAAAATGTGTTATTTGAAATAAGTAATTCGTCTATATTTATCTAAAGTTTGTCTATAAATGTGATAGTTTGTATGGATGTCCATTACTCAATTCCACTGAAAATGCTGATTTTGGTAGTGATATAGATTAAGGTGTGGAATAGCACATATGCTACTTCCTATTAAAAAAAAAAGTATTTGTATTTTCATTTGTAACTAAATATTTGCACATCATGTATAATGGTAGAATGTAAAGGGACCTCATTAAAGCAAATAAATGAATTATTTATTTATTTTAAATACCTTTTTTTTAATGATAAATTCTTTCTACTATAGAGAATGCTAAAATGATAAAAAAAATACCGTTTTATTATTTTAAAGACAAAATGCCTTTTTTACACTTGAACTTTAGAAATCTCATTAAACGTAGCCGAGAGTGAGCTAGAAAGAAGATATTTACTTCGAAACGTGTACGGCTTCTTATTCAAACATTGTGATTTATTGTGTATTACGATCAACAAGTCATTTAAAAAATGTTCTCCAAAAAAAAATTCTGAAAATTTTATGGTTGTAACGACTATGTATGTTATCTATTATGATATATCTAGTCGCAAACTTTAGGTAAATATAGACGAATTACTTATTCCAAATAACATTTTTTTTAAATGTATTTATGTGTTGTCTCAAAATTTCGGTACAGATGTCTCGGAAAAAATTTAGTCCTAAGGAAGTCTCCGTTTCTTGTCTCTGTTCTTCGAAGTTTAGGCAAATAGGCACTACCTATTCCTATCACTGGTTATGAATCAGCGTGGATAATTATCTTAATAGTTTCGATTGTTTATTTGTTATGTAGTGACACATTATACCTTTTGTAACCAGAGACGATACCTACGATTTATAGCGCGTTCCGCCGCTACGACAGTCGTCTCCAAGCTTTTGTGTAGGACAGTTATGCTCTACCAATGTAATTTGTGCCGTTGCTAGCGGACAATATAGACATCAAGTTTTGCCTAACCTTCTGGACTTTCATTTATATTACTCACGGCTGAACTAGTAATTTGTAAACAAAATACTTACAAAAGTTACATTATTACTGCTCCGATAACTGTAAAAGAAACGATCATGTTGTAAGCGTCATGTCCTAGAACCAAAACCTTGAAGACATGACTGTGTCAGCTACATCAAAAAATCACGCTAATAATCCTCGATGGCTTAAACAGATGCTCGTGAGGAGCTCGTGGCTAAATAATAACAGCCGCTCGGATCGATATTTAGGTTAAACCGTGCTTGTCTAGGTTGGTCTGTGGATGAGTGACCACCCATTACATACCGAGTTTCCTCCAAGCCTCGGAAAGCACGTTAAGCCGTTGGTCCCCGATGCCATTTGTAGATCTTTGACAGTCGTTACAGGTAGTCAGTGGGCCAAAAAGTCTGACAACCAGTCTTACCAAGGGGTATCGTATTAACTAGTAATAACTGTGTTGTGGAGGTCAGATAGGCTGTCGCTCCATGTAAAATACTGGTATTCAGCTGTATCTGGTTAGACTGGAAGCCGACCCTAACATAGTTGGGAAAAGGCTAGGCAGATGATGGGTTAGACAGAGAAGTACCTACATAAAGTACACCCATATTTCGGCTACCTCCTAAGATAGACGATAACTCTACTTCCAACAACTACACAATATCTCCATAAAATTTCGTTCCATCGCGATTCTTGCGACACAAATCAACCGCTGCACTTAAACACTTTAACTCCTAGATCAGTATAAAATGCGAACACCAGCATATTGTGTTAAGTATAAAAAGGACGTAAATTATAGAGTACTGTAATAAAATAGCGACTTAAACGGTTCTTCTCGTTTCGCTTTTATCGTGGAGAGGCGCTCAGGGATGCCAGGGTGCCACAGATTTCTTTTTCCTTCGTATATTTTTTTTATAAATTGAAAATCTTGAAGGTACATAGGTAGTTTCGCGCCGTGAATTTTCTATCTTCGGTTCAGTGGATTTGTTTCAGATTTCTGTGATAAAGAATAACATTGGTAGTACCTTTTGGCTTTGCTGTTCGCATGTTTTACGTAATACTTATGTGACGTCAAAATGGAAAATTCTTAAGTTAATAATTGGGGAAGGTTTAAAACATGGGCAGATTGTAGATAATACTATAAACTGCCAACATCACATTTTTTTTTATTTAGTCAATGCTGGACAGCATTGGCTGTCCAGCTCCAGCACTGCTGGGCAAGCCTCCCCCTCCTTTCTTTTCCAACTCCCTCGCTGTTTTGCCTTCTCAGGCCAATCACTCAGGAATGAGTCCAAACCGACACGCCAGGAATATAAAACTTTTCTTCAATTAAATATCAAGGAATGATTTTCTTGTAACTTTTTCAATAACAAGACACATTCTCATAATATCACGCCTGTATTCCTGGCACTGCTAATAACTGGCACAATGTGATTCTGAGTTCATTTGAAGCTAGACACTGACCAGATAACTCAATGTTAACAAGAGTGATTAAAACTACTCCATGCATAATAGAACAGTACTTTGTGTTAACAAATCCAATCACTAATAGACATTAAACAATAGCTCATGTATTATTTACCGCCACCCCTATGGCGTGACACTCTTGTTTTATTTATGTACCTAACAAGTGTTGTCCCTATGTGCAGTGTATAGGACCCTCGCCCACAAAGACTTTTTGTAGCGATGCAAGCGCAAAAGAGCCACGATATAGTCGCGATACTGTCCCTGGCTATCTGGAGCTCATGTCTAAATAATAACGAACGATCTTCAAGGATAAGCCACGATTGCCAAGGTCGGTCCGTGGATGGATAACCATCCATTACATACCGAGTTTCCTCCGTGCTCCGCAAAGCACATTAAGCCGTTGGTTCCGGACGTCTTTTGTAGATCTTTTACAGTTTACAGTGACGATTTAACCAGGTGGTATTAACATTATTACCCAGTACATAACTGGGTTGTGGAGATCAGACAGGCAGTAGCTTCATGTAAAATATTGATATTTAGTTGGTCTCATCATCATCATCTGGTTAGACTGGAAGCCGACCCCAACATAGTTGAGAAATGGTTAGGCAGATGATAATTTAGCTTTTGCTGGCTGTGTACCTTCGCCCACTTAACCACGATTCTGTTCCACTACTAGCGCAATGCTGTCGCGATGTAAACGCGATTCAGCCTAAATACAAAAATGCTTGTAGAAGTTACAGTTGCAAGATGGATGTCTACAGAAACAGACGCGTTTTGCATGGAAACAATGGTGATCCCGACTCTCATCATCTACTATAGTCATCAGACTATAGTCATCGCATCTGTCGCGCGTTACAAATGCGAACGCTTACGGGCATTCTCACACAACACCGCTCGTCCGCGAGGTCGGACAGTGAAGCGGATCTCACGTCGCTTCGCCACCTCTACTCGTCCGCGCGGAGCAGCGGCAACGCACGAAAGCATCGCTACAAACAGTTGCCGTGAGTGAAGGGCCTTATGTGCACATTTTGTAGTATACAATATCGCTCGCCATACTATCCACAACTCTATTTTGCTGCTATATTTGCTGCTGGTGCGTTTCATGGAAGCTGAAAGCAAATTGGAAATTAAAAACTTTTATTTTACGTTTTTCAGTCCGCCATTTTAAACGATCTGTGACGAAATTACATTTTAAGTATGATCAGCTTACGTTCCCACTGCTGAGACATAAGGCTTCATGTTTATGAGAGGGAGCGGGCTCTATTCCTCCACGCGGGCCCCGTATGGGTTAGTAGAAGTTTTTCTTGACCGTTTTGAGAGCAGTGGATATGAGATAATTTAAACAAAGTCAAGAGCCTACCTGAGTTCCAACCTAGATCCAAAACTAGGCCACTTCTGCTTCAGATTATATTTCGGATTTAAATTCTGAAGTTTCCTTTCTAGCTTATCCGTTGTCAGGCAAAAATATGACCATCCTACCTTTACCAAGAAGTTATTTTTACGCATATGGATCGATAGCATTATAAAGTGCCGTTTTTGCGACACCCAAGTAAAGTGAACTAGGCAATATTTCATAGTAACATTAAGTGCCTTTTGTATAAATTCAGAACACAGCATCAAGAAGAAAATTGCGTCCTAACCTAACCTACATAACGCAAATACGCGGTCATCGTTTCATGTTGTTTCAAAACCAGGCGCATGGTCGTGCTGGCAGAGTGAAATATGAAGCGACGTGCTCGTATCCTCACGACCAATCGTTCTGGTCAGGAGCATTTTCTGACATTTTCCAAGTGAAACATTTTTTAGTTACTTTTCCTGGTAAATTATCTTAATTTTACGAGTGTCGTGTTACATTTCATTGGTTGATTTCAATCAGTATTAATTCACCGAAAGAACGTAACAGACAGACGGCGCTCTCACATCCATAATATTTATTCCGCACTCGCCTACAAGGAAAGATGCCATAAATTTTCCGATTACCTCCAAAGAAATACGACTTCCAATATAATTCAAGCTCAAGGAGAACCTTTCTGAATTTTAGGCAAGTCTTAACAGTTACACAAAATATGATTTTCACGGTACGACGGATAGAAATTTGAAAGGAGGTCTCGAAAATGCGAGAGGCCTATTTATCATTGTTGGCTTATTAAATAAAGTTATTGATAACACTTCTAAGGCCGGCCTTTGTAAAGGTTCTGTTTTCTATTTTATTTTGAAGGATTGCTGTGATTTCTTGAGTTGTGATGTTCTGGGCTCCATCTTGATGGTCATTTGGGAATTTTAGGTCTTGAAATTAGGACTGGTAAAGTTTGACAAAAATTTAAAATAATTATTTAAGTTTCTAGACATATTTTGCTAATGGAATTTTTCGCCCCGTTTAACAATAATTGATTAACGGATCACTCATAAGTAATTAAATGGATTAATAATTAAATAAGTAGTAATTAACTACTTATTTAATTATTAATACAATTCACACAAGTCAATTAACTACTTTTTGTTTTACTTAACTTTTTATGTCAAGCAAGATGACGAGTGATTGGAAATATCAATCAATCAAAGAACACTTACCATTATGAAGATAAGCTTTTAGTGATTGCTTTCTGATCCTCTCCGGATTTTGATTGCTTCGCATTGTATTGGAGATATATTACAAGTCGTAAAAACAAAAGCCCACCAATCAAGCCTTTGAACAAACATTTATTGCTTCCGAAAAATAAATTCAGATAAAAATACACAAAATATACTTAAACGAAGAATTTAACGAAATAAAAAATCACGGCCCCGTTTCTGTGACATTAAACGGTAAATACGAAGACATTACAAAATAATACTTTCAGAATAAATAGGGACAGGCGATATTAAAACCCGAACACGTAATTTATAAGGAGTTTCTCAATAGAAAATGTTTGGCGTCCTGGTTTTTACGAGAATCACCTAAACATTACACAGACAGAAAATAACTCTTGGGTATTATTTCAAGACTGACATTTCAAGTGGAATGAAAATACTCATGAAGGTCAGACGTTTTCGTATTCACTTGGGAGACAGGAAAAGTTTAAAGTCGTGAGGAATTTTAGTTTCGTTCTAGCTCAGTGTAAATCAAGTTAAAGTACAAAACAAGCTAATATAAATTATTATACTGGTCTTCAAGAATCATCTTTTGGCATCAACAATTAAGGACAATATCTGAACATAAGAGGCTGATATAGAAGTGACGTTGTCAATAGTTTTCATTCAAACCAATCGTGACTAACCATTTACTTAAACTACGGTACGAATGGCTTACAGAAATTGATTGAATTGAATTTTTAATGATCCGTGACAAAAATTGTGCGCTCAACGCTCTTTCGGTGTAACTATAAGTACTGTTATCTTGATTTCAAACTCTGTGGTCAAAAACAACTTTCATACACCCAAGTTGTATTTTGATGATGATTGATTTCTTTTCCATCACCAGGTTACTGTATATCTTTATTTATTACATCTTCTCCACCACAATGCTTTAATCCAACCATAAATTCTATTCCAGTGAATTAATTACGAACAACGGAGTTTATCTCCCCAATTTCCTTTTACAGAGTACCTTTAAAATATCTTACGGTCTCTAAAAGCTTTATTTTTTCATCAGTACATTCATTAGCATAACTGCGTTGCTTCTGGTTAATCTCCAGCCTCTTGCTCAGTGTCGGCAAAATGAAAATTTTACGGTCCATCGCTAATCTTCAGTCATTATGATAAAACCTACCTATCTGTAAAAACTGGGGGTTCCAACCTGACTTTTTGAAACTGCATAACGTTTATGTTGTTCGTAAAATGTTTAATTATAAGTCTCGTTAGCTGCCTCAGATGTTTTATGTGGTTTTCTTTTTCTTAGTTCTTCTGTCAGATTTAGACATTTCTTTTGTTGGGAAAGACAGGGTTTGTAATTCTTGTAAATCTATTTAGACTTGTTAGCTTAACTTATTGTACCCTTGAGACTTGACTTGAGTCGAAACTAATCAAAAGGCTTAGTATTTAACCATGCCTCAACAAGCAAAATTGTATTATTACTTAAATAGTTATTAGTATACCTTCTGTTACAACGTCCAGGCCAATTAATGTAATATCTATATCCGTAATAATTATTATAAACGCGAAAGTAACTTTGATTTTCTGTATCTTGACGCCTTAACCGCTAAACCGATTTCGATAAAGTTTACTCACTGCTGAACCATGGTTCCGGTTCGGGACCTGGGTTCGGTTATAGGATACTTTTCCCACTCCACGCACTCACAAACCGCCGTCAAAGCAAGTCGTAGCATAAACTTGGACAACCAAACTGAAACCAAATACAGAAAGGTAGCCTTCTCAACTACCACTTACATAATACATTCTGGTGCAGCCTTTAAATAAGTATTCTAAGTAAGGAACTTTCTCGAAACAAGATGTTTACTGTAACTAAATTATTAATGAAACATTGGTGAATCGTATTGTCTGAATATTAAAAGGGCTATTGGAAGCCATGACAGGGCAGCTTCATGAATTATTGAGCAATAGACGGACGACTTTTTTTAATAACGGTCAGCTGGTGCTGGTGTCTTTAATTTTTAAAATTGACGTTGTATTGGGTTTGCTGTGCGCAAAGAATTTTGAATGAGAACTACCTGAAATCGTACAATTTTGAGTTATGTCGTTGAATGAGAAATTAGAATATATGTGGTGTATTAACCACCATGAATGTACTTTAACCACTATGACGCAAGTCCTGATGTTGTCTGACCATCAGTCTTGCCGTGTTTCCCAAAAACTGGATTGTAGAGGTCAGATAAGCAGTCGTTCCATGTAAAATATTGGTATTCGGGTGCATTTATTTACACTGGAAACCGCGCGAGTAGCGAATAACCTAGACAGATGATGACTACACAAGTCCTAACTTTGATCACACCACTCTCAAGGGGTCAACGAATCATGTAGGGGTACGCATGGGCCGATGCCTGCATAGCGGGGGGGGGGGGGGGGGGGGTTCCATTTGATGATTTCAAATCCTAAAATAAAAATAAAAAATGGGTGAACGAAAAACCGTATTTCTTCGAATCACAAATTCCTTGGCATGTGACATCAACCAGTCCGCTTTGGGCTCTCGTGGATAATTACAGGCTTCACAAAGTGGATGCTTCTGTTTTAGCAGAGGGAATATTTTAAAGGCTGATTATGCTTTTGCTGCACAACTCCCGAGGATATTAATGCTATCTCTGGCGGCTAATCTCACGTTAGCTGTCATTTTCGACGCAGTGTGCTGGTAGTTATGCTGGCAACCTAACAACAAACCAACAAATGCCTGGAGCTCATTTGACACAACATTAATGTGTGTAATCTAATCATTCTGACTATCTGTTTTAAAATGCGGGTACTAGTGTAGCATGATCAGCCTATAATATTCCCACTGCTGGAACAAAGTGCTCCTATATATGCCAGGGACTGAGTTTATTGTGCTACAACAATTCACGGAATCTACCACGCGGAGCAAGAGGCGCGGGCGCGCGGTAGATGTCACAATATGTCTTCGAATTTTTGGTTCTATGTCATGCCAGTTTCACGATGTGTCCTGCAGTTTCCTCCTCCTAGTCCTTCTAGGGTCCATCTTTTGCTGTTCCAGCAAGTTTTATTATTCTAATATTGAACCCTCACTTGTCACCTCCCAACCCTTTTGTATCTCCTTTTGTTCACCGGCAGGTGGCGCCACGTATCACAGCTCTCCGAAAATTACCCTTACTTTACGATTTATTATTTAGCGAGCGGTTTCTTCGCCAAGTTTCCTTTTAATGGTTAAAAGCGATACATGTGTAAATATGTTTGTGGAACATTGTTGTTATGGTTCATTGTGAATACGAGATGGGGGAAAACTTAACGTATACAATTAAATTGCCTGCAGATATGGACGAATAGAAGTGGAAATTATGTTTTTCTACTCATCAGATATTCTTTTCTGATTAATTTCGTTGCGGAATCCAAGACAGGAAGGAAATTGTTTCTCTGGTACTTCATCGAGCTTCATTGTCTCGGCGCTTTTCAGGTTGTCGCCATTGTTGAATCTGGCTTACAGGAGTTAGTGCTGTGGGAATAGTGTGGCGGGCTTGTTCCAAATACAAAAACAATTAATTTGACATAACATAATATCACGCCTTTAATCCCCGAAGCGTTAGGCAGAGTGTATACCCGTATATTTTATGGTTATTTTCCATGTAGTACGGGGTGAGCTCATCATAACAGCGGACCCATGAATCCTCTTGTGACCAATTGAATTAAAAATACCTAATGTGAATACCGAGCGTAGAGCCGAGCGTAGGGCCGTGCGTAGATCCGAGCGTAGAGCCGAGCGTAGTGCCGAGCGTAGATCCGAGCGTAGAGCCGAGCGTAGTGCCGAGCGTAGAGCCGAGCGTAGAGCCGAGCGTAGAGCCGAGCGTAGAGCCGAGCGTAGAGCCGAGCGTAGAGCCGAGCGTAGAGCCGAGCGTAGAGCCGAGCGTAGGGCCGAGCGTAGAGCCGAGCGTAGGGAGAGCGTAGCGTACTAAACGTTCCATGCACAATTTACACAAGGCGAGATAATTATAACTACTATAGTTTCACAGCAAGTTACATGCTTCATAAATAGTATTACATATTAAGAGGACACCTTCTCTTTCTGGTTGTTCCAGATCATTATGGCCATGTTTCATTTAACATTATCTTCTCTATATTTACCTAATCCTAGTGTTTAGTTTGATTTATGATTCACATATCATTGACAAAGTCACTTTACTTTACACCAGCTTTTTACTCAAAACACGGCCGATTTAAATTACCCAAAACTTTATAAATGGCCGAAGCAATAAATCCAATCAAAACTTTTGAAAACCGAAACAGTCAATCACTGCTCACAAAAACGAAAGGCGGCCATTTGTGCATCAAATATAAGAGAAGTACACCAACAGGTGCAAACAAAGTTGTTAGATAAATCTTGTGCTCCGTGATTTACGATGCAACTTCGGAACGTCGGGTCCTACGTTCAATGCCTCGGCAGAATGTATGGCAGTTCCGACTTCTGTCTTTTTTATCGTTCTGTGGGTAATTGGAAAGAGAATCGCTGAAGAAGAGTTGTTAGGGATTATCTTTATTTATGTGGTTCAAGAACTTTCTAGGGGTATTGTATGGGGAGAAGAGGGATGTAAAATGACTTAGGGGTGAACGATCTCTGTCTATGGGTAGGTGACGCTTCAGTGGTTCAGTGAGCACATTACTTCCCCTAATAAATTAATGTCGTGCGTGTCTCGTAGATGTTACGCGAACACAATGTGACAGTCGCTATTCAACCTGAAAATCTGGCAAATTGATTGTTTTTCACGATTTTTTTTGTCCAAATTTTCATAAATTAGAGGGTTTTAGACAGATTGTGAATGAAAATGTTTTAAACAAATCAAAATGTACCTTTTTTATAATTTACTAGCGACCCGCCCCGGCTTCGCACAGGTGCAATATATACATATAAACCTTCCTCTTGAATCACTCTATCTATTAAAAAAAACAGCATCAAAATCCGTTGCGTAGTTTCAAAGATTTAAGCATACAAAGGGACATAGGGACAGAGAAAGCGACTTTGTTTTATACTATGTAGTGATTTATCAGATTACAAAGAGGTCCACTGTGTTAGTAATAATGTAACTTACGATACGTTAGTACCTACTTAATAACTAGACCAGATCTGGTGCGATTAGTTAGCGCCCTCACCAGCGGACAGTCTGACCGGACAGCTATCGGTTGCTTTCGGAGAAAACAAAACCCGGCCAAGTGCGACTTCGACTCGCGCATCGAGGGTTCCATACAAACTTGTAGGTATTTTGTTAGTAAGCTTAGTAGTATTTACGGTTTTCAGATTATTTGCTTAACATGTGCTGTAAGACATTGCTTCTTGCCAAATTTCATGATTCTACGTCAACGGGAAGTACCCAATAGGTTTTAATTCCCTTGTGAAATCGCAAAATATGCTTTTATGCGATGTAAGCGGTTATATCTTTTGATCGCGTTGACTTACAAGTTTGAAGCTTCACAGATGAAAGAGACTGTAGACCCAATTCCAACTTGATACCTCTATGCGTTCCTCAGAGAAAGGGCCTTGACGGACAGACAACAACAAAGTGATCCTAAAAGGGTTTCTTTTTCCTTTTGAGGTACGGATCCCTAAAAACAAAAAAAAAACATTTTAACGTCTAGAAAAAAAAAATCTTCAACAATAAATCCTTCACAAAGTCCAAAAAATGCTTTAAAAATCCTACCTGCTATTGAAATAATTGATCAAATCAGCTTGAGGCACGCCACCTCAGTTCAACTCAACTTCGGGTCTTTAACTCGACCTCACCTAATGAATTTAGAGAACTATTCAATTCTCACTGATTGAAGATTACAACTGAACTGATTTATTTCAAGTTTTTCAGTTAAATTTGAAAAGTTTAATTATTTGATCGTTGAGGTTTAATTGCTTTAGAAGCGTTGGAGTAATTAGAAGAGTTTCAGGTTTGTAGATGGCAATTTTTTGAGAATTGCGTAAAAAGATACTTTTTTTTTCTAAAAATCAAAGCATTTATTTCAAGGAAGCCAGTAACGGGCACTTTTTTACTGTCGAAAACAAACCAAATAAAAATTAAGCTACAGTCCCAGTCACAAGGCATAAACTGTGAAAGTGCTGTAGTTGACCATTCCAAGACGTATAATCTCTATGGAGAAGAACGGGCAAGAAACTCCATAGACACTCTTTTAAATCAGAATATTGTTACAAAACCTTGGTTACATATTTCATATTGAAATAGTACATTATGTGAGAACGATGTAGCAGAGCTTTTTCGTGATGATGAGTACA
This sequence comes from Noctua fimbriata, assembly GCA_905163415.1. Classification (NCBI taxonomy): domain Eukaryota; kingdom Metazoa; phylum Arthropoda; class Insecta; order Lepidoptera; family Noctuidae; genus Noctua; species Noctua fimbriata. Next base: position 1,145,050 of record LR990933.1, on the reverse strand, counting down.
GAGGACGATCAGCACTATGATGACTTGTGTCAGATAGATTTGATTTCTTGTTTCCAATCCAGATTAGGCCTACCCGATTCTGAAAAAAAATCATTTTTTTTCAGAATGGCCCTTACTTGTACCATGACCCTTTTCAAGGTTATCTGTTAATTACCGGACACCCTGCATAATATATGCGAAAGTTTGTGAGGATGGATGTTTGTTTAACTCAAAAACTACTGAACGGATTTAGATGAAATTTAGCACATAAAAAAACTAAAATAACCTATATTAACTAACTAACTTAAAAATAAACTTAAAAATGGCGTCAAAAAACTCCTCCTCAACGTTGTCAACTGGTAATGTACCCAAAAGACTGGCGTCGTTGCCACGTTGTATGGCACATAGATAGTTTATAACCTGGATTAACAAATAGGATACTTTATGCCGGTAGTACGATCCCGTGGGACAATTACTGAACTCCACGCGGGCGAAGCCGTGGGCATAATCTAGTCAGCCTATAATATTCACACTGCTGAGAAGCAACTTTTGAAAGGGAACGTGTGAACCAAACCAAAATCTTGAGATACAGCCTACGCACTTCCAACATAACTCAGCCACTTTTCAAAGCAGCGCCGCAAGAAACACATAAGTGCCACTTCTAACATTGCGTTCACACAAAAAGTACATTAAAACTAAGAAAGTGCCGCCAAAGAGCTTTAAAACAAAAAGATCGCGGACAAACACTAAATCTTGCGGGGTAAGTACAGCGCTACCTGGCAAACTTTCACTGGAATGGCAGTTGGCGATGTTGGTGACAAATGTTTGATTCGGTATTGGGTTTAAATGTTTTGAGGGGATTTGGATTTCAGGTTGAACTGTTTCACCTTTCATTCCGTCGGTCTCAATTAACAGCATTTCTAAAGTCGATGAGACTGATAACTAGCAACTGGAGGTCCGACAAGCAGACGCTGTGTGTAAAATACTGGTATTCAACGGTATCTGGTTAGACTGAAAGCCGATCCCAACGTAGTTGACCAAAGCAGATGATGATGACATCTCGAGAATAACCGGAATGTACAGTTCGATCGCGAAAGCTAGGTATTTTATCTTTGTACCTCGCGCCATATTTTATCATTATAATCATACATTCGGTTTCTGAATATTAATACTAGTCGAATTCTAGTTTCACCTTTGAATTTTAAGGTAGTACAGTTTGACATTCTTAAATTGAAATTCTCAAATAAGAATCCAAGTGTACCTAAGTATTCCCAGATTTCATCTTTACCAAAACAAATAATTAGGCAACAAGCACATAGCAAGCCTTAAGTCACAGCATCTAGTAGGTACGGTCCCATGGGCTAGTACAGCTGTGCGCAAAACGTAATAACAGAAACATAAGGTCTCTAAGTTAGTCCGGGGCCAATTAGAGGTCTTAATGCTACGACCTTTGGGCAACTACAGGTCAAATGTATCCAAGGAGCCGTAACTTCGGTTAAATCATTTGATTTTGTTACGAAACGGGAGGGCTATCATTTTGAGGAAGTTCTTGATATTAAATGCAAAATTTAACTGTGTCGATCAAATTTCAGATCAAAGTGGAAAAAAAAGAACAATAGTATTTCAATGAAAGATTGAAAAAAAGCAAATAAAGACAACGGACATGTGGAGAATTTTAGTGGTTAATTAAAGGTAAGGTAGTAACGTATATACAAGGAAAATCGGTCCAAGAATAATCGTAAGAAAATTAATGGCGACAGGTCGAATTTAGATCGGATGTAGGTAAAGAAAAAAAAAAGAAAGAAGAAAGAAAATATATTTATTTGCCGCAGGTACATGACGTGCATCACACAAAATTACAAAAAAAAAATAACAAAACACAAATAAAACAAATAAATACAACAGGACGGAACAAAAAAGAAAAAAATTAACAGCTTGCAGCTTGCTTAGGTGGTGCAGATACATCCAAAAAATAATGCCTACTAGATTTAGGTCAAATTTTCATGAATTTGGAACAAGAACAAAACCTAAGCGCTCCGAAAAATAACACTGTAATGTGAAATCTGGTTTTTACAGGACTTGCCGAACGTTGCGGTCACTTCACGTAAAAACAGTCTTTTGTCACGAAATATTTCTAAGGTTAATCCAGTTTTAGGCCATAAATATTCAGCAAAACCCAACGAATGGTCAACAGCTTGCAAAATTTCAGCATCGGAAATACTAAAGGATATCGCACACGTACAAGCACTGCTATATATCGCCATTGCAGATAGGCAGTCATCATCATCACCATCATCATTGGCAGCCTTGTTCCAACCACTGCTGAGTATAGGGTCCTCCCTACTTGTGCCATTCTTGCCTAGTCTGTGCGACCAAGTCCGGCACCGAGACCGGGTGTTCAGCCAGGTCTTTCCCGCGATTTTCACACCTTTCTGATGCCATCCACCCATCTCGCTTTTGGTCTGCCAACACTTATTCGCTGTGCAGTCGCTACATGTTAAATACTGGTATGCAACTGCATCCGGTTAGAATGGAAATCCACTCCAACATAGTTGGGAAACAGCTGGGCGATGATCTCTGTATAGAAAAAAAAAAACAAAACATGTTAATTTGGCACATGCCACAAGAGTGCACGCGAGTGTAAACAGAAAAAAAGATAATACTGTGTATCTCACGGCGTCGCCAAATAGGCCCGGTTAAATAAACTGCCGAGCAGCTAGTTCCTCATCACCTCAGCTCAATTTTCTAGCTGATACAATTCATGATGATGAAATTCATAAAAAAAATGCTGATAAAAGAAATGAAATTCATAAAAAAAATGCTGAAAAAGATGCTGATGAAATTCATAAAAAAAATGCTCGAGTTGAGGCGAAGCTGATCGGATACAGTGCTTATACGTGTACGTTAAACCTTAAGCCGTAAAAACTTCAATACAGTTCGGCCATAAATCTAGTTTTAAACCGTTTTCGGTTAGTGTCAATACCCAGTTATCGTATATTGAGCATTTTATAGGTGTTAAAGTATCTGTCGACAGCTTTACAATGGGCGTAGATTTCATTTAGTGTCGATTTTGAGTGGCGTTTCAACTTTATGGATAGCTGTGATAAAATGAAGTTTTAAAGTCGTTGGATGGATACTTTATCGCTGTTCTGTACTTTGATGATATTATAATGTTTTATGTCGGCTGTGATTAGTGGATCGGAGATTTGTTCAAGGGATATTAATATTGAAAGCTGATTTTACGATTTTGTTCTTTGTGGTCACAGTTTTTATGCTTTCATTCTGTATGGAAAAGTTTACCATTTATAGCGTGTTGCAATGAAAAGCATTACGCTTGCTTGAACGAAAATATAATTACTTGTTCACTGAAGAGCTGATTTTCAGGAGTTTAAAGTTTTATTTAATAAAGTTTTATTTTTATATGTAGAAATGACGATGGTTTCTACAAAACTTAATAACTGTGTAGCAGTGAGTGATAATTATAGTTTGACTGTTATAGGTATTCATTTCACCGAATATTTTATTCATTATCATAACAATTAAGTAAAAAGAACTATAGTTATTACGCATTGGTGACAGCTGAGGGCCATCCATCAACGCGTGACGCGTGCAGATAGACGGCAAGTTATTAAATGAAAATTCGAAAAAACTGTGATGGATTACGAATTGTGCTCCAGTTTTAATTAATCCGTGTTATTGTCTGGACGATACGAATTCATATAATTTGCATCTTGTTTTAATAATTACATAACATAACATCACGCCTGTAATCCCCGAAGGGTTAGGCTGAGGCGTACCTAATTATAGTACACCTACATTAAATTTCGATTGTTATGTTTAAGTCCCATGTTATAGGGAGCGAACCTATTGCCATCAAACGGGCACAAATCTAGGCTCAGCGGCTAATACTGAAAAAAATCCTGATGGAAAAACCCTATAACACTTTGCCCGACCCAGGAATCGAACCCATCCTCAAGTTCAGCAGTCACACTTACGGTCGCCACTCGACGAACGAGGCAGTCAATAATATTACAACACAGTATGTTATTATAATATTATCTTGATTTTGTCAATCTTATTCGAGTCTTTGGATTGTAGCAAAGAAGTGGCCTTAAAAAATTGCTGTTGTGTTACTTTGACGTTTGTCTAATAACAAACCTGAAACAAATTAACCAGTTAATCTAATCTGTCTATCTAAATATATAAAAGCGAAAGGTCACTCACTCACTCATCTATAATCACGAAATATCGAAAACCGCTTGACGTATAAAGATGAAATTTGGCAGGGAGGTAGTTAATAGTTAGTAGACGTCCGCTAAGAACGGATTTTGCGACAGGGCCGGATTAAGGAGGCCTCAGGGCTCTCGTAAGTTTGTATGAAAGTCCTTAATTTATTGTGCTACAAACTTGATTTTTGGCAGTGAGGTAGTTTATAGTTATTAGACGTTCGCTAAGAACGGATTTTGCGACAGGGTCGAATTACGGAGAAAGGAGGAAAAAGTCATTTAATGTTATATACAGAACGGTATCAGAATAAAAAGCGCCCAACAAGGTTCACTTTGGAAAAAGTTGTATAGCGCCAAACTAAACCGATTTTTAAAGCCACATCGTCGCCTCAACGCCATTTTATTTTGTTTCGGACCTCTGCCGCCCAGAATTACAGCACCCAAAAGGACGCCTTTTGTAGTCATCACACATTATCACCTTTTGATCTGGCAGTCAGTTCTCATACATAACATAACATCACGCCTTAAATCCCCGAAGGGCTGGGCAGACGCGTACCTAATCGTAGACACACATTTCGCCAGTTATGGTGAAGTCCCATGCAAGAGGGGGTGAGCCTTTTGCCATCAACCGGGCACAAATCCAGATTCCGTGGCTGCTACTGAGAAATTCCTAATGGAATAACCCAATAACACTATTATAGTATTATTTTATTTATAGTATTTTTTCAATTGCATTTACATTGTTTAATGTTAAGTGGAAGAGCGGAGTCACCTAAGGGGGCGTCCAGTAATTGCGTCGAGACAAATATCACCCAACCTCAGGAGGAAGAAAGGGGGGTCTAATAATTGCCGAGACCCCGGCAAATATTACTGGGTTTAATTAAGTAAACATGTTTGTCTACAATTTTTTTTTTTTAGTGAATTGGATGCAACCAAGCTCATATTACCGTTTTTATACTAAACTACGCATTTTGATAAATCTCACGTGAGATTAGGACGGGGATGAAGGGGTTAAGCCAAATCTCACGACATCCCACCCAAGGGGGGTCGAAAAATTGCCGCACGTAATTAATGGACGGCCCCTAACAAAAGCATCTCCTTGCTTAAATATGTTCTCCAAATTATGTGTGTGACAACTTTGTGTAATTGAAATAACCATATTTTTTTTAACACTGCCCGAATCGATCCCCATGCTTAGTAGTCGCGCTGGCAACCACTCGACCAACGAGGCAGTCTCACACATGCACACCAAAATTTCCAGGCGAACGAAGTCGCGGGCAACAGCTAGTTATAGAAAATTTGTTAAGTCTAAAAACATTATAAGACCAAAGTTTGGACATACAAGTTAACATTCTGAAGACAGCGATAATAATTAAGAATAAGGAAATGGGAAGAAAGTCTTCAACAATCATCATCATCATCATCATTTCACCCGAAAGACGTCCACTGCTGGACATAGGCCTCCCCCAAGTGTCGCCACATTGACCGGTCCCGTGCGACTCGCATCCAGCGGATCCCTGCAGCCTTCACCAGGTCATCGGTCCACCTAGTGGGAGGCCTTCCAACGCAGCGTCTTCCGGTTCGCGGTCGCCACTCCAGAACTTTTCGGCCCCATCGGCCATCCGTTCTGCGAGCAATGTGCCCTGCCCACAATCAACAATCAGTTTAAAATTAAAATGTTCGAAAAGGAATGTCGACGATGACAAAAACTGATAAAAAGTAAAGCAATGTCTGAATAATAAAGTGTAATCATGTGGAACGAACAAGTGGGAGGCGATTACTTGAGATCAATTAACAATTTACAGCTGAAATGTAAGTGAAGGCCCTCGGGAACACTTCAATAATACGATATTTCCACTTTGATAGGGACTGCCCTTTTCAAAAGGTCAGACGGTACTTATAATTTGACAAGCTATTAAGGAACATGATTGTACAAGAATCAAAGGCAATGTCTTGGTAGAATACGCATTAATAATGAGGTTTAAATTACTTGAGATCTGGTCCAGTGGTCGCAAGTGATACTCCTGAGCATGAGGTTCTTGGCACCCAATAACACTTTTGTCGGGTTTTTTCATCAGGAGTTTCTCTGAAGCCAAAACTTTGGATGCTTGTCCGGTTGATGGCTATAAGGTAGCCCCCTATTGAATTAAAGCCTTAAACATCTTTGTCTCACCCTTCGGGGCTAACAATAGGAGTAACTTCAGGACTAAATACTCGTTATGTTGTGTTGGTAAACTGAACGTCTACGCCATTATACTTTGGCTTAATCTACCAAGAAATATCTTTATAAGGATACAACAAGAAAACCACAGAATCATCAACTATCCTCTCCAACTATTATTAATGGATTCAACAACAATGCCAACATTGCAACTAACTATGAATGAAGGACTCTGCAAACTTCGATAATCAGTGTCGGACACTGCGGAGACCGCTGACACAAAGTTTCAGACGCAAAAACATGGTCTCGACACTCAAGTTGTCACGACTTTGGTTTAGTAGTGGAACTGGATTGGTTTAAATCATTGGATCTATTTGTGTAAGAAAATGTAAACTTTGATATGAACTTCCTTTTCTTGATTTAGTGTCGAGTGAATTGATTTATGCTTGTTTTCAGCAAAATCCAAACGGATGCTTAAACATTGCATTGTTGGATTTTCAGCTTTTGGTGCTGAGCCGAACGTTGAAAATCCGACTGCACACTTTTGTTTGGGTGTCACCTAGTATTTGTGAGAACGGTCATTATTCGCCAACTTTATGTTGGTCGTATTTTGGATCTATTATTGGACATGGACTAAAAGATTTCAAATTTTCTAGAAATATAACATTACACGATTTCAAATGTACAAACGGAATTTGCGCACTTGATAGTCCAGTTTGTAAACGGCTGAATAATTCATGAAAGCTGACAGGACGTTATGATTTATAACATTCGTTATACAGCTCAAAAGTCGTCCACTGCTAGACATAGGCCTGTCTGAAGCGTCGACCGGTCCTGGGTGTCTTGCACACAGTAAGAACTTTCTTTCAGCGATAACAATCATAGAAAAATCATAAACGTATTGGATGACATATCCTACCAAAAACCTTTTTGTTATGGTAGAAAATTTGACAGCAATGTGGTTTTTTTTCCCTTTTTAATAAATGTAAGACAATGCAAAGTTCGGTCTACGTTTTTACTATTTCCGCCCTTCCGCCCCCATCGAACTATGATTTGTTTTTGGCGTGGGGCCTTCAGCAAAATCCTGTTCCAATTCGCTGTAGAAATACGAAATGCTTTGAATGCGATTGATACTCTTATCTCAACTAAGCGGTCCAATGTAGTCGATCCCTGTTTTAATTACTCTTGAATTGCTATCTTGTGTCACATCCTAGTTAGCACTAATGGCAACACTTTCCCAATTTATCTCTAATGCTTCACAGTTTACCACTTTGTAACAACAGCATCTGCTCGCAACAAGTCAGGAACAGGTACGAGCCCCGACATGTTGGAATTACTACCTGCCACGGTTCTGCGTGACGCGAATATGTTAAAACAGTTACAAACGCATTTCGATTTAAATTTCGGGTGTTTGGAAACGTGACGTACATTACTTTGTTAATCTTTTTCTTTCTTTGTTCATATTTAAGTTCACTTTATACCGGTACGGATAAATTGTGGACCTGACGCCGGACACCTGGACTCAGACAGATGCTATACTGAACTATCTGTCAATGCTTGGGGTCCACGTCAGGTCCACAATAGTTTGTCCGTACCAGTCTGACCGATACTTTGAAATGAGACTCATTTGCATAACACACTTGCAATCACAATCCGAGCGATTTTAAATCTTCGTATATTTGGAAAATTCGTCTACACCACAACGCTGATGACCCAATAAATATTGTTGAATTGTTAAAAGAAAAAACATTGCCATTGTTAGTGTGTTTCGCAATTAGGCTACTGGTTTTATGAAACTGAAAAAAAATGGTTTGATTGATATTGCTATTAGGGCCAAACTGACTGCTGACGTTGAACCACTGCGTGTTGCTGCTCTTTACAATGTAATAAGCATAGCTGACCACAGCAAAAGAATAAATTATGACCGTGTAGCTTAAACGAATAAATAAAAACAACAGGCTCGCCCCTATTGCATAGGACTTAAACATCCGTTGAAATGTGGATGTACAACACACCTTGCCTAATCCTTTATGAAATACTGGCGAATGATTGTGATGAAAAGAGGAGTCTAGTTTATAGTCAATGCGCAGCATCCAGTCGCAGTTTAATTACTAACTTTATGTCCCAAATAAGTCTGCTACCGTTGCGACTGCGAGGACACTGTGCGGTTCCTGAATATACTTCATGCACTGTGACGCTTCCAACGAGTTTGAGGTGAAATGGAATTTAAAAGTAGACAATTTATGTATTTTTTTAAACATTATGAATATGAGTAATATTAATGTAAGATCACTATAAGGACAGTAAAGGTTCGGTCGAACCGAGTGGACTGTGGATTACGGATTCATCACCGGTCTTTGACAGATCATCATCTGCCTAGGCTTTTCCCAACTATGTTGGTGTCGGCTTCCATTCTAACCGGATGCAGCTGAATACCAGTATTTTACATAGAGCGACTGCCTATCTGACCTCCAGAAACCAGTTAGTACTGGGTAATACGAACCGGGTTGTCAGACTTTCAGGCCACTGACTGCCTGTAACGGCTGTCAAAGATCTACCAATGACAACCGACACCAACGGTTTAACGTGCTTTCCGAGGCACGCAGGGAACTCGGTATGTAACTAGCCCTCGGAACAGGTGAAAGTAAACTCTTATAATTAAAACCTATCATGCTTCGCAAACTATTGGGTCACAATAAGAGTAAAAAGCAATTAAAAGATTACCTATTGACCAACCGAAAGATTGTTTCTGGTTTTATTCACTTAAAATTAACAGGCAAGCCACTAATGCAATTTAAGAATATACTTTATTATTATTATATTATTATAGCTAGCCCATATTGTCCCACTGCTGGGCAAAGGTCTCCCTCCACTCCTTCCAAAGCTCACGCTTCTGTGCTACTTCTTTCCAATTCTCAAGGAAGACATCCAGGTCGTCCCGCCATCTCCTTCGTGGTCTACCGCGACCCCGTGTCACTGTTTCAGGGCACCAATCCTGAGCTTTACGGGCCCACAGTTCGTTCGGCATGCGACAGACATGTCCTGCCCAGTCCCATTTAAGTTGGGCAGCCTTTTGAGCCACGTCAACGATTTGCGTTTTGTAATAATATACTTTAATTAATCTTAAATTCTTAATACAGTGATCTGCTCACCCCCTAAACTTCCGGCTCATTCGAAACACAATTTATTTCATTCGACTGCAAACAAAGGAAATTAATTTAGCCGCTGTTTGTAAAGTCTTCACGTTCGTCAACTGGCCCTTTTGAATAAACAATCGACATAGGCTAAGAGACCGAGTGCTCTGGATTTATTGAATCTTTTAATAAAAACCTTTGAACCTAAAACAAAAACATTAATGAAAATAAGCTCCATGTTTTCAATTACCTACAAAATTCTGTAAGAAGGATGTCTAAAGAGAAAAGGAAAATACTACATTAACAAAGTTTATTTACATAAAAGGACACAATGTTAATAAAAAAATAAAAAAAATCTTGGAGCCGAAAAAATAAAATATAAATCGAAATCAAAGAGATGAAGCTACAGTCCCATACACAAGGCATAGTAACTAATGTTGTTATAACAAAGATACGAAAAAAGAAAGTCTTTCAAACTAAAATCCTTCAAAAGAATAACTTTCGATTGCAGGAAAATTGCTACCAAGTTCACTAAAGAAAATGTTCATCCTAGCTACTAGACTAAAATCATTTATGCATCGTGCACAATTGTCGTTGTGACGTAAATAATGTATTAGTGACGTCGCGGTCATTCGAATAAACTGTTGATATACAAGCAGTAGACGTCAAAGATATTGTGGTAAACAAGTTAATACTTAAAAGGCTAATCCAGAACTGAGTAAAGGCCAAGAGTTGACACAGTCAGAAGGCGCCGCAACCGCACTCAAGAGATGGTAAGACAAGATGGACAAAATCAAAGGCCAGTGCCCCACATTAGCCCTAAGTCGAAGGAACTGGAACTGATGAGATGATGCAGGCTAACAGTAACTAATTAACTATGTTTAGATATCGACAGACATCACGGCTGCAGAGTCTCGCTTGAAAGTTTAAACAAACGTTACTTACATTTAAAAGACGCTTTAACGTTTAAAACATGTATGACTGAGCAGACGTTAACATTTCTTTATTTCAAGCAACGTCTTTCAAATAAGAAATTATGGCCTTTTTAATACCCACCCTGTTTATTATTACTTTTACGGTAATTTTTAGAGCTCCATTTGAGTCTGGAACTAGTCGGGCGAACCCAAAATAAATACGCGAGTGAGCCGTAAAAGATTAATATCTATTTTAGTAGATCATAAAAAGGCAGTAATACAAAATTGCTCCTTGAAGTAGGATCTAGAACTTTTAATGTTTACCTACTTTAATAACAGGTTTTATCCAAAAGAGGCCATTTCAATTATAATGCCACAATTCCGAAAACGACCGCAACAGCTGCAAGCCGCAGCGGCAATGTATGTGCTGTGATAGACCACAACGACACAACTGGTATTTGTGTACGTTTGTAAAAGCGCTTCTTTAATCCATAGTTCTAAACAGGAGACCATACTGCATACTACCAACCAGCTGTAATACGTCACTAGCAAACCTAAAAGATATGTATCTTTTTTCAAACAATTGACAATCGCGAAACTGAAGCAGAGAAATGCCAGTGCCGTTGAAGTTGTGACGCAGCGTTTGGAATTTAAACCGGAGCACATTGTCGCTTTAGCAATTATTGCCAATCGTAACGCCGCCGACGCTTGCCATCTGTCACCTTTAACTCGCCTCTTGGCCCTTGGCAAAAAAAAAAAAACGAATATCTAATTAAAACCTTTTTTAGGCTCCAAGATAATGATAATGAGGTAGTTCAGCGATAAGCTAACATTTAGCTTTACATAACAATAATGCTTAGAATTTTAGCCACCATTAAAGACAATAGTCTCCGATTAGTCGCTATCTTTCTTTATCTTTTTCTCAATTATCTATCTGAAAAAAGACAGGAAATTAGAACGTGCCAATAACTTTTAAACAGGCTGTATTATCAGAGCGGTAACTGCAGCGACTTTCAAGTTGTAGTTCATAAGTTAAAACCCAAGCAGGCACTTTAATTCGTGTAAATTATTTCATTATTGTATCGTGAGAAAACTGGAATGTACCAAAATTCGTATAATATCGTAAAATATCGCACTAGGCTTCGTGATCTGGATTAATGGCCCACTCTTTGTCACTCCATGAGAGACTTGCATATATTTTACCAAAACTGGGTAATTATAGGCTTCTTCTTCTTCTTCAAAATCAAAATCAATCAAAATCAAAACATTATTTCATAAACATTTATTTCAAATAGGCCAGTTACAGGCACTTTTGAATTGTCGAAACAAAGACAACAATGAAAATTAGCTACAATCCCAGTCACAAGGCATAAAAACTGTGAAAGTACTGTAGTTGCCCATTTCCTAACGTAGATCTCTATGGAGAAGAACGGGCAAGAAACTCCATGGACACTCTTTTAAATCAGAATACTTTTACAATAACTTGGTTACATCATTTATGTTGAGATGGTACATTATGTGAGAACGATGTAGCAAGATGTCTTCTTCGATAACTGTTGGTTGCATTTACTTGAAGTCAGTTTTATTTGTACTTTTCTATCTTAGGTCTGTTTCAACCGCGCGCGACGTCAAGCAAGGTGAAATTATGAGTCGCTCAAGTTAATTTATTTTAAAATTATATTTTGGGGTATGGAGTACAGGGAATAAAGTTCTTTATCCCCCATAGAAAAGGGAGGATCCTCCGACCAGACGGGTGTTATGTCTGGTGGGCTACTGCCCGACAGTTGTTGTCGGGTTCTTCTATATAGATAACTTTACTTGCGCGTATTTCGTTGTTTAGTTCATCGTCTGTGTCATAGATGGCGCTGTAGTACTTTTTGTTCTATGTTGCTGTAGTTCTCATTGTAGTACCGCTACAATATCATACATACAAGTCACTTCCAGTTTAATAAACGTTCTGCTTGATAGAGCGTCATCTCAACTTATACTGTCACTTACGGGCAGGGACCGAATTACCGTTACTTTTTTCTTAACGTTACCGATTACCGTTATGTTAACGTTAAAAAAGTAACGATATTTATAACGTTACCCGTAAGTCCGTTAACGTTATCTAATAACTAATATTAGTATCGGTAAAAGTAACAATACTTATACCGGTAATTTATTCGCCTATCTCTTTCTAACGATGTCGATGGGGAGTCTAGCGTCTTACGATGTTAGTACACACGGCCGCTCATCAAGGTCGACTGTTTGGACTTTGAACTATTAGAAGTTGAAGGGTCCGATATGTTGTTTTTATTTCGTCTCTCTCACGCGCAGACCGTATGGTATGGAAGCGCCGCGCCGCATTCTACTAACCGTACCTATACGTAGATATCATGTAGGCATTTTAAAAATATTATTTTGTAAGCGAGTTAAGTTCGTCGCATAATGATTGTTATGGGTAGATTATTTTTTCTATTTGCGCTACACCTGTGCACTAATAGGTCTATTATTAAAAGTTATTATTTTATTACCGTTTTTAACAACGATAACTTTTGAAGAAAATGTTTGTTTAAGAGTATAAAAGTATTTATGTCTTAGATTTTATTCATAAAATAAAATATAAAGTTGAAGATAGGTAATTATGAAAAAAAAAAATTAAACCATAAATGTTTTTTTTTTCCATTCGCACTGGCATATAAGTGTCTACTATGAAATTTAATCATATTACTATTAGGTATGGTTTTTGACAAAATAGCAAAAGGCATTTCAGTTTTACAATTTCGTGAGGCACATTGATTGGTGCCAAGCTGCTTAGACGAAATAGATAGCTAGAGCTACCTATAAACTGGATAGCTACCTATTAACTGGATGAAAAGACGGCAAGGTTGATGGCGCAGTGGCTAAGCGATAGGTTGCTGCGCTATGTGTCGCGGGTTCGTTCCTGTAGAGAACAAATATTTGACCAACTCCGGGTCTTGGCCTACAATCGCACTAGACCGCGAAATGTGGAATAATATATGATATAATGTTCCGGGTCTGGCTGCTTGTGTATGTAAGATTTAAGTTAGTAAACGCACGCATCATCCAGGAGAATTCCTAATTGTCCTTTTCGTCACAACAATCGACGTGATTATTCGTAATGACCGTGAATCCCGTGTGCGTCAGAATGGCTGACTGGCTGTCTGTATCAGTTCACGTCTGGCTGGTGACCAAAAATTGCTACTATTTGCTATTTTTTAGTAACTACATCAATTAATTGCTACATAACTTGGAAAATAAAGGGACTTCAAAATGACCAGCCATTCTGATATTAGGATGGCTGGTCAACTCTCCGTTTGTGTAGACTATTTAAATTCGTGTTATTATTTTTACTTGAGTGATTGCTACCCTCACATCCTTCAATGCCCACCTTGTAGCTTTAACAAGTAAAAAGTTATGAACATTTGAAACTTTTACAGGGAATGGATTAAGGTTATTGAATAAAGCAGTTTAAAACGATTACAACAATGTTTCTTTTTATTCGTCATTTTGAAGTCCCTTCATTTTGTTTCCAAGTTAGATAGCAATTAATTGACTATAGGTAGCAGTGGCGAAGGTTCCATACAACCCGATTCCTGCCGGGAGAAGGAAAGCCCTTTGAAAAAAGGCACATTCAGTATTCTCCAGCCAATCATATTCTATACAGTCAAGATATGTACTCCGGCTTACGTTTTACAAAAATTGGCCCTTCGCTACTGATAGGTAGTAAAAAGTAGCAAATAGATAGCAATTTTTGGTCTCAACAACCAGCCATTCTGACGCACACTGAATTTCAGTCGCGCGATATTTGGGAAGTGTTGACTTGAAATGGTTGACGAACGACACGACACGATGCAAAAAAGTGCAACTGTGTGTCTAAGTGCAAAGCATTAAACGCTACCGAACTGTGATTGGCCGATGCCTCGATGCTTAGTTCCTTTCCGACGATTCTCTATATTGAATTTAGCGTAGTTATAGTTGAGTTCCTGAGAACCGTGGGTCTTGACTTTCGGAATTTTGACCTTGACCTCAAGGTCAATGCCCAAGAGGTGTCCCATGGTGTTCCCCCACCCTACTACTCCCGCATCCCACCGGGTCCCGAAGGCTCTTATTTTCATAGTGCCCCGTTTCGTATGATCCACATTAATTTTTCTTTAAAATGTTTAAAATACTGATATAATGTATCAGTATTTTAAACAAATAAAACAAACAAAGTTTAAACATTATATACTTTGTTGCACTTCTTTCGGCCCATAATTAAATTTTTTACAAAAAAAAAGTAATAATTAGAACAACAAAACAAATAGTTGTATCTTGTCCTATAAAATGAAAAACGTGCGAGTCGTCGCGTTTTCGTAGGTATCTGTCCGATCGTCGTAAAATGCTATGTGTCGTAGTTGCCGCTCCGATTTGAAGAGCCGAACGCGGCGCGCGTTCGGTTTGGCAACGTCGCGCCAGATATTGTTAGTTTTTAGCGAAGTAACGCTACTGGTAACGCTATTTAAATACCGGTAAATCCTATGATTTAACGATATTTTTAACGTTACTAGTTAACGTAGCATAACGTTAAGGTTTTGGTAATTTTACCGGTATTTTTGTGGTAACGGTAACCGTCCCTGCTTACGGGATATCTTCCGTGATTGTTCATTATTTTGAGCTCCCGATATCCCGTAAGTGACAGTATAAGTTTAATTGTAAACCGTGAAAGCTTAAAACAGTGTTTGAGCTTCATCTCCTTCACAATCTGTGCAACGGTCTCTTAAATTCGACGATTTTTTATTAAAAAAATGTTCATTGGAAGAACATAAAACCGACATAGTTTGACATGTTCACATTCTCGTTGAGTGGTTCCACTTCTTCTCGTTGAGTGGTTCATTCTCGTTGAGTGGTTCTTCTTCTTTCGTGGGGACTGTTCCCACGTGTTCGAGTTAAGTTCAGTGGCATTTCATTTCCCGTATGTAGTCTAGTGGATGCTGAATGATGCAATTTACGTTAAAAAGTTAGTACTGAGAGGGGAATTGTAAATACCAGCAAGTGTGATAGATTTTGTTCATGGCTTTCATGATTTTGAAATTATGTGCTTACTCAGTCTCAAACAGTAATTGGGTATACTATTGAATGTCTCAAAATGTCTGCAACATTTGAATTTGCCATCATTTCTGCGGTCAAGTAGCAACCAAAAAAATAAACAGTTTGAGAGTTGACAGCTTAGGGTTAGTAAAAATAGAGCGCTAAACGAGAGAACTACGCCATACAGCCTGTGGCAACCATTCAATTTCTGCATGAGACCTTTCTTGGTCGTGAACTCTTCATTTCGGTGATCAGAACTGGCCCCCTACATCATGTGATTTACCACCACTAGATTTCTTTTTGTGGGGTTAGGTTAACCCTCCATGAATTGAAGGAGGAGATTCAAATCAAATTAAAAAGGTTTATTTGCAAGAAAATACATACAAAATACAAGGAAAGATCCTAAAAGTCATTGTATTCTGCCTGCAAGCAAGCGTGCAAATTATTTACTTACATCAACACAGCATCAACGAAATTCAGCCACATTTATGCAAAATGGTCAAGAGTAATGACAAAATAGTGCGTATATACTAGTAGAGCTGTGGAGGACATTTGCTCGATGTGCTATTCCATTCATAACTCCATTCTGTGTACTTTATGATTCAATAAATTAAATAATGTTTAAAAAAAGAAAACTGTTTTCTATTTAATTCAAATCTTGCGTAAATTCTGGGGAACACTAGCGTAATTTTAGATACACGTCTGCATAACCCTTCGGCGTGATGTACTATAGTGTTGTGTTTCATACTGAGCACTGTGTGGGTCTGAGTTTCTGCCTCGAATGAATGGACTTAGTTCCTTCGTTTCATTTTTGAGATAAGCACTGACAACTATTTCTGCAAAATCTAGGAAATAAAATATCTAGCGAAATCAGTTTTGAACTAGCACTCGATACAGATAAGTGGATACTGCTTCTCAGACAGGCAAAATCACTAAAATTGAAGAAGAATTTCTAGTATATCACCGATATACAAAGAAAACAAGGCACGACTTGAAATACTGAGACTAAACACAATTCATAATTTTTTTTCGTCTTACGTAACCACCAAAGTCACGCATAAATTTATTGTCCTAACCACCTACAGTACGACATAAATAAAAATTAATATTTCCAGCCAGTAAACATAAGAGGTTTTTACATAAAGATATGTCGTAACACTCAGACGGGGACTTATTTTTGGACCTTCGCTTTCAAACGTGGGATGACCTTAAATCGAACAGCAGATGACCTTGGGCCGTAGAAGGGATGACCTTGAAGACGATCTTTGATTGATTTCGGTCTGTTACGCGGGAGACAGATACAGATTTATATTTAGCTCGGTGCTGAAGTAAGAGGGATCGGATTTGAGGGCAGATTTTTTAAGTGATTGTAGGTAGATAGATAGGTATTCCTGTTTGGGTTGTCATGTTACTTTTGTATTTCAAAAGTGCCAAATCAGCAGATTATGGGGAGTGTATTATTTCAAACAACTTACTTGTTGCTGCTGTCTGAATTTAATTACGATCGATGCTCGCTTCGAGAACTTATCGTAACAATTAGTTTCTAAACACTGTCTTTATTACCTTCTTAAAACGGGGTTTTAACTACATTTTTTTTTTTTATTTCTCCGTTTTGCTGGTCTGCTGGCACAAATTTCTTATGAAATAAGCTGTACCCTTGTACTGATATATTATAATGTTATTTTCATGTGTTGTCTTCTGTGTGTACATAAATAGTTAAATAAATAAATATTTTAAATACTTCTATGTAATTAGATTTCCTTAAAGTGTAGCGTTTCCTCTTACAATGCTGGCATTTCTTTAAGTGACTTGTTGTGAGATCATTTGTGTCACGGGATCTTTTGCAGTGTTAAAGAATGTAGCTGTACGTCCAACGAAAGCAATAACTAAATCTGAATAGCTTCTATTTTTCCTAAAAGAAACAACAGATTACCATCCAAAAAGTGTTTACAGAGATTGTACGCACAGAAGTATAAACCTGTTTTTCTTTTTAAAGCAACAGATAACTTTTGACTATACTGTGAAACTCTTCGAGTTACATCATAATCCTCTTCTATATCTCAACGCAAAATAGATTGATAACTAGAAGCAGTACAACAAGGGTCCAAAACACAATATCTTCACGAATCCTGTCCACTCCACACTGTAAACGATTACTCCCAAACAGAAAATATCTCTAACGCAATAATGGACGATCTCTCATACATGCCACACGTGGTTGACAGACAGACGTAATTATTGTAATGTTATTAATGGCGGGCGGACGTGACGTCATACGGTGTAGTGACTTAGTTAGCGGCTAGGTTGGAACTAACTGGAGGGATTTTTGTGCTAAAATTATTTAGTCGCTGAAAATAGTTTATAAGTGTACGTTGTTTTGTCTATGATCATTTCAGGCTGCTTTGTCAAGTTTGCCTGGTACCTGTAGCTTAAAACAGACGTGTCTGGAAAACCACAAATGATAGGTTTTGACCGACTTGGTCAGGACATAAAAGGAGGATAATATATTTGATGTAGTTTTCAATTAAGAATGTATTTAGTTAGTTTACTCTACGTAGTAAATGTTTGCACATCTTTTTGGAGATACACCTAGTACTCATGTAGTAGTAGGCAGCAAAATGACGGTATTTAAAAAAAAAAAATTAGAGCTGACATACGAACAAAATGAAAGGGTTAAATAAAATAAGTAATACCTCAGTTAGAAAGCAGAAAATATCACAGAATGCCGTGTTTACGAAATATAGCCTGAAATATCCCAACTACTTTGTAGTGTTAATAATCACGTGAATACTTACTTTGACTGCTCTAAATATAGGCTGCTTGAAAATAAATACCAAAATAGTAACACAGACGTCTCGGTATCAAATAAAGGGTTGCCTTTCAAAGTGTATGACAAATTGTGACAAGAGGAGGGACTAGCTGTTTCATTACCGACGAATAAAGAATGAGTTATGTGACATATCTCGTGAGGGCTTGAGAAATATTTATTTTTCCATGATATAGTGCTTCAGTAGTGGCTTGAATATTTGTGTGGTGTTTAAGAAGCCTTTTTGGCGAGAGAGCAAATTTTCTGCGCTGAATTTGACGTCTTTTCTTTGAGATTGTGACACTCTTTCTTTCAAATTACTTTTTTATGAGAAAGGCGTTGTGACTTCAATGAATTTATGACAGGCTGGCTGTAATGGTAACTTAGACAGATATAAAAAAGAATGTAGGAGAGACAGCGAATATCCAAACGCTAGGCGGGTACGGGAAGGAGCTCCTGGCTAAATAATAACAACCGCACGGGTCGATCTTCAAGGTTAAGCTGCGCTTGCCAAGGTTGGTCTATGGATGGGTGACCATAATTACATACTGAGTTTCCACCGTGCCTCAGAAAGCACGTTAAGCCGATGGTCCCGGCTGTCATTTGTAGATCTTTGACAGTCGTTACAGATAGTTGGTGGCCCAAAAGTCTGATAGCCAGTCTTACCAAGGTAGCTGGTTACAGCTGATCGGAGTCAAATGGTGTGTATTTTAGAGGCCTGTGAGTACCGGAAACATAATATGGTCCCAAAAACCGTTCTTGATTAGGCTAGGTAACTGTGTTATGTGAAGGTAAAATAATTATACAGTTATTATTCTTTCTCATGTGTCAGTTTTTATGCCGCCCATGGGCCTCTGACTTGGCTTTACATGCCGTCGAGAAATATCTCTCAGGCATGCTGGTTTCTTTACGATGTTTTCATTCACCGAAGCAAGTGATACAAACACTTTTTTAAGCTTTCACGGTTTTCAACTAAACTTATACTGTCACTTACGGGATATCTTCCATGATTGTTCATTATTTGGAGCTCCCGATATTTCTATGCTGGTGCAAGCGCCATGATCACATGATATCGGGAGCTCTAAATAAGATATCTGGTAAGGGGCAGTATAATTTTAAGTGATACAATACGCACATGAATCCGAAAAAAAAGAGTTTCGTGTCTTGGGTTCGAACTTGAGACCTATGACTTGACAGTCCAAAGGTCACATCACTAGGCTATTACTGCTTATTATTAAGCAGTTGTTTATGAGGATACTGGATCCATTTGCACCTGATTAGGCAGGAACCTGCTGAATACCAGCATTTTACAGTGTATCTGACCCCGACGACCCAGTATCTGGGTAATACCATCCGGACCTATCCGTTAAATGACGATAAACACCGGCTAACCCTTTTGTTAACGTGCTAATAATATTAACGGTGTTTATAATGCCATTGGGTGTTCGGCGATAAGTAGGGTGCAGCTTTTGTTAGACAAGTGTGCTTCATTTTGATATTTCATGGGGATTTTAAGGGTATTTGGGGTAAAGTGTGATTAATGCTACCTTTGAATTATTTGCCTCGTTCGTCCAGTAGTTGTTAAGTGCTACTGCTGAGTTTGTGTTCCTGGGTTCGATTTCCATATCGCGCACTTTGAACTTTGCCTTATTGAGTTAGTACATCAGGAATTTCTTAGTAGAGAGCCTTGCATTGGGTCCAAGGGATAGCAATAGGCTTGTCCTCTATTATAAGGAATTAAAATATAACTAGCGTAAATAATAACAGCCGCCCGGATCGATATTTATAGGCTAAGCCGTGCTTGCCTAGGTTTGTCATACCGAGTTTTCTCCGTGCCTCGGAAAGCACGTTGAGCTGTTGGTCCCGGCTGTCATTTGTAGATCTTTGACAGTCGTTACAGTTAGTCAGTGGCTCAAAAAGTCTGACAACCAGGTATCGTATTACCTAGTACTAACTGGGTCGTGGAGGTCAGATAGGCAGTCGCTCCATGTAAAATACGGGTATTCAGCTGCATCCGGTTAGACTAGAAGCCGACCCTAAGATAGTTGGGAAAAGACTAGGCAGATGATGATAGCGTAAATTGGGTACATAGTTATTAGCCTAGACATTCTGGGATCACAGTTGTTATGTTATGATTTAATTTTGTTATTCGTTGGATTACAATATTATCATTTTGTTAAATATTTCATTTCTATTTAATACCTTTATGACATAAAGGCAATGGGGATTGTCCATTTTTCAATCATTGTAAAACCATTTCGAGGAATAAGGTACCTAGTTAAAATGAAAAAATCTTGCGGCGCCCGCGCAATTCTATTACTATAGAGCCTCGCTCAGCGTATATATATATAGTTACGTTGCGGGCACCGCGCGATTCGTACTTTATAAAACAAGAGCACGCGCGTTCGACATTGAATTATTGAATGATGAAGTGGTGAAAAGACCTGCAATATGGGATCTTCATTCTCAAATAGTAAAAATAAAAAATCCACGAAACATTCTTCAAATTTTTTTTTTTTAATTTGAGCTTAACTTTACGAATTCGCCATGTACGAGTCGGTCACTTGATACTGGATGCACCCAATACTACACTTTTCTTTTCTTTTTATGAGCAATCGCAGTAAATTTATTATTTCTTCGTCGACATCCATTTCCCAGCTGACGCTATCCTCACACGCCAATCGCATACCAACCGCGCGGTCCCCGCGTGTCTTAACGAGCCTTTAGCTGTGGATCGGCCATTCAACAACAAATCGGCATAAATGTGACACACGTGTTAAATCGTTGAATGGGCAAAGGAATCTATTCCAGTGATAACGTCATCGACCCTAAAATTTTTATATCTTAATTTATAAGACAAAGTCGGATTTGTTCGAACACTTATAACTCAAGAACGACTGGACTGATTTTATTGATCTCTGATTTTTTGGATTCGTCTCCGTCCCAAATAGCAGAATAACTATTACAATATCTGCAAAATTCAGCGGAAAATTATGATTAAGATCCAGAACTGTTAAAATACCAACTTGAATTCATGACAGCCTGGTAATTATTACAGAAATGTATGATAAAGAGTTCTGTATGGTGTCCGGACGTAAAGAATAGCACCATCCCATATCTTCCCGTGGGTGTCGTAAGAGGCGACTAAGGGACTTACCAGTGAATGGGCAGCAGCGTTCTCTGTGATTTTTTATAACAAACATACTGCGATCGCCAACCCGCCTGCCAAGCGTGGCGATTATGGCAAAACCCCCCCCGGGGAGGCCTATGTCCAGCAGTGGACGTCTTTCGGCTGAAATGATGATGATGATGATGATAAAGATTCAGAAATGTTAAAATACCGTCTTGAATTCATCATGCCAGCATGGTAATTTTGAGATAATTTTTCAAATCAGTTTCTTAAAAAAATTAAAAAGAATTTTTGGACAATGCCTATTATAGATTGGCGAAGAAAGGTCCTGTGAACAATTTGTCACAGAAATAATAATGTTCATTACGATAGAGAGTCTGTCGCTGTTACATTTGGTTTGCAGATCTTTTTATACCAGAGAGAAATAGTAATCTAATTAATTGCTTTCAAGCAAATCGTTAAAATCAGGTCAGTGGTTAAATGAGAGTCTATTTACAGATTCAATTCTATAGGAATTTGTTAATTGTGATGAATCATTTAATTTTAATTGGATTAATTAGTGTTAATTTAATCGAATGTAGATTTATACTGTATTTCAGTTGCACTGTCTATAAATACTTTACAAGACACAAAATACTGTATAGGTACATTGTTATTTACGATTGTTCTAATAGATATAACATCACGCGTGTAATACCTGAAGGGTTAGGCAGAGGTGTACCTAATAGTACACCCATATTTTAAGTCCCATGTAACAGGGCGCGAGCCTATTGCCAACAACCGGGCACAAATTCAGAAACTCAGAAATCCCGAAAATCAGAAAGAAGAGAGAGAGTTTTCGGAATTCAGAAATTTCTAATGGAATAACCCAATAACACTTTGCCCAACCTGGGAATCAAACCCAAGACAGTCCCATTAGCGACCGCTAGACCAACTGGGAAGCTAGTTATTATAGGAGAACGTGTTACTAAAATGCGTAGACCATAAATATTATCACAGTGTAAAGTAGTATATACGTGTTATTAAAATCACAGTGCATTCATTTCTTAAAGGTTTGCCTCTTGAACAAATAACTAAAAATTAAACTTGGGCCTGAATCACATATTTCAGCAAGTATTCGCATCACCTATTGAAAATAACTGCGTATACATCAGAAAAGAGAATTGGTGCTTTCATATAAAATGCTACTTTAAATAATTATTTCAATCACTGATATATAATTAGAAGGGCTTTTTTTATCAAATATGGCGACTTGGTCCTCAATCACACGGCGTTTATTACTATAATTATCCTATATTTCAAGCTGGAACCAACCATACATAGTACTCATTCATAAAAATAATAATTAAAGTCCCTCATGCAAATTTACATTCATAATGTGAATTACTATGTCATTATTCTCATCATTCTCTTTCCGTTGTCACAATTCATTTTGGGTTAGCGCAGCATGTCTTCTTCTTGCATACTTCTCTATTACTCGTCATCTCATCAGACACGTCCTTTCATGCCATATCATCCTTCACACAATGTGAATTGCTATGTAGAACAGTAAAATACAAAATTGGCAGTACAGGTTACGGACAGGTAACCTTTCGGGAACCTTTTCGTAGAAAAAGTTAAATTGCACCATAAATTCACATCAACTGCATCATTAACTTTCGAATTGAATACTACGCAATTACCTTCGCACAAACAGTTGCTTTCTACTTCTCCCCAAACCCAAAACTTTAAAACCTAATTTTCAACTTTTAAGCCTCCTTTTAAAGCCATTTATAACGTCCAAACTAATTACCTAACTAGAACTACGCCTTAGTGTGTCAGTGTATAAATTGGCTAAGATAAATGGCTCTCTGCCGGCTCCCCTGGCTTAATGGCGTGATCTATCATCTATCACGGGTGTCGAGGAAATGGTGCTGCTGGCCACTTAACGATCTTAAGTTTTTGAGCGATTCTTGGAGAGAGGAAAGTGGTGCATCTGCATGTCATTATGTTGTGGAAAGTGGTTGGGAATTGAAGTTGTGTTGCGGTTTGATAGGTCCTGGTGTCATTACAGGGAGATGAGATAGTGTTTGAGCTGAGGGAAATGTCTCTAGATAGTTAAAGGGCGATTACGCACTGCTATTAAAGTTTAGAATTAAGTTCTCATCATCTCAGTTTTCATCATCATCGTTGGCAGCCTATTTCAACCCACTGCAGTGTATAAGCCTCCCTTTTGCGTGATCCTTTCCTGGTCTGAGCCAATCTCATCCAAGTTTACATAAGATCTTCTAAATATCATAATCAAACCTAATTTATTCAAATTAGGCTGATAATCAGTACTTTCTGAACATCAAAATTCGATCGTCATCCACCCATACAGCTGTTTCTCTGCAAATCTACCGTCTTTCGGTAACTATTCCGTGTTATCTATACTCCACCTACTATCACCACGTCTTGCCAAGTTTCCTACCCTCCTTCATTTCGGAACCCTGACCCGAAATCCAACATCCTGGACGTTACTTCTACTTTGTATCTTATAACGTCATAGGTACTTATTTAATTTAATCGAACTTCAATTTGAGTTAACAGCGAATTTAATATAAACCAACAATCAACTCGACATTTTTCAGTCTTTACTGGACAAAGGTTTGTAAGAAAACAAAAGAAAAAGGAAAAAAAGAGAACTTTCAAAAGTTGTTTACGTCTTTTGTTATACGATACTAAACATCCTTTTTCTCAGAAAGAAGTACAGTCACGTGCACCGATATGTAGGTAGTCATTTACGCAAGTGATTTTCCCGTATTGCAATGTTTGCAATTATGGAGTTGACTTTGTATTTTTGGATTCCATGTTACTCTGAAATACTTCGCGGCTTAATTATAACAGTCGCACGGGTCGATCTACAAGGTTAAGCAACTCTTGCCAAGATCAGTCCGTGGATGGCTGACCGTCTTTTACATACCGAATTCCCTCCATGCCTCTGAGAGCACGTTCAGCCCTTGGTCCCGGCTGTCATTTGGGTATCTTTGACAGTCGTTCCAAATAGTCAGAAGCCCGAAAAGTCAGATAACCATCGAGGAGTGTCATATTTTGTAGTACTGTCTGGGCTGTGGAGGTCAGATAGGTAGTCGCTCCATACTACATAATACTTGAACTCAGCTCCAGCTGGTTAGACTGGAAGTCAACCTCCAGATGATGATGATTGTCCTGAAATAGATCTTGTCCTAAAGTTACAATCGTTATTCCATGAGGAAATGGCTTTTGAATTTCCGCTGGTAACTGTAAGAGCGAGACTCAATTAATTCATCTTTCCCAGGCAGATTTAGTTTGAAGCTTTTCCTCAATAGCAATTGATTAATGATTGTTGTGTCATTAATTCCTATTACTACCAAAATGACCACGAGAAAATCAATAGTGCGAAAATTGAGCTCCCAGTTCCCATGATGAAGAGCATTATGGTAATGTCTCGTCCCGGGATTTGACGGATCCCGGCCTCTCCGGGACAATTTATTGCTTATTGTTGTGCACACACAAAGCACCGGGAATTTCTGGCGGATCAACGTGTATAATTGATGAGGTAATGTTTTTTAGGGAATCAGCAAAAATCAGGTGGTTTAAAAAGGAAATGTGGAGGGTTTGTTTTGTATGGAAGGAAAATGTTTCAGAGATTTTTATTTAAGCGGGTGAAGGTAAATTATTAATACCTCCTTAGATGATTCTTTGTATTACTGAAGTTGCAGTCAAACTGGTGCGGACAGATTACGGACTGCATGGTTGCGGAAACCGGACTTCAGTACATTGTCTGTTAGAATTATTGTGTCCGGAGTCACCTCTGCAATTTGCCCGCATCGCTCCTTAACACGACAAAAACAAAATACCAGACAAAATTCAGACTCTCTTAATTTTCTTGGTCTAGTAGGTACACAACAGTGCTTTGCCAAAACTAACCGCAGAACTAAGATAAAAACTAAACTGAGCTGAAATAAATACAGTCTGCAAACACAGACACAGAACAACAAACAAACTGCCAAAAACAAGACGTGCTCCTCCTAAGTCCATTAAAACACGAACTCAGATAACAAACACATTTTTCTGCTGACGACACAACAATTTAGATTTTCATCGCGAGAACATTCTAGAAACGCGTTATCACGTGAAATGCTAATAAGAAAGCTGTCACTGTGTCAGTCATACCGTTTTCATGCGAGTGAACTTAATTAGAGCCTAATGGTGTCTAAAATGGGTGAGTAGAATTGGTAGTGTCAGTCATTACGGTGGGAACCAGGCATGATGCTACAGTTTTACACTTCATTCCCAACATGATTGGAAACATTGTCTGTTAAAGCCTTGAAGACGTGATAGCTATTTTAAACTGTTTAATTATACGCCTTTCTATTCCAATGAGAGACATTAAGATTAGATGCCATAACAATTTGAGCTCATTGAGTTTTGTCGGAGCTGGTAATCAAGAGCACAAGGCTATGAATGTTAATTCGTCGCTATTTGATAATGATTACGAATTTAGTCGTAATAGCTTAAGAGACTAGGTACCTATTTAGGTAGGAAGATATGATTACAGCATGAGCAGTCTTCGTAACGTGATGATGGCAATAAATAAAACTACATCGTCAATAAATAAAAACTAAGTTGAGTTAAACTAAGTTCTGTATGGTGTCCGGACGTAAAGAATAGCACCATCCCATATCTTCCCGTGGGTGTTGTAAGAGGCGACTAAGGGACTTACCAGAGAATGGGCAGCAGCGTTCTCTGTGATTTTTTTTTTTTTTTTTATAACAAACATACTGCGATCGCCAACCCGCCTGCCAAGCGTGGCGATTATGGCAAAACCCCCCTTGGGGAGGCCTATGTCCAGCAGTGGACGTCTTTCGGCTGAAATGATGAAAAATGATGAAGTTGAGTCGGCCCAGAACTGGGCTACGAATTTGACGTCTGCAATAGCGACCATCAACTTACTGATGGTCCCCCTGTAATGAACAAACAACAGCATAGGCATTAAGATAACATAATAAACCGGTGTCGTTCCCACTGCTATGACATAGGCCTCCTCTCTGTGAGAGGGAGTGGGTCGTAACCACCACACGGATCCAGTGCGGGCTGCTTTAATGGAAATGGAAAATAAAAACATTACATCACGCCTGTCATCCCCGAAGAGTACCTAACCTAATAGTACACCTATATCCTGCCAGTTATGTTTCAGTCCCATGTAATAGGAGGCGAGTCTATGCCCATCAACCGCACATGAATCCAGACGCCGTGGGCGCTACTAGGAGATAATGTTTAACTTAATAATCATTACTTTACTTGTCAATATAATTACTTTTCCATCCAATTCCTCCAATCACAAAACACTTAAGGGACCAGCAATTAAAGCAGCGCTTAGCGGAAACTTAAGGATAATCTATCATCCTGATAAGCACTCGTGATTTTTGTCGAATCAATCATTTTAAATTGACTTGGAGAATTATAAAAAAGATTGCGGATGAGTGCCCCAATTGACGTCCTTGAGCATTGATTGATGAGTTCAATCCTGTGATCTGCGGGCTCTAAATGGGATCTGTTCATTTAGATGATCAGCGTTCAGGATTCCTTTTCTTTTTCATTGTCATGAACGCGTTCTGTTCCAAGAACTTTTAAAAGAGATTTTTGTATTTCATCCAGCTCCTGTTCAATTTACTTCTTTAGCGTCTATTTGCTCTTGTTTCATAGAAGCACAAAATTGATCTTTTATCGACAATATTGCCATTTTATATCGCGAAAAAACTACCGTTTGATCAACATGCAATATCCTTTCCAAGAGAAAGTTACCCGGAGCTGTTTATTTAATATTATTATGTTGATCTACAAAATAATCATATTTTACAAGAGCAAATAGTATAGTTGAACGCAAGCTGGCTCAGATAATAAATCGTCTAACCCATTACAGCATAAAAATCTGAAATCTTCCCAGCTTTGAATAATAAATCGATTTAGTAAGGCATTAATCTAGTTCTTTCTTTGTTGCAGATGCGACGCGTCAACTAGCACAAATGGCCGCGACGGGGGCCCGGGAGAATGACGCTGACGGCTCATCGCTCAGCCCCGAGCACTGAAGCTATGATGAGCACTACTCTAGTGCCATACCACAACAACACACATCACACAACATACCTCTACCCGTCTAAGAGACCACCTGACGTTAGGAATGCTACCGTCAAGGTGGAAGTCAGAGACGCAAACACTAGTGGTGACTTTATGAGGCTAGTGGAAGACTTTAGTGACTATTTCTATAGTAACACCTCCCCAGATTTTAGTACCAATACAAGTCTAGATTTGGCGGATGTGTATGGTTACACAAACTGTAGTTTTAACGGTACGTTTAATATCTCGTGTTTTAACCGACAAGTGGACGATGCGGATCAGAACCTTTGGGCGCTGTTGCTGCTGATCTTCCCGTTCTTCACGCTGTTCGGCAATGTGCTAGTGATAATGAGTGTAGTGCGCGAGAGGACGCTGCAGACCGTAACTAATTATTTTATAGTGAGTTTGGCTGTTGCTGATCTACTTGTGGCAGTCGTCGTGATGCCCTTTGGAGTTTATTATTTGGTGAGTCCTAGATTGATAAGTAGTTGCCCATCATTCACGATTGTCTTATATCTTATTATCTTTTCATTATTTCCTTTATTTATTTTTTTACAAGTTAATACCATACATTTTTGTGTACTGAACAGTGATATTTTCAGAAAATATGTATGAATGTTTCAATACCCTAAGGCTATTAGACCTCCCGGTGAGTTTACTATTCGTTTCGTTCTTGTTTAGTTTAGAAACCACTTAACGAATAAACACGAAGTTTTCCTGTTGTATTGTATAGATACTTTTAACAACCTCCGATCCCAGCTTCATGTTTATACACGTGTGGCACGTGGAGGTGACAAGCTCTCCCGTTTTAAAGATTGCCAACTTCTTTTATTATTATTTTGCTGTGTAGGCTTACGACATAAGGAAGGTGGTTATGTTTTGTGCTGTATACGCAGCCCAATTTTGTACACTGAAAAGGCAATCAAAAGGCCTCACTGGAATAGGACTAGGACTCACTGAGGTTTTGCCAATATCCACACTCCTGTCTCATCGCTTAGTTTTTAAAATACATCATAAGTAACGCTAGCAAAAAGATAAACAATACCCGATTTGGGTCACACGTGACTAAATCGTTCCCCAAGGATCAGAAGCAGCAGATTTATCCTGATTGATCCAAAAAATATCTCCTTAAACAAAGTAAACGAAGCATAAATAAAAAATATTGAACATACGAGTTGAACGGATAATAATAATATGTGTCGCGAGAGATTCTACTGAATCAATACACTTGATCTGAAGATACGGTAAGGGGGAACTTACAGGGTATTGCACTATGGCCACGATTTCTGATCTAAAGTGGCTGGATTTGTTGTTGTTTGTGAAGTCTGTGGCAACTGTCTAGTTTAAAGATTGTCTAGACTAGAGCCTACAAATCTTCGAGCTTCAAAACTTCGAATAGTTATTGCAGTGTCTGTAGATTATTATGTGACAGGGATATAAATCTAACCAAGTGTGTTTTGTTTGTTTGTTAGACTGAGGACCATAAAGTCTTTCCACATTGACCTTTATGTTCGTTACAATAAGGTTATTCTTGAGTTGCTGCTGTCAGGTAAAATATCTGTGAAAGGACAGTAGTTACCCATCCGTGCAAATGCACAGATGAGTAACTACAGGTCTTTCACTCTCTCTCTCTCTCTCTCTTTGACATAGGTTGGCGACGTATAAAATATGATTTTAATTTTTTCTGCTACCAGATAAATCACACTGATGTTGATCGCGCAGGAAACCACTCCCTTGTTTTTAAACAAATTTTAAAACACTACTCAAAAGTTCTATCGTCGTAAAATATTGAAGGAGCATAAACCAAGTTGAATTAAATGGGATAATACTAGTCCAAACGCTGTAATCAACATGTGATCGGCGATCGACGTCGACAAAAGACGTAACAAGTGCAATCGCATAACATCGATCGACGTTCGACACCGCACCAAACTAACTGACCTGAAGCAAAACCAATCGATGTCTGACGACGTCGTTTGACTAGATCCTCCCATTCCGAAAACTGGGAATGGATTGTGGTTGGATTTGGATTAAGAGTGAAGTCTGTTTTAAGAATGATTTGTTTATTCATTTACTTTGAGTTTTTTTTCTCATTATAATGATGTATTGAAATAACTGCCTCGTTGGTCTAGTGGTCGCAAACGCAACTGCTGAGCATGAGGTCCTGGGTTCGATTCCCAGGCCCGGCAAAGTGTTCTTGGGTTTTTCCATCAGGAATTTCAAAGTAGCAGTCACGGAGTCTGGATTTTTTTCTGGTTGATGGCAATAGGCTCGCCCCCTATTACATCATCATCATCATTCTCTTGCCCTTATCCCAATATATTTGGGATCGGCGCAGCATGTCTTCTTCTTCCATACTTCTCTATTACTCATCATCTCATCAGACACCTATTACATGGGACTTAAACATAACTGGCGAAATGTGGGTGCACTTGTAAGGTTACAAGGCGTGATGTTATGTCTGAAATACTAACACGATCGACCTACTAGTTTTTTTTTAGTGAAACGGTGTGAAGTTCCATTCTGAGTCATCCATTACACACCAATGCCCTTAGTCGTTGGCCCAGGCTGTCATTCGTAAATCTTTGACAGTCGATGGATACTCAGAAGCCGGAAAAAATCTGACAACCAAAAGAGTATCGTATCGCCCAACTACTGTGCTATGGTAGTCAGTAATGCAATTGTAAAATACAACTGCATTTGGTTGTCAGACTGGAAGCCGACCTCAACAAGTTGATAAAAGGCTCGGTAGAACATGATGATATGAAGTTTACTATGAAAGAGTGCGGTCACATTTCGAAATAAATTTGATTGTTATATACGACAGGACATAAATCTCACCATAGAAACGGAACACCTACTTGAATTTGATCACTTAATCCTCAATCAAACATCCCAGCTCAGAGAACACACACAAAAGTCAATCGTCTATATCACGAAATATAATTTTATTATTATATTTTATGGCGAACTGAAATTCATGGTGGCGACCTAAAATTTTTACGTCCCCGTCTGTATCGGGGGTGTATCACATAAAACGGATCATGCGAGAGGGGAGCAGTAAAATTGTAGACTATCTTTTTATTGTATACGTCTTATTTCGGATCGACAATGTGACTTAGATAGAGTATAGTAAGAGGTTTAGTGAGGAATTTAGGATGTTTTCAGCTGTTATTTATGTTTATCTTCACGCTCTAGTTGCGTTTTGGGGTGCGTAGAAATAGTATTTGTTGTACATGTATTTTTATATACGATTTGAAACATGAGTAGTCGTTGACGCTTAGCATCATAAGTGTTTTAAATTCCATGATCTAAAAACACAAAATAGAATTATATACAACATTATTTTTAGTATATGCGAAACCTGAATATAGTTTGTTCAGAATAAGTAACTGAATCGATTCCAATCATTTTCAAACCATGTTATATTTTGTCCCAAAAATATTTAAAAAAAATTACAAGTTGGACCCCGGTCGACATTAGGTACCTATCGCAATAATTTAGGTACCTATTGCCAAATTATTATTATCAATGAGCTCATAACGACGCTGGAGGCGCGCAAGCGGGTGCACTGCGTGGTCACCACGTTTTGGTGCCGACAATCAGGTAACAAAACAAGTTTATAACTTTGTGATTTTTCATGATACAGTTTTGAAATCTCTCTTCTTCTAAAAGGGTGACAATGCCCGTCTGAAGAACTATAGGCCCATCTCACTTCTAAGCCATGTCTACAAGTCGTTCTCAAGAGTCATCACGAATCGTCTCGCGCGCAGGTTTGACGATTTTCAGCCTCCTGAACAAGCCGGATTCCGAAAAGGCTTTAGCACCGTAGACCACATACATACGCTGCGGCAGGCTATACAGAAGACCGAAGAGTATAACCTGCCTCTCTGCTTAGCGTTTGTGGACTACGAGAAAGCCTTCGATTCGATCGAGACTTGGGCTGTACTGCAGTCTCTCCAACGGTGCCAAATCGACTATCGGTACATCGAGGTGCTGAAGTGTTTGTACAAAAACGCCACCATGTCAGTCCGACTTCAGGCCCAGACCTCGGAACCTATTGTTCTGCAGCAAGGTGTGAGACAGGGAGACGTCATATCTCCGAAACTGTTCACCGCTGCACTGGATCTTCATGGTTCTGGACTGGAGAGGGCTAGGCATCAACGTCAATGGCGAGTACATCTCCCACCTTCGATTTGCCGACGATATAGTGGTCATGGCTGAGACCATGGAGGACCTCAGTACAATGCTCGATGACCTTAGTAGAGCTTCCAAAAGAGTGGGTCTTAAAATGAACATGGACAAAACCAAAATCATGTTGAATAACCATGTAACACCCACTCCTATCAAGATCGGAAACTCTACACTCGAAGTTGTAGACGATTATGTCTACCTTGGACAAACGATCCACTTAGGTAGGTCTAACTTCGAGAAAGAGGTCAATCGTCGAATCCGACTCGGCAGGGCAGCGTTCGGGAAGTCGCGTGGTATCTTCTCGTCCAACTTACCGCAGTGTCTCAAGACGAAAGTCTATGACCAGTGTGTGTTGCCAGTGATTACATACGGGACTGAAACATGGTCGCTCACAATGGGCCTTATCAGAAGGCTTAAAGTCACCCAAAGAGCAATTGAGAGGGCTATGCTCGGAGTTTCTTTGCGTGATAAAATCAGAAATGAGGACATCCGCAAGAGAACCAAGGTAACCGACGTAGCCCGAAGAATAGCCAAACTGAAGTGGCAGTGGGCAGGGCACATTGCTCGCAGAACGGATGGCCGATGGGGCCGAAAAGTTCTGGAGTGGCGACCGCGAACCGGAAGACGCTGCGTTGGAAGGCCTCCCATTAGGTGGACCGATGACCTGGTGAAGGCTGCAGGGATCCGCTGGATGCGAGTCGCACGGGACCGGTCAATGTGGCGACACTTGGGGGAGGCCTATGTCCAGCAGTGGACGTATTTCGGCTGAAATGATGATGATGATGAGTTCTGAAATTTTGTACATAGATTCTTTA
This sequence comes from Noctua fimbriata, assembly GCA_905163415.1. Classification (NCBI taxonomy): domain Eukaryota; kingdom Metazoa; phylum Arthropoda; class Insecta; order Lepidoptera; family Noctuidae; genus Noctua; species Noctua fimbriata. The sequence continues at coordinate 1,112,501 of LR990933.1, read as the reverse complement.
CATAAAAATACTAGACACGTGTTTTAGGTTCCGTATATACTAAAACTAATGTTGTATAAAGTCTAACTATTCATACACGAAATATTTTCATAGAATCATCTAACGGCTATAAAGAAGCCATTTCAAGGGAAAAAAAATATCTAAGTATATTTTAATTTATAATTTAAAATTACTTGATAAATAATTTAAAATTACTTGACCCACAAAATAAATACTGGCTCCTTATTTTTCAACATCCAATACGCTAGTTTACTACGTCGTATTAACCTATTGTAATTGATAGAATAGGAAAAGTAAAGGTTTTATGCAAAATGTCACAAGAAATTTTTGAATTATAATAATTTCGTAAAAAAACACTCGGATAAATTTTTTTTCGTCGTTGCTATGGTAACTTTACGACTTATAGAAGTTACTCTTAAAATATTTCGTGTTTGAAACGATAGACCTTATATATAATAAACTATGTTTGAAATGAACTATGTATTTGTAAAACTGTACCTACGTACTCACTCACCTACCTTTCTTATTATAAAACCTCTTCTTGTACAACATAACAATACGTATCGTGTTTGTTACAAGTATTTTATCTCACAAACTCACAATTCCGTCAGCATTCCATAATTCCATAGACTTTAACGCGACAGCGACAAATGTTAGTGCAACATACGACTAGTCGCAATTTCATTTAATCCTTTTGTTTAGTAGTTAGCTGGAACCGTCTGGAATTGTCTGGAAACTGGCGACTGTACCAACTGCCACCCACGTTGCATTCCAGAGGATTCCAACTTGCTACTTTGTGTTGAAAACCGTTTACGTTTTATGCAAGACAGTTGCATATGCTGCATTACTTGCTTTTGTGAATGTTACAGTGTGTGTTACATTGTAGTATGTTGTTACAGCAACGTGCTTTGTTTCAAATGTTATGGTTTACGTAATCTTTTATGATTTCAGTTAACTAACTAACTACCTACATGACTAAAATTGTTTTGTTTATTTATTTAACAATTTTTGTACACACTAAATACACCACTGCTTGTCCCTGCATCACCCAAAGGTTGACTGGTAGAAAATGCCTATGGCATTAAGTAAGTCCGCCTCTGTAATTTGTGCTTGAAGTGTTAAAAAAATACAGAAAAGATGAAAGGAACAGAAAAATATGTACAAAGGTGGTGCTTATTTCTAAAAAAAATCTCTCCCAGCATACCTATTGTCTATTATTATGGGAATAGACAAAGTTCGCTCATTTTTTTTATGAATAAATAATCCTTTACTAGGTTCAAAAATATTTGTTCCCATAATTCGAATATTGTAGTATTAAGATGTCGTTCTCTGCAACAGGCGCATACAAAAGTGTTCCTAGTGCATAGTCCCGCCGCTGTTTCTTACCAGTATAAAAACTAAAGTTATTTTCTACCTCTATACAAACTTTGAAATAACAAACTTCCTTGATGACTATCAGATCACTTTTTCTAACAATCAGGACTCCTCAAGCATGATTGAAAATTAATCTACTGATCGCGATAAGTGTGATCACTAATTGATTACGGAAGTATATTTTCGCCATTAACGACGAAAGATTGATAATTATTTTTATCTTTGATCGCAAAATATTCGAAGCAACATAATTTCATTTTGATGAGGGTTATTTTGGGGTAAAGCTGACCTTGAACAAAAACTTTTACTTGCTCCTCCGTTCCCCAAAAGTGTTTAAAATTATGTTCGAATGGAAACTTTTAAGAACCAAAAATGGTTTCAGAAATATTTAAGCAAAATCATACAAAAAGAAAATTTCAAGATTTTGTATCGAAGGGTCGTGTCCCAAAAGTATTATTTCCTGCGTTTAACATCAAATAATATTAGAATATTAATTATCAATTATTTACGAATAGTCGTATTTAGCGGACTATAACTGTGCTAGGCTGAAGTGTAAGTGTTCATAATGCATCGATAGATAGGCCAAGGTCGTCACTGATTGGGTGCCTGAAGACGAGTGTCATCGTTGTGCTGGCTGGGTATCACAAGCGTGAGGAGGTCCACATTTTAAAGTACAATTTGAAAAGCCGACAACCACAGTCCTTAACTTCAACAACAAACAGTAGCGATACGACTGGTTTCTATAAAACCCAAAGAAACCAGCAACAAATGGCATAACACCATCCTCGGGAGAGTTATAGTAAAGCTGCATAGAAAACAATCGTGCAAATTGGGCCTTCTTTGCCTAGCTGTGGGTCACTACATGTTATAAAGTTCTATTCTTAAAAAAATAATCTTAAGTTTCTCATTTCTGAAGGAGTAGGTCCTTCACATTGTTTTGACAAAGATGCTGAAAGAATAAAGCTATAAGAACCTAGACACTCCATCGTACTTGGGTACTTAACAGCGTCGAACATTTGAGGACAAAAATAACCAAAAACGGTACTTATTAGGACATTTCTATGTAGGGGTCCTAATGGCACTTTATTGGGGTACCGATTTGCTGTCGTAACAACCCGACGATTTTCAAATGATTTAAACTTTGGCGCGGCTGATTTGAATGGTGGGTGCGAGGTTGCGAGCCGTTTTCTGTTTCAGGAGAAAAAGGTAGATGCTCAGTGATTTCCGCATAAACAAATAAGAAATCTACACACACGTGTACGGGTACGGTACGGGTGCACAAAGAAAACTAAAAAAAGGGCAATGTTATTCACAGGGTGGAATCCTTTATTTGCGTAAATACAATGGGTCCAGATCAATCAATCAGTCAACTCAGCCTATCACATTCCACAGCTGAACCTGGAGAACTCTTCCAAGCTGTGACATAATAGCTTGTTCTCGGTCATAATCATCATCTTTTGCAAAAGTAAAATTACCTATGAAATGATACAATATGTATAACAAACACAAACAATTTCTCCATTTTACCCTAAAACTTGCTTACCCACCATGCACTCCCACAACAACATATTTTCCTTCCCGGATCAGCGCAGCAAATTCCGAGCATACAAAGAAAATATTCAAATATGAAAGAATAAAGCAACATCTGTGAAATTCCCTTTGTATATTCATAATGGGATGAAGATCGTACGCAAAGTTTTTCTTTGTAAGCGAAATAAGTAATGTGCTTACGTTTTCTAATTCATAATAAATATAATATTTTGTTTGACGCTTATTTTGGCCAGCATTGTGATTCTGAAAGGAAGGGTTCTCTGCATGTTTTGTATTTCCACCTTTTCAGGTCCTATTGTCTCGGTTTTGGCTAATGTGTTATCTTTTGCTACAATCTTTTTGTTTTGGATTATATTGTCTTGTGTTGCCATTTTTAATTATATGGATTAAGGTACCTATTTCTAAGCATAAATATGTTAAATAAAACCTTTGCTCTCTCCACAAAAGTATGTTGATGAAGCTTGAATGTACATAATTTTACTTGCATTTTAGACCACCAAATTCATTGGTGACGGCAAAAAAATTGCTTCGATTTTGATGATTATGTCGGCCAGCAACTTATTTTACGACTCTGACCTATAACACAGTAAATAAATTATTTTTTTTCTTGAACACATTCTCTAAATGAAATGCATAACTTGTAACACCTTGGTATAAACATAACCTTTTTGACCTTGGATATAAAGACCTAAATTTTTTCAAAAAACAGTATCCTTTTTTCCATACAAAATTGTTTATGTTAATATTAATTTAATGGTAATTAGTGCTAATGATAATTAAGTGACAATGTTAGTTTAAAAACTTATAACACGGTGTACGTCAAGGACGATGTACCGAAATCACCAAAGCGTAGTTTGTGTCATAAGGTCCCTTGACACCGTGTAATATTTTCATTGCAGTCATTTTAAAATATCAATCTAAGAATAAGAAGTAGTTCCCGCGACACGCCTCAACCGATCTTTTGACGGACAACTTCACTCAGAATTCTGACTCAAAGTTTAGAGCCAGTGAAAGTACTTTACAGACTGCGCTAGCGAATCTACTGGATTAACACCTCATTTTCCGGATAGTGAAACTAACGGAACTTTTTTAAAGTGAATATTATTTTAATCTGAAGTGAAAGGAGAGAAAAACGTGAAAATGTGGTCTACTCGTCATGTTCATAGGTATTACGATTGCGATTTTATGATGTTTTATTTTTGTTGCCGACTGGGTACCTTCTCTTGATTTCGGAAAATGATGATTAAATGAGCATGCCCAGAATCTTCAAGGCATCCTTGTAAAGTAAAGTAAAAACTACGAGTTCACTCTGGTTTTAAAGACAGGCGTCCTATACTGACATCACACGATAATCTTAGTATTTCATAGAATCTACATAAATTTTAACCACTATGTTCGATTAACCAGAATTCAATTAAAAATAAGATTCATAGTCAGAGCTCAATACTGTTAATCATCACCAATCCATCCAACGCTAATACCTAATCCTTCCATAAAACCCCATGAAAACAAATCGACGGCTACAAGCCATGACCCATGTCCATCGCAAATGAACGACGCCGCATTATCAAAGTCTGATGGATTACATGATACATTTGCTTACCCGCTGGTCCATTTAACATCAGGTGAGCATAAAGTGACGTCATTAATCATCGTCCCATATCTTCCCGTGGGTGTCGTAAGAGGCGACTAAGGGACTTACCAGAGAATGGGCAGCAGCGTTCTCTGATTCTACAACAACCATACTGCGATCGCCAACCCGCCTGCCAAGCGTGGCGATTATGGCAAAACCCCCCTTCTTGGGGGAGGCCTATGTCCAGCAGTGGACTTTTCGGCTGAAATGATGATGATGATTAATCATTGGTGCAAATGATGCGTGGAAATAAAGGATACAGATTATGAAAGAATTTGTTTGAAGGTAAAATGTTGGGGGTTTGGAAATTAGGAAGCCATTTTAAACACTTTTCGTATCAAAAGCTTACCGGAAAAATGTAGAATTTAAAGATTATATTTGTCTTATATGAAATTAAATTAAATCCTGACATATCTTAACATATCATGTGGGCAGAACATGGGTTTCGTGCAATAAAAATACACTGGGTGCGATACACTGTATATAATAAACCAACAAATTACTTGAGATTACAACTTAACACAACAACACGGGGCACAATGAATCGGGTACAGTTCCAAGATGTCTCAACTCCTCCGCCATCAGACTGTCGTCCTCGCCTCGAGCTGTAAACATCAGGGCTCTGTAGAAGCACGCTTAGGAGTGGGTAGACTTGTAAGCAGGTCGCGTGACGTCACCACCAGCGCACTTGCCATTCATTTTATGTCCCGTACTAATGACCGGATTCGACATATTCATAATATACCAAGGCTCATATTATACCAAGGCCATCACCACAAGGTCAGTCCAAGATTTTACTATGTATCTATGTTGATCGGGATATAACATTGAAACCAACAAAAATAGACATAGCATCATTGATTTGACCAATTTTTGCCACAGTCCACAATAAATAAATAAAATAATACACGAACACGCTAGAAAACAAAGCAAACAACATCCACCATAGTCACGCTAACAATCATCGGTCTCTCACATTCTCTACGTCCATTAGACGTGGCTGGACGTCAACAAAGCGCATTCCGTGGTCACGTCACGCGTGCTACGTCACCGCAAACGTCATGAGCGTACAATTTAGTATCCTGTGTATGAGCTATGTGGTGGATGTTATTGTTGATCTATGGGTTATCTTTGTCTTTAGATGTGATATTATCTATTGATCGATTTTCACTATTATTATTGTTTTCACCGTTTCTAATATCATCACTTCATTATACTGTATCTTAAAATTGTTACTTATTATTACTAAGTGTTCAGGGACCTCTTTCTTTTGCTTTTACCCATATCCTTCTTCCCGTCATCAATGACCGTCTTTGTGACCTAACACCTATATTCACATTGTGGAATGCAATGAATAATTAAGTTCTTTTAACATTAGTATGGTTTCTGAAACCTTCTTTTTTATAGTAAGAAATTAAAATATTGGTTAGACCTTATTTTTTCCGGTCTTCAATATAAATTTTGAAATTCATTTATTCATTTTGTGAACACAGGGTAAAAATATACAGATGTTATACAAATAAATGTTGGTACATACTATGTCCCGCCAGAAAACATACAAAATATGTTCAAATGTCAATTAAAAAAATAAAAACCAAAAATTTAAGTTAAAAACTAAGTAGTAGATGTCACAATTTCATGCCAAACACTAAACGCCAATAATAATATATCAATAAATTAAGACGGCACATAAACAAGTAAGCATTATTTAGTCACAATCAAAATAATCAAATCTTATATAATAATAGACGCAATATACAATACAATACGTCTATACTTCGAAAGGTTTGTTAAATCTTCTTGTAAGTACCTACTCATATTAGTTGTGTTGCCTTGAGCCACTGCTGCTTCGTATACGATTTATGTGGAATTAAATTATGGTTCTATTTATCTGCCTGTAACCATTAATATATCTTCGTACAAAGCACCAATAAATTACAGCATCACACATCAAAACTTTATAATCGTAAACTTGAATAGTTTACATCTGCCATAATTTATAGCGAGAATCTAACATTTCACTAATACCTCGTTCGGTATGGCAATATTAATTATAAATTCCCGAATTTCACAAAGTAGGCATGGAAATCAAATTTCAGATTATAAACTGATTCACAGTTAACTAACATACAAACAGACATATCATGTTTTATGACAGAGAAAATTCAATGTTATCTTAGGAAGCTTACCACTTGAATTTATATCCTATCTCCTAAATTCTAAAGTCTAATTTTAATTGGAAATTGTGCAAATACATTTAAACTTGCTACGGGAATTGGAACTCTATTTCGAAAGGTGTGAAGTTTGAATTTCAGTGGCAAAGATATGTCATTCCATAAATCGGGATCTGATTAGGAGAGACCGGATTTTCGGACGTGTGGTTTCTATGGTACAGTCCAATCTGAAATTGTTTATTGTTATGGTGAGCTTGTGGTCGGTATTACGCGTTTTGCTAGCGTTGGATAGAATATGGAGGAACCTGGCTTTATTGCTCTGGTATTAAGTACAGCAGTTAAAGGAGAATAATATGTAGGCAAATTTTGAGTTATTTGTGGATAAGATTGCCCACATAACGACGAGTGAAAGTATTAATGTTACAAATCAAGTAATTTGGACGTATTATTAGTCTAACGCACACAAAAGCAGAATATTTTAAAATACTCACAGCATTATTCCTACAGTGCCGATTTTCGTTACTTCAGCTCCGTCGTTCAGTAGACTTATCTAGCTAAATCCTATTGCCAACTCGAACTTGAACGAAATTGTATTGAACAATCAGTAAAGGATTCGGTCGACAAAGTTTCTTGAACGCTCACATTTTTCTTTTAGCTAGACAAACTGTTTTTTCAACGCTTTTTGACGTGAATTGTGAATCAAATAGACTCACTCTTACTATTTCTGGAAATAACAATTATATAAAAAGTATTGATGATGACATTTTAAGTAATGATGACAACGTAGTCACTACTATTGCTTCTGTAAACAGCAACAATATAAAACGTATTAATAACAACATTTGAAGTAATGGAATAGCATACATCGAATGTAACAAAACAGAAATAACACTTACCTTACAATTTGATTATAATAATACTACTAATTATGACATGAACACCAAAATAACCCAAAATATAACTATTAAAGTCAAAAGTAATAACATAAAATTAAATAAAAACCTTGAAAGCACACACAGCAGCGCTGTAATTCATGCTATTACAGCACTTGTACGGAGTACCACGGGGCGGTGGAACACTTTATCATTTGCTCGGTGGCTTTAATTTGATTACAATGTTAATGGACCGTTCGACCCGATCCGATTCCAATAAGCAATTCAAATAGTTCACGTATTGATTGTGAGAGGTATTTTAAATTTATATTTAGAGGTATTTTTAATTTTAGATGGTGTTTTTTGAAGTTGCATTGATATTATTTAGATGGGTTACTGTAAGACTAATGTTGATGGTAGATGTCTGATTCGAGAGCTCCCCTCTGAATTCAAAATCAGTGTGTAAGGAATAATAACAATTATAATTGAATGTTATTTGGGTTAAAACTAGTAAGTAACCCCCTATTTTACATGGCGCTTATAGAAATAACTGAAAACATGTTAAGTACCTGCAGTACACCCAGTACTATAGGTACACCTATTCCTAACCCTTCGGGGATTACAGGCGTGTAGTTATGTTACATAGTTGCTAACCTATTAATTGTCATCAGCCCATATTAAAAACTTTGACCTGATTAGAAATTTTACCATACACGTCTATTTATATCAAGCAATCTCCCAAAAAATCTTTAACGTTATTTAAACTGATTAATAAAGCTCATTGAACAAGAAATTGGCGTGCAATCCAGGCGAAATGTCAAGGAGCACAGCCTTCTGCATAAGTGCCCGGAGCCACCCTTCTCCATGCTCACAGAGAGGAATTATCGCTAATAATTATATTACAAGAGAATCAAAGTGCTCTCACGTGCGGAGTATCTTTAGATGTGATTTCCTTGTTTAAAATGTGATTGTTGAAAAACAAAACGTTTTATAGTCAAATTATAGAGAATTTGAAATTTGAAATTGTAGAATTTATTTGTAGTTTCCCTATCTGATATTTGTACCAAGTTTGACCGTTATACGTTAACGTTTCTGAACTTACTCAAAAACACGTCACAAATATGATAGCATCATCTAAAAACAACATTTCACTTGATGACCACAATTTCTACAGAATTGTAATTTCGCCCTCCCTTTTTAAAATTTATAGCCCATTGGGAAACATGTCGGTGCTGAATAATATAGTTCGCAATGTCAAAATGTGTTATCATAAATAACAAAATGTAAATATGATAAAACTATTACATTGGTGTTTAAAAACCCTTAACGAAGCCAAAAGGCACTTGTTATACCCGTCATTGGGATCTTTGTTTTTTGCTCTAACTAGAAGTAGTTACGGAGATATACTCCAACTTTATCAAAAGTTTTTTTATAAAATACAAGTTACAACTTTAACAAATTCAAAACGAGAGCATTGACTTATGTAGTATCAGAGATAGAATGCATTAGATGTAGACTCTTCTCAATCAGCCGTAACCACTGTATTACCCGATTTCTAGGCATTATCATCTTTCACAAAACTGTAGATCGTTCTTTGTCTTCCTTTATTCCGTTCCCTACGTTATCATATCAAATGATGGGTTGCTAAAGCCTACCCCATGAATCCATTACCCCACCATGCCACAAGGCATAGTAGTCAATTACCCCAAATAGTATCCTAATTAGCATACTTCTGGCCATCTCTTGCATCGCAGCTTTTAATATAAAGTTTATTAAAACAAGTTGCCTTCTCATTATTTTTCGTCGTTCACGCCTGAAAATTTAATTATGCGTCAGGCTCCCACTTTTTTAGCTTCTCTAGCATAAAAAGTGAAGTGTTTAAAGTCAAAACTTTCTAGTTTGTTAGAATATTTCTCTCATGAATTTCGTTGAATTTCGTTTTCTATGGAAAAAAGAAAAACTATAGTTTATAAGCACGTGTTTTTTTGTAACTGTAGATTTTTTGTGTTAGAAAGGTTTTTTAACTATTAGTACAGTAAAGAATATTTTCTAAAATCCAAAAACTCCGGTTACTGCATGTCTTTAAAGTCCAAATTCCAGAACAAATTCTCAGTTTCGGTGTTTCTCAAGCGGACTGCTTGAGTGAAGTTCTTGGCACTATTTAATTAACGTTTATCTTCACACTCTTTGCGAGGGAGGGACAGAACTATCGCAGTTTAAGTTTGTTTCACAAACAAGAAGTTGATACTTTATTAATTAGGACTTTGAGTCAGCGACTGAATACTGAACGTTGGTGAAGTTTTAACTTTTTATGCAACAGCTGGGTTATCCCAATATTTTATGCTATTATGCACTTTAAACCAACAATTTTTTACCATAATTTACGTCTACTTATGGCCTGTTATTCTTGTGATATTTTTCTTCCATTATTTCAGATTAAATTACAGCGAGACGTAGCGAGCCTGAAACTATTCCACTATCCTAAAATAACTTTGTGTTAGAGCAATAAAACAGAGGGCAAAGAACGGTAAAGCATTTTTGACATTACCAGGAGACAATATTAAAAATGTTCTCGAAAATGTCTGATCTTTGTCTATCAATCATCCAAAGTTCAGTTATAAATAATAAATAGGTGCTCTTTGATCGAATCTAAAGGAACATAACAAAAGGATACTAGAAAGAACTATTACTGTAGAGATAAGGTGCTCAAAAGTCTTTTGATCTCCAATAACTTTACTTATAGTTCAATGATTCAATATGTCTCTCTTGTTACCAAGGTTAGATATACAACATTATTTTATGCGAAACCTGAATATAGTATGTTCAGAATAAGTAACTGAATCGATCCCAATCATTTTTAAACCATGTTATATTTTGTCCCAAAAATATTTAAAAAAGTTACAAGTTGGACACCGAGCGACATTAAGTACCTATCGCAATAATTTAGGTACCTACTGCCAAATTATTATTATCCATGAGCTCAAGACGACGCTGGAGGCGCGCGCGCGGGCGCGCTGCTTGGTGACCACGTTTTTTTGCGGACAATTAGGTAAAAGAACAAGCCTTATACCTTTGTGATTTTTCATGACACAATTTTGAAATTTTGTACATAGATTCTTTACATAAAAATACTAGACACATGTTTCAGGTTTCGCATATATTAATACTAATGTTGTATAGATAGAAACATAGTGAACACTTGGACAGTTTCTTCAAGTACTGGAGTAACATTTATTATTAATAGAAACATTCATTTTTGTTAGTTATCACCCTCGTTCCGGCTGCAATTGTAGATCATTGACAGTCATTACAGGTAATCAGTAGCCCGAAAGTGACAACAAGTCTTACCAAGGAGGTAAGGTAGGTATTAATTGCTAACTGGTTTGTGCAGGTCAGATAAGCAGTAGCTCCATGTCAAAAACTGGTAAATATTCAGCAACATCCGGTTAGATTGGAAGTCGATCCCAAAATAGTAGGGAAAAGGCTAGGCAGATGTTGTTGATCCTTTATTATATCAATAGGTACGTAATTAAAGTAACTATGATAATTATGACTGAGCAAGAAGCTACAACTGAGATGATGGCAAATTATTATTATTATTATTATAAGCCTATGTTGTCCCACTGCAGGGCAAAGGCCTCCCTTCCCTCCTTCCACATTTCGCGGTCTAGTGCGATTGTAGGCCAATCCTTTGCGAAAGAGTCCAGCTCATCCCGCCATCTCCTTCTGGGCCTGCCACGTTGTCGTTTCCTGCTATTTGGTATCCACTGAGTGGTAATTTTAGACCATTGCTCCTCCGACATGCGGCAGACGTGACCAGCCCAGTTCCACTTCAACCTAGCAGCTGTAAGGCCAGCATCAGCTATTTGAGTTTTGGAGCGAAGTATGGAGTTTCTGATGCGGTCCGTAAGTTTGACACCCAGTATACTTCGCTCCATAGCTCGTTGGCAGACCCCAAGTGCGGACTTCTGACGTTATGGCAAATAGAAATACATATAGGCGTCAAGAGCACCGATTTTAAGTAATTGTTGTATCGAGAGCGGTGGTCAGATAGGCAGTCGCTCCATGTAAAATACTAGTATTCAGCTGCATCCGGTTAGACTGGAAACCAACCCTAACTTAGTTGGGAAAAAGGCTAGGCAGATGACGTTGTATCGAGAGCAAAACGACGACTGTGATTATGTTCGAGAATTTAAATCACATACAAAACTCAGTCAAAATTAAAACAAACGCTTTATAAGAAATAGAGTAGTCTTAGGTATCAGCCAAACTATATGAATACTACAAAATATCATCATTGCATTTCATCCATTTAAGTTATGACGTCATGTATAAAACTAACATAGCTGCTAGTTCCATATAAAATTGACATAAAATATAGCATTCCGGTTCGTTATAATGTAACTGGATGTCCCTGAACGGTTCCTTTGAAATACGAGGCTTGAACTTATGTATCGAAAGACGTGTTTATTGGTTTGCATACGTAAGTCTTCTTTTTGAAATTACTTTATATGAATAGTGATATTAGTGAAATTACTTTATTTGAAGAATAGCTAAACTTAAGTGGCAGTGGGCAGGGCACATTGCTCGCGGAACGGATGGCTGATGGGGCCGAAAAGTTCTGGAGTGGCGACCGCGAACCGGAAGACGCTGCGTTGAAAGGCCTCCCACAATGTGGACCGATGACCTGGTGAAGGTCGCAGGGATCCGCTGGATGCGAGTCGCACGGGACCGATCAATGTGGCGACACTTGGGGGAGGCCTATGTCCAGCAGTGGACGTCTTTCGGCTGAATGATGATGATGATGATGAATAGTGATACCACCGTGAGTTAGGATGAGTCAGAAAATGGATACCAGAAAAAAATAAGGTATAATTCTGAAAAAACTTGCTTTATGTTACGACTTGAACAAAATAAGAAAACAAGCCTCACTTCCCAAATAAAATAAAATATATGGAACGACAATTTTTATATTTGACCGCACTATATACTATATACTATATATACAGAACAGCGCTTGGATAAAATACAAACTTGAGAGAACATCCATGATTTGACCTTTAACACCTATAGATATAATTATTGGTTTTGATACACGTGTCATATTTAATTATTATAACCTTTAAAATTATAGGACAATTAATAAGGTGGGTGACGAATATATTATGATGAACTAGCTGTGCCCCGACTTGCTTATTATAAAATATTACTTCCATGTTTGAATCGGATTTTGTTAACAATTTCTGGGGTTTAAATTTTTTGCATAGCATTACATAGCATAATCAGCCTATAATGTTCCCACTGCTGGGACATAGGCCTTCTCTCTATGAGAGGGAATGGGCTATAATCCACCACGCGAGCCCAGTGCGGGTTGGTAGATGACACATGTCTTCGAATTTTAATTTTTTTGCACGGAAACTTATTCCTTTCTCTAAAACAGTAGTAGCCTAAGTTAACTTCTTATAACATCAGCTATCTGCCAGTAAAAGTCGCGTCAAAATCGGTCCAGCCGTTACGAAAATTAGGCGGAACAAACATATAATTACCGTATAAACTTTCATATGCGTTCAGTAAACAGCTGTTATTTTTACATAACAAACAGACACTTCAATTTTATTTATTTGTATAGTTAATAATTAATGATAAAAAAAGTCTTCCTATCTTACGAGGTACATTTTTCTGACCAAACTAAAATATTTTTCAACAAGTTCGAAAGGTCAGATCTTATGAACGAAACATGCCTCGTCCTCTACATCAGCAAAACGTCGTTAAAAGCCTAAAAATACTAAAAATGTTCGTAATCCAGATTCGTTCACGGCTCATTTGGTCCTGTGTTTAAGCTGAAAATGCTGAAATGTTATCTAACCTAGGCTGAGTTGCGAATATTGATGTATGTTCACATAAATCTTGGGGACCTTTGTTGAGTGACAGATGTCTCTGGAGTCATTACAAAGGCTGTCTTTTAGATTAAAATTAAATGCTTTTGTTAAGAGTATTATAATGTGGCGCCTTTTGTAAGGGCCTTATTTTTAAAGCTTTTCTTTTGTACATTGTCTCATACTATAAATATTAATTTAAATCTTCTTCTTACAATATTAAATCAAAACCAGAACCAAAGACTCGGTGGCAGCAGCAGTCTCAACCCTTGGCTACTGATGCCTAGTCAAAATGATAATTTATCATTTAAAACGATGACGGAAAAGTGAAAAAATAATTTAATTGTAAGTCGTTGTAGAATTGCCCCAGTGGGATTGTGTACGGTTGATGGCAATAGGTTCACCCCCTATTACATGAGACTTAAACATAACTGGTGAAATGTGAGTGTACTATTAGGTACACCTCTGTCTAACCCTTCGTGGATTACAGGCGTGATGTTATGTTATGTCGTAGTAGAATACAAAATGCTTGAAAAGGGGATATAATATGTGAAGAGGGCTCTGAAGGACACCAAAATATATACACTATGCTTACTTTATGACATTTGAGAGTCAAAACTAATATTAAATTGAAAACGAGTCACACAAAAGAAAGGGTCATTCTGTGATTTACGTCTGCGGCAAATAAGTCTAGTGGATAACCTTTTAGTAAACCTAGGTTACAAATGGCTTATCGTAGTGTATCTGAATAGTGTATTTTCTAAAGTTGCTTTAATAAATATATTTTGTGAAAAGATTATACAAATAACTAGACATTAACGCAATGATTCGTACGATACTAATAATGGCTATTATTTTCTACCAAAAGATTAATGTATTAGAGTAACGAAAAGAACCAAAGATAAGTTATTATGTTCATTAGAGTGACAGAGTGTGTTTCATTCTCATAATGACTGGAATTTAGGTGCTACGTCTAGTTGAAAAGATTTTGGGATGAATGCTGGTGCTTGCTTTGAATGAAGGACAAATTAAGCTGTTTCTGTTCATTGAGTGATCTAAAATTTGAAAAATAGATGCACACCCTACATGTTATTGAATCTAAATCTAGCCAAATTTTCAAAATATTCAATGTGGCAAATATTCATATTCATTGGTATGAGTAAAAGGATTGAATGAAACGTTTTGAACTTCAGTTCAATAACTAAGCACAACAACAAACAGTGCAGCAAGGGCTAATAGTACTAATAATACATAGATGACAAAATAAATAGTTGATAGATAGGTTAGGATTGTGTGGGGGGAAATAATAAAAGAAAAATGGGCTGAATAATAGTGTAACAGTTGGCAGGGGAAAATTGGGGAGACCCAATTCAAATTCAGATCAAAAAACACTAACCGAAGCCCAAACTTAAACTATAACAGACAAAACTTCAAGAGACACAATTTTTCGATCACAACATAGCAAAAATAGGCATGTATATGTTCACATTTACTATTTTACTGTCCAACGGAGTAAAAAATTCGCTGGCCACATCCATTAAGATGTCTGACAACAATAATAATTTTAGTGACGCCGTAAAAACTCCATTTGGCCACAATGTTAGGTGGAGCATTCATGTGGAAAATGTTGCGGGACATGGTACGCGCGTGACATGTAGCGTGTAACGTGTTGCAAGTTAGCTTGACTATAGAGGACACAATTTTGCGAATAATTAACGGGAAAAATTGATTTTTGGCATATATAACATGATGGCATATAAACATTGATTTTTGATTACTGAAGAATATAACATCCCGACAGTATGTACCTATAGGTGTAAACTATACGAACAGAACACACTCACATTTCAGTAGTTATGTTAAATCTCATATAATACCGAAGATGGACAGCGCCGCGGAGGCCGGCCCAGAAAACGGTAGCGAGATGATTTAGACGCGCATCACGAAGGCTAGTTCGAGATGGCGCAGGAGAAGAGTACCTGGAAGGAGGTGCGGGAGGCCTTTGCGTAGCAGTGGGACATAAAAAAAATACCGAAGAAACTTTTAAATAGCTCGATTCCAACATCATCATCTTTCTCCTGCCCTGGTCGGCGCAGCATGTCTTCTTCTTCCCTGATCTATTGGTCGTCATCTCATCAGACACCTCCTTCCTTAGCTTGATGCCAACATTGTTGTAAAAAAATGACAATCGATTCCGTCTATAACTAAGTTGTTTTGAAGACGACTTACCTACAAATAGACGTCAAGGTTTTCAGGGACTTACAATGGAGATTAGTTCTAAAAATAAAATCAGAATGGATTTAGATCTTGTGGTAAGTGAGTTTTGGAAAACAAATTACTCTTTAGCTATTCTAAAAATATATAGACATTTATTTCGATAGTCTGTTTTGTGAAACTTATTGGGATACGACTACAATTTTATTATTTTAAAATTAATCGGAGGGTGACTCCAGTCGGTGAAAAATCCTTACTTCCTTACTAATATTATAAACGCGAAAGTAAGTTTGTTTGTTTATTTGTTACTTTTTCACGCCTAAACCACTGAACCGATCTTCCTGAAATTTTGCTTATTTGTTGTCAAGTGTACAGAAACGGACATAGGACACCTTTCATCTCGAAAAAAACTACTGTTCCCGAGGAAAATAAAATAACCTTGTTATGATAATAGATGGCGCCACGTGTCTTTCGAATCATGATTGAATTATATTATTACAAGCAGAGTAGGTAGGTATAACCCGAATTGTTTGTCAAGTTCTAAATTATTGAGAGCGAACCCGTGGGCAAAAGCTAGTAGAACAATAATTGTTTTCCGACGAGCCATAGAAATCATGTCCCAGCTGTAGCTTCAAAATCGCGACAAGTTTTTATACTGACAAATTCAAGAGAGATTTCAATACCCAAACCCGCATAGGTACATGATAACATAAATCACAAACGTATAATCTTCGCCAATTTAACCTCAAAACATTAAACAAAGATAGCATAAAACATTTTTATCAACCGCTGAAATATCCGAACACACTCGCTTTCAATAAAAAATGATTTATACGTACGCTTTGTTGTTTTATCTATACGTTGGCTCTGATGGTACAGCGGACATATTAGTGATAATAAACCGTAATTCAACTAGGAACGAATGATCGAAATCGACTCTCGCACACACAGTAAGAAACGTTTGCACGAATTCGAGTAGCAGGCTACTCGTGAGTAAGGTGTGCATTAAGATGCAGGTTTCTTATTTGGGGGTATGAAGAACAGGGTGTAAAGTTCTTTAATCCCCATAGAAAAAGGAGGATCCTCCGACCAGATGGGTGTTATGTCTGGTGGGCTACTGCCCCACAGTTGTTGTCGGGTTCTTTACTTGCGCGATGTAGGATTTACATGTATTTCGATGCTTAGTTCTTCATCGGTGTCATAGATGGCGCTGTAGTACTTTTTGTTCTATGTTGCAGTAGTACGCTTTGTAGTGCCGCTACACTCGTTTTGATTTGTCTGTTAGGACAAGCCTTTTTCATACCTTTTTTATATGCGACCGCATTCAGAAAGTGTCGGACTATTTTACCCGTACCGATATGTACCGATCCGTCCTGACTTGGCCGTACTGGGAACCTGTATCTTTACCCTATGTTCAATCGGATAAGTGGTTACGTTTTATTAGTGTAATGCAACATTAAAAAAGTTTAGTTGACAACTCCAACACGCATTTGATTTCACAAAAAGTGTCTAGTTGTTTTTCTGGCTATATCTTTCCACTGTACTCGGGTGGTGACGGAAATGAATGGACCGATTAATTCAACTTTTGTTTTGTTAAAGATATTCGGATATTATGAGGGTTTATAACCACCGAGCTGTCGGTAAAAATGACTAGATTTATAACGGTAGGGTATTATAGGCTCAACAATTGTTTCGTTAAAATTGAGTGTGATTGTGAGAGCCATCAACGGGGGTACCGGAGCTAAATCAACGGACATCATCATCATCATTTCAGCCGAAAGACGTCCACTGCTGGTCATAGACCCCCTCCCACCCACAGTGTCGCCACATTGACCAATCCCGTGCGACTCGCATCCAGCTGATGCCCGCAACCTTCACCAGGTCATCGGTCCACCTAGTGGGAGCCATTCCAACGGACGTTGGGTATTAATTACAAGTCTTTAATCCTGGCAGGTTGTTGAATGATATTTTTATAAACGAGCAGAATAGAGACTGCAGTATGAGAATAGCTATTTGTGGTGTTTCCATTAGAGCAATAACACTAGCACACCTTCCATCTTGCGCCGCATGCCCTAAAACCTGAACACTTGATGACCTTGTCACTTATTCAGGGGCTTTGGGCCCAACATCTTTGGGGTTTTGCGATTTTGCGAAGAAGAATAGGGATATAAACATCACCTCCATTCACCTCCTATCCTGCCTTCTGTGTTCAAAATCATGTTAAGTATCCTCTGCTCTGTGAGCGGGGAAGTTTTAGGCCAACAATATTAGTATTGTCGCGCACCCCACAAAAGCAGGGTCGAGCTGAGCGTTGCGAAGATGTGGAAGATTCGATCAAACGAAACGAAAGACGCGATGAGTATGTCGACTGTTGTGATTGATCGATTCCCGCACGTTTCCTACCCGCAGGCTTCGCTCGTTTTGGTTAAAACCTGGCCTAGGCAAAAGAAATAGAACTATTAGTATAGCTTTAATCAAACGTTGTTGAAACAAGTTTTAAAGTTTAATATATTTTAATCTTTTTTCAAAGAAACTCAATCTTCCAACTATTAAACTTCACAATATTATCCTGTACAAACCATATTCCCTTTATTCTTAGCATCAAAGAGGCTCTTAACACCGCCCCGCTATGTTCCGGCTCATAGCTTAAACTTAGTGACACTTGCAAGCAAGCTAGCCTCGAGCAAACGTTGGAAGATTTGCAATGCAAAACTGTTAGCGTCTTGCGAAGCTGTGCAGTTTACGTAAACCCTTCTTGTTGCAAGGTTTCGGCAGTATTTCTGTGTCTATATGAATAATCAACGGTTTCTTAAAGCTTTATTGATTAATTGCCTTGCCTTCATCATCTGCCTTTTCGTAACTATGTTATGGTCGGTCCAGCCCGGATGCTGCAGAATACCATGATTTTATACGGAGATACTGCTTATCTGATCTCCACAACACAGTTACTGGGCACACACGGTATGAGAATGATCATTTTACATTATATTTGTCACATTCATTAGTCTCCTTCCTTTATTCCAATTTATGTGAAGATTTTTTTCTTCGATACAGAATATGAAATAAAAAAAAGATTAAACTAGCTAACTAACTAGATTCTTGTTAGATTTTAACACCATTTGTTTAAAATAAATTCTTAATTCACTAAATTTTTTCAAAAAAATTGGGCTCGTCCGGGATTTGAACCCGGGACCTCTCGCACCCTAAGCGAAAATCATACCCCTAGACCAACGAGCCAGCTGAAGGAACTGTCAAATTGTATGTCCACAGTACAAAGATTACGATTCCTTTCACTGACCATGATGTAATATCTGATGATAAAAACGTTAAATTACGCTGTGATGTGCGTAACCGTACCAAAAAACAAATTTTTATTTTCCAAATCAAAATAACAACCTGGCACAGTTCAGTAAGTTAGAAATAAGCAGTTGATGTAGTGACAATTTTTGTTTGTTAGGTGTCTGTACCTACTTATTATGGTTGTAAACATCTGATTCGCTCTGTTCCCCGTACTAGTATATACTGTATTACGGTGGAACAGTTTTCCTCTTTCTCTGTGATTGTACTTATGGTAGCATACTTGTGACAAAATAATATTTTAATAGAACAAAGAGTTTTAGAAAACAAAAGCAAAACACAATATAACTTAAACTATAGTGTATATTCAGTGTGTGTGTGTGTGTGTATAGTGTGTGTTTGTTATTATTTGTAGTTTATTTTGTGTAGTGTGTATTTTTTTGTGTGTATTGTGTGTGTTTTTGATTTTTGTTAAGTTGTAGGTAGATGTAAAAGTTGACATAGTATACGCAAAATATTTATATGCTTGGTTTGTTTACACTGTGTTTGGTTATACTTTTATAATGTTTGCCTATTATGAAAACCTGTGGCAAAATATAGATTTAAAGTTAAAATTAAATAACGTAGGTCATGATTTTTTGTGATTATCTTTATGTGTAGAAAGTGTACGTTGTGTGTAAAATGACTTGAAATGTGTGAATGTATGTGTATGATGCAATTTTGATGATTTATTTCATTAACTAGTAATTTTAAGTTTATTTTTAGTGTCATCGTAGTTCAGTGAGTTAAGAAACTTAAAAGTTTTAATTTTACAAGTGTGACTATTAAGATTATAAATTAGGATTAGCTTTGATATTCAGTAGTTAATATTGTAAGAAATATTCATGTTGATACTCGTACAGGTTCAATTTTATTCAAAGGAACTCACTTTATTATATTATTTGTGTTATTTGACGCAATGCCCAGATAAAGGGCTCTCAGTGTTACTCGACTCTTTTGCAGGACTCTTTTCTTGGACTTCTTAACATTGTTTTCAAATAAAACAAAACCGCCAATCACGTGGCCGTGGATGTTATTATGATCAGACCATGACGTGTTCGTAGCACGGTCTCGCCCAGGACAACAACAATATTTTTTACTCAAAGCTTTACAACTCATCCATATTTTACATAACACGTATTGCTAACATCAGGTGTCCACCCCTGGTCCTGTTCACACAATAGGTCCGGACATAGCAGTACACGATATTGATTGTTGAGTACTATGCTTGTTTTAGGCGGGTTGCAGATGGTGGGACTTATGACGTCCTAGTCCAGGCGGATTTATTAAATAAGAGGTAATTTTAAAATGTTGTGACAAAGTGGTTAAAGGACTCGACAACATTTTTAAGAATTATGCTTCTCTGTAGTTTCCCATAAAAATGACTGTTAAGATGACGAGCATCATTATTTGCAGTGTGTTTGATGGCCGATTAAATAACATGGCGATTATAGACCGATTGCTTATGGTCATGCATCGGACTATCTGCGTTGAAGACGTCTTTATTCAACAGCTGACGGTATACTGATGTAATGATAATTGAGTCTATAGGTAGTGATTAAGTAATGCGTTTATCTTTATTGCTTCATATGTTGTCGGTGAAAGGCACCGCAGTCTTTAGAACGGTGAACGTGCTAGTATATTTTGGTTAGTCTCTCAGCTGGCTCGTTGGTCTAGGGGTATGATTTTCGCTTAGGGTGCGAGAGGTCCCGGGTTCAAATCCCGGACGAGCCCAATTTTTTTTATTTTTGTTTTTTTTTTATGATATATCTAACAAGAACTTTACAGTAATCAGATGAGAATCTACTTTTATATAATTGGAATTTAAAGGTTGTTAGGAAGTAAAGTTTATTTTCCACATACGCACATACATGCATACTAGGTTGGTCCGTGGGTGGGTGACCACCTATTACATACCGCATTTCCTCCGTGCCTCGGAAAGCATATGAAGCCGTTGGTGCCGGCTGTCATTTGTTGATCTTCGACAGTCGTTACAAGTATTCAGCCAGGTAGGTTGTGGAGGTCAGATAGGCAGTCGCTCCATGTAAAAGACTGGTAGCTGCGTCCGGTTAGACTGAAAGCCGACCCCAACATAGTTGGGAAATGGCTAGGCAGATGATAGTGTATTAGTACTGGAGACATCTGGTTACGAACACAAACAAAAAATTGGAATTAAGAACCTCCTGACTAAAAAACTTATTTAAAGCAAATCGCGAACCGGTTGCGGGTAACAGCTAGTACATACATAAATTCACAACTTTTTCCGGTCGTGTTTTGTAACTTCTGCCAATCCCCGGCAGAAACTACAAAACACCACCTGCTACGGTAATTTTCTATTTAATTATAAACAAAGCACTCTGTATTAAAAACAATGATAAAACTAAGTGCAAAATAAGCATTCTATTTAATCTCTATCGCTCGTTCGGATCTCATCTCATATGTAACCAGCCTTATCTCACCATATTTACTTTTCAGTGATACAGGGATCGCTCATCGTTTCTCGATATTTGTATTTGAGCTCCACTATTGAATATTATTTGCAGTTATTACTCGAATGTGTATCAAATTGTATTTGTATCTATCGTTGTCTGTGTGTTTAGGTGTAATATTGAGATGTTATTGGATTTCGTGTTTCAATGGCCTGGAGGGTTAAAGATTCTATTCTGAAGGGTTCCTGGTTATAATCCTTTCAAGTAATACGAATAAAATTTACTTTAGAATACACACAGTACTTAGGTGGCCCCTTGAAGTCATTCATTATCAGTGATAGGAATAGGTAGTGCCTATTAGCCTAAACTTCGAAGAACAGAGACAAGAAACGGAGACTTCCTTAGGACTAAATTATTTCCGGCACATCTGTCTCGAAATTTCGAGACAACATTTAAATACATTTAAAAAAATGTGTTATTTGAAATAAGTAATTCGTCTATATTTATCTAAAGTTTGTCTATAAATGTGATAGTTTGTATGGATGTCCATTACTCAATTTTTTAAATATACTTTAGAAATATATTTCATTAAGATGAAAGAAAAAAAGGTATTTGTATTTTCATTTGTAACTAAATATTTGCACATCATGTATAATAGTAGAATGTAAAGGGACCTCATTAATATTAAGATCATACCACTTTGTATGCCTACATTCTGGCAAATAAATGAATTATTTATTTATTTTAAATACCTTTTTTTTAATGATAAATTCTTTCTACTATAGAGAATGCTAAAATGATTAAAAATTACCGTTTTATTATTTTAAAGACAAAATGCCTTTTTTACACTTGAACTTTAGAAATCTCATTAAACGTAGCCGAGAGTGAGCTAGAAAGAAGATATTTACTTCGAAACGTGTACGGCTTCTTATTCAAACATTGTGATTCATTGTGTATTACGATCAACAAGTCATTTACAAAATGTTCTCCAAAAAAAATTCAGAAAATATGGTTGTAACGACTGTGTATGTTATTTATTATGATATATCTAGTCGCAAACTTTAGGTAAATATAGACGAATTACTTATTCCAAATAACAATTTTTTTAAATGTATTTATGTGTTGTCTAAAAATTTCGGGACAGATGTCTCGGAAATAATTTAGTCCTAAGGAAGTCTCCGTTTCTTGTCTCTGTTCTTCGAAGTTTAGGCAAATAGGCACTACCTATTCCTATCACTGTTCATTATTTACTGTGAATGTTAATCGGGTTAAAATCGAGTTTGGGGTACCGTATGTACTTTTCAAAATTTGTGGCTAGATACTGGTCTAACAAAATTTGAGTTCATTGACATGTAGAGAAGAAGAAGGGGTACCGTGTTACCTCGTGAACGGGTTGTGAAGGTCAGACAGGTAGTTGCTCCAAAGATCTAACGTTGAATGTACTGAGCTGTGTTCGGTTAGACAGGAAGCCGACTCCAGCACAGTTAGGAAACGGTTAGGAAGATAATGATGACTTTCACTGTTAATCGAGGACATTAAATGGCACAAGACATCATATCGTCACATCGTATACTGTGTAATAGGGTAAATTCATCTTTTTTTTTAATAAGCCTGTTCTGTCCCACTGCTGGGCAAAAGACTCCCCAATTCCTTTCATGTGCTCTTTTCCCGTGCCTCCTCGGACCAGCCCTCGTGGTTCGCGTCCAGTCATACTTAAGAAAAAATAATCAGCCGCCCCTTACTTTTGGGTCCAGTAAGTATTGAATGTTTTATGTGGCAGGCGATATTTTTTATTGCGAATATGATATTGGTCCCATATTATAGAAAGTTGTTCAGTGTGATGGAATGTAGCTCACCTTTAAATGTTACAATACCCTTTGGTTACACGCTGTATATTACCATAACTGTGATCAATTGTAGTTTCAATTCTGGACTAGAAAAGGTGCTTTTTTTAATAAATAATATAATATAACAACAACAACATTCATTTATTTCCAGGCATTTGGCCTATAGATACTACCTAACAGAATAACATATGATAAAATACAAATTGTTTTAGTAAAAAGAACCTTAAAACTACGTTAATAATACTGCGTTCACGTGGCACTTGTCCGTGGAAGCGACGGATCTCCACTCCCTGCGGCCAAAAGTCCTCCTCCAAGACGAGGTGCAGATAACAAGTTGGCATTCGCAACACAAACTCCTTAAAGTTGACGAATAATTACGAGCTGATATATTTTTCAGTTTATTTATTTGGTTTTGTCAATATTCTAGCTCCCATTTCAGCTGATAATCAGTCTAATAGATTCCGCTAATGTTGGCCCAATAGCGAGCCTGATCAAAACTAAGCCGGTAGTGGTATTGAATCTCCTAACATCGGCTAAGCCTCCCCAATCCGAAATTACGACGGGTATCCCTTAGTGTGTACAGAATATTCGGGTACCGGGATCGTAAATCTGTATTTCACGTTGGATAGAATGTAAAATGTTTCTAGAACCATGAAATAATAGTCATTCTGGACTACAATGTTGAATTTGCAAAATGTTGATTTCAATGTGTTCACTTTGAAAGTGCCAAAATATGTCTCAATTTTGACGATAGAAAATGACGAAAAACAATTCTGAATTTGAAAAGTGCCTGCTTGAAAACAAGTGAAAGTCCTTTCTGAAAGAAAACCAATTTTCATGGAAAATTAATCGGCCAGTGACAACATCGTTGCATAGTTTGCTTGCATTTGTTTTAAACGATTTTTTAACTGAAATGAAAAATTGCATACAAATTCTATGTCATTTTATGGGTTCTCAATTATAATAACATCACGCCAGTAATCCCCTATCCCATATCTTCCCGTGGGTGTCGTAAGAGGCGACTAAGGGACTTACCAGAGAATGGGCAGCAGCGTTCTCTGTGTTTTATAACAACCATACTGCGATCGCCAACCCGCCTGCCAAGCGTGGCGATTATGGCAAAACCCCCCTTCTTGGGGGAGGCCTATGTCCAGCAGTGGACGTCTTTCGGCTGAAATGATGATGATGATGATGATGAGTAATCCCCTAAGGGTTAGGCAGAGGTGTACGTAAGTACACCCACATTTTCCCAGTTTTGTTGTTGTTTGTTGGTAGCGAGCCTATTGCCATGAACCAGGCACAAATCCAGACTCCGTGGCTGCTACTGAGAATTTGCTGATGGAAAAACTCAATAACACTTTGCCCGACCCGGAAATCGAACCCAGGATCTCATACTCAGCAGTTGCGCTTGTCATGTATGAATACGATAATATGTTATTGAACTTTAACAACCTAAGTGCATGTTACTGGCATACAAAGATAGCAACACATTCGTTCACAAATATTAGCTTCTGTTTCTAGATTTATTCCAAGATACAGCATATTGAGAGTATTCCATGTTGAGATGTTTACCGACAGCTCTCGTAGCACTATTTCATATTTTTGTCAAATATTGCACCGTATCAAAGATGTCTGGAGTTCATGTCGTTATTTTATGAATACATCAAAATAGAAGGAGGAAGTAAATTTTCTCATGTTTTTTTAAAACTTCAGGTATAACACAGACAGCATCCAAAGTACTAAGTTTCGCTTTTGTTTTTTAATGAAAACTTTTTGTTTGAATTTTGTATGAAGTTTTTAATACACAATAGGAACATAGTTTATGTAAGTACCTTCTTTTTTAAAAATGGCTTAATTTTTCTGCAGCAACCTGTTAATATGTCTAAAGATATCATTAGATCTGAATTCGTGACATATTTTGAACAATAATGTATAAAAGATTTGGGCTCGTCCGGGATTTGAACCCGGGACCTCTCGCACCCTAAGCGAAAATCATACCCCTAGACCAACGAGCCGACTGATTACTAAGCTGAATTTATACACCACAAGACCATTCACTAACAAGATTGCTTTTGTTTAAAGCTGTGACGTCATGATCTTGTAGAAAGTCACGTACTGCGTGTATGTGTGAGTTTCTTCAAGGTATTGCTTATCTATTTTGTGTGCTAAGCTGAATTCGAAGACATCAGAGATGTTTAAAATTTCAATAAGTCAACCATGACATTTGGAACTGAACGAATTTTTGATAGGTTTTATTCTAAGAGTCCACAATGTTGAGCCTAGACACAGCCAGAAGGCGTCGTTGCAGACCTCGTAGGAGATGGCGGGATGAGCTGGACAGAACTAACGACTAGTGGTCCAAATTAGCCCTGGATCGAAAGATTTGGAAGTCATGGGAAGAGCATGGGGAGAGGCCTTCGCCCAGCTGTGGGATGACACAATAACTGTAACAATCTAAGAATAGAGGTTATCACAAGAAATGTCATAGTAATTATTATCAATGTGTGTTATTTTAAGAAATGTTATAATATGAAAGATGTTTAGACACGTATCTACGAGTATCTACAAAAGGATTAATCATGGCATTCAATGAGCATAATCTGGTAAATTTATAGACTTTCTATGAAAAACTTCACTGAAGTCAGGATGCTGTATCAAGGGCCAGGTGCAGCTCAACAAATTACACTTTGTTGTCACAAAGAACTCTCGGCCGACACATAAATTCAAGTCATGTAGGTATCTAGATAAAGAACCATTTGCAAAAGTTTTGGGCTCGCCCGGGATTTGAACCCGGGACCTCTACACTAAGCGAAAATCATACCAACGAGTCGACAGATTGAAACACTGAATTTTAATAGTACAAGACTAACAAAATTGCTTAAAATATTAATAATATAAAATCGTGATGTAGTAAGTGAGTAGAAAGTCACGTATCTTATGTTGGTACGTGATTGTTTCTGATATTGCATGATAAGCAGAGGTATAGGCCACTGATGAAGTTAAAAATATCTTGTCGTCATACCTTGACGTCACAATCTTTAATCGTGCAAGCAAACTTATTAATATGATAATACAGGCTGATGATGTAGACACCTGCATCTTTTAGGGGGTGATACTATCCAGCATACTCAATAACTGTTGCTATGAAACGCGTATCCAATTCGTCAGAAAAACACTTGCTGGATGCAGGTGACTAAAGTACCACCCTGTATAGTGTATACCACTCTTACTCACTGCTCCTCTAACCACTATAAGATTTTACATGATAGAGCGTTATTTGTACCATATGAATGCGATTAGGATTAAATATTAATTTAAATCAAGGCGATGGAAAATGAAAGGCTCGTAGAACAATGACAGTTATTTTGACAAGGTCTATTAAGAAAAAGAACACAATAGTACTTTATTAAACAAAAAAAACGTTTCCCCACTCTAGGAATTTCTCCTGTATCGTGGGTGCGTTGACAAACATTTAAACTCACATACACAAACAGCCAGACCCGGAACAACTACCTGTAGGCCATACAAATATTTGTTCCGTGCGGGGATCGAATCCGCGACACGCAGCGCAGCAGCCGATTGCTCAGCCGACCATGCCGTCAAAAAAAAAACTAAAATAATTAAATACTAAACAATTATAATTTTTATTCTGGAAAAGAAGTGTGTCCACGAGAATACTGCCGACAAAGAGTTCTGCAGTTTGGCAGGAGTATTGTGTTGTTATATTGGGAAAATTTCTATGAATAATATATAATATTTAAAAAAAAACACAACAGATTGTGATGGCTACAATTTATCAAGAATAAAATTGGCAATACAATAAGGCAAAATCAACCAAATAATCCTCTTTTCATTCATCTTTATCATAACACTACCGTTGATTTAGCAGCAGAACCGGATATAAGACTGATCACAAACGAGATTTATAAAGGTGTGTGCGAAGGCCGGAAAGGGCATTAAAAAGGAACTGACCCTACAGGATGTCCTAGAAATGGGAGAATCAAGTGCTTATACAGTGTAATACTCGCATAAAAGAGGGTATGCTGCGGGGTTTCAAGGATTATTATTTTGTATAAGACGAATATATGTATTTGTCATGTGAAATTTTGTCTCAAACATATTATTATTATTATTTTAAAAGGTGGCTTTAAGGGCCGTATATGAGGTAAAGTATTTCTTATTAGGACAATAAAAACACTCCAGCGACAAAAATTCAAATTTATCTTGTTGTGATATGTTGTGGTACCTAATTGGCAAATTCATATAAATTGTATGTGTATTTCCGAAATAAATATTCCAGAATAGAACATTTATTTCAGAAACACACATAAAAATTTATTAAATAAGTAAATAATATATTATTATTAATTTTGCCATTCACAAAAGATCTTACAATATGTTATGTTTATGTTGATAAATATTATTGAATGAGAGATGATGAAGTTAGATTAGGCCTAGTATATTCATTAATCCTTAATAGTTGGCGACCAAGGAGTTTTTAATGGCTATAAGTTTATCACCTTCCAAAAATTTGGGCTCGTCCGGGATTTGAACCCGGGACCTCTCGCACCCTAAGCGAAAATCATACCCCTAGACCAACGAGCCGCCTGTCTGTCTTGTTCAAATTTGCTAGCACAAGGCGTTTCTTCACAGTCCAAAGAGAATAGTATACATAACATTTTAACATGTTGATACTTTCTATATTAAAACACGTTTTGGTACGTCATCAGTGTTGCGGAATGCGTAAACGCATGTATGTAGGTCACCTTTCACTGCGCGAGTTCGGTTGTAATCACCGATTTGAGACACTTTAACAGTTGGCTCGTTGGTCTAGGGGTATGATTTTCGCTTAGGGTGCGAGAGGTCCCGGGTTCAAATCCCGGACGAGCCCAAATCTTTTTGAGACAAAACATTTTAAAAGTAGGTATTTTATAAAAATACTGTACCTTTGTTAAACAATGCGCAGATTACTCTTTGAAAATTTATTATAACATTTTGATGTCAGCTCATTTTTATATTTATAAATATTTTTTTATCAGATGGCAATAAAGTTTAAAAGATAAATTAATTAGATATCGATTATATAATAAATCATAGCTACCATAATACTCTCAATAAAGATTAGTTGTATTGATAAAAGATGCAATAAATTTAACTGATAACTATCACTGATAACAACAGTTTATTGCTCGCTAATTTATTTACAACTAACTGTAT
Source organism: Noctua fimbriata (assembly GCA_905163415.1). Taxonomy (NCBI): domain Eukaryota; kingdom Metazoa; phylum Arthropoda; class Insecta; order Lepidoptera; family Noctuidae; genus Noctua; species Noctua fimbriata. Next base: position 1,083,978 of record LR990933.1, on the reverse strand, counting down.
TTAAATTCAGATATTTATTACTGCGTTTTAAGTTCTAACACGAATTTTATTCTACAAAATATTTTCACAAGTTCAGAAAAGATTCTTCAGTTTATAACTTGTAAACTCTTCCACCAATATAAAAGGGTCCTCGGGAATAAACTATAAAAGTTTCATTTGATATTGTTGAAAATACTAGAGATTTTCATCCGAAGAATATTAGGAATCGATTGTGAAATAAAATGGATCAGAAAAGTTTTCTTCTCGTTTTATGACTGAACCGACGAAGAGACTCGTTGTAGAGCAACTTAAGAAAGGTCGTTTTTTACTAGTTTTCGGCCCTAGTTGTGGTGCTGGATTCCATATAAAAGAATTATGGATCTCGGACGTACCAGTTTCTCCAGAATGTTTTATTTTACTGTGTTAAGAGCCAAGTTGAAGGTATAATTTACACAGAGTAAAATGTCAGTGTAAGTGTGTGCGTGCCTGGATTCGAACCCACGGCCCTGTAGTCCCTATAGTTTGTTAGTCGCGGCACTTACCTCCAGGTCTCTCTGCCTTTCCTAAGTTGGTCATACTGAAATTCTTATTTTGATGAATGGATGCTTGAAATTATGGTATTTATTGAACTAACATACCAAATTAGTATCAAATAAAGCCGGTTGTTTACATTGGTGACCTCAATTGATTCATCCGTAGTCCCTACACTACTTGAGCCTATTTACGTTTAGGTATCTATGTTGTTTGCTTTATTAAGTGGCTACATATAGCTGGATACATCTACTGAATTTGGATAAATAGAAGATTAGTAAACTATAATAGTTAGTTTACATATTAAATGAATAATTTGGGCATTCAAGTTGATTAAGGTTTAATAAAGATATTATTTGGGTTGTTTTGTGGAATAAGAATACCTAGATACGTAGTAGAATTTTTTGAATAAGATATAATTTTTAATCGTACACTCCTTAGAATAAGACCAGTTATTAGATTCTGGGTGTGTTGAAGACTCGTTAGGTCCATATTTTGTTTAATAGATACAGTTAATGTAGCGGTTCCTAAAGTGTATTTTGAATATTATAGTTGGCTGCATGCACAAGAACATATTTTCATAACATAACATAACATCACGTCTGTAATCCCAGAAGGGTTAGGCAGAGGTGTGTACCCACACCCACATTTTGTCAGTTATGTTTAAGTCCCGTGTAATAGGGGCCGACCGGGCACAAATCCAGACTACGGGGCTGCTACTGAGAAGTTCCTGATAGAAAAACCCAATAACACTTTGACGACTCGGAATCGAACCCTGGATCGCATGCTCAGCAGTCGCGCTTGCGCCCACCCGACCAACAGGACAGTCACATGTTTTGATAGCTGAATATTATTAATAAAAGTGAGTACACGCAATATGGAAATGAGTTTCAACAGAGCTTGAAATAGTAGGTACCTACTTATTGGAATCTTCATAGTACACTTAAAGTAAGTTTACTGCGATTGTTAGTATATTTACTCAACGCGTAGATTAATATTCTCTCTCAACTCCGGTTTCTGCCACTAACGTTAACTTGCTAAAATCCGGAATGGTGCTATAATTGAAAATAATATTCTAAACCCGCAACACTACCATCACCGCTTACTGTTGAACCTAAGGCGCATGCATCCTTCAAGGACATAACATAACATCACACCCGTAATCCCCAAATAGTTAGGTGTACCTAATAGTACCACCCACATTTCGCCAGTTATGTTTAAGTCCCATGAAATAGGGGCGAGACTGTTGCTGGTACTGAGAAATTCCTGAAAAACCCAATAACACTTTGCCCGACCCGGGAACCGAACCCAGGACCTTATGCTCAGCAGTCGCGCTTGCGACCACTAGACCAACGAGGCTGTCCACGAGTGTTTTGTTTCATAGAATTCTCGCTGTGAGGCAGACAGCGATCAACTTTAACATAATTATATCTCTTTTACTCACACGAGATCTACAATGTTTTGTAAGTTTCCTAAGCGACTAAACCGGCGAAAGCGAGTCGCATCGCGTCGGAGCGGCCTACTGTTTTGCCGATGGCGGACAAAAATCAAATTTTAAAGTTGAAGGTAGATGAAAAACAATTACCGGACTTGCAGATAGAATACGTATGTTATAGGAATCCAAAAATTGGAGGGTAGTTTTCTAATAAAATGACAAGATATCACTTGTCAAAGTACGCTGTCGACAACTACAGTTTTGAGAAGTGAAAACTCAACGTAATTCAAACAAATACGGCTTTGAGATTTATTTTTATTTGCATAATCAACAACATGGATTGTAAAGTTAAAGATATTGTCTTATATATGATATAAATGTTCTTGGAATGTAAACACAATGTATGTTTATAGACAGTTTCAATTAACCACCAAAAATACGACTAAAATAAAAATTCACAAGGCACAATAAGTGTTTTCCGTAACTTTCTTTTACAATTTACTAACACACAGAATCTCTGACTTTATATTATTACGTTGTAATAACAAACCTTGCTACGACATGCTACCTTGGTTGTTATTATTAATTGTTTCTTTTAGTTTTTTCGTAGCTTTTTTTATTAATCCCACTAATATTATATAAGGTCAAACTATTCATACACGAAATATTTTCAGGGAATCATCTAACGGCTATAACGAAGCCATTTCAAGGGATTATTTTTTTTTATCTGAGTATATTTTTATTAAAAATAAATAATTTAAAATTACTTGACCCACAAAATAAATACTAGCAGCCCCTTAGTTTGAACATCCATTACACTAGTTTACTACGTCATATTTACCTACTATCATTGTTAGAACATGGGAGTAAAGGTTTTATGCAAAAAGTCTCAAAAAAAATTAGAATTATTATAATTTTGTAAATAAAAAAAACACTCAGATAAATTTTTTTTCGTTGCTATGGCGGCTTTACGACATATAGAAGTTACTCCTAAAATATTTCGTGTATGAAAAGATAGACCTTATATTATTATGTTGTAATAACAAACCTTGCTACGACACGCTACCTCGGTTGTTTTTATTAACCGTTTCTTGTAGTTTTTTCGTAGCTTTTTTTGTTAATCCCACTAATATTATATACCTCTCTGAAAGTTTGTGTGTTTGTGTGTAACTATTGTTATTCTATTAGAGGTTTCGGATGAAACTTAATAGTTTAAATTGGCTACTTTATAATTTTTTATCCAGGCACAGCTAGTGCATAGTAAATTATGGTTATTCTATTATATACATATATTTTCTATAGACTACTGCTGATAGGTAGTAAATTCACACCATAAATAATTTTGTCCGTGTCTTACTATGAACCGGCAACACTGGCGGTGGCACTGGTGCCTATCAATAATCAGTGACGAAGTGAAAGGCACGTATAGATATGATTCTTTAAGTGACGGTCGATTTAAACTCAACAAACAGCCGGCTCGTTGGTCTAGGGGTATGATTTTCGCTTAGGGTGCGAGAGGTCCCGGGTTCAAATCCCGGACGAGCCCAAACTTTTTTACGATGGCATTTTAACGAGTTTTAAAGGTCGAAATGAATGGAGTTTATTGTAAAAGGTTGTTTTATTTGCCCTTTATTGATCTGTGACTCCAAATTGGTTTTGGTATGTGTTAATATAACGTTTTGTTTAATTTTTCAATTTTACCCATACCGCGCCTAAAATCAGTCTTCTTTTCTGTTTGTTACCCGACTACGGCGAAACCAAAAAGCAGGGTTATGATTTTAGCAGTCTATGTATGTATGTTTGTTTTAACGTATGTTCCTCCATAGCGCCTAAACTATTCATCCGATTTTGATGAATAAGGTGTCTATCGATTCGTTATGATGGCCCGGGTAACACACTAAGGCTATATTTTAACCGACTTCAACAATTGGAGGAGTCGATTTTCCCTTGTAAACTCCGAATTTAATTAGAGCGTGATTTTCCAGTAGTCGGGTTTTTAGTTGTAGTAAACCACTGAAATTCTTGTTATTCTTGTTAATTTATGTGAATAAAGTAAAAAATAATAATAATAGATAAAAGTATGTACACTCGGAAAAGTAGCCTACGCCCATTTTCACTAATACGACGCGAAGTAATTAATGCCTAAATAAAAGCGGTCTTTTATAATTCATCACAAAATGTACAATATCGGCATTCATTAAGGTGTCGTTGTGTGATAACTTTATATTCTCTTAACAAAAAGTACGCTAAACAAAGTCGGTTACTTTACCCGACAGCAGCAGAACGCAAAGGGAGGGTACCTAATGTTTATATCTTCTAAAAGCAACACAAACTTTGTTACTCAATCATGGAACTCGATCCGTCGCAATTAGTCATTAGCAACGCTTTGATACCTAATTATATATCATTAGTCACCAGCTGCTAATTAGTTAATGTAAATTAGGTTATAATTACACGCTTACCTGATTGATGTTAAGTGGCAATCTCAGGTTATGACAATATTGATGTACCTCTCAGGTCGCGTCCATCTTGGATAACCTCTAGCTGTTATTGGTATTCCGTTTGTCGCACGTCTTTTTATTAGATTGCAAACAAACAGAATAAAGAGGATTGTGTTACTCTTAAATGGCGGCTCTGCTGATAAACTTGCCATCAGGCGAGTCGCCACCTTGGATATCCCGCAAGATTTTACTAGACATATTGCAGACGCTATCCTAGCAACAAAGCTGAAATGCCTGTAAGATATACCAAAGAAATCATTGAGAAATTTAAATGGACGTGGTTTCGGGGCAGGACGTAACATCCCAGGAAGAACTCGCGTGCCACTGCTAATACCATTGTAAACTAAAATCTGTAGGACAAAGTCTTTCTTTATTGCTCACCATTGTTAAATTGCATTACAGGTTTTTTAAAAGTATTTAGAAACTCTAAGTGCATGATTGCTTTTAATTAGCTATAATAATAAAAGTAAATTACAAAACCTCCTATACAGGGTGAAATTGAATTCATGGGCATCTTTTTAAGGGGTCATTGTACTCATCATTATGAACAACTTTTACTATGGGACCAAACATGAAGTCGCGAAAAAAATCAGCTGTTCCCTACCTTTATGTTCGCATAACTCGTCAAAATGTATGGCACGGCTGATTTTTTTTTCGCAATTTCAGGTTTGTTCCATAGTAAGAGTTGTTCATTATGATGAGTACAATGACCTCTTAAAAGAATGCCCATGAATTTAATTGCATCCTGTATTTTCCTTATCTTAAGTTCTACAAAATCAACATCAATAAACTATAGAGGTACCTACGGTAACAAGAACCATAAAATGTTAATTCTTCTTCGTATCGCGGGCACGACAAATGTTATATTTTGTCAGCCCAAAACTTCGTCACTTTCACCTCGTCCGTCGGTGGCAGCTCAAAATGTCAATTAGGTACCGAAAATAATCAGCGGATACGTTGCCATCGACCGGTGACCGCGTAATCATTCGAAAACTTCATTAAAATAGGATCGGCAAACGGTAGCACGAATAGAGCTAACATCAGACGCTAATTACCGAGAGTAATTAAACAGATTTAGCGCCAATTGTCGGGATGTAGGAGTGTAGGATGATTTGGCTGACAACTACTGCTTTCGTTAGTAATACGGCTGTTCCCACTGCTGGGACACAGACCTCCTCTCTGTGAAGGGAGGGCTTTAACCACCACGCTAATCCAGTGTGGGTAAGTGATTGCCACACCACATAACATCACGCTTGTAAACCTCAAAGGTCTTAGTATGTGATATTGGGCGAACCCATACCCACATAATACAATTCTGTATTATGAGAAATTCGTGATAAACCCATTAACACTTTGCCCGATCATCATCATCATCTTTCTAACTTTGTTGGGGTCGGCTTCCAGTCTTACCCGATGCAGCCGAAGCCCTACAAAATCCAGTTAGTACTGAGAAATACTATACCCCTTGGTAAGACTGGTTTTCAGACTTTCGGGCCACTGACTACCTGCTTTCATGCACTCCGTTTCGTGCACAACGTGCTTTCTGAGGCACTGAGAAAACTCGATATGGAAACGCTTTGCCCGATATCAGAATAATTATGTTTCCAAATTTTGATTGATTGATTGTGGCAATTAAAAGCATTCGACAAAAATCGATAGCCAATTGAGACGTGAACGTACGACGTAACCAAAATTCGACAGTACCTACGAGTGAATTTAAAAAAAATAAAATTGACCTCTATTAGCACTTCTAAACCAGATTAAGATGCTGTCAGTGTCCACATTTCACGACGAAAATTTACTAAGGTTGAAAGCAGTTTTTTGATTTGCTAATCGCGTTCAATTTAATCGCTAGAATTCGCTCTAAAACGTCTTAATCCACAAGTTCTTTATTCACAAGTAATTAGATGTTGGTTTAGAGTGGCGGGTTCGGTGCCAAAATATAATTTAGAATCACTTAGTACTGTCCAAATGTCGTTCGATAGATTTAGTCTAAGATCTATTGACCTGGCCCTCAGCTTCAGATTGATTATTAAACAGCATTACATAATTATGTCCCTGCCTCGTTGGTCGCAAGCGCTACTGCTGAGCACGAGGTCTTCGGTTTGATTTCCAGGTTGGGTAAAGTGTTATTGGGTTCTTCCATCAGGAATGTCTCAATAGTAGCCTGAAGTCTGACACTGTGCAATTGATGGTATTACTTCTTCCTAATCCATTGTTACATAGGACTTAAACATAACCCGCAAAATGTGGATGTACTATTTATAGTACATCTCTGCCAACCCTTCAGATATTACAGGCGTGATGTTATATTATATTGGAATCCGTTTCGGACGCGGTAGTGACAATTAATCAACTAACTTAATATAGCAAATCGCAGTAAGCAAAACGGAAAAATTGTACGAAAAGAATTCTTTCGTTCTGGTTGCAGAATTACTTATTGTTGGCACCTTTGTTTGTAGGAATAAAATCTGTGCATACCTACAATTGTTAAAAAACTTAAACACGTCGGCTGCACAAGTGTACACTTTTCATGTTTGCTGACTCAACTGTGTTTACAACTAACAATGTTTATACTATTTTTTTTTCAACAACAGACACAAAGAAAATAAATACTTCTATCAATTAAATGGAAACACAAAAACAAAATTTTATTATTTTCTTAGCTACAGAATAACACACAACTTTGTCCCAGAATAACTCACAATTGTACCAGAATAATAAACAATTGTGCTAAAAAATAAACACATTGAACCATTTCGACCCTCGTAAGAAAACGTACAAAATGCGATATCTCAAAAAAATAAAAAATCTGTCTTTTCAAAATAAAAAAATTCAGATGCAAAAAGCATCTGAAATAACAAAGAAACATGTACTAATCTCAATTATCATTATCATTATCTGCCTAGGCTTTTCCCAGCTGTGTTGGGGACGGAGTCCAGTCTAATCGGATGCAGCTGAATACCAATATTTTACATGGAGCGATAGCGACATTTCCGCATAATCCCTGTTTTACCGAAACTTACATTTGTCGAGTTACCGCTTTTTGGCTTACGGAGGCAGATTTTATTTAACTGCGATCGAACAAAACGCCTAAGGGCGGGTCTTTGATCTACAGTATCGTTTTACAATGCTTAACAATGTTAAAACAAATTACACGAGTCAATTTGCAGAAACAAATCAATGTTTCAATTGAATTTTAGGAGTTTGTCTTACATTTGTTTGGGGGGGATTAAGTAAGAATATCTTTGTGAATAAATGTTAGGCTCTCACTTTTAAATATCCCGTATTCCAAATCTGCTGAACATAAGGTGGCCCCACCAGGGAATCTTCCAGGCTTCGTTGAATAACTGACTAGCCAGTTCTTATTGCGTAGGTCTTATTGCATAGTTATGTCCAAGGTCCGATAAGGAAAACTTACTTACTAAACTAAATAGTCATGATGATGATGCTTTATGGAAGTGAAAATGTCTTACCATCATGATACTCAAACTCAAACTCAATGCATTTATTTCAATTAGACCACTGTGATGGTCTAATTGAAATACTATTGAATGTCAAAAAAACAAAAAGAAGCGAAGCTACAGTCACAGTCACAAGGCATAATAACTTGAGAAAGTACTGTAGTTGCACATTCCAAAGCGTAGATCTCTATGGAGAAGAATGGGCAAGAAAATCTATGGACACTTACTCACTACTTAAAGTATTTTTAAGTAGTGAGTTTACAACTTGCTTGATCAGTTGTTATAAATCAGGAGCAGTGGAGGCAATGATATCGACGCCAAACTAGGAGTTGTAAGGCCGTTAGTTTGAATTTAAGCAGGTCCTTTGTGTAATTTATTTAATTGCCAATGCTCTCAAAAATATCGACGGCAAGTAACATCCCCCTCGAAACGATGCCAAATGTTATAATTCGTTACTATTTCTGCCAAGTTTCTTTCACTTTCAGTTCAAAGAGCCATGTGATACATTGCTGCTTCGGCCTGTTTTCCTTTGCGTGATAAACAAACATACGTTACAGCAATCCGCTGTCTATTCAGATGATTGACGTCCAATGTTTGCACGCCGATAGCGAATGCATCGCACATTCGATTTATATGAACACGAACGAACAATTTGTCTTTTATACGTTCTCTAACGATACTTTTATTGCTGTTATAAAACACACGTATTGATAAAATAAAATAGTACTAAACACTGTTAAATTAAAAATCAACTATAAACTTTTATTGTCCGTATTGAAAATACGAATAATCACAACCTCACTCAGGGCACCAGTAAAAATAAAAATATATAAATTTATATAAATACCATAGACAAAGTTTAAAAAAAAAATGTTGCCTTAATCTAGAAATTTCTCCTGCATCGTGGGTGTGTTCATAAACGTTTAAAGTCACGTACACAAACAGCCAGTCCCGGAACAACTAGCTGTAGGTCATACAAATATTTGTTCCGTGCGGGATCGAACCCGCACGTGCCGTCAAGTTGACCCCTGACTACTATACAATCGTATTTCCCCAACTATACCTATCTACCCAGCAGTGAGCAAAAAAACATTTTAATTGAAAAACTTGCGCGCCCTCATTAGCGACGCTCATAATTAATTATTTATTGTACCTCCGGCTGGATTGCCGGATCCCTGTTTCTTCCTACCGATTTTATGGAAAAAGTTTTTGAACAAATTATTAAGAAGAATTTTCTTAAACTTATACTTATTTTTCTAGATTTTATTTGTTAAATTGGAACACAAAAATAGCAGTATCGGTATTATCGGAGAGGCGGAAAATGCGTGTGTTCTTCATACCCTGATACGGTCCCTAATTGAACGAACACCTTCAAGTTGGACCTTCCATTTTCTCAAAACGTACTTATCCTCGATAAATATTTTTCTACCTACTTAAACAAAAGTAACTTGTCGTATAAGATATTCTCAAGGAACAATGATTTCCAAAAAATGGTACAAGAAATCAAAAAATTAAAGACAAGTGACATCCAAAAGCCTTCGTTATGCTGACGTTGCGGTGCCACACTCCCTCTCAGAGAACGGAGTAAAATTAACGATTGATACGTACGCTTGTGTGCTATGCTGCACAGTATCTGTCTGCAAAGCATCATCTGCCTAACTTTTTCCCAACTATGTTAGGATCGGCTACCAGTCTAACCGGATGCAGCGGAATACCAGTATTTTACATGAAGCGACTGCCTGTCTGGCCTCCACAACTCATTTGGTTTTAGGTAATACCTCTTGGTAAAACTGGTTGTCAGACCTTCGGGCCTACCTGTAAGGGTGTCAAAGGTCTACAAATGACAGCATTCCTCCGTGTCTCGAAATGTAATGGGTAGTCAGCCATCCAAAGACCGACCTTGGTAAGCACGACTTAACTTGAAGATCGACCTGTGTGGCGGTTATTATTTAGCCACGAGCTTCTCCTGTCTACACAGCATGTGTTAGGCAAAATATGAAAATTCCAAACAAAAAGTCAAGCAGTGCATATCACAGCAAAATTCTCGTGAAAATATTGCCGTAGCCAACTTCATAAAATATTTTCCTCGAGCTAGTAAAATAACATTTTCCGCTGAATATGCTGAGTCGCAGGTTTTAATAGGTGTAAACTTCACACGAGTGGATATTATACAGGGTGCGCCAAGTTGCCGGCAAGCTTGGCAAAGCTCTCGCATTGTAGTACCATGTGCTTTGGACAGATTTTTCTTTTTTATGTTCAGGTAACATTGAAACGATATTGTAGGGGAAGTTTTAAAAGGCGGGAATTCTAAAGAATTATTATTTTGTTTGTTTAAAGTGCTTTATTATATCAGCTTCTCTTGCGTGTTAATTTGTTTGCAGTCAATTTGTTCTTGAAAAATTTGTGTGTTCCGGTTCAAGGGAAAGTGTGCTGTTGTTATAACAAGCATACCTATAAGAAACTTCACCTTCCTCGGCGCTGCCTCAGGGATTGCAGAAGTCCATATGCGGCCATAACCACTTAGAATCCAGTGGGCCATTCGCTTGTTTTCAATAATAACACAAAAACTTGATGGAAGTATTCTACCCATCATCAGCTTTTAACGTATGCAGAATACTTTAAGATGTATTTAGTAAAGACAGATACAGAATTCATTATCTTAAACATCACCTACAAATAATAATCAAAAACAATCAAACCATGAATAACATGCTCATCCTAAACATCACAAACTGAGAAACTAAGCCACATGAGGTTATTAGTCCCAGCGGGACGCGCCATGCCGTCTCAACAAACTTGACACTAGCCACTAATTGTGACGCATTGTCAAGGTGAAACTTGGGGGACACGGGCGGGGTACCCCTGCACCCCACCTGGGGTATAACTTACGATACGGGATGGGGGTGGAAGTGGAATTTAATACGGTGGATGGATTAGATAAGGTACATTGTATCTTGTCAGTTAGTTGTAAGTTGAGACAAGATAGTACAATTAGATAGATGCGCCATGGTAGAATGGTGTATGTCCAATTTCGAAGCGAAACTAATTGGATTCACACCTTTGATATTCACACAATCATATAACAATGTGAAATTATTTTGATTTACCCTTCAAATCTTACGATATAAATTCTTGAGGATCAATGCCATTTACACTCATAACAAACAAATCAACTCGCAATTCATTAAAAACAATAATAATTTGTGAAAACGGGTTACCATGTTTCACAGTGAAAGAGATCAGGAACCTAGGAGAAGGGGGTCAGAGTGGGCGGTCGGTGTACAATACTGAAATTTATCTATATCATCCGGTTAGACTGGAAGCAGACCACATAGTTGGGAAAATGTTTCTCAGATGATAAATTGGTAAATCACTCTGAGGTTTTAAATTATGTAAGAACTAGCTTTTGTCCGCGGCTTCGCTCGCATTAATTTGGAATTTGACAATTAATTCGGGTTGTACTCTGCTTGTAATAATATAATTCAATCATGAATCGAAGACATGTGGCGCCATCTATTATCATAAGAACGTTTTTGTTGTTTTCCTCGGGAATAGTAGTTTTTGTCGGGATGAAAGGCCCTATGTCCGTTTCTGTATACCTGACAACGTACACGCAAAATTTCAGGATGGTCGATTCAGTGGTTTAGGCGTGAAAAGGTAACAAACAAACTTACTTTCGCATTTATAAGATTGGTAAGGATAATTAAATCCAACAATTTAATCACTGAAAATTATTGCTTGACAACCATGAAAATGTCGTCAGTAAATGTAGTCATTTCATCATTTATTATTTACAGAAATCACTTAAATTAATGTGATTGTATATTTGATCGCTAGGCGATCACTGTGTTCATTTGGTAAAGCTATTAATTTGATTGGTTAAACCATATTAATCACGTATTACCGCATTAATTTTGTATAAATACTGATTGAACTGAAATAAATAGTTTCGGCTTATCTTTAGGCGCAAATTAATTGTTAAAAAAGGAATTAATTTATTCAGCAAAATATATCTTTCAGAATATAATAATTTCCATTGGTGAGACTGGAGTTGAAAAATGAAAAGACCATGATGATCTTGGTAAAAAAAAAACACATTTTGCATTGCCGTAGTTAGGGAGTAAGATTTTAAATTACTGTCTAATGTCATTTAATTAATATCTAACAAGAGAAGTTAATTAAAACTTCTCCCTCAGGTAGGTAAGTTAGTAAAGAAAATACTATCGTAAAAGTATCCTAATTTTGACAACCAAACAAGTCACTGGGTTTTTAAATCAGGAAAAATAACATCTCTACTTCATACCTAATAAACCCAAATATAAAAAAATCTGCTTACCAAGATAGTGTCTACCTGGTTTCACCTTACGCAATTCTCAAATCCGAAGGTCACGATACAATAATTACCCTCAAAACGACCTTGACCCAACCCTTGTTACCCTTATCTAGAAAAGCGAAACGATAAATCTGAAAGCATTTTAATATCGATCCTGTATCCATAAATTTTGTGGACCACGAAGGAACTTCCCCACATAAATCTGTCGGCAGCACTTGATTGCACGGGTGTACTTGACCGCTGACATTGGCCTTCTATTGTGTATACTGGTGCACGCAAGTTTTGCATTTAGGTTGATGGTAATTATATGGTGTGAAATGGTGATGAGTGCGCAGTAGTTTATTAAAATACTAGTGCTTTTCTCCGTCTTTATCCGCGTTTTTATTTTCCTATACGAATTTAAAGTTTTTTCTTTTGCAAAATTATATGGCCTTCCGCAGGGTTCAAGTCGTCACTGAAAATAACATCTATATTGATATAGATTTTTAATCGTAATTAAAAGCGTGGTAGACAGCGATACTTTAGCTTTATACCTCATAAAACTGACCGTGGAGTTATTTTATGCTCTCAATAAAAATGCGATGCAGGATTTAAAGAGTTTAATTTCCGGCTGGTGCATTTATGGCTAACACGAAGTAGTTAAAAGCTTTTGGCGCAACCTTCAAAGAGCCAAAATCATTTCATTTCGTGATTGAATTTCCTATATGATTAAGGTCATGGTATTTTTCTGGTATTAACTAAAAACTATTACGGTTTCAACTAAATAAAATATGTGCAGGATCAAATTTTATTAGCTAGCGAACTCCGCAGTTGTGTGGAGGTGCTCTTGGCTGAATTTGCTCGATCTTCAAGGCGCATCCATTGCATATCAAGTTTTCTCCGTGTGTCGGAAAGCACATGAAACCCCTGGTCCCGGCTGTCATGTACATCTTTGATAGTTGTTTCAAGTAGTCAGTCGTCCAAAAATCTGTCAGACATTATTACCAAGATGTATCGTATTTCCCAATACTAACTGGGTTGTGGAGGTCAGATAGGTAGTCGCTGTATGTATAATACTGGTATTTAGTTGTATCCGGTTAGACTAGAAGCCGACCCAAACGTAGCAGATGATGATGACCCCGACAGATATCTAAGAATGTGGTTTTTTTTTTTCGGTTTATTATGTTTAGATTTCGTCATCACGTTTGCGGAGTTCCAGAATTCTCATTTAATTCGACCATTTAAGGGTTCCATACCCGAAAGGCAGATCGGTATCTCATGATCCGTAATAGTTAGACAGTTGAAATTTTCACAGAATGTGTATTTCTGTTGCCGCTATAACAAATACTACTACTGATACTGATATTGCTAGCCTGCGTCATCCCACTGCTGGGCAAAGGCCTCTCTCCATGACTTCCAAATTTTTCGATCCAGGGCCAATGTGGACCAATGGTCGTTAGTTTTGTCCAGCTCGTCCCGCCATCTCCTGCGAAGTCTACTGTGTCAGGGCTCCACATCGTGGTTATTTTGGCTCACAGCTCGTCAGGCATGCGGCAGACATGGCCAGCCCGGTCCAACTTTAGCTTAGCGGCTTTTTGAGCAACGTCGGTAATCTGTGTTTTAGAGCGCAGTGTGGTGTTGCGTACATGGTCGGTAAGTTTGACGCCTAGTATACTGCGCCATTGCACATAACAAATAATAAATTAAAAATTAAAGTGGGCTCCCCTACTACGATGGTACGGAACCATGCATGCGCGAGTCCGATTCGCACTTGTTTAATGATCTATGTGGACGAATTGGCATTAGACACAAAATGTTAAATCGATGAATCAAACGATATTGTCATCCAATATCAGATTTACCTAACGCCATCAACAACAGCATTAGGTACCTACTAGAACTTCATAAACTAACATAACATCGATTAACAATTAATAGATACCTTAACGAAGTTATTTCATAATAGTTCCCGGAATGTAAACTTAATGATTATCTCTCCAATTAATTAATAACAGGCGGTTAAGATTCCGCCAACGTATTCGATTTACTTGTATCGAGAAAATCTATTACACATAAACAAAACATAACATCGCACCTGTAATCCCAGAACGGTTAAGTAGAGATTTGTTTAAATTCCATATAATAGGGAGCGATCCAATTGCCGTCATCTGGGCAGATATCTAGACTCTGGAATGGTACAATGCCCCCCACCTGGGAATCGAACCCAGAACTTCACGTTCAGCAGTAGGGCTTGCGATTACTAGACAATCGGGCAGTTGGTGTCACATCAAATAACAATTTGTCGTTGTTTGTCGTTTGACAGTCTTTATTATCCAATGGAAAATCGACCTAAGCCGAACAAGATAGGAAAATCAAGATAATCTATTGAATTCAGTATTAATATTTCTTATAGAGATTGTGGTTATTAAGTTTTAGAATTTAGATAGAAAATTGGAATTGTGTTAAATGTATTGTTTTAGTTAGTGAGACTAAGAACAGATCATCTCAAAACTTAGTGTGGTTAGGTAACTCCGAAACTTCTTGTGTTGAACACGAGATGTACAAGAACAGATCAATCTGTGATAAAATTAAATTTGAGTCAATTAGGAATAGCGAGGAGCTCGTGGCTAAACAATGCCGCACGGGTCGATCTTCAAAGTTAGGCTGCGCTTGCCAAGGTCGGTCCGTGGATGGGTGATAACTAAAACATACTAAGTTTCCCTCGTGCCTCAGAAAGCATATTAAGCCGTTGGTCCCAGCTGCCATTTTTAGATCTTTGAAGGTCGGTACAATAGTATATGGCCCAAAAATCTGACAACTAATCTTACCAAGGGGTATCCTATTTCCCAGTACTAATAAGGTTGTGGAGATGAGATAGGCAGTCGCTCCATGTATAACACTGGTGTTCAGCTGCATCCGGTTAGACTGGAAGCCAACCCCAACATAATTGGGAAAAGACCGACACATAATAAATATCATAATTGTTCCCTCTGTGAGAGACAGTAGGGCCACCACGACCCAGTGTCGACAAAGAGAAGCGACATTGACATGATTTTGAGCTTCTTTAGCTTTTATTGAGAGTGCACTTGTGTTAGCGCGTTATTTTCGAGCTTGACTCCGCTTAAATTGGCCACCATGACCAAAATTCGTTCACGAAAACTTTTAATCCAAATCATGCTTGCAGGAAAACAAATATCCACGTAGTCACACATATAGTGATTTACAGGGAATGTAATCGTGACCAAGCCAATCGTTTACCCCAGCACCAATACAACCATTAGGAACCACGACATGTTTCACCCAACCAACCAACTAGTTTACACCACTTTCCTATTCTAATTAATTTTCTTGCGGACTCCAGCCCCAAGACTAATGCAGCTGAATCCCGACAAATGCTATTGTTTCGCAATTTCCATCGATTTCTCGTTAATCCTTGTGGCGGCAATTAAAATAGGATTTCAATTGTTTTGTTTTGCTGATGGGAATGACACGGATTTAGGAATTGTTTGTGGAGATTTGAGGGTAGGTATGCAGATTCAAAATTACAAATCCCTAGCGTACAGAATATCAACGTGATTTCCTATGCTTCACTTATCAGCTGGCTAGCTTATAACATACTTCCAGCTTATCCGGATGTAGCTGTATAACATTATTTACTTGTAGCGACTGTATATCTTATCTCCACAGTAACTAGGTAACACGATAGCCTACTGAAAAAGAAGACATTAAGATTCCTTGGCGCAATCAATCAGTGTACTGTAAACTTAGCCAATCAAAGACCACAACTCGTCATGAACTTCTCCCAATCTGCGATATAAGACCCGATTCTCGCATGCAGTCTCGGCCTAAGTTCAATCGCCTGAAATCGCCATTACAAAATGACAAAGACCATTGATCAATGTTCGTTCTCTAACTAATTTACCCTGGGCCCTGTACTCGAATAATTTCAGGCCGATCCATACATCAGTTCGGCTTATATTGCGCAATAGATAAACGGCGATACGCAGTAGATTGCGAGGCAAACCCGCTGGCAGATCGTAGTACATAATAATTGTTTGTTCACGAATCGGGGCCTGTTTAATTTGCCCTCGACGGCGCTCGATACTGTGTGCCAAGCTCTGGATGTACGATTTTGTTTAATTTATTTCTTCGCTGTATTTGATATATAGTACGAGTGGGATTTTTAAATTGATTCGATATTGGCAGGATAATACGCAGATTTGTGGATACTTTTTTTAATGGATTGTAATAAAAAGCTGCTATCAAAAAAAGTTACTAAATAACTTCTGTGATTCTAGACCAGTGGTAATCGTTTACAACACGTATGATATTTCTACAACGGCTTTCACATGATATTCATAAGTTCTTACATTCTCCTACATTTTTTTGACATCACAGGTAACCTCTCTATGATGGGAAGAGGGTCGTTATCTGCCACGCTGGCTCAGTCCCGGGTAGTGCATATCACTTCACACCATGCTGATTGCCTCACAATGTATCTTCACAGTTTTGTCATACTTTCAACTGGATTGTCATCATAGCTATCGTTGATAGAACGTCACATTTTCAAGGACTCTCTTGGTTTAATAGTAAAAAATAAATCCCTTACTGGTTTCTAGTTAGCCTGAACCAGCAGTGCGACAATTATAACCCTATTTTACATTAGCACAAGTACGTGTATAACTTACAGCTCGCTCGTACCCCTCATCGCTTCACCTTGGATCACAAACTTTACCCAGCAGGTGGGTAGAGGATCATAAATTGTAAACTTTGCCTAGATTAAAATCCAGCCCTTTTATATTATATCGCTTTATTTAGCTCTGATTTTGACACCCCCGGGATACTGAAGTGTAAATTGATTACATGACTGTTCCTTTGTTTCATTAAACGAGGAATGTTAAATATATTTTGGGTAAAATAGGAATTTATTTGGGTCAGCAAGTTTGTTTTGGAATAAAATGATTAAAAACATAAGTAACACTCTGAAATATTGACCTTTGTAGGTAGGAGTTTATTGTTTAAATTCCTGTAATGTATTTTGGCACTAGGACAAAATTCCTACGAAGTTAAAAGCTTGTTTGGTACAGGATTAGTGTTTGGACATAGTGCTTACTAACACTCGGAGAAAATGTTCCTAAGAAAACCTTGAAAACATACAGGATTATGGGTAGGTGACAGCAAAAGAAGACCCACTAGCAGAATTAGCAGAAATTACAGACTCACAGATGGAACTAAAGATGCGATCACCTTAGGTCTGGATTGACATAATTTACCGTGCCATGGACATGTTCAAAAGTGTTAAAATGTTTTCGTTTTATTTTTCGAATTAGACTCAGTTCTAGTTAGTATGAAGTACCTAGTTTAGTCAACATATAAACATACAGCAGCGCCACTATTTTTCAAATAAACTCAAGGATTTTTTATTTAATTTCACGGGCTGCTTTAAAGGAATCACCTTAAGAAGAAGAAACATCTCTGAACCAGACCGAACTTTTTGTTTCCTCAACACCTACAACTTCAAGCAGTATCAATCCATTAGACTACCCCAAAACTTTGCACCCTTGATCCAACGTCTTAAGGACAAACACAAGGTGTCAAAGTTGTAGCATAAAATCAATTTGGCTCCGACCACATGTTGCAATAACGTGGGGCCTGTAATAGTGCCCTTATGGACAAACTTGACAGATTTGGGCTCCTGCTGGCAAATTGTTAGGAGGCAGTTTCGCATGTTATCGTATAATTATGTTATTGTTGTGGTTGGGGATGTGCTGCTTTTGTTACATAGGCTGTGATGTCATAATTTATGCAAACGGTGACTGCTAGACATCAAAGGGAACTTACAATACAAAAAAAAAGTTGATTATTATGAGCTGCTAAAACATAAGGTTCCAGCGTCGGGCCTTTCCTTGATTATGTTGGAGTTAGCTTCCAGTCTAATTTGAAAATTAGTATTTACATTGAAATATCACCTGTCTAACCGTCACAAACCAGTTACTGCTTGTCATAAAATTAAGCTTCTGACTACCGTTAAGATTGCAAAAGATCTTAGAATGACAGCAAGGATCAAGAGCTTTTCCGAAGCTCAGAGAGGTCACGGTATTTAATAAACATTTACTCATCCACGGGCCTAACTCGGCAATCGTTTTTTAATCTTGAGGATCAACTTGTGCAGCAGCTATTATTGCTTACCTACGAGTCACACAAAGAGGAGGAGCTTGTGGTTAAATAATAGCAGCCGCTCGAGTCGATCTTGAGGTTAAGCCACACTTGCCTAGGTTAGTCTTTGGATGGGTGACCATCCATCCACTCACTCGGAAAGTACGTTGAGTCGTTGGTCCCGACTGTTAATAATGTAGATCTTTGACAGTCGTTCCGAAAGTGTGACAACCTGTCTTACAACGGCCGGGGTACACTACATAAATACGGAAAACTTTATTCCGAAAGTCACAAATCCGAATTTTAAAATACCGATTTTCATAATTCCGATTGGTTTAAAATTCCGAATATAACAACTCCGATTTATCATTTATTCTATTTTTAAGATTCCGCAATTTCAATATTCCTAACGTTTATAATTACTATTTTCAAAATACCGAGTTTCAATAGATCGAATAACAAAATGTCCGACTTAATGATGATAATACGAAACTTCAAAAATACGAATTCCGATTATTAAATTTTTTCGCCTAGTAAATTATGAAGAGCCTTTTTGAATTGGTGTATGATGTCAAGATCTTTTATAAAAAAGGAAAACTTATTATATAACTTGGGTGGCATTCCTAAAAAGCTTTTTGAGTAGAGCGCAGTCTTGTGTGGAATAGCACAAATCTCTCTATTGCGTCGCTTCGATCTAAGTTTTTTAAATAAATGTAAGTTTGACTTTGTGAATACTGCTGTCTCGTAGATGTAGAAAGAGGGAAAAGTGAGAAGTTTATATTGACTAAATAATGGCTTACAACCATCAGTCTTTTTCAGCTTAAACACAGCACGCAAACACTTATTTTGAGCTTTGAACGCAGTATTTTTATCAGTGGAATTTCCCCAATACATTATTCCGTAACGTAGCGTTGATGAAACATACGCTATGTATGCTATCAAAAATACAGACTCATTTGCTATTTTCGCAAGATTGTAAAGCGCTTACGAATACTGTTTTTGTTTTTTACACACATTTCCTACATGACATTTCCAATTAAGATGACTATCCAAATAAACTCCTAGAAATCTGGCGCTGGTGGTAGCAGGTATTTTTTGGTCTGCGTACTTTATATTTAAATTTAGTTTTTTTTTCCTTTGTTCGAAAGTCATAACCTGTGTTTTTCCTAAATTTATTTTGAGTTTATTCTTACGTAATCAGTTAATAATGCAGTGGATGGCATTTTTTTTTTAATTATAAGATTCTAACTTTTTACACGGTATAATGATAGTACTATCATCGGCAAACAGGACGGTTTGATAGTCGGTACACTTCGGCAAATCATTTATAAAAATGAAAAACAACAAGGGCCTAAGGACACTCCCTTGGGGTACACCGCAAGTTGTATACCTAATGGATGACTTGTGAGCAACTTCTCTCTTAGACTTGGGATTAATAATTCTAGTTAAAACCGTGATTTGTTTTATTTCGTTTTGATTAGGTTCAATATATTTCCTCGGACACTATAACGTTCTAATTTACCCAGTAATATTGTATGATACACGTGATCGAATGCCTTAGACATGTCGATGAGTACTGCGGCAATAGGTTTTTTTTTGTCAACATTATCAATAATTTTAGCAACTAACTCATAGACTGCGTTGCTGATATTCCTATTTTTCCGAAAACTATTTTGTTCTTTATCGAGTATTAATTTGTTCCAAAGAATCAGTTAAGCCATATCTTCCCGTGGGTGTCGTAAGAGGCGACTAAGGGACTTACCAGAGAATGGGCAGCAGCGTTCTCTGTGTTTTATAACAACCATACTGCGATCGCCAACCCGCCTGCCAAGCGTGGCGATTATGGCAAAACCCCCCTTCTTGGGGGAGGCCTATGTCCAGCAGTGGACGTCTTTCGGCTGAAATGATGATGATGATGAATCAGTTAAGGGATTTATAAATGACTTTCTCAAAGATCTTTGATAATACCGGTATTAAGGCTATTGGACGATAATTTGTAATGGTTTCTTTATTACCTTTCTTACGAAGTGGCTTAATTATGGTAGTTTTTAATAAGTTTGGAAAGTGACCACGTTCTATGCATAGGTTAATTATAAAACTTAGTACGGGTGAAATTATATGCGTCAAGAATTTTAAAATTTTTGTAGAAATTTCCCGTGCTATTGGTATTTTTTAGCAAATTTATGATTTTGAAAATATCCATAGCATCCGTCGGTGCCATAAAAAGGGTTTTTGCGTAGTGATTTACAAGAGATATAGCATTACCGTTTGCATAATTTTTCGTTACTGTCACTAAAACCTAATTTTTAGCAAATATTTTGACTAACAATTTTAGAAGAAGAAAGTTAAAAAAATTAGGATTCTGATTGTGATTCAATTGGTACTTCCAATTGAATCACAATCAGAATCCTAATTTTAGGAGTTTTTTCGAAGTATTGAAAATCAGAATGTCGTTTTTCGGACTGACAACCCATCGAGCATTTGATTCTTCGGACATATGAAAATCATCAAATCGGATTTACGACTTTCGGTAAAATAAATTTCGTGATTTTTAGTAATAGACATTATAATTCTGAGGTATTATGAACTTCGGACTTTTGAAAATCGGAACATCGAAATACGGAATAAAATATTTTGGAGTATTTGGGTGTTCCCCTTACCACGGGGTATCTTATTACCCAGTACTAACTTGGGTTGTGGAGGTCAGATAGGCAGTCGCTCCATGTAACTGGTATTCAGCTGCGTGGAGACTGGAAGCCGATCGCAACACAGTTGGAAAAAGGCTGGGCAGATGATGATGAGTTGCAAATGGTGTCCCTCAATGTCAAACATTACTTCTATAGCAAAAAAAAATAAAGCTAACCTGCCATCAAAACTATTTCATACACTCACTTAATATCTTTTTGTTCCAGTTATCCAGAAAGTTTTTACGTGTGTGAGACACAAGGAAGACATTTTGTGGCTGTCGGATCCACACGTCGTCGACGTAATTAATGGATGGAACATATTTGGGACATTCTGGCCTGTCTAGATTAGTAGAGGTGTCTTTGGAAGATATAATTGTGTCGATGTTCTTGACCTTATATTGTGTGAGGGACTCTTATTAATACTCCTCATATTGTTAACAGACAGATGTGTTGTTGGGGAGTTTGTTTCGCTCTTCTTCCCAGGTAAAATACTAGGAAGTGGTGAATGGCGTGCGTTGTGAGGCATTGTCTTATGTAATTTTTTGATGGTTTAACATAATTTTTTCGGCTATCTTTCGTTAATAAGAACGCATTTGGGATCTTTAAAGGTCGTCAGAATAGTCATTATATCACTAAGCTGACATGGTTGAGAAAAAAGAGACAAAAAAAAAATGTGGTCTGTGGATCTGATTTCTCATGATCATGGCTAGCGATTCAGAAGAAGTCTTCCAGAAATCAGGAAGTAAACGCAGAAAAAAATAGAGTGCCAACAGGACCTTATTATTCGCCATGCCTTGCCATTGCCTGTCCGTCTGTGTATCTGTCTGTCACAGGGCTGTATACTGAAATACTCCACAGTTGCAGTTTGCCGAACTATTATCAAATCCACATTACAGTACCAGGTTGACATGAGCGTGCAAGAGGTTGCGTTTAGTAAAGTTAACAAGAAACTTCATTACGGCGGCGGCGCGGGGATCCAGTGATTAACGTTAACATTATCGTACGCCGACCGCCGCTCTTGTGCTAGCGCTTATAGTGTTGTCCGGAAGTTTATCGATATCGATAAAATTACAGTGAAATTGCTGAAGTTAAAAGATAGTTTCATCAAATGAATGTTTCAATCAAACTACTACAGAGAGTAGTATTAGTAGAAATTGCGGTGCTGCTACAAACATCGGACACTGATAGATATTTCAGCATACATTTATTTGTAAAGAGAAGTCCGGAGCCGGTTAAAATTTGTCCGTACTAGTTTGACTGAACCTTAAATCAAATTAATTGATAAATAATTTTCTAAGTTGAATGCATCAATCCTTCAAAACATTTGTTTACTGCTTCAAATAAAAGAACTGCACAATCTGACATCATCAGTCATGCCTGGACTTAACCGATATAATAACTTGCATGCTCTTGTATGTATACAATGTATATACAATACAATATGCAATGTTTAAAAAAATAAAGAAATCTCATCTTATCTTATCTTATAACATTCCTAATGCATAATACTTCTTCCAATGTATAACACCTCAATAGCGCCCTTTGCCCTTAAAACATTTCAACAATTCCTACTCTATAATAAGCATACGATATTTTATAAAAATTCCGCACCGTTATCACAATTTCACTTTCCCCTTTGGCCTCTACGCCACATACGAACTACGTACCAGACCTGACATCACGCAATTCCTCAATCGCTTATCCAGAATTATTCTCGCAATTATTCCCCTTTCAATTCAAACAAATTCTATCGACATTTTCCCACCCTACCGCTTGTATTCGCAATCTAGTGTAACGATCTGCTATTAAGAGGCAGGTAAAAGTGGGTAAGACGTGTTATACGTAACGAACGCTCCTAGATGTTACACGTACCCGTATTAGCATTGAATGCCTGTACTAAGCTAGGCTACAAGTACCTAACTACCTACAGCGGTTAATGTAACTGGGTTTTGGCCCGTTTGTAGTTAGTGGTTAGAGGGTTTTTGAACTTGATTAAAAGTTATTTTCAGAATCTATATTTGTGGTTTCCGAAGAATTGCCAAACTTAAGTGGTATCGGCCATCCATTCTGTGAGCAATGGCGAACCGGAAGACCTTGCGTTAGAAGGCCTTCCACTAGGTGGACCGATGACCAGGTGAAGGTTGCGGGGATGAGAGACGGGAGCGGTCAATGTGGCGACACTTGGGGGAAGCCTATGTCCAGCAGTGGACGTCTTTCGGCTGAAATGATGATGATGATGATCTGTGGTTATAACATAAACTCGTTTTTATTTTCCATGGTGGGTAGAAACAACATACAGGGGCATTAAATGTGCCAGCAGAACTCTACGGACATTATGAGTACTGATATTTAAACAATGAATAAACAAATTTGATGAGTCTGGGTTGTCAACGACCACAGTTATGTTAAAACAGCTTCTTTTTAACCGAATTCTAAAAACAGAGGAGGTTATGTAAGACACCAGCATCTTTTTTTCCATACACGGGTTGGGCATAAACTAAACACTATAAAGTTTCGCTTGCTAATTTAATTTGAGTTTTTATTCTGCATAACTTCCTACCTAAGGTAACATTGCATAATTTTCCTCTGAAATTCATAAGAAAATACCCATCCCTATTTATTTTAATACACACCCTCATTCTAAAAGCATATAACTTGAAACTGAACATCTAATGTCCAAACTGCTGGTCGGTGCCATTAACCAGCCTTTTATACGAGCAGTTCTGTTCTCGTTAGGATAGGGGTTTTAAACTACCATGGAATAAATAGGTACAGAAGGCTCAATGCTGTGGGCGAAAATGGGCGCACGCACACATAGACGCGGCATAGTGTAGAACAACCATATTGATCTGTAATATTACCATTGTTGGAATACAAGCTTCTTCTAGTTCTAAGATACTTATGACCGGTTACCTCACTATGTTTATTTCGTCGTTTTGCGAGGAGTGGTGATGGAATGAGTTGAATGAGCTTGTGGCTGAATACTAACATCAAGGATCGATCAAAGGTTAAGCTACGTCTACCGAGGTTGGGTTGATTAGGATGGGTGACCATCTATTACATATAGTTCCCTCCGTGCCTCGACAAGCACTTGTGGATGATGATGGACTAAGTTGAGCAAAGTACCTAAATAGAATCCCACCTATGTTTTAACCCGCAACAAACAACTCCTAAGTAGGGGCCATTTGGTACTGTGGCTCTATTGTTTAGACGCTGTCGTATTCGAAATGAATGCCACTCGCTGTATGCAGACGGGTGCCCATGTGTGCGTGTGTTTTCGCTCTTTGGTGGGAGTTAACCTTCTGTACCAATTTATTCTGTGGCACACCCTTACTACCCCTAACGAGCAATTTAACAACATACATCGCTATTAAAAATGAATCAGGGTGCAGGTATTACCCCAATTTATTTTAGAGCTAGTTTGCAAGGATATTTTTATGAGTTTGCAGTTGAGATAATAATATGTTATGGGAATCGTTTCATGGCGGTATAAGGTGGAAATTTCTGTGAAGTTTGGGGTTTAATGAAAGAGCTTTATTGACTAGTGGGTCATTAAACCGTCTGGCCTAACACGTCAGACAAATCGATGTCATATACATAACTTAAGTGTGGTTTAATCTCATTTTCCTATATGTCTCACTTTACTAGCTCCCACATATTACTAAGTGGAGTAGTTGTGCTACACTTGGTGCCACAAATAGATGAAAAGGCATTACTGACTTTGTTGAATGAAACCTTTCTAGAAGAACTATTTTATAGATCTACTACTCATTTATGCTAAACAACGTATAATTATCTATATACATATAATAAAATCGTAGACTTTCCGTGTCTGTACATTACAGATTTTTGCAAAAAAGTCACTGGAAGGTGCGAGAAATAAGTAATAGAAAGTAAAAATATCTTTTTTTTAATTTTTGTCTGTTTGTCGCTTTGTCTGTTCGTTTGTGCGCGCATCACGTAAAAACCCCTCATTGTATTCAAAATCTAAATATTACAAAATAAGAAGCATTGTTGTGGGTATTATTAAGCGTTTATTTCATCAAAATCGAGAAACAGACGCAAAAGATATTAACTTTTAAAATTTTGTTAGTAACCTCATACGCGATTTCTATGATAAAAATAATTTACGTAAATAGGTTTTAGTCGTAGTGTAGTCACTCGGAATGGCTGAAAACTAATTTTGTTTTATTTTTCCTTTTGTCTTTACTCTTTGCACGGAAGTACTAAGTACTACGTACGTACGCGACGGCCAGTCAAGCTTTACAAAACCAGTTTATGCGGATCTCTCATTGTATAGGAAATCTATACAAAGCCAGGTCAATTTATACTGGGATTTTACAGCTTCATGTGCCGCCGTGTGTACTACTGCAATTCTTGCTTGCATTAAAAAAAATCCACCAAAAGAGAGGTTAACGCTAATTTAGTCTCTTTCTAATAAGGTGACCATTCATTTTATGTAAAAAGTAGGACATGATGGAAAGGCTGAGAATATAACATTATTAAATTAAATTAAAAAAATATTTTCAATTTTCGTTTCCGAGGCAATTAAATAATTTAAAAAAAATGTAATACGAGAAAGCTATTATTATATATTAGGCGTCGGTAGATAGGTATTAAAAAAATAATCATAATCATAAATCTTTATTTAATTCAACATCAGAAGTAATAGGCACTGGTATATGCACAATCTTAAAATTAAAATAGAGAAAAGTGTCTGAAGTAGGAAGGTCCTGAGGTACAGATCACCTCTCCGGCTTAGATATACCATTTTATTTACAGCAATTTGCAGCAACTAAACCTGAAGTTTATTTAATAAAATTACTATTATTTGCATTTTACTATATTTAATGATGACCAGTGAAATGATGTATTAAATAAGATTAGTTCTTAGATAATAGGTAGATAAACAATATCCAACAAAATAAAAACTTTATGGGGACAATACCAAAATAAGACAATGACGTTGTCAAATTCAACCAGACCACCTTTTTCCAATCTTGCCCGCACACAAACTCAGTAAAATACTTTCGTTCGAATATTAAAACAGGACTTTCAGGATTTCGTATTTTTATATGTGCCTACCGAAATGACTTCGAATACTAATAATTTAGTAGATTAATGATCATGTCCACATTGTGCGAGTGGGAAAAGGCTAAAATCCGGCAGAGACAAGCCTCAGAACGGCTATTTAAAACTTACGTTAACGGAGTAAAATACTTATATGAACAAACTAACATTGCGAATGGGTTGCCTGATAAAGTTAAGTCAAGACTACTCTTTATTAAAACTAACGGAACTAATCTTTTTTTCAAACCAAACGAAATCAAAATGGAATTAGAGTAAATATCTACAAAGCAATCAAGCCAAGAATCTGTTAGGTTGTCATCTTTTTGTCCCTACTACAGAGTTGTAAGGTATAAATAGATAAATTGATACTATATGTCCACTCATCTATTTTCTTATTAAAATATGTATTAAAAGAACAGATAGGTAATTTTATTACAAACACGATGGCATAACATTCGGTTGTCTAAGTAAAATCGGTCAAGCCCCACGGTTGTCGCAATTTTAAATAGTCTTCACTTAATGATATCAGGCAACCCATTTGTTATGCTTTTTTTCATGTGTATTAAACATATTTTTGACTCAGTAAACATAGGATTTGTTTTGATACTAGAAAGGCTTATTTATAATGGTAGGTACCCCAGAGTGAAGAGGAGTTAAATCCGTTTAATTTGTAAGGATGTTAACCGTTGGAGCCTAGGATAGATCATGGGTTGCATCTATATTTTGTTTCGTTCATAAGCAAAAACAAAACACAATGACAAAATAATGTGCGCTCACGTGAGCGAAGCTGCGGGCACAGCTAGTCTTAAATAATACATTATTTATAGTAAACAAACAATATCCTTATAGATGTTTTACAGCCAATGAAAGTGCAATAAAAAACAATTATATCACACACAGAATGGAGGAATGCAAGGGATAGTTTGTTTTCGTCGTAAATATAACTTTGAATCGGGGATCGGCCGAGGGGTGGTTACGATCTACTTACGATTTAGTTTTTGTGTGAGGTGGGGATGCAACGAGAGATAATTTCTTAAGTTGAGTTTCTGCACATGAATTTTCTTTTAATACATTGTAAAGTAGGCGATTTATTTAATAAAAAAAACAAAAAGAGCTCAATGCTAAAAGCATGCCTATTGAAAATGAAATGTTTGAACTAATTTGGCTTCAACTAGCTGCTATAATCTACTAGCTTATGACCTCTTCGTCTACGTGGAGGTCGGAAGAAGTCCTGTGGGACACCAGGATAAAAAGTATAATACGTATTCACCCAGAATATGGTCTAGCATAAAAATATAACAGATGGACGGAGAGACTGACAGATCTTAGACAAACTTGCTTCCGCTTTTAGAATATTGTTGTTGTTATCGTGTGGTTAGTTCCTAACCTAGTGTCAGAGTTTTTATGCCGCCCATGGGCCTCTGACTTGGCTTTACATGCCGTCAAGAAATATCTCTCTATCTATCTTTAGAATATTAATATAACTTATTATGGATATGTTACGGTTGAAAGCCGAAGTGCGGTTACACCTAGTTCTAGCCAGCTTATTGCTAAACCTAGGTGCGGGCGGTAACAGTTGTGTATCCTTTTCATTGCTAGGACACACCGACCAAATGGAATAGGTTAGGTTAAGTAAGAACTGTGAACAAACGCGCGCGAGCCGAGCGAGCGCAGCGAGCGGTGCCGCGGCAGCGGCCGGCGCTACATCCAAATTGGTTGCATGTTCTTACCGAAGGTAAGTAGGATACTTCTAAGTTTGACCGGCTAAAACTAGGTGTAGCCGCACTTCGGCGATTAGCCGTTACAGATATATTGCTAATATTATTGTAACGAATCACTATTATAAACCGATTACCTAGGTTTAACCTTTTTAGCTAAATAAACTATACAATAATTATTACATCCTAACCCAGCTAATGATTTTAGCCACGATATTATTACTATTCATCACAAATATACTCATAATTGAATATTAGCTAGCAATAATTAAATAACAACAATTTGGTAACAATCCATTATAATGTTAATTATTGGAATGTCAAATTGACTGTCAACTGTAACTAATTTGATTATCATTGTGCATAGCAGAGTAAACATTTAGTTGGTTCATTAATGGCGTGCTGACTGATCTCATTTAAAGTTATTTTACAACAGAAAATTAAAATATTATATTTACGTTACATATTAGGAGAACATTTTCAGGACGAAGCGACGTAAGCGTAGTTAAAAGATCCGCAGACTCTCTGGACAGAGTCCTGTTCAGAGGAGAGACACCAGGAAAGCACCAGAGAAAAGACCAAGGGGTCTTTGGGGCATCAGGATTAGGGACCCTTAAGAATGGCTCAGGACTGACATATCTGACGCCATACCAGGAAAAGGCATCAAAAAGGTGTGCCACGATCCACGTAAATCAGGGATTCAGTGTAAGGAGAACCAGATCTTTAATTATTTGCAAAAAGGAATCATTACCCCGTGTTTATTCGCGCGTTCTTATTATGCTATTGTTCCATAATAACCCACAGAGGTTACCACGACAATGTAAAGTTTCATCAAATTCTTAAATTGATATAACCATAGCTACAGTCACTTCACAACTGAAAGCTCCTTCATTCCTCAGCTACACCATTAACGATCTCGTCAATGTACGACCCGGTACGTTCCCAACCTATTGATAAAATTGGGGGGTCGCGTGTGCAAGTAGGTCAATCTTCTGTTAACTACGGATCTGTTTAGAGCTTCCGAATGTTGCCAGACCCTTCTGTTGTAGCAAATTATATTATCTATCATTTTGGAAGAAAAAAATGCTAAATTAAGTACCTACGGCTTTTGGTAGTGCTTTTATAAATGCGTAGATTGGAAAGTCAAAAAAAACTTGTGTCTTGAATATGATAGTATAGTAATCATTACCTATTAAGTCATAATGCTCTCAAAATCATTGCTCTGAAAGCGGTAAAGCAAAACGTCGCGATAAAGCCGGCACGCTAGCCTAACTGACAAAAAACTTCTATTTTAGGGTATAATCATAAGCTTGCACAATGTCCTAGAACTAAAAAACTCGAAGAAAATAACTACCTACTATGGAGCCTATGTCCCACCAGTGGGAAAATAATAGGCCCATTATGCTCTCCAGATGGTAAAACATTTTTAACCGCAATCGCAGTTTTCTTTAACACAATAGTTAAGTAATTTAATGGTCTATGTTCTTTGATTATTTTGTAAAACAAGGGTAAAAAAAATGCTTATTTGATACTAAAACATATTCTTAACATCTTACAAAACTGTATTAATCAAAAAGAAAATCCAGTATCCAATCTGTCTAATTTCACGCCACAACACGAAGCGATTTATTCGACGCGACGATGCAACAAGATTCCTAGAACACATAAAATGAAGCTAACCCGTCTCGAGCCCGACCTCAGTGCGTTTATGGCGAAATCTGGTCCTCTCTGAACTGGGTCACTTTACGGTAACGGTTCTGTAGGGTCTGTGTAGGCGAGCGACCAATACAGCGACGAATATTTAGTTAGGCACTAAATTGCTAGGAAACGTGTAGTTAGCGACAGACATTGGTCGCGACTGCCAGCAGTGTGAGTTCCATCAGTGATGTCTGTCTCTTTAAATTAAGCATTTGTGTGACCTCTTTAAAATCGAAGAACGGACAAGTCCATTCTTTTTCCACATTTCTTTTCTTCATTTGACATCGCGGCGTTGAAATAACAATAATGCAATTTCAGGCATGGCTAATATCGTGTTGCAAAGGTAGGTGGGCTGTGGAGATCCGATAGACAATCACTCAATGTAAAATACTGATATTCAGCTGCATCCATTAGAGTGAAATCCAAACCTAACATAGTTGGGCAAAGGCTAGGCCGGTGCTATTGAAAAGCAGCTGTAGTTACAATACCGCTATTCATTGTCATTTTGTTTGTCTGTCTATCGCCATACTCTTGACTTCAGGTGATGTGATATGCGTCAAACGACACTTGCGTGTTTTTCGCGACACAAGTCGCATCGCGGTGACCCGTGACATGCTCCAAGCAATTTCTTTCATTGTTTTTTTCCCACTGTCGTGTCGCAACACGCGTGTCGCCAGGTACTCGTTGTCGCACGTCTATACAATACTTAGTTACGGTGCTATACGACTCTTTACGGTGCCATAGTAAGGCAGGGTGCATACTTATGTGTTTACGACCCGATGGGGGACTGTTTCTGTTGTTCATGTGGTTTATGGGGGACAGGTACAATTTGATATCGTAGCGAATTGGATTGGTTTACGAGGTTTAATGGGGGGAAATGGCATGGCATGGGAATAAGTTGGTTGTGTTCTAGTTATGGGTTAAAATAAACAGTTGAAGTTCTATGTTTGTGCTCGTAAATGGTCCTCACGCATGGGGACCGATCCTTAACCCGTCTGGGTTAAGGATCGGTCAAAACGAACGGACAAACTGCTCCGGACAAGGACACCTCTATACGAATACTTACTGAAGTATATATCAATGTCTGTCTCCGAAACCGCATCCACGATTTGTCTCTGTTAGTAAAATCGGTCTGTACTTTGTCTTACGAATTGCAGACACGGCTCCAGAATCGAACACCTCCAAACAAATACTAACTGATGTATCTGCCACTTTCTGTGTCCGCAGGCGTTCCGCAATCCATACGTATCAGTTTATACCTTCCGTCCGCAGAAAAAGGGTTATGAAAGTTTTCTTTTAATTTAACCAACACTTATGCCGTAATCAGCACGAAATTAAGATAACCAGTGAGGGTCATCTATCAACTTCATATGGACGAAGGAGATACTCTAGCTAGGCCGTTGTTGCTGAGAAACATGTAGGTAACTGGAGACATCAGCCTTACGATTGAAAGACCCTAAGAGATATAAAGTACTACGTAATACATTATTATTAGTTAATTTTGTTTGTTTTTGAATCATTCTTTATTTTAATCGACGTCAAGGACTGCCTCGTTGGTGGTCGCAAGCGCTACTGCTGAGCAGGAGGTCCTGGGTTCTATCCCCAAGTCGGGCAAAGTGTTATTGGGTTTTTCCGTCGTGAATTTCTCAGTAGTCTTTAATTCTGCCCGATTGATAGCAATAGGTTCGCCCCCTATTACATGGGACTTAAACATAACTGTTGAAATGTGGGTACACTATTAGGTACAGCTCTGCCTAACCCTTCGGATATTACAGGCGTGATTTTATGGTAACATAATGAAAAAAAAATGAAAAAATGTAATTCATATAAATAATTATATGAATTACATTTGATTACCTAACAAGAATTACTAATGATGGCCAGTAATTTGTAGTTTCCTAAGTGTACATTGATCCACACCATAAATAATTGAATTATGATAGATACGAAATGCCTCTGATAATGACATTTGACTTATCATTGAAGTTAATTTATTGCTGCTATTAACCGTATAACGTAGTTTTTTGACTGTTAGTCGTAAATTGGATTTGCTTTTCAGTTGGCTCGTTGGTCTAGGGGTATGATTTTCGCTTAGGGTGCGAGAGGTCCCGGGTTCAAATCCCGGACGAGCCCAACTTTTTATTTTTAAATATCCCGCAAATACGTTAAAACTAAAATAAATCAACAGGGATTATTATTATTTTGCTCTCAGATTATTTGAAGCGAGATATTTTAATAATGAAAATTATTTAATTGGTTGATTTCATTGAATGAAAAATAATTAAATTCATCAGCGTTAGGCGCTCATTAACAACCACTCTGCGCTTTTTTTTGGTTTTATTTTCTTAACTTAGTTCCTAGAAAAATAAATCACATTGTGCCCTGGGATTACTTCAAGACTAGCGACCTCCTGCCTGGCCTTTTCCCAAACCATGGGTCGGCTTCCAGTCTTACCGGATGTAGCTGAATACCTGTATTTTACATGGAGCAACTGTCTATCTTACCTCTACAACCCAGTATCTGGTTAATAAGATACTCCTTGGTAAGACTGGATGTTAGACTTTCGGCTTCTGACTACTCGCCACGACTGTCAAAGATCTACCAATGCCAGCCGGGACCAATGGCTTAACATACTTTCCCAAGCACGGAGGAAACTCGTTGTGTAATGATTGTCACCCATCCACGAACTTTGAAGATCGACCTGTGCGGCTGTTATTATTAAACAAAATTACTTCTATCATCAGTCTATCTACCAAACGTTAGCTCAAACGACGCTTACTAGGCGGTGTTAGTAAACATTTATGGTTTTTTATCATTAGTTCTGATTTCAACCACGAGCCAAAAGATCCTTGTACTTCTTTGTTGTGATGAATGAATAAATGTTGGGAAGACATTGAGGGAATTATGTTAAACAAATAGGAAGATAAATGTTGAAATGTGGGACTTTCGTGGTTTTTTTTTTGCTGTTTGTCGATCAGGGGTAATGCAGTTTCACCTTCACCTTAATTTCTTACACTTTCGTTAAACATTTTCGAAGAAAACCAACTTTCTTGGTAACCAACAAAATTAATTTCAGCATCCCATCTAGTTCTCCAAACTCCCTGTAGACGGCGCCACTTTACATAACGCTTCTCTATTACCCAAAATAAACATGATATTAGAGTCAATGAACCCCGGAGCTGGTATAATCAGGCAAATTGCGGCGCGGTGACAATGTTGTTATACCGTCCTTGCCTCCCGGCCCTCCTCTCCTCTCCCCCGAAGACTCGGTACCCTCAGGCTCAGGGCGTGTGAGCACACAAAATAAAATTAAACGCCAACGTTTTTATATGACATGCTGCTGGGTGGTATGTAGCTGGGTGTTGGCGAAATTAGAGATAAACATATTATTTTTCATGATTTTGAAGTAAATAGATCCAGAGACCGTGTTGCATGGTTCTCTTGGCACTTGAAAAACATGGTCAGGAGGGTGACCTGTTAGTTAACATTTGAGAAATGGTCCCTAAAAGTTGTAGTTTTTTTTTTTTTGTAACCTATACTGTCCCACTGCTGGGCAAAGGCCTCCCCCAATTCCTTCCATCTGCTCTTTTCCAGAGCCTCCTCGAACCACGCGTACGCGTCCAAATCATCTCGCCACCTCTTTCTGGGCCGGCCTCGGCAGCGCCGTCCGTCAACCATCGTGTGGGACTTTTGCCCTGCGGTCATCGCGCATACGGCTGACGTGACCCGCCCAATCCCGTTTTAGACAAGCAGCCTTTTCGCCAACGTCCATTATGTGGAACGCGGACGCATTACGTTTTGGAACGAAGCATGGTGTGACGAACCCTGTTTTGTCTTTTGACACCCAGAATGCTGCGCTCCACTGCTCTTTGGTTAACTCCAAGGCGGAACTTCTGGGT
Organism: Noctua fimbriata; assembly: GCA_905163415.1. NCBI lineage: Eukaryota > Metazoa > Arthropoda > Insecta > Lepidoptera > Noctuidae > Noctua > Noctua fimbriata. Next base: position 1,050,528 of record LR990933.1, on the reverse strand, counting down.
CTCGGTGAGTGACCAGGTCTGAGCACCGTAGGTTAGGACGGGCAGAATACATATGTCGATGAGTCTGTGCTTCCGGCAGATCGGAAGATCACCCTTCATTAGCGTCTTCATGGACCATTAGCTTCGTCTTCTTGGTGGCGTTAGTTCCTCTTAAAGCTACGCACAAGAATGTAGTACTGTAGGATGAAGCCGAGAAATTAAAATTGCCGGTAGTGGCATTTGTTTTTAGAACTAACCAGCATCAGTTTTTAAACTGTCATGATCACTAACATTATCACTAACATTATCATTAATTATTTCAATGATAACCAGCATCAGTTTATGAGTATTTTATATGATTTAATTTAGCTCTAAACGTTTCCTAGAATCGAACAAAATAAATGCACCAGTAAAATTAACTGAGATATGTATTTATCTATTTGCGAGACAATATTGATTTATCGTTATTATCCGGTCTTTTCCCTGGAGATCTCCATTAGAATTGTGTCCGGTGTTTACAAAAGGGTTAAATTGCCTAGTAATTATTGATAATATCTATGTGGGCTGTATTTCCGGCTCTTATTGGGTCAGTCTAGTACTTCCTGAGGGAATTAAATCGTATTAACCATTACACAACCGCATGCCATACTTAAATAACTTGATTATAATTACACAATTTTAGGTATTGCAGTATCAATAATTTTATTTAAAACGTTTGAGCAATTAGACATAATTTTACCCTTTAAATTTGCTTTCATAACTGCTTCATAAAACAACTATTGTTTGGACATAATATATAGGATAAAAATAGAAATAAATTTTATATGATTTTAAACCAGTCTTAGCTTTAAGGAAAAATAAAGTTGAAATATCTTCAAACCTGCTCCCAATAACATACCCCGCAGCATCCCAGAGTTTGTGTGAAAATTGAATTGTTTTGTTTAACGCTCCCGGAAGGGGGAGGCACATACGGAACCCCTTCGAGGAAGCCATACATATATGTATCACGTATTTATTTGTGGAGCCATTTCAATTGCTGATCGAGGAGTGAAGGAGAAGGTGTCAGCTTGCCGACTTTAAATGACGTGTTCCACTTTATTTATCTGCTAACGGATTCTTTTCAAGTTGAAATCTTCCCGTATACCTTTAGAAAGGGCAAAGGTATATAGCAACATAAACCACACCAGTGTACGGTGGTTCAAGACGAGGGCCCTTCGGATCTCCTATTTAACGTTTCTAAGTTGTTTTCCTCGGAATCTGTGAGCGGGAGCCGAGACTACTATACTAAGGCAAATGCGCTTCAGATTTCTTGTACCAGTAATCATTAAATAAAATAAATCGGAAGTAGAGTTCCTTTTGTATCAGAAGTTTTTATATGCTTCGGAAGTAAATACTTCCGAAGCTTTTTAAATAGAAGGCTAGACGTACCATTCAGTGTAAGCTGTGAATGAAGTTTTCAAATAAATGAAGCCATTTACACCTGAATTGCCAAACCTTTCTGGATAAATTCATGGGTTTACCTTGGTGAAGTTCTTTTCTTTGACCATCTTCCGGAAAAAAATTTAAATGAGGACCATTTTCCCTAACTTAACCAAAAACTATTTGATCTTAAAATAGTTTCCGCGGAATAATTCAAGTCGTTGGTTCCCCCTTACTTTTATCAAGAGCGCCTTAATTCCACCGGTTGAGTAAAGTTCCTTTTTGCAAATAAGTGGTACGATTGCTTTCTTCCTCTTTTTTTTCAGAAATAAAAAGCACAAACACTTTACTGTTAGTTATGGGCTATAAAACGTTTAATTATTTTTAATTTCTTTAACGTTTTGTACTACGTGAATTGACTTTTAAACGAGGGGAATTATTGGTGTGATTCCTTTGTTATGGCGAAAATATATTTTGTTTGTCAGATTTTGTTCCGTTTCGTCTAGAATTGTTCTCCTCACATATTCACGTAATACAGTTACGTACGCTACATCAAGTTATCTCTTTAAAGACTTCATGGCTTCATGCATCATTTTCATGTCATAATACCGTATTTTCACTTCACCCTAAAAAAATAACTCGTTATTTTCGATACTTCATGTCTTTTTATATGAAGAAGTCGACATTCTCGTTTTACGGCTTCAAAATAGGTCATTATGTCACTACTAAGGAGGTTACGGAGGGTTTGCACTAAGAGGGAAAACACAGTATATTGGTGAACATACATGGAACAATATAGATACGATTTTATTGATAAAATTACTTTATGTTGGATCAGGTTTATTTTCTGGTTTGTGGAAGATTCGATTTTGATTTTGTGTGTCTTTTCTTTGTTGTTGTGCTTAGTTTTTCCCTATAGTTAATCTAGTATTTTGACTTTGAATAATTGCTTTTGCTTTCAAAATCCATAGATGAAACATGGATGCTTCATCGCCTTACCTAGCCATAGACAATCTAAATTGAGTCATCCCAAATCTTGGCTACGCTGTTGGCGCCTTCAGTAACGTCTTTCAGATCCTGTGATTTATTTATTTGGAATCTCCAACAAAAGATATACACAAACTATTACAAATATAGATAATGGCCAAAAAAAAAAATTTTTCAATCATATAGTATTACCTACGTTGATGTACTTCTTCACATAGGTATTATTTGTTGTCTCCACCACACAGCATATACAAAAATCATGAATAATAATAAGCATACATCAACAGGACATGATGATAATTTCTCAAAAAACTCTCTGTGGAAAACAAATTCACCGAAAAATAGATTACTTAAAGCAAAAGGCCTCCTTACATTTTCTCCCGAAATTAAAGATTTCTACTCAATAAAACGTACTTCCAATACGCGTGCAAACAAAGGGTGAGCTTCGTAAATCTAATTTGAACGCCAATAATCGTATTAATCTGATTCCGGTTATGTTTGATTTTCTACCGGAGCTCAATTTCAGTATTCTTAAAAAGGAGTGTGACTTTGATACTCTTTGTAGGTATCTCATAATATTTTTATCAGAACCATAGATTTTTCTACAAAAAGACCTCAATTCGTTGTCAGTTGTGGAAAACTTATTGTCTCTTGTGTGATAGAGGCTCTTTACGAGTGCTACACACAGTACATTCAATTCAACAGTAGGTATTTCTTAAACAAAAAAGCCGACCCGAAGCACACATATTCATCATAATATTCGACTATCAGACTACAATCTATTTACTATATTTCAATATAATATTTATACAATTATTATTTTGGCTTTTATTCGGCCTATGCCGGATTGGCGAATTCTATCTACAACTTTATGTAAAACATATTATATAGGATTTTTGACAACGTGATTTGTGGCACATACGGCGCACTTTACTTTTCACAAATGCATTGCCCCCTTATAAAACCCACTGTCAAAGTTACCAATTAAAAGATTTAATAATACATCCGATGTTCACTGACCGTTGATCACAGAAACCTGTGCCGGAATTTAATAAAAGAAAAGTTACCATAAAACACCCAATGGGAACTCCACCTTTGATGAATCCTTGAGAATTTTGACGATTTTTGCCCAGAAAGCCATTAAATTTTTGATGTTACGAAGATGCTCTCGACCAAAGAGGAATTATAGACTTGATAAAACAATCAAAATTGGTCGAAAGGTCGCCACATCACTAATTACAATCCATACTTAGCGCTTGATCGGAAACAACAATATTTTTTGAACATCATTGTTAGCAGTTCTGCAAACCAATATTGTACAATCACTCACGAAACAAACTTTTGTGTATAAATTGGAAACAAAACAATCTATCAACGCGTACTTAATAAATGGACTATCGTTCAAATCGACATTCGTTAACGGGAGCGCCGACGATGTTTCCAATTTACTAGATTGCTCAAATCTAAAGTCGCGGTTGGTTTAAAATAAATTGAGATTGTTTAGCGGAACTTTTGGCAAGATTTCATGTAATTTTGGGCAGTTGGTCGCAGATTGGATGCTTTATATTGTGAAGGCTGTGATTTAGAGCTTCCTAAAACAAGATTTTGCTGATTTTCTCCTTGTTATTCAATTTTCGTTATATTGATTGCCAAGCAGGTTTGCTTTACGCCTGTATCTCACTAGAGGATAGGCAGAGGCTTTATAGCACTTCCACATTTAGCCAGTTATGTATCAGTCCCATGTAAATGAGTGAGCCTATTACCATCAACTGGGCACAAATCGAGACAGGGAGCTGCTACTGTGACTTTACTGATGGAAAAACCTGGTACCATTTGACCGACCTGAGAGTCGAACCCTGGACTCGTGATCAGCGGTAGCACTTGCGACTACTAGACTAACGGAACCGAAAGACTAGACTCATCATAATCATCATCATCCACAGCCCCAACTCACCCACTGCTGGGTATAGGCCTCTCTTATCTTGTGCCAATCCCCACGGTCCTGTGCCAGCCTCATCCAGGTTTTTCCCCCGATGCGTACTATGTCGTCTACCAGACGACCCACGTTTCTTTTGCCAGTTCTTGGACGCCATTCGGTGACAGCCTTGGTCCACCTGTTATCACTGCGCCTTGCTAGGTGCCCTGCCCAACTAGAAGACTAGACTAAAATTATTATATTTCAAAGGCGGCCAGAACTTGAAAAAATAATATTGTAGTGTTTTCATTACGTGTTTCTTTTAACTAGGTGAGTTACTGGAAAGTTTCACTCACTTCAGACCAACTTCACCGTACCTTTTGCGCTGTTCATTAGAAAATTGTACCTATATTTTAGAATAAACATTTTTCTTAGTAAAACTTTCATTTCGTTTACGAATGTAAATGGGTATGACAATGGTCCCTAATCCCTCGCCAACTTGTCCCCAACTTGTTGGACAGCTGACATCTGTAGAACGCCTCTTTTGGCCTTTTAAACGCTGAATTAATGTTCAAGATTCCAGGACACGGATTTATTTATAGCTGACAAGAAAACTTACCCAGCTGAACTTTTAGAAATAAATTTTAGGTATTCTCACTTTTTGTACGGTGTTCATTAGTAGCTTGAATTTATGGGTTAACTTTGTACTTGGTATTTGTACGAACGTGGACAATGTATATAAGAACCGTAGCTGGTGGCGATGGCGTTCTGTTGTTTCAGCGCTCTCCATGGGAAAATGCATTAGTAAATGTATGTATGTTTTTACACTCACTATATACATATATGTTTTACATAACATACATAGTATCACGCCTTGTAATCCCCGAAGGGAAAGGCAGAGGTGTACCTAACAAGTTCACCCACATTTTGCTAGTTATGTTTAAGTCCCATGTAATAGGGGCCGATCCTATTGCCATCAACCGGGCACGAATCCAGACTCCGTGGCAGCTACTGAAAAATTCCGGATTGAACCCAGGACTTCATGCTCAGCAATCGGGCTTGGGACCACTGGACCAACGAGGCAGTCCCAGAATGAATTTTTCCAGATTGTATTTTTCCAAGAAGTTAATCTTCCTAAGTTGTGTTGGCACATCATTTTGTAGTACATCTACGACCATTCGTTAGAGCACAGCTGCGTACAATTGTGTTACAGTTCCAGGATACGGCATGTTGTGGTTGCCCCCTTACACCTCACCATAGAATGTTGCCCTTACAATCAGTCAATTTCCCCAAATCTTCCATTTGCATGTAACTCAATAGTAATTGGGTCATACCAGTTAAGACTAATCGTCGAATTAAACCACGTTTAATTACAATCTCACCGAAACGCCAACAAGACAGATTAAGAACGTAAACTTGATGGTAAACGTTACGATTTGAATTGGTAATTGGTACTGTCTCAGTGTTTAAATTATTCATTTGTGTGTTAAAGACTTCCGCGTTATGGTTTGATCGTGTTTAGATAAAGAGTTTAGTGTTAAGGGTGTTAGCTGTCGGTTGATCCGCTCAAGTTGTAAACTGTCGACTAAGTTAACCCCAAGTTGTTTAATTTAATCTGTCGTCTAATTTCATGTCAACGTGTATTACGGCGGTACTCAAAAGCTAACGTGGGACTTGACAGAGGATTCACTGATTATAAACTTGATCGTGTTTCTAGATACATGTAGTTAATAAACACTTATGACTATAACTGTCATCATGACTATCAATCTACCAATTTAAGCAATATTTTCCCAGAAAATATAAAATCTATTTTCAGTGATACTGAAATATTTTATGAGCTGATGTTGAATGATAAAATATTGCTTGTTAGCCCTGAGGGAATCAGATCACTGTGAGCTATTTTCCAAGTGAATTTTCTAATCAATATATAATCTATAGGATAAATCTTTCTGATGCTATGAGGTTTGCTTATAAATACAGAGTTCAATTCTGGATTTATTATGCTTAGTAGTAAAAATACAAATATCAAAATGCTTTAATTCTGGTTTCGATGAAAACATTTTAAAAGAAATATCACGAATCAATTTTAAAGGACATCCAAAAATGACCCTAAAATAAAAATACACTTAGCATCCCAAATAGCCGAAGTACCAAAGTGCTGGCAAAAAATTGTGTCCCTTACGGTATTGCAGTGTACACAGTGTTGATCGAACATGCCTCGAGACTTAAATGGATATTACAGGGGATCGATCTTGGATCCATTACCCACACCCCGGCTGGGGACTGTGAACATACGGGAAGGTATCTTGCGGCAAGCGCGCGGCGTCTTTCCGGATGCTCTGGCGTTGAGGAATTTGTTAATGGAGTTGTGGTGATGGGTGTTATGTAGGATGTGTGGTTGTGGGTTACTGTGAAGATTTTGGAAAGATAATTTTGATGTGAACGCTGGTTTAGATATTAAGTTAGTGAAGATTTAAATATAATGATTTTTATTTTGACATGATATTAATTGTTCATGATAGTCACTGTCACATCAATAATTTGTACACCCTACGATTATACAAACTTTCACAAATAGTCACTGAATAAGTAAATGAGAAAAAAAAAACCAACACCAGTCATCTTTTTGTATAGTAGTTGTTCATGGACCTTTGAACTAGCGCAATTATTTGGATTTTTAATCCAATTTTCTCAAACAATATCACAAAATGTTTAACACCAACTCGGCAGCGCTCTCTTGACAGTGTAATTCAGTCTCTAAAACAACCACGCAGCACTGTTACACAGTTGTGACAGTCGCGAGTCGCGGCGGATACGTTCACAATATCCACCCGTATCTCCCACAATGGTGCGTCTATGATCGCAATAAGAATTCGCCAACGGAACCCTACAAATGAAAAATTTTCATCTCAAATCCATCGAGATAACATAAAGAGGAATTTTATATTCGCACTGAAAGCTTAGATACAACTTCTGAATAAAAGTTATTTCTTACATCTACTTTTTATTTTCTTAAGAGATAAAATACGGGGCGGGGCTGCACTTAGTGGATGTGTAAGTAATGAGAATCTAGTAAAGTGAGATGGTAGACTAGCTTATGAGAATGGGTTCCAATTGAGCCTAGCACTAGGCGTACAATCGATGAAATTGATATCAATAAAACTCAATGATATACTACATCTTTCTAATAAGGAAAGAAGAAGGAAAATAAATTGATTTGAGCCAGGTGAAGGTAGTTTCTACGAATGGATACTTCAATATGTCGTTTGTGTCTATAAAAAACTGGTGCAACTTAGGCAATCTGCCTCCTACATCTGTTAAAGAAGGAGGCTTTTACACAGCACTGGAATGATGCAGGCTGTCGGTATCGAGCACACAAATGAAGAAAACTGCTAAAATAGTAGCGATCGTTAGATTACTTTAGCTTTTAGAAATGCATTGCTTACCTTGAAATTACCTTGACATATAGAATCCATAGATTTTCATTCTTCTGGAAAGTTCTCCCAAGCTGTCTTCATTAGTCACCACTAGGAATCAAATCATAAGTTTTCCGATTTGTAACGAAGGACTCGTCTGCCCCAATAGACATCAGTCCTTCAGCAAACACAGCACTAGTGTATTAACTTGTAACTTCTTGAGTACACTTCAGTTTCCAGTCAACTGTGTGTGTGCATATAAGTCTTAGTGGAGGTGGCTTCGGATAGATTAACTGAAATTTTCGAAATGGGTAATAGATAAGATTAAGCTTTTATTTATTACTAGCCATGCGTCTCATAAGGTTGCGGCAAAAAATACGAGCTTGCATACAAACTTTTATTACCATTAAACCCGCTATATTTACCCTCTTATGCAAAAGAATCCTTCCTTAATCCACATTTGTTCCATAGGGAGCTTAGGTCTTAAATGTCATGCTTCTAGCTAGCGGTTAGGTGCGACTCCCTCCGGCTAGGTGGAGCGACGATCTCCGCAGAGTGGGTGGTAGCACGGTGCAGCTGGTGCATTTGAAGAGGCCTATGACCAATTGTCCAGCAGTGAACTGCAGTAGACTGTTAATGATGATGCTGTTGTCAATCTAACTGAGTTCCACAACCAAGTAACAATGTCTCTAGGTAGACTGGTTCCCAGAGTTTCAAAGTTCTGATATCAAGGGGCCAAAGGACCTTTACACTCTTCTTGAATAAGAAAGGAGTAAAAGTCAAGAAGATCGAGCTTCTGCGATTCAAAGTAATAGCGACACTACAAAAATACACACGTACAGCGAAACGACGCTAAGCAGGATTTATGACGTCATGTGTCGTTGTGAGAGCCGCCACTCATGCAGGGGTGACACTGAACTTTTGTAAAATTATGTTTAATTTTTATTTAAATTGTTTTTGAAGTAAACATTATTCAGTTTCTTTAGGCAAACAATTGATCCAGATACTTGATATGAATAAATAGTATTTGCGCCCGAGCGTTCGACGAGTCAGCGTCGTGGAGGGTCGAAACGCGTGTCGAGTATAGGTTTTTTTTGCATGTTGCGTTATTACACCTTCTGCATGTGCATATTTTTTCGGGCATCACTATGCATTTTGAATCCAACCTTGGTTCATTTTTAAATTAGTATCTATGAAACACGAAAGTGAACAAGGAGAACTAAAATATAACATGGCATGCATTTTCATTAAGAGAAGAATGTAAAGTTTTTCGTTATACACGCTAACCCTAACAAAAACCATAAGCATAACATGCTCAATTTAAAAGCCACAGGTTGTGCATGGTTAACCGAGATTTACGTATATGGTAAATAAATATTCATACATTGATATATATTTTCACACGTATTTTCACGAAAGTATATTTGAATTATGCGAACATTAAAAGTGAAAACAACATGCAATAAAGCAAAATTTATTATTTTCAGATGTAAACACAATTTTCATCATCATTTGCCTAGCTTGCTCTCGACTCTTTTGGGATTGGCTTCATATATCTCAATACATAGCGGTATTTTACATGAGCGAATGCTTATTCCCATTTTGAATCAAAATTTCGAGGGTTTTAATTTTTTTGCATGGAACCCTAATTCTCATTCTAAAATAAAAGCAGCTTTAGTTACTCCTTATGACATCAGCTATTTGCCAGTAAAAGTTCCGTCAAAATCGGTCCAGCCGTTTTGGAGATTAGTTCTGACCCATACAACTCTGTTTCTGAGTTACACGGACCGCCCTGATAAAAATGGTTGTCAGGTTTTCTGGCTTCTGACTATTTATAGCGACTGTCGAAGACATTTTAAATGACAACTGACAATTTTCATACACGTTTAAAAACTATTCATATTTCCTCTGCCAACCCTACTGAGTCCGTAGAGCGTGACTTATCTAGCCTAGAAGTGTGTGCCAAGCAAACAGGCTGTTGGCCTCACATTCAAGCTGAAGGCCTATTGTGGCCTCCACTTATTCTGCAGGAATGGTCCTCAGAATCGCTTTGTAGCGCGGTATTGGTTGATTCTGTTATGTAAATTGATTTGGATTTTCTTTGTTTTGTTTATTGTTTTGGATTCAATATTGAGTTTTTAAAAGGGAATGGGTTTGTTTCATGTTTAGAGAGAGCTTGGGGGTCGATACAAAGGAGGCTTTTGTTTTGGATACCTGTTATTTATTTATTTTAGTACATGGAGGACTTACAGTTAATTATTATCACAAACTCACGACCGATTAAAATAAGAATCAATGTGATTCTAAGGTACAACACAAACATTTATTTTCCTTACTCCCAAAACCAGGTCACTGCAAGCATTTGAAAGTAATGAAACTTCCATGTCATCTAAAATATTTTCAATTTCGGGAGTACCACTTCAAACTATTCTCTTTCATAATGTTATTCTTTCATTACCTAACATGGAACCTTAACATGACAAAAATTGTATAATAATATCTGAGTTAATTATTTTTCTCTATAAACATAAGGCATGTCGATCTACTAGTGCACGATTGAACAATAAATATACTTTTGACTATATCGTTGATCTAGTGGCCGCAAGCGTTACAACTAAGCAAGAGGTACTGGGTTCAATTCACATTTTCGGTTTCTCAGTAGCCCGAATTTAGGGTTTGTGCCCCGCCTGCTACTACATGGGATTTAAACGTAACTGGTCAAATGCTGATGATTCAGGTCTACCTATCCCTTAAGCAATTACAAGCGAAATGTTATGTCATATACAAAATTAATAAACTCCACTGCGGAACAAAAGCCCGAGGACTGCACTACTTGACAGTTAGGGACCCCTACCAGTCGTATCATAAAAGTTAATCAGTTTTCGGGTTAAGAGATGATGACGCCTGGAAGTGTCTCTTGTGAAATATTTGGGGCAAGTTATGCTTTCATTATTTCACTTTGACATCTTTTTGGAGCTGAAATAGCTAATTTTGGCTCCAATGATAGGTCATCGCAGCTAAAATTAGCTGGCGATGGCTCTTGAAAACTCCAAAAAGCGAGAGCTACTTATCTACTTAATTTCTCTCGAATGCTCCATTTCTAATAATGACATTCTTGAGCTGCACAGTAATTTGTATACGTGTTTGAATCTGAAATACTCCGGATGTTAAAAACTAATATTTGTTGATTCGTGGGGCTTCAATCGAACAAACTTAAAATACCACTAAATACCAGAAAGCGGAACAATCAAACGTTTTCAAAATATTTTTCTATTCAAATCGCAAACACTCGTTCAAATTCCAAACACTTGGAGGCTAATAAAATGAATGTTGTCAAGAGGGCAGCCCTCGAGCCAATCACCGCTCGGCCACGAGCTACGCGCTTAAACGACACGCGTTTTGCGCCAACGGAAACGGAGAAAACAAAGATAGAGATAGATAGAGCGTGCCACGCGACTTACTCACGCAAATTAAACTTGTAAAAAGGAAACAAGAAGTGTAACACGTTTGTGTCGCGCCAAGAAAGTCGCACCACCTGAGGTCGAGCACCGGGCGTTAGGGTGACTGAATGTTGTCTAAAGAAGCCGGCCAGAGGGGCTTTGAGTCAGTTTCCACTTGACTCGTGTGTTGCGACAATGAATGCGGAGAATACAAATGAAAGAAATTGTTAATAGCATGCCACGAGTCACCGCAACACGTCTTACATACGTATGTATATGTGGAGGAGTATGAAGAACAGGGTGTAAAGTTCTTCATCCAACATAGAAAAGGAAGGTTCCTCCGACCAGATGGGTGTTATGTCTGGTGGGCTACTGCCCCACAGTGTTGTCGGGTTTTCCTACATAGTCTTAAGTCACGGATACCTTTTATAGAGCGACTCAAAATTTTGATGTTAGTTCTCCATTTGTGTCATAGATGGCGCTGTAGTATTTTTTGTACTATGTTGCTGTAGTACTTTTTATAGTGCCGATACACATACGCACCTGATGAGAACAAGTGGCACACATGCGTGACGCTTGACACGACACCTCACAAGTAGCAACGGCTAAGGTCGTGAATAGAGCTTAAGGGACTAATAAAATAAATGTTGTCGAAGGAGGGCAGCCCTTGAGCCAGTTAGAGTTATGGCTCAAAAAACAAGTTAAGTTCAACAATAAAATTAATTCAGTGTACTTGAATCTGTGTGTTATGCTCACAAAACGACGAGCATTCAGCTTCGTTTACATAAAGATGTTATTATTTCACTTCGGGAATTGCTTCTATTGGAATTTTGCTATTTGGGAATGAGGAATGGGGTCTGTGCACGGTAATCTGGGGAGAAATATAGTGGTAAATTATTACACTCTCCGCTTTCGTACCTTGGAATTCTATTCCTGCACTAGTTCGATAACGTTTGCTGCGATATCTTGGTCTAAAGTGCAACGATGGTACTCCGAAAATTGCCACCTTTAGGAAAATTTCCCAAAATTCAAAGGTGCACTTTTATTTTCCGAGCAATGGAATTTGATCTGTCTGGGAACAATTTATGCAGTAGCTTAGTGTCACCTGCTGCGACTGCAAACGTGAATCTAACCGAACATTCCAGGATCGAGAAAAATGGTTCTTAATGACTGCGTGTTTTTTTCATGGGAATATCATCATTTTGTCATGTCAACATGCACAGTGCATGTTACAGTTAAACATTATTCCATTTTTAGATTGCCACGTCGGTCTAAATGCGGAGCATGAAGTCCTGAGTTCGATCCCAGGTCGGCCAAAGTGTTATTGGGGTTTCCATCCGGCATTAGCAGCAACAGTAAGCAGTGAGTAGCAGCCACGGAGTCTAGATTTGTATCTGGTTAGTGGCAATAGGCACACTCCCTACTGCATTTGCATGGGACTTGAACATACATGGCGAAATTTGGATATACTTATTAGGTACACGTCTAATCTTCGGGGATTACAGGCGTGAGGTTATATTGTATACCGTTTTAATGGAGCACAAAATAACATTTCTACTGTCACAAACATAACTCTAGTAATTTCTATTGAAACAGACACAAAAAACTGTCACACAACATTGATGTTTTAAACATCTTTGAAGAATGTGTCGGTTGGATGGCTTACTTTCATCTTCAGTGTAAACATTTGTCTGTATTTGTTTGTTTTGCTCTTTTTATTGTGTCTTGTTTGTCGAACTATAGTGACGAGATGTTGACAAAGTTTGCAATCACTTGTAAATATATTTGTACTAAGTGAAGTGTTATGATGTTTTCCAGACATTTTTTTGATGTGAAAGCATTAAGATATTGAAACTTGATTTACAGACAATTTACTGTCTGAGTTGCCACACAATCTTGAAGAAATATTTATTCTATTGAAACGAGAAAACTCCTAAAACCAGGGAAATTGAAATTCACAACTCCTGTCTGCCATAGTCGAGTATCTAAGTGTGACTGGTGACTGGACCTGATCCACTTAATGATTGACCTGATTGCTTAGGAATGATTACAATATTTATTAACTGGAAAGTTGTCTCATCCATCAAAAAACTGATCATGGAGCCGAATTCAGGACCTCTATCTACATTATGGGCGTACTTGTTCAATCTACACCGATACCTGGTATTATGTTATATCATGAGCGTACCGAAACGAAGTGCCTTGTTGACACCATTTGTGCCTCTTGACGTATAATAATGCCGTTCTCGAGTTAAAAAATGTGAAGCCAGGAAATACTGACTACCAACAATGTTGGTACTTATTATTATTGTTGGGAAATCTTTAGTACTTACTAATAATTTCAATTGGAGATGATGAGGGGTTTTCTTAATTCAGCAGTTAGTAAAAGAGATGACGTAGGCATATAAAAGTATAACGATAATAAAAAAAACAATTATGAAGATCGTTGAAGGACGATTGCTGGTATAGTGGTTCCTGAGCTTATTCGCAAGTTGAAAAAAGTGTTATTCGGTTATTCCGTTACGAAATAACTGTAGCACCACGGAGTCTTGATTTGTGCCCAGTTGACGAAAATAGGCTTGCCTCCTAAAAATATGCTGGGAGCTGGCAAGGTCACTTAGCTAAGGTTAACATTCTGATAACAATTGTAATGAAAGCAGTTGTAGGAAGTATATTGGGAGACGAAGTTAATTTGCATGCAATAATAAAAACCACGAAAGATCTTCTAGGTACTTAATCTTAAAAAATCTCTTAAGATCTAAGAAAATCTTCTTGGTAGCGCCGAAAGGGGGACTAGAACTACCTACCTATTGTTTTCCAAATCAAATTGCAAGACATGCCTTTGTCCTAGTTTTACTTCGAAACAAGATAATAGTTGTATGCAATAACAAGAAAGTTGGAAAACAAACAGGAATACCAACTTTACGATCCGTAACTGCAATTCCAGAGGACTATTGTTTTATTTCCATGATTTATTTTTCCTTGCCTGATACACGTCAAAACTATTTATAAATTAATACCAACTTGAAACAATCGGTCCAATCGGTCCTGAAGGAGTCTAAAAGGTCCCTGTAGTGGAATTTGGTCCACTCCTAACTTAGTTGTGGTCTAAGCCGAGAAATACTTAACCAGTTGCTTAAAACATTAATTTCATCAGATTGTGTTTTGCGTCAAACGCCCAATATCCCGCCGGATTGGACTACATCAGAAATCTTAGGAGCAAGGCACGTCTTTATGTTTGAAAAGCAATTTCATTATTTATAATGAAAACAAACAAAACATGCAATCAAAATCTCGTATCAACGAGGACAACTCGATGAATATAAATCTCAAAGTTCGACCCCCATATCCAGATTCTGATAGTTAGGTAATTTAAACTCTCCATACAGAACTACGGATACACAAATGTATGCAATAAGCCAAACTTGTCAAATAACAAGGAACAACAGCCGAACAGCGCTGCAACTTTGCCGGAATCTGTTATTAAATTTCTTGACGAAGTACTTTTTATTGGGGGCGAATACTTTCGCGTAGGCCGCGCGCCGTACGGCTAACGTGGGGGGCACCCTTCTTTGTTGAAGGTTTTTTGGGGAGGAGGGAAGAATCGCATGGTAGGCAAGTCATGATGTATAGTGGCAACTGATGATTGGTATCAGCGTAAATCAGTAAAGTGTGGAATGTTATAGATCATCTAACTAATAGGCTTTGTCCATGGAACCAAAGAAACCCATCCCAGTCTAGTTCAATACAAAATTTCAATACCTATTCGACCAAAATGAATGAGACATCTGATATTTTTTTGCGATTACGACATTGGTTCCATGGAGAAAGTCGTTCAGTTTGATGGTCTGTACCATACCTAAAATATTACCCCCCTTTTCAGGTTAGGATTTATAGTACACTTATTGGAACTGTACTGCTCATGGCTAAATAATAGCAGCCGCACGGGTCGATCTTCAAGGTTAAGCCGTGCTTGTCAAGGTCGGTCTGTGGATGGGCAACCATCATTACGGACCGAGTTTCCACCGTGCCTCGGAAAGCAAGTTACGCCGTTGGTCTCGGCTGTCATTTGTAGATCTTTGATCGTCGTTACAGGTGTGTGGCCCGAAAGTCTGACAACCAGTCTTACCCAGTGGTACCCAGTACTAACTGGGTTGTGAACGTTAGATAGACAATCGCTCCATGTAAAATGGTATTTAGCCATAGGGTGCCATCAGAGTGCTCATAAGTGCGTACTAAGTTTCCTGGAATTAAAGGTGAACGGCTCAAGTTGAAGAAATGCTTATACATACGCGTTTAGGTAAAAATTACCATTTTGCTCTAAACGTCAGGTTAAGGACACAGTACCCCTTTTTTTGCATATTTATTATAGATCTTTCAACATTTTTCACTAAAAGGCGTTTCGAAAAGCAATCAGTGCCCAGAATTTACTCAGGCAATGCTAGTTAACTATTCTTTATTAACTACTAAATTAAGGATGAGGTCAGCTTTGATTTAAGGACTTAATTAATAATGACTTGCTAATTAAGGCTCAGTCAATCTTGGGGTGGACACAGACTTGAGGAACAGATTTTTTTCTGCGGGTTACTCTAGTTTTACTTTTGTTCAAGTTTTACAAGTAAAATGTTCAAAACATGTCCCTTGTACATTTTAGGGATATAGGGGGCGTGGGTGATAATAACTGTGCTGGAAAAAGAACGTTTGAATTCTGCATACAAACTCTTTTAACATTTAAACAAAAAGCGTAGGTTGTTTTAAACAAATATAACCCTAAATTACAAGAAACACATTAACCCCCATTCTAATCTCTCTGCAACACAGAAAACACGTGATTCTGTAAGCAAAATGTTTTCTAACAAAGTTGTGAACTTTTAATTATTTTATAATTTATACTGCGCGAAGTTCAGATAAGTTGTAAGCAGGACTCAAGCTTGTTGAGCTACATTGTTGTTAAATAATTATGTGTGTGAAATAAATGCTGATAATAAATTAAGATTAATGTGTGTTTTGAGTAATGAGGATAACAATGAAAATTTCGTATTATACGTAATTTTAAGGGTCGGCCGGTGCGTTGTAAAATATAATTTTCCAATAAGACGCATTGCTTTCATTAATAACGTGCTTTTGCTTGCAAAAATGCAATGGATACCAGACAATAATCATTAACAGGATTAACTTCAGAGGTTAGACTCGTTCGAGGATGGGTGCTCAAAAGATCCTTCTTTGTAGATGCTGCAGACACGGACAAATACTTACCTACTGAACTGTATATTAGTGTCCGTGCCCAGAGCCGCCTCCGCAATTAATCCATACAAGTTTCATAGAATCTTATCGTCAAACAGAGTCACAAATCTGACGACTGTTCTAGAGTTCAGCTTAAGTCTTGGTATTGCCCAGTAATACGCTTGAGAAAATGTTCAGGTCAGATTGCAGTCCCATTACTATTCCTCACACGTATCTGGATCTATTAGACTGAAAGCCAACCTTGACCTGGTTAGGGAAAGGCTAGCTGGATAAACCTTAGGTCGAGATCTATAAACATTACTTAGCACTTACTTTAGCTAAGAGTTATTCCTGACATAATATGTCGTACAAATGTGAAACTACAAATGTAAGATATCAGTCAGACCTATCTATACACATACATTTACACTTTTTAACTACTTATGTAGTTTCTGTGTATCCTTATTGGAACAAGTGTAAATTTCGCTGCCTGATACAATGACTGGACGATGCCTAAATCATTATTATCTGTAAACATACATATTAGCAAATAAATGATTTTTTGTTTCCGAGTGTGAGATTCTGATTCTAAAAGATCCTGATGTCGAGACATAAACAAGTTACTTACCACATGCAGCCACGTGCTTAGTAACGTTTCCAGATCTCGGCCTTAGGCAACATTAGAAGATAAAGAAATTATTCTATATTTATCTTCCATCCCACAAGTACAGCTGTGAGTAGAACGGAAATTAGCACTTTTTTAATTTTCCTCACTTCTAACTTCTCTGCTAACTAAAGAAAGCTCTGCGGGGAAATTATATTTCACTTTTATTTTTACTGATTTTTATGAAGTCGGTTAACTTAGGGGATTAAAGAATAATTGTGGCTGCCTAGTTGGTATTCAGCTGCATCCGGTTAGACTGAAAGCCGACCCCAATGTGGTTGGGAAAAGGCTAGGCAGATGATGAGTGGCTGCCTATTTGTCGAGGTAAAATAGTGGAGTTTAGAGGATGCAATTCGTTGTCTTACGACAGTATTTTTTTGTTCAGAAAGCATACAACTTCTTTGGTTTTATGAGCTCCATGATAGCCTTGATGCTTATTTTAGAACCTCGTAAGTTCACATCCTTTAACTAGAATCAGCATTGCTATCCAGCGTGGCAATGCTGCCAGTCTTCTGGGCACATCCCCGTTGACGGCGATGCGGACGGAATTTTCGAGGCCTTTTTATTGTTCTCTGCTTTCTATACAATGTACATTTTCTATTATTATTTCGATTAAGTCTATGATAGTTAGAAAATAATGACTTGGCTAAACAGCAGACTTCTTCTTTTTAAAAATAGCATATTATCAAAAATAATTATATTTTATTAAAACAATAATGTTAACCATTCATATCACGTCTGATAATAACAGGCTCATATAAAACGCTGTCTTTCAAAACAAGCATGAAAGCACATCATTTATCTTCATATTTGTGACATCAAAACTAAATAAAACGGCTTTACGACTCATCGAGCTTTATGTTACAAATTAACTCCAAAACGTAAAAACTCCTAACGATGGAGAAAATGGCGGAAAAAAATCTAATGAAGTTAATAGACATTTTGTGCCTAATACGTATGTAAATAAAAAACTGCATTCTGGCTAAACCAAACTAGGTACCGTATGCGTTATTTTTGTTCCAAAATCAGAATTTGATGTCTTCTCGGTATGCTTTCGATGTTTTCCTGAACAGTCTACAGTCAAAGATTGTACAATGGCTATTACTTTCACACGCAATAAACCATGCTTCAGGAGTGTAGCGTTTGATTTCACAAAAAGGGCCTAGTTGATGTTGGTCATATTTATACTGTGTTAATAGGGATCAACTTACCGTAATGTTATCTTTTTACCCTATTTCCATTTTGCCTGATTTCGCGGAAGGCAGCTTTGCCAACACTGTCAAAGTCAACGGTTATATCCTTCCAAGAGTATTTGGTACCCATTATATCTGAGTCCTGATAAAGCTTTTGGAAATTGACAGATTAGTTAACATCATAAATTATTTTAAAGAAAAAATCTAACTGACAATGGAGGAAACTTATAACAGCCTCCATGGGAATGTCTATTTCCTGATTTTAAGTAGACTGAAATAATTTATTAGATCGATTGAAAGTCGTTTTAATGTAATAACCACTACAGACTGCGGAGCATGATGTTCTGGCTTCGATTCCAAGTTGGACAAAGTGTAATTGGGGACTTAGGAAATTCTTAGTAGAAGCCAGGATTCTGACTTTGTGTCCGGTTGATGGACACCTACTCATAGGTGGGCCTACTAAACAGTACACCTCTGTCTAACCCTTTGGCGATTACAGGCATCTTATGCTGTATTATATAACCATGGAGTTTCTTGCCGGTTCTTCTCCATAGGAAACGACCAACCCGAACCGTGCACCTTTTTTTCGACGTTTTATAAGTGCCCATCTAGGCCTATGTAAAATAAAATATTTTGATTTTGATTTTGATTTTGATATTGTGAACTAAAATCTGGTTCAACTGAAAACAAACATCAACTTACTGAACCTGTGAATCATAACAACAAAATAAACCATTCTCTTTCAAAGCCTAGATTATTATACAACTCCGAAACTCCATTACAACCGTGTAGATACATAAGTAAACATACATTCACACAACTTTTATAGCTCATCAAAGTTTATACAGCGAATTAACTGAGCTGTAGGTAAAAAACATAAAAGGTGACACGAACAGCATATTTTGACTTTAATTCCGTCATAAAGTCAGTGTTTCATTAGACTTTGTAGGTTATGAAATGTCCCTAGAGGATGGTAACACTGTATCAAGGTACCTAACACTAATTAGGTTTAAGTTGACAATGTTGCCAACAATCTACAAAAATGTGGCAGACAACGTGTATGTGTACGTGTTACTTACGCTTTTTAGACTATTTAAGATTATTTATTAGAACCCGTTTTCGCTGCTTTATGTGAGAACTGAGTGATTGACTAAACAGGAAAGATTGATAAAAGAGGAAATTTTACCAATGTAGTAAAGCTAAGCGACACTTAAATGAATGTCGCAATGAAGGATTTTCTACGCTCAGCTCCGCTCTCAGAGTTGAAATTCCAACAAATAAAAACAGGCGTTTTTCAGGTTACGAAATTTTAACCCTATAAAATGCGTTCTTACATTATGCATTCCAGGCAAAGAGTCCCTCTAGTTGCTATAATAGTAAATTAATTTTTCAATATAAGTAATTTACAAAAAACAATTAAGCTGGTTACGCAATCTTGTGGTGCATTAAATTCAGGAACATATACTTCTTCCTGTTAATATTTCAAATTAATTTCTCCTATCTTACAGCGTTAAAATTTTACAGCTGTCCTCACCTCATCTCCGCTGCGACGTTTTATCCGCATTTCATATGAGCTGTCAAAAGTTGACTATCAAAATGGTTATAAATTCTCATTCGGATAACCGAGGTTATGCTTGTAAATGTTCTTTTATTAAGAATTTATGTTCTACGACCGTAATATTGCTACGGTCTATTAGATCTATTTGCTTTTACACCTCAACATTACATATAAGCTTTATTTTTATGTAGAAACATTACAGCAAATACACAAGATTTTCAGTATATTTTCACCCACAATTTGTGGAATACATTATTATTTTTGTGAAAGTTTTTCAGCGAGCTCCTGAAGTGTTATGTAAAAGAATAATTTCAGACTGAAACGTTTCAGTGCTAACAAAATTGTACAATTTTATTCTAGAGAGTTTTGAGGCTAATTTTTTAAATTGGGTTTTGTAAACGAGAAACAACAGTTTTGTGCTATTTCTGAGGTTTCATTTGGGCTTGTCACGTCTATATGGAAATATTTTGTATTGACACTAAGTGAACGACTTAATGTAAATGTTCTACGCTACCATTTTAGCAAATTGTCTGTAATTCTCTAAAAAGCAAACAAGAAATGATAGGGCATATATTGTTTATATCTTAGTGACCCTTCCAAGCGACACCTAAACAAATACCTAACTATGTAGGTATAATATTTTATTACATTGTTGGAATATACTTCACACATTCCATCCATCGTTTCTTTGGTCTTCTTTTATTCTTATACCCATCAGCATTCATACTCAAAACTTCCCTTACGACATTTTTCTCATTCCTCCGCATTACATGCACCTTAAATAAATATACAAACTAAATATTTACAAAAAAAAGTACTAAATTAAGCCTAAAACTAAGTAACTAGATATACCTAACCAATATAATAATTTATTTAGATTTCGCTGAATACAAGCATACACTTTGCATGGAATAATAAATAGCCTCGGCATGATGGTAAAATCGTGCCCGATTAAAAAGAGCTTTAATCAACAACAACGTAAGATCGTAACTCATAAGTAATTATTCACGCAACCGCATCCTCTTAAGTGCAAAAACGTCGTATCTAATTTCAAACCATTATGCTCCCAAAGCGTTCAAGCATTAAGTACTTCAACACTAATTTCAACTCTAATTAATCCGTCTGAGACCCTCCACGTGATTTTACGTGCGTATTTAACCCTTCACTGCTCACTTTCAATTGAATCGCTAAAACCAATTAATGGTCTTGGCAATCAAATGAGATGCTGGCGAGACATTTAATATGGCAACGCAATCTCGCTGGGTGTACACTTTATTGCATCTATTAGGTTTAATGCAGTGAATGAGAATGGAAGGCCAGGTTGAATGTTAATGATTTATTGTGAGGTATGAACACACTTTTAGGATTTGAAAGATAACGCTGTTTTAGGCTTTTACGGTATAAAACTAAACTTATTTTGTCACTTACGGGATATCTTCCGTGATTATTAATTACTCTGAGCTCCCGATATGTTGACGCTGTTGCAAGCGCCATGATCGCGGGATGGCATGTTGTCAAGATGATGTCAATCACGAAAGATATCCCGTAAGTGACAGTATAAGTTTTGAAAGACAAGATGATAAAAGCATTATCTTGTAGCCAGAATAACGATGAAACGATTGATAAGTTCTTCAATATAGTCTAAATTGAATCGCAATTTTATTACTGTTGAACCTTATTTGAATTAAACAGCGTATCTTTATTAAATAAATAAGTATAATTATTAACGAAAGCCTGGAAAAATAGAAAAAACACGAAACCGAATTTCACCCCACTCGCACGTTCCTTTTGAAGTCATTCCGATTCATTGATTCCGATGTACGACGTATACCTCACTTCTAAATAAATAAAAGTACTATCAGCAAATTCTCCTGAAAAAAAAAACCTAACACATGTTTTTTTCTCATTTCAGGTAAGCATTGACTTTCAGAAAAAAAATCTGTAACGAATTTAGGTAAGTTAACTTTATTATTTTCAGGCTAAATCAAATTCGAGACATAGATCGCATTTGGGGACTCACAACAAATCCTGAGGTGTATCGTCGTAACTTAATAAAAAACGGGGAATCGGATCGTGCGTCCTTCGAAATTTGATAACGTGTGTCTCGGGTACAATTATTGTGTTATGACGGTATTTTGGACCCATATGCCGCATTGAGAGGGTTGT
The DNA here is from genome assembly GCA_905163415.1 of Noctua fimbriata. Lineage (NCBI taxonomy): Eukaryota > Metazoa > Arthropoda > Insecta > Lepidoptera > Noctuidae > Noctua > Noctua fimbriata. Next base: position 1,028,565 of record LR990933.1, on the reverse strand, counting down.
TTTTTCGAAGAGAGATTTATACTTTTTGTTAGAGGTTGTAAAACTGATATGATGGTGCAATTTGATTAGGTATTGTTGTGTTTTTTGCTGGTAAAGATATTACAACCAAGAAAAAAAAATGTATTAAACTGGATCGTGAAAATATTATATTAAATAGAGCCAAGTCGGCACCAAATTAAGCTGCCACTAGTGGATATAAAGAATAAATAGATTCCTCAATCCCATCATGGATATACGATATGATCCTACCGCTCAATTTACATCATTTTCACTTCACTAAACAGGAACCCAAACAATTTATTCATACATACAAAAACAAGTAACCAGCATCCTATTGTTTAGAATATCCTTCTCAAGGAAAAATAAACGTAACAACATCGAAAAAGGAGCCGATAAATTTTACACATAAACACGACACGCCTCTTGCTCAACCGTAAATAAATCCGGCCACAGCTCACCGATTTTCCGAAAAAAAAGGAAGATAAAAAACCGATTAAAAAAAGTCGCATCAGCCGTTCCGCGTGAAACCTGTCAGTCGCATAAAGTCATGTTTTCGCGAGGCTCTCTGTTCACGGGTATACCTCTCGGCAACTGACGGCTGAAACCGCTAAGCCTCCCAACGGTTTTTCCTAAAGGTATTTAAAAATACAAAACCTTTTTTTTTGACAATGCTATATCTACGCAATGTTTGTTTTTATTTTATTTTATTGGACAACTGACATAGAAATACGAGTATAGGTTGATTTTTTTAGCTGTCGAAGGTATGTATCGGTTCGCCATTGTATAGATTGGGTTTTTGGACCGTGAAAAAGTGTTTTTTTTGGAAAAAAGGTGGGTTGTGTTGTAGTTAAAACTGAAGGGTACCATAATATTTTATTTAGGTTTATATAAAGTGTGTGTAGAATGTCAAGGGATATCGTATTACCCAGTACTAACTGGGTTGTGGAGGTCAGATAGGCAGTCGCTCCATGTAAAATATTGGTATTCAGCTGCATCCGGTTAGACTGGAAGCCGACCCCAATATAGTTGGGAAAAGGCTAGGCAGATGTTGATAAAGTGTGTGTAAAATGCAGGAAATATGCGTATAAGGGATTTCAAGCATAAGCATTGTAGCTGTCGTGATTTTCGTTTCAGATATTATAACACGCCTTAGTGACAATGTCAGTTTAGAAACTTATATTAAACATAATACGCACCCTTATACTGACTTCCTTTGTAAGTGCGCTTGAAGTTAGATAGAAGTATTAAAAGAAAGGATATTAAAATAATCAATTGTTTTAGGTTAGCAACGCAATCATGCAATATTTCATTTCCGTGAGGTGTCATATTAAGTTAACCATCTCAGGTCACGTTAGCACGCTTGCGACGAGCGACCGCTAATGCGGTATCGCGGCCGTGACGGTGGATTATGTGTGACAGTGAGTGCGTCGCTTTATGTGAACTTACGATGTATGTAAGTGTCCTCGAAATATGGTGAAAGAATATATTTAATTATTTGGATGATCAAATAGCTTGAATGTAAATCACGTTAAGAGAAAATCATACAATATTCCCTTTTCTGCAGTTGTCTCACTAAGAATACAGTCTGGTCACGTTAGCACGCTTGTGACGGGCGACCGCTAACCGACGGCGACGCCGACGCGCGGTGTCACGGCCGTGGCGACGGATTATGTCTGACAGTGAGAGCGCGGCTGTAATGTGGGGTTACGTTGTAACTGTGCTCGAGGTTATGTTCTAGAAGTCTTTTTTAAAAAGAAAGATGATAAAATTAAAATTCAACCCATGTCGGTTGAATCATATTCATATTAAATACAATCATACAATATTCCATTTCGTTGAGGCGTCACGCAGTTTACAATCTGGTGACGCTAGCTTGCTTGTGTGATGTGTCGCGGCCGTTGCGACGAATATAATGTCTGACAGTGAGTGACCCGCTTTGTATGGGCTTACGATGTAAGTGTGCTTGAGGGTGGCGTTGGAAGTCCTTTTTATTAAGTGAAGGATATTAAAGATTGCTTTGAGTTATTGTTTTGTACTTTCTTTTGTTATTAGAGATAATAATATGTTTGGAATCAAATGCTTGGAGACTTGGAGAAAATCTTATTAGGAGAAATCTCGGATGAGAAAGATTCTGCTTTTTTTTCTGCCAAAATACCTAATTATTTAGTTACGCTTTGCATTTCAACAATAGATGACAAAAAAATACCCGTCTTGACTAGGAACCACACATAACAGAAGGAGCATCATAGCTACGGAAAAGGTATAAAGAAGTTTGTCCAAAGAATCAATTTATGGTGTAAATGAAGAAAAATAAAACCTCTAATAATGCAGTTAAAGCTAACCCAATTCTCGCTTACGGTACTTCCTATAAAGTTTCCAGCGAGCCATTTTATGAGCCATTTCCAAATGAAATTTATACCGACCGATAACACCTTCATACCCAATTTATTTATTAAAAAGGCCTCATGTGTTTTACCCTAAACCGCCCATAAAAAAACCCTTACTATAATTTCAAAAAGCATAATTAGGTTACCTTACGTTACGGTTCTTTCAATCGTAAAAAATAGCAATCAGAATTGGAATCGTAAATAAAAAATAAAAACAAATGGCTGGGAAGAGTCGGTAATTTATATATCGAGAATCGTCGTTTAGTGATAGGCTATAAACATGGGCGCTTAAGTGCTGAGGACATGCTGTAAACGGCTATAAATTCACGCTTACTGGCTAGCCCGGTTTTTGATGACGATTGACAAGCGGCAATTTATGATGCTGATGCGGGAGTCATGTTTTTGGTTCAGGGTGATGTATAGATGAGCATGTTTGATGTATAATGGCGATAGATTATGAGGGTTTTGGCCTGAGTTGTGTAAGCGTTTCTGTGTTATGGAATCCGAGCCGTAGTTTACATGAAAAAAGGGGATGCCACATTACAAATAAATTTTGATCTAGTGCTCGAAAGCGCTACTACGAAACATCAGGACCTGGATTCGATGCCGAGATCGGGCAAAACGCAGTTAAGTTAATCCCTTAAGTGTTTCTGAGGAGTTCCGATTTGAGCCCCCATTGCGTGGGATTTTAATGAGGTTGCACCATAATGGTACACCTCTGATTAACCATTCAGGAAACACAGGCGTAATGTTCCTTTGTGACCTGTAAACCCCGTTGCACCACGACGCCGCTCATATGGACGCACAGAAAACGTTACTAACGCGTTATTTAACTTAGTTTGTGATTGATGTTTGGTTGCATTGTGTGCCGCCATTGAAATACTAGTGCTGTGACATTATGGCTACTCATTGGTGATTTAAGTTTATTACTCGTTACTTTTGAGTAGTGTCGCAGTCCACAGGCCATAGTAAAATAAAACAACTTGATTTATTACAAAAGCATCACATACACGGACCATACAATATACGTCATGTTTTGTCCCCGTACTTCCTTGCTTTAGTTCACCATCCATCAAGATGGAGCTACTGTATCTTGCAGAGCAATAAAATAAATCCTCATATTATTTCAGTTCAATGGGTTTTACGTGATCCGAGTGCAAATGGGCTGATCTGTCTTATCTTCACGCTTGCATTGTTTATAGGGTGAGCAGGACTTTCTGTTTTGGAGATATGAATAGGGTGGAAATCTTTAGGAGATTTTTATATAAAAATATTTGATACAGTATGGATTTTAGAAAAATACTGTGTTTGTGATCGTTCCATGTGAAATACTGATACATAGGAATTTACTTATAGTGGGTGCGTTTAAAAACATTGAAACTCATATACACAAACAACCAGACCCGGAAAAACTACCTGTAGGCCATACAATTATATTTTCCTAGCGGGAATCAAATCCGCGACACGCAGCGCAGCAGGCAATCGCTCAACCACTGCACCAATCGCGCCGTATATTAATGTTAATGGAATGCTTTATAAATTATCTAACGATATTTAACACGATAAACAAAGCTTTACACTCCGTAAAGCAATCATTTATCCTTCAAACGCTCCGTAAAACAAAGAAATTAGGCAGACAACTACGTAAGCGTACTTGGATATTGATTTGAGGAAAACGGACACAAGATAAGAGACGTGATTATCTACCTACTTGATGATAGCTTACTGGCCACGATCATTTGCGCCAATTAGACGCCTCATGGATTTCCTTGTCTGCGTATTTTATTTCTTCTCTTTAGTTCATGTTTAATATAATTAAACTTAAAAGAAATAATATCAAACTTGGTCAGACAAAAGAATCGCTTCGACATTAATTATTGTGCCCAATTCCTGTAGGTACGGTAGCGACATAACTTTAATTAATGAGCTTGTTACTATCCCACCATTTCGGAGGGACTTTTAAAAATACTAAAGAGGCAGCACTCAATTACTAACTGACAATGCAAAGATGAAAAAAAGCAATGGGTAATTTAGAATTTTAACAAGAGCTTGTACCAGTAACAATAGTACGTAATTGCCGCGCTGGCAGCGTCTTGAAACTGTAGTACTTATAAAATTCGTAGCGTTGAAATGTTTTGATTGCACAACTTCAGCCACGGATTGCTATCAATGCTGTCGGTTTTATTAACCATTTGTGTCACAGTGCGAGTAAATGACAATGGCACGCTTAATATGAAGGGAAACTAGCAGACTAATGGTGACATTGTCAACAGTCAAAGCTCACTGACATCTCCGTGCCCTGTACTTAACCTAATACCAAAGCAAACTGAGGCTTAATATGAGTATACGAAAGAAGTCAAGGGCAATGGTAAACTTTACACCCGTATTTATAAACAAGTCGAAGTGATTACTTGAGTAAAAGTAATTACTTAAGATACGATTTTGATTCTGCAGTTTAGTAATTGCTTGTAATTAGAACTGTCAAATGTTATAATTCTTAATTTTGCTTTCTTTGACGGTTCTTACTTCATTCAAATTCTTGTCTATTGCATAAAAATGGGGACCGTGGGGCTTTTGGGACCAGGACCGCGGTCCCGGATTCCACCTTTAAATACTATCATTATTTTTGAGTAGTATTTTGGGACCACAAGAAAAAAGAAGTACAGTTAACAAAAAAGCTGATATGATACATATTTTGATCAACAATTACATGAATTGTCAGTACCGGTACAAAATAATGGATAATATTATTCAGTTGCACTTATAAAAGGATAGTTGTAGCTATAAAATAAAATAACAATGTAGTACCTATATGTACCTATCGGAAGACGTTGCGTTGGAAGGCCTCCCACTAGGTGGACTGATGACCTGATGTGTCGCCACATTGACCGGTCCTGGTCTCACGGTCCACTTGGGAGAGGCCTATGTGCAGCAGTGTAAATTTTTCGGCTGAAGTGATGATGATGATGAATTCTAATAGTAGACTGCCATTTTTGAAATAAAGAAACATTATATCGTTTTATAAAAATACTTTTATTAGTATAACTTCTAAATCTTTTGGTTGACAGTACTTTCCCAAAACATAACTTTGTTTATTTTATTTGTGGTCCAAAAATACTACTCAAAAATAATTATTGCATTTATAGGTGAAATCCGGGACCGCGGTCCCGGTTCCAAAAGCCCCACCGACCCAAAAATGGTTGCATAAGAAATTACTTAAACTCAAGTAATTACTTTAACTTGACTATAGATACTAAGGGTTAATGCTAGGTCCATTTCTAATTTACTACAAGATCTGACTACAAATGACGTCAACAAAATACTCATTGAAAGAGAGCCCACGCAAGTTCCATCTTTGATGTCCGATATTCGATATTTGTGCCCATTCAATACAGAGCAGTAATTATTTTGAGCTACAAAAGATATAAAGACACAAAATATCAATAAATGGAAAAGGAAGTAGAGTAATGGATACTTCTGTTATTGCTTTTGGTATAAATTATATTGGAGTATCTATTTCTGACGAAATGACGGAATCGAAAGGATCTGCACGAACGGCAAATCAAACAAACTATCTACTTTAGTTACGGACTTAAACTCATCGTAACGGCCTACTCACTACACTATCTTTTTTATTTTGTCTGTCATTGAAGTTGATAGCTAGCCAAGTAGGCGGCTGTCAGCTTGTAATGTGTCCACTGCTGGGAATGAGGCAACTCTCTACGAGAGGGAGTGGGCTGTAACCCATCAATCGCGCCCAGAGTGGTTTAGTGTATGTACGTAACATGTCTTTGAGTTCTGTGTTCAAGGCTATGTTGGTTTCCGTGGTGATAAAATAATTAGCTTCAACTCCTTGACATACTCAAAAGTGCCTGTAAATTGTTAAATTGAGATAAATGCTGGTTGTGGGGCTGTGTCGCAAACTATGCTCCATCTCCTATCCTGCCCTCTTAGCCTGAAAACATGCAGCCGGAGTGACCTTTGCGCTGCCACCGATGACGCGGTGGAAGTGGCAAAGTTCTAGGCTAGCGAAATATAAAAATTGTCGTGCCAGCGACACGTAGAATAAGAATGCTTGTGAGTTTGAAAATTCAATAAAGTGTCTGGTTTCGAACCCACGAACTCGTAACTTGGGACCTTAAAAAAGCAAATAAGATTTGAAGAACTTGTAATTATCATAATCTGGCAATTACTACATAAACAGCATATGCGAATCCAATTCGATCATCAATCAGTTACAATGTGTACAGAATCACAAGAAGCTGAAATTCTGTTTCTTTTTTATTCCAATTCATCTTGGAGAAACATTAGCAGTACTTTTTCATGTACTAACACCATATTTCATTCGCGTCGTCAGAAAAAAACCCAGCGAGTTCTATTTTCAAACTTATGTGTCATTTCTTGCTTAGTATTCAGCGAGGGTAGACGTGCGGCTGGCTGTCACGTGTTCCGATACTTTTTATTTATTTGATACTGGAAACTTTTGTCACAAAATATATATTTAATGTTCGGGCTGCTTACAAGTTTATGTGCTTACTTACAAGTTTGAGCTATTTCATTTAAGTTTTCTTGTGCTACATACCTATACTTATAACAGAATTTCTTTTAAAGCAATTTTGCTTCACAACTTTTTTGGGACTTTTAAATGAAAACATGTTTCAGAAATATTTAATTTGAAAATAGAAAATGTTATTTCACTATGTACCAAAATTATTACTTAACAAACATTATAAAGCAAAATAACTTTACTAACCCTTTGACAGAAAATGCAGCAGCATTCTTAAATACCTCTCCACAGTTGAAAATCTCACAAAGTAACTTTAACACAGTCATGAGTATGGGATTTTATGCCGCTGAAGATAAAAGTAAAGGACACTATGCGGCCTTCCAGAGGAGGGTAGCAAGAATATTGTAGCTTATATTATTCTTTAGTACAGTTTAAGTAGTAAACCGTATTTTTTATGCTTTCCGGTGTGCATTATAAATAGGAAAGTAGGACACGCCAACTGATACAAAAGCTACTAGAATATTATTATTAGTTATATTTATAAAGCACTATCGATTTCTTTGTTGTGGATTGCTGGCCTGAGCAACTTCAACGGCCGATCAAATCTTTGTATGATTTTGCAGGAAGTCTTTCCAAGTTCATAAATCTCTTGTTGGTCCAATGACAAAGGTTTCACCTCTCATGCATGAGGTTAAGGGTTAGAATACGGGTAAGAACTAAAGTGACTTTTTATATTCATGTGCTTTTTCGCCTTCAGACATCATTGACAGTGGCTAGTAGTCTAGATTCCACCTTGAACAAGAGAGATGGTCAATGCTTTATGTTTGAGAACAGGTATTTGAGTAAGACATTCTTATTAGGGAATTATTATAAAGGAATTTGTATAAGTTTTTAAACTATCATGGTCACTAACATTATCATTAACACTAGAAACGGGACACCCACCCGTAATAACTTTAGTTTATCCGTGATCAGGGTGCTTGCAACTGCGTCGAAATATCGAGAACTCAAAACAATCAGTAAACATGGTAAATATCCCGTTTCTAGTGTTAGGAATTTGTATGCAACCACGAACGACCATTATCAAAGGAAGATAATCGTATGACATCTCTTTAGTATAGAAAACTTCACATTCCATAACTTTTACAAACCCAATTCCGACCTAAACTTATTTGTAAAACAATTCTATCATTCCCTGACACTTTCTCATACAATATTCGCTTTGCACGCACTCGAGTTTCACCTGTCACGGACACAGCTCAATAATAACTCAACAGAGCTCAACATTTGCTCAACAGAGTTCAACATTTGTTCGTCAATTCTATTTTGTTTCCAACTTATCTATGGTAAACCGATCCCTACGTTTTATGGAGCTCCCTTACAAAAGATATCGGCTATCGTGCACCTTGTCATGACCGTAAAACATTGGATTATACAACGCTTATTAAATACAAAAGAGGTTAAATATAAATGTGGTATCTGATTAAATAAAGAGTACGGTTTTATTAAATGATGTGGGCTAATACAGGTTACTTGTAGGGCTAAAATATGATTGTAAAGTCATCATTAACAACAACAACAACAACATAAACAACGTCAACATTTTTTTTTTCATGGTAACACTTACAAAAATAGTTCTTACTCCTGAGACAAAATGGCAACTTCGAAGTTCAGTAATACAATCATTGTCAATGTCAAATTGTTAAGACTGATGTGCACTCATAGGTCAGCCAACCTGTACGTTTAGTAGGGACTGGTGGGTTGACAGATGAAGTTTTGTGTCTTGACTTCATAAATACCAGATATTGAAAACTCTTGCCTATTTTCCACAATTCCACTTACCGGTGTAAAGAGAGACATAATTATAATGCTGAGCCGAAAATAAATTTCTTAATTGTAAAACAGTTCCTCAATATATTATATGTCTCTAAACTAATTATTACAAAGGGGTAATGTCTGTAGTTATGTAGGAGGTAATCTTCCGGAATTATTGATCCGATTCTGATTTTTTTTTATTAATTTGAAGCAGCTTTGTTCCCGAGTGTCATGAGCTATTTAAAACGTTTCCGTGAGATAATTTCTGATCATAATGCGAGTGAAATCACAGACAAAAACTTTGTTCGTACTACGCACCCTGGGTACCACACATTTCAAGCCAATGTTTTAACCACATCCTGAACAAAGTTATCCTTGCATAGTTCCGCTACTGGCATGAGAGAATAAGTCCTATTTACAACTGAAAACAAAAACATTTTCCGAACAACTCGAGCGTAAATCAACAGCTGCGAAAACATCTCGTTACAATGATAATTATATCAACGGTTCCTACATTGGTTGACACTCTGATTAAAATTAATCCATTTGAAAGGCGCTTCGCTTGTGCCCGCCATTTGTAACAGAACTCCTTTGTTATTGATAGCTCTGTGACTGACAGACTATTTTGTTTTAAAGGCTTCAAGAATCTATTGATTGTAGGATTGTGTTGTTGTGGGAACATTGGAGACTTTTTTGGTATTTTATGTAACAAAGGACAAAGCAGTGGCTGAAGTATCGAAAGTGTCCCTAGCCCTACAGATTAGAGGTCACCTGCTAGGCCCAAGTGATTTGACAAGAGTACCTACCATCATACGAAACAGGCTAAACCACCAATGACCTTCGAGGGTTTAATGTGCTACGCCGTAGCAGCCGTCATCTACGACGTAGCATTGAAGATGCTACGGCGTAGATGACTCGTAGCAAAGGTCACATTATTTTTGTTTAACTTGCAATAGTCGATGCAGGTTAGACTAAACGGTTATAAACTTGTTTTTAGCACCATTTTCGTATACTACCATCAAACTAAAGAAGAATACCGTCACTTCACCGAATTTGCATTCTTTACTTGTGTCTTACAAATAAATAATGCAAATTCTATCATGTTACGTTCACATAAAGTAATAATCGAAAAGTTTATTGCAACTTGTCCTACATCTGAGCCAAATGGCAGCGCAAGCAGGAAATATGACGTCACCGCTTTGATTTGTACTATCTAGTAGTATTGCCAACCTTATCTATGATACACAATCTATGTAGGTATATTAGTTATGATTAGATAGTAAAATTGACTAAAAACCGACAAAAGCCTTTTATTTATTAGCGGTGTTTGTTTGTTGTATGTGCTAGAGAGAAAGTTATATATTTTTGATTAGTAACAACCGCCAATATTCAATAGTGTTTGTGAAGATAAATTATTCTAGAGTTATGCATCAACATTTATTTATCACAATTATAATACTGAAAAGTTTCACTACCTAAGCCCTAGGTACAGACAACCGTAGGCAACGGTGGTTGGTTTTCGCTTTTCAACCTTACTACAAACGGGTGAACAGCTATTATACACGATTGTACAAGTATATCAGTTTAGAGAAGAAAGTTCCTGTATCATCATCATCATCATCATTTCAGCCGAAAGACGTCCACTGCTGGACATAGACCTCCCTCAAGTATCCCGTGCATCTCGCATCCAGTGGATCCCCGCAATCTTCACCAGGTCATCGGTCCACCTAATGGGAGGCCTTCCAACTTAACGTCTTCCGGTTCCCGGTCGCCACTCCAGAACTTTTCGGCCCCATCGGCCATCCGTTCTGCGAGCAATGTGCCCTGCCCACTGCTACTAAGTTTGGCAATTCTTCGGGCTACGTCGGTAATCTTGGTTCTCTCGCGGATTTCTTCATTTCTGATATGATCACGCAAGGAAACTCCGAGCATAGCCCTCTACATTGTCCTTTCATTTTCATTCTGATGAGGCTCATTATGAGCGACCCAGTTGCTGTATATTCAAGCATATTACTTAATAATGGTAAGCAAAAGCATAGCATTTTGAAACGCAAAATACTCCAACCAGCGCGCTCAAAACACACTCAAATTAATTTCTCCATCCTCCTGCGACACCAAACGTCTTCTATATCACCACTTTAACTACCCCTTTAAACTGAAAACGCTCTCAAATGGGAGCAAAATATAGTTTTCTAAAGACATCTAGTTAAAGGGGAACCTTCGCCTCAGACAGATCTAATACTTTAACTTTCACAAAGTATTTGAACCCATCTTTTTCAAAATGTTTATCGTCACCTTTAACCTATTTCGCGTCTATCTTTTTGGCTCGCAATCGAACCCGGAAACGATATGCAAACACAGAAATTGGCAGACTTGCCAACGTGGTTTGAGTTAATAGTTTGTATAAAAATCAAGCTTATTGAAAGAATTGAATTATAATATACTACTTTTTAAGAAAACATCTCTCACCTCTCACCAATTACTATTTTTTAAATTGATTTATTTTACATTACTAATTTTTATTTTTACATGGCCTTTGCCCAGCAGTGGGGCACTCAAACAGGCTAACAAAAAAAAAGAATATTATTTTTTTAGATTTTATTTTTAAATTCATGCTTTCATTTGATATTTTATTAAATTACATTTTGAATCATATTCCAATAACACATTTGTAAACATTGACATTCCTAGGCTATTCAGCTTTAATAATTTTAATCAGGTTATATTAATTTTAATTCGATTATTCGAAATATTCTTCGGATTCTTATTGAATGTAAAATCACCCCTATTCACCTCTATTTATTACTTACTACAAAACGCTAAAACGCTGTGTTCTCGCACCTAAAATACTTAAAAACAAAATATCTTTCACGAAATGAGCTCGCAGTGAACATGAAATCCTGCACTTAAAGCTATTATCTTAATGTAAGATAGTTTTAAGCACATCGGCACTCCAGAGACTTGAGATCTCCGTTCACATTAAAGAAATTAAAATTTTATTCTCAAGGAATATCTTAAAGCTTTGTTTTGTGTATTTTTGAGAAACTGGGCGAGACAAATTGCTTTCGTGTGCTAAAACTGTCTCTAGGTTAAGTTTCTCTCAAAGAACCTAGCCAGATGATAGACAACCTTATCTATATGTGGATAGCTATAAGACCAAAGAAACGATGGATGGACTGAATGTAGGATGATTTGGTTAGAAAAAACTGCAATGATGACGAGTAATAGAGAAGTATGGAAAAAGACATGCTGCGCCGACCCCACATGTGTAAACCGTGATAAGGCCAGGTTACTTTAATGAAAATTATGTTTTTGTTTAGTTAATACCACTTCTTTTGTAAATTCAGCGTTTTCAAATCTAAAATCCAGAGAATAATTGAAAATGACAAAGTTCGTTCACGACTCAGTGCGTAGCTGATTTGCTACGACATGGAAGCTCGCGTAGCTGTTGCTACGCGCAGTGTGGGTTTTTATTACCCTTCTCGGGGGCCAAATCACGGAAAACCTTTATCGATATCTATACAAATAATTATAATTGAAGTGTCTGTTTGTAATCAAAATCACTTATTTTTTACTGTAAAAAAGTATACAGTACTAATAACAAAAACACATTTTTTTGATTTCGACAGGACTTTGACTAGCAGATAGCTGATGTTCTATGGAGTAATTTAAGCTAATTCTTTTAGAAAAAGGATTAGGGTTCCGTGCAAAACCATTAAAATACTTGAAATTGTTAACAAAATCCGATTCAAATAGAGAAGTCATATTTTATAACAATATTAATTTTATGCGGACGAAGGTCGCGGGCATCAGCTAGTTTATTTATATGATCTAAATCGGCTTGTCTAAAACCGGAGTTTGTTTCCTGTGTTTTCCTTTTATTTTCAGCTGTTGTATAAACACGCGAGGGGTTTATCCTGACATCAAAACAAATTTTAACAAACAACAGGTTACAGTACAACAGACGGTGTGGTTGCGTGGGCTGTCTGTGTACAATACCCGGATTTAAAGTGTGACTGTTTTTCCCGTTCCGTCAGCTGCGTGATAATAATATTTTTCAGGAAAGAACAATGATTCAAGGTAATCTACCTTGAATCATTGTTCCAAAATGTTATTTTGTTGGTCAATTCAATTATCATACGCCTTGTCCTTTCCTAACTATTTTGGATCGGCTTCTAATCTAACCGGCGACAGCTGAATAGCAATAAATGAATATGAATAATACGTAACATGGCATAGTAAACAGAGCGACTGCCAATCTGACGTCCACCAGCTACTAGGTAATACCCCTTGATCAGATTGGTATTCTGACTTTTGGGCTCTTTTTCACTGTAACAGTTTGCAGCAATATTTCAAAACGGATTTAATGTTCAGAGTATTTGTAATGATTTATTTAGGACTTCCTAAATTCATCCACAACATAAAGTCATGAATTTAACATTTTTACACTCTTTTGATCTAAACACATCAACAATATTCCTCATAATTTATTCACAGTCATGGGAGAATTTCTCGTCAAATTCCCATAGTCGTTTTAGCGCCTATACTGCGTTCACGATTTAGTTTGCCGACATGTAAACAAAAATGTGTTTTAAAAAAAAACAACTTTAATCCACAAATATGAAGTTGAGTTTGCGCTTCAATTTCAGACATTTTAAAGATTTTTCCAATAGTACTTGTATTTATGAAATTAAAGGAGACTGTGTAAAAGTAGTCTATAAACCAATAGCGATACTGTTGTGTTAGTTTTCTCAAAAATTGCAGAGTTAAAATTCGATACCACTTTGTACAAAGTTTATGGTTGGGGAATTCCCACAGAAATACCACTACAGTATCGATATTGGTTCATAGACCATATTCCATACAAATTTGAACAGTCTCCTTTATTTACTAAACTGATATTGGAATGAGCGAAAATATATTTTTTGGAAACTAGTATTTGAATAGATTTTAGATTCCATGGTGCGCGATGGTGTCAAACATCGAGATATTAAGCCCCACCTGACTCCCTGACGTTTATGGGGGAGGGAAATTAATGGTGTTTTAAACACCATCCATCTTTAACTTTGCGCAAAGGTAAAGACGTGTTTTATATTTTGCTGGTTTTTCGGCAAAATACTTTCTTATAGAAAGTTGTATGAAATGTAAATTAGAAAATGCCGTGAATTTTGTGTAGGCATAATGGTCTTATTATAAGTATACCTCTGAGGGAAACATTAAGACTTCTTCTTACTGAGTGTACACATGGACATTGTCATTTCTTCACATTAAATTTCAAAATTAATTGTAAAATCTTTTAATGGCCTTGGTCACAAAACCGAAACGTCACAGTACAGGAGACGCGTGTAGGTACTTAGCTTTTCCAAAAAAATATGCAAATCGTCAAATTACAAATCTTGCAGTGCATTTCAAACTAATAACTTATAAGTTTACATTAATGACGTGACTGAAAAATACGTTATTTACAAGTTTATGATTGGCTGCGTCGTGCACGGGTGGTCATTGAAATATAAGTGCTCCATTCTGGCTACTTATCGGTTATTAAAGTTTGAAATAGCACGTTGCTTTTGAGTCCTAAGATTAGCACAATTTTCTCACAAAACGAGCCTCGTAGTCTCCACAAACATACTGTAGGACTAATAATAATTACGCTAAGCTTCCTAAGCGAGCATTATCTCTAAAGACATCCCTCCAGCCCAAAACTGACATAGGTAGAGACCGACCCAAAAATGGATTATATGTTTTCAGCCGAAAAATAAATTCGGCCTGAATTCTAAAACCGAATGCGTAAAAAGATTTGTTTTGTTTTTTTGTCGAAAGGATTTTGTTTAGTAAAATTAAAATAAATCTTTAATCCTATAATTTAACAGATTATTTTTAGACTCTTTTCTGAAAGGCATATTTATGCGTATAATGTGATATGAGACTCTGCATATTCTCTATTTTTTTACTGTATAGGGGTTCGAATGTTTTGGCATGCCTAACTAATTATAAAAACAGGTTTTAATTGTGGCTGCTATTCGGAAAGTTAGGCATCATACAAAAATATTCAAATACCTTTTCTAATACGAATGTTTTTTTTCGCCATCTATCTACAATAAGAAGTTTTTTTTTGGCCGAAAACCAAAGCAATAGAACATTGCCGAAAACCGAAGACAAAAGTTTGGTCAGACTCTACAGGGAAGATAATCAGAAGACGACTTGGAACGTAAGCGGAGCATTAAGGAAATATATTGTTTCCGATGAATCGATTACGACTTTCAGTTCAAGAGGAAGCAATAATAATAAAGCTATTTGATGATAGTTGAAGTGTCTTTTTAAGTGCAATAGATTTTAGTTCTTTATAGCCAATCAGTAAGTTCTAATGTGTTTCTGACCACCTAGGGCGTGACTGATGTAGGTTTACTTTTGAAACACTTATTCCTCTATTCTGTTCTTTTTCTTCAGTGTCCAACGATTTGCGTTAAAAGAGGGCTAATACAAGTAGCAATCGCCTTCAAAATATTTCGTATTTCTACTGCGTCTTTCAACATGAGCATGAGGTCGGGCAAAGTGGTATTGGGTTTTTCCATCAAGAATAGGTTGTTATACAAAAATAGGCTCGCCCCCTATTACATGAGACTTAACCATAACTGGCGAAATGTTGGTTTACCAATAAGTACACCTCTGTCCAACCCTTCTGGGATTACAGGCGTGATATTATGTTATGTAAACTTTTCGATAGCTTATGTCAATCCAATACCTTTATCACTTTTCCATAATCGTTCAGGCTGAAAGAATACCAATTTCTCTAGGTCTTCAAAAAACCGTTTTACGAAATTATTTGCCAAAATCAAACAATTATCTGTAAAAGAAGTAAGGTCGATTTGAATATTTTGATATTAAAATGGTATCCATGTGTAAAAATAAAGTGGTATGAGACAGCACTTTAATATCCTTCTCTTCTCAACACCTAATTTGGAAATTGACTGCTCCATAAACAAGCAAAACAAAAGAAGGTATTTTGAAGCTGTTCCTTTTTCAAACAAATTCATACTTCTTTCTAATCCTGACCAACTCATTCACTCGAGTGTTCGCGGTCTGTTAATCTATTAGCGTCATTGTTACAGCTGACAATGGCCTGTAAACATGGAGTAGCCAACTTGTTGTAATGACAATAGCCACCTAGTTCAGCTTGCGAGTTCCAAGGGGAAACTTGTTGTAATAAAAGGAAGTTTCACCCTTTTTTCACCATACCAGTAACATGAAAAGTGTTTATTTTTGTCATTTCTACAGGTTTTGGTTTTTCCTGTTGAGTTTATAGTTTATTATTTTATTTGTGTTTTGTTGTTATTTTTTTGTAACTTTGTATGAAGCACGTCATGTCCCTGCGGCAAATAAATATATTTTCTTTCTTTCTTTCTTATAAAGTACCTTTACAAGATTAAGTTCAAATTCAAATTCAAATATGTTTATTTGTGACACATAGGTAAAAATAAGTAGTACACGGTGTTATAAAAGAAAAGTTATGTCTCACTATGTGCTGCCTTGCAAAGGCGTACAAATAATGTCTACACATTTAGTCGTGCAGGTAGTTTTTATAGGTATGTATAAAAACTGAAACTTAAATAAAAACTAAAACTAGGTACTGTTATTACAGCTAATTACCTAATATTAAATCTTTAATAAAATATACGTTAAACAAAAACAAATAAACAATACAAAGTGAGTAAACAACTAAATTATTGAGTTGTAATAATAATAATCTTATGAACTAAAGCTAATAAAAGTAATAAAAATATAAAATATAAAAAAAAAACAGTCATTTTTCTTCAAGGTATTCATTTATAGAATAATATGCTTTGTGAATTAAGAAGTTATGGAGTGTTTTTTTGAACATATTGGAATCTCTTGAGGCTTTTATTGACTTAGGTAGTTTATTGAATATTTTTGGCGCCATTCCTAGGAAACTTTTTGAGTAAAGGGCTGTTTGATGGGATTTTGACTTCAGTGCACCTTGGTGGCGTTTAGAGGATACTGTTTCGAATTGGTTAGGGTTATTTTTGATGAATATGGCAACTTCATAAATGTAAAGGGACGGGAGTGTTAATAATTCATAAATAATTAATTAAATAAAGTTGAAGTCTTTAGACTATAATAATGCCTAAAACCTATACAAAACATAGCAGCGTTTTTTTTTCTCTGGCAGTAATGCAGCTGGCCTTTGAAACGTGGATCCGAGAACAAAACTGAAGTTATCTAAAAAGAAAAAGTCGTAATGTCGTTTGGTCGTGGATCCTCGTGCCGGCAGTATAACAGGATTGCGCGAATCCACGTTCCGGCTACCAAAGGTTAAGTTAAAAAGTGACTGAATACTTAATAATCTTTACATAGTACAAAACAAAGTCGCTTCCGCTGTTTGTACGCTTAGATCTTTTAAACTACGAAACGGATTTTAATGCAAAAATTCAGCAAAAGATAGAGTAATTCAAGAGGAAGGTTTATATTTTTACATATTGCACCCGTGCGAAGCCGGGACGGGTCGCTAGTTTATTATATAAACCCATCTACTGAGCCTCCACTTGCAATGTCATTGTCGCCATCTTGCCTTGGTATTACTGAAACATGGCCAAAGAATCAATAAAGTCCTCCTGCTAATCGGTACCTACAGTTCATACAAAATAATTATGACCTATCAATGCCTTCCCTCGCTCAAACCAATCCATTCATACACCACAAAATTTTTCAAGCTGTTACAAATCATACTGACCAGTGGTTACACACAATACACAGATTGCGAGACAAACTCGCCAAATGGAGTGCACTTCACATCAAAGATTTGTATACTACTTCAGTCTTCTTTCTTGATTCCTTATGGGATTAGTGCAAGCGCAAGAGCGACTGCTGAGCATCCTCATGCTCCATTGTCCGATCGGGGTATCGAACCCAGGACCTCTCCTGGGTTCGATACCCCGATCGTACAAAGTGCTATTGGGTTTTCTCAGTAGCAGCCACGGAGTCTGGATGTGTGTTCGGTTGACGGCAATATGCTCGCCCTTATTAAATGGAACTTAAACATAACCATTAGGCACGCCTCTGCCTAACCCTTCAGGGACTACAGGCGCGATGTCATGCCAATGGTTAACTTACCTGTTGTATTTTAGTCCCTGACTGACTATTATAAGTCTATCAAATCTGTACACTTTTAAAACAAGCAAAACATAACCTTGAACTTAAGATCTCGAAGTTGCGCGGGTCAGCTAGTAATCAACTACAAAAATTAATCACTTAAACATTATTTTTGAACGCCTAGGCAATATCGTTCTCAAAGCTGCAATCTTGTAATGCAATAAAAAAAAAAATATTACCATAGATGTTTGCTAACGTCCCCCCCCTCCCCCCCCCGCTCCCCCCTGTTAATGTAATTCAAGCGCCAAAACGTTATTGTGTGTAACTGTGTATTGCACTGTAGCTATCCCATCATCCACAAGTTGCATCATAATACTTCACATTACAAAGAATAAAAGATACATTCTCCAAGTGGCGTGCACTCCACACCAAAGAGTTGGAAACTACTTCATTGTGTGAAGCGCGGAGTATCTTAAACGGCGTCTGCGACCGGATGCGTGGCTTGATTGCACGGACATCAGGGGTGGTACGAGCGCTCGCTGATTTGTGGCGGCGCTTTTTGTAAAAGTGATCGTTATGACTGTGTGACTTCAGACAAGATAGATAGAGGATACTTTATTGAACACTAGAATTGGTTGCACATCTCTTTTTTGCTTGCTACCCGTAAAATGTTATTGTCGTTCAGGAAAATTTGGAATTTTCGATAGTTGGGAGAAAAGGTATGGGAGGGACAGGAAAAAATATAATTCCTGCAATAAACATTGACCCTAAATCTTCATTTTCTAAGGATTCTAATGTAGATAGGTAGTAAACACAGTCATTCAATGTAAAATTGTCAAGAGTTTGTATATTTTACATGATGAGTAACTACATTAAATGTTAACACTAAATATTTTTCAACCACATTTGATGACATGAATTTTCGCAAAGTTACGCCTGATTGACATGTAACTACATGATATTTCCAAACAGTACCACAAAAAGATCACCCTTTATACCTTATCATGTCTTTTTGTAAAAAAAAAACCTTCAAAGGCAATATCATAAACATCCCCAAAAAATGTGACGAGAACCGTCCAAAATTCCATAATATTTGACCAGCCCTGAGGACCGCGTTCCGCATCCACCGTCATTGTTTGAATTCCTTTTCAGCCACTAAAAGAACCTTTATCTTGCGTCTTCTGAAAATTCTGCACGCGACACAGTTTCAGCCTGAAGAGATGCTTTGTTGATTGGTCTGATGCGATTGTGAGTTTAATTATTATACTCGTTTATTGTTTCGATTTTGAGAGAGAAGCTATTATTTATTTTGTGAGAGAAAAGTTTCGTGGCGCAGTGTTAATGATAGAATTGGGTTTCGGTTGAATTATTTTTAATTGAAGTCGATTTTCACACTTCGAATGAAGAACGAAATGTTATTTTAAATGAAAGTCAAAACACTTTTACACTGGTAGGTTGGTTTTAACACTTGCTTTATTTTTCACATAAACATAAACTTATATACTATAATGCCCTATCGTTAAGACAGTGACAGTGTCTTTTATCGTACCCACATTTTGCAAGTCAATTGTGTTGCTTGTGTGCTTTTTTTATTTTATTAGAAAAAATATCAGAACGAAACTTTTTTATTTATCACTGAGTTATTTACATAAGCACCTAGGCATAACAAGAAATTACCCAGAAAACGCGCCATATTTTGTTAAGGAAAAGTACAAACGCAATCATTCAGGTAACACTCACAGTAATGCTGAATTTTTAGTAAGAAAAGTGCCGCTCCTTAACTTGGAAAAATACTTACTGTAAATTCACCTAATTAGAATATGCGTAAAACATAACAATAATTATAATCGCCACGTACACGTAATAAATAATTCTCTTAAAAAACACATCGACCTTCCTAATTAGAGCTCATTTAAATAAATAAGCAATAAAGCCCGCCATTTTGTTCGGCGGCCATCTTGGAAAGCAATGTGACATTCCTGGTTATACGAGGGTCGAATTTTATGTGCAATCCCACCAATTTAAGATAATGTTGTATTAAATTAAAAGATATAAAGTATTCTGTGAATTCGCTGAAGAACAGTTTTATTTTGTGTTAATTTCTGTGCTAGCTTTGTTAACTTTAGCATAGAGTGAATTTAAATACTGAGTATCTAAGTAATAGTAGATAAATACGAATATATTTAACTGCCTAGACAAACTAGAATAATTTACTCGATAATTATAGAGAATGCTTTATTTTGAAATATTTTAATTAAATCAGCTATTGTTTTCTGTCTGCATTAATATTTCGTTGAGTGAACTTACAAAAACAATGTTAAATACAGAAGTCGTTTTACTAACCACATTTACATTGAATTTCTATTAAAACATAGTTAATTAAAACACACAGCTTAAGATATAAAATCTTCAACGTGTTTGTGTTTATACTCAAATGAAACATTAATTAATTTTAACTATTTGCTTTTATGTTTAATCCTATTAGCTACGCTCAACACGCTTGTTTTGTGCGATTTAAAGCTAAACTGAAAAACACCTTAATTGATTGAAGAAAACCATGTTAAAAGCTCTCTGTTCCCTGATCATTATAATCTGGATCTATTCAAAGTAGAGTGAATCGGTTTCTTCTAGTCAGGCGTGCTCCACCTTGGGCCCCATCATCACTTCACGTCAGGCGAGTTGAGGCCAAACGCAAGCCTATTTTGTATATTTACAAAAGTTTTAGTCATTATTTCATCGACTTTCAACAAGGGTGTCTGTTTTTGTCTTTTACATCATCAAGCTAACTTTTTCCCAACTTTATTGGGGTTGACTTCCACTTCCTGTCTAACCGGATGCGGCTGAATAGAACGAGTATTTAAGGTACATGATGTGACTACCTATCTGTCCTCCACCACCCTGTAACATGGGCAATATGGGTAATATGGGCAATACAGTATCACGTCTAATATCAGGTGAACCTACCTGGACTGAGCTGAAACTGCAGTCCTAGCAATATATTGATACGCCAAAAAGTTAGGAAATCGATTAGAAAATCTGTACGAACTGTGCCAAAAGAATATCGTTTTGCTCAAATGGTAACTCGAGTAGAGAGAAGACGATGTATCTATTTTGGCACCTGTTTGTGAAACTGACGTATTTTGATGTTTGTCAAGTCAAAAAAGATATGATGAAGTAAATATGACATACCTTTTACGTGGGCACGAAATATGGACATTACAATACGGTCCAAAAATAAAATTAAGTAGGCCACTTCCACCAAAAATAGAACTTCACGACCCAACCTTATTATCCTCTTGGCACCCACACCGATTTATTTTTAGCAATTATCGACAATTAGCCGAAAAAACAATGCAATACGACAAATAAGTTGTTGAAAAGTTGACCCTTATCACACGGGCCGCTGTCACCTACATAATGCTTCCCGTAATCGAATTAATTACGGCAAATAAAGCCGGACATTCACGCCGCGACGCGTGCGACGGAGGACGCGACACGCCCGAGAGTTACATTATTCATTACGCATTGTGGTATTGACAATTACTTGTATAGCGCAGGGTTCTATTCAAGCCTGTATCGGTTTTCAATGCCTGTGAATGGGAACGTGTTCGGGGTTTTGTCTGGTAGGCTTAGGTCGTATGTTTTTAGAGCATTGATCGTTTGGTAACTAATGGTTGTATTCTTGAAACGTAAGTTTTTATCGATACTGTATCAAAAGGTCTTTGTAAGCAACAATGAGGCTGGATCGTGTTTCATAGCATTAGCTTTTTTGTTGATGGAATAACCTTCAGAACGCGTTGAATAGCATGAGGTTGCTGTATTTATTTATTTATTTAACACTTCAAGCACAAAGTACAGAGGCGGACTTAATGCCATAGGCATATGTATTCTATCTTACCCTCCTACTAAGTACAGTGTTCTGGCATTTTCCATGCAGCCATTATTGATTTAGTTTTAACATATCATTTCGCCTGTAATTCGCGGAAGGTTTGGCAGAGTTCAGGTGTCCAGACATGAGCACCAATATTCAGCAGCTTCCTAAATTTAAAAACATTTTTCTCGAGAAATAACGATTGTAACATGGAGACAGGATCTTTATCATAAAAATATGAGTTCCAGAATACTATGTTCGTAACAACATGAAATTTTAATCAGAATAGTAGGAGAAAAACTGTTTTAAAAGTTGTTACGTGTTGACGTAGTGGTGCTCGTAACTGTACCTATAGAATACCCACATTTCGCCAGTTATGTTTAAGAGGCGAGCCTATTGCCACTGGGCACAAATCTCCGGGTCCCAAGTGAAAAACTCATGATGGAAAATCCCGAAAATCCCAATTTCACTGACCGACCTGAGATACCGACCAAAAGCGCTCATGCTCCGTAATCACGCTGCAATTACTCTACAGTATAATGATACACGGCCCGCCTCTCGTAGTTATGTTAAAAGCGATTACTTAAAAAATAAGCAGTATTTTACCCAGCTTACATAAATAACACGCATATTCTAAAGTATGTTTTCATGTAATCGGTGGGGTTGGACTTTTAAGCTCCACATTTTATTTTCTACATTACTTGATCGATTACAGTTTTTACCTGATCGATTAGCTCATATTTTAAAGCTATTTTCCTGCTTCTAATGCCCCAATCACAGTCTAAGGGCCGGACTCCACCGAAGCGCAGAAGATACAAGAAGAGAGATGTGTTTTTGCGTTTTTCGTCTTCGTTTAGCTTTGGTGGAAACGGTTGAGTAGATAGAAGAGGAGATGTCTCGTAATTGTTTGGGCCAGTGGACACGACATGAGACGTAAGCGGCCTGTGGCGAGCGGTGAGCGGTGTTCTGTGTGCGGCGTGTGGTAAGTGGTGTGCTGTCAGCGGCGTCCCGCTTTGCATATCTCCGCACAGCTTCGGTGGATACACTCTAGCTTTTACGCATCTCCGCTCCACTCGTCTCCACGTCACGGTGAGTCGTGCCATGCTGTAAACAAATTCTTGCATTTTGTTCTCGCTTTAGTCGCTTACGCAAGACGCACGTAGCTCGTAGTTAAAAGTGGAAGGTCGCATGTTTCACAGCCCCCTTTCAACAAAGACCCTGATTTGGTAGGGACCCATAAATCCTTTTACACCCAGGTAATAAAAGGTGGCAATAATTGGATTGTTTGGAAACAGACTTATCTGTGAATTTGGATCTATTAGATTACGCCCTTTATGTCCTACGACCCAGGTTCTAGTGTCCTGGAGATTTCTAGGAGGGAATGAGATATATGACTGTTTGTGTCTAAACGCTTTGTTGGATTTTCAAAGCTCGGCCCGGTGTCAAGAGTTCAAATTCCAACAGCGCAATAATGTTTACGTATTTCTTTTAGGTGTCACCTAGTGTTAGTGAAAGCTGGTATAACGATAATAATGCACGTCCTATCGTGGACCTATGTACCTACGTAAGGGAGATACGTGATTAAAGTGGTGAGTGAGCTACTGTCAACCCCCGGGGGGTCGTAAAAGGGTCGGAATTGTATTTAGAGGATCAGCATGTCTTATGTGCTACATGATTGTCCGTTTTCATTAATACTAAGCAACTCTTAAATTAATGCATAAAATATTGCAGTGTTGGAATTTTAACTGTCTCATTTTGTACCCGATTGATAACACCAGGCTGTCCCCCAATAACGTGGGACTTAAACATAACTGACGCAATTTGAATCTAGTATAGATGCATCTGTGCCTAACTTCAGGGTTAGAGGCGTGATAACGATATATTTACATGTTTATTTCAGTAGCAATCTGCATTTGGCCCGAGTGATGGATTACAGCTACTTCCCGCTCACAGGCCTTTGTCCATTTGGCATTCCAAATGTACTATAATTATTATAGTTAGACCAACCTTTAGCCCACATTAGGACAGCTCCAAATAGACATAAGCTACATATCATCGGACACAATCAGTTGACAACAATAGATTGAGCAGATTAGATCCCGCGGTAATACAGCTTGAATTAATCAGCAGCAATTAAAACCAACAGGTGGGTAGGTTGGGGGACTCGCACTGCCATGTCTGCCACGTCATGTCGCCCATAGTCGGATGAGCGTTGATTTGGAATGACAAATGTACATAATTAGCTGTCTGGCAGGCTCTGTGTTTGCTTTAATCATCTGGTATTTAGTTAATTGGAATATTATGGGTTACAATAGTAATGTGAATTAATCAAGATTCTACATGATAGTACTGTAACTGTGTAACGTATCCGAGGACTCTCTGCATATTTACACTATTACGGCCTTGCCAAAACTTTTGACTATTTATTTTAAAGAACGGATCTCACATTTTCGTTTCTCAGGCAGAATTGACATCACACAAAAAATAACTATACAAATGCTCTAACTTATTCGTTTAAATTCAAAATAATTTGAGCGCCCGAATGCGGCCATTCTTATCAAATAATCAGCCTGCATAATATAAGGTTGATATGAAGGTAGACAAACCTTACCATACAGATATCTATTATAGTCGTAAGGATGCATGTAGCTAATGAAATGTGGGCGTAATATTCGTAGACTTTGAATGATATACGGTACTGTCCTATGCGATACTTTATGGTAAAAAGTTGTAACGACGTGGCCTTAGGTTAGGTAATTCTTTTATTTTATTTTTCTTAAAAAAGCTTTTTTTCAAGTTTCCGTTTTCCAGTCTCATAGTTTCAGATTTTGCCTTACAGATCCTTCTCAAAAACTCACCCCGCATTACATTATACTTTTTGTCTAAAAAAAACAATTTCTTTCTTTTACAATAAATGAAATCGCCAGCCATTATAATTAATGCCATTTTTTGCCGAGTCCCAGTGAAAATGGTAATTTCTTACGGATTGCTACTAAATTAGCTCTCGAGTAGACCTTGCTGTATTAATTACGAAGCCACTTCAGTAAATTAAGACTTTTTAGTATTCCGTATTAATTGAGAAAAAGATATAGCGACCTACCTATTGTTGGATTATGGAAATAGCGGGTTTAGCTACCTATCTATGGAGCCAGCGTTTGTTGTTGTAAGCAGACCAAGGGACGCCACTGCTCATACGTTTAGAACTATTAGTCGGATACATGTACCATGCAAGATTGATCTTACTAAGATCCACCTATCCCTGTAGACATGGTGCCCTGAGTAGTTATTTTTTTCCTAACGAAGTTTTTCATCAGCGTTTGAGAACGGTGGTGATGCAATAATTTACTCAAAGCAGAGTGCCTGCTTGTGTAAGTCACCGTCCTGTTCCGTTCCGTAAGCCGTGACCGTCGCGTCTCCACAGGGCCACCCATCGCTTTGGGGATTAAACAAATAACATGAGATTCAGGTTACCTTATGATGTTATTGCAATATTTTTGTTTGAATTTTCTTTTAGCAGGGCCTCATAAATGCAAAGTTAGACTTAGATAATAATATTTAAATAGTTTTTTTTTTATTATCTCTTAACTGAAATTTACAAACACGAAAATTAAATTATAAGTTTAGTAAAGCTATCTGAGCCGATTACTGTGTGTGTAATCACCTCAGAGGGTATTACAATATTTCAGAAAATATAATATTTTAGTTCGCAGTAAACTAAAAGGTGTTTGATCGTTGCTAACATTAAAGCGATGAGGTAAAGTATTTTAATATTTTCTATCGTTATTATAATGTAAAGTTCGAAAATAATTTACAAAAGACCGTTTGGCACTAACATACAACCGCTCGCTACTAATTATGTCAAATTACCGTTATCTACAATGTAGGTATACCTAATCTACCTAGAAATAAGTCGCATAATTGATTGTGGAGGTCCACCATTAGCCAATTTTCAGTATTCCATAAACTAAGCAACTAGACATTATTGTTAAGGCAAAGACATCCCCTCGGTCGTAGGTTTATTTGAATATTATACCAAACCCTGCGAAATTGTCACGTCAGTCGTGCGAAAGAAATATAGTGTAATTAGCGATCTCTCCTTCTGGCCGGCCTGGTTTTGTTATGGAAATTACATTGGGACCCTAGAGTATAAATAAGGCAAGCACTATGTATAACAAAAAAGTAGCTTCTGATTTCTTATTTTGTACTGAATTATAAAATAGTCGATCATTAGGTTAAGCCGTGCTTGCCTAGGTTGATCTGTGGATGGCTGACCACCCATTACATACCGAGTTTCCTCCGTGGCTCGAAAAGCACGTTAAGCCGTTGGTCCCGGCTGTCATCTGTAGATCTTTGACATTCGTTACAGGTAGTCAGTGGTCCAAAAAGTCTGACAAACAGTCTTACCAAGAGGTATCGTATTACCCAGTCCTAACAGGGTTGTGGAGGTTAGATAGGCAGTCGCTCCATGTAAAATACTGGTATTCAGCTGCTTCCGGTTAGACTGGAAGCCGACCCCAACATAGTTGGGAAAAGGCAGGCAGATGATGAGGTGTTTTATTTATGAGTTTTCTTCTGAATGTTTAATCCGGGGAGGGCTTGCTTGTACTCGTAGGATTGTCTTTTGGTTCGAATGTGTGATAATTACGTATACTATCCTTCAAATTCTGTATTTTTTTCTACACCATTCTAGGATACCCGCCAATTGACGTTACTACAATTTTCCAGGTTTACACTGCAGTTTACTCGTTTTCTAACTGCCTCATTGTCGAGTGGTCGCAAGCGCGACTGCTGAGCATGAAGTCCTAGGTTCGATTCCTAGGTCAGGCAAAGTGTTATTGGGTTTTTCGAACAGGATTTTTTCAGTAGCAGCCACGGATTCTGGATTTGTGCCCGGTTGATGGCAATAGCCTCGCCCGCTATAACATGAGACCTAAAACATAACTAGTGAAATGTGGGTGTACTATTAGGTACACCTCTGCCCAACCCTTTTGGGAATACAGGCGTGATGTTATGTATGTTTACTCTTTTTTTACACTTTTCATGATAATAATTAACGCTGACAAAACCAACTACCACTGGTTCACATTGGCCTTAGATCGAAAGCACTAGATGGCTTGTGACAACAGTAACTAGTAATAATCGACGCGCTCTTCTTCTCATTCACACTCCAAAGTCTTTGCGTAAGGAAGGGGAGTGTACCGGTTCCTAAATAGATGGCGGTCTTAATATATTATATCATACACGGTCACGGCTTAGTTTCGCAAGGGTATCGGGTCCTTCCGGGGTATTATAGACCTGAAATATGTAGCTTGAAGTTAAGCTTCTGTAATTTTAGGTGAATTTAAAGCGTAAAACCAATTAAAGATGGTGCGTTTGGCTGGTGAAGAAAATGTTGTGAGGTACGATAAGAGTAAAGGAAGACCAAAGAAACGTTGGATGGACTGTGTCACAAATGATATGGCTAGAAAGCGGATGACTGACAGGTAAAATAGAAGAGAATAAGAAGACACTGACTGAATAAAGAATAAGGACAAGAGGGGCTCAGAGTGGCTGAATGAAAGGCTTCTTCGTTGCACAGAAAACATTCGAGAAGATTTCACGAAAATCTCAAAACGAAGAAAGAAAGTCTATGAGGGCATGACCAAGCTAGCAGCCAATTACTAAGCCATTGCGTTAATAGTGCCTTGTAATTAAGATTCATGTATAATTGTATAACAACAATAAAACTTTCTTCGATCACCCTACATCAACTAAGTGATACTAGTAGAGATAACATTACAAGTAATTGAACCACTGAATTAATTGCAGACCCTGATTTGTGATGGGTTGTATGTTCACTGATAAGGGGTGTTAATGACAGGCTGATTTGGTATGATGTATCGTTAGTTTGTACCATAGTAATATTAGAGTAGCAGAGTTGACAAGAGTTTTATTTATTTTATTTGGCTCTTCAACAATGAGTATGTACACTAGTACATATAATATAGTAAAACATTTCAAACTTAAGTCCAAGTGCCCCATTAATTAAAGAAGAGCGCTACATGCACTATATTATGCGCCTAAGTAGCTAATTAAACAATGAAAACAAGACAAACAATAAATGAAAATAATAGCAGTATCGATAAGTATTAAGTTAGAGTTGCAGAGGGTAGCATGCTTTGAGAATTATTTCAAATTAATATAACATAACATCGCGACTTGTAATTCCCGACGGATCGTCAGAGGTGTACTTAATAGTACCTATGCCCGCAATTCTCCAATTATGTTTAAGTACTAGGTAATAGGAGGCGAGTCTATTGCAATCAAACGGGCAGGCACAAATCCAGACTTCGTGGCTGCTACTGAGAAAGTTTCTGATGGAAAAACATCAATTAAAATTAAAATTAATTAATTTAACTTACACAACTAACAAAGATAGAAAATAGTATGGAATTAAATCCTAACATACTGAAGATTTTTTCCTGAATCTTGGTGATCCGATCACTACATAAAGAATTTCATCCATGATTGTTCAAAGAAATTAGCTTGACTGGGCAGTGCCTGCTCTCACTTTGGCGGCCTCGTGATAATCAGTCAATTGAATTGCTACGAAACACTTTTTTTTAGAAAAGCTCCTCTGAAAAAGGAGAAGCAGTCTGTGAGGGTTTTCCAATCTGTGGAACAGAAAAAGCTTACAAACATTTTTGATATTCATATTAACGCTGGATATTATTTTCTATGTGTATTGCCAGTGATTACATACGGGACCGAAACATGGTCGCTCACAATGGGCCCTATCAGAAGGCTTAAAGTCACCCAAAGGGCAATGGAGAGGGCTATGCTCGGAATTTCTTTGCGTGATAAAATCAGAAATGAGGACATCCGCAAGAGAACCAAGGTAACCGACGTAGCCCGAAGAATAGCCAAACTGAAGTGGCAGTGGGCAGGGCACATTGCTCGCAGAACGGATGGCCGATGGACGGGGGCCGAAAAGTTCTGGAGTGGCGACCGCGAACCGGAAGACGCTGCGTTGGAAGGCCTCCCACTAGGTGACCGATGACCTGGTGAAGGCTGCAGGGATCCGCTGGAGGCGAGTCGCACGGGTCCGGTCAATGTGGCGACACTTGGGGGAGGCCTATGTCCAGCAGTGGACGTCTTTCGGCTGAAATGATGATGATGATGATTATTTTCTAAATATAAGAAGTCAGGCAGGCATGGGCAGGACCATCAAACTATCCAATTGAAACAAAATAACACAAATAATATGACAGGACCCACAAAATTACCTGCCACCCTCGAAACAAAACAGGCACAAAACACACGTCATATCCCCTCAATCATCCCATCTCAAACACTTTTGTTTCACAAATTCACACATCACGGCTTTGATCGTCAATACTGTCCATCCTTGTCACAGCCGTCAATAGGCGGCCATCCTCTGTCACCGAACGGGTATGACAGGGGTAGGTGTCATCGTTCATACATACATAAACTCACGCCTTTTACCAATTGGAGTAGATAGCCATCTGCTACGATCTTAATATACTCCAGTTGTTTTATTCACGTTCAGATATCTCGTCATACACGCACACTGGTTGCGAGTACTACGGACTTGAACGTCCTGAAGAGTAACAAGCATGTGCAGCAGCTGCAGAGCACGAGGTCCTGGTTTTTCCATCAGGAATTTCCCAGTAGCAGCCACGGACTCTGGATTTGTGCTCGGCTTATGGCAATAGACTCGCCCTCTATTACGCGGTACTTAACTGGTGAAATATGTGTATACTATTAGGTACAGGTAAAATGTCTTAGCCGTCGGGATTAGAGGCGTGAAGTTATCTTATGTGAATACCGTCTATACTGTCCACCCTCTTGCCACCCTCCGTCTCCGGACGGGTATGGCAGTCAGTTTGACGGGGGTAGGTGTCATCGTTCAGTGACTTCACTGTAATAAGGCCTAACCCGATTTGTCGCGATCTGTTCGGAAAGATGTTGATTTGTTTACGTTATTATGTGTTTTTGTAGGCAAATTGTTACTTTTTGTTCTGGCTACGTGAAAAAGTGTGCTGTTGGCTGCGCTGGGGCTACACTAAGTGCACTATGCAGAGATTTATTCCAATTTAGCTAAGTGCGGACTAAACTTGGGAACTGCTCTGTTTTCCTTGCAAATAAACCTAGAGACCGATGACCTGGTGAAGGTTGCAGGGATCCGCTGGATGTGAGTCGCACGGGACTGGTCAATGTGGCGACACTTGGGGGAGGCCTATGTCCAGCAGTGGACGTCTTTCGGCTGAGATGATGATGATGATGATGAAACCTAGAGCGGTCAAATTAACGTTCTAAAGGAAATAACTGTCTTAGTTGAACGCCTCCTGAAAATCCGCGTGTGTGTGTATATTTGAATTTAAGTTAGTTTTCACTTTTAGAGACTATTCGACCTTACTCTTAACTTAATCGGAACAATTTTAAAATATTTTTTAATGGAGGACTACTCCTATAAAATATTTTAAAATTGTTCTATTTGAAGTCTACAGGAAGTTGAAATCATTTGACTTTCTCCTTAATACTAAAAACAACATAATGGCAACCCCTTCGCCAGTGCAGGTGTATTTAGGCGGTACCCTCTCTCAATGAGGTCGAATGGTTCAACATTCAACATAAATACCTCAATGGGAAAGGTTTGATCTTTATATTTATTTACACAGCGCTCGGAAATAATTAACTTTCTTTCCGTTCGTTGTTTCAATATTATGTTGTTCGGTCTACCGTTTGTGGCTCTCAGTTAAATATTACTCGTGCCTACAGTAATGGAATTCTAGGAATTTATTATAAGTTTTGTGCTATCTATAACTAGAACTCTTTTCAAATTTCTCTGGTCTTTAGGGAGGACTGCTAAAAAGTCTATTCATTTAAAAAGTTTATCACTTGCTTCGTTGAAGGAAAACATCGTGAGGAAACCAACATGCCTGAGGGATATTTCTCGACGGCATGTAAAGCCAAGTCAGCCCACGGGCGGCATAAAAACTCTGATACCAGTTTAGGCACTCACCACACGATAAAAAAAAAGATTTAAAAAGTTGTGCGTTGTGTGAACTGTACGTGTACTTTCTAATTCAGATTAGGATCCTGGTTTAATACTCATAAATTGATTAGGAATAACAAAAACTACCAATCAGCTGTCTGAAATTACTACAGCATCTAAGTTTTCGTCCGAAATAAGAATGTCTATCATTTAAATAGATATTTTTGTTAAACTATAATATTTAAACGTACATTAAACTTGTGACTTGAAGAAAGCGTAAAATACCTTAAAAACGTACATATGACAGATCCATTAAAAATTCGGCAAGTCACAGCAAGTCTTCGTTACTTAATGTACGTTAAAATGTACCGAGTAACTAGACGCGTCATGAAGTTCATTTGACAAAAAGAATAGGCTAACATAAGGGTGAGGTTATAGTGACGAGGGAAAAGCGAGAAAGTATTTGGTAACAATTTTTATGCGAAATAGTGGCACAAAATGAAATAATACCTAAGCTATATTAAAAATTTCGATTTTAAAGAAATAATTGAAATGAAAAAAGAATTTGACGGACATACACAAACTTGTTTGATTTATGGAGTACCCTTTACTTTTTTTACATTTTCTGTAATGACAGATAGTCTAAACCGAGTTTATTCTGGCAAGCTGCGCCACAACACCCTCTCGTCCACCTTCCGCATCCAGTCTGACTCAGTCAAATTTTCGATGTCGTAATCATACTTGGACGAATTATTGCCCACTACCTCTTCTGCTTACGCTCATACCATGCCCGCTACGTCTTCCAAATTGGGGTGTTCTAATTGACTTACCCGAGCGCACGAACCCCGTGTGGTTTCACTTTCGTTCCAAACAGAATTTTATGTTTAATTGGAGTTACTTAACGATGATATATGTACGAATGTAGCACATAAGAGAACATATCTGTATACTTCGTGTAAGTATTTATTCTAATGTATGCAAGACACGTGTAACAACCATTTTGTGAGGTTGAATAAATAAATAAATCTTCTTCGTTGTGTCGATGATCAACTTTTTCGTCATCAAATTAATTTTGACCAGAACTCGGCCACCTCGACGGTATTGCTGTTGGTTTCGGACAGGTCCCTTAAAGAGCAGGTGGAACCGCACATAGTGCAGGACAGGAAGTGAGCCTTATTTGCGTTGGGGCACTGCAGTCACTACCCTCAGCAGAATACCTCCACCGGACCATGTTGTATGTAGTGGCCCATCTGGCTTCGCAATAGATTTAGGGTCTTTCAGGTGGGACATGGCAGTAGGTGTCCTGCTAGGAACTTTTCTGCAACTTCGACATTATGTGTCGGAGGGGGATGCCTGAGTACCCACAACTTTTTACAAAGTAAATACCTAATAGTATCTAGATAATTTCTATTGTTTAGGGATGGTGACCAATCTCAGGCACACTTGTGCATTATAATCCTGCGTCAATGGTTTGGCTCCGCTTAGATTGCCCGCCATGACCGAAGTCGGTCTGAAGATAAATTTCCAGTGACTATTGAAAACCTGTGATGATAGTCTAAATTTCGAGATCCGACTGTTAGATGACAGGTGTGTCTGATCTCAGTATTGTTCAGTAAATGCAGAGGTCAGATGTCCGTCGCTCTGTGTGTAAGCTGACACCGTAGGCTGACACCAGCATTGTGTTGGGCTGACAGGTTATTTGACATTGTACTTAGACAGACCGCATGTTGTACAGGTCCAGTGTCTATAATATTGGAAGCGCTTCGCAGTGGTTGTTTAACGATGTGTTTATTATTTCAACAGATGTGTTGCTGATGAGTTTGTTCTACCCTTTGTTTTGATATTATTGTGATTAAATCCCTTTTAATTCAATATTGATTGAAAAATCGGATTGTCGGTATTTCAGAAAGGACTTTAAAAAAAACAAGTGGCTTACTAAATCCCAGACTACGATTCCTTCCAAATTAAATTATAATTTTAAATTCACGAGCAGAAATTAAAAAAAAAACAGCAGAACTTTAGTAAATTGAATGAAAGACACGAAAAAATCTGAATTGACTCGTCCGCGACGCCTCGGGCGACAAAGTGAACCAATTAGTGACTGCCCGTTATTCTGTCTGTACGTCTATAGCTACGGCCATCCGTCCGTTCGTGCGCTGGCAAATGCAAGAATGCATTTTGTTATGCTGGGGCACAGATTTAAAAAAATACAATACGCGAGCATCCGCAACCGGCGCAGGCGAGCGCGATGATCAGAGCGTGGATGCATGGACGTGAACAAAGCAAATAAAAAAAAGAGTTAAAGACTTATCTTATTTTGAAACAATTATCGAAGCAGTTCCTGCCTACCCCAATGGGAAATAAGCGTGAGCTTATATATCTAACTATGTATACATACGTACATAACATGGTTTTTATACCCAAATGAAAATAGTTATAGCCATCAAAATAATTAAATTATATTTTTTTTTCGT
This sequence comes from Noctua fimbriata, assembly GCA_905163415.1. Taxonomy (NCBI): domain Eukaryota; kingdom Metazoa; phylum Arthropoda; class Insecta; order Lepidoptera; family Noctuidae; genus Noctua; species Noctua fimbriata. Next base: position 995,405 of record LR990933.1, on the reverse strand, counting down.
TTTAGAAATCCTGATGCATTCCTTTCGCTATAACACGGTTATGAGTGATACTCAGCAATGTTACAACATTTCAAGATGCATGTTATTAGTGCCATTTTATCCCTGGGAACAATGATTGAATATTGTGCTTTTAAGTCAGAATAAGAAATAACATCCAATATTTTTCTAATACTGTTGAGATATAAGCAACCTCACAATATAACCTCAACTATGTATAATGCACCTCTTTTAAAATGAACTTAGTAGACCTACACCTAGTTCTAGAGAAAAGTAAGTAAGAGAAGCATAAATACTTCAAGTGTAAACTCTCTTGACTGTGAAATTTTAAATGAGCCGGGCAACAGGTGTCTGACAGGTGGTTCCAAATGCCCGCTTATAAAGGCTTCCGCTTGTGTACTTTAATACACAGTGTGTGTTTCTTTGTGTACTTTTAGAATACACTGTGTACCTTTCTTGTTGTAAAGGAATGAAAGGACAATACTGTGTTGTTGGGGTGTGGCAAAGTCTTGTGGGGTGGGTTATTTGAGATTTTTTGTCGGGTTTTAAATCTAGATTCATAGTTGGGTTCGTACCGGGATTGTTTAACAATCTGACTGCTATTTGCATGAGTGGCTTATGCAGCAAATATTATAATAATAGCTGCACGATACAATCTTCTGCGTGTGACCGTCTTGGTTGGGTGATCAATTCATCTATTACATACCGAGACCACCACATTGGAATAAGACCGAACAATCGACGAAACCGTTGGACCTGGCAGTAGATCATTGACAGCAAAAGCAAAGGTGAGGAAAATTATGGGTGAGTAATGATTGCACGTAAAGATTTCCAGTATATCAGCATCATATCCCATCGGTACTCAACCACACGGTATTTGGATCAAAGAAACGATGGTTGGTGTATGTAAAGGATGATATGGCAAGAAAGAAGGTGTCTGATGAGATGACGAGTAATAGAGAAGTATGGAAGAAGAAGACATGCTGCGCCGACCCCAAATTAATTGGGATAAGGGCAAGAGAATGATGATGATGACCTATTTAGTACTAATTCCTTTATTTCATTCATAAGCAGGGTGGGTAACTTTGTAAAAAGGCTTTACGACAAATGTTTCATGTTACAGAAAGTTCTCCTATTTCGTTTCTAAAAAGTATAGTACAACTAAATGCAGGCAAAGTTCAAATGTTACTTGTGTACTGCACATGAAATCCTTGTCGAATTTTCCCGAGTTCAGATGGGACGCAGTGAACAAACTTTACATTATTGTGTGTCTTGTTTAAAATTGAAAGAAAACATCACTACGTGTCACTCGAGAAACTTTAATGTCCCACCTTTTGGAACAGTCCTAAAAAAAAATCCTGAGGCTAAATTACTTTGAGTCTAATAAATTTATTTCTTCTTTGTTACAGGTAAGCTACAGTCAAAGAAAGTGTCTACAGAACTACTCTTGTCAGGTATTTGTGACGCCACCAGCACATACAATTATTATGTTCAAAAAGGAAACCATTCTATAAACATAGGATTGTGAGTACTAAACGGCTTTACAGGTTGCACATGAGCAGTAGTAACAAAACCAGTAGGTATGATCTGGTCTCTCATTTTATTATTAAAACTACATCAGGCCAGCTTCAGCTCAAACTGTTACCACAGACAAGCGGTCTTACGGTAGTACGGCAACACTACTGTGAGCGACATGGATCTCCAGATCACTACAATCTGTGACATCAACCCTACAACAAAACTCATGCCTAGTAAATACCTAAGTACTAGGTTAGTATAATTAGGTTGTCATTAGGCCACTAAACACATATGTACATACTTAATTTTTTTGTTAGCATGTACTGTCCCACTTCTGGGCAAAGGCCTCCCCCCATTCCTTCCGTTGTAATACTCTCGGTATTGTGCCTCTTCGCGTCAATTTATGAGGAAGACATCCGCCATCTTACGTACTATTCGCCATCCTAATTAATAAAAAAAGTAAAAATTTCTATACCTTCAAAACATATCGATTCTAAAGCCATACTTCAACATTACTACTACGTCATAGTATTTCATAATACTCATCGTTTGCCAACAAGTGTTCTCACACGAGAACACTGCTCAGTCCCGGGTGGACGCGGCGCAATTTCCTGTCTCCTTTGTGCGAGTCCACAGGAAACGGGCTCAGTTTCACTGCTAGCCTTGTGTTTAATACTCGGGCCTTTTTAATAAGACAACTTATTGTTCTGATTTATAAGTAGGTTTGTTCCTAGTAACAGGGCTTTGGGACTTGACCCAAAGCCCCTTCCGAATAAACCAAGGTATGTTTTCGTCAGTGGGTCGTCTTAGGGGTAGATTTTTGCTACAAGAAAAACGAGGGTTACATTTTTGCTTGTAATGAAGTCAGGAAGAATAACTGTTAAGCAATTTGATACCCTACGTCAATTTGTCGTGTCATAACCATCGTACTTCTGTCAAATAAATACAACAGTGATTTGAAAATACCTTCGGATAATTTATAATGTAGTAGTAGTAGTATTTGCTTAACATTTAATATATCCGAGTTCACTTATAGACTAACAGGCCAAATGATACAAAAAAAAAATACTGTTCTTGAGTATTTATTAACAGTGCAACGCGCTATATTTGAACGCGCGAACTTTCACACTTGTAATTGAAAAAAAAAACAAGTATTAGGCTTGGATACGAGTATTTATAGCCAGTGGAGCGCGCCAATAAATTGGTTCGGCCGATATGAGTGACGGCTGTTGACGTGATCTACTCCAGAATGAGCACCCGGCGAAAAAATGGGTATCCGTTTTTGTACAACACGGTTTTTTGATCAAGGGTGGATTAATGAAATATTATCTGGGTGGGTAAGTATTTAAATGTTTGAACTTTAGTTTTTTATGACAAGAACTAATGTTTGTACGAGCTAAAATTAATAATAAAAATTTGTAGGTGTGTTTGTACGTGGGTTTGTACATGCACAAATGCAGAGAAAAATTAAAAGCGTCAAAAAATTCGATCGCATCACTGTCAACGGGAATAGTGTCCAGAAGGCTGGCAACATTACCACGTTCGATGACACGTTGTACTTTAGTGTTACTAATATATATCAAGAACTATAAAAAGAATAAATTAAAAATGTATTATATAAAGCATACTTCGGTACCTTAAAATTAACAATAGCTTTCAATCAATATTATTCTATTATATTTCTCAATATGCCAAGCAAAGCTGATGGATTTTGCAAGTCTAAAGTGAATCAGAAAAATTAACACCAAATTCTCTACCGTCAATACATAAAAGGCAAGCTACCCATTTTATTTCGATTTATTTCATTTTAATATTCTTTACAATCAAATTATTGACTTAAATCGGGCAACCGTATTCATGATCAAATTAAAACAATCGAACGCGTATCCGAACAAAGATTTAAAATCAAATAATTGCGGGTATCTGTAACGATATAAGTGCATGATAATTGTGTAAATACCATCCAAAGAATAACTTAGTGAATTTTTCGTTAAAAATATTGAAAACAGCTGTGATTGATTTTATTATTGTTATTTATTACAAGTTTGTTAAAAATGGAATCATAATGAGACCGTCTGTTGAGGTAAGTACAAGATTAAATTATGATATAAGTAGTAAATGTTTACCATTTCATTGTGTGCAACTGTGCAAGTATTGATAGTGTTTTGTGTTTGACAATACTTGGGAAGTAATTCTGTCTGTCTATGTTAGTGTATATTCTCAATAAGTATGTGGATGGTGATTATAATTAATTACATAGTTCTTGACAAGAATAATTGTAAGTGATTCAACAGTGGACTTTATCGGCTGATAACCATTGACGTATACAGATAATCATGTCCTACAGGAGATTAGACTAGATTATTGCATATTTTTAACCATTTTATTTCACCGTTAGGTACTTCTGTGTGAAAACTATTTTAACGGTCGCCAAACGCATTTAAGTGTTAAATAATTATGTAAGTAGCAATCGTTTTACGTCCATTCATTTGTAATGTAGTCTGTTATTACCAAATGGTGATTGGTGAATTTAGAAGTCAAAGTAAGCGTCAAATTATTACGAAGTGCACTATGAAAACACTCATTTTTTCAAAAAAAGGTCCCAAAATGAATAAACTGTACATACATTATAAATACGGCAATTTCCGATCCATCGTTTTACAACAGCAGAAAAAAAACAGAATGAAAAAAACGGTTGAAAGTTAATCTTAATTGCATCTGTATAGCCCCGTTCAGTTGAGCGATCCCGTGGGAATAGTTCCATCCGGGATCCCGATATCGATGGACATCACTGTTTAGTTATTAATCTACTATCGAGTGGGGACTGACAGGAGATACGAGTTTCATGAAAAATGCATTGTTTTTTTTATGGTCATATATTAAATCTTTGTGATGTTTTGGTTGAGTCTATAGCGGTACGAAAATAATAATAAGGTATCTGGTTCAGACTGGATGCCGAAGGTCAGGGGCCAGGCTGTTGTGGCACAGCTTGGGAGAGGCCTATGTCCAGCAGTGGACTGCGATAAGCTGGATTGATTGATTTGATAAAAAGTCTTTATTTCTATTAAAAGTAAATACAGATTAATTGATGCAGTATGGTATTTTAAACTTATGCGTCACTGTATGTATGTCACTTGTGATGTTGTTGTCGTTGTGCTTACTGGCTTACTGAAGCTGTCATTTAACTGAACATAAACACAGTTTTAGTTTATGAGTAACATCGCAAATTATGATAAATAATTCGATTCTGTTATGAAAACAAATAAACTAATACTAATACGAGAAGAAGGAAAATCTACCTCAATTTCTACTCAGTTGTTGTATAATCACAGATACTTAGGTACAGGCTTACATAAATCACCCCAAACACACATTACATCGTTACAATACTAGTGTAGGTACTACACATACCAAAACACCGTTGATGCGATATAGCACCTCTACAATACGTACAAGATAATTATTATGAATGCAAATGTATCTCCGTTTGTCTGTAACCTAACGTCAGAAAGGATTTAGATGAACTTTAGCTACTATTTTTGACAATTTATCAACATTCATTGCGTTGTTTCCGTTGTTGTAGCAGACGGATCTTTCAAACATAATTCAAACATAATTCAATATAATAATTCAACGGCAATATGATTGTGAATTCCTTCAAAAACCTTCGGAATGAGATAAAAAAGTGTATTGCGAAATTGGGGTTCTGGGTTAAGACATTAGACACATTTGGTCCCGACAATCCGTTCCCGTGGAATTATTTTCCACGTCCTCACCTCCTCACAGACGAAGCCGCGAGCAAAGGCTAGTGAGTACATCGACCGTTATACCTCCATACCTCAGTACCTCTGCGAACACGTATCTCCAATATGATTACCTGTTTGATCCCCGCCGAGACATTCCATGACAGTGTGTCAAAACATTTGGGGCTTACCTACTTACTGCGTCACATGAAAAGGGTAAAAATGTCGGTATTTACTTAGCTGTATATTATGTATCAATACGTCTGGTGTGTGAGGTTTCAGGCGTTTTGATAAGTCTGCGATATGACGTATTGTAATACTAGCTTTTCCTCAAGCTTTATCCGTGTTTTGGTTGGAAATTATACACAACAACGGACCTACTACGAGAAAAACCAGGTCAGGACCTGGAGTACTTTCTTTTTTCTTGTGAGCCAACCTTGAAAGACAAACAGACAGAGTTACTTTCACATGTTATAATTAATTATCTAGCCAATTTTATTTCTATAAATTCCACTTCTAATATAAAGTTACCAATATTATATTCCACATCGACTGTAACCTTGGCCGTTCAGTGTGAACCATAATTTGACTAGTAATTACTGTTGCGAGGAATATGTTTTCAGTTTTGTTAAACATGACTCAGCACGTAGCATATGAGTTACCTTCAGTTACTTGGAAGAAAATTCGCAAAGAATTGTGGTACAATTTTCTATAGGTTACTTTCATAAGCGCATCTACTGCCTCATCGTAGTTTACTCGATACCTGATTCTAAAGACAACCAGTAAACCAAAAATAAACCGTCCAACAGAACTTATCCAAATAACCCATTACACAAAATTGCAGATAAATAAAACTTAATTAGAATTTATTAATTGAATCATACCTACTATTTCACATTCAGAACTAAGAAGTGCACTTCAGTGTGAGTCTTTTTTCTTTAAAGAATTACTACTCAAAACTTTACCAAAACTAAAATCTCTAAAACTTCTCTCTCATGCCACTATTCCCCTAAAACATCCCAAACTAGACATACGTCCTTATTGAGCAACCTTGGCAGCATGTAGCACACATTTGGTTGGTAATACGGTTGGTCGGAACACGCTTTCGCTTTTTGCTAAGCCGGTCGCCGCGTACTCACTGCGTAGTTCAGAGTTATGCTGGGAAATGTACTTGGACTCCTGACTTAGTTGGACTTTCAACTTAGTGTCGGTTTGGTCTTGTGATCTTTAAATTACGTTAGTTTGTTGTTCTGTTTGGTTTGTGTGTTAGGATTCTGGGTTCATAGATAGTCGGACTATTTATGAAAGTGGCGCCGTTGATTGAAAAGTTGTGGGTAATCGGTTGACTTGGTGGGATGTGAGGCACAGGGATAAGGAAAATGGCGTGAGGAAAGTTTTGAGCATGAATGTGGATATATTAGAGTAGGAGGAGACCAAAGAAACTATGGGTGGACTGTGTGCAGGATGATATGGCAAGAAAGGAGGTGTTTGACGAGATGTAAAAGAGATGAATAAGAAAGTATGGAAGAAGCAGATATGCTGTGCCGACCCCAAATAAATTGGGATAAGGACAGGAGCATGATGATATTTACATGCATGATCGCCTCATTAGCCTACAGCGCTAATGCTAAGTATTATATCTTGGATTCGATACCCAGGTTATGCTGGGAAGTAAACGTATTATTGGATTTTTCTATCAGCAATTTCTCAGTACCAGTCTGGGGTCTGGATTTAAGCATAACTGAGGAAATGTGAATGTAGAACAGGAACACCGCAGACTAACCCTCCGGGGATGCAAAGGCGTGATGTAGCTAAACTCGATAGTTATCGCAAGTGTCATGACCATCCATCATGAGCACTTACCAGAGTCTTCAATCAGTTTCTATGTTATTTTAACACAGCCACTCGTATCAGCACTGTGAAAAAAAAAGTGTTTTTACTTAAAGTCTCTATTATGATTAGATACTTAGCTATTTTTTGTAACATTATCGTTGATGGTTGGTTGATTTCGATAGCAATTTAGTTGATTCAGTTGATTGACTCGTCTCTGCAAAATGGCTAAATGGGTTTGTAAATGAACCTGTGTGGTGTGCAATAAAACTTAAAAATAGTTAGAATATGCTTTTTCTTTTTCTATAAGGAATTCTAAAGAACATGCTTGATTTTTTTATTTATGTGTATATAAATAAAAAAATCAAAAATCAATCATACATAGTTCAAGCAACGGAGACATTTTCTAACAATAATTTAAACGTCTATGGTACACCATAAACGTTCAAAATTGATTCCCAAAATATCTGCCAATCTCCCAAAATCATCAACAATCAAGTGCAATGATACCAATCAGTAGATCTCTAGTCAGATGATCGTGCAATTGCTAGCTAGCTGTCGGCAATCAGGTCAACGATGCAATTAGAACCGCAAACACATGCATACGATGCAGCCTCTAATTACCAGTGGATAAGGAAATAGTTTCCCAGTCGATGGGAATTTGACGATGGATGAATGAGTTGAAGCTTTGATGTGACAAACTGGAGGAGTCTATGTGGATCAAGGAGGAAATTAGAATAATCGTTTTAAGAGAAATAGATTATATTTGTGATCAAAGATATTGCTAAATTCTACATAGTTATTTTTAGATAGCTAGTGCCCGCGGCTTCGGTTCGTCTACCTACATAAACAGTATCTTATGTGTTAATCCAGGTTATAAACTATTTGTGTGCAAACATTCAAATCCGGTCAGAAGTTTTTGCGTCAAAGAGTAACAAACATCGAGACATCCATATATCCTCACAAACTTTCGCATTTATAATATTAGTAGGAAGTAGGATTAAAGTTAGTCTAAAACCATAATATTAATAAGTCATTTATTATAGTTAATGTTATTGATTACTATCAGCATGGGCAAAAAGCTGCATGAATTTTATTACTAACGTAATACTCGATTTTATTTGCGAGTAAAACTCAACATGGCTTCTTAAATTATAAAAGACTACCGTTAACATTTTTATGGCAATGATTACCTGTTTGAGTATGAACTTAGTTTCGTATCGGACCAAAACATTTTTCCTTGGTTTTGATTCACACTTCCAAGATTTTGCTTTTACAATTACATTTAAAAATAAACTTTAAAACTTCGGTTTATAAATAATTGCCACTTATGCATTAACCCTTTTTCTCAGGTACGTTGCATAGTGTGTCAATTAGTTTTCTGCTGCGCTGATTGTCGCCGAAGACACGAGCGTGTGACCCACGGCCTTACATACGACTGTCCCATCTGTCGAGGGTTTCAATTCCTCTGCAAACCAGAACAATTGAACCAAGACTTCATAAGACACCTAACTAAAGAACATACCCCTTTGCACTGTAAGAAGTGTTACAAGATCTTTTACAAAATGGAAGATTTCTTAAACATAGATAAGTGCACAAGCATATCCGAATTAATTGAAAAAGAAGCTGAAGTAGGCAACACACAAATTAAAGAACTAGATGACAAGTTTGATTTAATTTATGAAAAAGCAAACAAATATGGCGAAAACTTTGAAGGAATTATTTCTGTTAATAAGAATAGTAAGACTGCTATTATAACACCAATCGTTAGGAAGAAATACTTAGTAGATTATGAGTCTAGTGGTAGTGAAGATGAAGATAAGGCAGCAGGTATGACTCCCCATCCAAAATGTGCTCCGAAGACTCCAAGATTGAAGAGACAAAGGGCTGCTACTCCTCACACGAAAAAGCTTCTGAGTATGATGAGGCAAAAGGTTGTAGAAGAATATGAGGAGACGATTGGTGATGATATTTTGGATGGGACTCCGAAGACCACACCAGTTAGAACTGATAATACAGGTGAGTTATTTTATAACTTAGATGTTACATTAGAAATGTCAATTAACATTGATTTACTAAGAACAAAGCATTAAAACATTCCCAAAATAAGCTTATACAAATATAAAAATATTTCAATACAATTTTAACAAGTCTTGCTAAGGGGTACTGTGTTACCCTGTAATTGTGTTTTGGAGGTCAGTAAAACCCCCATAAACCTTCGGCCCCCAGTGTTACGACTGATAAACTGATAATATTGATCTGTTTCACTTCATCGGTTCCAGAGCCACAGAATGAGATGACAACGCCCACCTCCCACTTACCGCACCTGATCAAGCTTGCTCAGATCGTAACCACCAGCACACCCACACATCCTGCTGGTAACGGCTGGCCTCTGTTCGCTGACCAGGGAGCTGATTCTCCTCTCTCAGAGATTGAGACCACTGGGAGTGCTGCTCAGAGCATGAATATTGAGGTAATACACAAAGATTGTATTTACTACGATAGATCAAGGGATGACAAATAATGGAGAGGTATGGAAGAAGAAGACACTGCGACGACCACAAATAAATTGGGATAGTGGCAGTAGAATTATGAAAAGATCGATCATACGATAGAAGAATAAGCTGGTAATTTATTAATTCTAAATTAATGTCATTTATTTTACTTCCAGCCATCAAAATCTGAACTAGAATCAGCTCCAAAATTGAAGAGTATCATAGTGATGGGCAGCAAGATTCGTGTCGCCAGTCAGGATAGCACGGAGAAACATGTGACTTTCCAGGATTCAAACGAAGGTTCTCTAAAAACTAAGAAGGTTAAGTTTGCTGATGATACGGTATTTGAACCCCCCAAAGTTAAACGAGGTAAGAATGTTTTATCTACACAACAAACAAAACAAGAATGAAAGAAAATGAAATAATTTTGTTTAATTTTCTTCGCCGGTAAAACCTGGATGAAACTAGACAGGAGCGCAGAAAAAAAGATAGTCCTATACCCAGCAGTGGGTGAAGTCGGGCTGTGGATGATGATGATGAAATCTTCTTCTTAATATAATTAGTACTCTAACATATCAACTCTTTCACAGCATCTACCTCAGTGGAAGTGCAGAAGTCACTTAGACTAGAGTCGTTTCATAAGTAAATAAATAAATAAAATCGAAAGAAAATGTTTCTAGCGTGGATTAAAGTAGCAACATTTCTAATACCTTTATACACGAACAATAACGAGGTACTTTCCGAAATCCAGACTAATAACAATTCAGCCATGATGTAAAAGTTAAATGAGTTGGTGTACAATATAATATTATCACATCAATCTCTGAAATGATTAAAGCTGTTGTAAGTTTTAATGTTCACCGTTCAGCTGATACTTCGGTGATTGCCCCCTTCATTGCAATAACTTAAACACTTTGCATATTCGCAAACGACGCCTGAAATTGACAAAGTTTGGAATATTATAAATACACTTTTTGAGAATTTGTCTTTTTTTTATATATTATATTTTTTTAGTATTCAGAAAACCGAAAAGAATGCTAACGCCCGGGCCACAGAAACCAAGGTTCGGTTACAACCCTCGTTTTCAGGCGTTAATCAACCGCTTTGAAAACCAGGGCATAATCATGGCAAGGACTCCGAAAACATGGGAAAAAACTGCTAACGAACCAGAAAGTACCCCTCCTGTCGGGGAGCCTTCAGCCATGCATGCACGAGCCATAAACTTTAAAGAAGACAGTCCCCAAATCGAATCAGAGTACTCAAAAGAATCGAATGAATTATTCAAAACGTGTATCGATACCCCTGAAGTAGGTAATCCAAACAAGAATGAAATACAAGCATTAACTACAAACATAGCCGGGACGTTGCAGAACTGCCTTTCATCAGCTTTAATGAACACGGAAGAATTAGAAACGGAGATTCAGTTCAAGTTTGTTATAACGAAGAGAAAAGTTAGCGTCAAGAGGCTTGCACAGGAAGCTGGAGGCAAGGCAGATGAGAAATGTACCCCATTCGATAAGAATCTTGAATCGATTAAAGAGAACATCTGGTCGAGCGTGGCGAGAGCCGTGAAAAATGCGTTTTGGGGTGAGCAAGGCACTAATTTCGGTGAGTACGTTTATTAGTTTTCTTTCTACTAATGGGGGTCTTTACATGTTTATTTTTATGTCCACAGTTGTTCTGTTCGCCGTAACTTTTATTGGCGTGTAATAATTTTCACTGTGGTTTGATGAGACAAGGAAAGCACTGATATTTCTTAATGGACAGACATTAATAAAGTTGAAATCCTTTTAAAGCTTTCACTTATTGGCGTCTTGGTTGTCTATTACTAAAATAAGTATAAAATTGCATTTCCACACACTCAGATATAACGTTCTAAAAATGCAGTGCAAATTCTGTCTCCACATAAAATCCCCTGACTATTCTGGTCCCAAAAATCACATCAAATTTTCCGCCAATTTTCATATTGCTTGAAATTTTCCAATAATTACGTTCTAAAATCAACGTATTAGCTCACCCTCGCTGCGAACGGCAAACACTGCGCGCAAATATTGACAACCTCATCATGTTTCACGATCAAAACTTCTTAACTTAAAATGTTTATTGGAAAATAGACCTTATTTTATGGGTGTTAAACTTAATTTGTTAAAAGCTTGGTGCTAAGCGACGTGAAGGATTTTGGGACAGTAGGGTTAAAAATGTTACATTTATTGGGATTCAATTTTAGGTTTTAATTTGAGAAGATGGAAGTTTCTCAATACATTATTTCTTTGCATAGACTGACTTTTGCCCTGTAGATATTCACTGTCGAGAGTAACTTACCTATTTTAAGGAAAGGAAATCAGTTCGGTAAGCAATGAATTTGTGAAAGCAGGCTATTCATTTATTATTAGGCTTTCAACAGTGAGTACACTGTTACAGTTTAATTTGTACATTGCAAACTTAAGTCTAAGCGCCTCACCACTTACAGAAAAGCACAGCATGCACTACATTATACGCAGATACATAATTAAAATAAGAAATGCACTGTTTGAAAAAATAACCTATTTAAAGCTAATTTGAATACATTGAATAAAATTAAATAACATAGATTAAATTAAATTATAATGGATTAAATGGTTGATTGGTTGATCACAGACAGGTTAAGCACCTATTGATCAAAAACTTATTTATTGATTAAAAACAAAACTCACATATGTATTTTTGGATCAGTCAAAACACGTTTATTTCCATTCCTTCTGTTTATTTCCAATTGTACGTTTATTTTTACCTTTTCATCTACAACAATAATACCTATAGCTGTCATTTCCTTTACTTACAGTATCCGGAAATAAACTTCCTTCAGAAACAAGCCTTTGTCAGAATAAAGCAACAATAACGAATTGTTCGGCATTTACTTCTAAATTCCGCGTTCATTTTCGTTCTCATTGGGGTACAAAAGACGGATATAAGCTGTCTGTCTTTTTGTAAATAAAAATGTCAAGCAATCAAAATGACACGCTCACACCTGAATGATATGGTTGAAATTCTGGGGAGGCTGGAAAAAAACACAATTTTACTATGACGGTTTAATACGATTAGTGATAAAAAGTTTAACAAAGTTATAGAATCAGAGCTTCTAGAACTAACAAGTTCTAAGATGGCTCCTCAATTCAGAATAAAAAAATATTTTTAGTATCCGCGTTTAAATGGTGTAAATACATATGGCATCCTATAAATAATAACTCTTAATTTCATGAATGTTTGGAACTCAGTTTCAAAGTTGAATGACATAAGCTTTTTACTAAGATAATCAGATACTAAAGACATACTTATTGCATAAATGTGTACATTGTTCTTATTAATAAACATTACATTTTTAGTTTCAACAGTCTACCCAAGTATGAAATAAAAGACAAAAGATATTAGAAACTAGACGAAATAATAGCACTGATACAAATGACAATAATGAGACGAATCTTGCTGATTGAAGCAAGTTGACCAAACACGTTATTGACATAGTAACATGAGCAGATACAAAAACCTACATAGTTACAAATAGCGGATATCTATACTTCACACTATTAGAGAGCAATTCATTTCAGACAAACAGAAGTGCCGAATTAAGTATCTTGCTAGGATGATAAAATTGTAATTATCAAAAGCTGATACTTTTATCTTGACTTATATAACCCCAATGACTCTAATGCTTATTTATTGTTTCATTTTACTTCCTGTTCAAACATAAATCCTTGCTTCTTTTGTTTCTTAGACACAAAGAAAATTCCCAAAAAAATATTTTATCTACCCCCAATTTTATTACCAGCCCCGAAGCTGAACACGACTGGATATCGTCCAAAAACTTTATAGGAACGTCAGAAAGATATTTCTAGAGTGGAAAAATTACTGGTGGATCGGATTCAAATCGTAAATTTTGCAACGGCCCGTAATTCCGTTCCGAGTCAAGTGTCGGGCAATATTGCATTTTTCTATTCATGAGAAGACCCGCTTCAATCATATCGCGAAGAGACGCTTTATCATTTTTTTTTTCTTGCGTTCTCAAATCTTTTTTCTTTTAAATTTATTACTTTCCGCTCTTCTGCTTCGGAAATTGTTGCTTAGATTTTTTGTCCCTTGACTTTTAGATTAATGGTGGCGGTTTAATCATGTAATTTTCTCGCTACTCGCTTAAGAATTTATTAATCTGACTGTAACTGTTGCGTTGTTATTTTGGAAATGATTAATGTTGTTAATTGTAAGATTTATCCTATCTGATGTTTCATTCGATTTGTTCTGTTTTTCATGCTTTTTATTACTTCGTTTACTTTATCAACGTTTAAAACATCTATCCCGTCTTTTTCAGCAACGACAACTCCACACCGATCATTATCCTTCAACTCCTCATCATCGTCATCGAAACGCAAATGTGACGAGCTCTCAGACTCCGAGAGTCCTGTGAACCATAAGAGGCACAAGTACGAAGGCAGGATTAGAGGAAGGCCGCCCTTGAGGAGAAGCAAGACTTGTGTAGCTGGCCTGAGGAGTACCTTGTCGGCTGAGCAAAAGTCACTGATCAATGAACTGACAACGACTATGAATTTAGATGAGAATATGAATTTGAGTTTTTAGAGTTAAGGTCTATTATCGCATGTCACATTTTAAAAGAAAAATCCGTTACCAGTGATCTGAAAATTAATAATGTAGGAACTTTTTTGGTAATATCGGGTTTTAGGAAAATGGGATCAGTTCACATCATACCTTTTTGGTGTTACTGTAAAATAATGAGAAGGAATTTTAAAGGTAGAAGTTGAAAATATGTGATCATAATTTTAAATTAGTAAGTATTAATTATTTTTATTCAAAATGTTGAAGTTCAAAAAGCGTCCAGGTTGATTTGTAAGTTAACTGTTTAATTATAAGATTTTTTAATATTCTGTTTCATTTTTAGTTTATAGCTGATGAATCTGACTAAACCTGATTAAACCTGAAACGCACATTACACACACATTCATATTAATCGAATAACATCACGAAGAGTAAGGCAGAGGTGTACTTATAATATACCCACATTTCACCGATGTGTTCGTATGTAATAGTGGCGAGCCTATTGCCGGCACAAATTCAGACTTCACTTACCTAATCACCTCAAATACTCTAATCATTACTGTCATGTAAACATACACTACACTACTCACTCAACCCTACCATTATTACACACACAATATCGTCCCCCAAACCATGACTCCATAGAAATAACCAACCAAAATTACCAACACATGTAACCAGAGGCAAGATAACTTAATAACGCGTCCCGTAACACCGCTGGTACGAATGACCAAGCACTATTCGGATACATAACGCGTCGTAATATCCGAAAGTTCCGAAACCCTTCGGTGCCGGACGTGTGCCGAATTCGGCCGGAGAACAACCCTAATGTTATCGTTTAGGCCGAATCAATCAGCGGCTGGTTTCTGCTCGATAAAATGGCGAGTTGATCGTGTTGGGTTATGATTTCAATTGTTAGTTGTTGAGCTAAATTGGGGGAAAGGGCTAGTGATGTGGTAGGGTGGTCGCTATTTGTATGATTGTAATTGTAGGCTGAGTGGAATTTATTGGTTTTAGTTGGTTAATGATTGTTTATTTCTTCAAAGGTATTTTAGTAGTACCTACGTGGCTCGCTTTCTTTAGATATTGTTGTAGAAATTATACTACTTTAGGACATTATCTAATCCTAACTAATAATATAAATGCAAAAGTAAGTTTGTTTGTTTGTTACCTTTTCAGGCCTAAACCACTAAACCGATCATCCTGAAATGTTGCTTATACGTCGTCAGGTGTACAGAAACATATATAGGGTACTTTTCGTCCCAAAAAAAAGTACAATTCTCAAGGAAAATCACAATAAAGTTCTTATGATAATAGATGGCCCCACGTGTCTTTCGAATCATGATTAAATAATATTATTATTGTAGAAACTTTATAGTGTCTTAAGAGTCAAATTCTAAATTAACGCAAGCGAAGTCGCGTTCAAAAGTTAGTTAATTAATTAAACGTAATACTTCTATGTATATTATGAAGTCATATTTATGATCTCTTCCAGACGTTGATCTCGAGATCAGCATCAGCTCAACTCGAGTCTTTCGGGATTCTATCTATGAAACTCCATACTGCAACAAATGCACTGTAATCTGGAATCGAGATTGGCTAGTAAATTGAGTTGAGGTGATGGTACGGTGCTTATAAGTGTGCTGTGAGCCTGTTAATATTCAATTTTTGGGTTTTTAATCAAAAGGTACGATACTTCTATATTTTTGTGCGTAAAAGAAACAATTGAGTTCCTTTTATAATTGGTTGTTTAACTTCATCCTGAGCACTAATTGATTAATTTTCATTCCTGACTGAAAACATCAAAGCTGTTTTTAGAAACTTTTATTTTTGTTCTTTTCGCTAATTAAATTGACCTTTTGTCGTCCTGGACTTATTGTTATGACTCAAACGAATTTCTTTTACTAACTTTTGGGCAAGAAAATAACATCCCAAAAATACTCTGAAAAATCGCCCTTAAATGTCACTTTAGCGTTGTTACTAAGATGTTCAGAAAAAATCTAAGATACAGTTTTTTCATTAAAGAAATCAAAGATCTGAAAAGTTCATGATTTAGATTTTTTTTTTATGTTGTCTAGCAGTGGGGTGGGTACGGATAGAATAATTCTACACTAGAATGTCAATACTTACTTCTGTGAGTCGTTATTAAAAATTGCCATCTTTTTCTCAACGCGTAGCAAGTGCACGTTAGTCATTTCTCAACTATATTGAGGTCGGGTTCTACCCTTACTGGGTGCAGCTTATTAAAAGTATTTTATATGGAGCGACTCTGGGGTGAGAAGGATACACAAGCACAACACACCGCATTACGAAGGGATTCAACAAGGAGCTCCCCTGGCGAAAGCCATAAACGAACGGGTACCTAAAAAATTCGTTATCGACAAGAAATACAAAATCCAACTCCATGAGGATCACTTCTTTACGCTACGTTTATAACGTACGTAGCTACGGTTATAATAATAAATTATTATCATTATTTAATAATATCAGTATTACAATCTATTAACTAGAAACCTCTGCCCATGATTTTCTCGGAATAGTTAATTAGCGAACAATAATCATGACAACTAACTGACAAGTGACAATCAACACGTCATCACATCGCATTTGCAGTCGTACGTGTGAATTGACAGGTAGAATAGACACAGTATGTAACTGTGGTAGTCGTTAGATTGACAAAACAAATAATACAGAACTCTTCACTTTAAAAATTCAATATTGCCTCATTGCTCTCAAAACGGTCAAGTAAAGCGTGAGGAAACAAGCTCATACTTTTTTTCCTTGGTCTGCAATGTCCCACGGCTGGGCAAAGGTGAGGGACCTTTGCCCAGCCGTGGGACAAAACAGACCGCTCTTTCCAAGTCTCCCAGACCCGAACGTCCGGAACGTCCTCCTTCCAGTTCTACCGGAACTTATCAAGTTCATCCCGCCATCTCCTGCCGTCTCTGGGCACCAGTTTTGTGCTCCTTTGGACCACAGTTTTGTCCTCTCACAGAGACGAGACCCGTGTCCCAGCAGTGCGAACATTGCAGGCTGATATTAATGAAACATCAATTTTTCTTTTAAGTAACAATTTAAAATCCATCCTTTTTTATTTATTTATTTATTTAAACTTCATGTACAATAGTGGTACATAGGCGGACTTAATGCCACAAGGCATTCTCTACCAGTCAACGTTTGGGTTAAATAAGAAAACATTGTGATAAGGTACAAAATAAATATATAAAAATAACTTCCTGCTTTCGAAAATTTATATAGGCACTTATAATGATACTAATACACATATACAAATAAAATAAACTAATCATATTTTAACAAATACCAAAATAAAAAACGAGAAACCTAACAATAATTACCACGACTCGACTTCTAATAGAGAGAGCTATTTATTCTGACTTAAATAGTGGTTACGCACTTTTCTTTTAAAAGTGAATTTGCTTTCAGCTTTTTTAATGCCAAAAGGTGGCGCGTTCCAGAGCTTTATAGTAGAGATAGCGTATGAATTTGACATAAAACCGGTGCGGTGTGAAGGAATTTGGAGAAGTAGATTTTTGGAAGCTCGAAGGTTACGACTGTGAGAACTGCCCAACACTTTGAAATAAGATTTTAGATAATGGGGAGCACATTGGTCGTTCATAATCGTGATCCCTTAGATCTCTCTGCATGCTCATGCAGAGAGATCTAAGGGATCTCCTGCATCACTCAAAATTTGCCTGGTAGAAAATCAGGCATTAACTCCGCCTTTGTACAGCACTGTTTATATTCACAGAAGTCTTAAATCTGGAGGGTCTAGAATCATGTACCTAAGTTCTTTCGTATATGAGAACAAGACATCCCAATACAAAGAACACATAAAACACACATCACATCACTTCCGCTTAACATAAGGCGAGTGATACTACAATATATAACCAACATGGTATCAAAAGGCACTAAAAATTCGAAGCCTGTCCCTAGCAGGGAGATTTACGTAGGAGGCCCAACTTCGATCATATTACACGATAAACTTTATTCCACAAAATGTCGCAGATATAAGAATACATTGGTTTTGGGATTAGGGTTTCCAAGACGATCCGAAAAATATTTAATCTGCAATCGTAATTTTGCTTCATAAATTCTTAAATTCACTGACAGACAACAGCATAAGCAAAGTATAATCAGCCCATATCGTTCCCACTGCTGGGACACACGGCCTCCTTTCTATGAGAGGGAATGAGCTATAATTCACCACGCGGGTCCAGTGCGGGTTGGTAGATGTCACATGTCTTCGAATTTTTGGTTCGAGGACAAACCGGTCTCCTCACGATGTTTTCCTTCACCGTGTTTAGAGCAGTGGTGATGGGTTCGAACCCACGACTTACTGCTCGTAAGTCGGGACCACCACCACTGGGCCACCGCTGCTCCCTGAGAGGCGACACGCAGCCTAAACTGCTGTACTGTCTGTGAAGACGAACACCAAGGAAGGATTTTTGAGAAGTCGTCTCGTAAAGGGATGAAAGTTTGAATGGTTTTCGTAATTTTTATCGAAGGGGAAAACCCATTTGCTCTTACAATTAAATAAATTAGTTCAATCTTTTTATAGTTCTGTTGATTTGTCAATGAATTTTATGAGCAAAGTTTGAAAGATCGTTAAAAATAATATATAAAGTACATAAAGTGTATACTTTAATGTGTGTTTTTGTTTTCGATTTAAAATATTGCAATACGTGATAATATGTACCTATACTAAATCATTTTATATAGACTTTGAAACATAAATACAAAATTTTGCTGCATAAATAGAAATTCTGAGAACGGTTCGACGCCGCTTTATCTACATAAGTAAGAACTATTGCGTAATTTGCATGCCCGAGGCGATTCCTATAAGTATTCCGCTTACACGCTACATCGGGGAACACAACAATTTTCAATCCCTTACTTGACAAATATGCAACCCTTCCCGTATCCGAATAACCGCGGCCATATCCGAAATGTGGCAAAATATCCGCGAGCCGCGTACTCGCAACCCTAACCACGATATTCCGATCACGATCGTACCACGTGACTGTATTATTTCAAATTCAAAGGGTAAAAAGGAGGCTGTATTAAAAAGGATAGCCTTCTTGTAACAGAAGCGTGGCGTGGAGCGGTTCTACTTCACCACGATTGGCTGTCACAGTGGGAACACTTGAACAAACTTACTTACTCAGCCTCCGTAAATCTTACCCTATCGATTATAGAGTTGCGACTCGCTTGGGGGAAGTTGAAGAGGAGTTTGTGCAACCCGCTCTGGGAATAACGGCAGATGAATATGAAAAAATCTTAAGTGATATAGTAGCGGTAGGGATTGCAAAGTTAGTAGCTCTCGCCATTTTAAAGGTTGAATAAAAATTGTGTTTTGTATTCAAAGTTTGTCCTAGTCTCGCGTCTTTGAGGAATAAAGAATTAAGTTTTTCGACTGTATTTCTTGTTATGTTATACTTTCGAAAATGTTATTTTAGTATCAACAGGCCATCGCATACTTTCTTATTTCCTTGAAAGTAAATAGTGGTTTTCTTTACTATTTATTTTTATGTCAAGTGCATATTTTCTGTGATAATTTCGCTACAAAATAATACCTGCTATTTCAGGTTTAACACAAATGCAAAGTTAACGTAAAAAAGTAGGTAATAGTTGGAGGATATTTATTATCTTAATCCCACCACACGTAACCACACGATATAGAAAGAAGCTACCCCATGGGACAATTACAGAACTTCATGCTGGTGAAGCTACGGACCTAAGCTATAGACTGACCGCTTTAATGAGTCCTCGCGAAGGTATCAATTTAAATGGAATATTCTGAAGGTTGATCACGTATTGGTTCAATTAGTTTCGTAATACATGGATTATGGTTATTTTAAAGCAAATAACCCGTGGGATTTTGTGGACGCTTAATATGCCTTGATGGGGCAATACGAAGGACTCATTAAAGCGGTCGGTCTATAGTCATTCATATTTTTCAAATATATTAAGGCAACCTATCAATATTGACATTACCTATAAATCTGTAGGCCACCAAAACAAGCGATAATACCGTCCTATAAACAACATAAGCAATAGCGCACACAATATCTCAGCGATAATCCCGCGGTCACTCACTGGCGAGATTCCCCGTCGCTGTATGGGGCGAAAATGTCCGCGAGGAGATACGGGAGCTCAGTGTAACTAGGGCTGGTATTAGTGAAGAGTAAAATGTGTGTTTAATTAAAACTAAGTTCGTCAGGTGTGACTAATCATGTTTTATGGTATGGTCTCTATGGTGATGAATCAGAGTTGTGTTGTTATCACCAATATTGCTAGTCTGTAAGGTAGTACTTCGTTCAAAGTATCACACAATTCAAAAGTTATGTAATTCACTTGTTTAAGCATATTCAACTACAAAACTTCGTATAATTTTAAAGTTCTACTAATATTAGAAATGTGAAAGTTTGTGAGGATGGACGGATGTTTGTTACTCTTTCACGCAAAAACTGCTGACCGGATTTGGATGAAATTTGGCACACATAGTTTATAACCTGGGTTACCACATGAGATACTGTTTATCACGGTAGTATGCTCCCGTGAGGCAATTATCGAACTTCACGCGGGCGATGCCACGGGCACAAGCTAGTACTTACATATTATATGCTGCTGAGTCTCTTGTCTATTGTTGGTGTGTCCCTACATAGTAAAAGCAGCCTAACCACCAAAAACCTAATACTAATAGTTGACCGAAAGATCTACAATAAATTCCGCATCCCCTAGACGTAACCAAAATTCAAAATAATCCCTATATAATATTAAACTGACGCTAAATTGATAATAGCAACTAACCGTTTATAAGGGGTCCAAAATAACCATAAGTTCAAAGTACAATCCCTTTTAAACTCGACTACGTGCAGGTTAACCCGCAATAAGGAGGATCGAGGTCAACTCATCCGACCTTTAACTGCTTCCAGTTAACCACAGGATGTCCACTGACGTGTACATGGGAATATGTATGTACATGTACATCGATGCACGTATGTATGGAACGTCCCGGTCCTAAGTAAACGAATACCGGACCTGATAAATACATCGTAGCTAGCCGAGCCTCTATTTAACGTGTTTTTCAAGTCTCTTGGGTTGAAGGATGTATGAGGAAATTGTGGACATTTTGATGGTTTTTGAGAGAGGGTACAACTGGTTGTTTTCTATGATGTTTTTACTATATGAATGGCTGTGCACAACAGTTTTGTTCAGAAAAAGTGCAGTCGACTCGCCGTGTGTAGACACTGTCACCAGTGTAGTATGTATGGAAGTTAGCTTACAGATAGTACGACAGCGCCGCCGGCATTTTTCACGGCGAAAAAGCATGTGTACGCAATTGTCCCCATACGTAAAACATCATAGAAGACATCCAGCTGGCTGTTTTTTAAAATACCTTTAAAAATATCCATAATTTCCGGCCTAAGGAACTTTAAACAATATTAGATAGATAAGTCAGACGTCTTAATTTCCCGCTTACCTTTCTCATAATATTCGTATATTTTTTCACACACGTCCGCCGTACGCCTCTGTATGTACAGAGGCGTACTTAATGTCATAGCCATTTTCTCAGCACACGTGTGTGTGCTTGAAGTGTTAACTAAATATAAATGTAACAATAATAGGAGCTCAGTACACAAGACCTTAAGCCTTGTTTTGTAAGTAACCTCTGTACATAGTGTTATTTCTCAGTATTACCACATATAGGTAGTATTAGCAATAAAGCAGCCACAAACAAGCTTGTTTTGTGTCAAAATAGAAAAAATATCCTTTGTGTATGAAGCTTTTGTTACAGAAGGTAATAGGTAGGTATTGTACGCGAATAATACAACCTCAGCTTACATCAAAATAGTTTTCTTGGTATTTGTTATGTTATGAAAGTAAATACCTACTACAATAACACTGGATACACAACATTTTTTTTAAACTTATTTATTAAGTGTCAGTGTGTATCATCAGAATCGGAAAATGATGAATTAGAAGTAAACATCAATGATAAAAGAAAATTATTGATTACCGATTGGCAAAATTAATTACAGCAAAATAACGATTACTTAACTTGCATAGACACAACCTTGTAGCCAGGATTATCCATCAGCAACTTGCTCTAAAATCAACCTTGTGGAATCGGAAGTGCCGTACTATAAGTATGTGCCCGACCCAGTTCTCGAAAATGGCAGTATCACATTGTACTGGGATCAATCCATCATCACTGACAGGACTATTGTAGCCAATAAGCCTGATATAGTGGTGGTGGATCGATCAGAACGGAGCACAATGATTGTTGACATAACGGTCCCGCATGATGAGAACCTCGTGAAAGCCGAGATAGATAAGAAAATCAAGTATCTTGACTTGGCTCGCGAGGTTGTCGACATGTGGGATGTGAACTCAGCGATCATTGTGCCGATAGTCGTATCAGCCCATGGCTTAATTGTCAAGAGCCTCGACCAATACCTGAAGAGGCTCTCGTTAGGCAGCTGGATCAAGGGCTTGATTCAGAAAGCGGTACTTCTGGACACGGCTCGTATTGTTAGGAGGTTCCTCTCTCTGGAGCCCTGACTGCCGGTAGCTTGGACCCTGTTCCCGATACCGGTGGGCTACAATTTTTTTATATTTTTAAATGTATTTTTTTTATATTTTTTTAAAGGAATATTTAAAAATGTAAAATAATTTGTAAAAGTTTAAATAAAGGACCTAACTAATAATCCGAATATCTTCCTATGACAATACCAAATAACAAACGGGTAACATCTACTCGGTGTAGAACTCCAACGTAGATATTTTTATTATTAAAAAAAACTCTTGTTTATAAGTACATTTTGACCGTGAAAGTATAATTTACTTTTGCAGTAAACAGCAGATATTTATGAATTTAAAATGTTTCGTACGCAAACTATTCGTTGATGATTTAGTTTTCGCGACAGCCCTACTTACCCAAACGAGCTGATAAACACCCGATTATTCTGTAGCGAGTGTCTACGGCCGATACTTTTGTGCACGATCTCCTTTTGTTTTGCTATATTTTTCCTCGAGGCCCGTCTATACGACGTAAAGCGAGTATGACTGTGCGCGAATGTGGATGCCTCGCTTTTTATTATAT
This sequence comes from Noctua fimbriata, assembly GCA_905163415.1. NCBI lineage: Eukaryota > Metazoa > Arthropoda > Insecta > Lepidoptera > Noctuidae > Noctua > Noctua fimbriata. The sequence continues at coordinate 972,108 of LR990933.1, read as the reverse complement.
TATACTGCCTGTAAGCGGTTTGTTATCGACATAGTGTTGTCTATTTTTGGTGTTTTTTAGTTAAGGAATTTTTGCCTTTTTGTTCGTTGCACTCCTTCATATTTAGCTAATAATTGATAGTTGCTTTTTCCTGAGTCCTATAATTATAAATAGAGTCATAAAACAAATTACATGACTTTCACAAATAAAAATACTACTTCAAAAAAAAAACTACATATACATTATAAATGTGAACAAATAAAAGAAGTGAACAACACTAAGTTTCTTGGTATTAATTTCGACTCTGAACTAAACTTTAAAATGCAGGTTGATCATGTCTGTAAAAAATTAAACCAGTTTTCATATGCCCTCTACATGCTGAGAAAAGTTGCATTACTGACCGCTAACCACGCGTACCTATGTAGGTTCCGCAATAAAATATGGTATTCTTTGTTGGGGAAACTCAACTAACAAAGAGTACGCTTTTAGGGCACATAAAAAGTGCGTTAGAAGTATATGTGGGCTTAAACAGACCGATTCATGTAGAACAGAGTTTACAAGATTACGCATTTTGACATTACCTTCACTTTACATCTATGAAGCAGCAGTAATGATAAAACGTGGTTTAAATAACTATGACACATTGAGAAGTGCATGGCATAAAAATGTATTAAGCGGAATTAAGTGTAGGACAATTAAATTTAAAACGAGTATATTTGGGATAGGAGTAAAAAATTATAACAAACTACCAAATGACGTAAAAAGCAGTGTAACCTTGCATAGTTTTAAAAAAAGACTTAAGGAATTCTTGATTGGTAAAGCCTACAAGTCAGTCAATGACTTTATTAATGACAAAAATACCGGTGACTACACCTATTTATAAGATATGCTAACATTTAAGTTGTATGACATTAATGACTAATTTAATTGTAATAAAACCACTGAATAATTTAATTTGTATGACATCACTGAGTAATTCAATTGTAATAATATCAATGAAAAATTTAATTTGTATGACATCAATGAGTAATTTAATTTTAATGAAATGAAAGTCCCTATTTACTTATTATTATTTTTTTTAAACTGACTTGTGAATGAAGAACTCTATTAATGCATGACTAATGATGGACGTTGACTTAAGAGGAATAATGATTACGATATTATATAAATATTGAACCAACACTAAATATTGTATACCTTAAAGGTATGTTACAGCGATCCTTTATAATAATCATAAGAACTGATATCTCACCTGTGACAAACAATAAATGAATTTGAATTTGAATAATAATTTGTTAACTGCTAGATGGATGTTATGTGAGGAATGTTATGGAAGCAAAGAAGTAACTGGTAGTGGGCAGACAGGTTGAAAAAACGTGCTCTCGCCTTTTCTCAAGTCAGTCCAAGTCTTACCACATCAAGTTAATATACGGTGTAAAGGATAACGTAACAACATTTTACCGTGGTTTCAGTACCTACGTGATTCTAGACTCTACATTTTTCGTCCATTTTGAAAAAGTATAATATCAATAGAATTCTTTGATCTTTCAGTTTGTGCCACGTTGTGCCGTGTACCTGTAGTCTTGTAGATCACTGTCTAGATAACAATGAACAAGTTTTGGCCAAAGTGTATCACGTTCCGATTACGTTGAAGATTACGTCGCTGACCCGCCCAACTTTCGTATTATAATGGACTTTAAGATAACGGCCAGTTTCGTTAACTTCATAATCAACATTAAATTAGTTTGAGTTAGAAATAGATAGTTTTCTGAAACTATGAAGTAAATAATAATATTGGAATACTCCTAAGTAAAATTGGTGGCGTTAAATTTGATTTACTAAGTGACATAAGTGACTTGTATGAAAAAAAAATTGGAGACGAGTCGAAACAGTGATGAGTCGGGCATAAACCATGCATAACATCACATCTGTAATTACGAAAGGGTTAGGCAGAGATGTACCTAATATTGCATCCACATTTCGCCAGTTATATTTCAGTGACAAATGTAAAATCGGGGACCCAGTTTTCATCAACCGGGCACAAATCAGGATGCTTGGTTGCTTTTGAGGTTCCTGATGCGAAAGTACAATAACAATTTGGCCGACCTAGGAATCGAACAGTAGACCTCATGCGCTACTGCTGACAGTAGCGCTTGCTACCACTAGACCAACGAGGCTCGGAAAATTGGCACTAGACAATTTTCGTAGCTATTACTTTTCTCTTTAGTTCACTTATCTTCTGTACAATTAATTCTCATTGCGTGCATCACATGCATGCTATGCTATTTTAACCTCAAACACCTCAACGCAAACTACAGTAATCGTTTCACTTTCGTTATTAATAGGCTTATCATAGGAAGGAAACAGATGCCACATCAAATATAATCCGGCGGCCAGGCGGCCGCTCACGAAAACACATTACGTTCATCTAGTGTCATTTATAACGGAAGGAGGTCACATACCTACACACTGATATTAGAAACTGGGAGCCTGGATGCGAGCGCGTTTTGTTATAAGACTTGGCAAACAAACCTGTCATATTATGTAATAGCTTTATTTTTTTAGAGTTTATGGCATTTTTCACAGAGATTTTTCGATTAGTTTTTAGACACGTATGAAGTTTTATGTGTTGATTCGAGATTTGATTTTCACATAAGTTTTAGACCCAAAGGACCACTTATCGGAACCACTCAAACGGGAATGGTCTAATAGTACTACGGCTGCGGATACCATACACTGATAGATAAATACTTAAATATAATATCGATCAGAGTCCAATGTTAGGAGTCGAGTCCGCTAATTGTCCGTACCATTCTGACCGAACTTTTAAAGGAACTCGTAATACAGAAATGTTTAGAAACGTTTTAAATTCATCATGATTATTTCATTTATTAATCCTTATTTACATTTTACTGTATTTCTAAAAAAGAACATTTAAAAATAAAAACTAGGTTTCCGCCGGAGTCGGGAGCAGGGTTCAAGCTACCGGTGGTTAGGGCTACAGAGACAGCAACCTCCTCACAATACGAGCCGTATCGAGGAGTACTGTCTTCTGGTTCTGACCCATTATTGTTATGAAAGTATAATCTTCAGTCTAAAAAAGAGCATACTTAAAAAACCAAAGCTGCGGGATACACCCTGTTGAGCGATGGAATGCTCGGCGTGAATCTGTGTTCCCTGTATTTGCTGTTTTTTATTATTCATGCCATCGCCTTAATGCCAATTTTTCTGCCTCAGGCTAGTCTGACATCATAAAGTTCTGCTATTTGCTATAATATCCTCTCAATCATACTATACTCCTATCATCAATCACACATCAACAAAGAATGAGAACGTAATTACTCCATTGTCTGACCCAGATAAACAACATACACTAAAATGATTCCTCAAACTATCTATCTAACTATGTTGCATGTTTGTGATGTTGTTCAGAGATAGAGGGTTTGATACTTTAGTAATGTTTCCCGGTACCCTCCACTGTGCAGGTCCACTAATAGCCAGTGCTCAAGAAAACACATTGGTCCTGTCCTGCCTACACAGCCGTTATAATGTGCAACGAGGGCCACGTGGCAGATGTGCGCTTATTAAATATTTATACTGTACGATTTATCTGTTTGATTCATAATTTATATTATAGGTACCTATGCCATATTGAGAGATTGCAGAGGCTAAAGTTGAAAGTATCTCCACTTTCAACTTTTGCTGGATGAAAGTATGTTTTAGCTTTTAATCAATCTTATTAGATCACACAATGAACTAGAAACCCGTTGGTAATTTTAACACTTATACGTCAATATATGGTTTTCTCAACTAGTAGAGTATGTTACATACATAGTTAAAAAGTATAAGGTAACTAGGATAACAAAGAACGCTAAGTCCTTTTAAATTATATTTTTACCACAGGTAGGAACTAATCTATTAAATAGGTTGCAGCCTTCATGTCTTCAAAAACCACTAAATATTAAGTGCAGTACTAATACCTTATTCTTTATTGCACACTAACCCTGAGTACACTGGATGTATATACGTCTCGCTACTTTTGTTGAGAATCTCTTGAATCTTTTAACAGCACAAAATCGCATCGTCCTCGTGTCGTGTACACTAAACCCATAAAGCCACTCCAGTGCTACCTTAGAGAGCACAAACTAATAAAACGGGAACAAGACAGAGGTCAGGGGACAACTGGGGACATCGGGGGACATCGGGGGACTTGGGCGCACGTTATGCTCACCGGATGGCGAGTACGACAGGACGGAAGTAGGATGATGTCACGGAGAAGTAAGGGTTTTGGAATTAATAAAGGTATTTGAAAGTTTCGTTTGTTTTATTGTGAATCCTGAAACAGTGATTTCCTACTAATACTTTAGATGTGTAACACTCTTTCCTTCGCGATCCCAAGGATCTAGAAAGAAATTCCCAATAGGTACATTGATTCACATGTTTCGAAATTTTACTGCACGACAACGTAAACAACGCAATGAATATCGTTGAATTGTCAAAATGTTAGGCATTGCCACCACAAGTGTGTTATATGTCTGTAAGGTCGTAAATGTTAAAAGCAATGTTATTTCTTAGGGAGTCGCCTGTTACACCCAAGACTATTAGGATTCCTGACTACGTTGTGGTTGGCTTCCTGACCAAATGATATCCGAAAAATAAATATACTGCACAAAATAATCTAGACAATACTGGCATTTTCGTATTTTCTCGTGTTTCGTATTGTGCATAACAAAATCGGCATAAACTTTTCAGCACCTACCTTTACTCAATCTGATAAATTTTTGACCTTTCCATTATCTTTTTATCGCTGATAGAAAGTCACTGTAACAGGCAAAACAAGATTTCAGGCCTAACTAATATATCCTAGCCCAAACTAGAGCCCATCAACCATCTGAAGGCTGCCGACAGAAGGGGTTAGTGTAGATTAGAACTGTGACCAACTGTACAACTTGGTCACACACAATACTCGCAGTGTAATTGCTTTGTTTGGGTTAGTATATCCTGACACGATAAACCAGTAAACCGGTTTGGCCTAGAACAATCTAATTTGACCTGAAATCGGATTTCGTCGATAAAATCACTATGTATAAGCCCTTATATATTCAGAGACACAAATCTAAATCCACCATATTCTCCGATCATTTAGTCAAACCTCAATCTTACCACAAATACTTCCTAAACCCCAGTCCACCGCAGTTCCCATAGCAACACATTCTTTTCACATATATTGACGTAGTTTACATCGGCTTGCGGTGGGTAGTGGGTACACAGTTCGATGCCCGCGCATGAATATTCAAGACATCGATACGATGCTGATCCATGTGATCAGGTTGCCTGCCTGGCAAATTGGAAAAGTTACTTTTGTATGTACTTGTGATGTTATTGATATTGTAACACGTGTTGGTTTGTGGGTAGGCAGTTGTGAGTTAAGAAAGTCAAGTTAAAGGTGGGTTAGGAAAACCTTGACCTTACATAGAAAATTTTCTTACGTCAATAACGATATATACATTACACACATATTTGACATTAGACATTGAAATACAGGGTGTAACAGAAAGGGTATAGTCATATGAAAGGATATGCTGACCAGCAGACCATCAAAGTGAACAACTTCCTCCATGGGTCCAATATCGTAAATGCGAAAAAAATATCAGCTGTGCCATACATTAGGGTCGAGACCCATGGAGGAAGTTGTTCAGTTTCTGTTACACCCTGAATAAAAACCCCAGCTAGATCCTAAAGTGCTCAATGTTTTCATGAGGTGCTTGTCCTTACCATACAAATAGGAGTTGCAAAAGAGAGTGACCACGCATATCGACGCGGAATCAGCTTTAGTCAGTCAAAAAAGAACTTTGTGTTCAAGCAATAAAAGTGAAAAGACTTTATTCACCTCGCTTTGATGCGAAAGACGCGACTTGACACCGTGGCGAACTAAATGCAACAAATGTCTTGTTCACCTTTAAAGTAGGATAATCTCCTATAACATGTTCCGTCTACTTACCACTAGTCTGTTCTGTATACCTACCTACCAAAGGTACAAGGATCCTAAGACAACACTCTGTCAGGAATACCGAGGGTATTAGGAACACATTCACATTAGGCTATCCCGAACAGAATCCGCACATAATCTGTCGTCACTCACACACACGGTGCGTACTTGACACGCTGCATCACGTCGCTCGCATAAATCACGCTGCGTGACAGATGCTCACATTTGTAACATCACGCTAAAACACGATACCGATACCATAAATATATAAATTGACGCCCTTTTCGGATTGGGGTAGGCAGAAACTAAAGAACGCCATCTGCTACGATTCTTATATACCTTTCGCCACGTCGGTTGCGAGTACTACGTGTCTGACCTTTCTGAAGAACCTCATCAATAAGGTGTATGTCCTTCTAGGGCGTTCCTTCCCGGCGTTGCCACTCACATCTGTCTTGTTGTTAGTCGCCTTTCACTCATACTCTCAACATGACCACACCATCCTAGCATAGCACGAAACCAAAACCATACTGTAAACACGTTTTTGTTTAATCTAAATTAAATATCCGCCTGGAGGCGTTTATTTCTGAATTTGGGACACCCTTGTGATAACCTTGCTTGTGTTTAATCTTGGGATGCGATCTGGTTTCCTGATTTGGATTATCTCCTTTTAGAATCGCGATTATCTTGTGTTTATTCTGGTTGTTATCTTTGAGGAAATAAATAAAGGAAATAAGCTTGTTAATAGGATGAAAGGCAATTAAAATGTTGGCTAAATAAGTCTCCAGTAGAAATGTAAAGCATTTGTGTTGTATAGATTTCTATTGGAGACGAAACTACCAATACAGTGGGAATCAATTATCACCCTCATCATCGAGTGAAGAACAGGAGAATACCTGCTTCTCTTCCAATTTATTTGGGGTCGGTGCAGTATTTCTTCTTCATCCATATTCATGGTGACTATCGGCTCATATTTTGCCATAACGTAGTCCTGCTTAGTTAAATAAATTACTTGATGTCAAAGCAACTATATATACACGGAAATACTATCGTATTGGTAACCTGGGGTTACTAGTTTTGTAAATATGTAGAAGGTCCCTAATCTCTCAGGTTACTAACCACCTAAATAATTATTTTGATGATCGTCATGAACTTATCATAATTATTTTTGTTACAGGTAAACGGCTCGTGGGGCCTGCCTGCCTTCGTGTGTGACGTGTACATCGCGATGGACGTCACCTCCTCCACGTCCAGCATATTCAACCTCGTCGCCATATCTGTTGATAGGTAAGTTTCATAACATTAAGCCAATATCCCCGAAGGGTTAGGCAGAGGTGTACTTATAGTAGGTATACCCGTAATGCGTTCAGTTTTGTTTGAACTACCATCATAGCTTTCATCGATCAGCTTTTAGTCCTGACTCCGGATTGCTGCTGAGAAATTCCTGATGAATAAAACTAAAAGCACTTTGCCCGACCTGACAATCAACCACCCCATGCTCAGCAGTAGCTCCTAGTAGCACACCACTGCACTAACGTCCTCAATGATAATTTGCTGTTGGTCTAAAGTGCTTCAAGTGGTGCAAGCGATGAACAGGTTATACGACTTCCTAGTCTTAATCCCTGTACGTAACTATCCTGCAGTACTCAAAGACCACTACTTTATACTTGCCTATCTCCAAAGCTGTTTACAATGGTTAGAATTTCGATCACCGAAAGAATGGTGTATTGACCACCCAATCAGGTTTTATGTAAAACTATAAGTTTAACTTCATTACTTAATAGTGTGACTTATCAGTCACACAGCCAATGCCCGCAGGGCTCATTGTGAGTTTTTAAACCTATTTGAACTCGAACGTCTACTTCATTTTTTATTGAAACTAAACTAGCGACGTGTATTGACTAAAATGGGAATCACTTATTCTATTCAAATTGATGTGTACTAACGCGATCGAGGACGTTTTATCGGTGATAAAAATCTTAAACTAGGCACACTGCAGTCACCGGTTTGAAGAACCTTATGTTTGTCTTCTGTCCCTAAATATCTTGGACAAAGGCGAGGGTCAAGTTTAGGAGATGTCCAATATTTGAGTAACTAAAAGGTTACAAGTTATATCAAGCTACAAGACCCTTGTCAAATATGTTTCGCAGGACACAAGTGATTTAGGCTAATAATAAGAGACTTCGATGCGCAAACTTGTTACCATGAATTTAGTGCGGATGTTTTCTAAATTGATGGACTGTGTGAAGGATGATATGGCTAGAAAGCACCCATGCACCCATGCGTGGCACCCATGTAGATATCCATTCTTTTGTCGGCCAAGTCAACATCCACGCATTTTCTTAATATTGAACTTGGCTCCCATTTTCACAATTATGTTTTTGATGGGATCCATTATACCGCATCGTTGTGTAGCAGTAAACCTCATAATTCACCAATTATTCTCTCACCAGGTACATAGCAGTAACTCAACCAATAAAATACGCAAAACACAAGAACAACCGACGGGTCTGGTTCACGATCGTGCTGGTCTGGCTGATCTCGGCAGCCATCGGCGCGCCCATCGTCCTGGGGCTCAACGACACGCCCGACAGGAACTTCGACGAGTGCCTCTTCAACAGCCAGAACTACGTCATCTACTCGTCACTAGGATCCTTCTATATCCCCTGCATCATGATGATGTTCCTTTATTATAATATTTTTAAGGTTAGTATGCAATTTGTTTTGTATTTTCTTTTTTAATCACCAATCCGATAGCCTGTTCTGATCCGAGGATCTAGACAAAGTGACATTTAATCAGCGATAACGATGATGTCAAAAATATGTATAATTTTGGAATAAACATCAATTTATTGTACCCACAACAAGGCTCAAGAAAATAGGTGGATCATTTAGATGCCAATGTATACGCTTTTATAATAAACTTCCAGGCCACATACATGAACTAAGCCTTAATAAATTCAATTTTTTTATAAAACGTAAACTTTGCCAGAAAGCCTTCTATTCTGTTAAGGATTATATCGAGGACAAAAAGGCTTGGGATTGAACTGCTCCAATTGAAATCGATATTAAACTGAATTGTACCCATTTTATTTTATTTTTATTACTGTTTGACATTTTTTATTTTTATTAATTATTGTTCGATTTAGTTGACATTATTTACTTTTTCAAGTACCTGTGGTATTATTATTATCTCCTTTATTCGTCTTTATACTTATTTTAAATATTTTTAAACATTTCTTAAAAAAAAACTATATAAAAAAACATTTAAAAATATAAAAAATAGTGGTCCGCCGGTAGCGGGAGCAGTGTCCAAGCTACCGGTGGTTAGGGCTCCAGAGACAGGAACCTCCTCACAATACGAGCCGTATCGAGGAGTACTGCCTTCTGAATCAGGCCCTTGATCCAACCGCCTAAGGAGAGCTTCGAAAGATGGTCGTCGAGGCTCTTGGCTATCTTTATTATTATTATTTATTTTTTTTCTTGACTTTATTTTACTTTTTCAAGTGTCGTATTATATATATATATATTTTTTGTTTATTACTGTGAATATGAGGACTACGTGGGTCATACTATTATTATTATTTAAATTTTTTAGTTAAGTTAGTTTCACGATTGTAGTGTAGTGTAGAGTACTTTATGCGGCCTACCCAAAAGTCCTTTCTTTGGTATTGTTCGTCGTGTCGTTGAGCTCCTTGGATTACGAGTCGAGCTACACGATCACTGACAAATGCTTGCACTGTCTGGACAGGTCCACTCAAATCTGTGTGGTTATTTCTTCAAAATACCATCTCGGACATTAATCTACATGGTCCTCATATGACTTGAGCAATGTCTGGACTTTAAAAGAGACTGTGACCTCTGAGTTTGTTTCGGATTCTTCTCAGAGTAGTCAGGTACGAAACACCGGCCCCATCTAGTTTTAAAAAACAACATGTTGTGACATGTAAAAGAGTTTTGTAAACCAATTTACAGAAATAAATATGATTTGATTTGATTTGATTTGATTATGCTGGATTGCAAAGACAAAAATGTAAAAATGTACTGGATTTACTGGATCGTACTGTTACCGAAAAGGTTTTGTCAATCTTGTTTAAAGTTGTTTCAGAAAAACGAGACGCTTTGATAGCGATTGGGAGAATTGGTGGTCTTGGCTCTCTATTTCAAACGACCACGGTCCAGTGTCCGAATCATCGTCGTAATGAATCTATTATTAAGATTTGTCATTGCAAAGAGAATGTCTGCTGTCTGTTAATATTAGATTAATTCCTTCTATAAAAACCAATAGTCTCTCATAGTAATGTATTTGCTATATAGACACAATACATCAAAATATAGCTTAAAGCAAAATATGTCAGTAAACTATCTAGAATGTTCCATTATGTAGCACGTAGGAATACCAAACCACCACTTAGATTGGTATTAACAAGGTTACCATTCCAGTTTCAATTAGACCCGAATATGTGACCTCTAAGTTAGCATTAGGGTTGAAACCAGAGAGTATTTCAATTGAAATGTCTAGACGTACAGAAATAACACATTCAGACTTGTCTTCATGAGACAAACCGATGGATAATGTATGTGGACATTTTATCCATTAAAGCTTTTGGCAGAAACTGCTGTTTTAAAGATGAATGAGGTGGAATATTTATGCGGTTGACTTACCTTTTTTAAATCATATAAATGAGGGTATTGAATTGGGTTTTCACAAATATTTTACTTTGACACTTTTTTCCTGATAGTTTAGGCTAGAAACGTACTGATAGGTGGCTTGATAAGTGCGTATTTCGACAGTGCACGCAGTGAGGTCGTATATGAAGATTCTAGAACGTTCGTTTCACTTAGCTACTCGCAAGGCGACCCGCTAAGCTCTAGGCGCAAAGCAAGTCACTGTCAGTGCGTACATACCCCGACGGTTTTAATCATTCATATTTACTTTTTATGAGGTCCATTCACAAAGCTATCTTTTAGCGCCTATTAGTAAGTGGCTAATTCCTGCTGAATATTAAAAGATACCTACTTTTATCCTAAAGTGACACACTATTTAGACTGTGCTAGGCACATTGCCAAACTTCAAGAAACCTTTGCTCTTGAGAAAATGTAAACCCGAAAACATACACCCAGAAACGAAATAACTTTCATCGGACGAAGTTTTAAATATCCCATAGCTAGCGTAGCTCAGTACTACCCGGCACATGTTGTAAACACATTTTGGCATCACCCCGGTTTTGTTGTTCGTGTACAACATAGTAGGACTGGTACACGATACTGTTGATCGTATTTTTGCAAGCTGGCTAACTTTGTAGGTCAGACTCGTAACACGTGCCAGACTTTACGAGTGAAGTCTTTGGTGGTAAACGTTTAGATTTCACTTTTAAAACATTTGGGTGAAACGAAGTTTTAAAGAAAACCAATTACAACAAGGGATGTTCAGCTACACTGGCGGACAAAATTCATGTACTTAACTGATCTACGGCTATGAGTAGACATAATTGTGCACACAGACCTCCATGTCGCCAGTTGTAATTTTGTTACTTTTTAACAATAGGTTAAGGTTATACTAACACTTTATGGATCTATGGTCTGAATTAAATTAAACAACACAACTGATTTCACCACTAAAACTGAACATCATCACTTCTAAATAGCTTTTGAGAGCTATCATTGTGTGTGTTTAGTTCGAGTCCAGTTTATTAGTGAAATTAACACTAAGTGATCGCGTTCATCGTTCACTATGTAGCAGTCAAACATTTTAACGTTGTTTTACAAAAAATCACATATTAATCAGACCTCTTTTCTCCAGGCGTTAAGAATACGAGCAAAAAAGCAGAGAGCAGCCAAGAAGCCACCTGTGTCTGGTGACCCCAACACCGGAGCCACCACAGCCGTAGTGATAGAAAATGTGGCGCAGACCAGAAAACTGGCGGAGACTGCGTTACATGATGACAGACCTACCAACACTGGGTCTGGGAGCAATGAGGAAGATCATGAGGATAGGTGAGAAATAGGAGTTAAGGAAATATAGCATTCGTAATAAGTCTGGAAGGAATGGGGTGAGGCCTTTGCTCAGGAGTGGGACAATACAGGCTAATTAAAAAAAATAAGTCTATAATGTTTCTTCAGAGGAGACACAGGCCTCCTCTGTGTTAGAGGGAGTGGTACATGATCGCCACGCGGACACGTGTCGGTGGACATCACATCTATTCGAACTTTTGATTCTAGGACATGCCAATTTCCTCACGATGTTTTCCTTAACAGTGCAGTACTGTGCTTTTCAGAGCAGTGGTGATGAAATAAAATAATTCTTATATCAAGGAAAACCCTGTCTGGGTTCGAACCCACGCTCACATTGCCTGACAAAATCATAGAGAAAGAAAAAAATATAAAAGATAATTAGGAAACATTACTGGTTTAGTCAGTAATGAATATGTTTATGACGTAGACGGTCTACAAAATAAGACGAAATCCTACAATATCCACACAGTAACAAAATAATTAGAAAGAACCAATCACGGCTCAGACAACTTTTAGAACTAGGCAAAAAATAACGTGGAACATATTGAAGCTTCGCCAGGCGCGGGAGCTGAGCGCCAAATTACTTTCGGTGAGGGAGTACATAATTATGTTCTTAAGTCTCTGAATAACCTGTGGCACACGTGTTGAGGGGAAACGAAGCGAATACTCCGGTACAGCTTGAGATCTTAATTACAAAGGATTATGCTTTGTTTTCTTGTTGGTGTTATTGTGTATTGCTTAACTAGATACTTTGGAGCTCAAAATGAAGTTGAAAAGATAAATATTGTTTTGGAATACGACCCGAAGCAATAAGATATTGAATTCATTGGACACGTGCCAAGATTGGTGAACCCAGTACAGCTTCGGGTAAACCGGTACGGACAAATGGCGGATAGGCTGCGGACATATGACAGATGCTTCAGTATTATCAGTTAGTGTCCGGTGCCCTGAGCCGAGTCCGGAATTCCACCGTACCTTCATAGATGACAGAGACAGAAAACTTAATATGATGTTCCGTAAATAATGAGTCTAATCCACAGTAATATTAATGAGGTGTCTTGTATTAATGACCACAGTCTACCTTCTTACCGTGGTTTTGGGCGTAATCTGAATTCAAAGTCAGTTTTGACTTCTTCTGTTACTTTGGCACCTTTTGTTCAAACCATGTATAAGTTCCTGATAGGAAAATATTTTTATGCGCGATCATACTCTGTATTCAAGTCTATTAAATATAACTGAAATACACGGTTTAATATACACTAATCAAATCGATCTACAGTTTAAAATTCTTGTACCGACGGCGAAAACGCGTATTAAAATAAAATCGGGAGACTGAATGCATCTCACTGGCCACACTGGCGGTGACAGTTCGGTCTTCGGTGGCTCAGCAGAGATCGGAGGGCTTTTTGAACAGAGTGATGGTAGCGAGCAGTCGTCGTATTGTAGTAACGTGGAGATTGATTTATAAGTTGTGATTAAATAAGTTTATTGACTATTTCTGAGATAGCCTTAACAAGCATTATTTTGTTTTCAATTCAATTGTCAGACTAAAAACCAGAATTTCAAGACAATAATCAACTTCTTAGAATTAATTTCCAGTAACTAAACCAAAATGTGTTCATATCACAACCTTGATCTTTTCTACTAAGACAATAACCGAAATATTTCTAGGAATTCATGTCAGCTGTGTGAAGCTATTATATTTACACTGAAATAAGATCTGAATTTACTGCGTAGATTCTGTTTCAATTACCACAACCTAAATAATAAATGTTGCTTGTCTTGAATCTCTAAATGCTCGTCTGAATTGTAATTTAGTAAAACGGCTCTATTTACTTCAACACTAATTTCAGAGTGAATGAAAAACTGGCAAGGTACTAATTTACTACATATTCTTGACAATATTGCTTTATTTGAATACCTAGTGTTTTAATGACATTAGAAACTCAGTTTAAAGAGATTTGATCACATTTTATGAAGAACAGAACCACAGTCAATCAACGATTAGTATTCATCATGTGCCAAGTCCTTTACCAACTATGTTGGGGTCGGCTTCCAGTCTAACCGAATGCAGCCGAATACCAGTATTTTCTAGTCAACGATCAATGGTATTACTGTAAAACAAATCGTTCATAGTGATATGTCTGATCGTTGATTTTTGTTCTTTGTTTTTTAACTCAGCAATTAAAATCAATGAATATCGATACTGTTGAGTACATTTGTAATGAGTATATTGACCACACAATTAGGTATAATGAAAGGATGACGATATCTCCTGTGTAATAACTTTGTTACATTACAAAACCTTAAATTTCATACTTTTTTGATACAGTTTCGACAAGAGGTCAGCAGACTTGGAAGCCGACGCGGACGAATGTCATGTCATCCCCAACGACAAGTCCACAGAGTTCATGTTGGCAACTGTTGCAGAAGAAACAGTCAAGTAAGAATATTATAACAACTTCCTAATATTGTATAGTGTAGTTTAGCGGCGAAGGTGGTGTGACAATCCAATCCAATATGTTTGCGGGCCAAACATGGCCAGTAACTGCACAAAACAGAGAGGTTTGGAAAGAGAAAGGGGAGTCCTTTGTTCAGCAGTGGGACACAACATAGGTTAGCAAAAAAAAAGGCATAGAAAAGGACTGCACTGCATTTAATGAGACTCACTGTTTTGAACAATCCGGGTGTATTCTGGGTGGAACATGGCTGCCAATGCTAATGGCGATGATGAGTGAGAATGAGTGGGTCAAATTCTGGCACATAAATCAGGACAGGTGGACCAGAAATATCTATATAAAACTTCATCGTCGAGGTAGGCCTAGAAAACGCTGGTCGCGGAAAATAAGACAAGTTCAAGACGGATTTGCCAGTAAAGGAAGCACAAAAAGATGAAAAAGCTATGCTATGGACCATAGGTTTTTCCAGATGTGGAACAGTACAGGAAACAAGCCTCAAACATAGTATTTAAAACGTCTATCTGACGACATCAATAAGGTCATGCCGGTGCTAACTCTGTACATTTTACGAGAATGACTTGAACATTTTGGAATATTCATAATTACACAACCACAGCAATTTAGGACTACTAGACCGTAATTATCCGAGCCAATTATTTATTATAAAAACTAAAATGTAGATTTTTTGTTCACCTGATTTAAAAAATAGAAGTCTATACCAATTACGAATTTAAAAATATTTACAATTCATTTTCAGGACTACTGTGGATATATTTTTCATTACGCCTATCGTTATTTAAATGATCAGTCATCAATCACCTAGTCCGTTTATCACTGTTCCAAGTTCTGGCAACATTTCATCAGTGTCAAAAGGACCTTCAATGAAAGAAGTTACCTGTTTTATGTTGATTTCATGTCTGTCGCCCTAGCACGAACTTGCGATATAAGAAACACGGCGTATTTATACGGGCCGACGACAATCTTTTCACTCAGGTGCGTTCAGGGCGACGTATTCAAATACGAAGCGATACAAACGTGCACGAGATGAAGGTTCAGAATGCGTTTGCATCGCTGCATCTGCGCGTATATCATACAGTGTATTAATATCTTAAGGGCATTACATGGCTCAAATCCCAAAAACAGCGTATGTTCAAAGAAATTTGTTGATGAATCCCTTCGTGCGTTTTCCGTGTAAAAAAAGTATGTTATAGTTAAGTTCATCACAAATAAATTGTATTGTTTAAAATTTTAATAAACCTTCTCAATTTTTTTTGGTTTATCGTAGAAAGTAGGTCCTTTTTCAACCTTAATTGCAAATTATCTCTGTAACGGCTGAATAGATCGGCATGAATTTTGTAATAACAAATACGTAATGATATACTTAACAATCTGTATTGTTTTTTTTTCTGTTATTTCTTTTAATATCTTTAAATAATAAATAAAAACCGAAATTTTGCGAAATGTGCGGGGCAAGTCAACAAAAACCAGTACAGGGATCAAATCATCAAGGTCATCGAGCAATGTAATGCCCTTAAACGCTCAGATGACGTGCGTTTCAAGAACGCGCGTTTACGGCGCCAATAATCTCTGTCTGATATTAAAATCTAAACGTGTGCTACGACTGCGTAGCTGCGACTGAATCTCGTTTCAAAAACGCGCGTCAGATGTCATGGTGGCACTACATTGGTAGATCTGGGCAAATATTCGCCTTCTATCATTAAAACAAAGTGAACTTTATCGCAATAGGCTTAAAAAACATTTTGTTTTGATCCAATATCGCGAAAATTTTGACAAATACGCCAAGTGCAGTGATGTTAATTTGAATGACTTTTAGAATTATAATCCCAAAAGTTTTTTTTACGACTAGTGCATAATTTATACGAATGAAGTCTTTTAATATTAGCAAATTAAAAAAAAAATTGTGCGAAACGAGTATTTTCAGTTTTATAAAGGTTCGAATCTACGTTAAGGTCTCCGCGAGTTCGTGCTAGTCCCATTGTACGTAAAATTAATTATCTTGCCAAAATTATTTCTCAGAGATTCCATCGAGTAAAGCATGTGGCTTTTTGCGTAATTAGGTTATTGTTATCAATATTGTTGTTGAATTCCAAGTTGCTTTGAGTGCGATATTTACTTAAGAAACAATTATAGACAAACAAGCACGCAAGATTCCTAGAATCTGATAATGGAAGGACTAAAATTTCAAAGGCATTTATTTACCTAAAATGTCTGTGGTTCCATTGTAATCAAGACATTGCTAAGGATTCAAAGTCGAAAATATGTTCTCCCATGTTGTACACTTAGATACGATTTAGTAATCTTAGATACGGTTTAGTAATATATCTAAAGAGACTAAAGACGATATTAAATATTGCATCGTATCGCCTATATTGTTCTCACTGCTGTGACTGACAGTCATCTTTCTGTCAGAGTAAGTGGACCGAAATTTAACAAGCAGTTCAAGAAAAGAAACGGCAGTAAAATATTGCATTACAACATTACAATCGTGTAAATAATTTTATCCGCAGTATTGTAGATGATAAAATCGTAAACGGAAGCAGCCAAAAATATACTATCCTTTTTCAACGATATCAGTCCGTCAGGACCTTTGGTCGACAACAGTACCTATGTAGTCCTACCTGCCATACCACCTCAGTATAGCTCACATTCAACCGTAATTCTAACCATCGCTTCTCTCTCCAGCACGCCAAAAAGGAACATCAAAGCTCAACCGATCCAGGACCCGAACGGGAACAACGACTCGGGCTACGCGCCGTCCAACCTGGAGGACACGATCCGAGAGCACGTGTCCCCACCTGGCTCACCAGGTTTGAAAGACGCCACGGTGTTGAAGAACATGGGGTGTGACGGCTCCAAGTGGAAGAAGAATGGGAAGACTTCGAGGTTGACGACAGACTCGAGGTAATAAAAGAAAATCATTAGGATTTATATTTCAGAAAATATTTTGGGTACTCAAAAGCTTAAATATCCGATAACCAGTCTTACCAGAGGATTTAGAGGTATCGTTTTACCTAATCTTGTTATGGTTATGGTAGTCAGATAGGCAGATGTACCATGCAAATACTAGTTATCAGTATAGCAACCGGTTTGCCTAAAAGCCGACCACAACAAATTTGAAAAAAGTCTATTCATTAATGATGATCATTTGAGAGAATTTTCAACAGCTCTTGAAGTATACTGCTAATTGCAAACATCTATGCAGAATACCATCTCCAATAAATATCTTAAATTACCAAATTCAAGAGAACATTTTGTGATCACCATCCAAGTTAGTTGCAACTATTTCCACTTAATAATTCAGTCTAGTAACGTTAAACAAGTCCCACATTGTAGCAAACACTGCGTAACAACTGCCACAATTTAAAAAAATAAAGTATTGTTGAGAACTACCGTAGTTACAAACTGTGTGTTGTAGTTTTCAGCGCACCTCTACAACTTTCACGTATTTTTTCCGGCACCTCGTTGTACTAAGTTTTATTTTTACATTTATTCGGGACAACTTGCGTTTTTCGTTGTTCTTACTTGTGGCAAAGAGCTGTGCAAATTTTGAATCGGAAGCGGCAGTCCTAAAATAACTACACCAGTTTACATCATGGCGTTAAAAACAACAGTGCCAAAATGATTAAAATGTGTAAGTTTAAGTATCTTTAAACAATATTGTATATTTTTGGGATTGGAGAAAGTTACAAAATTAACAATCTATCTATCCCAAATTCATCATTTCCGTATAAAATACGCCTTTGTTTAACACCAACAAGCTGGAATATTCTCATTCCTACCCGTATCTTCAACCCGTTATATGAAGCTGCTTCTCAATTTGTACGTACCAGTTTGACTGATCCTCTTGTGTCTAGACAAAATAATGAACAATTGAAATTTTGTTCTTCTAGAAACGTCTCCCTAGCTCTGCGGTCAGATGACGAAGTCACAGCCAGCCAGTTCGATCTTCGGGACGGGTCCAGTTCTAAGAAAGAAAGAAAAGCAAGCGCAGCAACAGCCCGCTTCACAATATACAAAGCCAATAAAGCAAGCAAGAAGAAGCGGGAGAAGTCTTCTGCGAAGAAGGAAAGAAAGGCTACTAAGACGCTGGCGATAGTATTAGGTAAGTTTAAGTGCTACAAAACATCTACTAGCTAACAAATATACTTATACTATCAGCAGTAGGTATACCAACGTCTTAAGACTTTTAGAAGATGGCTAACCTCTTGGCAATCGTGAGTGACGTGACACAAGTGTTGCGACGGCGCCTAGAGAAAACGTAAGAGCCTCCCACGAGTCACCGTGACGCGCTTGACGTAAGTTGCATCGCAAGAAGCATGGCTTGACGTCATGAACAGGGTGAAAGATGGCTTAGGAGTAAATGTATCCATCGGCGGACCCAAAGCATTACATCTTTGTAATTTTTTTTTATATTACCTCACTTGTCCAAATTTCCTTGACGAAATTACCGTCTTGTAAAAGACAATAAAATTCACTCTCACGTCTTGAGTCTCCTTTGGCAAAGATTGGTCCTGAGCAGCTCTGGATAGAAGGAGATGGAAACAAGGAGTGAAAGCTTTGCCCAGCAGTGGGACAATACAGAGGAGTAATAAAAACGTCATTAGTCTCGTAAACAATATATTCACACAGCTCCATCTTTCTAGGTGTCTTCCTCTTCTGCTGGGCGCCATTCTTCACTTGCTCAGTCCTGGGTGCCATCTGCGACAAGATCGGCCTCTCGTTCGATCCCGGCGTGACCGTGTTCATCCTGACCACGTGGCTGGGCTACATCAACTCGTTCCTGAACCCCGTCATCTACACGATCTTCAACCCTGAATTCAGGAAGGCGTTCAGGAAGATACTCCACTGCGGCACCTAGCCCGCGGAATATTTGGTCGTCTTCACTCAGTAGATCTCATTTTGTTGTGTAGAGTTTTGGGTACACGTTATTGTTTCAGGGAGTTGATAAAGGGTTTTGAACAAATAAGCGGTTAGGAGTTATTGATGATGATCTGAAAAGTATTACACAAGGTTAACAAGCTGCTAAGACAGCACTTTTGGCTGATCAGAAGGCTTCGATTACAATTTTAATCGGATTTGTTTCTGTCAGCCTTGTGAATGTAATCGCGAACATTCCAAAATAACGTGTATCAAAATATCTACAACAAAATCTATGTTCTTCTCTTTATACTTCTGAGAGATCTACTGGACGACCAAATTGTACAAAGTACAATCACATACAAAAATATGTTTATACTTATTGTGATAAACCAATAAATTGACCGTGTCGTGTGTTAGCCGTAGCAACATAGCATATCAAAAGTATTTAAAATTGTAATTTATAAAATAATAACTTATTGTAAAAATGTATTGGTATTGTATAGCTTGCTTATAGCTCATGATATTCTAGTCATCAGTATTATATGCCAAAGAACTTTAGAAGCGATATTACTAAGCTTTAGTTATTTTTAAGGTTGTGATTATTTTAATTTCTAATTTTATCGTTAATCGTTTTTCTTCTAACTGTACCAAAGTGTAAATGTACAATCGACATAAAAAGTGTTAGTTGTATTAAATAATAAATAATGAAAAGACATGTATCTATAGCACAAAGAAGACAAAGTAGTGAAATAATTAAGAAAACCAAAGATTTTATTTCGAGCTCATTATTGAAAAATAAGTGTGTATAAAACATTAATGCAAAATCTTTACGTCATTATTTTCGAGTGTCACATTGCTCAAAACGTCGCTTTCTTTCTTAAAAGAAAACAAATTAATCTAATACTCAAAACTATTTCTCTTTAGTATATTTTCTCTTAGTAAATTATTTTTCTCTTGCCTTTTTCCGTCCACGCGTTTCTCCCATCTTCTCACCCTTCCTAGTTATTTAGTTGTAATAGAAAATAATTAAAACTAGATAATCTTAGCTGTACGAATGAAAATGTCGACGGAAGACAATGCACTGCGAGATTTGACAAGGTAGAATATGTAAATAACTTGCCAAATAATTTATATGAAAATATTAGAAAAATTGTTGCAAAAAAGTAATGATTGAGCAAAATTTCAAGAAAATGTACAGCAAATTGTAGAATTAAAATTCATCTAAATATTACCACAAAAAATAAGGTACTAACGATTTTAATTTAAAATAAAATATAAGAAATTAAACACTCAAAAGGTCAATCATTACTAATTTGCTCAAAATAGGACACATTAAAATATCATATCAAAAATTGTTTTGTAGGTAATAAATAGCTCATTATTTTGTAGGATAAACTATTATAAAAGCATATAGAAATAAATGTGGCAATCAGTGATCTTCCATGAAACTGTTTCAAGTGTTTTTCAACCATAGGCATAATGAAAAAAATAATCTGTTCCCATGAAACAAATAAAACAACGTTTGTAGAAAGTCTTTCGTTCCCTATTTAAAAAATATTTATAAAAGTTCTATAAGGTTATGTAGGTATATTATTTAAATACCTACGACAACACAAAGATTTTGATTGCCTTTACGAACTTTTTTTTGACAACATTATAAATGGTTCCAATATTACGGGTAGTAGATTCTTAAATTGCGGTTTCATTTTGATTTGCCAAATTTAATTATGTGGCAATATGTTCTGTCTTAGTTAAAATGGCCGTCAAAACTCAAATAAAACTGATCTTCGTTTGGATAGAGGATATCGAAATCAACACTTAATATTATTTGTACTCTCAAATCCAAAAGTGTTTAATTAGTTGTACTTATTGTAGAATTTTGGATACCCAGGATTAATTTTAGAATATGTACCTAATATTATTTTAATTGGTAAAATAAACAATGTTAATTGTTCAATGCACCTCACAAGTTGTCTGGTATTATTATTTAGTATTTTACCTATACGATCTCAGTATTTTTAGACATCTTATTGCTTTTGTTCTTTTGAAGAACAATATTTTGACTGGTACATCAATTTGAAGTTCTATTAGAGTTTCTCAGTAAGTTACCTCGTAGAGTTTTTCTCCTTCAAAAACTTTGGCTAGATTAAACCGTTGTACCAAAAATAAAGCTTGTATGTAAGTTACAAATTGATTTCTTCTCAAAATAATTTCACGCGTGAAGATTAGAACAAGTAAAAAGTAATTTAAGTTGCTCAACTAAAGTCTTGTCTCTTGGCTCAATGTAAATTTGTTTAAGCAATACTCATAAATAACGAAACAATAATATTAGATGTCTGTCTATTGTAATCTATTTAGATAATAAATTGTAAAATTGTACATAAAAACAACAGGGTTCCTTTTAAGAATCCATGTATTTAATCGTTTTATCATATTGTTAATTAAAAACTTTAAATAATTTAATGATATTGTATAAGACGTTTTGTCTATAGTCTATCTGTAATATAGATAGAGGGATATTATAATAATGAAATGTTATCCAAAGTCGGGCTTAATAGAACGTTTTAGTACTTGCAAAGTAGACGGTATTCTATTAAACCAATAAATCTTTTTCCTTGAAACAGTTCCCTTTATTAAAAGAATCTATGTTACGTTGAACTGTAAATATTGCAATAAGTATTAGTAAATTAAACATTTTTAACGTTTTTGTTGATCTGTTTTTATTCGCAGTACGGGTAGAGTCAATAACAATATTTAATTAATTCTTATTTGAAAACATTGCACACAATGTCTGTAAATTCTACGCTAAAATACGATGTGATCGAAATAAAAGTAGAAAGTACTTTTAAAAGCCATGATAATATTGTCACGCTCAAGCTGTCAAATCAGCTAGGCTTGAATTGCGTTATATAAAAGTAATAATATTATAGAATTTGCATTAAAATTCAGTCCTATTTTTATTTTGATCGCATCTTAAAATATATTGTAAATAAAATGAGCATTAGATATTTTACTCGTAAGATAAAGTATAAAATACGTAGCAAATAGTTAAAAGAAGCAATAATAAAAGTTATAAATACTCTAAGAATATTGTTATTGACTGTACCTCGAGTAAAGTCTATGTATGTCATGGGATACTATCCCCTGAGGTAGCGTTTTATCTTTCTATGCGAAAATGTGATGATGATTTAAATATATTCTGTTTTTACATTCATTTGTTTCATTTATGGTTCAAAATCCCTTGCAAATTGAGGTCCTAGGAACAGGCCCTTTTAATAGTACAAACCTATCCCTATTATATACCTATACCTTTTCTCTTTGAATCCATAAAGGGATCATTGTGATATAACAGATTGGTGACCTGGGATCTGAAGATGTTCAAAAGCTGTTTTATATACCGGACTTTTATTTTTTATAACAACTTAAATGCACACAGAAAAGTAGGCAACAGCTAGTATTTAATACACGCAAAAATCTGTAACTACCAGACAGACGAAATACAGAAACTTTTTTCTTCATTTCAGCCTACTCATTAAATACTGATTACTGAACACAATACTACATAGTAGGCAATTTGTAGGTATGTAATAATATCCCTGGGGCGTACTAATGTATCCTGACTAGGAAGGAAAACAAAGAAAATATATTATTCGTGCCAAAATATCTTGGTCCCAACCCAACATTGACAAACCTTATAAGAATATTCATGTACACTTATTACACCTTTACATATCCTGTGGGGATTACGTTATGTTTGTCGACGGACCTATGCCCGAGGAGCTCTTGGCTATATAATAACAGCCGCACGGGTCAATCTGCAGGTTAAGCCATGCTTGCCAAGGTCGGTCCGTGGATGGGCGACCCTGCTTTAAATACCGAGTTGCATCCGTGCCTTAGAAAGCACGTAAAGCCGTTGGTCCGGGCTACCATTTGTAGATGTTTGACAGTCGACCAGTCTTACCAAGGGGTTTCGTATTACCCAGTTAGCTGGATTGTGGAGGTTAGACAGGCAGTCGCTCCATGTAAAATACTGGTATTCAGCTGCATACGGTTAGACTGGAAACCGACCCCAACATAGTTGGGAAAAGGATAGGCAGGTGATGATGGGCTGCGGGACTGTTCGAAAGAGATACCGCGGCCCTGGAACACAAAGGGCAAAGAAGGAACATGGATGGGTTTTAGTCAGTACAAGTCTGACACTCCCTTCCGCTCCGCCCAGAGCGGGGGGGGGGGTCATTTGATGATTTCCCATCCTAAAAAAAAAAGGCAGGTGATGATGTCAACGAAGCGATGCCTGATGGAGCAAAAAATGAGACCTGGGGTGGAGACCCGCAAGAGTATATAGAACGAAGACCTTAAAAGTTAGCTTGGTCAGACTGGATGGATGGAGGACAAGGTGGTGTGGAGCAGCTTGGAAGAGGCCTATGTCCAGCTGTGGACTGCAACAGGCTGAGTCGATTGGGAGTTAGGTAGTTACAAGCATGGTAATAATTTAATGAATGAAAAAAGACAAAAAAATATCTTTAATTTTTACACCAAATGTCTGCGGAATTCCCATGACCATCATAAATCGAAAGAATAATGTGAAATGCGTGACCAACTGACGCCTCAGTTATTGCTCTGAACTAAAGTAGAATGGGTCTCTAGGGTGCTTCAAAATCATTAATTGAACTTAAATTTGTAGTTTGTGATCAAAAATTCTACTCCCGTGAAACACATCTGTCATAATTATAACATAATCAGTGGTGACGACATGTCGTGACTTAAAGGTAATGGACCCATGTCGTTAGAGCATCGTACTTAATGACACGTTGTTTATACTACTTCAGAGAGATTGCTAACATTACTTCAAGCTTGTATTGCGTAAAGGGGTAGGCTGAGACTTTGGTAAATACTTATGCATTTCATCCGGTTTGTTTCGTGTTATGTGTACTGCCGGTCTTCTACTGAGAAACAACCTATGTCCCACAACACTTAGCCCGACCGATAGAACCCTAGAGACGACAGCAGTTGCACTTAACATAACATCATGCCTGTGATTACCGGTTATCTGTAAGTCCCATGTAATAGGGGGCGACTGTCGCCATCAAGCGGATACAACTCCAGGGCCTCAAGTCTGCTATTACAATTGTGTCAGAATGGTCTATCATTGATTTCATAATTGTTGATTTTGACAAGTTTGGTAATCTACTACTAAAATGGCGTCGTTATGACTTTCTAATGGTCAACCACTGACACTCAATTGAAAGAACTGGCATAGAATGGTAATCTGACAAATAATAAATATATGTAAAAATATATTTAAATAAATGGAATCTGGCATGAATAAATGGTCTTTAGTAGTAGTTTTTCGAAAATCATTTCTATTAACGGGTTTTATAATAATGGCAATACGACAATGTCATTCTAGCACAATTCTATTACCAGACCATTGACCGACCAATGATCGACATTATTATGAATTTAGTAGATTACGAACTCAGACTCTGTGGTTACTACTGAAAAAAACCTAATAATAATTTTCCCGACCTGTGAATCGAACCCAGGACCTAATGCTCAGTAATCGTGCTTGCGACCACTAGACCAACGAAGCATCGAGCCACTTTTGACTTGAACATCGATAAATAATTGGTTTGGAAAATTGGGAATTTAGTTGCAAAAGTATCAGACAGATAAAATAAAAGAAAACCCTATTTTACATTTACATTTAGTACAACATTATACCGACCTATTTAGATAGTTGGTGAGAATAACATTAGACTGAAAGTCACTTTCATGAAAGTCTACTTAAACAAAGTATTTCTAAGTTCTTATTTTAGACTACATTGATCAGTCAGCTGTAGCTAATCGTTTATTAGCTTTTTCTACTTCATTTAGTGGTCGATAGCCCTCCCTAGTCTTGCTATAATCACTTTCTGATCGACTACTAGTTTATCTTATCATCTGTCTGCCTTTTCCCAAATACGTTGGGGTCGGCTTTCAGTCTAACCGGATACTGCTAAATATCATTATTTTACATGGAGAGACTGCATAATTATTATCTGACCTACTTAACCTAGTTCGTAGGTACTGGGGAATACGATACCAACGATACGGGAATATGATTTCGGGCCACTGAATACCTTTAACGACTGTCAAAGTATTTTTTTAAACTAAATAGGATTGCATTTAGTCGGTACTTGTCTGATGTGAAGCTCGCTTGCCTAGAAGAAACCGATTCATTCGAATTTTGAATAGATCCAGATTATAATGACAGCCGGGACCAACAGCTTATCATGCTTTCCAGGGCACGGAGGAAACACTCATCCATTGACCATCCTTGGCAAGCGGCGCTTAACCTTGAAGTTATTATTTAGCCGCAAGCTCTTCTTTCAATCACTTTCTGATCTATTACTAGTTAATCTGCCAGATTGATTACACAATCTCCTAGATATATAAGTTTTATGTGGAACCGGGGAGCGGTGTGAAGGCCGCGAGTATATTGATAGTAAACAGACACAATTTATGTAGGCTCATGATCACTTTTATTGGTACTTACAGATTTAATATTACGGATTTATTGAGTTTGAGGGATTATTGTAATACGATGGGCTGTGGAGTTATTTTAAATCGAGTTCGAGTGACAACTTGTTATAACAGATGTTTGCTTAAAATAATGAACTAAGAAAACCAGTATTTTATTATGTAGGTAACGACATCTTCTGTGCCTTCTGGCAGCTTAATCATATGACAGCGAAGAGCAATCCTACCATTAGAGCCAAAATATACGAAAAAATGGTACAAATGCACCTAAATAATAATGACGTAACGAATGCCGTCAAAACAGCAGCACAGAAGATTTTGCATAAGTATAATCAATCTATAATGTTCCCACTGCTGGGACACTAGCCTTCTCTCCATGAGAGGTGTGATGTAATCCACCACGAGGACCAGGTGCAGGTCGGTTAATGTCACAACATGTCTTCGACATTTTTAATTCCGAAACATGTCTGTTTCCTCACGTGCTTTTCCTGCATGCATTCATTCGTCACTACATAAAGGGTGTAAATAGACCCTTAACATAGCTGAAAGGCACTTGTTCTCCCCGTCTTTGCGATCATTTTTTTGTTCTAGACCATACCTGGGAACCTTCTAGTTACGGAGATATTGGGGGTCAAAGTTCCAACTTTTTCACAAATTATTTTTTTAAATATGTACATGTTTTTAATGTAAGATTTTTACTTTACACCCACAACCCCCATACTATTCAATCCAGCCATCAGCACAATACTTTGAGTGCTTTCCATCGAGTCCTACCATAAAACGTGATTTTTCACCCCAAAAAAAAAGTCGTATTACTGTTTTGCATTCTGTATTGATACATCAAAAGTAACTTTGACAGAAAGCTTGGTTGACGGCTATGTGAAGGGTCTGTTTACACCCTGTAGATATTGATACCAATAACGATAGCAAAGTTTTGCTAATTTATTTCATTTGACCCTATATTTTGTCCATTTAGATACATAGACATGAAGTAATGTGCGCCAGCCCAAATCGACTCCAAAATTGCTGTGTAGCAAATAATGTTAACATTGCAATAAAAATCCTTGCTCAACAAACGATTTTCCTTTTCTTCGCCATAATAATCCCCTAAACAGCTACTATAGAGGCTGTAATGCTGAACGTATGTGATTGCGCAGGTGTAATACGGGGGTAGGCAGGAGCTAATACACCACTGCATTGTGCGGACACAAAGCGGCTCACACCACCAATACACTTTTATATTTTATGGTGGTTCAAGTTAGAGACGTTAGCGGGAAATAAACTTTTTAAATTGTTTGAGCGATGAGAACGAGAAGGGTGACATTTATTTTCGAGACATATGTATGTGTAGTTGTATTTGCAATATGTGTCAAGGGTTTTAATTTAATATATGTAATTTTCATTTAAGTGTGGAGACTTTGTTATTGCAGTCGAGGCGGAATTCACACCCGAGCCGCAAGCGAGGCTGTGGTGGAGCCGAGAACTTCAGTAAAAATGGCCTCTTGTACCAACGACGTTTTTAAATACACTTTAACTTTTTATAAAATAATGAACGAAAAGTATTTTCGTCATGAAAATTTCCTAATAATTATAATTAGGTATCTATATTTGTTCATAAAAGTAAATGTTTATTTAAATAATCATGTTTATTTATGATATTCTATTTATAAACACAATTTAAATATTCAAAAAATATCTACGCCGTAAAGACGCATATCGTTTTGCAGAGATTAAAAAAAAATTACCACCGACGACAGGAATTATTAAAAAATAACGAGTGTAAGAAAAACATTTCATGTTGAACCTAATCGTAGTGCGATAAGAGCCAGTTTACGAGGAAGTGTATTGAAAAATATTTGACTTTAAATTAGCATAAGGAAATATTTGTTATATTACCTACATTTAAATACGCATTATACAGGGTGTAAGGGACAGCCCTCCACAAACTGACAGGGTGCATTCAGCTCCTTATTTTTAATCATATTCCACCGGAATTTTTCTCCGGAAGTTTTTTTTTGCATTGGACAGGGGCACGCTGCTCGCAGAACGGATGGCCGATGGGGCCAAAAAGTTCTGGAGTGGCGACCGCGAACCGGAAGACGTTGCGTTGGAACGCCTCCCACTGGGTGGACCGATGACCTGGTGAAGGGATCCGCTGGTTGCGAGTCGCACGAGACCGGTCAATGTGGCGACTCTTGAGAGAGGCCTATGTCCAGCACTGGACGTCTTACGACGTTACTATTTCTTTATTTCAATGTAAAAGTACATTCCCTGTACGCAGCACTCCATTTATGTAAATAATACGGCTAAAATCGAAAATCCAACAATGGATGTTGAAATACTCTAACGAACGACCTGTGAAATCAGCTATTCAATTCCTGCTACAGAGTTCATAGAAATTATTGTCGCGCTTGCCGTTCGCTACGTACGTTTTACCACGATAACGAAATATTTCGTATGAGGAAAAAAAAACAAATGAAATTTGATTCCAGAAATTGGATTCCCATAACATTTCTGAAATAATTTCTTGTACCGGTCATCTTAATATTTTATACTGAATTCACCCCATCAGTTTGTGGAGGGCTGTCCCTTACACCCTGTATAACAACGTAAAATTATATTTGCTTGCCCTAAACAGGCAAAATGTGGTTTGTGCTTAAACCTCAAATTTTAACTATTGGTAACACCTGTATGTACCTGCATTTTTTCTTAATCCTATTCTCATTGTCCAAAATATAAACATAATTCAACCCTACCATTTCATCCGCATGCCGCTAGTGTCTTACGTCCCACCACAGCTCGGATAATGGTCGAGTTGTCTCGAATCCCGAAGTCAATTCCCGGCATATTGTCCCGGGTCCCGGCAGAAAGGGCCGATCCGATCCCCCGGGATAGCCGCTAAATGTACTTTAGACAATTTTATTAGAAAATGTCTTCAAGAAGCTCTATTTAACTTTGGAGTGATATAGTTGGGAAGAGTAAACGTGCTTGTTGGAGTGTAGGCAGATAATGTTTTTATTTGGATTTATTAAACAGCCATAATTTATTTTGAAAGAGTTTAGTACACACGGCGGCACATGAAGCTATACATAACCAGTATAACCTGGTTTCACTTTGTATGAGCTTCCCGTACGATGAGAGATCAGCTTAATTTGGATTTGCATAGCTTGATTAGCCACCGTGCGTACGTGTAGATCTCTTTTAAAAAATAATTGAGATATACTTAAACGAACTAAATGAAAAAAAAAATTGAGATGATACTTATACGAACTAAATGATCGTTTCAAAATTTGGGCAACATAGGAAAGCTTTTAAAAATGAAACAAACAGATTTGCAAGTATTACTTCCTTCATAATGATGATTACGATGACCCCCTATAAACGTGCTGATGATTCCATTATAGAACCTTTAAAAGTCTTTATAAAAGAAATCGTAAAAGTTGCATTAAATTCCGCTTAGTTGTTTTTAAGTATCAACGTATAAATGAACAAAATTGTGACTATACAGACAGTTGCAAGTCGACTAGAAAAAAACTGGAAACTAAACTTCATTGTCAAATATTTCTGCCACATTGCGTTCACAAACAACTATTCGCTGATAAAAATACTCAGCCATAACTATTCCCCGTCTGCACATAAGAAAAAAAAACCACTGCATTGTCATCACAGACTCTTTCCACAAATTTAACTTTCATCCACTTTCAGTGAGCATTCGAAATAAAGCGCGCTTATTCAACGAGAGATGCAATTTAAAGTACTGCACAATTCCTTTCAACTATTCTTCAACTCCCATCACGGGATATAACAATCGTATCTAGTATAAGCACATCCATTGCTGGCACCCCATCTAAAGCTCTCCTCGCCTTTCATTACGAGCGAGCAATAGATAGTGTTGCACTGTCTGCAGTCGAGTTATGAGTTAAATGAGCAGAAGTGCCAGTTTCACGGAACGTAGGTATAAAACGAAGGAGCCACAGAATAAACTCGGAGTTAAATCGCCCTAAGAATAAGTGGGCAAAGAATAAAATTAAGTTATAGTCGTGAATAAAATTGTTAGTTTAAGTTGGACGGTATTAACTTGAAGAATAACTGGGCTTATACGTTTTTCTTATTATTGCGGGACGTTGGAGTCTAGACTGTTTTCTTGGATAAAAATCAACGTATTTTAAGTGCACTGTATTCTTCTTAATGGGAATGCAAGTTGGCGTAAATCGAACGAATGTCTACAATCTTCGTTCTTACGTTTTCGAGTAAGACTTTTATACCGAGATAATATATAATATAGCACGTGAACTGATTCACTCAGCTCTAGAGCGAAGTGCAGGTTTGGTTCGACCAACAATAAATTCGTCCGAATAAATAAAATATCATTATACTACTGACCATAAGGTCCTATTCAATAAGATAATAAGATTCAATTTCAAAACAGGGCAAAGTGTTATTGGTTTTTTCAAACAGGGATACTCAGTAGCAGCATGAAGTCTGCATTGTGCCCGGTTGATGATAATAGGCGGCACGGTGAGCCTATTATAATCAGGCTTACACTCCTCTTATTACATCGGACAAAAGCATAACCTAAAAAAAAGACCCGACTGAAAAAACTGAAAAGCATATTTTTTTTTTTATTAAACAAAACTTGGAAGCAGGCGGGGCCCATTTGAATATAAAGTTGTGAAAATGGAATAAGCCCCAACTACTTTTTACTACTTTTCAACTACTTTGTTTTATTTTCATATTTTAGTTTACTAACGTAAAAGAATTCGCAGACGATTCAACTTATTCAAATCGGTTCATCCGTTTAGGAGTTACGAAGGAACATAGAAACAGACATACATACATATATGTCAAACACATAACCTTCCTTTCGGGCTTCGTAGCATTCGGGTAAAAAACTAGATAATGTCGGGTATACTATTAGACACACACGACATAATCATCTAACTGAATTTCTCCTAGAGGAACCACAGCAATAGGCACTAATATCAATTCCTCCTAGTATTCCTTCTATCCACGACAATACGCCTTTAACAAAGATGTATAAAGGGGCGCGTCTCGCTTGATTTGAACCGAGGCGCGGAGAATTGCGCCTTTCTTCAGCTATGCAGATAATAATCAGTATTGAAGGCTTTTCCATTTCAACTGCCTTTTTAAAGTTCTTCCGATGTTTGCGCGAAACAGTTTTTAATTGTTGATGTTCTTGATACGTATTTCGTTATTTTTTCTCAGTTTCACAAGTCTTGGTAAGCTCCAATAAAATTAAAACCTTTTTGCAAAAATACATTTAGTTAGTGGATGGGTGCGTAATTGTATTTGTAAGCCTAGTAAATGTTGAAACCTCTTTAATGGTGATAATTATTTGCTGCGAAATATAACTGTTATATATTTTATGCAGAAATAACGTTTCCCAGCATAATAAATTTTAACTTAAACAAGTTCATTTTTTCTATGATTTGGTACAATTATGAGTACACTATCCTCCGTTCGTAGATCAAATTTTGATCAATATTGCAGAAAACCTAAGAAAATCAAAATTTCGCATGTAATTTTTTTTAAATAATAACACTAAGGTCGCAGCCCACTGGCGCAACCGCGATATATATCACTGCCGTCAATTCGTCGCTCGCAATCCTCGTGAAATATCGCGCAATGTTCGCGAGCGTTCCGGGTTATATTTCGTGCATTAACATGGACTGCCGTGTGTGTGTGTGATGGATGTGCGCTGCGCTGATTGCGTGAGAAAAGGTTTCCGCTGAGGGTATAATTAACAAAAAAAGGTGTTCGTCTCTCTTGTCAACAGTTAGTATTATGTAAATCCCTTCATATGGGGGACTGGGGGACTTTTTGGAATATTATAAATAATTAGTTACATTCGTGGATTACCATTCGAAGTAGTTCGAAACACATATCTCGCAATGTCGGCAAAAACAGAATTTCTCAGTAAATAAAAATGTTGGAAGCTGAAACTATTACACTTCTATAAGCTTACACCTTCACTAGATTCCCTAACCAGTTGTAAGTCGTGATGAATAGAATAATCCCGGTGGCACTAAATGCGGTAAAAATTCATTAGGCTTAAGTGGATGGCAGTTGTCTGTCGCCAGTGGAAGAAAATGTTGAAAAGAGAATAGAAAAGGTGGGGAATACTAGGACTCATTTGTACGATAAGGTTGGGGATGGGGATGTCAATTCAAATGGAGATTTTCATTTGCTTCAGTCGTGACGGGTACCATAAAAACTTTTCAGTAACTTAATAGTTAAGTATTCATTTAATTCGCTCTGACTAACTAATAAAAATTGTATCAACTAAATAGATAGGATAGGATGAATAAGCGCCAAAAGCAGTAATAGCCTAGTGGTGTGACCGTCAGACTGCCAAGTCATAAGTCTCAAGTTCGAACCCAAGACACGCGCCTCCGATTTTTTTGATTTTTCATGTGCGTATTGTTATCAGTTGCTTCGGTGAATGAAAGCATCGTAAGGAAACCAGCATGCCTGAGATATATTTCTCAACGGCATGTAAACCTAATTCAGAGGCCCGCGAGCGGCATAAAAACTCTGACACCTGGTTAGGCACTAACCACACGATGAAGGAGAAGGAGAAGAAGAAGCGAGAAAAAAGTTAGTATTACTAAGAGACCCTGAAAGTAATAATCATCATCATCATCATCATCATTTCAGCCGAAAGACGTCCACTGCTGGACATAGGCCTCCCCCAAGTGTCGCCACATTGTCCGGAAAGTAATAATAATTAATTAATATATATATTAATTTATTAATATTAATTACAACAACATTATCGACAAAATATTACAATAAACACTTGCAAACATAAAATTACAGTTCCAATTCAATCCGTTTTCAAATGTATTCCAATAAAATAAAATTTCAGTTCAATAATCTCTTGTCACGTCAAACGTGCGGGTTCTGCTGAGGATTGAATCAATTTCGTTCGTGTCAAATGCTAAATAGATGTGTTCGAGCGTAATCTGTTACTGGGGCTCAATTGAGACGCACAGGAGATTTGGTAGACGCTTACAACCAACTTTACATTTTTAGGAAAGTATTCAATTGAAAAACTCGAGTCTTAATAATAACAGCCACACGTGTCGATCTTCAAGGTAAAGCAACGCTTACTAAGCTCGGTTCGTTTGTTGTCGGCCATCCATTACATACCGAATTCCTCTGTGACCCGGAAAGTACGTTAAGCCGTTGGTCCCGAATGATATTTTGATTGATCTTTAACAGTAGTTACAAGTAGTGAAATCCCCACTTGTCCGACAACTAGTCGCCGACTGCGCGGGCGTACGGACGTGTTTAGTGGTCAGGCAGGCGTAGTTATTGGCCGTATATGTCAGTATCGCCCTGAATGAGTGTGTGCCTAATGGAAACATTTGGAAACACCGGTTCGAAGATAATTCAATATGGATAAAACATCAACACCCAGTGATTATGTGAACACCGAGCGCGGCAGTCGAAACCCAAATATTCCACATAGGGGTTATAAAGAAGACAGAATTATGGAAGAGATTCGTGAGTTTCGCTTAGAAATGAAAGCACTTCTTAGTTTGGTCATCCATGAGATGGATGACCAAACTAAGGAGTATAAAATACTACTTAATAGGTTTATAAACACCGAATTGGAGCTAAAAGAACTAAAAAAACAAATGAAGGTAATTCTAAATAAGGTAGACGAAGAACAATTATTGGAAACACAACTCAGAAATATAGAACATAAAGATGAAGTAGTAGAAAGTAGCATTGTTACGGTGGGTCCTTCAATAAATAAACATGCCGCAACAATATCTCAAAAAGAAGCTCGTCGAACGTATGCAGCGGCTACTACACAAAATCAAAATCGGGTAATTAGAAATAATGTTCCGACAAAAAAATGTGTGGCCACGAAACCATCTACCAAAGAAAGCTTCGAAAAAAGAACAGTTGTAAAGGAGATAAATGGACCGGAAAATGGAAGGAATCAGTCTGGAAAAACTGCAGAAAAAGAGGAGTTAACATCTCAAAAGGAA
The DNA here is from genome assembly GCA_905163415.1 of Noctua fimbriata. Lineage (NCBI taxonomy): Eukaryota > Metazoa > Arthropoda > Insecta > Lepidoptera > Noctuidae > Noctua > Noctua fimbriata. The sequence continues at coordinate 938,242 of LR990933.1, read as the reverse complement.
GAAAACTGGATATTAGTAAATAAAAAAAAAAATAGATATCCAATCACAGAAGTAAAAAAAGGTGGGAGCACGAGTGCAGTAGACGTAAAAAGTTTTTGCATGTATGGCGCCTTTGTAAGGAAACTCCAGTAGAAAACTTAGAAAAATACGTGAAGAGTAGATGTGGATCGTTAGTACCAGTCACGGTGGAAGTAATAAAACGCAAGACTGAAAGGGATTACGCTTCTTTTATCATTGGTGTACCTGAAAGCAGTTATGATACTTTATGTCAATCGGAAAATTGGGCAGCGAATATCGAATTCTGTGAATGGGTGTGGTTTCGTAGAACAACCAAAAAAACATAAAATAACTAGCACAGCTATTAGATTACTACCAAAACTACTAGATTTACTACCAAAATGTGAGAGGTTTGCGTACAAAATTGGATGAATTTTATGCAGGTGTCTTCAGAAGCTGATTTGTTCGCTATTACCGAAACCAGCTGCAACCAATCTATTCATGATGCAGAAATAGTGCCACCTGGATATACAATACCGCGCAGACGGACGAAAGCAGGGCGGCGCGTGTCTCGTGGCCACACCGCGTTTAGAACTGCGGCGAGTGTCAGGCCCGAGTGACATCAACATTGACGATAGGGTGTTCGAACTCGTTTGTGCTACCGTTTATTTACAAAGTAGACTTTTGTTTTTATTATGTGTTATTTAAATTCCGCCAAACAGTTGTGAGAATGAGTATATGATATTGTTTAGGATAATAGAACAGCTGTGTAGTAAATATAATGATATCGTCGTAATTGGTGACTTCAATATGCATTCCTGTTCGATAAACGTATGTATATTTGAATATTTTTTATCATATTGTGGATTTACTCAATACAACACGATCGTTAATTTTAATGATCGATGTTTAGATTTAGTGTTAAGTACGCTTCCGTAGGAAGAGAGTGTGAATGTGCACGGGGCGGGGGCGCCGCTCGTGCCTGTGGATACGTACCATCCGCCGCTCGACGTGTTGGTCGAACTGCGGGCGCACCGGGTGGCGAGTACATTCGCGTACGAGTCGAGTTCTGTACCCAAAGGTTGGAATTTTAATAAAGCTGATTTTTTAACATTGTACTCATCAATAGCGGCAATAGATTGGACTGATATCTATGACCTTGATTTAGAAATGAGTTTAAATTATTTTTATGAAACAATTAATGCGAAAATAGATGACTGTGTTCCCAGAAAACAGCGAAGTCGTGTAAGCTCGAAGTATGTTTACCCCGAGTTTTACACTGCTGAAATAATTCGCAACATACGTTATAAGGCCATTCACCACAAACGGTACAAGGCAACCAAAATGATTAGGAGGTGTTTGCTCTGTGTAGGGCTAAAGTAAAACAGTTGATTAATTAGCACACGAACAACATAGCAACAGGGTTCAAAATCAACTGCAAAAAGACCCAAAATCATTTTGGAACTATGTAAAATTCAAAAGGGGTAGTCGAAATCTACAAAGGATTTTAAAAAACGGGGAGGTCTTGTCTGGTGAGCAATATGTAAATGAGTTTGCTCAGTACTTTCACTCTGTTTATAACACGAGACAAGCCGAGTTGAATGTTGCCGCGGCGATAGAAGCGGCGGGTGGTGAGAATGGAGCGGCGCGGATTCATCTACAGGAATTACAGTTGAAGGATGTGCAAAGTGCGCCTGAACAACTTAAGCCGAAGAGATCCGCGGGACCGGACGGTATTCCGCCTTACATACTCAGAGACTGTAGATCTGTGCTGGCTGAACCGTTGCTCCATATATTTAATAAGAGTCTGAAGGGAGCCGTGTTTTCAGAGAGATGGAAAACCACTCGTGTCGTGCCGGTACCAAAAGAAGGTATAAGTAATGACAATCTTAGTGATACAGTAGTACCTATTGCAGTACTGTCATGTGCGGCTAAAGTGTTGGTGTTGGAGAGCACTATTCATAACAGCATTTTTATGCAAGTGAGATCGCAACTCTCAGATGAACAGCACGGGTTTCACCAATGAGGTGTACCACCAGTAACTTACTGAGTTACATTTCTCATGTTCTGCCGATTGTAGACAGTGGGGGTCAAGCTGACGCTGCTTACGTCGACTTCAAAAAAGCATTCGACCTAGTCGATAATGACGTGTTGCTCAAGAAGTTAGCAGCTCTTGGTTTCACTCCGCACCTACTTCATTTCTTTGCCAGTTACATGAGGGATAGACAGCAATACGTAGAGTACGAGGGACACAAGTCAGTGCCGTACTTTACGTAGTCTGGTGCAAGCCAAGGGAGTAACCTCGGACCTCTGCAATTTATAATTGTGATAAACGATTTGCCCAAAGTCGTTAAAGATGCAAAATGTTTATTATTTGCAGACGATCTAAAGTTATCCCTGGCAGTGAGGGGTCACCACCCCTCACTGCCAGGGATAACTTTGTGAACTATGACTGTGAACGCTTACAAAAGGCCATAGATAGCGTAATTACCTGGACCAAGGAAAACCTTCTGCAATTCAACGCCCAAAAATGTGTGACTTTCTCGCGTGCACGTAGTTCTACTGTATATGATTACAACATTGATGGGATGCCGATGACTAGGGTTACAGAGGTTAGGGACTTAGGAGTTAGTCTTAACGCGGGGCTATCGTTTCGTGATCATATAGTCAAGTGCTGTAAAAAGGCCTACAGAAATTTAGGGTTTCTTATACGTACTGTTCGTGGTTTCACAAATATTACGGTGATTATTGCTTTGTACAACACTTTGCTTAGAAGCCAGTTAGAATGCAATGCAGTCATCTAGGCTCCACATGAGTCTAAACATAGTCTCATGTTGGAGGGTATACAAAATAAATTTGTTAGATTTTTATATTTGAGGCTCTTTAGAGTATATAGACTAGAAACGGGATATTTACCATGTTTGTTGTTTTGGTAAATATCCCGTTTCTAGTCTATATAATAATGTTAGTGACCATGATAGTTTAAAATCTTATATCTATGGAGTATATCCTTTCCACCCGCTTATGTATTCAACCTTGTTTATATTAGGCATGATTGGATACAACGAGCAGAGAGTTAGGCGTGAGTTCGCACTTGTCTCATATTTATTTAAATTAATTAGAGGCAAGATACATAACGCCAACATATTAGCGTTGGTGTGTTTGAGTGTGCCGGACAGATATGTGTGGCGGTGAAGTCGGCCTCAGCTGCGGCTGTATCTCGTGGCCGCACTAATCTGTTGAATGAGGCGCCCCTGACGCGGGCGCTTCGTACTTTTAACCTTGTAGCAGAGGAGGTAGACATTTTTGCTTGAACGCTGAGTGAATTCACAAGGATTACACTATATACTATACTACCTCTTCCAAAAAATAATAACCCACAAAGCTACAAAGACCTTCGCCCCATAAGCATATTGCCATGTTTATCCAAGGTGTTGGAGAGGGTGGTATATTTGCAGGCCATCGATTTTCTCGAGGCGCATGGTATGCTGCCTGAACTGCAGTCGGGTTTTAGAAAGGGGCGCGGAACCGCAACTGCCTTGGCAGATGTGTTAGGTAACATCTTGGAAGCTCGGGACCGTGGTGAGGGATCTATACTGGTATTGCTCGACTACTCGCGTGCTTTCGACTCTATAAATATTCCTTTATTACTGTCCAAACTGTCGTATTACGATTTTGATAGGCGGGCGACGAGTCGGTTTGAAAGCTACCTGACCAGCAGGTCACAAAGGGTTGAATTGCGCAAGAAAGACGGTTCCACGTTATCATCCTCCCCACAAACAATAACAAGGGGAGTTCCTCAGGGATCCCTACTTGGTCCGCTTCTCTATATAATTTATAGTGCTTATATAGCGACATGCATAAAGAACTGCAAATATCTTGTTTACGCGGATGACACTCAGCTGTATGTTTCATTTAACGCCAGTAACACTGCAGCCGCCGTACGTACCCTCAATGAGGAGCTTGATAGAATTGCTATGTGGTCTAGGGACAATTCTCTAGTACTGCACCCTCAAAAATCTAAGTTCATGGTCATGGGGAGCAGAAATCAAATTAAAACAATTCTTTCTGGTAAACCTGATGTTAAAATTGTGGGCGAAAGTATACAAAAGGTAGAAATCGTTTGTAACCTGGGGCTAATTACGGATCCGGAACTTCGTTTTGAGGAGCATGTAAATGGCGTAGTAAAAAACTGTTTTTATAGATTAAAGGTTCTGTACAGAGTCAGGGATTTCCTTAGTGTCGCAGTGAGGAAGAGATTGGTAGATAGCCTAGTACTATCCAAACTAAATTATTGCGACACTGTTTACGGGCCATGTCTTCTTTCACGTACTGAACATTTAATACAACGAGTACAAAATGCATGTGCTCGTTACTGCCTAGGCATACCCCGGAGGCATCACATCACACCGTATTTAAACGAACACAACATCCTAAAAATGGCGCACGACGGAAACTACACTTATCAGTTTTGATGTTCGGTATCATCATAAAAACACAAACCGGAATATCTTTTCAGAAAAATTTGCTGGAGGCACGAGCACTACAGCTACTCTGCTCGTTCCACGGCCAATCCGCTCTCGATGCCTCGACATAAGACCACAGCCTTCAGAGCGTGTTTCAAGTATGCCGCCACTCGCTGCTGGAATGATGTGCCACCTCCCATAAGATCCCTAAAAACAAAAGAAATTTTTAAATTTCATTTGAAAAAAGTCCTTTTAGAAAAACAAAAGTATGAACAGCAAATACATTATAAATAAATACTCACATAAGGTTTATCATCTATCGGCAAGGCATATCAATCCAAGTGGCTCGAGATGGCATTGCGTTTGTCAAGAAAGCACATTACTTGTTAGCAAGGTAGCCATCGGCAACGCCCTAGTAACTCATCACGCGAAAAGCGTCGCGTGAGCACAGATTAGAAGACTCGTGCGACACCGCGCCACCCTTTTGACGCATGGTACCTACGTCATCGCGCTAACAGGCGCAGAGGACAAATGCGTGGTACGACGAACTCGTTTGATCGGCAGCGTGCGAGCAGGCGACGGCGACGGCTTCAATATATTGTATTTGTGTTTATTTTGGTTAGCCTGCACACAAACTTGTATATTTTTTGTAGTGTTTATTATATTTCCTAGAGGTAGTTGTTTTATATTATAAGTATAACCCAAGTACTGTTTATTTTATTATCATATTTATGTAAAAATATTTCTGTGGCCTGGTGCTAATAGGGCTAATATCAATAATCATTATTTTCAGTAATGAGCGTTAGAACAATGAATCAGCATTAATAGTTTTTATTTAGGTGTTATATTGTAGTACCACAATATAATACCACCAGGTATTGTATTGTGGTTGTGTGTGTTGTTATTGTTGTATTGTATTGTTGTGTTGTTGTGTGTTATTGTGATGTTTTTTGTATTGGTGTTTTTGTGTTGCAAAAATATTTTACTTTTATTTGATTTATGTATTTAAGAAGATTTATGAGTTAAATTCAAATTTAAGAAAAAAATGTTATTTTGGTAAATATTAACAACTTAAGCCCCTTTAGCACTGATGATATTATTATGTTAGTTCCCAATTATGTATAAAATTAAAAAGGCCAATGTTGTTTTTCTAAGAAATTTTATTATGGAGAGATTACAATATTTTTAATTTTCTTCATCAGAACATGACACAATATCCTCCATTTTGGGGCCAGTCTCCAAAGACTCATAAAATTGACGGCTGGATGGTTGGAGGTACTCCAGAAATGATTGCAGGTCTCTGACTTTTGGTGCAGGGAGTTTAATAGGTCTCTGATTTAGGGGCATGAGAGGTGCTACTGCTGCAGTATCTTCTGATTGTGAACGTGTCATATTTCGGTTTCTTTTTAAACTTAGCACTTTGAATAATTCCAATGGACCAATGTATACATTGGTCTATTTTGCTTTCATATAAATAAAGCAGCAAATTAAAATTGTATCACAAAAAGGGCTAATGTTAACTTTGATCGCTTTAGTTCTTACTCTATTACTAGGAAAGTGAAAAATAATAATTTCTTATCGGCTTAAGTATACTGCAGCCCTTTTAACATTTTTTTTTTACATATCTGTATGAAAGCGCAGACTACATTGGCCTTTTTTACCTAGTAACTTTTGAAAGATTGTTAATACACTAACGCCCTTTTAGCACAAAAAAATATACTTTTACAATAAACTGGCATTACAATCTCGTTTCATACAAAAACGTACTTTGGCCCTTTTAGCAAAAAGTCGACAAAATCCGAGACTTAGGTGTTCTCCTTGACAGTAAGCTTACCTTTATACCTCATATTGACTCTATTGTTTCTAGGGCTTCTAAAACACTGGGGTTCATAAAAAGAACCTGTTACGACTTCAAAACTGTCCAAACCTTAACAGTACTCTATAATTCACTTGTACGAACTGTTTTGGAATACGCGTCAACTGTTTGGAATCCATTTTATGGTACACATGTGAATCGCATAGAACGGGTCCAAAAAAACTTTACACGCTATCTGCGGTACAAATCTAATGGGTGTCCACTGGACGCTGATTACTCGCAGAGGCTAAGTCACTACAAAATGATAACTCTAGAACAGCGAAGACATAGTAACGACCTGATTTTGCTTTACAAAATAATTAATGGATCTATACAAGTTCCCAAGCTTCTCGTCGAAATAAATATATCGGTCTCTCGCCATAGTCAACCCAGATCTGAACGCATCCTAGATGTGTTCACTCCATGCCCAACAAGAACTAACCTCGGACATTCGGCACCAATGAACAGGTTGATGAGAACGTACAATGAGCTTCGTACACGTTCCAATAGCGTTGACATCTTCGCCGACAAGCTATTGCAATTTCGCAAACAATTGTTTCTGACCCACAGTGGCCACAGTTAATATCTATATTAATATTATTACATTTTACATTATTACCTACTTAATATTATTATTCACTTGTTTATCATTTGATTGTGTGATTGTGTCATTCTTTAGGCCAACAAATTAGATTTAGTTATTTCATTTTTTTTTTTTTTTTTTTTTTTTTTACTATAAAACTTGAAATACTTATGCAAGTGCTGTGCACACCTGTAAGTGACATATTCACCCTAGATTTTAAGTTTAATTGTCACATTACCCCAAAAAATGTTCTAGTGAATAAGTCGTTGGAGTGCCATAATTAAATAAATAAATAATAAGTTGCCAAAGTCAGTTATAGAACTGTCCGACGGAAAATTCAAAAACTACATCAAACGTGTCCTTATTAAAAAAAGCATATTACAAAATCAAGGACTACGTTGAAGATAAAGAAGTTTTGCTTTAGTTCCTTCTGCGCATGTGGCTTCCTTGGTAGCTCATAAACGGCACAAATATGTGGATGTCTCTAACTATTCTCAATCTCATTTTTTCTCTTCTTTCGAATCAGACTTTTAGACAATAGTTTTCAAATCATTTATACATCTTTTGCTCAGAATAGTTACAGCACTGATAACAATATTTGTGTCACTTATTTAATTTAGTACTTTACAATACTTTTTTTTTATCTTTGTATAGATTCTTTTTTATCGATTAACTTTTTATTTTGTTCTACATTTTTTGTGTAGTAAGCAACGACTTAATGTAGGGCCTACGCTGTCTTCCCATACTTAAGTACAAATGCTGTATCCATGATAATATTGTTACACCAAATGATTTGAAAAGAGTAACCATGGAATTTCTTGCGACCCGTGCCCATCTAGGCCTGTGTGAAATAAAATATTTTGATATTTGATTTTTGATGATTTTGCTCATGTAAAATACTGGGAATGTAAATTACGAGAGAATGGTAAGAAGTGCATTGCATTTTCTTAATACTTTAAGAAGTACAAGTTTTATTATAACAATATTCATAATTTCCTCTTTCGTCTGGGTCATTGTTGAGAGTAGACGTGCGCAGCTAATTTGTTAAAAAATATTATAACTAAAATCTATAGACAAACCAGTTTAGTTCTAATTACTAGTGCAATAAGCAAGTAATTACAACTACTTTAAAAAAGTGAAAGTAAGCGAGCAGTCGCCGCCGGTTCCGATAACTAGCGGGCCCTGGTCCCCGCGACCCTCGAGGGAAAGAGATTTTCACCATAATTGCCCTCTCTGTCATCTACGCGGGCGGACCAAGCAGCAGGCGATCGCTACGTTACGCGTCACGAGCCGCTTGTTATTGTTGTGACTCACGTCGTTTTCCGAAGGAACAGCAAATCGTTATACAACAGCACAATGGAACGATACCACTTAGATAAATCATTGTCGGAAACGGATTTGGACCGAGTAGTGTTGCAGAAACCGGAGCATATAACACCCCCTACCTTTGTATCATCCCGACCAAAAAGAAGAAGACGAGAGGAAGATTTTGTTGAAGAATTTGCTAATTTTATGGAAGAGATACAGTATATGTTCGCTACTATGATGAAAGCCCAAGAGCAAGAATTTAAAAAAAATACCACAATACTCGAAGGAATACAACAATCAAGTTGCAACATCGAAAGTTCCATTGCCTTCTTGACGGCACAAAAAGAAGAATTTAAGAAAAAAATCGAATCTTTGGAGGACAAAATAAAAGAGGATAAAAAATATTTATTATTTTGGAGGATAAAATGGAGAGTATGCAGCAGGATAGTAGAAAGGCTAACTTTGAAATAAAAAACGTACCGAAGAAGTCAAAACAAAACCAAAGATTACCTAATTCATAAGGTTACAAGCCTATCGAACTCAGTCGGTTGTCCGATCGACAAGACGGTTATCCGTGACATATACAGAGTTCGTTCAAAGAAATATACAATAAATACACCAATTGTAGTGGAAACAAACTCCACATTGATAAAAAATAACATTCTAAAATCTTGTAAGGCATTCAACATTAAACAAAAGTCGAAACTTGTGCAAAACACCTGGACATGCGGACAAACGAGGATACACCTATTTTTATCACTGAGCAACGTACTGCAAAGGCTGCACGCCTGCACTTCCTTGCACGTGACCTCGTGAAGTCAAAAACTTACAAATACTGCTGGACGGCATATGTGCGGATATATCTTAAAAGAGAAGACGACTCTCCATCCGTTATAATTAAAAGCGAAGCACAAATCCAACAGCTGATAATACATCAATGACTATATTATCATAACGAATTTCAGTACTGTTCTCACTGCTTTTTTGCTTTTATTTTCTGTGCTTATCAAACTGGGTATGTAAAGTCTGTTACACCTACCCGACATTCACACAAATTACATTATTTTTTGTTTCACCAAATACACAAACAAACACACACATTATCATTATCTAACATATTATAGACCTAAAAGTTTATTTACACTTGAGTCAATTTTAATTCATTACAGGAAACTTAACATTACAATATATAGACATACAAATTTATTCATAACTACAAATACATTGATTAATATTTACAAAAACATAAAATTACTACAAAATAATTATCATACATCTCTAAAACTCATATTATTATACGTATGGCATGTATTCTTACGGCTTCTAATATTATATATAAATAATACCCTGATTCTAAAATGTACCGTGTATTTAATAAAACATAATAATGGGTGATCTACTACAAACTTTAAACGACATCGATAATTTGAGTATTGCAAGATCTATAGAATGCGATTGTAGTGAACTCGCGCACAACTATAACATAAACAAAAGTGACCTAACCATAATTTCCCAAAATATTAGGAGCATATATTGCAACTTTGATGGCTTCATAGTAAATATGTCTTGCTTAAATTTTGAAACAGACGTTAGAGAGTATTATAATACTGACAGAATGCGGACTTGATCCAAATAAAACTATACCGACATTATCCAAGTATCGCTCCTACGCTAAACTCGTCAACTAAATCAAAACGACGGCGTTGTAGTATATATCAAGGACACCTTAAAAGCTAGTGTCACAGAATTAAGCATAAGCCACACATCATGCCTACAATTAAGTATATTGAATAATATAATTTTAGGTATCTATCGTTCACCATCAAACAGTAACGCGGAGCCTTTTATAAATTCTTTGGCACTCCATTTAGATAACCTAAAGTTTCAAAAACGAAATATTATAGTTGCTGGTGATATCAATATCAACATAAGACCTAAACACACTGAACAATCATATGAATTTAAAAATAGAACAACATACCTGGATAATTTATCGGGTCATGGTATTCTCACTGGTCATACCTTAATTACAAGGGAAAACAATTGTCTCGATCACTTTATGTTAAAAATAAACAGGAAAAGGTATTCTGCTTTTATTGCCGTCCTACTCACTACTGTTACAGACCACGGTACAACCTTTCTATCGTTATCTAAAACAAAACATTACCAAACTACACCAACAATTATTACCAAAAGTGATTTTGAAAGTGCCTTACAATATTTAAAAGAAAAAAATCTTTCGACTTTACTTTTTTGTGAAAACCCTAATTATATAACAGAACGTTTAACACAAGGTATTATTAAGTCACTAAAACTAAATAAAAAGATCCCTAAAAGTAAACGAATAATTAAGCCCTGGATCACTGAAGGCATACTGAGATGTATAAAAAATCGTAATAAGCTCCAAAAACAATTCCGAGACGATCCCCATAATGAAATAAAACAAATTACATATGCTCGTTATAGAAATTATTGCAACAACCTTATAAAAAAATTTAAAAGAAAATATGAAAGAAACCTTATTAACAAATCTTTAAACAACAACAACTTCTCCGGAAAAACCTTAAAACTATCACATATACAAATAAATCTACTAGAACTAATTCTGAATTAACTAACCTAAAACCATCACCTATGGAATCAGCAAAATTTGTTAATACCTATTTCGCAAATATTGGTAACCACCTGGCAAATGACATTCAACAAACCGTAACCCAGAATGACCTAAATCTATACCTACGTTCCTTACCTAGTTTCTCTAAATCTTTTGTTCTGCTGGATACAGATATCAATGAAGTAGATAGTATAATAAACTCTCTAAAATCAGATAGTGCCCGATCAAAAAAAACGTTGGTATATTTGTTACCTAAAACATGAAATAATTATAGCGCATTTAGCTAATCTTTGTTTTAAACAAGGTACCTTCCCTTTTTAAAGAAATCAATAATAAACCCCATATACAAGGGTGGGCGAGAGAGAGTGATGTTAAAAACTATAGACCAATTTCTGTTATTCCTGTTATAGCAAAGATATTAGAAAAACTTTTAAATTCCAGATTATTAAGCTATCATCAAACCAAAAACATTTTATCTCTATCTCAATTTGGCTTTAGACGCGGTATTTCTACGGAAGACGCTATTACGTCTTTAACTACAGTACTAACAAAAGAACTCGACAAAGGAACTAGGTGTTTATCTGTTTTCATAGACTTAAAAAAGGCTTTTGACACGGTCTCTTTTCCCATCCTTCTTCAAAAATTGGAAAAAATTGGTATTAGAGATAAACAACTATCTATTTTCACCGATTACTTGTCAAATAGAAAACAGAAAGTTAAGCTAGATAATTTTGTCAGCGAGGACGTTGACGTAACATGCGGCGTGCCTCAGGGAAGCGTTTTGGGTTCTTAATAAATATAAACGACTTATGTAATATGACGATCAAAACAGCAAAAATATTTTCGTATGCCGATGACACCGCAATCGTCTTCACTGGCTCAAGCTGGGCTGAAACCAAAACATACACAGAAAAAGGTATGTTACAAGTGGCTACATGGCTAAAAACAAATCTCCTTACATTAAACACGAGCAAAACTAATTATATCTGCTTCTCAACATATAAAAATGTCCAACCAGAACCTAATTTCAACATTAAAATACATGAGTGTAGGAGGACCGTCGATCACGACTGCAATTGTCCAACCATCAGTAAAGTTAACCACGTCAAGTACTTAGGTATTATGTTGGACCAAAGCCTGTCCTGGTATCCTCAAATTGAACAAATTACTGCGAGAATACGAAAATTTATTTGGATTTTCAAATCATTACGACACATAGTCCCAAGGAGTGGCTTAGCAAAAAATCTTCTAAATGAAGTGTATATCTCGCAAGTTCAATCTGTAACAATATATTGTATGTCCATTTGGGGGGGCGCGCGCAAAACACGTTTCCTTGATGTTGAAAGAGCGCAACGCACATTAATAAAAGTAATGTTCTTCAAAAAAAGGACCTTTCCCACCTGTGAGCTATACCAAATAAGTAACTTATTATCAGTCCGAAAATTGTATATTATACACATAGTACTAAGAAAATATAAAACCCTACCTAGATCATAATGTATTAGCCAGAAGAAGGAAACACAATATTGCTTCCACAACTTTTGTAAAAACAGAAATTGCAAATATTCAGTACGACAAACGCTCGTCTTTCTTGTGTAATAAAATAAATAAACAAATACATATACATAATAAACCATTCAAAGAATGCAAATCGCTGCTGATTAAGTGGATAAACTAGTTATGTTACGACGAAGTAGAGAATCTTCTATTAAATATAAGATAAAACCACTTCCGCAAAAAAACAACCACACACACATACACACACATACAAACACACATACACACACAGACATACCAACAGACTAATGATAATAAATAGAATTAACTACTTCATAAACTTTTAAACTTTCTTTTTTTTTAACTTTTAAACTTTTTTTTTTTCTCTTTTTTTGTAACATGTTGCACTAATTGTGAGATATAAAAGAGCGGCGCCTCCTGGCACAGGCATCTATATGCTTAAAAGGAGACGCCACCAACTGTATAATGTACAACGTGTAATATTGAAATAAAACATTTTTGATTTTTTTGATTAGATTTTGATAATCAGCGTATTATTTTCCAACTGCTGAACATAAGGTTCTGGGTTTGATTCCCCCGGGTCGGTGAAAGTGTTATTGGATTTTTCCATCAGGAATTTCTCAGTAGCAGCCACGGAGTCTGAATTTGTGCCCAGTTGATGGCAATAGGCTCGCCCCCTATTACATGGAACTTAAACATAACTGGCGAAATGATGGTGTACTACTAACCCTTCAGGATTTACAGGCGTGATGTTATGTTATGCTGGTATACAGGCCTTCTCTCTGTGATAAGGAGTGAGCCGGAGTCCACCACGGGTCTAATATGGTTTGGTGGATGTCACATTGTTTTCAAATAATTTATCTGGCACCGTTTTGAAAACACCCTGAATTAATCTCACAAAGTAAAATGTATGTATAAACACACAATTTCCTAGTCACACTGAAAATAACATTTAAAATATTCATAATTCAACATACAACCCATGATTCTGCCCACACAACTCGAATTACTGTCATAATGAATGAGTAATGAGCTCCATATCTATTTGGGTCCCATTTTGTACCCAGGAGAGTTAATGGCTTGTCAAATAAAGTTATTAAACTAACTTTTAGGACGGTGAAGGATTTTAATCGGTTGTAATGGCCAACTAATTGAGAATATTTTAATGTTTTACTTGTAAAAAGATCTTTGACGAAAATTCATATGAATCATCATCATCTGCCTAGCCTTTTCCCAACTATGTTGGGGTCGGTTTCCAGCCTAACCGGATGCAGCTGAATACCAGTATTTTACATGGAGCGACTGCCTATCTGACCTCCACAACCCAGTTAGTACTGGGTAATACGATACCCCTTGGTAAGAATGGTTGACTGGTTGGTTGGTCCAAATGACAGCTGCTACCAACGGCTTAACGTGCTTTCCGAGGCACGGAGGAAACTCGGTATGTAATGGGCGGTCACCCATCCATGGGCCAACCTAGGCAAGCGTAGCTTAACCTTAAGATCGACCGGCTGTTATTATTTAGCCACGAGCTCCTCACTCCTAAAATTAATATGAGTATCAGAACTTAAACTTTTTTTTTGTTTGACCACACTGATGAACAAGAGCATCCTTGAATAACGAAATTAGAAAGAGCTCATCATCTTCCTGGCCTTGTCCAACTCTACTTGGGGTCGGCGCAACATGTCTTCTTCTTCCTTTCTCTCCGTCACGTCATCATTTACTCCTCTTTCTTTCATATCATTCCTCACACAGTCCATCCATCTTTTCTTTAGGCGCCCTCTCTCTCTCCATCCATCAACATTCATATCGATCAATCTTATAGTCTAATGTAGTACAAATGATCTTGAAGCACAAAACTTGCCATGACTAAATCAAGAACTATAGAAATACGTCACACTCAATTTGTGTACTTCACCACAATATGCAACAGGTGGGACTCGAACCTACAAAAACCCTAACGATACCACCGTTTATCTGTTGAGTCCCATTAAACATATTAAGTACGTCCTGATCCGTTAATACCAGATTCTTCTTGCATTTATTACCAGGGATCATCCCAGAATATATCTGCACATTTTTAGCAAGCACGTTGGATATTTTAAAAGTTATATAGATATTTGTGTAAATATTTTGAAGAGGCCCCACTCATTCCGTCCATTATGAATTCCAAATAGGGTCTTACATAAATTATGAATATTTCTGTAGAAACCTTCGCCCATTATCGAAGGGAGGTCGGTTTTGAATGTTTGTGTGCCAAAAAGCCTATCTCTTACTCTCATAGAATTTTATATTTTGTTTAATGTACGTTTGGTACATTTTGGTACATGTTGCTTTTCCTTATGGAATGAGGAAAACCAAAGATATACCAGGACTCGTGAACTGACTGTGAAATAGATGGTTCTACAATCAAATAATTAATATATTTTTCTTCTTAAAACCAGTTCAGACGAAAAATATAAAGTTAAACGTCGTTGTGCCAGATTTTGCAAGTGTACATAAGAGGCATAATAATGAATTCAATAACGTTTTCATGGAGCATCATCATCATCACTTCAGCCAAAAGACGTCCGCTGCTGGACATAGGCCTCCCCCAAGTGTCGCCACATTGACCGGTCTCGTGCGACTCGCATCCAGGGGATCCCCGCAACCTTCACCAAGTCATCGGTCCACCTAGTGGCCTTCAAACGCAACGTCTTCCGGTTCGCGGTCGCCAGTCCAGGACTTTTCGGCCCCATCGGCCATCCGTTCTGTGAGCAATGTGCCCTGCCTATTGCCACTCAAGTTTGGCAATTTTTCGGGCAACGTCGGTAACCTTGGTTCGTTTGCATGAACATTTTGTCAAAAATTTCCTTCTACTTCCCTTTTTCGTTTGGAAAAATATTTAAATTATTTTAAATTAAGTTTTATGAAAGCTTAGAAAACATAGCAAAATAATCTTTTGTCAGGGTCCATATGCCATAACGTTAAAATCTGGAGTAAAATCTATAAGAGTGGCATTGACCGTTTGTCAGCTGGGATTAAATGCATTCGCAGGAACTATCGTAGATTGCCCAGTGAGCACGCGTTTGCCATCAATGTGAGAAACGTGTGCGTTATTTTTGAACGAGGTAAATATTAAATACTAACATAAATATAACATCACGCCTGTAATCCCCGAAGGATGAGGCAGAGGTACACCCTAAATTTAATACTAAGTATGCAAAAAAAGACTTCGACCAGGTTTCCCAAATACACAAAAGTTAAGTTAAACGACAACTGGCAGCCCTGTGTCTCGGTTGCCATTTGTGTGTAAGTCGGTCAGTATTTCCCTCACCGTTTTGAGAGCATTCGAAGCATCAATATTGTTCTAATTACGTAAAGGAAAGAAAATCCCGGGGTTCGGACTCATGCTCGCCATTTTAATAAAATGCCACATCAAACCATCGCATCCCCGTGACCGTGATCCGTGTTTCTCGTGGCGCCATCTTGCGTTCAGTCGGGCACAATTTATTCTTCCCGGACAACTACTATAAGTAGAATTTTCCTCGCTATGAGATCTACGATTATATAATCGGATTTACTTTAGAAGAGGTTTTGGACAAATGCTACTGTTGGAAAATCGTTTGAACGTAAAATTCAGTTTTCATTGTGTTGATAAAAGACTATTTTAACATGGGCAACCTAAAGTGAAATATAACAGTCGATCTGTCGACTGTTATATTTCACTTTTAGGTTGCCTTTTACTTTTGAATTGTAAAACTACTTTTGTAAAAAAGGGCAAATACAAGGTCTAATTAATGCAATTTGTACTATTTAGACTTACTAAAGATCAGAGCACTTAACACGATCGTAGTCAGCGGCTTATTATAAGGAAACAAACAAAACAAAAATTGCTTTCCTCAGCAAATCTGGAAACCCTCGGGCAAGCAACCTTCTTCCTTTTCATTATCAATTACTGAGCCTGAGGGAGGTCGCACGAGCTCCTCAGGGAGGGCTAAACAAACCAGTTTGGCCAAGAGTGCCGCTAAATTACTGAGGAGTGACCCTTCAGTATATTACATGCAAAGGGAGCTGTACGATTGAATATTTTCTTTTTTTATTAACGGATGGGATTTTATGGAGCTTTGAGCTGTAGGCCTTTCTAAGATATGGGAATGTGTCGTGCTATGTTTTGTAACAAATGTTTCCATGAATTTGCATTTTGTTGAAGATGAAGATGAAGACTCGCATCCAGGGATCCGCTGGATGCGAGTCGCACGGGACCGGTCAATGTGGCGACACTTGGGGGAGGCTTGTGTCCAGCAGTGGACGTCTTTCGGCTGAAATGATGATGATGATGATGATGAAGATGAAGATCCAAATTGAATTCAGTAATCCAATTTGGATTAGGCGACTGGTATACCCTAGGTTTCTATTTGGTCTTTAAATATTGCTAAGGACGTGTAACGTAATTTTGTTCTACATGATTACATTCTACCAATCGTTCAGAAATTATCACATATCATTCCATTTTAACAGTTTACTGTCAGATAGACAATCAAAAATCAAACTAGCTAGCTTATTTTGTCGCACGGCTGGACACACACTCCTACTTCAATTAAATTCTGTTTTCTGCCAACGACGGCCAGTTCTTTCGATAGAAGTCAATCTTCTTCCTCCATCTGTACTTTTTTCAATTAAAAATATACGTACTCCAATGAAATTGATCATTTAAATAAAAGGTCAGTTAAAGTTCTAATCGATCTTTCATCGTATCCTAGCGTTTAAAACTACCCAGCTCACCCAGGTGGCCTTAAGCTTCTTCACAATAAATAAAAACTAAAAGAACAATTCCAAGATTATACTGAAAAGATGAGAAAGTTAACGTAGTGTTGTGCCCTGACCCGTGCCGGACAAATTCCCGGAAGCGGGCCGTGCTCCGTGTCCCGGGACCGGAAATTTAGTTACTCCTGTAAATATTGTACGTCTTTCGCTTTACGCTAGTCGGTATGGTAGAACTTGATTTGTTCTTTGAATTATGGAGACGAAGATTACATAGTATGTCGTGAGTTTCGGTCGATGACCTGTTGATTTTAGTTTTGAAGTCTGTGGATTTTGGTTGAAGTACTTTTATTGCTTGAAAGGTTACCTAATTTTGATTTGGGAAATTAAGTTTACTGACTGCTATCGCCATCATCATTCTCTTGCCCTTATCCCAATTCATTTGGGGTCGGCGCAGCATGCCTTCTTCTTCCATACTTCTTTTTCTTCTCGACTGCTATCAATGTCGTTAATTAAGCCGTGCAAGTGTGTGCTCCTATATCATTAACCAGGTGGCGTGAGGAATAAAACCATATCAGTTAGTTTACAGTATCCTGTTGTCACATACTATCAGTTTTCTACAT
The DNA here is from genome assembly GCA_905163415.1 of Noctua fimbriata. NCBI lineage: Eukaryota > Metazoa > Arthropoda > Insecta > Lepidoptera > Noctuidae > Noctua > Noctua fimbriata. The sequence goes on along the minus strand of LR990933.1, from coordinate 920,535 downwards.
TCATCAATCGCATCTGCCAAGTTTGTTGATGACGGAAACAAAACCGTTTTAACGACGTCAATGTGGCCAACCGCCGAGACTTGACAAAACTCGTAAGATTCTCATAGTTATAATAGTCATTGTTTTATAAGATTTTAAACTATCATGGTCCATTAACTAACATTATCATTAACACTAGAATCTTTAAAAACGAACTAGAAAGAGGGTAAACCGATTTGTCTGTTCATTAACAAAACAAAAACCGCAAAAACTTCAGTTTATCCGTGATCATGGTGCTTGCAACAGCGCCGAAATATCAGGAATTCAAACAAATCAGTAAACATGGTAAATATCCCGTTTCTAGTGTTAATGATAGTCATTGTTTTGTTCCCAAAACCAACATTTACAAACTGTCATTGGTAAAACCTAGCATGTCCCAAACTCTAATTGTAAAAGCTTGAAAATCATCTCTTCTTTAAGAACCCTGAATTTACCAATTCAGGTTGGGAAATCTTAAAATTTACTAGTACAACCTAAGATTTACTTTTGGAATTTTACTGTAAAGTATATGCATAAGAAGAATTGCTGTTTTACGAGGTGCAAGACCACCCCCTTCTATTGGATCACTATATAGGGATACATTTGAAGAGACAAGTCAATACCAGCCTGCCTGAGAGATATTTCTCGACGGCATATAAAGCCAAGTCAGAGGCCTATAGGCGGCATAAAATTTCTGACACCAGGTTAGGCACTAACCACACGATAAAGATGAATACTTACTCAATATATTTAAGGCATTTAGTTGGTAAAAGTCACGATACAAGTCTCTTTAACACCTATTCGTTTTATTATTCAGAATAGTTGTCTATTACCGATTCGCCAGAACATAGGTAGACATAATAATGTCCTGAATATTTTGTCCCACAAAAAACTTTGCGGTAGATATAGAGATTTTTAGTAGAAATACATAAAAAATACTGTAAAGCGCCCACAATTCAGCAACTTTACAGCAGGGTCGCGTTTTTTTTTGTAATTCTGTAACTATAAGCACGGCACGTTATACTCGTATTCTTTTTAAAATTATGCTTTTTATGATAACAAGATTTTGGCCGCGTCGCCCGCATAAATACAAATAGGTACTACGCAATGCGAAATATTTTTGTATAAATATGCAAACTAGTGCGAAATTAAGCGTTACGTAGAAAACGAGATTTGAATAAAAAACCTTAAAAATATACAAAATATTATTTTTATAGCGGATGCTTATTTTTGTAAGTTTATGCTCGTTCCGTGTAAAGGCTGAATATAAAGCTGTAGCTTATTTAAGTAGATGATTTGGAGTTGTATGTTAGGTAATGCGTTATTATTCGTTCAACTTTTGATATACCTACTTCCAAACACATTTTCATCCCTATTAGGCGCCACAACCCCTTTAGGTTAGGAATTTTCTAAAACCCTATCTTGGGTCCTCCATGCTCCCTTTGCTTATTTAAATTAAACCCGCGCCGCTTTTTACCCGCGTTTGAACCCTGCGCCCGTAATGACATCGGTGGTCATCCATGCTGATCGTGCAGTTCTTATAAGTGGCATCATCATCATAAGCCTACAGCAATCCACTGCTGTGCATTGGTCTCTTAAATTGCACGCCACTTAGCTTGTTACTCGACAACTCTTGACCAGTTGCTACCAGCGACCCTACGGAGATCGACGCTTTACCTACCCTGAGACCTTACGCTTGCCAATTCGCGGACTCCACTCAAGAATACGTGTACGTTTACCTTTAATCACTTATATGAAAAACTTCCCACAAAAGTTTAACAAAGCAAAGCCCACAAGCCCACACATTCAATAACCCAACACTAACACCCCTTCACCCCGTTAACCCGCTCATGTATTCAACCAGTAAATAGCATTACTCGCCTGAACCGGGCAATTAGCGCACAAAAATGACGCTAACAAAGCACATCTGATCTGTTATGCAGATTGCGCTCTGCATTTTTGAAGCGGGCAGGGACGTTTTACGGGGGTCGTGAAAAACTGTGTGACTGTTCACGCGAATAGTTTGGGTTTTTACGATTTTTTTTACAGTTTTTGGCGTTGAATGTCGTGATGTTGGGTAAGTTGTGGGTTTTTAATGCCTTAAATGTTTTTATTACATAGTTACGAGTTAAAAAAATATCATTACCCTTATCAATAGTTTCTGTTTTAATTTAAAGTAGTAAATGAATGTCGTTATGTTAGTTATGACGAGTTGTGGGTTTTAATGAGTAAAACGTTTTATTAAAAAGTTACGTACATTTTACGAGTTGAGAAATTGTCATTAAGATTATATCAATAGCTTTTATTGGCATACTTTATATTCTAGTTTAAGACCCTCAAAGTTAAAACTTTCAGCGGCTCTTTAAATCTAACTTTGTCTACTTAACATAACTCCATCAGGACTTTAAGTTCTTTAGTTCAACCGCTCTATTTAAAACAAATTAATTTCAACTTCCCTTATAATCTTCATAATATTGATGAAAGTCTACGTAGGTAAGAACTGCTTGGTACTGGCCTTGAATTGATAGAAGTTTCAAAATAACGTCATGAACAAAATCAATCATACTGCAAATCTTAATTATCACCCCCAATAAAAAAGTACAGTTCCTTCTCACTGCAGTACCACCGCCATAATGTATGGGGGAAAGCGTTATCACCACGCGTAGCACAAAGACAGATTAGCATAGCCAACGTGCGGAAAAACGGTGCTCGTAACCAAGCCGGAGGGGTTGTTCCCAGAAGAAGGGGCTGTTTCCACCTGGGGGTGTGTAAGCGACGATACACCGACTTTAAAACAATGTTGTCCCATGGTTTTGGTCTTAGAAGATCTATTGCAGACGTATGGTTTCGAGACTAAAGATGGGGGTGCGGTGTAGATTTTATGTTTTGGTTTATGCAGTAGTTAATACTTTCTTCATTGTTTGTCTTTTTATTTTAGGATATCCGTGTAAATTTCTATTTACATATATATAATATATTGATATATATTTATAGTATTTTGATATATCGTTATAGTATTTTATATATCCTTGTAGTTTATATTAGTAATAAATTAAATTTTTGCAGATATATTTACACCTACCACTGTTTGTCTCTGCATCACCCAAAGGTTGACTGGTAGAAAATGCCTATGGCATTAAGTCCGCCTCTGTACTTTGTGCTTGAAGTGTTAATAAATAAATAAATAATCCTCTTCCGCTGCAATAAACGTGGCCACCTACTGGGCACAAACCGTCTAATATGGAAGGAACATCGATACGAAAAGAAGAAGAAGTAAAAGTATACAGCATTCATCAGAAAGGTGTTGACATGTTTAAGGATGTTACTATCAAATGAAACAACTTTCTCTATGGGACCATCATGGTAATCTCCAAAAAGTAATCAGCTGTCCCATACAATGTAATCGATCCCAATGTATGGAACAGCTAATACCTTTTTTGTATAAAAGATATACAAAATCATACACTTTTTTGAATATCTGAAGCCTTTTTCCAATAAAAATCGAGACCAGCTGTCAGATCAACATGGATTTCAAATCATAACTTCAAAAATGGACGATTTGTACGATTCATGTAATCAAGTTAGTTTGACATAATATTTTAACGAAAGGGAATAGAGTTTTTCTCATAATAAAAGAACCTGGCAAATCAGCACCTCAATTACTTATCACACAATCAGACACAATTTTCTTATCCAATTTGTCGGATCTTATCATCACCATCATCATCATCCACAGCCCGAACTCACCCACTGCTGGGTATAGAGCTTTCTTTTCTTGTGCCACGGTCCTGCGCTAGTCTCATCCAGGTTTTTCCCTCGATGGCAACTATGTCGTCTGCCCATCTCGCCGCCGGACGACCCACGTTTCTTTTGGATCTTATCACCACAGTATAACGCTACGCTAGATATTCTCCTACACTTTACACTAACAACAACGACAAGTAGCCACTTCACACCAACATTAATTTCAGTAACAAACCAGCGACTAAATAACACTATAACATTAAAATAAATACAAAATTGTCCGTCACGTCAGTTAATTAGTCTCTGCAAACAAACTATGAACTCAATTAAGTGTTGTAATTAATATGAATTTTATTCAGGTTGGGCGCGAAGGAAAAATGCCGAGACGCACGAAATAATGAAGAGAAAATATGGGCCGTAATGAGTTTAGAGTACTCCTGTTTTAGTAGGAGGGCGAATTTTAATTTTAAGTTTTACCTGGACTAGAAACACGAATATTTCCTGGTTAAGTAAGCCACAGCAGAGGAATGACATTTCTTTTTGGAGTAGATTTTTAAATCTCATGTAGATCTAAGCCTGTAGTAGGCACAGATTTATTCTTATAATTCTACTGACATCGGCTACTTCCAGAGTTGTTTGAGACGTTACTTGTATAACACAGTCGTCAGCACATCAAGTTACAACAAACTGTAAAATTTCTCCAAATGATTATCAACTTCATTCATGATGAGAAAATTTGACAGTTTGTGGTAACTTGTTGCGGTGGCGACTGTACTTATATAAACTAAAGACAAAGTAGGTACTAACAACTACGACACAAGTTCCTATTTAGTTACTTATCAATACTGGGTTACTTCTCAAAGAAATCTCAACTTTACAAAAAAAGTATATGTTTCAAATTGCAAAAATGAATTGAAGAAAAACTTCTCAAGAAACCCAATTGAATCTATCAATCACTAAAGCCGTACTGTACAACATAATAAAATAAAAGATAAGCTATTGTAGGAACTAAGAAACTTTATCCTCCATTTTTATTACGGCCGAACTTCGAGATCCAACCCGTATTTATTTCATTTATGAAATAACTTTGAGCTGGCAACACTTAAAGTAAATATAAAGTTTGATGGCAACATTTATTCAAATACTTGTGCTTTTTGCAGGCTGTTGAGCTCGTTCGTGCAAATAAAACTCAGCTGGTAATTACATTTATGAATCGAATGAATATAAAATGTCATCATTTTTATTTTAGCGAGCAACTTTTACGGCGAATAAAATCTAGTAGTCTAATGTGAGTTACATTAGACTACGAGATTTTATTCTCTATTTTAGATCTTATTCAAACAAACTACAAAAAAAGTCGCGATAGGCGAAAACTTAATTATATGACCTAAAATTGAAACTACTCATACTTTCAGCATAGAACTTCAGCCCGTGTCCTCATATGAGCGACCTTTGCAATTACTCTCTCATTTGTTCTGAAAACTGGAAGCCGATCCCTGTCGGCGCGTTTAAATTCGCCAAACAAATGAACGCCTCAATCAAATACTTATTTATGCGACCTTACATTGGGACACGGGTCTGAGGATCGTTGCTGCAAGGCTGAGTAACCTTTTAAGATCCACGGTTGAAACCTTTCAACTCCTAGTAAGTGCGGTGTTTCAGCACCCAAACATTATTCCGGACACTTCGCTCTGCTTACTTACAATATAAATACAACATGGGTATTCAACAGTATTGCCAAAGTGAATGCAAAGTATTTGACAGTAATGCTAATGACGGCGTGGCCGAGAGTGGCCGTTGCATTAATATTCCGAATTTGTTTAGCCTTCATGATATGAATATTCAAGGACAGGGCTGAGGTCATACCTGTGCGCAGCCTGTGTAGTTGGTGGGATGAAAGTTTTAGGGTTTAAAAGGGGACGGTGTTTTAAGAGTTACTCTTGTGGATTTATCAAAGGTTGTCATTTCGAGAAGTTAGTGCCTAACCACACGATAAAGAAGAAGACTATGAGAAGAAGGCCGTGAGGCTTTTAAGGACTTTCTTAAGCTTAGTGCTTATGATTATGAAGACTTCTTGATTTCTTATGCGCAGGACCTCGGCAGTGTGCCACTCTAAATCGTCGTGTCACCTAAGTAAACTCAAAAAAAAATGAAAACGCAGAAAATTACGAGTTTTTTTCTAACGCAGAAATGACCAAACACTGAATCAAGGGGAACATGATTCATGCCACTTTCCCCAATCACATATTCACTTCTTTAATTAAGCGTGGCTCTTTAATAACATGTTCTGCCTAGTTAATTCTGTTGCTGTTAAGGCTAGGCTTATGAAACATATCCTACCATACCTTCGAGACAGTCGCACATTGAACAGAAAACTAATAGCTCAAGAATATAAAGATCTTTCAGTTTTAGTACTCAAAAATTCAAATCCCTTTTCTTAATCAATATAAAAATTCACAATCGTTTTTCTTATAAAATTCGTTCTGAATAACATGTTTTTTCATGAATACCTAGGAATCGCACCACCACCTCTTAAAGCGGTACAATTTAATCTTACTTCAGTGAGGGAAAGGACTAGAGTTATACCTCCTGCATAGCAAGCACCATCTCCTGCACACACTAAAATAATATTACTGTAAGAGCTGGTGGCCGCCCTCTAGTTCATTCCCCTACAATTAAGGCGCATATCTTCGAGTCAGTGAACACAAGCACAGTGAGCAGAGACCTAAGTGAGATCGCTGATTTGCTGCTGTTTATTTGGCGCAGGCTCCGACTTAATAAGATTCTGAAATAGTTGTTTGTCTTCAGCTGCTTGAATTTTGTGGGCTGGGTTTTGAATATAGGCTATTATATATATAATATATATATATATATTATATAATATATGTATTATTTGTGTTTACAAATATATACTAATGTCTTAAAAGATATGTGTTGGGGCGTATGTGTGTAGATAATAGTGAAGTTTGTGCAGTTATAACAGCAAAATTCTCAATTTTAGGAAAACGTAACACGATTTTTAAGATAAAATTCATCATCATCATCTGCCTAGCCTTTTCCAACTATGTTGAGGTCGACTTCCAGTCTAACTGGACGCAACTGCATACCAGTATTTTACATGGAGCGACTACCTATCTGACCTCCACAGTAAAGATCCAATTAATTAAACATATGTTGAACACATTTTTATTCTCTGTTTTTTCAGAAATCTACGCTCAATTCTTTAAATTTCTACTTAGTACTCAGCTATTTTCTACATTCTAATATTCATAACATATTTGTCGCTAACATACAGATTTTATTTTTCATCTGAGTTTCATTTTTACTCATCAAAAATTCAGCATCACGCAGGTATAGTCACAGGCAACCGCTAGTCCCATATAATGAAGCTAGCAAACTGGTATTAGATGAAATAACCCGGCAGAATTACTGAAATATCTGCCATAGACCAGCCACCGCAACTATTTCGTTGCGGCGAGGGCTCGGATGCTGGGAAGTGCTCACGTTGTCACGGGATTGGCTGAAAATTATCTGATTATAATATTATATACCTGGGAAGGTCGAGGTGGTTAGTTACGGTCGAAGGGGTAGGGGATAATTTGTTTTAATTATTAGGAGGTTTAATTTAGGGAAGTGTTGAGGGCGAAGCTTGTCAGTTGGGGCGAAGCTTGGCGAGATTTTAAATTTAAATAGCATTGGTCCACTAAAAATATTTGTCAGGAGAATATATTATATTTATTTATGAAATTTTAGTAACTGCCTGCGTATAGTGTAGTGACTGCATCGTTGGTCTATTGGTCGCAAGCGCGGATGCTGAGCATGTGGTCCAGGGTGCGATTCCCAGGTCAGATAAAGTTTTATTGGGTTTTACCATCAGGAATTTCTCAGTAGCAGCCACGGAGTCTGGATTTGTGCCCGGTTGATGGCAATAGGCTCGCCCCTTATTACATGGGACTTAAAAGCATAATTAGCGAAATTTGTGTACAATTAGATGCATCTCTACCTAACCCTTCGGGGATTACAGGCGGGGTTGGTTTCGAAGCTAACCAGATATGCCTGAATACCAGTGTTTGACGTGGAGCGTACGGCATTAGCATATCGCGAATTTCCCTAAAGAAAAACAGCCGCTAAAGCAAAATCTAAATATCAAACCTTGTTCTTATCTATACTGCCTCGATGATCTTCGCAGTGACACAGAACCAATTTTCAATTAACAGATCATTAAAGCCCTCTTCTCCACCGACCCAAATCGTATTAATATAATTCAGAGATGATAGAAAAAAAGAAATTTAAGTGCGATCATCAAATCTTTTAGCAGATTTACCAACTGAATTAAAACGAAGCCTCGACTAACACTGCTCTGAACGTTACTTTACCACTCACTCAACAAGGAAACTTATACTCTCTTGGTATATTATAAAGTCTAATTCACATTGTGTGTGTAACCTAAGTGGCTTTTACAGTAAAAGAACTTTTATTACACCAATATAAATGCTAGAGTCGCGTGCAAGTCAAGAGTGTTAACGCAAGTAAAGTTTTACTATAATCCACAAAAAGGTAGTCGGTGAACATCGCCAAATACGTGAGGTATTAAACTTTGATGGGACTATGTTTGTTTTATGCGATGATTTTAATATTATATTAATGAGTAAAGTAAGGGTCATTTGTGCATAGTTCGTGTTATTTTGGGGGCCGTGGTGGCCGGTAAGCCTTAGCTTTCCATATAGAATTTTAGAAATTCCTTGCCTTGATCCCTTAATTAATATTTACCATAATTATGCTCGAGTTTAATTCCAACCATGCTATGCCACTAATGAGTAAGTTGAACAAAAATATTTTTGAATAAATAGATTGGCACGTGAAATGATTCCAATGTTTTACAAAATATAAGTTTAATTTCTACAAATAGAACATTGATTTTGGCAAAGTAACGTCTAATTCCGTAACTAGAATTACGTATTGCTTGTAGTGGTTCTAACATTATTTCAATAGGTAATGATATCGTAGACGTTAATTTGCGGAAATCCGGTGCGCTATAAATAAAAATGTTATGCAATTTATTTTTAATTCTGCCAAAATCTGAACCAACCTAACATTGACTCGATCCATGTGTTAGACACACGCGTGTAGTTCATTTTTGCGTTGCATTATATATAATTATCGCACTTTCTGCAAGCAAATTTATGCAGACAGGTGATACATTCTGCATCTAAATCTGGATCGAGTTTTCACCGGAATTAAAACAAAAAATAAGGATATTGCATCTGATTTCAGTACATTGTTCCTGTCAAGTGAACAGCCAAAAAATTGGACACTACTCGCGTAAAATTTGTCGAGTCACGTAACACCGGGGTAGTGCTACGCCTATTATTCAAATGATGTTACGCGTAAAACAACAGCCATCCTAATTCCGTGAAACATAAAAGATCCCTCAGTGGAAAAGTGTCGTTGTTCCACTGACCCCGGCTATAATAGTGACACTTTGACACGAGCACACTTATATACAGGGGTGCCACATGCATTTTCGGGACGGTTCATTCCATAATATTAGCCGAACATTAAGGCTAAGGCCAAAGAAGCGTAATTTTTTGAGCTGTGAGTCGCGTAAAATCAGTCGTGGAATTTACTCTGCAATCGGTTTCATAATAAAGTCCTGTTTGTACCACACGGTGACGCAAAATGTGTTACACAAACGGGTACTTACGCTCGCTTGGCCTCAGCCTTAAGCTGACTCAAAGCAGTAACTGCACAAACCCGTCTTCCAATCGACTGAGCCGAACGGCAAACTACGCAAACGGCTACCACAGAAAAAAAACCGATCCGAATAAGGGAGTAGCACCCCTGACATGAAAACTATCAAAGTTTTGTTTACATTTTGTTTACGTCACCGTTGCGTGACGGTCTCGACTGTTTGTAAACAAACGTAACTGCACCCCCTATTGAGGAAACTATAATTGATATTATGAAAAGGAAAACACAACTCCGGTTGAACAAAACTTGTTATGAAATATGAAAATAGATTGGCGCCAAATGTGGAAAGTTTGAACAAATAACTCGTACTAAAGTTAAAAGGTTAGGTATCTTTATGAGTTCGTACCATAGACTTTCATCGCAGAAAACTCGTGGTAATAGTGAATTTGGAACTTGTTTTTGAACTATGGCACTTTTATTGACACTTTTATTGACAGCAGACTGAATTTGGAGAAATCAGAGGGCCAAAGTATAATTCTACCAGCAAAAATGATTGAAAGTCAAAAATCCACATAGCTACCAAAAACTTTTCTCAATCCTGTAGAAACATGAAACACTTTGTGACAGTTGTCACTTGCCTAAGCCCTCAGACTGTCACAATTATCAGAATCTATAAACATTTCTATTATTTTTTTTTTGTTTTTGATGAAGCCGCAGCAATTCTAAATCAAATCAAATAGGTCTGTTTCTAACCCAAATAACATCCACAAAATCAGATCCAAAATCCATGTGTACTCTATTCTGTCCTCTTAAACTCAACAAAACTAATTTACAAACAAAATCCAAGTATAGAACAGTATAGTATTACTTGGTCGTATCCCAGTTCAATGTCGACGGAACGTGCCGCGACTAACCATCGACTCATTTCGCTTTCTTTCAATGAGAATGAAAATCAAATAAATTCCAATTCAGGCCGGCGGCCTTGGGCAGATCCGTCGCAAATCAAATTCATAAAAATAATAAGGCCGTTTTAAATAAGGCTGTATTGGTTTATGGTCTATTATTTAGTGCTGGAAAATCGTAGGTTTGAATCAAAGAAATGGTTTAAGTTATGTAGGTACTTTTTCACTCGAAAACAAATGCATTTAATCAGTTGAACTGACGTTGGCTTAAATGACCGGATGCCTAAAATATATGAGTTGAATTCAAAGTGAAAAATAAAATCAAAGGAACACGACCAAAATCCTCCTTTATTAAAATACCAGAAGATATAACACACAGGTACACAATAGTTCAACATATTCCGCCGCCTACATAATTCGGCATGCAAATGTGACAAAATAATTAAATTCCAATGTGAAAAAAACAACAAAAAAATTGTCTACATAAAAAAATAAATTACATATGTCAAAAAAAGTAATTAAATTACAAATTTTCTAGATATCAACTATCAAATAACATTAAATCCATGCTTAAACCAATGTTTCTGAAATAATGTGAATGTGACTACACTTTTGACAAATCTAAGACTGTACTCTACTGAGCAAAATAAGAAATAAAAGTTAAATATACCAAAAACCCACCGTGACCCACTAAAGGTCAAAAAACTACTGTTTTAAAAGTCTATTAAATTGCTAAAATCTATGTTTAATTGAACTTGAAATCTGCAGTATTCGTGGACATAAGTAAAGCATTTCTTTCAACTGTGTAAGGCCCATCTGTAAGTTAAAACAATAAGTTAGTCGTTACCTGTAAATCTCAGTAAAATATTTATATTTCTACGTCATCTGCTTACCTTCTTGGTACCACTGCGTTTTGGGAATTCCCGAATCCATTCTAGCTGCAGTGATAGCTTCCCTTAAAGCGAAGGGCACGGCCACCGCCATGCATATTGGAGGTTCACCGACACCTGGGTTGAGAGACATTAATCAATAGATTCTGGGTTGGTCCAAGCGCTACTGCTGAACATGACGTCCTGGGTTCGATTCCTAGTTAGGGTGAAGTGTTATTGGGTTTAACTGGAAGGATTTTTTAGTAGCAGTCTGGAGTCTGAATTTTGTAGCCGGTTGACCAAAACACACACTTTTCACCGATTATGTCTAAAGAAATAACCGGTCCAAAGTGTGTGTTTTTAGGATATGTCTGCCTAACTCCTGTAGGAAATATAGCGCATTATTACCTTATTAAATAAAAGTGGAAAGAACGAGCTACAAGATTTGCTCCATGTAATACTCACACTTTGTTCCAAAGATTATATCAGCACTAAAAGAATTCTTCCTAAAGTAGACCCTCCAGTCCTGTGGAATGTCTCTGGCTAATGGCACATGGTAGTTCCAGCTACGGTCGGTTAAGAGTTCACCCGTTGGAGCATAGACCAGGTTCTCGCACGTCCAGTAGCCTAGACCCATGATGAAGGCTCCTTCCACCTGTTAAAACAAAAAGACCAATGAAAAGGTATTGTTTGAAAAATTTTGAAAAGTAACTGAATGCAGAAGGGAGAAGAAAGGAGGGCTTTGCAGTGGGACACACCAGGCTCATAATAACTGAATACGAGTTCTAAAGATAAATGGATATTACTTTATAATGAAGCATAATTGGAACAATAATATTTTCAAAAAATTTTAAGATCCTAAGCAAAGTTCAGGCAAACAAAGTAAGATATAATAAAAACAAACAAACAGAATGCTTTAAGCCAAAATCAAATAATAACAGAACAACTCCCTGAATTTAATGAATGTAAATACTACTAGACTAACAAGGTGGTTCTCTTCCTTGCGGATTCGTATGTGCCCGGAAAACCCTTGGGCATAGACCAGGTACATAATGTAAATAAACTTGATATCACATTCATTTCAGATAACTTTTGTAACTAAGAATTAAGGTTTAAATGATACCATCATACCAAACCACCATATTAAATAATTGCTTTGATTATCTGTAACTTAATACGAATAGGTACTAACTTGGCCGATGTCAATTTCCGGACTAACACTCTGTCCAACATCTTCACAAAGATCTACTCTCAACAACTCAAACTGTCCAGTCAATACATCTAATTCTACTTCAGCTAAAGTTACTCCATACACTACAAATGTATATTCCTCGTCCGTTCTTGTGAACCCATGAGTTTGCAAGTCCACATTGTCTAAATGAGATTTTTTTATCAACTCTTCCCAAGTAGGATTATCCATCTGTTCTCTGATTGGTCTCAATCTGTCCAAGAGTTGTTGGCAAGCTCTTCTCACTCCCACAATTACATCCTGATTCACAATGCTACCTCCAGATAAAGAACAGTTAGGAGCTATCACCGTGTTGTTTCCTTTTACAACAATTTTATCGATAGGAATGTTAAGCATATAAGCTGCTACTTGAGCAGCTTTAGTGTTTATTCCTTGTCCCATTTCTATACCTCCGTGTGTTATAGCTATGGTACCATCTCCACGGTATACTGATAGATTTACATAGAAGTTGAGTCCTCCAATAGGAGTCCATCTCAGGACAGAGAATCTTAGACCTCGCTTCTTCCATCTATTTTCAGCATTAAACTTATTGACAAAATCTCGTCTTTTTACATAATCAGATTTTATGATAACATTGTCAAGCATTTCTTTTACATCACTGGCATACGCGGCATCTAGGTTAGCTATCCTGACGTCAAGAGGATCAAGGTCCATCTCGTAAGAAATCTGTTCCATGACAAGCTCTGCCATTGCCACGTGTTCTAATGTGCCTGTTGGAATTAAATATTTAAATGTAATCGCAATGTTCAGTGCACTAATGAAATGGGCTTTTATGCCATGCTTTTATTATGTTTTTGTGGAACAGCGTCGATATACATAAAGGGTGTAACAAGACCCTTAACGAAGCCGAAAGGTACTTGTGCTCCCCGTCATTGCGATCATTTTTTCGTTCTAAACCTTACCTGGGAACCTTCTAGTTACGGAGATATTGGGGGTCAAAGTTCCAACTTTTTCACAGGTTTTTTTTTTAAATACGTTTTTTAATGTTATAATTTTACTTTAAACACCTCCACGACCCACGTACTATTCAATCCATCCATCACCACAATGTTTTGCGTGCGTTACATTGAGTCCCACTGTAAAACGTAATTATTCACCGCAAAAAAAAGTCGCTTCCCAGGAATAATTTCTGCGTAAAGTTACTTAGTTCGATGTAAAGAATGCTTGGTACACCCTGTTTATCATCGAGCTGGACTTTGTTAGTAAAGCAAACAAAAATAAGAGTAAAAATACTTGCAATGTCTCCCAATGTCATAATCTGTGACTTACCTGGTGCTCTAACCCAGGTATTCTTAGCTGTATCAGTAACACAATCCTTATTCGTATAACTAAAACGGGCTCTGTTGTAAGCGTTGTTGTATTGACCGAGGCTCACCAAGTTGATTATCTGACCGTTAATCATAAACCCAGCATCTTCGTATATGTTGTAGTTTATGTACTGAATCATCCCAGATTTGTTAACGCCGGCCTGAAACAAAGTCATTGGAAAAGACACGCTATTGAAATATTTTTTTTGAAATTATTGTAATTTACTAGTATTCAACCATTCTTTCTCCGTAATAATGTTTTGGTCAAGTATTGGGTGACTTAAAACACAATATGTTACCTCAAACTCCGAAACACAAGGCAGTCTCTTGCCTATGGCTCTTGTATTAGTAGTCAATGACTGAACGATGCGGCAAGGCCGGTTAAGTTTCTGCACTACCAACGAAGCGGCGATCGCTCCCTGAATACAGCGAGATAGTTTGATGCCATACGCGCCACCAACAAGACGGATATAAACGTCAACTCTGAAAACATTCCATGCTATGATATCCACCTAAATATCAGATAGATCTGAGAGTAGGCACAGTCACATTGGAAAATATTAAACGGTATTTCGGAAGTCAAATAAACCTACGAAAAAAAACAGCATATAATGTGTAGTACTGACCGATTTTGATCCAAACCTAAAGCCCTTGAAACCTGCAGTTGTACACCTTCCATCCACTGCGTCGCGCAGTATACTTTCAGTCCGTCATCAGAAGGTCTGACGACGGTAGTGAGTGTCTCGAGCATAAATGTGTACTGTCCATTAATCGAATTCATCCCATTTATTACCCTATCCACATCTGTCCCTCTATCAGTAGCATCCACTTCTATAAATGTTGCCGTTCGGCTTGTTACATTTTTTGCTTCCTTTAATTTTAAAAGAGGTTCTTTAATATTTGTATAAGTAGCTTTTACTAATTTAGCAGCTCTGTCAGCAGTGTGGCGGGTTTCAGCTACGATTATGCCAATTGCCTGGTTGAAAAATTTTACAGCCGTACTGGCTAATACTGGTTCGTTGGTAGTGTATATGATGGAATCTGGTGGCGTAAATGAATTAATTCCTGGTATGTCTTTTGCTGTGTAGAAGGCTATAACACCTGGACAGGCCTGTAAAAGAGCATTCGTTATAAGTTCAGCTTTATTAAATAATTGTTTTTTCGTTATTACGAAATCTTGTCGTCCTCTTACCAAAGCTTCACTAGCATCGATAGACACAATATCTCCCCTTGCGACTGTGCTTAGTGCTAAAGCACAAAACACCTCGTCCGGATGCAGTGGTTGATCTTCAGTGTAGCAAGCTTCTCCCGCACATTGTATCTATGATCAAGACCACCATGACATTTATTTTCGATATGGTATATTTCAATGATATTCTTAAATAACAATAACTTACAATTGTTTCAAAAACAGTAGTTTATCAGTCATCGACATTTTTATTCGTCATTGTGCTCATAACATGACAAATTAATTGCATTGATAATTATAGCTTATGTACATACAAAGGCAAGCTTATTCCAGTATGTACTTACCAAAGCCTCTCGTTTGGGTATGGGTTGTGACACCGGCCACACTGTTCGGTTAGTTTCAAACATCTGAACTGCTCTGGATACTGGACGAGTATCTGACAAGACAATAGCTCCTGATTTGTAGCGTGTGTGAAGGTTTGTCTCTGGAGATAGCGTCAGCAGACCCTTGGGATTGGAAAATTGTTTTTAGTAATCATTTGTTTGCTCACCCCATGTCATGCTGTGCCGACTCCAAATGAATAGGGATAAGATCAAGAGAATGATGCTGATGTAAACATGGAGAATATTGTAATTCAAAATTTCTGACTCAGTGTTGGTTTTCTTGGAAACTGTTTCACTCATAATTTTGTATTTACTTTATAAAACAATCCTAGAGCAGATTTTTTTCTATACTCCACTGATGGCGCCGGTGGATTCTCCTCAATCACCAGTTCTTCCTCCAAAATCTTCAATGCAGATGTCAGGGTCTCATTGGTGAACAGTTTCTTCCCAACAAGGAACTGTTCTGTCGAGCAAGCCCGAATAAATGATGGGGAAAGAGCACCAAAAACTATTCTTGCGCATTTAACTATGTTATTCGAATCTAATTTGTATAGAAATGCCGCATTTATTAAAGCTGCTGCACTTTGGGAGCGTGGCATCACCTGAAATAATTTCATCTCAATGTTATTTACGTCAAATTTAAAAAAGGTATCCTATTATTTAAATACATAGTTAATGTCTCTGACTTAAATATTTCAATTACATTTTCATCTATCTTTATTTTCTCATATCCATGAAAGTTAATTTAACTAAAGCTTACCTTAAAAGTAATCACGTGATCATCCTTGCATAGTGGTGGTAACATCACATTCCAAATCACGCTTCCTCTCAAATTCACTTTGAGAAACTCTTGCATCGTCAGTGTTCGTTTTCCGCTCAACCTGTTCTCTAAAATGAATAGATTGTCACCGACGCCATATTTAGCACAGTACAGACTAATTAGCAAGGAAGATATAATTTAGAATTTAAACTTACGTATCGTGACTTGGGCCCCAACCATTTCTAAAAGCAAGAAAATATCCGATGGGAACCAGTGGTGTTTGTTCTTGATCACAAGGTTTCCGGCTATCGACGCCACCTACAAATAAATAAAAATCTCAAATAAATTTTAACACCCAGGTTTCAGAAAAATGACAATCATTATGTTAAATCTTACATTTCTTAGAGGAATATGCGCAACATTTAGAATGTGCTCGTAAATCTTCTTTAGATACCCAAAGTTTTCTTGTTCAGCTACAGTTTGTAGTATCTTCAAAAATTCTGTGAGAGTCGTCCCAGCATTCACTATTAAGTTCTGGTCAATTGTGTACCCTTTCAGTTCTTTGACCCCACTTATGTCTATGAGAACACAAGGGTATTCGTCCATGGGAAATACTCCTGCAACACGAATACTCTCTTAAATCTTCATCTTCTTAAATTCACCATACTACGTTTTACTCAAATGTTTTTCACACTCGTCGATTGCGAAAGAAAATCATTAAAACTTATATAGCTATAATAATAATATTGAGTGTGTTAGAAAATAAATAAAGGAAATAATAATAATAATTCATTTATTTGCCTGAAACATGGTGGTACAGATCTTAAAATACAACAAGTACAAGGTTCTTCATGTTCCGCCTTATTTTACAGCATGCAAATTTTAATTCGGACTAATTTTCTTTTTTTTATATAATCAAATTCTTACAAACAATCCCATTTTATATGTCAATTAAATAAATGCAAATCAATTAAATTAAATAACAAAAACAATAAAATGAATTACAAATATCGAACCCAATAATATGAACAATAAATTAAATTACAAATGTCAATTAAATTGAATTACAAATGTCACTAAGTTTATCTATATGCAAAACAAAAGAAAATGTCAATAAATTAAAATAAAAATGTCAAAGATTTAAAATAAAAATGTCAATAAATTAAAATAAAAATGTCAATAAATTAAAATTAAAATGTCATTAAATTAAATCATAAATGTCAAACAATAAAAAATATATATATATATATATATAAATTAAATGTCAAAAAGTTAAATTATAAATGTAAAAAAAAAAAAAATAATAATAATTCATTCTATAATTAAGTTTTATATCTGGCACCGCTTCTTATTCATATTATAATTAAAAAATTCATTTACAGTGTAAAAACAATTTTCAATAAGCCATGTTTTGAGCTCTTTTTGAAAAAAATTCGTTGGCAATTCTCTTATTTGTTTAGGTAACTTATTGAATATTTTAATTGCCATACGACTCGTGTTTTTGTGGCAAAATGCTGTTCCACACCTAGGCATCGCTAATTTTGTTGGATCCCTGGACATTTTACCCATCTTGTAGACATTTTCGCTATCTGCTTTACTGAAAAGAGTAGGATGTTTTTTTACAAATACTCCCATTTCCAATATATATAAACACGTTAGAGTCAATAATTTATGCTCTTTTAAAATGGGTCTGCACGATTCTAACGGACCAATACCAAACACAGCTCTCAAGCACTTTTTTTGAACAATAAAGGCCCTGTCACTGTCTGTAGAATTGCCCCATATTATTAATCCGTATCTTAACACGGATGAGACGTATCCATGATAAGCCATCAGAGCAGCATTTCTTCCTACAGTTTTCCTAAGATTTCTTAGTGCAAATGCAAAGCTGTTCAGCCTGGTACATATATTATCAATGTGTTTTTTCCAATTACAATTTCTATCAATTAATATGCCTAAAAATTTTGTACAGTCAACTTCTTCAATTGTATTACCACGACCAATAATTTTCAATGCTTGATTTGCCATTTTATAGTTACAAAAACTAATATATTTTGTTTTAGAAATGTTGACATTTAAATTGTTTTGCTCAAACCATTCCAGTATGGCTTCTACGGCAGCATTTATTCGGTCTTCATATAGTTCATTTTTATTCTCTTTATTTATTACAAGTGAAATATCATCAGCAAATAAAACGCACTTATCCTTTATTACTGCTGGCAAATCATTTATGAATAGAAGAAAAAGTAATGGCCCCAATATGCTACCTTGAGGTACACCATACGTATTTATTCTATACTGAGATTTATACTTTATAACTTCTCTGTCTTTATGTATTCCTAAAATTTCAACGCTTTGTTGCCTATTACTTAAGTAATCTTTCAGCCAATTTAACGCTTTTCCACTTATTCCGTAATTTTCGCATTTTTTGAGCAGAATATCATGTTTGACAGAGTCAAATGCTCTACTCATATCAAAAAATATCGCAGTGACTGGTTTTTTCTTATCAATGTTTTCGGTAATTAATTTAATCAGTTGATAACAAGCTAATGCAGTTGATTTTCCTCTTTGAAATCCATTTTGTTCTGGTCTTATTATTTTATGTTTATCTATAAATGAGACAATCCTATTACACATTGCTTTTTCATATATTTTTGAAATCACGGGTATTAAGGCCACTGGACGGTAATTATTTATATCTAGTTTGCAATTTTTTTTATATAAAGGCTTTACTAATGAAAATTTTAATTTGTCCGGATACTTTTCTTCAAAGAAACTTACATTGATTAGATGAGCTAAAATAGGTGACAGTATATCAGCACATGATTTTATAATTTGTGTCGATATATCATCATACCCCACAGCGTTAGTACTATTTAGCGATGAAATTATATTATTTATTTCATTTGGTATGCAGGGTTCGATATATATACTATTACTATTACTTATGTTATTAATATTAGTCATGAGATTATTTTTATTATTAGTTATGTCTATGTTTGTAGAGTCAATAAAGTGATTATTGAAAGCTTCCGCTATTTCTTCAGGTTTATCTATCAAAGTGTCGTTTAGGTCAATCGCTTTGATAAATTCTGGACCTCTATATTTAGATTTATTTTTAATTAATTTCCAGGTCGCCTAAATTAAAAACACTCACCTCTAGCAGTATTACCGCTTACAAGCATATAAGAATCAACACCTTCTCTTCCAAAAATCGTTAATATATCTTTTACTTCTTGTACCTTCACCCACAACCGGTTATCTTTTAATTTGATTTCTATAATTTGTCTTTTTCCAATTTCTTGATCGACAAAGCACCACTCACTATCCTCACAATTACTTTTGTCACAAGCTTCTCCAGTTTTCTTACAGATTTGAAGATCTTCAATGTCTTGAAGCTTGATCTGTCTTGGTGCGTCGCTGGCAAACTTTTTGAAGGCATCCATGATTGGCCTGTAGCCAGTACAGCGGCAGACGTTGCTACCTAACGACTTTTCAACTTCTAGCATTGTGATATTCGGATTTCCTTGTAGGAGACTGCAAATAATATATTATGGAACTAAATTTTACCAATTATTTCCAAACGTCGGAAATAATCGTACTGGAGGAGGGTAATGCGATCATCAGTCTATACGTATGTTCGATTTGTCCTCATCTTGCGAGTATCCCTAAAGACATGACAGTAATCAAAATGTGAAAAATAAAAAAATGCAAGTCGAGGAATTGAATAGGCATGTGAAAATCATCTTTCGGTTCCTCATATCTTTTAGGATTTCTAACAATTTAATGTTGGACATACGAAATGACAAATCATATAAAAGAATAAATCAAGAAGTTAAATCGTCTGTGAAATCTTTCACAATATTAAACGAAAAGCAGAAGTAAAAAAAGTACTTAATTAAAAAACTAAGGAACCCGACTGAAAAACAAAAAAACCAAACGCATTTGAAAGCAGGGACCCATTGAAATATAAAATTATTAAAACATGGATTGGGTCCCACACGTTTGTGTTTTGCTTATCAGTCGGGTTTTTTAGTTTTTATAATTACCTTTTTTGTAGTCTGCTCCTAATTTAACAAATAAATGCGTTTCTTAACACAGAATTTAACTAAACAAAAAAAACATTGGAATTCAGTACAATAGAATAGAATAGATTAAAATAGAAGGTTTTTATTTCAGACCAGGGTCCATAGGGTTAGTAACAATTTTACTTAACTTCTAGTGTTAGTAGGTTACAGACACAGATGAAAATATATAAGTTAAAATACAGCATGGAGCCGCATCCACCTTCGCAACATCGGGGAATCCCACCGATCTGCGAACACACCGAGAATACTGTTGGTGCTGCCTCGAACAAGAGTCATCAGGGATGCACATCTATTTCTAATAATGGCGGCAAAACCATCAATATTATTATCTGCAAACATCCCCGACGCACTACTACGCCACGGCAGCCGCAGCAGCACTCTCAGTGCATTATTGTATTGAACGCGTAGGTCGCTGTATGTCCGCTGAGTAAAGTAGACCCACAGGCTGCACGTGTAGAAGGACTGGCAGTAAGCTTTGAAAAGCGTTACTTTAACTGGCTTCGTACAACGTGCAAACCTGCGAGCCAGCATGTTACAACGGACAGCCAACAATACATTATTAGGAAAATAATGTAATTCTATTACCAATAATTAACCTGCTAGGTAATTTACATGTTCCTAATTTTATTCTTTCCCTGATACCAACTTTTATATCGTTAAACCAAACCAGTTTCAATTAATAATGTTTTCTTACCCATACATCGCCATCACCCATGCAGGTGAACAATATCCACACTGCGACCCATTTTCGTTGGCCAGAGTAGCCTGTAGCTCATGGTAGCCCTTCTGCCTGTTGCCCAAACCCTCGATGGTGGTGATTTCCAATCCATGACAAGATGTTATTGACATCAAGCACTACCAACACAAATAAAATCATATGAACCTATCACGTTGGGACAAAAGCCTCCTTTCTAAGGGAAGGAATGGACCATAAAGCTGCGCACGGGAACAAGTGCGGGAACAAGTGCGGGTTGGTGACATTAACCAAATAATTAAAATAATTACGTAGTGGCTACTACTAACGTGCGTATATAATATTTTTGACACGGCACATTTCAAATCCTACACTGTCTATGACAAAGGAATATCTAAACGTTTCATTTACCTTTAAATAAAGACGAGAAAGAACATCGGCATTTTGGGGTCTCTTCTCTCTTTTATTTATTTATCAATGAAATTATGTACATTATATTATATGAAGCAATGTTTTCTTTGCTTTTAAGCCAGCCTCTTATTCTATTCACAACATGTTTTATGTTATTAAATAATCGTTTTATTAAATAAATTATTAATTAGTGACTGCTGCAATTAAAAATGTAAAATACGTACGTAACGGCAACATTCAAAATTTGAAAATCTTAATGTGTGGTTTTGTTGTAATATTCACAACAAAACCACATTAAGATTTTAATTGATCAAGACGGAGAAGTAACAATATGTATGACAATTATGACATTTTCTGTTTTAATAGACGCCAAATTTTATTTAATAAAACGATTATTTAATAACATAAAACATGTTGTGAATAGAATAAGAGGCTGGCTGCATTTTGTTTGTTAACTAGCTTTAGGTATTTGTTTCGTGGTGAAGTATGTTACAATACGAGTAACGTAAACAAAGCCATTGAGTACAGCTGCTGCTAGCATGTGTGAGGAGGATTGTACGGTGAATGAGGTAATGCCGATGTTGATGGCATGCCCGCGCTGCTGACCGCTCAGTTATTAGAAGAAGTTCTTCTAAGATTATAATGATTATGATGCTTAAAATAAATGTTTTATTCAACTTCGTAGTTAATGTTAAATTTTTGGCTAGTCCATGGCGTAATTACACATGGTCGTTCGCCCAAATTCGATTTATTTATTTTTATTAAAAGTTTATGCACATAATGTACAAAGACGGACTTAATGCCTTGGGCATTTAAATGAACGGGGCCGAGTACACCCGTTTTCAGACAAACACAGCAGCAGCTCATTGTTGGTTTTTTCGCAATTGTAAGCTTGTATGTATTCTATTGCGATGACCAGTGTAATTGCGCCATTAAAGAATAAGCCGACCAAAATCACAAGACAATGTGATAGGTTGTGCAAGTTCGGGGTCCACAGGCTAAATACCTACACAGTCCTACGGATGGTCCTAGTAGTCTACGTAATTGTAATAAAATAATTATAGTTTTAGGAACCAGAAGTGAAAAACAAATAAAAAAAAACAATCTTAAACAACCTAAAAATACTTTATTTATAAATAGACTTATATTTAACATTAATTTAATAAATCGTCGATATTCCAGCAATCACAACCAAACAGTCGTCAATATTCAGAAATAATAATGACAATAGAACACAAAATATAACAAAAATAAAATAAACAAAATGAAAAATCACTGAAACAAAATATGGAACGAACTTACTGTAAAGTAGCGTGGGTACCAACAACCTTACCGGTCGGCGACTCAGCAACGAAAAAGCCAGGGCTCTGTCGAGCGCTCTCTTTTCTATGAATCGGTGGGGGTACTCCTACTACCAACAATAAGCCGGCTCGGCTGCACCAGGAACTTCTTCAGAAGCACTGGCAGGTACAGCGAGAGCTTGATCGCCACCTTCGTCTGGATTGGCACCGTCTGGACTCGGAGCACCAGCAGGACCCGCAGGGGGACCTGAAGACTCAGCATCGTCAGGGTTGTCGTCAATGCAATCTGTACGAGAAACAAGTGGTTAATTTAACGTGACGACATACACCTTTGCCTACTCTGTCATCCATCAAGCATACAAGGCCCTCATACAAAAATACACTCTCAAGCCAAATTAAAACACTTCACTTTCAAATGTATGCATACATCTTCACACATCATTTACAAGTTCACACGTTAAAAACGTGTCAACCAGGACTGCGCCTGCCAGGACAACACCTGATGCGTGTTCATAAAACACGACTTCCGGGACAACACCCGATGCGCATACATAGTACGCGACTTCCAAAACTGGGCACTCCAGAACGCTAGCCTCGGGAGTGCGCTGCATTTTGGCTGCACCAGCCACCCGTTTCAACCAGCAAGGCAAGCACATGCCTCACACTCATACACACGCGTACACATCACACGTGCTACAAGAACATAAAGAAAAACATTAAAAGGTTCAGTTGAAACTTACTTTCAAAAAATGCAGCACAAGTCTTAGGACACCACTCGCCTTTCCAAGGTACCATATACTGAGCTGCGGCCTGAGTTGTCTTGCCTCTGGCTCCACTTAACAGTTTCAGTTCATAACGATCACTTTGTAACACTTTAGTCACGCGGTATGGACCCCTCATGCCGGGGTCGAGCTTTCCAGCGGACTGAGAATACTTTATCGAGAACACCTGATCGTTTACCTGAAAAACTCTTGGCGGGTGTCTTAGACGATTAACCCGATCATCTTGACTACTTCGGTTCTTATCAAGAGATGCTTTAGCGGAGCTCCTGCTGAGTTCCCTCATGGCTTCTCGATTTGGACTTTTTTCGATGGCAACGTCACGGATCAGCGCACGAATCACAGGAGTGGTCGCGTTAGTTCCAATTAACAAGTACAAAGCCGAGACCGCATGGTTTTTTGTTTTGTAACATTTAAAATTAACTGAATTTTACATAAACTATCATACCAAGTCGAATTTTTATTATTACTCTCGGTACGAATCATATTAAGGATGGTCCTTACATAACGCTCGACTTGCCCATTGGAATGATGCATTTCGGGCGTTATGTAATGAATTTCGCATCCCATTTCATTTACCCAACTGGTAAAAACTGACGCCTCAAACATGCGACCACGTTCACAAACTATCAGTTTGGGTGTCCCAAACAAAGATATAGCGCTATTGAAAACTCGTTTCGACTCGCTAGCATCTTGTCTGTATATAGGATAGAGTAAACAAAATTTGGTAAAAGAATCAACCAAAACAAGTACAAACTTATATCCGTTGGACTCTGGTAAGGGACCTAATGCATCAACATGAACCGTGTTGAAGGGAACGTCTGATTTTTCCCATGATGTAATAGGTTGACGAGGAGCTCTTGGAACACGTTTCTTGCTAATGCAAATTATTCAATGGGAAGTATACTTTTTAACAAATTGTTTCAGGCCAGGGAACCAGAAATGTTTTAAAATAAGGTCATAAGTTTTATCAGCCCCGATGTGCTCGTGCTCGTCGTGAAAAACGCGTAATAAACTGAGCCGGTGTCTTTTAGGAATAAAACTTAGTAAGCGCGACTCCTCACCAACAAGTGAATAGCGATAATAAAGCACATCGCCATTATAGACGTACCGACTAGAGTCCAAGTGACCATCCCTCAGTTTTTTAATGAGATCGACGGTCTATGAATCAGCTGACTGGGCCACTTGTGCCTAATTCGATGGTCTGTCGATCTTTCTTACGTTCGGTGGCCTTCAAAGCATTGCAATCGGTTATGATTTTGAAAGTTATCCCGATCAAATAATGACGGAAGTGTTACAGTGCTTTGACGACCGCCAATGTCTCTAGTTCATACAAATGGTATTTTGACTCCGCGCCCTGAGTGACTTTACTAAAGTAGGCTATCACCCGTTTACCACCGTCCGCGTGAACTTGGATCAGTACAGCGCCTTATCCTGCACTGCTGGCGTCAGTATGCAGCTCTGTAGCAAGGTTCGGGTCAAAAATCGCAAGTATGGGCTGGCTAGTTAGCCGCTTTATAAGGTCTTGCCGGACTTGATCTTGATCAGGTCCCCATACAAATTTTACATCTTTCTTTGTGAGACGTGAAATACATGCGGTTTTTGTCGCGTAACCTTCGATATAACGCCGAAAGTAACCCGCAAGGCCTAAGAACTGGCGTACTTGTTTTACGTTACCAGGGATAGGCGCGTTAACTAGTGCCTCGATTTTGTGCGGACTCGGCCTAACCCGACCGTGACTAATGACGCGACCTAGGTACTCTACTGTAGTGGTAAGAAAGAAACACTTGCGCACGTTAATTGAGAACCCGGGCTCCGTCAAAGTTGCTAAGACATCGCGTAATAAGGTAACGCCATCATTGACTGTCAAACTCAAAATTAACACATCATCAATATAAACCAGAACACTCTCTGCTTCTATGAATTTACGCAAGGTATTATTGATGATACGTTGATAAACAGTGGGAGAGTTGCACAAACCATACGGCATTTTTAAATACTCATAGTGAGCTTCTGGAGTTACAAAGCCTGTCTTACGAATCGAATCCTCATCAATAGGAATCTGATGGAAGCCTGACGCCATATCTAAAGAAGTGAAGAATTTCGAACCCCCAAGCCGATCAATGTGGTCATCAATCAAGGGTAGGGGGCACGAAAGTCTACGCACATTCTGTCCGAGCCATCCTTTTTCTTGACCAAAATGATCGGGCTCGCGTATTCGGAATCTAACTCCCTAATAATCTTTTTGTCTAAAAGATCCTGACATATATCGTGAACCTTAAGTTTCTCTTGTTCGACAAACGATATGGATGGTATGCCACAGGTACGTCACTTGTTAAATTGATGTGCATTTTACCAGTATTTACAGTAGTGGTGGCTGTACCGGATATTAAAAACGGAGAGAACTCGTCAATCATAGTCATCAATTTAAGAATTTCCGCACCTTCAAGAGGCGTTTTTATTTTGTTAGGCTCACTTACACTCACAGCGTTTACTTTTAGTACCTTATCTGGCGTGTGAGTCAAATACTGTCTGTGTTTCGTGCGAATAAACGTAACACCATCGCGATTTAGTACGTCAGTCCCTATGATAATGGGAGTATTCATACACGATGCGGGTACTACGACAAAGTCTACTTCAAGCGTAATATTATTAAACTCGACAGTTAAAGCGATTTATTCGTGAGCAACTATCTCTTTATTGCTTATTCCTTTCAAAGAATATTTAATTTGTTTACGCGAACCGGAAAAGTTATTTAATACCGCTGACGATATCAAGGATACGTTGAGTGCTCCACTGTCTATGAGAATGTCAACCGGTATACCCTGTATCACTGCTGTACTAATATCCATATTACTCTTCGCTTTTGAAAGTTCACTACACAAATTAACTTTACGTTGATTGCTATTGTTACTTTGAGACTCAGATCGAGCTTTAGCGAAACAGTCACTCTCTTTATGCCCTACCTTCTTACAAAAAGAACAGACGGGTTTAGCATTACTATTACTATTGGCTTTATCATTAACATTACGCTTCTTGAGACACATATCTTTACAGTGTCCCGTTTGGACGCAATGAAAGCTTTTGTTTTCAGATTTACTAGAACCGTTAAAATTACGTCTTTTAGTCGCGTTACTGGGTGACGCAGATTTGTCGGGGTTACATTTTTCGGGTTTGCGAATAGGCTTTACATAAGTAGCTAAAAATGAAACTAGGTTCTCTGTTGTTAGGTCAGCATTAGTAGCTGCTGCTTGTACCTGTACATCACTGATACCGTGAATCACTACCTGGGTCATAAGCTCTTCGCTTAACCCTTTTATTACACGTAACCTTAATAATGAACGCCGCGCATATTCAGCGTATGACGAAAACTTGTCGGACGTTGAATTTATAACCTCATGAAGAGTTTGGGCATAATTAATCTTTTGCGGATACAACGACTTAAATTCCTTAGTGAAATTGGACCATGAGCGATCATTTGTAGCCCACTCGTTTAACCACGTTTTCGCGTCACCTTTCAAACAGTGAGCAACACGCGAGAAACACTCGAGATCGTCCCAATGATTCACATTCCTGGCCCTGTCCACTTCATTACACCACATCTCAAAATTATTTATCGCCGGGTCAAAATTTGAAACATAATAGTTGCTAGACGTTCTTTTTGTTAACTGTCCTAAGGCATTAACAAGTGCTTGAGTCGTAGAAACATTATTTTTCTAGCGGAGGTGTGGTATCACGAATTGACGGCGTAATATGCGAAGCGGTGTTTTCCTCAATAGCAGTCAGTCGTGACATGATATTGCCCAACACGCTTTGCACGGAAACATCATGAGGGTAGGATCGAGATTTACTACGATGACGACTAGAATTAACGGTACGTGACCTAGATCCTTCACGCGAACTACGATTGTCACCATTACGCGAGCGACTGCAACGTGATCGTGAGCGTGTTCTATTACGGCGCGACCGTGAACGAGTTTTATCACGGTGTGAACGTGTTCTATCGTGAGGCGATTGTGATCCGCGCCTACGGTCTTGTCGCGATTCACTAAGAGGGCTACGGCCATCCCCAGGGTGAGGCGGCGTCCTACCTAGTTTTTCACGTGACCCTGACGAACGTGTTCTTATTTGAAATCAACGGCTGTTTGTGCCGGTATCAAGGCAGTAATTGTGAGCAAACAAGTTCAATCCCACTTCTGATTTTAGGAACCAGAAGTGAAAAACAAATTAAAAAAAAACATATTAAACAACCTAAAAATAATTTATTTATATGTCGAAGCGTCGACGCATATCAGTCGGTCTGGATCAGCGCCATCTATCTCTCACTGGAGGAACTATGTAGTTAGATTTGACAACTAATGTTTGGGAACGTCAAGTAATAACTTGGGGATGGTTAGCGTGGAGTAATGGCGACACTGAGCGAATAATCGAGTCAAATGTCGATCCGGAAGTGTAATCAGGTATTCGACACTGACAGGTACTGACGTTGACAGGTAGGTTGGCTAACCTGTAACGGGGGTAGTACACGTGTGCGGTGACAGTTGAGAGAGGGCACTTTGAATCGGTCCGGTAGTCTGGGTAGACGTTCGTTACTCCGCGCTAAACTTCCCGCGTTCCTAAATTCTTAATCGAGCCATATCTGAGGCATCCTTGATTATTTTGTATTGAGTGCGTGTTAGCAAGTAATTAAAAGTGTAAACGAAGGTTTTGTGAGTTTTATTTCCGATGTCGCGACCCACTGATAACGAACCTCCGTCATCAGAAGTGGGATTGGACCACGACGACCCACGTGTTCAAAATGAAGACGCTAGAAACGAAAAATGGATGCATTTGTTGGAACAACAGAACCGCAATTTTCTGACGCTGATTCAAGCCACGAAAACACCCACTACGTCGTCATGGCTTTCGTTTACCGGATTTCGATCCTGAGAAACAAGATGTGGATGCACGTGCTTGGGTGATCACTGCAGAGATGTGCTTGACGGACCAAGACCAACATGGCGCCCCGCTTATGCTCGCTCTAAGCCGCGCCTTGAAGGGAGGAGCTTCAACCTGGCTATCTACCGTGTCGTTTCCTGGGATGACGTGGACCGATTTTAAGCGACTTTTTATTGCAAGGTACGATAATTCCACTACTATTGCTTCGTTTCTGATTAATTTGCAAAATAGCAGCCCTAAAGAAAACGAGTGTCTTGCTTCCTTCGCTGCTAGTTTAATGACATCGATCATGGCGAGATGGAATGGCCTTAGTACCGAACGTTTGGCTATTGCTACTATATTGGCTCACATTTCTCAATTCGATCGCCGTGTGCAACGCCTATCTTTCACGACCGATATTCAGACACGTGGCCAGCTACAGCAAGAGCTGCAAGCGGTTTCTTTTATGAAGAGAAAGCTACCTAGCGATGACCGCGATGCCCCTGAAAAGTGGTACAAAGCGAATAGTACTGTGAAGCCTCTGAAGTGTTTTATCTGCGGCAAGCTGGGTCACAAATCCGTGCACTGCTACCGCAAGGACGTGAAACAGGATACTCAAGCTACGCCGAAGCACCACAACCATAATAATATGGCAACGGAAGGGGTTCATCGACAACTGCGAAGTCTCATGCATCCGGGATCACCTGCTTCCACTGCCACGCACAAGGCCACTACGCATCGAGCTGCCCACGGCGCAATGAGAGGAGCAGCGCCGATTCCGGGTCATCCAAGCCTGTCAATGAAAAGAGGGTTGACCTGTGCCTCCTGAACGCGCCTACTGGGACTCTACGTCACTCCGGTGAGCAATTTTCATTTCATTACGACTCTGGTGCCGAGTGTTCTTTAATTCAAGAATCTGTAGCCTGTAAATTTAAAGGAAAGCGTATTGATGAGACTGTGACTATGACTGGGATAGGGCAGACTTCCGTTAACTCTACGATACTGATTTTGGTTTTGGTAGAGATCGATGACATTA
Source organism: Noctua fimbriata (assembly GCA_905163415.1). NCBI lineage: Eukaryota > Metazoa > Arthropoda > Insecta > Lepidoptera > Noctuidae > Noctua > Noctua fimbriata. The sequence continues at coordinate 891,197 of LR990933.1, read as the reverse complement.
GTATTGAGATTTGTTTTCATGTATTGCCTGATCATTTTCTACGGTATGGTATTATGATTGGACGTGAGATTCTAGAACATGGTTTGACTGTTCAGATGACTACTGACCGAATTAAGATCTTTAGGTATCCTTTTATTGCTTCTTGTGAGGTAGAGCGAACTCCTGAAATTGACTGGAACGCTATCGATACTGAAGTACCGGCGGAACGTAGAGCAGAGTTAGTGAGTATCTTGCAGTCTTTCGAGAAGACTATTTGAATACTAATTAGTCAACTCAACATTTAGAGTACCTAGCATAGTAAGAGTTTTCTTATAATCTGTAACGTTATAGGAAAAATAAAGTAACATGTTGAACAGACCTACTTTAAAAATTATTTTGATAAAGGCTCGAAATGATTATCTTGATGGTGTTGTGTTTGTAACCGCATGGAGGTTACATGTGGAGGTGACCGGATAGAGGTTGCCTGTTGTGTTTGTAACCGGATGGAGGTTACATGTGGAGGTAACCGGATAGAGGTTACGTGTTGAAGACCGGATGGAGGTCGATTAGTTTGATGCTTATGACCGGATGGAGGTTATAAGTGTGATGTTGAAGACCGGATGGAGGTCGATTGGTTTGATGCTTATGACCGGATGGAGGTTATAAGTGTGATGTTGAAGACCGGATGGAGGTCGATTGGTTTGATGCTTATGACCGGATGGAGGTTATAAGTGTGATGTTAAAGACCGGATGGAGGTCAGAGTATGAGCACTGCAATATTTGAATGAGTTTCCTATTATTTGAATGAGTATGGGTGTTGTTCGACATGTCAGCTTTGAGAGAAAGAGTTTGTTATGATTTTCGTTAGAACCTGTAATGATTTTGATCAGAATACGTTTTATTCCCCACCCGCTTGGGCCAGGAATGGCCGAACGACTAGTACGAGTACTGTCCGAGAATTTTCTTTCATTTCAGGTACTCCACACGAGGACGTGTGATCATCAGGACGGCCGTGTCGAAGCGTCGACGCATATCAGTCGGTCTGGATCAGCGCCATCTATCTCTCACTGGAGGAACTATGTAGTTAGATTTGACAACTGTCCCGGTACTAAAGTACTGCTACGCTACTTATCCTACCTAACCTAGGCACAGGTAATCCTAGGAGGATATTAAATAAAAAGTAGGTAGGCAGTAAACTGGAACATTTATTTTATTTTAAATGACTCGGTAGGTAGGCGAGGGTCGATAAAATTGGGTTAGGGCCTGTACAGCGATTATCCTCCTCACTGGCCTAGTACTCCCCTGACGTCACTGGCCGCTGCAGGAGACGAGTGCTCGCGCGTCGATCGCCAGGACCAACTGCTGGTGTAGGGTTCGCGGGTTGTCCCGCTACGGTCCACCACGGGGAAGCAGGGAATTAAGCTGAACGTGAAACCCCAATCGGGGATTAATTCACACACACAGAATATGTTTAAATCGAGTCGAGTATTAAGATTGAATGTCGAGGGAACGGTAGGGACGCCTTCAAAAAACTTGATCGCGGTTACGATATAAAAGATTCGTATTAGGGACCGTGAAAAAATCTGACGTGCGTTCGCCTCGACAACCAGAATCGTCCTGCCGGTGGCGACGTGGAAGTGTTCTGTCGCTATGGCTCTTGCCCCCGCGCCGAGAACAAAGAAACTAGTTTCTGGGTGCCTAATATGTCGCTTGTTTTAATCGTGCGTGGTGATAAACTGTTGCTGGCCAGAAGTCTGATTTGATGCGTTAATTATTAGTTTATTTCTTTATTATTATTATTATATTATTATGAATTAAGTCTTGTAACAATTAATGTTACACAACTAATGTTTGGGAACGTCAAGTAATAACTTGGGGATGGTTAGCGTGGAGTAATGGCGACACTGAGCGAATAATCGAGTCAAATGTCGATCCGGAAGTGTAATCAGGTATTCGACACTGACAGGTACTGACGTTGACAGGTAGGTTGGCTAACCTGTAACGGGGGTAGTACACGTGTGCGGTGACAGTTGAGAGAGGGCACTTTGAATCGGTCCGGTAGTCTGGGTAGACGTTCGTTACTCCGCGCTAAACTTCCCGCGTTCCTAAATTCTTAATCGAGCCATATCTGAGGCATCCTTGATTATTTTGTATTGAGTGCGTGTTAGCAAGTAATTAAAAGTGTAAACGAAGGTTTTGTGAGTTTTATTTCCGATGTCGCGACCCACTGATAACGAACCTCCGTCATATAAATATACTTATATTTAACATTAATTTAATAAATCGATATTCCAGCAATCACAACCAAACAGCCGTCAATATTCAGAAATAATAATCACAATAGAACACAAAATATAAGAAAAATTAAATAAACAAAATGAAAAATCTCTGAAGCAAAATATGGAACGAACTTACTGTAAAGTAGCGTGGGTACCAACAACCTTACCGGTCGGCGACTCAGCAACGAAAAAGCCAGCGCTCTCTTTTATATGAATCGGTGGGGGTACTCCTACTACCAACAATAAGTTCTGCTTATATTAGTATATTGGAATGTATAATGAAAATATTTTGGAATCACATTACGGCTGACGTAGTTGTCTATCCTATCACATAGTGTTATATGGATCTTTTGACGCTCCACTGAGGTTAACAGAAAAACGCTGTTGCTAAACATTATTTTGTGAAATGTATAGAAAAAATAAGATGGCGGCGTTAGTTCTGATGTTGTCCGCACGACTATACTTGAAAACCATACTTGGTTATTCAAGAGAAATCCAATATATAAAAATATGATGTGGTTACCTTTTATCTACATATTTTTTTGTCCTATTGTCGTCGTATATGAAGGTACTTATTTTATCTTTTTAGCTTTATTTTAGTTCTATTTGTAGTCTGTATATAATCTACATAGTAGATCAATAAATAAATTGCCTTTTATCTTAATTTGACTAATCCCTATCTTTTGAGATTATTTTTACAAATGTAAGCGAGCTCTAAGTGTGGTCCCAGCATGGCAAACTGCCTTTCTTCTTTAAGCATCTAGATGAAACAACGATGCCTAACGATGAATGAGAGTAGCTGTTAATAGATGAATTAAAGTGTTAAAAAAACGAGCATCCTGGCAATTGGAAAAGACTTTTGTGTGACGAATGATAATGAATAAGCAGGTAAAGTTACTAACCGCATTGACAGCATACGGCGTGGCAGAGGGTCGATTGACGATGACTATGCAGGCACCACAGCCGCCTTCGCGACACATGTACTTGGTGCCAAAGAGCCCTATGTACAGCCGCAGATAGTCCAGAAGCGTGGTGTGTGAGCTCACATCGCATTCCGATACTGCACAAAGATAATTGTGAACTAATTTGATAGTCCCTTGATTTTTAACCGTGCCGTCAAAAACACCTCTCATGTGATTTAATCATCTCGCTCATGATTTCAATCTTGACAACAAGTAAAGCAATAAATAATAAAATTTTATTTAAGTTTACATACCACAATACTCAACGCCGTTCACTTTAAATTTTAAAACTCCCATGTCTGAGCATCGACTTTCTTCAGCAGCTCAATTTGAAGTAATAACATAGCTAACTCAGACAACGAAATAATTATTCTATCAACAATAAGAAGTAAGTACCTTCATTATTTGATAAATATTTATTTAATAAGTGAAGTACTATCTTAACGACTATGCCAGTACCGCTTGATGTACATACAACGTACAAAAATGACGTTGAAGTAGATCCATACAAAAAAACCGGTTTTAGTCTAGGTGATCGATAGCAAAAAATAAAAAAATATAAAGAAAATTTAAAAAGAGTGTTAAGATGCTAATAGCTTATGATTAGACGTTTTTTTTTACAACTGCAAAGTATTACACTGAATAGTGAATTACGATAGCTTTATTAAAAATGCAAAATGTACTTCTGTTGTAATGTATGACAGAGAACTGAAAGTTGTCGACATAGCTCATAGAAGAAATAATATACATGTTTAATGCAGCTATGGGCCAGCCATATTAGCTGTAGACCCGATGGCCGTCAATAAGACTTACTGTTGAGTAGAAACAGCGAATCAGCAAAAGTAAGGTAGGAAACCCTCAGGCTAGATGAGGTGAAGATATCAGCAGGATAGCTGGTAGTAGCTGGATGAGATTTGCCGAGGATTCAGATAAATGACGTGCGATTGGACGAACCTGTGTCCAGCAAAAGACATAAAAGGTAAGAGAAGGTGTAAGTAAGTACTTCTTTAAGCATCACTATAATAGGATTCATAGTAGCAAGGGTGTTACCACACCAATCGGTCGATCGTCGATCGATGCCATCGATCGACATCGGTCGAAGTTGATCGATTGGTGTGGTAGCTGTGGCTAATCGACGGATACCGGGCAATAAACAATTGACTAATACATCACATAATCCATTGACTAATCGTCGACTAATTCATTCTACCATCGATCGACGCTCGATGAATTAGTGTAAGTAGAAACAGTTGATCGACGTCGACTAATCCATTCTACCATCGATCGATGGCATCGATCGACGATCGAACGATTGTTGTGTTAACAACCCTAAAGATGGCGCCAATAATAAAGAATAGGAAAGCTATAGGCCCAAATACAAAATATACCAGTAGAAGTTATAATAATGTAACAATGTCAGTCGTTGACTTCATACATATCATGACATGATGTCATCGTAAGATGGAGAAATAAATAATTGTATTGTATTGTATAACAGTCTGGCGCGTATTTTGCGTGCGAGAGAAAAAATAAGGAATAAGAAAAAGAAACAATCTTTAGCAGGTTGTTACAGTAACAGCCTCCATGGATGGAGTCATGGTTTGCTCTACTTTGAAAATAAGGTTGTTGTATTGGTCCGAAAGTATATCGAGTTTCCTAATATTGACATCTGTACTTTTGTTTACCTATGTTCTACAATTAAAAATATTTGAATTTGAATTTTCCGTGCCTCGGAAAGCACATTAAGCCGTTGCTGCCGGCTGTCATTTGTAGATCTTTGACAGACGTGACAGGTAGCCAGTCAGTGGCCCCAAAGTCTAACAACCAGTCTTACCAAAGGTTATCGTATTACCAAGTAGTACTAACTGGGTCTGGATGTCAGATAGGCAGTCGCTCCATGTAAAATATTGGTATTCAGCTGCATCCGATTAGACTGGAGGTTGACCCCAACATAGTGGGAAAAGGGTAGGCATAGTCAAATGTACGACGACGACGTAGAGTACGACTAGAAGAAACAACAAGATTAAGGTAATAATTTTATATTCAAGTTCACAATCATATGAGAACTTCTTTGGCTTCAAATTACAGTGGAAGGAAAATTTATTTCATACTTATTTGTGAAATCTTTACCTTCTTGGTACCATTATGTGGTAGGAATGCCTGATTCAAGGCGAGCTGCGACGATAGCTTCCCTCAAAACAAGGGCTACAGCCACAGCCATGCACATTGGAGGTTCACCAATACCTGTGTAACAAGAAATTATTATTATATCAAATACCTACTGTCCCATGTGGAATGTTCTTATTTGAAGCAGTTGATCACGACGTTGAACAATAAATCACAGAGTTAATTTTATTGCGTAGTGAATAAATAAATCCATTTATCAAATCCTAATACCACACTTACACTTAGATCCGAAAATAATATCTGCAGAGAAAGAGTTCTTCCTAAACTAAACCCTCCAGTCCTGTGGAATGTCTCTGGTTAATGGCACATAGTAATTCCTGGTCCGGTCAGTTAGAAGTTCACCAGTTGCAGCATAGATTAGACGTTCGCATGTCCAGTTGCCCACACCCATCATGAAGGCTCCCTCTACCTACAAAAAGATAATGACTATGAAAAAACATATCATAGGCTTAGTAAAAGTTTTAAAATAAAAATTATACTTAAAACAGTTTTCTCTTCTCCTTCTCTTCTGTTGGGAAATACTTACTTGACCAATATCAACTTCAGGACTAACATCTTCGCAAAGGTCTACTCTCAACAACTCAAACTGTCCAGTCAATAAATCTAGTTTCACTTCAGCTAAAGTAACTCCATAGACATCAAATGGATATTCTTCATCAGTCCTCGTAAATGCATGAGCTTGCAAGTCTACATTGTCTAAGTGCGCTTTTTTTATAATTTCTTCCCATGTAGGATTATTCATCTGCTTTCTAATTGGTCTCAATCTATCTAAGAGTTGTTGGCAAGCCCTTCCCATTCCTACTATTACGTTTTGATTCATGATACTACCGCCACCTAGTAGTAGTAAAATTCGAGGAGTCACGTAACACCGGGGTAGTGCTACGCCTATTATTCAAATTATGTTACGCGTAAAACAACAGCCATCCTAATTCTGTGAAACATAAAAGATCCCTCAGTGGAAAAGTGTCGTTGTTCCACTGACCCCGGCTATAATAGTGACATTCTGACACGAGCACACTTATATACAGGGGTGCCACATGCATTTTCGGGTCGGTTCATTCCATAATATTAGCTGAACATTAAGGCTAAGGCCAAAGGAGCGTAATTTTTTGAGCTGTGAGTCGCGTAAAATCAGTCGTGGAATTTACTCTGCAATCGGTTTCATAATAAAGTCCTGTTTGTACCGCACGGTGACGCAAAATGAGTTACACAAACGGGTACTTACGCTCGTTTGGCCTCAGCCTTAAGCTGACTCAAAGCAGTAACTGCACAAACCCGTCTTCCAATCGACTGAGCCGAACGGCAAACTACGCAAAGGGCTACCACAGAAAAAAAACCGATCCAAATAAGGGAGTAGCACCCCTGACATGAAAACTATCAAAGTTTTGTTTACATTTTGTTTACGTCACCGTTGCGTGACGGTCTCGACTGTTTGTAAACAAACGTAACTGCACCCCCTATTGAGGAAACTATAATTGATATTATGAAAAGGAAAACACAACTCTGGGTGAACAAAACTTGTTATGAAATATGAAAATAGATTGGCGCCAAATGTGGAAAGTTTGAACAAATTACTCATACTAACTTACTTGAGGACATTTCAGTTAAAAGGTTAGGTATCTTTATAAGTTCGTACCATAGACTTTCATCACAGAAAACTCGTGGTAATAGTGAATTTGGAACTTGTTTCTGAGCTATGGCACTTTTATTGACAGCAGACTGATTTTGGAGAAATCAGAGGGCCAAGCTAGACGAAGTATAATTCTACCAGCAAAAACGATTGAAAGTCAAAAATCCACATAGCTACCAAAAACTTTTCTCAATTCTGTAGAAATATGAAACACTTTGTGACAGTTGTCACTTGCCTAAGCCCTCAGACTGTCACAATTATCAGAATCTATAAACATTTCTATTATTTTTTTTTGTTTTTGATGAAGCCGCAGCAATTCTAAATCAAATCAAATAGGTCTGTTTCTAACCCAAATAACATCCACAAAATCAGATCCAAAATCCATGCGTACTCTGTTCTGTCCTCTTAAACTCAACAAAACTAATTTACAAACAAAATCCAAGTATAGAACAGTATAGTATTACTTGGTCGTATCCCAGTTCAATGTCGACGGAACGTGCCGCGACTAACCATCGACTCATTTCGCTTTCTTTCAATGAGAATGAAAATCAAATAAATTCCAATTCAGGCCGGCGGCCTTGGGCAGATCCGTCGCAAATCAAATTCATAAAAATAATAAGGCCGTTTTAAATAAGGCTGTATTGGTTTATGGTCTATTATTTAGTGCTGGAAAATCGTAGGTTTGAATCAAAGAAATGGTTTAAGTTATGTAGGTACTTTTTCACTCGAAAACAAATGCATTTAATCAGTTGAACTGACGTTGGCTTAAATGACCGGATGCCTAAAATATATTAGTTGAATTCAAAGTGAAAAATAAAATCAAAGGAACACGCCCAAAATCCTCCTTTATTAAAATACCAGAACATAAAAGGTTTCTTATAAGATTCAAGATTCATTTTATTTGCTTGAAATATGGTATTTTACAGATTTTATAACACACAGGTACACAATAGTTCAACATATTCCGCCGCCTACATAATACGGCATGCAAATGTGACAAAATAATTAAATTGCAATGTCAAAAAAGTACTAAATCAAGAATTATCTACATAAAATATCAAATAACATAGGTATGTCAAAAAAAAAATTAAATTACAAATTTTCTAAATATCAACTTTCGAATAACATTAAATCCATGCTTAAACCAATGTTTCTGAAATAATGTGAATGTGACAATTTTTTTGACAAATCTTAGACTGTACTCTACTGAGCAAAATAAGAAATAAAAGTTAAATATACCAAAACCCACCGTGACCCACTAAGGGTCAAAAAACTACTGTTTTAAAAGTCTATTAAATTGCTAAAATCTATGTTTAATTAAACTTGAAATCTGCAATATTCGTGGACATAAGTAAAGCATTTCTTTCAACTGTGTAAGGCCCATCTGTAAGTTAAAAAAATAAGTTAATAAACCTGTAAAACTTAGTAAAATATTTATTTTTCCACGTCATCTGCTTACCTTCTTGGTACCACTGCGTTTTAGGAATTCCCGAATCCATTCTAGCTGCAGTGATAGCTTCCCTTAAAGCGAAGGGCACGGCCACCGCCATGCATATTGGAGGTTCACCGACACCTGGGTTGAGAGACATTAATCAATAGATTCTGGGTTGGTCCAAGCGCTACTGCTGAACATGATGTCCTAAGTTCGATTCCTAGTTAGGGTGAAGTGTTATTGGGTTTAACTGGAAGGATTTTTTAGTAGCAGCCTGGAGTCTGAATTTTGTAGCCGGTTGACCAAAACACACACTTTTCACCGATTATGTCTAAAGAAATAACCGGTGAAAAGTGTGTGTTTTTTGGATATGTCTGCCTAACTCCTGTAGGAAATATAGCGCATTATTACCTTATTAAATAAAAGTGACAAGAACGAGCTACAAGATATGTTCCATGTAATACTCACACTTTGTTCCAAAGATTATATCAGCACTAAAAGAATTCTTCCTAAAGTAGACCCTCCAGTCCTGTGGAATGTCTCTGGCTAATGGCACATGGTAGTTCCAGCTACGGTCGGTTAAGAGTTCACCCGTTGGAGCATAGACCAGGTTCTCGCACGTCCAGTAGCCTAGACCCATGATGAAGGCTCCTTCCACCTGTTAAAACAAAAAGACCAATGAAAAGGTATTGTTTTTTTCAAGTAACTGAATGTAGAAGGGAGAAGAAACGAGGGCTTTGCAGTGGGAGACACCAGGCTCATAATAACTGAATACGAGTTCTAAAGATAAATGGATACTACTTTATAATGAAGCATAAATGGAACAATAATATTTTCACAAAATTTTAAGATCCTAAGCAAAGTTCAGGCAAACAAAGTAAGATATAATAAAAACAAACAAACAGAATGCTTTAAGCCAAAATCAAATAATAACAGAACAACTCCCTGAATTTAATGAATGTAAATACTACTAGACTAACAAGGTGGTTCTCTTCCTTGCGGATTCGTATGTGCCCGGAAAACCCTTGGGCATAGACCAGGTACATAATGTAAATAAACTTGATATCACATTCATTTCAGATAACTTTTGTAACTAAGAATTAAGGTTTAAATGATACCACCAAAACCACCATACCAAACCACCATATTAAATAATTGCTTTGATTATCTGTAACTTAATACGAATAGGTACTAACTTGGCCGATGTCAATTTCCGGACTAACACTCTGTCCAACATCTTCACAAAGATCTACTCTCAACAACTCAAACTGTCCAGTCAATACATCTAATTCTACTTCAGCTAAAGTTACTCCATACACTACAAATGTATATTCCTCGTCCGTTCTTGTGAACCCATGAGTTTGCAAGTCCACATTGTCTAAATGAGATTTTTTTATCAACTCTTCCCAAGTAGGATTATCCATCTGTTCTCTGATTGGTCTCAATCTGTCCAAGAGTTGTTGGCAAGCTCTTCTCACTCCCACAATTACATCCTGATTCACAATGCTACCTCCAGATAAAGAACAGTTAGGAGCTATCACCGTGTTGTTTCCTTTTACAACAATTTTATCGATAGGAATGTTAAGCATATAAGCTGCTACTTGAGCAGCTTTAGTGTTTATTCCTTGTCCCATTTCTATACCTCCGTGTGTTATAGCTATGGTACCATCTCCACGGTATACTGATAGATTTACATAGAAGTTGAGTCCTCCAATAGGAGTCCATCTCAGGACAGAGAATCTTAGACCTCGCTTCTTCCATCTATTTTCAGCATTAAACTTATTGACAAAATCTCGTCTTTTTACATAATCAGATTTTATGATAACATTGTCAAGCATTTCTTTTACATCACTAGCATACGCGGCATCTAGGTTAGCTATCCTGACGTCAAGAGGATCAAGGTCCATCTCGTAAGAGATCTGTTCCATGACAAACTCTCCCATTGCCACGTGTTCTAATGTGCCTGTTGGAATTAAATATTTAAATGTAATCGCAATGTTCAGTTCACTAATGAAATGGGCTTTTATGCCATGCTTTTATTATGTTTTTGTGGAACAGCGTCGATATACATAAAGGGTGTAACAAGACCCTTAACGAAGCCGAAAGGTACTTGTGCTCCCCGTCATTGCGATATTTTTTTCGTTCTAAACCTTACCTGGGAACCTTCTAGTTACGGAGATATTGGGGGTCAAAGTTCCAACTTTTTCACAGGTTTTGTTTTAAATACGTTTTTTTTTTAATATTACAATTTTACTTTAAACACCTCCACGACCCACGTACTAATCAATCCATCCATCATCACAATGTTTTGCGTGCGTTACATTGAGTCCCACTGTAAAACGTAATTATTCACCGCAAAAAAAGTCGCTTCCCAGGAATAATTTTTGCGTAAAGTTACTTAGTTCGATGTAAAGAATGCTTGTTACACCTTGTATATCATCGAGCTGGACTTTGTTAGTAAAGCAAACAAAAATCAGAGTAAAAATACTTGCAGTGTCTTCCAATGTCATAATCTGTGACTTACCTGGTGCTCTCACCCAAGTATTCTTAGCTGTATCAGTAATACAATCCTTATTGGTATAACTAAAACGGGCTCTGTTGTAAGCGTTATTAAATTGACCGAGGCTCAGCAAGTTGATTAACTGACCGTTAATCATGAACCCAGCATCTTCGTAGATAGTGTAGTTTATGTACTGAATCACCCCAGATTTGTTAACGCCGGCCTGGAACAAGGTTATTGGAAAATACACGCTATTGAAATATTTTATTTTGAAATTATTGTAATTTACTAGTATTCAACCATTCTTTCTCCGTAATAATGTTTTATTCAAGTATTGGGTAACTTAAAACACAATATGTTACCTCAAACTCCGAAACACAAGGCAGTCTCTTGCCTATGGCTCTTGTATTAGTAGTCAATGACTGAACGATGCGGCAAGGCCGGTTAAGTTTCTGCACTACCAACGAAGCGGCGATCGCTCCCTGAATACAGCGAGATAGTTTGATGCCATACGCGCCACCAACAAGACGGATATAAACGTCAACTCTGAAAACATTCCATGCTATGATATCCACCTAAATATCAGATAGATCTGAGAGTAGGCACAGTCACATTGGAAAATATTAAACGGTATTACGGAAGTCAAATAAACCTACGGAAAAAAACAGCATATAATGTGTAGTACTGACCGATTTTGATCCAAACCTAAAGCCCTTGAAACCTGCAGTTGTACACCTTCCATCCACTGCGTCGCGCAGTATACTTTCAGTCCGTCATCAGAAGGTCTGACGACGGTAGTGAGTGTCTCGAGCATAAATGTGTACTGTCCATTAATCGAATTCATCCCATTTATTACCCTATCCACATCTGTCCCTCTATCAGTAGCATCCACTTCTATAAATGTTGCCGTTCGGCTTGTTACATTTTTTGCTTCCTTTAATTTTAAAAGAGGTTCTTTAATATTTGTATAAGTAGCTTTTACTAATTTAGCAGCTCTGTCAGCAGTGTGGCGGGTTTCAGCTACGATTATGCCAATTGCCTGGTTGAAAAATTTTACAGCCGTACTGGCTAATACTGGTTCGTTGGTAGTGTATATGATGGAATCTGGTGGCGTAAATGAATTAATTCCTGGTATGTCTTTTGCTGTGTAGAAGGCTATAACACCTGGACAGGCCTGTAAAAGAGCATTCGTTATAAGTTCAGCTTTATTAAATAATTGTTTTTTCGTTATTACGAAATCTTGTCGTCCTCTTACCAAAGCTTCACTAGCATCGATAGACACAATATCCCCCCTTGCGACTGTGCTTAGTGCTAAAGCACAAAACACCTCGTCCGGATGCAGTGGTTGATCTTCAGTGTAGCAAGCTTCTCCCGCACATTGTATCTATGATCAAGACCACCATGACATTTATTTTCGATATGGTATATTTCAATGATATTCTTAAATAACAATAACTTACAATTGTTTCAAAAACAGTAGTTTATCAGTCATCGACATTTTTATTCGTCATTGTGCTCATAACATGACAAATTAATTGCATTGATAATTATAGCTTATGTACATACAAAGGCAAGCTTATTCCAGTATGTACTTACCAAAGCCTCTCGTTTGGGTATGGGTTGTGACACCGGCCACACTGTTCGGTTAGTTTCAAACACCTGAACTGCTCTGGATACTGGACGAGTATCTGACAAGACAATAGCTCCTGACTTGTAGCGTGTGTGAAGGTTTGTCTCTGGAGATAGCGTCAGCAGACCCTTGGGATTGGAAAATTGTTTTTAGTAATCATTTGTTTGCTCACCCCATGTCATGCTGTGACGACCCCAAATGAATAGGGATAAGGGCAAGAGAATGATGCTGATGTAAACATGGAGAATATTGTAATTCAAAATTCCTGACTCAATGTTGGTTTTCTTGGAAACTGTTTAATTCATAATTTTGTATTTACTTTATAAAACAATCCTAGAGCAGATTTTCTTCTATACTCCACTGATGGCGCCGGTGGATTCTCCTCAATCACCAGTTCTTCCTCCAAAATCTTCAAAGCAGATGTCAGGGTCTCATTGGTGAACAGTTTCTTCCCAACAAGGAACTGTTCTGTCGAGCAAGCCCGAATAAATGATGGGGAAAGAGCACCAAAAACTATTCTTGCGCATTTAACTATGTTATTCGAATCCAATTTGTATAGAAATCCCGCATTTATTAAAGCTGCTGCACTTTGGGAGCGTGGCATCACCTGAAATAATTTCATCTCAATGTTATTTACGTCAAATTTAAAAAAGGTATCCTATTATTTAAATACATAGTTAATGTCTCTGACTTAAATATTTCAATTACATTTTCATCTATCTTTATTTTCTCATATCCATGAAAGTTAATTTAACTAAAGCTTACCTTAAAAGTAATCACGTGATCATCCTTGCATAGTGGTGGTAACATCACATTCCAAATCACGCTTCCTCTCAAATTCACTTTGAGAAACTCTTGCATCGTCAGTGTTCGTTTTCCGCTCAACCTGTTCTCTAAAATGAATAGATTGTCACCGACGCCATATTTAGCACAGTACAGACTAATTAGCAAGGAAGATATAATTTAGAATTTAAACTTACGTATCGTGACTTGGGCCCCAACCATTTCTAAAAGCAAGAAAATATCCGATGGGAACCAGTGGTGTTTGTTCTTGATCACAAGGTTTCCGGCTATCGACGCCACCTACAAATAAATAAACATCTCAAATAAATTTTAACACCTAGGATTCAGAAAAATGACAATAATTATGTTAAATCTTACATTTCTTAGAGGAATATGCGCAACATTTAGAATGTGCTCGTAAATCTTCTTTAGATACCCAAAGTTTTCTTGTTCAGCTACAGTTTGTAGTATCTTCAAAAACTCTGTGAGAGTCGTCCCAGCATTCACTATTAAGTTCTGGTCAATTGTGTACCCTTTCAGTTCTTTGACCCCACTTATGTCTATGAGAACACAAGGGTATTCGTCCATGGGAAATACTCCTGCAACACGAATACTCTCTTAAATCTTCATCTTCTTAAATTCACCATACTACGTTTTACTCAAATGTTTTTCACACTCGTCGATTGCGAAAAAAAATCATTCAAACTTATATACCTAAAATAAAAACACTCACCTCTAGCAGTATTACCGCTTACAAGCATATAAGAATCAACACCTTCTCTTCCAAAAATCGTGAATATATCTTTTACTTCTTGTACCTTCACCCACAACCGGTTATCTTTTAATTTGATTTCTATAATTTGTCTTTTTCCAATTTCTTGATCGACAAAGCACCACTCACTATCCTCACAATTACTTTTGTCACAAGCTTCTCCAGTTTTCTTACAGATTTGAAGATCTTCAATGTCTTGAAGCTTGATCTGTCTCGGTGCGTCGCTGGCAAACTTTTTGAAGGCATCCATGATTGGCCTGTAGCCAGTACAGCGGCAGACGTTGCTACCTAACGACTTTTCAACTTCTAGCATTGTGATATTCGGATTTCCTTGTAGGAGACTGCAAATAATATATTATGGAACTAAATTTTACCAATTATTTCCAAACGTCGGAAATAATCGTACTGGAGGAGGGTAATACGATCATCAGCCAATACGTATGTTCGATTTGTCCTAATCTTGCGAGTATCCCTAAAGACATACATGACAGTAATCAAAATGTGAAAAATAAAAAAACGCAAGTCGACGAATTGAATAGGCATGTGAAAATCATCTTTCGGTTCCTCATATCTTTTAGGATTTCTAACAATTTAATGTTGGACATACGAAATGACAAATCATATAAAAGTGAAAAAATCAAGAAGTTAAATCGTCTGTGAAATCTTTCACAATATTAAACGAAAAGCAGAAGTAAAAAAAGTACTTAATTAAAAAACTAAGGAACCCGACTGAAAAGCTCGATAGTAATATGAAGAAACGCATTTATTTGTCTAAATAATTTAACAAATAAATGCGTTTCTTAACACAGAATTTAACTAATCAAAAAAAACATTGGAATTCAGTACAATACATTATTAGGAAAATAATGGAATTCTATTACCAATAATTAACCTGCTGGGTAATTTACATGTTCCTAATTTTATTCTTTCCCTGATACCCAACTTTTATATCGTAAAACCAAACCAGTTTCAATTAATAATGTTTTCTTACCCATACATCGCCATCACCCATGCAGGTGAACAATATCCACACTGCGACCCATTTTCGTTGGCCAGTGTAGCCTGTAGCTCATGGTAGCCCTTCTGCCTGTTGCCCAAACCCTCGATGGTGGTGATTTCCAATCCATGACAAGATGTTATTGACATCAAGCACTACCAACACAAATAAAATCTTATGAACCTATCACGTTGGGACACGAGCCTCCTTTCTAAGGGAATGAATGGACCATAAAGCTGCGCGCGGAAACAAGTGCAGATTGGTGAAATTAACCAAATAATTAAAATAATTACGTAGTGGCTACTACTAACATGCGTATACATCTTCAAAAGAAAATAATATTTTTGACACGGCACATTTCAAATCCTACACTGTCTATGACAAAGGAAAATCTAAACATTTTATTTACCTTTAAATAAAGTCGAGAAAAGACCATCGGCATTTTGGGGTCTCTTCTCTTTTTTATTTATTTATGTACAGTCTGCAAAGCTAATTAGTTTACATTGCACACAGCGGTAACAGTCATTGTACGAGCCGGTAATGTTCGTACAGCTGCTCATTATCATTGTGTGCGTATACGTAGTCTACCCTACACGGGGTTTATTTTTTTTATCTTTAACCGTGTAGGGTACAAGGAAAAGATAAAAAAACGGGTTTACAATAAGGCCAACATTTTATACAAATGTAACATGGTCACCATAGCTGATTGGTGTAAGCGCTTTCGTCAGTTAGTGATCTAAGCTTGACGATGTGAGTTCGATCCCGGTGAGGATTAATTATTAATCTACATATTTATAGACATAATACTTTTACGTAATATTTAATATCAATGTCGCGTATAAAAAATAAAAAATAGTAACCATGTCAACACTTAAAGAATATTAGAACATGCAAAAAGGAAATACTTTGAGGAAATACCTACAACCGCATTAATAGTAAAGTGTCATCTCAATGGTGCAGATGAGACCATACTACTAATGCAGTTTCACTTGCACCATTAATGGTGCAAACGAAACTAATTAGTCTCCTCTGCACCATTGATGGTGCAGGTCAATGGAGCAGACGGTACAACGGGATTTTTGCTGTTTTTTACTTTTTGTTCTTTATTTAATTAATTTTGTGACCAATAAAATCAATCAAGCAAAAATTAAAAAAGTAATTAATTAAAACCAATAAAATAATTTGATTTTTTTATTAGATAAACATTGGGTTTGAAAGGACCTTTACCTTCCTTACACTGGTTGTTTTAAGGTTCAATTTGGTGGGCGTTGTATGTTAGCAAAAAAAACTTGTGTGGCTGATACAATGATTTAATGCGAACTGGTTTTAAACATATATAGGCTATAGCTATCCATACTAGACATTCGAATGAGTAAAACATTGTTGTTTACAAAGGCAAAGTTTTTTGTTGGTAAGGATGGACGTAAATAATTTGTCAAAGTAGCAGGTATATAAATTGAATCAAAGTTAAATTAGAGGTAAAGTGAATCAACATGTTAGATAGTAAGAAATTATGACAACTTCTAACCGCATAACAATAACATCACTTCACCATACTTTCAATACTTTACGAGTTGTGGTTTTAAAAAGAGGATTAGAGGAGGAGATTATTAACATTTATACCTAATTGTTGCTAAGGTTTATATTTGTTCACATTCGCTTAACAAATATGAACATTATTTGCATAAAAATAAGATTCATATTCGCCTACTAATTAAAATAAACTCGACTATAATGAGTCTGTAAACCCTCGTTTTCTATTACTTCTTGTAACCTTCACCTCATGCTGTTAACCATATTCGCGCATATGTTTAGTAACATTTACGCCCATCCTTATCCGACTTAAACGTTTTTTCGTCGCTATAAATCAGCACATTCTTCTCCCAATCAAAATTAATCTATGACCTAGCAAAGTGTAGTCGGTTTTGTCGGTGCGCAGTGGACAGAAAGGTGCGCGCTGGCTTGCTGCAACGTAATCCAGCTGAATGTAGGTGATTTCTCACAGTTTGTAAGCACATATTGTGTGCTGTTGCTTTTACGCGGATGGACAAGAAGGGAACAGCCTTGTGCCTTGCCACGATGTCGTGGTGTCGAGCCGATGAATTTGCCTTTGGTTTTGGCCTAGGATGTTCTACGTCTCCAAAATCCGGTTCTCCTCTGTGGATAAAAAGAGTATTTATAATACTATTAATAATAGCTATTATTATTAAAAATATATACTACATTTAAATACTATATACATAATAAACACTATGTTTATTGTATAAACATAGTGTATATTATGTATATAGTATATATACCTAATTAATTTTATAATAATACAATACATAAATACAAGATATATACTGACATTAGCTTTTCTTAAACTGTCTAAGGGCTAAATCAAGCTAATTTTAGACCAAGTTAATTTTTATCATAATCATCGTAAGATAAATTTTAAAAAAATCTTTCAGTTATGATAATAATTTATTATAACTATGGTAGGTATTGCAATTAAGTTACATTCATTATTTATTCCTAGTAAACATTGAAAGGTGAGAGGAGTTAGTTAAAGTGAAGTAGGTATAATATCAACATAAGATTATAATATGTAACTGTTACTCACCGATATCATTAAGCGCCTTCCAATTTCACTTCTTAGCGTGTCGATGACAATTCAAATTGAGTCAGCCCAAAATTTGACGACGAGTTTGGCACTTTCAGTAGCGGCCTGTGATGCACATCACAGGAGCAAACAACAGGACAGGCAGGACACGATATAAAGTGTCCCATGTTTGTAGGGCAGCATCACATTTTCACGCACAATTTCACTTATAGATACGTTTTGGTCATCCAAAACAACGATTTCTACCCTTTTGAACATTGATAAATGTTGCATGGTTGGATCCACAGAAATAAATCCGCACACATGCGCTTGAGTAGTAATCAATAAACTCAGTAATGCAAATACTCGTAGATTGACAACTAAGAACGCTCATTTTTATAAATGAAGGTGTTTGAAAACAATATTTTTAAATTGTCGGTAGTTATTTTCTAAACAGTCAAAATAAAATGACCTGAGAGTTCCGTGTTTATCTCAAACGTTGGAAACTTCATTACACAACCATGAACGGGATCGAATCGTTATAAATTCTACTTTAAGTAATGTTTTAACAAAATAATGAATACAAAAAGAAAAAGAATATATTGTTGCATACATGGTTTGAACTTACGGCTTCTTGATTACTGACCAAAGACGATAGCCATTGTGCCAAGCTTGCTATAGTAATATTATGCAAAATATTATATCTCCTTCAGTACCATAAGTGAATGGTGACTATATATTGGTATATGGTAATTGATGTGCCACACGCACACTAATAAAAACCGAGCTCGCTCGTTTTATTTAGTGTTTGTGTGCATAACTATGACTTCACCCACACATATAAACTGTAAATCAATTAAGTTGTTCAAGTGTACATTATATTATAATTATGAAGCAATGTTTTCTTTGCTTTTAAGCCAACCTCTAATTCTATTCGCAACATGTTTTATGTTATTAAATAAATTATTAATTAGTGACTGCTGCTATTAAAAACGTAAAAAAACGTAATTAACGTTTTTTTGGAGAATTTATTTTAAATGGCAACATTCAAAATTTGGCGTCTATCAAAACAGAAAATGTCATAATTGTCATACATATTGTCACTTCTCCGTCTTGATCAATTAAAATCTTAATGTGTGGTTTTTTTGTGAAAATTAGTGCATTTTATTTGTTAACTAGCTTTAGGTATTTGTTTCGTGGTGAAGTATGTTACAATACGAGAAACGTAAACAAAGCCATTGAGTACAGCTGCTGCTAGCATGTGTGAGGAGGATTGTACGGTGAATACGGTAATGCCGATGTTGATAGCATGCCCGCGCTGCTGACCGCTCAGTTATTAGAAGAAGTTCTTCTAAGATTATAATGATTATGATGCTTAAAATAAATGTTTTATTCAACTTCGTAGTTAATGTTTCATTTTTGGCTAGGTTATGGCGCAATTACACATGGTCGTACGCCCAAATTCGACATATTTATTTTTATTAAAAGTTTATGCACATAATGTACAAAGGCGGACCTAATGCCTTGGGCATTTAAATGAACGGGGTCGAGTACGCCCGTCTTCAGAAAAACACGTCCAGCTTCATTGTTGGTTTTTTCGCAATTGTTGGTTTTTTAGCTTGTATGTATTTTATTGCGATGACCAGTGTAATTGCGCCATTAAAGAATAAGCCGACCAAAATCACAAGACAATGTGATAGGTTGTGCAAGTTCGGGGTCCGCAGGCTAAATACCTACACAGTCCTACGGATGGTCCTGGTAGTCTACGTACTTGTAATAAAATATAAAGTATATTGGAATGGATAATGAAAATATTTTGGAATGTCATTACGGATGACGTAGTTGTCTATCCTATCCCATAGTGTTATATGGATATTTTGACGCTCCACTGAGGTTAACAGTAAAGCGCTATTGTTAAACATTATTTTGTGAAATGTATAGAAAAAATAAGATGGCGGCGTTAATTCTGATGTTGTCCGCACGACTATACTTGAAAACCATACTTGGTTATATTATGTTATTCAAGAGAAATCCAATATATAAAAATATGATGTGGTTACCTTTTATCTACATATTTTTTTGTCCTATTGTCGTCGTATATGAAGGTTCTTATTTTATCTTTTTAGCTTTATTTTAGTTCTATTCGTAGTTCGTATATAATCTACATAGTAGATCAATAAATAAATTGCCTTTTATCTTAATTTGACTAATACCTATCTTTTGAGATTATTTTTACAAATGTAAGCGAGCTCTAAGTGTGGTCCCAGCATGGGAAACTGCCTTTCTTCTTTAAGCATCTAGATGGAACCACGATGCCTAACGATGAATGAGAGTAGCTGTTAATAGATGAATTAAAGTGTTAAAAAAACGAGCATCCTGGCAATTGGAAAAGACTTTTGTGTGACGAATGATGATGAATAAGCAGGTAAAGTTACTAACCGCATTGACAGCATACGGCGTGGCAGAGGGTCGATTGACGATGACTATGCAGGCACCACAGCCGCCTTCGCGACACATGTACTTGGTGCCAAAGAGCCCTATATACAGCCGCAGATAGTCCAGAAGCGTCGTGTGCGAGCTCACATCGCATTCCGATACTGCACAAAGATAATTGTGAACTAATTTGATAGTCCCTTGATTTTTAACCGTGCCGTCAAAAACACCTCTCATGTGATTTAATAATCTCGCTCATGATTTCAATCTTGACAACAAGTAAAGCAATAAATAATAAAATTTTATTTAAGTTTACATACCACAATACTCAACGCCGTTCACTTTAAATTTTAAAACTCCCATGTCTGAGCATCGACTTTCTTCAGCAGCTCAATTTGAAGTAATAACATAGCTAACTCAGACAACGAAATAATTATTCTATCAACAATAAGAAGTAGGTACCTTCATTATTTGATAAATATTTATTTAATAAGTGAACTACTATCTTAACGACTATGCCAGTACCGCTTGATGTACACATAACGTACAAAAATGACGTTGAAGTAGATCCATACAAAACAACCGGTTTTAGTCTAAGTGATCGATAGCAAAAAATAAAAAAATTTAAAGAGAGTGTTAAGATGCTAATAGCTTATGATTAGACGTTTTTTTTTACAACTGAAAAGTATTACACTGAATAGTGAATTACGATAGCTATATTAAAAATGCAAAATGTACTTCTGTTGTAATGTATGACAGAGAACTGAAAGTTGTCGACATAGCTCATAGAAGAAATAATATACATGTTTAATGCAGCCATGGGCCAGCCATATTAGCTGTAGACCCGATGGCCGTCAATAAGACTTACTGTTGAGTAGAAACAGAGAATCAGCACAAGTAAGGTAGGAAACCCTCAGGCTAGATGAGGTGAAGATATCAGCAGGATAGCTGGTAGTAGCTGGATGAGATTTGCCGAGGATTTAGATAAATGACGTGCGATTGGACGAACCTATGTCCATCGATCGTCGATCGATGGCATCGATCGATATCGGCCGACGTTGATCGATTGGTATGGTAGCTGTGGCTAATCGACGGATACCGGGCAATAAACAATTGACTAATCCATCACATAATCCATTGACTAATCGTCGACTAATTCATTCTACCATCGATCGACGCTCGATGGATTGGTTTAAGTAGAAACAGTTGATCGACGTCGACTAATCCATTCTACCATCGATTGATGGCATCGATCGACGATCGAACGATTGTTGTGGTAACAACCCTAAAGATGGCGCCAATAATAAAGAATAGGAAAGCTATAGGTCCAAATACATAGTATACCAGTAGAAGTTATACGAACAATGTCAGTCGTTGACTTCATACATATCATGACATGATGTCATCGTAAGATGGAGAAATAAATAATTGTATTGTATTGTATAACAGTCTGGTGTCCGCAACTCCACGTCAAAGCGCGTATTTTGCGTGCGAGAGAAAAAAAAAGGAATAAGAAAAAGAAACAATCTTTAGCAGGTTGTTACAGTAACAGCCTCCATGGATGGAGTCATGGTTTGGTCTTTTTTTTTTTTTTTTTAATTCTGTATGGGCTTACTCTTGACCTCAATCTAGTCCAAGGACAGAGATGAGGTCGACGATGGAACGAGCTAACCCAAAAGAAGCCTATTAACTCGCGATTTAAATAGAATGGGGTCATATGAACTTGGAAACACCGACGTAGGCAGGGAATTCCACTCCTTGGCTGTGCGCATAATAAATGATGTAGCAAAGCGCTTCGTGCGAATGTGTGGAACATCGACAAGGTATGGGTGATAATCTGCAGTACGTCGGGACTCCCGATGGAAGAAAGGAGATGGTGGTATGAGTTCGTGGAGCTCTTGAGCACACTCACCGAAGTACAATCTGTAAAAGACCGACAAACATGCAACTCTGCAACAACAACAACAACATGCTCTACTTTGAAAATAAGGTTGTTGTATTGGTCCGAAAGTATACCGAGTTTCCTAATATTGACATCTGTACTTTTGTTTACCTATGTTCTACAAATAAAAATATTTGAATTTGAATTTTCCGTGCCTCGGAAAGCACATTAAGCCGTTGCTGCCGGCTGTCATTTGTAGATCTTTGACAGACGTGACTGGTCGCCAGCCAGTGGCCCCAAAGTCTCACAACCAGTCTTTCCAAAGGTTATCGTATTACCAAGTAGTACTAACTGGGTCTGGCTGGATGTCAGATAGGCAGTCGCTCCATGTAAAATATTGGTATTCAGCTGCATCCGATTAGACTGGAGGTTGACCCCAACATAGTGGGAAGAGGGTAGGCATAGTCAAATGTACGACGACGACGTAGAGTACGACTAGAAGAAACAACTAGATTAAGGTAATAATTTTATATTCAAGTTCACAATCATATGAAAACCTACCCCCGTTACATCATTATATAATAAAATCGTGATTAAAAATTAACTTACAACAGTCTACAAAAAACGTATAAACTTGACACAATTTTTGGATTTAAACTGTGTTATTCGTGAATGTAGATAATTATCTAATTGAACTTGAAATCGGCTGGATTCGTCGACGACAGTAGATAGTTTCTTTCAACAGTGTAGGGCCCATCTGAAACGAGATAAAATGATCATCACCAGTATAAAGAAACATTAGAAAAGTTTCACATGACAGATAATAACAGTCGTCTTCTTTGGCTTCGAAATTACAGTAGAAGGAAAATTCATTTCATACTTGTGAAATCTTTACCTTCTTGGTACCATTGTGTGGTAGGAATGCCCGATTCAATGCGAGCTGCGACGATAGCTTCCCTCAAAGCAAGGGCTACAGCTACAGCCATGCACATTGGAGGTTCACCAATACCTGTGTAACAAGAAATTATTGATTATACCCATGTGGCATCTTCTTATTTAAAGCAGTTGATCACCATGTTGAACAAGAAATCACAGAGTTAATTTTATTGCGTAGTGAATAAATAAATCCATTTATCAAATCCTAATACCACACTTACACTTAGATCCGAAAATAATATCTGCAGAGAAAGAGTTCTTCCTAAAGTAAACCCTCCAGTCCTGTGGAATGTCTCTGGTTAATGGCACATAGTAGTTCCAGGTTCGGTCAGTTAGAAGTTCACCAGTTGCAGCATAGATTAGACGTTCGCATGTCCAGTAGCCTACACCCATCATGAAGGCTCCCTCTACCTACAAAAAGATAATGACTATGAAAAAACATTTCATAGGATTAGTAAAAGTTTTAAAATAAAAATTATACTTAAAACAGTTTTCTCTTCTCCTTCTCTTCTGTTGGGAAATACTTACTTGACCAATATCAACTTCAGGACTAACACTTTGCCCGGCATCTTCGCAAAGGTCTACTCTCAACAACTCAAACTGTCCAGTCAATAAATCTAGTTCCACTTCAGCTAAAGTAACTCCATAGACATCAAATGGATATTCTTCATCAGTCCTCGTAAATCCATGAGCTTGCAAGTCTACATTGTCTAAGTGAGCTTTTTTTATAATATCTTCCCAAGTAGGATTATTCATCTGCTCTCTGATTGGTCTCAATCTATCCAAGAGTTGTTTGCAAGCCCTTCTTACTCCTACTATTACGTTTTGATTCATGATACTACCTCCACCTAGTGAACAGTTTGGAGCAATCACAGTATTGTTTTCTTTTATTTGGATTTTTTCCACAGGAATACCAAGTAAATAAGCTGCTACTTGGACGGCTTTGGTATTTATTCCTTGTCCCATTTCTATGGCACCGTGTGTAATGACTACAGAACCATCGCCACGATAAACTGACAAATTTATGTAAAAATTTAGTCCTCCTACGGGCGTCCATCTTAGGAAAGCGAATCTCAGTCCTTTTTTTTTCCATCTGTTTTCAAGGTTAAATTTGTTGACGATTTCTCGTCGTTTCATGTAATCAGATTTTATGATAATATTGTCGACCATTTCTTTCAAGTCACTGCTATATTGTTCGTCTAGATTGGCTAGCCTTACGTTTAGAGGATCTAGGTTCAACGCGTAAGCTATCTGTTCCATCACAAGCTCTGCCATCGCCACGTGTTCTAATGTACCTGTCGGATTTAGAATGTGATAAAAGACGCAATATAAAGAGTTGTTGATTTTTAGGATATTAGTAAAAGATTTAGCCTTACCTGGCGATCTCGCCCAAGTATTCTTGGCAGTATCAGTTGTAGAATCATAACTTGTGTAGTTCCACCGAGCCCTGGTGTATGCATTGTTATACTGGCCTTCACCAAGCAAAGTAAACTGTTCATTTGTCTTATACCCATTGTCTTCGTATATCCTGTAGTTAATGTACTGAATGACCCCGGTTTCACTAACACCAGCCTGAAAACAAGATGATACATTGTATAGAACTTTTGTAAAAAGGACAACAGTCCTATTTAACAAAAATAAATTTATTAATATCATAAACCTCAAAGTCAGCACAACAAGGAAGTCTCTTTCCCACGGCTCTGGTATTCGTAGTCAATGACTGAATAAATCGGCACGGTCTGTTAAGTTTCTTCACTGTCAACGCAGCAGCAATTGCCCCTTGAATGTTACGGGACAGCTTGAGGCCGTACGAGCCTCCAACACGACGGGTGTGTACGTCAACTCTACGAATCAGAAACATGAGAAACATGACAATAATACATTCAAACATCAACCTCAAACAGTGAGGTTTACGTACAAAAATCAACTAACCTGTTTTGATTCATATTCAAAGCCCTCGAAATCATTAACTGCGCTCCTTCCATCCACTGTGTCGAGCAGTACACGTCTAGTCCTTCATCAGATGGCTTGACGACAGTAGTCAAGGTTTCTGTAGTCATATGGTACTGGCCATATATTGAGTTCTCCCCTTTTATTTCTTTAGCTATTACTTCTGTACCTCTGTCAGTAGCATCAATGTCAGCAAATTGGGTCGTTCTGCTAGGGTTATCTACAGTCTGTCTTACGTCTAAGAGTGGTTCTCTGACATTTGTGTATGTAGCTTCTACTAATTTTGCAGCTCTGTCAGCTATATAGCGGGTCACAGCCACAATTATGCCCAGCGGTTGGTTGAAATATTTGACAGTACCGCTGGCTAAAACTTCTTCATTGGCAGAGTATAAGAACGAGTCTGGTGGAGTAAAGGAATTTATTCCTGGAATGTCTTCTGCTGTGTAAAAGGCTATGACTCCTGGGAAAGCCTATGAAAATGTAGTTTATACAATAATTTATGTTAGATCTAGAGTAAGATCATCTGAACTGAGATGATAAATTATTGCAGCATCTGACCATTACATTGAATATTGTACTTACCAAAGCCTTGCTGGCATCAATAGACACAATTTCGCCCAATGGGACTGTACTATTAAGGCAAGGCACAAAATACTTCATTGGGGAAATGAGGTAAATCATCCACATAGGAAGCTTCGCCCGCACATTGTATCTAAAACCAAAAATAATCTCAATGGTTTAGGATAAAGTAGAGAATCCATACCCTAAGTAGATAATAAAAAAGTAGCAGCCTGAATAAAGTTTGCTCAGCAGGTACTAAGTATTCATGTTATTGCCCCGTTAGTCTCGTGGTCGTAAGCGCGACTGCTGAGCGTGGGGTCCTGGGTTCGATTCCCGGGTTGGGCAAAACGTGCAATTGGGTTTTTCATTTTAAAAAAATCAGTAGTAGCCCGGAGTTTGTAAGTTGGCGGTATGATACCCCCGTGCCTTGGAGAGCCCGTTAAGCCGTTGGTCCTGCGCCTGATCTCGCTCCGGTCGTGGCGGATTGCCGTCCCAACTTACTATAAGAGAGTGCACCAGTGTCTGCGCACACACTTGTACTCTACAATATCTCCCACGTCGATGGCTAATCTCCGCTGAGAGTGGCCGCCGTGACCGAAA
This sequence comes from Noctua fimbriata, assembly GCA_905163415.1. Classification (NCBI taxonomy): domain Eukaryota; kingdom Metazoa; phylum Arthropoda; class Insecta; order Lepidoptera; family Noctuidae; genus Noctua; species Noctua fimbriata. Next base: position 865,100 of record LR990933.1, on the reverse strand, counting down.
ACGGTCAGGAGAACTATTCTTTTTATTATTATTGGAGTTCTTCTTACCAAAGCTTCTACTTTCATGATGGGTTGTGTCACGGGCCACACTGACCGGTTAGTTTCAAACACTTGAACAGCTCTGGACACTGGACGGGTGTCCGACAAGACAGTGGCTCCAGACTTGTAGCGAGTATGAAGATTTGTTTCAGGAGATAGCGACAGTAGACCCTAAAGTGGCGAAAAAAAACATGAAAGTGAAACCCGATTTACCCTTTAAAAATTCAACGCGCCCTGAAAATTTCAATTTGGTAATGTTAAGAATTTGAGGCGAACTTTTTGTTTGGACGCATTGATTCTGTCTAGAAACAAAGTTTAGTTAGTGACTAATGTAAAAACTGGCGGGAAATTATATATTTTTTTCAGTCATATCAGTCAGAAATGTTGAAATTTTGTCTTCTTCTTCCATTTTCCAGTCAATTGTAATACTCACCTTATAAAACAATCCCAAAGCAACCTTCTTTCTATAATCCACTGTAGGTTCTGGTGGATTGTCTTCTACCACCAGCTCTGCCTCCAAGATCGCAAGCGCTGACGTCAGAGTATCATTGGTGAATAGCTTCTTTCCAACTAGGAACTTCTCTGTCGCAGTAGCTCGAATGAATTTTGGGGAGAGAGCTCCGATGGCTATCCTTGCAGATTTGACTATGTTGGCAGTTGTTAGTTGGTACAAAAATGCTGCGTTTACTAAAGCGTGGGCGTTTTGGGAGCGGGGCATCACCTGCAATTATTAAATGCATCTTAGTAATCAGTATAATCCCCTTTCAATAAAAAGGATACCAGTAAGTAACTTTGTTTTCAATTGTAAAGGTAGCCCAAATGTAATATTGTAATTAGAGACCATAATGCCTTAAGTTCTTTATCTTATCATGATAGTGTATTTACAATAAAAGTTACAATTGCAATGTCGTCATGTCTGCCTTTAGGCAGCAACTAGACGATAATTATTATCATAATCTTTAGTCACACACTCTTTTAAGCTTTCACGGTTTACAACTACATTTATACTGTAACTGACGGGATATCTAGCGTGATTGTTCATTATTTTGAGCTCCCGATATTTCGGCGCTGTTGCAAGCGCCATGATCGCGAGTTGACTGGAGAGTGCGAGTGCATTCTCCAGTCAACCCGGGTCATATCGGGAGCTCAAAATAATGAACAATCACGGAAAATATTCCGCAAGTGGCAGTATAAGTTTTATCTTTAGTCACTCTCTTTAATTTTTATCTTTCGTCATGAACAAAAGTTACATTTTATTTTTTACTTTAATATTGCAATGTCTGAAAAAAAAATATTGGTACTAATATAATAACTAGCTTTATTTATTAAATATCATTTTTATTATAACCTATAACATAAAGAAAAACAGCCGATAATAATGTAAGTTTACCTTATACGTGACCAAACTGTGGTCGTGACATAGTGGAGGTAACATAATGTTCCAAATAACGGTTCCTCTCAGGTTCACCCTGAGAAATTGTTGCATCGTAAGTGTTTCCTTTCCGCTAAAACAGTTCTCTAAAAATAACACATTGTGATTAGTTATCGGACGTAACTTCCTTAGATGAGGAAATCTTATTATCATTTTCATTTCTAAGTTTGAGGAATGAATGCTGTTACACAAAACGCTTACAAATCTGATTCTCCTTCCTTGAAATCCGTACAAAAACCGTCATAGATCATTAAAAGTCAATCAAAGTATACTTACGTATAGTGACATAAGCCCCAACCGCCTCTAAAAGCAAGAAGATATCTGATGAGAACCAATTGTGTTTATTCTTGATCACGAGGTTTCCGGCAATTGTCGCCACCTTCAAACATAAAGTCTTTAAATATATCCTGATTACTAATATTATGCTAACCTTTCCTAACTTTATAACTATACTGAGGACTGTTACTGGAAACTCTACTCACATTTCTTATGGGAATGTGCGCAACATTTAAAACGTGATCGTAAATCTTCTGCAGATATCCAAAGTATTCTTCCTTAGATACAGTTTTCAGTATCTTCAGAAACTCTGTGAGTGTCGTCCCAGCGTTCACTATTAAGTTCTGATCAATTGTGTATCCTTTGAGTTCTTTGACACCACTTATGTCTATGAGGACTCGAGGATACTCGTCTTTGGGATATACACCTGTAAAATAAATTTTGAAGTAAATCTCCATCCAATCTTTTCCTATTTCTGAAGCGTTGATAGTTCATAACGACAAATTCTACCAACCTCTAGCAGTATTCCCATTAATAAGCATGTAAAAATCATCGCCTTCTTTATCGAAAATCGAAAATATATCCTTGACTTCTTGCACTCGAAACCAGAGCCTGTTATCTTTGAGCTTGATCTCTATAATTTGATTTTTCATTGTTTCTTCTTCTACAAAGTACCACTCACTATCCTCACAATTACTTTTATCACAAGGTTCTCCAGTTTTCTTACAGATTTGAAGATCTTCAATGTCTCGAAGTTTGATCTGTCTTGGAGCGTCTACGGCAAACTTCTTGAATGCTTCAAGGATTGGTCTGTACCCGGTGCAACGACAAATATTGCTAGCTAGTGACTTTTCTATTTCTAACATTGTCATGGTAGGATTGGTCTGAAGCAGGCTGCAAATAAAAAAAACAGAAACTGTAGATTGAAGTGCTTTATAATGGCTATAACTACATCCATGTATTTTCTTTATCCAGGATTCCTCGGTGCTGAGGTTCTTGTTGATTTCTTATTCTGGCTTGGCTTCAGATACGTCTATCCTGGGCAATTCTTGAGGCGTAAAGAAAGCATAGCCTCGAACTGGAGGATCTAGTTGGCAGTTACTCATACCAATTTGGTCGTCGCCTTCTTGGTTTATACCCTGGTCGCTTTCAACTGACTCTCGAGAAATCTTTGTAATAGACTAATAAAATACCAAAATAAAACAAAATCTTACCCGTACATCGCCATTACCCAGGCAGGTGAACAGTATCCACACTGCGAACCATTTTCACTAGCCAATGTAGTCTGCAGCTCATGGTAGCCTTTCTTCCTGTTGCCCAAACCTTCGATGGTAGTGATCTCCAATCCGTGGCAGGATGTTACCGGTTTCATGCACTGCGATGATGAAATTATTTTATTTGAAATATTGAAGCTGTGATTACAAAATATGTTCTAGCTTTGTTTAAATAACTTTACGATGAGAGTCTCAGAATCTCTCCCCAGGAAATCCATAATATGGAAAATAATAAATAGGGGTAAAAGCCGTGAGTTTATCATGAAGGCGCGAAAGATTACAATATTGACAATATTAAGAGTTAAAGTATGAAATTGCCAATTTGTATGGACGATTTCGTGAAAAGTGATATTGTTTTACTGACCGAGTTGATAGCATAAGGCTTGCCATTGACTCGATTCACACTGACGACGCAGGCTCCGCAGCCGCCCTCGCGACACATGTACTTGGTGCCATGAAGCCCTATGCGCAGCCGCAAGTAGTCCACCAGCATTACATCCGAGCTCACATCACATCCCACTGGGAAACATGCATTTGGGTGATATATTAGGATCCTTGGCTAGGTGATTTCTTTTGTCATCTGTTTATTTAGTTAAGAAAACTATTAAAATTGGTAAACACAGATTAAAACAATACAATATGAGAATAGCTCTGCCCTTCTATTAGTTTCCAAACTAAGGAGTTCTGACAAAAAATCTGACAGGATTATAAGCTCAGCTGTACAACTGCCGTACTTTCATAGTCTTCTCCTTCTTCTTTGCGCGTCGATAGACTCAAATAATACCCGACCAGTATATTCCCACCTGCACAGCTCTGCCGTTGGCTTCGTTTAAATCCTGGAAGGCGCAGGTAGTGCAACATGGGTAAGAAAGGAGGTGGGGCATATCCTGCAGAGGGGCTTCACCCCATTATACCCCATTTCGCCAGATTATTTCTACAGCGGCCAACCTGGGCCCGCAAACGGCATTTCTAGATTGGCCATTACAGGTCTCTAGTGTCCAGAAGGAAGATGTTGAGATGTTGTGAAGGTGGTAGTTGATGCCCGTACAAGTGGTGGCGGTTATCTCGTTCCTGTTTCCCCTTCTCAATGCGACCATCTATTTCGCGCCGAACGTCTGGTGGAGCTGTACCTGCCAACGGATACAACATCGCAAAAGGGGTGGGTTTTAAGCACCCCATTACAATGCGACAGGTATCGTTCAGCGCTATGTCAACTTCTCTAGCGTGGGCCGAACGGTGCCACACTGGGCACACTTCATAGTTAATATACCTTTTACGACATTAATTCAAAAGCTACCTTATTATAATGGGGTTAAGAATCTAAAGATTTTGACTGTGGTGCAAAGTTAGAGGGAAAGTGACAGTAAAGTATGTGCATTGCAGTGGTTTTAGATAGCCTATCTACTGAGTTATGTTCTAAGCGGGACTTTTTATCACAACTAAGTACTAATCAATTAACAACTTCTTTATATTTTTTACTATAATAGATAAGAATAATATTTACCGCAATATTCCACGCCATTAACTTTAAATTTGACAACGTCCATGACTGCGACTTACTTTGATGGCTTGTATTTCAGCAATAACAGCAACATTGACGCATATATTACCATCAGTAAAGTATCTAATGGCGCATTTACCGAAAACAACCGATAAGCCGTAATTAAAGGAGTTCAAAAAAAGTCATTGACGCTAATATTGAACTCGTTTTTCAACGAATTGACGTAGGTTCTACTAATGATAAATGTGCATAAACAAACATACTATTTAAAAAAAAAACAATTATTTTGGAAATTGATATTACAAGACACGGCATATACCAACGACAGCAGCCATGGCTCACGTACAATGGATCCACTTGAAAGACTTAGTGAGGAAACCAATCCCAATAACATAAAACATTGACATGGCATAGACGATCCCATAACAAGATTAGAATTCTTCTTCTTCTTTGGTTCTTTACAAGACTTGAACATAAATCGTACTCTTCGTATTGCATAAAAAAAACTAGTAGTAAGATGTCTGTTGCAAAGTTTGAAGGAATTCTTAAGCTCCTTATGCTCCTCTATGGAATATTGTGGTACCTATCATTCAATCAAGTTTAAAAAGTAACCATTTGGTATGGTCCTTTTATAAGTCTCTGACGTCAAAATATACTGAAGTAAAGGTGATACAGGTATTTAAAATGAAACAAAACAAAAATCTCATCAAAATAAATTTTTCGACTTCTATTTTGAAAAATTACACACACACGCAAGGAACAAAATATGTTATTGAAAAAAATATTAACACTTAGATACCCTATACACTCGTATCTTAGTCATATACCAACCAACAATAATGAAGATTTATTTTCATTTGAAAATATACAGCAAAACAGCGTAAAACATCAAGGCCGATGGCAAAATCAATCACAAAAAATAAACATATTTGATGGTTTTATTATGGTTAGTTAAACTTAAAATCTGCCGTATTCGTCAACGATAGTAAATAATTTCTTTCAACTGTGTAGGGTCCATCTGCAAAAGAATAAAAAACATTTTTTTTTTTAATATCTTTGCATCTGGTTAGGGAACTTGACTTAATATTTCATCTGAATAACTAGTTAAATCTTGCCGTTGTATTTCAATAAGGGCATTGCTTACCTTCTGCAAACCACTGAGTTTTAGGAATGCCAGATTCTAGTCTAGCTGCAGCAATAGCTTCCCTCATGGCCAAGGCTACGACCACTGCCATGCAAATTGGAGGCTCACCGATGCCTGTAGAGGAACAAAGAGAGGTCATTTTAGTTAATGTTGATGGTAAAGAGAGGCGATTGTTGAAAGTGGCTATGATGTATAATTTTATGTAGTACACTCAAAGATTTTATGATCAAATTTATTCAAGGTTAAAGGTTGATATCTTATTAGGTATGTATATAGTTTTGGTAAACTGATAAGAATGTCCCTAAGGTAGACTGGTAGAAAGTGCCCAAGGCATTAAGTCCGCCTTTGTACAGTATTTACTTGTGCATAAAGTTTAAATAATAAATAGTATCAAAATTAAATGTTACTTATACACACACAATGCACAAATGCTACACTAATTTAATGGCAAAAATCCAAATGTTACTCATCATGTCCTAATATTACTGGAAATAGACTTGGCCATGGAAGAACAAAAACAAGAGATTAAAATAAAATTCAAATGAAAAACCATAAATTAAGGCGAATAATAGGCTCATAATGGAGACCCATGATAAGAGTTACCCAAGGAAATAAATTACTACAGCTATCGTAGGCAATGGCCAACCAATTACCATTTATATACAATCGTGATGCTAATGCTCGAAATAAATCGGCAAAAATTGCAATTATTACGAGTTTACTTGTAAATTGCTAGACCATATTCTTTTGGTTCATTTAAGTTAATTAGTAACAGTTTATTTATATCACAAAGGTTAAGTTTAAGTAGTTTTTATCTTTAACTTTCATCGTAGTGGGCGCTACAAGACTCGTACATGATTATTTTGACGAGTGGCTATCATCTGAGCTAAGGCCAGTTTATTTTTCGCATACTATTTCATAAAATAATGTCGTAAATGTTTACCAACAACAACCCCTAGATAATTGTCATTGAAGCATCAAAAGATCTTTGTAGTACCGTTAGTATCACCTTATTGATAAAGCCAGTCACTTTGGCCGTACAAACAAGAAGGAAAAAACACCTCAAACTTACACTTAGATCCAAAAACGGAATCAGCACTGTAAGAATTTTTCCTAAAGTAGACCCTCCAGTCCTGTGGAATGTCTCTGGCTAATGGCACATGGTAGTTCCAGGATCGGTCTGTAAGGAGTTCACCTGTCGGTGCGTAGACCAGATTCTCACAAGTCCAGTAGCCTATGCCCATCATAAAGGCCCCTTCTACCTAAAAGATTGTTTTTATAAGAGTATTTATTTTTGATTTCAACAAAATTTGAATTCTTGGTTTGAAATAGGCTTTTGTATTCTTCTATGAAATACTTACTTGACCAATATCAATTTCAGGGCTAACACTCTGTCCAACATCTTCACAAAGGTCTACTCTCAACAACTCAAACTGTCCAGTCAATACATCTAGTTCCACTTCAGCTAAAGTAACTCCGTAAACAGCAAATGGGTATTCTTCATCAGTCCTCGTGAATCCATGTGCTTGCAAGTCCACATTGTCATTATAAGCCTTTGTAATCAATTCTTCCCAAGTAGGATTATCCATAGCGTCTCTGACTGACTTTAAACTATCTAGGAGTTGCTGGCAAGCTCGTTGAACTCCTAAGATAACATTCTGATTCATGATGCTACCACCAGATAATGCACAGTTTGGAGCAATCACTGTATTATTTTCCTTTACAATGATTTTCTCAATAGGAATCTTTAGCATGTAAGCTGCTACTTGGACGGCTTTCGTGTTTATTCCTTGTCCCATTTCTATGGCACCATGTGTAATTACTACGGAACCATCTCCACGGTATACTGATAAGTTAACGTAAAGGTTGATTCCTCCTACTGGCGTCCATCTTAGAAAAGCGAATCTCAATCCCCTTTTCTTCCACCTATTTTCAGCATTGAATTTATTGACTGCTTCCCTTCTTTTGGGATAGTCGGATTGTATCATTACATAGTCGATCATTTCTTTCATGTCAGTACTATACTGCGCATCTATATTAGCTAGCCTTACGTCTAAAGGATCTAGGTTCATCTCGTATGCAACCTGTTCCATTATAAATTCTGACATTGCGACGTGTTCTAGCGTTCCTGTTTAAAAATAATAATGCAATTAATTAATTAATAGTGCACAATGTTTTGGAAGTACACATTATGCTTAACGTACAAGTTTAACATTGTGTTTTCTATTTAGTAAATTATATTTTTTTAATCTTACCTGGTGCTCTCGCCCAAGTATTCTTAGCTGTATCAGTGATAGAATCAAAGCTCGTGTAAGTCCATCGAGCCCTGTTGTAGGCATTATTATACTGACCGACACCTAGCAAAGTAAACTGCTCGTTTGTCTTGTATCCGTTGTCTTCAAATACTCTGTAGTTGATATATTGAATAGCTCCAGTGCTACTGACGCCAGCCTGGAAGGAAAAAAAAATCTCCGAAGTTACATTTTAATAATAAAAGTCACAGAGATCTCCGAAGTTTACACTTTAATAATAATAAAGGTCACAGAGATCTCCTTATTCAATTCAATAATGTGCTGATACTCGAGTCGAAAGCAAGAGTAGAACATTATTGGCAGCAGAACATGATTATTATGGGCAGTAGAATACGAAATATTATCATTAACTTACCTCAAAATCAGAACAGCATGGCAACCTCTTACCCAGAGCTTTGGTATTAGTCGTCAGTGACTGAACAAAACGACACGGTCTGTTTAGTTTCTGCACAACCAACGCAGCGGCTACGGCACCCTGAGTACTGCGGGATAACTTAATGCCATAGGCTCCTCCAACACGACGGGTATGCACATCAACTCTAGAAATGTCATTTGAAGTCTTAGTGATCTTATACGACAACAACAACTAGAAGGGTTCAGTATCCTTCTGGGGATTTGTCTTTACTTCAAATCTGTCAGCAAGACTTACTTTTAAAATTTAGAAAAAAAAATACTTACTGATTTTGATTCATTTTCAAAGCCCTTGAAATCATCAACTGCACGCCTTCTGTCCACTGCGTCGCACAGTACACATCCAGTCCCTCATCAGATGGCTTAACCACAGTAGTTAGGGTTTCCATGACATAATGGTACTGGCCATATACTGTATTAAGACCTTTTATGACTTTATTTACATCTGTACCAGTATCCGTAGCAACAACGTTTTGGAACTGTGTACTTCGGTTTTTATCATCTATAGTTTTTTTTACATCAATGAGTGGTTCTCTTACATTATTATATGTAGCTTCTACTAATTTAGCAGCTCTGTCAGCCATGTATCGGTTTTCAGCTACAATTATCCCGATGGGTTGGTTGAAATATTTGACAGTACCACTGGCTAAGACTTCTTCGTTGGCAGAGTATAAGAATGAGTCGGGTGGAGTAAAGGAGTTTACTCCTGGAATGTCTTCTGCTTTATAGAAAGCTATGACTCCTGGTAGGGCCTATTAAAAAGTCTCATGTTGAAATGTCTATAAAATAAATATGATTTTATAAAGGTGTAACAAATCTTACCAAAGCTTTGCTAGCATTGATAGACACAATATCTCCCAACGCGACTGTACTTAGTGCTAAAGCACAATACACCTCGTTTGGAAGATTAGGCAGATCTTCAGTGTAGAAAGCCTCTCCTGCACATTGTATCTACAAACATGAAAATTAGATAAACAAGTTAGGTATATATAATCTGCCAGGGCTGCGGGACTGTTCGAAAGAGACACCGCGGCCCTGGAACATAGATGGGTTTTAGTCAGTACAAGTCTGACACTCCCTTCCGCTCCGTCCAGAGCAGAGGGGTGGGTCATTTGATGATTTCCCATCCTAAAAAAAAAAAAAAGTTGCTGTTTCTCTAGTCGCTTCATTAAATAAATATTTTAAATTGAATGATTTAAACAATGAGATGAGTTTACATTTTTCGGGTGAATTGACTAACAGATCAATATTTAAGTCACCACATACAAAAACTAATTTATTATTTCTAAAAAGTCTACTTAATATTTCTCTTTGATGATTTCCAATCGAAAAAAAATAAAGAAAGAAAAAGGTATATATAATTAAAATTACAGTACTACATGGATCTATGGGCGCTTGTGAAACTATTTTACGAAATTGTATTGAAAAAATAAGGTGGCAATCTTAGTTCCAATTTTGAACACGAGCCTACACTACTTTTCTTATACAGTGAAAGAAGACACATGAGATATAATATGCACGAATGATGATACATTCGTCCATATTATATCTCATGTTTCTTCTTTCGCTGTATAAGAAAAGTTTCTTACCACAGCTTCCACTTTCTGTATAGGCTTGTTGAGGGGCCACACTGTTTGGTTGGTTTCGAACATTTGAGTAGCTCTGGACACAGGGCGGTTATCCGCCAAGTTAGTGGCTCCTGATTTGTAGCGAGATTGAAGATTCGTCTCTGGTGATAACGATAGCAGACCCTGGGAATACAGTGATTTAAGATTGTTGTTTCAGTAATTATAGATATAACAAACTTTAATCTTGGATAAAGAAAGGCAAGGCTTAACACATAAGAAAAAATCTTTGGAGTATTAAACTTAATCTTTATCAATGTCGTCAAAAATCAAAAGAACAAACTCGCTTAATGTTTTCACCACCTTTATTGAAATTCTAATAGTCTGGAAAATTCTATCTGCAACTGCTGCAGCAGCAAGCAATTCGCGGCAGCTACGTCTATTAAATTGCTCAACATTCCGCGAAAATTGGAATTTCCAATTGTTCAGACTTTTTTAGGCCAAGTCAGGCTTTTGGTCGGGCTTTTGTATTTTGCAATATTGAACCGATTACTGCCTATGACTATGATGTGTGAAAAGGTAGAACTATTTTAGCAGAATTTATGGACCATTATTTAATAGCAACAAAAGAAACACTCTCCACGAAAAAGGAAATCCTTACTTTATAAAATAATCCCAGAGCCACATTCTTCCTATACTCCACTGAAGGTTCCGGTGGATTATCTTCCACCACCAACTCTGCCTCCAAGATCTTAAGTGCTGATGTCAGGGTCTCATTGGTGAACAGCTTCTTCCCCTTCAGGAATTTCTCTGTCGCACCAGCCCTGATGAATGATGGGGATAGAGCTCCGAAGACTATCCTCGCGCTATCTACTACGTTACCAGTTTTTAATTTGTACAAAAATCCGGCATTCACTAAAGCATGGGCATTTTCGGAACGTGGCATCACCTGGAATTTTGTTTGGATTTAAATAATTTTTATCAAATATTGCGCTCAATGTTTGATTTCTAAAATACAGCAAGTCTTACTGATGCATCAATTATTTCAAAAGGAAACTTGCTGAGATAATGTATTGTTAAAATGCATTATGTAATTTTTTGTAATTTAATTGCAAAATGCCTTTTAACAACATCATTATATCGTCCTCTGAACGTTAACTTGATTATCTGTTTATGAATGTATATCTGCTTTTTTTCTAATTAAGCTACTCTTTAGTATTTATGTGTATTATCTGTGCCAGACAAATAACTTACATTTCTTAATCGCAATCGCTTCGTACATATGAAATGTAACGAATTTGCATCAGCATCGTCACGTTTGGTGATAATACCTTTAGTTAGTCGGACTTTTATTGAAACGTTAGAATTTTATTCTTTCAGCCTTGACGTTTTGCGAATTCCATTCAAGTTTTAATAGTGGTTTTGGTTAATTAGTTTATGTAGCTTCTAAAACTTATAGTAGTATAGTTATTATGCAGATGATTTATAACTTTGAAACGAAAAGGTTATTCCAAAGAGAAGATTCTTTTTAAGATGCTGGTTGCATAGTTTTTTGTATCACTTTTATTACTTGCAATTTATAAAACCCCAATTGTATCTATGATTATAAAATAAAATACCTAATGCTTACCTTATAAGTGAATATGCGGTATTCATCACCTAGCGGTGGTAACATTATGTTCCAAATTACGTATCCTCTCATATTCACTTTGAGGAACTGTTGCATCGTCAGCGTTTCCTTGAACCGCAATCTTTTCTCTAAAATCAAAATGAATTGTTATTTTTTACTATTATTTTTTATATTATTTATCAACATTTTCCCTTGAAATCTTATCAAACTATGTTGTAAATTTATTATTCTGAGACTAGTACCTAATTAATCTTTTCTAGCCAATCTAAAACATGGTTACAGTCTTCATTATAACACTTGATCAACGTTTACTTACGTATGGTCACTTGGGCCCCAATCATCTCTAAAAGCAGGAATATATCTGACGCGAACCATTTGTTCTGGTTCTTCATCATAAGGTTCCCTGCAATCGACGCCACCTACAAATACATTAAACATGTCAGAGCTCTCAGACTCCTAGCTATTCAAATAACCTCACATCTAAATTACAAAACAGGCCAAATGCAAGGCAAACTTCTGTTGAGAGATTTCCATGCTGTTACTTTTTGTTAGGACTAACAACTGAATTTTTTTACTTTTAGAAACTACCTCTAAACATGGATCAATGATGATGCTTGAGTCTTATTTTATCTCTTCGCCCGCGTGAAGGTCGGTAATTGTACCACGGGATCGTATTACCGGGATAAAAGTATTATATATGTTAATCCTGGTTGTAAATTATCTATGTGCCAAATTTCATTCAAATCCGTTCAGTAGTTTTCGCGTGAAAGAGTAACAAATATCTATCCATCTTCACAAACTTTCGCATCTATAATATTAGTAAGACAACGTAAAATATCACGCCTGTGATCCCAAGGGTTAGGCAGAGGAGTACCTAAATAGTGCATCCACATTTCGCCAGATAGGTTTAAATACCATGTAATTGCCATCAACTGGGCACATATCCAGAGTCCATGGCTGCTACTGAGAAATTCCTGATCGGAAAACCCAATAAAACTTTGCTTCGTCTGGGAATCGAACCCAAGACCTAATGCTCAGCTGCCGCGCTTGCGACCACTGGCAATAAAACAGCAACCTCTTTTTTATTACAAGGATAAAGATCACTGTAACTTTGACAGGCTTGTCAGTGACTGTAACCGAGCACCAACTTTATTTGTACGAAAATAAAGATCATTTTAAGTTTGATACTGAAGCGAGGTCAGAGGTAATAAAAACGGAAAGGACTTTAACTTAATCAGCATGTCTTAATGACATTGATGTGGTCCTATCATAACTGTGACATTATAATTAGGCAAGATCAGCAGCAATGGATGGGGTGGTCAATGTTTTGGGTAAAACATACAAACTGTTTTCATAGTTCACAGAGAACTTACATTTCTAACAGGAATGTGTGCAACTTTTAGTACGTGATCGTAAATCTTCTGCAGATACCCGAAGTATTCTTTTGTGGATACAGTTTTCAGTATTTCCAAAAACTCAGTGAGTGTTGTCCCAGCGTTCACTATTAAGTTCTGGTCTAGTGTGTATCCTTTCAGTTCTTTGACCCCACTTATGTCGATAAGGACGCGAGGGTATTCTTCTATGGGATATACTCCTGTAAACAAAAACTTTATCATATCTTTCTGTTCCGTTATCTATAGGTGAAACTATGTCAATGAGCCAAGTATGCTTAGGTTGCAACAACAACGATTACTGCCAGATCGGGTCATTGCCAGTTTCAAAATTTTTATCTCGACTTGTCGGATCCAAATTTTAATTATTAATATTTAAAATTCTGCTTAGTTACACAGTTTTCGTTCATACTCGCCTTTTGCCAAAGAAAACGTTTAACTCTTACTGTCTCATTGGTCTAGTGGTCGCAAGTGCGATTGCTGAGAATGTCGTTGTTTAGTTGTTTATATTTGCTTAATTTTAGTCTTATTTTTATCATTACTTTAGTTCTATTTGTAGTCTAAATATAATGAACAGCATAAAATCATTTTTAAAGAACATTGTATATTTACCTTTCGCAGTATCCCCATTGACAAGTATGTAAGAATCATCTCCTTCCCTTCCTAAAATCCTAAAAATATCTTTGACTTCTAGTGCTCGAACCCAAAGCTTGCCATCTTTCAGCTTGATTTCAATAACCTCTTCTTTACCATATTCTTCATTTACGAAGCACCAATCACTATCCTCACAATTACTTTTATCACAAGCTTCTCCAGTCTTCTTGCAGATTTGAAGATCTTCAATATCTTGGAGTTTGATTTGTCTTGGAGCATCTTTGGCAAAGCTTTTGAAGGCTTCCAGGATTGGTCTGTAGCCAGTACAGCGGCAGGTCTGACTGCCTAAGGATTTTTCTACTTCGAGCATTGTGATGTTTGAATTAGCTTGGAGGAGACTGTAATAATAACAATGAGGGTAGGCATACATAATAATAGAACGGTTGGAATTGCTGAGTAGAGTATGTAGGAGGTCTAACATTATGAAGACTAGTTATTCTAAAACACAAGAATTCTACATAAGCATTTGACATACAACCATTTCTTGTTTTGGATAGTTAAACACTTTTCTTTATTATATCAGCAAAATATAGTGACTACGGTTTTTTCATTATTTAATTAAACTCATATTTATTCATCTGCTTTACCTAATATCAACTGAGACAAAATAAAAATGTTTATCCAGCTGTTGTACACCTAAAATAAAATTCCTATTGTTTGTTTTGTACAAAACACAGAGGCCATCATTTTATGTGAAATCGGTATGTATTTTTTCATAAACATCATCACCATTGCCAGCCTTGTTCCACCCACTGCTGAGGGCCTCATAACTTTACTGCCATTATTCTCTGGTCGGTGCGAGTCTCAACCTGCCCCCGTATTCACAAATTCTTCGTTTCCATTTCGTTTCGATAAGTCGTATATCTATCTTTTTTTAGCATTACCAAAGCGAGCGAAATAGACATACCACTTTCCGAATCGAAGCGATTGTGAATACAGGGGCAGGTCTTACCCGCAATGTTATCATAAAAATCACGTTGTCTATTTTCTTACCTGTTCATCGCCATGACCCAGGATGGTGAGCAGTATCCACACTGGGAGCCATTTTTCTCTGCCAGTTTGGTCTGTAGTGGATGGTATCCTTTGTTCCTGTTGCCTAATCCCTCGATGGTCGTGATCTCCCAACCGTGGCATGATGTTACTGGTCTCATGCACTGTGACGGAATAAGAAACACGTTTGTTATTTGTTGGTGCTATTATGACTGAATACAAATCCAAAATCAAATTCTTTTTTTGTTCAATATCTTGAAGATTTTTGGTGTCCTTTCTATTTGGGTTTTCTATGGTAACCATAGGAAGAGAAGAAGGCCTCGTATACATTCTATTTTTTATAAAGCTTCGGGTAAAAATGTAGTCAAGATTTTTTGGTTGACATTAATATATTGCATTTTAGGTATATGGCCTTCAACTTCAGACTTTGGACAAACACTCATGATGATTACTAGATAAGAAACAGCATATTCAGTAAGTAATTTTCCCACTTCTGGGTCAATAACCTCCTCTCTATGAGAGGGAGTGAGGTATTAAACAGCACGCGGGTCCAGTGCGGATTCGTAGATGTTACATGCCTACGATTTTTTGGTTGTAGTACAGGCCAGTTTCCTCACAAAGTTTTCCCTTACAGTTTTAAGAGCAGTGGTGATGTAATAAACTATACAAAGTTTCCCAGAACTCGGAAAGTCCTTATCACTGAGCCACCACTGCTTTCAATGACATTAATAAAGTAACAGACGATAAAATATAATTATTACCGAATTGATAGCATACGGCACAGCAGAAGGTGACTTTGCACTGACGACGCACCCGCCACACCCTCCTTCACGACACATGTACTTGGTGCCACGGAGCCCTAGGCGGTCTCGTATGTAGTCCAGCAGCATCACATCCGAGCTCACATCGCATCCCACTGGTGAAGACAGATTAATACCATGTAAAAGATCAGAAAGATAATAAGGTAATAAAATCAGGATGAGGGACAAACGGCACCGGGGAGTTTGCAGAAAAAAGTGCAGGGTGATATTGGGCTGATATTATTTCAAGTCAAATTGAACTGAATAAATTAGTTATTTACAAACCAATTAATTAGAAGACAGATCTCAAGTGGTAACATCGCTGTCAAGTGTCAGGGGCATTAATTATATTTTCATAAGATTGAATTTCGCTTAGCGAGAGTAAGTGGTATTCACTATATCAGTATCCTCAGTCTTAATAATAATATTAAGCGCTTATTACAGATCATTCAACATAAATACGAAAAACTTTATTCCGAAAGTCTCAAATCCGAATTTTAAAATACCGATTTTCATAATTCCGAATGGTTTAAAATTCCGAATATAACAACTCCGATTTATCATTTATCCTATTTTTAAAATTCCGCAATTTCAATATTCCTAACGTTTATAATTACTACTTCCCTCCACGCCTACGCGGGCTTAAATTACACTCTAGGGGTAGGGCAGACAAGACTGCGTGGAGTCGGATTTACAGCGATTCGTTTCTGTCACTAAAATGTAATTTTTAGCAAATGTTTTAGGACTAACCATTTTAGAAGAAGAAAGGAAGTACCAATTGAATTGCAATCAGAATCCAAATTTTAGCAGTTTATTCGAAATATTGAAAATCGGAATGTCGTTTTTCGGACTGAGAACCCATCGAGCATTTGATCCTTCGGACACATAAAAATCCGAAAACAAACAAATCGGATTTACGACTTTCGGTAAAATAAATTTCTTGATTTTTAATAATAGACATTTATAATTCTTAGGTATTATGAAATTCGGACTTTTGAAAATCGGCACATTGAAATTCGGAATAAAATATTTCGGAGTATTTGGGTGTTCCCCATTCAATATTTTATATTAGTAGGTACGAGTACATACATAAACTCGCGCCTTTTTCTCATTGGGGTAGGCAGAAACTACAAAACTACAAGTAGATACGTTAGGCAGTTGTTGATATTTGTTTACGTCTCTGATAAACAAAGCATTTTAGGCATCTATGTACAACCTAGTTTAATTTGTAAAAGACTATCACATGACTATCTGAGTCACAACCTACGAATAAAAAAACAACAACAAAATCACGATGCTGTATAATATTCACAAGTCACGATTTTTACACTGAAATCTAGTATACTTTTACAAAAGAAAAGGTTTTAATATTTACCGGAATATTCCACGCCATTGACTTTAAATTTTATCTGCGCCATGTCTGAGAGTCCACTTACTACACCGGCTTGCTCTTAAGTAATAACATCGCTATGTGTATAGCTGTGTTATTACACCCAAAAATTATATCAATATGGTGTAACTGATGTCCTTAGTAAGTAAATCATTTATTAAAGGTATTATGAGTAATTAACATAATTTTGAATCATAAGGCTTTGGATGCATGTTAATTTCAAACCAAATGTTTTTGTAGTTAAGTCCATATTTTTCCTTTTATTCACAATATTATTCGGAAAAGCCAAACAAAACAAGTGTTCAGTAAGAGACCTCATGGGGCCCCATTGAAAAGTTTTCGCATCAAGATTTAGAAATATCATCAATTATTCCCAAACGACATAAAGTTTTTGAAGTTTCTAGGAAGGAAGCACAAGGCATGTAATCCAATGTAATCATAATCGTATGGATATTGGGCTGTACAGTTTACCGACTGAAGGAATTATAAAAGAACAGCGTATGTCACGATGAAGAGATTGACCTGTTATAAACGCTGGTGGCCGATCTGACTTCGTATATTAGGCCAGATATACATAAACTATTTGTTTTGAGGAACTCGTGGCTAAATAATAACAGCCGCATCACGGGTCCATCTTCATGGTTAAAAAGCACTTGTCAAGGTCGGTCTGTGGATGGGTGACCATCCATCACATACCGATTTTCCTGCGTGTCTCAGAAAGCACGTTAAGCCTTTGGTCCCGGCTGTCATTTATAGATCTTTGACAGTCGTCACAGATAGTCAGTGGCTCGAAACTCTTACAACCAGTCGTACCAGGCTTTCATATTACTCAGTATTAAATGAGTTGTGGAGGTCAGATAGGAAGTCGCTCCATGGAAAATACTGGCATTCAGCTTCAACTGGTTAGACTGGAAGCCGACCCCTATTTAGGAAAAGGAAAGGCAGATGATGATACTTGGAGTATTTTCATCGATGTCTCTACGTAAGTAACCGGAGCATGCGTAAATAGGGCAAAAGCAAGATATCGCGTCTCGTGCGTGTACGTTGCACATGTACCTACCATGTACAATACCAACATTACTACTAGAGAAACCACATAATCTTAATTGACGAACATCACGGCGACCAATCAGGCTATAAAAAACCAGTTTATGAGGATCTCTCCCTGTGCGTGAAAATTTATACAAAGCGAGGCCATGTTATACTGCAAAATGTATAGCTCGATGTGTCGCCGTGTGTACTTCTTAAAATGATTACTTTATTGTTTGTATTTAAAAACACAAAAAAAACATGCAGATAAGCGTGTTCCTATTTTCTGAATTTATTGCTTAAAAAGGTTAAAAACCCTGGTTTTACATAAAAGGTATTGTTAATGCATATTAATTGATCGTAATTTTATGAAAGGCTGTTTATGTGCGTCATGTTCCTAATCTGTATAGAAAGAAAAAAATCCAGCCAAGTGTGAGTCGGACTCGCACACAAAGCGTTCCGTAACACCAAAAAATATTTTTTACTTTGCTATTATATAATCATACATGCCTCTCTGCTTGGCGTTTGTGGACTACGAGAAAGCCTTCGATTCGATCGAGACTTGGGCTGTACTGCAGTCTCTCCAACGGTGCCAAATCGACTATCGGTACATCGAGGTGTTGAAGTGTTTGTACAAGAACGCCACCATGTCAGTCCGACTTCAGGACCAGACCTCAGAACCTATCCTTCTGCAGCGAGGTGTAAGACAGGGAGACGTCATATCTCCGAAACTGTTCACCGCTGCACTGGAGGATGTCTTCAAGGTTCTGGACTGGAGAAGGCTAGGCATCAACGTCAATGGCGAGTACATCTCTCACCTTCGGTTTGCCGACGATATAGTGGTCATGGCTGAGACCATGGAGGTCCTCAGTACAATGCTCGATGACCTTAGTAGAGCTTCCGAAAAAGTGGGTCTTAAAATGAACATGGACAAAACCAAAATCATGTTGAATACCCATGTAACACCCACTCCTATCAAGATCGGAGACTCTACACTCGAAGTTGTAGACGATTATGTCTACCTTGGACAAACGATCCAGTTAGGTAGGTCTAACTTCGAGAAAGAGGTCAATCGTCGAATCCGACTCGGCTGGGCAGCGTTCGGGAAGTTGCGGGGTATCTTCTCGTCCAACTTACCGCAGTGTCTCAAGACGAAGGTCTATGACCAGTGTGTGTTGCCAGTGATTACTTTCGGGACCGAAACGTGGTCGCTCACAATGGGCCTTATCAGAAGGCTTAAAGTCACCCAAAGGGCAATGGAGAGGGCTATGCTCGGAGTTTCCTTGCGTGATCGAATCAGAAATGAGGACATCCGCAAGAGAACTAAGGTAACCGACGTAGCCCGAAGAATAGCCAAACTGAAGTGGCAGTGGGCAGGGCACATTGCTCGCAGAACGGATGGCCGATGGGGCCGAAAAGTTCTGGAGTGGCGACCGCGAACCGGAAGACGCTGCGTTGGAAGGCCTCCCACTAGGTGGACCGATGACCTGGTGAAGGTTGCAGGGATCCGCTGGATGCGAGTCGCACGGGACCGGTCAATGTGGCGACACTTGGGGGAGGCCTATGTCCAGCAGTGGACGTCTTTCGGCTGAAATGATGATGATGATGATTATATAATAGCAAAGTTTAATTTGTTTTTCATAGTATGCTAATGCAAAAAAAAATATACTGTTGCAGTCTCACGAAAAAAGTCCCATATCACAAAAAAAAAACGAATATTTTCAAACCAATTTTCATTGAAAGTACTTTTTGCGTTCTAAAACTCTATAGCTTTAGAATCGAATATCTCATCAACTATTGACTTAAGAACAAAAGCATTTTTGGAAATTTGATATCATTTTTTAAGAGCTATCGATAAACATCCCACGCAGATATATTCATAGAAATATTTATTTTCAGCCCTCAACATGTTCCATGTATCCATCCCTATTTTTCTTATTTTTATCATTTTAAATCACTTTTATGTAGTGGTTTAACCTTTAGATCGCCATTGTCACATATACGTGACAAGCAAGCGCGTGCCCTGTACGCCAAATGACACAAATATATGACAAAATGGTAGGTGAAATTGTGGCTTGGCGTGGAGGGCACGCGCGTGCCTATTGCTCTGGCGTTCAATAGATTAAAGAAGACATCTACTCTCCAAATTTCAACTGTGTCGTATCAACAGTCTCGGAGTAAAATGGCTGTTACATACGGACGGATAGACAGACAGACGAGAGAGAATTTTGTTCTATTTGTCTATGGAACCCTAAAAACATATTAGTCAAAATTCAAATACCTAGTATTGGAGCCAGTTTAGTGACTGGAGTTGGCTGAACTGTCAAATAGTTTTCAAGGTGAACTTCGAATTATATCAACCTTTTTTTTTCTAGCTGATCTTTCGCATTCCAGGCCTCCATATACTCTTTTCACTCCTCACGAACCCTCGCGTCCTCCTTCCAGTTCTGACGGAACTTTCAAGATTCATTCCTGATGAAAGTTTGTATGGAAGTTCATAATTTTTTGCCGTTGGGAAATCGAAACTATAAATTGTTAGTCGACAGATTGCTTTGGCGATATACAACTGTCATTTCCGATTATTCATTGGTCACTTGTGAACACTTGATTTATCATTGACTGATATAAGTGCGGAAACGCTAAAGGAAAATTGGGATATCCATCCAAAATCACCATTGATCACATACCGAGAGATCAGATCTTTGACGTCTTTCCCTTTTATTATGATAATGTCCAAAACATTTTGTCCACGGCACGTTGAGGGTACTGATGCTTGCGTCACTCATATTTTGTCAAGTCATCTGTGGTAACAAAACATTGTTTTGCGTGCCATTCGTTACAATTTAAATATTTATCGAACACAAATGTTTTTTCATGGCTGCCATGTGTGCGTATTTTTAAACAACTCGGTGAAGTCACTTGTTTTGGAACGTGCCCATTCTTTCAAGATGGTGATTAAATTAAATCAACGTTTTCGGGTGTAACTCAGTTCGAAGACATAAACAAGCCATTTAATTTGACAATTCCACAACATTGCGTTGATAACTCTTTCTAACTTATAACTTTCCAACTCAGAATCACAAGGATTGAATATTATATAGCGTAGCTTGCGAACATGCCAAATACTTGAAAATTCCAAAAAAGCATCATTAAACAGATAATAAAACTATGATAAGGTCTATCACTTAGAAGTTAAGCGATGAATTGGTAATATACCGGCCGGCGTTCACGTCGTCTCACTCGATTGCATCTGTTTATCTCCCAGACCACGTAGCGCGATGATATTTCTTAGCCTTTTCATCGTAGATTTCTAGAATGTAAATTACAGTTTTGTAATCGTTGAAATCATTTAAATGCAGTGGAGCGAGATCTTAGATTACGATTTGAATAGAATCAGCAAACAGATTTATCTAAGTACAGCAGAGATTATGTACTTACATAAAATTAAAAATAAACATCGTATCATCATATGTCCAGTCTTTTTCTGAATACCAAAATTCTAGATGGTGGGTCGACTGCCGGTCGTACCTCCACAACCCAGTAGTTACTGGGTAACACGATACTCATTGGTAGAGTTTGCTGTCAGACTTTTGGGGTACTAATTACTCGTCATGACGGTGAAGTGATGTTGATGCCAGGCTACAATACGGGTAGTCAGGAAACATACGTAACTAGGACGATACTCAGGCTAGGTGGAGAACGGTCTACACAGGATGGCTGCTTGGTAGTAGCTGGATGAAGGTTGCTGAGAACCTAGTTGACTGGCGTGCGGTTACATAGGCCCATGCTCACTGATGGACTGCAGTAGACTGGTGACAATGATGAAGAAGCATTAACAGAATTTGCCCGAAAATCAATCGAGATTGAAAAACATTAGCTTTGTACTGCAGAACACATTATTTTCTACTGTAACATTTTTTGCCTTCTGATTAAAACATTAACTGTGTCTTATTTAAATATATTTCTTGAGTGCCGTTGTAGACATGAGAGCGATAATGTATTAGTTTATGCATCCGTAACATAACAATGCATCTGTGACGTGCTCTTATTACTAACATTTAACAACTTAAAGGTTTTACAGAAATAGCTCGCTTTTGTTTTTAAATAAATGAGTTATGTTAACCTGTACGGTGTATAGGATTTTCACTCTTGATCTGATGTGACTTAAAATTAGATAGATAATTTAAATTCCATTCCATCCCTTGCCTTGCCTAATTAAGAAAATTGTACCATGTTACACATGTATAAGGCGTATTTTCACTAACACCAGGTGACACTTGCTTACTTAGCTCAGCATCGAGATTTGAAATTTTCAACATTGCTATAATGTAGGTAATTTATTTTAGGGGCGCTAATGTGTAAACGGACGGACGGACGGATTACTATTTCTTCATAACAGCTCCTTGATTCAATTTATCAAAATTGCTGCTATATTCCTAAATTCCCATATACCGCTTCTATTTCCATACATTTCCCCTGTAGATATACCTACACATACATACAGCACGTTATAACACGAACGTAAGCCAGGTAAGACGGGTCCCTATATTCCACTAAATAAAGTGACCGAGGCAATTCATCAAGGGGACCTTACTTGCTGACCAAGGAGGAGCGAGAAAATCGAAGCGATAACCTGCGGGCAAATTTTATAGAATTTTTGTGCGTCACCGAAGCAAAATTCGAAAAAAAATGCATGTACTGATTTGTTATGCGATTTGTTTACGTGACTAGAAAAAATAAAATTGGAGATATTTTTAAGGAACAGTTTTTCTCTGTGTATCAAACCGTTCCTTTCACCTATCAGAAAACTGTCACACTATCTATTTTCGAGTACTCTAATGCTGATGATGCGATCGCTAATCAGTGAATAGTCTGGCAAATTTTACTGCAGTACTAACCTATTTAACAACTATTTATATCAAGTTTGACAGTCCGTTTGTACCTGTTAAAGCAATTATAAATTATCTTTTCTTTACTAGGCATTCGTTTGTGAATGAGCACTCCATTAACTACTAGCCCGTGTCCTCACACCTACCGACCCAACCCTTTTAGTCCCCGCATGACAGAATATGAAATTTTAATTAAAAAATATCTGGCAGAAAGCGCATGCAAGATGCGTGGACGTTATAGAACGTTACGTGGACGTTATGTGAAGTATGTCGGGCTAATGGGTGTCGTGTAATGGGGTCCTAGTGGAAGTTTCAATTAGGTTGGAATTTCTGTTATGAAATGTGAATTTTGTGCTTTGATTGTCGTTCTTTTGTCAACATTCAGCGGGGTTAATGGCTGTCTATTAATGCTTGTTTCATCTGTGTTGAAAGGCTGGCATGGTTTTGAGATGACGGAGGTTTTATAGTTTAAAAGCCTCAATTATAAGTCTATTTATAGTTTGTGTTTTCTTTTTTTAATAATGTGTAACATTTATGTTCATATTATAATTTTGTTTGTAACCTCTTGAGGCGGAACAGATCAACGTATCTATTTGAATTTTAAAGTGATCCTGTCCCACCGTCTCCCAAGAGATTACTAGTTTAGACCGTACCCTTCAAATTTCTGTTGTTAATATACACGTTGTAAGGGAAATTATAACTCACATATATGTACACGTAGCAAGGTATATGATTCTAGACAAAAAATTAACTAGTCCATGCATTTTGACCATTTAGCACTTTTATATGAAACAGCTGATTTTAGCACCACGTATTCCTAGCACCAACAAAATTGTACACAGAAAAACCATACTTGTAAACAACAGCACAGAAACACGTTTAAACAAAAATGCATGCACTTTAAACCCAATACTGTTGCGAGTCTAGTTTCAAACAAAATTGGTGTAGATTTTATTGACACGAACTAAAATCCTGCAATATGCGGCGAGGCCCCGAAACACACTGTTGTATTCTGTGCTGCAGAATAACGAGACGTATTGAATGCAAAAAGATATGCCTCGGTAACCACTACAGGCGATGCAACCTGCAACGCACTTGCGTCATGCGACACGCACAGGTTTCACTTAACACCGTCGCTAGTCGCACTCGTTGCATGCTCTAAGCATTTCATTGTTTTCTCCGCAGTCACCGTTGCAACACGCGCGTCTGTTGAGCGGGTAGCTCGTGGCCAAGCGGTTACTGTTATATTCTGTGCAAACGTATTGAATGCAAATCGTTCCGGATTGGCGAATGGTTCACATAATGTTAAAACGTGGCGCACTGCAAACTATTATACACTTGTGATAGTGTTGGGGGCTTTGAAGATAGCGAGCTGATAAGAAGAAATGTGTACTTTCATAGTTAAGTCTTTAGATGGTTTGTTTTCAAGCCAGATCCTAGGTTTGATAGTTTCTATACTGAGTCGGACACGATCCACTACTAGCCCCAAGTGGCGCCAACAACGTACGTCGGCGCCCACTTGGAACTAGTAGTAGCAGTGCAGATCAGTATTGGCGGAACCGTTAAACAAGACCTCGTTTTGTGGTTATATGTTAATGATTTAAGTATTAAATGAATGCGCAATCTTTCATCTCATAGGGAATTTTACTATGACTACATTGGTGTTTGAACAATGTCTTCTCGCTAGCCGGACTATTTCCACATCAAATAGCTACATCACGATCGGTTACTTTAAAACATAATCCACTTTCATAATCGCTATTTCCCCAGCCCCACTACACCCCGGGGTGTGAAAGTACCCGAACGCGGCAATAGCTACTCCTACCTACCAACTGGATAGGTACCAGTTGGTAACGCCTGTCTACAAACAGATTGTCGCCAAGAATTTGTTCCAATTGTTTGTATTTGTACACATTTGGAACAGATCGCGGCGATTGAGCGGTTTTAGATCGAGTTACTGTGTTTGTGCGCCTTATGTATGTGTACATAAGGGTTTATGTATGTGGGCTGATGTGTTTGTGTACTTTAACATATATTGCTTGGGATTTTTTGTTGGGATAAAAGACTAGCCTTGATATCTATAATTCGATGTTATTGCCTCTATTCATTGAGTAAAATATTGATAAGTGGGTACTGAAATATATCTCCAATAGGTATCTGTTTATAAATAAACTTACAATATTTTAGAAGGAATAACGCGTAATACATTGCAGCTTCGTACCTATTTAATGTAAGATTACTTGCTGACATACTAAGCAATACTTTAACATTACTAACGACGACCACCCTTAATTTATTTATCCAGTTTCACACCGAAAAAGATCCAGAAAGGGACACGTTTTCACTAACACCAAGCAATATCTAAACGAATACCTAAAAAAACCCCTCGTTAAATAGTCAACGTTCGGCTAAAACGAAAGTAAAATTCTAAAACTGAAATGACACTTAGTCATTCATTTAGGTGTCGTATTAGGGCAGCAGGCCCCGTGAATATTGTACATGTCGCCGATCCATCCTCACTTGGTGACAGGTAGCCGCCCATAGTTTATGGGTGACGGGGTTACCACAAGGCCGGGTTAACTGAACTGAAGGTTACAACCTTTATTAATTGCGACTCTGTAAGGAGAAGTGATAGTGTATAGAGTTTCTTAAGAAATGTGAGGATAATGAGTTGAGAAAAGGTAGTAGGGCTGAAATGGACCACATAGGATTTATAAACTAAAAAAAACCGTAAGAAGCTGGTTTTATCTGCAGATATAAAAGCAAAAAACAAGCGCATTTGGAAGCAGGCGCTACCCTTTGAAATATAATATAATTAAAACATGGAATGGGTCCCGCCTTTCAGTCGGGTTTTTTAATTTTTAGAACCGCACAAAAAATCTAGTCCTCAACTGCATAGTAGAAACCTTGCGACAATTCCACTGGCTAGCGGCTACACGATTGGCTATAAAGATCAGCTCCTAACGACGCGACGACGTTCAGCAAAGAATTAAAGTGATCCCGATCGTAGCCCGGCTTCTCATGGGAACGTTCAATCGACTAGAAATTGCTCTTGGCTCCATTGCCAAGTATTGCCCAAGATCTTTGCGCTTTCGCCTAAAGCTAGCCCGTCGTTTGGACCACTTCTTGGGGCTATTCAGGTATGGCTGAAAGTGTAATGCTGGCTTTGATAAATTGCTCGGTGAACATGTAAAAGCAATTCGCAGCCACTTGAGAAAGATCGTCTGAAAAATAACCAGCACCACACGACACCTGCAGTAAGACTTGAATTAGTCCAATGTGTTTCTAATGCTGTTTGTATGGATCTAAATCAATCGGAAAGCCGACGCAAAGATTTAATTTTGGATGGCATATCTCTTCAAAACTATTCCAAATTACTTGCCCCTAGCACCAAACCACTGAAAAATGGTTACAAGAATTTTGTATCAAATAATATTTCCTGAAAAGCCACTCATAAAACAAAGTGCAAATGTTGTTTCAAATCAAATGAAAGAACGCAAGACAACTTCAAGAAAATTGCATTCCATCTCAAATGAAATAAACGCTGAACAATCACAAGGGAGCAACAAAGAAACCAATTAATGGCCACATTACGACGTTACAATCTTCAACTGGAAAGTATGATGCTTTTCTGGATTCCAGAGTGCCTTTCTACCCAGAAAAGCGCAGACCAGCCCAGCCCAGCGTCATTCCATTCTAGCCTTAAAACAAACCAGTGCCGACAACAAGATCTTGCACAAAGCTAATTTAGAGGCCACTGCATCTCCCGTTATTTATTACGTCCACTATTGCGGGCTGCCAGTGTGGCGTGAATGATAAAATACAGCGATATGGAGAGAGAAATGGTGGTGTTGCAAGAGAACGAAATTGCTGAATTTCTTTATCAGTTGGGTAAAAAGTTGAAAGATTTTATGGATTGAAGAAAGAACCATTTACTTTTAGCAAGATAGTTTCCAAGATCAGTAGGAATTGGCATTTCAGTTGAAGATTAAACAATTCAAGACCGCTTAAGCAGAAAATGGTTTTGTTACACCTTCTGACTGTGTCGGGGCTCAGGGCATAGCGACTATTTTAACCCACAGCCGCAGCATTGGGCATACGGCAGACGTGACAGGGCCAGTCCAGTCCACTTCAGCTTAGTGGCTTTTTGATTAACATTAGTAGTCTGTGTTTTGGAGCGCAGTGTGGTGCTGTGAATACAGTCAGTTAATTTGACGCAAACCTTGAGTCTAGACTTTTTAACGTCTGTCGAAGACCAAGTCTGGCATAAAATAGATGTCTTGATATGGAAAAAACGCACATGGAAGGAAAAAAATCTCTTCATAAGCAAGAGCTTAAAAGATCATGGACCAGGCTCTTCCAGGCATTTTCGGAAAAAAATACCTGTCAGAAGATCTCCTTGTCTAAATTCCAAAATGGCCATTTCCTACTAAAAATTTAATCTTGCTATATTCAGACAAAATTACAAAACCGCTGCCCTTTCACCACATGACCCATCCATAACTTCCAACATGAGCACCGTGGTTCCATAAATATTGCAATGTGCACCTTATCATAACGCCAAATGGTCCAATTTAGATAATTGGCAGTGTTTTATTAATACCTCAAGAGTGTCCCCTTTGCCCCGGGTGATATTGTAACATAATTTAACTTTCGCGAGACACATTGAATTGTTTAAAAAGAATTTTGTGCAAAAGGTTTTTTGAAAAAGCGCAATGGACTCGTATGTTAGTATTTTGACAGTTTTTGCATTTATTTCTTTAGCTACTGTGGGTTTTTTTTTCTTGAAAAACTACAAAATATGAAGAGTTGTTTAAATTGTTATTACTAATTGTTTTGATTTTTTAATTGCTACTATGACTTTGTTATTTTTAATTGTATTGTTCCAATTTTATTTTATTACCTTAATATGTTTTGATTTTATTTTTTAAATGTTACTATATCTTTGTTAGCGTAATTATACATTTTATTAAGCATGCTGTGGTCTCCTGTAAGTGTAGGAGTACACCTACGTGATACTTTTGTCGTCGATTATTTATTTCGTGTGTTTGTGTAAATGCTTTGTTGGAGATCCTAAACAAATAAATAAATAAACTCCCATGCTTTTATTACCGCCTGGCCAAATTATTACATCAATAAACATATGGTAACACGCGTTGCGGCAATTTTTACGGCAGGCGTTTGTGTCAACTTCCGTCTGGTTACTGAATACTGGTACAATAATAATTAACAACTAATATTAACCCGAAAAAGGCACCACTCGAACCTTGTACGCAATTAAGCGGCCAATCAAGCTTTACATAACCAGTTTATGCGGATTTCTCATTGTATAAGAAATCTATACAAAGCGAGGCCAAGTTATACTGAAAATGTACAGCTTCATGTGCCGCCGTGTGTATTATGTATACTGAAACTTGACTATTACAGCATTTTATTATATTATGAATTTCCCTCTCATAGAGAGGAGGCCTGTGTCCCAGTAGTGGGAACATTATAGGCTGATTATGATTATATTATGAAGCTCCAATTCCGTTTTAACAGTAAAACAATCGAATATCTGTTGTGAGTGGTCCACAGCCGCTAGACCAATGACCAAAAAAAATATAAAAACAAACAAATATACCCAATGTAGGCCCAAGAGTATCCAAAGTACTTTTCGAAAAACGAATACAACATGAAATACACTCGAAGAAAGCGATATTTCGCCTGGAAGACGGTTTTAAATGTAGTTAAACCGAGTTAACTTAGTCCACGTTTTTTTCGTTTCGTCGACTTGAACTTAATACAACAAACAAGGCGTTGGGTTCCGTAGTAATGTAGATATAGAATTGAGAAGAAAGTTTTAAAATATCGAAGAACTTCAAGAACCTATCTACTTGCCGAATTCCTTTCTGAATGATGCAGTTTTTTGCTATCAGAAAAGGCAAGTGGATGGTCCTGCAAGTGACAGGTTCTAACATAGCTTATTACTAAAGCACTTAAGGGGAACGATTAGTGTGTGGTAGTAACATAATTTCTTGCCAGGCTACGCACTAACTTATACTCTTTTTAATACACCCAGTTGCTTTTTACCAAAACCCTTGCATTAAGAGCAGGTGGTCAATTTTCTAGGGTCCATCGAGATCGCCTTCTAACTTACACCTCTCTCCTAAAAGCATAAGGCTATCACACTTAAAACAAAATATTTTAATATCTGAACCTTCCTATTTCCAGCGTCTATCGGGAACCCAGTCCCTCCGGGCCCTCACTGCCCTCTCGCCTCTACATTAGCATAAATTAAGCGAGAGGAAATTTCAGTGTCGACGCAAAAAATGTGTGAGTTAAAAAATATGGCAATTTAGCTTAGCTTTAATTGCTTTGGGACAGAATTAATTGTAGCCTCGCGATGCTTTCTTGTTTACTTTTTTCTTTCTTTTTGAACTAAGGTTAAGGAACGGACTAGATGTTTGAAGAAGGGTTTCATTTGTTTGTTTTGTCGCCGACAGGTAATTGCGTTTGGGTTTTTTGAGAGCAGAATTTAATTTGCAAAGGTACGGTTGATCTAGGTTTGGACTTTTGTTAGTTACTATATTGTTAAATATTGTGTAATACGACAGACAAAAATAAATGGTTACATTTGGGTAAAGTAAAACATAAACTGAGAGCGAATTTCACGCGCTCGGTTATTGATAACCGAACGTGATCAGCTCATTTAAAGTGCGTTCTAGAGCTGTAAATGTCATCATTGCTATGGAACATTGATACTGAAAGCTCTTGAACGCGATTTACATTCGCTGATCGCGTTCAGTTCTGTCAGTAAAACTAGCTCCAAGTAGGTGAGCATGTATAGAGAAGGGAGGATTATGATATTCACAAGCCTACTAGAACTTTTAAACTCAACCAAAACAAAGCCTAAAACTTTTGCTCTATGTAGCCTTAATATTTATAACAGTTGTAGTAATCCGCTCAAAACATTTTAATCCGCTATCACAGTACGACACTATCAGTGCTGCGTATTTGGACATCAATCATGGCGGCCATTTATCATCTGTTACGTCACGACACCGTATGACATAGTGAGAGTGCGCCTACGGAAATGTCGCGCCGCGCCGTGCGGTAGCGATAGAAGAAAAATAAGTCGATGTTATGTTTCGTTTGCTTGTCTATCCATCACAAGACAGGATTACATTACCTCAGGACTCAGAGCGGGTCAAAATAATTCCTGCCCACAAATTTTATTAACAAATTCTAAAATATCATCCAGGAATCATTATCACATTAAAAACGTTACGTACAAAATTAACGAATTATTTTTTCAAACCATTTGTACCAGTAGGAAAATGTCATACAACGAATTATGTACTGGATACGTGGTAATCGTTTGTGTCCTTTCCACTCTGTATACAAAAAGCAACTAGAAAATTAAATTTAAAAAAAAACTAACTAATTATGCAAAGAACGTTTAAAACAGTACTCTCTATTTTAAAAGCAAAGGAAAAAAATAAGGAAAAGCAAGGGAGGTGATTTATGTTTTTCTTTTTTAAATTGCCTGCCCCCAGTTAATGAAAAAGCCCGATACTAATTAACATACTTCAACAACTTTGGATACAATGCAACGCAGAATTGGAATCGTGAGACAAATAGCAAATCCTGAGGAAATACGGGGCTTTTCTACCTTCTATTGGAACTAAACTAACGGTTCCTAAGCAGGGGACTACAATTAGTCCAAGTTTTCTTATTAGTTTTTCGTGGTGTTTTCATTGGAACTACTTGTTCTGCTTGCATCCCTGCTTGAATGTAAATTGATCTGCAATCTGATTGTGTAACAAAAACACCTTTAAATAAATTATGAAATAAATAGTCATGTTGATTTGAAAAGACTAGCCCGATCACTCTAAACCAAGCTTCGTTTGGCAAAAATGGCAGGCTTTAAATGTTCATTCTGTGTAGAAAGCAAGAATTTAACTATTTTAACAATCAACGCATACATTTTTTATGCCAGCTATACACCAGATGTCAAAAGCCATGCAGTAAGTTAAAGATCTAACAAAATTATATAAAACGTTTAAGTACACGGAACAAGTAATATTATCCATATCATTATTTACTCGGATGCAATGTCATACTTCATTGGTCCCCTTAGGTGGTACCAACTTAAATGGTAGAAATACAACCACGACACCTAAATATTAAACTGTTATTAACAGAGAACGGCCAAACTCTTCATGATATAATGATGGCCGAAAAATCAACATATTTCAAGTCAAACACGAAACATTGTTTAGTGAAAATAAAATGCAATTTATTATTCTTTCACAGCTTTAAAATGTTTGGGAAATAATGTACTAAATAGTAGCAAACTTTCGTGTATTCTTGCTAGGTGTACCTGAAAGGCGTCACACATGCATCATGCTCAGCTTTTCATTTCGTAGCTCGTAAATACAAGCCTAACAGTGAGTACTTGACTTTACTGCCAACCACTGCAGCGAGTCGTCCCAGAGGCACCATAAGGACTGCGGTCGCCGGGCAGATTAGACTGCAGTCTGGCTGCACATTGCAGCGATTTAATTTAGTTGATTCTACAAGATAATTGTGTACACAAGCTTTGATAGTATCCGCATTGTTATGTATAGTGAGGGCCATCTTACTGAAAATGGTGCCTGCAATTTCGTGAAGACCATCAGCCTTAATAATTCAGTTGTGCTCTTCCAAAACTGTGGCCAAACTGTAACAGTAAAAGACCAATATTAAGTTACGAGTAGTTTGTCAATCTCCACACCATATTCTGGTCCTTAAATATATCTCGCTATATTCAGATATAGTCTTTCGAATGATAAAGGCACTGCTTAGTGCCCAGGATCATAACTATTCTAATACTTCAACACCCGTTGCATCTGTAAAACATTCTAAATGTGTCAATTTGTACATTATGTATTGCCACATATTTTGGCAGGCCTATGTTTAGCACATTAAACATGACAGGGCATCAATCTAATACGGTACATACTCGTACTATTTATTACTAAAGTTTTTTTCCCAGCCACTAATACTTATCTAACATCCGTCACATATCACAGCGCACAGTAAAACTATCTCGCATAGGTATCCCACAGTTCACTGACCAATCTGAGTCATGTCGTGTGGTTGGCGTTGCGAAACTTCGGAAGTTCAGCAAGAATTCAGTTGAAGTTGAGCGGATAATTAGATCTCACCAACTTGTGTGCACTTTAGTAGATTTTGTAGAAGTAATGTACCACTATTTACACCCACATCCAGTTAATCTGTCTTTGTGAGGGGTTTGTGAAAACTGACAGAGATTGTTTTAACAAGGGAGTAGAATTGTTTTTTTGTCGGTTTCTTCTTAACTTGAACCGAAGAACCGTGAAAGTTGGTCCCCAAATCGGGCAGTGTTTAAAGGGTTTGACATTAAGTCTTCATAGTTTCGTTCGTTTCGATTTGTTTCGTTTTAGAAGCAAAGTTTCGCCACGTATTATCTTCACTGGAATTAAACCCTACTAGTGAATTATTATCTTACCCTACAGTCGGAACTTACAGTCAACTTAAGGCCACAAACCTTACTTTGGGTCTGAATCTGGACATTGATCTCTATGTATATGTAACCACAGTGTACACTATTGACAGAGCATAGCACATTGTTCTTTAAACGCCATCACAATCAGAGCGCAGTTAGTGGGTCAAACTGTGAGAAGCTGTCCTTTGTCTCTGGTGCGATTGGCTACCATGATACATTTGATTGATCGAGCTTTTGTTCAGCTGCATTGTAATACAATGTATGTATTAGTAATTAATACCTTGTAACTGCGACGTATTCTTATGAATACGTTGCAGTTACAAGGTATTAATTACTAATTGACATAATTAGGTAATTTTTCTCAATAACGTTTACTTTTCGTAGATACCGTTTTGGAAATAAGTTCTATGTTGAATACCCAGTATCCTCTACAAACCAGTTAGTACTAGGCAGAGTCATTTATGCGCTGTAAATTTAATTATTTCATTTCCTTGATCCACAGTGCATTACCACAATGCTTACACCTCAACTCTATTGTTCTGCACAGCCTACGCTTCCAGAATCAAAACAAATACCGTAGAGGAGGTGCTGTACTTTAGTTTACTAGTCGATGGCACCCCGGCAAAGCAGTGGCTAAGCAATTAACTGCAGTTCTACAAGTTCCTGTACTCCCAGTTCGATGTCCGAAAGAGACCGTTTGTGAACGATACACGATGGTAAAGTGTGCTAACCGCACAAGTGTCTTAAACCAGGCTTCAGACCAGACACATTGTCATGGCGATGACTTTCCTACCATCAACATCACATCGCCAACACCAGCGTTTCTACCTCACGCCGGTCTATTCCCGACATAATCTCGTTATGATGATATCCATCACATAATTACCGAGGTTGCTCTGCTACGAAGTACCCTGGAACACTCCGTCTTGCTCTCGCGACATTAACCGTAATATTTTACAAAGTGGCGTCAATTTAAATTGAGTTAAGCAGCTGTTTCTTTTACTGTGCCCTTGTTCGCAGAGAAAAAACTGATGAAAAAGTGACAACTCGAAAATATCCGCATTTGAATGTTCAAAATAAGGTGTGTGTTATTTTGAAAGTACCGAATTTGATATTCCTAAGTAATACCAGCCTAATAACAATAATATTGTTATAGGTAATTAATGCCACCCGGTCACACAAAGATAAATACAGGGTGTATGGGTCATGGAGGGGCAAACTATTACCATACCAGAATTTAGTACATTGATTCTAAACCCTGTTTCTGTCGAAATTCATGCCAACAGTTTACACGTCGATGTCTCCTTTACAGCGTGTAGATTCACGGTTGATAGTTATTGAAACTAGCTGGTAGTCACGGCTTCATAATATTTCAGCCATTTCACAGCGTCGTCCTCAGTGTCAGAAGAAGTAGTTCTAGAATATCCGGGTCAGGAAACTTGTTAGCTGAACTACCTGATCCTAACTGCAATAACCAATCAAATAGCGAATTATTAGGATTACCTAACACCACCATCTCTGGATACATTCGCACATTATAGCTACGTGTAATCACAGCTCGCTATCAAACCTATCGCACGGTAATGTGGATTGGGTCTTACAGGAAATGGGCAGACGGTAATAGGGAGCGTCCAAATTACGTGTCGCCTTATCTGTTGCTCAATAACAGCGATAACGATTTCAGAAGTTATTGCTTCCGAGATTAGCGGTGATTAGAAGGATTGCTTGGCTTAGTGATGGCTGGTAGGAAACTGAGGGCGAAGTGAATCTTTGGTAGTCAAAAATCTGTTCGTGGAATTGCTGGAGGTGTTGACAGAAATTGGTTAGAATAATGGAAGAGATTTAAAAATAGAAGGTTAAGTATATCCAGCAGTGCGGTGAAAAATATAATACCGCAGACTGCCACCGCACCAAATACATAAAGATAATACGAGTAACATTTAATAACATCTACCTACCTACGACTTTATTCTTCAATTTTGTCAAAATGTTAACATATTGTGGCCAAATTTATGAGAATCGGCCGAAAAAAGCTGTCGTAAAATAATTTAGTTATAATATAATTGTAGCTTAAAATAAACTAGTTATCTAAGACGCAATAACGACATAGTAAGTGGAGTAGTTATATGTTGAACGTTTACAATGTAGTCATAGTGTGAATGAACACTAATTCAATATCGTTGTAATCACGTTTTTGTGATTCTGTATCAACATGGTAATAAAACTTGATAAGTGTGTGAGGTGTGTGTGACCCAGATCAACTATAGCAGTGAAAGGTGACAAGATCTTACCGTACTGATGTATTAGAACGGCTATTTCGGCGTCTTTGTCAGCTGGCTCGTTGGTCTAGGGGTATGATTTTCGCTTAGGGTGCGAGAGGTCCCGGGTTCAAATCCCGGACGAGCCCAAATCTTTTTGCATTTCCTTACCATTTTTCGCGAATTTGCTTTGAAAGACACAATCATTTATTATTGTATTTTGACCCTTATTTTATACTTCCGGGGTGATTTCTTCCACAATGAAATGGGATGTACAGTTTATGTTTTTCTTAAATCCTGATTTCAGTAGCGTTACGTATTGAATAATGTACCAAACAGATACATGATTTGACATTCGCACTCGCGAATAAACAGGAAACGAGGGGTGTTGGAAGTGTCAGAGAGTGTCTGGGGGTGTCAGGGGGCGTTGTGAGTTGTACTTGGATTTGCTTGATTTTTATAATTTATCTTTCTTGAGCGTTATGATGTTTTTACGTGAGGAGAAAGTAAAACAGAAAGAAGATAGAGAGTTAAGAAGACGACGCATCCACAATAACCTTTGGAATTGCCGAATAGCCAGATCAATAATTAATAGTATTGTGTATTTATCTATGGTTTTTCGTGGTTTACGAGCTTCTCAAGAAGAAATGAAGTAAAAGAATCAAAATCCAAAAGTCATTTATTTAACTGTTCACAGCGTACTGTCAGTCGTTCTATACATGCAGTCTGTGGGTCAACTACACGCGGAGGGCATACAGCACTCTGCGCGTACAGTACAACAATGCATTCAGGGTGTTGATGGGGTTGCCGCGCTACTGCAGTGCCTCTGGCATGTTCGCAGAAGCGGGCATTGATGACTTTCACGCCATCATGCGCAAGCGATGCGCCTCCATCATGCGCAGGGTACGCGTCAGCCCCAACAACATCCTGAAAACTATAGCTGACAGGTGGGACAGTCCTATACTGGGGCATTGGATGCGCCTACGTGCCACTTTGGCGCATAATTAATAATTTCATTGTTTTAGTTCTTCGTGTAGATATAAGTACTAACACTAGTTTTTAAGTTGTGTGTTGTAATAACCAAATGGACTTAGTCTGAATAAAAAGCATTTTATTTTATTTATTTTTAAATCAGGCTAAATGAACACTATCATTAACACTAGAAACGGGATATCTACCATGTTAGAGACCATGACAGTTTAAAAACATATAAATAAGCACTGTTTCAACTTTCAACGTTAAAGTTATGTGTGACGACTTCACGTCACCCCTGCGCCGCTTGCTACTGGTGTAGCTGAGGAGAACAACCTCCACAGCAATAATTGCAGCAAGTTTCCTTTTCACCTCAGTTTTTAAGGTTCTGAACCAAAGTGTAACCAACGTGATCCTATTACTAAGCCTCCACTCTCCGTCCGTCCGCCCGTCTGTCTGTCAGCGGGCTGTATCTCATGATACGTAATAGGCAGACAGTTAAAAAAAAATCACAAAATGCGTATTTCTGTTGCCGCTATAACAACAAATAAATTAAAAATTAAAGGGGTTCCCCCCCCTTCTAGAAAAGTGTTTTTTTTTTTAATATTTAAAAAGTACCTACATAGTACTAAATCTTGTACGGTGGTACGGAAGCTATCATGCGCGACTCCGACTCGGTAACCGGTAAAAGGTGATCTTAGTGCCACAGATTAAAATATCTTCTCCTAATACAAACAATTAAGGTTGATCGACTACCCGCACTTCCTTCCTGTGGCTAATTAATAAAATGACCGGCTAAAACGTTGCCAACACGTTTCGGTCAAACTGGGAAAGTAGGCAGGTCGCTATAGAGGTAATTGAGACCGGCCCTAATAGGGTATTTACCTGTCCTTAATTAAAGGAAAGAAAGGACGAGCCACGAGCCCTCGCTATCTCATACCTAATAAGAGAGGCACGTGGCTAATATAGGACAGGGTGGATTGGACACATTAAGTTGTATTTAGCTAGGTTCTGTAATTAGGCGATGAGGTAATCTAATTTAAGAACAATTATTGAATTGGTAGTTATGTGCGATACGGACGAATTTTTTGAAGTCCTGTAATTGTTTTCCCTTTTGATACTTTACATGTTATTTAAGTCTCTTTATTGTATGTTTGTAAATAATGTACATACGCAAAGTAAATAAAATTAAAGTTTTGTTTTTTTATAATTTTTTTTTTTTTTAGTTACCAGCATAAAATTGACAGGTTATCATCATCAACATTATTATGTGAGAAATAGCTGTTAACTATTATGAATCAAACCAAGATATAAATAATCAGGCATATTACCTAGTAGTGATATACATAGTGTCATTTTCCGACTTATAGACAAAATAGATGAATAGTGTGCAGTACATTGATCTAGGGTTCATTCAGAATTAAATATTTAATAATTTTTACTCCAAAAGTACTGTATTTTTTCCAGGGTCTATCTGAAAAGACTCATGTTTGTGCTATTTTCCATAATTACCGGGTACAACTGACATATTTCTGTCGTCGCAACAATTTTAGAAACAACATAAAAAGTGATACATTTTCAAGTGCCTGCCTAATATAATTTAGTACGAGCAAAGGAGAGACTTTTTACGTACTTATGTAAATTGCTATGATGCCTTGAAGTTGATTGATGTAAGTGTTCGCTTGAGAGAAACATAACGTTGCTTTTCATCGTGCCTCTGAGGAATAAGTAGAAGCGTACGTACCTACCGAAGTGAAAATGACTAAGATTCGCTTTATTAACTCTGTTAAG
This sequence comes from Noctua fimbriata, assembly GCA_905163415.1. Taxonomy (NCBI): domain Eukaryota; kingdom Metazoa; phylum Arthropoda; class Insecta; order Lepidoptera; family Noctuidae; genus Noctua; species Noctua fimbriata. The sequence continues at coordinate 827,842 of LR990933.1, read as the reverse complement.
AACGAAGTTCAACCTTGTCATGACAGAGAGCGTAATATTATAAATTATCCAAGACTCTAAACTAGATTTTTTTAATGTTGAGGTTGAAACAAGAATCAAACCATTTTGATTCTGCACCATCATCATCATCAGCTTGCAGCTGCTACTAGAAACACACCCACCCTTCAGAGATCTTTGCTCCTCAATGGATATCGCCCTGAGGAGAGCGGAGGAGTACTGACTAAAACTACACCGTTGTGGTCTGTGTTGTGAGGCGAGTTGACTGAAAGACGAGTTGAGGTACACTGAATATATTCTAGGATAAACATGATTAATATACGTTATAGTGGGCACATACTACACCTTCCACCCTGAGAAAAATAATAAATACATTTGTATTTACAACAAGATTTAAATGTTTTTTTTTTTTTGTTCTACATACGGGCATTACATGGCTCAAATCCCAAAAACAGCGTATGTTCAAAGAAATTTGTTGATGAATCCCTTCGTGCGTTTTCCGTGTAAAAAAAAGTATGTTATAGTTAAGTTCATCACAAATAAATTGTATTGTTTAAAATTTTAATAAACCTTCTCAATTTTTTTTGGTTAATCGTAGAAAATAGGTCCTTTTTCAACCTTAATTGTAAATTATCTCTGTAACGGCTGAATAGATCGGCATGAATTTTGTAACAACAAATACGTAATGATATACTTAACAATCTGTATTGTTTTTTTTCTGTTATTTCTTTTAAAATTTTTAAATAATAAAAAAAACCGAAATTTTGCGAAATGTGCGGGGCAAGTCAACAAAAACCAGTACAGGGATCAAATCATCAAGGTCATCGAGCAATGTAATGCCCTTAATGCACCAAAATACAGCGTCTTTCATGTCTTTAAGTATAACTACTTAAAACATCTTAGCTCATGAAGTGAATCGTCCGTAAATAAGCCATCAGGTGCTTATGCGAGTCGGGGGTCACGTGGTGGCCCCCGGCCACCGTAGGCGCGGGCCTGTGGACGGCGAGTTATGGGCTAGCTTGCCGTCCGGCCGTCTTATGACGACAGGCAATCCTGCGCCTCCAGGCTGTTCCACGCGCGCCTCAAAGAGATGTCAGCAACCACGTAGGGGTCCGCACGGGCCGATGCTTGCCAGGGCTGCGGGACTGTTCGAAAGAGATACCGCGGCCCTGGAACACAAAGGGCAAAGAAGGAACATGGATGGGTTTTAGTCAGTACAAGTCTGACACTCCCTTCCGCTCCGCCCAGAGCGGGCGGGGGGTCATTTGATGATTTCCCAACCTAAAAAAAAAAAAAAGAGGTGCTTATGCGAGTTTTCCAATGCCCCCAAACTTTCGTGATGGTGTGCCGTGCCGTGTCGTGGTGGTTTATATTGAAAAGCTTACATATCTCTCTCATCATGGAGGACACGAAATCTGTTCCTCTGTTTGTGCCAATTTCTCGTGGAACGCCGTAGCGCAAAACAAAGTTGCTGACAAATGATTTTGCTACACTTACCGTATCCTTATTACGTAGTGGGTAAGCTTCCACGAGTTTGGTTAACTCACATTGTAGTATGAGGATATAAGAATAATTATTGTGATCTTTTGGTAATGGCCCTACCAAATCGAGATAAACCTTTTCAAATGACGAATCTGCGGTATTTGTTATTGTCATTTGGTTGCTTAGTATTATTGTTTCTGACATGCTTTACACTTAGATACAAAATGTCTTATATCTTTTTCCATACTGGGCCAAAAATAATATCTTTTAATATTGTTAGACATACGTCTAATGCCCGCATGCCCACTTGTAGGCAACAGATGAAAGTCATAAAGGATGACCCGCCTATCATAGAGGTTATTAATTTTTTGTACTCCTTTTAATATACAAATACGTGGACCTGACCGACGTATGTCATTTTTTATATTTTCTATTAACCCACTAATAAATTCTATGTTTTTATCATTTTTAAGCCTACATGGCTCATTGACATTTATTTTTTTACATAATAATCGCAGGTCTCTCATCATCCCGTCTCGCGAAAACGATGATCGACACCTTGGATTTAAGTAAATAATAGATTTACTTGATACAAATATGAAAAAATCTGAATACTCTAACAAGGTCTGACTTTTTATTTTATATATTTCTTTGATAGTAGTTATGGACAATTCGACAAAGTTCGTTGGTTTTTTAATTATCTCTACAACTTAAGCTTGTTCGCTCCCTGAATTAGTGTGAATGCTATTATTTGGTAAGTTTTGACTGTTTGTTTATTTATTCAAGTCCAATTGTTTCCTTTGAGCTCTGGTTAATACATTAAGAAAATGATAATTTTTTAGATCATCTGAAGTCAAAGTTATTCGCTATAATGTATCGGCCGCGGAGTTTTTACTACCCATCAAATATTCAATAATAAAGTTATATTCCTCTAATTGTAAACGAAATTTTAATAATCGACTAGATCGTAGCGGCGACACAGTGGCTACTCGACCATGGGCAGTTCCAGACACCAGCACATGCACAGGGCAGAGGTCGATCGGCCGTTATTTCGCCACAGCTCGACGAGGAGATCATCGAGTACTTCGAACGAGATCCTCGTCGAAGTACGCGTAAGGCTGCGGCTAGGTTTGGTGTAAGCCAATATTACGTCTGGAAACTGCTCAACTCTGAAGGACTGCATCCTTACATTTTCGCAGAATTCATGCTCTCCACGAAAACGACGCGCCTAACTGAATTGTTTTTTGTCAGTGGTTGATCGACAATCAGAATACGAACATTTTGAGGACGGATGAAGCAACTTTTACGCGAGTTGGACTCTTCAACCAGCGTAACGAACATTTTTGGGCTTTGAATAACCCACATGTTATTCGCGAGTGTGCGCATCAAGTGCGTCTTAATGTTAATGTGTGGGCTGGCATAATAAAAGGCCACCTCATTGGAACGCATTTTGTGACAGGACATTTAACAGGTGGAACCTACTTGGAAATGTTACGCAACGTTATCCCGGACTTATTGGACGACGTTTCGCTAGCGGCGCCCGTGGACAATCTGTACTATCAGCATGACGGGTGCTTGGCTCATTATCACCGCACCGTGCAAGAGCACCTGCACTCGGTGTTTCCCCAGCGCTGGATCAGACGCGGCAGGCCAGTGGCTTGGCCGGCAAGAAGACCGGACTTAACTCCGTTAGACTTTTATTTGTGGTCTGAGCTCAAGCGCCTGGTGTATCGTGAGGAACACGGACCTCGCGTCGCGTTAATAGCTGCGACAGTGGACGCTTTCGATTTCGTAAGAATTGACAGAGACACCTTATTAAAACTGAAAGACAATCAATTAAAACGTGCTCGATTGTGTATTCAACGCAGTGGCTTACACTTCGAACAAATTACTCCGTTACCGGGAAGTGTACTTACCTACTCGTTCTTTTGTAAATATTGAATATTTAAAAGTAGTTTAGATAATTAAAATAATTGTAATTAAGTTGATTCAAATTTTAGAAATACACCTCGAATACTTTGTTAGGTATCTAATTCAGAAAATTATTTTTCTTAGATAAATAAACTTGTTTTTGTTTAATTTCTTGTTCAGTAAATTGCAACTAAAAGTATTTTTGACGGTCCTAAGCCCGTAAAAGTATGAAGGGAAAATCTGGACAACTTATTGGGTAAAGCATATTATTATTATGTTTCATTAACTCATAAGTTATCAGCTGACTGCAAAGCCTGCGGGTCAACGGCCACGCGGCCGTCCGGTGCCCGGCTTACGTCGAGCGTACGTATCGGGTAGTATTTACTATTGGTTCGTGGTCGCTTTCGAGTTTTGTTTATGACAATGGTAAATCTGCCATGGTTTGTTTCTAATATTTTATTTGTTTATAAAACGATTGTATTACCGAGACAAAACCATTTCGCTGCGGAAAAACAACCATTAAATTTCTCGGTGTATTATTTGTTTTATAGTTATTGTTCAGATAAAAATCTTCGATATTCCTAGATCAAATGAATACTGTTGGTGTTTCACATTCCAGTATAATTCTTAGCAAACAAAAGCATGAGTATAGAGTTATGGCGGCGGTGATGTTTAGTAAACATTTTACTTAAAACTATGAAAATTATTGTTCCTTTTTTTAGTAAACTCGATTGTTTTTCCATTGTTTAAGTTTTTGCATTTAGTCATTTATTCACTCAATACTATTCTTCTACTGAGGTTTCTCATTGTTTCGGAAAGCACGTTAAGCCGTTTGTCCCGGCTAACATATCATAATATCAGTGGATCGAATGTCTGATAACCAGTATTCTTAAGGGTCAGATAGTCAGTCGCTTCATGTAAAATACTGGTATTTAGCGTCATCCGGTTAGACTGGCAGCCGATCCCAGCATATTTGGTAAAAAAGCTAGGCAGATTACGATTTTTCCTTACTGACAATGGCCAACCACGTATCCATCTTTCTTCTTCTCCTTTATCGTGTGGTTAGTACCTGACCTGGTGCCAGAGTTTTTATGCAGCCGTTTATGAGAAATATCTCTCAAACCAGCATGATTTCCTCACGATGTTTTCCTTCACCGAAGCAAGTGATATTTATACAATACGCACATGAATCCGAAAAATCAGAGGCCGAACTTGAGACCTATGACTTGGCAGTCCGACGGTCAAACCACGTACCCTGAAACCTGCGCAATTGATGACCTTATGACTACATCAGAGAGAAAAATTCGCGTGGTAAAAGTTGGTAACACAATACCCCTTACATCTCTGCCCACCTCTCAGGACACAAGCGTGATGTGTGTTACCAAGTTACTATACTAAGTTGCCATGTGTCGCCACACTTCACACATAGTACTAACTGTACCGTGAGAGTATTAATCTGTTAATTACTTCAGTCGAAACACTCACTATTGTCACTGACATCTTTCAACAGGCGTGGTGTTGCTTTGGGATTACCATTGACCTTTATCGCAGTACGTTTGTTCTGTAGTATGGAGAGAATGTCTGCAATTGAGGAAGGGCTCGGTAAAAGTGGGTTATTGTGGACTTACGATACTGTGACGGAATTCTCCGATTGCACGACGCTTCATGGGATGCACGCGATAGTCTTACAAAACGAAATCATTGGTCGGATCGTCTCCCTTTCGGCGTTGCAGGTCACAGGTTTCCGCAAAATCGCAATTGTTTCTTAGGGTCTTAGGTAGGTATGAACCGCGTTTGCACATGCGATTTTATAGAATCGCACAGCGAATATCAGTGAGACAAAAATGTGGGATTTTCGACTCATGGCGCCTAAGCAGTTCGTTAAAAATCAAGACAGTGCGACGGGCGAGGGCTTTGTGTTCAATAATGATGAACACAGAAAAATCTGCTTTATGGGTAGTTTGATAATAGTAGCTCTTAGGAATGAAAATCTGAATTGATTTCCAATCGTCAAAAAACTGCTTTTTTATCGCACTAACACAATATAGTTGAAAATATTTAAATATTTAAATACCGCGTATTCATAAGTAGGTTAGTTATTTTATTGAAAAACGAATTTGTATGCCAAATAAATAAAACTTTGCGATGTGTTTTGCAAAAATACCTTCAATGTGGTTCAGGAAATCCCGTAACTCTGTATAAATATAAATCACAGACACAACGAGAGACACAGAACATATTGATGGTGACGCCGGAGAGATACATGGTGGCACTAGAGACACATTATCGTCATCATCTTCAGCCTTTTCCCAACTATCTTGGGGTCTGCTTCCAGTCTAATCGCAAGCAACCGTATTTTACATGGAGCGAATATCTGTAACTAGAGAGACCTCATAATAATTATAGTAAACCCAGAGAGATATAATTATGGTAAAAACAGTAACCTGAGCTGACACAATAAAGACCTATGTACCTATAATGACACCAAAATGACACTCGGTATTAAGTCGTTGAGGCACCAACGTGCCTGGTACACCAAGTGTTGGCACCCATGCGACAGATTTAACAAAAAATATTACTTGTACAATGAACAAGTAATATTGAGGACTTATTCGTCAATTAGCGAGTGTAAAAAAAAAACTATTACCATTACTATTCAGACTAGAAACGGAATATTTACCATGTTTACTGTTTCTGTTGAGTTTCCGATATTTCGGCGCTGTTGCAAGCACCATGATCATGGTCATGGATAAACTGAAGTTATTGCGGGTGGGAGTTTATGAGCAGACAAATCGGTCTACCCTCTTTCTTGTTCGTTTTTAACATGGTAAATATCCCGTTTCTAGTCTGAATAGTAATGTTAGTGACCATGATAGTTTAAAATCTTATAACAATTATCATAGTTAGCTTGTTTCAAAACAAATAAAACTTACGTTGTCAGTAGGTCTAATCTAATCTTCCAAAATAACTGGCAATGTTCTGTAGCACGTTGCAACAACGTGGCGTTGTTTGCATACTAATATAATTGCAACAAGCACTGAGCCGGGTTCAGGTACAGCGTTTAAGATCCGGGTCATGTTTATTGAACAGGTCTGCGAAGCTCCCACTACCCTACATTAAATACTATGTTAATATCTACCTACTAAGGTAGCCAAGGTAGGCAGAGGTATTTCGTTAAACACAGAGCATTATTTACCAACTCATTTTAGGTAATCTTGCAAGTTTCCGGCGCGTTGGGACTGGGATGCCAAACAGCAATTACACTAATGGAGCAAAGAATTACATCTTTATCTGCTATTTTCCACACATCCTGTGCGCGGTGGACGTCGATGGTGGATCACGCTCGCTTATGCAGCGTCTCGGGTCGCCACTTCTCCAAGCCACGCGCTCTGTAGTATCGAGCCTGATTCTCTTCGAGTCAAGGAAGAATGATACCCTCTGGAATGAAAAAAACTAAAACCTTACTTGATCTACATACCCATATATTTATTTATTAAAACTATATACACAAGTAAAAACTGTACAAAGGCGGACTTAATGGCTTGGGCATTTTCTACCAGTCTAATTATTTATACTTAGTATATGCCTAGTGAGTATAAATATTTCAGTTGGATTTACTATGTTCTAACTTATTCTGCTATTAGGTTCGACGAATTCTGTCTGTAGGAATGAATTTTAAAGAACCATTTCCAAAATATCCGTTTCAATTCGTACAAAATGGCAACATGACCCACTAAAATTAATGTCAGGTACCTCCGCTCACACCCACACATCATATTACTATAGAACTAATATTTTCGATACCCAACATTCCTGCGTCCCGGAGGACAGAAAACATTTAGGTTACATTGTCTTCCCCCTTCACCCCGCTTCCCTCTCGTCTCCCCTTCCGCTCCCAGAGGAGGGTAGAATTGCGATTTACGTCAAATATTTACTATACACATTACGCGCTGCTTACGACAAATACATACAAATACATTTCGTGTGCCTATACGAGTATACAGCGAGTAACGAATACTTTTGTGCTGCCTCATTGTGAATCACTTTGCTGGGGGACAATTGTACTTTCAGTTTGTCTCAGGTTTCAAAAGTCAATAATAGGTAAGTATAGAAAATTATGTTGTTATTTATAAGAAAATGTCGGAACAGCTTTTTTGCTGAGATCGGATAGATATAAATAAACACGACGAATAGTGTACCGTTGCAAGAATTATCTCCTTTAGAAATGAGACGTCTGGAAGTGGTATAAATAATAATCTTTTGAAAGGATATAAAATAAAGCATGACACAAAGTCACGCATACACAATATTAAACCTAGAGAAGATATCAACTACTAGATCGTCTGGCAAAACTCATAATTATTAGGTTACCATTATACATAACATCTGAGGCTCTCCGGATTCTCAAAAATCATTAAAAAATAGTACAATCATATATATCATATCATTGAGAATGTTTTTAGCTCTTCACTGCAGGTCAAGGCCACCAGTCAAGAAAATAAAAGTTAAATAACTCAAATAAACTCAAAACAATCGCTAATTATGTCGGCGAGTATTAAACCTGCACATCACAAAGTCTCTTTGATGTTACAAACTTAAAAGAAAAGTCATCACTCACCACCAGTGCGAAGATCATTAAGATTCACTATGGAATAGTTCATTATTAAGAAAGCATCATCAAAAACAAAACGGATGTGGTAACGACAGGTCATTATAGACTCATTGGGTCATCGTACGCAATGGTAGATTGTCAAGGACAAACTTTTGTTTGACTGTTGACTACTTTGATGCAACTGTGATTTCTAACACTCTACAGAAGCTGCCGAAAGATAGATGGGTTCATTATTACGTATACATTTTTAATGAAGCATCTTAGAGGCTGTTTTGTTACACCGTTATGTTTCGTAGCTCAAAATAGTACAAGTCAATCAAGTCATATTCAGAGTTTACTACAACATTCGTGCGTTCAAAGGGGCTAAGGCAATTCTCACACGACACCGCTCTTCGGCGCGGTTGGGCGAAGGTAGCAGAAGTAGGAGGTGAAGATGGTATTGCGCCGCGCGGAGAGGTGTTAGGCAGCAAAAGAGGCTCTAGCACGAGTTTTGACGTTTTTCTGAATCGATAATAGAATTATCCTACTGCGTTTTAGTTAAATTATTTGCAAGAAGCACACTATCAGCATCATCCATTAATATCAATAAATTCTTAAAATCATGAAAATATTATAGACATATGAAACGAATATTTTTAATTTTAAAGTCGAAAACGTATGCTAGGGCCTCTGATTTCATCCAAGCCAATGCGGCGAGAGATCATAACGTTGTCACCCCCCACTAATCACTAATTGAATCAAGAGTTGGGTTTTAATCAGAAACGCTAATTAAAGAAAAGTTATTGTTTACGTACCAGCAAACAGCGAGCGCACGTCCTCGGTCAGCTGAATCAGCAGATAATGTGTTATATTTTTTTTAATGAATATTATTTCCTTCCTCATGCATAAATGTCATAATTCTGTTGTAATGCCTTTATTTAATGTGACGTAACTTCCTACATATCTCCATTATATATTAAAATTAAATAACTTATCCGTCAATAGAAACATAGTTTGATTTTTCAATTTCAAAGACAGTTCTTCTACCGTAAAAGTTGTGAGATCGAATATCTTTAAAGAATGAATTCGATATCGGTCTCACGTCTTTTGTACATGTTATGTTTTTGATGGGATTGGCCATTTTGAGAATTGGGCATTCTGCGAACTGGACATTCTGCGAATTTTACATTTTGCGACCGTTGGACATTTTGCGAATTTGGACATTCTGCGCTTAAACGGAAGAAATCATTTTATTTTTTTGTACTCTATCACAATGCTTTCCTATTTGACCCAAAGGTTGACTGGTAGAGAATGCCTTGTGGCATTAAGTCCGCCTATTTACCACTCTTGTACATGAAGTTTAAATAAATAAATAAGAAATCTAGCGGAAATCGTAAACAAAACGGTGCATAGAATCAACCCCTTAAACGAAACTGCAAATAAATTATCAACGAAAATCGTATAAAATGTGTCGCCCTATATATACACGTTTAAGACACCGTCGGATTAACATGGATGCGCTTAATATATTATTTAAATTAACGCTGGTACGCAAAAAGGGATAAAAACCTGCCAAGTGTGAGCTGGTGCAAGTGTTAAGGGATCCGTATCCGCCTGAGGGGGGTAGTTGCGTAACACACTCGAATTTCCAACGCTTTTCATTTAAACAATTAATTAATTATTATTATTCAACAACATTAATTACGTTTGTCGAGAAGATGAATTTATTCAAAATCCTTCAGAATCCGGTAGAAAATTGTGTTACGCAATTATGATGTTGATAGAATAGAATACAAACCATTCATTGTTTGAAGAATCAAAACCATCCAATTTATTTTAGGGACACAGTAAAAATGTGTATATTTTGCAGCTTAATGACTGGAACAATTTTAAGTGATAATTAACAATTTAAATTGTTCTATAAATATTAAGGTTTAGTGTCCCTGGAATGGTTTACAAGCACACTACGATACTACTACCATATATGGCAAAAAGCAAAAAAAAATAGGTTAAAGGTTTATTAAGAGACATTTTGAGCGTTGCTCGTTGCAGGTGTATCTGGCCGTTGGTGGTGGTTGGTAAAAGACAAGAATAATCAAAAGTATTCTACGGGACCCTACAACAAGCAAACCCTTTTGAACCCTTCTTAGTGGGTGCTTACGAATTTACTACCGGAGAAAGGATTACTGAACACACATAACCGGATTTAGGCGGATCCATTTGTGAGTAAACGGGTCTAAGATTCGTATTGTTTTCTTTGTTTATATGTGGTATTAGAAACTTAAAGTGCTTTAATTTCTAGATTCATTGAGGGTTGTAGTTTTTTGACCCAGTTAGAGCTCTGTGCTGTACTCGTTATTAGTAGTCTACGTGAATATGGGAGTAAAATAAAGTCTAGTTTATTCCACCTCTAAGCTTATGAACGTTCAAAAGAAATCTAGTTTGCATGTTACCGGTACAGCCACAGCCAGCTTTAATGCTCTCTTTGTAACTTATTTTTAAGAAATTGACGGTGAACCTGAACTGTATTGAAAACAAAAACTAACGCATTTTACCCCCATTAGCAGAAACCACTTATCACCACTTGCTGCAATTCTTACACACTCTTCTGGTTTCGTCCATGTTCATACACGCACGCCGGTTGCGAATGCTACGCACCTGAGCTTTCTGAAAACCATCACCGATTAAGTCAGCAGTCAGGGTTTGTCCTTGTCGTGAAAAATACTTTACTTTTAGATTTAATATAACAAAAGTGTAAAAAATATTAACCCCGATAGCGATAGCACTAAATAAAATAAAAATAACTTTGCATAAACTTAGTAACATTTCCATGTTAAAGCAAGGTAAGGGATTAGCAGGCATTACGCTAGCTCGTTACACCAGCCAGCTCTTGTGTACCTTGCTTAGGTTTCAAAGTTATGTTCTTTTAACTAAGGCGTACTATTTCTAGACTCAGATTGTTAGGAAAATATCTTAATAGAAGTTTGCGCGGTATTGTTGGGAAATAGTTTCTTCTCCTTGTATTTTCCGCCGTGTAATTGCAAATATTTGCATCACTAGAAATGTTTAATGTTATTTCCTTTATTTATTTTTAAATATTTCTAAAAAAAAATCATTAAAAACATTTAAAAATATAAAAAATAGTCGTCCGCCGGTAGCGGGAGCAGGGTCCAAGCTACCGGTGGTTAGGGCTCCATAGACAGGAACCCCCTCACAATGCGAGCCGTATCGAGGAGTACTGCCTTATTATATTATATTTCCTTTATTTATTTTCATACAAATCTTATACATTTTTAAATATTCCTTGAAATAAAAACAGTATAAAAAACACTTAAAAATAAAAAAAATTGTAGCCCACCGGTATCGGGAACAGGGTCCAAGCTACCGGCGGTCAGGGCTCCAGAGAGAGGAACCTCCTAACAATACGATTATATCCTTTATTTATTTTCTTACACACTAATTACATTTTTAAATATTTCTTAACAAAAACCACATTAAAAAATTTTATATTATTCCCTTTATTCATTTCCTAAACATATAATTTACATTTTTAAATATTTCTATATAAAAATATTTAAAAAAAAACATTTAAAAATATAAAACATAGTAGCCCACCGGCATCAGGAACAGGGTCCGAGCTACCGGTGGTCAGGGCTCTTGAGAGAGGAACCTCCTAACGATACGCGCCGTGTCCAGAAGTACTGCTTTCAGAATCAAGCCCTTGATCCAGCTGCCAAGCGAGAGCCTCCTCAGATGTTGGTCGAGGGTATTGGCTATTAAGCCATTGGCCGACACGACTATCGGCACAATGACTTCTGTACTCACGTCCCATATGTCGACAACCTCGTGAGCCAGATCTAGATATTTGAATTGTTTATCTATCTCTGCTTTCACGAGGTTCTCGTCATGCGGAACCGTTATATCAACAATCATTGCGCGACGCTCCAATCGATCTATCACCACAATGTCAGGTTTATTGGCAACAATAGTCCTGTCAGTGACGATAGATCGATCCCAATACAACGTGATATTACCATCATCGAGAACTGGGTCGGGCACATACTTATAGTATGGCACTTCTGATTCCACAAGGTTGTACTTCAAAGCAAGTGGCTGGTGGATAATCCTGGCAACGAGGTTGTGTCTATGTAAGTACTCTCCGTTAGCCAGACGAGAACACCCAGAAATAATGTGTCGGATCGATTCTCCCGGACGGTGGCATGCCCGACATATTTCAACCGTGCCATCCTTCACAATGTAATTCCGGTAGTTATTCGTCATCATAACTTCGTCCATTATTGCACAGACAAAACCTTCGGTTTCCCCGAATAGGTCACCGAAACGCAGCCAAGCTACAGACGCTAAGAAGTCTACATCGGGTCCGTGTAGAGCCCGATAAAAGCGTCCGTGAAGCTCCTTGCCCTGCCATACCTCCTTGCGATCATTAGTGTCTAATACTCTAGGTTTGCGCCAGTTCTCGTTAGCCAGTTAGAGCGGGGTGAGGCCCTTGTCCACTGAGACCACATCTCGGTGCATCCCCACGTCAGCCTCTAGGAAGTATTCCCTGAGACTGCATACCTCACGGTTGTGCAGGGTCTTAGCATTTAAGAAGCCACGACCCCCACACTTCCGCGGGATATACAGTCTCATCACCGACGACCGTGGGTGATGCATTCGATTCGCGGTCAGCAGTACACGGACCCTCCTATCCAGGGCAACAAGTTCCGTCTGAGTCCATTTGAGTATGCCGAAAGAATACATCAAAACCGGCATGACCCAACCGTTGAAGGCGCGCACCTTGTTTCCGCCTGACAAAAGACTACTTAGTACCTTATTCAGGCGGCCAAAGAAGCGCTCCCTCAACGATTGTTTCATGTCAGCAGTATTGATACCTAATGCTTCCGACATACCCAAATACTTGTAGGTTTCTGTTGAGGAGAGGGATCTAAGGTGTATGGAATCCGAGAGTTGAGTTTCCACGGATTCCATAATCTCCCCTTGCTTCACATGCATGACTGCACATTTGTCCACACCAAATTCCATCCTGATGGAGCTACTGAAAGTTTCCGTTACCTTCAGTAGCTTCATCAGTTGCAAATTGTTGGGGGCATAGAGTTTCAGATCATCCATGTCAAGAAGGTGAGATATGACCTGACCATCTCTCCTCAACCGATAGCCTAGACCTGAAACCTCCAGCAGTGTGCTGAGAGGGTTCAAGGCTATACAAAACCACAATGGACTCAGACTATCACCCTGGAATATACCGCGCTCGATCCTTATCGGTTCGCTGTTTCCCTGGATCTGTCGACATCCTGGATAGCGAAGGACCGTTCTCCAGTGCCCCATACATGACATCAGGAAGGTACGCAGAGTTGCATCAACTTTATACAACTCCAGCACCCTCATGAGCCATGTATGAGGCACAGAATCATAGGCCTTCTTATAATCTATCCAACATGCAGACAGATCCCTTCGGGAGCGGTGAACCTGTTGGCTAACGGCCATATCTATGAGGAGTAGCTCCTTAGTACCGCGGTACCCGTTCCTACATCCATTCTGAGAGGCAGACATGATAGAATTACTATCAATATGATGGTTGATTTTAGCTCTCAAAATGGATGTAAGAACTTTATAGACTGTTGGTAAACAAGTAATTGGTCTATAATTTTTGGGCTCCGCAGTACTACCTGATTTATGGAGCAGGTGGGTAATTCCTGTCGTCAAGAACTGGGGCAGCGACCCTGACTCTAAGGCTAATTGAAACTGGGATGCCAAGCGAACGTGCGATCTCTGAAACCATTTGATCCAGAAGTTGTGCAGTCCATCCGGCCCTGGAGATTTCCAGTTAGGCAACGGACGGACTGTACAAGCTACGTCTTGGGGGCTGATGATGATTGCCCCCATTTCAGGTATTGGATCACACGCTCGTTCGACCTCCCGTATCCAATCACCCTCAGTGTGACTGACAGGCACCGACCAGATGCTGCGCCAGAAAGAACACATGGCGTCATCATCCGGTAGACGCGTGTCAGTCACACCTTGGTCCGGTCGCTCCCAAGCCCTATATACCCACCTTGCATCGCTTTGGAATGTGCGATTTTGAGTATATCGTTCCACTCGCCGCTTGTACCGACGAATACGGCTTGCCCATGCACAGATCTTCTGCTTCAGGAAGTCGATACGCTCTGTGACACGGGACAAATAGTCTCGAAAACTAACATCAGTTCCTGAGAATGCCCGCCTCGCAAAGCGCATCACTCTAGGTCGAGTATTGCCCTCCCTGAAGCAGATTAACTTGCCGATGAGTGCTCTAGCCTCACCGATACTTCGCTCAATCCTGCACTGCCAAGCTGGAACAGCTAATTTTGGTCGTGTAGCTCTATCGTTGTTGGGAAATTTGACGTGAGCTACACGACATGCCGCTACAGCTCCACAGTACAATATTGAGTGGGTATCGGCGAGGTCCTTGCTGGTGTCAAAGCAGTTTGACAGCTGCGAATCTAGAGCACACACCAGCGCCTTGTTTTTCTTGTGCATAGGCAAACGAGGTAGACGTGGCCTAAGCTCAGGCGGTGTGGAACGATACTCCCGGAATGCACTCTCCAAAGCGCTCAATTGTGCGTTGCACTGGGTACTCACGGATATAACTTCATCATCATCCCCTTCACCACCGCGGTCGGACCGCGGCGAAGTATTGATAACATTTTGCAACTGTACCGCGGTCATTGGTGAAGCAGGCGTAATTAGGTTACTCCGTGATTCGGAGCGTAGTACGGTGTCATCCAACATATGGTTACGCTGGATGACACGCACCTGATCCGACAGTCGTTGCGCCGTCACGCTGACACCTGGCTCAAGTACCTGAAACAGAGAGAGCATCCGACCACGGTACGCAGTCAAGTTGCTTCCCCCCTCAGTAGCCCCATAATATGCGCGCATGACTTATTCATTATTGGACTGAGTCCATCGCATGCGCGACACATTTCCACCAGCAGCGGGGACCCTGTTCGGGGCCGGTTGGCCTCGAGGTCCCAAGCCCGCTGGCGTCCGTCCTCTTCCACGTCGTCGTTGCGGTAGTGGCGGTGTCGACGGCGGGGAGAAAAACTCGTCGCTCGAGCTCGACGCAACTGCAGCGACCGGCGACACGGCGCTCACGGGTGTGGCGCGTCCCGGCGGCTGCGAGGCGGGGCTGAGCGACGAGCCCGGAGATGGTGGGTGTGCCTGTTGTTTTGCCCGGCTTCTAGTCAGCATACTTAGGTTTTTGACGTTTGCTATTAATTCATTTTGATCTGCATTTTTATATTTTTACTTGCTCCAAATTATATTTTTCATTTTAGTTTTTTCTGGTTGTTATTCTGATTCTCCAAAACATATTTATATCAATTAAATTAGTCGAAAAAAAATTATAAAATTATTGAATAGCAGGAAAAATGTTGCGTCACATTGACACCCGGGCCACAGATATATATATTATTATTATATTATTATTATAGCTAGCCCACATTGTCCCACACAGCTGAACAATTCCTCCCTAAACATATGAAGCAATGGAGTAGGAGTTACCTTCACAATCCTTCGGATTGTAATTCAAAGAAGTGTTACGCAATTGGGCAGTTGACATCCAATGAGCACAGTACTTTCGGTCAAAAGGAAATGTTTGAAGAGTAAATAGTTCGGGAATATCCACAAAACTCTTTCCCGCGCTATGTGTGCTGTATTGAGTTATTGCCGATCTTTGGTACATACAAGTACACATACTTAGCACCATATAGTACCATCAATAAGAGGGAACAGAATAACCAATCCTAACAACATTTCTTTGAATTTTACTTAGACTAGAGACCCAAAGACAAGCCCTGGAGGATGCGCACATGCAACAGAAAGCACACTCTTCTTTTACGCAGGTGTGTCAGACATTTTACCATTTATAAATCAGAAGTTCAGAAATCAATAACTCTAATTATCACTTATACATTTCAGTACTCGTGCATTACACTTCAAAAGTTTTATCTAATTTTTTGGTCAGATCTTAGGTACACGCTTCAATATGTCGTTTCATAGTTTTATAGACAAGAATCGGCTGCCAAGTGATAGTTAAAAAACATTTATTTTCCTATCGATCAGTACGCAGACGCTGTAACGACCTTCAAAGGCCCATGTTGAACACTAAATATTAACGAGTCTTGGCTTGAGAACCACTGCTATCATAGATCGCAGAGCGGCCACACCCTGTAGTCAGCTCCGCTTGCACTTTGCTAATGGAACAATATTTTTACCACAACATGATATATCGCCCACTGCCACTTCAGTTTGCTTATAAGATGTGTCGGTAGTTCTTCGCCAATAGAGCAGTCCTGGAGTGGAGACCGCATAGCTGAGTCAGACTATTGGGTGGCGGAGGCCTATGTTCAACAGTGGCCTGTAATGGGCTGTGTTTTTTAATTTATTTATGAATTATCCTAACTCATACACCTAATTTAAGCGGTATAGCCATTTTTTATTACAGCGTCTTGGCGAGCTTCGTAAAACGATAGCTTAGTCTACTGTGATACTTCTTCCCACATATTTTTCTAGTGAGCCAGTAAATACAGGCAGCGTATCTGACGTCGCTGTGACGTCACAATACACGCTCGAACATGTTGCTAAAGTTTTCGAGTGAAAATACTTTTTAAGAAAAGTATGGGAAACGTACGTTCAACATTAATGTTCGAAAAGTAAGTAATTTAAAGTTAAACTACAATCTGCTCCTGGGACCTTTTGAAGTAACGACTGCCTGATAGAGTTTTGAACTTATAGCTAACTATTATGGTGGTAGCAGCAGTGAACTTTATGAAGCCACAATGACCCTGCATGCTTCCAGCGGAATTTCTGTGACCTTCACCGGTTTTACCCAGGGTCACTTCAATTTAGGAAATGAGTTGCCTTCTGTTTTAAACGAAGCAGTCATTAAAGCAAGTTTCTGTACTATATCAACAGCCATACATACACGTTCATATGTGTTCCGCTAAACATTTCATCACATCGAAAGTCCTGAGGCGATTAGCGTACAGTCCAGTGCATATTGTGGGTGTGTCGTAACACACACGTTCTAGACTTAGGCACAGCTGTGCTCCACATAATTATTGTGAGTAATGTAGGGGAAAAATTATAGCAAACGTTATTGCACATATATCAGGGCATCAAAATAGCCTCATTTCAGTTCTGGAAGGTGTAGTCGATGTGCATGACGGCCTGGACAGATGTTTGGGTTTCATATCCACACTATATTGGGGATGGGTCGACGATACCCTGTATGGCCAAAATGAATCTACAGCTGAGTCCGCAGTCGGGTCATAAATTACTGGACTTAAATGAGCCAATGGCAAACGACAGAACTGACCGGGTCGCTGTGTACTAGTCGCACAAGTTATACGTTTCCGGCTAAAGCAGAAGAAGTTAGCCTTCGCGGGATTATTCAGCCCCTCAAACTAAATGTTGCCTGGCGAAAAATAGTACTCCGCATGGGCCTCATTCTTATAAAGTGGTGGCGGTATTCAAAGTCTATTTGAGGTTCTTGCATTTGGACTACGGAGGTATAAAACTGATTGAACAATTAAACCAGCAATCATAAAAATCCATCCACTTACTTGATAGCTACAGATAGGCCGGTACATACAGCTGACAGTACACATACGGCTGTCAGTTTTGCAACGCACGCCGGTCCCAGCTGTAACTCGCGAGTTAATTCCCGTAATGTCACTACCTACTGTTACGTGCTGGCAGGAAATAAATATCTACAGTATGTTCACTAACAACGAAGAGGGATAAAGTTCCTAAGTTACACTTTATACAGGAAACAGTTGGTGACCTGGCCACAAGTACTAGATTCAGGGACTCTAACGCGCTTTGTCGGGTATATTATTTATTTCACCCGTCTCTGAGATAGATAGACCGGACAGAATCTTTCGACGAAAGAACAAAGACAAAAACTGAGCCTATTTTTATTTATTGACCTTTTCAATGTCGCATACCCAACCAGCAGGTGTGTTGTCATTGCCACATTGACAGCAATTTTGTCAGTTTCCAAATAAAATTGTTCTTGTCATGAGATCTCTGTATGTATTGTCGATAAAGACCAGCAGTAAAAAGTTTAAAAATCTGTAAAATAAACCTTCTGCACTAATTTGTTTGGTGGCACAATCTGTGGCACTTCATAATGTTCCAACGATTAAATACAATTTGTATGTCGTGTTAACAGTTTATATTTGACACCATTGGCAGTTTTTGAACCTCGTTATGACTGGTCGTCTCGCGTGGTGGATAACGAACGGCCCACCCGAATGGCTACTGTATGACTAGCTGGAACTTTTCGTAATAGACTCCACGATACGACAATCTTACTACATCATTAAGTTAGACAAAACTTGCCAACAAAAGAAATTGGTCTGTGATGCCAAGAGTAACGCTAGACAGAGGTTTCTGTGTCGCATCACCGATACAATTCTCTTTCGCTCTGTTTTTCTTCTAATCCCAATAGTCAAGAAAAAATCCTGTAACAAAAGAACATCATATTGTTCTAGTAAATACAGCGGGTAAATATCAAAAGCGAGTACTTTACTTATTAAGCTTTGTGTTACTACTAACACAAAGCTTCATAAGTAAAGTAAAATAACACAGCATTAAGAAAGAATTCTCACATTATGATGACACTGTCATACAATGTTAATTATGTATTTGTTTACATACAAATATGAGGTCAAGTACCCAATTTCATGCAATTTGCTCCCATATTAGTAAGTGTATAATTTTTTTTTATGGCGTTAATTGTAATTGCATTAAGACTCATTTTGCCTCGTAAAATGAGTGAGAATAATTATTATAATTAATTGTTAAGAGATGCTTATGTGTAATTGGTGCTAGTAACCTCACACCTACATAACTATAATACTCACTAAGTAACAGTACCTATATGTATACATAGCGTTGACATTTCACTGTTGTCACCAAGCACTGGCTGCCGAACAATTGCGTTGCGCAAGCGCATTGACACTTCAATGGCTTTATGTGATTAAACCTTGCCCGTATTTTTTCCATTCTTCTTTCTTGTATTACCATTTGAACAACACCTTATCGTTCGGTGTAATAGTTGCTGATTTCAGAAAAACAATGCAGGTGGAATGTTCAGAGTTCCTCTCTCGTGTCGGCTAAACTGAAGTGTATCGAAGCCGCGAAGGAGACGATGGGACGAACTAGATATGTTGCGTCGGAACTGGAGGGAGGGCCCGCGGGTTCGCGAGACATGAAAGCAGTGAACGAAGGCCTTTGCTGAAAACTTGAATAGAGCATTTAACTTTATAAAAAAACGAAGTAGAGAGACTAGGTACTCCGTTTCAGAATCGCCATACGTAGGGAAAAAACCTCCTACTTAGTGTCAATAAAATATGATGTGCTCCTATTAAACAATATCACGACTAGTGTACACTGCAATTACAAGTGAAGTCAGGAAACAGGACATAGCAGTCTGCGGGTCAGCTCGCCGGATACATCTGACGCAACACTTGTTCTAATAACTTGCTCTAAGTACTCGATAAGTAACTATTTCATCAAAAAATTTGTAGCAACTTTTCAATAGCTAAAAAAGATAAATCATAATATTTTATTTCACATAAGCCTAGATGGGCACTTATAAAACGTCGAAAAATGGTGCACGGTACGGGTTGGTCGTTTCCTATGGAGAAGAACTGGCAAGAAACTCCATGGTTACTCTCTCCATGGATACTACAGAGTAGGTACAGATTGATTTGAGAGGTATCCGTAGACCGACTCTGTTATGAAGTAAAATACTCAGCGTATTAATGTCATAAAATACACGCCTGTAAACCCGAAGGGTTAGATAGAGGGATTACATACAGCACATCCCACATTCCGCCAGTTCGCAGTTCGCCAATTCAGGCTCTAGGCTGCTATTGAGATATTTTTAATGTAAAAACCCGCCCGACCTGGAAACCGAACCCAAGACTGCATGCTCAGCAGTAACGTTTTACGGCCAATAGACCACCGAGATAGTATTGGTATGCTTTCCGCTTAGTAGAGCCGACCAAAAAAAATGATTCTTAATAGATTGCGGCATTTTAAAATTGTTTACCGTTGTATACTGAACCCCAAAAGTATGAAATAAATGATGCATGCAATCACACATTACACATGCCACACTAGATTTATTTTTAGACCTAATTAATGTCGTTCACAAACAGACGGGGTTCAAGCAACTATTACCTAACACTGATCCACTTAAGAGTAATGCATCATAATTATTTTGATATGACTGCACTTTGCATAACTTATCTAAGTGGACCATCGCTGAAGACATGTTAGCCTTGAAGAAGAAGTAATGGTCTGAAACAATGCACAGACGTGTGTGGATCTCGGGAGATGGTCAATACTTCTTTTTAAACGACTTTTTGGTATGCGCTTTGCCAATATTGTGATGAACTCCGCCTTCTACTAAGCAAGATCAGTGAGCGGGCAACATTTGGGATTGCACTTTTTAATTACCAACCAGAAATATTCATTTCGAGCTAAACGATCGTTACTCTAAGTTTAATCGTGGACCTCTTTCACCACATGTTCAAAATTCACTGTTGGCTGTTGATTTGACAAATAAATATTAATTAGAATGATTTATTGAAGTACTAGTTGCACCTGAAGAGGACAAAAAATTGCCAAAAAATACAATTTGCAGTAACATAATTAAAAATCATTATTTCAGCCGAAAGACATCCACTGCTGGACATAGGCCTCACCCAAGTGTCGCCACATTGACTGGTCCCGTGCGACTCGCATCCAGCGGATCCCTGCAACCTTCACCAGGTCATCAGTCCACCTAGTGGGAGGCCTTCCTACGCAGCGTCTTCCGGTTCGAGGTCGCCACTCCAGAACTTTTCGGCCCCGTCGGCCATCCGTTCTGCGATAACATAAGATTAAAAAGTATTATTTAATAGTTAGGTTAGGTAAGCTATTATCATCATAACTATCTTGAACATTTCATAACATCTTGGAATAAGGTCCTAATGTAAAGTAAGTACAATCATTTCACATTTTAAACGCCAATAATATCTCCATATAAACTTTTACTAGCAAACTATTTTGTCAAGCAATAATACTTATTTATCTAAAGAAATAAAAACTCAGGTGATACAGGGTTAACAGTCTATTTTGTATATTTCTTAAAAAGCTTCTAAAGCTTGAAAAACACATTTTGAGTTTATTTTATAACACACTTTATTTTATGTGTTTATTCAGTCTACGAAAGAACATATTTTATTTTTATTGAGTACAACATATTAACTTATCATACTTACTTACATAAAGGGTGTAAATAGACTCTTAACATATCTGAAAGGCACTTGTTCTCCCCGTCTTTACGATATTTTTTTTTTCTAGACCATACCTGGGAACCTTCTAGTTACGGAGATATTGGGGGTCAAAGTTTTTCACAAGTTTTTTTTTAAATACATGTTTTTAATGTAACATTTTTACTTTAAACACCTCCACGACCCCCGTACTATTCAATCCATCCATCAGCACAATGCTTTGAGTGCTTTCCATCGAGTCCTACAGTAAAACGTGATTTATCACCCCAAAAAAAAAAGTCAATTCCCAGCAAAAATTTTTGCGTAAAGTTACTTAGTTTGATGTACAGAATACTTGGTTGACGGTTATGTGAAGGATGAACGGATTTGGATAAAACCGCCGACAAACTGTTACACAGTTTGGCGGGTGCATAAAATTTACAAAATGTTTGATCCTGATTAAATGATTTATTTATTATTATTTTATTAAGTAGCTATATTATTTTACATAGATATCTGAAAACACCGAAATATGTTTGTAAGCTTTTGCCAGACATGGACCCGCACGTCAGGCAAAAACTAACATTAAGACCACAGGCCTGATGTTGCATGAATGCTGAGTCTAGTTCTCATCCAAATCTCTCCGTTTTTGGCGGTTTTTAATCGACTTGCAATAGGTGGTGGTTATCAATTCGTCTGATTTTTGTGTCATCACTATCAAGCCTGTTCATCAATCACAAATTAATGACCCAGAAAAAGTGCTACATAAACCATGACATAATCTTGACAGTCATCAAATTGCTAATTCTAAAAATAATAATCACTGATTAATGAAATAATGAACGTCCATTGCATTAAACCGCTCTACATACCGAACTTTTTCTTAAATCGATGTCAAAATGAAAAAAGATCTAGTAAAGTTTGCGTTGCCTCGTAAGCGTCGTGATTCACATGATTACTATCCCTGATGTATGCGCGAGAGCATATAAGCCCCTCCCGGCGTAGTATGCATGCTCAGTACGGTGGTGGTCGCGAGTACTCGTGAGTCGTCTCGCGCATCTCACGCGGGTCATACGTCTCGGACAATCGTGGAAAGATGAAGCTGCCGGTTAGTTTCACGTGGAATTCAGTGATCTTAGTAATTAGTGTGATAAGTTTATTAGGCCGGTGGTTTAAGGAGACAGTTCAATGCGGAATGGTCATATTCGTTGTGTAGATGATGTTTCAGTTCCGCCCGCCCGCCCAATGTGGCAAAAAACGAGTTTAAATAAATTATTCAGATTATAACAAAATTCTAGCCCTTTTAAAAAATCATTAAGTTTTATGACACTCGGAATTTTTTGATAACAAACATGGTGATTTAATGCTTCAGTAACATTCGATTCATGTCCGTCGTATTGTTATGTTATGTCCGTACAGTTCAATTTCGTGTAAAATAGAAAGCTTATTTCTGTTTCTTTTGAAATTCCTTGACTGAAATTCATCTCATTTACATCAGAATTATATTCAATTTACTTCCATGAAGTATTTTCATAGCCTAGTTTAACAAGAGACATTATTACTTTTTCTTATATTATTAACTTTCAAAAATAGTACCGTCGACCCCATATCGATGGTAGCACTATGGCCTTGAGCTGGCCTAGAGTAGTGCGGGTTTTCAATATAAATAGAGGCAGGCCAGTTTCAACTAGTTTCGGAAGTCCACTGACATGTGGCCTTCCGTACCTACCTAAAAGCGAAATAAATGCTTAGACTCGAATTGACATCAACTCAAAAACTCTTCATTCCTCAGATCTCGCTACTCGTGTTAGCGGCACTAAGCCAGGTGCTGTCGGTGCCTATAACCACGAGATCAGAGGTCAAGACCTTAGTGGCCAAGCCAACAGTGGGCAACGCCACACACGACATGCCAACAGTGGCCAAGAACTCAGCGGCCAAGGGCTCAGGGACCAAGCACATGCACAACAACCAGACCAGCAAGAGAGAACTGTTTGAAGGGAATTACGGGGAACGAAATCCGGAGATTGGATTAAAATATGGTACGTGTTTTATTAATTTAATTAAAAAGCCAAAGCTAGACTATTGAAATAAATTGCATGTAGTTGTGTCTCGAATAAACAAATGAGTAAAATCCTTATGTTTTTACCCGACTGCGACGAAGCCCAAAAGGAGGGTTATGTGTTTGACCTGTATGTATGTCTGTTTCTTTGTAACACCTAAACGGATGAACGGATTTGGATAAATTATACTTTTTTGATTCGTCTTGGTGGCGTATTATAATAAAGTTAAATCGTCTGCGAATTCTTTCACGTTACTAAACTGAAAAGCTGGAAACAAAAAAGTAGAACTTGAAAAAACTAAAAAAACCCGACTGAAAAACTGAAAAGTATAAAACAAACACATTTCAACAATTTTTTTTTAACACTAATATTAGTAAGAGGGTCTTACGAATGCCAGTCCCGTTAAGTCAATTCCTCAGCTTAGTTAGACTCAGTTGTCATGAAAACGGTTCAAGACGTCTACCAAATCGTATTATTTGCGTATCCTCTGTAACAGATAACTCCTTTCCCATCGCAATCGTGGGCGTTTTTGTCAATTTATTAACAAACTATAGTAGTCCATGTGTCTAATAGGCACTGCACCGTCAGTTTCTAGGGGTGTAGAAAGTTATTGGTAATATTTTTAGGATTATAAATATTTCATTGGCAAAAATCCTCTTGTCGGTACTTACGTACTGTAATGCTGTGTAACATTAACCTTGTGTTGAAAGTTCTTTTACTTCTGCTAGATATTAGGCAATCGAATCGCGATTGATCTTTAATTCATCTCTTTACCAATAGGTAACAACTTAACACCAACAAAAGCTTTATTATTTTAATTTAAAAAACGGCTATGCAATAAACAAGTTGCAGTACTAAACAGCATCTTCCTACCCTTGTCCTATTCTACTTGGGGTCGGCGCAACACGTTTTCTTCTTTAATTCTCCCCCGTCAGACGTCACGGCATCATTTACTCTTTTTTCTTTCATATCATTCCTCACACAATCCATCAATTTTTTTTTGGTCTCCTCTCCCTCTCCATCCATCAACATTAATGCATTACAACCCACCTTAAAACATGTCCATACCAAGATAGACGACTTCCTTTATTTTTTTCTGAAACTGGCGGTACTTTCAAACTTCCTCTAATATTCTCATTCCTTACTTTATCAATTCTTGTCACTCCACACATCCATCTCAACATTCTCATCTCCGCTACATGCAATCGCTTTTCATCCATCTTTTTCACAGCTCAGCATTCTAACCCACACAGCTGCAGTAGTAAACAAAGAACAATAACTACTAATAACTGTCTTCCCTGTCAAAACAAGCATCAATGAACACAATGCGTGAGCTACACAAACACTACGATGGCGTGAAATGCAATCAAACCATTATCAAAACTAACCGGTTTTATTGCAATATTATGCAGCGCCACCAGTTTTAACGCATTAGCATACACGCGTGGAACTTTCGTATTTTCCCACATGATTAATTAAATTTTCTATATCAATGATTTAATACGTGTAGTTTGGGTTTGGTTGTTTGGGAAACACTAAAATAACTCATCACTTTTCCTTCCAAATGTAATTTAGGGTTTAAAATACGGATTTCACGATGCAATTCAGTAGCTGCCCAGAATCTGAACTTGTGTCCGATTAATGGCAATAATCTCGCCGCCTGTTACAACTGGTCAAGTGTGGATTTATTATAAGTAGGTACACCTCTGCTTAACCCTTCGAGGATAACAGTCAACATTTGAAAAATAAATCTGCCTGAAATATCAGAGGTTAGATAATCATTAAAGACGCGGGGGTATTTTAAGGGGTGTCTCATGATCATTCTCTAGCCCTTATACCCATTTATTTGGGGTTGGCGTAGCATGTCTTTTTCTTCCATTACTCTTCATCTCATCAGACAGCAGACACCTCATTTTTTGCCATATCATCATGCACACAGTCTATCCATCGTTTCTTTTGTCTTCCTCTACTCTTACACCCATTCACATTCATACTCAAAATTTTCCTCACAACATTTTCTTCATTCCTCCGCATCACATGCCCATACCACGACAACCGATTACCATACAACTTTTCACTCACCGGCGCCACTTTCAGATTTCCACTCATTTCTTTTTTTCTGTATTAATGTATTATTTTTATTTCATTCATTCGCGTAACACCACACACCCCCCTTAGCATTCTCATCTCAGCCGCTAGCAAATACCTATCATTCATCCCTTTTGTGGCCCAACATTCAAATCCATACAAGACAGCAGGTCTAACAATTGTTTTATAAAGCGGAATGCTTCTTTGGAAACTATTTGCTAATCAAATCTATCACAAGTTCGTTTACCAAGAGTAGTGTTTCAGTTCAGTTTCAGTCTACCGCCTAACACAGGTTATAACTTCTTCAGTCGTTTTGTACAGCACGTAGGAGAAACATAAATACTGTGGTCTCGTAGTTACAGTCACATCGTTACTTGACCTAGTTACAAGGAATATTTGATTGTTATAAGTGAACTTTGTATAATTTATGTTTCAGAACTCAAAGGACCTCTACGGAAGACCATGTTTGACACAGAATTACAAAAGATGATTTTGGAGCGGACTCCAGCACGTGTAAGTACATACATAATTTTAGAGCGATTTTCGCCAATAAACTGAACGCGATCGGCATATTTAACTGCGTTTAAGAGTATCAGTGTCAATTTCTCACAGCAATGGAGACACTGACACCACTGGTGGAATTCGCCATTGCAAACTGAATCTTAACTCTTTACTCAATTTATTTATATCTGGGTCTGTTAAAAAGTTCGATTGAATTGTCTTCTTCTAGGCAAGCGTTCTCCACCCTAGGCCGCATCATCGCTTCACATCAAGCGATTTGCGGCCAAAGGCAAGCCAATTTAGTTATAAAAATTATAACTGCTCTTGTTTATTCAAATGACATTCTATTCCTGAAACTATCACAAAACGACATTAAAACTGTATTTAAATGAAATAAGTACATAATTCATTAATTTGTATTTGTGGTAATTTGATCAGTGGTTTGTGGTCACTGAAAACAATTACATACATTACGGGCTTGTTTAATGAGTTTGGAATTAATTGACAATGAATTACAGTTGTTATTGTTTGTCGCGTTTTATTTATTTGGGCACTTTTCTACTCATTAACGATTGAGTATGTTATCTCGTAACAGCAAACTTTTTCTTAGCATAATGACGGCAAAAAATTTGAACTTATTCGATCCAAAATTCAACTACTAACGCGAACTGTGGACATTGACGCAGTCATAAGGTCATCAAGTGCACAGAAAACAGGGCATAACATCAGTGCACTGCAGGAAATAAAGAGTTATACTTTGTTTCAATTCGCATCCTTTTCGTTTTTTTAAGTTTTAAATTATTGCTTTCAACTTTGAATCGGTATTGAAAAGTGAAATTTCATAGCGACGTATTAAGATACAAACTAAAATACTCATAAAAGTCTGACACCATAACATAGTGCGATTGTGTTATGAAATGTGACCAGTGAGATGCTTGTAAATCACTGAGTTATTAAAATTATCAATTCCTTTTTATTTGCAATATTTTAGTCATTAATTTATCCATTCCTATTATTTAAGATAATTAGTTAATTACCACCAAGTTTACGATCTTTGTAAATATAATATATACTGATCACAATTAAATATTGCTTCAGGATTTATCTATTACCTACGTTATTTCTGAATTCCCTAGTTGTTATATTTATATTACTCACTCATTATTACATAATGCATAGCATAGCATCACATCGTGGCATAATCAGCCTATAATGTTCCCACTGCTGGGACACAGGACTCCTCTATGAGAGGAAGGGGGCATTCACCACGCGGGCCCAGTGTGGGTTAGTACCATATAAAATTATTTTAGGACAATATATCGATGATCAGATTTATCAAGAAAATACCGAACAGTTTGACATTTAATAAAGCAATAAAAACTTCTTAAAAAGCGTAACATCACACGAACTATTCATAAGAAAACTTTTTAAAAATGTGTGTCGAGCAAAATGGCGGAGGCGCCGGTTTTTTATGCGCGCTCAAGTACCGCCAAGTTTTATATTAAATTTCTTTGAACTTGGCCCGGGATGTTGAGGTTGTGTCCTGTCATCCTCGTCTTTGAGGTTTTGAGAGGATCTGTATGTGTTGAAATACATACTATGGTCGTTTAAACAGCGGGTAATAGGCATTTGCATGGGGTTTGATTCGAATTGACCCATGTAAGGATGAAAATATATGGATATACCTATTATAGGGTCGTTTGATTAATTTTATGTCACTAGTCTGTATGGCGGGAGAAGTCCAGAAGCGGGAATAGATGGAGGGAGACTATACATTAAGTAATCTGTGAGATGAGGACTTTGCCCAGCAGTGGTTCAGTACACGCTAGCTATAAAATAATGACAAAATAGTTTGTGTGATCAAATCATCTTCAATTTACGTTAGGTCTGAAGTAAATCAAATAATGTAAGTGTGAAAGCACATTTTCGTTTAAAGTTTCCGTTCTTTAAAAAATATTCTTGCCTTTCGTGCGATGACTGAATTCCGTACGATGTCATAAATAACGTATTGTTAGAATCGGACCATTGTTCGAAATCCCATTCTCCAGCTCACTAATGACAGTTTCCTAACAATAGCGTTTTCTTAAATGTTTACTGAAAACACTACTGAAAAGAACACTGAAGATATGTTTAGTAAATGACAACATCACAATTTCACTAACGTTACTGTAATTGTCTTTCAAAACTGTATGTGTTGCATGCAAGAAGATCATCTGGCATTTGCTTCGGCATTACATACTGTATTAGCATACTGACTGATATAAATAACGTTGAGCCATCTCAATGAACAAGTGTGTTAATGATTTGTTGTGATACTGTTTTTTTTTTGTTTAGATTTATTTGGGAGGGGCCATGTCATGCTTTGATGTAGCAAGTAGAAAGTGACATTTTGTAAACCCAAGGGAAGTCAGCATTATGTTCCTGTAGCGCTTTTATCGCATTAATTATTTTCTACTGCATTATTTTAGGAAAAGATAAATGTTGTTGTTGTTCGATATAAATTGAGTTCCACCAAATGCACAACATTGGTTGTTCTATGCTGGGCCAGCTACCTCTCATTTGCCAGTCCACCTCACAACATTTGAGCTGCCTCTCGCCTCTGCGACAGTCTTTTGCCTAACACTAAGCGTCACTTAAATGATTGCTTAAATATCGTTACACGGTTGGAATTTAAACTATCGGCATTGAATCTGACAGTGACAGTACATTTCAGTGACGCCTAGTGTTAAGGCAAAAGTCGGGGTGTGCAAAACTAGATATTTAGTACGCTGCTAAAACAGAAACAAATGGTGTATGCGGTTAGCTCCCCCTTTGATGTCCTGCCCTACTCAAATAATCTGAACTGATGCTAAGGATGCTCTACGTCGTTGTCCGAATAAATAGTTATTTTGAACCACCAGGTGTTGGTTCAAGCGGACAGGGTATCGTCGCAATTACACTGAGCCCTTCTTAGACTTCTATTGCTTCTTGAACAGTATTTATGTAATATTATTAGGTTGGTATAGACTTAATACAGGATCAGTAAAGTCCGTCCACGGGATAGAATTAATTTGTAAGCCAACTAACGAATTAATTATATTTGTAATTTATGTATGGAAATGGAATTACAATTTTGGGCGACGTCGTGTCCTTGAGCTTGTGCCTAGCTCTTCCAAGGCTAGGTTTAGCCGGTGTTTATAGGCACTCAATTAGTAAATTAGCGGCTATTTGTATACTGGAGGATTAAGCTGAGAGTGTCCGTGCCGTGATATTGGTTAATACTGGCTCGATTATTCAGAATTTCTGATAAGTTATTGCATTCTTAAAGGCCTCTGCGAAAAGCACATCTGTAATTTGTATGGAGTTAGAGTATTCTATCTATCTTGGAGTTTGACAAAGTCTTTCCAAATTGTAAAGTAGTATAATTATGATTGTAATAAGGACCTGTAGTAGGTAATTGAGAAATAAAATAATGTTCGGAATGCCTTATTGACAAACACTACATGATATATTATTACAAGATGAAAAATATGAGGAGGCTCTCTCGACGCGCGTGTTTTTTTTTTCAATAAGACATTAGCAAGATTTGCTGAAATTATAATCTTGTAATGTTCTGGGTTATTAACCCACATAATGTTGCAATGCTTGAGAACCGGGCCAATGTTGCCAGTATCGGTCTCCCACGATTGTAGTATTAATAACTAGCAAAAATATTTACTATTGCCAAAGAAAAACAAAATGTACATATGAGGCGACACAGCTGTGCAGTTTATTGTGCTTTTGCTTCGTAAAAAAACAATAATTTCTGAATAACCAAAATTTAGACCGAGCTTAGTGGTATACAACTAAAAAGGCGACCAGCTGAGGTCTACCTACTATCTGACGATGACCAGTTTTCCACTGGAGAGGAAAGGAGTCTTCTTGACAGTCGCTATGAGCATTCCCTTACTACATTTTTTTAACCCTTTGACGGCCAGAGCATAAACGCACGCGCGTGCCCTCCACGCCAAGCCATTTCACCTACCACTTTGTCACATATTTGTGTCATTTACGGTACAAGGCACGCGCTTGCTTGTTACGTATATGTAATTATGGCGGTCAAAAGCTTAATAATAAAACGTCTATTAAAATTAGTATACTAGAACTTTTTCTGAATACAACTGTCAGTGAAAAAACTCCATCTAAATATTTAACTGGTCAATAATAAATAACACTATAGCTCTGACAGCTTACTAATCCGATCCCGATCATTCGCGCGATTAACGTCGTCGACTTGAAATACTTAATAGGTTCAATAGCGATAGCAAGCGTTATGTAATACGACTAGGCCAAGGTCGACTTGCAGCTAACTTGGGGAGTGTTTAGACGTGGTGGAGTGAGAGTATAGTGTGGGTGAAAGTACTATGACCGTTGCTAGCCTAATATAAGTAGAAACTTTGTAATGTGAGAAAGATATACTCAGTGTACTATATGAGTGTGAGTCGTTAGTTCGATACACAAGTTTCCATGTGGATTGTGCATGTCATTAGGACGACTAGTCGATTATGCGACAAATCATATTTGCTCGACAGGTCGTTGGATCGACAGGTCATAAATATTATCTTCGGTGGGCCGTGTATTTTTAAAATATTGTAATTAATAATGACCACGCTACTGATTTTTCTACATATTACCAACAACAATATACCAATTACAAATTTATTACATTGTGAGATTGTTAAATTAAGCACAATCTCTATTCTATCTGCTCAGTTATTTTCCTCCATACATTTCCATCAATCGTGGTCCGCTTTCTGTAATCTTCATCCTCACCATACTATGATAACTTGTAACGCTACCTCTTGCATTACAGTACCGTCACTAGACCTTCAACTCTACCAATCTAAACGCTCCTTCAAGATGGCAGGCGGTATTACAAGACACTTGCAATGATCGCCTTTCTATTACTTTTACAATCGACTTAAAAGATAAACAGCCTAAATTACATTACAACACAATCTAGATTATCTTGCTCTCAAAGAAACAACTCGATTAACTTTCAATTTGTCTTTATATCTTTTTATTTTTATTATAATATATCCTTTTGCGAAATATCGGTCAGTGACGTAATGATTGGTTGTGTACGACCTTTTTTTTATTGGATTATAAAATTGCTATTGCTATACAGTTACGTTATTAGACTGTTGCCGTGACGTAACAGGTTAATGGCTGCTTACTTAGTTGACGATGAGTCGGTCATTTGTTACTGTAATGAGATTATAACAATCTGTATTGTAAGCTTTTCATCAATGGCTCACCTACTGACCTACCACGAGTTGTACAGCTACTCATTATACACCTATTATTACATGCCTACGGTTTAAGGCGATTCCTTCAATGCAGCCCACGAAATATATTTTCTTGAGATTCTTTTGCATATTGTGAGGTGTATGTTGATATAAACTCGCGTTAAATACGATAAAAGAAGTCGGTTAATAATTATTTATGATCTGCCTAGCCTTTTCCCAACTATGTTGGGCTCGGCTTCCAGTCTAACCGAATGCAGCTGAACACCAGTAATTTACATGAAAAGACTGCTTATCTGACCTCCACAGCCCAGTTAGTACTGGGTAATACGATACCCTTTGGTAAGACTGTCAGCCTTTCGGGCCATTGACTTCCTGTAACGACTATCAAAGATCTAGAATTGACAGCCGGGACCAACGACTTTACGTCCTTTCCGAGGCACGGAAGAAACTCGGTATGTAAGGGTGGTCACCCAACGAACCAACCTAGGTAAGCGCGGCTTAACCGGAAGATCAACCCGAGCGGCTGTTAGTATTTAGCCACGAGCTCCTCCGACCTGGTGATAAAATAATTATTAAATTGTAATAACTGAAAACCATCACAGCTCACGTCATAACAAGTCAACAGCTACCCTGGACAGTGCTCAGTAGAGCTATAGGCCTGCAGCAAGATGTTATTCAGCTTCTAATTCTTATAGGGCCAAATGTCTCTAGTAAATTCACAAAAACAAACAAACAAAATGTCATTGAAACTAATAATAATAATTATGACCAAATAGGTACTCCAGCCAACGTGTGAATAATCTCAATAAAATCCACCTTTCATTTCACACCCTGCCTCACAATGTCTTCATCGCCACTTCGAATAAAACTTTCATAATCTTTATTGCTTTCCGTTTGGCTAATTCTGAACCGAGCCCTATTTCCCCGGTTTCCTTGAGAGTTGCCCAAAAAGAACAAGCCTAAGAAATTAATTAAAAGAACAACTTTTATTAATTTCAATAATACGAGTTTCCAGAAGTTTTGGGAAACGTCTTATTTCCACTCAGATTTAGTGATGGGCCTTTGTCTTAAAAATATTAATTGAATTATTCGGATTTTCGACATTGTGTTGTGCCGTAATCCCGTTGCCTAGTTATCGAAACATTATTGTCAACGATAAAATGATTCATGGATGGGTTATCATTTTAATGAATTGGCAATGTTCGAATGTTTATCGAATCGGTAGTAATATTTTATCCGGGTAGCTTATATTGTTTATAGTAAGTATATTAATATTTAAATGACTGTTTACATCCATGACTAGGACAAAATAATTTAATAGAATAGAATAAGACATTTATTTCAGACGTGGAAAAGCAACAACACTACTTTTAAAAATATTTCTTCAATAAAGTAACATTCTATTATTCGGAAAAAGTTTCGTAACAGCGAATTGTAGTCCAATCGTGATTAATTAGAAGTGGATCGCTTTTTTCGTGGGTATTGTGGTCAAGGCCGCCATGATTGATGAAGATGTCTTTTCGAAACGATCACAAAGCATCCCTGAGCACCTATAGAAAAAAGGAGATGTGTCATCTATACAGATTTCTCAGCTTTCCTGTGACAAAAAATATCTTATCTGTCTTTAACACAAGAAAATAAGAAAAGCAAACTAAACGGGCATGTCGTCTAAGCGGGAAACAAATACCAATTGTTGCACCCCATTACACACCACCACCAGTAATAAATAGTGGATGTGCCTTGAAACTACCGTCTCTTATTCCTCGCATTAAATTGACAATGACCCTTACAAACAAGACGATCTCTTAAATAAACTACATATTTGTAATCAAATTTTGACTTTATTACCCGTTTCCACTAATACTTCGCAATACTAAGTAAGTATTATGTGGAATGTCTAATAAAAGCGCTCTCAACTCAGTGCTGAGGGTTCATCTAGTGTGGGGGGAACCATAAAAGACGGGGTCATGATATTAATCTTACTCAATTATTACTAGAAGACATGAGCTTGTTCCACGTACACTACAATCGAAGAATAAAAGGGCTTAGCATCCTCAACTCAATTTCGCTTGCGATGTGCATTTGTTAGGTACAGGAAGACATATTGAGTCTCTTATTTCTATGTTAATATAGCCGGAAAAGAAAAACAATGTGTCGTTATTTGTCAATGTTTAACTTTGTGGTTGAGGTATTGAGTTCGTTTTAGCTGCGTTATTTAATGCTTTTGTCTTCTTTGTATGAGCAATGAAGATTGCTTTGTAAATGTTGGAAACTATAGAATAAATTCAACTTGTGTCTGTATTTGTAGGAACTTGTTAAGGCTTCCCCTTATAGTACTACATTAAATTTCCTAGATCTGTCAAATTATTAAAGATTTTTCGCATGCAAGGATGTCTTTCCTTTTTGGTAACTGTCAATTTCTTATAAGATAAGACAATGACGAATGTCTTAACTTTGTTAAGGAGGTTACACTTTTTAGCAAGACTATGCGTAGTTATAATTTTAAGCATCTTTTTCAAGATGTAATTGTTATCTGTATGTTTAAAAACGATTCTAGAACCTATCGACCTATTTCCTTGTGATTTTTTTACACTAGTTAGATGTAACATTTCACTACTATCTAAATATCTAAGTCACCGGCTCAACTGTCCCTACAAGCGTCCACCTGCGCCGGCGCAGTGAGAGTTGATCCACTACTCGCTAGTTATCTAACACACACATGATCTGATTACACGTAATACTGAGAACCGGTCTTAAGCCGCATTTAACTGATGTGGTCCGAAACTACCATGGTTAAGTTATGGATAAGTAACCCCTAATTTATCAGTGCAAATTAGTAAGAATTTGCTGAGTATGAAGCACCGGGTTTGATTTCCTGATCGGGCAAAGTGCTATTGGGTCCACCAGGAATTTCTTAGTAGCAGCTCGAACTCTGGATTTGTGTCCCGTTTACGAAAAAAGAAAGGCCTCCTATTACAATAACAGGTAAAATGAGGCACTAAAGAAAGAAAAAAAGAAAGAAAATACATTTATTTAGCACATGCCACAAGTGCACACAATATAAAACAAAAATACATTTATTTAGCACATGCCACAAGTGCACTCAATATAAAACAAAAATACATTTATTTAGCACATTCCATAAATGCACACAATATAAATCAAAAATACATTTATTTAGCACATGCCACAAGTTCACACAATATAAAACAAAAATACATTTAGTTAGCACATGCCATAAGTGCACACAATATAAAACAAAAATAATAAAAGAAAAAAAAAACTTAAAACTAAACAAAAAATGTAACACTGTACAAACTATTACGTACACTTGTGAAGTTGTGACTATTCATGTTAAATTATCTTCATTGGTGATTAACTCACAATCAGGTAATGCACGAGGCATTGCATTAAAATGCAGAAAAACCAAATAACGTACCTATACTACCCAGACAGTTAGACTCCGCCGCATACCTACCGCCATAATGACTGCAGAACCTTCAAAGACGGTTTGATCTTTCCTCCGATACCTTACAGACACAAGAAAAGATGAAAGCCCAATTAAGAATTTCCCTTTCAAAAGATAACTTCACATGCAAAAAGGTACCGTTTACTTACTTAATATTTCCTTTTGATCCTAAAACCACGAAAATTAAAACATAAAATAATTAAACAAAACATCTTGTAAGCCAAAAGGAATATAAAAATAATTATGAGGAGCGTGTCCAAATTCCGGGCGCCGGGGAAGGGTCGAAGCGTTAATTTGAGAGGCTTAGGGCGAGAGCGGCCGCCATGACAAATTCACGTAAATACTTGGGCTGAGACTCACAAGGGCTGAGTCGCGACCACGAAATTATTACGTGACCACAAAATCATTTTATTATCATAATAACATTTTATAGTCACAAAATAAAATGGTATCAAAAGTCGCAAGAAGAATTTTTACATATAAGGTCTAACTATTCAAACACGAAATATTTTAAGAGTAACTTCTATAAGTCGTAAAGTCGCCACCGCAACGAAAAAAAAAATCTGAGTGTTTTTTTTTTACGAAATTATTATAATTCTAAAAAAAAATTGAGACTTTTTGCATAAAATCTTTACTCCCATATTCTAACAATGACACTAGGTAAATACGACGTAGTAAACGTAGCGTAATGGATGTAATAAATAAGGAGCTAGTATTTATTTTGTGAGTCAAGTAATTTTTAATTATTTATTTTTTATAAAAATATACTCAGATAAAAAAATAATTAATAATTGATAATTCCCTGAAAATATTTCGTGTATGAATAGTTAGACCTTATATAAATCAACGATTTCTAACCAATTTTTTGTAGAAATTAACAGAATATTGTAAAATAAAAAGGCTGACTTTAATATTTTTGGCTCAGTTCATTATTTCAATATTTGTTGGTTGCCTAGTAGGTTTTCTTTAATCAATATGTTCTCTTTATCTCATTGACTTCCTACTTACAGAGGTCGAATTATATGACCAATAGTAGATACGAAAACAAATTACAAGATTATGTGGTGACTAGATCAATAAATTTAACAGTCTACGCATAACGTAACATTTCGTAAATACATTAATGATGATCATTATATAGGTTCATCTTATTTTATGCACAATCATTTCCTATCATTAGTTTTCCATAAAAAGAAATCAGTGTGGTTTAAATATCAACCATAACGCACGACTTGATAACCACATTTTAACCTACTAACCTAAAAAGCTTAAAACATCGATAATGACTATAATTTCCGTAACTATGATCAGAAAAACATAAAAATTATTTCCTAAAACTATAACGTTATCCAACAGTAATAAAATAAGTGTAAGTAGATAGAGGGACCACGAAAACGTGCGTTACATAAGAATTAATAATTCAATACTCGCCCTCTGCTTGGAAGTGCGGGTCATAAAAACGCCAAAGTTGTGAGGGCCCAACGATATATTTCTCCAAATATATGTATTACGTGTTATAACTTAGAACTCGAAATTATATCGTCTTGATCAATTATTGGGATTATACGAGGATATAGTGAATTACTTAGTGAGGTTAAACTCGGCTTGTTTTACGGCGTCTAGCCATACTTTAAGATCGCTCCAGTTTTCAAGGTTCGGGGTAACTTGCTGGCTGTAAGTTTAATTTAGAAGTATTCGGTAGGGATGAAACTAATTACTTTTGTTAGCACATAAAAACTTAAAGCTTTGGTATGCCTGAGGAATTGGAATACTAATTTACGAACACTGAGAACATTCATGCCGTTATATCAAGGTTAAGTGTCAATAAAATAGTGAATGTCGATAAAAATGCTACATTCAGCTTGAGTGAAGATTTTTGTGGTCAGTTCTACCGAGAATGTTTACTTACTTTTTGGTCAGACTTGTCTCAGTTTCTCACCGCTGTGTCCCATCCCTTCAAGTATTTCAGCTGGGCCCGAGGCTTGAATCATTAGACTATAATACCTATACAATTAATTGTCAAACGCCACGTCTCACGACTCTCACGCCATTTTACATTTCGAAATCTATCTCAAATTGTTTATGTCGATGACCCAAGTCTTATCTATTGTTTGCAGAATTTTATGCTTTGTTTTGGGAATCAAAAGATTAAAAGTATTTAAAAGTAATTTTAAGTTTCGTACTCGATGTCGTTGGTTAATATCTTTTGGCCTAGTATTACAGTTTCGTTAGTGATATGAAAATAAGGCCTGGATGGAGCAGTTGATATGTCGTAAAATATCTTGTGTGGCTTTCTGGATATAAGTTATCTACTATTAACACACTAGACTAACGAGGGTGTTTCGAGTCGTTCAAGTAATTTCAAATATATTTTTCTTGTTGATCGTTCTTGTCTATTTCTTTGCTGGCTGGCTAGGACATGGGAGCTGTTAGTACAGTCGGCCGCTCGTCGTCATCAGTGGTACACTTTGGCCTTGAGCTGACCTAGCGCAACACGAGTCTCAATAGAATTAAACGCTAGCTTACACTGGTTTTGTTACCAGTGCCATGCAGCTGTACCAAAATATGTCCTACACATGTTTGTTAGGTACAGTAGAATGTATCAACAGCGTTTGAAACTAACTTGCGTGGCCCACAGTCCCACATGGTACGAGCCTGCAAGTACAACACAAATATGCGGCCACAACATGCAGGAGTTACTGCACCGTACTGTAAGTTAGTATGTTTACATTGTGCAGGGAAAGTACCACATGTTGCAGTGCTGTGGAAAGAAAGGTCAGGGAGCGCCATAACTTATGGAAACTATACCCACGGTGTACTGAAATAAAATAGGGCGGAATAGATACTTACACCGGACTTTGCCCAATGACCTTTTCAAGTTTGTATTATAGTGTTCGTCGCCTCTAGCCGCGGCCCCGCTTGGGTAGAGGTTGGATTTTTTTTTCCCACGCGATAACCCTTCCGAGATGAAAAGTATCTTATGTCTTAATACAGGTCTATCTGACAGGCTGTGCATACCCGTGCGAAAAATTGCATGCAAATACGTTCAGCCATGAAGATGGGTAAAGGTGACAGACAGAGTTACTTTCGCATTCATCGTCAAGTTTATTAATTTCTGAATTTGTTACAAAATCCTAGTATGCTGTTTGATTCATGGGTTGTAAAATGACTAAACTTAATTAAATTCTAGTAACAATTTCCTAACTGAGTAATATCCGATAAATGTCAATGATGTTTTCTGATTCTGACTGACATTTATCGAAGATTACTCAGTTAAGAAATTGTTAAAAGCGTAAACACTTCAGTCAGTACCAATAACTTTCGTAGTATTGATTGATTACACTTGTGTCATAGCTACTGCTGAGCAAGAGGTTCTGAGGTCAAATCCCCGGTAGGGCAGTGCTGCTGGGTTTTTTATATAGGTACACCTCTGCATAACCCCTTGGAAAAGAACAGGCGTGATGTTGTAATGTTATGTTAACACTTGTGTGATATATATTAGGTACAAAGAGTAGGTTCCTAGATTACTACAAACATAACACGCTGTATTTCTAAGATAGTCGTCACTCGCCGGTCGTACAGCTAGCTTGCAAAGAATGCGCCTCACACATACCGCTTCATAGCTAACGAGCAGACTGTGGGAGCAGGGTTGCTATGTTCCCGCAAATGTGCTAAAGTTTCATTTTCATTGGGTTGCATTGTACCGTCTCACTTACCACTTATTTCAGACAAACGAGGAATTAAACTACACAAGAGCTGCAGGTTCAATATTTCATAACAATGATGACACTGACAGGTCTGAAACGCAGTTAAGTTGATCGAGTTCAGTTTGTTATCTCAACATAACAGTAAGGGTTCGATTCTTTGCTACTCCCAAACAATTCAGAGAGCCCGAAAAGCACACAGATAATAAATTCAAAACTCCAATAAAACATACAGAAGTTTCGGGAATAAATCTGCGGGAAACTGGCAACCTCCCCTAAAGGTCATGTGTCCGATGAAAACGAGCGAAACGTCTTCATAACGTGTGACTGTCCCGTCGCCAACGACTATGTAATGAAGTTCACGTTACATCGCTGGGACAGTTCTAGTAATCGCCTCTAAATATACGGTGCCGAGTGGAATGCTTGCAACGTTAGATTGAACATTGCAACTGAAAATGGGAGGGAAAATGCATATTAAAATGTGTTCGTTCACACACGTTCGTCCCAAATTCTGAAGCTTACATAAAGACTGTATGACCAAAGCACAGACAATACTGAGAGAATTTCTACCGGTTTATAGGATGGCATGGCATTATAGTTCTTTGTTCATTCAAAACGGTACGGAGACTGACAGATGCCTACTGCACTGATATTTCTATCAGAGTCCGGTGTCTGCAGCCAGTCTGCAGTTTGTCCATATCAGGTCGATCCTTTATGCAGGGTAAGATTATGTTATCATACCTGCACAACCTGCACTGCATCTACAGCAAAACCGTTTTGGAAAATCTAGACATAACACCTAAGACCTCAAACTCCATGTATCCATGTACCCATTGAAAACTTGCCCCAAATCTAGTCCATTAATAAATACTTGTAAAGCTGAACAGATAGAGTTTCACTTTCGCTTGGAGAAATACTTAAACTTAGATTATTCTAAAAACGGTATCGGAGAGAAGTTATCAGTACAAATGGACCTCCCACTCCGCTACTTAAATCAGTGGAAACATACAAGACGTTTTCATTGGGACAGGCACTCGAAAATATACGGGGTGGAAGTGCAATACCTACACGGTCAAAATGTATGGAACAGCTGTTTTTTTTTTAATTACCGATGAAAAATATCTATGTGGGAAAATATATATAAATATCTATCTCCAAATGATTTACTCAATAGATGGTATAACCGTTTTCGCGACGGGTGTCTCTTCCACCCCGTATTGGAAAATGGAAAAGTAAGTTGATAATTAAAAAACCCACTTTATCTTGAAAATATTGAAATGTGTGTGTTGTGTGTTGATATGAAACCATCGAAGCTAACTGGGCTATTGATGGAAACACTAGAACTTATGAAACCGATGTTAATTATCGATGAAAAAAGTCTATGTGGGGGGTCGGAATGATGTACTGATCACGTGGTAACAGTTTGTGCCTCTATGTCCATTCCACCCCGTCTTCTCAAGTCTGAACAAACCTAAAACGCACCGTCTCATCCTGCTCCCCGTGTACACTCACAGCAGTAAAACATAGCCCGCTCGTTTTTATGTAGGTGAGGTTATCTGTGCGCCTGTCCGCGCGTCCATCTAGTGAAGTAGCTCCGGGGACCGGATTGGTCCCGGCGTGTAGCACCCGGTAAATGGGACCGAGTGGACCCGCCGGGTAGCACCCAGTAGCGTTACTAACGATAGAGGAATAAAATAGTATATTGGTTTTGCATTGAGGTGAAGTTGATTTTTATGTTTAAAAAATCATGAGAGAACAATGGCGAGACGTATTGGTCTCATCTTGGGCCTACTTTAATCCTTGAATATACTTCAGTCTTCAACTCTTTTTGTTAGGAGTTCATTTTTAGTCCGTGCTATTCTTTCGCCATTGTTCTTTTGGATTTATAAATCTTTGAGTACTACAAGAACATTGACGTATTAGAGCGATCAGGATTCTTAGAATTCGTATTAAATTGATTAAAACGGGGCTCGGTAGCTATCCAAACAAAGTCAATATTAAAAGTTGATGAAGTTGGTACTTATATTTTTCTTTCGACAATAACAAAATTCGAGAAAAGGCCCCGAGAACTCACTGTGTACTTCAATAACACTTTATGGTTGAACCTAGTAACTAGCGTGTTTATTTCCCATCTTGTCCCACATTACCA
The DNA here is from genome assembly GCA_905163415.1 of Noctua fimbriata. Taxonomy (NCBI): domain Eukaryota; kingdom Metazoa; phylum Arthropoda; class Insecta; order Lepidoptera; family Noctuidae; genus Noctua; species Noctua fimbriata. Next base: position 787,292 of record LR990933.1, on the reverse strand, counting down.
ATGTAATCATATAAAAGCAATGCGCCTTTCTTCACAGAAACAACTCTAACTATATTATAATCTCCGCCATCTGCCAAATAAATCAGCATTGGATTGTGCTCAAAATTATAAACATCTGTATCTTCAGGATGTTATCTTACTTCAACATTTAAACTGTACTTTGTAAGTTCTGAGCTTCTGAGAGAGATGCCAAGGGCAATCGTCGGAAATTCGCGTTCAAACAGATTATTAAGAAGAGATTGTTTCTATTTTAAATTAATATTTACGGTGTTCCCCGCGTTTGCCCAACATGTACTGAAAATCCTGAAACAAGTTACCGTTATAATTAATTGCCTGTATCTTATGAATTTAATGTCTGCCTCGTTATTCTAGTAGTCGCAGGCGCACCTGCTAAACATGAGGTCCTGGGTCCGATTCCCGGGTAATGCAAAGTGTGATTGGGTTTTTCCATCATGAATTTCTCAGTATCAGCCCTGAGTCACGATTTATGCCAATAGGCTTGTCCCTATTACATCGCAAAATGTGGGTGTCCCAGGTACACCTCTGTCTAAAGCTCTGGAAAATACAGGCATGAGATAAGTAAATATATTTTTGTGCACAAATGGCTTTATGTACAATGCTTGTTAGCATGATGTACCGATGACCAGATAAACAGCAAAACGTACCTATCTATACCTTGGAAACAATTAGGTGGCAACTAGCTTTTGTTTTGTAGTGAGACTTTGTAAGGTCAAGATTTGTTGTCGAACTGAAGCCTCGCTAAATCCCTCTGACCCGGGACAGCCAGGGATAAGAGACTTCTGCCAGCTACGATTCAATCATGGTTCTATTTCTTACACAGTATTCTGGGGCATAACTCCTTCAATTAGAAGAGATCATTATCTCGCAGAAGTTCGCAACAGACGGAGATGAGTTGTAGAGACCATGTTTTTACTACCAAAGTTCCTAAGTTTCCAAGCAACATTAATTTTAATCTCGGCATTAAGACAGTTACCGCGGTAACAATGATGTATTGTACCGGCAGATCATAATTTCACGGGTGGAAAGTACGCAATGTACATGATTTATATTTTTAATTTCGCTTTTAATGAGTGAGCCAGGCTTTATGTGCGGTCGATTATTTTGTTTAATAGTGGCGATAAAAGTTTCATATTTTGCAGATACATTGCACTATGCAACATGAACGCTCTTTGAAATTGAACGTGGCTTATTAAAAATTTAATTGATAATAAATTGTTAATATTGGCAGTTATTGTGGCTATTTCGATATACTTACGCGTTATGAAGACTGTAGTGTGTTGTGTTAATCAAGTTTTACCCATATTTCCTTACCCTCCTTTCCCTTACAAATAAGTAGACCGTCGGGCTAAAGCCACACTTTAAAAAGCATGTTTATTAATACTAACCAAAGATCGAGAATAAATTGTTATATTTGCTATAATTACCGTGTCGAAGAACAGTGACATCGGCGTCTCTATGGGAGTCAATTCAAGTGACTGTTGCGCGTGCTAAAACAGAAAGGCGGATCTTTTGCGACGGTCAGACAAGTTTAACCATTTAAATCTTTTACCTTGACAACACAATTCTCCTCTCTTTTCAAACATAAAACAAAAAAGCTCCACCTCACACAAAGTAGTACGTGACTCAAACTCTTACACCTCCACTTACTTAAACCTTACTAAACCCTTGGAAGCCGGAGGGAAAATAGCCCGGCTGCCCATAGCCCATAGGCCGGGTAATCCGTCGCATTATCGGCTATGACGGGCGCGATAGCCCCGCGACGTTATTGCCCGACGTCCGGCAATCTACCCGCCACGCCATTTTGGTGTGACGTAATGCTAGGGTTATGTGGTGTGTGACGTGTTGTAGATAGAAGATTTAGTACTTTGTAGTTTCATGTAGAAGATTGAATTTAGTTTTTTCTCTGAATTAGTTTGGCCTAACAGACAAAAGAGATTCAATTGAAGGCCTACCCTTGGCTTGCCCGGTGAGGGTCGGCGGGGAGTGTAAATAGACAATTTAAATAGTACTTTCATTAGGAAAAAGCCCCATCATTATCTACCTAGGCTTTTACTTAGTCATAGGAAGTCCATATTTACTGACTTTGTGTGAACATAGTGTTTGTACGTGAAAGATGCCATGAACGGTCCACGACAGTTGACAGACGTTATGTACGTCATGTTGACTGAACCTCTATGAGGGCCACACTATTCTGTACGATTATGAAGTGAGCTAATCTCTACCCCATCGTAACAGAAAGCTTTTAAACTTTTGCTGCTGCTATAATTTAGCGAAATATCCGTTCTCTATCCCAACTCCCCGCCAATTCTCTAATAGGTACTCAATATACTAATACGCAAACAATGCCTGGGAACAAAACCAATAAACCAATAGAAAAAGTGAAACTAAAACAATAATTTATCTACTTTCAGTTTTAAATAGTGTAAAATCGCTACGATGTTTACCGCGGCAACTGCACGGCGGTGCGCGGTGCGCGGTGCACTGAATTTAATAAATTACACAAACTTCCTCTGCTTGGTTTGGTGTGCATCGGTGAATTGTAGGAAGCTTTATATTCGAGAAGGGTCCAGGAGGAAATAGCAGAAATACCACTTCATACAAACCGTGATTTAATGCTTTCTCAAACGCTTGATGACCGGGAGCTGGTAAAGGCCTAGGGGACCCACTTAATACAAAAAGCACAGAAACGGACGATGTGGCGACGTTTGGGGGAGACTATATCCAATTGTCCAATTGTTCTGGACGTCTTTCGGCTATTATTATGATGATGGAAATGAAAAGCATGAAGAAGCATAACTTCGCATGCTTCCAAAGCAACCACCATTAAAGTTTGACTTTGTGTCAAAGAACGCAACATTCCGTATGTTGCGTTCTTTGACAGATCCAACCTTTACACACCATTTAAATCCAACTTGTCATCAGCAACAGTAATTTAAGTCAATGACGCTCCGAGTGCTATCCCAAGGAGTCCTGTGAGTCATTATCAAGCCTGGTTTTATGAGCATTTACAGATCTTTCGCTTATCCTGTTCCAGAGCTACTAATAAAGTTTCGATTTTTCATTACCTAGAAGATAATAAGCAGTGGCCCTTCTGTTCCCTTTCATCTCAAAGGGAATGGCGATTTACTGCCCGTTTGTAGACTTACGAGCTTGCTATTCGGCTCTGTCCGGGACAATTCGGCACAATTCGGCTCGTTCCGCTGTAGAGCGCGCTTTGCATATTAACACCGCGGGTGTTCACGCACTTTTTGCGCAGTCCGCTAAACGGTGGTAATGTCGATAGATGAGCTCGTATTATCTTCGGGGGCGGTCGTGTAACTTCGGCTATTGTTTTAGGACACTTCAGGCTATTCCCTGAAATAGAAAACGAATTTTCAGGCAGAATTTAGATCCGATCCGATCTAATTGCTAGAGCTAGACGTTGAGATGGGTAACGGTTGTGTTCCCCAGAGGCATAGACTAAGGTATACTGAAGCTCTTTGTCTGTATTTTGTAGAAGGCCGTTTACAGTGCACGTTTTAATTTAGTTTTAGAACCAAAAATTACCTTGTAATAGAGCAAAAACATTCCTAAATAACGTACAACTAAGCCAACCTATTAACAGTCTCTAGAGCCCTATAACCACCGACTGTGTGGAAACTAACATTAATAAAAGAAAAGAAACATCCTCACAGTAAATATAGCAACATTTTGTAGACGGCGACAAAGTTGTGTCGCCAAACTTTGACAAAACAAACACTGTATTAAGATATCAGACGCTTTATTAAGTTTTTTTTGTTCTACAATTTAATCTCAAGTTTATTTGTAAAGAGTTATGTGTCTGTGCGTTTAGATAAAATTGCTGAGTTAATTCTGATAAAAACACTAAATAAAGGTAGTATTATTGATCGAGCTGTGGCAAAATTAGATTCTGAACATAAAATATTTTACGAAACTTATTAATTTAATATCTAACCTAAAGGCCATTGGAAATGTTATATGTCGTGCGGTAAACTTTAACTCGCTTCTATATGATGAAAGGATTTTAATACCAAGCTATAAAATGCAAATTAACTATGAAATAACTTTCAACGAATGACATAACTCAAGTTACCGTCAATAGAACATTACTATTAACGAAACTTACTCAGAACAAGGCGAAGTAAGCGTAACTTCAAATTCACATCCCTCAGCACCAACATATGGATGCCTACATACACTTAGCCATTTTTTTTAATTATATTCTCCTACTAGTTGGCACGGTTGCCGCAGCGGCTGAGGGATTGGCTGCTGCGCTGCGTGTCGCGGGTTTGATTCCCGCACGGAACGAATATTTGTATGGCCTAATAATTGGAGTTTAAATGTTTACACCCACGATACAGGAGAAATTCCTAGTGCAGGGCAACATTTAAAAAAAGTGATGATAGTTTCATGCAGCTACATAGTATTTTGGAACAGTATAATTAAGAAAAAAAAACCTAATCACAAAGTTAAAATTACCAATCCACGAGAAAGTCATTTTTGAAATTTGCTTACGTAACATAATATCACGCTTGTAATCCCCGAAGGCAAGCCTATTGCTATCCACCGGGCACACATCTACACTCCGTGGCTGCTTAATAACACTTTGCCCAACCAGGAAATTGAACCCAGGACCGCTCAGCATTGTCATATTTTGCTAAGTATTGATAAATTTATGTTCGTGACTGTAAAAGCGTCGTATAAGAGTCGTATTGCTTCACACAGTCATTAAAGATTGTTAGTACACAGAGGTTGCCTCAGACAGTGGTTTCCCGTTATTATCGATGGCTACATTTCACGCTCGATTTACGATATGTGACGGGTAGAGACGTAAGTTAACGTGGTGACACCTTAGTTTTGTACTTTTCTTATTCGTGTTATTTGGGACCTATGGATGTTTGGCAACCGTCATTTTCATTCATGACAGCCGTGACAGCTCACTGAACATACTTTTCAGAGCTGTTAGGGATCTCACTGTGAAAGCAATGATCACCCATCCACGTACTGACTAGGGAAAGGCAGCTTTACATCATCATACAACTCACACTAGTGACTTATATCTTAAAGTTTATTAGGGAGAAGATACTCAATGCGGATATATTGCGAAGGGTGGAGCTAGTCGTGCCAGACGGGTATATGGGTCGTCGGTGTCAGCCGCGGTTGCTGGTGAAACCGCGTGCGCAAACTAGCTTGCTGCGCGAGGCGCCGCTCATGAGCGCGCTCCGCACTTTCAACCTCATTGCTGAGGACTTGGACATATTCTGTTGCGCTTTTGGAGAATTTACAAGAACTATCTATCTATATACTATCTATTTAAATTTTAAGTGTGCTACAATATCGCATTGGGTCTAGCCTGTAAGGATATTTGTATGTTTATAGTAAATTAAATAAATCATTCAGCTACGACCGTTTCACACTTGACAGTTAGGTAACATGGGAACTAGAGAGGAGGATAGGCATTCCATCCTGGATATCGTATCCAACAGTGGCGAAGGTTCCATATAACTCGATTCCCTTTGAAAAATGGCACAGTCAGTATACTATAGGCAAATAATATATATCACATGAAAGATTATGTACTCCGACTTACCTCTTACAAAAATCGACCCTTCACTAATATATAAGGTCTAACTATTCATACACGAAATATTTTCAGAGAATCATATAACGGCTATAACGAAGCCATTTCAAGGGATTATTTTTTTATCTAAGAATATTTTTATAAAAAATAAATAAGTTAAAATTAGGTACTTGACCCACAAAATAAATACTGGCTCCTTATTTTTGACCATTCATTACGCTAGTTACTACGTCGTATTTGCCTACTATCATTGTTCGAATAGGGAGTATGTATGAAAAGATAGACCTTATATGTATATATCTATCCAATGATGAAACAACAGCTCGGGCAACAGCTAGTTTACTCGAGATGCAGGCTATCAACGCGGAATACACAAACCTTACCTATAATATCTCCACGTGCTACAGACGAGTCATTCATGTTTCCCCCGCGATATACATATAAAGGGATGTATTGAGTAATGGCCGAGTAACACGACACGCAATAGCGCAACCTTGCGCCGCTACAATTTACTCGTATTATCCTCAGTACGACTTGAAAGGGAAGTGGAAATGAGAGTATGTCTACGTAATTCCTTTGAGCTTTATTATGGGGCTGCAAACTGAGGAGTTGGGTCAATGGTCTGTAACGGTTGAACGAAGTATATTTAGTATGCGCTTTTGTTCTAAGATTGCTTGTTTCTTCAAAACACTTGGTGGTGAAAAGCACGGGGTTGTTTATTGCCCCATAAAATTAACAATAGGTATTTTACTAAGGGCTAAGTTATAGTTTATATACAACATTGTATACCAAAATCATCCAGAAGTATTTTTGTACCAAAAGGAAGAGATAATTCTCCAACTGGCTTCATAGCCGTGTTAAATTATTGTGCAAATAACATTAAGGCATTATGGAAGATTCTATCGTATTATGTTCATATCTACAATATTCATGTATTTCTCAGTAAAGTAGGTCAATAAGATATTCATAAAGGTCTCAATTTTCTCCTTTCTGTTCTAAAAAACATTCATTCGCGCCTTATATTAATAAAAAACAAAAAGTACCAAGTTATTTTGTCACAGAAGTTATAGAAAATTGGAGACAATAAAGTTATTAAGCAGAAAATCCACGTTCTAATGCAGAAAGAGCTACTCTTGAGGCAAAACTTCTGACTTTATCGCGTAAACATCCAGATGATTGATAGAAGTTACAATAAATTACCGTCAAATTAAAATTAAAATCACTCACAATAAAGGAAAAAAACCCTTCATCAACCAAATTCTCTCATCTCAACTACACCTGTCTTCACCACACACTCCCATAGTGGAATAGGTGAAAGGATCTGCATATTGTAAACTTGGGAGGATTATACACATTTAATTTACTTAAGAATTACGGAAATTTTGTTCCTTTGTCTGCAATACCTGACGTCACGAAATTTTGTGCGAAGTGGGCCTGCGTAATCGTTTAGTTACTATGTACAATTTACAAGCAACAAGTCAAAATGATTGTGTAGAAGTTAGCGAACTGGCCGGCGACAAATCACGGCTGTGGCGCTTCGTTATGAGAAAAAAGTAATATCTGTCAAGTTACGTCTTTTTGTTTGGTAGACTTGTAGCTATATTTAAGTTTTATATCTATTTCAGTGCTGCTATCTTCCTTTTATTACAGTCAAAAGGTCACGTTGTAAAATTAAAATTGAAGTTATTAGAGAGGAAAAAGTTCAACAGAATTGTAAAGATACAAGCGCCAGCACATCCAGCTACTACAATCTGTACTTTAATAGATTTTCAACTTATCGCTAAAGCATTAGGTTCAAGATTTATTGGGAAAATTTGACAGTTTCGGGTAGCTTGATGTGCTGGCGTCTGTACCATTTCTTCCATCCCAGAATTGTTGATTAGAATTTTTATAATATTTCCAAATTCATAATACTTTGGAACAATCATCATCTTTTGTCTAGCCTTTTCCCAGCTATGTTGGGATTGGCTTCGAGTCTAACTGTGCAGCTGAAAATCCGTATTTTACATGGAATGACTATTTATGTGAGCTCCGCAACCCAGTTACTGTGAGACAATATCTCTCGGTAAATCTTGTTGACACATATCATGCAACAAATACAAAAGTAGAATTATGTCACGATAAATAAATGAAGCTGGCATCTAATCCCCCATCATAATCTGCTCACAGCTTAGCGACCTGTTGCTTACAACTTACTCCCCTAACTTACACGAGCTATCAAAACAACTCCGAGAGACACTTAAGTTTTCTTTTACTTATCTTAATTTTCCCAACGAGACCAACGAAGAACACCTACGAACTAAATGTTTTTATGATCTCTAAAGTAAAATGAAGCATTTATACGTTTTTGATCTTGAGAATGGTAAAACCGAAAGGTTTAGCAATGCGAAAGCCTCCTTTTTGCATTTATAAGATATAATTAGTTTGGAAGTATAGACAATGATTTGTTCCTACCACTCCACACCGTCTAACTCAATCCCACTCAAGACAATGACAAGTACAACCCAAATGAATTTAAACTACTCAAACATAGTCGGATTGTGGACAAGAGCTCGTCGGTCCCGACACTAACGACCTCTTATTATGCATGAGGATGGCCTATTGCCGGCCTATCATGGCCTCTGATGGCTGAACAACCGCCGTATTATGACGTTTACATGCGGTGAGTTGCCCGTCAATGATTATGGTGTCATTGTTGAAATTGTTCGTGAATGACGACGTTCAATTTTGGAATTTATCGGCACTCCTGGCTGGCCATCCATGCTGCACCGTTGCTTCTCACCTTTTGTACCGTCCAAGCAATTTTGTGCTCAAAAGAATTTTGAAGCGAGATTTAACGCTTAGGTGTGTATTCATATAATTGCTTAAAGAACTCAGGAGTGCGGCTCATCTAGTTTTCTTTTGTTCGGGTGGTTGAGTTTGCTTGCCAGTAAGAGGGAGGATATATGCCATCCTCCAGACATCTGTCACGTATTTCAATAATGCATACAAATTGATAGAGACTCCATAAAAGTGCCACACACTTTTAAACAGCTATCAATTGTGGAGATTTTATGGCCAGACGAGTTGGAGGCTGTCCAAGGCATATTGCATGTTATCATAATAAACGTCAGCGTATATTATTACTGGTGTTTGTAGCTGTTTAATGGTAGGGATTGCAAATAGAATTTTGTATGAAGTTTACCTTGCTGAGAATTGTATTTGGATGTCAACTTTTGAAGATATTTAAATACACTAGCTGTTGTCCGTGAGTTTGTCTACGTATTTTGATTTTGAACATGTTTTATCACAAAATATCCAAGATGAAAACTAGAAAATGACGTGTCAAATTTCATAACGAAAGCTCCTGATGTGGTTTCTTAAGCTTGAAATGGTGACACACAACAATTTGTGTGTCACATTAAATAATACATTAAATAATATGTATGGGAAGCCAAGAAAAGAGGAAAATTTCCAAAACCATTGGTTTATTTATTTAATGTCAACTGACAATTAACTAACCAAATCCTACCAAATCACAGAAATAATTTATTTTCAGCTATCTACAACTGAGAAATGGCATGTGGCCGATGTAATCACTTGTTTATATTTGTAGAACTCTTGATCAATTACTGTACAGTGTACGTACTGTTTACATAAACCGTTTCCAGCGAACCCTAAAAAAGTGATTACGTCTCGAACAAGATAGGCGACAGGAAATTTTTGTGAAGTCAGAAAGTGAGAAGCTTGTGAAGGTTATGTGAGTAATGTTATTAGCCGCAAGTGTCTGAGGCAGCGGCCAGTAGGGGCCCGAAGATAAGGCGATTAGTGTCATAATAATGTCACAACGTTGGTGGGGCAGAAGGTCTAGTTTGTACAGTAACAAGCTAGCTCGAGAATACACATAGGAAGTCAGACTATAATATCCCTACGAGTGGACAATCTGCTCGAAGACCACAACGCAGGACCAATGCGAGGTGATGGTTGGTGTTTTGATTAACTATTAACCAAACCAAAAAGTAAACATGTCATAGTAACTATGGTATAAAGCCAAGTCAGAGGCCCATAGGCGGCACTAAAACTCTGACACCAGATTAGGCACCAGATTAGACACGATAAAGAAGAACTATGGTATGTTCCTTCACACTTCTCCAACAGTGGTGAAATAAAATGCTTTCGCTAATTTAATAATTTATCGGAGAATTAAACTTATTCTGAAACTGGAGTCACGGTCCAGACGGCGCCTTTTTCGTAAACGTCTAAGCGAGAATTTTCTGCTGTGAATAGGTGATAAAACACCGCTGGTTTCATTTTAAGCTTCATTCTTTTTAGTTTGCAATTTGTGTTCATCCTGTACTGTACTTGCATACAGGTCCGACTAGAATGTGACGCTAACTAAGCTACAATTAATAAACCTTCTGTAGTTTCATCATCTTGGTCAATCCATCACATTACACCAGAGTGAGAGAATGTGTCGCCCAGTGAGGAGAAATTTACTAGCGCGAATTAATTTCAGAACCGTCACAATCTACTCGCGATAAAAATTAAATAACGCTTTTAATATTAATCTTGTTTATCGATGTGTGGAGCTCAAATCAAGCGTGAATTTTGAGTAAATTAAGGGAGAAGGAACTTTTGGTAATTATATCTTATGTAACTAAATAATTACGAAATTGTGTGGCAACAAGGAAATAAATATGTCGGATCCGGTCATTAGTACGGACATAAAATTAATTGGAAAGCGCGCCAGTGTACAGTGGTGACATCAATAGACTTACTTACCCGTCAACCCATCACACAGCGTGCTTCTACAGAGCCCTGATGTTCAGCTCGAGGCGAGGGCGACATTCAATGTCTGATCGCGGCGGAGTTGAGACATCTTAGAACTGTACCCGATTCATTGTACCCCGTGTTATTGTGTTAAGTTGTAATCTCAAGTAATTCGTTAGTTTTACTAGAAACAGTAAATCGCACCCAGTGTGTTTTGATAGCACGAAATCCATCGTCTACCCACATGATGTACGACCGTTACGGAATAATTCCTGTCATATCCGATATATATTTGGTAAATACGGTACCGACATAGAAAGATTGTGTAATGTGTAACGCAATTGCTGAAATGAAGAGGTCTCTTCCAAAATATTGTTTTTATTCACACGTGTAAGTGTGCTTGCTTACACGAATCGTTTTTCCGACACATAACATTACATTCGACCCAGCAATTATTGGTGGACCAATAATTGCTGCGTCCAATGTATTTATTTAAAAAAACGTAATTGGTGTACCTGTAGAATGCTAAGTATCTCGTAGAAGTATCTTAGCAGCCCAGACCTGGATGTGTGCTGCGGTTAAAGGCAATAGCCTCGCCCACTTTCGCCCGCTATAACATGAGAAAGCATAACCAGCTTAATGTGGATATTCCCATACAGGCGCGACGTTAGGTTATGCTGTAAAAAGCTTTGCTTATCCACAAAAATCTCAAATAAAAAAACACATCTTCATACTTCTAAAAAATCAGTTAGTTCCAACAAAATAACTTGACTTCTAAGTCGAAAAGCTTTCTAAGTCCATCTATAGATCCTCACAAGTCACAAGCAATAGGTTCGTTCGTTCATTCGTCGGTAAGTGAGGTTTAATGAATGGAATTGACGGGTTCTTATCAGGCTGGGTGTAATGGACAGAGCTCACGGAGCCTCTACATCCGTGTATTAATACGGCCTCCTTTTTATTTCCCGCCGGGAAATCTTTCTGTCGACGCGGTCCTCACTCGTTTGGGGACGTATTTATAGTCTGGCCTTAGATGATATAGTACACAATTGGGTTAACAATTGAACTGGGTGATGGTGGCTGATTTGAAGAATGTGTTGTTTATTTCTTGTTACGGGTTATTGGATCTGCTTTTAGGCATAAGTCTCCAACCTGCACTGGGCACGCGTGATGGATTATGGTCTCTAACAGATATGGGACTGGTGTTCCATTAGTGGGAATTTTATATGGCTGTTAGAAACTCATTGTGTTACTTTGTTTTTGTTTATACAATTGTGAATTGGTTGTTCTTGAGGTATCATCTGTTTATGTTTTGATTTCCTCAATTATTGTAGGTACTATGTATGGACAAAGTTGCGCGCGCGGCGCAGCATGTCTTCTTCTTCCATACTTCTCTATTGCTCATCATCTTACCAGACACCTCCTTTTTTGCCATTTGTTTCTTTACACATTCTTTACACTCATCGTTACTTTGATCTTCTTCTACTCATATACCCATCCACATTCATACTCAAAACTTTCCTCACAACATTTTCCTCATTCCTCCGCATCACATGCCCATACCACGACAACCGATTGTCACACAACTTTTCAGTGACCGGCGTCACTTTCAGACTTCCTCTTATATACTCATTTCTTATTTTATCCATTCACGTAACATGGCACATCTTAGCATTCCTGCCCTTTTGTGGCCCAACATTCTGATACATACAAGACATTTAGTCCATTAAATACTAATAAAAAATAATTATCCGAGATCTACCCGGACTACACATACGGCCCTCCACTTTGTTGCTTCGTGATTTGTGTGCCAATTGCGTAAAAGTGACTCTCTACTTAGACGCAGAGACAAGCGGGGGGGGCGGGGGACACGCGAGACGAAAAATTTATATTCTTTATAATGTCAGCCGTGATACGCTGCCGGAAGATATTAAACGTTCGTTATTGTATTTATTTTTTTACCTTTTACGAGGATCAACGTTAGGGCAAATTGGAGACATATTTTCATTGCTAAAATATATTTTTGTTGTATGATTTACGTGTCAAGCATGATGTACAGCGTTGGATGATTTGAGTAATATACTTTTGAGCCTTACATCTTTTTTCGTAACCAACTCGTAAAATTGCAAGAAGTCGATCTTTTTATAAACACAATCATTATTTTGCTACCTTCCCATCCACTCCTAAGCGGTTTTCCCCCAAATTAATTACTCAGCATAAAATTTAAAGTAATTCTGTCACTAAAATTAACTCAACAATAACCACTATCTCTATTTCAACAGTGGCTTTACAGTAATTCAATAACGTTAAGGGCCTAGAAATCTACGCTATCCAAAAATTTGCCGATACGAAGCGACTGGTCATTAAGGGATCTTAATGAGACACAATCAGCATTTCAGCCGGATTAGTGTCTGTCGCTCCAACTAGTGCCTAGGGACTGCTACTATTATTGTGTTACACTAAGAGCTGATTTCACCAACCAAACATAATGTGATCAACACATCTAAAAGGCATTCAAAAGCTGTTAATGCAATTATGCTCTAGAATGCGGTTTAGTAATGATCGCGTTCGATGTGAAATTCGCCCTAACGTTATACAGTTAGTTGTACAGACTCAATTTTAAAGTAAAAACCCCGAAATGTGTGGTTTAAAAGTGTAAATTCTTCACTTTATTCAAAATAAAAAAATATTTTAACATTCCTGACAATAACTTTGCTATTTCCATTGATGTATGAGAAAATAAATAATCTCAGATTATTTCTATCAAAAACAATTCCTGACCAAACCTACAAAGATTACATCTTAGTCATCAGCCCGGTAAATCTGCGCACATACTCATTATTGATCAGTGAACCTTCAAAAATACCGGCCACAAACTGAATTCCAACCTACCGTGGTTAATGATAAAGTGTTGTCTTCCGCAGCATTTGTTCACCGGGGGGCTGCCCCAGATCGCCAAGATCTCCGACGTGCTGAGTGAACATGTCCCGTCCTACGAGGCGGCGGTCGCCAGACAGCTCAACTCTCCTGTACCCGTATACCACAATATAGTAAGTTAAGTTACATCTTAATAATTTTCTTCTCTGCGTGTCATGAAGCCATAAGGAAACCAAGAGCGCAGGTGCCAAGGTATGCGGCATATTATGACGAAAAGTGGGCCATTATTTATGTGGAGAAGTCGCATACGCACTTATAATTTGAGCCTTCCAGGATCCTGTGGGGATTATATTTGCCCCAAACGATTAGAAAAAGCTACGTTATATTCTAATTTTGAAATCAAACCAAATGTTTTAATGAATGATGTACATCTTGATCAACATTTCACGAAATGATTTTTTTGAAAACAAATAAACAATCTAGATCATTTGTTGAGTAGTAAAACATATTGATAATCATTAAACACTTATTTATTATTAGTACAAGCATTTATATTACTGACCAATATCCAACAAACAACCCACATTTCACCGAATTCAGTAATATATTCAATAGAATATAATCATAAATCAGATTTGGCATCAGTGGTCGACAGAAACACAACATAGCGCGGCTATGCCAAACCGATACCGATTCAAATACTGCTTGTGCCAAAACGACATAATGCAATCAAATCATCCCTCATCAGCTTTATGTACTGTAATGTTATTAGGTTTTTGTTACTTGTGTTTCCGATACTGAAATATGAATCTCAAAAACCCTTTTGACGGCATGACTTACATGCCATGAACACTTGGAAAATAAATTTATAAGCGTAGCGCATATACTAGACCTCATTAAATATTTTTGACAATCTTATTAACGAGAACATAGAATTACTTATCTTGTTTCAAAGAGGAAATAGTTTTATGACCACTAACACTAAAATTGTAATTTTGTCGGCAGCTCTCATTACCAAAGTCATTCGAAGTGCCAACCCCAGCCGCATCACAGTCAGGCTACTCAAATCCAAAGGCAGATAGACTTCGGAATGAGGGACAAGATGAGCAGAAGTTGCAAGGAGTTCCATCAAAATCGGTGAAGACATCAAAAACCGCGGAGCAAGCTAACCCATCTCTCCCGCGCTATACACTGAACCAACCAAGACTTCGTTTTGACTCGCAGCCCCAACGTTTGGCCTCTGAACTCGCTCATCAATATGGAAAGCTTCCTAAAGAGATCTTCCGGCAACAGGAAGTACCTAAAACAGACCTGCCTTTGTTGTACCCGTTATACAATCAACGTGAACCCTTCAGATACCCAGGACAGGTCCCGCCATCACAGTACTCACAGCAGCATGGAATATTCAAGATTTTACCTGTTGCTCGTGACTTTAACAAAAGCAACGAAGGAAACCGGGACAAGAATTATTCTAGTGCAGAAAACATTAAAGGTGTAACCCCTAAGCTTCAAATAGACATACCAGTGCATAAGCAGGTTACTATGATTCATTTAAAATAGTCTTCATCTAAATACCAGTCAGTCTGATATTTAGATTATCACATTTTATTTAGTTTCTTTGATATGTAATCTTATCCAAATGTTACTAACTTATTTATCTTTGTCTGCTTCAGGGATACCATGCACATCCAAACGGAGCTATTAGTTTTGTACGTTTTACTCACAAGTTACCCGGCACCGCGCAACACGATACAGCGCCACAACCACAGTCTGAAACCTTCCACCAGCCGCAACCAGTACCGTATCAAGCACAAGCGATCCCTATTCAGCTACCAAAACAGGTTCCACCTGAACTAATGTTACAATCTGAAGAACAAAACGAAGCCACAGTAAAACAAAAACTCCTATATCCACCGTCGCTCCAGGGACTCATTGAAGAAATTGAAAAACATCAACCACTCTATGAGCAACAATCTAAATTGAATCTTTTTAACCACCAAACTCCACAACAACCTACAACGTTAAATCCACTTCAACAACATTTACTTCTCCAAGAACCTCGAAAGTCGTCGAATCTTCAAACAGTTCAATTGCAACGCATGCCCGCGTTCACGTCACCATCTCAATCACCTACACCTGAATTTTATTTTAAAAAAACAAGCCGATCTCCAATAACACACTCACCAAGACCATTCAGTTACACCAGTCAGTCAGAAAATTATGATCTTTCATTGGGACAAGCTTCGCCACAATTGAACTCTTTGCCTCCATTAAAGCCTAATTACAGCAAATATGTCAAACCTTTAGAACCTAACACTACACCGGTTTTCTTGCCAACGCCTTTGAAAACGCTTCCCACATTCATCACTAAAGAAGAACCCGCAACCGATCAACTTATATCATCAACAACTATACAACCTGACGGAAAAGGTCAAGAAAACCCTAACACACAATCGATGCAAAAAGAAACCGAGTCGCAGTTTAAGACACCTCAACCACTGAAACCTGAAGTATTTCACCTGCCACTGTTAACAGTTCTACCTGCAGAAGTACAAACAGCAACATATCTGCCATTTGTAACGAATGAACCACAATCAATATTCTTTCAATATACTACTCCACAGCCCACTTATCAGTCTACGTCGCACCCCACGCCACAACGACACGATGTTGTGATTCAACGACAAGAGATACAAGAAATATTTTTTGAGCCGTCTCAACTTTCCAGTACACCTGGTCTTCTTTCTCCAGAAGAGGAACTACACCAATTACGGGTTCAACATCCTCATTTTCAATTATTTGAACAGTTACTTCCGTACAAACACGAATACCAAGATATACACTCCCCCCAGCAATATATACTTGAAGCAAGAGAATCTCAACAAAAACCGGTTTCAGAAAATCCAGGAAAGACTCAGCAATATCTGATTCAACAACACTCATTCCCCACTTCCCACCTACACCCACTTCAGCAACAACAACTACTATTGCAGAACCAGCGACGCGAACAAGAACAGTCTCATCAGCAGAAACAAGCACAACAACAACAAGAACTTGACCAAGCACATCAACAACAACAACAAGAAGCATTGGAAAAGACACAACAACAAGTGTTTGAAAAAATACAACAACAGCAATTGAACCAAGCGCAACAACAACAGCAACAAGCATTAGAAGAAGCACAACAAGTTCAACAAAAGAAACAGGAATCAGAAGAAGCACAGCAATACCAAAAAATCTCTTTAGAACCAAGCAATCAAATCCAGATATCCACTCTTATGCCTCCTCAAGATACTGAAAAGCAGACTAAAATGGGGGAAATTCAACAACAAACAGAATCACAGACTGGACTGCAACAGGATACCAAACTTCAATCATCAACAGGAATACCTGATGAGCCACCAGTACATTTATCAGAGCATAATTTTCAGCAATTGGTTGCTCAGCCTGACCATAGTCCACTACCCAAAAGTGG
Organism: Noctua fimbriata; assembly: GCA_905163415.1. NCBI lineage: Eukaryota > Metazoa > Arthropoda > Insecta > Lepidoptera > Noctuidae > Noctua > Noctua fimbriata. The sequence continues at coordinate 770,592 of LR990933.1, read as the reverse complement.
ACTTCCATCTTACTCCGATGTTCAATACTTTGGAAAGTTCGCGAAAACCTTATTTGGTAATCAGTAACACCATCATTAGGATTGAGAAAAGCAAGAAAGTGCTCTCTACTATTGAATACATTATTATGTTTGATGTATTATGTTTAAAATAAAACGAAAATTAAAAGAGACTTGTGTGAATATTGTAAAAATACCAAAAATGATGCTCCGGAAATTATTTTCTATTATAAAAAATCTTGACTTGTAAATAAAATGAAAAGTGTAGGCTATGTACATAAAACGTTAGTGTTATTGTTATATTGTTTGTTATCTAAGCTGTGTATGATGGAGTGTGTGGGACTGGTGGCGTAAGCTCGAATGTGATGCCATAATGTTTATATACTGGGACATGTATCGCTTTTTTAATAAAGTAATGAGAAATCTTGATCATTTGTTTTTGTGTTATGGTAGATGCATAACAATCTGCATAGCAAACAGTTGCTTTTGTCAACTGATTTTGAAGAAAATTCAAGAGCATATGGGCTACACGCTTGCAATGATATTTATTTTTACAACTCAACAACATTAATTACGTTATTTACATTTTCTAGCAGATGAATTTTTCAAACGATAGAAAGTGTGTTACGTAATTAGGGCTTAGTTGTGTTTCCCCACCATCTTAATTATTAGGGTGATGGTCTACATAGGATAATAAAGGATGTTGAGATGTGAAGTGTTCCTTTAACGAGAAGGTGTTCATAAAATATCTGAAGGACGAACAACGAAATAAAACAGACCACAATTTCACAAATGGATCTGAGCGTCTATGCTAGAGAATATCAAAGAAGTATTTTAAACACATCCCACTTTATGATCCCCAGGTTATCCCGAAACACTTGTAACAAACTTAACACATAAATACAAGATAATACAGCCTCCATCCCCACCTCATCTTCAGAGTTATGTTATCAGCCAACTTGCAGAGTTACTAGCCCTATCCCGGGTTATCTTGTGATTTATTTGTATTAAAATACACCTAAAATTCCTGAAAAATTGTTCAACTGATAATAAATCGTTAAAGTATTGAGATTACTTGAAAAACTTAGAAACTTAGAAAAAAAATGGAGTTTTAAGTAGCTGCCTTCGATTATGTAGAAAAATAAGTTTTTGAAAGTTTTGAAACCATAAAATGCCTACAAACCACTTTTCAGCAGATGAATATCAAAGGAGAAGGCTCAATCAAAGTAGTCTTATTTATAAGAGGATGTAATAACAAGGTCTCACTGAAAATTTGGGGAAATTTGGCTATCCAGGAATCAAGTTATATGAAGTATAGTAAAAGTGATGTTACGTTATAACTTTGTAATTTTTTTATGTTATTTTCGAAATACACTTACACTTATTCACGTCAGCAATAATCGGAGTAGGAGTAAGTGAAAATCGTTAAGTATGAGGTAATCAATGGATAATTTTAAGTAGCAAATAACTACACCGAACGAGATTTAAATATTCCCTTTTCAGAGATGTCATTCATACAAAATATTCGATATTTTAGATTTTTAGTTCTTTTAGATTTGTGAACACTGCAAGAAGGTAAAAATGGGGTTAAACAATAAGGATAATTTATAAAAACATACAAAAAAGGTTTATTCATAATATTAATTTAACTTATCTAAATTATTTCAAAATCCTCCAAATCAGGATTGTCTTCTGTCAAGTCTCGGTCAAACGATGCAGAGATATCAATGACTTGATGCCTATGACAAAGTGCAATTTAAAATACTATTAAATAAGCTATATGGAATAGGAATACGCGGAAAAGCTGATGACTGGTTTGCATCATTTTTAAAAGATAGAGAGCAATTAGTTGAGATTGAATATTACAACCAAAAAACAAAGGAAGCACAGCTCATAAGATCTGGTGTTAAATCAATACATGCATCAATTCCCCAGGGAAGTGTTATTGGCTGCCTCCGTTTCCTCATTTATATAAATGACCTCCCCAAAATCATAGACGGGCCATGTGTACTTTTTGCGGATGAACTCTCGATCCTGACCTCATGTCAAACAATTGCTAATTTAAATGAAAAACTTACGACTATTGTTGGGAAAATTATAAGCTGGATGAGCGACCTTGAAATAAATTTTAATAAAACTAAATTAATGGCGTTTCACTCCCGGCAGAAAAAACAAATAAATATACATTTTACCTTTCATCATCATCATCAGCCTATAGCAGTCCACTGCTGGATATAGGCCTCCTCAATCGCACGCCATTCAACGCGATTTTCAGCAACTCTCATCCAGTTTCTACCAGCCACCCTGCGAAGATCGTCAATCCACCGAGCCTGAGGGCGTCCCACCTTACGTTTGCCGATTCGCGGTCTCCACTCAAGAACACGTCTACCCCAACGGTCATTTGCTACTTCAGCTTACTTATTCTGTGAGCTATTTCGACTACTCTGGTTCTCTGTCGGATCACATCGTTCCGGATGCGATCCCACAGAGAAACTCCAAGCATAGCCCGTTCCATAGCTCGCTGAGCGACCTTAAATTTATAGACCAGCCGTACTGTGAGTGTCCACGTTTCGTCTCCGTAAGTCATAACAGGCAGGACGCATTGACGAGAAGACCCGGCAAAGCTTCCCAAATGCTGTTAATTCTTCTGTTAGCCTCCCTCTCAAAGTTGTTCTTACCAAACTGCAGAGTTTGCCCGAGGTAAACATATTCTCGAACAACCTCGAGAGGACCGCCATTAACAACAACAGGTCCTGGTGTGACGTGTTCGTTGAACATAACCTGTGTTTTGTCCAAGTTCACCCTGAGACCAATGCGTTTTGAAGAATCAACTAGGCCATCCAGCATCTGCTGCAAGTTGTGCAGCGATTCAGCCAGTATGACGATGTCATCTGCAAATCTCAAGTGTGAGATGTACTCGCCGTTGATGTTTATGCCTCGTCCTTCCCCATTTTAGCGTCTTAAACTCATCCTCAGGTGCGTTGGTGAACAATTTCGGGGAAATAACGTCCCCCTGACGCAATGGAATATGCTCCGTTTGCTGGTTTTGACTTTAGACGGTCATTGTGGCGTTCTCATAAAGATTTCTCAACACTTGGATGTATCGCCAGTCGACTTGGCATCGCTGCAGAGACTCTAAAACTGACCAGGTCTCGACAGAGTCAAAAGCCTTCTCATAGTCCACAAATGCAAGACACAGCGGCCGATTATACTCTTCGGACTTCTGTATGATCTGCCGCACTGTGTGGATGTGGTCTATGGTGCTGTATCCTCCTCGAAACCCGGCCTGCTCCGGTGGCTGGAAGTCGTCAAGTCTTCGCGCTAGACGATTCGTGATAACTCTTGAAAACAGCTTATATACGTGGCTAAGGAGCGAAATGGGTCTGTAATTCTTTAATAGGGTCTTGTTCCCCTTTTTAAAGAAAAGAACGACCACGTTTCTTCTCCACGCCCTCCCGCTTTCAGGAGCTCAGTCGTTATCCCATCCTTGCCAGGGGCTTTTCCATTCTTAAGCTGTCTAAGAGCCGCCTCGATTTCGTCTTGGCTGACTTCTGGCAGGTCTTCTGTGAAATGGCGGGTTAAGGTGGCTCTGGAATCCTCATTTTCGGGATCAGGTTGAGATGCATGCGATGCATACAACTGGCCGTGGAAGTTTTTGACTTCCGAAAGAATCTGGGGCTTCGAAACAACGATATCCCCACTAGATTTAGTCAACTTCGTCAGGTGGCTCCTCCCAAGTGATTGGACGAACACTTTCGACCCCCGATTTTGCTCAATCGCTTTTTCTATTGAGCGTATGTTGGAGCATCGAAGGTCGCGTCGTACTAATTTTGTTCTGTCGAAGTGATGGGTGGGTTTTCACGTCGATCCGTCATAAGCTTCAGAGTCTCCTCCGAAAGTTTGGACTTCTTGCCCGTATGCCGCATTTTACAAAAACGCGTCCCTTCCTCCCTGAGGATTTCCACCATTTGGTCGAGCGCCTGGTCAACGTCATTTGTTGTTTCCACGGTCGAGAATCGGTTCTCCAAATCTGACTGGAGCGCTTCAGACCTTAGCATAGTTTGGAGCATATTTGGACGGAGCTTAGACTTCATCAAACGGGTTCGCTCCAGCTTGAAATTAATATTCAGAGTGCCACGAACAAGCCTGTGATCGCTACCAGTGTTGAACCTGTTGATCGCCGAGACATCGCTGAATATATGCTTTTTATCCGCTATGATGAAGTCTATCTCATTTTTCGCCATAGTGTCGGGGCTTCGCCACGTCCACTTCCTTTGGGGCTGTTTCTTTAAGAAAGAATTCATCACGAAAAGGCCCTCCTTCTCAAGTAAGTTGACAAGCATTTGCCCCCTATGATTTCTGCTGCCAAACTCGTAGGATCCTACTACCGATTCACTGACATTCTGTACTCCCACTTTAGCGTTGAAATCCCCCATGACAACTCTATAGTGGGCCTTAGTAGTGGAGTGCAAGGCCTTGGAGATGTCCTCAAACATTTCCTCCACCACATCATCCGAGTGTGCCGAAGTCGGTGCATAGACCTGAACAACCTTGAGGCTGTACCTCTCGGTTAGCTTCACTATGAGGTACGCTATCCTGTACGAGACACTGGACACTTCTACCACGTTGTCACAAAGGGATTTGTGTACCAGGAACCCGACACCGCCTTGGGATAGCTGGTCTCCCTCTCGATAATACATCAGGTGGCCCGATTCAAGGGTTATTGTGTCCTCTCCCTCTCTTTGGACTTCACTCAACCCAAGAATGTGCCACCTTACTCTTTCGAGTTCTTCCTCCAGCTGCACTAGGTGTTCGTCGAGCCGTAACGTGCGTCCATTGTACGTCGCCAAGGTCAGTTGGGTTTGGCTGCCATTCGTAACCCGGGAATTTTTAGCACCCCCCTACCTTGCCGTTACCGTGACTGCCGCCAGAATCAGGAACAGCAAGGCCGTCGGGAACTTGGGCCGTGGTTGATTCTAGCTTGCCATTTAAGGGGTTTACCCAAAATCGCCACGCTAGGCATGCGGGTTGGCGATCGCAGATCACAAATCCTCGCAATAGTGACGATACTGCCCGTCGCTAGTCTACGCTATTTAGTTGCGAACTTTTGAAATGGTTATACCGCCATTTATCGGTCGTCCAGAGCCTCGTTTGTTATTTAGCAGGATGCACCACGAGCAGGTGAGGTTGACTTGGGGCACTGAGATGTAGGTGAGCCCCCTTACATCCCTTTTACCATTTTTTTTATTTTACCTTTAATCAACAAAAATAAGAAACAGTTAACAACTTCACTCTCCTAAGCAATAGACACACATATAAACTGGAAAACACATATACAGACAGTAAAATCTAAAATATCAAAGTTTTCATATGCTCTCCGCGAAATTAAAAAGACTACAAACCGCACTAGCCACATACTACGCGTATGGCACGCCTGGTTTAACTATGGCATCATCTTATGGGGAAATAGCACAGATGCTCCGTCATTATTTACCCTCCAAAACAAGCTAATACGAATAATTACCAATATTGAACCACCAGATAGTTGAAAGCTTTACTTCCAGAAACACAAGATTCTCACCTTAGTTAGTATATATATTTTGGAACTATGTCAACTAGTTCGCAAATATCCAGATTCTTACAACACACGGGGAGACATACAAACAATTTATTCGTTGCGCCATAAGAAAAAATTAAATTTGCCCCCCCTCCCGCCTTAAATCACACTCATCTACTCCATATTCCAAGTCAATAAAAATATATAATAAATTACCAGAAGACTTAAGAAACCAAAATAAAACCAGTATATTTTTAAATAAATTAAAGCAATACTTAATTAAAAAAAGCTATTACACAGTTCACGAATATCTAACGGATAAATTCAATAATTACACATAATTATGAATAACAGATATTAAATAAGCAAAACTAAACAAAAATAAATGATTTTAAACGTTTGATGACAATAAACTCGCCCCTAATATATAACTGGCGAAATGTAGGTGTGAAATAAAGGCAGCACCTCTGCCTAATTAAAGAAGACAAACATGGATGTAAGGAATATGTTGGGAAAGGTTGACAACTCTCAAAATAAAACTTGAATGTTTAATGAGCCAAATGCTTCTGATTCAACAAAATTACAAAATACGACATCATTAAGGCAAGCAACCTTTTGCCTTCGAATGAAGCCAGTTCATCTGATGTCATTCTTCATTTCATTTTGACAGCAGAACTCGACGGGGATATGCTCAAAGACTACGAGTACGTATGTAGGAAATTTTTATATGTATTTCTGAAATTGGGATGAATACTCGAATGTTTTATTTAGAGGAAAACTGGTTTATTGTCGCTTACAAAGTTCGGTATTTTTGACATAGAATAATAAACAGGAAAAGGTCTAGTTCAGGCTGGCTGACAGTTTTTGTCAAGCTGGTCTACAATGGCAATCATTGGCATTCAGATAGACTAACAAACCTGCAAGGGTTTGAGTCATCGTCATTCTGTGCAGGTGATTACATACTGGTTGAGTATTATTTAATTCCATCGAACACGCAAAGAAGAAGCATGGGAGACAAATTGGTAACTTGAACGGTAAAGTGACTGTATACACACACACACACTGTGTGTGTTGTGTGTGTTGCATACTTTGCTATCATTCATCAAAAAGGTAGATCTGCTTTCCGTATCTTGGCAGGAGTCTATATCCACTTGGTAGACTTATTGGATAGCTTAAAACATAAAAAAATACACTTAGATAGATACTACAGTTAGATAGATAGTACCTACCTACGTCAACAGCTTGTTGACGAAGACTTTGCCGGCATAGTTGCAGTTTGAAATGTGTCCCCAGACACGCATTGAATTTGGCCATCTCACAGATCGATCGCAAGCAAAGCTATGTAAAGCTACGGTCATATTAACAATATTTTAAAAACAAGAAAATATAAACTGTTGTACAAGAAGTGACGGCGTCGTGTTGCGTTGCGTGGTGTCGCGTAACCTTCCGCGGAAACGACGATATACACCCTTCGGCCAAAACTCTTCGTTGCGGAAGGTCTCAATATAATGAGTCGGAACTCGCACCACAAACGACTTCAAATTCGTGTTGTGGCGCGACTCCAACTTCTCAACCCTCAAGGGTCATGGGGGTTCTAATGGCGTACTGCTTACAATATGGACGTACTAGCTTTGCTGGCGACTTCGCCTGCGTTGGTGTCGGAAATTATTCCGCGGGGCGGCCTACTGGGATAAAAATGTCCTCCCCAGAATAAACTTGGGTGCCAAACATCGAAATCCATTAGGCGTTGAAAGGTAACAGACAGAGTTACTTTTGCATTTATATAAGCTACGAGTAGTATATATGGAAATGTCGACTATCCAGACTATATTTTCATCAAAGTCATCATTTGTTGCTCATTTGCTCTTTATCTCCTTGCTCTAAACAATTCCTAAAGATTTATTTGGCAAGATTCAAATAACCACAATATTGCCAAATAACTTCCCCACAACGACTTTCTCACAAACGGTAAAAACGAAACGATAACGAACAATAAAAAATAACGATACTGCACCAAACGATATCGAAACCAAAAACAATAGTCCATAGACAAGTCACTCTTTGGTCTAAAGCCATGGAAATTATCGTTACGGTTGATCTGAAGCAAGATAATATTCTTTCGTAAAGGAAACAGCCTTTAATGTTCCCAATATTTTTCCTGCGTTATCCTTCCCTTGTGGGGAACAACAGTACCTTACACGTGACGGTTATTCGGTAAGGATAACAATTTTCGTGCAATTTTTTGGTTATAAGGCGCTATAAAAATTGTAAGGATTACTTGACTAAGAAGAAAGTATATAATTACAGTATTGTAATTTGTTTTCTCAAAGGGCCTAACCTACTGCTGGTACAGGCCCATTCAATTGAACGCTGTCCAACTCGATTCTCGGTTTCTCTCACCAGCTGCAGCTGCAGTCTTTTTTGCAACCTTTTACAAAGATGCTTAAAAAAACACTATGTTATAATTTTGCACATCCCAACGTCTCGACAGAGGTAATTCGACACAGCTGTTACTTATCACCTCCCCTTTCGTTTCCATTTGAACATTAAGACCAAATAATAAATAAACACGTCATATACACGACACTTAGGCCTTTAGGCCTTGTCCTCACTGTTCGAGAGAAGATCTTCATTCTAGCCTAGCCATTTTCCAACTTCGGTGGGGTCGGCTTCCAGTCTAACCGGATGCAGCTGAATACCAATATTTTACATGGAGCGACTGTCTGACCTCCACAAACCGGTTACTGGGTTACACGATCCCCTTGGCAAGACTGGTTGCCAGAATTTCGATTTTCGGACTACCCGTAAGGACGTATTCCAAACCCACAATGGACATGAAAATAGATTTGTCAATTAATATTTATGTTGTTTTTTTTTTCATTTTAAATGTTTATTTATCAATTTCTGTATCCACAATAGATACACATAAGCAATTTACCACTGCCCACCCTTCTGTTACAATCACCTTGACCTTCATGTATGGTCAGTCGAATCTACGATTAGCAGCTAATTCTGACTCTACACGTGCATACATTCCTTAGACACACTCGAGTCTCTACTGCCTACATATATCAAGCCCGCGCGCCTGATATTAATTTAATAGCAACTTTATACTTTGCATGACAAGTGAGTTTCTTTTTTAGCTCAATTTTACCATTTCATGAGAAGTAAGTAAGACTTTTGCCTCGCTATACTCGTTACAAGATCTGTGATAGCAGACAGGTAGGGACTATTTACATTATCATTAAGGAGTATGTTTACCTCAGGGGTGCCACACGTCCTGGGCTGCGCATTCGATCTGAACATAACCGTTGACGGGAACTACACATAATATATTCTTCTTTCATTCGGTTCATGACAATTGATAACTTTTCGGCATCTACCATCACTGAATCAGGTTCGAGTTGGCTCGGCACAAATCGAGTTAGCCGAGCAGCTTCTTCCCGAACGTACATCGTACGCCACCCATCTTGCCTGAATCATACCGAGTGGAACTTATGTGTAGCATCCCTGAGGAATATGTTAACTTCACACAGATACATTAAATCCCACAAAACGAGCTGACACATTAAGGTCTTCGTACACAGCACAACAACATAGGCACCATAACAACTTAACAACCAGCACTTATTACCGTTCCGCCGCATCTCCACAATATTTTACTAAATTTTCATGTCATTTTGATGTAATCGCCTGATGCTGAGTGTTATAATTACGGTGTAGACGGTAACGATGCTGAAAATACCTGAAAATATCCTGAAAGTGCCTGAAAACACCCGAAAGTGCCTGAAAATGTTGGTAACAGGTTGGTAATGAGCCGACCGAGGAGTATTGTGTGTAATTCGGGGGGCGGCGCCTAAATTGTAACTCATTATTTTTATATTTCCTATTATTTGTTAGGGGTGAGAATTTTTGAGGTGGTTGTTATGGTATTGTGATATTTTGAGCTATGGTTAAGGATATTTATGTGGTATTTGCGTGAAATGAGATATTATGTAAAAGTTGCTTTACAGAACTCAATCGTGCTCGCTATTCTGAGCCAATAGAGTCACAAAATGATTGATGTAATTTTCCTTTTTTGTCTCCCACTCCCTGTTTTAGATCTTGAGAAAAAATTGAATGAAATAAGAAATACCGGGAGCTCCCTCACCTTTTAATGCCTATATAATTCCCTCTATAAAGTATTTTACATAAATAAATGACTTCACCATAAGTAGCGCAAAAAAATCGTTCACATTTTCTAATGATGAAGCTTTTTCGGAGATAAATTAAATTTTCACCACAATACAAAGTAAATCCCTTCAGCCGACGCGGCGACGTCCCAAACTCCTCCATTATTACAAGTAACGTCTTGGAGCAAACATTAAGATACAAATCCCTATTGGTTATCGGAAATCAAGCCCATTATGACGTCAGACAAAAGGCTCTTTATTATGGCCTGGCCTTGCCGGGCTATGTGGCCTGACAAAGGGCCTGTTTACACAGATCTCGAGGGCTAAGGATAGGATGTGTGTCTTTTGGCCCTCACGTTATTGTTGGGCCTGTTTGGTGAGCCCAAAATACTTGAGAGATGGTTAAGATGTTACTATGTAATATAACCTCTATATGCTATGTATCGGAAGTTATATATAAATCTAAACTTTAGCTTTTTTCAGCGAAATTCCAGTCTTTTCAGATTGCAAAGATAGAGATGGTGTAGTTGTAATAAGGCATGGTAGAATTCTTCTGTCAGAATGAGTTAAGCCACATCTTTACTCACGTTTTTGATCACACCAAGAAACTGTCTTGAAATCTTGAAATCTATTTAAACCTGTCTACCACTTATATTATCCCAGACAAGACACGAGTAGCTAACACACAACTTGACAGTAGTTGAACAAACTGTCTTGCTGCTGAAAGGTGTTATCAACAAATAATAAAAAATGCACGAATACGTGTCTGAGAAGCTTCTCAATGCGGTACATTCTACCTTGTACTTTACTTTTAGTGAAGTTTTTACTCAATATTATGACAAGTCGACACGAACCGAGCTTGCTTGTCTCGACCATTTGATGTGAACAACTCTGGAATTACTCTTGAATTCCACTTTGAAACTAAAGGTTTTTCGTCTGACGTAACAAGGAGGTTGGTACTGTTTTTGACAAAACTTCACTCAATTTGTTTCATGAATATTAGAAGATATAAACCACTGGTCGCCATCGAATAAAAAAGTTAGCCATAAAAAGTCTCGATTTACTTTGGGACAAAAAAGTGGTGAGGTTCTCTGATTCACTCATCTTCTAAATCTTTTGATTATGTTTTCCTCCTATTTCGGTCAATGATCTTCGAAAATTACAATATCCAATTAAAGAAATAAGTAATATAGAAAATTACAGTAAGCAACGATCTATAATAATTTATTTCAACCGCGCTCCACAAATCCCCTTCTCACCCAAATTAATCTGCTGACTGCATCAGTGAGTACTAATTTTGCGCGCAAACATATTCAGAGGTGCGGAATGCAATAAACTAAGTTCTGGCGCTCTTTACTAACTGCTGAAACCTCAAAATTAGGGTTAACATGGAACAAATTAAATTTTGCTTACATGATCAGTTTCCGTGGAAATGTTAGCAGACTGAGTTTTCTTCAGAATTTACTCAAACATATCGTCATCTGCCAAGCTTTTTCACAACTATGTTGAGGTTGACATCCAGTCTAACCGGATGCAGCTGAATACCAGTATTTCATTTAGCCTGTCCTCCACGACCCAGTTTTACCCGAACTTATAGTCATAATGACTGAGAAAATAAAATAAAAATGAGCATTATTTAGTCAGGTCTCAACAGACGTCGGTCAAAAAGGTAACAGGGGTCAAACATAAAACCTGGCATATTATACGTAAATCTAAATACCAACGTCTTCAAAGGATACCTAAAGTCTAGCAAAACTAATCTCAGACTGAAAGCGGCAAAGTCTATCCTTGCCTCTCCTTGCCGACCTTATCAAAATTGGAGGCAAAGAAAGTCAAATAGAGCGGCCTCAGAGACAAAAGAATAAGGTCGCTCGGCCTGGGGGCCTGCGGGAGGCCGAACATTTACATATGCCGAATAATTTACATACGGACTGTTTACTCTGACTGCTATGACGGGGTTGAGGTCCGGCGCTTGAGGCTTTGTTTAAGCTAAAATGTGATGTGGAGACTAGTTCCAACGGGTGGTAGTCTAACTTACACATTCAGTCATTCATGTGGATGCCTTTGCATTGAATCCTATATACAAGGAATCTATTGTAACATACCAGCCGATGTATTATAACCTGCGTGCGTGTGTGATCGTCGGCGAAGCGAAAGGAGTGTGTAAGCATCGAAACAGCGTTCTAATGTTTCACTAAGAAATTCAACAGAAAAAGACATTGTATTTTGCCTTTACATGGTTCATATAGCAAAACCGACAATTACTTACTTATCGTAAAATATGTAATGTGTGTGAGAGCAAATAAAATAAGAGTTGCTCCATAGACGTGAGTTTTTGAGTGCATCTGAGTTTGGTTATGGTCAGATAGCTAATAATTGACAATATAATGCGTAAAGCATATTGTGTCTATCTAATTGGATAAGTGATTTACCATCAGTGTATCACTTTCACCCCTGACTGAAAGACCTCTGGCCCAGCAACTACATGTAAGTGCAGGAACAAGCACTGCAAAGGCAACTTCGTAGTGTCGTTAAGTTATTCAATCAAGCAGAACCTGTACCTCTACTCATCCCCACACATTTCATCGCCACGCACTCAGCATCCGCTCCATGTAATCCCAGTCGGCGCTCTAATAAAATGCGGGCTCATCCCATTTTTCGCCCGCTCGACATGATTATGTAAAAATCGGACACAGCTGTAATCTGCTTAAATTTTTCGCGGACGTATATTTTCAATTCCACGATGATTGGGCTGTGATTCTGTTTTACATACTGAATAAATGACTTTTAAATATGTGACGGGAACAACGTGTGGGTTTTGGTTTACTTTGTGATTTTTTTCGCGAAAGGATGAGTTGAATTTTAGCTGATTATATACAGTATCGTTTGCTTATAGTGCTAATCTTGCAAATGCGTGTTCAGCCAGCATGACACCTGTAAAATCGCTGCAGTTGGATACGAATCCTGCAAATGTGGTTCTACTACGACTTCTAGGGTTAATTAAGGGTAGAAGTAACATTTCATAGAATTTCTTTAGATAGGTCTTGTTATTTTTGACACATTATTTGCTCTGCTTACCTCTTGGCCATGGGCTACGCTCAAATAACACGTGTCTTGCTAGAGCGACTGAGGAGAATATAATGGAATGCAATAAATAGAAGAAGGAGACGACAATAGGTCTTTAACTATGAAATTGCCGTATTTTTCTCACATTTTGTTCTGTTTGTAATTTTGACTTAAAGTTATATTTTTTCCTGATTTCATTTTAATTGGATTAATTGTTAAATTACATGACTTTTAGAGTTTTAAAACCGTACTAGTAGTTGCATATTACCTCATGGGGTAGTGTGTCAAAACACCTCCTTCAATGTGTCGTCGGTTCCACTAGGTACTTCAAGTAGGTATATTTTTGTCATAGACTGTGTTTTGAGAATTTAAGATAGCTACACAGTGCAGCGCAGTTTTTTTCACTCTAACTATAGTTTGCAATTGCATCATAATCCGATCAGAAGTTTTAAAGAAAAATAAAAAAATGTTAGTATGGAAATATCACTGTTCATGAAATCGTCCATACAAATCGGCAATTTCATATTTTAACCCCTAATAGTTTCTCGATATGCTCTTACAAGTAACCGCGTCGCGACCTGCGAAGCGACGGCACTCGTGTCGCAAGTCGCATCACCAGGGGCCTTGAACGGGGGCTTTGGACGACAATTAGTTTTCTTTTATTAAAATAAGGTAGCACAAAAAAGTACAAGCACAGGAGTGGGAGCTCATCACTCACGAAACCTCACCCAATTCCCCGGTCACCGACTTACTGCGGCTGCATAGATTAAGGTCGACTACAATCACAATGATATTTATCGCATATACAAGCATGTATGTAGGACGTAAAACGATACCAATTTATACTTGAATGCATTCGTGCATATTTTACATAATAAGAGCAGAGGCGAAGGTGAAGTGCAACCGCTTGGATTTGACAAACTTTTACGATTGTAATGAGGATGGTATTTGATGATTGGTATCGCAGGTTCGATTCCCGCACGGAACAAATATTTGTATGGCCTATGGCCTATGGCCTTCAGATAGTTGTTCCGAGTCTGGCTGTTTGTGTATTTGGGTTTTAATGTTTGTGAACGCATTCACGATACAGGAGAAATTCCTAGTGTGGGGCAACGCTTAAAAAAAATGGCAATCGAACCACAACACCAATTGAATGATTTTCCTTCCAATGTGATGTCCATAAACAACATAACATCACGCCTGTGATCCCGTAAGGGTTAGGAAAAGGTGTCCATAGATTGCACCCAAATTTAGTTGGTTATGTTTAGTACAATGGCACTAAACATAACCAAGTAAATTTGGGCGCCTCAATTGGCAATGCAATTGAGGCGAACCTACTTTGTCCAATCTAGGCATCGAGCCCAGGACCTCATGTTCAGTAGTAACGCTTGCAACCACTAGACGAACGTGGCATAAACGATAATTTATGACCAAATAGATTTACTTTTTACATAACCAAACAAAAGTCTTGCAACTGCCTTTCTTAAACAAAACATTGTTTCATAGGTTCACTGCACTATACACAACAAAAACTCGCCTCTCCTACCTCACGTACAAAATTACCTTCCCGAAAAGCGCACCGGCAGAATAAGAAATAAACCGTCAAATTGCCAAAAAACCGGTCTCAATTTGGGAAAAAACACGTAAAACCTAATGCATTTCCCGGGTACAGTGTACACGGCACGGCACAGGCAAGGTACGGCACGGCTCGGCATCAATCATGGACTCCCGGCTGCATACTAAATAACCGGCTATGGTGAGCCTACCCGGGGAAACAGGACGCTTTTATTGTTGCGGGGAAATAGCGTCAGTATCGGTCTGATTGGTGGGGCTAAGTGATAGTGAAGAATTGGATTGATCGTGTGGCGGCGTGATCTACTACTCGTATCTTGGGTTATGGCTACTGCTTTGCTCAGACTAGGATGGCATTTTTAAATGGAAAAACAATGTTGTTATTAGAAATGATCGTTAGCTAGTGTATATTATAATAATTAATACAGCAGTCGAGGAAAAGGGGTATGGGAACAATGGTGGCCAATCAGAACTCAATGTCGCGTCATTTTACTGAACGCCGATTGGGTGGTGAAGATGCGACAAGACCGGTACGAAATCGTAAAATAAATGCATGAATTAATGGATGAATCCCAAACAGGTCGTATTTTAGCTATGACAGATAACGTCACGTGTATTTTTGTGGATTAATGAAACATCACGGTGGTTTCACCTAAAAATTTTAGGCAGAGGAGTGTCTATAGTAGCACCAACACTTAGCCAGTTGTGTTTCAGTCCCATGTAATAAGGAGCAAGCCTATTGCCATCAACTGAGTACAAATATAGACTCTGGGAGAGTGACCATTACGCATTAGGTACTTTTATGATTTACATAACTGTTATCTCCGATTACCCTATTTCTCGTCGTGACATACACTGTATAAAATAAGTATAAAAAATGTATTTCATTTTCAAAGCGGATCGGATTCCTATTCACAAGTTATTACAAAGCTCATCTTTAACCTCTCTTTATATAAATCTTGTAAATCGAGATCTAGCAACTACTCTCACTTGCCTAAACCCAACTCAGTTACAGCCACTTTTCCTTTCAATCGACTTTTACGAGTTACTGTGACCACTCATGATTCTCAGGCATTTTCCTTTCCCCGATGTACCCGTATAAGGATATTGTTGAATTTGTCATAAAATATTCATGCACGCGCGATGGCACATAATCAAAGGCGTCAGGAGTTGTATGGTGTCCTTTACGAGACGCTTTAAGCATGCAACTGAGCACGAGGCCATAAGGCTAGCGAGAGCAAGTAAGTAGATAACAACAATGATGCTACAATTTATTTGTTCGACAGGTCGTTGGATGGACGCTAACATCACTTCTGTCATCCCTGAAGGGTTTGGCAGAGGTGCATCTATAGATTTACACCTGCCTTTTATCTTTTAATCCTATGTAAAAGGAAGTGAGCGCATTACCGGGCACAAATCGAGAAATTCCTGATTGAAAAACACATACCTATTTGCCCGACCTGGGAATCGAACCCTCATGCTCAATAGTTCTTGAAAAAAATTGAGTATTGAGGCATTCGTTCGTTATCAAACTAACGTGTTTTTCTTCATACGCAAAAGTAAACCATTTTTAATCATCAAGTAACTTTTACTCTCGTTTTATCGCTCGTTTAATGGCCCGGCCCGCTCGCTCCGTCCCTCACTTGGGCTCACTCACCAGTGTTCCGATAGGAGTTGACCATGTCAGTAGCCTCAAGCACTATTCAAGTTTGTAGTATTTTGAGTATATTTTGATATAGATCAAGTTTTGCTAAAGTGATTTTTGGAAGTGTTTTTTTGAAAGGTAAGTTTTCGATTTTTTTTTTTTGTTTAAATGATCGTTTTATTGTTCTAGTTCTAGGCACTACGTTTACAAAAATAATTGTATGATAGTTCCCGAAAAGTTTTAGCACCTTTTAGGTAATTGCCAATTAGAGTGATAACCGTGTTTCCCACTAATCAACGAAAAGTTTTAAAATGCTACATAAGTAAACAAAAATGTAACCCCGCGTAAACACGCCGTGAGTCCTATAGTTTCAAATTGACTCAATTCGACCTCACCCACTGCTGGGGATAGGCATCTGCTTGTGCCCAACCTATCGCAATCCAATACTGAACATAGACGAAGCTCCTACCAAGCACCCTCATTTAATTATTACCTATTCAATACCAGCACAAATCAACGCAACTGTCATTACGTCACAATCTTTATCAATGACATAACATCACCAGTCTGAACCAGCCTTTATTTATTGTAGCCATCATTATCTAAGCAAAGCTCTAAGTTACTTCACTTAACTGTGCTTTAAGTCATAGTTAAGCAATAACTAGTTCAATTCAACTAGTACAATCACTCTATCACAATTGCATAAAAGTAACCGGGTGATTATAACCAAGGATATATTATAGACCATTTACAAAAGAGCAAAAGTGTTCAAACACATAACCATCCTTTGGGCTTTGCTGCAGTCGAGTAACAATGGTATATTCGTGGAGGCTGAACGTCACTCCCTTATTTGGTTAGCCTTTTTGACCCTGCATGATAAATCTATGAATAGTGTAAGTAAATAAACTAATAAAGCCCTATAAATAAAACAAAAGGGTGCATAGACATAGAGGAATATTAGTGTTCAAATTTTTTCACTTCAAGACTTTTCATTTTCAGGAGATTATAAACTTACATATCCCTTTAAATATAAGGAACTAAAGTGCCATAATTTTTTTGTCCTAATCATCATTTGTCCGGACGATAACTCACCCGAACTTAATATCACATTATTATCACACGTCATAAAATTGAAAGTCCTAAATACAAAATGCCCTAAATCCGTTTGTCATAAATATTAACATTTAAACTATGAGACGCCGGTCACTACGTTCGCATTTACATTACACACCCATTTTCTGTCACAAATATCGTCGTCGATCCACGACCTTCTTGGCCTTCGGCCCACGCTCCTAACGATTGTCCTAAAAATTATATTTTTATGGAAAAAAAAAATGAAAATGAAAATTGCTGATTTCCCATGCGTTGCGGTAATAATACACATTATAATATACTACAATACTTAGGACATATGGCTTTATTTCATGCAAAATTAGGAGATTCAATTATTATAGTAGGTACCTACTCGATATTATGACAAAATAGTTTTAGAAGTAAAGATTATGTAAAACAAAGTTTTGAAAATTGAAAATTATGGTTACTGAAGTTTATGGCAAACTTGATACGGATAAACAATTTTAGGAGAAGAAGGGGAGTAACATGAGCGATAATCTCTCTATGACACGCCTCTATTCACAAAACAAAAGAGATTTGTTTGAAAAAGGTCTCAACTGACCTCTGTTTAGTCTAGAACACTTAAATCGAAAAGTGAAAAAAAACGCATGCCGTTTTAAACAAAGTCATATTTATTTTGTGCCCCTTACGTCTTTATCAGTTTATTTTCTCTAACAACGAAAGAATCTCGAGCAACACAACCAATAGAATAAGAGGAAATCATAATAAGCTTGCCCAAAATTCATCTTCATAATCCCTCTATCAGTCGTAACCGAGTGTCATAGTTACGCGGCTATGATTCTATTAGCATTACGTAGAACATTCTCCCGTCACTGTACTCGCTTACTTATCAATATACCAACAACTTGTTCGACACAGACAGTGCGTGGAACTCATTTGGACGCCGCCCCGGGCGTAATGCCAAATTATATGAATAAGCTTCATAATGCTATCATGATGGGAATGTCAATCGTTTGAGTGTGATTAACAACTAACTACTACTTAATAAGAGTACCAAGTAATAAGTTCAAGTTGAGGTCGATTTTTTTAGACCCAGGTTTGCACCGAACAAGTTCCGAATCGAAATTAAGCCATTTTAATCGACCAAAGTTAAGGGTCGGTCACACCGGTACAGACAATTTTTGAAAGCGGCTCCGAATAACGGACTCTGACATATAATGCAGGCGTTGAAGTATCTGTCGATGCAATAATTTTACTATTAAAACTACAGTTCAAATTAGTTTCGAAACAAAAAAACTCGCTCAAAGCTTTAAGATTGGACCAAAGTTAGAACCCATTCTGGAAAAAAAAAAATCATGGGGTCATCTTCTAGCCTAGACCAAATTAGGCCTTTGACAAGTCAACAATTCAACGATCTACGTTTCGTTTTATGTAAATATTCTTTTATTGCCGACCATCATCGCCTTGTGTGTCCAACTGTCCATTTATATGCCCTTATGCCTTATGCAAATACCCAAACAAACGTCCACTTCTAGCCTTCCACACAAGGATTAATCGTTTTAGCAGTCTTGACCTACAGACCGGCAAATATTCGCCGCTCCAATACATATACAAATATTTACATATACCAATCATATAACTTGCAATTTGATCTCACTCACTAGTCACTGATGAAAGTCTTTAAAATATTTATTTAGTTTCCATTCTATCTATTAATAAAATTCTACAGACTAACAAACGCGGAAGTGCGTCAAATATAATAAAAATATGTCGATGGTGACCTTACAGGTATATTTTATGTTAATAATGTGCAGAGCAGAGCTGGCTTTGGTCTAATTACTTGAGTAAAGGTAAAGGTTACCGCTTAGTGTGTTATTACGAAAGATAATGGCTTTAGATTTAGTAGGAAGGTGTCTAGCTTTGTATAGAGTTTAACTACATTTAATAAGCGTAATCGGTTATCGGTGAAGGAATACCAGGCATTCGTAAACTTGTGACACCCTCTCGCAGAGCTTGTACGGACTTCAGCTCGTCCTGTGTCCGAATGGTGGATAACAGCCCACCCCTCTACCAGAAGGAGGCCTGTGTCACTGGAGTGGAAACGTTTCAGGCTAAGCGTTTACCGCCCTACGTACCACACACTCAATATAATTCTATTTACATGATACAATCTTAAAAATCTGTGTATTCCAAAGACACTTGCGAATATGTTGCTTTACAAAAGAAAACCGTAAGTATTGTAGCCATTCCCCGAGCAAGGCTTTTTACAAGAATTTCTAGTGAAATCCACTATCGATCATTTTTCCTGGTCTGTCTAATTTTCATTTGTCACACGTCCAGAGTTCAGTGAACTGAATAATTTGAATAAACACTTCCGCATTTCTGCCTGGAGTATAGGTACGGGTGGCCATTGGCAAAACAAAAGAAGGCCTAATTAGCATTCTATCTGTCATCTTACATAAAAATATACACAAAGGAGTTAAGGAAAACATTATAAAAATATGACAAAGACCTCCATAGTTTATCATGATACTATCATGAGTATTATGACCATAAACAGCAAAAATCTCTTCCTTATGGACAAGAGGAAAATGGTGGTGATTACGTGTTACATTAGCGATCAGTCTTTGAACTACATTGACCTGGATATTTAAGGATGGTTCGATTTGATACTTAGCCGACAAAATGAAAGACATTATGTAAATATCCACCATAGTTCTAAAAGCGAATTGAGGTAGATAGTCAAAAGTAGTTGCAGATTCAAATGGAGTCCATGTGTGTTGGTAGTTGTGGTTATCCTAAAAAAAGGCAGGATCTCATGTTCTAAAAAAGGCGTATGTAACAAATCCAGCAAATAATAATATAATTTATCTCAACCGGTATAAGTAGAACCGTAACCCTCCTTCCTCTACTTAGAACTTTAACTAAATCTCAACTTAATACAAACATAAACGTGAAATCATAATCAAAAACCGTAAGTCAAACTCAACGCAAAATTAATCAGAACTCGTTTTCGATCAAACTCCTTGATTGAATGTAATGTATATTTAACTTAATTCCGGCTTGAATTAAACAAACATAATCAGGGAAAAGTTTACTTATAAAGTATAATATATTATTTATGTAGACTAGTAGTTGTTGTGATGTTTCACTCGGGTTCTGAGTTTAGACAACACAGCCTAGAAAAATATAGTATCTATCTTAATATTTAAAACTAGACTCAAGTGTAACTTATCTATTAAATATTATATTATATACATTAATAAATTAAAATAACCTATATTAACTAACTAACTTAAAAATAAACTTAAAAAATGGCGTCAAAAAACTCCTCCTCAACGTAGTCAACTGGTAATGTACCCAAAAGACTGGCGGCGTTGCCACGTTGTATGGCAACGCTAAGCCTTTGGCCAAGGTAAATGCCAGCCCTTGGGTCACGAAATTAATCTATTAAATTAATTGACTTACATCTTAATTAATTAGGCTAAGTCCATTTATCTACAACATTAGTTTTAGTATATGCGAAATCTGACACGTGTCTACAAAATTTCAAAACTATATCATGAAAAATTACAAAGTTATGAGCTTGTTCTGTTACCTAGTTGTCCGCACAAAATCGTGGTCACCACGCAGAGCGCGCCTTCAGCGTCGTCTTGAGCTTATTGATAATAATAATTTGGCAGTAGGTACCTATATTATTGCGATAGGTACTTAAAGTCGCTCGGTGTCCAACTTTTAACTTTTTTAAATATTTTTGGGAAAAAATATAACATGGTTTAAAAATTATTGGAATCGATTCAGTTACTTATTCTGTACAAACTATATTCAGGTTTCGTATATACTAAAAATAATGTTGTATACAAATAAATAAAATTGAAGTGTCTGTTTGGAATATTAAAATAACAGCTTTTTACTGAATGCATTTGAAAATATGTACGGCACTTTAACAAAAACATTTTTTCCAATTTTTGTCTGTCTGTTTGTTTGTTCCGGTTAATCTCCGAAACCGCTGGACCGATTTTGACAGGAGTTTTATTAGCAGATAGGTGATATTATAAGGAGTAACTCAGGTTAGTTTCATTTTAGAATAAGAATTACTGTTCTGTGCAAAAAAATAAAACCCTTGAAATTGGTAACAAAATCCGATTCAAAAAGGGAATTAATATTTTTTTATTATATTTTCACGGTAACGAAGGTCGCGATAAATAATAAATTTATTTATTAAAATCGTCTGTCCTGACAATCACGTGTACAGTAGCCTAATGATTACAAGGTTTCTGAATTATAAATTCTCTTATATCGAAACATGAATGCCCCCGTCTCCATGGCGGATTTAAACTTCAAATATGAGTTGATATTCTCAGAATGGAACCAGAAATTTCAACTTCATTGCGTGCTTTCCAAAGTCTAGATTTCTACCGCCAATTTGCAACTATCTCAGGACTCTCAGCCTTAGCTAAAATAATAAAAAATCCTTTAAATGAGACGATGGTTCATACTACAAAACCTCGAAGGTCCTGCTTGTGTGCATGCGTTACGTAAAAGAGCAAAACAGCAGTAAATGATCGGCGCGTAACAAGCGGTAATTAATCGCCACGTGCGGCATGTCGAGCGCGACCGATAGCGCAGGTGCGGCGCAGATACGACACACAGCTTCAACGTGGAAAAAGTGACGGGAGAAATGGATAGACATCGAGACCGTTTTCGATAATGGCGATTCTTCTGAGATTTCAGAAGAGATTTCCGACACAGACGATATTATTTTGCTCAACTCTTCCCTTCGTCTACAAGTGTGCACGCAAACATATATGGCCTCTATCTTCCCTTACTCTCAAATTTTGAAGGATCGGTGGCAGCACACCACCAACTTCTAAACTTTGGGCTGCTACTGGGTAGTGCCCTATTACCCCCTGTTATGGCACGTGCCTTACCACTGACACGTGATTCGTGATACAATGGGCTGTCAAAAACAGAGAAGTAATGGAAAATTAGGTGATACAGAAATTATTCTACCGATTAATAGATCGTCTAAGCTATCTTTATTTTTTAAATCGAACTATTGAAGTGTGCTTGAACTATTTAAAGAAAAGATTTTCAAGACTAAAATTATAGCAATTTTTGAAACAAATTAATTTTAGTTTGAGAGTTTACAAACACGGTTGAAATAAGAAGTAGTTATCACAAGAAGTAGGCACAATAGGTTTCCTCTACTCATCGAAGGGATTGTCCTCTCGCCACCCGGCGACTCTAGGGCTCGTCCTCGTGTCAGTGTCACCCAATTGAATCAGAACAGAGCGCCCGCGCCGACCGCTGGTGCCGCGCGCCAGTACAAACCTGTTGTTTGACCATTATTGATATTATGCAAATGTAATCAGCGCCTAATTAACGTACGATATGCGTGGACTATAGGCTTCATTAAATAATTAGGCCGTTTGTACACATATGTTTTCTTGCCGTGAAATGCTGCAGTTGATTCGCCGTGTTTGACACGGTCTTCAGCATTGTATCTATGAAAGTTTGTTAACAGATACTGCGCATACGCCATGTCTCAGATCCGCTTTTTCTGACAAAAAAATGTGTGTAAAGGTGTAAATGTGTGTGTGTATAAGCAGGCTTAGGGTTTAAAAACTGCATGCATTTAGCATAGAGTTGAATGTGGAAGTGGCATGCTTCAACTAATGGGCGCCATGTCACGCAATAAGTCGAGTATTTCCTGCAGGAGCGGGAGGGATCGTTTCGGTTTACCGCGTCTTAGTAAAAATGTCTAATGCCCACTCGGTGTTTACAGAGAGACACGTCACGCGTTTTAATTACTTTTTGATTAATTATTGCTGGACCAACAAGATTTAAAAACTCTCAGCACGTTTGCTTTGACATTCTGCACCCTTCTGCGCCTAAACCAGGGGCCGTCCATAGAGGCAATTAGGCCTAGCCTACCCTACCAACAACGCCAAATGCATTTATTATAACTATGTAATAAAATAATACAAATTATTAAAAAAGTTAAAACTCCTGTTGTAAGACTTATAGCAACTTGTCGCGTCCCTGTGACGTAACTCACACTATACTATAAGTACTACGATGCTCTAGACGCACTATTCAGGCAAGAACACTTCCAGCCTAATTCTCATTGATAAATTTACGCACACTGGTGCATATTTTTGTGTGTATGAACGGCACGGTTCCCAATTTGTGGAGATTTCCCCTAATTGCGGAGAATTCGAGAAACAGACTACACACAGACACGATAGTTTCCTTAATGACTGCTAGAGATAATTAAAAGAACAGGGTGGTACAAAAAATTATAAGTTGTAAGGAATAGCAAAAGCCCTATAAAAATAATTAAAAACTATATGAACTTTATTTTTCGCTTTGATTTTTGGGGAATTAGGAAAATAAGTATTTACAACTCTGGGCTGTCAACTGTCAGTATTAAAATCTGTCATCTGTCTATCAACTGGCAGTAGTAAATTTTGCCAAATAATATCCGGCAAAATTTTGCTAACTGGTTTTATAAAGGATCACGGTATGACAATGATGAAATTTTATTTGGAAGTGTTTTTTCTTTTAACAAATTACGAATTAATTTTTTCTAGCTTTTAGAGAAGAGAAGCCATATTGTTTCATGTGACAAGCAATTTATATGCGATCTGGAATGATTTTATATCTTACTAAGTTATAACTTATAAGCAATTCGTTTTGAGACGTACAGTAGTGTAAATATTATTTGTTGTGTTTATTACTCGTTTATTTACTTAAAAATGGTGTTCTTTTGTGAAGTTTGTGCTCATAATGTGTGTTTATTAGAAGTTAAAAGCAGTAAGTTTTCGCAATTATCGTTTAATGATAAGATTCAAGTTGGTAGATGTGTACCCGAATTACGAGAATTAATCCAAAAATATGTCAATTCATCTCGTAGTCAATTCTCAAAATTATGCAATATTTAACTGGCTGTGTGGCTGTATAAACACAAATAAATTATTTTGTTTGAGTAAGTGGAGTGAGGGATGTATTGATTTGTATAATTATTTGAAAAAAGGTAGATTTAATTTATAAATGAGTTGAGTTTTTCACTGATTTCAAACCCGTAGTTACCTTATTAAATATATTTATACATGCGAATCACATAAAATAGGCCACATCGGATATCTTGCAAGTGACCTGTTCTGTAACTATCATCCAATTCACCCACCCACTTGGATAAGATATTTGAGGTGGCCGAATCTTTCTTCTATTTGCATCGTCAGAAAATCGTGATTTGAACTTTGAATAATGTGGTGAGAATTTGTATTTACAACATTTGTTTTTACATGCTAATTTTCAATGTTTTTTTTTTCAAATATTGTAAATCTTATTTATTTATTTTTTTGTAAAAGATGCGTGGCGGCCTACCCCCCGTTGAGAACCACTGCACGCCACTGGCGGCCTAAACCATGACAAAATATTATCATCCTGAGAATGTTCTCAACTGTATCAAATAGTCGACATTTTTTTTTGGAAACGGAGATAAATATAACACGCCACAGCGTCTTCATCACTCGAAGACGACATTTTCTCGCGGGGATTTAAGCGGTACTGCACAATCTATGCCAAAAACATACCTTCAAGTTCGTAAATGAAAGCAGTGCAGGATCATTTCGGTATACAGAGCATACTATACCGCCCTGCTACCTCACCGACAAATCGGGAAGAACATCACGGCTTAACTCACAACCTACTTTATGTTAGATCGGTGTAAAAATTCAACCGATAGAGCCTTCAATCCCAATTTTCATTTGCATTACATGTATTCCAATTTGAAAATTAGCTTTCTAACATCCGGTTCACAGTATCACTATTAATTTTGTTAATTTAATAAATTGGAACAGATTAGTCAATGATTGCATTGCATTCAAAGCCAACAACGAATGAGTTTACATGTAGTTTTTGTTTTTAATTAATATAGAAATTAATTCGTTAGTCAGATAATAATGTTAATGTATTTGAATTAAAATAAAGCCATTAATCTACATACTCGAAAAGTAGATCAGTTCAATTAACGAATAGTTGTTGCCAATTTTACTATTATTAGTTTATAATTAAACGTTTAAAATTCACTAATTTAAAACATTTTATAATTTAAAAAAAACATGGTATTTCTCTATAATATTTTAAACACTGTATTCTTGAAAAAAAATAATATTAAATAATATTTGTGGTGATACTATTTTCGTATATAGTAAATACGTACTACAAAACACAAATCTCACATGAAATCTCAAAGCAACTATTTGTGGAGTATAAGGTCATAACATTCAAATTCTTGCGGGAATCGAACCTGCTTCACAAAATGCAAAGCCAGTAACCAAGCCACTCCGAAAACCCTGCCGTGAAATTCATTTGTCGAAAATGCATCTGTTTACATAATACCGGCATCAAGTTCAGCTAGTGCATAAGTTAAACTTAGTTCATGCGTCGCGTTGATACCACCATCCCACCATTCAGCAGCTTAACGCGCTTTAGCCTCAAAGTAATTGGGTCACAGCTGCTTACCATATTACCTGCTAACACTGTTTATGTTTAGCGCCGTAACGTGTAATAAAGCGCTATTTAGCTAGAGGTCAACAGCGATCAATATTGTGGACAAAGTCAAAGGTCGCATGACTTTCCACCATTCATATCAATTAGCAATGTCAGCGAATTTTTTAGCGTTATTAATGTTATTCATAGTACTTTATGGCTTAGTGCGATGCGTTAAAGACTAGATTATTCTTAAGAAAATTATGACAAAAGAGAACACTAATCGATCACCTTGAGCATTGCTAACTCGCTTTGTCCATTGCAACCATTGCATTTACTTACACTTTCAAAGATAACAAATTACAATATTAACCATTGAAGTTCTGGGATGTGTGTTAAATTCAGTAATGTTCAGGTTCTGACCCCATCTCTGAAAATGAAATGCACCGGACACTAAGACTACACAGAGGTTTTAAGCTGGCTCAGCTCTACTTGATAAACTATATTTTCTTCTTCTTAAAGTTTTTATTTAGAAAACTTATTTTTCAACTTTTCTATTCATACACATCAAGAGCTATCATCGCAAGCATCAGCATGAATCATAACCTGCTGTAATATTGATTGCTGATACGATTGACACAGATTTAACTAATAAATCTTATTTTCTAAACCAATATAAATGGATGTATTTCCTTAAATCTAGACAAGCAGGTAATTTGTCAGTTTCTACTTGATGAATGATTTCCGTTACCAATGAGAAGGTCACGGTTAATCCGATACGTGTGGAGTGTGGACACACGACATTTATTGCCGATGAAAAGATTAATGTACTCGTATTTAATTTGTGTACAGTTCCGTCATCAGGACTGGTTGGAATGTTTAAATGATGATCTGTTCCGGTTTAATCCATTCTATCGAATATACTAATCTATTATAATTGCGAAAGTGACTCTGTGTGTATCTATTACATTTTAGCTTAAAGGCTGGCCGATGGCACACAATAAGACCGATCTGTGTTAGGACATTGGATAGCCGCTGTAAAAATCAAGTATAATGATTAATGTGGCACTGCCTACGAGCTTGCAATGTATCTACTGAATCACCCTAATGGGGTCTTCTTTTTTAAAAGAAGTCACAATAACCAGTCCATGCAGTCACTCGTCAGTACTCATTTCAGTATTAATCCGCCCACAGTCCACTGCTGGGCTCTATTGGGGTAGGCCAGCTTGTGCTTAATGAAGCTCAACTCTTTTGCGGCTGACATATGCTTTGGGAATACCGTCTCTATTAGCCCCTACGATCAGTAAAACTCGAAAGAGAATTACTTGTGAGAATTCTGAAACATCGCGATTTTAGAATCAACAGCCTGAATCCTTTAAAGCCTAACTGCCCGCTACTGCTGCTTTCGTAGCAAAGTTTCTGTAATCACCACAACTATCATCGATAACGCGTTTATCATAGAAGGTGACAGAATTGATGGTACTCGGTGAGTTTATAATTCCATGTAACTTGTCATAATCAAGTAATCAACCCAAAATGTCCCCCAATGCAGATTTGGTTCTGGTTCTCACGTTTTGATATGTTTCCATCAAATATTTACTTGAAAACAACTTGGTTCTACGGTTTTTAATTAGCCTCTGAAACAAATAGTAGCGAGCCTGGTATCCCAATGAACATGATTATCTACCCTTTGTGCGGGGATCGACCACCCTTGCTAGCACTAATTAGTTCTTAACTCCAGACCATATTGGAAAAAGTTGAGATGTAAAGCTCTTTTAATAAAGAATCACTTTTCACTAGTGACCGCCTGCTGCTCTAGCTAGAATGAATGGAGGAGATTTTGGAGGATTATGTTTTTAGTCTGATTTTCTTCGAATGGAATAAACATTAGACCATTAAAAAATCATTTTGACAAAGTCGCATTTACAATGTCAGTTTCCTAGAAATGGAACATTTCTGAATAAGTCCCTAAAGACAAAAGTATCCTTTTGTGTAATTTGACATTGTCCGGAAATGGAATCAACATTCACGTCTCGTCAGTGGTGGATTTAGTTACAAATTAAATAAAAATAATAATAAAGTCAAGCCAAAAATAATAATAAAGTTAGTAAAGTCATTCAACGTTGTTAAAACTGTTCTACCGTAATAATGAGTGAATTTGACAGGTGTGGTATGCCCCTATTAATTCTGCACGTATACGGGAAGAGTTACAATGTTGTTAGGTCAGTAAAGGTCTTTTATAATTCAACGTCGGATAACTGAAGTACGCCCTACGATCAATCAAACTATACAAAACCAGTTTATGTAGATCTCTCATTGTACGGGAAATCTATACAAAGCGAGGCCATGTTATACTGGAAATGTATAGCATGATGTGTTGCCGTGTGCACCTACTACTATAATTGATAAACTCCACTTAAAAACAAGATCACTGTTACCTATGCTTAATGAATGATCAATACATCATGAATACCTCAATCCAAAAGTCACAACCGCCGCGCGCCACCACACTGATCATGTTCGTTAATTCACATACTGCGAACCATGTGAACACGATCAATCCCTTCATAATCCCGCTTAATGACAGTGTGTCCCGCAGTCCCGCAGTCCCGCTTGTAATACACCTATTAACATTACCGGTACCAGTACTGGTATTGACTGAAGAGCGACCGCGTCATCCCCCAACTTGACAGCAGTGATTAACAACTACACCTGATACCAACGGAGAATAATTGCTGGACAAAATTATAATATAGTCAGGTTTTAAAAATTATAATTACCTATTTTCAAAGGCATTATATGTCACTGCCAGGACACAGACCTCTGTGTGGGAGGGACTGGGCCGTGTTCCACCAGTCGGCGCGGGCGCAGTGAGTTGGTGGATGTCACATGTACGAATTTTTAAACGTAGGTACTAGTAGTTTTATTTACCTCGACTAAACAATTTAACACAAACAAATATACAATGTTTACTTAGTTATGAGACACAAATCATTCTAGTGCACGACAATGACAACCTGTATGATGCATTTTTCTTAGTAATACCTTCATATTTACGATATAGTAAATGTCAATAATGTTCCACTTACATCTACTAGATGGCGTTAGAAGTACGGCGCGCGGCGTGGCGTTAATAATAAATAATTATTATTGAATTCAGTAGGTGAAGGAACAATGTTAGTTTATAGACAATGAAAGGAAACGAATTATTAATGAACTGAATATTCGATACGACCTTTCGACTAAATCATTATTAGTCTAGTGAAACATTAGTTTAAATAAAATTAGTGCATTTTGAAAATTCGGTCAAATGACATTATTTCAAAGAAATAAATATGCTAAATAAAAATCTACCAATTAAATTCGGGCAAATGAATAATTATACGAAATGACTTTATTGTAACTAAAATTAGCCGGAGCGATTTTCGACAAAACGTTGTTATACCAAACAAGGGTGAACCAGTTTCCTCGCGTTGTTTTCCATCTTATTTCAAAAGGGGTTGTAGTAAAATCTCATATTATTACTATGCTTTCAATGCACGGGTAATAGACATAAGCACGTTTTTAAAATCATCTAACGACCCTGTGCGAATTCTCTGATATACAAGGTGTAAACGGACCCTTCACGAAGCCGTCAACCTAACATTCTGTACATCTAACTAGGAGTTACCTAGCACCTAGCCTACGCAAAAATGATAGCTGGGAAACGACTTTTCTTTTGAATCAAAAATCATGTTTTACGGCAGGGCTCAGTGTAACACTCTCAAAACATGGGGCTGATGGATGCATTGAATAGTCAGGGGGTCATGGAGGTATTTAAAGTAAAGTTTTAACATTAAAAACTTTCACCCCCAATATCTCCGTTACTGGAAGGTTCCCAGGTATGGTCTACAACAACAAAAAATATAGCTATGACGATGACGGGGAGAACAATTGCCTTTCGGCTGCGTTATGGCTATTTTTACAGCCATTATTGAGCCCCTGCTCAATATGTCAGAATTCATGATCATTTGTGAATTCTCTGATATATTTAGCAGGGGCGCGAATATAAATAAACATTCAGATAGGTCACATAGATCTACAATAGATATAATTTATACAACAGCTCCCAGAATTGTAATCAACAATCAAAAATATTTTATTACACGCCCTTCATTCACTTTCCTAATTCCAAAATGGGCCCAAACGTTTAATCGTTACATTGTTCTATTTTTGGACAATGTCGAATTACACAAAAGGATACTTTTGTCGTTAGGGACTTATTCAGAAATTTTCCATTTTTAGGAAACTGACATTGTAAATTTAACTTTTTCAAAATGATTTTTTTTTAATTTTTCCTCTGTTTCAGATGGTGACAAAACTTACTCTCCTGATAATACTCGCTCAGCTCCACCGAGCAATCAACTCACCTCTGCGACAGTTTCGAGAGCTGAAGCCTGGCCAGGAGCTCCCCATGCTACTGCCGCAACACAACGCCCCGCTGTCGGCACCACACATCGTCATCCACACGCCAAACAGAGAGAAGAAGAGCCCCAACATCATCTCGATACCGATACAACAGTTTCTTCTACCAAAGTTCCATTTAGTGCCATTCCTTCACGGTCCACCGCAGTCGAATATACACCACACTGCTGTCCACACAAACATCAAACATATCATCACACATGACAATCAAAAAATACCGATAATCTCACAAACTGTGTCCCATACTACATCCAACATCACCCACCCGTCTTCATCATCAGTAATACCGCTACTAATACCGATACATCACAACCTGGTACCGGGACAAGACTTGTCGGTGATACCGCTACAGAAAACCGTACACAAGTTGGATCAGAAACTGGAACACTACACGGTTATGGAGAAGAAGGATGACAAAGACAATGAAGAAGTGAATAGATTCAGGACGTTCTATGGTGGTTATGGTACCGGGCTGTTTTTCGGCGGTCAAGGCGCGGGACACGGATTCCATATATTTGGTTAGCAGTTGTGTCTGTAGTAGGTCTATTTATTGTTTAATAAATTATTTATTTTAATCGTGTTGTTATTTCATCTTACTCATCCTGTAAACTCTCATGTCGTGGGCGTTTATAGGCGAGTTGTGTCACTGACTGGTGTTGATCTGAGTTGCTACAGATAAAACCTCTCTGCCGAAAATCTTCCTGTTTATTCCAAAACCTGGAACGTTATACCATAATAATGTTTCTTAAAGTTGATAAGTTCGCCTGAACAAATGGTCTCAGCAACACACACACAATGTATTCGTCAGATAATACTGAAAGGAATTAAAGCCACATAGTTTGAATCAACTAGCACCTATCTCTGATCCCTATACCTATATACCAATTTCTGATTCTATTTGACTCCAGAAAAACCAGTTTAAAAACTCTATTTAAATTTTTGGCATCGGAAAACGCATAATTAACATCTCCTGCGCCCCTGACCAGTGACCAGTCAAATTTAACATTCCACTGGGAACAAAGAATAATTAAATTAGTAAACTAAAATAAAAAGAGCGACATTAAAAGGAACGTCCAATTTTTACCTGAATTCACCTGCACGGATGTGTAGTAATAAAATTATGACGTTCCCAAATATTTGGCTCGTGGAAACCCTCGGGTGCACTGCAATGGCCCGCAGTGTACTTGGATCAACAACGCCACAATGTAAACAGGTACAAAATGTTCAGTTTTATACAAAAAAAAATATTGGCAACTGGATGCTGGCTTGCGCCCTTCAACTGAGAGTCCCTTCCAGAAAGAGAATCACTAGGTACTTTAGGTAACTTTTCTATGCTGACTGCAGAAGCACAGGATGTTGTGGCGCAGCTTGGGAGAAGTCTACCCATCTCACTTCACTGCTACATACAGACATACGTTGGCCGCCTACGTATGTCCAGTGTTGATTGTTTGAGTTGGATTTTCTGCCTTTCCTGCGCCATGTGAAGTAATTGTAACAAATTGAAGCAATGTTTTATTTGTTCCTTTTATCTGGAGCGGCTGTTTGTTGCCAGATGTGGAGCCGACAGATATGCCTTTAATTTTATTGATGACGTACTACTTCAGTGTGTCTGTTGTTTATTGACTTTTGATCTGAGAATTTAAGTGTAAGGAAAAAGTTTCCTCGCAAATGGAAAACATTTTTAATTTTGGAGAGAGCAATAGCTGCAGCAGCCAGCGATGGCCATGGACCCTTGGCACATAATCATTTGTCAATTAATTCAGAATGTATGTAGATTGATAAGTAGGATATCTTCAAACTGTAAAAAAGAACACGAAATTTGGAATCATAAACACTTGAACAGAACGAAATTCATGGCAGTGGGGAGCAATGGAGGTACCATTTTGACCTTATTAAATGCAATCACTTAATTGCCAAAACTGATGACTACAACACTACGCATTCCACGTCCTCGTTGGTTTATAAGTCGCGAGTGCTACCGCTGAGCATTAGGTCCTGGTCGGTTCCCCAGCCCGGCAAAGTGTCATACGTTATTGGTATTTTACACCAGGAATTTCTCAGTAACAGCTTGGAGTCTGTCATTCATTATTACATTACGATGCTTGAGATGTAAAGCGTGATACTCAAACATTCTGAGTCACTTGCAATTAAATAACAAATGGGCTCATTACGAAAGCATGGCGTTGCTTATCAATTCATTCATTTTGTATTGTCCCACTGAGCTCCCAAATGAAAGGGCACGTTCACTATTAACATATCAAAAGAATTTATGTGTTTCGCACAAAAAGTAATGAGAGGAAATTATAGATATACAGGACTATCAGAATAAAATGAGAGAATATAGGTCTCCGGATGGTTAGAATATAATAATTATTTAGTATATATTAGATGTAATATGATGGCTGTAATCCCCGAAGGTAGGTAGTATAGTACACCCATATTTCACCAGATAATATGTATGTTTAGGTCTCATGCTTGTTTGAGTGTACATGTTTTGCTGTTGTAGCTTATCAAGTAGATACCTACATAGCCTATGTATCTTTGTATCGACTTGAAAACCTAATCGACCTCAAGCTATTCAAAAAATGAATGTCGTGATGGTTTAGTAGCTAAAGCCTCGCTTCTCATGCACGAGGTTGTGACTTCCACATATATAACATCACGCCTGTAATCCCCGAAGAGATAGGCAGAGGTGTTCCCTAATCCGTTTCGCCAGTAATGTTAAAGTCCCATGTAGTATGACCAACTTATCGCGTTTAGTTCATCAACATGGTGTTCGTGTGATTCTCTCAAAAATAAACCTTGACTTTCTTTTTATATAACATCAGACCTGTAATTCCCGAAGAGTTAGGCAGAAGTGAACATTACGTTTAAATGCCATGTGAATACGTATGTACCTATTGCCATCAACCGGACACAAGTCTCTGGAAAAATCCAATAGCACTTTGCCCGACCAGGGCTAGGACCAGTGGCGCTTGCGACCACTAGACCAACGAGGCGATTTAATAATGGGTTAATTTCCACAGCATCTATGTATTAGCAGTGTTTCCCTAAACCAGCACTTTCTTTTAGTTCTAGTTAAACAACTCAATTATTCCGCGGCAGTATAAACAATGCCGTGCCTATGTGTGCCTAATTGTTTATTGGCTATCGCCAGTTTGTTCTGCACAACTTTCACCGAGCGAGAACGGTCACCCACTGACATTGGTCAGACGTGTTCACATCAGCTAACAGTGAAATAAAATAATAGATCTAAAGTCAAAGGCTAAATTAAATGCAGTAATTAATAAAATAAACAATTATTGGTAACGTCCAACATTATTAATTTACAATTCATCGTTGAAGCCGAAAAAAGTGTTTTAAAGTTTTATTTTTGTGTAAATCATAAAAGTGTTGTCTAGATAAAGTGTGAGAATGAATAATTTATATGTTTTTGCTAAATAATTGTGTGCGGGCCAAGTTCGCGAGTTCGTGTACCGTTAGCAAATTAATTTGCTACTGACCCGTGATACATTTTTGAGTGTATTTTCATTTTTAGATAGTGTCAAAACGTTCTTTTTGTATTGGATTTTTTAATTTATTTATGAAACCTGCCTGGTAAGCTTTATCAGGCTATCAGCTAGGTGGTTAGATATTTAAAATAGGATTGAACGAAGCCACACTTGTTCGGTTAAAATATCTTTTCACTTTGCATCCAAATAAAAATAGATACCTACCTTTATCAGATTAGACTAAGTAGGCACGTCTATAGAATGTTAGTAAAGCTTGTGTAAGCTTCCAGTCTAACCCGGTGTAGCAGATTTTACATGGAGGGACTGCCTATCTCCCGGTATGTTGTCAGACTTTTGGGCTTCTAACCACCCGTAACGACTGCAAAAGATCTTGGCTTGAATGACAACAGGGACTAACAGATGAACGTCTTCCATCCACTAACCGACCACAATAAACGTTGCTTGACCTGGAAGATCTATCAATATAAAAAACTGTTATTATTCAACACAACATTCTACATAAATAGAGAATGTTTGTAAACAAACTTGAACGTGTGTGAAAAACATATTGTTATCAATGTTCGAACAACACGTTGCAACTTTGACCCTTGATTCTGTCCTTGATAGAGTCATCTCCCAAAATAAACAATATAAATGTTCACATATGTATTTCTTACATAGGTATAGTTACCTAGGAAAAAGAATACCTTAAGGCTCTAAAACGGTGAAGGAAAACATCGCGAGGGAACCGGCACATCCTAGAACTAAAAATGCAAAGACATGAGACTTCCACCATCCCGTACTGGGTGCGTGTGATGGATGGAGGAAGTGGGCTGTACCCTCGCACGGAGAGGAAGCCTGTCTCAATCCAAATGACCAATGACTGAACTGAAGTGAAATGCATTCAGTAGGTACGTAATGTTTTTTCTTCCTATAACAGTGTCATTGCAAAATGAATAAAAGTGCATAAGAATGTTTGTATGGAGTTTCTTGCCGGTTCTTATGGAGTCTCTTGCCGGTTTTATGGAGTTTCTTGCCGGTTCTTCTCCATAGGAAACGACCAACCCGAACCGTGCACCTGTTTTTTCGACGTTTTATAAGTGTCCAACTAGGCCTATGTGAAATAAAATGTTTTGATTTGATTTAATTTGATAATCATGGCCAAGACTTGGGACTCCATGGGGCCACGTCCCATCAGCTTTTAGTGGCTATTTAGAATGCACAGCAACACTAGCCGATATTCAAAAGGTTAAAATATAATTTGTTTAGTTAGTGTATTGTCAAAGTATGTAATACTTGAATAATTTATTTTGTTACGTTGCTCTTTGTTGAATTAATGGGCTAAAAACCTAGTTAGTTTTATATTTGTATCGATTCTTACAATCCATTTTTACAAGCGAATTCAAAATAATTTTATAGTTGCTAGACACGTAGTAAAATATTAAATAAGTTGGTTTGCATAAAATAGTGATTAGTTTACATGAAGTTCAATATTTTTACTAGTTCTAAAAATTTGTGTAATATGTTTTTTTTGGACCCAGCAAGTTACTTCAAATATCAGTAAAAAAAACTCGAATTTCTTTTTATTAACTTTTCAAACATAGATACCTATCGATACTAACCACGTATTTTGAGTTACGAGAGTTAATTTAATTGAATACTAAAAACCATGAAACCTATTTCATGATTTGGTTTGGTTTTCATGGTTTTGGTTTATATATAAAACGTAAAATGCAGTCATGTGCCTTATGTGTGACAGATAGTGACAATGTCTGATAAATAAAAAGATATTAGAAGTACCTACTACACTCTTATCTACGGACACTTACATGTCTACTTATGTCTGGAAGCTGCGCGAAGATGACGTCATGACTCGTGTCGAGACAGACAGTCAGACACGCTACAATCACGTGAAGCTAAAAAATATAATACGATTTCTGGGAATTGTTATGTCTGTTTAGTAAAAACCATCTCACCAAATATCTCATCTTGCATACAATGAACCGGTGAATATTCAAACGTTCTTAGCAACTCCCCTTTCTTTCCGCCCTGTAGGTACCTCCAAAATAAAAACAGTCAGCATCAGCTATTTATCTGCAGCAATTCGTTTACGAATCCGCGAAATTCTTGTTCGCGACTTGCGACTCGATTCAGTACGATTGATCTCGACTGAAAGCCGAAGGGGTGAACAAATGGCTCACCACTGTGCCGGCTTATGCCTTGTCTTACAATTACATTGTTGACTTAGTCTTTATAAGATAAAGGGTGAGAGATACAGTAGCAGAAACAGAACATTTACATAATTTTCATTTTGTCGTCATGCTCGCAGAAATAATTTGCTGCGCCGCCTTACTTCTACCAAATGGGGGACGTCTCCCCAAGTTCTGTGAACAACTGGCATGGCACTCTGCTTCTCCGCTGGCGAATATGGTTGTCCAGTATGGGACCGTTCTGCCCATGCGAATCTAGTGGAAACAGCTCTAAATGAGACGATTATTAGTGGTTGCCTTAAACCGACCCCGCTACGAATGCTGTATCCAGTCACTGGCATTGCACCTCCAAAAGTTCGTACGACTCACGCCACCCAATGCACAGTTACGACGTAGGCCCCAGAGGCTGAAAAGTCGTAAAAGTACTTTTGGGTGTGTTGGCCCAGTTAGTCCAGCTAATAACAATGCCTCCACACCAAGATATTGTGATCTCTGGCGGGAGTTTCTAAAGCCCCCTGACGGCGTCATCGAGCCGTCTGCTACCTGGGCATGCTTTGCCGTGGCCGACTTATAAATCTGTAGCCACCGCTGACCACAGCACATTACGTTTTGACGCTCTGACAAGAAATATGAAGCACACAGTTCTGACAAGAACTAGACCACGTTTTGACGCCCTGATAAGAAACAGTTCTGAAAAGAACTTTTTTGACATTCTGTAAAGAAATAGGAGTGTCAGGAGCTGTGAGGCCACTTTTCTACTCTTCGCTCCGCGTGTCTTCCATCTTCCGTAAACTCGATACGTACCTAACACAACATCGCTCGACGGTGGCCTCCTGACACTAGCGCGCGCAAACTACGGAGCACCTATATTTATGCCATCTGCGCGCGCGCCGAGACGCCGCGCGCCTCCGTGAACACACTAGCGCCCCTCGTGGAAATAACGCTGCAACAGTGCTGTAACGCGATTGGTGGAAATCCTGCTAATGTTATTGGATTTTTAGTTTGTAATTTTTATTCTAATTTAATGTACATGTTTTTATTGGCTAGTGTTAATTTGTAAAATAGTATTTAAGGAAACCTTTTGGAAAATAAATTATTCATTCATATTCACATTCATCGAACACGGAGTTTATCTTTAACCTTCTGACGACCTTAAAGTGGTGACCCCTGCCTGAACACAGTGAAGAACCGAGGACGAAGCTCTGCCAGTTTGTGAATCAACACAAATCAAGATGTCGAATCCCTGCCAAACGGAAGAACAATCCAGCTCAACATCACATCCAGTCCCAAAGGCTGAAGCAGCTGGAATATCACTAACGATGCGCATCCCACCATTCTGGCGCGATCGACCACGGCTCTGGTTCATCAGCTTTGAAGCAGCAACGAATGACCTCAAGAAAGGCCAAGCTCAGCTTGCACAGATGGTCATCGCACAGCTCGAGCGACAAGACATCGAGCAGATAATGGACCTACTGTACAACCCACCAGAGACGGAGCAGTACAAGGCCATCAAAGACAGACTCATATCTGCCTACGAGGAATCCGACAGCCGCCAGTTTCAGAAATTACTGTCCGATATGGAACTTGGAGACCAGAAGCCGACGCAACTACTCCGCCGCATGCGAAACCTCGCCAGAGACAAGGTTCCCGACTCCACCCTGCGACTTATGTGGACGAACCACCTCCCATCACACGTCCGCTCAGTCCTCGCAGTCAGTGAAACATTCAGCACCAAGACAGCACTCGACGAACTGGCGCTACTTGCTGACAAAATTATGGAGCAGACAGCACCAACAGAAGTCGCAGCCGTGCATGCACCCGCACCATCTACACTATCCGCACCGCAAGCAGATACGCAGTTCCTCATTAGCGAAATAAGGAAATTATCGCTAGAAATAGCGGAACTGAAGTCAAGTCGCTATCAAAACAACAACAACTATCGTCGCAGTCGTCACTCATCTCGTCACCGCAGCACATCACGTCAACGCAGCCACGATGTTTCTCCATCTCCGTTCTGCTACTATCACCGCCGTTTTAAGGAGCAAGCTAGACGCTGCACATCACCTTGCTCATTCAACAAACAGAAACAAAACACGGAAAACTAGACGGAACGTTGGCAGTGGCGGACACCGGCGTTCAAGAAAAGTCCCACCGCCTATACATCACGGACAGAAACTCCAAATTAGCATTTCTAGTCGACACTGGAGCCAACATATCCGTGCTCCCGAGAAGAAAGGGACAAGTACCAACGCCGCTACCATTCCAGCTATACGCAGCGAACAACACAACTATAGCTACGTATGGCGAGAAAACATTATCGCTTGATCTCAATCTACGCCGCCCGTACTTGTGGAAATTCATCGTAGCTGACGTCTCAAAACCTATACTCGGAGCCGACTTCCTCAAGCACCATCAACTCATCGTCGACCTGAAGAACCGAAGATTAATCGACGGTGTTACGAGCTTAAAAGTCAATGCCCCGGTACGAGCATCGAACGTGCCTACAGTACGCAGCATCGACATGTCGCAATCATACCACGACATTTTGGCTCAGTATCCCGGCATAACAAGACTAACATCGATGAAATTAAACTCTGATATCCACGTGCAACATTTCATCGAAACACGAGGACCACCGATACATAGTCGAGCCCGACCGATACCACCACATCGCTTCGAAACAGTGAAGAAAGAATTTGAAAACATGATTGAACAAGGACTATGTCGACCTAGCAAAAGCCCATGGTCGTCACCTCTACACATCGTTCCCAAGAAGAATGGCGATATAAGAGTTTGTGGTGACTATCGCCGACTCAACTCCATCACCATACCAGATCGCTACCCCGTTCCACGCATCAAAGACTTCACACATCACCTATCTGGAAAAACTATCTTCTCAACAATAGATCTCAACCGCGCCTACCAACAACTAAGCGTGAGAGAAGAAGACATCGAGAAGACAGCCATCATCACCCCGATGGGATTATTTGAATTCCCACGTATGTGCCCCGGTTTGAAGAACGCGGGACAAACATTTCAGCGCTACATACATGAAGTACTACGAGGATTAGATTTCGTCTTCCCATTCATAGACGATTTGTTATTGGCATCAGAAAGCGAAGAACAACACAGAGAACATCTCCAAATCGTACTAAAGAGATTGGAAGATAATGGCATCACTATCAACCCCGCCAAATGCAACCTAGGCAAGTCAGAAGCCCAGTTTTTAGGCTACACCGTATCAAAGGAAGGCATCAAACCTCCGCAATATAAAATTCAAGCAATCATCGATTACCCACAACCGAAGACAATCGAAGAATTAAGAAGATTTCTCGGAATGATCAACTTTTATCGCGATCATATACCTAACGCCGCAGCACTACAAGCTCCACTGAATTCATACCTACATAACGTAAAGAAGCGAGACAAAACTCCAATCACGTGGTCCGACGAAGCAACTCAAGCGTTCCAGCAATGTAAAGCTAGCATCATAAACGCAGCTTTACTCGCCCACCCATCACATCATGCCACACTCGCCTTATTCTGCGATGCATCCGACAACTCAGCTGGCGCCGTCCTACAGCAATACCTAAACGAAACATGGCAACCGCTCGGATATTACTCCAAGAAATTCAACGACGCGCAAAAGAAGTATTCTACCTACGATCGAGAACTACTCGCAATCTACATGGCAGTCAAACACTTCCGCAAGACATTTGAAGGACGTCACCTTATCATATTCACCGACCACAAGCCGCTTACATACGTCATGTCAAAAACTCAATCGAGTACTGAAACACCGAGACGAACGAGACAAATTTTGTTTATCAGCGAATTCACCACCGACATACGTCACGTGAGCGGTAAACAAAATATTGTCGCCGACACACTCAGCCGCATCGAAACTATTTCATGCCCATCTACAATAAACTTCAAGGAAATAGTCAGCGCGCAAGAAAAGGACAGCAACATTGAACGATTACTGCAAGAAACAAACATCACTCTCAAGAAAGTAGTAATACCTAACTCTGACGTCGAGTTATACTGCGAAACGTCTACGTCTTATGTACGCCCTTATATACCAGAGGAACACAGACAAGAAGTTTTCAAGAGCGTGCACAACATCAGTCATCCTGGTACGCGCACGACTCGTAAACTTATAACTCAAAAATATTTCTGGCCATCAATGAACACCGACATCAGCCATTGGACACGAACTTGTATACATTGTCAGAAAAGCAAGATACAACGTCACACATTCTCAAACATCTCATCTTTCCCGCCAAGTGATCGCTTTCAACACCTACACGTCGACATCGTGGGACCACTACCTACAACAGCTCAAGGTCATCGATACTTAGTAACAATGATCGACCGACTCACGAAATGGCCTGAAGCAATCCCTACCGACGAAATATCAGCTGATCGAATAGCCAATATCGTCTACCAACATTGGATATCAAGATTTGGATGCCCGACTACACTTACAAGCGATCAAGGTCGCCAGTTCGAGAGTCAGCTGTTTCAAAATCTGATGAAACAAATGGGAATTAAGAAAAATCGCACAACACCGTATCATCCTCAAAGCAACGGGATGGTCGAACGGTGGCATCGTTCGCTCAAAACTGCACTGCGGGCGAAACTATCCGACACGAGTACATGGATCGACGAGTTACCTACGGTGTTACTTGGACTACGAGCCGCACTACGCACCGACACCGGTGTGAGCGCAGCCGAACTTACCTACGGTTACAACTTACGCCTACCTGGCGATTTCTTCACATCAAATACCTACATACCTACAATGGACTATACTTACGTCGAAAAACTTCGTGATGTCATTCAAGCAAACAAACCGCAAGCCGTCACCGAGCTTCACAGCAATAACAAACGCGTATTCGTGCATCAAGATTTACTCAAGTGCAGTCACGTGTTTATTAGAAACGACGCAGTCAAGAAACCTCTCCAAGCTCCATATGAAGGCCCATATCGAGTTATAAGCCGAACAGATAAAGTGTACTCAATACAGTTACCGAATCGGCAAGCCAACATTTCAATCGATCGACTTAAGCCTGCATATGTCATCTCAGAGCATACCATTACCTTACCGCCAAGCAAGATTACCATCACCAAGAAAACACAAGCTGTTACCACACCAACCATTACCAAGAAAACACAAGCTGTTACCACACCAACCATTACCAAGAAAACCAGTACCACACCAACCGTTACCAAGCAACAAGCAAAAGTACCTACGGCCAACGTGACGTCACAGCCCGCCATCAACAGATCAACGCGCTCAGGCCGTGTCGTCAAGCTGCCGGTACGCTTCGCTTGAGGGGGAGTACTGTAGCCACCGCTGACCACAGCACATTACGTTTTGACGCTCTGACAAGAAATATGAAGCACACAGTTCTGACAAGAACTAGACCACGTTTTGACGCCCTGATAAGAAACAGTTCTGAAAAGAACTTTTTTGACATTCTGTAAAGAAATAGGAGTGTCAGGAGCTGTGAGGCCACTTTTCTACTCTTCGCTCCGCGTGTCTTCCATCTTCCGTAAACTCGATACGTACCTAACACAACATCGCTCGACGGTGGCCTCCTGACACTAGCGCGCGCAAACTACGGAGCACCTATATTTATGCCATCTGCGCGCGCGCCGAGACGCCGCGCGCCTCCGTGAACACACTAGCGCCCCTCGTGGAAATAACGCTGCAACAGTGCTGTAACGCGATTGGTGGAAATCCTGCTAATGTTATTGGATTTTTAGTTTGTAATTTTTATTCTAATTTAATGTACATGTTTTTATTGGCTAGTGTTAATTTGTAAAATAGTATTTAAGGAAACCTTTTGGAAAATAAATTATTCATTCATATTCACATTCATCGAACACGGAGTTTATCTTTAACCTTCTGACGACCTTAAAAATCTATAAATAGACTCCGAACCCAAGTCGGCCGTAGTAAAGACAATCTCTTCAGATGGGGGTACATGAACGGCTCTAATGTCAAGTATGCATGCAGCGTCTCTTCCAACAATTTGGCCCACCTTCCATCTTGCGCAGCATGTCTTGACACCTGCGTACTTGACGATCTTATGGCTGATGAGCAAACGGAATTCGCATAGCTGAATTTTAGGCCAAATATATTTTATGAAAATTTGCCATCGACACGCTAATAAGTTTTCATTTTGATTTTGGGACTGTTTAGGGTCATGAGTCGCCAATGCCAGTGCAAAAAACCAATCAAGCCTATGTTATTTATTGATCTACATAATAATGATCAATTTCAATTATCCCACAAATCAATGTCATCAGGACAAAATAATTATGTGTTTGAACATTATTGCAGCTCTTATAATATCCACGCGATTTTCTTTCAAACCGGCTGATATTTATTCGAGATGATATACATCTCGAATAAATATGTAAAGTAATAAAACGAATGAGTCATAAATTATTATCAGAAACTAGTAGATTTCTATTAAAATTAATCACGCACGTTAGATCTTCGTGAACTCGGCCTACAAATTATCTTCATATAAATATTGGTTTCCTTTTACGGAGGTCAGTCGATCCAGAACAGTCAACAAGGGAATGTATAATAATTATACGAGAAGCATATAAAATAAAATACCAAAGTTTAAAATAATTTTGAAAGTGTGTACTTAGAAGAAAGTGGCGTTGAATGATCATTATCAATAACTACAACAATTTTGGAACATTTGGACCATGAGGTGAGTATTCGGAGGTTCTTTCGTCTTCAGACATAATATACGGGTGTTAGGCTAGTTTAAGGCAATGAAGTACATATGGAAATTAACAACATTCACTATGCTGTTTTTGTCGAGTCATGCGAACAAACATTTGTAATATTTATAGCAACAAACATTGTTTATGCAATTTC
This sequence comes from Noctua fimbriata, assembly GCA_905163415.1. Lineage (NCBI taxonomy): Eukaryota > Metazoa > Arthropoda > Insecta > Lepidoptera > Noctuidae > Noctua > Noctua fimbriata. The sequence continues at coordinate 727,938 of LR990933.1, read as the reverse complement.
ATGGTTGATCCCATAAAATTTTTAACTCATACAAATTTTATATTTTATGATACACGGCCATAAAATATGTACCCTGTATAGATGCTTTAACTTTTCATATTTAACTAAGTGTCAAAGAGATCCCATCGATATACACAGTATCATTATTTCCCAGGGTGCAGGATGTGGCAATGGTCTTCACAATTTTGGCGACGGTGGTCGGGGTTCAAAGCGAAGCCCCAAAAGGTACCTTCTACACCAGAGCTTGCCACAGTTGCCACTAATTACTATTTTACCAAGAAAATGCTTTCGACACTTTTGAACAAATTAAAAATGATCCTAGCTTATGAGTCAAGCTTCCATCAAGATATCTGAACCGTTTTATCTCCCATTTTTTTGGAATGTTGGCGCAATTAATTTTGTAATCGCAATCCTGTATCTAGTAGTTTAATTACAAATAATATTTTTAGGGTATTTAGAGAACATAGTTGCTGGTAAAGCCTACAAAATGATGTACCAATCTCAGAACTGGACACGCGCCAAAGAAGAATGTGAAAGCTTGGGCGCTTCGCTCGCTGTGCCTAAATCACAGGTACGTCTATGATATCCTTATGTTACTTTACAGCTAAACGTCTTATGCTCACAGCATAAACTTGTAAAACCACGACCTTAATAGCAAATCGCATAGGATTCCTATTCAACTCATGAAGTTCCTATGACAGGAGCTCTCTAAAAGCATCGATATCAAGACCAACATATAACTTTATACACATTGCACCTAGGGATACCTGTAGATACTACACTGGACTAGACTAGACCAACACTGAAGTTATCTAGGTTATTCACACTTTAGAGTCAATCAAATTGTAATAGAACATGATGTCACACCCACAACGCCCATATTTCTCACGTTTCCAGTAGCCGTGCAAGTCATACGTTTCTAAAACTCGTATCTAATTTACGAATAAAAAACCTAATATAGAAAAGTAAAATTGAATCTGAAACACCGGAATCGCTTCTCAACGTACAAATCAACCTGAAAATATATCAAACTGAGCAGCGTGAGTGTGAGCAAGAAAAAGTTAAGTGACAGACAGAACGTGAAGCAATCCAAGTTCACCGGCTGCGAGCTGAGCTTAAAGAAATAAGTTGTTCAATGGAGGCGGTGCGCTGCGCTACGGGAACGGTAAACGGTCTGTAGTTGACTCTCGCAACTTGCCTGCCGATACGCTGTTACTTTCGTTTTAAGGGCATTACATGGCTCAAATCCCAAAAACAGCGTATGTTCAAAGAAATTTGTTGATGAATCCCTTCGTGCGTTTTCCATGTAAAAAAAGTGTGTTATAGTTAAGTTCATCACAAATAAATTGTATTGTTTAAAATTTTAATAAACCTTCTCAATTTTTTTTGGTTAATCGTAGAAAATAGGTCCTTTTTCAACCTTAATTGTAAATTATCTCTGTAACGGCTGAATAGATCGGCATGAATTTTGTAACAACAAATACGTAATGATGTACTTAACAATCTGAATTGTTTTTTTTCTGTTATTTCTTTTAATATTTTTAAACAATAAATAAAAACCGAAATTTTGCGAAATGTGCGGGGCAAGTCAACAAAAACCAGTACAGGGATCAAATCATCAAGGTCATCGAGCAATGTAATGCCCTTAAGCACTAGTTAAGCACAGTTTCAAAAGTCAGGAGGGGAAGTTCACCGACTGCAACAAAGAAAAAAGGTATCTCAAGACGATTTTATGTTAAATCCACTGAGGTATACACAATTCATTGGATAGGGAATTTTCCCTCTTCCAAACACAACAAAATGTCAGTTACGAATCAAGGCTGGTTCACATTTGAGCAGGCCGCACTGTTATGCAAATCAGTAGTCACTTTCGTATGTGTGTACTGCAGGCATGAACCAACGTGAACTACAAGCGGGTCGCTCTAAATTTTTTTGTGTCGCGCTTGCCTTTCTGACACATAACATCTTGACAGTAATGGGTTGTTGCAGGAGGAGTTCCAGTTCCTGCAGAAGCTGGTCCGCGGCATGTCCTACCCTCTGATCACTGGCACCCGGTTCAAGCTGCTGGTCTGGCTCGGCATCAACAACTTTGAGGAGTTCCCGGTCTGGAAGAATGTTGATGGTAATTTGGCAACGGTTCTTATGTCTCATGAAGGTGGCTAGGATCTTCTGGGCACGCTCGTTCTATCGTAAACCTCACTCATCACTTCCAATCAGACAAAATTTGAGCGGGTTCATATGAATTTAATAAAAAAAATTGTAGCCAGGCTCTGATGAGCATGGGGACAAAAATTTTCTCCCCGGGGCAAGTTGTTTATGGATTTTAAACTTTTCATTATAGTTACCTATTGTTTTTTTATTTTTCAGGTGAGGACATCAATGATACAGGTTTCAGCAAATGGGCCAGCAGTTATGTAGCATTCAGGTAGCTATTTCAAGTTTTCTTTCACATCATCGCCATCCTCCTGCCTTCATCCCTATTTATATGTGGTAGGCGCATCATGTCTTCTTCTTCCTCCACACATCTCTTTATGCACCAATCACGACCTCTGAAGATGCGACACGCGTCAAACGACACGGGTGCCAAAATGAACAATTGAGTTTACTTCGCGTGAGTACTGCCGCTCCGTAAATCGTAACGCAGTGACTCGTAGTTTGCACTCACTATCGCAACATGCGTGTAGTAGCTCGTAGCCAACAGACTCGCGGTCAAAAGGCTAGCCGTCAGCTCAGTAGTAAATTCATCACTATTCAAAGGCAAGTAAGCATAATAACTCTTTTCCAACAGCGCTGACCCGAAGGAGCCCCACTGCGTCGGCATGGACGCCATAAACCCTGGCCTCCGGGACTACTGGTGCCACCTGCGGCAGCCCTACATCTGTCAGATCACGGTGTTAAATCAAACTACTGCAACATGAGCCAAGTCGTCAAACACTTCCACCACAAACGTTTCATTTTTAACGTTACGTTGATTATTATAAATGTTGATAAGTTAAATATTTATTAAAGTTAATGATAAGCATAGTGGGTGGTTTTTTTTCGATCACGCCTTATTATTATCTAGCACTATACTTATTTCATACCTAGATAGTACTGAGTTGTATTCAAATTAAACTACTGTGTACTTCTACAGGACTGCTGACACTACATAAAGAACATTATTCTTGTCACTCATCAGGCTGCCTGACGCAGACTTCACTAGACTCATTCCAGAGAATCTCGCTTGTCATCCAGCACATTACATGCCGACAAAAACCTCGCACAATAGCAGTCGTTAAAGTATTTACGTTCAGTAAACGTCAGCACATTTTATTCGGCGATAATATTATCATAAAGGTCACCGAAGAAATAAAACCTTTCTAACATTTTATATAGGTATCAAGTAGGAATCACTTAAGACTCACTTTTGGCGGGATTATGTTAAAAATCCAATATAAATGTTAAAAGTCAAATATTCGCGAAGCGGCCCAATAAAACTTGGCTGGATTACGAGAGAAGTTTTTAATTTAATCCTAAATATATGAGAAATAAAAGCTTAGCAGCAGTGCCTGGCTATTGTTTTATTCATTTGCCTGTCACGGCGCGATCTTCCAATAGAAAGTGCTTTAAAACAACATGACACTTTTATTGGTAATCCTTTTTTATATCACAAGTGTTTTATTCGATCATTTGTATACAACAACTATGTGTCCTATATTGTACTATTTGTACCGAAGTTAGTATTATACAACAGCCTTTTGAAGTCCAAATTGGTACAATTTTTGTAAAAGCCATTAATAAAAAGCAATATTTGTTCAAATAAGAATAATGTTAGAATAACCACCACTACGAACTTGCTTTACTTAAACACATTCATGATATTCTGTGAACTAAATTGTGCAGGAATAGGCTCCCCCCTACTATATGGGACTTAAGACATAAGTGGCGAAATGTGGGTGTACCTACCACCAAGTAACGGGGCGCGAGTAGGATCGCCCATTTTCTTTTTGTGAATGAAATCTCGCAAGTCAACTTAGGAATTTGTCCTAAACTATCCTATGGGTGCCTTGAGGGTAAGACTTCCAGCCAGGGGCATAAAAACTTAGCACGCCAAGGAGACCCCCTCTGGGGTTCGAGCCTCGGGACAGGCGGGGTCGGATTTAATCATTTATTGCCCTTGCATCGCAGTCGCGCACCCTCTCATAGCTCAGCGACAAAACTATCGGAACGACACACTTGCTGCTTGTTACGCGCCAACACGTTTCTAGTTGCTCGCTCTACTCGCTAATCGCTAAACGTAAGCGGCGGGACAGGTTCCTAAGGAGGACTACCTAATAGTTTCAGGCCTAGAAGAAACTAAATGTTACCAACAGCTTGTTGCCAACAGACTTTATTCGTATAATGTGACTACGGAACACAACGCTAGAAATGATATTCGAATGAGATGAAATTTTCGAAATCACCTTAGATACATATTATACAATTAATAAAAGGCAGGTAAATACCCAGTTGAGTACTCACTTGACTCATTCATTGTAATTGCATTAATTGTCCATATTTTCGCTTTTTTTTAATTTTGATAACATTTAGGTATGCCGTCTGGCGTATAAAATAGGCTGACTCCCAGGTCATCATATACACCGAGAAATTTTAGGTTTTGTCTCGGTAATACAATCGTTTTATAAACAAATAAAATATTAGAAACAAACAACGGCAGATTTACCATTGTCATAGACAAAACTCGAAAGCGACCACGAACCAATAGTAATACCTCTTGATACGCTCGGCGCAAGCCGGGCGCCGAACGGCCACGAGGCTTTGACCCGCGTGCTTTTCAATCAACTGAAAACTTATGAGTTAATAAAACATAATAATAATAACCTTTACCCAACAAATTATTCATACTTTTACGGGCTAAGGACCGTCAAAACTACTTTTTTTACTGCAATTTACTGAACAAGAAATTAAACAAAAACCAGTGTATTATCTAAGAAAAATAATTTTCTGGATTAGATACGTAAAAGTTGCTTCATCCGTCCACAACATGTTCGTATTCTGATTGTCGCTCAACCACTGACTAAAACAATTCAGTTCGGTGCGTCGTTTTCGTGGAGAGCATTGAACTCTGCGAAAACGGTAAGGATGCAGTCCTTCAGAGTTGAGCAGTTTCCAGACGTAGTTTTGTAAACCTAGCCGCAGCCTTACGCGTACTTCGACGAGGATCCCGTTCGAAGTACTCAATGATCTCCTCGACGAGCTGTGGCGAAAGAACGGTCGATCGACCTCTACCCTGTGCATTTGCTGGTGTCTGGAACTGCCCGTGATCGAGTAGCTGCTATGTCGCCGCTACGATCGTCCGAGCCGATGGAACTAGTTAGTTCAGAACCCCGCCAAGACGGAGCGACGCCAAGTGTTGAGGCTCCGCGTAAAGTTGTGGGGCAGCATGAGAGTCATAATCAGCACTTACATACAGTTGCACCATAACAACGTAGACTACAAATAGCAATAACTGTAATGACGATCCTTTGTACTGATAACGCGTGAAGTGCCTATGATATTCGCGGAAAAACTAAGTGCGCCGCCGCACTAATACAATAGCGAGCCGACGCGCGGTTTCGTTTGATTGTTGCGCGCAGGCTAGTTTATTCCGTATTACTACACGCCAGAACTTATTTTGCTTTGAACATTTATAAATTCGTCTTTCCTTTGTCGGCTTCGCGGCTGGGTTTTGTGTTGTTGCGTGCAAACTAATTTATGCCGTATCACCACGTGCGAGAGCTTATTTTGCTTTGAACATTTCGTCGTTGTAGAGCGAGAAATCATTAAGTGCAAAAAGCTAGTTTCGAGATAAACGCGTTTTGAAGTTTTTTTGTTCTTATAATCGGTATAACACATTAACGTGTATTACGAATTATATTGTGTGCAAAAAGTAACTAAGTGTTGTTGGTGACTTCTATCGGCCATTTTATGTCATCTAATGTAAAGCTTTCGTCTGTAAGAAATACCTAAGTGACGTTACAGGGGTTCTCGTCGAATATCTTGAATACGAAAAGTAACTAAGTAACATTAATGAGCATTAATTAACACTTTGACATCATTAACTCATTTTGGCTAAAAATGTCACTTCGCACAGCGATGCATAAGTCGTCGTTGTAGTGCGAGAAGGCATTCTCGCACTACAACGACGACTTATGCATCGCTGTTACCTTTATCGGCAGCGGCACGTGTGATTCGAGTAGTACCTACAAGTTACGTCTAGTGTTACTATTGTTTCTCACGTTTTCGAGTTGACGAATATTTTTTTAATTATTTTAAAACCAAAACATCTTTATTTTTTTACTTTTTCTCTACGCTTCGAAAGTACTCCTTATGTCAAGTTGTTCTTCCGCGGGAAAATACCAAAAAAAAAATCTCAGTGTATAATACTGGGCTGCCTTCTAATTAAATTTATGAGTTTTTCGACGTCCATCTTCACAATCTCTTGACACAATTAAGCAGGCAACACGCTTCGCCATCACCATCGCTTCGCAACGGTCAGGGGTAAAACACACATTGGGAACACACCCGTTCGGATCAACATACTCGATTTGACAGAATTTGTTAAATAACAAAGCTGGTCCCATGTCATTACGACCCATTGGCAAAATCCGTTCTGCATCTGCCCTATGAATAATGTTCGTGTCGGTTCCGACCAATTCTAGCTAAGCTGAGTAATTTTTCCCGAATGTAAAATGCGCCGTAATAATATTCGAATTTGTTCTCTAATTATTTCCTAATTATGAATTATGCCCGAATAAGTGTACACTTATTCGGGCACAATTCGGCACAGTGTACACACACACAGTGCATGGTCCATAAAATCTAACTTGATTAAAATGACTGCAGCCAAATTAGTGTGACTAATAGCTTTGGTCATATCGAAATAAATAATTATAAACGCATATTTATACAGTCTTAGTGAGGGTATTAATTAGGGCCTTCGGGCGATAGTCACATCACATATTAAATCGCTTCCATTTCCCGTCATTTTTCGTCGTCGATCTTATGGTTTGCGATCCCGCATCAAAGAGTAGAATACTTATATGTACACCAAACGCAAGTCCGCAAGTTCCAACTCTCTGATTGATACGTAGAAGAAAGCTTTGGGTGCAAGAGGAACCATGATGGTAATAAGTACTAAGGGAACGCTCTTGCATGTATGTAGATCATACCAGCTTCTCTGGTTTACTTACTGCCATCTATAGGCATATATTCAAAGTACAATGCCAAAGTATTATACCAACCGCCATAACGCGTCTACTCCCTGCAAGATGGCGACACAGGATCTTTATTCTAGAGCACATCCATCTGTTTTTACAAAGACTACAAAATCGATAATATGAATAGCCAAGTAGTGAAACTACGAAAACGGGACGCAACTAAGGGAACTTAGAATAAAACACTGGAACATTTTTCAAGCTTTTTATAGCTTTTATAAAGCGACCAACACTGTTATTTTGATTGTCAATTCCAATTGTCAAAATGAAAACAGAGGTTATGAATTGAAAACCCATTCTTTTCCTTTTAATAATTTATTTGGAAAGTTAAGAATTTATATAAAATTTGTTGTTTCCTGCAGACTGTACTGTTAACTAGTTATAACAAAAGGTAAAATATATAGCTAGCTAGGCATATAAACAAATAAAATCTCAATGCTCTTATACAATAATATAATTTGTTGTTTTTAGATGAATATCTTACAAAGAGGTTTATCCCTGCTTTCAATTGGTATCAAGGCACAATGTAAACAAATCTATGGTAAGTCATTTCAATACCCTTACTAAACATTAAACCCTACTAAGCTATAAGTTACTGACATATTTTGGTTATGTTTAGAAATACTTCTTTATGAAGTCATTCAAATCTTATAAGAAATATTTTAACCTTGTCTATTTCTTCTTCTTCGCGCTATCCCACTTCAGGCGAGGTCGGGTCTCCCTAATTTTTGGGCACCAGGACAATCTGTCCTGGGTTGTCAGGTCAGGCAGTTAGTTTTAACCTTGTCTTTACAAATAAATAAAATTGAAGTGTCTGTTTGTAATAAATTCAAAATGACAACTTTTTACTGAATGCATATAAAAGTATAAAAGGTACTTACTTGTAACAAAAACCTGGTCTCTTTGTTTTGCTAAATCTCTGAAACGGCTGGACCGATTTTGACGGGACTTTTACTGGCAGATGATATAAAGAGTAAGGCTTAGACTACTTTCATGCAAAAAATTAAAACCCTTGAAATTGTAAACCATATTTGATTCAAATAGGGAAGTAATATTTTATGATACATAATTTCTCTTGGAAGAAGGATGTGGGGAACAGCTAATGCCTAATAAATAATTTTATAGGCACTTACTTTGTAATATTGCCTTAGGGTAGTGTATGCCTTACAAACTAACCTAAATATGTGGTACCCATTTGTGGGTTGGTGTTCCTTCCACCCTGGATTAACTTCTCCTGTAGGTAAATTTATAAAATTTTATGTCATTTTAATTGCTATTAATAAAAATTTGGTTTATCAAAAAATAATTGACATCTATCTCACTTATTCTAAGAATAAACCTGGCAAAAAAATTTTTTTTAATAATTATTATCATGCATAATCTCTTTGAAAATGTTTCTTATCCCCAGTAACAATGTTTATTGTATAGAATATCCTTTAAAAAATGACCACATTAAATTTTTCAGTCATAAAATTCTTCAGATTAAGTTAATATCTTGTTCTTTGTAAGATTGTCATTAGACATTTAAACCCTATTTAATAGCTAGCCCACAATAATTGTAAGAATATCTATACCATTAGATCTTTGTTCAGAAATTCTAAAGTTGCTACCTTCCATCCTTTATAGATTCCCTACACTCCAGCTCTACAAAGCATGTAATGTACTTATAGTACAGCAATATTTATTCATCACATAATACTACACCAGCACTTTACACTTCCCTATGACCCAGTTTGCACAAAACATCAAACTAGACACACACATTGCAACATGCATTTGCGAATCAATTTTATGTGTTTTTAGGACCTTTTCTTTATAATTTATTTAATTAAGGTTCACCAATGGTTGTTACAGATATCTGTGTAAGATAGGAACATATAAGTAATTGTGTCTTAAATCTAACTGCACAACAAAGTACAGGCAAACACCACATGAAAAATGCTCTGTTAATTATAATTTAATTTTAAAGACTTAATATACTTAAATTCTAGATAATTATACTAAATTCTAATACTAATTACGTCTGATAAACGTCGATATTGAGTTGCGTGGACGTCAACCAGGTCGCTCCGAGCGAGTATAGGCGAATTAGCACCAAACACTACGGTGAAGAGGTGGAGCTATGGGTGTTATAGGTTTACGAGATGGTCCTCGGGGGTACTCTAAAATTGAACTTACATAATAATTGTGGGCAGTCAATGGTGTTATTGAGCAGTTTATATGCGAATCTCAAATCCAAATTTATCAAGGTAGGAGAGATATTTAAATTGCCTTTCCTTTGAATACCCAAGGTATCGGATAAACCTTTTTTGGACTCGTTCTATCCGCAGTGAGGGGGTTGCGTAGTGAGGCCTCCATATCACACTGCAGTATTCCAGGATGCTTCTTACAAGGCTATTGTAGAGAACTAATTTAGTAGGTGGGCGATAAAAGGTCCAAGATAAATTCCAGATCTCGTACTATAACTACCTCGCATAAGTTCACTCCATGTATTTGGTACGCCAAATTAGCTGTATTTACTTTCCTGGTGAATGTTATGTGACTACATTTCGAACTATTCAACGAGATTTTATTATGATTACACTATGCAGATAATCGGTTGATATCTTCTTGCATAATGGACTCAACAAGATACTAAACTTCTATAGTTTAAGTTATAAAATATGTATTTTGTATTGTTGGATTATTTAGCTATACTTAATTACACAGACACAGAAATACTTCTAGAAGTTGTGGTTTGGTTATGTTATCCCCTCGTATCTATTTGTACATATGAGCTAGTTGTAGTGTTTTTCGTTTGTACCAATTTGATTACTTATACTTATAGTTGTTAACAGCTTAATTTTAATTATTAATTTTACTGTCCTAATTAAAATTGTGCTATGTAAAGTGATGGCCTGACACACAGGTTTAAGTAAACCTAGATCGGGCAGGTCGCTACCCAACATCTGAATTGAACTATCATTAGGTACTTCGAACGGTTGAATATATTTTAGTTATAGTTTACTTATATTAACTAATTATACCATTGAATGAGAAATAAAACTACGGCGCCTAAATGTACACTTTTTGTAATACTAAGTAAATAGATTATTTTATTCTATAAATTATTTTATGTTGCAAAAATATTAAAAACGAGCTACTATACAGGAACGCAAATAACCAAAAAAAAATAAAAATTTGATGAGAACGTGAAGACGTAGTATATTCATTGCAAAATAATACACTAATAAACTGACTTAGTGTTAATTTAAACTGAAACCTGTTAGTACGTCTTAGTTATAAATATTAAAGGAACTCGTAGTCAATTTCTGGGGGGAATCAATTTAGATTGCTATCGACACGCTATGAGGAAGTTTATGAAAGAAAGCAAATAGATGCACTTCATGATCTATCATAGGACCCGACGCTGACTATCTTTAAAAACATCTTTCAACTCAGCCGTTGGAAAACATAAATGAGAATATGCAAAAACCCCGTTACTGACAAATACTTGCTCCTTGAATTTAATGAATTTACTAATGGAACCAGAATAAATGGAACTAAAGATAACCAAAGCGCACACTCGTTAGTATGCGTTTTGGTTATCTTTATGTTTCAGAATTAACACGAACGTCGGCCGCAGCGTGATCCCCACAGATGCAAAGCTACTAAGTTTGGTTTTTCAACGCATTATAGTGCATTCATTGCGCACTTACGAAGTCTCCACTTTGGTCACACTTGTGGCAGCTCAATGTGCATACGTGGCTCCAGCTCAATGTGCATACGTGGCTCCCAACCAGACCATGACCGACTTGCTCGAGTGTCAAAAGTATCCCTACACCTGCGTTTAAGAGGACTTACTGTCAAAATCGATACTGACGCCGCGATTATCGTAGCCACATGGGTGTTAATAATTTGATAAACCGTACCATCAATGAGAAAGAAGAAGAAGAACAGGGTAATAATATTAGATCTTGTATTTCCGAAGATAGACCATGATTACCGAAGCGTACCTACCTATACTAAGAACTCTGATGAACGGGCAAAAAAAAAATTGATGCGTAGACGCAGGCCGATGTAACAAATACTGTCGAAGCAAGCCCCACGTCTATTCACCATATTTATGTTGACTATATTAATATTTTGCTCCGAAGTTCACATGTAAGTGAACAGTGCAGTCACATTTAAACGTTGAAGACGTGCCGCGAGTGAAACAGTTGCTTTTACGGATATAATTCCTCTTCACTCTGGTAACTCCACAATTGTAAATAAAGCCTCTCTAGTACCGAATTAATGCCTAATCCGACCCCCATTTGCTTCCCGAGTGAAAAATATTTGTAAAACATATACATGAAAAAACATAATTATAACATATTTGTAATACATTTACATGAAAAAACATAATAATAACGAATGGGTTGCCTGATGACATTAAGTCAAGACTATTTAAAAATACGACAACCGTGGGTGAGACACCAATATTATGTTTGTTAATATAAGTGTTAAGATTGCTAAAAATATTGATTTCATTCGGTAGAGTTAAGCTCGATCTTAAGCGAGATGTTGACCTAACATATAACTAACATAACATCGTCGGTAATTCGCGAAAGATGAAGCTGAGATGTACCTAATAGTACATCCACATATCGCCAGTTATGTTTTAGTCCCATGAAATAGGAGGCGAGCCTATTGCCATCAACCGGCCACAAATTCAAACTTCGTAGCTGCTATTGCAAATTTCCTGTTGCAAAATTAACAACACTTTGCCCGACTCGGGAATCTAACCCAGGCCCTCATGCTCGCTTCCGACCACTATACCACTACAACAATACGGTCTAAGCGATTTGCGGTATCAATCCTTTAACATCTTGTAGAACTATCGCTAAAAAATTTAAACTATCTACATTAACAGGACTTCTTGTAATCCAGGCAAATTTTTAAAGAAACTTTATCTTTGTTTGTAACATACGATTTACATTCAAAATGCTTAAAAATTATAGTAACAAAACTCAATAAAATTCCAAAATAAATTAAGGCACTCTCCGTGAAATATTTAAATCCAAACTGCGTAAGGATTATTGATAATTTGCAAATAGAGAAGGAAAAAGACTTGTAGCACAGCAAGAATTTGTAAACTTCTTAGACTTCTGTTCGCTTTACTACTTTTTGGAGAAATCATCATCAACATCATCATTCTTCTGTCCTTACCTTAATTTTATATAGTTTTCTATTACTTTTTAAAGAAATATTGTGCGAAAAAACAGTGAGAAAAATAGGAATGTAAACGATGTCAATACAAAAAAAACAGTTGGAAATCTCACAGCATCAAAAAAATTATATTAAAACAAATCACAAAAAGTGAAAATAATACCGGGGTTCGAACATGCGACCCAAAGTTTACAGAGCGATCATGAGACCGCTACGCGTTTTACTCCGTTGACATGTGTTTTAAATACTTAGCTATTCTCATGCACGTCATGGCTGAAACGTCAAACAATTGAAGAATACGTACATAATGCAATGTTGCTCACCCCCTTAAGCAAATAGCGTGATAATTTAGATGAATCATTTTTGCCAGCGGCTACCTTTTCCTTTTTGCCGAAGCTGAGGCCATAGCTAGCAGAACTTAAACCACGGAAATGGACTACCGGAATAAAAAGTATACTATGTCTACCCCTTTGATCATGATCTAGCTATCTGCCATTTGATCGAATTTGTTAAGGCGTGAAATGGTAACAGACAGACAGTTACTTTCGTATTTATAATATTACTATGGACGCAAGCGGCAGTTGGCACTCACGCAAATGACACCCAAAAAGATTTAAAACGCCGATTATAGCGACACATTTCGCCAAAATCCGAACCCGTTCGATAGCATCACAAACAAGTAAATAGGAAATTGCACATAACTGTCAAATATAGCGGACTATCAACATCTGCATCTCAGTGCAGCTGCGACTGCTGTCCCACAAAATTGAACTTGAAAACTTCCTTCCCAAGCCCTATATTTGCTTGATGCGTGTACAATAATATTTGCAAGGGTTTGTCGCGCGCCTGTCATTTGGACCCCTTCCGCGTGGACACGGATTAAGTCCCCAGGGATCGTTACGGTCCACAAAAAAGATATTGTGTTACATATTTTGAGGAAAGATAACTGTACTTTTGTTTCTGAGTGTTTGAGTAAGTGATTAAATGTTCAAATTGTTGGCGGAGGAGCAAACGCAACACTTTGGATTGTAACTTGGGATGGTGTTATGTTTCAATTTACTTAGTCTGCTATGTAACAAGAAAGAACACCGCATGTATTTCCTGAATGATTTCTCAATATCTTTTTCGTCATTGCTAGGACGAGACGAATCCATATCTCCACATTTACCCAGTATTTCAATAAACAGAGCGCAGTTGATTTCGTTCTCTCTAAGCCTTTTTCTGTCAGTGGCTTCAATTTTATTTCTTTGCTTCTAGTCTAGAACTTTTCTTCCTAAAAAAGGCAGACGGCTGGCAGGATCTGAAAAAGGAGCACAAACCGAAACCCCGCAGTTCCTCACATTTAAAAACTAAGTTTTTCTTTACTTTTCTGCCAACCACACGCGTCAAAAGTACGAAGGGTTGCGGTGACTCAGCGGATCCCGCGCTGACCACAACTGCGATCGGTTCTCGCAATCTGGACCATTCGGCCATTCCCATTCACACTGCCGACCATTGTCCCGACCTTGCGTGACTTGATGTTTCTATTTACTCATTTCTCGCTTTCAAATCAAATCTGACTGCTGAAATTGTATGGATTCTGGAATTGACTGTCTGAAGAATTGATTTGAATAAAGATAAGACAGCCCCGCTAAATGGTCCTTGTTGCCGCAATTTGTTGGATTTAAAAAAAACGTTGGTAAATGGAGTCCAAATGATAAATGGTTGCCAAATAGCTGGCTAATATCCTTCGCTTGAATAATTTTACTGCAATATTTCTTTCGAGAGCACTACGTGATCTAGAAATAGGTACGCGAGTAATCGAATAGGTTTATGGGCTACCTTTGTTTAGGTACGACAGGCTTAATCTGAAAGGCTTGCACCTTTCTGCAAGCCTTTCAGAGGCAACCCTAAGATTGTCTTCGTATTGTAAAAACACCTAACGGTTCTCACATTATAAATTAACCAAAGCGTTAAAAATGTGATTAAAATCCGAAAAATATTCTCTCCACAATATATCGAACATCAGTACATCAGTTTGCAATCCTTTGACACAACTGTCTAATGACAATAACCAGAATACTCCATGTAGGCGTAACGTGCGACCTCCCCGTGGGATACTTTCTCATAGAAAATGTCCGGGAATCAATGCCTCACCCTCGATCGCCTCACTTAAGACCGCTCCAGCAAACATTACCTTTTTATTTGCATCTACGAAAGTTGCTATCAACAATGTCTAATGATTGTGGGAGGGCTTTCTCCGCGATGTTTTCGGATTCTTTTGGGCAAGGTTTCTTGAGATATCGTTTTTGGAGGAACCCTTTCATTATTCGCGATCAAGTCGCATAGGGGAATCTAAAGCATACAGTTTATAATTGTTCCAGTGGTCAGCTCTATCTATATAAATCTAAGGAAAACATGTATCCTTTACGAAGTAGCCTATAGCCCTTTACAATTCTACAAATTCAATATTTTGAACAAATACGACAGAACTGAAGCAAATCATAACAGATCCTTCTGGGAAAAATATGAATTTAGTATGAAAGGCAAACAGACGCTGCGTAATAGTCGCGAGGGATTAGCGAATGATAAATTCCTGTTATTTGTTACAACTGAGCTTTCTTTGTCGACTGGATGAATGACAATTGCGAAAGGCTTGGGATTGGGACGGTCACAATGGGTCTTGGCCGTGGATGTATTATCATTTATCAGTTCTGTGAAAGAATTGTGTTAGATTTTCCAAATCTTCGAAGCTTGAGATTAGCTTGAGACTGTACAATATTTTGGTTTAATCCGAGCTTTGCCAGATTTGCGTAGTTTTAAGGTCTCGTTTGACGTTCTTTTGGATAATAGAATTTCATATTATTTGATCTCAAATCACTAAATCATTACCAACGTTAAGGAAAAGCTTCTGGGTACTCTTTTCGTCATTATAACTTTTTTTTTTAAGTTATGATACAAAAACTACTTTACACAAACTTGTAACTTTTTGGGCATTTTATGTTTCCTAACCGAAAATAGGTGTCCGAGGAATCGTTCCATTTCTGTTCTTTTCCAGAAACAACCTTGTCTTTTGCATCCTTTTAGTGCCGTAGATACAAACGCACATCAATGCCATTTACAATTAAAGAATGTCTTTCTCCCAGTCGAGAATCTTGCACATTTTGCTGATTGTTATCATCACCACCAGTTATTAATGTTATTCTTACACAAATATGATTTACAGCGTTTCCCAGAACGACAAAGCTGGTTGGTAACTCTTTCCCATTGTATTTGCTGTCCCCGGTTTTTTCTTTGCGCCTGCGATTGTAACCAGAGTCATGCTGTCAGAAAGGAATCGCTTTAAGTCCGTGTGTCCGTCATCTGCGGACAATGCCCACTATTAGCTGATTATAATCCGCAAAAAGAGCAGGTACTGTCGTGTGTACCACGGACTGTGGTCCAAGTGATGCCATGGTTGCGAGAGATGCGTGATTGATTGCGTCAATTATTAACATTCAATGTATTCGTTCTCGTAAAAGTTTTTCGGTTATAAAACAAAGCTCAGTGTTCTAGCTTTTAAGTTCATTGGCCATCTTTTTTTACATTACGCTCAACCTCATGGGATCGGTCCACATTAATACGAGCAGAAGATTGAATCGTTAATTAGATTTGCAAACTATGCTAATGCGATCCTTAAAATTAAAAAGTCCCAACTCTAGCAAGGTCTACTCGCAGACACGCACACACATCGCTACCTCCTATCCCTTGCGTCGTAATATTTGCTTGCATTAGCAGATGCAAGGTTGTCAATGCTCGTCATAGTCCCACGGGATCTGTCGATTATCCCAAACAATAACATGCAGTGCTGGTCGAAACGTGTCCACTGACCACTCTTCTGGGACTCACTCGCTATTGCGTTTGTTATTCTAAGCTGCGCACATATACTACCAATTTCTGCTCCTTTAGCTTCCCAGAAAGAACACAATTAATTCAGAAATGGTCGATGAATGTATGTGATTGTGTTCCTGCCGTTTGTGATTTAAATTAAAATTTCTCACTTCGCTTTTGTGCGTATAAAATGGGCGAAAGGATTTGGCTGGTACTATGCTTTCCACGCGCTTAAATAAACCACCACGCGCTTAAATGGTACCATTTAACTGATTTAACATACCTTGTTTAGCTTCTATGTTTATATTATCACAATGGTTAAAACTAACAAATTCAATATCATTTCAGTAGGATGTCAATGCTTATTTTTAAAGAAATTTCAATTGCATGCTCAATGTAAATGACATTGAGTTTGCAATACATTTTTAAGCTATTTGGACTATGTTGGCCATTGAAAACTAGTCATACATCGTCTTGTTTTATCGGAACTGAGGACCTAATATTTGAGGTCTTGCTTTGCAATGTTTTCTACAAGGCTGTACCAAAAGTATACGATCACATTTAAAGTGATTATGGTTTTATTTTGCTGTCTCTTGGAACGAAATTCTCTCAAGATATTCTAAACAAACTGAAACTTTATTGTTATATTCTATTTACCGTTCACTCCACATGCATCCACACAAGTTTCCCACATTTCGCCACAAACTCTTCCGCACAAAGGCTTACAAACTGGCCAGCTACATTGACATGTCAATCAAACCTCACTGGATGCACCACGCAAATCGTAGGCTTATGCGAATCGAATCGCGAGCCGCCACAATGCCCACAATTGATACAATGTATTACGGGAACGCCTCGAAACCTCCGTCAAGCCCAAATAACTGTTTTATTTTAGCCCTTTTTGGTCCTTCAGTATGTGGTAAACTTTTTGCGGTATCTACAACCTCTATTTACGTCAGATAAGACTCCAAGTCGTATAGCATGGAAATGTTGGGGAGTTTCGGAACAAATCTTCATTGAAAGGTTAATCCCGAATGACAATGCGTCCTTAGCACCTGCTTTTATTGTGAAATTTGGGCATTTTGAGTTCGTAACGGTATGCAAAGATGGTTTCGATAATTTCGACAATGCTGTTGCACTGTTGTGCATAAGATTATTTTTGGGAAGGCACATGTCTCCAGAAAGAACTAGGTTGCGGATTACCAGCATGGGTTTCCATATTCTATGAAATATTTTTATTCAATGCATATTTCAGCAAGGCTTTGCAAAATTCTTCATTTCATTTTAAATCGTAGTGTGAAACAAAAACTAACACAAACAACAGTAAACTATTGCTATGTTCAAAATCATTTACTTATTATTATAACAGACAGACATGAATGAAGGATTTACTTGCATACTACTAATGTAACAGCCTTATTACCGAACTTAAATAAAGATTCTAGAAATTTAGAGGCAGGAATCCACAACATGTTACTTTCCTACTTTCCTGAAGTTTAGGCAAATGTACTCTACCCATTCTGACCTCTATTATCATAGAAGTTAGAACAGTAAACTGAAACTAGTCTATGTCCATAAGTTCCAGCAATCCAGGCTGTCCCCATCGCCGCCCCAGCGCCCGTCCAGCCGATGGGCCTGCTGGCCAGGGCCATGGCCTCGCTCAACCAGATGCACAGGACCGGACCACACATCAAGTCACGCAAGTCTAGGAATCCCCTCAATGGAAATCCTTTTGCTAAGGTATGTTATCCAAAACACTTTTCGTTTGCTCATACTATTGTTAACTAGAGTTTAACTCGCACTTGCCGGGTTTGACCCTATATATATATATATATATATATATATATATATTATTTAAATTGCAATGCAAAATAAGTGGTATAGTCTAAGAGGTTACGGGATTTTTTATAACGATCATGGATACGGTTAGACTTACTTCAATGGGTTGTAGGGGACTACCCCCTAATGTGAATGATGTCGGTCTGCGAGCTCGCAGTGGTTGCAACTTCGAGTTATAGCGCTTACAAGAAGCTTGATTGTTGCGAAAAAAAAAGGACAAGATAAATGGTCAGTTTTAGTACCTATTCGAAGTATGGTGTCTCCACAGGTGAAACGAGTTGATCTGCCGGCTCTCAGTGGTTGTATTTCAGAGCAATCATCGTGTATGCAAGACGCTTATTTGTGGAGAAAGCCTAAAAAATACATCGAAAAACCGGACAGTAACCAAATGCCAAATTGAACAATTCATTTGTGAGTTATATCGTGTGAAGAGTAAATCTGTAAACGAGGCCCGCAATAAGATTTTCCTAAAAAAATGTAAGCCCAATAAAGAGAATGAAAAGTTTAACAAAACCCTTATGAACTTCGATGCTGCTTTTTTGCCGCCGTCTGAAATCGAACTCGTTCAACATACAGATACTTAGTGCTAAATACGTATCAAATATAATTATACTGTATAAATTCAACCAAAAATCCTCCAAGCTATCTATTGCCAACTGAACACGGATGGAAAGAAGAACACGGCAAATATGTTCCTCTGTGGTATACAGGGAACCGAATACCAGATAGAGTATCTGATGTTACTATAACAGAATCTGAAAATGACAATATTTCTGGTGATGTCAGCGGTAAGTTTTATAGAATTTCGGGTGTATAAGTAAAAATCGTTAGAAAACCCAACGTTATATTATATTACGTACATTATGTAGGTGCTATATCTCAAATTTTTATTTTAGTTATACTTACATACAAGAGTTGGTTTTCTTATGTTTTTAACATTTATAATTTTACCTATTTAATTTTCATATCATCATATTCGTCATTTTTTTTCTATCAAACTTTACAGCTATTTTATCACATTACAGACGTCAAGATGACGAAATCTATCTATGTTATATAATAATGAATATGTGATTTCAGAAATCAAAAATTATCAAGTTATAATGCAAGCTAAAAAAACTGGATTGAATACTTTATTTTGTGGTTTAATATAGATTTTAATATGGCTAATGAAAAACTCAAAAATATGTGAAGAATGTTAACAATATCAAAAAAATGAATGAAAAAAATGAATGAAAAAAATGAATGAAATGAATGAATGAAATGAATGTGTTAATCTGTGATTTTACCCAAAGATGATTAGATTATATTGTAAATAAATTTAAAAAAAAACTGCTTTTATTTTATGGTTTAATATAAATAAAAATAAACTCAAAAAATAAAGAATGTTAGTAGTAAATATTTAACTCTTAGTCTTAGCTATACCTATTCTACAAAATTATTAATCTGATTTTACCCAAAGATGATAAGATAATATGTAAGTTGAATTAATAAAAATTGGATTTGTTCGATTTAATTCTTTATTTTATTGATTACCGTTAAGTTGTATTTTTCAATAACTTAGCGCCTTGCGTATAACAAAGCTGTGAAATACAACCACTGAGAGCCGGCAGACCAACTCGTTTCACCTGTGGAGACACCATACTTCAAATAGATACTAAAACTGCCCATTTCTCTGATCGTTTTTTTCGCAACAATGCAAAGACTTGCGCGCATCATACCTCTGAGTTGCAACCACTGAGGGCCGGCAAACCAACTTGTTTCATCTGCGGAGACGCCATATTTTAAATATGTATAAAACTGCCCATTTCTTTGATCGTTTTTTTTCGCAACAATGCAGAGACTTGCGCGCATCATACCTCTGAGTTGCAACCACTGAGGGCCGGCAAACCAACTTGTTTCATCTGCGGAGACGCCATATTTTAAATATGTATAAAACTGCCCATTTCTTTGATCGTTTTTTTTTGCAACAATGCAGAGACTTGCGCGCATCATACCTCTGAGTTGCAACCACTGAGGGCCGGCAAACCAACTTGTTTCATCTGCGGAGACGCCATATTTTAAATATGTATAAAACTGCCCATTTCTTTGATCGTTTTTTTTCGCAACAATGCAGAGACTTGCGCGCATCATACCTCTGAGTTGCAACCACTGAGGGCCGGCAAACCAACTTGTTTCATCTGCGGAGACGCCATATTTTAAATATGTATAAAACTGCCCATTTCTTTGATCGTTTTTTTTTGCAACAATGCAGAGACTTGCGCGCATCATACCTCTGAGTTGCAACCACTGAGGGCCGGCAAACCAACTTGTTTCATCTGCGGAGACGCCATATTTTAAATATGTATAAAACTGCCCATTTCTTTGATCGTTTTTTTTTGCAACAATGCAGAGACTTGCGCGCATCATACCTCTGAGTTGCAACCACTGAGGGCCGGCAAACCAACTTGTTTCATCTGCGGAGACGCCATATTTTAAATATGTATAAAACTGCCCATTTCTTTGATCGTTTTTTTTTGCAACAATGCAGAGACTTGCGCGCATCATACCTCTGAGTTGCAACCACTGAGGGCCGGCAAACCAACTTGTTTCATCTGCGGAGACGCCATATTTTAAATATGTATAAAACTGCCCATTTCTTTGATCGTTTTTTTTTGCAACAATGCAGAGACTTGCGCGCATCATACCTCTGAGTTGCAACCACTGAGGGCCGGCAAACCAACTTGTTTCATCTGCGGAGACGCCATATTTTAAATATGTATAAAACTGCCCATTTCTTTGATCGTTTTTTTTTGCAACAATGCAGAGACTTGCGCGCATCATACCTCTGAGTTGCAACCACTGAGGGCCGGCAAACCAACTTGTTTCATCTGCGGAGACGCCATATTTTAAATATGTATAAAACTGACCATTTCTCTGATCGTTTTTTTTTTTCGGAACAATGAAGCCTCTTGTAAGGATTTCGTAGCACTATGACTATATTTTTGTACTTTCAAGTAATCGGCACAGCACGATGCCAACATTTTGAAACCACCATACATTAGATCGCACGATGCCTACTTTATAATTTTTGTCCCAGTGACATCGCAGTTTGCCAACTTTATGGAAAATTCAATCTGAAGATAACATTATGTCTATTTTAGTACAGTCTAACGAAAAATATTTCTTACCAATTAGTTTTTCCACCTAAAGTGACGTAAGTAGGTAGGTACTGAATTTAATGTTACTGGCATGGACAATGATTTTTAAATAAAATAATAAAGACGTCAATCCTCCTGACATACAATCACAGTTTCACTAAATCATTTTACAAAAAAACTTTAAAAAAAAGAAATAGTGAAGTAAGAAGAAGATTCGGAGATTTTATTTAATTCTTGGAATTATGCACTTTTAGGAAGTTGCAACTTTTATTTAATATACATACGTTAGTACTAGTAAAATGACCCATTGATATTATTTAAAACAAAACAAAAAAACACAACCCAAACAACACCCACATACAAGCACACAGATATAAAACATGACGATGATAATGATGATGACATACCTATATTTACGAAACACCCAAAGTAAAACAAATTTCGTGTTGACTGTACATATTGTTGGCCACTTGCTATAAAAAGTACTAACAATATCCGAAGTAGGCATGCTGCGAACAGAATAATGTATTAAGATTTTTTTTGTCAATATGCGATTGTTGGCATCACGCGATGTAATGCATAGTGGTTTCAAAATGTTGGCATTGTGCTACCGATTACTCGAAGGTACAAAAAAGTAGTCATAGTGCGAAAGTAGACATCGTGCTACGAACTCCTTGTAAGCGCTATAACTCGAAGTTGCAACCACTGCGAGCAGGCAGACCGACATCATTCACATTAGGGGGTAGTCCCCTACAACCCATTGAAGTAAGTCTAACCGTATCCATAATCGTTATTAAAAATCCCGTCACCTCTCAGTCTAGCAGTAACGGCGCTTATGAATAAAATTGTTGGTCGTAGACACGAACTCAGACACAGCTTTTGCATCACCGTGACTCTCAAAACTGTGAAGGGTCATCGCGAGGAATCCAGCATTGTTTGAAGCGGAAAATTCGAAGACATGTAACATCAAAATCAAAATCAAAGCATTTATTTCAAATAGGCCAGTTACAGGCACTTTTGAATCGTCGAAACTAAGACAACAATGAAAAAATAGCTACAGTCACAAGGCATAAAAACTGTGAAAGAACTGTAGTTGCCCATTTCCTAACGTAGATCTCTATGGAGAAGAACGGGCAAGAAACTCCATGGACACTCTTTTAAATCAGAATACTTTTACAATAACTTGGTTACATCATTTATGTTGAGATGGTACATTATGTGAGAACGATGTAGCAAGATGTGTACTTTAAAAGTGTCCATAGTAAAAATAAAATGATTAATTCAAATAAACCGTTGGCAATCAAGAGATGACCAGTCACAACTGACAGCGCCCGTCCACGAACATGACGCATGTATCAGCACCATTCAACTCAACCATTTTGAAGGGAACTAAATGATCCGACACACGCGCCAGCATCAGCGAGACATTTGAGTGAACATGACATAATCTTAACCGCCAGGGCACATTCAAGTCAAGAAAATACGTAGGTTTCCAGCAAATGACAGCTTTCTAGTACAGAGTACTCACACAATATGGGCTATGCGGTTATATCATACTAAAGAGATTGAATTTATACATTGCAAAGATAGTTGTACAATCTTCAGCAGCTCCAACATACTGTTTAATGCTATCCATTTATGCGCCCCTGTCCTTGTGGAGCAGGACCGGCATTGAGCCAAGCATTTTTATCAGCGATATAATCGAATTGGTCTCGCGAGGTAGATTATAGTCCACTCCCTCTCAGAGAGAGGAGACTTATGTATGTCCTAGCCTTATGTAAAAGCTAATCATGCATATACAAATATTCATATCTCATCGTGTTATAATTCCAGGGCGTAGTACTGAAGACAGTGATCAAGAAACCAAAGAAGCCCAACTCCGCGAACCGGAAGTGCGTGTTAGTGCGCTTGTCCAACGGCAAGGAGATGGTGGCCTACGTGCCCGGCATCGGACACAACCTGCAGGAACACAACATTGTACTCGTCAGGGTGGGCAGGTGAGCCAGCATCCACAGCCTCGCTAAAAGGGGTGTTATCGACCCATCCCAAATCGTGCACTATCCAGGATTTTATTTATTGAGGCAAACGACATAGCTGTCCACCTGTCACCATGTCAAAATTTAAGTTATCCTAACTCAAGAAAAATAAGAAACAGAATGGTCACAGACTCTTCAGAGCGCGCTGGAAGTAAACCGCATTTCGCTTTGGACAAACATTCTGCTGAAGTATTATCATCGATGTGTTGGCATCAAAGCCAGCCAACCAGCCACGTGACATAAACTTCTCTGTAGCTTATGTCAGTCTGATACGTTTTTGACTTGTCCATCATCGTGATCGCTTCGCCCTCTCTGTTCCTAATATCAGCCTCATGACATTCCAGGTTGAAGGACTGTCCGGGAGTGAAGCTGAAGTGCGTGCGCGGCAAGTACGACCTGCCGCAAGTGATCAAGCAGAAAGTGTAGTCTCTAGTTCAATTGCCCATAGTACAATATAGTTATAGATTAAGAACACCTCGACGTTTTATTGAAAACAAACGTACTAACGATAGACATGAAAACGCAAACAAAATCATAATCAGCTTGCAAGACCAAACCAAAATTAGTAACGTGTCAACTACTGAGCGTCGCTGAGACTATGCGCTACAGGTTTACCTTACTTTTAAAATTCTCATAGTAATTAGTGAGTATTAAATTAAGCTCTCTGATAACTAACCGGTAGAGTAAGCAGCTTAGGACAAACTCTAACTTGTGTATATGTAGATAAAATATAACAGGACTTTATAAAACCTTGAAAACATCAAATATTCTTCGTCCTATGTTCAAATTAAGATAGTGAATACCTTGTGGCAATAAGTCCGCATCAATAAAATTTATGAAACGGTATCGCGCTAGGTAACAATCTAAATAGCACACAGGGATCGCTTTTATTCGCGGATACTTTGATTCTATTGGTGGATATCACTCGCTCACTAAGCGGCGCTTGCGCAAGCCACGCCTCTTGAAGCACAGGCTCCTTTATCTCTTAAATATTTTTAATTTATTGAGAGTATTATGTAATTAGAGCTTGTAACTTAATAAGTGTATATTATTTCTTGGCACTTAGTACTTTTCTTGCTTAGAACTTATTGTATTTAGTGAGTAGTCTTGCAAAAAGACCGTAGTGTTTTTGGGGTCATAAAAGAGAAAAGTATGTTTAAATTCGAAAATTTATTTTAATTCGTCATATCAAGCTAGGACAGTCTTTTACTTAAAGTATTAACATTATACATTAAAATCAGGTGTAGTCATACATACACAATTTGTACAGATTTGTATTAATTTTAAAAATTGCACAATACTAATACAGAGGTAGACACAAGTTGTACAAATGTATACTTATACTAACCTAAATCACATTACATTGCGTTACATTAATACATTGCACAGTCTTTTTATAGGAACAAAATTTAAAAACTGATTCTAATAAGTCTTTTGACCTCAGCAGAGACACGATTGCTGACAGCGACCACACACTTTTTCACTTAAGGCTGCTTTAAGCGCAGCAATTTCCTTTTTCAAGTAGCTCACTTTCAGGGTCTGTTGAATTTCGCGCATTTTCCTTCGATCTCTGCTCTGCTTGGCGGCAAAATTGTTCCGTTCGCGTTGGCGGCGGTACGTGTCGTCGGCTGCGTCGGAGTTGGTGGAGCGCACAGTGCGGCGCATGCGCGGGTTGTTGCCTAGCAACGCGCCGCCATTTTTTTCTGCCATCACTCTTAGCGCGTTCCTTTCAAACTCTTGAAAATCTGGATCGTCGGATAGCGAGTCTGCGTCGATCATGTGATGAGGCCTCTTCGCTGCGGATTCTGTCGGTATTACGGGCGGCGTCAACTCAACGTTGCGGGGTGTCATCGGACTGAACGACACGGAACCGTATCCCGAAGAACTTGCTCCAGGAGAAATGTGTTCCTGGGGCGAGTAATATACGTTGTAAGGTATATAATCCGGCGGCACTGGCGGCTGCGGTGCACAATACTCTTTTGAGTACGGAAGCTGTGTGTCTTGGACTGCGCTCTTCGACAAGTCCAGGGCCACGTCGTCGGCGTACGGTGTCCACAGAGGCATGTTTGCGTGTGCCTCGGTCGGATGGTAAGCGGGGAATCATCCGTAGGACTGGGGCTGCGCTGTTTTATACGGCGGAGCGGCGCGCGGGGGGAGGGGGGGGGCGGCAGGGGGCGGGGCGCTGTGGGGCGCGCGTGACGGCACTGTGGGGAGAAAATAATGGGGTAATAAAATAAATTATATTTTTTTTGGGGTGAATAGTTATGTGCGATAGTGGTGCAATGCATTGTGTATTATGTAGGTATGTGACTACTGTTATTCAAAATGTTTGTTACGTGTGTTTTTGTTTTGTACTTACTGGGAAATCTGTATTTTCGATGGTCAGCTACTGCTACTCCATATATCAGAATGAACTCAAAAAAACATTAGGTTTTTTAATAAACTGAAAATCTCTAACTTAAGCCTGAAATTAGCAAACTATACCTATATCACAAAGAGGAAAGATTTTTTTGTTTGTTTGTTTGTGCCGAATAGGCTCCGAAACTACTGGACCAATTTGAACCATTTTTCCACCAGTAGAAAGCTAAATCATCAGGAAGTAACATAGGCAATAATTTATTTTCAAAAAAATTAGAGATTTTTAAGAAAATTGCAATAATGTAACCCAAAGTAGCAAAAATTTGCGTATGAAATTCTCATTCTTTGGCGTGCGCTGAGAAAACTATTGATGATACTTAAAAATTATGTACTACATAATTAAAGTACTCATTATTACCTACAAAAAAGTCCGCGAGGGAATATATCTAACTATGATAGTTTAGTCACAATAGCAGCTTTTGTGTTCTAAAATTTAACTAGTTCACCGGTAGAAACGTAAGTTGGTTAAATTCGTATCGTAGTATTAATTATTATTCGACGCGTACTTATGTATATATTTTATGTATTATGTATGACCATGCATAACTTTTTACAGAGAAGTACGATATGCATGCTTTTTTTTTTGTAAAAAGCGTATATCTCAACGTTGGTCCCATTTAAAATTGAAAAATCGTGTTTGGGCTCATTTCATGCACCTTGATGAGAACTATAGACCTAGCTGGCGTATGACTGTCATCGAAGGTCTGACGATGGAGACGAAAGGCAGTCGCAAGAGGACTAAAACAGTTTACAGCAGCTATATTGTTATTGGGCTCATTTTATGCACCTTGGTGAGAACTTTAGACCTAGCTGGAGTATGTCTGTCATCGATGGTCTAACGATGGAAACGGAAGGCAGCAGACAAGAGGTCCTCAACAGTTAACAGCAGGTTTATCGTTTCTCGGCTCATTTCATGCACCTTGAAAAGAACTTTCGACCTACCTGAAGTATGACTGTCATCGAGTGTCTAAGGATGAAAAAGCAAGGCTGTCGAGGGAAGCCCTCATTTGGAAAAACATAAGTAGAATATTTTAGCGATTAATGCAAATATTTCCGAGAAATTAAATTGTTTCCTACTTGAATCTGTTCTAATATCATAAAGATGATTAGTTTGTTTGGTTGAACGCGCTAATTTCAGGAACTGCTGGTTCGAATTGAAAAATTATTTCAGTGTTGGATAGCCCATTTATCGAGGAAGGCATATATTACATCACTCTAGTTATAGAGTGTATAATTTATTTAAAAAAAAATTAAGATCCTTAAGAAAATTGCAATAATGTAACCCAAAGTAGCAAAATTTTGCCTATAAAATTCATTATTTGGCGTGCGCTGAGAAAACTATTGATGATACTTAAAAATGATGTACTACATAATTAAAGTACTCATTATTACCTACAAAAAAGTCCGCGAGGGAATATATCCAACTATCATAGTTTAGTCACAATAGCAGCTTTTGTGTTCTAAAATTTAATTAGTTCGCCGCGCCGCACCGCGCCGGTAGACACAAAAGTTTGTTAAATTCGTATCGTGGTATTAATTATTATTCGACGCGTATATACAATATATTTGTATGTATTATGTATCACCATGCATAACTTTGTACAGAGAAGTACGATATGTATGCTTCTTTTTTTGTGAAAAGCGTATATCACAAAGTTGGTACCATTTAAAATTGAAAAATCGTGTTTGGGCTCATTTCATACACCTTGATGAGAACATAGACCTAGCTGGAGTATGATTGTCATCAAAGGTCTGACGATGGAGACGGAAGGCAGTCGCA
Organism: Noctua fimbriata; assembly: GCA_905163415.1. Lineage (NCBI taxonomy): Eukaryota > Metazoa > Arthropoda > Insecta > Lepidoptera > Noctuidae > Noctua > Noctua fimbriata. The sequence continues at coordinate 700,451 of LR990933.1, read as the reverse complement.
AGAGGTCCTCAAGAGTTTACAGCATCTATATCGTATTTGGGCTCATTTCATGCACCTTGATGAGAGCTTTTGACCTAGATGGAGTATGACTGTAAACATAAGTAGAATATTTTAACGATTAATGCAAATATTTCCGAGAAATTTAATTGTTACCTACTTGAATCTGTTCTTAATATCATAAAGCTGATTAGTTTGTTTGGTTGAACGCGCTAATCTCAGGAACTACTGGTCCGAATTGAAAAATTCTTTTAGTGTTTGATAACCCATTTATCGTGGAAGGCTATAGGCTACATAACATCACGCTACGACTAATAGGAACGGAGCATTTATGAAAAAGATTGCAAAAACGGGGAAAATCCAAACGCAGACGAAGTTGCGCGGGTCAGCTAGTAATATTATAAAGCTGATTAGTTTGTTTGGTTGAACGCGCTAATTTCAGGAACTGCTGGTTCGAATTGAAAAATTCTTTCAGTGTTGGATAGCCCATTTATCGAGGAAGGCTATAGGTTATAAAACATCACGCTACAACTAATAGGAGCGGAGCATGAATGAAAAATGTTGCGAAGACAGGGACAATTTATTCCTTTTGAGAGCTTCCATTGCGTGCGCTGCGTAAACAGTTAAAGTTACGCAACAATTATGCATGACGGAATCGTTCCTCTTAAAAAATTTGAAAAAAAAGTCCGCGATAGCATATGTCTCTGTCTTATGTGGCACAGACGAAGTCGCGCGGGTCTGCTAGTATTCTATAAAGAGGCTTACGCATCAAATCTCATTTCTGATGCGTATTTCCACGCTTCTTCAAATGTTATTCAGGCTACCTAACCATGACTAGCGAAATGTGGGTGTAATATTAGGTATACCTCTGCCTAACCCTTCGGGGATTACAGGCGTGATGTTAGTAAGTAACAAAATTTTAACAGGATTTATTTATTTTCAAATCAAAGTGTCTAGGTGACATAACAAAACAAAGTTACCAATATTTTGATAATAAGTTAACAGTTTCATGATCACAATATTTGGATGGTAATTGATTTAGCTAATCACTTTGTTTTCACCTCATGTTTAGTTATCTGCGCAAATGACTAGTAATAGTCATTATTTTATCTTTTTAATCTCTTAATGACCTTATATCTGAAGACTTAAACAACTTTTTGATGTCAACAATTTTGTAATGAGCGTTGCAGATAGCCTTCATTATTATGTTTACAAGTCACTAGTTACTAATCACTAACCAAACGAGTGATCAATGTAGATTGTAGAGATTAGAAATTAACTAAATTACAGGCCATTGTGAATTGAATTATCTACCTACTCAAATATAAATAGTGTTCTTGTATTTTTATTGTTATTTTGGTGATAAAATCGTTCATCTATATGTAGGCGGATACCGAAAATATCAATGTTGATCTTAAATTCGCTGTAAAATTATGATGAAATTAACAGTCAGTTAGAAAAACTCAAGGTGCACTGCACTGCCCTTCAGAATGAAAGTATCTAGATACCTACCTACTTCCAAACCAAACAAACTTCTAGATCAAAGTCATATAATTACCTAACAAAACCACAAAGGCCCCCGCCGACCACAGCCTACCTGCCGGGTACCGTACAACAGCCAACCATTGTCCCCGGTCTCCGACCATAAACATCCGTTTACAATACGGGTGCATTATTTTACACAGTGCTCTAAAAAAGGGTTGACATTTTTATGAGTTCTTAAAAACTTCTACGTACATTTTTGGAGATAACATAGTTCTAGGGGATTAAGTTTGCTCAAAGGTTTGTATTGTTTTATTGTCATAACTCATGACGGCGGCAAATATAGTAATTTCTTTGACTTATTCATTTACTAGATACGGTACGGATTATTTGCTAACAATAATTAGCGCCCGCATAATGCAGGTGTTCAATATTTTTAGGCTTCGGTGTAACTAATACGTGTCGTTTGTAGATTAAATCAGTATTAGAATTTTTCCTAGAACATTATAAGTCTCCTCCAGTTACGCCACCCACAGTTGCAAGTTTTTTTTCTATTACTAAGACTCACTGAAATTAAAGAGAAGTTTGCTCTTATAGCTTTAGTAAGGGGACCTAACTTTAAGTAGCAATAAAATTAAGTTTTATTTGCCTAATGAAGGCACTTATTAACAATTCTACGGGTGTTTGGTTATTGGGCGCATTCCTTGAAACGGATGATATTAGACCTAATTTGAAACAATTTTTACCCCGATAACTTGGGGTTCGAACTGAGTTGTTTTATACATATCGAACTATGAAGTTTTTTGGAAATTTTCTACCTCTCCACCATAAACTGCTGATTGTGAGTCAATCTACGCCGTTCAGGATGTTAAATGGATGCTTTTCTGATAGCTCAGCAACGAATGCATCCTTCGAAGATCAATTTGTCAAAAAAGTACGAGGTAGTATTTTAATAAAACTGTACAGTATTTATTTCTTACAATTTGTGGCCATTTTCTGTTGCAACCAGAACAATCAACGTACCGGTCCAAATTCTGCTTCAACTACGATGTGGAAACAGACGAAAATTACCTACAGCTTAACTGTGTGAGAGGATAGGACAAAATATACCAGTTAGAGGCAGATCTTGGATGCGAGTCGCACGGGACCGGTCAATGTGGCGACACTTGGGGGAGGCCTATGTCCAGCAGTGGACGTCTTTCGGCTAATGTGATGATGATGATGATGATGAGAGGCAGATCTTACCGAATCTGATCGACCAGGACCGGCATTAAGTCAACCGGCCAACATCACATCACATAGTGGTAACAAGAAAATTTGCAAAAAGGAAAAAATGCATCGAAAAAACTGTACTACCCAGTTTGATTAAAATACTACCTCGTCAGGAACACCCTTTGCATTCTTTTTTCGTAGCTAAAAGTGTGTACAGTAGCACCGTTTTAAAAAGCTAATGAAACAAGGAAGGCATTCCTGTAATTTGCACGACAAATGTCATACCTACATTTATTTTGAGAAATTGCCTCGAAAAACGTCGACCTTTAAGGCGCATACCCACCGCGGCGCACGGATAGGCCACGCACGTGTGTTAAGCTTCGCTTTGCAAGAAAATGTATGTGATTGTGTCCACTGCAAACCACAGGACATGCGAGCTGTGCATGCGGTACACACTAGACACGAATATTAGCCAACGACTATGCTGCGGTGGGCCACTCACGCTACAGTTGTACATACTTGTGGGTGTTTAGTGTGTACTGCAGTGGAAACGTAGACCCACGTTGTCAAACAAATACACGCAGCTAAAATGCGCCGCGTGCCCGTGCACAGCATGCGCCGCGGTGGATTTGCACCTTTATGGCACTTAATTTCCACAGGCAGATGTACTTTTTTGACAAATTGATTTTCGAAGGATTCATTTGTTCCTGAGCTATCAGAAAAGCATCCATTTAACATCCTGAACGGTGTAGATTTACTCACAATCAGCAGTTTATGGTGGAGAGGTAGAAAATTTCCAAAAAACTTTAAAAGTTCACAATCCCAACCAACAACCCGTTGGTGGTGGTTGGTGTTTTTTTGTTCCATTAGTTCCCAACTCTGGGTTAAGCTCGCCACTGTACATAAGCTATATTATTGCAATTTGTATGTAAATTTGTTATTTTGTGTGCAATAAGGAATAAGCATAAAGTCCGATATCTCTAAAACAACCTAGTTCGAGTAGACCCCAAGGTATCGGGATAAAAAGTTTGAAATTAGGTCTAGTATCACCCTGACCCATTTCAAGGAATGCACCCCATTACCAATCACCCTGTATAATATAACCGTGTTTTTCAATTGTCAAAATATTTGCATTAAAAACTAGCTATGCCCGCGCTTCGCTCACGTGGGCGCGTATTCTTTTGGCATTATCAGGGAACATTAGAAGGGAACGTGAAGTCGTAGCATATTCCTAACATCCTCTACAAAATAATACACTAATAAACTATCTTAGTGTTACTTTAAACTAAAACCTGTTAGTACGTCTTAGTTATAAATATTAAAGGAACTCGTAGTCAATTTCTGGGGGGAATCAATTTAAATTGTCATCGACATGCTAAGAAGAAGTTTATGAACGAAAGCAAATAGATGCAATCATGATCTATCATAGGTCCCGACGCTAACTATCTTTAAAAACATCTTTCAACTCTGAGAGCTTAATCACCCGATGGAAAACATAAATGAGAATATGCAAAAACTCCGTTACTGACAAATACTCAGCCCAGGATCTAGGGGCGGGTAAGCTGGGGCACCCGCGCCGGGCGGCAGTTTCAGGGGGCGCCAAAATCATAATATAGTATGATTTTTTTTTAAACTTGCTCCAAAAAGCGCCAAGTATACGGAAGCCTGGTTGGCTCACCGTCGACATGTAATAAACGCGGATCCACCGTTGTGGGCACGATGGGAATGCCCACAACCATAATTGAGGTCGATAGATATTCTGATGTTCTACACCAGGCCTTCTGACTCGCCCGGTCAGCGTGGCCATCGCAGAGAGGTCATTTTCTTTAATCATATTTTTTTAAATGATTCATTAAAATCGGTGGAATAGTTTTGAGTTTAAATGTGTGATATGCATTCAAACAAACACCCTTTTGTTATTTTCGTGATGAAACAGGCTAACATTTTACAGGCTTATTATTAATTTATTATTGTTCATCCCACGGTTTTACCTGCGTGGTTATTCAAGCAATGGCGTATTTATTTACCCTCAGGCCAAGAAGGCCCTGGCCTGGGGCGGCGAGAACTGCCTTAACTTGTTGATAAAAACACTATTTATTTAGCCTGCCACCTCAAATTCAAGTCGCATCTCTAATTTTTATCGCTCTGTGGTCAAGAGAAAACCTACATAACCTATCCGAAGCGGGCTGCTTAGTTTTCGAACTCGCTACTCTTGCTACTCTCTTAATTGTTCAGAAACTTTTATGTGTAATTATGCCTACAATATTACCTGTATGAAGGGTGAAAATAAAAACCTGAGAGGGACTGCTAAGTTTTTCAAGCTCGTCTCGCCCTTGCATTCTGGAGTCCAATTTACTTATCTATTCTGAAACTGTTATGCATAGGTCGGCAAAGTGAGACAGGTGCCAAAAAATTTCGAGCTCGCTTCGCTCGCTCACGTCTTCATGGTTCTGAGGCTTATCTGACGAAGTCAGCATAATCATTTCAATAACGCTTATACAGTATAAATAAAGTGTTACAAATCGGATGAGAGCTGCTAAAATTTCCGAGCTCCTGAATTCTAAAGTCTGTTGATTATTCATTTAAAATCTAACAGGGACGGTGAAAAAAAATTGAGCTCGCTTCAGTTGCTCTTGCATATTATTAGTTCCTTCTTGTAAAAATCATCATTAAACTACTACCACCACGAAGATTTTTCACTTTTTTTATTTCGACGTCACTTAGCCGATGTTAGGGCCGTGACTACAACCTATTTTAAGGGCTGGATCCACTGCGACTCAAGATGCCGATTTGAGATTTGCCGTGTTAACAATTTACGTCTTTTTCCTGAAATTAAAAAGAAAAATGCTGAGACCTAAGAGATTGTAAATGTCTTGATTGTATGTAATCTTTCCTAGTTATGTTTCCTTATAGCCAGGAAAAAATAGTGTAGATGTACGTAAATCTAAAAAAAGGCGAGTTAGATGTGCGTAGATCTACTGAACGTAGATATTTTTTCCCCGGGTATAAATCTTCATGTCACACAAATGAAAAAGTTATTAGGTAATAGAAAAGTACAAAACTAAGTGGTTCTTATTGTCCCATTCCCGAAGAAGCAGTTTATGTACGTGTTTTGTGAGTTTTTTTAAGTAATTTATCTCAAAAGTTGGAGAGAGGGGCGCCACTATCAAGTTACTGCCCCGGGTCGAAAAAATCGTAGATCCGGGACTGGAAATACTTGCTCCTTGAATTTAATGTATTTAGTAATGGAACCAGAAAGAGTACGTGCTTTATTTATCTTTATGTTTCAGAATTAACACGAACGTCGGCCGAAGCGTGATCCCCACAGATGCAAAGCTACTAAGTTTGGTTTTTCAACGCATTATAGTGATTGCGCACGAAGTCTCCACTTTGGTCACAGTTCGACTTATTTATGTTACTTAAAAGTTTTGAAAACATTTTAGTTGTAAGTCTGTAATATTCTAACCATGGTGGTACATAACAGGCATGTACATATTGTACATCCATGGTTGTGGCAGCTCAAGGATGGGAAATCATGACTCCCCGCTCTGGGCGGAGCGGAAGGGAGTGTCAGACTTGTACTGACTAAAACCCATCCATGATCCTTCTTTGCCCTTTGTGTTCCAGGGCCGCGGTATCTCTTTCGAACAGTCCCGCAGCCCTGGCAGGCATCGGCCCGTGCGGACCCCTACGTGGTTGCTGACATCTCTTTGAGGCGCGCGTGGAACACGAACGCGCCGTCGACACGGCCTGTTGTCATAAGACGGCCGGTCGGCGAGCTAGCCCATAACTCGCCGTCCACAGGCCCGCGCCTACGGTGGCCGGGGGCCACCACGTGACCCCCGACGCCCAGGGCGTCTCCCGCGGCGGCTGGGACGTGAGGCTCTTTCCCTCTCACGTTCCGCCACCTCCTTCACTAGCATGACTGCTTCGCAGAAGGAGGTGACGGCTTCCCATTCCCTCTCGCTCCGGACCATGGCTTGAACCAGGGCCGGGCGCGAGAGATCGCCGCCGCCAATCGCCTCTACGAGGACACGGCGCTGCTCCGCCCAAGCGGGGCAGACCTCCACAGTGTACTGCACCGTGTCCTCCGGACGATCCTCACAATGGAAACACCCGGGCGTTTCCGCCCGCCCGATTCGGTGCAGGAACCTCCCGAAACAACCGTGTCCGGTGAGGACCTGCGTCAGGTGGAAGGTGAGGGCGCCGTGGCGCCTCTCTAGCCACTCCTCAAAGAGGGGACTTATCGCCACTATGGTGGCGTGCCCTATTTAGTTAGTGCTTAGCCTGGTGTCAGAGTTTTTATGCCGCCCATGGGCCTCCGATTTGGCTTTACATGCCGTCAAGAAATATCTCTCAGACATGCTGGTTTCCGAAGCAAGTGATACAATACGCACATGAATCCGAAAAATCAGAGGTGCGTGCCTTGGGTTCGAACTCGAGACCTATGACTTGGCAGTCCGACGGTCACACCACTAAAAAAAACTCCTCATTGTATTAAAAATCTATATATTACAAAATAAGAAGCATTGTTGCGAGTATTATTTAGCGTTTATTTCATCAAAATCGACCAACAGACGCAAAAGATATTAATTTTTAAAATTTAGTTGGTAACCTCATACGCGATTTCTATGATAAAAATAATTAACGTAAATAGCTTTTAGTCGTAGTTTAGTCGGAGTGGATGAAAACTAATTTTGTTTTTAACCGACTTCAAAAAGGAGGAGGTTATCATTAATTCGGATGTTTCTTTTTTGGAGCCACACGCTACGCGGCTCCTAAGGGTCGTAGCGTGATGTTATACAGCCTATAACCTTCCTCGATAAATGGACTATCCAACACAAAAATATTTTTTCAATTCTAACCAGCAGTTCCTGAGATTAGCGCGTTCAACCAAACAAGCTCTTCAGCTTTATAATATTAGTATAGTTACAGATTTCTTTTTACTTTTCTTTAACCTGACTCCTGAACTATTCGCGAGACGAGGGTATTAACTATTGGGACAAAAATGTCGCGTTCGTCAACACTGTTAACCAGTAGAACGCATCGTTCCCTGTTGTTAATAGTTTTAACCACGTGGTATTTACCAGCGGGAACGACCGCGCCTGTATGCTCTGAAGAGTACGCAGATGTGTACAGTGTGTGTGTGTGGGAGCAGTGTGTGTGTGTGTGTGTGTGTGTGTGTGTGTGTGTGCTGAAGTTAGATTTGTTAAGTTCCTGTATTGTTAACAATGTAAAATAAATGCAAAGCAAATATTTGTACTTATAGGATATTACAACTAATAAAAATGGAAATCTGTGACAAAAAAATTAAATCAAACAAACAAAAGTCACCGACTTCTGAAGCTAAAGTTATTTTTCACTTGTTTGTGATTTTGAAGTCGGTTTTCTTTTTTGCAAAAAAGTTTTTTTTATAAGTACTAGACAGGCTTAATTACAATGGTAGAGATACCCCAGAGTGAACAGGAGTTATATCCGCAAGAGCAACTGTTTCCCGCGCGGCAAGTGCAGTCACATTTAGACGTTAAAGATATAACGTCTAAATGTGACTGCACTTGCATTTGAACTTCGGAGCAAAATATTAATAATGCTTAGCAGTAACATAAATATGATGAATAGTCAAACGGCTTGCTTTCAACATTATTTATTACATCGATCTGCGTAATACTTGCGTCTACGCTTCAACTTTATTTTTGCGTTCATCAGAGTCCTTGGAAATTTTTTTATTGTTATCGTTACTCTTGGGTCTCGGCGATCGCTCAGTGGTCGTTCAAAAACTTCGACATCGTTTCGTTAGCGCTTGTCAAAACTGTAACTTGGCTACGATTTATATGGGATGTAACGACCAACATTGTAGAAACGATTATATTTCATTCTATCATTTTGAACGCTCAGATAAGTTGTAAACTTGTCTACGAATTTTCTATTCGTTTGTTTTGACCACGTGGCTTAACATTGAGATGATGTCATTCCCATACATTTGATTAGTTTTCTACTAGCGTTAGCGATTGTAGATTGTCAACTTGGCTAAGCCTACTGTATTCACAGTTAGCTGCTGCTGCCATTGAAGTACATGTCTATTAGGGGCCAGCCATAAAATTTATGACGTAATTTAATCACGTCATACGTTAAAGGGATGGGGGGTGTCGACGAAGTGTGACATTGTGTGACAAGGGGTGGGAGGGGTCCTAAATTTGGTGACGTCACATTTCAAAATCTAATATTGCTAAGTTTTAAAACACTTATTTAAGAAATATTTCCAACTCTATCGGCGGGAGCATGTCAAATTGCAAAATATGTGACGTCACACTTGGGAGGGTGAAAAATTGACCAGCTCTGATAGGACGGAGTTTTTGACCACTCCGGTAAAAAATCATAAAATTCGTATGACGTAATTTATGAATCCCTTATGTAAAAAAACCAAACTTAGAAGTTTCGTTTTTCAAGAAATTGTAGTGCATTTATTCCGCACTTTTAGGATTTATTCGTATATCTGTAATATTCTAAAAATGGTTAGTATCTGTGTTTGTTACACTGCGACGCGACGTTCGTGTTAATTCGGCAACATGAAGATTATCGAAGCGCATAGTCTTTCTGGTTCTATTGCTAAATACATTAAGTTCAATCGTTTGCAGTACTTTTCAATTACATGTTTTTTGCACATTCTCACTATAGTTTCCATCGTTTGTGTCCATCACATTTTTTCCATCGGCTGATTGAGCTTTCAGAGCTGAAAGTTTTTTTTTTGAATTGTTAAGGATATTACCCGTTGGGACCTAGGATAGATCATGAGTTGCACCTATATATTGGTTTCGTTCATAAACTTTGACAATGACAAAAGAATGTGAGCGAAGCCGCGGGCACAGCTAGTACATATAATAAAATCGTAAAAATCCAAATCGATGTTCTGACTTGGCGCTAAAAGTATAGTAAACTATTTGAACAGGATCTACCTGTTCAAATTTTGCAAAAATACTCCTTAATTAAACAAAAGTTGGAAGCAGGCGGGGCCCATTTGAATATAAAATTAGGAAAATGGAATGGGCCTCGCCTGCTTCAAACTTTTGTTTTATTTAAAATCTAATATTGCTAAGTTTTAAAACACGAAATTTGAACTATTAGCGAAACACTTATTTAAGAAATATTTCCAACTCTATCGGCGGGAGCATGTCAAATTTTATGCTTTTCAGATTTTACAGTGTTCAATGGAAACTAAGTTTTATGCTTTTCAGATTTTTCAGTCGGGTTTTTTTAGTTATTTCAACTACTTTTTTTTAATTTCTAGTTTTTTTTGGTAGTAACTTGAAAGATTTCGCAGACCGCGTGCCGCGGCTATGCCACACGGAAGGAAAAATATTGTTTATTTTAGAAGACTTGATTTACTTATTTTTGCATGGTGAATGTCTGAAATAATAGGTTCGTCTTAGTTTAGTTTGTCTATAATTAATTTTCCTAAACAAAATCTATACATATAAAATTAAAAGTCCTGACTGACTGACTGATATATCAACGCACAGCCCAAACTGCTGGTCCTAGAGACATGAAATTTGGAGGGTGTATTCTTTGCGAAGAGTAGGTATGCGCTAAGAAAGGGTTTTTCGAAATTCCACTCCTAAGAGGGTGAAATGGAGTGTTGAATTTTCATTACATTTTCATCCCCCAATATAAAATTCAAAGTTTGAATGACTGGCTGATATATCAACGCATAGCCTTAACTGCTGTTCATAAAGACATGGGTGTATTCTTTGTGAAGATTGGGTATTTACTATGAAATTTTTTCAAAATTCCACCCCAAGAGGGTGGAATGTGGGGTTGAATTTTCTGTGAAACTAAATATTTTCTGGGTCGATTGTCCCGAAAATGTTTGTACACACTCTTCCATTAAAATTATGAGACATGTGTGTTTTTCCAAAATCATCCGCCATGGCGCGCAGTGTTGCGCGGGGCGTGCAGACCGTCTGTAAATATTCCACCGATTTTTGCGTTGGCTCATGATACGCGACGTTGATATTGAATATTATGTAAAAGTATTATGTCTATAAATGGATTCCTAATGAATCATTTTGATCGTTGTCACCGGTGTCCAATCTCAAACCAAGGTATCAATATTTCACATATGTAATTTAATTGATATTACTATGAACTAATATTTGCAAGTTTTACTTATTATCCCAGAAGTAAGATCTCGTGGGCATTTCCCGAACTCCAGGCGGGCGAAGCCGACTCTATTCTTTATTACCTATTCAAATTTAACAGTAAAAACTAATATTACACATATTATAAATCATGCATAAACTATTTATAAATGTGAAAGTCTGGATGGATAGATGTTTGTTACTCAATCACGCCAGAGCGGCTGAACAAATCTACATGAAACTGGGCACCGAGATAGATTATAGTCTGGTATAGCACATAGATTTCTTATTATCCCAGAAGTAAGTCCTGTGGGCGGTTCCCGAACTGCACGCGGGAGAAGTCGCGGGCACAAGCTAGTTTAACATAAAATGTAAAATGTCATGGTCTTCCTTTTATTTCAGTTGGTATGTTATAGAGGAACAAATAATCCTTATGATTAACTCTTTCGACCGTTATTATAAAATACTTGTGTTTTTTCACATTATTGGCGGGTTCGCTTCGTGGCTAAATAATAACAGCCGCTCGGGCCGATCTAAAGGTTAAGCCGTGCTTGCCTAGAGAGTATTACTTGGGCAGTCGCGTGTATCATTTCTCTCCACAAATACCTTCGACCTTACACTAGGTTGATCTGTGGATCGGTGACCGCCCATTACATGCCGAGTTTTCTCCGTGCCTCGGAAAGCACGTTAAGCTGTTTGTCCCGGCTGTCATTTGTAGATCTTTGACAGTCGTTAGGTAGTCAGAGGCCCAAAAAGTCTGACAACCAGTCTTAGCAAGGGGTATCGTATTACCCAGTACTAACTGGGTTGTGGAGGTCAGATAGGCAGTCGCTCCATGTAAAATACTGGTATTCAGCTGCATCCGTTAGGACTGGAAGCCGACCCCAATATAGTTGGGAAAAGGCTAGGCAGATGATGATGATGATGATGGCGGGTTCGCTTCCCGGTTTAGGCAGGTGATTATTTAAAAATCTTTGAACGCAGTTCTAATTATTTTAAATATCAAAATGAAGTCTTCTTTTAGTAAAACTTCCTATATGCAATATTTAAGGTCCTTCCGTGTGGCATAGGAGTGGGTCATCCAGTATACGATTTTCTCCCTTTTTATACGATTTGTCACATTGAATTACTTTTAAACATGTAAGTATTAAATTGTGACACTTACCCTTGCTAGGGGGTGGTCAGCAGGTAGGTAGGGGTTTTAAATAACAAGAGCTAGGTGGAAGAACACTTATTATTTATTTGCCTATTTTTCCGTGGCCGCCTCATGTCCGGATTACAGAGATAGAAAAGGGTAAGGAACAATGGCCTGAGCCGTCTCCACGGCGATGATGCTCCCGACACCGTGTTGCCCGCAACCAACGGTCCAGACGCAGGTTATGAGGTGCAACGTTTCAATATATTTTTGTAATCACCTTTCAAACCCCTTCATTTTGATACCCCACTCGATGGAACAGAAAGAAAAAAAAATTTGAACTCCACGATATGGCACCCGAAATGCGCCATTTTTCTTTGTTTTTTTTATTATTTCAATGTAGCCAGTGACACTCGCGCTACCAAAGAACGAACCTAACGACATATAATTTATCCAAATCCGTTCATCTGTTTAAGAGTTACGATGGAACATAGAAACGGACATACAATGAATGCAGCGAAGCCCAAAAGGAGGGTTATGACATGTATGTATGTCATAACCCTCCTTTTGGGCTTCGCCGCAGTCGGGTAAAAAATAAGCCAAACATTAACAAGACTTCTCATAACACATATGAGAAGTCTTGTTAATGTAGATAGTTAAACAGTTTTACCGATGGGTCTGCAACATGTTAAAGGATTGACAATCGCAAATCGCGTAGATCGTATTGTTGGTATAGTGGTCGGAAGCGAGCATGAGGTCCTGGGTTAGATTCCTGGGTCGGGCAAAGTGTTATTAATTTTCCACCAGGAAATTTTCAGTAGAAGCTGCGAAGTTTGAATTTGAGCACGGTTGATGGCAATAAGCTCGCCTCCTATTTCATGGGACCTAGACATAACAAATATAATATTGCGAATGGATTGTCTGATAAAATTAAGTAAAGGCTACCTTTTATTAAAATTGACGGAAATAATGTGTTTTCCAAACCAAACGAAATCAAAATTGAATTAAACTACAAAGCAGGGCCAAGAATCTGTTGGGCTGTCTATCTTTTTGTTTCTACTACAAGGTTGTAAGGCAGATGAGTTGATACTACATACAGGGTGGGTAAATAATCGTGGATCAAACGAAACAGGGCGACAGTTGGGGTTATTTGCAGCAAAAAGTATCTCTGTGGCAGAGTCCCATGTTGATCTCCTTAATACGACTACTTCAGGGTATTTTTAAGAAAATACCAACATTTTTACTAAATAGGCAATTAGAGTAAAATGGGTTGCTTCTAGGAAATCAATCATCACAACAAAAGTGCTTTTTTGACAGTATGTATCATGATTTATGAGTATTGGCACTTTTTTCAATATCTTTTAAGTATCACGAAAGATTATTTAACTTCAGAACCTTACTGTAAAAAAAATGTACTACCAAAAAATTACCCAGATAACCCCAACTATCGCCGTTTCTTTTGATCTACGATTTTTTACCCACCCTGCATACACTCATCTGTTTCCTTATTAAATATGCATTTAAAAAAACACTCACATACGTCTCACTCACGGTCGTCGCCATGTTAAATAGTCTTGACTTAATGTCATCAGGCAACCCATTCGTTATAATTATGTTTTTTCATGTATACTACATTTAATATTTTTCAGCCGGTAAGCAAATGGGGCCGGATTAGGAATTTATTCGGTACTAGACAGGCTTTATTTACAATTGTGGAGATAGGTACCACAGATCTAACTGTTTCACTCGCGGCACGTCTTTAACGTTTAAATGTGACTGCACTTGCGTGTGAACTTCGGAGCAAAATATTAATATAGTCAACATAAATGAGGTGAATTGACAAAGGGCTTGCTTCGACAGTATTTGTTACATCGACCTGCGTCTACGCATCAATTTTTTTTTGCCCGTTCATCACAGTCCTTAGTATAGGTAGGTACGCTTCGGCAATCATGGTCTATCTTCGGAAATACGAGATGTAATATTATTGCCCTGTTCTTGTTCTTCTTTCGCATCGATGGTACGGTTTATCAAATTAAAACAACCAGATGGCTACGATAATAGCGGCGTCAGTAGCGATTTTGACAGTAAGTCCTCTAAAACGCAGGTGTAGGGATACTTTGGACACTACAGCAAGTCGGCCATGGTCTGGTTGGGAGCCACGTAAGCACATTGAGCCACTACAAATAGTACATGCCTATATACCACCATGGTTAAAATATTACAGATTTACGGCTAATTTTGAGTAACATAAATAAGTCGAAGTGTGACCAAAGTGGAGAGACTTCGTAAATGTTTAATGAATGCACTATAATGCGTTGAAACACCAACCTTAGTAGCTTTGCATCTGTGGGGATCACACTGCGGCCGACGACGTTCGTGTTAATTCTGAAACATGAAGATAACCAAAGCGCATACTCTTTCTGGTTCCATAACTAAATGCATTAAATTCAAGCAGTAAGAATTTTTAGTAACGGGCTTTTTGCATATTCTCATTTATGTTTTCCGTCGGCTGATTAAGCTCTCAGAGTTGAAGGAAACTCAGCGTTGGGATATGATAGATCATGATTGCATCTATTTGCTTTCGTTCATAAACTTCTTCTTAGCATGTCGATGACAATCTAAATTGGTTCCCCCCAGAAATTGACTACGAGTTCCTTTAATACTTAAAACAAAGACGTACTGACAGGTTTTAGTTTAAATTAACAGTAAGTCAGTTTATTAGTGTACCAGCTGTGCCCACGGCTGCGCTCACGTGAGCGCGTCTTCTTTTGGCATTATTAGGGAACATTACATGGCCTACCTACATATTAGTGATAGCTGGACCAATTTCAATGTGCAGCTTTAAGAATTAACAATACTAACTAGACAAGTAGCTTCTCTGTAGAAGAGAAGCCAAACAATTTAAAAACGTCATATTCGCAGAAAAAAAATCTATTGAATAATCGAACTAACATATCCCCATTCACCGGACCACCGTGACATCATAATCGTAGTAAAGAGTTATATGCACAATGCGGCTGCCGGACGACAGTTGCGACATTATAGTCGCATGGCCGACTGCGCTGTGGACATGCGCGTGAGTGGACAACTGAGATGTTACGAAAATGATTTGTATGAATATTGTTATTGATATAGTAGCTCGGACTGTCCGTCGGTAACTAATTGAAAATCTGGTGTCCGGGTTCTGTATTGTTTGGCAAGCATTTGGGGACCACTTGACTAGACATTCTCACACAAACCTTTATTTTTTATTACAGGTTTATGTAAAAGATGAAAAATCATTGCCATGATAATATAGCGGTTCTTAAGGATTTTGTAAGAAATCTATCGAGAATACATTGTCCTCTGATTTAGTTTCAACTCGTGACTGAGCGTGTGACAGTCCTAAAGTGCGCTTCTATTTAGGCATACATTTAGTGTTGCCTTACTTTAGTGGAAATGGGCATAAAGTAATGAACATCCTAACTTTCTCAGATAGTTTATCGATCATAATCTGCTCGAGATAGACCAATCATCGAGTACTGTGCCGGTCATTCATAGGCTTCTCAGATTATCCAACGTTTCCTGAATAGCAGCATCTAACAAATTTCCGTCTAGTTTTTCCGTATGTAGGTACAATTGTTTATTAAAATTAGCGTCTTGTTAATTAATATTTACATGCCTATACATATAAATGTGTCATAATTTCACAAAGATATGCACATTTTTTATATTCTTCCTCGTCCTTCATCAGCTTTGGTTTAATGATAGTAATATTGCTGATTCCCAGCAGGTTACAGGAAATACACATAATTAGGTACGTCGCAACAAATTCCCGCTATACGTTGACTCTTATCGATCGATCAACTTGTCCAACAGTGGTCTACGTGGGATGGCAACCCATTCACTGGCCATCACTGGGCTATGCAGCACCATTGTGTGGGAGATTGATGAACTGACAGTTCCGGCCACAGCTAGATCGTAGTATTGATTGAGCGTTATAATTTGTTTTTAATAAGTCACAGAGCATTCAATTAGTAGAGCAGATGCAACAAGGCAAAACATTTCGGTGGAATAACAATTAAGACCGGAAATCAGTTTACACGAAATTTACTTTTCGGCCGAAAATTTATAATGTCATTTTCATTAACTGTCGGTAACACATAATGACTGCCTAAATAGTAGTCCAAATAGGTTCAAGTTTGAATCTAGTATTCAAACAGCTCTCCAGTTGCTGGCTATAATAATCTGGCTACAATTGTAAGTACCTTACCCGTTTTTTGGTTTGTAAGCCTTGCAGAAAAGCCTACCTATAGTACCTATACACGAGGACCAAAACTCAAACTCATAGCATTTATTTCAATTAGACCATCACAGGCACTTTTGAAAAAAACAAAAAGAAGCGAAGCTACAGTCACAAGGCATAATAACTTGAGAAAGTACTGTAGTTGCACATTCCAAAGCGTAGATCTCTATGGAGAAAAATGGGCAAGAAACGCCATGGACACTCTTTTAAGTCAAAATATTCTACAAAATCTGTTCTGTATGGTGTCCGGACGTAAAGAATAGCACCATCCCATATCTTCCCGTGGGTTTCGTAAGAGGCGACTAAGGGACTTACCAGAGAATGGGCAGCAGCGTTCTCTGATTCTACAACAACCATACTGCGATCGCCAACCCGCCTGCCAAGCGTGGCGATTATGGCAAAAGCCCCCTTCTTGGGGGAGGCCTATGTCCAGCAGTGGACTTTTCGGCTGAAATGATGATGATGATGATTGTACAAAATCTTGGTTACATCATTCATGTTGAGATTATACACATATGTGAGAACGTTGTAGAAAGACGTGCACTTTAAGAGCGTCCAGAGTAAAAGATTAAATCAACAATGAAAAATAAAGTAATTAAAATAAACCGTGGCAGCTGAGACATGACCAGTCCCAACTGACAAGCACCCTTTCACGATCAAAAAAAAACTTCTAAAAAAAGTGGTAAAATATTATAGTGTAAAAGTACATAGCAGAATAACAGTAAACTAAGTCGCCCCTATCCCAGTTATAACATAAATAAGCTGCACCCCTTCGATGAGGGGTGTCGCAACTATTGACAGAATGTTGACAACTCGGCAATCTTCAATATTTACCCATTAACTGGCGACATACCGAAATAAACCATAACCTTACGAAAAAAGGCTCATTTTTGAAGTACGGCGGTCAGGATGATGGTTAGTTCACAGATGCACAGCGATATTGATTGATTCTACAATTCAATGTTATTTTTACTGTCACGTGTGGCTCACGTGGGCTCACGCCTTTTATGGGGCGAAGTAAACGGGATCTGCAAGGTGTGATGTAGGTACCGTTGAAGAAAGGGATGTTAATCAAGAGTTCAATACCAATACTATGTCGGAAATATGTATGTAGGTACGTATTTACTTATCCGTTTTTAATTTCTACAAGCGTTTGAAGTTTTACTTTTACACAAGTTTTACACCCTTTATGTTAAGATTGCCTTGGAAAGCTAGTAAACTGACAATATCAAGAAGATTCAATTCAGTCAGAATTATTTATTAGACTCAGCGCGCAAGCAGGCAACCGGTTATTTAACACTAACCACGCTCATGTAATATCCATCTATGGGTAGTTTCATAGTTAGGTAATTCCTGATTCCTCTAACACTAAGTGACACTTGAGTAAATGCCTGAATATTCCTGTGAATGATACTGATAGAATTTCAAGTGTCGGCGCTAAGCCGAGCGGTGAACATCCACCCCGGTGCGCTTTCATTTAAGTCAATTCGCCTAAAAGTAAACAGGTAAGGCCAATAAATGTTTTAGCAAGTCATTATTTTAGATCAAAAAAAACCGACAGCGAAATGTATAGGGCGCAATAAACACAAGCTCCCTTAGAAAGGGGCTTTCGACCCTAAACAAAGTTTTATGGCACTGTACGACATGCAGGCTGCATTGTGGAGCATTTGTAAAGGATTAACGCAAGACTGAAACAATGACATTGTGCGCAGCTTGCGAAAGACAACGGTACAGAAGTGAATGGTGAATTTTGCACCATTACCTGGTCGAAAATGTATTGCAACGAGGAATTTAAACAGTATCGTGTTTGCGACGGGCTTAGGGAAGACATTAGTTGGAAGTTCTGGTACCAATCCGATGCCTCTGTTTTTTGTGGCTTCAGAGTTCCTGCTCAACATGAGAAACTGATGTGTTCTAAATAATATGAATGAATGTATCTAGCTATATAGCAAGCCATACCTCTAGGTACCTCAGTAGATAATCTCTTAGAAAAAACCCTAAATAAAACCGATTTATATAATGAAGCTATAACATAATATATAGAATAAACTTTACAACAATCTGTCGACCAATCACGTGCATCAAAAAATGTGTTCATTGTGCAACGCACCACCCCCGAGTATGAGAGAGGCGGCATGAACAGAACTTGCGCAACCAATGCACGGGGCACGGGTTCGTAGGTAGCACCTACCTTTTTATAGAAGGCTCTATAAAGTAGGCGTCGGAATAGAAGGAGTAGGGGCATCCAAATGCGTTTTTGCGTCTTTATTTGATTCTTCAATTTGAAGGACTTTCATATTTCCGCTGCCCATACGGTACTACGAAGACAATGCTTACTACGGTAACTACTTATAATCGGATAGACCTCTATAGCTGGCTTGTCTAGAATTTAAAGACAACTTTTCTAGGCATCTTGTTACATATTCCAGTTTTATCTTAAATTAAAAATTCTAGAGGCTAGTCTCTGGACGATTTACGAGCTAAGGACGTGATACGACGAATGCTCTGATCAAAAACATAATTATCTTTTCAAATCAAATCGTTTATTGCTATAACCATAATGTACATTTACAGGTGGTAAATAAAAAAATAGAAACAATTATGGACCCTGTCGGGCACAGCTAATTTTTAAATAAGTAGAGAGAGGAAGATCGCTATAATGCTTTTCCTTGTTGTTAGCATAGCATAGTCAGCCTATAATGTTACCACTGCTGCTGGGACACAGGCCTCCTCTCTATGAGAGGGAATAGGCTATAATTCACCACGCGGGCCCAGTGCGGGTTGGTAGATGTCACATGTCTTCTAATTTTTGGTTCTAGGACATGCTGGTTTCCTCACGATGTTTTCCTTCACCGTTTTGAGAGCAGTCGTGATGAAATAAATTACACAAAGTAATGCGCCTGCCTGGGTTCGAACCCACGACTTACTGCTCGTAAGTCGGGACCGCCACCACTGGGCCACCGCTGCTCTCAGTTGTTGTTAAGTTTGAATTATTTTATATCCTAATAAGTATTTTTTTTATATTTCCATTCATTTACTTAATCTATTAATATTTTATATGTAAGTCTATCTGTTCATTTATTATTTATTTAATTATATTTATAATTTCTTAATTGTTTACTCGCTTTAAAAATTGTTCATTATTATTATTGTAGTATATTTATATTTAAGTGTTTTAGTATAATTTATTGTGTATATAGACATAAGTATGAGTGTCAAGGTTTAATTTATTTTTGTTAAGTTTTGCTTATTATTATTTTATTTTTTTTAATAATTATGTGTAATTGTTGAATTTATCCGTTAGATATTCGTGAACTGTGTAATAGCTTTTTTTAATTAAGTATTGCTTTAATTTATTTACAAATATACTGGTTTTATTTTGGTTTCTTAAGTCTTCTGGTAATTTATTATATATTTTTATTGACATGGAATATGGACTAGATGAGTGTGATTTAAGGCGGGAGAGGGGCAAATTTAATCTGTATTTAATGGCGCAACGAATAAATTGTTTGTATGTCTCCCCGTGTGTTGTAACAATCTGGATATTTGCGAACTAGTTTACTTAGTTCCAAAATATATATACTAAGGTGAGAATCTTGTGTTTCTGGAAGAAAGGCTTGCAACTATCTGTTGGTTTTATATTGGTAATTATTCGTATAAGCTTTTTTTGGAGGGTAAATAATGACGGAGCATCTGTGTTATTTCCCCATAAGATGATGCCATAGTTAAACCAGGCGTGCATACGCGTAGTATAAATTTTATTTCTATAACTTCAATAAACATTACATCAATGTGTTCTCAACTCCTGAACTAGGACAGCCTGTATGACAGGGGTTGAGGTTTCCGGTTACATAGCTCTGAAAGTGGAAGCTTAGACAGTGCTTTTTTAGAAATTGACCAAAAATAAAAATATCTACATAATAAAAATTGACATAATATAAAAACTTAGTATGTGGCTAGTGTGGTTTGTACGTTTGTAGTCTTTTTAATTTCGCGGAGAGCATATGAAAACTTTGATATTTTAGATTTTTCTGTCTGTATATGTGTTTTCCAATTTATATGTGTGTCTATTGTTAGGCCTAGGAGAGTGAAGTTGTTAACTGTTTCTAATTTTTGTTGATTAAAGGTAAAATCTATATTTGTTTGCTTTTTCTGCCGGGGGTGAAACGTCACTAATTTAGTTTTGTTAAAATTTATTTCGAGATTATGGTCGCTCATCCAGCTTATAATTTTCTCAAGAATAGTCGTAAGTTTTTCATTTAAATTAGCAATTGTTTGACATGAGGTCAGGATCGAGATATCATCCGCAAAAAGTGCACATGGCCCGTCTATGATTTTGGGGAGGTCATTTATATAAATTAGGAAAAGGAGGCAGCCAATAACACTTCCCTGGGGAATTGATGCATGTATTGATTTAACTCCAGATCTTATGAGCTGTGCTTCCTTTGTTTTTTGGTTGTAATATTCAATCTCAACTAATTGCTCTCTATCTTTTAAAAATGATGCGAACCAGTCATCAGCTTTCCCGCGTATTCCTATTTCATATAGCTTATTTAATAGTATTTTAAATTGTACTTTGTCATAGGCCTTTGTCATATCGAGTAAAATCCCTATTGCATATTGTATATTATTTAAAATATTTAATGCTTCTTGGATGTATTTATAAACAGCTAGCGTTGTGTCCATTTTGGCAGTCATCGAATATCTTATATTTTTCATAAAAGGAATAAACACGGTCACAGATTGCTCTTTCGAAGACTTTGGATGCTGTAGGAAGAAGGGAAATTGGTCTATAATTGCTTGGATCTGTTTTTGCGTTCTTTTTATGGATTGGTTTTATTAAAGCTTTTTTTAGTTGATTGGGGAAACTACCGTCTTCGAAGGATTGATTTATTAATTTAAAGAACGGTAAGGTAAGTTCGTCAGCGCACTGCCTGAACAGATTCGGTGGCATTTCGTCTATACCGTGACTATTTTTATTTTTAAGGTTCTTTAAGATCTGGTTTACTTCATATCCGTCGACTGGGGTAAGAAACATTGTGTTTTCAGTGGGGTTTATCACTGTTGTTTCTCTTTGAACACTGATGGATGTTTGGGTGGTATTTTCTCCAATGGATGCGAAAAAGTTATTGAAAACGTTAGCTACTTTAGGTTCACTTACTAGGTTTGTTGTTTGTAATGTTATATTTTCTTTTTCTTTTTTGGTTTGTTTGTTTGTCCGTTATTTTACAATGTTCCACATGGTTTTAACTTTATTTGATGATTTACTGATTTTATTATATGTAATGTAATTTTTTTGCCGCAGTTACAGATTTTTTTCATAGTATTTCGTAAGTATTGAATTATTAATTTTTGGCGTAAGTATTTTTAGTAGTCTTTTATTTTTGCAAGATTTTTTAATTTCAATATCATAAATGTAAAATCTAAAAACTACTTCGATCTGAACGTTATTCGATGGCTGATCAAGTTAGTTAGACCCCTGGCCACGTTGCACGGAGGGTGCAATACTAATAGAGTGAGAGTCGGAGGGGTGCTCCCCTAACCAGCGTAATACATAAACCCTTGCGTGTAGGCGCAATATATTGCTCGCTACGTGAGCATTGATCGATTGGTTGTGAGGAACTTTCGGTTGCCAAAAGAGCAGTAAAATAAGGTTTCGTTCTATGCAAGTGAAGTCACAATCATAATATATATCTGGATCAGACTGACTCTACAGATTCCACTAAACCTAGATCCTTGTCGACTAGTTTGAGAAAATAGGTAGATACTAGATAGATAGGTAAGGTTGTGGAAATTTAAAATCGAAACATGCCTTTTTAAAGTACGGGTATTCATGTTCTGACTCTAGGAGCTGAGGTTAAGGTAATATCACTCGTAGTTACTAAATACCAACATAATAAATGAACATCACCATCCTTTTGTGTTCGCCGCAATCGGGTAAAAGAAATGTGCAGCTGAAAATGTATCTCACCAAAATCCTTTAGTAGAAATAATACTTTCACATGGCAACGTGCGATGTGCAACATCTCTTCATCACTCCACCAGCGCAGTTCTGTCCTCGTGCCGAATGTTTTCTTAACGACATGGCCGATATTATGATTGTCATCTATATGGGATGTTATGAGGTTCGTGGAACTCGCTGCACGTGCCGATCTGTCAGCATGTGCGGGGGTAGTAATCCTGTTTCCGTTTTGGGGTAACGAGCCGCAGCCTCAAGTAGTAGCCAGAATCTACGTACATCTAAACTAGATTCCTTTGGTGTAGGTTTCAATTTACTATCAAACCAATAACTGACTGAGTACAAAAAAACTCGTAAACAAATTTTTTTATATGGTGATGGGCGCGGCATGCGCACGCGCCATGGGTAGGCGCGAGCTTGATACCGCCGCGGCCGGCGTCGACCAATGAGCAAACAGGGATATGTTACCTAGTAGGTAAGTTCTAAGTTTTGTAGGTAGGTCTATTGTATCATTTTGCGTGTTGCATTTTAATAATATCAAAATAATAAATCGAGATACTATAAAAACGGTTTTACAAAAATATTTACTATAAAAGTTGTTCATATATGACGAGATTTCTCTTATAAGTAAGTAGGTATTTGCAGACATCAGAATGTAGATGGATAGGTAAATAGTAAATAAGTAAATTCTAGTAAATAATATTTTATGATGTAGTATACATATTTTCAAATCTAAAATTAAACGGAACAGAAGTTCTAGAACTAGAAATTATTATTTACACTAGAACGAATATTATTGAAATAACAGGTAAAGGCTATAAAATATATTATCTCTAACCCTTTAACTGCCGAGTGCCTAGTTAATCCAATGGACGGCGGCCGCTTATAAAATGGTCGTAATTTGCAGGGTTTTTTATGCCTACTTCAAAATATTTGCAATAAGAAGTAGCGGAGAGCTAATAATTTTATTGCGTATTATAATTTTTCTAGCAACTTAGCAATAAAATTACTTTTAGGGGTAGAATTTTTTGTTATGAATTAATTTTTGTTACATAATTTTAGTGTTTTAGTTAGAAATGGAGACTGCAAGTATGTAAAAAGTAAGTAAGTGTAAACCAATAAACATTGAATAAAAAATATGGATGAAAGGAGAGTAGGGAGGCCTTTGCCCAGCTGTGGGACGATATGGAAAATAAAAAACAATTCTTACGATTAAAATCTAGGCCAGTACATAAAAAAAAAAAAATTAGAACTTCTTCCTGTAAGGGGTGTAGGTCATCATAAGACTACTTACTTCTGTTGCTTATATTTCATGAAATAGGTAAGTCTAGGTACCGATAAATAAAATAATTATTTTCGTCTATAAATTTATTTATACACTATAATTATATATATACAATACACACAATTGCACAAAAAGAAATTTTGAATTCACTTAATTAAATGACTTAACCGAGAGACTTATCTAGTTACTAACGCGATATTGTATATTTACAGCTATAGCACACGATCATTGCTAGTAAGTATAGCACACACTTTGAAGTCCGGTCACTGATTCACTTATTTCAATATTCGCTGATCTGTCGACAGCGGCTACAGACGCCGGCTGTCTTCCTCGATTTTAAATCCGCCATCTTCTTCTTCAAGTAAGTTACTTGAAATGTTAATCGTACCTCTCTCAGTTTCCTTCTGTCTCTGCTCTGCTTGGCCGCATGATTATTCCGCTCACGTTGTTTCCTATACGAGTCGTCAGCGGTCTGACTCGTCTGCACTGCCCTCCGCATCCTCGGGTTGTTGCCCAGTAGGCTTCCTCCGTTTTTCTCCGCCATCGCTCTTAGGGCATCTCGTTCAAAGGCTTGGTAATCCACATCGTCAGACAAGGATTCTGAGTCGTAGAACTCTGCTGATTCTGGTGGCGATGTAGCGGTCGGTTTGTTGTGCGACCAGCTCCCCATCGAGTCGGGGGACATTGAAGAAGGCACTTCATACGTCCCTGGCTGGTATGTATACGGGGACATTGGTGAAGGCACTGCATACGTCACTGGCTGGTACGAATACGCGGCGTACTGTGGCTCCGAGTATGATGGGTAACGATGCGTATGGTATAGCGTCGGAGTATCAGGAGCACTGGACGCGGGTAACGGAGACGCTCTCTCCTCCTTCACAGCGTGTTTGCGTAAGTCTAAGGCGACTTCTTGCGCGTAAGGAGTCCACAGGGCCATGATGAGAACTTGTCTACTTGGCGTGCAATTCACGAATGTCAGACTAGTTTGGCGGACGAGTGTCGTTTAAAAGAGGCGGGGCTTAAGTGACCACCTCCGGGGGAAGGGTTGAGTGCAGGTAGCCACCCTAACGGACTCGAGAGAATGTTGTTGTTGTTTCGATAATTTATGGGTTTCTATCGGGTTTTTTTAATGGAGCAAGAGAACATAACGTTAAACTGAAATTCGAAGTGTAATGATAGTAATTAGGTAGGTGGTTCTTATTGTTATGTGGCTAATTAATAAATCATAAACACTACGCTAATGATTTTGTTTGTCAAATTTTTGTCTAGTTAAACATTTTACATCAGAAAAAAGCAAATTGAACTGGGAAATTATTTCGTAAGGTTATCCATCACCTTGTCAGTTATGATTATTGGCTATTTTCTGTCGGTAGATGCGGATAGGGCAAATTCCGTTTTATACTGCTTGCACTGGCACTAGTACCTACGTACCTAGTACCAGCGCAAGAACGTAGACTCGCTGCTGGCGCAGGTGCTGCGTATATTGTATTTTAATCAGCAACAACGCACCAATTCCAATTCCTAGCGATCTTAAAATATTTAGGTGGCATATGCAGGAGGCATGACAGCAGCAACAGTAACAGCCTATTTAGTAACTAAGTAGGTACCGTTTTAGTGTTTTATTTAAAGCCCTTCTAGAACTATCCCAATTAATTAATGTTAGCTGTATGTAGGTAATTGCCTAATAAATAAGGGCTGTTCCCTGTGTCATCTCTTTGGACAGATTGTATTACCGAACGAATACTTTTTGGCGTAGCTGCATTGGCTTTCGTTAGCCAATTGTTTTTGTGAACTTTATTTGTATCGATGTAGGGGTTATTTTAATGTAAATGTGTGTTAGCAAAAGAATAAGTCACTTGGTAATCAAGTCAGAACCCTTCCGCGTGTTAGTTAGTTAACGGTGTTATTAAGCGCTTCCTAGTCTTCCTACGTCAGAATATTCTTTAGAAAAATAGTCCGGTTCCTATTCTATTTTGAATTACGGTAAAATAAAACTGAAAACAAAAATCGAAGTGTCATTGTAGGTACAGTATAGTACCTAAGTAGATGTGTCAGTATGTATTTCTTTGAACAACGCAACGGTTGCCGACTCGAGTTAATTTTTTCTTGCTGAATTCTGGAATATCCAAACATTCAGGAGATTTAGAAGCAGTTCCTTTTATTATTTAGTTAAAGATCAACTCTAATCTCGGGGCATATTTTGGATCGATTTTTCTCTGATTCCGTCAATGTTCAAAGACAGTTTTAATAATATAATTGAATTTTTAGCCTAGCCAAATTATTTTATTGCCTAATTACTATAATTAGGCAATAAAATAACTTGGTCTAAATCTACAAAGCCAGGTAAAAGTTTTTTTTTCGGCTAGCTATTTTAATATTTTCTTTGGGTTCAAATTAAGACCACCGCGACCATCACTTACAGAGTATTACAATATCGGAAGTAATATTGAGCCTCACAAATCACACAATACACGACTGTACGACAAAAAGTCGACGCTCATGTCCGTACCGCGACAGTTGTGACATTATTAACGCGCTGTTGATCCGTATGAAAGCGTGCGATGGACAAGAGATTATTTCTTTGAAGTTATTACGTATGGTTTCCGGATAATGTGCAGAAATTACTGTCAAATTTTGTAGGAAGTAATACTTGTCTTGACTGAGCAAAGTGAAAAGTGAAACATTGATTGACCTTTTCAAAACACCATCAAAGAAACACCATCTCTAGTTTCTCACAAGGAATCCAATTTATTTTCTCGCAAAAATAACTCATTTAAGTAGGTACTTGATCACACTATTATTGCAATATATTTCTCACGTGAATCTGACTGTAAAAACATTAGGCGCGTGGCAACCATCCTATCAGCAGCCGTATGTGGCGGCCATCTTGTCAGCGGCCGTTTGTGGCAGCCGCGACGCGCGACGGCAGTGAGTGACGGGTTGAACAAACCGAGAATGTTTGTTCGTTGAAAGGATTCGTGTTATCTTTGCGCACGCGACTGCATACCTACCCACTATTGTAATCTTAACTAAATAAATTGTGAAAGCTAAATTAAATTGGTTTGACACTTAAGCCGTGATGTGTGCTCAATATTCTTCAACAAGTATCAAAATTGTGAAGGTAGTTAACTACACAGCACTGCACCTAATGTACTTATGTATGTAGTCAAATTTAGTGTAGGTTTGAACCTTACTTTACAACTTCGCCTAATTAAGAACCTAACTATGTAGGGGTACCTGGGACTTATGAGTTGAGTGGACTAGTATAAAGATCTAAGGTTCTAAGGTTTACAAAGGCTGGCTCTGCTTGGCATTGTTACTATGACTTGCAAGCCATTATTTTACCTGCTCAAAAATACTTACCTAATTATTAAATTCCAGAAAAAAATGCTGTGGCAGAGGTCCAGTTACATAGATTACCTACTCAGGCAGGCTGTACTCCCTGTCGCCTTCAATACGGCGTAAATAACGGTTTATTGTCCCAGAGAAAGTTCTATTTTGCAAACTTACAATACTTCACATTGTCTTCCTCGTGGCATAAAACATAAAAGGGTTGGTCCTTTGCAAATACAGCACAATGCAGATTATACAATTTGCATGTTGCGAATGCAGGGAAATTCCTAGAATGTTGACTTGCTCTAATAATTAAATAATATGCGTAACTGAGCCAAACATGGGTTTTAAAATTCCGTTAGACTAGGACACAATGGTTCTGATGATTACAAAGAGTTTTGGAAGAAAACATTGTCGTTATGGACATCGGACGCAATAATCAAGTGCCTAATCATTCAGTTTCATCAAGCTGTATCCTAATCCTACATTAGGTACTCACAAATACGCGACAAAAGCGTTTATAGTCGTGCCGGTAGCCAGGACCATACCCGAACAATCCGAATAGTGAAATTGATGATAGGTATTACTTATTTTCGTACAATTTGCCTAAATTCGAAGAACTATTAAATTTTAATATAATGTATTAAATCGGCTTCGATTCGATGGAGACTTGGGCTGTACTGCAGTCTCTCCAACGGTGCCAAATCGACTATCGGTACATCGAGGTGTTGAAGTGTTTGTACAAAAACGCCACCATGTCAGTTCGACTTCAGGACCAGACCTCGGAACCTACCCTTCTGCAGCGAGGTGTGAGACAGGGAGACGTCATATTTCCGCAGGGGCGTATTTACCCTAGGGCCAAGGGGGCCATATGGCCCAGGGCGGCAGGTTGCGAGGGGCGGCGAAGCCGCCCTTCGCGGCTTTCTCTGGGCGCCTTTTATTATCAAGCTTAACTACAATAAATATTATATTTTAATTGACATTTAAATTAAAACGATTTAGGTATATGTTTTCTACCTAACACTGGTCATAAACAGTAACGGAGATTTTCAAAACTCTGAATATTAACATAAACAATTGCTGAGGTCAATCCTATGACAATGCTAGTAACATGTCTGGCCAGTATAATGGTCTCCAGGCCAAGATAAAAGAAAAATGCCAATATGCGACATACGTGCCTTGCGCGGCACATTCGTTAAACCTCGTCGGCACATCGGCAGATGAATGTTGCCTAGAAGCTACAAAGTTTTTCGGGTTGCTGCAGAATCTGTACGTATATTTTACAGCGTCAACGGAGCGCGCAAAACTACTGCAAGATTTCTTGACGGCGCCGGAGCCCGAAAATGTAACATTGAAAAGCTTATCCCAGACGAGATGGTCGATGGGACGATGCTTTTTCCAGTCTTAACAAAGACTGGAATCAAAACAAAGCGGCCCTTGAAGCCATAAAAGGTGACTCTGGCAACCAAACCGCTTTGGTCAGAAATGAAGCTGCAGGGTTGATGAAACAATTGACTTCCCTGGAAACGGCCATCTTGTCAGAATTTTGTGGAGCTATTTTGAAGCAATTTAGCTTCAACAGTTCTGCAGGGGATTTTGATTTGGACCTGGAGGTCGTTTCTAACCTTTTATAACTCTTTAATTAATTTCATTCAAAATAAAAGAGAAAGTTTTGACGATTTCGAAGAGGCGGGTAAAACGAAATCATCCGAAGAATACAAGCACAACCAAAAGAGTCTGTTGTCAAAAGGATAAAACGTGATGATGAGACTCGCAAAGGAGAAGTGTTACTACAGGGACGTGACCACTTTCGAGTACATACCTTTTTCCCAATTTGTTACCAGTTGTTGGAGGCGCAAAACGTCATATGACACAGTAACCGCCAATTTTAAAGTAAATTAGATACAAAGTCTGAGGCAGAAGTTAGAAGGAATGCCGTAAACCTTCAAAATGTATACCTGTTAGATCTCGCGGGAGACCTGCAAGACGAACGTGTTCTATTAAAACACTTCTTGGCAGCCTATGAAAATAAAATGAGTCTAAGGCAACTTAGCTTTAAAAAAATTAAAATATTTACCTATTATAGCGAATAAATGGTTCATTTTTTGGATTTTTTTCATTTATTAATTCAAACCACACAGCAGGTTTTTTAAAGGCGGTAAAGCTAACTGGCCCGGGGCGCCAAATCTTTAAATACGCCTCTGTATTTCCGCAACTGTTAAACGCTGCACTGGAGGATGTCTTCAAGGTTCTGGACTGGAAATAGTGGTAATGGCTGAGACCATGGAGGACCTCAGTACAATGCTCGATGACCTCAGTAGAGCTTCCGAAATAGTGGGTCTTAAAATGAACATGGACTAAACCAAAGTAATTTTGAATGCCCATGTAACACCCACTCCTATCAACATCGGAGACTACACTCAAAGTTGTAGAAGATTATGTCTACCTGGAACAAACGATTTAGTTAGGTAGGTCTAACTTCGAGAAAGAGGTCAATCGTCGAATCCGACTCGGCTGGGCAGCGTTCGGGAAGTTGAGTGGTATCTTTTCTGAAAAAAATATCGCGACGATCACTATCTATTACAAATACAATAAGACATGCTGTCTGTTACTGGTGGTGCATGCTTTTTGATTGTAAGTAGTGAATAAGTTATTTTATACACTGCAACTGAAAAGTCTGAATGGATAATGCTATTCAAAAAGGTTTAGTATTAAACTTTTTAGCTTCCAGACCGACTTTACGTAGGCACTGGAGTGTAAAATCTTTTAAAGTGTTGCGTCTACCATTGTGTAATAGTTAAATAGACATATTAGTGACAAACGAACACACATTATAATAACACCAGTGAAATTCATACCTTGTCCTGCTAAGCATAAGGTTAAATATTAGCTGAATTGGTCGCAGCGTAGGCGGTCCACTTGCTCAAAGATTAGTCGACAGTCTTCAGTTGTACAATCACAAAGACCACCAGCACACTGTCCCCTGTGTTAGGAAAAAAATCTTATGATGCAAAATTATCCAAGCTTCGCAAAAAAACAACCCTTTAATTTAAAAGAGCCAAAAACATAACCTTATCAATCTTACCCCTTCAAATACAAAATATAAATATATTCTTGATTGTTTTCTGTTTGAATAAAAGGGTGATCCGATGATAGACCATCAAAAATGATTTTCACTTGAAATTATTCGATTGCACTTCCGCCTCTTCTATTTAAACAAGTATCGTAGAACTCCTTAGTCCTTCCAAATTCCATCGGTCGTATTAATTATTGAATCAAGAAAAAAAAACAATATCGCTAGTACCTATCTACCTGCCTCCTGCCTCCTGTGGGTTGTACCTTGACCAAATCGTTCTAAAAAAATATCGTTCATATTTATATAATTTCTAATCTTTTTATGTCGTTAGTATTTTATTTTATACATTTATCTAGCGTCAAGTTGCTGTATTTGCTTTAATAGCTTTTAGTTTTTAAAGGGTAATTTCTGACATCTAGCGTTACGTAGCAGCACTAAGCTCTCCTTTTCATTGGGTAGCTTCTGACATCTAGCGTCTCGTAGCCGTACTAAAAATGTGCCAATTTTAAAACTGTACTTATCAATTTTCTCTCAAACATTTTTTTATTTTGTTGCTATATGCAATCTGTTTCTTCTTTTTGTGTTTAATTTTCAATTATTTTTTCTCGAAATAAATTTTTGCACTGGTTGTTGATTGAAAAAAAGTGCAAACATTTTGTTATCTGTGGTCGGCCATTTTGGATTTTGATAATCTGATTGACCGTCGAAACAATTTTGATGTTTTTCAATCTACCTGTAATTTTATAACTAAATTAACGTTCCCATTACGCGACATAATCGTGCCCGTTTCAACACCGTCATCGCCTCGTGTGCCGCTTGTCTCCAAGAGGGTCAAAAAGTGTCCCAACGATCAGCTGTCACGAACTACTGACGTGTAGAACACAAACAAATCTGATATTTTGGGTCTGCTATGCTGTTTTCACGATGAACGGCATGTTTAAAGAGCAGCTCGGAGGCGTAGCCGGGGTGTTCGAGCAATGGGGGGCTTGCGAGCAGACGGTGCTGGCGTGCACACTGGCGCGGCGGGTGCCGTGGCCCGGCCTGAAGCTGGTGCAGCGGGCGGTGGAGGCGGCGCTGCGCAGCCACGTCGAGGACGAGCGTTTGGAGCGCGACGCCAACGACGAGCTCCTGCTGGCCAGCCTGCTGCTCGTGCGCGACGACGATGATGACGACGGTAAGTACCGCACTGCCACTGCAGCTTGTACACTCACACTCATGTTTCCGATCTTGTTTTCGTTATACGGAGAATGTGAGTACAGAACTGGATTCTAATTGTATCACCTGCTTGATGATTAACACAGATTCAGCAAGAATAACTAAAAATGGCTCATTTATTACAAAACTATATATTTTGACAACCTACCCTAGAAAAGTTTTTATCATTGATTCATAGAAACCCTCCTAAAATTTAAAATACACCATTTATTGGAAAGTCTTTCTTTGTAGGCATTAAAAGAGACATTCCATCCAACTTGACAAATATACATATGGGGTGGAAGAGACACCAACGTGAAAACGGTTACCACGTATTCCATACATCATTCTGAGCCCCCCTACATAGAAATGTTTCATCAGTTATTAAAAAAAAAGAGCTGTTTCCTACAAAAGTGCAATACCTACACAGTCAAAATGTATGGAACAGCTGATTTCTATGTATGTATGGACGCTCAGAATGATTTACTGGTTATGGTAACAGTTTTTATATTGGTGTCCCTTCCATCCTGTAATTATCTTTAAAGTTAAAAGAACTCCAGAATATTGTAAATTAGATGATTTACAATATTCTAGAGTTCTTGTTCTATAGTAGCCTGTTCTTTGCAATCAATATCTGGCTGTTTTAGTATAATAGGGTCTTTATAGTTCACAGACTTTGTGTATGCATGTCTGAGAACCAGCAGAAAAGGTAATGTCACACACAGACTGTCTGATGTTGATCTTGTGTAGCTTAACCATCACATAAAATTGAATTCTCTAAGAAAGTACTCTCTTTCATAACAACAAACGTAATGTTAGGTTACCAGACTATGATAGTAGCTGTGGCATTTGAAGCATTTACTAGCAATGTTTTTGAACCATTGAATATAAATTTGGGACCTATACCCATAATTGAACCAACCATTCACTTTTTTGTGACTTTCAACTACAAGTGGAGTTTCAGAGTGAGAGTTGGACTAAATGTCAGATGGTGTTCACTACCTAACATAGGTATTCCTTATTGTTCCCATAAGCCCATATTAAAGTTGTCCAATCAGTAATAACATAGTCATCATAATATTAGTCTGGTTAGTCCATTGTCATACCCAGGTTGGGAAACTCATAATGTAAGCAAGAATATATGTAGGAATGGCATTGACTCTTTTGTGAAAAATGTGGTTTGCCTTTGCTCCTACCATAAATATAATAATCAAGGCAACTTCATGAAGGCCAATTAGATTCATTCATTATGTTTTATGAATGGTCATAATTTAGTACCTAGTTATAAACACAACTTTTTCATTATTAAGTTTATTTTGGAACATAGGTGCTATCATTTTTACACCTATATTGATTAAAAACTTAACATTATTCCTGTGCATGAACTTCAAATTTTCTTAGTCAAATTAAATGAGATAAATTAAAATATCTCCATCTTAATAAAATTTTTCATCTAGTTGTGAGGTGCATAATATTATGAAGAAGAGCAACAGAGCAATATTAGAACATGTGTGTCATTTCCTGTTTACTGCTTACTCATATCTATGTTCCCCTCATTCCTGATTGACATGTTTGCTTATATGTTATGCACATCAGAAAATAGTGAGTGTATAACTGAATCTTCCTACCCATGGCTGATGATCTTAAAATTGAAATAAATATAGTTGTAGATGATTCAAAAAACACAGTTGCCACCTTATTTGGCACCAACAAAACAGACTTGTATCCGTCCAGGTTGTGAGCGTCTCCACCGCCTGCTAGGCCTGCTGCCACTGCTGCGCATGGACAACGAGCGCTGCAAGGACTTGTACGTGACGTCGACGCCGGCGCTGGTGCAGCGCTGCGTGGACGCGCCGCGCCGCTCCGCCGTCGTGCCCGAGTTGTGCCGCCAGCTGCTGTCCTACCTGCTCGTTCATCCCGCGCTCACGCATCATGATCAAGGGTACGTAGATGAATGTTGAAGAAAGTTGATTAAATTGGTACTTAACACCATTTAAAATATTCTTTATTTGAGGCTTGGAATCCCGATTACTTTATTAAATTCAAAATAAGTTTTTGAGTTGCTGTGAAATCAACAAATAGTCATTGACTTGGCAAATTAGTGACGTTACAACCTGTGCCTATTGCCATACAAAATCTATGGGGGAAACGCGGTTTAGCAGCTCACAAAAAGTATGTCAACTGATTGACGGGCAACTACCCTATAATGCAAAGACAGAAAAGTTCAATAAATCATTCATATTAGAATAGTTGACATTCTCGTTATAATTTGACCGCTTTTATGGCGCTTTAATTTCAGGACATTAAAACAATGGTTGAGATACTTAGAGAACCACATTTCCGGCAATAGAACAGAAAGCGTGTGGCAACAGAGAATAGACCCCTGCCTCATGCTGGACACAAACATTTGGAGCTCAAGCAACACGTTCAGACGAACCATCGGCAAGAACGTCGAGTTCCGAGGCATCCTAGACACAGTCGAACACTTCACTACCGACTTACTACAAGAATCATTCTCGAAAAATGGCCGAGACGTAGATATAAGTATAGAAGGAGAGAAATTAAATTTTGACGCGACGATAGCGCAGCCTAAGTCACAGAGATCGAATAGTTTGACGCCTCCTTCGAGTAATTTCATTCACATGTCTTCGTCCGCTGAAAACTTAAGTGATGAACCTTTTGTTCAGAAACCGAGGAGTTTCTCGCTGTCGAGTGAGCATAGTTTGAGTCAGATTAGGCCTATTAGCATAATGTACGGGACGACGGGCAGCGAGACGAGGCTGGACGACCTGAGGTCGCATAACTTCGGTGAGCACCCGGGCATGTCCAACGTGGCGCAGTGGCTGAAGAGTCTGCGCCTGCACAAGTACGTGTGGCTGTTCACCAACATGAGCTATGAACAGATGATGACCATGGACGAAAAGTATCTGGAGAAATTAGGTAAGTAGCATGACTTTTTTGTTGTATCATAATTTTACAAGAAAATTATGTCTTTTTAAACCAAGTTTATGTAGCAGTCAAATGATATATATTTATTAAGTAGAGTAAACTAACTATATACATTATTAAAAACTATTAAATAAACTAACAACAAACTATAAAAGGGCATCAAAAAATCCTCCTCAATGCTGTCAGTAGCAATTGTATACATATTCCATGTGCTGTTTACTTATACTATTCTGAACTGTACAATTGGATTGATACATAAACTTTAATAAACATTTTCCTCATGAAACTTCTAAAGATTGACAATGGCTTATAAACGTGAAATGCGTTGCACATCAAAATGTTAGCCATTAACCTTCTATGCAGCAAATTATATCTCATTGTAGCGTCTGTGTTTGAATCGTGACTCACTGCTCTAGTACTGATGGTGGCAGAGGAAACTGCTCACTTGAATCAGTTTGTACCCAACTGGAGTTGCCTACAACACAGTTATGAAACTAATATGAATCATGTATTATTGATTGTTTATTTCTGTGTAATTGTTTTGTGAGGGCTCTAAGCTGTAAGTATGTGGAACATAGAGTTGTGGAGGAGTTGTAAAAGTACAACTTGGTTAGATCAAGTACTTTTATAAAACCTCGAAATTTAAATGATTTTCTTTTCCTTACTTATCCCAAATTATTAGTTGTTGGAGCAGCATGTCTATTTGTTTGTCCCCATATCTCTCTTATGTATTTCTGTCTTTCACAAAGGACAAATAAGGCTGTTTTTTCAATTGGTTCTTTTGGCGCTTGAACAATTGTCAGGAGAACGCTGTTGGTAAACGTCTGTGAAAACAATATGGCGGCGTCAGTTCCGACTATGGCCAAGCGCCAAGAGAAGCATGCAGCACTATGATCAAGTCGGTCGGTGTGGTTGACGCACTAGTTTTACCCGCAGGAGTGACGAAGGGCGCGCGCCACAAGCTGCTGCTGTCCATCAAGAAGCTGTCGGAGCGCGGCGCCACGCTGGAGGCGCTGCAGGCCGAGCTGCGCGCGGGCAGCGCCGGCCGCGCGCTGGAGCGGCTGCGCGCCGTGCTGCTCAGCCCCATGCCGCCCTCGTGCGACCTGCCCGCCGGCATCGTGCGGGCGCTGCACCTGGGTAAGTGCGCCTGGCCCACTGTCGGGACGCGCTGCAGGCCGAGCTAAAACCTAAAAGTCTGTAAAGCAGATTAACCTAAAAAGCGACTTTCTTTCAAAGCATTAACGGCGGTTTTCCAAGTTCAAGTGTAATTACTGACATTATTCTGGTATTGTTCTATAAAGTTTTTTACACAATCCCTTAATTATTTGTTTGTTTCAGCATCAAAGTGCCTGAACAAAGCGTCGTGCCCGCCGGCTGTGCGCGCGACGTCACAGCTGCTGACAGAGGACGGCGAGCACGAGCACGAGCCGCCCGTGGACCCCATGTCGCTACACTGCTGGCTCGTAGAGAAGGTAACACATTACATAATAATTATAGTACCCGTGTATGCGTGTGACGTCGTAGCTACTGACACAGGACGGTGATTACGAGCGGTACTGTCTCAAAAGCGCTGTCAATTTCTAATATTTTTTGTTGTATACTAATCTAGGCCTGCGGGTCTAAATGGCCACTTTGACAGAATCATAATAGGAAAATATTATGAAACACTTTACAATTTCTAAAATGTTCTAAAATGGTCACAAATAGACAATTCATAATATGAACTGCGTCCAATTCATAGCACGTAATTCATCTTAACTGACAGTATTGTATAGACATTCGTAAAAAGGTCCACTTATACTTAGTATGAATTGCTTTGCTGTCATTTAGCAGAATCATAAGAAGATTGTCAAGAGCAAAATAATAAAATATAATAAAATGAATGATGATACACAGAAGATGACGATCGGTGACGGTCGGTCGCGGTGGTCGGTGGTCGGTGTCGGTGATGATTTTACAGATTTTGTAAAGAAATATTGAAAAAATGATATATTTCGGACTTGACGTAAACAAATTGCTGGGACAAGAAAATGACATCGAAAAAAAGAGGTTACTACAAAAAAAGAGTAATAATTTATTGAATTTACACGCAAAGTAAGGGTATTTGCTATTTTCGTGTAAACGCAAGGGCGAATAAAAGATATCTATTGATTTTAAAAGCTCTACATAGGTTTAACTTTAAGGCGACTACAAGAGCTAAAAGCATGTTTTACAATACATGTTTTGCAGTGGATCATATAGATCCACTGCAGTAAAAAAACACAGAAAGTTCGATAGTTCGATACTGTGTTGAAAACATAATATTACAAATTTGATACGATAGTAAAAAATCGCAAAGATGCCTCTAAACATTTCTGTTTACGAGTAAAACCATACTAATATACATGCAATCATTCTGATTTTATGTCAAATTATTCTTCACGCAACAAAGTAACGTGATACTGTTTTAGTTTTTTAATCCAATCAATAGATTTTTTGCAAATCACATATTTTTATCTCTGAACAAAATACGTGCGCATGTGTGCGTAAACGCCTGTGTACCGACAGTGCTGGCCGAGGCCTGATGCTATACGGACGTGTCGCTCGTTTTGCCGCATTTTTCGCCGCATTATTACGCCAAGGTTGTTTACTGTTTTGTATAATTTTATTCATAAATTCATTGTTTTATGTCTTTATTCCGTAAATATTTTTGTTTCGTGTAAATATAAAAACATTTTAAGTTAAAATAGCGTAATAAATAAGGTACTTCTGGTCATTTGTAAGTATGGGAAATAAAGTGAAACCCATTACGAGAACTAAAAAACGTTCAAATATAGAGCAAACGCCCAACATATGAACGAGATATTATAACGTAAGAACATTTTAGTATTACTAAATATTAATTTTTATAACGATATAAAACTATGAATTTTGGAAACGTATTTCTGGACATATGACGGATGGATGTATAGTTCGCATACATTCAGTTATTTCGATCAGTAACGTAACTGTTACTGCAGTGTATTTGGTCGAGGTATGGATTTGCAATCCGGAGTATCCGGGTTCGATTCCAGGAAAGTGATGTTATGTTTTCTTTTTGCTTTTTGAACTAAAATTCTACGCAGTATATGCTTCACTACATAGTATAAAACAAAGTCGCTTTCTCTGTCCCTATGTCCCTTTGTATGCTTAAATCTTTGAAACTACGCAACGGATTTTGATGCGGTTTTTTAATAGATAGAGTGATTCAAGAGGAAGGTTTATATGTATATATTGCACCTGTGCGAAGCCGGGGCGGGTCGCTAGTATAAAATAAAATACTCAATAATAAATAACTAAAAAAAAAACATTTGAAATGTAATTAATTACCACCCCAAATGCAGTGTTTTAATTGCAATTCATTATTAATATTCATTATTATTTGCCTGGTCTTACTTTCGCGCCATCTATTGAATACTCGAGCGTAATCTCTCTAGAGATTAGTCTTGAGAGTTAATTGTTTTGGGCGTCGTCGTTAGATGGCGTTCACGTTTATTGTGTAAATGTGTGCGTGCGTCACTCAAGGTCACTTAGCCCTTGTAGTCCTCTTAATAGACATTTTCAACTTGATTAAATACTCTTTTCTGTAAACCATTTAACTAAACCACCGATTCCTCAAAAAAAAAAAAGCAATTGTCTACTAATTTCAATGTCAAATTGACAACTAGCATTTTTGCCTGAAAATAATTTTCTGTTTCGTCTCATTTTATTGAGTTTTCCACTGAAATCTTTGTTTTAGACTTGGGACTTTCGATTAATTCAGTTACTGAACAGCAACTTGTGTTTCATTAACGAACTACGATTTGCCTATGCCATTCGGATTTTTTTTTGGTGTTTGTTGGTTCCAATTCCATGAGATTTTCTAATGATGGAACACAACCGAAGTCAATGAGTTACAAGAAACTTGCCGACTGAGATCGGTCAAAATAAATCGGCGTCGGAATAATTTTATCGTATTTATCTACATACGAGAGGGAAAAACAGGCAATCATTTTGTGTGTGAACTTCCAACTAGCTACGTGCCGTAATCTTCAGTAACTGAATACGTGTCTTACAATCTTAATGAATAAATAATCAATAATTAGTCTCTCCTTTTTTTTGACTCCTCTTATTTTTGCTCCTAAGTTGCATTTGTAAGTACCACCTACATTAATAGAAGGCGAGCCTATTGCCACAGACCGACCACAATGCTCCAGGCTTGCAGATGCTAGTTTATCCTAGCAGGTATCGGTCACCTACAGAATCGGTACAAAATTAATAATGGACTTAAAACTAAAAATCATCTCCATCAGGGATTGACAACTATGCCCATGTAGCCACGCTAAAAATCTATGTTTTTCATTCGAATTCCCGTTCTAAGAGCTTATTTGCAGTCTTTTAACTGTGCCATAATTGTCTTTTAATGAAATTATGTTGAAATCACTGAAATGCTTATAAAACACTTATTGTATTAATAAAATCTGAAAAGAAAAAATAACCGGTAAAAATACGGTCTTTATTTTTTTCACGTGGCAACATTTACCACAAATATGATTCTGATTTGAATTGCTTTGAGTATGATTCTGTTACTATGTGTCACCATTTTACGAAAATTAGAGGAATTGCTGAAAGTGGCCATTTTAATCCCCTGTTTCATTTTGGCCAACTTAAATAAAACTATATGAGCAATTATCAGGGACGGTTACCGTTACCACAAAAATACCGGTAAAATTACCAAAACCTTAACGTTATGCTACGTTAACTATTAACGTTAAAAATATCGTTAAATCATAGGATTTACCGGTATTTAAATAGCGTTACCAATAGCGTTATTTCTCTAAAATCTAACAATATCTGGTGCGACGTTGCCAAACCGAACGCGCGGCGGGAGTCCTTTCGTTCGGCTCTTCTAATCGGAGCGGTAACAGCTAGCATTTTACGACGATCGGACAGATACCTACGAAAACGCGACGACTCGCACGTTTTTCATTTTATAGGACTAGTCCTACGCCATGTTTGTGGACACAACATGGCGTACGCCAAATACATCTATTTGTTTTGTTGTTCTAATTATTAGTGTTTTTGTAAAAAATATTATTATGGGCTGAAAGAAGTGTATATAACAACAAAGTAGGTATATATATATCAGTAATTTAAACTTTTTAAAGAAAAATAAATGTGGATCATACTAAACGGGGCACTATGAAAAAAAAAACTTAAAATTTCACCATAATCCATCGCCTAATCCAGCCTTGAATCATCATCATGCAAGCTCAAGCTCAAGCTCATGGGAATTGACCTTGAGGTCAAGGTCAAAATTCCGAAAGTCAAGACCCGTGGTTCTCAGGAACAGGTCATTGAAATTCATGGTTAATGACCTTGAGGTCTAAGTCAAGTGACCTTGGGAGTGTCTTTAAAATTCCAGTGCCTTGACACTTGGCACTCGAAGTCAAGTGGTCGGTACACCTTGACTTTGAGTGCAAAAACAGTATTTCTTTTTTTTTCTTAATTTGCTTATATCTCGAAAACGGTGTCCTATAGCAAAAATAATGAAAAAATAGCCCCCCTTAATAAACACCTGCCGCGTAATTGTCAACATGTAGGTAAAAAAAACTAATTTTATTATCCAAACAAAAAATGACAATTGTAGGCGCCAAGCCTTTATTAAAAGATCCCTTCGACATCGAGAGTTCTTTCGAGAGTAATCCTAGAATGTTCTACTATGGAACCGTGAAGAAGGTTCCAGAAAGTTGTGGAACTTTCTCTAAGGATGGTTCAGCATATAAATATTTGTCGTGTTTGCGGGCGGAGTCAGCCGCCCGATACGATGATTCGCCGACCACGGTATACTCTAATCACCCCCGACAACCAGTAATTCACGCAAACACAAACCGGCATTATTCCGACCTCACCGTCGAAGTCCGTCGCGACGTCCCAGTTCACCCCAAAGGTAAATGCTTTGCAATTACACACACAGTTGCACTTTTTGCATCGTGTTGCGTGTCAACCGTTTTAAGTCAACAGTTCCCAAATATCGCTCTGTTGGAATTCAGTGTGCGTCAGAATGGCTGGTTGTTGAGACCAAAAATTGCTATCTATTTGCTACTTTTTACTACCTAACCTATAGTCAATTAATTGCTACCTAACTTGGAAACAAAATAAAGGGACTTCAAAATGACGAATAAAAAGAAACATTGTTGTAATCGTTTTAAATTGTTTTATTCAATAACCTTAATTCATTCCCTGTAAAAATTTCAAATGATCATAATTTACTTGTTAAAGCAACAAGGTCTACATTGAAAGACGTGAGAGTAGCAATCAGGTAGCAATTACTCAAGTAAAAATAATAACTACAAGTCTACACAAACAGAGAGTTGACCAACCATCCTAATTTCAGAATGGCTGGTCATTTTGAAGTCCCTTTATTTTGTTTCCAAGTTATGTAGCAATTAATTGATGTAGGTAGTAAAATGTAGCAAATAGGTAGCAATTTTTGGTCACCAGCCAGACGTGAACTGATACAGACAGCCAGCCATTCTGACCCACACGGGATTCACGGTCATTACGAATAATCACGTCAATTGTTGTGAGGAATACTCCTGGATGGTGCGTGCGTTTACTAACTTAAATCTTACATACACAAGCAGCCAGAACCGGAACAGTTGGACAAATATGTTTTCTCTACAGGAACGAATCCGCGACACATTGCGCAGCAACCTATCGCTCAGACACTGCGCCGACCTTGCCGTCTTTTCATCCAGTTAATAGGTAGCCATCCAGTTTATAGGTAGGCATCCAGTTTATAGCTCTAGCTATCTATTTTGTCTAAGCTGCTTGGCACCAATTTGTGCCTCACGAAATTGTAAAACTGAAATGCCTTTTGCTATTTTGTCAAAAACCATACCTAATAGTAATATGATTAAATTTCATAGTAGACACTTAAATGCTAGTGCGAATGGAAAAAAAACATTTATGGTTTCTTTTTTTTTTTTCATAATTACTTAGCTTCACCTTTTTTATTTCATTTTATGAATAAAATCTACGTCATGATTACTTTTATACTCTTAAACATACATTTTCTTCAATAGTTATCGTTGTTAAAAACGCTAATAAAATAATAAGTTTTAATAATAGATGTATTAGTACACAGGTGCAGCGTAAATAGAAAAAATAATCTATCCATAACAATCATTATGCGACGAACTCAACTCGCTAACAATGATCTCTACGTATAGGTATGGTTAGAATGCGGCGCGGCGCTTCCATACCATACGGTCTGCGCGTGAGAGAGACAAAATAACAACAATATATCGGACCCTCTCGCACGATTCGCAGCGTTCAACTTCTAATAGTCCAAACAGTCGACCTTGATGAGCGGCCGTGTGTACTAACATCGTAAGAAGCTAGACTCCCCACCGACATCATTAGAAAGAGAAGCGAATAAATACGTATTGTTACTTTTACCGATACTAATATTAGTTATTAGATAACGTTAACGGACTTACAGGTATCGTTATAAATATCGTTACTTTTTATCGATAACATAACGGTAATCAGTAACGTTAAGAAAAAAGTAACGGTAATTCGGTACACGAGACTTGTACTTATTGACACAATTTGGCAGCTGAGAACAATGAAATCACTACAAAAAAATTAATAACCATTCTTTTATTTCAGGCACTACACCACGAGGCATTCACCCGCCCCGAGCTGCAAGAGGCTCTGAAGGGCCTGCGTCACCGCCTGCCGCCCCGACAGTTCTTCCACCACGTGTCGGATATGCCGCTGAACAGGAGGTGCCCTAAGCCCAGGTATGTCTCTGTCTTATTGATATAAGATTTCAGATGGGATGGATGGGGATGGATGGGTTCAGCTTCAGAAAGATTCTTTAAATGAAAAGTGAATCTGCCAACTAAAACCCTGCTTCTGCTATTTGTAAAAGCTTTCGTGTCCATTCCAGATGGCGCATCGGCCCCCTGCGCGCGCACCCGCGGCCGCTGCGCGCGCGCACGTGGGCGCCCGCGCCCCCGCCGCCCCCCCCGCGCGGCAAGTCGCACTCCTACCCGCCCGCCGCCCCGCGCGCGCCCGCGCCGCCGCACGACGACTACTCCTCGCTGGACGCGCTGTGTCTGCAGATGACGGAGCAGGCCATCAACTGACTCAGCGCCGGGGGGGCCCGCTGCCGCCCCCCGGTGCCTCGGTCCCCGCGCGGGCCCCGGGACATCCCCACGGTGACGGTGACTCGGGCCCCTCGCCGGCACTCGGACGGGCCCCCGGACCTCCCCACGGTGACGGTGACTCGGGCCCCTCGCCGGCACTCGGACGGGCCCCCGGACCTCCCCACGGTGACGGTGACTCGGGCCCCTCGCCGGCACTCGGACGGGCCCCCGGACCTCCCCACGGTGACGGTGACACAGGCCCCTCGCCGGCACTCGGACGGGCCCCCGGTGACGGTGACACAGGCCCCTCGCCGGCACTCGGACGGGCCCCCGGTGACGGTGACACAGGCCCCTCGCCGGCACTCGGACGGGCCCCCGGTGACGGTGACACAGGCCCCTCGCCGGCACTCGGACGGGCCCCCGGGCCCGCGCACGGTGCGCTTCACGGAAGACGCGCGAGGGCCGCTATGAGACGACCGCGCATGATTATTTTACGAGTACGTAAGTTTATTTACGCAAGATTTCTTATGAAGTCCTTAGTTCAGTTGGACCGGGCTCCGGCGGGCGGGACCCTTAGTGACGCAAGTAGCTAGAGAAATTCCGGTTCTCGGCGTCGGCTCCGGCCTCGCGACCGGACGACGCCCTGCCGTTAACGTATACAAATTATTACTAGGTAGGCAGGATTATAGCTTTTTATAACAATCACCCGCATTCGGTCACTTTAGTTTCACGCCCTGAATACTTAACGTAAGTATTCTCTAAAGATAATACTAGTTTAATCGGTGACATCGACTCGATCGTATACAACTATTTGTATCCTAAATTTCTCTGGTGCTAATTTTTGCGAGGTTTTATTTGTAGTTAGCTGTATAGTGTAGGTAGGCAGGGCGCGACCACGGGACCACGTGACCGTGGGACGGACGCCGTAGCTAGAGTACGTTGTGACGTCACGTAATGTATGATGTACGTATCGTACGGGACTCGGCTGGCATCATAGCGCACGCAACGCCGCGCGGTAGATAAACTAAATAAACGAAGCGAGCCTTCAGTTCGTACTCAGTGTGTTGCTCAGCGACGAACAGGAAACACCGCATTCCTTGAGGTTGCCAGCTGACTCCACGTACTAGTGGATATATAAATGTTGTCTGTACTGACCGGGTTATTGTTGATAATGACTGTTTATGCGACTGATCAGCCGCGACACATAACGATTATTATATTATTATAATGTTAACGTGAATTAGTTATTAACGTTGTTGACTGATGTTTGCATAATTTATAAAGTTCGCAAACTATTATTATTTTTTATTTTAATCTTTATTTTATTTAGTCTAATAAATATTTATATTCAGCAATTAATGTTTTGACTGGATCAAAAATCTGATTGTAATGTGTGCAATTTATTATTTTTTTATTTATGCAATATTTTGTCCATATTATAAACTTATAGAATTCATGTAAATAAAGAACTAGTTCACATTGTATTTGTAAGGGTTATTGTTTTGTACAAAACATGTGTTGATGACAGATATAATATAATATTATAGCAAATGATTTTGAATATTATAATGAGATGAAATGTATTGGTTTATGAGTTGTTTCGTTTGGGGCTTACAAGCCGTCTACAGATATTTATATTTAGCCAATTATTGTACATATATTCTATATTTATTCTTTACCCCACATACCTCAATTCTTGTTCTGTTAATATTTTCATTCAC
This sequence comes from Noctua fimbriata, assembly GCA_905163415.1. Taxonomy (NCBI): domain Eukaryota; kingdom Metazoa; phylum Arthropoda; class Insecta; order Lepidoptera; family Noctuidae; genus Noctua; species Noctua fimbriata. The sequence goes on along the minus strand of LR990933.1, from coordinate 656,532 downwards.
ATCTGTGTTCAGGAGCTTTAGTTACTAATCTGTAGCGGACTGTGATACGGTTTGTTTTTGGATCATGGATCATGATATTCATCAGCACTAAAATTAAATATTGTATTTAAACATTACATGGTGTTTGTTTTTTATCCACTTGAATATTCTTTTGAATATTCAGATGTCTGTGATTTTTATCACAGACCCCTTTCGCAAATTACAATTTATTATTATTCAACTGGATTAATATAACATAGACAGGAAATTAAAAAAAACCCTTGCACAAATTCTTTGTTAAATATTTATGGACTAGACAAAAAGTTACAAGTATTAAAGTATTTTTGGTCTGGTTACAATAATAACTAACTAATAATGCTTGAATGACAGGTACAGCCAGTGCTCCACATTACCTGAACCCTTTACTCTTCTTTAAGAGGGGTCAATTAAATGAGTCTCTCTTTATGTGTACCAATTTTATGTCTGGCAAGATCATTCTTCCTGTAAAATGCTCTTGTGCACCTGTCACATGGAAATGGGATGTGGGTACTGTGAAGCTTAGCAGTATGGAAGTCCAGCATTGGTCTCGATGGGAATGTCATTAAACATCCTTCAAATGTACACTTATATTTATCAGTTTTCTTATGTCTATAGTTCATGTGACGAGCTAAAGCCTTAAGTTCATAAAAGCTGCTTGTACAGAGCTCACACTTCAGTGGTCTCTGTCCTGTATGTCTCCACATGTGAACCTCTATATTGGCAACATTTTTTGAACAAACGGTACAGTGACCTGATTTCTCAGAATGTTGCTTGTCAATGTGGCACTTCAGGTTCCCCTTAACACTGAATGTACGTCCGCAGTGGTTACACACAAATCTGTTAGGTTCAGAATGCAATCTCATATGTTTCCTCAAATTGTTTTGGTACTTAAACAATACATTACACAGAGGGCAGGAATACTTTTTCTCAGTGCTGTGTGCCAAGAGATGACTTTTTAGTTCCTCCTTAGTACAAAATCTCTTTGGACAAGCTGTGCACAAGTGATCCTTCACACCAGTGTGCCGTTTTTTATGTCTTTGTAATGCACTGATCTGTGTGAACCTAAGGCTGCACAAGGAGCAACCATATGGTGTTTCTCCAGTGTGTGTGCGCATGTGAATCTTCACATTATTTTTAGAGAAGAAGCCTTTGCCACAGTTTTCACAAATGAAGTTACGCTGCCGCTTCTGTTGCATATGGTTTCTTGCCATGTGCCGTTTGAGAGTACCACTATCTTTGTATTTCTTATCACATGAAGGACAAGAGTATGGTTTCTCATTAGTGTGTGATCTCATGTGTGCTTTAAATGTTGATGGGTTAGCACATGTTCGGCCGCAAACTAAGCAAGTACATGACTTGAGATTTTTGAATTTAGATCTTTGTTTTTGTCGATTTCTTTTGGTGGCTGTCTTAGGATCTACACTTTCCAATTTAATTTCTAATAATTTATTTCGTCGTATTTGTGTAAGGTTAATATCATCGTTTCGTAAATCTTCAAAAAGGTGACAATTGTCGCTGTTTCCATCTAATTCTAGTTTTACTTTAATGTCCGGCGAGCAGTCGTCCAAATCTGAGGTGATTTGTGTTATTATTTCAAAAGCTTGAGATCTCAACTTCTTTTCAGAAGCTTCGCACTTTAGTACAAATTGGTAGCAAGCTGCGAGCTCTATTTCGCAGCTATCACAAATAAACGATGGAAGTCCATCCCCGTCTTTAATATTTAAATTTGAACAACAATACATTATTTTAGAACTTAATGTGATTTCGTTTATTTCTTTACTAAAAATGTAGGAAATAGCTTCATTCTGACAGCACAATCTACACAGATTTTCATTCATAATTATTATGGAATTAAATAATTCTATACAACAAGCATTTTCCTCTTTTTTTCTGTAATTCTCTCAGTCAAACTTGGACAATTTTGACATCGGTATCTGATCGACACTCATGGATTTGGTAAGTACGTTAAGAACTGTCAAATGGTACTGAATTTTATGCCTGTGAAAAACAAAAACTTTAAACCAATTCTGAGTTATTAATTGAGTTACCAAGTGACGTTAATTATGATAAAAAAATTCAAGAACAGTAGTAGCCAATTTCGACATTAGTTACATCAATGTCAGATTATTCTGCAGTGCCAGTGCACAGAAGAGGTTATAATAAACTGCAAAATAACTACCTCCTGGCTATTATAGGGTGGTTATGGGTGGTAATTGCGACGTCTTAAAAAATATAGATTCCTCACGTCCAGGGGTATCCGAAAATACCCCATGTTCCGCGATCCTTTTTAGTTTTTGAGTTATAGTTTCTTGAAAATTGTTTGGAAACCGCTTTAAAAAAAACAATCTTTATTTTTACGGGCTTTTTGTAACTCTTCATACTAATGAGATTAAAAATGCCTCTAGTTAACGTTTTATTAAAGAATGTCAAAAAGCCGTGTAAAGATAATCATAGAATTTATTTAAAGCGGTTCCCATACAATTTTCAAGAATCTGGGACAACATGGGCTTTTTTCATTTAGGGTAAGCCTCCCCAAATAGAATTCCTGGTTACGGCCCTACCCACCACCTATCCTTACAATGACAACTGGCCAATGGAAAGTTTATGGTATGAAAAGCTAAAACAAAAAATAATTTTAAAATACTTCTAAAAGTTAGCTCCGGGCACACCGCAAATTATTAGTGAACGAAGTTGGGAGACAGGGAGACGTCATATCTCCGAAACTGTTCACCGCTGCACTGGAGTATGTCTTCAAGGTTTTGGACTGGAGAGGGCTAGGCATCAACGTCAATGGCGAGTACATCTCTCACCTTCGGTTTGCCGACGATATAGTGGTACAATGCTCGATGACCTCAGTAGAGCTTCCGAAAGAGTGGGTCTGAAAATTAACATGGACAAAACCAAAATCATGTTGAATGCCCATGTAACACCCAATCCTATCAAGATCGGAGACTCTATACTCGAAGTTGTAGACGATTACGTCTACCTGGGATAAACGGTCCAGTTAGATAGGTCTAACTTCTAGAAAGAGGTCAATCGTCGAATCAGACTCGGCTGGGCAGCGTTCGGGAAGTTGCGTGGTATCTTTTAGTCCAACTTACCGTAGTGTCTCAAGACGAAAGTCTATGACCAGTGTGTGTTGCCAGTGATTACATACGGGACCGAAACGTGGTCGCTCAAAATGGTCCTCATCAGAAGGCTTAAAGTCACCCAAAGGGCAATGGAGAGGGCCATGCTCGGAGTTTCCTTGCGTGATCAAATCAGAAATGAGGTCATCCGCAAGAGAACCAAGGTTACCGGAACGTAACCCGAAGAATTGCCAAACTTAAGTGGCAGTGCGCAGGGCACATTGCCCGCAGAAAGGATGGCCGATGGGGTCGAAAAGTTCTGGAGTGGCGATCGCGAACCGGAAGACGTTGCGTTGGAAGGCCTCCCACTAGGTGGACCGATGACCTGGTGAAGGTTATAGGGATCCACTGGATGCGAGTCGCACGGGACTGGTCAATGTGGCGACATTTGGGGGAGTCTTATGTCCAGCAGTGGCAGATCAAGGGCCCCTCGATAGAATTTACTACGGGCCCCGCTGTTGTGCTTAATCCGGCACTGAAACTGAATCCTTCGGTAACTCATAATCATCCGTCATAAAGTGGATTTTACAGACGAGGCTATTCTTCGTTGGAGTAAACTTGGATCGACGAGTGGCTATAAGCCACTGTTTTAATCGTGTTTTATCTGTTAAAGGGAACTTATGCCCTCCTGTTTTACATAATGATTGCACAACGCTGTGGCATTTTAAGAAAAAATATTCCTCTGTTTATGATTTAATCCGATTCGTTAAATCTGACTAGGCTGGGCAGCGTTACGGAAGTTCCATGGTAAGTATCTTCTCGTCCAACTTACCGCAGTGTCTCAAGACGAAAGTCTATGACCAGTGTGTGTTGCCAGTGATTACATACGGGACCGAAACGTGGTCGCTCACAATGGGCCTCATCAGAAGGCTTAAAGTCACCCAAAGGGCAATAGAGAGGGTTATGCTCGGAGTTTCCTTACGTGAAAAAATCAGAAATGAAGAGATCCGGAAGAGAATCAAAGTTACTGACGTAGCCCGAAGTGGCAGCGGGCAGGGCGCATTGCTCGCAGAACGGATAGCCGATGGGGCCGAAAATTTCTGGAATGGCAATCGCAAACCGGAACACGTTGCGTTGGAAGGCCTTTCATTACGTGGACCGATGACCTGGTGATGGTTGCGGGGATCCGCTGGATGTGAGTCGCACGGGACCGGTCAGCGACACTTGGGGAGGCCTATGTTCAGCAGTGGATATCTTTCGGCTAAAATGATGATGATTTAAAAGATAATTAAATGAAAATATATCTTAAACATTTTTCAACAACTTGAACCATTTCTAAACCATGCTTGGAATGGAATAAATTACTGCTGTCATTGTCAATATCAATAATTTTGACTAATGTCAACGAATGTTGTTGATTCGGTTGGGTGGGATTTATTGTGAATAATTGCTATCTTCTTATTTGAAAGTTTAGTTTAATTTCTACTTATCTGCTTTACCGTCATCGTAAGTTATCTTGAAAAACTTTTGTACCAAGGGGACGAAAATTAAATATGGAGTCTAAAGTATGCCGTATTTGTCTCAAGAAAACAGCTACAATGTCTATATTTGATAAAGAAGATGAAATTCAATTGAGCACCAAGGTGATGCGGTGCGTTAGTGTGGTGGTAGTCGAGGGAGATGGGCTTCCTGACAATATATGCGATAACTGTGCCGCAGAACTGTCAACATCGTACGAGTTCGTGAACAAATGCGAGGCGTCCGACAAAGCCCTCCGCTGTGCTAACATTGCAAACCTTTATGATGAGTTAATGCCCAAAGCAGAACCCCAAATTAAGTTAGAAATGATCAAGGAGGAAAACGGGCCTGATGACCAGGATCATTTCGATATTTTTTTATTAGACGACCCCATGGACTCAGGTGATAACTACAATGTTGAGAACAGTAGTAAAAGAAAATATATAAAGTCCGGCAAATATAAACAAAAAATAGATGGGCGCAAGTTAAGGCCTAAAACGGGACCTGTGGGGTGCATGGTATGTGGGCTCATGGCGTCATGCCGCTCTGCCCTGGAGAGTCATATGAGAACTCATACGGGCGAGAAACCATTTGCATGTGACTCTTGTGGCGTACAGTTTAACCTTAAAGGATCGCTGAAAAGACACATAGTAACGCACCATTCAGAAAGAGAAAGAAAATTTATTTGTGAAACATGTGGCAGCAGCTTCTTCTCAAAGAGTGACATCATAACACACATTAGAGTTCACACTGATGAAAGACCATACTCTTGTTCTTTCTGTGGTAAAGCATTTAGGCAGATTGCTTCAATGATACGTCACAAACGCTTGCACACCGGTGAGAAACCATACTCTTGTACCATATGTTTCAAGAAGTTCATAGACAGGAGCCACATGAAGAGACATCAGGCTGTGCACTCTGATGAGAAGAACTTCACCTGTCACCTGTGCAATAAATCTGTTAAAACAAGAAATGCTCTCAAGGCTCACACTCGCATACACTCCAATGAAAATCACATTATTTGTAGTTACTGTGGCATGTCATTCTCTTTTAAAGGCAACCTACAAGTTCATATAAAAAGGATACACTCAGAGAGGTCCGGTCAATGCAGTGTGTGTTTAAAAACATTCTCAGATTTAGAGGCACACATGAGAAAGCACACTGGGGAGAAACCATTTGCATGCAAGCAATGTGATCAGGCATTTGCAAGCAAGAGGAGCTTGTCAAACCATGTTGGGTTCAAACATGACAATGCTTCGAAGTACAAGTGTTCTATAGGAGAATGTACAAAGACATTCCCAACTGCTATGATGCTGGAGTTCCATCTACTGAAGCAGCACACTAACCACACGCCATACATCTGCCACCACTGCTCCAGAGGGTTCTTCAGGACCAGTGATCTGTCCCGACACCTCCGTGTCAGCCACATGGATACTGCTACTACCATTGAACCTCGAATATTGAAACCTCAGATAACAGTATCTCCAATAGACTGAACTGAATGTTTCCTAGATATTGGGAATTAATAAAATACTTTGAATCCATTTCATAGTATTGAAATATATCACTGGGAATGATAGACTTGAAACTAGATTATTGTAATGTTTCAAAGAGTTTTAGTTATTTGTTCAGTATTCAGTACAATAGAACTGGTATGAGCTCTTTATTAGGTGGGACATAATACATGGGGCCCTGTCTGGATGGTCCAGTTAATTATGATTATGTGGTTAAGACTTGGACGTTTACTGATACAGATTTGATTGTAATATATGTTTTTTTGATATCCCATAATTCTAGGGTAAAAATAAGTAAGTGGGTGTGGGATTTATAAGTATAAATATAACAAAAAGTCCTACAATATGTGGTCCAAAAATGCATAGTTTCGAAGATATCATCAATCATAATTAATTTGTTTCATTGATAAATATGAGTAATTAATTTTCATTCAAACTGATCATTCATATTTAAAGCTAAGAAAATTCGACATTGTCATATTTCACGTAAGGGTGTTTTATATTAATAATCGTGACTGTCGAATTATTTTGTATGAAAAATAAAAACAATTAAAACAATAATTGAAAAATAATTCATAAAATTTATAAGATGTTTTTTATATACACACCTTGAGCACCTTGAACACCTTGTTTATTGCCATGTTCACTTAAAAATATTGTTTCTTCATGTCTACAGAACTCGTGAAAAAGTTAATTAAATAAAACTCTAATTCAATTTAATTTTTAGAAAAAGATTTCTTAATATTGATGCCATAATTACTTTAAGCTTAAAAGCACCCCATTCATTTAAGCCTGTATTCTAGATAGTTCTAGAATATTTTTTCGGGTTTTCAGTTTTAAAACAACAATATTTTAGACTGGTGATATACGAGTAGTAAGGCTTCCTTGTTAAGTGTTATGTTGTACTCTACTACTTTACCTCTGAGCTGGTCATCGGGATTGCTAAAATTTTACCAAACCCACTGCTGTGCAATCAATATTTTTTTTATAAGACTCCGATTTTTGGAACTTTTTGTCTTAGCTCTAAGTATGTAAGGTCGAGCCTAAAACGTCCAGTTTACCATAGGAAATAACTGAGCTTTGGTAATTCGAGGGGAGGAAATTGTCGATTCAAAGATCAAGGTCTGCCTGCCTGAACCCAGATTTAACAAACCTTAGCGGTCGATCCCGAACTTCGCGGGTTGTCAACAGCCGTTCGTATCCTAAACTAATAGTTTTGTAAACTAGTTTACATCATGTCTATGAGCTTTGAAAATGGGACTGATTGACCAAAGGAAACATTAATCAATTGAAATAATTAGGATTTTGACTATTTGCAGTCCATATCCTAGCGCATTTCTCTCCAGCATTTGTGTCAACTAGTCGGCTAAAAGCAAAATTAGCAAGATTTAATTCACACGTGTCATTTTTTTGCCGACTGTGTCCCTACCTACGTCTTTTTAATTTCATTAGTTATGTATGGCGAACACTATTTGAGAAACTTCATTTTATCTAACATCGTGATCAAACCAAATCCAGTACTAGCCAGGTACTCTTCCGCCTTCCCTTGCTGCTGTGGCTACGGCCATGATTAGGTACTTGAATATTATGAAATACTTTATCTATAGGTAGGTACACTACCTAATGCCAAGCTAAGCTCTATAACTGTGCTAGTCGTTGTTTTTTAAGAGAAATAAACATTATTTTCTATTACGAGGTTGTTTTATTAATAATAGTCCTTTTACGAGCACTGAGTGCGATTTCAGTCTAGTCTACCCACATTTGGAAATTAGAGGAGGTGAATAATTTACAAAAAAAATCTTATATAATTATACAACATTAGTTTTAGTGTATGCGAAACCTGAAACACGTGTCTAGTATTTTTACGTAAAGAATCTATGTACAAAATTTCAAAACTGTATCATGAAAAATCACAAAGTTATAAGCTTGTTCTGTTACCTGGTTGCCCGCATAAAAACGTGGTCATCACGCAGTGCGTCGCGCGCGCATCTCCAGCGTCGTCTTGAGCTCATTGATAATAATAATTTGGCAGTAGGTACCTAAATTATTGCGATAGGTACTTAATGTCGCTCGTTGCCAACTTGTAACTTTTCTTAAATATTTTTGGGACAAAATATAACATGGTTTAAAAATTATTGGAATCGATTCAGTTACTTATTCTGAACAAACTATTCTGGTGTCCCATATACTAAAAATAAGTGTTGGTGGTCGCACTCCTCCGAAACGGCTCTACAGATTTTATGTATATTTGGTAGGTATGAGAATAGGTCGTAAAGTATATTTCACACCGCTAGGTACTTAGGGGGTAGGTAGGTAGGGTTAAAAAAGGTGCATTGTAACGCATGCCGCGCACAGCTAGTATCGTTATAATAAGTAGTTATCTTGGGAGTACCTACCACTAGTAACCTACCCAAATCAATAAGTATCCACCTGTATACAGGACCAACGTAACCTATATCAATCATTTGCCCCGAGCCGAACTTGAATCCGTACGTTGACTTTACTATCCTTAATATCGTCAATCTCGAATCTAAATCCTTTGTAAGTTTGTTAAGACCATGCTTTGAGATGGTATGTCTGCACAGAATAAGTTAGATCTCTGCCTGCCGCATGGAGAACAGGTAGGTACAAGCGTAGTAAACGAGCAAGACAAAGTAACAAAAGAATAATTGGATCAAGAAGCAGCTATCCTATCTGCCTAGCCTTTTCCCTTAACTTTACTATGTTGGGATCGGCTTCAAATATTTTTATCGGTAACAGCACGTACTGACTGATAGGTACTTTGGAATTTAGTGTCATTGTCCGGCTGCTACCCACATACATAGGATCACCATCATGCTGCAGGCGCTCGAGGTATCCATATAGGTAAATCACAAAATTAGGGCAAATAGACGTTAAGTTCTAGTAAGTATAATTAATTAATTAACCATTCGGAGATCATTTAGACACATCAGGGTCGACTATAGGTAATTATAAAACCAGTGAGTTGATAATGAATCAGGTCCACAGTCCAAACAGGTTTAGTTAGCTAATCAACTGGCAATTCTCACGCGTAAAGAGATATTTTAATCAGCGTTCCGTTACAGGAATTATGAACAGGTTCCTTAATTAAAGCCCTCTTCCTGTCCGACAGTAGGGGAGCGAGCGCAGGCCCTCGCAACCAATGGCGCGGAAATCCGCGGTCAAGTTTCAAACGCGCGCCCTCACTTTCCTCAGGTGAAACAGTCACCGTCATTGCACCGTCGGTAAAACAGCACCAGGTGTTGTGAGTTGTTATTCTCTTCTCTTTTTATTGTATGACGTTGTTGTGTTGTCTCGCTTTCGCGCCAATTAGTCGGCCAGGTGAGTGATACGCGGAGGCTTCGCGAGCCGCCGTAGACTCGCGTAGAGGACGTTAGCCCGCGACCGTCCGACGCGCCGCACGTATCGCCCCGCGACTGCAGTACTATCGTGGCAGGTGTCGGTACCGTGATGATTTAAACCGTGTTACAGTTCGTGAGTGCCTGACTTACCATACCTGTGCGGATTGTTGAATACCTTCGTGTTTCACGATGGGTGAAGTGAGTAGTTCTGTATTGTCCGCGTGGAATGCGAGCGCTGTGCTCTAGTTTAGATGGTGGCGGAGAGCTAGTCCTGTGAGATCGTAATCGTAGGTTCGTAGGTCGTCGGCATGAGGTACAGTTGTACAGCGCGGTGTTGCGGGTCGGCGCTCGCGACTGCCGCCAGATTAATTAATTCTTTCATACTCTCGACAATGATGGTGTGTTCGGGTATGTGTGTCGAGATCAAGCCCGGTAGAAAGCTCCCAGACATGTCGCCGACCGCCACATCGCATCGGTAAAAGTATCCGAAGTGCTGTTATACACCTGATAACGCGCTCAGATACATTATCATCGATATTGTTCCATTTTTTATATTTATTGGCATCGAACGTTCTTGCAATAACAAATGAGTGGCCATTGTCTTATCTCTAGGAATTAACCGGCTAGCTACGTGTAGCCGTCGATTGTATTGTTTTAATCTATCAGGTCTCAATAATACCTACGTACCTACTTATATAAAGTTACGATACCGATACTTGGAAAAGATACATAACTTTGTTCCTGCCTGAAGTGGGCTATATTACCTTCTTAGCAGATAACTCCTGGTCCGGTCTCCTAACTAGTATGGTCGAGAGTCACGAGTGAGGCGAAGTCGACCGCCCAGTGAAACTGAATATGGCAATGCGTAGGTCAACGAGCATATTGCACACACCGCTGTAGCAGACTGACCCCTTTTCCAGTGGGTAATAAATACATGTAATGATGAAATACTTGACTAGCACGTATCTGCTGACGCTACACAAAACACCGATACTTTAGCAAATGCGGAACTAAACGTGTCAAGATCATTAAAGAAAGTTCTTAATACGATTAGCTCGTTAGTCAGCCGACTCGCAGACGACATACTTAGCAGTAATAACATCTCTTACGAGGTCAAACAGAAAAAAGTAAATAATACTCGAATCCCACGCATACTATAATACCTACACACTACGGAGGCTCTTGTACAATTCTACGCTTTTTATACAGATTTACATAAAAAGAAACGGCAAGTTATTTCACAAGTTGTTCTCGTTGCTCATTTTGCTTTGTGATTATAATTTGATGGTGTTTTGAGAGAAAACCGTCTACTTAGAAAGCATCTGAGTGCGCAGTTAAAAATAAAGAAAATAACAGTAAAGTTGTGTGTCGGAATGAGGGGCAAGTTTTAGCCTTTCGGTGAGTAAGTTCAAGCGTTATTAACCTGAAGTTAAAGTTCATCCGTATCGCTGAAGTAACATGCTCAAGTTATTTCTGGTACAAGAAACCCTGTGTAGTCGTTACAAAGCGGTTAGTCAGCATTTTAGTAACTCAATGCCCTCACCGGTAAAATTTTTGTACCCCATAGTAAAACACACTTGGCCAAACGTAACGTCTTTAACGCTTTTAGAACGATCCTCATTCGATGTTAACTAGGTTTGGACTCTAGATAGTTCGGGCCTCTGAGCAGTTTCAGCTGTTACTGGATTCGGAATCTGGCCACGATTGGTTCACTGGTCGGCAAAAGTTCAAAGCGAACTAATGATAAGTGATAGAAACCTTCAAAACGTTATTTTCGGAGGCTAAAGATAATTAACAAAGTAGTAGCTTATACTAGATCGAAAAGAGATCCTAAATCATATAATCAACTAGTTTACATAATATAGGATGCCGCTATCTTCCTATACATAGGAAATTAGTTTCCTAAATGTAGATATGAATCTACCTGGACAGCATTTTAAAAGCCGCGTACCTACTATTCCTATCTGTCTGATAAAAACTTAATTTCTGAAAAATAATTTATCTATGAATGCAATCAGTCGATTAAATTAATAAGATAACAGAACAATGGAACCGTTTTATCTTTTCTCGATTTTTCTTTAAGCGATTAGCGTTAGTTTGTTCCTTTAACTCAAGGAGGTTGAATGTGAGTCTTCCGCTCTGTTAAAACATTTTTCCGTGTTGTTGTCGGCCGGTCCTATAATCTGAACGTGAACGGTTCTATCTTTATAAAGTTTGCGTGAATCCTGTGTGAATCAGCCTGGATACAAGATTAATTCTCTAACCTACCATTGCGCTAAAAGAATTGGGGTTAGGGAAGACAGAAAGCAGAAACGTGTGACCCATCATACGGTGAGTCGGCGAGCCAACGAAATTAAGATCCAACTAGAAGATGTTGCTCATGTTGAATCTTCCTATTTAGATCAATTAACACGTTACTTATGCGGGCTATGCGTACACATTAGAACCGCTCACCTGTATCAAATCATTCAGTACAATAGCAATCGCTCCAATATTTATTTGCTTACATAATCTATCTATGTATATGGGCTCAGGGCTGGAACGATATCGATCGTTCAAATCTGTAAGGTCGCGCGGCGCCTGCGCAACTGGCGACCGAGACACACATCAACTTACCGCATATGATGCAGAAAAACCTGTACCGATTATTAAAGTGGCGTAATAACGATAGTGGCCGCTATGTTAATAGCTTAGGTGCTGTATCTACTAATAGTAACATTGAAACACGTAAACACTAAGGGCTTGAGCCAACGTTTGGTTCCTTAACTACTAGAATGTTATGCGGGTGATTAATGTGTAGTAGGTGATTGTGAACTGCCTCACGATAAATTTTGTATTCATTTTACATCGATGATTGGTAGTTTGATATGATTATAATCTTTCGAAGTTCCTACGAATTCTAGATCCCAAATTCCTTGAGTTAGAGGGCGATGTAGTTCACTAATTTGTCGCTAAAGAGGATGGGACTAACAAAATGTTTTCTTTCTGTTGCAGTCATTACTGAAGGAGGATCCCCTCTCCAGGATCCAGCGAGAGATCATAGAAGTTACCGAACGAGAAAGAGAATTCAAAGAAGGACACTTCAGAATCAACAGACTGATGTCTGAGTCTACCATCGACGTGAACCATCAGAATGGCCACGTGAACGGCGACGCAGAGCTCAAGCCGCAGAAGACCCTCAGCAGAGCCGTGTCCACGTCGCACCTGCTCGGCCCCATCGCGCCGTCTCCCCCGGTCACACCCTCACTCCTCAACACAAATGGCTACACGAGGCGGTTTACGCCCCAGACGGGAACAAAAGGCATCATGCAGCGATTTATCGCAAACAAAGGCAAGATGCCTCCGGCCTCACCGGGAGGCCCCATGCCTCCCACCACCCCCATAATGCCGCTCGCGCCACCCCTCGTATTCCCCACGTCTCCGGTGGTCGCGCCCGCCTTGGTCTCCCCTCCCGTCATCAGCCGCACACCTGAAGGCAAACCTGTCAGAAAGGGTTACGTACCCGTCGAGGAGAAGATACAGAAAGAATTACAAGAAATGAAGGACAGAGAGCACGAGCTCAAAAAGATGAGGAAGAAACAGAAGCCTTACGACTTGGAGTTAAGTGACAACGAGACCACCTCAGAGTCAGAGGACGAGGAGATCCCCATGCCTGGCAAGCTGAAGCCGACCAAGTCGATAGGAGAGCTGTACGAGGCTCTAAACGAGGAGCTGCGGTCGCCCTCGCCACGGAACAGTTCGGGACACGACTCCATTGGTAGTCTGAAGCCGGCAAAGTCCTTAGCGGAATTGTGTACACTTGCCCCGGGAGAAGAGTTCCTTGCGCCCAGCTCCACGCGGCTCATAGCCAAGTGGGAGTCCCTAATACAGCAGAAACAAGAGGCCGGCGCCGCTTAGGATCGTAACAAATGTTCGGAAAGGCTAACTGGTTCAAATATATTGATATAACGGGCGCGTGACGCCAACTAAACACCGTCGCGTTTGGAAGCAGCTGCCGCATAGTGAAATTGTATGCAAGGCCGAAAGTGGCAACGTTCGGTTGGCTTCGTGCGCAGACGATTGTACAAACAGGTGTGAGTGAAGTTTAGCATCCAATCAAAACCGCCTCGGTTTAATGCGGCTACGTTTAATAGTTTTACGTATTCCTCCAGTGCGCGTTTGGAGCCATGTTTTATTGATCGATTTCTTTCATCTATCAATCAATTGTGAGCCATTAATTTTCTCCAGATTGCGAACAATGCAAATGATGGTTATCTGTAACAGCAATTATCTCTCGCGCTCGCGCACTTGGAAAGCGGCCGACACACGGTGCGAACTCCTCTCCCAAGTGTGAGTAAAATGGTTCTTCCTATTGTTTCACGTCAATCTAGTGAACTGAAAAACTTGATAGATTTTTTCGGTGTGGCGCCGCTTTCCCGTGCAGTGCCGCTGTTGTATGGGCCTGTGCGCCAGGCGGGCCGCGCGCTCTTTGTGATTGTGAGAAAATTTATTGAGTGTAAGAAACAAGCTAATAACACCTTGAAATCGGCTCCCAGTATTGTCGAGATATCGCACTCGCGTAGATTTATGAGCTATTATACCGAGTTTCCGGTTTAGTTTGTAAGCATTTGAGTTGTGGCGTATAATATGCGAAGTTTTCATAACACCTCCAAAACGTTCAAGTAATTAATTCAGAAAGATTTTTTACTTAGAATTTGCTTTCGCTTTATCTAGTTGTTCATTCCTCGCGAGTTACAACATGACTAACTCTTATCTGTTGTACTTTCGTTTATTGCATTCACTATGCCGCGCGTTAATATGATTTATTCATCGTTCAGAAGATTATAGCATTCTTCCACATAATGTAGAGATGTATAGCCACGAGCCATGCGGCTCGAGCGCCGGTAGATATGAACTAGTCGGAGCTGGATTTCGTGTTTTGTATTTATTGTAGTTAACATTTACACTTATTATGTAAAGATTATCTTACATTAGGCTATCGACATACTCGATTGTGTTGTTCACAAAACTACGCCAAAACCAATAGAAGCAACTTAAATGAATTAATGTTTTACAGTTGCATTTAACTTTACTCTATTTACTGCCTAAATAAAACTTACTAGAACTAATCGACAATATGCAGAAAGCCTTATTTTTTCGAATTTATGATACGAATTAAGCCGTTTACGAAATGACAAAATGTGTTATATATTAGTGAGCCCCAGTCAGTGTTATGTACTTGTACTTGTCTGGATACTACGTACTTACACACGTCAGGTGTATTAGAGAAGTAACTTTCATTGTTAGAAGTGTCAAATAGTCTGTGCCTTACATTTTACACTAGAATTTAGCACAATGTCTAAAGTTAGCAAGTAATGTGCATTTCCTATGTATTTCTATGACAGAGCTGTTCTAAAAAAAGCTGGCGAAGATATTAGTAATGCTAATTGACGTAAATTACCTATTTATCTACTTGATGAGGATTTCTTAATGATGCCTATTATAGCATTAACGAGGTCAACCTTTTGATTTTTAAATCAAGTAGATAAAAGTGCTGTCTTTAGCTAAGTATCACGTATGCAACTTTTGTTGAATTTTCTAAACAAAAACCGTTACTAAAATCTTCGTAAAATGTTGCCTTTTAAATGTCAAACAAATGACAACTTTAGTAATACTTTGTTAGCACTAGCAACACCACGTCACTAATACTAAATGTATAAATTATTTATTAGGTACTTAAACGAAACATTTTCCTTTAGCATAATAATAAATTAGTCAATTTTAATTTAATAGTATATAGATCAAAATAATAATTACTGAGATTGATAGTGTTAATTGTTGCAATATTTTATAAGTAGTAATTATAAGTTTGTTTCTATTTATGATCAGTGCCACATGGTAAAAAAATATATTTATTGTTAAAAAGAGGCCTTGATAAAACAAATTCCTAAATTTACAAAAGTATAGTTTTTCAGCATAATCTAAACAAATTGTGATATGAAATTGCCTTAAAATATAATATATAAAAAGTGAAACTATTTGTACGTTGTATGACACTCGTAATCTTTACAAGAGGTACTTATACTGTCCATATTAGATATCAGATGTTAATTTATGTTTGGTTAAGAATTTTCGCAATAAATATTGTAAAAAGACGACGTTATGTTTTATTTCGATCACTACAAGTCGAGCAGGCTTCCCTCGCAGAAGGCCGGTGTCGCATTGCGTATTCCTGGACGCTATATGTAGGTAGCCGCCATCATGTTATTGTGTACAATATGACATACGACATATGACATATGCTGTGACATTAACAAAGGTTATAAGTTCAGAAAAATCCTGAAAAACTATTTGACTTTGATTTATAGTACGAGTAATACATGGATATCAGTCACACAATACATACACGCACAACATATACAGTATCTAAACTAACATTTCCGCACTTAAACCAATCAGCACATTCAAGTTCTGTCTTAGATAAACAAGTTTTCTGGCTGAGCGTATTTTCGTGATTTTAATAATAAAGTAATTTACTGAAAACAATCAAACATTTCATTCACACTGTTAAATGAATAGTAGCAACATGGGTTCCTTCATCTCCCATTACTGACCCAACAGGGCTGCCTCAGGGGTCAATAATGGGACCAATAGTACAGACAGAAAAAATGCCTAACTTTGGTATTTAGAAGATGCAACTATTGCCAATTCATCAGCTATTGTTGTTTTTTCTCAGTACTGACACACAACAATGGGACACAAAATTCTATAACTGAAATGACATAAACTTCATTCAGTAGACTAGTAAATATCGTGCCAATAAAATAAAACAATCAAATTACCTCATTGATCGTGATTATAATGGACAATACCTTCAGAAAGAATTATAGAAAGAATGGTTATTATTAACGAGGACGGATATAATAGGTCTTTGATAAATAAGTTTAGATTGGGAACAATCGTTGGCACATTTTTAAGTCACGCCAGAAGATTTAAGAAGCCGTGGTAATTGTTCACGGTATAGTAGACCGTGCTACGTGTTGGAAGAGGCGATAATTGAGTGGTTATTAGTGGGCTCGTTAATAAGTATAGCTTCATCTGTGTCTGCAGATGGTTTTGTGCTCATTCACTCTTATTATTTATCTTTAGATTGTGGAATTTCTCTTTTCATCTTTCCATGCATATTCTTGTTCCGTTGTGATTGCATCAAGAGTTTCTTCATCTATATATTGTTAAATAACTTTTAAGTATTTGCTTCACTTCACTTACGACCATACCACCATACCATACTTACTTACACCTAACCTATAATTACCCTTAACCCTTTTTAAAAACCAATGTAACATTCAACCTCCCAACTGTTACAATCTGTATCAGTAACAAGTTGTACCTGCTACAGTTTGTTTAGGATAAATCCTGTTTGCTCTGTGTTGTTGTGTTTACTGTTCGTTATCAATCTGTTTGCCAACCGCTTACCTGTGTCATTTCACACGCTCCCGAACTAAGAATTTAGAATAACAAGATTAAAATATCTGATAACAATTAATCAAATAGAACACGGAGAGTTTTTTTAGTGTACTTTTACATACGTGTTATGTCTTTCAGAATGAATACATATTATATTTATACAGAATAGGTAATGTCATTGGGAACAATGACTTCAATTTTGGTAATGACTTTGATGACTTCCGAAGTCGGATCTTCCGAACTCATCAAAATCATGATCAAGTCGTTACCGTTAGCTTCAGATAAAAGTCATACAAATACTCACTCATTCATAATCAATGATTATTTTAATGTGACCAGCAGCTTCAAAAGCATACAACGATTTTATCATTCTCTGTTGCAGTGTTGTAGTTGTTTCTGTTTCGACAAATCATTACACAGAATGACCAGTAACATGTTACATACCGAATCTTTTGGGTTGAATATCTATTTGGACAAGTTTATAATGACTTCCGATATCAAACATTACCGTTAACTTATTCAAAATTTCCAAATATTTCTAGTCAAGTCATACATTATCGGCTCATAAAAAATCAGTATTCAGTGCCGCGATTATTTTGATTCGGCACAAAAAATAAGGACATCTTTTTTTGCTCTCAATAAAATATAACTGCTTCTATAAGAAACGGCATTTTACTGATCATTAGTGTCATCTGATTATTATCATATTTACATTCATGCCGTTATGGTATGCCGTATATGTTCACAATATAAATAAACATAACTTTTTGTGGTTACCGTGACGGTTTTTAGTGACCATTTCCCGGGGATTTGCGTTGACTTTGAGTTTGGCTTTAAGTCTTGAACTGTTTCTGTTAGAATAGCATTAATTAATTTGCCATCAAACAAGCTTCTTCCGTTTATTGCTATCTGTAAAACTAGATCAGCTTTACTTTAGATTTACAATCTTCATACTTGAAGTAAGACCTTTGTGAGTTGAGCCTTTAAATTGAATCTTCATCATCTTTAACTTACATGTCAGCATTGTTACTGTGGTGTTCACTAGAAACACTAGTTAGGGTTTAGAATAAAACCACCAAATTATCAGTAAGTAGATGAACTACTTTAAGGGTAAGTGCACTCGCTGCCCTATAAGTGCGGACTAGTCGAGACGGAACCTTAAAGCTACGTTTATTAGTATATCACAGTTACTATAATTTTCAATATGCTTAAGATTACTAGCTTGTTATGTTCCTTATTAAGATCAATGTTACGATCATCAATTGAAATAGGTACAAGTTCTCATAATAAAACCAAGATAGCTATCTCCGTTGTGTGTAGTCATAATGTCAAGTTCGGAGGCATGAGTCGCTCACCTTGTTTCGTCACGCCTGGACTGCTTGCCTTATTTCCATCGTGACAGGGTTCAGTTTCGTCTGGCAAGTGTACCGTGTTAGATGACGTTAGTGTGGTCACGTCTAGTTTCCTTTGGGACTGCAGTGCTAATGTCCAGAACATTACTTGGGGATTGGATTTAAATATTGTGGAGTTAAAAATTATACTTTATGGTTAGTGTAGTTACTAATACTGAAGACTAACAAGAATGCAAAAAACATCTTGAAGAAAACTGAATCTTAGCCAGACTGGTTACGTAGGGTCTCGTTTTGGACTAAATCATTAGCAAACATTATCATGGACAAACCATCCTTGAATTAAAATAATCATCTAGAAGTTAAAGAAGAAACCAAAACAATAAAACACAATAATTAACCTTCGTCAACACTCTTCCTCAACTTCCAACGTAATTACAACAACACTAAAACGAAACAGTAACAAATCCAATTTAGCGTCAGTCCGTCACGGCCGCTGGCTACGTTCACTGGCATTACTTATATACTTACTAATAACACATACATAACACACGTAATATACAGGCTGCTATTGAAAGTTAAAAGAATAAGTTTAAGTACTTCCTGTAATGTGACGAGTGACGAGTGACGAGTGACGAGCCGGTGCAGCGGTCGGCTTACTCCGAAATGTGACGTCGATGGCTGCAATGGGGGTTAACCTGTTAACTTATTGTTTTTTTTTGTGACTAAACATTGATTCTTGGAAGCATACCTCTTCCAAGATGACCTTAAATCCGTGACATTTAAATAAGATGGGAATTTTGGTTTCTTGAACGAGGAATGTAGATGAGTTTTTCCTTTTTGTTAGCAGCAAGGGGCTTGGAACAGGAACTACGACTCTTGTCCCCAAAGGCTAATAGACGAGGTAGATAGATCTCCACAATAAAGGACCAACTGCCCCACAGCATGACCACCGTAGACAAGGATTTCTTTGACGAAAGAATCGACAAAATTACAGATTGTGTCGACACAATGACAGATTTCTTTGCACTATCTGACGTTATGTCGATTCTTCCGTCAAAGAAATCCTTGTCTACGGTGGTCATGCTACGGGGGCTGGATGGGCTTTTGGGCTTAAGTTCATCACTGTTTATTTGTAACATACAGACTACAGGTACATAAGGTAATTCACCAACCAAGGGCTTAATTTTAGGAGATAACTGTCGGAAGACCAGTAAGACCACACAAGTCGTAATTTGTAAAGTCAACGGTAACAAGTGTCAAGTTCCAGTAAGCTGACTCCATGCTCAAGTAATGAACCGTAACGTGACGATACCGATTGATGATATGATTATGTTGATGTCACTCGGTTTAGTGATGAATGTCAAGGAATTACAATAACACTGGGCACTTGCAGTGGAATCATTGTCATCACCACCCATAGCCCGACCTCACCCACTGCTGTCAGTTTGCTTGTGCTATGCTAATGTTCACGTTCCTGTGCCAGGATGTTAGCCGCGATGACAGTGCCAGGAGCGTCAGATGAAAGTGTCTCGAGTCTGAGAAGAGATAACAGGGTCACTCTTCTGTGTCAAATCCTTTTAATTTTACTTTTGCAATAAAATAACAAGAAACAAAATACTGCTTGTACTATCGACATAATCATCGACGAAAATATGAATGCTGATAACGTGTGTCTAATCTGCTATGTTACCAGTTATCACAGGTACACGACAGTACGATTATATTACATTCTTTTATTAATTATTCATGAATATTCATCACGACTTGCGATGACTGGTAGTCTTTGGCAATTAGCAATATGTGTTTTATTGTTGTTCAAAATAATAATGTGCTAAGTAACTTAGGCAAGTGTGTATTGTCTGTGTACAGTTCTGAAAGAATAACCGAATTACTTCATTTTAGCATAATTGCGTTCTAAAAGGTACTCATGTCAACGTAACTCGAGGTACCACTCACACACACTCACACTTCGCCAGCTATGCAAAGTCCCTTGATATTTACAGGGCTCGAGTCGAGCGTCATGACATCGACGGGGTACAAATCCAGACTTCGGAAACGCTATTGAGAAATTCCTGAAGGGCTGAGCGAGCGGCTGCTGCGGTGCGTGTCGCGGGTTCGATTTCCGCACGGAACAAATATTTGTATGATCTACAGGAGTTTTAAATATTTGTAAACGCACCGACGATACAATAGAAATTCCTAGTGTCGGACAAAGCTTTAAAAAAATAAAACCAAACGCTTTGTCCGACATGTCCGGTCAATTTAAATTCCATAATAAGACGAACAAGGATGATATGACTAGAAAGGAGGTGACTGCTGAGATGACGAGTAATAGAGAAGTATGGAAGAAGAAGACATGCTGTGCTAGCCTCAACTAAATTGGGATAGGGGCAGGAGAATGATGATGATGAAGTTATGTGGACTGAAAATAAATGTAGTGCTTACCTACTTAGTTGTCAGTGTGACTTTACTGAACGTCGTCAAGACACAGTGACTTTCTTTATAACTAGGTGAGAAAGGGAACGGAGGGTCGCCTGGATGTCGTCGACTAATTGGCTTTGCTCGACTAAACAAAAGGTTATGTACGCATAATAACTTCGTAAGCCTCTTAGCGTTGCTCACTTACTTGCCACTGATTAACTACAAGAATTATGGAGTAAATGAAGCATTTTAATCAATATACATGTAGTTTATCATTTATTTTATTATTATACGACTGTATAATAATGATAATAATCAATGCAATGGCTCCCGTAAACTGATGAGTAAAGGCTGACGCAGACTTAGGCGGACCGCAACGCATTGCGATAATCCTCTTCACTTTTTGTACATTTTGCACGTATCATCGCACACTACAGTACAGATGGGCTGCATCGCACTGTTTTACAAGCTTCCATTTAACGTGCAATGTTTTGCGTCCGACCGATGCCGATCTTAATATGCAGTGTGCACGTAGCTTTAAACAGCTCAGACAATATTAGACGAGTTTAATTAAAATATTCAATAGAACAGTCCTATTTTGACAACCAAAGCAAAACCATAGCGTGATTCAAACAGTTTCTTTGCGTTTGTTTGAATATGACTGAAGTGTTGTTGAGGCGATCGTGATCACACATTACACGAGGTGATTATAGACAAATCTGTGGTTAGATGAGCTTTGTAAACACAAAACTGCTGTACTTTGAAAATAATGACATAAAAACCACAGGCGTTGAAAATTGTTGAAGTATATGCCAAAAGGTGCAATAAAACAATAAAAAAATATAGTTTGTTTCAATTGAAAGTAACATAGTCGTGTAAAAATAACAAATCAAACAAAAAGGCTCCACGCTGGCTGTATGATAAATTGCCTTTGCCCGTCGTTATAGTTTACACACACGTCATCGACTTTATTGACATTTAATTGATGATGTTTTTATTTCGCGCTTTCACCTAACTATGTGGTAAGGCGAGGCTCGAACGCCTTTGTTTTAGTTGAGGTGCATGTCTTTTCTGAAAGATTGTTTGGTACATCTGCTGCCAGGCCTGTCTGGCTAATTCATCATCATAAGATGATGAATTAGCTATATTAATTAGTGCAAACATCTTGCTGTCTTGAAAACAGTTAACATAGTAGGCTTCAATTTTCCCCACAGTTGGCAAACACTGACCTGTTGTAGATTCACATATCCCAGAATTTAGAGTCTGAATTTTCGAAATTTATTCATTACTTCAACTTACTTAAAGAATTGAAATACAACAAAAACGCTATCGCTGTCTCTCGTGTGCTGTATCACCGCGCCAATAGGTACACCTAGTTTATGACAGGTTTGATTAGCGTGAGTGAAATATGATATAGATAGATTACGAAATAATTTCGTCTGTCTGTTAACATTCTACGTTTGCATATTATTTTTAATACTAAATATTATATTATGATTCGGAAGTTTCTATATAATAGTATCACATTTCTTGGAGTTGCAGTCTTTAAATGATTGAAGAAAAATTTACACAATCGTTCATTGTTTCTGTTTGGACCATTCGTAATTAACAATGGCGTGTTTTTCTTTTCTAAAACAATAAATTAAATCTGTTAAAGAATTCTATAATATCCTCTTAAAGCATCTCTCTCGAGAGATAGGTACTGGTAGAGATACCTATCTCTCTGGTAGATAGAAACTTAGGTACGCCCGACCGATCAAGTTTTCACACTTTTCAGAAAGCAAGCAACATTGACGACATCGACAGCCTGGTCAAGGAGAAGCCCCTAACCACGGAGAGTGGTTTGACACAATTTCGAAACTTATGCCATCTTCACCTCCAGTGTCAAAGATTGCAGTGGTTGCAGTACAACAGTACAACAGCCATCGTGAGAACATTCCCACATTTATAAAATCATACTTTACTAGCGACACGCCCCTGCGATATCGAAATTTTTGCGTTAGGTCTTGTATTTTCCACACAGGCTTACCTACCTACCACACAGCTGCTCCAGATATTGGTGAGAAACAAGTCAAAATTAATTGCGAGCGCAGAAGATCTAAGCAGTGAAATGCAGACACCGAGTAACATCTCACTATGAACCTATACAACATTAGTTTTAGTATATGCGAAACCTGAAACACGTGTCTAGAATTTTTATATAAAGAATCTATTTACAAAATTTCAAAACTGTATCATGAAAAATCACAAAGTTATAAGCTTATTCTGTTACCTGATTTTCCGCACCAAAACGTGGTCACCAAGCAGCGTGCCCGCGCGCCTCCAGCGTCGTCATGAGCTCATTGATAATAATAATTTGGCAGTAGGTACCTAAATTATTGCGATAGGTACTTAATGTCAACCGGGGTCCAACTTGTAGCCTTTTTTAAATATTTTTGGGACAAAATAATACATGGTTTAAAAATCATAGGAATCGATTCAGTTACTTATTCTGAACAAACTATATTCAGGTTTCGCATATACTAAAAATAATGTTGTATAATATAAAGCATAGTACGTACTTATACTTGCTCTTGGTCGCCTCACCTACCTTGGATATAGAGAGTGTATTTATGGCCATAGGTAATCTATCGCTATGCTCGCAAAATTATAGGTTATGGGTGTCTGATTAAGAGCCAAAGGGCAAGGTTAATTATTTTACTCAGCAGATAAATAACTCAGGTAACACTTTCCCGTCCGAAGGTGGGGCTGCTTTTCCTAGTTTTCTCCTGATATGGATTGATTAATGTGTCTTTAAAGTTTTCTTATATATCATGAAAACTATACTTTTAATACTAGACCGGTGTCCCTTACTTTAATTTATTTCAATTTTTGCTTTGGAAAGTGAAATTATACACATAGCCTTTAAACTGTCAGGAAAAGCGACAGCTTGTCTACTAAGCTACTAAGTACCCTGGCACTAGCTATCTATAGGTTAGGGCGCCGGCGGCCGGCCGGGCGGCCAGAGCGTTATACCTAATTAGGTCTCATCTATCTTTTGCACGAATAACGATTTTCAGCAGAACATTATTACTATGATTTTCAGGAATTTCCATGACAAGTTTACATAACCGATCACGAAGTCCCACAACTGCACCAGTTCGAATGGTACCATCGCCTACCAGCAACAGGTAGACCAAACGACAAAACAAAGAACACCACAAAACACAGTCTTCCTGACCGGCAATGTGGCATTACTCGTAATCGCCGGCAATTATACGCAGCACCCGTTCTTTTCAATTACCCACCAACACTGGCTGTTCAGGCGATTAATCGGACCTGACTGCATCACCCACAATAAAAACCAACTCCATTTCAATGTAGGTAGAGTTTATTTTTGATTGGATGACTTCGTCCGGTTGTATGTTAATGATGGATGGCATCCTTAATTGGAAAGTCACAATTATTTCTAGAACGGTACCAGTGCGACAGTGACCAAACTAGATGTTCTAGCGATTTGTATCCGACGAACAATCATTGTGTGGGAGGCGATGGACGGGAGATAGTTCCACTTATTATAGTTTTTATTACTCTTTTGATTATTCTCGTTCACAATCGATCTGTTATCTTAACTACTGCTTAATTACAATCATTACTTATATTTCTAAACTTCTTTTTATAGTTACTCAGAAGAGTGCCTAGAAGGTAAGTACTCCTAACGGGGAATGTTGTTGTACCATATTTATGTTTGTGAGATTTATGTCACAAGAAAAATTTCAGGCAAGCTGTAGCTAGTTATTTTTCACTTATATTCAAATACCTAAACTAAAAGTTTCTGAAAAAAAAAAATGGAAAATTGTCGATTTGGATTCGTTCTTGACTGATTGGCCAGAGAAGGCAAAACACCGGGAAAGGTGGAAAGGAATGGGGGAGCCTTTGTCCAGCAGTGGGAAAAAATAGGCTATTAAAAAAAATAGTTGTGTTGTTAGTCAATTTGCAAAACAGTCAACTTTTTCCTAAATTAACTTAAAATATTAGGTTAGAAGCGTTGAAAGATATGAGAAAAATGTGTTCTGCGAAAATAAGCAAACAACAACAAAACATTTTTTGTTTAAAGTAATATCTCATTAAATATGCTAAATATTTTTTAATTTTGCTCGACCCTATTATGATTCCATGTCATTCAATTAGTAATTCTGCCTGGTCCCTGCAGCTTAGCGTCAACATTGTACAGCACGACGCACGCGCATACTAACGCGTCGATTTGCAAGCGCGTGCGCTGCATCGCGATGAGATATGAACTTGTGTTCATTTGATTGTTTGCGGGCTTAAATGGATCGAAGGGTAATCAAGCTTATTTGTGAGATGTAGAAGGAGAAAGGAATTTCTGGAATGCTGATACCTGGTTCGATTACTTGAGAGCTGGTTCGCTGTTCGAAAATGAAAATGCTTTGAAAGTCAAAATAAAGTAAGTCTCCGTCTTCAGACATTAATTCCTTCCTCATTCCTCTTCATGTTCAGTCACTCAAATTCAACTAACGCAGTGTCCACTGTTAGAACTGGTCTTTTCAAACCCAAAATTATATTCGTGACCAATTTGCGTAAAAATTACCCGTCCCTAAAAAAGCGTTGTAATTGTTAGTGTGTGAGAATTAAATTCAGTTTTTTAAACCATAGTTACTATTACCACCGTTAATGTTTAACACTTATTTAAATCTCTAAATGAAATGAACGGCTAGATGAGTCGCAGGCGCAAAAGAATGCGAAAGAAAGTCTCCGCACTTAATTACCGTAGCTGATCGTTTGGAGCAGTTCCGCACTCCACCACACGACGGCGACGCGCCAATATGGCTTCATTCATAAATACGTCAGACTTTATTGATTTCTTCTGCGGATTAACTAGGTATCATCATGTCAACTAGTAAGCGACCGCTGCTGATTTCATGGTCGAGATCACCAGTTTGCAATGTCACGTGCTAGTAGCGTGGTCGCCTAATAAATAAGTTGGAAAAACAGAATGGAACCTCCTTTGCTTAGTCTACACTATGTTTTAGGAGACACACCGCCTCGATCACCACGGACACCACCACTTGGATACTAACGGCTGAACGGATTTGGATGAAGATTGGTTGCCCAAAAAAAAACAAAATATATTTTATAATGATTTGAAAATCATAAAGCATTAAAATAAAACAAAATATCTTGTTACAAAAAGTGAAAACCAGCTGGGGATCGAACTCGCGAACCATGTTTATTACTTTTGGAAATCTTACAGCATTAAAAAAAAAACAAAATATTCACATAAAGTGGATAGGTACTGGCTGCGACTCAAACTTGCGAACTCTGGTTTACAGGAAGATCGGTAAACCGTCAGGCTACTTGCTTCGATGATAAATGGGCTAAAATAGTCGTTCTATTCTAATGCATGTTATGACAGTTGTCAGTTGTCAAACAGTTGAGGTATTTGGACATAATGCAATATTGCTCATCCCCCTATGTTATTAGCGCGATACAGACTAATAATAATAATAAATAATCTATCTCTGTGCCAAATGTCATCTACATCCGTTCAGCCGTTCTGGCTTGATTGAGTAACAAACATCCATTCATCCATTCATCCAAACTTACACATTTTAATAGTAAGAAGTAAGATAAGAAGTAAGATTGCCTATACCTGTGTCGGCAGACCGAGAAGCCGAAAAAGAAACAGTTGTTCTAAAAGTCGATGAGCTGATGAAAATTACAATAATGATAAACTGGATCTTAGGGAGACACAGCAAACCTTGTAACCAGTAGCCCTCAGGTCACCTTAGAGCGAGTCTATAAATAAGTGAGTGAAGCAAGCAGATGCTAATGATGCACTGTGTGATGGTGTCATGGCGTTTGATGTAATCCCTTCGATGCGTATTCCGAGCATGGCTGGTGACGACACTCACCGTCTGACAGACCACGGTGACACATGAGCTGAATATTGTAGACTAAGGGAAATTCCATGTATTTCCTCAGTCCTTTAGGTAATGATTCAAAATATAGGCAAGTTGTAAATATTTAGCTTATCTGAGAGATATCTAGGTTTGTCAATATTCTGATTACAGAGAGCTATACTCTACATAATGTACATAATCGTGTTTTTGTTGTCACTACCTTTCACAACAAGGTTATAAATGGTGATCTTTATGTACCGTAGCCAGGAGGCTACTTATTCTTATTTATTCTGAATTATTATTGAACTTTTATTAAAATTGTCTGACAAAAACTACAGACTGTCCTTGAAAGAAGTGTCCCAAGAAAATAATGTTTAAACTTATACTGTCACTTACGGGATATCTTCCGTGATTGTTCATTATTCTGTTGCAAGCGCCATGATCTCGGGATGACTGGAGAATGCGGGTGGTGTGTAGGGCTTGCAAATATTCGACAATTTTGCAATTCGAATATTCGATATTTTTTTGGGCTATTTTCGAATAATTCGAAAATTGTTCGAATATTAAATAAAAAAATAAGTTTTATAGAAATCTTGTAATTTAATTTCTAAATAGTCTTTATTCAATTCAAACAGTGTTAAAAAAACAATTAAAATAACATTTTTTTTTCTTTTAAAAGAACACAAAGGATTAAAATAGGTGTTAGCTATTCTAATCCTTCGTGTTGAACTGCAAATAATCAACTACTTTCTTCAATTAAAATAGCTAACACAATCAATAACAAAATCAACGTATATCTTTGGAAGAATAAATAATGGTCAACTTAATATTGTACTGATGATATCAAAACACCACTAAGCAAAAATTTGAAACAAATGCTTAAAATGTTTTAAAATAAACAAATTTTCTCAAAATAAACTAATCTTCTGGACATAAACAAAACGCAGTCTTATAAAATCAGTTAAGTATGAGTATTGTAATCCTATCCTACTAATATTATAAATGTGAAAGTTTGTGAGAATGTATGGATGTATGTTTGTTATTCTTTCACGCAAAAACGGCTGGGCCGATTTGGTTGAAATTTGGTAGATATGTAGATAGGTAATACCCTGGATTAACACATAGGCTACCTTCTGCGGGCGAAGCCGCGGGCGGAAGCTAGTAATATAATAAAATCAAACAAAAAATAACAAGTAACGCAATTAAAGCTTCGATGCAAAATCGGTTTCTTTCTTAATGTTAAATTAGAAATTGTCATTAACAATGTGTGAATTTGGTAATTTAACATTAAATCTTAGTTTTATAACAAAAATAATAAATCACGAGATCAGATCAGATCAGACCTAAGTAGCACGTAAGTAAAGGCACTGTAATTTTTTGTACATGTAGTGTAAAAAATTACAGTACCTTTTTAATCCTATCCGTATCATATACTTTTGGCGTGTTCTTCAACGTTTTCCCTGGAAGTAGGACCTAAGGAAACTTAGAGCATCCATGGATTCATCGTTTAAGGCACATCTTAGATGGTGCAACCATCTAAGATGTGCCTTAAACGATGAATTGCAAATGTATTTGCTGGAAGAAAACACCCTTTCACACTCTACACTTGTAGGTGGTATGCACAGCAGAAAGTCGTATGCTTGGCTCAAATTTATTTGTCTAGGACCTCCTCTATCAAATAGCGCCATTTGCATTAGGATTGACGTTTCCAACTCTTCTCTGCATGTTAAAGCATGAACGTTTAATTTTATGTGCACGTCTGATTGCTGTTTTGTTTTTGGTCGAATATTCGAATATCATAAATTTTCTATTCGAATATTTGAAACAGTTGATTATTCGAATAATTCGAATATTCGAATATTCGAATGCAAGCCCTAGTGGTGTGGTAAACCGTGAAAGCTTAAAACAGTGTTTAATTTTATAATGTTTTTCTCCATATTTGCCTAGGTACAAAAAGTCGTGTTTTTACACTATGACTGTAAATCATTACTATTATCTGCAGGATGCTAACTTATCGCCCACGACCACATATCCGCTGCTTTATTTGCTCAAACTTTTCTCTCCATTCTTTAAACCTGCCAAAAATCTCTCATCTCTATCCCTCATCTTACAAAGAAAGGAGACACAAAATTTTACCGTAACGTAAAAGTAAGTCAAATTCTCACGTTCGATGACACAACGTCCTTGCAGTGGCCTAGATAAGGCGAGGAGCCGACGCCCATACGATGCGAAGATGTCGATAAATGGGAAAGTTCAGAAGTATAACCTCCTAATGCTGCATAATCTAGGCTCCTTAGGAAAGCTTATAAGCTTGTATCGCGAATAAATGGTGACTACCACTAAATGAATCGTGAAAATAATATTGTGATGGCTGTTGGCGGGTTCTCCTGCGTAGTTAATACAAATGACACTGAAGTTGTAGAAAAAACTTTTCCAAACTTTGCTCTAGATTTGAAAACCAGGGAAGCTGTTTGGAGAGGTTTCGGCCGTGTCAGTTTCTGACGTTGTTTCCTATATTATGTATACCTTGCTGAAAGCAGTTTTTCCTTTTCGTTACTCTGGGCATTTTATAAAGTAAAACTACTGTTCTAATATTTATACTGTGTTCACAGAAGACTGTCACTAGTCTGTGCATATTTTATGAATGGACGACGTGTAAATTAGAACGGTGGTTAACAATCTGTTCGCTTATGTTTCCACATTGATTCGAAAATTATAGTGTCATCAGATTTATGTTCTGAGTATCGGCTATGGATACCCTATCATTGACCTAATTGTTAAAGAGACTATTTTAAACACGAACTGAAAAACCGTTTTTTTCTTTCCGTGATTTGAAACTTGACAGTACATTCCGCCACCTAACGGTGATTTTAATGGAGTCTTCTCCATCTTCTTTGTTCTCGCCGTTTCCCATTACGCAGTCGACTTTCTTAATCTTGAGACGCCATTCATTCCACGGTAACCCTCGTCATCAGATAGGCCTAACTTCTTCGTGTCTTTCTAGACTTTCGTCATTTCAATGGAGTAGAACCTACAAATCGAAGAAATATAACATCCACTTACCCAAACTAGGCCCACGTGATTGATAATGGTCTACTCCCTGACACAGAGAGGAGGCCTGTGTCAAAGTAATGAAACAGTGTAGGCTAATTTATGCGTTTAGACTATCACATCGTCTTGCCACATGTGTGTTGTATGTTGAATGAAACTGTCACTGTCATTCATGTTAGTTTGTTTGCTGCTCAGTGACCATACACATCGTAAGAATGTGCTGTATGCAAATTTAAGGAGTGCGGAAGAATCCAAACATTGCTTGTAGTGGCAGAGCAGGCTGCAGGCAGGATATCACGTATTACATAGTCGTTAGCTACACAATGACCCCTAGTCTGAATGTTATTGTTTTGCAAACAAATAAATTATAAAACGAATTTATTCGACGTAAGAGAAACATGTGTTGATGTAAAAGCAACTCGTCTAAAGTGGTATAGAAAAAGTTGGTAAATCTAAAAACGCTCCCACTACACTTAGGAAAATTAGTAGGAAAAGTAAAAAGCTGAATTACTGAATATCGTTGGATTGAGTTCCTTATGGCATGTGTTTCAACTATGTATGTAGACGGTAGTAAATATCAAAATATGTCATACTACGGCATGCCAAACTGTTATCTGAAATGAGCCACCTAAGCGAATCAATGGCGTGACCCTGACCGCCCAAAGCGGACACTACCGACTACCGCACTATTAGGGTCATCGCGCTCCAAATATCTGGCACAATGTCGCTGAGACATATGGGCTACGGGGCAATAACGCGTACGACGAGGAGGAGGAAGCCTTGCCAACGAAGACAATGGGCAATTATGATGTATCGGCCCATCGACGGCCCTGCAATGTCGAGTGCACTTAGGGCTAGCACGGCCGGAAAGTGGAATGGTCTGGATATTATAATTTTGACTAAAGGAGTGACCACGCTCGTCGACGAGGAAAGGGCTTGAGCAGGTAAGAAAGAGCTTCATATCCAATATATCCATCTACATATTTTACAGTTCTGTTCGCACGACGCGATTCGGCCCCGTATCGGACTATTCGTTTTTACTGCTTGGTCATAACGCTTCTTCTGAGCGGTCCACGTCGCTATGTATGGTCAGTCCCTAACAGGCCACCCATACGGACACACATGGACCAGCATCACGTTGAAGCCGCTCACAGTCAAATGTGGCCAAGTTACAGCTGGCTCTTTTACTTTCACGCACAATGAATTCATAAAGAATTCAAATTAAATGTTAAAAGATTAAAATGGAAAGTCAAGAAGTCAAAGTCAAATTTTGCGCTTAGTTCTCCTTGAACAGGTAGAACATGACCTGATTATTAACAAATAAAAAAAATACACTTAGGACACAGGACTGCTTTTTAATTTAGACTGGTAGTCCTGTGGGATAGTTTTCATCAGGCGGGCAGAACCACGGTCAAAAGCTACTCCACAATAGGAAACTGTTCTCCTCGCAGCCCTGGAGACGCAGAGTGCACTTGATGCTGCGGATCTAACACAATGATGAGCGTCATTAAGCTGTTCTGTACTTTCTACGCAATTGTGTCGGAGGCCGGAGGTCGCCACTCTAACTGGGGCAACTCGTAGTGTTTCTATAAATACCTCGACCGACTCGACTAGGAAATAATCAGTATAGCTAGTTTAAACAATCTGAAATGTTCTAAATTCCTTCATGGAAAATGTTGAATTTATTTTGAATCTTTTTATTCCTTCTTTCCCTTAAGGCCATAAAATGTGGTTGGTAAATAATGATGCTACTGGTCCCAAAGATTCCTCGTTTGAACATAGAAATGCTTGCTACAATAAAATGGGTCCTCGCGAGTCCCTCAGAGAAAAATTTAAAGAGACTGATATACAGACCCTGCCTTCACTTTATATCTTGGAATGTATTTTATATGTCCGCAAAAATCGAGCGCTTTTCAAAATTTGAAGCGGCTTTCATGATATAAATACACGCAGTAATCACGAAATTGTAATACCTAAGTTCAGATTAACTAAAACTAGCAAGTCTTTTCTTATAAACAGTATACGCTTTTATAACAAGTTGCCAAAGTCAGTTATAGAACTGACCGATGGAAAGTTCAAAAACTATATCAAACGTGTCTTTATTAAAAAAGCATATTACAAAATCAAGGATTACGTTGAAGATAAAGACGTTTGGCTTTAGTTCCTTCTGCGCATGCGGCTTCCCTGGTAGCTCATAAACGGCACAAATATGTGGATGTCTCTAACAATTCTCAATCTCATTTTTTCTCTTCTCTCGAATCAGATTTTTACAATAGTTTTCAAATCATTTATACATCTTTTGCTCAGAATAGTTACAGCACTGGTAACAATATTTGTGTCACTTGTTTAATTTAGTATTTTAATATATTTTTTTTTTAACTTTGTATAGATCTTTTTTATCAATTGTTTGTGAATGTGTGAACATTGTAGGCTTTGTAGATTCCCAGCTGCTTGTTAACTTTTGTTAACTTTTTATTTTGTTCTACATTTTTTGTGTAGTAAGCAACGACATATTGTCGGGCCTACGCTGTCCCCACATACTTAAGTACAAATTCTGTATCCATGATAATATAGTAACACCAAATGATTTGAAAAGAGTAACCATGGAGTTTCTTGCCGGTTCTTGTCCATAGGAAACGACCAACCCGAACCGTGCACCTTTTTGTCGACGTTTTGTAAGTGCCCATCTAGGCCTATATGAAAAAAATATTTTGATTATGATTTTTTGATACTGAATTAACACAACCTCAGTCCAAAATGCATGAAAGCAAAGCAATTCCAAAACTATTACGAATTTTGTACTAATATTCGTCATAAATACTGGTTCATAATTTTGACCTACGCTCCTACAAAGTAGTACGCCTGTCAAACTGTGGCCGTATCTCCCGTGGAATGGTAATAGGCCCTTCTGTTACGAAACCACTGACAATGACAAGCTAGCGGCACAACGACATTTAATGGTCTAAAGGTAAATTAGGGCCTTGGGCGTTGTTATGATACGGTATGAATTACCATGGTATATTTTCTTTGTTGAGTAATTTAACAAATTTTAAGGTGTATTAACATCTAAATGTTATCGTGGATTTGAAGATGGGTGTGTATGAAAGATGACATGACTAGGAAAATCTGACTGAAAAAGGGGAAAGAAAAAATCTTATTTGCGTACTGCCTGCAAGTTCACATTGCCGACTGGACTGCAGACATGTATTAGGAAATTTACCCCAAAGAAAACGAGATACTGCTTTGTTTTAAATGTCTGATGTACAGGCCCATATATACATATTTTGTTTCATTTTCTAGTCCAAAATGTAGACATACCGAGGTGTAAACCGTGTGACTTACCTGCCGTGTGCAGAGTTGCTTCAGACGTGAAATGGACACGTGTTGCGTAATACTCCTGATACACATGGCACAAGCTGATGACACGTGTTCTGGGTTAACAGTGAGACATTTTGTAAGGTTACATACATTGGGTTAGGTAAACTATTGGCACAGAGTCTCAAGTAAACTTTCTTTGTAACCTGGATGAGTGTGTTGAAAATAACTTGATTGTTTGTTTGAACTACTTTAGTAAATGGGTTGAAGATTCGAAATGTTCTGAACGTTACAATGTGTCGTGAGGCAAACATTTAATTTCATGTAATTTTGTAGGTAATAGTGTCAACATCACTGGTCATTTTAAGTATTGTGTTGTCACTCTCATGATAGCAAAAGGAGGGAGTCCCAAGTTTTAATCTCACAAATGCATGTATCTTTTTAAAGATCGATCTAAAGGTCGATATAGGCGACTAGACAGGCAGGACAATAGTGGCCATAATCGTAAAACTTTATGAGCGGTATCAGTTTCATAAACCTGTTCTAGGATTGGTTCTATATTGGTACAGAGCAGTCTCCTTATCACGCAATAATGGCAATGAGTACGAGGGTGCTGCTTTGTGTCGTGCATGGAAACAAAGATACCAGCAATGGCCTGTTTCTATGATTGCAGATGTTGAGCAGTGTGGCAGAATCCACACAATAATAGTGTTATGTAGTTCGGCTACCAATAAACTTGCAGAATATGATGATAGCAGACTGGCGACCGGAGATCCACAGCTTGATATCAGCAGATATCAACAAGAGGAAAATACATTACAAGGTATTGTCGATAGGAATAATCAAACATAGAAAAATGCATAAAAACAACAGTTCAAAATTATGACAATCCTTGATATAATTTACAGATTGAAGAAGATTTATCTCTTCATGCATGTTTACTTGTATTTAGTTGTTATCTAGTGTTGTGATGTGTATGTAAACGAGCGTATCTTGAGTAAGATGAATGAACATAACGTAAACAGCTGTTATGTACTGTCATGCCGCGTGCATGGTGTTTAGAGACTGTTCCGGTGTACTAAGCGAGCTGCATTTGTGTGCCCAATGATAGGCCACAGGTCTGCTGTCCGTTTCGGACATAGACCTATCTACTTGTATACAGGGTCAAAAAAAATTAACCAGCGAAACTCAGCAGACGAATTGTTGGATTTTTTGTTATAGAGTGTTCATATATGGATTATACTGGATACCCAATTCTGTGGACCATCGCTACCGCTAGCTATCGTTAATTTTTGAGTTGTTCCATCTATTACGCTGATGACATTATTCTCTCCCGACTTGAGCGTGAATTCTGGACGATTTCGGTACTGGCAGGTTCGTTATTACTGTCTCGTGTATAGTCTTCTACAAAGCTATTATTTACAAAACGCTAATAGAACCATAAATCGTATTGTGAAGTCAGTATCGTCAAAAGTCGTCATCTCTGGCAGATCTCCGTGTAAGGAAAGTGGTCGCAGCTCGCTCGAGGCCACTTTACTCTCGACGGAATGTTAGTACTCGCCCTCGCGGACGATGCTTTATCTATTAATAACACTCTAGATTCCAGTTCATATAGAGAGCCCAGAACCTAGTGTCCCAAACTATGCTAGGTTTATTCCTGAGCTATCATAACACCACGATATTGAAATGTTTGCCATCTTGTTAAAAAGTGTGCTTCCACCAAATACTTTCTTCATTTAAGAGTAGCTCTGTGTCCTAAGGTGAGGTGAGGTGAGTTAAGGCTGCTAGATGCCGGTTTTCGTGAAATTAAAGAGCCCTTTTTGCTGGTCGCAATGCAGAGCACATTCCATCTGAGTCACTACAGTCGGCCGATCAGTCAGTTCTGTAGCTTTACCAACTCAACCAGCGTAAGTCATACAAAACTTAGCTTACACAAATCAACCCTCGGCAGTGTTCGTGACATGTCAGCTAACAACTGGTGCCGGGTAGACCAGTAGCCGCTTACATTAAGATTAGCACATAATGAAGTGATATCACGGGTTGTATCGAGCGCCGCTTTCGAAACGAGCGCAGGAATGTCCGACTGCGGGCCTGAATCGAGCACACCTGGCCACCTGCGCAAACCAGACCCCTGAGTTATTCAGGAGACAGTCTGTTTGATACTGCTATTGTTTTGGTTTGATATGCTTTGTTGAGAAATAAATAATATAAGGTTATATTATGGTGGTCAGTGAGGAACGTCTCCGGAAGCTTCTAAATGCATGGTAATGTGTGGTATAAGAGAAGTCCCGATCCCACTGAAGATGGTAGGGGGTAAATTAAAAACACATGTAGTGGTGAAAATGTCAATTTGGCAGAATTCTGAAATGGTACTCTTGGCAAGCGATTTGGGTCTACGTCCAGTTTCATCAAAGTCAGGAACTTTGACGTAGACGTCAGCTATAATTAAGTAAGAACCGTTTTATCTTACGCGGATGTGGAACGATAGACATCAATACAGGACTCTGTCTACACAATACCTTCTAATTAATCAGTAAATGTTCACACAACACACATGATTAAGTTATCTAGATTACCGACGTGATGACGAATGCTTCGATCACCAGTCTTTCAGTAAAAATAGAAAACAACTCATAACAACAAACCGATTAAATGTTTTGTGTTTTGCTGATACGGACTTTAGATTAAAATATATATAATTTAGTTTTAGCCGACGATTAGTTCCCTGTTGCTCTATTGGCTATCTCCAGATGGAAATCTTACACCAATAGTTTCTCTTTCTAAGTATTGCATCCTTTATCTCGAGGATAGACGAAGCTGTATTAGTGTGCTGTGGTGGCCATTACCATTTTGCCATCTGTTGATGAACCGCCTCTCAATAATCGGCAATACGGAACGAGTGACTAAATAATTTTCGACAACATCTTTTGCGCGTAGTTCAGTAAAATATTAAGTTATAATTACCTTAGGTCCTTAGGTCTGAGATAGTAGTTACTTACTGACTTACAGTATCTCAAGGTAAGAATTAAAGTCCATGAGTATCAATCATTCAAGGAAAATGACGTCAAAAAATATGTACCTACCAAGTACCTACGAAGGTAAATAAAAGCAAAGAAATAAATAAACATTTATCATTCATAAAATGTTTCTGTCTGCAGGATTTTCCCCTCAATGACGCATGGTCCATGCCCTGTCCTCAGAGAAATCTGCGTCATTGGTCCAGCACTATGTATAAAGGGTGTAAATAGACCCATAACATAATCGAAAGGCACTTGTTCTCCCCGTCTTTGCGATCATTTCTTTGTTCTAGACCATACCTGGCCTGCGGGACTGTTCGAAAAAGATATCGCGGCCCTGGAACACAAAGGGCAAAGAAGGAACATGGATGGGTTTTAGTCAGTACAAGTCTGACACTCCCTTCCGATCCACCAAGAGCGGAAAAAAAAACACCATACCTGGGAATCTTCTAGTTACGGAGATATTGGGGGTCAAAGTTCCAGCTTTTTCACAAGTTTTTTTTAAATACATATTTTTAATGTAAGATTTTTACTTTACACATCTGCACGACCCCCGTACTATTCAATCCATCCATCAGCACAATGCTTTGAGTGCTTTCCATCGAGTCCTACCGTAAACGTGACCCCAAAAAAAAAGTCGATTCCTAGCAATAATTTTTGCGTAAAGTTACTTAGTTTGATGTAAAGAATGCTTGGTTGACGGCTATGTGAAGGGTCTGTTTACACCCTGTATGTTATGCACCTACAAAGCGTGAAGATGTTGTAAGTAATATTGCACCAACGTAAAACAAAAGCAATTAAAAAAAATCTGCGACAGTTCGTTCAAGTTTATATTTGATCCGGTAATTGGTCCGGTAAATAAATGCAATTTGTTGGTTGTATTTGTATTTCATCATCATCAGCCTATAGCAGTCCACTGCTGGACATAGGCCTCCTCAATCGCACGCCATTTAACTCGACTTTCAGCAATTCTCATCCAGTTGCTACCAGCCACCCTGCGAAGATCGTCACTCCACCGAGCCTGAGGGCGTCCCACCTTACGTTTGCCGATTCGCGGTCTCCACTCAAGAACACGTCTACCCCAACGGTCATCGGTTCTACGGCAAATATGACCGGCCCATTGCCACTTCAGCTTACTTATTCTGTGAGCTATGTCGACAACTCTGGTTCTCTGTCGGATCACATCGTTTCGAATGCGATCCCTCAGAGAGACTCCAAGCATAGCTCGTTCCATAGCTCGCTGAGCGACCTTAAATTTATGGACCAGCCGTACTGTGAGTGTCCACGTTTCGGCTCCGTAAGTCATAACAGGCAGGACGCACTGATTGAAGACCTTAGTCTTTAGGCTCTGTGGAATACGCGACGAGAAGACCCTGCGAAGCTTCCCAAATGCTGCCCAGCCCAGCTGGATTCTTCTGTTAGCCTCCCTCTCAAAGTTGTTCTTACCAAACTGCAGAGTTTGCCCGAGGTAAACATATTCTCGAACAACCTCGAGAGGACCGCCATTGACAATAACAGGTCCTGGGGTGACGTGTTCGTTGAACATAACCTGGGTTTTGTCCAAGTTCAGCCTGAGACCAATGTGTATTGAAGAATCAACTAGGCCATCCAGCATCTGCTGCAAGTCGTGCAGCGATTCAGCCAGTATGACGATGTCATCTGCAAATCTCAAGTGTGAGATGTACACGCCGTTGATGTTTATGCCACGTCCTTCCCATTTTAGCGTCTTAAACACATCCTCCAGTGCGTTGGTGAACAATTTCGGGGAAATAACGTCCCCTTGTCTCACCCCCCGACGCAATGGGATATGCTTCGTTTGCTGGTTTTGGCTTTGGACGGTCATTGTGGCGTTCTCATAAAGATTTCTCAACACTTGGATGTATCGCCAGTCGACTTGGCATCGCTGCAGAGACTCCAGAACTGACCAGGTCTCGACAGAGTCAAAAGCCTTCTCATAGTCCACAAATGCAAGACACAGCGGCCGATTATACTCTTCGGACTTCTGTATGATCTGCCGCACTGTGTGGATGTGGTCTATGGTGCTGTATCCTCCTCAAAACCCGGCCTGCTCCGGTGGCTGGAAGTCGTCGAGTCTTCGCGCTAGACGATTCGTGATGACTCTTGAAAACAGCTTATACACGTGGCTAAGGAGCGAAATGGGTCTGTAATTCTTTAATAGGGTCTTGTTTCCCTTTTTAAAGAAAAGTACGACCACGCTCCTTCTCCACGCTTCTGGAGTTCTCCCAGAGAACAGGACCGAGTTGAAGAGCTCCCGAAGCTCTCTTAAAACAGGGCTTCCTCCCGCTTTCAGGAGCTCAGTCGTTATCCCATCCTCGCCAGGGGCTTTTCCATTCTTAAGCTGTCTAAGAGCCGCCTCGATTTCGTCTTGGCTGACTTCTGGCAGGTCTTCTGTGAAATGGCGGGTTAAGGTGGCTCTGGAATCCTCATTTTCGGGATCAGGTCGAGATGCATGCGATGCATACAACTGGCCGTAGAAGTTTTCGACTTCCGAAAGAATCTCCGGCTTCGAAACGACGATATCCCCACTAGATTTGGTCAACTTCGTCAGGTGGCTCCTCCCAAGTGATTGGACGAACACTTTCGACCCCCTTGATTTTGCTCAATCGCTTTTTCTATTGAGCGGGTGCTGGAGCATCGAAGGTCGCGTCGTATCAATTTTCTAATTTTATTATTGAGTGCCTGTAGTTCTGACGAAGTGATGGGTGGGTTTTCACGTCGTTCCGTCATAAGCTCCAGAGTCTCCTCCGAAAGTTTGGACTTCTTGCCCGTATGCCGCATTTTACAAAAACGCGTCCCTTCCTCCCTGAGGATTTCCACCATTTGGTCGAGCGCCTGGTCAACATCATTTGTGGTTTCCACGGCCGCGAATCGGTTCTCCAGATCTGACTGGAACGCTTCAGACCCTAGCATGGTTTGGAGCATATTTGGACGGAGCTTAGACTTCATCAAACGGGTTCGCTCCAGCTTGAAATTAATATTCAGAGTGCCACGAACAAGTCTGTGATCGCTACCGGTGTTGAACCTGTTGATCACCGAGACATCTCTGAATATATGCTTTTTATCCGCTATGATGAAGTCTATCTCATTTTTCGTCATAGTGTCGGGGCTTCGCCACGTCCACTTCCTTTGGGACTGTTTCTTAAAGAAAGAATTCATCACAAAAAGCCCCTCCTTCTCAAGGAAGTTGACAAGCATTTGCCCCCTATGATTTCTGCTGCCAAACCCGTAGGATCCTACTACCGATTCACTGCCATTTTGTACTCCCACTTTAGCGTTAAAATCCCCCATGACAACGCTGTAGTGGGCCTTAGTAGTAGAGTGCAAGGCCTTGGAGATATCCTCAAACATTTCCTCTACCACGTCGTCCGAGTGTGCCGAAGTCGGTGCGTAGACCTGAACAACCTTGAGGCTATACCTCTCGGTTAGCTTCACTATGAGGTACGCTACCCTGTTCGAAACACTAGACACTTCTACCACGTTGTCACAAAGGGATTTATGTACCAGGAACCCGACTCCGCCTTGGGATAGCTGGTCTCCCTCTCGAAAGTACATCAGGTGGCCTGATTCAAGGGTTATTGTGTCCTCCCCCTCTCTTCGGACTTCACTCAACCCAAGAATGTGCCACCGTACCCTTTCGAGTTCTTCCTCTAGCTGCACTAGATGTTCGTCGAGCCGTAACGTGCGTCCATTATACGTCGCCAAGGTCAGTTGGGTTTGGCGGCCGTTCGTAACCCGGGGATTCTTAGCACCCCCTACCTTGCCGTTACCGTGACCGCCGCCAAAATCAGGAATAGCAAGGCCGCCGGGAACTGGGGGCCGTGGTTGATTCTGGCTCGCCATTAAGGGGTTTGCCCATAATCGCCACGCTGGGCATGCGGGTTGGCGATCGCAGATCACAACTCCTCGCACTAGTGACGCTGCTGCCCGTCGCTAGTCTGCGCTATTTAGTTGCGAACTTTCGAATGGTTATACCGCCATTTAGCGGTCGTCAGAGCCTCGTTTGTTGTTTAGCAGGATGCACCACGAGCAGGTGAGGTTGACTTGGGGCACTGAGATGGTAGGTGCGCCCCTTTACATCCCATTTGTATTTATTTCATGCAAATTTAACGCTTTCACCCTTCAATAAATAAAGTCTAGACGAAATCATCACTTCCAAAATAACAACTTCAGGGGAAAAACGCCAAAACTAATTCAAGGTTCAAAGTTTAATATAGATGTTCACATTTGCAAAAAGGAACACTTGGAAACAATTTAATTCATCAAGGCTCGATTTACTTTGACTACTCTGAATTTTCTCGGGCTACGGGTCATACCTACTAATTTCAAAGAAAGCGCATAAGAAGGTTTACAAAGTTCTTGTGTGGCATAATATTGCGATATTCTCGAATTTTCTCGTCATTTTCCTGACAGGTCAGTACTTGACTTGATCCTAATGGGTGGTGTGGGTTATCCAGATTAGGTCAAGCTTCCATCATTCATCAATAATCCTGTAAAATCTAACCTAGTTTTGCTTAGTCCTGCAGGTTTCAGTGTATGATATTCACAAGTAGGCACGTAAATGGTACTTGTAACCGATTGGCCATATCAGATACTTGTAATCGTTGGCATTGTTAATGTCATAGTCATAATATTTACACCGACGAAGTAAATATGGCTATCGTCCATGTGAGTGGAATGTTTCAGGAGAACCAAGGTCGACGTGCAGTCAGGTGGGTCTCTAAAGACAGAACCTTGCCAAAGCTTCCGTAGCAAAAGATGTCTTGATGACTTGGAAGCGTACGTTGTGGGATATATGTATGTATTAGCCAGAACAGGCTAAACAGAAAGGAGCACCAATTCGTGAAGATACGAAAGAAAACTAAAGAAAAATTTGTCTCGATCGATTTCAATTGATATCTACCTACTTTGTAGGTAAGAAGGCAATAAATATGTATTCTGTCAGCAAACCTTATAGGATAACATAAAGCAAAGTTTAAATATTTGCCTTGGACTCGGCAAGATACGAATGTTTTCATGCATCGCCTTCAAAAAGGTACCTAATCCCTACTGCTGATAACACACACTATACCACTATGTAGAGCTATGTGTCGGTGGATATATTCGTAATCAGCTGATCGATAGTCGATAGAGCGTGTTGGTGTGGATGTCACACACACACACACACACACACACATGCACGTGTGGCCGCGTACGTGTGGTATCAATGTCAAGTGGGGAATAGTGTAAATGTCTGTGTTAAGTGTCAGCTGGCTCAATTTCTTACCAGTCAAAATAAGACATTAATTACAGGATAAATTAACGGTATGAATTTGAATGCTCTTTGTTGTTGTGAAAAACAAACAAATTATTCAAAATTGTTTTTTTTTTGCTGCCTAATACGTATTTTGCTCTTCTCTTTTCACAAAAAATATAAAGAGATGTCCACATCTCTTGTCATCTCAAATTGACTGGCTTAAACTTCGTATTCTTGCACGATAATCTTTTATTATTTTCCTGGAAAGTGAAATCCTGTGATACATTTTATCACGTGGCTGTCAGCTGATGTACGAGTGTCCATTTAGCATGATTGTATTCTTAGGTAAGCCCAGTATAATATACCCACTTGGGGAAGGAATTAGGAATATACAATGGTTGTAGATATTATATCCGTAATTTCAAAGTAATGCATATTAATAATCACTACTTACTGATATTATTGACAGTTACTTATAATAATGTTTCAGTAAGTCGTCCTGTGTCGCATATTGCCTAAGTAATAATGTATTCACCCGAAGGTCAGTGTGTCAACCGCTTCCGTTTCACAATTTCATAACAAAAACTTGTAACAAACAACTCAGAATTGCTGATGAAACAATAGTAATTGAAAATTATTACAATTTTAGTGAGAATTTATTGTAAAAACTGTTTTTAGAACCGTTTGCACAATTGTTGCATTTTAGTGCAATAGGTTAATAAGAAACGAAGTAATATTCATTAACGGAATGAGTATTACTTTGCTGTAAGTATAATTAAGTTCCCGATTCGTTTGCGTTCTCTGATTCTACAACAACCATACTGCGATCGCCAACCCGCCTGCCAAGCGTGGCGATTATGGCAAAACCCCCCCCCTTCTTGGAGGAGGCCTATGTCCAGCAGTGGACTTTTCGGCTGAAATGATGATGATGATGATGATAATTAAGTCTTACAAAATAGTTATGCAAGTGGTTGTTAACTGCACAATAACTAAAACACTTCCTTTTCCTATGTAAAGTGCAGTTTGTCTGAAACGCAATAAATACATGATTGCGGTCTAGTGAGCGCTAAAACCATTTTCATTTCTTGAGGCATCTTCTGCTGGATAGCTTTGTGGACACAGGCCTCGACCAAGCGGCGGCGGCGCGCGGCGCCACATCTTGCGTCCTGTGCTTCTCCCCCATGATGAATCAAAAATTGAGGATTGCAGGGAATGGGGATATTCCTGACTCTTAGATCAGAAAACTTTTAGGTTATACATTTTTTTTTTCTCAGTCTTGATATTTTTTCCAATAAGAATACCTTACCGAACATATACACATCGCCAGCAAAACATCCGTGTCAAATAACAACAAAACTGATGTAATTTAAATAATATTCGCTGCATGACGTTATTAAGAATTAATTAGCCGTCCAGTTGGTGCGATCGCGTCGATACCTTATCACTCGTTATCAGCAGATAGCGAGCACCTTGCACAGCGGTGACGATGGCACCTACTCGGTGACTCAGAGCAAAACAAATAGTATCGAACACAATGATGTCACTCCGACGCTGTTGTTTCTTATATATTTAAATGTGCACATTTAGTTGTGTGAGGATGTAATTTGTTACCTATATCAGCTCTCGTCAAACGCTAAACAGTGTCCTCAGTAATGATATGCCAAAGAAGTATCTTACAACCGTACCTGGGTACTTGCGTACAGGCAGATATCTAGATAAAATAGGCAGGTATTCAGTTGGTCTCCCCGACCTGTTGTAAGTCGATACTACCATTATTGTAACTAAAACATCTAAATATACCGTGTACTGACATACTGTTTACACGCCCAATTCCCACATAGTACGTCTGCGGCGCGTTGTACCGTAACGCGATACAGATCACACACACACACACACATTCAGGTATACGCACTGTGCGCGTGCGCTACGGACAGGGAATCGTACGCAACATTCTCTATGCATAGCTGATTGACTGATCGTGGACGAGTCATGAACTGAGAGCGGACAGACTGCAGTAGGCTTAGCCAAGTTGACAATCTACAATCGTTAACGCTAATAGAAAACTAATCAAATGTATGGGAATGACGTCATCTCAACGTTAAGTCACGTGGTCAAAACAAACGAATAGAAAATACGAAGACATGTTTACATCGTACCGTCGTGTATCGTCGTTAACAATTTAAAATAAAAGTTCAGCCCGCGCACAAAGTAAACAACTGTGACTTTGACGTTAGTTTGACGTGGGTAGGAACGCTCACCATAGACTAAAGTATAGGTTTTTTCTACAGACATTGGAGAACGAGCGATCGACTCAGTCATGTCAAGTTGGCTACCAATATAGCGCTTTCTCAAATCGCTTACGCCGAGGCGTCAACGATCGTAGAAAGAGATTCGATAAGAAACGTTTGTAACTTGACTAGGCCTGCAGACGCTCTACAAATTCTCACATCATTTGAACATCCCATGAGGACGACACAATACTTGCCCACAGCAAGTATTTTATGGAGAAGATAAGTACTAACACTTTCTAGAAATCCTAAGTATTTGTCAAGAAAATGCAATTCGACGGACCCGGTTGATGATAAGCGTTTGACTGTCTTACACAGCTACCGTAGCGCAGTACGGGATGCCAGACGGCTAGATGGACCAACGATCTTATAAAGGTGGCTGGGTCAGACTGGGTGCGGAAGGTTGAGAAAAGAGTGTTGTGACGCAGCTCGGGAGAGGATTATGTCCAGCACTGTACTACAATAGGCTGTGTTAATTGACTGTTTAATGTAACCAACGTGGATCATCTTGAGTTGCTTGATTTATACAACTAGCGCCGATGATAATATCGCTTCTCGCTTGTGGCTTGCACGAGAATCAACTGTAGCGGAACAGCAATCAATTAGCGGGCGACGTTATCAAACTGTAGACAGCACTATTGACTGCTTTACTGTCATCACTTACATGTCTCACTTTAGACACACCAGTGAGAAACATCAATTGAACATTTAATTGACTACCAGAC
Organism: Noctua fimbriata; assembly: GCA_905163415.1. Taxonomy (NCBI): domain Eukaryota; kingdom Metazoa; phylum Arthropoda; class Insecta; order Lepidoptera; family Noctuidae; genus Noctua; species Noctua fimbriata. The sequence goes on along the minus strand of LR990933.1, from coordinate 612,280 downwards.
ACTAACTGTTCACACTGCATCTCAATTTATAGAAAACACAGAGATTCTCAGCACTAGACAACGATATTTACTGCATATCACTAACTGTTCAAGTGTTCACACTACTTGTCTCTGGTTTATTAATTTATAGACGCTAGTGGGAACAAAACGATGACAACTGTATTGGAATCTCACTGCTGTTCTGGCTACATTATCTGGGATTATTTACTCTTTGACAACAACTGGAAACTCATAAGTGGTATAAAATACTATTAAAACATTTTTGCACCTAACTCAAGATCGGGAGTCGCCCACAACAATTCGATACTATGGTCAAAAGTGAAAAGTAATTTAAGAAAGTTATTGACAGTATCACTATGACTTTAAACCTTTTATACAAGTTTCAAACTCATCGTTGCCCATCTCATAATTTTGTACCACATCACAATTTCTACTGTCTGCAGTTTTTGAAAAGCATTAATCAACAGGCTTACCGTTCCTTCATGATAAAGCAAAATATATAAAATAAACGATGACATGGAAAACATAGCCATTACATTATTTCATAATCGTCGACTAGACAAAACTGCACAGTCACAGTTTTCATTTGCTCACGTAAGTTGTTCTTGCTTAGAAAAAGATTTTTGAAGCGTACGTTCAGAGATGTGGTTCTTCGTCTTAAAAACTAGAAATTGATGAAGGAAGGCGCTTTTAGGAACTTGAACTTATGACTTTTTCTTCTGGTCTTTGGAAACCAAGCATATACTCATTTTACATTATTTGTTTAATTAAATACTGATGGCATTAATACATTTATAGGTACTAATCGCCACATTCCCCACTCATCTGATAACAATGCAAAGCTTTCCTATCACTAATCGATAGCACTCGAATGCGCAGGCGACGCGTGATGTCACAGCGATCATTTACATTCGAACGTGTTCCATCTTCTGATGCAAAGTCAATAATCACGTATTTACATAACACATTATTTGCTATATGTGAGCAAATAATGTGTTTAGTATAGACAGCAACAAAAATAAATGAAACAAATGATTTTCGGGGCCAAACATGAATGAAATAAGAAGCGAATAAGGAATATCAAATATGTCGAACTATGTGATTGTGAGGCGAATGCGAAACAGATAAATTTGGTAAGTTAGTTAGTATAGTGCTACAAGGATCTTTCAGAGGTCGAGTAATCTTTGATAAGGAGGCGCTGTTTGCAAACATTTTTGAACTGTATAGAAAAAACAACGTCATGGCGTTAGTTCAGATTTTGGCCACGTCCCAAAATGATAATATCCTTGTATAGGACCAAAACAAACCACGTTGAAAACAAAAAAGGATTCTTCTCTTTTTTATAGAATTTGTCAGTACTTACGAAAAACTTTGTTTAGGCGTCAAACTACTGCACACAAATGAACATCATAATGCACGGGCAGTGCTGTTGCTAATGAGAGATCTTACTGCTACGATGATGATGAATGAAGATTCTTCGTTCTTGATTCTACAAGTTTTATGTCAAGATACAATACTTTCTTCGGGTCAGATAAGACTTCACCTTGTTTTTCTGTCGGTACACTCAACATACACATTTGGCTGCGCGTGCATTTCGGATTTACATAGACGTTTATCTGCCGGCCGAGATTATTGAATTAGTTCATCGCCCCCGCGGACGCCATGTTTGTTTGTGCAGCTTCGGAACTAGGAATGTCGTGTTTTCACTGATGTTTGATGTTTCTTAATCTTATCCTCAGATATGGTACAAACCAGGTCTCGGGAAAATCTGTTTGGTTTTTCATTTCCGCCTTATACAGGGCTACTCTACGTGAAGTCGTGGTGCTGTATTTTACTCCGACAGAAACCCAAGCAGCAAACCCACCTGCAACCGTAATGTGATAAGAATAAAGATTAGTATGATTTTGGCAATGATGTTAAATTAGAGGTAATATAACTGTACAAGAACTGGTGAACACATACTGGTGTACTGCTGCTGCTACTGATGTTGACGGCAGCGTCCTCTATTACGAACCATTTTGCAGTTCACAAAAGTTTCCTCTTGACTGGTGATGGCATTACTATCGAAAAAGCTTAATGCTTCATAGTAACTAGTTTATGTCTGGAGTTCTTTTTTCTGTGGTAACATCATGGTAGATCGACTGGTCAGTAGCTGAGTATACTGCCTGAAAACAGGCTTCACATATCCAGGTTTGTTTATTTATACGGCTAAAACGTAAAAGCAGAGTCAACCATTTTATTTGCTTATCACATTCTCACGAGTATGCCTTCGTAGGAACCACTTGACCATTAAAATACTATAATTAAATCATAAATAACAATTTATACTGCTTATGATTATTATCAACGATACGGAATTTAATAGATATGCAGTATCTAAATTAATGATAAGTATGTGTGATATGAATGATTTGTTACCAATTGGGAATACCCATGATTTTCACCCAATTCATTTGTAGTATCAATTGATACTCACAATGGAAATCCCCGACCACATCTAGTCCTTAAGTCTATATCGTATTTAAAACCTGTTAGTGCACTCTTAACGAGGTATACTATTATTTTCGTCACCTCTTAGTCATTTATTTATTGAACATGTGTGTGATCTCTGGATTTTAAAAGCGATGCGAGTAAAACGAGTCGATGGATAGTTTTTCAGAGACTGAGATACTGCTCAAATGGTATCAAGATATACAATTGTTAAAGTTTCAGTTTACCTTTGGTTCCCAATGTTTTCATTTTGAATGCAGCTTTGTGTTCCGAAAAACCAGAAAACAAGCAAAGAGCTTATAATTTTCAGAATATGTCGGTCGAACTCTTTGCAAAACGGTAGTTAAGGCTATGATTTTCCAAGCAGTTGTGTCTCAAATCCGAAGTTACTAGAGAATATGGATAGGTAGTATGGTACCTAATTGTCATAATGCCGACGACCGAGGACAACCCGAGGCGGGCCCATCCCTGACCCACTTCGACCCACAACGTCTTCTATAGCTATCAGTATAAGGCTTAATGTTGTTGACTTATTTTATAGAGGGTTGACGACATGACATTAGGGGAGTTATGGCGTTTATAGATATTGAACTGTCGTCTCGGGTGGGTAACGACGACGACAGACGTTAACTGGCAATTAACTTTAATGCCAATATAAGTTTCTATCCTGTCTTTGCAGGGAAGAAAATCCATGTTTCAGTAACAACCTCACAGAAAATGCAGCTGTACCTACCTGCATTTTCCGTCGTCCGCTTAGCCTTTTCCCAACTATGTCGGTGTCGGCTTCCAGTCTAACCGATTGCAGGTGAATACTCGTAAAGCCAAAATGAAAACAAATTCGATTCACCTGCAAAATTGGTATAATCGGAGTAACGAAGTTATGCTGTTCAAAGACTCCATTTACAGTTTTTCGCAACCAACCGCAAATCAGTCAGTCGTCAGTGCAAAATTCACACAATTAGAAAACTGTTGATAATTCCTAGCGGGAGATGGAGCAGCGCGGCAGCGGCAGAACAAACAGTGGCGAATCGGTGGCGAACTGATCCGACACGCCGCGACAGAGTATGACACGCCCTTAATCGAATATGCATTGTGCTGATGTTCAGTAACGAAAACTGACCATTTATACGCTGAAAGGGTGTGATGAGTACTTGGCCACATAGAACTTCAGTTCAATGGTGAATAGATAATGTGCTTAACAAGATATAAAGGGATACATTCTTATGTTTGACTTTGTATCTGTGAGATAGCTGAACAACTGAAATATGGTAGGAAGAACGGGTATGACTTTCTGCATTAAAGACACGTTAAACCCTTACATTTTAAAAACCTTATTAACAAAACATCCCGCCTGTAATCGCCGAAGGGTAGGCCACATTTCGCCAGAAACTCCTGATTTAAAAAACCTTTTAACACTATATCCTACGTGGGAACCCAGGACCACATGCTCAGCAGTAGCGCTGGCGACCACTACACCAACGGTTTTATTCAGCGACATATGAAACAGAATGAAGGTTTTCCTCGCTCGACTATCACGAGCACAGGTCGGTGCAACAATTTTCTAAAACCACTAGAATGTGTAGTACCTACCGTAGTAAATAACAAGTGTACCTGGAACTAAACGATTGGATTAGCTCGATATGGCTAAGTGGTGTTAGTGAGTTATTTTCAAGTGCATGACACACCTGCCTATTGCTATTTTGTTATTTCTAAATAATGCTTTCGTTTTTTTGTTTTAAGATTGTCCTGTGTGTTTTATAATTTTGCAAAAAATCCAGCATTTCCTGTCTATTTACAAAATGTTTATATAAAATTAGCCAGACATTTTGTGTAACAGTAGGTAGGTGTCAACTTGTCAATCGTATTCCTTATCGCTGATCAGAGGTAGGTACAGTACACAGGTGTGTGTATGACAGACAGAGTGATCAACTGATCATCTATGTTCCGTCCTGCCTTTTAGACACAACACTTTTATTTTTAACCGACTTCCAAAAGGAGGAGGTTGTCAATTCATCAGATTTTGATGATTCTTTTTATGTTTGGAAGAATATTATTTCGCGATGGTCCCGTTTAAATTGTTGAAGATCTGATACAATGGAGCTCTTCAATAATAGACAGCAAATCTGTCGTGATTCCTGCAATCACTTGGATGTTTATTGTTTCACAACATCATAACATAACATCACGCCTGTATGCTCTGGAGAGGTACGCAGATGTGTACAGTACACCCAGATTTCGACAGTTAGGTATGTTAAGTTACATTTTATTGGGGATAAGCCTATTACCATGAAATGAATTGTTAACAATGTAAAATTAAAGCATATCAAATAATTATAAAGGATACAAAATAATAAAAACTTTGTTGCAAAAAAATAAAACCGATTTCAAAAACACAAAAGGTGAAAAATAACTTTAGCTTCAGAAGTCGGTGACAAAAAACCTGAATCAAATAAACAAAAGTCACCGACTTCAGAAGCTAAAGTTATTTTTTACTTTTTTGTGTTTTTGAAGTCGATTTAATTTTTATTAAAAATATTTAAAAAAAATGCTTTGTAGGTTGGTTTGTTATACCCAGAAACGTTTTTTGACTCTTAACAGTCTTAAATGTCAACTTACATATTTGTAAATGTCTTCGTCTACAATAATGTTTAGTGAGAACCAAAAGAACACAACGCTCCTCCCCACATTCCTGACACCGTGTTCCAATCTGAATAATTCATGTGATTCATCCCCATTGTATAATTGTGCCGCACATGCCGCTAACACAGAACCTCTCTCGACACAGTCGGGAGTGACCAGCACCACTTGTATCTACAATGTGTAGTTGTTAGACAAACAGTATCAATTTGTCGAGCCTTAGGACAGTGTTGGTAGCCAAGTGATTGAAAATATGGTGGATATTCCGGATTTGACAGCCATGGGTAGGTGACGCGCGGTGACATCTTATCAAACCTAGTCTTCTCTGCACTTATAACAGTCACGTAGGTGCTTGTATAAGGACCAACTATTTATGTTGACTGTGGTCTAGGTATTATCCAGCTTTCTTCGAAGTCGATGTGCGATATTTTCAAATTAACCTTTTGGACGTTGTTCTTGTCTAATAAAGTGGAAATTATGTTGTTCCCACTCCTCCGCTATTCTTTTCTGATTAAATTCTTTCCGGGATCCAAAACAGTTAAATTGTTTCTCTGGGTCTTCGTCTAACTTCACTGTCTCGGCGCTTTTCTGGTGGTCGCCACTGCTGGTTCTGGATTTAAGGAGTTGCATTGGTTTGTGAATAGTGCTGCGGGCTTGTCCCAAAAAAATAACTGTCTAAGTAACCCAATGCTAACATGGTTTCAGGGTCATATCCAACTAAGCCAACCCACCTTTTTACTTATTGTTACCTACAGGAAAATGACATTTAGACGACTGCAATCTCAAATTCGAAATAACCAAAACTAGAGTTATTCCAATGTTCGGTTAGGACTTATCCAACTAACGAGGGGCGTGCCACCTCAGTCTCCGGCGTGACAACTCATTGTGATGTTAATGCGTGTCACAGCAGATGCGCCGCCAGACATGGCGCTGTCACACATTCTAAATTATGCGTAAACGTAGTGTACAGCGTGGCCACAGCGTGATGAAGAGCTAGGATCGCTAGTTGTTAGTGTTAAAAAAATAAGGGAGTAAATTATTTTCCAGTTTTATTTTGCGGTGATGTCACACTGAATAAAATGGAGTTATTTAAAATTTAAGAATTCAACAGAAATTAACCAATATTCTTTCCTACTGCATTTACTAAATTGTGTTATTAAATACGCATAGAAAAGTGATGACTAATTATTGAGAAAGCGAATCAACATGTTTATAATGCTTACTTAGAAAGTGTGCGTACCTTAGCACATACCACAGACCAGGTACCTACCTAAAGTATCGCTGAGTATGATATGCATACGTACGTTTTTACTCGTCTTATGTATTTGTAATCTATTTAAATTATTCTTTAGGTAGCTTCAAGATTTAAATTATTTCAAATTAGAAAACCATAAACTGCACGCTGTATGCACCGCCACCGGTAAGAAAGCTGATCGATTACAAAATAAACACACAACCTCACTGACCATTTGATAAGGAAATCCAATTCCACTGAACATAATCTGAATCGTTTTGCAAATACTAAGATTTCGTACAATCAGATACACACAATTAACGTCCAAAACATTCGCAACAATACCCCGAGATGTTAAAACGATATTACGTCCATTGCCCCATTCACTGTAAAGCGTACAGAAAATTGATGAGTAACGAAGCAATGAATGCAATTCTTTACTTTTCGGGTCGCTTTGGTCAATAAAATTTTTGATTGTATCCTTTCCCAGTTAGCTATTGTTGTAACTTTCACGACAATTCGATAGATATCTGTTGCTTTATGATGACAACTGGATGCGCGCGCTCTGCTATTATCGATTATGTATGCTCTAGCAGACAAACCAACGAACAAATAAATATATTACTTTGTTACACTTTCTCTTTATACCTCCTGTGGTTCATATTTGAAGATTGTGTTTGAACTGAAGTTGTAATTGGTGTAGCTCCAGTGCACAATGCCTGGCTCCATGATACACCAAAATGCATTATGAATAATAATACCTGAGGATCTAGTCATAGTGATAATCAACAAAACAACAATCGCGTTTCATCGAAACGATTATCACTTATTTATTGCAATAAATCTTTAAAAAAAATATAACTAGGGTGCGCTGCAGCATCTTTCTGGGAAGCATATTTTCAGGACTTGACGCTTAAGCTAGATACTAAGGTCCTTTTAAGTGCACTGTTTTCCATCTGCGAACTGAATTGCAAAACATTAAGGCTGTGTATCCATGAATCAATGATTCAACTATCAAGGATTCAACACTCACATGAATATGCAACAGCGGCAGTTACAATAATTAGTTTCTGATATTAACACCTGCTTTGATTAATCTATTAACCTTTACAGGTATTTTGAATCCATTTGAATTGACCTTTATAAGTTTTAACTGATGTGCAATATACATTATGTCAATGAAACATTTTTCGACAGCCGGCCGTTCGTTTCAAGTTTGATAGGGACATTGCAGTCAAACTTAAGAAGATCTGCTTCATTTCCTACGCATAAATTCTGTTTTTTGTTGCAACATAGGAATAAGGCGTGTGGATGAATTAAAACTTGTTAACAGTGTAAACATTTGGTAGCCTGGCTGAGTAATCTCGATGCCTTTGATAAAGTTCGAAGTAACTATAACAAACGATCAGAACCTCGAGTGCTACTTAAAGTAACACAACACACAGGTACTTGGACCATGCTCATTATTGTGAGTGTAATTGTCTATTAAGCCAATGTATACTAATTGTATAATTGCTGTTCTCTCAGACAGGTTCCGTGGCCTCATCGCTACTTCAAACATCGGTTCGGCTGTGAACTCCCGGGATCAATCTTTGGGCAAAGAAAAGTGTTATTAAAATAGTTGCCTCGTTGGTCTAGTGGCAGTTCGACTCCCAGTCAGACCGCGCAACGTATTATAGTGATTTCTATAAGGAGTTCTCAGAAACAATCCAGCATCCCAATTGCGTAACGCACTTTCCATCCAATCTGAAGGATTTGGAAGGAAATTCGAGGTCAAAAATCGGCTGCTCGGAGCGTAACGTAAAGAGTATTGTTAACTTGTCAAAATGTAGAATAAACTCGACCCGACCACAACGCCATTGTAGATTTATCAAATGCTACAAATACCTACCAACTTCCCCCAGAAAAAAACGTCAGTTTCCACAAAGATGTCACACACACACGCTCCGACACCTTTATACCGATTGTTATCTCGACGTTACGAGATGATCCGGTGCAGTGACCCGCCGCCGCCGGTCGCAATTAGGAGCGCGTTACGTAAAGTGCAGCAGAAGCCGGAAGCACGCAGACAAGCAGTATAATGCATTCCTCGTGCGTGGAACATGGACACACGGCAGATTTGCATAGAAGGTCCACTTGTGCGGTTTGTAATCACGTCATCAGCGTTCTTCCAGATATTCACACTGTCAATGATAAAAAAAGAAAAAATAACATTCATTAAGTTAGCTACTGGTCTCTCTTGTTTTCTCGACAAAGCGTCAGTTCCTGCAAGTATCGGTTCTGCTAAAGCTTGCTTTGGGATCAAATAACCATTTTCTGCGACTGTGGTAGCGCAACAAGTCAGGTTGGCCAAAGTGGACCTTCTGTTTCTCTACATTTTGTGACGAAGTGCTGCTGGCTGTGGGAAGAGATACGAGCGTTACGTAAATGGTAGTTTTTGGTAAAATAACAAGACGGAAAGGTCATCTAGATCATTTGTGTCATCCGGAATGACAAAATAATTGATTCGAAACATATCTAAATGCTTGCTGGTGTCGACTGGACTGCAATCAATGTTGCATAAACTCCGCGTCATATCGGAGTCATGCAATTAATTGCAAGTGGTCGATCTATTGGTCGCATTTGGTATGAATTTGCAAAATCTAGAAATTATTATTCGACTATTTAATAGCTACTATGGAAGTGTTGGATAACAATTGAATGGTAATTACTCATTACTAAAATCGTGTTGTGTAACACAGGTATTTCAAATGTGCCCAAAAGCAGTAAGTCTTGCAGAGCGTCCGCATAGCGAAGCTACGTCAATGGTTATACGAGCAGTATGTAATGCCACAGACTATGGTAATACTCGCCTTTTGAGGACCATGTCGATGACTGCTTAGTTTAACATAAATATTCCTTTTTGGGAAAAAATATTTCTGCGTTGCGTATTACACAGTTACATTACTTAATTGTGAAACAGCAGTCTTGGATAACATAACATTCATTAATAGTTTTCAGATTTACTTAACTAAGTACCTACCTACATACTTTCCCAGAAAATTGGGGCAAAAACCCGGCAGTGTCCGGGGACACTGCACTCTGTCAGATGACGTATTATAGTATCTGTTAGACTGCTCGGCGGCTTCCGCAGTCAGTCTTCAATCTATCCGCACCGGTTTTACCGAACCTCGAATTAACACAAGCTTTGTTCGATGAATATCTTTTCGTCCAGCCTGTCCCCATGAGCAACGTCCCCAGGTTGCGTGACAACATAAACAACTTACACATAAACACATTATTTAACAACACAATAGAATCTTGTAAGTTTAACAATGTGACCACGGAATGTAACATATTGTCGTTTCGTACATAATTCCACTTGTCACGCATTTATCCTCCGTGATTTCTAAATAAACAATTTAATAGAAATTATGATAATGTTGGAAAACATTCAAACATGAAGCAGACAAGAGCAGAAGTTAAATTTCATACATTATTATCACAGTACAGATCACTGATGGCTGTAGATTTCTTCTGAAGAAAGTTTTGTCCGTGAGTAGTTAGAGCTTTCGGCGGTAACATTATCAGTTTATAATGTTCCCACTGCTGGGACACAGGAGTCTTCTCCGTAAGAAGCCTTTCAGCCTTATGCTAGTACAATTCATTAGCTGCCTGCTAGCTTGCATCAGCTGAATTCCAAAAAACCATGACTACGTATTTCCACCTTTTTACTTACCATTTCCCTACCTAGCAGTTATGCTGCTGTGAGTAAGATCGCTGTTATTCAAAATGAGTCTTCTGCACCTCGTAACACCATGTATCATGACTGAGTTAGTGCCTTTAGTCCAATAAGTACCTAGTAGACCAGGGGCGCTACTGCGTACCTAACCTAACCTACGGTAGTCGAGAGCGGTTGACGAATGCACACAGATGTGTACGCTTAGCTAATTGGAAAGATGGATTGCTAACAGTGTAATGAGCGTGATCTCATAATTACACCGTACCTCTCTAGACAACTTACGAATGCCAGAACTTATTCCAGTTCGATTTCTTTGTCGAGACAAATGCTACGAAAATATATTTGAACACTTAGCAGAGTCAAAAAGATCAAGTCTATTGAGCGGTAGATAACAGAATCGAAACCGAATACTTAATCGTAGTGTCGCGCATATAATTTACTTCCTATTTCCTTACAAGGAGTTCGAATTCTACTTTCTCGATCTTGCATATTACACAAGAATGCCTCGTATCGAATATTGCCGAATCTCAAATGAACGCGTGTAAGTGTTGGTAGCGCACATTGCACTTTCACTTCACAATCCTTTTCCAAAAGATTTTGTAATAAAATACTGAACGCCTCATAAAAATAGGTATACGTAACATGAAATTTTCGAGTGAGTGGTAACACTGCGTAAAATTGAGGACCGCATTGAACAGATAATGTTGCAGATCTTTCGGTCCTATCAAATCACTGTGGAGTTTTGTTACTTGCGTCATTATATCGTGAATCATCGCTTTATTACTATACTATTTATAACTATAATGATTAAAATGATTTCTTCTACGTAGAAACCACCCATCACATACCGAGTTTCCTCCGTGCCTCAGAAAGCACGTTAAGCCGTTGGTCCCGGGTGCCATTTGTAGATCTTTGACAGTCGTTAGGTAGTCAGTGGCCCAAAAAAAGTCTGACAACCAGTCTTACCAAGGGGTATCGTATTACCCAGTACTAACTGGGTTGTGGAGGTCAGATAGGCAGTCGCTCCATCTAAAATACTGGTATTCAGCTGCATCCGGTTAGACTGGAAGCCGACCAAAACATAGTTGGGAAAAGGCTAGGCAGATGATGATGTTCTACGTAGAAATTGTCATAATCATAAGAATTTTTAAGCTTTAAATTGCGTCAAAGGCTGAAGAGAAGACAACCTTCTTTTTAACCGATTTCCAAAAGGCGGTTATCAATTCGTCTGAATGTTTTTGTTTGTTTGTATGTTCAGGGATAATACTGAACTTCATCTTGCACTTCTTTAGTATTTTTTTAGAAGTCGGTTGTATTTTTTTGCATTAAATATTTCTTTTTGTTTTATTGAAGACGACACGATGCAATACTGTACTGATGCGATCTACATGAAGGTCATTTAATTCAGTAGACTTCTTCCGAACTTTCATAGTAAGTTAAAGCGTGAAGATGCATTTATGTACATTTGTAGATTGCTACATAACTATATGGACCACGAACTCCATAAACACTAAGAACGAACAATAGGCGAAAGTTGGAGATAGTGTAGCTACTCCATGAGGCTTCAATACGATGTCAGTATAACTTGAATTGTACTTGCCAGCTTATTCATGACAGACAAGAACTGATATCAGGTGTGATATCAAACTCTGAATCTGATGACACAGAGGACACTGTTGATATTGTTTTGATTTTAGTCTGCGGTCATACTTATATGAAGTTTGTTCATAGTAGCAGGCAGGTAACACCTGAGCTGCTGGGTGTTTTTTAAACGTGGGCAATACTTTAGGACCGTGTAATACTCATAAAAATAAGCAACTTTTACTATGGGACAGATTTTATAAATCATATTTCATAGTTAGCCTCATAGTAAGAGTTGCTCATATTTATGAGTACTTCACTCCCTCCACGTTTAACCAAACACCTTGTTTAAATGTACCATCTATGTAGACCTATATTATGCGAATAATTTATTTGATTTGATTTGATTTGAATAAATTGCTATTGCGCGGGTCAGTTGGATGACTATGCGCCAACTATCAGCCGTTTATAATTTAAAAAACCCTGTCCGATCCGAAAGGGGCATAAATAGGCAAACCAATTAACGTATCTTTACTTTTATTCTGTTCTGTGTATCTGTTCTCCATAAAGGATTATATATATATATAATCTAATCTCGACACCTAATAATACCCTCACGTATCGGACAGGGTTTTTTAACATATTGTATATTTGGTAATGTTCTATAAAACTGGTTACTTACTGTTAGCCTAAGTCGTCCCACTGTTGGGCATAGGCCTCTCCCGATGACTTCCAGGTGTTACGATCCAGGACCAGTGGGAACATCTGGTCGTTGATTTGTCCAACTCGTTCCGCCATCTTCTCCGAGGTTCGCCGCGACGCCTTCTGGCTGTGTCAGGGCTCCAAAAAGTGTTTAAAATCGGTACGTACAAAATTCCGGACGCAACTCCGGACAGCGGCATCTGAAGCACACTAAAAGGTGTAATTAGACCCTTAACATAACTGAAAGACACTTGTTCTCCCCGTCTTTGCGATATTTTTTTTGTTCTAGACCATACCTGGGAACCTTCTAGTTACGGAGATATTGGGGGTCAAAGTACTTTTTCACAAAGTTAAGTTTTTTTTAAAATACTTGTTTTTAATGTAAGATTTTTACTTTCCACACCTCCACGACCCCCGTACTATTCAATCCATCCATCAGCACAATGCTTTCACAGTGCTTTCCATCGAGTCCGTCCGTAAAACGTGATTTTTCACCCCAAATTTAAAGACGTTTCCCAGCAATAATTTTTGCGTAAAGTTACTTAGTTTGATGTACAGAATGCTTGGTTGATGGCTTCGTGAAGGGTCTGTTTACACCCTGTATACCCGTACCGGTTTGACTTAAATCTAAGCTCTTTCCGAAACACTGTCGTAAAAGTAAAAGAGTACAGATTCCCGATCGCCACAGTAGAAACATAAGAACCTGATGAAGAATAAAACTACACATTCGAATATCGAAATAAAACTTATTTGGTACACAAATGCACAGTATCAACCTTTTGTGGATTACTATTATGGCCAGGAATCTGCGAGTCATAGCAATTTTCTTAAGCAGTAATCAGATTGGAGTGCTAACTGCGATATTTTCTGCATATCTTCTGTTTCAAATACTTTTATGTATACCTCTACGTACAAAAATACATTCCATACGTGATGTCCATGTTAGGTAACATCTTACATATAACAGTCATTCATCATGATCATTATATCTTTAACGGATGATCCCTATAACATGTAATCATTATAAAAACTGCCTAATGTGAGGAGCCACCTTTCTGCTCCATTACTCAGATTACATATACACGCATTAAGGAAAGTAAAGCAAAAAACTGCAAAGGTCATGCACGCAATCCTGTTACCTGAACCACGTAAACTGCTAAACGTAAACATTTGATTACACGACCAGTTTCAGAAGTCCTTGTCGTGCACCGTTGTGAATGTTATCAGTAAGCTATATATGTTGATCGCGTTGTTATGCGTGTGAGTTGTGTATTCAGTGCGTCCAGTGCAAGTGAATTGGTTTCACTTTTCATCTAATGGTGACCGACCTGTGACCGTTGATAGTTGTTATGGCTCGTTATGTAAAACATCGGAATTTAGATTGTATCCTATAATTTTAGAAACTTTTGTGAATACCTTTTCCACCTATGACATAGATGAGTGAGACTTATTGTCAGAAATTAGAAATTGACACTGATATTAAGACCAACCCAAGGTGGCTGTAATGAACTAAGAGTAGAAAAGGGATGACTACTGTAACTGAGATGACAACTAATAGATATATTGAGATAAGAGGTGGAGAATCAGGAACCTAATAACTATTTCAGGATCGTTCATGGTGTTCATCTATCTGACCCTTCCAGAAAAACGGACGGTAGTCAACCTGTAGTCTACAAATTGAGTGAAAAGTATAACAGACTAATTAATCATAGTCCACTTACCTACCAGTCACTAGTAGACAAGGTGTGAAGTGACGTCATAATGAAGCTCATCTACCTAGTTCTCATGGAGTATCTGTCACTAATGACTTGAGCGAGCGGCCGGGCGGCCGGGCGGCCGTCTCGCAGCTTACGATCCGATGCGCTCGCCCGACGGACTAATAACAAGGCCGTCATTTAAGATAGATGGCAGAATACAAACCAATGCAGGTATTCAGTACATTCGGTGAGACTGCAAACCGATTCCAACATATTTGGGAAAAGGCTTGGCAGATGAATAATTTGATATAGAAATAATTGAAGATAGAAATATTTTTGAAGCCTTTAAGGCAGTAACTAACCCGAATTTCAAACTCGCTTCAGTAGGAAATAGGGCACCTCCATTCCTTATATTTACCACTTTAGTGTTCTTATTTGCAGTGGTATGTCTGAGAGCTTAATTTCCGATGCTGACTAGAAAAGTGTTGGAGTAGACCATGAAGATATAAGTTGACCAGAATAATAAAGACTCTATGTTTATTGATGGGCACATAAATTACGACAACGATCGCCGTATTACCAACTAACCGACTATGCCATAACTGTATCACGTAAATATAAACATCAAATTGAAAATGTCTTCATAGTGGCAGCTTTACCTCAATACGTAAGTAAGTAGTGTTAAGGGCCGTTCCACTGTCATCCCGAAACACCTGTGCTGGTGGCAACGGTGATTGCTGGATAACAAAAAAATTGGTGTCCGCACTGTCGTACAGTTTTCCTTGATGAAGTCTTGAAGTGTACAGTCATTTATAATCCCTTAAATAACACAATAATTTAAATACAGAAGAAAGTACCAACTGGAGCCCATGTTAATACGGGTGCAGTTGTCTCAGGTTTAACAATCTTCTAACGTTTGTGTTATTCTGTCCCGCATCTTGAAATGTAAGTTTATCATCTCGTTGCAAAACAGCCCCTTTAACCTTAACATACAATTTAGCTAAGTGGAGGATAGCCGAGCAGTTTGTTACAATAATCGGTGCCATCTGATCTAGCTCGAGATAGCGCGGGATCGGATCACTCGGCTGTACCAAACGGTCACCTTACTTGTACTGCTGGGAGTAGGGCTGCTGGATTTTGGGAAAATCGCTTTAGGGGATTCAAATAAACTGCAGCGCTTTGTTTCCTTTAAGGCTTCCGTAGTGCGAATCTCTAATAGATAATTTGATTTTAGAGCAAGGTTTTTTGAAAAAATGTTCCATGTTGGGATTGTATTGATAAACAAAGCGGTCAAAGATAGTATTATAATTTGTTTATTTCGCTTCTCGGAATTTATGTTGATAATGATCAGCTTATTTAGATAATATGCCTATGCGATAGGGATATTGTATTTAATACTAGCACTAATCGCATATTTTTGGAAGAGCTCTATTGCATAATAAAATTATACTAATTACTTTTTTTTACCCAACCACACTATAGCCAATTAAAATGAGAAGAATTTAATAAACGTATTTATCTACTGAAGCGAGAACTCTAAACGGAACCAACAGTAGGTAAAAACAATTATTCCGAGAAGAGTGAACAAAGATATCGACAGGTAACATTTTCCGTAGCAAATGATTGGCTTCTCACATACTCTCGATATAAGTACAGGTAATTCGATCAAGATATTCGAGTAAAAACTGGCAGAATAGTCTGTTATTAAACGAACCATTGGAGATGATCCCAGCGGCTAGCGAGTCACGATCCGATACCAGATGCTGTTGTGGTACAGTTGAAACTTCTCGAGAAATGCATCATGTAGTTGATAAAAACATGTCTACCTACCTTCCTACTACAAAAACTACTAATACAGAAATATCAGAAAGTAATACAAATGCCAGCAATAATTAAATGGGTGTTTTAATACTGTAGGTACACTTACTCAGTGTAATACACCATTATTCTGGTACTATATTTGAACCATACAGCAACTTAGCCGAACTGAATATTGTAGCAGCCAAAAATATGGTTTTACTAATTGGGTTGGTAACAATGTTCGGATGTTACAGGATTGGCCTTCGAATGCTATTGATTTAATTAATCTCAAGAAGAGGTGGGGACTCCAGAAACCCCAATTCATAAAAAGCAGTCAAGTTCAAGCGATAGTGTTTTGCGTCATGCTCTAAGCTCGAGCTCGATGATAGCGCGCGCAAGCGTGTAATTGGACGCGTGCGCATCACGTTAGTTCCGTAACCAAAGAACCACGGGCTGTGAGCTCTTTACAATAACTTAGAAATAATAAGATAGTAAATAACAAATTTGAAAATGATTGACTTAGCTACTAATCAAGTACATTATTCAAAATATAGAGTAATTTATTGAACACTGTTCGGTTCACGGGCACTAAACTTACTCTGACACTTACGGGATATCTTCCGTGGTTATCAATTATTCTGAGCTCCCGACATACACATACCAAGGCTGTCAAGAGAAGCAATTGAAATAGCAAAACACCAAAATTGTAATCGAGAGGAAGGTTCCAAATTGTCAAGTAGGTGGAATCCAGTCAAAAGCAACAGCCGGCGTCGTAATAAGGACTCCACAAAACTTAGTGATGCTGTGAGTGTGTTTTGCCGTTCCAGTAGTGCGCGTAGCAAAATATTTAGAAAGAGGGTAGACAGATTTGTCTGCACCTAACAATTTATTTCCAATTCACCCGCATTCTCCAGTCATCCCACGATCATGGAGCTTGGAACAGCGTTGAAATATCAGGAGCTCAGAATAATTGATAATCACTGAAAATATCCCGTAAGTGACAGTGTAAGTTTAATTTATTGAAATGTGACAACGCCCACTCTTGCCAGGTCCTACTGTTTTAGCTGGAGAGAGGTGGCGGAATTAAAACTATGACCATTCGTCTGCCAACCCTATCAACTACTATGAGGTACCGCAATGTAGTCGACATGCAAAAACGCTCCGTGACGCTGCGCACGCGCCAACAACGTATGTACTGCGATATCAACGACCAGCCGCCCGTCAGTGCGTCTGTACTGGCCGCTTGTCAGGAGGATGTACAGGAACAAGGAAGTGATTACGAAGACAGCGAACCTGCAGGAACTACGATATCCCATGGGGGGAAACTGATTTTTGGTTAGAAAAAGCGTCGTTTGCAAATTACTGATACTGATCGATCATGGATACTTTGTTCGAATACCTGAAAATTGCAATAATATTTAGGTCATAATTAAGATGGAGCTTAGTGTTGCTGAAAATGAGCAGAAGAGTCTGTCGTGTCGGGCTCACGTCATAAGCGTATGAACATTTATACATATACACATCGTTTTTTTGCGAGAGATTTTTTGGTCAAAGCTCTGTTACCCAGTCAATGGACTCGCCCACAAGTTCGCCATACGAATGCAATGAATAAGAATGATTACTGAGCACTCGATCATTAGCAACTATATCTCTACACATGTACCTTCACTGATGTTTGCATCCAGTATGACGCAGACTTACGATGCTGTGTCTGCAGTTTGCAATCTTGATAGCGGTCAACGCAGCCTTCCGTCTCCTCTGGTACATTAGAACCATGTCACGCAGCTCAATCAGAATCCACATTAATACGTAGTGTTGTGGTTACTTAAAATGGAGATTTGATAGATCTTCTAGAATTTGAATATAAATAATGAAGAAACTTTTTTTTAAAAACAAACTCTTATTTAAATGATAAGAAGAAAATTAGGTTTATCTATCAGCAGCTTTTTTGTGGAGTTCTCTCGTGAGGATCCTGGCTGCAGGCATCGGTCTTCTTTGGTGGATTACGGCCCACTTAATCCTCCCCCCCCATCACATCGAGGAGGCATGTGCCCCAGCTGTGGGCACATTAGAGGCTGATGCTGGTATGCTTATTTGATGAGCAGTCTAAGAGAATTAAAATAGATTTGATAACAAGTAGAAGTACTTAATTGGATGATGTATATTTATAGAAACGGTTGCAATTTAAGACGGAATAATTAGACATGGTTCGTATAATGATATTCCATTCTAACGGAACTATTACTATAATAGTTACAACGTGCACTTAACTGAACGAGAAGGTAGTAAACGGACTCATTTACTATCACGTAACTATAGTTAACTGGTACTTTAGTAGTCAAACAATAATTGTGAATGTCTGCTTGAGAATCAAGCTGAAACAATTTTAGGATATCCATAGTTAATTTTGCAGATGCTTATCTGAGCTTAGTTATTTATATTTCCCCAAAATAATTATCAACTTCCATGTCCATGTCTTTTCCGGGATGTTGTGGCAAGTACTGGACTATACATCTTCCGGTTAATTAAAATTAAACACGATGAATGTCTTACTTCAAACGAGCAACAGTTATATCTGCTATCCAACTCGAAAGAGATAAGGAAGTCCGATAAACACGCTATTCCCTATAGACACTACCTATATCATTATATTAACCAAGCCTTAACAGATCAGCAAGGCTGCGGCAAGCAGGGATAACAACCTACGTTGCACCGGATGACCGAATGTTTTTTTTTTTTTTTTTTTTTTTTTTTTTTTTTCTTTTTGTAATCTTGCGATCAGTCTTTCAGACTATGAGCAGATGGGATGGTTCTGATGGCGTGTTGGGCGCTACTCCCAGTGGAGTCTGCCCTATCTTTTCAAAGTCATCACTGACTGTTCTGGTCGAAAATGTCCCGTCGCTTTTTTAATCGACGGATGGTTTCTGGGATAGTTAGCTGCCCCGCAAGCTTATTTGGATGCTTTAGCAATCGGGATTTGTAGTTGTCGCCATGTGCATTTATCTCCTCGTTGACCAAAGGTATATTGAGGATTTCATGAATCTCTGTTGTCTTGATAAACCATGGTGCGTTGGATATTTGTTTTAGTATATAATTTTGTGCCCTTTGCACTTTCATTATGTTGGAGGCACTAGCCGATTCCCAAAGTTGGATGCCATATGTCCAGATTGGCTTTAGTATAGTCTTGTAAATGAGGAGTTTGTTGTCTATCGCCAGTTTTGAGTTTCTTCCTAGGAGCCAGAAAAGACCTCTGTATTTCAGGTTCATTTCTTCCCTTTTTGCTTCGACATGTTTCCTCCATGTAAGCCTGCGGTCAAGATGCATGCCCAGATACTTCACAGACTCGTGGTGTGGGAGTTGACTGCCGTTTAGGGTGACTGGGTCACAATCATTTTTGCAGAGAGTAAATGTGACGTGCACAGACTTGGATACGCTGGCGGCAATTCTCCATTTGGTTAGCCATTCTTCAGTCTCGTTTAAGCTGGTTTGCAATATGCGAGATGCTTGTGTTGGACATTTGTGCGAAGCAAGTAAGGCCGTGTCATCTGCGAAGGTAGCAGTTGTGATCTCGGAACTCTGTGGCAGATCGGAAGTAAATAGGGTGTACAGCATAGGTCCAAGGACCGAGCCCTGTGGTACTCCTGCGGATATTTCGTGGAATCCCGAGGTGGATTGATTTTCTCTCACTTGAAATATTCTGTTTGTAATATAGGATTTTAGTACACTATAGAATGTGTGTGGTAACAGGGATTTTATTTTGGCAAGCAGACCTTTGTGCCAGACTCTGTCAAAGGCCTGTTGTATGTCAAGGAAAGCAGCTGAGCAGTACTCTTTTTTCTCAAAGGATTTTCTGATCGTTCTGCACACTCTATGGACTTGTTCTATGGTAGCATGTTCTTTTCGAAATCCGAATTGATGGTCTGGGACTATGGACTTCTCATTGAGAACATGTAACATTCTGTATAGTAGGGACTTTTCATAAAGTTTAGACATAACCGGTAAGAGACTGATAGGTCTGTATGAGGTGACATCATGTATCGGTTTACCGGGTTTATAGATCATTATTACTTGCGATACTTTCCATATATCTGGGAAGTAGCCTACTCGTTGAATGGCATTAAAAAGTATGGTGAGGTACACAATTCCTTTGCGTGGTAATTCTTGAAGGACTTTTTTGTCGATAAGATCATAACCTGGGGCCTTGTTGTTGTCCATTAAGTTTATATTTCTACATATCTCCTTAGGCGTTACTAACTTTAAGGGTAGATCCAGTTGAAAATCTTGGTTGAGGACCATGTCGATATCAGATTCATCCGCGTTTGGACTCGGGTTATTAGGCTTAAATACATTGCTGAGGTGGTTCGCAAATGCATCAGCTTTGTCTTGATCAGTTCTAAACCAGGTTCCATTTGGGTCCGAAGCGGTGGTTTGTGGTGCAAGGGTCGATTCAGGTTTTTACAGGCTCTCCATAATGAATAGTCAGTCGCTTTTGTAGCTGTGAGACCCTCCAAGTACGTATCCAAAGCGGCCTCATCTGCTTCAGTTATAAGGGTTCTTAGTTCTTTAATAGCTTTGTTTAGTGCCGCTTTGTCATTTGGGTGTCTACTTGTGTGCCATATACGCCGTAGTCTTCTTTTTTCCATGATTTTTGACCGTATGGTTTCCGAGTAAACTTTATTTTGAGGTGAACGTTCTTTGGCTTCTGGAGTTGACTTCCAACAACTTTCTTGGATCACCGAGGTAAGATTTCTCGCAGCAACGTCGATGTCCGACTCACTTTTTAATGGTATATTGAGGTTAATTCCGTGTTCGACACATTCGCGAAATGAACTCCAATCTGTGTGCTTGTTATATAATTTGGAGTTTCTTTCTGTGTTCAAGACCGTGGTGCCAATCGTCAGTATTACCGGAACATGGTTAGAGTTTGCATCCAGGCTTGTCTCTACATGGTGAAAAAGCCTGGATAATCCCTTTACAATAAAAAAGTCTATGACATCAGGGAGCTTGTTTGGGTCTGTGGGCCAGTTGGTGGGGTCCGTCGTAGAGATTGTCCTGAGATGGTTTTTGTCTATACTCTTTTTGAGTTCTCTTCCTCTTGTATTAGTGAGTCTGGATGCCCAGTGGACATTTTTGGCGTTCCAGTCACCTCCGGCTATAAAGCGGGTGCCCAGGATCTTAAAATACTGATCATATTGGTCCTCTTTTAACTTATGTTTGGGAGGGCAGTAAATGGCAGATACATTAAATGTTCCGTTTCGATCTTCTATTGCGACTGTAGCTGCTTGTATGTGCTCAGTTTTGAATTGTGGTTGTTCGTAGTGTTTAATGTTAGACCTTACTACTATAGCCGCTCCTGCGTGTGCAGTACCGTCTGGGTGATCTGTGCAGTAGATGTTGTAATTCTGTATTTTAACACTACTGTTTGCGGTTGTATGAGATTCTGGCACTAGTAATATGTCTATGTTGTGGGAGTGTAACAAAGCTTCTACCTCTAATTTATTTGGAGATAGCCCAGCTGGGTTCCACGTTGCTATCTTGAGGGAAGTCATTGTGACATCTTAGTGACTATGGTCGTTATGAGATTCATTAACATACTCATTTGTTGTAGGATTAAATCAAATTTCTCTGCTTGTTTTATAAGCATCTCTTCTATGCTTAGTGTGGGAACATTATCTTTGGAGGTTTTGTAAGCTTTAGTTACTTCAGCGTATAGTTTTTGCGTGTTGTTAGGTTTTGGTCGTGGTTCGAGTGGGTAGGCCGCTGGCGTGGGTCTAGTCCATTTCTTTGGAAGGGATGGGTAGTTATTCTTTTGTGACTGGGGCTCGTCATCTGCATCTGGTTTTGGGTTTCCTCTGGCCTTAATATGTGGTTGTATGTTTGGCTTCCTTGCTAGTATTTCTCTGTATACTTCGCACCCTTTGAAGTTTGCTGGATGCGCGCCTTGACATAGGGCACATTTTGCTGGGGTATTGCGATCTTTCTTAGGGCATTCTGAAGTTTTGTGTGATTGTGCACATTTCACGCATCGGAAAGGCCTCATGCAGTAGTTTTTGGAGTGTCCATACTGCTGGCATCTTTGACATTGGACTACTGAGGTTCGTTTTCGTGGGTCTTCTATAGTTACCGACTGATGATGTATGAATTTAATACTTTTTATAGCCTTGTTGGTTGGGCTGGGTTGGAGGTTGGCGAAGAATGTAGATGTTGGTTTCTTTTCTGGGCCATACTTTACATTTTTATCTCCCCAATCACGGTATTTCCTGTCTCTTCTAGTACTTCTTTTATCACACTGCTTGGTGTAGAGTGGTGTAGGTTCCTTATCACAATTCTAAAGGGTCGCTGATCCTTCCTATTAAATGTATATCCAATTAGTCCTTTTTGTCTAACAATATCTATCGTGGTTTTGTAGACCTCTATATTAGCGCAGTTAATCCGTAGTTGATTCTGGTTAACGATTTTGTATGTGAAGTCTGCTTTGTTCACGACACTCTCTAGCAGCTCAGTTAGTTTGTTAAGGTCTTCAATGCCATACAGAATTATGGGTGGTGGCTTTACAACTTTTTTAGTTGTCTCAGTATGTGCTATTGTTGTGTGTTCCGCCTGGTCTACTGGGAGTCCACTGAATGTGTTGGTGACAATTATTCTCTCTGGAGATGAAGATACTTTCTTTCTTTTGGCATTTCTTGAGTCTGGTGCTCTCTGCCAGGTGGGAGAATTGGCTTCTTTGTTGTCCTTACTATTCCTCATCTCATTGTGCTGTGTGTTTTCAATGTTAGCATGCCTTATCGAGCTTAGTGATAAACTTCTTGGTCTAGTCTCAAATAGTACCGGATGAAAAGCTTGCTGGACCAGCTTCTTATTGCTCTTACTCTCTTTAAGACCAGTAGTATTTACTGGTAAGGGGGCCTGGGTACCCACCCTCTTACAGTCTTCGGTAATCAATTTCTCACTCACAGGCCCGGATACCTGTGAGCGCCGGGGGCTAGCCGGATGGCATGGCAAAACATTCTCATTATTTTCACTCATTTCATTACGATGGTTGGGAAGATAGTGAAGCACTTTCCCAAGGCACTACACATCACAATTTCGGGTTGACGCGATGACGGGATGACCGAATGTAGAAAAGTATTCTCATTCTCAAAGGCCAAGTCATCGGGCACTAATAAAGGCAAAAAATATAAGAGAAAGTCCACTGTATCGGATGTTTCTGCTAACGACGTGTGTATACTGACGGTATAAGCTTCGCGTGATCTGGCTCATCTCTTTGTGCTGGTCACATTTGCCGCTCATTATGTTAAACATGACAACACTATTGTCTGTATCTCGTTCTGGGAAGGAAAGAAACTAACTTCTACATTAATGTATAAGCACGCTTGGTGTTCTCACCTCTAATCAAAATGGTTGAGAAGATTAAAATCCTGAAGTGCTGACGCAAATACTAATTAGAAACGTGTGATATTGATAAGTTATCAGCTCATCAGTGTGATCAATAGTGCACCCAGTATATGAGGGTAGCTGATTAAAGGATAATCACCCCACTCGCCTTGACGATGAGCTTAGACCAAATCTAATCATTTTTTGAATGAGGATTGTCTTACTTAACAGCCAACTGGACAAAGATGAAAGAACTAAACATGAATATGCTACTCGAGCTCTTAACGTTTGTATGTAGCCATGCTAAGTGGAAACAATGTCCGCCCCACTCACTTTGAACGTAAACACTTGAGTAAACATAATAAAATTTTACTCATAGTCACCTAATAATTTTCAGACACATATTTACGGATTTGGGAACGTTGAGAAAAGTGAATAAAGATTTGTAAAGGAGGTTTTTCCAAACCTGTACCTAGATAAAGTTTTGAAACTGAACATTTATGAGAGGAAACAAAATACATACATAAAACTAAATCAATCCGTCTGTATGTTTCAAATATCATCGTTTTATGTTCAACTTCTCGTAACGTGGTGGTCCTCATGAAAACGTCTACTTTCTCCAGACGCAAGTGCTAAATAAACGAAAGTGCATATTTTGTATCATCTACCTACCTATCTTTCTTATATCATAATATACCTACTACGAATCGTTGCAAAACATTAACGAGTTGTTTTTAAGGCTTTTCTCGGATCGTGAGTCACGTCCAATTTTATATAGTTTTATGATAGTCATTTTCATTATATATGGTAATATTATTGTGTAAAACCTCATATATGAAAGTGCAGAAGCCTTGCTTGCCTCGTCCACTAGTGGAAGCATAGTTTAACGCAGAGCCAGTCCGCGGTCTGATCGCAGTCTACCTACCTCGTGTAAAGCTGCCTATTGGATATTTCTTGCTAGGGTATTCTCTCGTCTAGATCTTCGGTCTTCGATTTCGATCTTTGTGTATTCTAGCTGTATTGCTCGATTGAGTACAAAACGATGTGGAGTGAATCCTGAACCTTTAAAAGTCCGCACTGAATGTCATAGTAGGTCCGCCAGGCGGCGGCGGCAGTGGCGTGTTTTCTAGATTGTCTACTAACAATGTGCTGCAGTGCTGTTTCAGCTAAGCATAATCAGCCTACAATGTTCCCATTACTGGGACACTCGGCCTCCTCTCTATGAGAGGGAATGGGCTATATAATTCACCACGCGGGCCCAGTGCGGGTTGGGTAGATGTCACATGCCTTCGAATTTTTCGTGTTCTAGGACATGCCGGTTTCCTCACGCAGTCACGATGTTTTCTTTCACCGTTTTTGAGAGCAGTGGTGATGAAATAAATTACACAAAGTAATGCACCTGCCTGTAATTCGGAGCCGCCACCACTGGGCAACCGCTTCAGAGCTGACACTTATATTTGCCCAACAGTAGTGAGTCGAGTTTCTATTTGTTCAGAATTATGTTAATTTGCCCTAAAGTGAACTTCTGCACTTATCTGCTAAGTGAATCTCGTGTTTTCTGATGTCTGGCTGTTTGGTGAGTCAGCGAACAAACAAACTGACATTACACATTGTGTACCCGAGTGAGGTATTCTCAATACTAACATATATTATTCTGTATTTATACTATTTAGTCACAGAGCTTTCTTGAAAGGAATAGCTGTTATTTCCTTGAGGCACACTTGTTTAATCATAACAGTAGGAAGGGTCAGATACTTCTTCTCAATTCATGCGCAGTACAATAATTTAGTATCTGATGATATCGAAACGTCGAAGAAACCAGGGTTCGATTCGATGTAAGGTTATCGAAATTAAGAAACAGCGAACAAAAAAAGGCGTAAGTAGTTAAAACATAACGTCGCATTATCAAGACATCGATGTGTAGTCATGGATGTAGCAATTTTCGCAGAATAGTACATCGAACTCATATAAACCCTTTTATCGAATTCTCATTCACAACTGAAATAAATAATTTGTAACTAATTTATATCATTTCCAGACCAAATGACCTACGACGACATTGTTGAGCATAGAGCATTTGATGTTGTGTGTCGAATTTAAACTATCTTTCGTTTCAGCACGACGCTTACGCCTAGACTACATAGCGATAGGTAGGTACAGTTGCCATACAAAGGAAACCCGATGTAGAAGTAATTGCTGAGTGCT
The DNA here is from genome assembly GCA_905163415.1 of Noctua fimbriata. Lineage (NCBI taxonomy): Eukaryota > Metazoa > Arthropoda > Insecta > Lepidoptera > Noctuidae > Noctua > Noctua fimbriata. Next base: position 586,839 of record LR990933.1, on the reverse strand, counting down.
TTTTAACAATACTTTTGAAGTCCCCTATAGAGTAGTAATGGGAATTCTTGGAAATAATCTCGTATTGTAAAAAAGTAACGGTAAGATCGGAAAATGTTTGTAAAAAAAGTGTTTGATCGGATTAAATGCGCCCGCCACAGTTATCTATTGTTGTAGTTGACCACCGGTTATCTTTGTATCATATCTATGTATAGAACGATTTTCCTTTTCCTGCATGAATGACGTCATAGTCGTCTATACGAGTACAAGAGAGTAAAAAAGATTGTCAGTGATAAATAAAAGTGGATAGCTAGAAGTTGTTGCCCATTTCTTAAAATCTAAAAACCAGTCAGTTCTCAGAGAATCGGCCGGTCTTTTATTGAGTTTGATTTAATTACAATAAACCTGAACGTAGTTATGTTTTTTTATAAATAATAAAAAAAAAACGAGAGTTCCGGTAACAAAAGTCGAAACCATGTCTTATTTGACCATTTTCTCACTTATTGCACAAAATAAACATAGCGAAACCATCAAAAGGACGACAATGACGACACTTGTACGTAATAAATTGACTGTTTACAACCAAATTATTAAAACTTCTTCTAAACGAATCTTTTGGCGCGTGTCTAAAACCGGAATCTAGTTCCGGGATCCGGGATCTAGTTTTTCAGTACAATTCATGAAACTCTCACAAATTGGTTACCTTCAAGTATCATCATCTCAGCCGAAAAGTCCACTGCTGGACATAGGCCTCCCCCAAGAAGGGGGGTTTTGCCATAATCGCCACGCTTGGCAGGCGGGTTGGCGATCGCAGTATGGTTGTTGTAGAATCAGAGAACGCTGCTGCCCATTCTCTGGTAAGTCCCTTAGTCGCCTCTTACGACACCCACGGGAAGATATGGGATGGTGCTATTCTTTACGTCCGGACACCATACAGAACCTTCAAGTATGCCCCCTGCCAATGTCATTAATCATCATCATCTGCCTAGCCTTTTCCCAACTACGTTGGGGTCGGCTTCCAGTCTAACCGCATGCAGCTGAATACCAGTATTTTACATAGAGCGACTGCCAATGTCATTCAATAGCTAAAATAGCTCTCGTAGCAGTTTAAGCAGCAATGGACACCACAATCTCTGTGGCACGTTACGTGGCCATTGTATTGTGCAGCTATACAATCTCTACACTAATATTAGAAAGAGGAAAGATTTGTATTTTGCCATCATTCTCTTGCCCTTATCCCAATTCATTTGTGGTCGGCGCAGCATGTCTTCTTCTTCCATACTTCTCTATTTCTCGTCATTTCATCAGACACCTCCTTTCTTGCCATATCATTCTTTACACAGTCCATCGATCGTTTCTTTGGTCTTCCTCTAATCATATACCCACCCAAATTCATCCTCAAAACTTTCCTCACGACATTTTCCTCATTCCTCCGCATCACGTGCCCATACTACGACAACCGATGACCGATGACTTTTCAGTCACCGGCGCCACTTTCAGACTTCCTCTTATATACTCATTTCTTATTTTATCCATTCGCGTAACACCACACATCCCCCTTAGCATTCTCATCTCCGCCACATGCAAATGCCTTTTATTCATCCCTTTTGTGGCCCAACATTCTGGTCGATACAAGACAGCAGATCTAACCATTGTTTTATAAATCTTCCCCTTAGGTCGCAGATTGTTCCTGTGACCTGCCGCCATTTTATCCATCCCGTGTTAATTCTGTGATTACACTTTTTATTTCGCCATCGCTTGATACATTTGTATTTTGGTATGTTTGTAAATTGTAACGAATAAACTCAAAAACTACTGGACTGATTTCAAAAATTCTTTCACCATTAGAATACATTTAATTCTACATTATTCCTGAGTAACGTAGGCTATATTAAATAAAAATAAAAAATGTCCACCGCCACCGCCGTTAGTGGTATATATAGGCACATTTTTTCCTGCGAGTATAAAGCAATTGAGTGAGCTTTACAAACGCTGTATTATTCTCTGCTCGTGACGGGCGCGATGAACGCCGTGACGAGAGCTCAATGTCCGGCGCGGGCGCACGCCTTATTCGATTGCAATGTGTGTTACCGTTACACCACGTGGCTTTAGAAGAGTAGACGAGGAGTCTGGAGTACCTTTTCTTCTTTTTTTTTTCGAAAAGGCCTCTCGCAGTTTAACCTAGGAGGTTGTCGTCTGCTCAACCGGACTATGGTCTGGAGTACCTTACGACGTAAACGATGTATGTTAAGATTTTTATTCACTGATTCAGTTGCTTATACAACATTATTTTTAGTATATGCGAAACCTGAATATAGTTTGTTCAGAATAAGTAATTGAATCGATTCCAATAATTTTTAAACCATGTTAATTTTTGTCCCAAAAATATTTAAAAAAAAGTTACAAGTTGGCAACGAGCGACATTAAGTACCTATCGCAATAATTTAGGTACCTAATGCCAAATTATGTTTATCAATGAGCTCAAGACGACGTTGGAGGTCCGCGCGCGGGCGCGCTGCGTGGTGACCGCGATTTTGTGACTTTTCATGATACAGTTTTGAAATTTTGTACATAGATTCTTTACATAAAAATACTCGACACGTGTTTCAGGTTTCACATATACTAAAACTAGTTGTATAAGTAATTGTAGGCTTCTAGTCCCCGAATGCTACTATTTGATGAGTTAATATTTCAGAAAATCATAATTATTAATCTTACTCTGATTATCTGATTACCAATTAGACTTGCCTTTAAATGCATCTGCAACGTATGTAAGATTCCTCTTTATCTTAAAAACTTTATTGAAACTTCAATTAAACGAATAAACTCAGAATACATACAGACGATTCAGTAAACACAATCCTTCAATCATCATGATTGTCTATAAAATTTCCTTCACCAACCTGTGAGATGTCAAGAGCAGACGCGTCACGGCCTCACGGCTGTCCAGCTGCACTCGATGCAAATAATCGATTGAGCACCGAGTGGCTAATCGATTTCATTACTCTTAATTAACTTGTTGATTTTTTCACTTTTGTCTTAAATTTTAATTAAACTGTAATCTTTTCTAGGTCGATACAGAAATTCGGGAAGAAAGACTGTTTGTTTTTGGTCAAGCCTCAGAATCGATACCTACAGCAATTAACTACTGTGAAAATAAAATTGAAGGAAAATTATAAACCATAAATAGGCATTTGCCTGTAACAACATTAGCAATAAGTACTTGCACACAGTAACAGTTATTGGTACATAGTTTTGAGAACTGTAACATGTAGTAATAGCGAAACCATTAACCACTACCCACCACTGTACTCGTCTTAAGAGCACACTTCTAAAATAAACATAAATTGTCATCACGACAATAGTATTCAGTTGAGTCAATGTTTAGTGAAGGTTTCCGCGAATCGGGGAGATTTCGGCGTCGGATAGTTTCCCTGAACTCGATGTAAATTGATTGAGTTGGTCGTGAAAGTGACCTGAAGGCGTGCTGCGCTAACTGTTTCCAGCGGTCTCCGCGGCTGCAGACAACACTTTCTATGATGACGAGGATCGGGGAAAAGTGGATATTTGGGGTAGGACTATCGCAGATCACCGTGCAGCAAGGGAAGATAAGATTCGATATATTGTCCAAAGACACTTGACATTGCTGTTGGTTTGGATTTGGAGAGACTTCCTTAATGCTTAAATATTACCACTAGTACCGTAGTTCTTGCACTAGTATGCAGTAAAGTGCATATAGGTAGCTACAACTACAGCTCGCGATAGATCTCTACTATATACAGGGTGTAACAGTAAGGGTATAGTCATATGAAAGGATATGCTGCAGACCATCAAACTGAACCACTTTCTCCTTGGGTTCAATATCGTAAATGTGAAAAAATTATCAGCTTTCCCATAGGTACAACATTTCAATACCTACTCGACCCAAATGTATGGGACAGCTGATATTTTTTTGATATGATAATTTTCTGAAATGAACTCAAAGATTGCAACCAACAATTTGCAAAGCATTTTGAAATACAATAGACCGATTTGGAAACTTTTTAACTCTAAACATGCAATGCAGACGCGTAAAAAATAATATATAAATATAAAACAATAGAGAGATGTTGACCGACAATGTACGAACGTCAGCAACTTGCGAAATTATACTCAAGTAATGCTGAGCACGGAATCTCCTCGATACAGTTAAGCACAAGAGGAATTTGCAGCTGGAGAATCCGGCCAGGATACTCTACTTAATGAAGATGCACTTCATTTTGGGAAATAGCCAGAGTTGTCTGGACTTTCGCAATCGGTCGGTTAGTCCGATGCAAATGTAAAATAAGAAAGACAGTTCGATGTTTTTAAAACCGAACACTTTCTCGGCGATTATGCATTAAAAATAAAAAGTTAAATGTTATGCAGTCGCCGACAGGATTATATTATTAACTGTATATATGGCCCGTGGCGCCCGCGCCGGTTTATCGCGATCTTTCACTTCACATAATCCTCAATATATTTTGTTGGTATGACGCAAACGCGAGAGCATTCACATATTAGGTTTGTAGAATTTACATGTTTACTTCGTAAAGAAGTGACTACCGACATCCGTGAGGGATTTTATAACCTTCCAATCCTGTGAACACTGCATGACGATGCTGGTCCATTTTAAAGGAGATGAGATTGAATGAACAGTCCCACACAAATGGCCAGAGATCGAGTTAGCTCACCATCCATCAATTACGGCACTTCCGTCAATCTCACGCACGTCAGGAAGCAATCATCCATCTCTCATGCAAACGACGCAGATCATCCACTGCTCATTGTAATCACTGACGACTAATGACCATCCGTCTTACTTTCTCTGGCGTAAATTAATGATCATCTGACGGGGAAGGAAATCAATCAATGGAATAGTTGATGGGATTATCTGTTAACCTATGGCTCTGCTATTTTTTCTCTTTGCTCGTGTGTTGTTACCTGTGGTATCGGACTAGCCGAGAGATTGCTGTTGTTGTTGTTCTCTCTCTTGGAACCTGTCGGCGGTGGTTTGGGACCAACACCTTCTGCCACCTATTTGCTTTATCTTTATTTGACAAGGCCTGTGAAGCATACGACCGCTCCTCTTCGTTTAATTGTAGTGCATGGCTTCTGGAAAATTATAGTCAGTTTGGTGTTCGTTTCGCAAAGCTACCGACAAAGGAATTCTAATTTAAATTTACAGTCTTCGGTAATTTATTTATTAGATTAGGTCTATAATACCAACATTTGTTCACTCTGGATACAGTGATATAATTCATTCTTAAAATTAAATTACAGCGCAACAATTACTTAGAGGTAACACCACATTCACAAAACAATAAGCTAAGCTTTACGTAGGTACTAAGCTATTACGTAAGTAATTGATTTAACATAAGTAGAATTAGTCCCCGTTTACAGAAACACTAAAGGAACACACCTACAATTATGGTGCCGGCTAGTGTTAGTGGACACGAGCTTCTTCTTTAAATTAATGACGAAATAAAACCTTGGTAAAGTTGTCCACTAAAATGCAAACCTTTCTGAAACGCCTTTAATAATCGAAACGCGAGTGTAAGATTCAACACCAAGTAGGTTGGTTTAATAATGATCATAATAACGCAATATTTAGCCACAAACAAAGACAATAACAAACTAATTACCGTCAAGTTACGTAAACACAATAAATTAATTACTTATAATGAACGCGCGGAAGTGTCCCCGGTTCACACGGAAGACGTCCGCAACATACAACGTGTGAAGACAGACGTCAGATGTATAATTGAGGGTTTGCGACACAAACATGCTATTTTGCTGCAGTAGGTATGATACTATATTTGTAGATGTTCTGTATGGTGTCCGGACTTAAAGAATAGCACCATCCCATATCTTCCCGTGGGTGTCGTAAGAGGCGACTAAGGGACTTACCAGAGAATGGGCAGCAGCGTTCTCTGATTCTACAACAACCATACTGCGATCGCCAACCCGCCTGCCAAGCGTGGCGATTATGGCAAAACCCCCCTTCTTGGGGGAGGCCTATGTCCAGCAGTGGACGTCTTTCGGCTGAAATGATGATGAATGATGATGATGAGATATAATGCGGCCTACTAAGCTAGAACCTTTCGTTGTTTCGTTGGATTCTCGCAGTCTCTCCATTTGGTCAAAGATTCAAAGACAGACAAAGATCGAGTGATTCCAAGAATGAGAACCTTTCAACCTGTCTGTTCAAAACGAATTGAACGCTTTTCTGATTGAATTGCTTTACGCTACAATAGAAGCCTGATCAACCTTAGGAGGTGTATTGTCAAAGTAAATAACTGCAGCTCTGGTGCGATTTCCAGATCTCGAGCGTCAGGTTGTTGTCTTATTGCAAAGGTGTTTTAGTGGGCAACTCCTTAGGATGTTGGTGTTGGTGGGTTCGATGCAAATATTGTAATAAATATGTCACCTAACAGCAATACATACATAGAAGAAAAACACGACCCAATTATACAGCCAATATTAAAATAAGTAATTTAGGCACTTTATCGAGACCGGTCTCGTACCCGTAGACTTAAGAACACCTTGAAGCTATACTAGTAACAGGACTGTGTAACTTTTTTAGTATACAATAAAGTATACTGAATAATATAAACACTTTCCAATATCACCGTCACTAACTTCTCTAGCTTCCTATTAATTATCAAGAAAATAGTTATAACTATAAGAAAGTATGCCAGAGGGCGCCATCGTCCACACGCAGCGGTAGGCGCCGAGGCGGGCCGACTGACAGCGACGACAGGCAAATAGGAGCAGAAGTAAGTGACGTCGCCGCCAGCTATAGAAATGGTCACCGTACAATCAACCACACGCCAGTAGTGGCACCCGGACTATGGAACTTTACTACTGCTTCGAAATATAGGTGCTCAATAAAAAAGAAGAAAATAAGGAAGGAAGAAAATAATAAGGGTTTCAAACGTAGGTACTAGTCAAACTATTACAAGTGGAGTTGACTGTTCTACGGACACAACTGACAACTGTCGTAGTGCTCCGGTTACCGTAATCAAAACACTATGATTGCATATATGGGGCAATTTCATATTTATGTTAACTGTATTTTATTATATCAGTGAGCTCGTTGGTGCAGTGGCTGCAAGTGCGACTGCTGTAGGTAGGTACTACTGCTGAGTACGAGGCCTTTGATTCCAGGGAATGAAAGGAAAACACTTTGCCCGACGTGGTGTTTTTCCAATAGAAATTGCTCAGTAGCATCCCAGTCAGGATTCGAGTTCGGTAGGCTCGCCCCCTAACTGGCGAAATCTGGGTGTTTATATTATCTCCTAAGCCTAAGGTTTATGTGGAAATTCATATAGTATTGTTTTATATGCTTAGAGGATATTGCCTCCTACGTTGCCAGTAGTCAGATCATACAGCTGAATGTAGGTACTCAGCTAGACAAACTGTAAACGGCACCCAGCCATCTACATAACAGCTTAACTGTCTGGTCTCATATAGGTTAACAGCAGTTACGGTGATATGAAGCTCAATGCTCACATGAATCCGATCGGACGCGTGTGATCGTCACGTGAGGGTAATTGGATTTCGGCGAGTACCGTCAGCAACTCAGCAGTAAACTGCCAGTACCGTTGGCAGATTAACGACCAACTGTCCGTACCCGGCGTCATCGGAATGAGAACATATCAATAAATAAATATTGCTCTTCGTAGAAAACATGCATAACATCACGCCTGTAATATCCGGAGAGTTGGGCAGAGGTGTACGTATTAGTAGACCCACATTTTGACAGTTATGTTTAAGTCCCATGTAATAGGGGGCGAGCGCTTGCGACCACTAGACCAACGAGGCAGCCTTCATCGACGAACTTAAAGAAATGTCCAGTCAGAAATGATCAGAAGATATAATAAGACTTGAAACTCCGTATGTGCAAGTCTGGAATTTCCGAAGGTTTATCTACAGTGTTATCCATGCAGCTGGATGTCGTTTATAGCTTGTTCTAGCTGAGAGCAATCGACGTTGTGCACGGCTAATAATGACTACATATTGTAACGTAGGAAGTAGTGAAGGTATCCTCGTTACACATATGCATTCGGAAAAGCTACGCAGGTTAAGTAAACCTACTTAGCTTCGCTCTGTGTGTATGTAAATGTTCGGAATCGTCCTCTCCCACTGACGGCCACGCTACGGATGCAATGCCTGGCAAGCAAATGAACCATAGAAGTACACATACTATGTAGCAGTGGACGGTTGCCTTTAATCTTCACGTATATCATAGGCGATAACTACAATATGACTGATCCCAGGAATATTACACAGATTACGCGATAATGTGCCAATTTTAACGTAATGAGTGAGTCAGCTGCGGGATAACTTTTTCTACTGTCGTCTCTTGTGTTACATGTCGGCACTTTGACGGCTTATACCTATATAAGCCATCAAATGTTGCCAGTGATTAAGGTTGATAGTGGAGTTCAAAGTTAAGTATCGTCACGCTAATCTCTATCAACCTGTCAATAGCAAATCTATCTACCTACAGGTTCAACACTAACCCAATTAAACTCAATCATCGAGGGGTGAATGATCCAATTCTCGTCCGCGCCGCCCCGATTTGGATCTAATAGGATTGCGGTTGATACCGTTTTTGTCTGACATTGAGTGTCACGAGGCAGACTTTTTTACACGAATCTTTGAAGATTAAAAAAAGCGCCTATCATAAAACTCAAAGAAATACTAATGTATGCTTCTTGCAGTATTATTTTCACAGCAACGCCTGATGCAATTCTAATAGCAACGTACTGGTACTTTCATTGCTGCTAACATTAGTACAGGCGCTTACATGTTACTATAACTTCATTTTAAGCGAATAAAAATCAAGATGGATCAATCTATTTTTTATAAATATGATGTTCTAATCTAATTTAGAACATCATATTTATAAAAAATAGATTGTTTCATAGTAGGTAGATACCTACCTAACTAAGCGGCAAGGTTTAATTCATTATTTAATCAACCTGAGAACCTGCTCATCCGTCTGCAGCAAATTGCACAAAATGCTGTAAATCACAGAGACAATGCAACACTCGTTGTTACAGATTCTGTCCATTGCAATTGGTTTAAACGGTTGAATCAGTACATATAAATAAAATTGAAGTGTCCGTTTCAAAATAACAGCTTTTTACTGAATGCATATGAAACTTTAATCATACGGTACATACAACAAAAATATATATATTTTAAATTTTGTTTTTCTGTCTGTTCGTTCCGGCTAATCTCCGGAACGGCTCAACTTTTATTGGCAGAGTTAATGTTATAAGGAGTACCGGAGTAGGAGGCCTTTAGGCTACTTTTATTTTAGAAAAAGAATTACGGGTCCGTGCAAAAAAATTAAAGCCCTTGAATTGTTAACAAAATCCGATTCAAATAGGGACATCCCTAAAATTTTTAAATTAATTTCACGGCACAACTATTCTTAAATAACAATGATTGCTGTAAGATTCAGCAAGTACCGACCGACCTAACTACATTAATATGCCTATTTACTTGTATTCTACTGATATTGACACACGTGAAGTGAAGGTAACGGGATCAGATCATTTTTTCCCTTGACCCAGTAGCCTATTTCGACTACGCAGATTTGGGCAGGTATTGCTTTGTACAAAAATACTGAAGTAGGATAGCAAAGGTCACCCGCTTCCTGTATGATCTGAGGGACTCGAATGAACGAGAGCACCAACATCGAAGGGACAAGCAACATGATCGGTTTTCCTTTTTGTTAAGATGCATTCAAAGGTAATTTTTGTGAAGCAACGTTTGCAAGAGTAGTAGGTAGGTACCTAGTGGTCAACAACGGACAATACAAAGTTATAGTAAAAGCCGCAAATAACATAGTAATATGTTGTTGCTCTACAAATAATTCCTATTAATGTTGGATTTCTAATTATAATAACTGAAACCAGAGAGGTCCTAGGATCTAGACATAGGTACCCACTTATTTTTAAGTACAGGATAGTGTTACCGTAGCTGCGATAGCAAAGGCTTTTCTCTAACACACCTGCTTAGAGTTGTGACAAATATTAGCGTAGCGGCTAGAGATCATTATCTCACCGTATCACACCGTCTCATTGACCCAGTGGCAGCTACCAGGCTCCCAGCAATTAACGGCGCTGACCGCAATCGCCATTATATTGACATTCACTTTTTCATGTGGTTTTTGTTATATTAATTGAGTTTCGGTTTACCATGGCTTTCGCAATAGAACAATAATATGTTGTAAGTTACTTTTACTGGTGCAGTGGCTGCCGCAAGTGCGATGTGGCGAAATGTCTTAGATCCTGTAAATACTTATGCAGATAGATGGCGGACCTTGCTAAGCCCTATTGACACCATTTGTTTGTTTGATTTTGGAATTTTATAACAGATAACAAAACTTCACGCACGTTAGATTAAGTACCCGGTTATCCGGTTAATTAAAGCCGGGCACGACTTCAGAATTAGGAGAAGGATAAAACCTTTCAATCCATCCAAAAATTGACAAGTCGCCTTTGCGACTACTAGATCAAAGACACAGCAAAAACAATACCCTAAAATTACCTTCTGATTCACATACCATTCACATACATCTATGATATTCGTGCAGGCGTAAGAATATCAAAGTCTGAAACGAACTTAGCCATGTGTGGATCGTTTTCAAGACCGCCATGGATACTTACCTACCAACCTCTATGTTTCACATTGAAATAAAAGTTGGCTTTGACACCTAGGTCAATTCCGTAATTTATAATTTTCGCGGCGAATTTGTACGACCTGCTTCAAGGCTGGTTCTAGAGACATAACAAGAATAGGACAAGTCGAGAAGGGCAACAATGTTTTATTATATTGATGGAGTTAAACTTTTATCTATTTTCTTGTTCCAACGCTTGGATTAAATTCATTTCCTGTTCTTTATGCATCATACAGAAATCCGGTTGGACCCACACACCGAGCACTGTAGGAATTACAACACAACGCATCAAACTTTATATTTTCGCAAATATTTTCACATATTAGTTACAGTTTTCAGGCTTTTCTGCAAAAAACATTGATTTAATTGAAAGTTCAACATTGATGTGACGAGAAAACTGAGCATTTAGAAAATTCTAGAAAAATATAATAAAATTTAACCTGAAACTTGAAGAAGATTGCGTTGCTGCGTAAATAATTGATTTTAGGACAACTATTGAACAAATACAATTATTAAAAAATTAGATTAAAGGTTAAAAGATATAAACAGGTACAATAAGTTTGGTTACATTAATTGTGTGAACCAAGACCCGCCTCTTTGTTCCAGTGATTCATAAATATATCAATCAGATGTCTGACACAAAGTGTACGTGTGCAGTAGAGCGCGGCGATGCTTGAGCAAGTCCCGGCGCGACAAAACCGCGCGCGCCGCCCTCCCGCGCGACACTTAACACCCGCCATGCGCCGCGCGCTACCGCTGCTGCTGCTGCTGCTGGCCAGCCTCGCCGCCAGCGAGCCGCCGCAAGTCTTAGCAGACGAGTCCATTGACACGCTTATTAGCAACGACACCATCGTCGTTGACAACGAGAACGGCACGCTCACACTACGCGATGTTAACGGCACCGTCATCGAACTGGACGGCGATCCCGAGGAAGTGGTGCGGAAGAAGCGGACGTTCGGCGACATAGTGTTCCGAGGACTGGCTGATGTGCTAGGGTACAGTGTAGCCCGGAAGCCCCTGCCGGCTGACTTCCCACCGCCGCTAGCCCCAGTGCCCGGGATAGACGCGCCGTTGGCCGGAGCCGCGCCCCCTCCGCCGCCAGCCCCAGCTCCTGCCCCACCACCGTGTGGGCAGCCCCGCGCAGCCGGCCCCCCTCCCTGCAGAGCCGTGAAACCACCCCCGCCGCCGCCACCACCGCAGCCCAAAGCAGTGCCACCGTGCCCAAGACCGAGACCTGCGCCGCGACCCAAACCAAAGCCGACCCGTCCGCCCCCGCCGCCGCCGCCGCCACCATGTGCTCAGCCACGAGCGAACCCGACCACCCCCGCGCCCTGTGCTCCTCCTCCGCCGCCCAAAGCCGACAACCTCGAGAGGATCACCTCTAACCTCCGGCTAAACTTCAACTTTAACCGTGCCCCGGTCACTCCGGCGACGCAAGCACCACCCGCCGCCGCCGAGGCAGTCGCCGAGAACGAACAAGCCGAACTTGATTATCAGCAGGAGCAGTTTGTGCCGATCGCTATAGAACCTCGCGCGGCGAAACTACCTCAAACCGAGCCGCGCCAGCCGCGAGTGTACGTCGACGCGTTCGTTGTCAGGAACGGAGTAGCACGTCGAGTGGACACCGTGGACGCGAAGCAGTTCGACGCACATCGAGCTAACAACGCCGATGAAGATTACCTGGCTTACGACGACGACGCCGCGCAACAACAGCTGGACGACGATGACTACGAGGATGTGCAGGAGTCCCGCGACCGCGAGGCTGCCGTGCGACAGGTCGGTAACGCTGTTGATCAATTCTGGCAAAATAAAAAACAGCAAAGAAGGCCTGCTCAGCAGAAGGCGCAGAGACTTCCCGCAAATCATTATCAAAACGTACATTTTGGAGACCGAGATCTAGGCGACAATATCCGACGCCACGGCGAGTCCCACCAGAGTCTACAACGCGAGCGTCCTCGTGCTAACAGAATCCCGCTACCTCAGCCTGAAGCTGACGATGACACGGAGGTCACAACCACTACAGAAGACCCGAGGAAACCTCTAAAGCCGCGTGTATTGCCTCCGACCGAGCACAATCCGAACCAAATCGACACAGTAACGGTGCGCGTGCCGCCTATATACCGCGAGAAACGACCGAGGAAGTTGCACCGCGAGCGTCCTGAACAACCGGACAGGGATGAGGAGGAGCATGAGGAACACAGAGATCGAGAATTCAGTAGTCGCGAGCAAGAGCGGGAGCGGGAGTACGAGCAGGACGCTGACGGCAACGACAGCTCGCTGGCGCCTCAGACCGAGCGCCCCGCCAGGCGCAGGCGACGCCGCAAGCAGAGCCGCAAGACACGAGCCGTGGACAAGGAGTACTACACAGCCGGCGATTATGACTACTACGGCAACAAGCAACCCGTCTCTAAAGAGGAGCTGTTTTACATGGAACTGACAGTCCCACCGCCAACGCTGGACGCAGACGTTGCCAGACACGAGAAGCCAGTGGATAGTGGTTACTTTTTGGAAGATCATGAACGGCTACGGGAAGATCCCAGCCACCGCATCCGCGACGACGACAGGAGCGGTGATGATGAGCGCGCGGATGACAAGGAGCGCTCTGTGGAAGATAAGGAGCGGTCAGTAGAGGACAGCAAGGAGAGGTCTGTGGAGGACAAGGAAAGAGCGGGTGAGGAGGACCGCGCGGACTCTCGGGAGCGGACGGACAAACTGAGTCCCAACGCGCGCGTGCGCGAGTCCGGCTACCAGAGCAACTACGTGCGCGCCACCAACGTGCAGGTGGACGACCCGCGCCCCACCGTCGCCAGCGTGAAGAGGAAGCAGACCAGCACCGGCCAGGCGTGACCCGCCTTATTGCACACGCCATAATTGTAATTATTATTTATTGGGAAGAGTTGGTGACTCGTAACGATTGTAAACAAAATATGATATAATCGATAGGATTACATACTTGATAACGTGCTTGTTAGTTCACTCCACGCACGCACACTTATAAAACTCTCGTTGATATGAAATTTAGAGGGGACAGGTCTAGTCGCGAAGTGCACCCAAAATGTGTGGACTTCGCGAGGTGCCTGTGGGCGCAGAGAGCGACGCGTGTCAAGTATGTGTATCTGCACGATCGGTTCCTGTGTGTGACAAGGAGCGCCTGCCTGTGATGTTCTAGTTGTAATGTACCTACATGTCGATGTCGATAGTCTTGTTATTTTTATACTTAGCTTTAGCGAATTGTAATAAGTTTCTAAATAAACTGTTTCTAAATAATCGATTTCATTACTGAGAGACCGAGCCGAATCATTGTCGGGGCGTGAAATCGTCGGGTCGGGGACCGTCGGAAGTAGGTGAAGGTCCCAGAGCCACCGGTGCCACGCCGACTAGAAAACGAGTCCGAAAGGCCGTTTCAAGAGAAGTGCAATGACCTAATTGATTTTCGCAAAGCTGCAAGCCTTTGTCGAGCGTTGCAACCGGCATTGCACCGACCGCCTGAGCGACCGTGCGGCTGCCGAAGCATTTACAGCGTAACATTTACGTCATATATCACCCAATTATTTATTTTATTATGAGTCTGATGGTGGGGCACATGCTTCCCTATTTTCATTTTTCTCTATCTGTGATCACCCAATTAACAAACGCATAATAAGAACAGGTGAATGGTACAAATAGTAATATCCCAATGCCAACATTCATTTCTCATTTCCAATTAATCTTACCTAATAAAAGAATTACGATTGCTAACTCATTTCATCAGAGTTCTAATGAAAAGAATAACAAAGGAAATAGGTATATAATCTGTGACAAATAGTTTTATTATCACGTGGTTACTACAGTCCGTCGGCACAGCAGAGAGGCCTTGACCGCCAGATCATTGCACAGGTTTCACCAGACCACATCAACCACAAAATCATTCGCCGAATTAGACTTCACACAAATCACCTGCCCTGTTTTCTTACTTACGTATACAAAAAGGTCAAATAAATAAATCTTTGGTAAACGTTAACACAATGGTACTTACTAATACTTAATCTAGCTAGTAATAGTCTTTGGTTTTGAAAAGTGCCTCTTCAGTTCACGACGCCATGAAGACATGAAGGAGAGTAACCATGGAGTTTCTTGCCGGTTCTTCTCCATAGGAAACGTCCAATCCGACGCGTGCACCTTTTTCCGACGTTATATAAGCCCATAGATAAAGGGTGTAAAAGTACCCTCAACGAAGCCGAAAGGCACTTGTTCTCCCCATCATTGTGATATTTTTTTTTTATTCTAGGCCATACCTGGGAACTTTCTAGTTACGGAGATATTGGGGGGTCGAAGTGCCGATTTTTTCACAAGTTTTTTTTTAAATATGAGTTTTTAATGTTATAACTTTACATTAAATACCTCCACGGCACCCGTACTATTCAATGCATCCATCATCATCGATGTTTCGAGTGCGTTACATTGAGTCCTCCTGTAATGTGATATTTCACTCCAAAAAAAAAAAATCGTTTCCCAGCAATATTTTCTGCGTAGAGTTAGTTGGTTTGATGTACAGAATGCTTGGTTGACGGCTTCGTGAAGGGTCTGTTTACACCCTTTATGTATAAGCCCATGCAAGCCTATGTGATATTTTAATCTGGCTAGGTTTTTCTTGTGAGTGTAACGATTGGCATTATTCGACTGATTCGTACCGAAGTCGATGATCGGTTCTTCGATCACTAATACGACTCATCTCAACGAAGTTTTAGTTCTTCTTTCTTACAGTGTCGATGGCAATCTAAATTGAGTCGGCCCAGAGGCCTACGTTCGGCTACGAGATTAACATCTACAGTGGCGTCAATCAGTTCATGCAGCAGCACACAGCTTTAAGTGCCCCTTCGTTTATGGAAAATACCACACTCACACTCCAGGGTAGAGTTATCAATAAATTTCCACGGCAGGGTTGTTAGATTTTTTTTTCTAGTTCAACTGTACTTTGGTTCTAGTTGTTGTTTATTATTCTAGTCCACATTCAATAACACCAGTGAGCTCAGTTGTTTCCACATCTGCTGCCGGTACAGGGTGCTGTAACAAGAGGTCAATTGTGAGCAAGGGCGGATCGAAGGGGGAAAAAATATAATTTTAATATTCTCTATTTTTTAATATATTATTAAGTATAATTTTTCTAATCTTATTAATAAAATACAATAAATATTTTGTGTGATGGCAAATACATTCGCGAACGAACGCATAATACAACCACAGACGACTATGTGCTGTTAGTATAAATAATACGTGTATAAATAATAAACATATAGCCCAGTATAAATCGACGCTAAAAAAGGCTAAAATCACAAAGCGTGATGTAGTTCTGCATTTTAATATGTTGTATAGATAAGTTAGGGTGAAATGAATCCAAATGCAACTGTGCTCGTTGCGCACCGCGCGATAAAATGCGAAATTTTGAGACCTTTTTCACTTTTTGCTCTAAAACTCAAAAACAATGCATTTTCGACGGATAACATTAATTATTTATATAAAGAGGTCTAAATTGGCAACAATTTAAGCCCAACCGCAGCTATATTAACCTTTTAGGGACCAAGCTATGACACTTCAAAGATGGTCAATTTTTCCCGAAAATTGATTGATAGAGCATTGATTGATTCCCTCGCTGTCATTGATTAAATTTTGTGCACCTCATTTCTTTTGGAGCTGGAGAAACTCCTTAGTGATTTCCTCCGCACAAAGGAAATAAATGCTCCCGAGATTCATAGGCCCCATGTTGTTCTCCAGAGGTCGATGGGTGGTACTGTGGTATTTGATCGCCTCCACGACGAGCAATTGCGTCAACATTATGTTGAGCGGTGAATCTCTTTTTGCAAGCATCGTGAACACATCCTCCATCCAGCATCATCATCAGCATCTTTCATCCAGCTTTTTCAACAACCTCAAGAACATCGGGCCTTATGAATCTCGGTGAGAGCATTTTGTTTCCTTTGTGCGGAGGAAATCACTGAGGAGTTTCTACAGCTCCAAAAGAAACTTCCCAAGTCACGAAGAAATGAGGTGCACAAAATTGAATCTAGGATAGCGAGTCTAAATTTTTGATGTATTCTTGCTACACTACCAGTTAGTGAAGCGACGGCAGAAGGGCTTTTCCACTCTCAGAAGGCTCAAAACTTGGCTTAGAGCTTCAATGGTAGAAGACTGCCTAGCTGGACTGGCTCTTCTCCACGTTCACAAAAGCATACCAATTCAAGTAGAGGAAGTCATAACTCGTTTTGGGAGAGACATAAGGGAAAAAAATATGTTGTTATTTAATTAAGTAAATATATTTTGACGTCTATCAATAAAACACTTTCTTCTATTATTGTAGTCGAATTCGAGCCGGTCATGACTAGATTAGACAACCATGTGACCCCCCTTGACATGAAAGCTGGATCCGCCCTTGATTGTGAGTGAGGTAAGCATTTTCCAGAGTAATATAGATTTCAAAACACAAAAGGCCTTAAAGTCACTGGTTATTTTACCAAAATATTAAAACCATTACAGGGTGGCAATCGATGAAGGTGTGTGACTGGCAACCGGAGAGCGGAAGGTTGCAAGTCCGATCCCTGCCCGTTGCACGTAGTAATATACTCTATCACAAGCATTGGTAGCTTAGTTAATACCTTACCTATCTGAATTGCTAGCACCTAATTAATTTTGTTAATGAGATTTTCTTCTTAAGTAGATAATAGAGAACGATGCGAGTGCTGCATGGACTGTGTGACTGATGATATGGCTAGACAGAAGGTGACCGCTAAGCTCAGGAGTAAGTAATAGAGAAGCATTGAAGAAGAAAATCTGCGCCGATCGCACATAATTTGGGATAAGGGCAGGAGAATGATGATGATCTTTAGTAATAAAGAAGTAACTGATGGTTACCGTCTATTTTTTCCCTTTGTTTATCTGCAATCAGCATTAGCTATAAACAGGTATGTTGTGAGTTGTGGCAGTTCGAGTGTGACCTCCAGCGAGGTCATCTCCTCATCAGTAGACCATAATAGTGGATTATATGGTCAATTTGTCTTGCGCTTTAGCCGTTTTTTGTAGCTTCGAGTTGTTAGCTTAGCAGCCAATATGTTGGGGTGTATTTGTTTAACCGTTTTTTGTAGCTTCGAGTTTGTACTGTCACTTACGGGATATCTTCCGTGATTGTTCATTGTTTTGAGCTCCCGATATTAGCTCAAAACAATGAACAATCACGGAAGATATCCCGTAAGTGACAGTACAAGTTTAGTTGTAAACCGTGAAAGCTTAAAACAGTGTTTAGCTTCGAGTTGTTAGCTTAGCAGCCAATATGTTGGGGTGTCTTTGCAGCTTCCCTTTGTATGTCTCTGTAGTCTTATGGCTCTATTCACCGTGCTCATCCCCAGATGATGGTGTATTTCTGCGTTGGTGATGTACCATGGGACATTGCATAGGTAGGTGGTTGTAGGTGGTTGAGTACCATATTCTGCATTCGCTGTATTATTATAATATTGGAGTCACAAACGGCGCTCCAGAGCTTTATACCGTACATCTAGACAGATTTAAGGACACTCTTGATTATGAGTAGATTGTTGTCTAAACTTAGTTTGCTGTTTCGGCCCAGCATCCAGGTTAGGCGAGTGTAAGCGTGCTAAGTTTGAGTTCTTGCCTCTTAGTTTTGATATGGTGTGTCCATGTAAGGCGTCGGTCTAGCTGTAGCCCAAGGCATTGGACATTGTTTTGATGAGGGAGTGTAGTATTTCCCAGGTGAACAGGAGGGCAATTTCCTTGTCGCAGTGTAAACGAAACATGTACTGATGTAAATGTGCTAGCCTTTATTCTCCATTTTCAGAGCCAATTGGTAATATCAGTAATTTTTGTGTTGCGAGCGCAGGGTTCTTGTCGCTTGTTAAGATTGCCGTATCATCTGCGAATGTGGCTGTAGTGACACTCTCCTCTTCTGGCAGGTCTGACGTATATAAAGTATATAATACAGGTCCCAGGACTGATCCTTGTGCTACGCCGTCTATTTGGTGGAATTTGGAAGTGGAGTCCGCTTCCTTCACTGGAAGAGTCTATCTGCCAAGTAAGATTTCCACAGTAAATAGTAACTGTGAGAGAGGCTATTCTTAATTTTGCAGAGTAGTCCTTAATGCCAATCTTTGTCGAAAGCCTGTTGTATGTCGAGAAAGACTGAAGAGCAAAAATAAAATAACGCTGTTACAAATAGGTGCGCGATGAATATCAAGTAGCTGATGTCATAAGTGAGAGTCTGCTGGACTCGATCATATTCGCATGTGGAGCGCGTATCATGTACCTACGCACATTAATACATAGATCACTCGCATAGATGAGCTCATTATGAGGTCGACGATCGATGCGGCAAGAGAGCTTATCTGAAGGTGGTCTTTTTAATCTTTCTACAATCTTTATTAGAAGAAGAGTTGATTGAAGTCATCAAAATAAAACGTGAAAACTGATGTATTTCTAGTTGACAGTGCCGTTTATTAGTAATACCTACTGTAAGGCCCGATTTTCATCGAAGCAGAGACCAGCGGAGCGGTGCGGAGACTTGCAAGATTTGACCAACCACAGGAGAGACGAGAGATGCGTTGTGAATTTCAACCAATGTGATATTTCGATTCCCGCACGTTTCCTCTCCGCTCTGCTCATTTCCGCTTTGGATTTTATAGGGCAAAGCGACAGTAGACCATCCCTATTTTAGGATGGTCTTCTTAGAACTGTAGCTGTAACGAGTAAGATAGCTGGCCAAACACCCCATAAAATTCTCCCCCTTAAAGCTCAGTCCTGCGGTTGAAGTCTCAGTACCAACCTGTGCATGTTGCTTCCTCACGTGTTTGTTCAGCGACTGCTTGTGATGGTACCGCGCGGAGCACAGCGCGCAGGAGTGCTCGGGGGGCGGGGCGCGGGGCCCCACCCCGGGTGCGTGCACGCGCGCGTGGCGCTGCAGCGCTGCCCGCGACGCGAAGCGCTTGTTGCAGCCCTGCTTCAAGCAGTTGTAGCGCGCGTCCTTATGCGTGGCCATGTGAGCTGACAGCTTGTTTGTGCGGAACTGCTTGCCGCATATAGGACAGATGTATGGTAACGCACCTGCAGAATGGTCATAATATTTAAGTCGGTCCAGAACAGGCTCCAAGTTGGCGTGGCGGATGCTCGAAGAGAGGTCTTCAGTACTTAACAACTGGCTTTAAACTTCGTAGCCACGCTTTGAACTGCTAATAACTTAAACTTATACTGTCTTTTACTGGATACCTTCTGTGATTGTGTTGTTTTTGTCTTCGTGATATCCCGTAAGTGACAGTATAAGTTTAGTTTCAAACCGTGAAAGCTTTCAACAGTGCTAATAACTTTACTGTGATCTGGTTATTGCATTATTTTCTTGTCATTTACCTGTGTGTATCCTTATGTGGTTCTGGAGAGTATTTTTGCTGGAGAACTTCTTCCCACAGTCGTTGCACTCAAATGGTCTCTCACCTGAAACAACGAGACTCTTAGTTACCGATAAAAAAATGAATATTTAGAGGTACAGGGTTTAATTTATGAGGAATAGGGTATAAAGTCCCTCGTCCTCTATAGAAAAGGTTGAGTCCTCCGGCCTGAAGTGTGGTGTGTCTGGTGGGCTAATTACAGTATTACTGCCCGCCGATTGTTGTACATGTATATGCTTATCGCGCGGATAACTTTAATATCGCGATTCGCTATGTTATTCGATGTAGGATATGTCCGTATTGTTTGTTCGTGGCAGTATAGATGTCACAATAGATTTGACCAAATACTAACCGTTATGTCCTCTGAGGTGAACACTAAGGTTAGTGTTGGTGGTGTAAGTCTTCCCGCAGCCGGGCACAGGGCACAGGCGGCGCGGGCGCGGGGCGCAGTGCCGCGCCGCCAGCCAGCGCGAAACCGCGCTCGCGCCGCATCGCGCGCACGACCAATCGCGTTCTCGGCTGTGGCGCTTTCTGCAATGATACCCAGATAAATCATCTAGTTGCTTTATGGTTGCACTCGCCAAATAACATAATATTACATCACCAATTCACCACTTATCCCCGAATAGTCAGGCAGAGTTGTACCTATCGTAGGTACCCACGTTTTGAGTCTATTGCCATCATCCGGGCAAAGTCCTGAGGAATGCTACAAAAAAATCTTATGGAAAAAACCCAATAACACTTTCTCCGACCTCAGAATCGAACCAAGGACCTCACGCTACACAGTAGCACTGGCGTCCCCTAGATCTAACAAGGCAAAATGCGAATGGCTGAATATGAAGCTCCTGTGTGCATTATTTTTACATGGTCCATGAGGGGAACAACCATGGTGCAGTGGAAATTATACCACAGACTGTTATGCTAATATTCGCCTTAATAACTCTGGCACATAATAACAGCTCTTGCTTCTTTCTCTTTTCCTTCGCAGACCGCAGTCAGAAACTGCGGCTGGTTGATGGCACTAGTATCACGCCCTATTACATGAGACTTAAACCCGGCGAAATGTAGTTTTTCAATTCCTTTGAGTATGTTTCGCTATTCCTCGTAGTTTCCGATTTGGCAATTCACGCCCACTTGAATAATTCACCCTGTAATAATCTTTTAAGAATTTTGGGCAATTGACCTACCATGGAGCCAATTTTTTTTTACTTGGGGCATTATGACTTCCCACTAACTAAAATGTTGCTGTTTGTATTGTAATGTTGCTGTTTGCGGGGCGCGGGCGCGGGTGCGAGACAAATTTGGAGTCGGTTCTGTACGTACCATATTTGGTAGTAAAGCAACATTTTATGGCAATCAAACGTTGTATTTATTCAAGATTCTTTAGTTTGCATGAAATATGGTACATGATGTCTTTATATAAAAAGGTTTCAAATATTTCGCTGACTTCCTTCAGCATGCAAACTTAATATTAAAATACCTAAAACAATGTACTCGTAGTTTAGGTACCTAGTTAAAAACTTAACAAAATATTTAAGAATTATTAAATTAATATTATCTTTGACAATAATATTATTTTTTTGATTTTAGAAACATTAACTGTTACTTTATTGTCTTAAAGGCCAAAGCCAACTCATTATTGAATCTATGGTGTTATTGAATGTATTTTCGTATTTAATATCCGGTTGGACTGGTACAATAACCGATATGTCATCTGCAAAGAGGATACATTCATGTCATAGAGTAAAGGAATATTAATTCATGTGCTGTTACTTGAGGAACATCCTTGATGTATATTAAGAAAAGGAGTGGCCCTAGGACGCTACCCTGACTTTAGGTAGAAATACCACAATAATTTGCTCACTAAAATTTGGTGATCAATTTACTAAATTTGGTTTCATAGTACAATTTGACGTACATTTTGACGGCACGGTTGGCGCAGTGGCTGAGCGATTGACTGCTGCGCTTCGTGTCGCGGGTTCGATCCCCGCACGGAACAAATATTTGTATGGCCTACAGGTAGTTGTTCCGGGTCTGGCTGTTTGTGTATGTGAATTTAAATGTTTGTAAACGCACCCACGATAAAGGAGAAATTCCTAGTGTGGGGAAAAGTTAAAAAAAAAAAAAAAAAAATTTAAAGTGTAGTCATGACTAAAATAACTAGAACCATTGTAATTTTAGGTATTCATATTTTGGTTTAGGTTTAATTTTTTTGCTGATTGGTATATATTTTAGGTTATGGTCACAAAGTTCTTTTTAGTGGTCATTATATTTATCCCATTATTAAAGTCATACTCGTTAAATGCGGGTAAAAAGTAATGATTGACGTATTGTAAGAATTGAACCATATTAAATGCTCCATGGTTTATGAAGAACTCAGAATTACACAAGTAAATCAATCTACAAATAAGAACAATAAAAGAGGAATTAGAAAACCATCTAAAGACATAGAAACATCTGACTAAGGGTGCTTACACAAAGAAGCAGGTTTCCGGTACGGGCGGGTCGGTACCGATCGGTGCAGGTTTTAATTTCTATGTTATCTTATTCTCTCACTTGTAAAGAAACAGGTTTAAACTTGTCGGTGCCGACTACCTGGAACGAGTCATATGGGTTCAAGTTATATGGTCAATAAGGACAAATTATTTATGCAAGTTAACCTTGGACCGACCGGTACCGACCCGCACAGATTTGTCAGTACCGGAATCCTGCTACTTTATGTAAGCAACCTAAAACTGAAACAGGGGCAGGATACACTTTTCTGAGTCGTATGACTGGTTGGCCCTAATAATGTTTGGGAATCCCACACTTAATACACGCAGACATACCGACACTGCCGTAGCATTCACAGTACACACTTAATTTCACTTTCACATTGACAAGCGAATGTTGAATCATAGATTTCTTTGATATGGCGTGTATTGTTGGCAAACATGATGTATTTGGTACAGTACTAATGGCTTAGGGCCATATACATCATGCATGATAATCAAGTAAGTATGTTGAAGTGGAAGTTTAATAAATTGGTTATTATTCTCCTTTATTTTCATTTTTAAATATTCCTTTAAATAACAATAATAAAACGCATTTAAAAATATAAAAAAATTGGAGCTCACTGGTATTGGAAACTGGGTCCAAGCTACTGGCGGTCACGGCCCCACAGAGAGGAACCTCCTAACAATACAATCCGTGCCATATAAGCCATTGGCTGTATCGACTATCACTGAGTTCACATCCCACATGTCGACAACTTATCAAACCAAGTCAAGATACTTGCTTTGCTTATCTTTTTGGCTTTCTTGATGTATTTTAGCATTTCCCATGCAATAATAGCAATACTGTACTGATCTGTGATATTGTATGGGTGTTATTGCAAAAATATTTCAGCACAGACAGTCCTAAGATTTATTTAGTTTTTTTTAATGCTGATATCATACAAAGTTTCTTATTGCTATAAAACAATATGTATCCTACCCTTGCCATTTGGCACAAAGATTCAATAAATAGTAAAATGTTAAACATAGACCTTGATCCTCAAGGTTGTCAGAACCCTTGACCTGTCAGTTACAATGTCAAGAGCGATCAGAGTAAGTTACTAAATAATTCTATATGAGTAGCACATTTCTATAACTTGTGCAGCATAACAAACAGATATAAACTTATGAATATATTTGTTAAGCACAGGAAGCAAAACAGTCATACAATACAGTGTGCCCCCCTAGGTAGTTAGTAAGGTAAGGAATAAGTAATTTATATTGTTCCATTATAAATATTTTACTTGATATTTCATTTTATTTTACTTACAGAAGAAGAACTTGAAGACATGCTGTGTCTACCCTAAATAAATGGGGATAAGGGCAGGAGAATGATGAATCTACTATTACATTAGTTATTGCTAGAGAGTGGTATCTGTGTACAATTTGCAGAAAACAGTTTACCAAGACTCCAAGAGATATTAACCACTATCTTCATACTCACAGATGTAATTTAAAGTTGAATTTCCTGTTAAATACTTTCTGGCACTTGGGGCAGGTGTGAGTGGCGGGCGGCGCCCAATGCGCGCAACGTCTGCGGGAGCCGCACTCCTCACAGCGAGCCTCCTCCTCCACCAGCACATCACCTCTCTTCACGTCTTGTCTCACGGAAGACTCGCACTCATTCTGCGTACCATCTACTAATCTGTTCTCAAAGTGAAGAGCGTTACTGTCTTTCAAAACATAACCCAAGTGCACCTCAGAAAGAATTTGGTTCGACTTCTCACACTTTTCTAAAAACTGAACTGTAGTTTCCAACTCTGTGAGACAGTCACAACAGATGCACGAAGGTCCTGCATCGTTCAAATCAGCCTTTACCCCAACTTTACTCAATTTCTCGCAAGGAGAAATGCCTTTTCGTTTCCGAAACAGTGAGAACACTGTGTCTTGTTTCTTAAAACATATTCTGCACATAGTCTCGTCACTGAACTTATCCATAATTTTTTTTATTGCGGTATAACCGTGAAATGATACCCATAAAAGGTAAATTAAGTTTTTTTGAATTACTTGTGTTTGTTTATGCAGTGATCAACAAAAAACTGACATCTGTCATGTTGCTGTCAAAAACATGTGTGCGGAAATAATCAGAATAGATATTACCTACATTATTAAATACAAAAGCATCAATGAAAGAAAATAATTGTAACGACAAAAACAGAACTGATTTCACATACAACTGTTATCAGAACAATAGGTGGGTATGTTGAAATTTTGGCATCTGCCTTAGGTTTGAATTGAACCTAACCCAAATAACGTGGTCAAGAAATGAAAAGACTATTACCTAACGGAGACTTAAAACTCAATAAATGTCAGATCTTTATTCCGAACGTGTATGTAAAAACGCGTTAGCTACGTGTTTAACATCTTTAAAATACAGAAGTTGGAATATTGTGTCTCCGATAGTAGGTATCAGCATAAAAGAGATAAAAGAAGGTTCACAAATCTCAAGCTTCAATTTCCAAACAAAGACGCATAATAATGTTAAAAAAAAATCAGCCACTGCAATAAACTGACCTTTTACCTGTTCGGTACCAGAGGTTAGTAATTCTGACTGGACCACTTTACAAATTGAACTTCTGACAAGTGTCTGCTTCATGTTGTATAGAACAAGTTATGCAAGAGTGTGTATTGCCAGAAGGCGGCTTCGCCGAGTGAAGGCGCCCGCCAGCGCCAGTGAGAGCCAAGGAAAGTGGCCGCGGTACATTTGGTAATCACTGCGGCGGCGTGTGCCCGCATATCGATGTCCTGGCGACACAGGGACGGAGTAAGAACAACGGTCCCAGCCTAAGTCTTGGGGGGGGGGGGGGGTCACAAGGGGCCATAGCTAAGAATTTGGTTAGGAACCGATTGAGAGGTGTTAAACTATTATCAATAACTTTTGAAAAACTAAATTATCAACCCTCTTTGGGTTTAAATAAACAAAACAATCAATCCTTGGATAAATTCAGTTCTTTTTGTTCTTAATATAGGAATAAGTATAGGAGGAACTCTGTCAACTTGTGGAGAATTCAAAAGTACAGAATGTATTAGCGAGTGAAGCGAGATGGAAAATTTTAGCACCACTTCTTTTTTTAATTTATACAGAAATGAGAATAGGATCACTCTGTCAACTTTTGCAGCATTGAAAAGTATAGGATGTATTGGCGAGAGATGCGAGCGAGAAATTTGTTGCATTCCGCCTCGGATAGGTTGATTTCTTAATAGATGTGCGAGATTTCGGGGGGTTTAACCATCACCCCCCCGCCTATGACCCTGCCCCTGAGATAGTCAGATTTTGAAGTTTTAAGATGAAGAGAACGCAAGAGCGAGCGAAGCGAGCCGGACCTCTTTTTGTTTTATTTTAATCAATATGATCAGAAACATGATCACGATCGACCTAGGCCCAACCCAGGCGGGGTGGTCATGACGCCCGGCTATGACCCACCCTCCCGGATCCGCTCTCGATTCTAATAGAAAGAAAGAGCGAAAGAAGAGAGCTCAAAATTGAAGCAGCCCGCCTCCGCCCCATGTATTAGGTTCAGTTTGTTCATTCATACAAAGATGAGAATAAAAGTAACTCGGATGCATTAGCGAGCGAAGCCAACTCGAAAATTTTAGAATTCTGCCTCGAAAAAGGTAAGTTTCTCTTGTTGAACGATTAAGCAGGAAATAAGGTAATAATTTATATCCGAAAAAAGCTATTTTAAGAAGGTTTATGAATTTGGCGTGGACTACCTACCTACTGAGTTCGGATTGTTCAGATTGAATTGGGATTGGGGTTTGATTTCTAAGTCCTGTCCTTCCGCCTTTAATATGTATTAGGTACATCAGCAAACATTCTCGCAAAACAAACAAGCAAACAAATAGCGCACTGTGAACTGTGCACCTTGTTTATATTTACAATCAATTATTTTGCCATTTAGGTTGAATGCACTATTGCTTCAATTGTTGCAAATACAAAAATATATTGATACTTAAAAGTATTCCATACAATTAAATTCGCAATTCACCAACATGTGGTGGTTCATACAGTACACAGTTCGTCCCTGACTGGCTGGTACAATTTTCTCTCGATTACGTTTCTTGATCAATTAGTATGGCCCATACGTACACTTGTTACACAGGAATGACGGCAGCCACCTACGTGTTGCCTAAAACATACTCAACGATTTCCAAATTGAACTTTACCTTCAAGTGATAGAGATCAATATTGTGTAACGCCAAATCGGAAGAAGAATTTAGTTGCATTCGATTAGGAACGGTCGAAAGCATAATCGCGTAAGGACGAAGTTCGCAGCTGGCACGTCCGGCTGCCTAGTGAAACCTGCACGCTGGCTACATACTAATTTGATATGTTATAAGGTTATAAGTATGGGTGGAAGCGTCCAGTGACAATCGGTTTCTGAGTGGTAGTCGCGCCGGCCGGGCGACCGCATCGATATGAGACTTACAAGCGTAAGTATCGAAGCTTTGGAATAGATATGTTGTGACAGTGACAGTGATCGTGAAGTTTGTGATCAATCTAGTGTGGGTCCTAATTAAAATGGTGCGTGGTGTATTTCAGATCGCGTTGGTGTTGTGTGCGTGCGTGTGCCTATCGGCGGGAGATGTAGCCCATCTGAAGGCTGCCAAGGCGAAGCGGATCGGGCAGTTTCTGAAGGGCAAGCCCCACAAACGAGGAGTGCTGTCTTCAGTGCCTCCATACAAGCTAGGATATGACATCCCAGTCGTGACGCACTCCGTCGTGAAACCTTTTGTAGTGTCATACCCCCCCACAGCAGCGGTCACTAACGTAAAGGTCCCTCTCGCTCATCCTCTGGCCTCACGTTATCCTGTACCAGTTGGGCATAAAGTTCCAGTGCCTCATCCTCATTATGGTTACAAGTTTCCACATCAAACAAAAACAGTGACATATTCAAATCCCGACCATCATTTCCATCACCATCATCATCATGTGGCTCCTAAGCCAGGAATACCTGTGGTGCCGGCGGTGCCCGCTACTCCCGTGATACCTGTAGGAGAACCCACGGCGACCGTGGCTCATCCCGTGCCAGCACCGCCTCCACCCGTGCTTCTTCCTGCACCTATCTTCCCAGCCGCAGGCCTAGCCCATACTCACCTTGTTCCTCAGGAAAATACCCACCTAAGGCCTGTAGTACATGGTGCACCCACTCACTCTCCTATTCCTCCACTTCTGCAATATGCCAACCAATTTCAATATGTTTTGCGTCCCGGTAATGCAGTTCAAACTTCTTTCTTCGCGAATTACCCAAGATATCCGTTCCTGAATTACCCAACTCCAGTTTTTCCGTTGCATCAAACTGCCCCAACTGTGAGTCAGTCGTTCTACGAGCGCCCTCAAGCGCCTCACTTCCATGTAGGTCCGCAGTCAGGTCCAGAGATCGGGCTGTTTGAACAGACAGGTGCACACATAGAGCCACCGTTCGTGCACGCTCATGGAGGGAATCCGCAACATGCCGTACATCTGCAGCCTACACCACAGCCTGGTTTTCACCTGCAGCCTACACAGCCTGGTCTTCACCTGCAGCCAGGCGTCCAATTGTTACCTGATCTACACTATCCAGGTCAGCGAGAGGTCCATCTACATTCCACTCAGCCGGAGGTTCATTTGCAACCAGGTCAGCCAGAGTATCATCTGCGACCTGGACAGCAAGAGGTTCATTTTCACCAAAGTCAACCGGAGTTGCATCTGCAACCAGGTCAACCAGAATATCATCTACAACCGGGTCAGCAAGAGGTGCATCTTCACCAAGGTCAACAGGAAGTCCACCTGCACCAGGGTCAGCAGGACGTACATTTCCAACAGGCCCAGCCGGAAGTTCATCTGCACGGTGCTCAGCCTGGCGTGTTGCAAGCCGCGCAGCCAGGTGTTCTACCTACTCAAGCAACCGAACACCTGCAACCTACTCAGCCAACGCTTGACCAAGACGGCTGGCATCCCGTACAAACGCAACCCCATGAGCTAGGGGCAACGCAACCCGGCAATCACTTCAGCGAAGATGGTCAATTTGCTCAGGGTGCCCATTTCGGTCAAGACGGTCAATTTTCTCAGGGCGGTTATTACGTTCAAGACGGCCAATTAGCTCAAGGTGCTCATTTCGGTCAAGATGGCCAATTAGCTCAAGGTGCTCACTTCGGTCAAGACGGCCAATTAGCTCAAGGTGCTCACTTCGGTCAAGACGGCCAATTAGCTCAAGGTGCTCACTTCGGTCAAGACGGCCAATTAGCTCAAGGTGCTCACTTCGGTCAAGATGGGCATTTCGAACAAAACGGCTATCATCAGTTTACCCAAGAGCAGGGCACGCAAGTGTATGACCATCACACCGGGGAGCAGCAGTACCACGACTCGCAAAACCAGCTGCAGCACCACATACAACAGCAATTCGAGCAGGCGCAGTACGACCAGCACGTGAACAACCATCAACAACAACATCAGCAACCAGACCAGGAGTATGGAGGGCCACAATTTTTGCAAGACGGGTTTAGTCAGAGTCACAACGGCGGCCAAGATTTTAGTCAACCTGGCCAGAATTTTGGTCAGCAAGGTCATGATTATAATCAACAAGGACAGAATTTCGGTCAGGATTTAAGCCAGACGGGTCAGAATTTCGGTCAAGACTTCAGCCAGCAGCAGCCAGCAGCTGAGTACGGAAGCCCCCAGGGCGCTGAGGGTCGCAGCAGCGCGGAGACCGAGGAGGAGCCTCAGTTCCGCAACCACATCCCACTGATGCTGCAGCCACCTCTCGACCGACCGCTCGAACATTTCCGGTAGTTCGATCTACGGCGAGTGGACCATGTTCAGTTTTTATCAGTTACCTCAACGAGTGAATGGAGGGTATGAGTGACCTACTGACTGTAACGACCAGATACGTTTGGTTACAGTAATATGAAGATCCAAGTTCAAGTAAATCCGCTCCGCAGTAAAACAAATTAAAACATTATACGAAATTGGTATCTAAATGAATGCTAGAAAGAAAATGATATGTACAAGTGTTATAGCTTACGAGTCAGTAGTTAAGATGAGATCCGTGCGATCATGCTGCAATCTGTTGTTAGATTGCACCGCTTGTATCCGCCGGTGCCGCAGTGTGTATTATGTAGATAAACTTTATGTTGTGTATTGCCTAATAACATTAGATAGTTAAGTTATTAACATAACTGTAAGAAAGATTTATTTATTTTTTTAAATAAAATATTTTTTGGAACGTTTGAAGGTTGTTTGATTTGTAAAGAGCGTCCTTAGAACAACCAAAGTCCAATAAACGCAGACACTTCATCATGTGCCTAAACAAAGTGCAACCCGTCATCAACCAACGTTTCGCAGCCACTTCACATATTAAATTCATTTTCAGACAAATCTCGTGTTACAAGAATTAATATCACCGCTCACGTAACTAAAAGTAATTCGCTATGGACGTGTAAAGTCCAACACAGTATATAAATCATGGCAGTGGGTAAGTACAACAGCAGGAGAACGACCTGAGTATTTGGCAATAGACAGCGGACATGTGGGGGCTAGCTGTCAATGTGGGCCACTCGTGTGTTAGTTACTGTGGGCTATACGGTCTAGGTACTCTAGGTACTACTAGCAAGGTAGTCCACATCCTCTCGCCACGCGTCCTGCGCCCGCGCCGCTCACACACTTGCTGACTGTAACACCTGCGTAACTGTGTCAAATAGCCACCACTTAAGCAAAGAATTATTATTTACGAATAGTAATATTACAATAATTTGAATATTTTACATTCAATTTTATCTAACGTTATGTCAAAATTGCATGAATTGCCTACCAAAAGTAGAGAAGGTAGTTTTGTTGCCCTAATCGGTATGGTCAATTGGTCAGCCTATTTGCTTAAATGTATCTGTTGAACTGAATTGAACACTGGTTCCAGTTACCACTCACTCGTACCCAAAAGTATATGAAATATAAAAAAATAATAAAGTACGAAACCAGCTCCCAGTCACAGTTCTTACCTAAGTACAATTCCTTTTTCAAATAATTCACTATTCACATATTCACTGTTACCCTAAGGGGCAGTGACGTCAGGCAAGCGGATCTGACCGGGGCCTAATATCCTGCCAGGACACACATTAGAAAGGAACGACATATTATTATAGTGAGATATAACCGTATGCTATTAAACACAAGGCTGAAACAACGCAATTATGTCGTCTGGGTGGTTACTCATACAACTGTCAAGTCATACTGTCGAGAGGCAAGGGTTGATAGCTTGTGCGATTGATACTAGGGTTTGCACGCATTCTCTTAGGTAAATAAGGTATTTATCAATCCGGGATGCATCGATGAACACGGAAGGAAGGACGGGAGGCCAGGGTGGTGCTGCTATTGTTTTAATTGTCGCATTGTTGGTTACAGGTTCAGTAGTAGTTTGGGATAGTGCGCGTTTTAATTCAATTTCAGTCTGAAAGTAATCGAATAAGACAAGTCACAGCCATTTTTGGTGTTATATGGAGTGCTGCTTTTCACGCCTTCTATTGTGTGTGCAGTTCAAAATAATACAATCAAAGCCACTGCTCAATGTGAGACCACGTCGTGTGAATCTACGCTAGTACAGTATCAAGCAACAGTCACTTACCGTCAAGACATAACCTAACCCTAGTAAGGAATAGCAATATGCAGTAACAAATAACTCTGACTCGATGTCTGCCAAGCGCCGCGACGCCCTTTATAGGCATTTACGAGCACTACGTTTGGCAGGCCGCAAGCGTATCGCAAACGCGCCATATACGACTGTTACTACCGAACATTCTTTATACACTCGTTTTGACTAATATGAAGTAAATATGCAATATTAAATCATAGTACTTTACAATTTGGACCTACATGGAAGCGTAGACGTAAGGAAATGAAATGTATCCACACTAGTTGTGCAGTTGAAACTTGTTGCTAGAATAAACAGTCAGGCACTTATATAAATGTTCGACCGGAACCATGCGCGGCTCTACAATTCGAGTAAGTAGAAAGGCAGTGACTTTCTATTACTGTATACTGTTCAAAATAAAATTAGGTAAACAGATATAAAAACTTCTGTAGGTAATTCTTACGATTAACAATACACGCTGTAAAAAGCCAGATTACGTGGTATTAATAGACAATAGAATAGCACTCAGATTCCTTCGTTGGTATCAAATCAATAGTACGGCTGTAAGGTTGGCTAATCAATCAAACTGCGTGGAACAATGGGCTGGTCGCACGAGTGACTCATTGTGCCCTGTCGTGGGCCCCGCGGAACCCATGCCTAGGAGTTAGGACTCGGACATAACAGGGACGTCTGAAAGTAAAAGTAAAAGTGTAGTACTATCTTCCCTTTCATTTTGTTGTTTACCCTATCAAAATAAATAACTGATAGAACAACGTTATTTAAGTTCTTATCTGTTACAAACTAACATAATTATACTTCCATTAAAAGGGAGAACGAAAGAAAATGACTGAAAACAAAAGAAACTCTATTTTTGAAGGCTTTTCTAATACGCTTTAAAACTTTGCATATCAAAGGTGTTGTTTTAATTTCAAGTTGTTTAAGTAATACACTTGTGCTACAAAGATCGGTTGTATGTCTAGCCCTAACCTAGCATTATGTGAGTATTACCATTCTTGACGATTGAAAGGCCAGACGAAGTAAAGTTTTTGTCAATATGATTTAATCCGTAAAGTTTGTGGGAGAATGCATTCAAAGCAAGTGCGGCTATCCGTTACTCAACCACGTTACAACGGAAGTGTACTAGGCGTATAAAAACTTTTTATGCAGATCTATTGGTAACACCAATAAGGGCTAATCTAGAACTACTATCTCGTGGAAAAACACACGTAAAAGCCTTAAAAAGTTAGCGAAGCCGTACGTTTTTTTTTTTTTTATCGCAGAATGTTTTTTAACAAGAACGTCGTATTGCCTGCGAAACTGTTCAATCCTACGAAAAAATATCCTGTAGTAGGTGCACAAGTACCTAGTACACGCAATTCATGTTGTATATTTAATGTCAAACTTAATGAGGAAACTATAACTTCTAATTTCGATCTGTATCATCGGTCTTCTTTTATTAATGAGCTGATCCTAGCAATGCAGAAGGCATCAAAGCGCAATGTCGAAGCGGTAGACCTACACTTAATAAATGTTTGAACAGCTTGCATAATGACCTTCGAACAAAACTAGGACTATCTCGCAAACAGTGATAATCTAATTAGTAAGTTTTTAATTGAACTTGGCAACTTGTGATTATTTGGTAGAACTGTTGATGAAATCAACAACTACGTTATTCTTCTTGAAACTTCGGTCACCGTGGGTTTTACATCAGCCTATATTGCCCCACTACTGGGCACAGGCTTCCTCCATAGCTTTACACGTGTTTCCTGTTGTACTAACACGGGATTAAGTCTATGTCTTCGGAAAACTAAATAATATATTATGTCATCGAAAAGGGTCGAAGAATAGAGGATCCTCCAACCAGATAGGTTAATTACATTTATTGCCTGGGTGACACAATATACAAATTATTTAAAAAGCATCAGTGTTAATTCTCCTGAACCCTTTCAAATTAAAATTATTTGGAGATGATGGATAACATGCACCATTTTAGTATGTTACCATTATAATGTATGATACCTACAAAAGCAGTGGATACTGAAGTGATCATATCCAGGCCTCCACTACAAAGCGTACAGTAGTAACTACGTCTCATGGTACAGGGTCTACGAGGGACTATACTCAGTGCTGAGTACTTAGCGTCGTGGTACGCGGGCGGCCAGGAGTTATAAGGAGCCTCGTCGCCTGCGCAGGACTAGTGCTTGTCCAACCAACACATTGATAACATGAAGGCTGCTGTAAGTTGCACATTTATACTGTTTACCTAATATTATTATTTTATCTGATATAACTTAGTATCTGCTTTTGGAAATCTCATTAACGGAGCAATTCAAGTGCAATCCACGGACTTCGGTCAATCAGTGACTGTTTTTCAATCCCAGCGCTGGATATTCGATGCTAGACTGTATTGAAAAGTGTTGTAAATTACTCCAATATGAGAATATTGGAGTAATTTACAACACTTTTATATCATAAATCAGCCAATATAGCCAGCGAATCGGCGTTTGGATCCATAATCTTGGGGCTAATCCTGTTACTGCTTGCGGCTTCCCACTACTGGGCAAACAACTCAGTTCGTTTTATAGAGCTAATGGGAACTGATGCACTAGTTAACATGTTCCTTAGTACAGCCCGTATTTTTTTGTCATCACCATAGCCTAACACATGATCGCCCCCGTTACATTTAACTTATACTAAAGATTTAAACTTAACTGAAGAAATGTTGTCATATTGTAGATTTGTGTACATTTTTGTAGATACACCTATGCCTAACTTATCTCATGTTGTAATGTGTAAATGACCAATAGCCTATCTGGGCAGATTAATTTAATTCACACCTAATGAGGCTTGTAATCAATTAGTTCACTCTCTATCATCATTAGAGCATTTAACTTATGCTAAGTAACTAAATAACTTTTTCGAAGCATATACAAAAAGAATTAATGGCAACCATGCCGAGCAGGCACCATCAGTTTAACGAAGAAGGTCTGTTTCGGATTCGGTTATCTAACTGGCTAATTGGCTGGTAACTTCTCGAGTTGACCAACTAAGCGCTTGACGCCATTTGAACCGAACCTGGGACACGACGAACGACGCTCGCCTCACGAACACTCAATATCACGGGACCGTCACGATCGCTCATGATGCAGCTATGCTAATGCCTGATCGATGGCAACACGACGGGCGCCAACAGGCAACATCGCCGATTCACACGATTGTCTCGATTGGGAAATGTCAACGATTAATCGTGGAATCTAAATCACTTGAAATCCATCATCAACCTCTCATCTAAACGTACTGTTTAGTAGGTGATTAGCATACTATCGTGTCTTCTTGTTCTCGTCTTATACAAGGAGCTACACATAAGTATCTTTTATCGTGAGGAAAAGTGTATCCAGGTCGGACGCGGGACTGACTGTTCAGGGTATGAGGATATTATTCGGAGCATCTTAACATTTAACCTCTATTAACATCTAGTGGTCCAAAGTAACTAGGTGTATCAACAAAGTGTTGGGTTGGGTTTCTGGGGTTCAACCATTAGGACACCATGCTTACCATCAATCGGGCAGAATTGCCCGATTGATGGTAAGCACCCTATTACATGGGACTTAAAAAATATAACTGGTGAAATGTGGGTGTACTATTATGTACACCTCCAGCTAACCTTTTAGTGATTACTGGCGTGACGTTATTTATTTATTTATTTATTTGCATCAGACACAACGATCCATACTTGAGTTAGTAAGTACACTTAAAAATAATGTTAGTATCAAAATAATCAGAGACAATAATACACACCACACAATAATATCTTATTTAAGTTGTACACAAAATAAAATTTAACTTAAATTAACACAACCATTTTTCGTCAAATTAAAATCAATGTAAAAAGTCCGTAATCAAATTTAAACGTACGTTTTTACGTTATGTTAATTACCCTGTTTTTCCAGCTGTGCGTCGTCCTCCTGGTAGCGGCCCTGGTGTCGGCCGCGGAAGAGAAGAAGAACGAGAAGAGAGGCTTGCTAGGCCTCGGCTACGGCGGCTTCGGCCACGGCGGCTACTACGGCGGCCACGGGCTGGGCCTGTATTCGCACAGTGCGCCCATCGTCAGCCACAGCGCGCCCATCATCAGCCATAGCGCGCCCCTCATCAGCCACGGCTACGGATTCGGCGGCTACGGCGGGCTGGGCCACGGCTACGGACTCGGTCTCGGTCACGGGGTGGTAGCCTCCGCTCCCATCGTGTCACATGGGTACTCCGCCCCGCTGCTCGGCGGACACTACTCGGCTCCGCTCCTCGGGCTCGGCCACGGCTGGCACTGAGCTTACATAGCATAAGTTCGGTCTGTGAATGTGTTTGTTTAGTGCCAAATTACTAATTTCTTAGTTGGTGATTCTTTTGATGCTAAATTTTTGTCATTAAATATTTTTTTTGTAATTTGTGATTTCATTTAGTAAATTCCAAAAATTTCGAACTATTAAGTTAATACCTGTCTGTACGTAACTTGAATAAGCAACCGATCAACTAAAATCTTTAAAGTAAATCTTGCGTCATAATTGTCTCGATCACGAAAACATACCTACTGACCGAAAACTAATCTCCAGATAAAGTCTTTCTCACCTCTATAACACAAAATACTGACGTTCATTCGACCAGAGATAACAACCCATATCAAGTGACATTACGGAACCTCTCACACAGTAGCCCGTACCTACATGCATACTGCACTTTTTACTAGAAATCTTTACAACAAACCAAAGAGGATCCCTACGCCAACATTTCGATACAAACCGAGCTCACCATTGACTCATGAGCTAATTGGCCCCGATGTCTCCAATTCCACATATCCACCAAATTATGTATTTCCCTCATCAGACAAGTTATTAAAGTATTCGCCGCTAGATGGCCTGTCGCAAGCGGAAGCTGCGCCGGCGCCGCCCGGAAGTTACGAAATGTGTGGTTGTGTCAACATCGGCTGAATCAAGTAGGAATAGTGGTTTTGTGAATCGATTGCAAATTGTGAATGGATTAACCGCACTAGGGTCAGATAGCAGGTACTCGTCGCCTGCAGTGTTATTTAAGGTATCAAGTCGGTTGACGAGCCTGATGGTGCAATTGGTCCTTTTCTTCATGAGTTCTTTCGACCATTGTAATTGAATACACTTACAATATTTTTCCTATTTTCCTTTTTCCCAAGTTTTAGCAATCGATATCATAACTTTTCTCACTTCTAGTACCATTTTCAATTGACCAGCCTTTCATAAAATAATAATAATCTCTACAAATAACTCCAAACATTTCCTGATTCCCGCAGTCCACATAGATCTGGTTGTATCGTGACACACATACAGATAGTTTTCCTGACAGGGCGCGGTTTACATACCGCACTATCAGGTTATGTCGGACCATTTCATAATTCACCTACATGTGTCAATAACTTAGTAAATAGCAAGCCTTTTAGGGATAACCACAAACTGTATATATATCCTTATACAATGTGATGGAATGTGTGTTGGGTGTTCAATGTGTGTTGTTATGCCTTCCAATAATATTGTTAGTTAGTTAGGTAGTCTGTTTCTTTACGTTAACGGTGCATAGGCAATTGGCGTATTCATATTCTGCAAGTGCTGTGATTAAGTGTAACCGTTCTACTTCGGGGCGACTAACTTTTCAAAGGAAAAATTCTACAGTTTGTACTGTTATAATAGTTAACCCACACGAACAGTAAGAGTTGTTAAAAGGGAAAGCTTTTTGAATAAATAGTTAAATTAGTAGCTTTATAAAATCATGCGAATTCCCCCTTATTTTTCAGTGCACAAAAAAAACACAAAATCAGCATTTAAACCTGTTGTAATTCAATAAACACCAACAATGCAACAGTGCCAACAATTACATACAGTCACAAAAACAGTGCACCACGACACACACACATAGGGTTATGTCACATGACTTCACTTGTACTTGTACCCCGGCAGGCGGTACGCGGCACGATTGTTCGGAATGGACACACACGACATACCGCACACAAAGCCGGCCGGTGGCACAAAAACTCTGACCATTTCGCTGTTGCTTACGACATGATCATATCATATGCTAGACTCGCAGCTGCCCTGAGTTTGGAATATAACTTATATTTAGTTGTATTCAAGTTTAATGTTATTTGAACCATTTGCGATGTTTTTCTGAATAGATCATCATTCTTCTTCATTTATTCAAATTTATTCGAGGTCTGCGTTTCATGTATTCTTGTACCATACTTCTCTTTTAGTCGTCATCTAAGCAGTCACCCCCTTTCTAGCCATATCATCATTACACAAAGTAACCATCCAAATTTGAGTAAAATAATATGTCAGGTAGGTACTGGTATTTGTTCTGTGTTACCGTAGTTTTACCTTATAGTCAGTCTGATAGTATTATTTAACGAAGTTCATAGAGAGGGAAGGTGTTGCTACAAGCAACTGCGGGTCACGCAAGCCGTCGGTCCGCAGATAAAATCTAGTGCTCTTAAAACCTGTATTACCTAAACACGTTTAATAATAAGTAGTGTGTGTTTTGCTCTAATTAAAGTGTCACTAAACCGCGATAGACAGGTGAGAACTATTTACCATATGAAAGTTGTATCGGAATAGGTTTGTGTACCTACATAAGCAAGGGCAATTCTGTCTCCTTCGGTCGCGTAGCGTGGCGTAGCAGTCGTAGCAGCGTCTCGTAGCTATCGAGCGGGCGCAGGTCAAAAACAGCAGTTTTATTTGTTACTGACAATACAGTTTTGTAGTACTACTTACATTTGTATTAGCGTCAGTCGGTATTGCACCGATATAACAAACGTTCACAATAGAACAAAGCTGTGATCACCAAAGTCAGTGTGTTGACAGGCTGTAGTAACTCATAGTAGAAAGGTTATCCTGAAGTATTCATTATCAAAATTCGTTATAAAGATATCCTTACTATTTGAATATGAGCCTATATGGCGTAATTGCAATCAATTTAGATAGTCGAAGTGTAAGGTCGCGCTGACATTTGGTGCAGTAAGCTAAAGGGCCACCAGGGCCGGCCGCTGTGATGGCCGCCGCGGCATTCGAAACGTCTCGATTTACTTCAAAGTTCGCTGTTATTTATTACCATGTGGAACATTTATTAAGTCAACAGAGATGATCGTGTATTCAGTGTCAAGGCCAATCAAATTGTATGTACAGCCGCTATACTATACTTGAGGAATTCCTCCGATAGTCACTAAGCTCAAGTTTCAAAAAGAAGTGCATAGTGCCTAATATTCTCTCTTGTAGTCTCAGAAGTAAGATTTTGTGCATAGAAAACCTAACAAATGTGTTAAGAGGCAAACTGTGAATATAATAGTCAGCACTTCGCAGCATCGGCGCGGCAGATTGGCTGATGTTAATAAAGCCAGCACAGATAGGTTACGTTTAAAGGAGTTAATTACGAAGCGCCTGTGCTTTTAATGATAAAGTTTTAACAAAAATGAACATGCGCTTAATACGCCAGGCGCTAGCAGCACCTGATGAAACATCTGTGTGATTGCGAGGCAGAAATCTGTAGGCGCTAGGTATTTAGAAAAAGTGTTTTTGGTCAATAAAAGGTGTAACTTCCCTCGAGTACTAAGACTTCCCCCCTAACCCCATGGCTTGGGAGTACAGGCGTTATGTTTCATGCGATGTGTCCGTGAGTAATTGTCTTACAACGAGGTCTCATTTATTTTGTAACATACGCTACGGTAATAATGGCGACGTAGACAAGCCCTTCCCAGAGCCCCAGCTCACACGGACCTATGACTCACATAACATAATAGTATGTAATCTGGTGAGATAACACGACTCTTCCGAAACGGAAGGGATCGGAATGGCTTCGTTGACACACTTGCATAAAGAAATCGAAACCAAAAGACACGTGTGCGACTATGAATCGCATGATTTACCCAAATAATTGTTACATCACTGGGTTATCTCGACCTTATCTACGGTCACAGATCATTGTGAATGTATTCTATTATCTGAAGAAATGAATAATAATGCGGACTATTAATTATGTTGTATAATGTTATGAAAGGAGTTTGTTAGAATAGCATGTGGCGTTCTCTAGGTCCTGCCTACGCCAATGGAAAAAGGCGTGAGTTTATCCGTAGTTATTGCCTTTACTCTCTCTCTATCTGACTAGCATTATCCCATTTGATTTAGAGTCTGGAGTACGCTCTCCCAGCCTTTCTTTCCCAGGCGTGTATGTTCTGGGACGTGGAGTTACCGACAACAACTGAAGTTGTTGCATTCGTCAAGTCCTGTTGATAACGGGTATGCAAGTTATGAGGGGCATCTTTCGCTTTAAAGGTTTCGCCTCTAAGTTTTGCCGTATATGAATTCAATATTTGGGGGAACAATAAGGAATGTTTATCATAACCTTTCGAAGAACCAATCATGAATGCCCAAATACGGAGACGTCGCAGCGGAGATGCGCCACGGTCACGTGCATACTAACACACGTCCGGCATAATCAGCTCATCACGTATTCATAACTAAGTTTATTGCCATTAACTAATGATATATGCTCGGCTAAATGATAACTGTTACGTAATGGAGTACCTTTGCAGACGTTTCATCAGTCGTAGGGCTTTGGGCTGATGGTGGTAGTTGTGTAACATTCAAATTAATCGGATGTTGGTATATATGGTGTGTGTCACCAGCAGGGCGTCAAAACTGTGCCGGAACCGTGACCACACACACTCACCATGAAACTGTTTGTGAGTAAACAATCTATATTTAATTGGAAATAAGAAAACAATTCTAATCATAGTCATTAATACGTAATAACAAAATCTGTACGCAGTTCTTCAACAACTAAGTACCTATGCAAAGTTGCCACAAGCTTAGGACACAAACATAACAAAGAATTTTAAAATCTGTTTTCCCGATTTCCTAACAAAAGTTTTTAATGGCTTATTTCTAAACTAAAACTTCTGATATTAATGTGGTGATTAGAATCAGACTCGTATCATCGTATCAGTAACGCGTGCATAGTATCAGCAATGCCTTTGGAGTTTTGGTGTGACTTTAGAAGGCTAAAACTGCTTCCCATCAGATAGAAGTGTTTGCCTGTTTGAACATGATATTTAACTGCTACATAGTCATGTTCAGCCGGAATAAAAAGATTTGTATGTTTGAAGTAGAGCTCACTTGTACATACATATACTCACGCCTTCCTTCCATGGGCGCAGGCAATCTCTACAGAACGCCACCTGCTACAATGTCACTCATATTGTTAGTAAATAAATAAATAATGCAAGTTGTTACTTGCATCTAAAAATGAGATGATAAAGGTCAAAGATATTGTTATATCTTTGACCTTTATCATCTCATTTTTAGATGAAGTTCTATATATGGAGATTATATTATTGCATTACACAGTTAATCTTATTGCCCAATGAATATTATTGTGATTTATTAGTGAAGCACCATTAACTTTGAAATAAATCCGTTATTGCCAAATTACTATAATTTATGATAAAACATGGCAGAGCAAAATTATGATTCAGGTTAACCTTGCGCCTTCAAACCAGATTAATTCTATTATTTCGACAATTTTTGTCCTTAGTTTCTCATTGGTCGGGTATGTTACTCAAACACCGTGTGTGTGTTACTTAGACACCCTCATAATCTCATATAGCAGAAGAAATTATCTTGTTATTTTTGATCATCGTATAATACATATCACTCATCACTCATCTGGCCTGAAAACAATAACAATCACGTTATTCAATCCTTATTTCCATTCTGCAGATCTGCACAGTGCTGCTGATTGCCAGCTGCACCGCCTCTCGACAGAAGCGTGGCATCTTCGGTGAGAAGGGCGGACTGTTCGACGGACTGAACGGCCTGTTGTCCGGCCTGTCAGGCTCAGGGCACTCACACTCCAGTTCCGGACACTCACATGGGTCACATGGGCCTTCGCACCACTCACACAGCTTCCACGGACCCTCGCACTCACATGGGTCACATGGGCCTTCGCACCACTCACACAGCTTCCACGGACCCTCGCACTCACATGGATCGCCACACTCAGCGCCTCTGCACTCACACAACTCGCTTCTTTCAGCCCCGCTTGAGGCATACGTCCCAATACACTCGGAACCACTACACTCTGCACCGCTTTTGCACCACCCAGAGCCTGTTTATATTCATTCCGAGCCCCTACATAGTTCACACTCTCTCCACGAAGCTCCATTGCTGACCTCACACGCCGTACACGCTGAGCCCCTACATTTACAGTCTGCATCTCTGCTTAGCTCTCACTCCCTCCAATCGGAACCTCTGCATAGCTCTCACTCACTTCATTCCGCTCCTCTGTTGAGCTCACCTTCCCATTACTCCGAACCTCTATACACAGAGGCCGAGCCTCTTCATTCGCACTCCAGCTTGAACTCAGCTCCACTCTTGAGCTCATACGATCATTCCCCGTCGTTGCATTCCGCTCCTTTAGCTAGTTTGAGCCACTCATCTTCCCCATGTTCGAGTCACGGATGCTCTCCAAGATCAAGCTACTCAGCTCCGCATTATGCCAGTCATTCAACTCCTTTGAGCTTGAGCCACTCACCGTCTCTCAGTTTGAGCCACTCACCGTCTCTTAGTTTGAGCTCCTTACCCTCTTTAGGATCTAGCTCATATGCTCCCCATTACCCTAGTCATTCTGCTCCCCTTAGTTTGAGCCAATCCTCTTCCCCGTGTTCGAGTCACGGATGCTCTTCAAGCTCAAGTTACTCAGCTCCGCATTATGCTAGTCATTCAGCTCCTTTGAGCTTGAGCCACTCACCGTCTCTCAGTTTGAGCCACTCGCCGTCTCTTAGTTTGAGCTCCTTACCCTCTTTAGGATCTAGCTCATATGCTTCCCATTACCCTAGTCATTCTGCTCCCCTTAGTTTGAGCCACTCCTCTTCCCCGTGTTCGAGTCACGGATGCTCTTCAAGCTCAAGTTACTCAGCTCCGCATTATTCTAGTTATTCAGCTCCTTTGAGCTTGAGCCAATCACCGTCCCTCAGTTTGAGCCACTCACCTTCGTTAAGTTTGAGCCACTCCTCTTCCCCATGTTCGAGTCACGGATGCTCTCCAAGCTCAAGCTACTCAGCTCCGCATTATTCTAGTCTTTCAGCTCCTTTGAGCTTGAGCCAATCACCGCCATCTCATAGTTTGAGCTCTTTACCCTCTTTAGGATCTAGCTCATATGCTTCCCATTACCCTAGTCATTCTGCTCCCCTTAGTTTGAGCCACTCCTCTTCCCCTTGTTCGAGTCACGGATGCTCTCCAAGCTCAAGCTACTCAGCTCCGCATTATTCTAGTCATTCAGCTCCTTTAAGTTTGAGCCACTCATCTTTGGATTCGAGCTCATACGCTCCCCATTATGCTAGTCATTCTACTCCTCTAACCTTGGGTCACTCATCCCCATGTTCAAGTCACGGGTGCTCACTAGGTTCAAGCCACTCAG
Source organism: Noctua fimbriata (assembly GCA_905163415.1). Lineage (NCBI taxonomy): Eukaryota > Metazoa > Arthropoda > Insecta > Lepidoptera > Noctuidae > Noctua > Noctua fimbriata. The sequence goes on along the minus strand of LR990933.1, from coordinate 544,103 downwards.
CTCCACATTACTCTAGTCATTCAGCACCTTTGAGTTTGAGCCACGCGTCTCCACATTATCCAAGCCACTCCTCGCTGCATTCCAGCCACGACAGCCACCATGGCCACGCGCCTGTCGTCATCAAAGTGATCAAGGCTCCTCCGCGATACGCGTCCGGTTGGTGGTGATGTTGGTGATGAACGAGGACCTGAGTGATAAGTTAAATAAAGCATTTATAAGTCGTATATGTGTTTTATTTGTTGAGACATCCCAATTGTTACAAATAAGGATTTAAACAATAGTTTGCAAAACAAAACAGGTGAACTAAACGTTTTTCTCACTGAAGTGTTGAAAGGGCGAAAGCTATTTTGGCATTTGACTATTAGCATAACTACTACACATGCGAGAAATGAAAACGAATTTTTTTATTCTAAACAATTCCAACATTTGAAGAAATTTGGAGTAAGCTACATAGGTTTCTTCACACCGAACTAGTTTCATCTCACTCAAAAGGACTATGTCTACACTACACGCACTTTGCATACCGTTTTGTCTCCCTCCATATACGAAGACTAGGCACTATTCACGTTTATTTTGACAGCACTCCTTAAAGGGTCGTTGACAGTTAGTGACCTTGTGCAGGGGGCGGTTGCGAAGTCGCTCGGGACTTGTTTTACATCAACATGTTGGTTACGCAATGTACGCGGTTACTTGTTTAATGGCAAGGTAAAATAATACTACTGACTATGGTTCTGCCGCAGAGTGTGAGAAAAAACGCAATATCAAATGTGTTATTAGGTTTTTCCATCAGAAATTTCTTAGCAGTGGCTACGGAGTCCGGGTTTTCTACCCGGTTGATGGCAATAGGCTCGGCTCCTATTACATAGGACTTAAAACATAATTGAAGAAATGTGGGTATTAGGTACCTACACCTCTAGTCCTCTATCTAACCCTTCAGGGATACAGGCGTGATGTTTTGTGACTATAGAAACATGGTATCGTAAGCGACAAAATTTTACCGTAACGACATCTAATGAAAACAAGGTGAGGTGATGTCGATCCGGGCGCAGTGCTCAGTGTGCTACGAGCTGACCAGGTCGCTCGTCCCTTCGGAAAATACAATGATGCGATACCATGTCATCATGATACCGGAATTACCTTACAGTCTGCTGCACTCTTGAACAAGGCTCTCGGACCTTGACCTTTACATCTAACTGTTCAGGAAATAATATAAGCATATGCGTGGGAGTGATGTTGCCGTATCAGAAATAATTACATCTAGATTAGACCACATCGGCAATAAATAATACATCCTAAGGAGAAACCTAAATCACAGTTCCGTGGCTACTGTCCCTAATAGCGACAAGCCAACGAGATGTTTGACACTGCTTGATATGAATGCCTAATTGCTTAATAACTTAGCTATCCTTATGTTTATATCGATGGTATTCATGATGTCATGTGCTAACTAGCAAATTATTCTCCGATATTAACGGCTAAGCCTAGCCTCTGAATATGGTTGTACGAATCCTTATTATCATCATTGCAGACGATTAACCTTTCGCCTTAACCAAAGTGTTTGGAACTGCGTAATAATATTATGATCGGAACTTGTGTTGTTTGATTAAAATAGATTTCATTCAGTCTGTCCTTTAAGACTGACTTTACATAAATTGATGCGGATTTGTCAATTTCGACCTCGTGTACCTACGCAATTAAACACACTTTCATTTAGAATAGTAGTCTAACAGGAATCTCCTTTGTACAAAACTCTTCACCAAATGAGACAGCATTTGATTAAAAATAATCCTAGTAGTGTAAAAGAGGCCGCGTGTCACAACGAGGCACCGAACCCGTCAACAGGAAACGACGACCGCCCAGCATCCACACAGCCTTGATATTTATCGAGATGCAATTATACACTACTGCACAATATTGGGCCATACAAGCCCCAGGCCACAAATACAGGATATTTGTCCATGCGAGCCGGCGGCTCTACCTGAACAGGGTAATAAAACTCAATTAGACTGAGATTACATCAATGAATTAATAAATCAATTTGTACATAAGTTACTGACAGATTCAGCAGCGTAAGTTAATTAGTGATGTCATGCCGAGCACAAAGACCCACTGATGAATATCAGACATCCTTCTATACTGCTGCAGTTTGAATGGTTGTGCCATTCGCTTGTTTTATTCAATTAACTTCGGGCTGGTGATCGAGTGGTTGTGAATTCGACATCTAGATTGATTAGTACAAACAAGACCTTCACTTCGTTAGAACCCACTAAACATATTTTAAGATTACAGGACCTTGATAGAACCAGCTTTAAATCTGAAATATCAGTGTAAAGATCTACAAAATCTACGTAGGAATCTGCAAACGTGTAATAAAGTGGTACAAGGATCACAGAATTAGACACAGATATTATGAAAGTGAATTAAACCAATCAACAAGTAATTAGGGCAACACTGATTGGACTCTTTATGGTCGGGTTTATAGCGAAGTTCCTCGAAATAAGTCAGACCGATGTGAAGTCGATTAGATGGTCAAATAACTAATTCATCAAGGCAACTCGTTACTTTAATTATGTGCACATATTTCAGTTTATTTTTCTAGTTTTAGTCCAGTTCTCACATTGAAGTTACCAGGAAATAATTTATTTTGTGGAAGAGAACACCATAACCCAGAACATGAAGCATGACTGTAAGATAATTACAACAAATTAACTGACGTCTGATATAGAATAATATTGAAACAAATAATGACGAGAACCGGTAACTTCCTATAGAGGTGTTCCTCTCACGATCAAATTGCTATAATAAATAAGTACCCGTACATAATGACTATGCAGGTGCCGATTCGTAGGTAATCACATTTACCGACTATAACTCATCGCAAATGTGCAATAAGTGGCGCAAAGGCTATTGGTGCAGAAGTCCAACTTGTCTCTAGAGTTATCTACAGCAGCGAGATCGTTCACAGACACCACTTCCATAAACTCATCCATTACATACATAAACTCTCGCCTTTTTTCTATGGGGGTAGGCAGAAGTTACAGAACGCCACCTGGTACGATCCTTACATACTGTTTTTGCTTCGTCCACGTTCATACATCTGGCCTTACTAAGGTCAGTGTAACAATGTATGCTTCCACAGTGTCCCCTCCGCATGTTTCCACTCACATCTGCTTTGTAATTACCTTTTGGTAAACAATCATTTGAGCAGCGGTGGCCCAGTAGTGGCGGCCCCGACTTACGAGGAGTACGTCGTGGGTTCGAACCCAGGCAAGCGCATTACTTTGAGTAATTTATTTCATCACTGCTGCTCTCAAAACGGTGAAGAAGAACATCGTGAGGAAACTCCAATGTCCTAGAACCAAAATTCGAAGACATTTCATCATCATCATCATTTCAGCCGAAAGACGTCCACTGCTGGACATAGGCCTCCCCCAAGAATTTGCCATAATCGCCACGCTTGGCAGGCGGGTTGGCGATCGCAGTATGGTGTTATAAAACACAGAGAACGCTGCTGCCCATTCTCTGGTAAGTCCCTTAGTCGCCTCTTACGACACCCACGGGAAGATAAGGGATGGTGCTATTCTTTACGTCCGGACACCATACAGAACAAGACATGTGACATCTACCAATCCGTACTGGGCCCGCGTGGTGGATTATAGCCTATTCCCTCTCATAGAGAGGAGGAGGCCTGTGTCCCATCAGTGGGAATATAGGCTGATTATGCAAACAATAATCTAATGTATGAAGCCCACGTGCCTGGTAGAATAGTTTTTTCATCGTTGAATCATCATTCATCCGAATTACTCGTCCATGCATCGTTTACAATGGCCGGTCCTGTGTCTCCTGTATTCAGAGGTTTAGTGTGACCTTTCTTAGGTCCATCTCTTTAGATTTTCTTCTTTATTCGCTGCAACTGCTGTTCACGGTTGTCACTCCAGCACTTTCGGCCCATCAACCATCTAGGATATACAAATATTAACGAATCGCAATCTGTAGTGCTAAAGTTAATCGCTCAGCTACGTCAAGCCCTACCCTTGTCCCAAGAGGATAATATACTATCGTAGGGGCGAACCTATTGGCTACTCACGTTGAGCCACCTTAATCGTTGAGGAGTGAACCTTTTGCTTAGAATACAGATACTCATTCCTCAAGCCTGCGTTTTCATTAGTATGGGTGCACAAAGCTCTCGAGATGCGCTGGGTTTAACCGCAGACCACCAGACGACCTTAATCTTACTCGTTAGGACAAAATATAATTTTTGAATTGCTAGTTCAGCAGTTTCCTTATTATTGATTCCGGATTTTTTGCGAAGATCTGACCGCGAACTAAAATGTCAATATTGATATAATTGATTAAAAATGTAAAATTATGATTTTTTTATTTGCTGCCTTATTTTCTGTAAAGTATGTGGTAATTTAATGCAACAGGAAAAGGTCTGAGAGCATCATTATATCTTATTGGGTTGTAAAGTAATAATTTATCAGACCATATAAGTTCCCATCAGCTGCAACCTTCAAAAACTACTTCAAGTGAACTCGTATTTATTACTTAGCTCTCTAACTTTCATTCCTTATAGCTTGCTTACTAGACTGACTTCAAAAACGAATGCCGGCAACACCTGTTTACTTAAATAGTAAATTCTATATTGCTTTATGAACAGTAATAACTCACTGTCTAGTTCTGACAGTTAGTTAGTTAGTTTGTTAGTATTTCTCTACTAACAACCTAAAGTGTTGTTCCTGACCAGCCGATCCACCTCGGATGCTCGCCAAGAGTTCAGTCGCGAGTCGGTGCAACACAGGCAACAACTAATCATTCAGCAACAACAAATGATCTGTCACGCCGCAGCCATGCTGGGCTGTGGCTGTGTGTATGCACTAATGTAGCTACCAGTTATGACTGCTTTTAGAACTGAATTATACAATGTCTAACCTCGTTAGGGTGTTGTTTAATGCCGTTTCGTATGTCTTGTAAGTCGATCTATTTGTCAAGTTGTTAGCTAATTATCTATGAATGTAGGAGTATATCTACACTGGTCGGGCGTAAAGTGGTCGCGCCTCTCAAACTCACCTCACACAAAATAAAATGAACTGTTACTTAATGTTGTAGATAAGCCAGTACTAAAATATTTTCTTCTTTGTAGAATATCTTAACAAAACGGTTATTCATTATTTCTCCAAACTGAGAATGACAACCAATCTTTACAAGGGGTATCGTGTCCTTGAATTAAGGAGGTCAAATTGGCAATCACTTCATGTATACTGGAACTCAGGTGCATTTGATTAGACTGGAAGGCACCTAACGCAGGTGACGGCAAGACAAATGATGATGAATGATGAACTGAGGATAAAGCTGAACACGTGAGGCTCGGCTGTTGAGCTTGTGGCCACTGCCCTACACAAACAAAAAAGATGCTAGTTTAAATAATAGTAGTGATCTTAATCTCGATTTCGCATGAACTTCAAGGTTGTCTCAAAGTGAGGTGAGCACATAATTGGGTTCTAGATCTGAAGCAGTGGCCGTGAGAGTGCAGTGTGTTCACGGTCACCTCACTGTGTTCATATGACTGTGGTTAGAAAGTGAATCATCACGGTACGCCTGTCTGTATGTTTACCGCATAATGGATGCTAAGTTGAACAAGTAAGCTGCGGTTACCTCTGTCAACATAATGCAACATCATTTATATGAAAAAGCTAAACGGCCAACCTTCGGTACTGAAAACGGCACAATAAATACAAAAAAGGACTGCTGAAATAGAAGAACCATTTATTACACAAATATAGGTACATGTCAATCCGCCTCTTGGCAGACATATTTCTGATATCATTCAAACTTTTGTAATTAGCGCTTAGAAGCACAAACCTAGAGCGGGTTGTATGTACTCAAAATAACCGCAAAACTTAAGACACTTTTTACGCAAGACAGATCATAGAGAAAGGATTGCGTATTCCAGCAAGTGATCAATAACATAATACAATAAATCAAATAATAATGTACATTTAAGGACTTATGATGATGAATCAATTGCATACAATGTTATATGAAACCAATTAAACCGAATGATGCATTCAAAGATTAGTTTGTTCGAAGGTAATCAAATAAAATGAATGAACTAGCAGAATCATTCAGTGAACGGTCTTAAATAATTGGAGCTGCTAATAATCTGTTAATTGCTAGATTGTTGATAAAATATGTTACGTCGCCAAGGATTTGGTCAGTAAATCGGAAAATATTCCCCAGTCACCATCTGAAAAGAAGGCCTCGCCCCCATTAGACATTGCTACTCAAAGATTACTGACGAAATGTTGGCGTACTATAAGCACACTGCTGCCTATCCCTTCTGGAGATTACAGGCATGATGTTATGTTTAAGACATTGACCAAAATAATTTCAGTAACAATGAAAACCCCAAAACTATATGTAAATAAATCAAAACGTATTAAGGCCACCGCGCAGTGTCCCCTCGAACCGTTCTCATCAATAATACATTCAATGTGTTTTTAATTCGGTTTGTCCGCATTATGTAGTAAGGTTATCGGAAGTATTATGTAGTGATCATAATTTTATTGTCTATCAATTATTGTAGCGTAAAGCTATGGTCACACTGGCGGTTCCCTTTTGAACTTGTTGCGAAGTAACATAAAGTATTATAAAGTAGGTCGCTTGTCGGAGTACACACTTACCCATATTCTTTCTATTTGTAAGTAATTCTAATTCGCAGTTCATAGCGGCTCATCTATTAGTCGTGCTGACCGTGTTCGGTGATGGCGGCCAATCGTAGCGGTGACTAATCACCGACACTTGAAATATAATAATTCAGTAATGTGTGCCCAATCACAGGTGCATTAACTGTTCCTTCACCCTTAGAGACCGATGGGATGACAATGGCTTGACGTATTTTCCAAATTCTGCTGGCGAATACCCCAATAGTTTTTCCATAAGGAATTTCTCAGTAGCAACACTACCCGACCTAGGAATCGAACTAGGATCCAAAGGTCAGAAGTCGCGCTTGGAGCCACTAGACCTGCGGGGTAGTCAGCAGTTATGTTATGTGCGCAACGTAAGGAGTAACTCTAATAATTCTCTATTTAAAAAAAAACGTGGTCTTGTTTTGACGGAAATCTAGGAATAGCTGCAGAATGTTTTTGATTTGGGCATATGCTGCATAATAAAGGACATAATATATTACTTGCATCATTCGGAAATGCTTAATATCTAATGCATAATTTAACCGTAATAATCAACATATGGGAACAACAGCGGACGAGCACCGAGGTCAATCTACGTTATTATGTAGTTGTTTTAAAGTCAGTGACCGAGGATTATGAGCTCAATAGCTGCTCGCCTCTAAATATCAATGAGTCCATTAAAGCACAAACCCATCTAGATAAAAATCTAAGATGTGATGCATCGTACAGTTTTACTATACATTGCCGGCCAACCATAGCGTGGCACATATGATCACGTAAACAAACTAGCAATAGATTCTAAACTCAACTCGGATAGGATATTATTTGTGATTTTTCGAATTCAGAAGGACTGGCCCCGATCTAGGCGAGACGTCACAGAGTAAATATATTCCTCAATGTTTTGGTTAAAGTTAAGGAAATATAACTGGTTACACTGGTGTTGAGAACAATGTCAGTTATTCTGTGATGTGATGAGCTGGGTGTGTTCTGATATATAAGGATGAGGAGGCCATACGTCCTGCATACCGAGTGTAGTGTCGCAACACGTACAACATGAAGCTCCTTGTAAGTCTAGTTCTATGAACTAATCAATATATTTATCACACATCTAATTAGGACTAATCTTTAATTTCATCCCTTCTAATTTCGACTAAATTCGAATAGAATTTGAGTAGGTGAGTGCAATTACCTAAGTCCGTTCAATAAATTAAAGGATTTTGAAAAGTGTACGTGTTTTGTGCCCCATGTTTGTTCCAGAGAGTAAAGTGTCTTTTATTTCGGAAAGTGTTGTATTTTAGTATTGTTAATAAATAAATACTTTTTCACTTTAATTTATTTAGAGAGATGTAAAATATACTGCACTGACAGACCCAAATGTAAATAGGTCTAAAGAACAATTTAGTCGTACACAATAACTTGCCGGATCATAATTTCATAATTCGACTTCAAACCTAAACATCTCACAATGATAATGTTACAATCGCAGTAATTCATGAGATGTGTCACAATTGACCAACATTCGATGGTCCAGTGACGATACTCACGAGTACGTTAAAACATTGCGTCCTGCGGATTAAACGCAGTCGCACACGGTAGTAATAATGTAAACTGCATCGCAGGATATATATTTTTAGAAGTAATTGCGCACGCAGCATGTGATGAAATGTAGATATGCCACGTGTGTCTATCCTTCATTTATTTACATACATATCCTCAGGTCTTTATCCTACATTTGACTGCTGTATTAGTTAAATTTCCGAGCCACTCTGTTACCCTTAAGTGATACGGGTTTCGTAGGGTCTTAAGACGAGATCACTGAAATACTTACTTACTTTATTTTACTGTTGTGTGCGGCAACCTTAAAAGGTATGATGCACCGGCGCAGGCACACTCACACACTCAGGTACAGGTGTCGTAAATTACCGTGTTATTGTATCATACTCGCATCTTAAGTTTGTTAGCACTAATTTAATGTTATTAAAGTGCAAGATTACTGACCACGGTGTGACACTCTAATAATATATTGCTGACACGTTTGGCTGTGTATTGCATTATACTTACATTCTTTAGTATCAAGTACGTTCACTCTCTCAGTATCTCCGGTAAACAAACGAAACAATGTCTGATTAAGTTTTTTGTAAATGGTATCACCATTAACGACTATTAAACATCATAATCATACTATCTGCTTGGCAAATATTGCCCTAAGGCTTATCGCATAGGATAAATAACTACTCTGATATTTTCACATAAACAGGTTAGAAACGGATGGTAATCACATAGATTGCCAAAATTGTAACAACAATTTTGAAATGAGACATTCAAGATCTATTTCTCAATAAGGAAGAAATAAAAAAGCACTAACTGTCTTATGTTAAAGGAGTACTTAAGATAAAAGGTTTCCGAATGCGCTAGAATCGTTTAGTGCACGTCTGTTTATGTAACGCTTAGTAACGCTAGTGCCGAAAGTAACGCATAATGCAGAACATTTGAGATAATTCGCGAGATTTACGAGGACGTGGCGAAACCGTGATGTTAAACTCACTCTATAATGTAGTGAGTCCAAGTAATTGTGTTAAAATACAGGTTTACTGAGAGTGCTCTTATTGCGAGGTGTGGCAACACTGCAGGCTGCACAGATCTAATATTAACATGGACTTATTAGAAGTACATGCAGAATTAATAATTGTAGCCCTGGAAAGTTTACGGTTTTATGCAATGTTAGAATGAAATGTGGCAGCTGTTCCGTTATATTAACTAGGCTAGGTACGAAATACTGTCGAAGGTTTGCAGTTTCAATTACTTTAATAGGTATGTAGAATAACATTGAAAATATAATTCATATAGATCTTTAATCCAACACCTGAGTTATGTGTATTGATAACATTATATATTATCACAGACATTCGGGTTTCTTACGTTCGTTTGAATCACTATCAGACCATTGCAAAATGTTCCCGTATCTGCGCGCGCGTTGATGTCTTTTGTACGGACGAACAACATTTGTTCATTCCATTTTAATTCAGCAACTATTTTACTGTTATTTTTTTCGGTATTCATTTATTAATTAATGAGACGTAGGTTTTAGTGTCATATAAGCATAAATTATCGCTCTGGTTTCAGGTCTCGATCCTTGTTCTCTCCGTCGCGCTGGCAGTAGCGTCGGCGGGATACATCAAGAGAGGGTGGTCTAGTCCGGTGGTCGTCTACTCAAGAAGTGCTGGTGGCGGATGGGGTGGATCCGGCGGCTGGAGAGGCAGTAGTGGCTGGTCTGGCAGTCGCGGTTGGAGCGGCAGCTCTGGATGGTCCGGTAGCTCCGGTGGATGGAAAGGAAAGTCATCTGGATGGTCCGGTAGTTCCGGTGGATGGAAAGGAAGGTCGTCTGGATGGAATGGCGGTTCAGGATGGTCTGGCGGTTCCGGTTGGAGAAAATCCGGAGGTTCTGGGTGGTCTGGCGGTTCCGGGTGGAAGGGCAAGTCCGGGGGATGGTGGTAGATACATCACCGAAGAAGTGAAGATTAATTTTAAATAGCTATAAGTTCCCTACATACTTATTTAATTGTAAATACAATTTTGTAACATACTGTGATTTATTTTTGGGAGTATTAAACCGAATGTGTTCGATAAACGAAACTATGTTTTTTATTAACTCATATTAACATTAACCATATCGGACATCAGAACCTTCTTACAGAAGTTGGAATCAACAGTTTAATTGGTGTTGAAATAATAATGCCTAATTTAATGATTTTGTCACATCTATGAGACATGTTTTTGGCAAAGCATTTAGTACAGTCTTAGGTAATCTAATCTGAGGTTAAATGCCAATTACTTTTAATGATATGTAACAATGTTTCGCAACAACTGCTTCTAATACAAATACATGAATATTCTTGGTTCATTACTAAGAGCAATCAATTGATTTGTGATGAAAGTAGTTTCTAACTAATCAGTCTAATTTAGTATCAACCACTTTTACTAAATTATTGGTAAAGCATGTATGTAGGTGTACTCGTTTAAAATGTTTTCTGTCAAAAATAGATTGCACTCTCCAGTAAGCGCTATATAATATAATGTAGTAATGCATTCCCAGCAGTCTGCGAGTACTAAACTGTTTCAACATGCCTGGTGAACTATAGTGTATCTACGTACTTTTAGTTACGTAAACATAACAACTCCAAGAACCCATTATGTCTGTATGTACCAAGTAGGGGGCGAGCCTATTGCCGTTATCAGGTCGCAAATACCTATTCCGGAACGCAGCAGTCACGTTTTCGGCCACCAAACTTAGAAAAACAGATGAACTAATAAGTAATAAATTAATATGTTTACATATGTATTGAAAAGCATATCCAACAGTCAGATACGCTAGTGATTTTCTAGTGAAAGTGTCGGTAACTTAGTTCGTAACATTTATAAAAGATGGACTGATATCGGTTAATAACTATGAGTCACGTGACCGGCGCGCCTGATGTTGCGAAGTTGTTCTGAGCAGGTGCAGACAGTCAGTGGACTCGGTCATCAGTTAGTTGCACCGTCTGACCACTCTCGGACAATTTGATCGAATCGAACCTTTCTCAACTATAAAGGTTTGCACATAACTGTAAACTGATCAACTGAGTTTCCTTTAAGCTATACATATAAACTACGTAATTAGCAAATGTCCCTATTTATGCTTGGTATTTAGATTGCTATTAGTCTGTGAGCTTTCTTTAAAATAAATACAGGGTGTAAACAGACCCTTCAGATAGCCGTCAACCAAGCATTCTGTACATCAAACTTAGTAACTTTAAGCAAAAAATACTGCGGGGAATCGACTTTTTTTTTGGGTGAAAAATCACGTTTCACGGTAGGACTCGATGGAAAGCACTCAAAGCATTGTGCTGATTGATGGATAGAATAGTACGGGGGTCGTGGAGGTATGTAAAAAAAAATTAAAAAAAAAAAACTTGTGTAAAAGTTGGAACTTTGACCCCCAATATCTCCGTAACTAGAAGGTTCCCAGGTATGGTCTAGAACAAAAAAATGATCGCAAAGACGGGGAGAACAAGTGTATTTCGTTTAGTTATGTCAAGGGTCTATTTACACCCTTTATATGCTACTTAGTGCTGTAGACTACTTAAGCCTGTTTGTCTGTAAGTACCACTAGATTAGAAACTCAACATTGCCACAATAATTTGGCAATTCCTTACTAATTTACCACTACATTCATTGAAGTATTAGAAGAGATATTACAGTATAGTTTTTTCCACATCACAATTTAATAAAAGGATGGATTTTCATTCCCTGTAGTCTGGTCACTTCACTTGAAGTTGCGTATACCAAACGTTCGCTTCGATTGACAGGATCATTAAAAGCTAATATTACGATATTATGGCGGGAGCCGCGATTGCCGCGCCTGCCCCGGAGAACTGTTGCATTACACTACGGACAGCTTTTACAAGAGTGCTATGTGAATTAGTAGGATCAACACGAAGGAGTCTGAATTATATAGTTTGTTTATATTTGAAAGCAATTTAATATTCATTTACAGTAATTGTTAAAGTTACGTTAAAATATATAATATGTGAATACGACATTATACTTTAACCCTAGTATTAAGAAATAAACTAGTAAATAATGAATTTATTCAATAATACAAATGCAATTTATTGTGTTGGCATTGACACAAAAAGTACCGCGAAGATGTCCAACCCGCACACCTCAGTAACCTTAAGATAATATTATTGTTAGGATCCAATCTGACAACGATAAGTATTGAATTAACAAAACAAAAAACAATACACGACATTGTTAAGTTTCCGATGATTCTTTTAATTCCTCTTCAAAAATGAAAGGGCACACTTAACATTACACTATCGAGCTTGGAAATTGTTTCAAAACTCAATATTCAAGTCATTAACTGGGCTGTGAGGATAATAACCGCGGGTTTCTGAAAGCATTACCATGCGGTTACGGCTCGGAAGTTGTTTACCAATAGCGCTACAAAAGGACATCCAGCCATTCTCAGAATTTTATGAACGTTAGTCTCATCGGAATATTCACTCGTTCACATTTCCCAACCGGACATCCTTGGCATATTGACATATATTTGCAAACCAAACAACACAGTATTTTACCCAAACGGACGAAATCTAATCAGCATCAATCATAGCTAATTATATTCCTAATCATCTAATTATACAGTAAATTAAACTTATTGTGTTCATTATGAAGATTCTGTTAATAGAGTTATAATACTTATAATGCAGATTAATTGCTGTTCAGCCAGTGTTTATTGCTGTTGCAAGTTAGAAACAGAATCGTTTAGCACCAATAAAACACTGTAAAATGGCCATTTTCTTGCTAACTGTACATTTTTTAAAGTCTGTGAATGGGGATCAAAATATTAACGAAAAATTGTGGGTTAGTCTCGTAAGAGCATTATCTTGTAACTGCTACGGTTACGGTGTTCTCCTTACTGGCCCGTTAAAAGTTTCCACCCTGTATATGTCCCGCCCAAATCGACCCACTTTTGAGTAAATTACATCCCTAACTGATTGCGGCCGGAGGAGATAGTACTGACTCACATTTCTATTCTACAATAATCTCTGCACCGTGTCAGTGTTACAACATGTATATTTACCGTCAACTGGTCCGACGGCGTCAAGCGCACCTGTTTAATATGATACCGGAGAAGTGTCTGCTACACTGTGGTGTCTGTAATACGACACTATGGAATATTTCGCCAGGCTGTGCTCATTATTATTAATCATCATGGCCGGTTTACTTTAACTGTTGCAACACTGCAGTGGATCTAGAAGAATAGTAATAAAACCTTAAATCTTGAACAGTTAGGATCGCAGCGATGAGCTCTTTGGTTTTGCAATGTATTTGAGTCATTTAGATTACATAAAACTGTCTACAGAATACGACTTTGTAATGGTATGGTGAACTTCGATAGATATATGGACCGACTTTAAAACGCGTGCCGCAAAGTGGTGAACGGTGATAAATTGAGTTCATTTATAAGTTTATGTAGTATAGCAACTAAAATTCTATTTTTTTTTGTATTTCCATTTTTAGTGTTAATATCCTATATGGTAATAGGGTTATCCCCAATAAAATGTAACTCAACATTCCTAACTGTTGCAATCTAGGTGTACTGTACACATCTGCGTACCACCTCAGAGAATACAGGCATTATGTTATGTTATGATATTGTGAAACATTAAAAAAAGCCATGGGCCATGGGCTTTCGAATAAAAAAAATAATTTTGACAATCGGTTCACAGTTTGCGAAGAAACCGGTGAACATGCATAAAAAAAGTAAATACAGTCGAACATAGAACTTCCCCCTTTAGTTTGAAGTCGGTTAAAATATTGTCTAAGTAGTTTTGGTGAAACATTAGTGAACCGTTAACAATACATGTCATGGTAATAATAATTAACTTAACTCAGAGCATACAGGTGTGATGTTATGTTAAGATGTTGTATAAACAATAAACATCACCACTGATTTGCTGTATATAATTTAAGAGTACCATTGTTTTACTTCGAAGATCAGCATCAGATCTTCGCCAAATTTAAACGGGACCACTGCGAAATAATATTCTTCCAATCAAACAAAAACATCGAAATTGGTTCACAATTGGCGAAGATATCGCTGAAGGTACATACAAAAACATGAGACGAATTGATAACCTCCGCCTTTTGGAAGTCGGTTATTATAGCTTATGAACTTGATATAACTTCATTATCGTTAAACATAAACGCATCACCCGATACAAATGTTTGGGTGATGTGAATCGAGGCCGCGGCTGCTTTTTAACACAAAATAAATAATAGAATAAAACTCGTAATTTAGTGGTCGAGGTCAGCACACCAATATGCGAATATAGACACAGGATGAGTTATGGTGCAGTTCAGCATCGAATACTGTGCGAATATGTGCTTGATAGATTTATTGCGGTTGCAGAGATTACACTTTTCTGCTCCGTTAATAACATTCTAGAATGATAACTGTTTTAGTATTATTTTCCAATCATATACCTAGATTAGCTAGATGCAACTAAATATCATTGAAAATGGATCGTATTTTTAACTTATCGTCAAGGCTTACTTATGATACCATTCACTGGGGAGGTATAAACAGCTAAGAAGTGACTGGCAACTAGAACAATAATTCGTTCCGATCAAAGTTCGTTTTATATCTAATGCATCCTTCAACCAGTCAATAAATTGTGGATTACATATATTTATAAATTAAGTATTCATAAATACAACAAACTTAAGTAGAATAACTATAAAAAATTGCATTAATTAATACAAAGCTACTATGTCCCGTCTGCACGCGCAGTTCTCATTCTAACTGTTCCTTGGTTCGCGAACTAACAACTCACTTCACCCGCTCGCTCGCTCGCTGGCATAGTGTCTCGAGAAATTATGTCTTGATCGCTTTTACCGCAATTGAAAACGTGGCTGTTCTGCTAGCTAACTAGCCCCAGGCTGGCACTGTTCATCCCCTACATAAATATCCTGGCCACGCCTGACTACCCTGCTAAATATAACAATAAATTGACTTATGTTTGCTCCAAAAAATAGACAATTAAAAATCTCTTTTCATAACCTTATCTTTAGGAAAAAATATCTTCATAAACCCAGAAACCCTCAAAAAATGTATCTAGCACAGATCATCATCCAGTGTTTACTTCTATTACAAGTGTTCCGGTCGGCTTTCAGCATTTGTGGCAGCCCTACACTGATCCCGAAGTTTATCCTAGAGCATATTAAAACACAACATCATCTCCGCACTGTTAACAAAACTTGTCACTACTTAATCATTTAATCTCTATGTAAGTGGGGACCTATTCATAATCAAGCGCTCACTAAGTACTGTTGACAAAGCTACTTCAAACATAATGATTTGTATTACAATAGATACGTAAGTAAACAAAGCAAGCATTATATAAGTGCCGAGAGCATGGCGTTCGACGCGTGGGTGTCGCGAGCGGCGCGCGCGCTGTCACTGTCAAGGTCATGGCTACACGATGCTGCTGATGTGGGGGGAGGGGGAGAGCGTGAGAGGTGTTGCGTTGCGTTTATATTCTGTCATCGTATAACTGTTAACTTTTCGCTTGTGCTCTGAAAGTCAGTTCCAGATGAAATCACTTATTAAGCTCACCTAGTAGCAGAATACCGACCAATACATATAAACGGCGCGGCGGTGGCCATGGCGGTCAAGAGCCATCCGGGTCAATAGGATACATAATTCACATAAATTTTCACACTGACACCGCTCTTGAACATGGTTTAAGGACTTATACTGATCGCCTTCAGTTTCGTTAGTAAGCTCGCTAGAACGTCATATTAATTCTTGATTTATCAACAACAAACACAGTCTATAAAGAGTATAAAACTATTGTTCTGCCTACAAAATAGGAAAAAAGAAAATGAAAAAATCTCAGAAGATTCCTAAGTAATATACTTATGTATTGATGCTCTATTAGGCACATCACATCAATAGCCCAAAACCAAAACCTGGCATAATGATACCCTGTATGTGTACATGATTACTAAAACAGATAGCTGTTATTTTGACCGAAATTAAACCAACACATCCACGCTAAACACATTATAAACAGCGATGATAAAATGTCCACTTCCGAATCGGTCAATCAATCAAATTAATTAGCATTTTACAAAGTTTTTAGAATGTTGATGTTCTCGAACTAAGTTCCATGTAAGTGAGCAGTGAGACGTTCACTCGTACAGGTTACAGAGTGTCTGTGACCAGCCGCAGCCATTCGGAACAGAACCAGTGCCCTTGGTGCGATGTGCCAATTAGCGCATCCATTTACTCAAATATCAGTACTAGGTGGTGCCATTAATATCACATCGTAAATAAGCCGATTTCAATCAATGATGAATGATAATTGATTGAATGATTCGCTTTAAGCAATTTATTGCATTTGATGTTTTATTAGCATGAAAGATAATTATCTGAATTTGTGTTAATTCCTGTAGCCATGCAATTAGAGCCTGCAATTAGATATGTGGCTTTAAAACCTTGTTTTTTCTTAAATCAATATACAAATAATTAGAAAATAATTTTACTGCTTGTAAACAGGTAAAGACATCTTCAAAATCTATCACTATAAGTAGTAAAAACGCCTGAAGCTTTCAGGAGACGTTCATCAATAAAAGGTAAAGCGCAGATAACAATGAATGACGGCATGCATGGAAATCGAAAGTGAAGTCCGTCGATCTTCTCAATGAAGACGACTTCATTCATGTTCATATAATTTACTATGATGAGTGGAGCTTATACGTTCATACGCCCTTCTCACTGGGTCAGTATACAGTACATAGTGATTACATAACATAAACCATCGCCGCCGTATTTACCTCACGCACACAGTACGCCGTAAAGGCCAAGTATTTGAACTTTAAACAAATTATACCTCTTTGGATCTACTACAGCGTGCGGCGGTGGAAATCTTAATTTACTGAATTAATTGATGATGACCATAAAATGTAATGTGAGACGTGTCGTTGTGACATTTTTGACATTATTGCTGTCAGCACGTGATCAACATTTTACGAAACTTTTTACTTTCTTTTAAGAACTTTCAGGTTAAGGGTAAAGGTCCAATCAGCCGGTACGAACTGGTTGCGGGTCGACTACGGACCCCGGGCCCTGACAGCCTCACGCCTATATGTATGTATGGAGTCGTCCGACCTCGCAGCTGCGAGCCGGTCCACAATATTTCCGCACCTGTTTGACTGATGCTTAGGTAGATTATATTAGAGCAAGTAGATGTCGTAAGCTGATGTACCTGTTGATCTGTTTTCTATGGTAATATTATAAAGAGGAAAGTTTTTTTGTTTGTTTGTCCAAATAAGCTCCGAAACTACAGGACCGATTTTAACAATTTTTTCACCAATAGAAAGCTAAATTATCAGGAAGTAAGATAGGTTATAATCTATTTTCAGAAAAATTAGAGATCCTTATGAAAATTGTAATAATGTAATCCAAAGTAGTAAAATATAGAAACTTACGTGGGTGAAACCCGGGCCGCAGCTAGTATTAAATAATGTTGACGTCGTATGTGTTTCCGAACGTCAACTGTCTGGCAACACCATTAACAGCAGCCGCGGCCAATCGCGGCCCTTCACCATGACGTAGTAACACGTCAACCAATGGCGTGACCGCAACAATACCGCCACGTGACCCGCGGGAACATCGCATTTGAACGTACAATTAAACCCAAGTCAAATCAACAAGTTTCAGACTAAACTTGTACTGCCACTTACGGGATATCTTCCGTGATTGTGAACAATGAACAATCACGGAAGATATCCCGTAAGTGGCAGTACAAGTTTAGTTGTAAACCGTGAAAGCTTAAAACAGTGTTTATGTTCCAGACTATTATTTTTAAGTTTGTTCCCAACGAACAAATAATATAGCAAACCGTTTTGTGCTAATAGTTTCCAAGTATGTATTTGAATGTTCTAGAACATAGCAATAGAAAAAATGTAAACTTTGAAAAAATGATTAATTGTTTGTTTATTATCGGCAACATATGTTTAAAAAGATTCCTGGGTGGAGCATCAGATCTAATCTGAAATATTAATCATGTTTAAAATAAAATATTATAGATGTATCGGTAGCCAGCTCAGCCTCGCTCCACTCCAGGTCAATGATGAGGCCTTACACTTCTACATCTAAATTATTTAATTATGTTTAGTTCTGCCATTGAGTACGAAATTAGTAAGTAAGTAATAAGAAGAAAACAAAACACAATCAAAATGAATAGATTATTTTGTTTCAGATCTATACTTACATTACTACAAACATATCAAGTTACTTATGATCATCAGTGCATCAAGACTGTTTATTGTTATTTTAAATTGTTTTCTGGTTTTTAATTACATATTTTATTCCTCGTCATTTTCGGGTTATCTGGAAAAGGCCAGATAAAATAATATTACTCAAACAAGCATAAGACCCTTTAGTGCCGAGTGTAAACACCACGCAACTGGTATTATCTTCGATTAGTATATAGGGTAAATATTAGCGGTGCCAACGTGAGGAGAGGATGAATGTGTAATATGTTGACAATATCTCGCAAGCGCGACCCTGGCCTTGAGCGGAGCTCGAGATTCGCAGCACTCCTACATCTAGGCCGACCCAATAGACGCATTTTAATGTCTTCTGTGTCAAGTTCAGACAATACATTAAATATTCGATAAATATTTTTGCATAATAATTATTTAATACGAATATTCAGCGGCAACCGAAAGAAAAGAGCTCCTACTATCTGACACAGATACTGCACAGACTGCAGAGCGATACTCACTATGTATAGTGTCTTCTTCATTTCAGAATCGGAACACACGCCCTCCATGACATGAAAGCAGGCCTTCACAGTACACGGATAACACAAATGCCTCTTTGTTTGCTCTTTCGACACTATGTACGTTACAAAATATAGGGCTGGGCTAGATGACGCGATCCATTCGTTTTCTAAGTACAACACGTCTTGTTGTCCCAAGACCGTGATGTACTGGTTCTTGCTCTGACCTTCACTAAAGGAATTGGTTGTAAGAATTAGGTAATCACTCTAAATCTTATACGAGAAGTTCTGATATCATGCCTGGCTGACGAAAGCAAAGGGGGCAACGTTATTGTGTAACGTCAAAAGGGTATGACGCATAGTAAACTGCAACACCGACTCGTTTGTAAGTATGCGTATGAGGATAATCTTTATTATAAATTAGTACATTAAAAGATTAACTGGCCCGCACGTGCGTGAGCATGTTAGTGTCTTTCATAGTTATCGACCCTTCAGGATCAACTGTTTTGATCTTCTAAAATCTACCTCTGTCACGTTTACATTCCATTTCATTATTGTTAGAGCCATCACAATCGATCCTCCACACTAGTGAGCGCGCTCTAACAAAGTAACACATTAACGAAGTAATCAGAGTCATTGACTGGCAATCAATGTGCGCTACAATGATACGACTTGCGATTCGCGACCAACATGTTAGCACTCTAGGTGTCACGTGTCTGGCAACGTCTTTGACAAACAGGACGTTCCTCCCGGCCCTCCTGCATACAGGACGTGACTCCCGGCCCTCCTGGAAGGTCTTTTACCATGCTAGTAGGGTGTAGCTATTACTTTTCTATAAAACTCAAAAACAACAATGGTACTTACCTATAGACATGATACATGATTGTACAACACTTTACTCTCTGTTACATCCTGACCGGCGCGGTTGTGTCAGGAATAAACGTCGTCGTTGACTTAGTCGCCTTTGAGAAAAAGAAAACTTACGAAACACAGCAAAAAACAAAATATGTAATATGTACCTGACGGCTGCGCCAAATAGGTCCAGTTCTGAAAAAATGCCAGAAAACTAGCGCCTCACGCTGGTATTCAACAGAATGTGGGCGTGCGCACTATCCAAATATCCTTTCGGCGGCCGAGTGCTCGGAACTTGGCAATAGGCATGTCTCGCCTTTAGCTAACAGTAACACGGGATTTGACGAGCGGCCAATGTTGACCGAACGTTTGCGACGGCCTCGTGGTATTTCCACATAGACAAAGTAAAGTACTTACGACCCGTATTAATAACTTATGACGTGTAATTGACTAAATTAGCTATCCGTTAATGAGATTTATAAAGATATGATGTTCCCTTAAGTTACAGTCTCGCATCAGCTGAACCGTTTCCCAACTTCTGTTGGGGTCGGTTTCCAGTTTAACCGGATGCAACTGAATACCAGTATTTTACATGGAGCTATTGCCTACCTGAGCTCCAAAACCCATGCAGGTAGCGAAATTCTATACTCCTTGGTAAGACTGGTTGTCAGACTTTCAGGCCTCTAACTGCCCGTAACGACTGTCAAAGATCTACAAATGACAGTGGAGCAACTGACTAAAGAGTCGAAGGGATAGTTGGTTGCAAGCACAGCTCTACTGATTAAATATGCATATTATCAATGTTTAACATGACTAACTCATACAACATTATATCTGTGGTATCTATCTGCATTACTTGAACATTGTTTTGTTCACAACTACACACTAATCAAGCTTAATCAAGCTAATTACAGTAGCTGTTTAGTATTGAATTTAGTAAAGCTTGCCGAAACTCATAAAGCGCAGTTAATTCTGCTATTTATAACCATAATCTTATAGTACTTAAACCTTTAATATACATGTCTGACGCAAGACTTGGCAGATTGATATTTAAAATTAAATAAAACATCGAATGAAACTCAAAACTGTGTTTTATTGAAGTTTTAAAGGTGATTAATTAATTAAAGGTTATACTCAACTAGACTACAACACATATACGTTAAAGTACATAAAATAAAAATACCTAAAATTAACCTGCGGCAGTCTATCTCCTAATTCATGATTTCTTTACAAGACATGTTCTTCTTCATTTCTTAAAAGGATCACCATACGACACGGTAATTCTCCTCTGCTGAACCTCTGCCTCTACTTCTTCAATGAATATTCAAAGAAGAAACTTTTGATGCTCGACAGCACACTTTTTAATTTCAGTACCCGTATTCATTCTGATCACGAAAACAATCAAACAAGATTCCGGCTAGCAGCACTACAACCTGTCTTCGGAAGCAAACCGGTCTCGCAGTCTAGTGTACTGCGATATAGTCTACTAGGTTCTACATAACAGTGGAGGAGGTCAAGCGCATCTGCACGAACTCATTGTGCTCTTTACAGTGACTATTGTACCATCTGAGAAAGTTCAAGTAAAAGTCATCAGTGCTGAGTGCTCTAGTGTCTTCGAGGAATGAGTAGTGTTAAAGAAAATACTGAAATAAAAGAAAGACCTTTGAAGCTAGGAATCGTAGAAAGGTCGTGTGAGAAGCGGCAGGCAGCAACATAATAAAACGCAGTATTTACACAATTTAAACACAATTGGTAAACAGTGGGAAGTACTAATTGCAGAATATTTTGTAACCTGTTCGCCAAGGTGAACACAATATGATAGCTTAGTCGTACCCCGAGCCTGTGCCAAATAACATGTACTTCTGCTGAGAAAAAGGAAAACTGCGGCATTCCAGAGAGAAAGAGAGGTATGTACTCCATAATGCATACATTATTGCTGCCAGGCATGTTGTCCTACCTATAAAATCTTTGAAACAACAATAACTGACCTGGATTCCTCACTATCATCATTTTGAAGTTCGATTGATACAAACTTAGTCAAACAACACAATTTGTGACACAGCTAGACTTTACAAAAGTCAAAAGTCAAGGAGGCTGTGTGTGAAACTGGTCATAGTCGAGACGTCTCTTGTTTGCAGTCGGTGCATCTGTCACGTGGTGTTCACCAAGTCTTTGTTTCTGCTTTTACAATTATTGGTATTGTCCTAATTACTTTCTTGTGGTTCCCGGCGCGTAGGGCGGCGCCGGTGTGACGTCACACGTCTGCGCTATATATGTCGCGGCGACCTCGACCGCGCATCACTGTTCACGCGACGACATGAGAGCCTTCGTGAGTATTACTCATTATCCCTCATTTCACCTTTGTCTAATTTCATCTCTTCACAAAATGATAAGTCGTTTCATTGTTAATTTTCATCATCTAGATGAATTCAGATCAATTTTAATAAATGAGTTTTGTACGCACGTTGTTGTAATTGCACGTCAAGGCTTTACTGTCATCTTCAAATAGATAATTATTATTGTTTACAAAGTAGAAATAAAAGTAAAACGGATTTTTTATAATATTTTGTATATTTATAACATTCAGCCACAAACTTAAAACTTAAAATGTATATCTTTGCAGTGTTCACATTTGCCACTACACATTAATTAATTAATTAATTCGTAATGCTAACGATTTTCAATTTTCCCAGCTTTTACTGTGCGCCCTAGTGGCCCTGACATCTGCCACAGAGAAGCGCGTCAAGCGCAGCTTCTTCAAAGAGCTGGGCTTGGACTTCCTAGGTAGCGGCTACACGGGCTACGGCAGCGGCCACGGTAACAGCTATGGCAGTGGCTACAGCAAAGGCTACGGCTACGGCAACAGCGGCTATGGAGTAGCCCGTAGCAACGCGTACGGCAGCGGCGGTGGCTACTACAGCAACGCCGCGCCGGTCGCCGTAGCCTACACCTACCCTACTGCGTCATCTAATACGTACTCGTCCACATACGCTTCTCCCGCGGTGTACCCCGCCTCCTCGTACGCCGTGTCGTCCAGTTACGCCGAGCCCGCCACCCGCGTGGTGTCCGTCAATAAGGTGGTGAACGTGCAGCGCGAGGTCACCGTGCCGCAGGTCGTCAACGTGCGCAAGGTCATAAGCGAGCCCAAGGTCATCACTGTTAATCAAGTGGTTCCTTCCACTGGGTACACAGGGTACGGCAGTGGAGGAGCCACCGGTTACGCCAGTGGGGGAGCCAGCGGTTACGGCACGGCGGAATCGACCAGCTACGGTGCCGTGGGGTCCGCGTACGGTGCAGGCTCTACCGAGTACTCGGATGGGTACAGGTACTTTAGCCCCAAAGCCGCGGCGTACTCGGGCTCATACGCCGGCGCGTATTCCGGCGAGTACGCCGCGGACTACAGCGGCTCCAGCTCGAGCAGCGACGACAGCAGCGGCTGGTGGTGAAGTGATCAAACAAGTGATAGCTATTATAGTTTATTAAATGAACTCTAAACCAAATGTTATTGTTTCTCCTCTAAAGTACTCACATTGTGGTGTGGCCAGTGTTGTACGAAACGCTACTGAATATGAATTGTCTAATTAAATCATTGCTAAAACGAGTGTCGTAACCATGAATGAAAATAAAATAAAGAAAAATTACAATATAACACTATAAAATCTTTTATTTTTGGAAATCATTTATTTATTATATTTATACACGTATTAGAATATTGTCCTCTAAAGTTTACACGAAGTGAGATACTTAATAAAAATAAATTACTTAATTTGTATTATATGTATACCGCACTGAAAAAAAAAATTGATGAAAAGTTCAACAGTTGTTGCATAATACTATATTATGTGTACCTATGTTTACTCTGTCAATACTAATGAGTAGTAAAGTACAAATGTTTGTCCAGAACCTATAATTACAGATCCGGTATGTTTCAAAAGAAATCTTGACGCAAAGTCAGTATTTTCATTCATCATGTCTTACCTTTTTCCAATTATTTTGCTATTATTATTAAGCTGATTTCTTCTTTGATACTATGACTTAGGAGCTTATTGAATGTGAACATTAGAATCCAATTACATGAACGCTGTTTTTTTCATTTTTGACTACTGAAACATCTTGAATAGCTCACGTCAAAAGACCAAAAGCTTTACACAACGTTAATTTTAAACAAGTTTCAGTAAGTGAACAGTATAGTATAGTAAAGTAATGATGACATAAGTGCAAATAGCGGCTAGGTATGTGGCTTATGTTTAGACAGTCAAGTGGTCTGGATTTGTGCCCGGTTGATGGCAATAGGAGTACCTCATATTGCATGGGACTCAAACAAGCTTGGTGATAGTACTATTAGGTAAACTTCTACCTAACCTTTCGAGGATTACAGGCGTGCTGTTATGATTAGATTAGCTTGACGGTCAAACATGAAAACGGTGTTGTTCTGCGAACATTCGACACAGAGAGGATCGAATCATTTTGTCACGCATCGCATTCGCATTGCTCCTGTGCACCAAACTTATGAAGTTGACAAAGATGGTCAATGAAATAATGGATATACAGTTTACAAAATTGCAATTAGGGGAGATTGCTGTGTCAGCGAAATTCGATATTTGGCACATGTTGAATAAAACCGCAAGTTATAAAAAAAATAAAGTCAGTTTATTGAATCAAAACATAAATAGTTACAAATAGTTTGACTAGCGTGCATCATCACCACCACCCGCTGGCGTACCCAGCGCCGTACGAGGAGGAGGCGGCGGCGGAGTAGTGCGCGCCGACAGACGACGAGTGCGCGCTCACCGGCACCAGCTGCTTCACTGTGATGACCTTGGGCTCCGAGATGACCTTACGCACATGCACCACCTGCGGCACCGTCACCTCGCGCTGCACGTGCACTACCTTCTTCACCAGGATGACGCGCGTCGCGGGGGCCGAGTAGCTAGGGGCAGACGCCGAGTATGACACGGACGGAGAATAGCTGATGGCGGGTGCTGAGTAGCTCACAGCGGGCGCCGAGTAGCTTACAGCAGGAACAGAGTAAGAAACGGCGGGCGCTGAATAGGACACGGTGGGCGCCGAGTAGCTGCTAGCGGGTGCCCTGTAATAGCTGCTAGCGGGCGCTGAGTAACCCACAGCCGGGGCGGAGAAGCTTTGAACTGGAGCTGCGTAGCTGATGATGGGTGCCGAGTAGCTTACAACCGGAGCTGAGTAGCTCACTGACGGTGCAGCGTAACTGGTGGCATAGCTGGATGCATAGCCGGAGGATGCGGAGCTGCTGCCCAGCCCATGGAGCCCGTGCAGGAATCCGCGCTTCTCACGCACATTGCCGGCGCTGACTGCACACAGTAGGGCACACACGTAAACCTGAAACATATTACTGCACTGTTACACTCGCCTGCAACATTCACATGTTAGTGCACTCGCACTGTTACGCACACTGCCACCTCCAGACCTGCATCGTCGCATACTCACCAAGCTGTTCATGTTGCTGCTAGTCGATGCTCACTGGTCCACAGATCACTGATGCCTGTCCTCTTCTCTACGCACAATATATACGCACGATGTGACATCGACATGTCCTTCCTACTGCCCTACGATAGGCGTCTGAATTGGAGCAATATTACAATATTCATCAAATTTAAACTTTACTAATGAATTAGTTTGCCAAACTGCGAAATGAAGGGTTACAAAATACTTAATAAATAATGTATGGACAGCGCGAGCGAGGCATGGCGTCGCCATTCTGACCAACTGTGTACGGCGTAGCACTCATACTGCTACGTGTATGTAATGGGTGTAAAAGTACCCTTAACGAAGCCAGTAGATACTTGTTCTCTCCGTCACAGCGATATTTTTTTGTTCTGGACCATACCGGGAACCTTTTAGTTACGGAGATATTGTGACGTGAGATGTTCAAGTTCTAAATTATTCACAAGGTTTTTTTAAATATATGTTTTTAATCTTATAACTTTACTTTTAATACCTCCGCGACCCTTGTACTATTCAATTCATCCATCAGCATAATGTTTTAAGTGAGTTACTTAGTGTGATATACAAAAAAAAACTTAGTAATGGTCTTTTATACTATTACGTAAAGGACTATTTACTATTACATACATGTTTGATATTACTCATCCAATTTCAAGAACTTTGCCGAGTGCCATAAAATGTGTTTTTCACGCAGGCGAAGTCGCGGGTAGAAGCTAGTAGGGATAAAAGGCAAGACAGCCCTGCTGAACATATAAAGTTGTTTAAAAAAAACTATTCGTTGACCAGTAGTCTATTATTTCCGACCGTCATGGTTTTGCCTGCGGAGAGCATGGACAGACAGTGAGTGTCACAAATTCACAATACATCGATATTACACTTCAACTGTCTTATCTGTGCAGGCGGGAAAAAACCGAACTAAAATGATTGCACCGAAATCGACATATCGATTCTTTTTTTTCTTGAACTGCAAACTTAAAGTGATCATAGGTACTTTAATCTACTAATACACAAACGTGCACTATGGGAGTCTATATATTACGTTCTTATTTCATCATCTGCTAAGAACCTAAGAACCATACTAAATGGTTATACTCCATGTTCAGTGCTATAAGTACACTGGAATTGGTGTTAAATAAATATGTAATGATAACCACATTTAAACAACCTCAATTGCTGCAAGTCAGTGCAGACTACTTTGGATTTTAGCGAGGTGTGGTGAAGACTACTAATGAGGCGTCAAATTTTCACAACACATAAAGTCACGTCAATCGAAGATGAGTTATAAATATTGTAATATTGGTCTAGTTCCGTCACAGCTGTCGTAGGGCAGGAGGCAAGGACGCGGTGACAAATCGTGCGTATATATTGTGCGTGCAGAAGACGACACGCATCAGTCGTACTGTGAACATCATGACTAGCAGCATCATGAGTAGCTTGGTGAGTATGCGACGCTGTCAAGTGTGTGTGATAGTGCAGTAACATGCATGTGCGACAGTGCAGTAATGTTGTGCAATGTTTCAGGTGTACGTGTGTGCCTTGCTGTGTGCAGTCAGCGCCGGCAATGTGCGTGAGAAGCGCGGCTTCTTGCACGGACAGGGCAGCAATGGCTACGCTTCCGCCGCCAGTTACTCAGCACCGGCTGTAAGCTACTCGGCGCCCGCCGTGTCTTACTCGGCACCCATCACCAGCTACGCTGCTCCAGTCGAGAGCTACTCCGCCCCGGCTGTGAGTTACTCGCCACCCACTTTCAGTTACTCGGCGCCCGTTAGCAGCTACTACAGGGCACCCGCTAGCAGCTACTCGGCACCCGCTGTGTCCTATTCAGCGCCCGCCGTTTCTTACTCTGCTCCTGCTGTGAGCTACTCGGCGCCTGCTGTAAGATATTCAGCGCCCACTGTGAGCTACTCAGCTCCCGCCATCAGCTACTCTGCGCCTCCCGTGTCATATTCGGCGCCCGCCCCTAGCTACTCGGCGCCCGCGACGCGCGTGATTCTGGTGAAGAAGGTGGTGCAGGTGCAGCGCGAGGTGACGGTGCCGCAGGTGGTGCATGTGCGCAAGGTCATCTCGGAGCCAAAGGTCATCACGGTGAAGAAGCTGGTGCCGGTGAGCGCGCACTCGTCGTCTGTCGGCGCGCACTACTCCGCCGCCGCCTCCTCCTCTCACGGCGCCGGATATGCCAGCGGATGGTGGTGATGACACACTCTAGTCAGAATATTTATTGTCATTTATATTATCAGCTTTATTTAGTTAAATAAAACATTTTATTTTTCATGATTGTGTTTTAATAAGACCTACTTGATAATTGAATGAGTTCTTTCGTTTCTTTATCAGATTTTCTAATGATGTTTTCCTTCTCTCAAAATTTTCTCCGCTGTTTTCCTCTGTGGAAGCTACCTTTCTGACAGAATTGACCAAATTATTCGCAAAACTTACTTCCATTTTTATTGTGGCGCTGGACGACCGAGCGATGGCTACACCAACCACCCTACCAATACGTTTTGGCGGCCTTGGTGTCCGCAAAATTACTAGTGCAAGATTATCGGTGCTCCTGTCCATGGCACTGCGAAGGACAACTTTAACTCTTTCCATGGTTGACTCTGAAGTGCTGGACCGGAAGATGCCTGGGAAGTGGCTTGCCCGGAAATGGGTCGGCCCGTGAACCCGTCTTCACAAACACAGTGGGATGAGCTGCTCTGCAAGTTGGTAAAGAACAATCTTCTTGTTACGTCTACCAATACTGCTGACCGTGAAATTGCTTGGCACTAGTAGTTGAATAGAGACCAGAGATATGACCATAAAGTTTCGGGAAGCAACATGTGTCGACACCCTTACGCCATCCCATTACCACGGCGGGTTGTACTAGTGTGGCTGCTGGAGGTGCTGAAGAATTCAAACGGTACAAAAACAATAGCAGAGTAAAAGCTATCAAAATCAAAATATTTATTTCACATAGGCCTAGATGGGCACTTATAAAACGTCGACAAAAAGGTGCACGGTTCGGGTTGGTCGTTTCCTATGGAGAAGAACGCAAGAAACTCCATGGTTACTCTTTTCAAATCATTTGGTATAACAATATTATCATGGATACAGCATTTGTACTTAAGTATGGGGGGACAGCGTAGGCCCGACAATAAGTCGTTGCTTAGGTACTACACAAAAAATGTAGAACAAAATAAAAAGTTAACAATCAGCTGGGAATCTACAAAGCCTACAATGTTCACACATTCACAAACAATCGATAAAAAAGAATCAATAAAAAGGTAAAAAAAAAATTGTAAAATACTAAATTAAACAAGTGACACAAATATTGTTATCAGTGCTGTAACTATTCTGAGCAAAAGATGTATAAATGATTTGAAAGCCAAACTTCTTTATCTTCAACGTAGTTCTTGATTTTGTAATATACTTTTTTAATAAGGACACGTTTGATGTAGTTTTTGAACTTTCCATCAGTCAGTTCTATAACTGACTTTGGAAACTTGTTATAAAAGCGTATACTGTTTACAAGAAAAGACTTGCTAGTTTCTGTTAATATGAATTTAAGTATTATAATTTCGTGTTTACTGCGTGTATTTATGTTATGAAAGTCGCTTCTAATTTTGAAAAGCCCTCGATTTTTGCGGACACATAAAATACATTCCAAGATATAAAGTGAAGGCAGGCTCAGTATATCCATCTCTTTCAAATTTTCTCTGAGGGACTCGCGAGGACCCATTTTATAGATCGCGCGGACTGCCCTCTTTTGTAGAATGAAAATTCATTTAACGTCTGCTGCTGATCCCCACAGCAGAATGCCATAAGACATAATACTGTGGAAATAAGCATAGTATACTAGCCTAGCTGTAGCCACATCAGTTAACTGCCTTATTTTTCTTACTGCATATGCAGCTGAGCTTAACCTACCCGAAAGAGTCTTAATGTGCGCGCCCCACTGCAATTTTGAATCGATAGTAATCCCTAAGATTACAGTTTCGGCTTTAAGATCAAGTTTTTTGTCGTCAAGATTTAAATGTAGATCCCGTTGTGGTACATTCGGTAAAGAGAACTTCAGACATTTTGTTTTGTTCGCATTCAGTAAAAGATTGTTAGCAGCGAACCATTGACCACCGAGAGAACGGTTAGACTTTCGTTGACATGTAAGACATTCGTATCTTTTCTATCTATTTTAAAAATTTGCGAAGTGTCATCAGCAAATATAATTATATCCGATAATTTGCCCATCATATAAGGGAGATCATTAATGTAAACAAGAAATAGGAAAGGACCGAGAATTAAACCTTGGGGCACGCCCATCTTGACTAGAGACTCGGAGGACGTCGCCCCATTTACATTTACTTTTTGCTGCCTGTTAGATAAATAGGAAAGAACAAGATCAACCACGAATGGTCACGAATTCCGTAGTGGTGTAATTTACAGATCAGTGTGATGTGGTCGACGCAGTCAAACGATTTTGAGAGATCACCGAAATGCCAATGGCATCCTGGGACTTCTCCCAAGATTCCAAAATGTGACTGATGAGTTTTACTCCCGCGGCCGTTGTCGACCTACCCTTCGTGAAATGAAACGGTTGTCTATACAGAATCCCATTTGAGTTGAAGTGAGATAACATCTGGTCCAGCATGATTTTTTTCATAGATTTTACTCAATGCTGGAAGCACAGATATAGGTCTATAACTTGAAGGATCACTCTTACAACCCGATTTGAAACTTGGTACTACTTTTCTATGTTTCATTAAATCAGGAAACTTGCCGGTGTCCAAACATTGATTGAATATGCCTGTTAGGACAGGAGCGATTGAGTCAATAATATCTCCAAGAACCTTGAAGGATATCCCCCATAAGTCTTCAGTATTTTTTATGTTGAGACTTTTGAATGCGTTTTTAATTGTAGCAATACATATTGGTTTCAATTTAAAGTTTGGTATGTCCTCAGTAAAGTTTTCTTTAAGAAGAGCTTCAGCTAATTTAGAAGAAGAAGGGAGAGATTTCGTAACCTCTAACGGAAAGTTGTTAAGAAAGTTTCTAGAGTCTCAGCGACTTCTAGCTTATCAGAAATGGTCTGATTATCTATTTTCAAAGACAATTGATTCCGATCCTGTTGTTATGACTTTCCAGTTTCTCTGTTAATTACCTGCCACACAGTTTTTATTTTATTATTTGAAATACCAATTTTGTTAATTATTCTTTGTGATAAAACTTGATCTCGGTCAAAGATTTAGAAATTATATAAAGTATCTCTGCTTTTTCTTATTCCCGCAGTGGCCCATTCGGTAAATTTATATTTAGAATTGACTTTAACTGTTTTTAAAGGACACGTTTTATTGAATTCTTCACAAACTGTAGAAAATAATGTGCCATAGTTTATATTGGTGTGTTTTGAATCAAAACTAGCGTTAGAAAGGTTGCTAAGAACATTATTATTAAAAGATTTTAATTTCATTTTATTATGAGGTCTTAATTTAATAGTTTTAGCTAAGTGTAAGTTTTCGTCTAACTCAAATGATGCAAGCTGACCGGTATGGTCTGACCTAACGCCACTAATTAAAAACGAATCTTTTACGTTACAATTAGTAAATACATTATCTATGCACTATGCTGAAGTTGCTGTTATTCTTGTTTCGGGAGGTTCCTGCACCGAATCGGGCGGGAGGAAACGCCCGGGTGTTTCCATTGCGACGATCGTCCGGAGGACACGGTGCAGCACACTGTGGAGGTCTGCCCGGCTTGGGCGGAGCAGCGCCGTGTCCTCGTAGAGGCGATTGGCGGCGGCGATCTTTCGCGCCCGGCCCTGGTTCAATCCATGGTCCGGAGCGAAAGGGAATGGGAAGCCGCCACCTCCTTCTGCGAAGCAGTCATGCTAGTGAGGGAGGTGGCGGGACGTGAGAGGGAAAGAGCCTCACGTCCCAGCCGCCGCGGGAGACGCCCTGGGCGTCGGGGGTCACGTGGTGGCCCCCGGCCACCGTAGGCGCGGGCCTGTGGACGGCGAGTTATGGGCTAGCTCGCCGTCCGGCCGTCTTATGACGACGGAGCGTTCGTGTTCCACGCGCGCCTCAAAGAGATGTCAGCAACCACGTAGGGGTCCGCATGGGCCGATGCCTGCCAGGGCTGCGGGACTGTTCGAAAGAAGAGATACCGCGGCCAAAACAAAAACAGCAGGTTGAGCAATACTCGCTACCGCCTATGATTGAAACCACGCGCTCGGGCCGAGTAATCAAGTAACTAGCGCGATTTTTGCTCAACTTGCAAAATGTAGCTTAGGTATATCGCAAATGTAAGAAATTCATGCACAATTCGCTAGTTACAGTACCAAATTCAAGTAAAGAGCCTACAGATTTTTAGACATGGGAAATTCACAAAATATAGAATACATTTCCATAGCCCAAGCTGGACAACAATTAGAAAACAAACTGAATTATTTCGGGATAATAGGCAGTTATCATTATCGCGATTATATTGGGAATTTTGTTATAATACACAATAAAAGCGGCTGCATGGGCTAACTGAGAGTTTGGCTGAGAAAAGAAGTCACGCCACTCACTGGGACAGCGGCAATGCCCTGAAATATGGGTATTCCGGCAACCGCAGGAACCGCAGCAGGTTATGTGTAAACAGTGTACGATATTGTATTGTGCAAGAATCATCCAGTTTATATTGACTGTTATTCAGAAAACAACAAACAAACAATGTATTTGTCATCGTGAACTTTGAACAGTTATATTAGCTTTGGTATCCTGTATTACGATTGTAATTTAATACCCAGGATTGTGATTATTTGTATCTATTATACTGGCGCTGTCATAACGGAAGTTGCCGGCCCTAGTGGCGTTATTGATTATTATTGCAGAGCGGACGATATGACAGCTACTCTTAAGCATATAAGTACTTTCTTTTTTTTTCTTATTTTGTATAGACGGCTCTGAAATGTGGAGAGACCGCAAGGCATTAGATAAAGAAGTGTGTACGCATATTTTATTGTGGAGTTTTGTAAGCACCATTGTAAAAAAAAATCTTAGTGACTTATGTAAAATTTTTGGAGAAAGGACAACCATAATAAATTGCATTTTTGATAGCCCGCCGGGCCGGCACCCCGCCCGTCTCGCCAGTCGCTTACATACCATCGCCCTGCCACGTCCTAATTTGCTGTATTAATTATAACCTAGTTATTGTGAAACTTTATTAAATATTTATCAAATTCAGTATAAACTAAATTACATCTAATTTTTCTGGACCCTAAACATAATACGCACAACAATTTATTAGAAAACACATATTTGATAGTTAGCGCATGCCCCGCCCCCCTGATGGAGGTCAGGCGCTTGAACTTCAACTCTTACGCACGGAAGAGATTATAACCGCGCCCGGCAACCACCTTGCGCTGTAGCGGCATTGTGAGAGGTCAAGCGATGCGCGCGCTGTTTTGGGTGCTACACATTACTAACATCAATAAGGCTATTGATTTATCTAGATTCTACCGGCTGCATAGCTCTCAGCACCTACAGAACGGTAAGCGACAAAAGTCAGTTAACACTGCTACATTCACACAAACTAAATAGACCCCAAATTATTCGATATTGCAACATTTCATAATGGTTAAGAGTTCAAAATCAAAATCAAATTTTTTTATTTCACATAGGCCTAGATGGGCACTTATAAAACGTCGAAAAAAAGGTGCACGGTTCGGGTTGGTCGTTTTCTATGGAGAAGAACCGGCAAGAAACTCCATGGTTACTCTTTTCAAATTATTTAGTGTTACAATATTATCATGGATACAGCATTTGTACTTAAGTATGAGGGGACATAGGCCCGACAGTAAGTCGTTGCTTACTACACAAAAAAATGTAGAACAAAATAAAATGTTAACAAGCAGCTGGGAATCTACACAATCTACAGTTAATTATAGCATAGCTTAGAGACGCGTCGTATGTGGTCGTGATTGTCCACATTGTCGGAAGGACGAAAAAGAAGACTTTATTTTTGTTTAATTTTACTTTATTCTGATATCAGTTAAATAGCTATAATTAGCTCAATAATTAAGACTTTTATACCTGAAGTGTAAATCTTCATTCTGTTGGTGACTGCGTGCACCTAGGTGTGTAGGTAGGTATTGTTAATACTTCTTCGTCATCTACAGTGTGAACTACTGCAGGGAAAGTGATATCTTTTGCGAAATAACGGCACATGAGTAGATAATCTACTCATGTGTTAACGGGTCGAAAACACTACAAATCAACAGTAAGCTGCCTAAGGATCAACGTGTGTTCAACGTTGGGATTTTCACTTAATTTTCAACATGAACGCACTTCGCCACGATGTATGACTGCCTTTGAAATATAGTTAACTTCTGCCTCATAATTAGCAAATTGATATTTAGATAAACTAAATACCTAATTAAAATGCGCACAAATGGTGTACTAATGATTCACGTGTTAATTCCTTCAAAGAAATCTAGATTATTGTTTTCTGACACTGAGTTACAAGGTTAGTTTTACAAATAGAACATTATTATGCACAACATAATAGTGTAGTAAATCAATAAACATCTGACCAACAAAAAGTATTTAATGAAGATGTGCATAAAATAAACATAAAGCTTTATTTAGCGGAGGATAATACACTTCGTATAATATCAGCTATTAATATTATATTTGCATAGATTTAGCTACATGAACTGTTTTCTAAAAGATAAGGTTTTCGTGTTTCTGCAAAGACCTTCAACTGGTTTGATTAACCTTATAGCATTGCTTACGTGAATAAAATACCGTTTTACTTTCCAATTTCCATCCTAGCTAGGCCTGCCTGCCTCCCCCCGCTGTCGTGACGACATTGTGAAAATTATTATATTCAATCCAACCGAATGTAAACCAAGGAAATAGTCACCTCCCTCATGTCATGTGCTTTTCTTCTCTATTTGCAATTGTGCATACTAATCGACCTGATGCTGTTGTTGGTGACTCTGCCGGACCTTCCCCACCGAGGGCTAGTTTTAAGAAGGCCAGATTAAAAAACTATACCAAACAATGTAAATAGTTTTCGCGTGTATTATCACAACTTCGAAAACCCAATAAAAGATATTGATGATGATGACCGGTCAGCGGTCTATTAGTAGTTAGCTCCCAACGCCAGTGCCAATTACAAACTTAATCAAAATTGGCATCTTTGTTAAGGTGTGATTAAAACGTTAGTTAAGCTGAAGGCCACTAAATAGTAATATGTTAAAGTGAAACATTCATGAATTTTAGAGATCTTATCAACGAATACATCTCGTCTAAGAGATAAGAATCAACGATATTAGCATGCGAACCTCCTTGCCACAGTTGTAACTGACACAGATCAAGGCTCAGCTCTACTGACCCTCTCGTGGTTTGGTGCGAGTTGTGATACAATATTACGATACACTTGATGTGTTGGAGTGTAGTTATGAATATCAACAATATGGAGGAGAAACAAAACCGCAATATGTATCTACGATGGCTTGCTTTGGGTCTAGGTCAACTGAGCAGTTTCTCAGTAAATTGAGATAGCAAACCTAGACCCAGAAATAAAGACCAAATATAAAAAAAATCTCTTTCTTTGGTGACACATCGTACGTCTACTTGAAAAAAACGATTTATATAAAAAGTTATAAATATTATCATAACAATAACACCCATCCGAAAGTAGTTAAATAAAAACCGATTGCTCATTTCGAATTCGGAAGATGGTTTTTACCTGTTTACAGTTACGTTTGAATATTCAGGATATCTTTGCAGTTCGTTTCGAATTAATTTTAAAATATTTCACAATTGAATGCAAAAGTGCTGGGCGGTAGATTCCGCACAATGCAATAGAGTTCGTCTATTTGTAAATAAGACCACACATTCGCGCATGTGCAATAGAACCTGTAGCCGCTCCTATTGATCAACCGCCTGCGTCTGCGCCGCTCACACGATGTGCTACAAATAAACAACAAACACTTGCACACTAATTGAGACTAGTCTAGATTAATAAATCAACTTTTAAATGAATAATTACTACACACCAGTGATGGAGATAATGGATATTCTAATAACCAGCTTAATGTTGCAGCATTGGAGCTTGTTTCTTTTTTAAAAAGCAATTACGAAAGCTTATGCTGAAAAACATCCAACGATAGCATATTTGTCAAAAGCTACTGAAATGTTTAAAATGTTGAAAATGTATCATTACTAACTCATTTAGTGAAATATTTAATCAGAACGAAGTTAGATCTTCGTCCGTGCCAGTTATTGCGAAGTAAGCTGCTCCGTGGTCATGACTCATAAGTAGACCGGAGGGCGTTAGTGTAACGCATGTTGTAATACTTAGTACTCACACTAGTGTCTCTTAATCGAGAACTTTACCAACAGTTACATAATACCTTTGACTAAAAACTAGCTAACCTATTCACTCCCTTTTACGGAAAGACGATGGGCCGCAGGATCTCCAGATTAACCAATACGCATTGCTGCTAATCCAGAGGCGCTTCAAAGTTCAACACCCTTCTAACGCTACACCATTAATATATTGTAATCTGATCACCAACATATTAGACCGTAATAGTAATTATTATTATAATAAAATATCTCGACTCGGCGCACGAGGTTGTCGGCATGTGGAACGTAAGCTCGGTTATCATTGTGCTGATAGTCGTTACGGCCAATGACCCGATGGCTAAGACCCACGACGAACATCGCTCGAGGCTCTCGCTAGGCGGTTCGATCCAGAGCCTGAGTCAGAAGGCAGTATTCCTTGATACGGCTCGCATTGTGAGGAGATGCCTCTCTCTCTAAAGCCCTAGGGTTAGGGCTCCAGAGAGAAAAATATTAAGTATATTTATTTTTAATATTTTAAAGGTTTTTTTTTAAGAAATATAAAAATATATTAAAAATTTTAATAAACACAAATAGTTATTTGCAATGGCTCATCATCTCGGCAAATACCAAACTATACTTATACAGATTTTTCTTTGCCGGATCAGGTTACGAAAGGAGTTGCACAAATAAGAATCTCGTAAAATTGTTTGTCTATGAGGTTTAGTATCAATAAGAGCATGTCGTTGAGCCGCGGCGCGTCCGAGGTGCCCTGCATCGCCTGCACCCCTACTGCGACGTCCATCGAGGACGTCTTGCGTCAGCTGTGCGCGCGCGCTTCATATATATACGTCTGTCGGCGGCACACGCAGCACACAACAACCAACCACCACAACAACAACATGAAAGCCTTCGTGAGTCCATCTTGTATTTGTAACAAATATCCTGCATGACACATAACGTAAAGTTCAGTGCGGCAGTGCTCTGATACCAGATCCTTTAGCTTCCTACGACGATAACTTGACTTGGTGTAGTAACGCGGTGATGTTATTCCAGATTGTCCTGTGCGCGCTGGTGGCGCTGACGGCGGGAGCCGCGGTGCGCGAGAAGCGCGGCTACAGCAGCGGCTGGAGCGGTGGCAGCTCGCTCGGCTCGGGCTGGAGCGGCGGCTACTCCGGCGGCTCGTCCGGCGGCTACTCCGGCGGCTACTCCGGCGGCTACTCCGGTGGCTCGTCCGGCGGCTACTCCGGTGGTTCCTCCGGATGGTCCGCGCCCGCCACGCAGGTGATCGCCGTCAAGAAGGTGGTGAACGTGCAGCGCGAGGTCACCGTGCCGCAGGTCGTCAACGTGCGCAAGGTGGTCTCCGTGCCGCAGGTCATCACAGTCAAGCAAGTCGTGCCCGTCTCCGGCGGCGGCTACGGCGGCGGCTACGGCGGCGGATACGGCGGCGGATACGGCGGTGGATCCTCCGGCGGATACTCCGGCGGGTACTCCGGCGGTCACTCCAGCGGCGGTTGGTGGTGAACACTCTAGTCAACAACAGTGAAAAATGTGATTTATTTAAAGTTCGTTTAATAAAATATATTATTTTAATAACACACAGTGGTATCATTTCGTTTCTACACTTGCTGGTACAATTATCTCGGAAAAGAGTTCGACTCAGGCGTCTTTGGTGAAGAAGGGCTTCTTTGACTTTATAGGTCGTCTTTGGTATTGATAGATCACAAAAGCTTTGTAGTGGGTTGTTTAACGCTGACCACTAGGTCAGCGTAAAGTCAAGTTAAGTCCTCGCCCACCGCGAGTAGTAGACGTACATTTGTCGAAGCGTCATAGCATCGGTGGACTGCTTAAGTTAAAAGCAGCTATTCTGTATATTAAACAGTAC
The DNA here is from genome assembly GCA_905163415.1 of Noctua fimbriata. NCBI lineage: Eukaryota > Metazoa > Arthropoda > Insecta > Lepidoptera > Noctuidae > Noctua > Noctua fimbriata. The sequence goes on along the minus strand of LR990933.1, from coordinate 506,551 downwards.
TTTTGAATGTAAATTATAAGAAATGAGAATTAAATATTGCCCATTCCCAAAGGTAGTTTCGCATGGAGAAAAATCTGCAAGAAACGCCATAGTTACTCTTTTAAAATGTTCTGCAATATTTTGTTGTATTCATTATTTACTATGAATTAATTGTAAATATTTTTTGCACGGAACCCTATTTATTTTCCTAAAATAAAAGTAGCCAATGTTAGACCTTATAATATCAGTTATCTGTCAGTAAAAGTCCCGTCAAAATCGGTCCAGGCGTTTCAAAGATTAGCCGGGACAAATGTACAGACAGACAGACCGACAGACAGTCAAAAATTGAAAAAAATGTATTTTCGTTATAAGTGCCGTACATATGTTCATATACATTTAGTAAAAAGCTGTTATTTTGATAGTACAAACAAACACTTCAATTTTATTTATTTCTATAGATAATGATGATAATATAAGGTTCAATGTCATGTTTCGTAAACGAACCTTTTGCCCTTGCCATATTTGTAACAAAACCAGAGTAGGTACTGCTTCGGAACGTGTACTGCTGAACCAGACCAATAACACTGCATATCGAATCCTACACCACTCGCTGCACTCGCCCTGTTGAAGTTACCACCAAGCTAATCTGACCGAAAATTATTGTTTAGAACTATATCTCACAGACTTGAGTTATCTCTAACACGGTCATAAATTAAGATCATTCGATAGTAATCTCAAAGCTGTAGGACTTCCCAAAAGTAAGACGCCAGCAGATCAAGCTACCCGAAACTATCAAATTTTCACAATCAATCTTGAACATAACCTTGAACCTAATGCTTTAGCGATACAAGAAACATCAATGCTTTCTTTTATGTAAATTGACATTTGTATGGTGTACATAATAAAGAATATTGTATCAATGTATCTATCAAAAATATGGGGAACGAGGAATATCAATCGTGGGACCTAAAAGAAATAACCAATGTAAAGCGAACCTTACGGGGCAAATGCGGAACAACGTCTACTTTAAGATATCACTCAACAATATCCATACTTGACCTACTTTAGTCTAAAGTCGTAATAAACCTAACCGTTTTCGGTTTCGACGGCCAATCTCAGCGGAGACGCTGCATACAATATAGTGCACAAGTGTGTGCCCAAACTCAGGCGCACTCTCAGATGGTCTCTCTCGTAGTCCGAGAGGTCGGCAATCCGAGACGATCGGGAACAGATTAAAAAAATCCTAATGGAAAAACCCAATAACACCATACTTGGGATCGATCCTTGGAGCTGTCGCGCTTGCGAGACCCACAGGGTGGTTAATAGTTATAAACAGCTGATTTGAATTACGCCTGTCTATTGAAATTAAGCCTACTACTACGAATTATTATTGAATTAAGCTTACTTCTGTGGGAACAAGTCGTGAGTACATCAATTGTAGAAAATGACAATATTATCCCGAAAGTTTCCAAATCGCAAATATTTAACGCCTAATGCAGCTACAAGACTTTCACAAACACCCATGTCGGTACACTTATGTTATGCACATCAAACCAATCCTTATCCAAAAAAATATAATTATAACTCCTATACTGTTTGTTGAGAAATCTCAATGAAAAGCCAATTTTGATTATTGCCCTTGACTCTCCAATCATCTAATTATTATACGACTTCATAATTTTATCGATCTTTGGCAATTACTATAAATCAAATTAAGTACCGAAATACATATTTTACATAATACAGCATCAGCTTGCAGCATATACTACCACTAGTAGCTACTTAATACCTGAATCTTAACTTGTTACACGTCGACATTCTACTAACTCGTAGATCACTAATGGTAAAACCGCACGATATACATAACTGAATATAGATGATTCGTCACGAATCCTGTCGAAAGTCCAAACTACGGTGAGTCTTATGTTTTACGTACACAAAATCACCATTTTTAAAAAGTGACCCCATGCACACGAATGTACGAAGAGAAAGACTTTACGCATCAACTTAAACAGTTGCAATGATTCATTTACACATAAATGAGGAAGTGTTATTGAATGGTTTGAGACCTCCTTGCAGAGCGCTTCGACTGTCGAGGACGTGTTGCGACAGCTGCGCGCGCGCGGCGTATATATACGTCTGCCGCCGGCACACGCAGCACACAACTACCAACCACCACAACAACAACATGAAAGCCTTCGTGAGTCCATCTTGTATTTGTAACAAATATCCTGCATGGCACATAACGTAAAGTTCAGTGAAAAGCTCCTCTAGCAGCAGTGCTCTGATACCAGATCCTCTAGCTTCCTACAACGATAACTTGACTTGGTGTAGTAACGCGGTGATGTTATTCCAGATTGTCCTGTGCGCGCTGGTGGCGCTGACGGCGGGAGCCGCGGTGCGCGAGAAGCGCGGCTACAGCAGCGGCTGGAGCGGTGGCAGCTCGCTCGGCTCGGGCTGGAGCGGCGGCTACTCCGGCGGCTCGTCCGGCGGCTACTCCGGCGGCTACTCCGGTGGCTCGTCCGGCGGCTACTCCGGCGGCTACTCCGGTGGCTCGTCCGGCGGCTACTCCGGTGGTTCCTCCGGCTGGTCCGCGCCCGCCACGCAGGTGATCGCCGTCAAGAAGGTGGTGAACGTGCAGCGCGAGGTCACCGTGCCGCAGGTCGTCAACGTGCGCAAGGTGGTCTCCGTGCCGCAGGTCATCACAGTCAAGCAAGTCGTGCCCGTCTCCGGCGGCGGCTACGGCGGCGGCTACGGCGGCGGATACGGCGGCGGATACGGCGGTGGATCCTCCGGCGGATACTCCGGCGGGTACTCCGGCGGTCACTCCAGCGGCGGTTGGTGGTGAACACTCTAGTCAACGAAGCCAGGCAATGTTATTTATTCAATAAATATTTTTTGTTAATCAGGCATTATCATTTTACATACTGTACGACTTTCCTCCTTATGATATCCAACAACGAACCTATGTGCTTACTTGTGAAATATGGACATAAAAAACAAACTACATTTCTATATCGACACTGATCTTCGTGTTAAAACTGCAGGTCATCAAATCACTTGACTATAGATGCTAAATTAAACGTACGTTCCCGAAATACCTAAGCTGAAGCCAAAAGACTCCAATAAATTAGGTACCTACTATTATTTCCTGTTCTGCGACAGTAGAAAGGACAGACACACTCTACAATATTAATTATACCTTTTTCAATACAAATGAACTTATGTTCAGTCCACTCATGCTCAGTGAACCAATGACTGTTATTCTCAAGCCAAATAGATAAGCATGTACTCAACATTTTACTGAGGCGGAAGATTTGACATTGACATAATTATTTTCTGAGGTTTTTATCCAGCTCTCTTAATAAACGCAAACTCATGGTATTTGATCACCAGAATGTTAAAAATTTACATTTGATGAGGCTGACGTATTTCTAAGACACTGAGCCGAACCGAAATATACGGCTAATACCTGCTATCATAGTAGAGACTAGCTGTGCCCGCGGCTTCGCTCACGTGAGCGCACATTCTTTTGTCATTCTCAAAGTTTATGAACGTAAGCAAAATACAGATGCAACTCATGATCTATCCTAGGCCCCAACGGTTAATATCCTTAACAATTTAAAAAATAATCTTTCAGCTCTGAGAGCTCAATCAACCGATGGAAAAAATGTGATGGACACAAACGATGGAAACAAAATTGAGAATTTGCAAAAACCATGCAATTGAAAAATACTGCAAAGGCTTGAATTTAATGTATTTAGCAATAGAACCAGAAAGACTATGCGCTTCGAGAATCTTCATGTTTCCGAATTAACACGAACATCGCTATAAAGCTTCTAAGTTTGGTTTTTCAAGGCATTGTAGTGCATTCATTCCGCACTTTTAGGATTTTAGTCGTTTATTTGTAATATTCTAACAAAGGTGATACATAAGGGACCACCCATAAATTACGTCATACGAATTTTATGATTTTTTCACCGGATGAAGGGGTCAAAAAATCCGTCCTTATCAGAAGGTCAATTTTTGTGAGACTCCGGCCTCCCAAGTGTGACGTCACATATTTTGCAATATTACACGCTGCCGCTTAAGTTTGCTTAAGTTTTTCGTAAATAGTTCAAATTTCGTGTTTTAAAACTTAGCAATATTAGTTTTTAAAATGTGACGTCACCAAATTTAGGACCCCTTCCACCCATTGTCACACAATGTCACATTTTGTTGTCACCCCCCACCTCTTTAACGTATGACGTAATTAAATTATGTCATAAATTTTATGGCTGGCCCCTTTTTTTTTTTTTTTTTGGCTGCACCCTAACATACACGCACTTCCATGGTAGCAGCAGCTAACTGTGACTTCCTGGAGTATCTAAAGTGTACCTACACCTGCGATTTAGAGGACTTACTGTCAAAATCTCTACTGAAACCGCGATTAACGTAGCCACCTGGGTGCTAATAATGTGATAAATCATCGATACAAAAGAAGAAGAAGAACATGGGAATTATATTAGATCTCATATTTCCGAAGATAGACCATGATTGCCGAAGCGGATACTTTTCCAAGGACTCTGATGAACGGGCAAAAAAAAAAGTTGAAGCGTAGACGCAAGTATTACGCAGATCGATGTAACAAAAAATACGGAATCCTGAAAGTCCTGTTTTAATATTCAAACGAAACTATTTTATTTAGTTTGTGTGCGGGCAACATTGGAAAAAGGTGCTCTGGTTGAATTTGACAACGTCATTGTCTTATTTTGGTATTGTCCCCATAAAGTTTTTTATTTTGTGGGATATTGTTTATCTACCTATTATCTAAGAACTAATCTTATTTAATACATCATTTCACTGGTCACCATTAAATATAGTAAAATCCAAATAATAGTAATTTCCTTTATTTATCTTCTTACTTACTAATTACATTTTTAAATATTTCTTAACAAAAACCATATAAAAACATTTAAAAATATAAAAAATAGTGGTCCGCCGGTAGCGGGAGCAGGGTCCAAGCTACCGGTGGTTAGGGCTCCAGAGACAAGAACCTCCTCACAATACGAGCCGTATCGAGGAGTACTGCCTTCTGAATCAGGCCCTTGATCCAACCGCCTAAGGAGAGTAATTTTATTATTTAAATAAACTTCAGGTTGAGTTGCTGTAAATTGCTGCAAATAAAATGATATATCTAAGCCGGAGAGGTAATCTGTACCTCAGGACCTTCCTACTTCAGACACCTTTCTCTATTTAAGATTGTGCATTACCAGTGCCTGTTACTTCTGATGTTTAATTAAATAAAGATTTATGATTATGATTAATTTTTTAATACCTATCTACCGACGCCTAATATATAATAATAGCTTTCTCGTATTGCTATTTTTTTTTATTATTTAATTGCCTCGGAAACGAAAATTGAAAATATTTTTTTTATTTAATTTAAAAATGTTATATTCTCAGCCTTTCCATCACGTCCTACTTTTTACATAAAATGAATGGTCACCTTATTAGAAATAGACTAAATTAGCGTTAACCTCTCTTTTGGTGGCAATTTTTTAATGCAAGTAAGAATTGCAGTTGTACACACGGCGGCACATGAAGCTGTAAAATTCCAGTATAAATTGACCTCGCTTTGTATAGATTTCTATACAATGAGAGATCCGCATAAACTGGTTTTTTAAAGCTTGACTGGCCGTCGCATGCGTACGTAGTACTTTTTACTTCCGTGCAAAGAGTAAAGACAAAAGGAAAAATAAAACAAAATTAGTTTTCAGCCATTCCGAGTGACTACACTACGACTAAAACCTATTTACGTAAATTATTTTTATCATAGAAATCGCGTATGAGGTTACTAACAAAATTTTAAAAGTTAATATCTTTTGCGTCTGTTGGTCGATTTTGATGAAATAAACGCTAAATAATACCCACAACAATGCTTCTTATTTTGTAATATTTAGATTTTGAATACAATGAGGGGTTTTTACGTGATGCGCGCACAAACGAACAGACAAACCGACAAACCGACAAACAGACAAAAATTTTAAAAAAGATATTTTTACTTTCTATTACTTATTTCTCGCACTTTCCAGTGACTTTTTTGCAAAAATCTGTAATGTACAGACACGGAAAGTCTACGATTTTATTATATGTATAGATAGATGATGAAAAAAGTAAGAACCCACAACGCGGGTTGATCGACACGCACGATGACTGCTAACTACTACGTTCTGTACAATTTTTATTATTATTATAGCTAGCCCATATTGTCCCACTGCTGGGCAAAGGCCTCCCTCCACTCCTTCCAAATCTCGCGCTTCTGTGCTACTTCTTTCCAATTCTCAAGGAAGACATCCAGGTCGTCCCGCCATCTCCTTCGTGGTCTACCGCGACCCCGTGTCACTGTTTCAGGGCACCAATCCTGAGCTTTACGGGCCCACAGTTCGTTCGGCATACGACAGACATGTCCTGCCCAGTCCCATTTAAGTTGGGCAGCCTTTTGAGCCACGTCAACGATTTGCGTTTTGGAGCGCAGCGTAGTGTTTCGTACATGATCCGTCAATTTTACACCCAAAATACTGCGCTCCATAGCACGTTGGCAAACCTTGAGTTTGGACTTTTGGATGTTAGTCAAAGACCAAGTTTGTGCACCGTAGGTCAAGATGGGGAGAATACACATGTCCATTAGCTTTCGCTTCAGAGACATGGGTAGCGTGCCCTTAAAATACTCCCTCATGGACCAGTAACTCTTCCAGGCATTTTCAGTTCGTCTTGCAATTTCCTTATCTTGCCTTGCCTGTACAATTTTAGTCAAAAATATTTGCCTCCTTCCCGGTCTACTCTAACCGTAACGACATAGCTTTAAAATATATAAAGATGACGGGCACCACATCTATAGCGCCGTGACAAATCTTTCATCTTTGGAGGTCGTAACGCCAGAATTAGCGAGAAAAACTGAGAAGCAAAACAATTTGACAGCACGGTGCACGATGGGAGCAGTGACTGAGCGATTGGCTGCTGCGTTGCGTGTCGCGGGTTCGATTCACACGCGGAACAAATATTTGTATTGCCTGAAGGTAGTTGTTCCGGGTCTGGCTCTTTGTGTATGTGAATTTTATTGTTTAAAAACACGATGCAGGAGAAAATCCTAATGTGAGGCAACGTTTTTTTGAAGGAAGGTATTGTACCCATGCAGTGAAATAAGAATATAGCGGAAAGCGCTCTGTTATCATCTACAACGTCACATGCGAACTACGCTTCACACCTGACGACACGCCACATCCTGCATCGTGCAAGCAAAGCTGGCGGTGGGATTTACACGATATACGGGAGGAAGGGACAACTGTTTCTTTTATATTATTGCAATTTGTATGTATATTTGTTATTTTGTGTGCAATAAAGAATAAGAATAAGAAAAGTGTCAATGGCCTCAGAAGGGTGTACTGTCCCTTCCATCCCGTATACAGCAACTTGAGTCCAACGGTAGTGCCGTAGTCCACCAGACATAACACCTGTCCGTCTGCTCGGAGAACTCTTCCATTTTATTCAAGACCTGGAGGACCAGGACCCGCGACCTTCACCTTAAATTATTATAATAAATATTATTTCTATTTTTAAATCGGATTTTGTTACCAATTTCAAGGTTTTGATTTTTTTTATAAAAATAGCCTATGTTAGACCTTATAACATCAGCTATCTGCCAGTAAAAATCTCGTCAAAAGCAGTCCAGCTGCTTCGGAGATTAGCCGTTTGAATCGGATTATGTTAACAATTTAAAGGATTTTATTTTTTTTGCAAGGTACCCTAATTATTTTCTAAAATAAAAGTAGTTTAGGGTAGACCTTATAATATCAGCTATCTGCCAGTAAAATCCCACCAAAATGGGTCCAGCCGTTTTGGATATTAGCCGGAACAAACATATAGACAGACAGACAGACGGATGGACAGACAAAAATTGAAAATAAAACCGGCCAAGTGCTTGTCGTACTCACACGCACACAGGGTTCCGTAGCACCAAACAATTTAATAAAAATATTTTGAAGGCTCATTTATATGTTGTATTATATTACATTCAACACCAAAAATAAATTTGTTTTTCATGGTATGTTAATGAAAAACAAAGTTACTTCTGCAGTTTTATGAAAAAGTTCATATCTCAAAACCATCAAATCTTTTTCAAACCAATTTTCGTTGAAAGTTATTTTTCTTCAGAATTTTCCTCCTCTTACTTTAGAAATTAGAGGGGGAGGGGACACACATTTTACCACTTTTGAAGTGTCTATCTTTCAAACGATTGAGAAAAAATGGTTTTAGAAACCTCAATGTCATTTTTAAAGATTTATCTATAGACACGTACAAGTTTGATTTTAAAAAAAATCCATGTATCGAGAGCCCCTTAATCTTTTTTTTTAATTTTTTGTAAAAATCGTCAAGAGGTTCACAGAATACATCTTCCTACCAAGTTTCAACTGTGTAGTCCTAATAAAGTGGCTGTGACCTACAGACAGACAGACAGACAGACAGACATGACGAATCTATAAGGGTTCCGTTTGTCGCCATTCGGCTACGGAACCCTAAAAATGTGTTTTTATTATAAGTGCCGAATATATTTTCATATGCATTCACTAAAAAGCTGCTACTTATTTTGATATTACAAACAGACACTACAATTTTATTTATTTGTAAAGATTACAAACTTGCACCCTGTTCCTCATATGCACCTCTAAAAATCCTTTTAGATTATGAAAGCTCGGAAAACCCACAGTCGATACGATCAATGCATCTACAAATATTATGAAGGTCAGCAACTTTAACATAAACTAACAATCAGATATATTAAAAATATTTTTTGCGAAACAGCATCCAAAGTCAAGTTTAAGATGTTATTCAACAACACTAATGGAGATTCATAATTTATTATGTAACACTAATGACAGAGTTCACGGTATACATAATCAAAACATAATAGCGAAGTGAAGGATATTACTCATGGATAAAATGCGCAGTAGGTTAGTAAGGCTAATAAATATAGGGTATAGGGTTGCTAGGGAACTGGTGTCATCAGACACCCTGACTTCGCAATTAACGTGATACAATACAAAAAAAGTCCCTTAAGGCTGAAAATCGGAACTTTTTGAACGTTAGAATTACATCAGGCAGTCGTCCAAAACGCGCGCCCTTCGCAATAATAAGAAATGTTGTTTTCAGATTATCGAGAAGCCAACTAGAGCCAGACTGAAGTGGAGCGAAAAAGGACTGATGATCAAAGCGGAACGCTGAGATTAAGATAAAGATAATTTATTTGTTAAAAACATGTGTTTACACACAAATTGAGCATGCAAGATCTTAGTGAGTAGGGTAGGGTAGGTCCGTACATGTTTTACCATGTGAGGTGTACAAATTTGGTTTTTCTTTTACAATTATACAAACTAAAACATTTCTATTTCAGCCATTTTTTTCTGAGGGTGATGTGTTGGCCCGAGCCACCAGAGCTCTTCACAACTGACTGAACAAACTTACTGCTAATTGAGACCATGCGATCTGCATTTCGCAAAAATAAATTTTACTCGAAAAGATTATCGCTATCATGACCTGTAGTCCTAGACTATTAAATGAGGGCAGGGATTGTTAGTGTCATACACTGTTTTGTTTGGTGCTTTGTTTCGTGTAGTTTCGTATGTCGTTTATACATATAGTTCACCTAGATATCAACAAGGAAGTGTCATTGAACCTACTCATCGCTCTCTGCCTCGCGCTGCGTCTGTCGAGGACGTGTTGCGACAGCTGCGCGCGCGCGCCGTATATATACGTCTGCGCCGGCACACGCAGCACACAACTACCAACCACCACAACAACAACATGAAAGCCTTCGTGAGTCCATCTTGTATTTGTAACAAATATCCTGCATGGCACATAACGTAAAGTTCAGTGAAAAGCTCCTCTTGCAGCAGTGCTCTGATACCAGATCCTTTAGCTTCCTACAACGATAACTTGACTTGGTGTAGTAACGCGGTGATGTTATTCCAGATTGTCCTGTGCGCGCTGGTGGCGCTGACGGCGGGAGCCGCGGTGCGCGAGAAGCGCGGCTACAGCAGCGGCTGGAGCGGTGGCAGCTCGCTCGGCTCGGGCTGGAGCGGCGGCTACTCCGGCGGCTCGTCCGGCGGCTACTCCGGCGGCTACTCCGGTGGCTCGTCCGGCGGCTACTCCGGTGGTTCCTCCGGCTGGTCCGCGCCCGCCACGCAGGTGATCGCCGTCAAGAAGGTGGTGAACGTGCAGCGCGAGGTCACCGTGCCGCAGGTCGTCAACGTGCGCAAGGTGGTCTCCGTGCCGCAGGTCATCACAGTCAAGCAAGTCGTGCCCGTCTCCGGCGGCGGCTACGGCGGCGGCTACGGCGGCGGATACGGCGGCGGATACGGCGGTGGATCCTCCGGCGGATACTCCGGCGGGTACTCCGGCGGTCACTCCAGCGGCGGCTGGTGGTGAACACTCTAGTCAACAACAGTGAAAAATGTGATTTATTTAATAAATATTTAATAGTGTTACCAGATTTAATCATTTTGTTCTGCGACTTTCCTCCTCATGAAATACGAAAACTAACCCCTGTACTAGCCTATAGAGCAGTTAAATTTTCATTTAAATCAAATAAGTATATTTTTTTGTAATATTTATCGACATTGATGTACGTGATAAACTGCAGGTCACCAAATCTCGTAAATAAAACAATACATTAATAGACACCTTCGTACAGGTACCTCGACAAAGTAGGTAGGCGTGACAGGGTAGGCAGACACAGTCTGTCTGTAGGATGATAGTACATAGATACCTAGGATCTACACAGGTGAACTCATGCGCAGTCATGATTAGAGACCGTATTATAAGCAACTTAAAATTTTCAAAATGTGCATGTATATACAACATTAGTTTTAGTATATGCGAAACCTGAAACACGGGTCTAGTATTTTTATGTAAAGAATATATGAACAAAATTTCAAAACTGTATCATGAAAAATCACAAAGTTATAAGCTTGTTCTGTTACCTAGTTGTCCGCACAAAAACGCGGTCACCACGCAGCGCGCGCCTCCAGCGTCGTCTTGAGCTCATTGATAATATTAAATTTGGCAGTAGGTACCTAAATTATTGCGATAGGTACTAAAGTAAGTCTCGGTATACAACTTTTAACATTTTTAAATATTTTTGAGAAAAAATATAACATGGTTTAAAAATTATTGGAATCGTTTCTTGAAACACGTGAACAACCAACATATAATTGGCCATGTGAGAAACATGGAATGCCCAAATGAATGCCTGCCACTTGTAAGGTTTGGCCCTGGGATTTGTTGATGGTCATTGTGAAAGCCAATTTTAAGGGAAATTGCAACCTCTTGAACTGAAATGGCAAGTTATTTGGAATAATGGGTATACGGGGAATTAAAACGCTCTCTCCTTTGGCTGCTCCTGTTATTATGGTGGATTTTATAATATTACTGCCCAGCTCTGTGATACGAAGTCTGGTGCCGTTGCACAGTCTGGGTGCATCAAGGTTTCGCATCAGCAGAACTGTAACGCCAACTTTTAGCTCCAGCTTATGGGCCGACACAACTGTTAACTACAGGGAGTTAAGAAATTCAACAGGGCAGGCAATACTATCGTCATTAGCCATCACAGTGTCTATGGATGTGTATACTTTTGAATCGCTGACGATCATTTCTAACATTTTTTGTTTATTTTGTTGACCTACTCGTTCTTTGGCGATAGCACTGCCCTCTCACACAACCACTCTTGCTCGTCGCCGATTTTCTGCCTCTTCAAATGTTTCATTAGCACGTTGCGATGCCAAATATTCGACATGCTGTAGTCGCCGTTGTTGGGTTTGCTCCGGAGTTTCAGCAGCACGTGGACTTTCCAAATATTCGGCGTGCCGTATTCGCCTCATTTCTAACTGCTCCGGCGTTTCAGCTGATCAAAAATATTTTCTTTTTATTTAAACTATTTTTTTTCGTACTGTGTAAATTGGTCAATTGTTATATTTTATTTATGATGATGATGATTACCTAAATGTTTTTAGAATGGTTATAAAAACTAAAAGTATTAGAATTAAATTATTTGAAAATCATAAAGCATTAAATAAAACAAAATTCCTAGTTACAAAAAGTGAAAACAGGTTGAGGTTCGAACACGCGAACCATGTTTATTATTTTTGAAAATCTTACAGAATAAAAAAAAGACAAAATATTCACAAAAAGTGGATACTGGAAGCGATTCGAACTTGCGAACCCTAGTTTACAGGAAGGTGGCTGAATCGTCAAGCCACAGACACCGGTGACATTTGTTCTAACATAGCTGGTCTATTCTAATGCATGTTATGACAGTTGTCAGTAATTGTCAAACAATGGAAGAATATGGACATAATAAGGCAATATTCCTCATCCCCTTAAGTTATTAGCGCAATATTATATAGGCTATGTGTTATTCTAGACTATAGTCTATCTATGTGCCAAATTTCATCCAGATCCGAACCCGTTCTGGCGTGATTGAGTAACAAACATCCATCCATAGCAGACCCGCGCAACTTCGTCTGCGCCACATAAGAGAGAGAGAGTCAACCTTAAAAGATAATGCTATCGCGGACTTGTTTTAGATTTTTTTAAGAGGAACGCAACATTTTTCATTGATGCTCCGCTCCTATTAGTTGTAGCGTGATGTTTTATAACCCCCCCCTCGGTAAATGGGTTATCCAACACTGAAAGAATTTTTCAATTCGAACCAGCAGTTCCTGAAATTAGAGCGTTCAACCAACCAAACTATTCAGCTTTATGATATTAGTACAGATTCAAGTAGGTAACAATTTAATTTCTCGGAAATATTTGCATTAATCGCTAAAAGATTCTACTTATGGTTACAGTCATACTGCAGCTATGTCGAAAGTTCTCACCAAGGTGTATGCAATGAGCCCAATAACAATATAAATGCAGTAAACTGTTGAGGCCCTCTTGCAACCGCCTTCCGTATCCATCGTTAGACCGTCGATGACAGTCATACTCCAGCTAGGTCTAAAGTTCTCATCAAGGTGCATGAAATGAGACCAAACACGATTTTTTAATTTTTAATGGGACCAACTTTGGGATTTACGATTTTCACTAAAAAAAGAAGCATGGATATCGTACTTTCTGTAAAAAGTTATGCATGGTCATACATAATACATACAAAAGTATATATACTCGTCGAATAATAATTAATACTACGATACGAATTTAACAAACTTTTGTGTCTACCGGCGCGGTGCGGCGCGGCGAACTAATTAAATTTTAGAACACAAAAGCTGCTATTGTGACTAAACTATGATAGTTAGATATATTTCCTCGCGAACTTTTTTGTAGATAATAATGAGTACTTTAATTATGTAGTACATAATTTTTAAGTATCATCAATAGTTTTCTCAGCGCACGCCAAATAATGAATTTTATAGGCAAAATTTTGCTACTTTGTGTTACATTATTGCAATTTTCTTAAGGATCTCAATTTTTTCATTAAATAACTTATGTTACTTCCTGATAATTTAGCTTTCTATTGGTGAAAAAATGGTTCAAATCGGTTCAGTAGATTGGGAGCCTATTCGGTACAAACAAACAAAAAAATCTTTCCTCTTTATAATATTAGTATAGATACATCCAAACTTTCGCATTTATAATAGTAGTAAGATTTTATTAGAGTAGGAACTGGTTAAACTAAAACAGTATGGTTCTTTACCTTCACCGACCCGATGTCTGTAGTTTGGTCAGGAGTGACCGAGTGTTAAGTTGTAATCTCAAGTAATTCGTTAGTTATGTTACAAACAGTGTATCGCACCCAGTGTGTTTTCGTAGCCCGAAAAACAACGTCGTCCCACGTGATGTACGAGCCTATCGGAGTAAATCCTGACATATCCGACATACATAATTAAAATAGTATACGCCAAAATAATAACTTCACAATGGGCGTAAAAGTACCCTTACCGAAGCCGAAAAGCACTTGTTGTCCCCGTCATTGCGATATTTTAGGGTTCCGTAGCCGAATGGCGGAAAATGGAAGCCTTATAGATTCGTCATGTCTGTCTGCCTGTCCGTCTTTACGTCACAGCCAATTTTTTTACGAAACTATTAGGACTACACCGTTCAAACTTGGTAGGTAGATGTATTCAGTGAACCGCTTTACGATTTCTATACAAAAATAAAAGATTGAGGGGGGGCTCCCCATACATGGAATTTAAACTAAAAAAAATATTCATCCAGCCTGTCGTGCGGGGTGTCTATAAAAGGTCATAAAGGCGGTTAATACAATACAACATAATATGAATGAACCTTCAAAACATTTTTATTAAATTGTTTGGTACTGTGAAACCCTGTGTGCGTGTGAGTACGACACGCACTTGGCCGGGTTTCACCCTAAAAAAGAGTCTCCCGGCACTAAATTAAATAATTGCGTAGAGTTACTTAGTTTGATGTACAGAGTGCTTGGCTGAAGATGCATGACGGCTTCGTGAAGGGTCCGTTTACACCTTGTTTAACGAAAAAGTAATAGCAAAGCGAAGGACGCACATCTTGAAAATACCGAATGGGTACTAATACTGATAATGTGACTTTGATTTTACAAGATTTACACAAAACTGCTGGAAGAAATCACACAGGTATTGGCTTAAGTGCGATGAACAGGGTATAAATGATGATGCACTGATGCAGAGGCGAGCGTCCCACAACTTTTCAAACTGAACAAAAAGGATCGGGTGTTGTGACAAAGCTCTACACAACTGACAAATTATATTTTCATGAAACATTGAAATACTAAAGAACTGGTTAATTTGTGACCAAAACAACGGTTGTGTCGTGTATTGGTGTAACGAAATCTTTTATTGAGACTGCATTTTGCAACCAACAATTTTACTTGATAATACTCTAACTTATCTCAGACCAGACCTGTCCAACATACGGCCCCCGGGCCACCCAGCGGCCCGCATAGGTCTTTCATCTGGCCCGCAAGCTATTTAAAACTTTATAGGACATCAATAAATATCGCACGAACATTGTTTAAAAATGTCCCTCAGTCAGTTAGTCCCGCGTCATAGCTATTTACCTACCTCCCACCTACACTCCCCTGCAGACCGCATCGTTGAAGTCTAATCTGACGTAGCTTGTTTTAATTAAATTTAGAGGTCACTTTGCATTTCTTTTGACCCGCTCCGGTTACAAAAATACTTAACTTGACCCTTCATAAAATTATCTTAGACACCCCTGTCTTAGACTATTAAATGACCCAGGAACGGATTCAGAGTGTCATATTTACAAATATGGTTTTATACATCTTACTTTTATTTTCATGATAATTACATTATTTACGAACTAAAAATCTATACTAGTCATAAAAATATGTACAAGTATCAAAATGGTTACAGGGTGTCAAAAAATTCGTCCACTTCGCAGTCAACAGGAAAAATGGCCAGATGGCTAGCAGCGTTGCCACGATGGATGTCAATGCTGATCTTTTAGCAAAAAAACAGACCCGCCCTCTGGTCACGTGAATAGTCGACCGACCGCTTGGCGATTTCTCGAAATACTAAGTGGGCACTCGGACCCCATGGTCCTAGTGTTTCTGTGGCTCAAACACATAACTATCAATTAAATTATTTTAATTGCGCCGTTTGATGTTTTCAGCATCTAGATTATCTCACATCAACAAGGAAATATGATTGACCGTGCCGCGCACTCATCGCTCTCTGTCTCGCGCTGCGTCTGTCGAGGACGTGTTGCGACAGCTGCGCGCGCGCGACGTATATATACGTCTGCCGCCGATACGCGCAGCACACAACTACCAACCACCACAACAACAACATGAAAGCCTTCGTGAGTCCATCTTGTATTTGTAACAATTATCCTGCATGACACATAACGTAAAGTTCAGTGCGGCAGTGCTCTGATACCAGATCCTTTAGCTTCCTACAACGATAACTTGACTTGGTGTAGTAACGCGGTGATGTTATTCCAGATTGTCCTGTGCGCGCTGGTGGCGCTGACGGCGGGAGCCGCGGTGCGCGAGAAGCGCGGCTACAGCAGCGGCTGGAGCGGTGGCAGCTCGCTCGGCTCGGGCTGGAGCGGCGGCTACTCCGGCGGCTCGTCCGGCGGCTACTCCGGCGGCTACTCCGGCGGCTACTCCGGTGGCTCGTCCGGCGGCTACTCCGGTGGTTCCTCCGGCTGGTCCGCGCCCGCCACGCAGGTGATCGCCGTCAAGAAGGTGGTGAACGTGCAGCGCGAGGTCACCGTGCCGCAGGTCGTCAACGTGCGCAAGGTGGTCTCCGTGCCGCAGGTCATCACAGTCAAGCAAGTCGTGCCCGTCTCCGGCGGCGGCTACGGCGGCGGCTACGGCGGCGGATACGGCGGCGGATACGGCGGTGGATCCTCCGGCGGATACTCCGGCGGGTACTCCGGCGGTCACTCCAGCGGCGGTTGGTGGTGAACACTCTAGTCAACGAAGCCAGGCGATGTTATTTATTCAATAAATGTTTTTTTAAGACAATGTTAGTTATTGTTATTAATTCCTGTTTAAATGAAATTCAAAATCATTTCAGTGAATAAATTTATGATAAAACTAGCTTATGACCGCGGCCGCACCCGCGTGTGGTTCGATGATCGTGCTACCGGGTTAAAAAGTAACCTGTGTCACATGCTGTGTCAAATTTCATCCAATTCCGGTCAGTAGTTTTTGTGTGATAGAGTAACAAACATCCCGACATCCCAATATCCCGACATCTAAACATCCATACGTCCTCACAAACTTTCTCATTTATAATATAAAAGTAGGATAAGCAGTAACCTAACCTACTTTTATTATAAATGCGAAAGTTAGGGAAAAGCTCTCTGCGTCAACTGACGTAACTGGACAGAACATGAAAGCGCCATTTGTGCAGTTCAGGCAGGGTTTCCTCGGTTCCGTTGATACATGCGTAAGCTTTCTTTATTCCTTCCAGACCTGGTTTTTTATGTAAAGCAGCGTAATGCACGCGCCTAACACATTTAAGAATGAGGAGACGTAAATCCTAATTAGGCCTTACGATAATTTTCACCAAATTCATTGATTCTCAGGGAACAACAAAACAAACTAGTTCCGCTCATCGTGAGTCACGCAGTGTGAAGAAAGTTTTGTAAATACGTAGATACAATGTAATAGTACACACGCCTTTCGGTACTTACGTAGGTAATAATTATGTTTAAGTCCCATGTATGGGACTAACCACCACCTATTACGCCACTTCTTACATGAAGTAGGTGGTGATTGCTATCGACCGGACTCAACGGTATAAAATATTTAGGATAGGTTTAATCAAAGGGATGTCTCGATTTGGCCAGGATACCAGCACAAATCACCCATAGAATACCATCTATTCTTTGTGATACTTCATTCCATTGTTCTATCACAGTTAATATAATACTGGTTCTATATTAAAGTTATTTATTGTCTGTTAATAGTACTAATTGGGTAGAGAGGTCAGATAGACTGTCATTCATGTAAAATACTGGTATTGAGCTGCATCTGGTTAGACTGGAAGACAAGGCCAACATAGTTGGGAAAATGCTAGGCAGAAGATGATGCTTGTATGTTAATGTGTTTACATTGTATTTTCGCCTATTTCCTTCACGTCGAGGTATTTGACCATGTCAATGCAACATAACACAACATAAATATATGGTACTAGCTAGTGCCCGCGGCTTCACCCGCGTGCAGTTCGGGAATTGCCCACGGAATCTTACTTCTGGGATAATAAGTAATCTTTGTATGCATATTACATACATAGATTTACATGTACTTGCTAATAACTTGCAAATATTAGTTCATAGTAATATCAATTAATTACATTTGTGAAATATCTTGGTTTGAGATTGGACTTGATTGGATTGATTTATTAGGAATCTATTTATAGACATAATAATTAATATCAATGTCGCGTATCACGAGCCGACGCGAAAATCGGTGGAATAAACCATATTTACAGACACGTCTACCTCAGAAAAATCCTACCTACTTAGTAATAGGTAAATACTCCCGCGCTCCGCACGCCCCGCACATCACTGTGGCATGCGCCCGTCTACGTGAGCTTCGAAGCCCTATTTGACTATATTAGGGGATGATTTCGGAAAAACTGAAACACATGTCTTATAATTTTAATTGAAGAGTGTGAATACATAAAATTCAACACCCCATTTTACCCTCTTAGGGGTGGAATTCCGAAAACCCCTTTTTTAGCGGATACCTACTCTTCATAAAGAATACACCCTCCAAGTTTCATGTCTCTAGGACCAGCGTTTTGGGCTGTGCGTTGATATATCAGTCAGTCAGTCAGTCAGGACTATGAATTTTATAAGTATAGATAGAAGATTGAAGTAACGTCTGTTGTTTGCTAAATGACGAACAAAAAATTTGAGACAACTACTACTGCTCCGCCGGACGTGCAGAGTTAAAGTGACAATAAAATTCAAGTTGCAGTTAATGAGGTTAATGATATTCTACTGAATTGAAGATATCAAATAATGTATTATGCCTATGTCGGTGCGATTTCTTTAGGTATGGGTGGACTATGGTTAAATGCCTTAGAGTATATTTGAAGAATGAGCGACTAATTTCAGATACAACCTCGAGAGCTATTAGGTCAAAGTTAAATGAGCCGAGATCGCAAAAATTATAAAACATTATTTGTGTGACCTACTTCAGTTTTAAAGGTACTAAACGTAAAGTTCAGCTGACATGTAATGCATGATGAAAACATGCAATAATAGGTAACAAGTATTTCCAAAATATTGCGATTTTTGTTGGAGTTTAATAATGTAATTTAAGTCTTATAACGAACGCAGCATCTGAAACACGTTTTTTTTTTTTTTTTTAATCTTTGCCCCACACTAGGATTTCTCCTGTATCGTGGGTGCGTTTACAAACATTTAAACTCACATACACAAACAGCCAGACCCGGAACAACTTTCTGTAGGCCATACAAATATTTGTTCCGTGCGGGGATCGAACCCGCGACACGCAAAGCAGCAGTCAATCGCTCAGCCACTGCGCCAACCGTGCCGTCCAATAAATTAATAATGTATTTAAGTGTGTGTGTGTATGTTCTTAAGTCTTATAACGAACGCAGCATCTGAAACACGTTTCTGAAAGGAGTGGAGATAGTCTTTAAGGCGTATTTCCGAAGAATGTTCGCAACCTTACCTGCCACTCTGCTGCCTCTCAACCTCGCACTTCCGGTACTTACGGACAGTTTTTGCTTACGTTGTGCGGTCTTCCCTGTATATCCGTTACTAATAGTAAACATGCTAAATATCCCGCTTTCAGTGTTAATGATAATATTAGTGACCATGTCAGTTTAAAAACTTATATTAAAGTCTTGATGTTAAGGCACTGACCTACCACCTTCACCCCCCCCCCCCCCCAAATTTCATATTTTAGTTCTTTTTTTAGTTCTTAAATATGTTAGGCGCGTGCATTACGCTGCTCTATATAAAAAACCAGGTCTCGAAGGAATAAAGAAAGATTACAAATACAAATATTTTTATTTGTTGAACATAGGTAGGTTAGATACAGATGTTATAATTATTAATGAACGCTATGTCTAGCCGTCATCAGCGTACAAATATTATTTAACACAGATGCTGATTAAAATAAATTATCAAACAGTATAAAGAAAATTAAAAAAAAAAAAACAAATAATATTATTAAATAATTCTAATTCAAATTGTCAACACACTAAAAAAAGAAAAAAAAAACATTCCAATAAAAATATACAATAATAAATTCTAGTACAAATTAGTCATAATGTGTCAGTTAGGTATTCGTTCACCGTATAATATGTTTTATTCATGTAAAATTCTCAGGAAAGCCTTTTTAAAATCGTGTATGTTTTAAATTTCAGTAATTTGTCTAGGTATCTTATTATTGATCCTGGGTGCCATTCCTAAAAAAACTTTTTTTTAAAAGAGCAGTGCTATTTGACTTAGCGCATATCTCTCTGTTGCGACGTTTAGATCTAAATCGTTCAAACAGATGGAAGCTTACGCATGTATCAACGGAACCGAGGA
Source organism: Noctua fimbriata (assembly GCA_905163415.1). Taxonomy (NCBI): domain Eukaryota; kingdom Metazoa; phylum Arthropoda; class Insecta; order Lepidoptera; family Noctuidae; genus Noctua; species Noctua fimbriata. The sequence goes on along the minus strand of LR990933.1, from coordinate 486,493 downwards.
ATCTCTGCCTGAACTGTACAAATGGCGCTTTCATGTTCTGTCCAGTTGCGTTAGTTGACGCAGAGAGGACATAGTAAGTATACTATGTCCTCTTTTCTCTAACTTTCGCATTATATGCTTTTATTATAAATGCGAAAGTAGAATCAATGAATTTGGTGAAAATTATCGTCAGGCCTAATTAGGATTTACGTCTCCTCCCGGCAATAGAAGAAAGTTCCTACAATGTTGATTAAGTTATCCGCGACTGAATAGCTCATAAGAAACCCGACAACTGTCGGGCAGTAGCCCACCAGACACCACCCGTCTGGTCGGGGGATCCAATTTCTACTACAACTATTTCAACAACTAGAACTATTTGCATAACTTGTATATCAACTAAAACTAACATTGATGATAAATCAAATCTGTAGTACAATACATAGCTAGCTATGGTACCATAGCATGGCACCTGTTCAACTAATAAACAAACAATGAACATGGCAAGCGCGACTGCTGCGCATGATGGTATTGGGTTCATCAGCAATTTCTCAGTAGACAGCCACGTAGTCAGTATTCTTGCCCGGTTGATGGCAAATATGGCAATAGGCTCGTCCCCTATTACATGGGATTTAACGGGAAAAACGGGTGTACTACTAGGTACACCTCTGCGTATCCCTTCTGGGATTACAGGCGTATGTTGAATAAATAAAACATGTCACCATTGTACTCACCGATTGTAAGTATTAGACACACACACCTCTAACAAATCCTAAAGGAATTGAAATATTAAAGTTGTGTGCGAAACTGAGAAGACTAACATCCCCTTATCGACTTCCTTGATATCCTAGCCGGATTCATAGGATGTTATTAGACAGTATTAATGGTTCACAATCGATTCGATGAATATTTAAAAAGTGAAAACACATTGCTTTTGTAATGAACGGTTCAAGAAGATTCGGTGGATAGTCCGCTAACCCCAAAATGATCTTCCAACAAACCTCATGTAAATTTTCGTGATCATAACTGAACTTGACCTTAGATAGTATTCATTATAACAACGTTTGAGGACCCGACATCAACAAGGAAGTGTCATTGAACCTACTAATCGCTCTCTGCCTCGCGCTGCGTCTGTCGAGGACGTGTTGCGTCAGCTGCGCGCGCGCGGCGTATATATACGTCTGCCGCCGGCACACGCAGCACACAACTACCAACCACCACAACAACAACATGAAAGCCTTCGTGAGTCCATCTTGTATTTGTAACAAATATCCTGCATGACACATAACGTAAAGTTCAGTGCGGCAGTGCTCTGATACCAGATCCTTTAGCTTCCTACAACGATAACTTGACTTGGTGTAGTAACGCGGTGATGTTATTCCAGATTGTCCTGTGCGCGCTGGTGGCGCTGACGGCGGGAGCCGCGGTGCGCGAGAAGCGCGGCTACAGCAGCGGCTGGAGCGGTGGCAGCTCGCTCGGCTCGGGCTGGAGCGGCGGCTACTCCGGCGGCTCGTCCGGCGGCTACTCCGGCGGCTACTCCGGCGGCTACTCCGGTGGCTCGTCCGGCGGCTACTCCGGTGGTTCCTCCGGCTGGTCCGCGCCCGCCACGCAGGTGATCGCCGTCAAGAAGGTGGTGAACGTGCAGCGCGAGGTCACCGTGCCGCAGGTCGTCAACGTGCGCAAGGTGGTCTCCGTGCCGCAGGTCATCACAGTCAAGCAAGTCGTGCCCGTCTCCGGCGGCGGCTACGGCGGCGGCTACGGCGGCGGATACGGCGGCGGATACGGCGGTGGATCCTCCGGCGGATACTCCGGCGGGTACTCCGGCGGTCACTCCAGCGGCGGTTGGTGGTGAACACTCTAGTCAACAACAGTGAAAAATGAGATTTATTTAATAAATATTTAATAGTGTTACCAGATTTAATCATTTTGTTCTGCGACTTTCCTCCTCATGAAATACGAAAACTAACCCCTGTACTAGCCTATAGAGCAGTTAAATTTTCATTTAAATCAAATAAGTATATTTTTTTGTAATATTTATCGACATTGATGTACGTGATAAACTGCAGGTCACCAAATCTCGTAAATAAAACAATACATTAATAGACACCTTCGTACAGGTACCTCGATAAAGTAGGTAGGCGTGACAGGGTAGGCAGACACAGTCTGTCTGTAGGATGATAGTACATAGATACACAGGTGAACTCATGCGCAGTCATGATTAGAGACCGTATTATAAGCAACTTAAAATTTTCAAAATGTGCATGTATATACAACATTAGTTTTAGTATATGCGAAACCTGAAACACGGGTCTAGTATTTTTATGTAAAGAATATATGAACAAAATTTCAAAACTGTATCATGAAAAATCACAAAGTTATAAGCTTGTTCTGTTACCTAGTTGTCCGCACAAAAACGCGGTCACCACGCAGCGCGCACCTCCAGCGTCGTCTTGAGCTAATTGATAATAATAATTTGGCAGTAGGTACCTAAATTATTGCGATAGGTAATCAAAGTCGCTCGGTATCCAACTTTTAACATTTTTAAATATTTTTAAGAAAAAATATAACATGGTTTAAAAATTATTGGAATCGTTTCAGTTACTTATTCTGAACAAACTATATTCAGGTTTCGCATATACTAAAAATAGTGTTGTATAATAAGCATCATAAATGCTCGAAATATGCAACAAAATCGCACAAAAGTCCAAACCAAATAGATAAGTAGGTACTCACTCGAGATATAACTAAAAACAAATCATGACTGTAAAGAAAAACTTTTTTAACTTGCAAAATAACCTTGTTTTCGGAAGTCAGTGCCTGGTTTTCTGACTTCCGAAACAAAGGTTATTTTACAATGTTTAGATATATTTTCATTTTGTAGGAATAATATGGTTCTTTACCTTCACCGACCCGATGTCTGTAGAGTTTGGTCAGGGGTGACCGAGTGGAACAAAATACTGTCGTAGACTATTTGTTCGCAGGATAACCATCACACGAGGTCGTGTGCAAGCAGGATGGCCATGTCTGATCCGGTCTTTAGTATGGACATAAAATGAATCACAAGTACACCGGTGGTGACATCACGCGACCTACTTACAGGTCTACCCACACCTCAGCGTGCTTCTACAGAGCCCAGATGTTCAGCTCGAGGCGAGGGCGACATTCACTGTCTGATCGCAGCGGAGTTGAGACGTCTTGGAACTGTACCCGATTCATTGTGTCCCGTGTTATTGTGTTAAGTTGTAATCTCAAGTAATTCGTTAGTTTTGCTAGAAACAGTGTATCGCACCCAGTGTGTTTTCGTAGCCCGAAAACCATCGTCTTCCCACATGATGTACGAGCCTATCGGAGTAAATCCTGACATATCCGACATACATAATTAAAATAGTATACGCCAAAATAGAATAGCTTCACAATGGGTGTAAAAGTACCCTTACCGAAGCCGAAAAGCACTTGTTGTCCCCGTCATTGCGATATTTTAGGGTTCCGTAGCCGAATGGCGAAAAACGAAACCCTTATAGATTCATCATGTCTGTCTGTCTGTCCGTCTTTATGTCACAGCCACTTTTGTTCCAAAAATATTAGGACTACACAGTTGAAACTTGGTAGGTCGATGTATTCTGTGAATCGCTGTACGTTTTTATGCAAAAATAAAATAAATAAAAGATTAAGGGGGGCTCCCGATACATGGAACTGAAACTAAAAAAAAATTTCTCATCAAACCTATACGTGTGGGGTGTCTAAAAATTACATTGAAGTTTCTAAATCAATTTTTTCTCAAAGTCAATCGTTTGAAAGATAGACACTTTCAAAGTGGTCCCTCTAATTTCTAAAGTAAGAGAAAGAAAATTCTGAAAAAAATTTAGGATTGTAGAACGTAAAAATGCTTTCAAAGAAAATTGGTTTGTAAAAGATTTGATGTATGGTTTTTGAGATATGGGAATTTTTCATCAAACTACAGCAGTAACTTTGTTTTTCAGTAACATACCATGAAAAACAAATTTAGTTTTGCTGTTGAATGTAATACAAATATATAATAATATAATATATCATTTATTTCAGGTAACAAAGACCCATAACATATATACCTTATAGACTATCATACATACTTTATAAAAACAAGAAATATAAACTATTGTACACGAAGTGACGGTGTCGTGTTGCACCGCGTGGTGTCGCGTAGCCTACCGCGGAAACGCCGATATATGACACCCTTCGGCCAAAACTCTTCCTTGAGGAAGGACTCAATATGATGAGTCGGAACTCGCACCATAAACGACTTGAAATTCGTGTTGTGGTGCGACTCCAACTTCTCAACCCTCAAGGTCCAGTTGGTCTTCGCCCGGACATACTCCACGACCTCCTCAACCTTCGTGGTGTGATGTAGCCGGGATACATAAAGCTGCGTCGTTGGTATTGCCGGACGCAGCACATTGGGTCCTACCAGCGCAGTCCCGCACTGGTTACGACAGGGGGGCTTCTTCCTCTTCTTTCTCTCCACCTTCACGAAGCTGGGCCTTGCTCTTTCGAACCCCTGTTGGCAGGTTCACAGCAGCTCTTCTTAATCCCCTTCTCGGTCCGCGACACACATTTATGCGGGTCGACGATAGCTGCGTAGGCACGTTTAGGGGTCGACGTACCCACACGAGTCACTACCTCGACCGGCATCGAGTTAGCGACGGCGGCGGCGCAAGTTGCAACGCGTGCAGTTTCAGCAGCGGGTGACGCAGTGGAGCTCCCGTTTCTCGCTCCGCGACGTGTGCTCCCGTTGGATGCATCAGGTGACCTATTTACCGTTACAGTGTTGCGCAACAACTCCACTTCGGCTCGTAGCTCACCAATGGTGTTATTCGACTCCTCCAACTTGGACTGTACCTTGGCCAGGCCTGCCTTAAGAGTTGTGATGTCCTTCAGCAACCTGGTGACGTCGACGTGGTCAAAGGTGACTGGGGGCAGCTTATGAAGCTCCTTCGCCACAAAAGCGGGCACGTCGTCCGGGTCGGTGCTCTTCATCAACGTGATGATGTCCTGCACACACTTCTGGCCACCATCCCTCCGGCGGGACTGCATCTGCTCGACTTTGCCAAGCGACTGGAACAGCAGCAGCTTGGCACTGCTGATCTCCTCCTCCTTGAAACTGGACTTGCAGATCTGCAAGATGCTTGCTTGGGGATTTCGTCCATATAGTCGATGGCATGTTTGATAAACGCCAAGACCTCGTTGGCTATGAGCGGTTGTGAACTCATAACAACGTCAATCGGGCAACGGCAAAAGCCGCGCGACACGTGAATATAATATTCGTATCGAGCAGCGCAAACACGTCCGTACTCGACCGCGTGTAAAAACGACTGAGAAATACAACATGACATGAATCATGAATGAGACTTCAAAATATTTTTATTAAATTGTTTGGTACTGTGAAACCCTGTGTGCGTGTGAGTACGACACGCACTTGGCCGGGTTTCACCCTAAAAAAGAGTCTCCCAGCACTAAATTAAATAATTGCGTAGAGTTACTTAGTTTGATGTACAGAGTGCTTGGCTGAAGATGCATGACGGCTTCGTGAAGGGTCCGTTTACACCTTGTATAACGAAAAAGTAATAGCAAAGCGAAGGACGCTCATCTTGAAAATACCGAATGGGTACTAATACTGATAATGTGACTTTGATTTTACAAGATTTACACAAAACTGCTGGAAGAAATCACGCAGGTATTGGCTTAAGTGCGATGAACAGGGTATAAATGATGATGCACTGATGCAGAGGCGAGCGTCCCACAACTTTTCAAACTGAACAAAAAGGATCGGGTGTTGTGACAAAGCTCTCCACAACTGACAAATTATATTTTCATGAAACATTGAAATACTAAAGCACTGGTTAATTTGTGACCAAAACAACGGTTGTGTCGTGTATTGGTGTAACGAAATCTTTTATTGAGACTGCATTTTGCAACTAACAATTTTACTTGATAAGACTCTAACTTGTCTTAGACCAGACCTGTCCAACATACGGCCCCCGGGCCACCCAGCGGCCCGCATAAGTCTTTTATCTGGCCGGCAAGCTATTTAAAACTTTAAAGGACATCAATAAATATTGCACGAACATTGTTTAAAAACGTCCCTAAGTCAGTTAGTCCCGCGTCATCAGTGAACCAATGACTGTTATCCTCAAGCCAAATATAATAGAATAGAATAAAATTTATTTGTCAGAATATTGTTGTTAATTAGGTGTTACACAAAGTATGATGTCCATAATATTCTGCTGTTTCCAGCGTACAAATATTTCAAAAACATTAAATTAATAATAAACCATACAATCGAGATTATGGAAATTGTTAACTACTATCAAATACAATGTCAGGGGGTATTAATTATAATGTCAAAAATTATTGAATAGAATGTCAGGGGTTATTAATTATAATGTCAAAAATGATTAAATACAATGTCAAGGGTAGATAAGCATGTACTCAACATTTTACTGAGGCGGAAGATTTCGCATTGACATAATTATTTTATGAGGTTTTTATCCAGTTCTCTTAATAAACGCAAACTCATGGTATTTGATCATCAGAATGTTAAAAATTGACATATGATGAGGCTGACGTATTTCTTAGACACTGAGCCGGAGGAGGTTCGTGTCTTCTGCCCCTAAAGGGGACCGTACGGAACTATACGGCTTATACCTGCTATCATGCTAGAGATGATGAAAAAAGTAAGAACCCACAACGCGGGTTGATCGACACGCACGATGACTGCTAACTACTACGTTCTGTACAATTTTAGTCAAAAATATTTGCCTCCTCACCGGTCTACTCTAACCGTAACGACATAGCTTTAAAATATATAAAGATGACGGGCACCACATCTATAGCGTCGTGACGAATCTTTCATCTTTGGAGGTCGTAACGCCAGAATTAGTGAGAAAAACTGAGAAGCAAAACAATTTGACAGCACGGTGCACGGTGGGAGCAGTGACTGAGCGATTGGCTGCTGCGTTGCTGTCGCGGGTTCGATTCCCACGCGGAACAAATATTTGTATTGCCTGAAGGTAGTTGTTCCGGGTCTGGCTCTTTGTGTATGTGAATTTTATTGTTTAAAAACACGATGCAGGAGAAAATCCTAATATGAGGCAACGTTTTTTTGAAGGAAGGTATTGTACCCATGCAGTGAAATAAGAATATAGCGGAAAGCGCTCTGTTATCATCTACAACGTCACATACGAACTACGCTTCACAGCTGACGACACGCCACGTCCTGCATCGTGCAAGCAAAGCTGGCGGTGGGATTTACACGATATACGGGAGGAAGGGACAACTGTTTCTTTTATATTATTGCAATATGTATGTATATTTGTTATTTTGTGTGCAATAAAGAATAAGAATAAGAAAAATGTCAATGGCCTCAGAAGGGTGTACTGTCCCTTCCATCCCGTATACAGCAACTTGAGTCCAACGGTAGTGCCGTAGTCCACCAGACATAGCACCTGTCCGTCTGCTCGGAGAACTCTTCCATTTTGTTCAAGACCTGGAGGACCAGGACCCGCGACCTTCACCTTAAATTATTATAATAAATATTATTTATCTTTTTAAATCGGATTTTGTAACCAATTTCAAGGTTTTGATTTTTTTAATAAAAATAGCCTATGTTAGACCTTATAACATCAGCTATCTGCCAGTAAAAATCTCGTCAAAATCAGTCCAGCCGCTTCGGAGATTAGCCGTTTGAATCGGATTATGTTAACAATTTCAAGGGTTTTATTTTTTTTGCAAGGTACCCTAATTATTTTCTAAAATAAAAGTAGTTTAGGGTAGACCTTATAATATCAGTTATCTGCCAGTAAAATCCCACCAAAATGGGTCCAGCCGTTTTGAATATTAGCCGGAACAAACAGATAGACAGACAGACGGATGGACAGACAAAAATTGAAAATAAAACCGGCCAAGCGCTTGTCGTACTCACACGCACACAAGGTTCCATAGCACCAAACAATTTAATAAAAATATTTTGAAGGCTCATTTATATGTTGTATTATATTACATTCAACACTACAAATAAATTTGTTTTTTATGGTATGTTAATGAAAAATAAGTTACTTCTGCAGTTTTATGAAAAAGTTCATATCTCAAAACCATCAAATCTTTTTCAAACCAATTTTCGTTGAAAGTTATTTTTCTTCAAAATTTTCCTCCTCTTACTTTAGAAATTAGAGGGGGAGGGGACACACATTTTACCACTTTTGAAGTGTCTATCTTTCAAACGATTGAGAAAAAATGGTTTTAGAAACCTCAATGTCATTTTTAAAGATTTATCTATAGACACGTACAAGTTTGATTTTAAAAAAAATCCATGTATCGAGAGCCCCTTAATCTTTTTTTTTAATTTTTTGTAAAAATCGTCAAGAGGTTCACAGAATACATCTTCCTACCAAGTTTCAACTGTGTAGTCCTAATAAAGTGGCTGTGACCTACAGACGGACAGACAGACAGACAGACAGACATGACGAATCTATAAGGGTTCCATTTTTTGCCATTCGGCTATGGAACCCTAAAAATGTGTTTTTATTATAAGTGCCGAATATATTTTCATATGCATTCACTAAAAAGCTGCTACTTATTTTGATATTACAAACAGACACTTCAATTTTATTTATTTGTATAGATTACAAACTTGCTCCCTGTTCCTCATATGCAACTCTAAAAATCCTTTTAGATTATGAAAGCTCGGACAGTTAATAGAAAACCCACAGTCGATACGATCAATGCATCTACAAATATTATGAAGGTCATCAACTTTAACATAAACTAACAATCAGTTATATTAAAAATATTTTTTGCGAAACAGCATCCAAAGTCAAGTTTAAGATGTTATTCAACAACACTAATGGAGATTCATAATTTATTATGTAACACTAATGACAGAGTTCACGGTATACATAATCAAAACATAATAGCGAAGTGAAGGATATTACTCATGGATAAAATGCGCAGTAGGTTAGTAAGGCTAATAAATATAGGGTATAGGGTTGCTAGGGAACTGGTGTCATCAGACACCCTGACTTCGCAATTAACGTGATACAATACAAAAAAAGTCCCTTAAGGCTGAAAATCGGAACTTTTTGAACGTTAAAATTACATCAGGCAGTCGTCCAAAACGCGCGCCCTTCGCAATAATAAGAAATGTTGTTTTCAGATTATCGAGAAGCCAACTAGAGCCAGACTGAAGTGGAGCGAAAAAGGACTGATGATCAAAGCGGAACGCTGAGATTAAGATAAAGATAATTTATTTGTTAAAAACATGCGTTTACACACAAATTGAGCATGCAAGATCTTAGTGAGTAGGGTAGGGTAGGTCCGTACATGTTTTACCATGTGAGGTGTACAAATTTGGTTTTTCTTTTACAATTATACAAACTAAAACATTTCTATTTCAGCCATTTTTTTCTGAGGGTGATGTGTTGGCCCGAGCCACCAGAGCTCTTCACAACTGACTGAACAAACTTACTGCTAATTGAGACCATGCGATCTGCATTTCGCAAAAATCAATTTTACTCGAAAAGATTATCGCTATCATGACCTGTAGTCCTAGACTATTAAATGAGGGCAGGGATTGTTAGTGTCATACACTGTTTTGCTTGGTGCTTTGTTTCGTATGTCGTTTATACATATAGTTCACCTATATATCAACAAGGAAGTGTCATTGAACCTACTCATCGCTCTCTGCCTCGCGCTGCGTCTGTCGAGGACGTGTTGCGACAGCTGCGCGCGCGCGCCGTATATATACGTCTGCGCCGGCACACGCAGCACACAACTACCAACCACCACAACAACAACATGAAAGCCTTCGTGAGTCCATCTTGTATTTGTAACAAATATCCTGCATGGCACATAACGTAAAGTTCAGTGAAAAGCTCCTCTTGCAGCAGTGCTCTGATACCAGATCCTTTAGCTTCCTACAACGATAACTTGACATGGTGTAGTAACGCGGTGATGTTATTACAGATTGTCCTGTGCGCGCTGGTGGCGCTGACGGCGGGAGCCGCGGTGCGCGAGAAGCGCGGCTACAGCAGCGGCTGGAGCGGTGGCAGCTCGCTCGGCTCGGGCTGGAGCGGCGGCTACTCCGGCGGCTCGTCCGGCGGCTACTCCGGCGGCTACTCCGGCGGCTACTCCGGTGGCTCGTCCGGCGGCTACTCCGGTGGTTCCTCCGGCTGGTCCGCGCCCGCCACGCAGGTGATCGCCGTCAAGAAGGTGGTGAACGTGCAGCGCGAGGTCACCGTGCCGCAGGTCGTCAACGTGCGCAAGGTGGTCTCCGTGCCGCAGGTCATCACAGTCAAGCAAGTCGTGCCCGTCTCCGGCGGCGGCTACGGCGGCGGCTACGGCGGCGGATACGGCGGCGGATACGGCGGTGGATCCTCCGGCGGATACTCCGGCGGGTACTCCGGCGGTCACTCCAGCGGCGGCTGGTGGTGAACACTCTAGTCAACAACAGTGAAAAATGTGATTTATTTAATAAATATTTAATAGTGTTACCAGATTTAATCATTTTGTTCTGCGACTTTCCTCCTCATGAAATACGAAAACTAACCCCTGTACTAGCCTATAGAGCAGTTAAATTTTCATTTAAATCAAATAAGTATATTTTTTTGTAATATTTATCGACATTGATGTACGTGATAAACTGCAGGTCACCAAATCTCGTAAATAAAACAATACATTAATAGACACCTTCGTACAGGTACCTCGACAAAGTAGGTAGGCGTGACAGGGTAGGCAGACACAGTCTGTCTGTAGGATGATAGTACATAGATACCTAGGATCTACACAGGTGAACTCATGCGCAGTCATGATTAGAGACCGTATTATAAGCAACTTAAAATTTTCAAAATGTGCATGTATATACAACATTAGTTTTAGTATATGCGAAACCTGAAACACGGGTCTAGTATTTTTATGTAAAGAATATATGAACAAAATTTCAAAACTGTATCATGAAAAATCACAAAGTTATAAGCTTGTTCTGTTACCTAGTTGTCCGCACAAAAACGCGGTCACCACGCAGCGCGCGCCTCCAGCGTCGTCTTGAGCTCATTGATAATATTAAATTTGGCAGTAGGTACCTAAATTATTGCGATAGGTACTAAAGTAAGTCTCGGTATACAACTTTTAACATTTTTAAATATTTTTGAGAAAAAATATAACATGGTTTAAAAATTATTGGAATCGTTTCTTGAAACACGTGAACAACCAACATATAATTGGCCATGTGAGAAACATGGAATGCCCAAATGAATGCCTGCCACTTGTAAGGTTTGGCCCTGGGATTTGTTGATGGTCATTGTGAAAGCCAATTTTAAGGGAAATTGCAACCTCTTGAACTGAAATGGCAAGTTATTTGGAATAATGGGTATACGGGGAATTAAAACGCTCTCTCCTTTGGCTGCTCCTGTTATTATGGTGGATTTTATAATATTACTGCCCAGCTCTGTGATACGAAGTCTGGTGCCGTTGCACAGTCTGGGTGCATCAAGGTTTCGCATCAGCAGAACTGTAACGCCAACTTTTAGCTCCAGCTTATGGGCCGACACAACTGTTAACTACAGGGAGTTAAGAAATTCAACAGGGCAGGCAATACTATCGTCATTAGCCATCACAGTGTCTATGGATGTGTATACTTTTGAATCGCTGACGATCATTTCTAACATTTTTTGTTTATTTTGTTGACCTACTCGTTCTTTGGCGATAGCACTGCCCTCTCACACAACCACTCTTGCTCGTCGCCGATTTTCTGCCTCTTCAAATGTTTCATTAGCACGTTGCGATGCCAAATATTCGACATGCTGTAGTCGCCGTTGTTGGGTTTGCTCCGGAGTTTCAGCAGCACGTGGACTTTCCAAATATTCGGCGTGCCGTATTCGCCTCATTTCTAACTGCTCCGGCGTTTCAGCTGATCAAAAATATTTTCTTTTTATTTAAACTATTTTTTTTCGTACTGTGTAAATTGGTCAATTGTTATATTTTATTTATGATGATGATGATTACCTAAATGTTTTTAGAATGGTTATAAAAACTAAAAGTATTAGAATTAAATTATTTGAAAATCATAAAGCATTAAATAAAACAAAATTCCTAGTTACAAAAAGTGAAAACAGGTTGAGGTTCGAACACGCGAACCATGTTTATTATTTTTGAAAATCTTACAGAATAAAAAAAAGACAAAATATTCACAAAAAGTGGATACTGGAAGCGATTCGAACTTGCGAACCCTAGTTTACAGGAAGGTGGCTGAATCGTCAAGCCACAGACACCGGTGACATTTGTTCTAACATAGCTGGTCTATTCTAATGCATGTTATGACAGTTGTCAGTAATTGTCAAACAATGGAAGAATATGGACATAATAAGGCAATATTCCTCATCCCCTTAAGTTATTAGCGCAATATTATATAGGCTATGTGTTATTCTAGACTATAGTCTATCTATGTGCCAAATTTCATCCAGATCCGAACCCGTTCTGGCGTGATTGAGTAACAAACATCCATCCATAGCAGACCCGCGCAACTTCGTCTGCGCCACATAAGAGAGAGAGAGTCAACCTTAAAAGATAATGCTATCGCGGACTTGTTTTAGATTTTTTTAAGAGGAACGCAACATTTTTCATTGATGCTCCGCTCCTATTAGTTGTAGCGTGATGTTTTATAACCCCCCCCTCGGTAAATGGGTTATCCAACACTGAAAGAATTTTTCAATTCGAACCAGCAGTTCCTGAAATTAGAGCGTTCAACCAACCAAACTATTCAGCTTTATGATATTAGTACAGATTCAAGTAGGTAACAATTTAATTTCTCGGAAATATTTGCATTAATCGCTAAAAGATTCTACTTATGGTTACAGTCATACTGCAGCTATGTCGAAAGTTCTCACCAAGGTGTATGCAATGAGCCCAATAACAATATAAATGCAGTAAACTGTTGAGGCCCTCTTGCAACCGCCTTCCGTATCCATCGTTAGACCGTCGATGACAGTCATACTCCAGCTAGGTCTAAAGTTCTCATCAAGGTGCATGAAATGAGACCAAACACGATTTTTTAATTTTTAATGGGACCAACTTTGGGATTTACGATTTTCACTAAAAAAAGAAGCATGGATATCGTACTTTCTGTAAAAAGTTATGCATGGTCATACATAATACATACAAAAGTATATATACTCGTCGAATAATAATTAATACTACGATACGAATTTAACAAACTTTTGTGTCTACCGGCGCGGTGCGGCGCGGCGAACTAATTAAATTTTAGAACACAAAAGCTGCTATTGTGACTAAACTATGATAGTTAGATATATTTCCTCGCGAACTTTTTTGTAGATAATAATGAGTACTTTAATTATGTAGTACATAATTTTTAAGTATCATCAATAGTTTTCTCAGCGCACGCCAAATAATGAATTTTATAGGCAAAATTTTGCTACTTTGTGTTACATTATTGCAATTTTCTTAAGGATCTCAATTTTTTCATTAAATAACTTATGTTACTTCCTGATAATTTAGCTTTCTATTGGTGAAAAAATGGTTCAAATCGGTTCAGTAGATTGGGAGCCTATTCGGTACAAACAAACAAAAAAATCTTTCCTCTTTATAATATTAGTATAGATACATCCAAACTTTCGCATTTATAATAGTAGTAAGATTTTATTAGAGTAGGAACTGGTTAAACTAAAACAGTATGGTTCTTTACCTTCACCGACCCGATGTCTGTAGTTTGGTCAGGAGTGACCGAGTGTTAAGTTGTAATCTCAAGTAATTCGTTAGTTATGTTACAAACAGTGTATCGCACCCAGTGTGTTTTCGTAGCCCGAAAAACAACGTCGTCCCACGTGATGTACGAGCCTATCGGAGTAAATCCTGACATATCCGACATACATAATTAAAATAGTATACGCCAAAATAATAACTTCACAATGGGCGTAAAAGTACCCTTACCGAAGCCGAAAAGCACTTGTTGTCCCCGTCATTGCGATATTTTAGGGTTCCGTAGCCGAATGGCGGAAAATGGAAGCCTTATAGATTCGTCATGTCTGTCTGCCTGTCCGTCTTTACGTCACAGCCAATTTTTTTACGAAACTATTAGGACTACACCGTTCAAACTTGGTAGGTAGATGTATTCAGTGAACCGCTTTACGATTTCTATACAAAAATAAAAGATTGAGGGGGGGCTCCCCATACATGGAATTTAAACTAAAAAAAATATTCATCCAGCCTGTCGTGCGGGGTGTCTATAAAAGGTCATAAAGGCGGTTAATACAATACAACATAATATGAATGAACCTTCAAAACATTTTTATTAAATTGTTTGGTACTGTGAAACCCTGTGTGCGTGTGAGTACGACACGCACTTGGCCGGGTTTCACCCTAAAAAAGAGTCTCCCGGCACTAAATTAAATAATAGCGTAGAGTTACTTAGTTTGATGTACAGAGTGCTTGGCTGAAGATGCATGACTGCTTCGTGAAGGCTCCGTTTACACCTTGTATAACGAAAAAGTAATAGCAAAGCGAAGGACGCACATCTTGAAAATACCGAATGGGTACTAATACTGATAAGGTGACTTTGATTTTACAAGATTTACACAAAACTGCTGGAAGAAATCACACAGGTATTGGCTTAAGTGCGATGAACAGGGTATAAATGATGATGCACTGATGCAGAGGCGAGCGTCCCACAACTTTTCAAACTGAACAAAAAGGATGGGATGTTGTGACAAAGCTCTCCACAACTGATAAAATTTTAGAGCAAATTATATTTTCAAAGAACATTGGAATACTAAAGCACTGGTTAATTTGTGACCAAAACAACGGTTGTGTCGTGTATCGGTGTAACGAAATCTTTTATTGAGACTGCATTTTGCAACCAACAATTTTACTTGATAATACTCTAACTTATCTCAGACCAGACCTGTCCAACATACGGCCCCCGGGCCACCCAGCGGCCCGCATAGGTCTTTCATCTGGCCCGCAAGCTATTTAAAACTTTATAGGACATCAATAAATATCGCACGAACATTGTTTAAAAATGTCCCTAAGTAAGTTAGTCCCGCGTCATAGCTATTTACCTACCTCCCACCTACACCCGCCTGCAGACCGCATCGTTGAAGTCTAATCTGACGTAGCTTGTTTTTAATTAAATTTAGAGGTCACTTTGCATTTCTTTTGACCCGCTCCGGTTACAAAAATACTTAACTTGACCCTTCATAAAATTATCTTAGACACCCCTGTCTTAGACTATTAAATGACCCAGGAACGGATTCAGAGTGTCATATTTACAAATATGGTTTTATACATCTTACTTTTATTTTCATGATAATTACATTATTTACGTACTAAAAATCTATACTAGTCATAAAAATATGTACAAGTATCAAAATGGTTACAGGGTGTCAAAAAATTCTTCCACATCGCAGTCAACAGGAAAAATGGCCAGAAGGCTAGCAGCGTTGCCACGATGGATGTCAATGCTGATTTTTTAGCAAAAAAACAGACCCGCCCTCTGGTCACGTGAATAGTCGACCGACCGCTTGGCGATTTCTCGAAATACTAAGTGGGCACTCGGACCCCATGGTCCTAGTGTTTCTGTGGCTCAAACACATAACTATCAATTAAATTATTTTAATTGCGCCGTTTGATGTTTCCAGCATCTAGATTATCTCACATCAACAAGGAAATATGATTGACCGTGCCGCGCACTCATCGCTCTCTGTCTCGCGCTGCGTCTGTCGAGGACGTGTTGCGACAGCTGCGCGCGCGCGACGTATATATACGTCTGCCGCCGATACACGCAGCACACAACTACCAACCACCACAACAACAACATGAAAGCCTTCGTGAGTCCATCTTGTATTTGTAACAAATATCCTGCATGACACATAACGTAAAGTTCAGTGAAAAGCTCCTCTTGCAGCAGTGCTCTGATACCAGATCCTCTAGCTTCCTACAACGATAACTTGACTTGGTGTAGTAACGCGGTGATGTTATTCCAGATTGTCCTGTGCGCGCTGGTGGCGCTGACGGCGGGAGCCGCGGTGCGCGAGAAGCGCGGCTACAGCAGCGGCTGGAGCGGTGGCAGCTCGCTCGGCTCGGGCTGGAGCGGCGGCTACTCCGGCGGCTCGTCCGGCGGCTACTCCGGCGGCTACTCCGGCGGCTACTCCGGTGGCTCGTCCGGCGGCTACTCCGGTGGTTCCTCCGGCTGGTCCGCGCCAGCCACGCAGGTGATCGCCGTCAAGAAGGTGGTGAACGTGCAGCGCGAGGTCACCGTGCCGCAGGTCGTCAACGTGCGCAAGGTGGTCTCCGTGCCGCAGGTCATCACAGTCAAGCAAGTCGTGCCCGTCTCCGGCGGCGGCTACGGCGGCGGCTACGGCGGCGGATACGGCGGCGGATACGGCGGTGGATCCTCCGGCGGATACGGCGGTGGATCCTCCGGCGGATACTCCGGCGGGTACTCCGGCGGTCACTCCAGCGGCGGTTGGTGGTGAACACTCTAGTCAACGAAGCAGGGCGATGTTATTTATTCAATAAATGTTTTTTTAAGACAATGTTAGTTATTGTTATTAATTCCTGTTTAAATGAAATTCAAAACCATTTTAGTGAATAAATTTATGATAAAACTAGCTTATGACCGCGGCCGCACCCGCGTGTGGTTCGATGATCGTACTACTGGGTTAAAAAGTATCCTGTGTCACATGCTGTGTCAAATTTCATCCAATTCCGGTCAGTAGTTTTTGTGTGATAGAGTAACAAACATCCCGACATCTAAACATCCATACGTCCTCACAAACTTTCTCATTTATAATATAAAAGTAGATTAGGCAGTAACCTAACCTACTTTTATTATAAATGCGAAAGTTAGGGAAAAGCTCTCTGCGTCAACTAACGTAACTGGACAGAACATGAAAGCGCCATTTGTGCAGTTCAGGCAGGGTTTCCCCGGTTCCGTTGATACATGCGTAAGCTTTCTTTATTCCTTCGAGACCTGTTTTTTTATATAAAGCAGCGTAATGCACGCGCCTAACACATTTAAGAATGAGGAGACGTAAATCCTAATTAGGCCTTACGATAATTTTCACCAAATTCATTGATTCACAGGGAACAACAAAAAAAACTAGTTCCGCTCATCGTGAGTCACGCAGTGTGAAGAAAGTTTTGTAAATACGTAGATATTTGTAATAGTACACACGCCTTTCGGTACTTACGTAGGTAATAATTATGTTTAAGTCCCATGTATGGGACTAACCACCACCTATTACGCCACTTCTTACATGAAGTAGGTGGTGATTGCTATCGACCGGACACAACGGTATAAAATATTTAGGATAGGTTTAATCAAAGGGATGTCTCGATTTGGCCAGGATACCAGCACAAATCACTCATAGAATACCATCCATTCTTTGTGATACTTCATTCCATTGTTCTATCACAGTTAATATAATACTGGTTCTATATTAAAGTTATTTATTGTCTGTTAATAGTACTAATTGGGTAGGGAGGTCAGATAGACTGTCATTCATGTAAAATACTGGTATTGAGCTGCATCTGGTTAGACTGGAAGCCAAGGCCAACATAGTTGGGAAAATGCTAGGCAGAAGATGATGCTTGTATGTTAATGTGTTTACATTGTATTTTCGCCTATTTCCTTCACGTCGAGGTATTTGACCATGTCAATGCAACATAACACAACATAAATATATGGTACTAGCTAGTGCCCGCGGCTTCACCCGCGTGCAGTTCGGGAATTGCCCACGGAATCTTACTTCTGGGATAATAAGTAATCTTTGTATGCATATTACATACATAGATTTACATGTACTTGCTAATAACTTGCAAATATTAGTTCATAGTAATATCAATTAATTACATTTGTGAAATATCTTTGTTTGACATTGGACATCGGTGACATCAATCAAATGATTTATTAGGAATCTATTTATAGACATAATAATTAATATCAATGTCGCGTATCACGAGCCGACGCGAAAATCGGTGGAATAAACCATATTTACAGACACGTCTACCTCAGAAAAATCCTACCTACTTAGTAATAGGTAAATACTCCCGCGCTCCGCACGCCCCGCACATCACTGTGGCATGCGCCCGTCTACGTGAGCTTCGAAGCCCTATTTGACTATATTAGGGGATGATTTCGGAAAAACTGAAACACATGTCTTATAATTTTAATTGAAGAGTGTGAATACATAAAATTCAACACCCCATTTTACCCTCTTAGGGGTGGAATTCCGAAAACCCCTTTTTTAGCGGATACCTACTCTTCATAAAGAATACACCCTCCAAGTTTCATGTCTCTAGGACCAGCGTTTTGGGCTGTGCGTTGATATATCAGTCAGTCAGTCAGTCAGGACTATGAATTTTATAAGTATAGATAGAAGATTGAAGTAACGTCTGTTGTTTGCTAAATGACGAACAAAAAATTTGAGACAACTACTACTGCTCCGCCGGACGTGCAGAGTTAAAGTGACAATAAAATTCAAGTTGCAGTTAATGAGGTTAATGATATTCTACTGAATTGAAGATATCAAATAATGTATTATGCCTACGTCGGTGCGATTTCTTTAGGTATGGGAGGACTATGGTTGAATGCCTTAGAGTATATTTGAAGAATGAGCGACTAATTTCAGATACAACCTCGAGAGCTATTAGGTCAAAGTTAAATGAGTCGAGATCGCAAAAATTATAAACATTATTTGTGTGACCTACTTCAGTTTTAAAGGTACTAAACGTAAAGTTCAGCTGACATGTAATGCATGATGAAAACATGCAATAATTGGTAACAAGTATTTCCAAAATATTGCGGTTTTTGTTGGAGTTTAATAATGTATGTTATGTTTAATAATAATGTAGTCTTATAACGAACGCAGCATCTGAAACAAGTTTTTTTTTTTTTTTAATCTTTGCCCCACACTAGGATTTCTCCTGTATCGTGGGTGCGTTTACAAACATTTAAACTCACATACACAAACAGCCAGACCCGGAACAACTATCTGTAGGCCATACAAATATTTGTTCCGAGCGGGGATCGAACCCGCGACACGCAAAGCAGCAGTCAATCGCTCAGCCACTGCGCCAACCGTGCCGTCCAATAAATTAATAATGTATTTAAGTGTGTGTGTGTATGTTCTTAAGTCTTATAACGAACGCAGCATCTGAAACACGTTTCTGAAAGGAGTGGAGATAGTCTTTAAGGCGTATTTCCGAAGAATGTTCGCAACCTTACCTGCCACTCTGCTGCCTCTCAACCTCGCACTTCCGGTGCTTACGGACAGTTTTTGCTTACGTTGTGCGGTCTTCCCTGTATATCCGTTACTAATAGTAAACATGCTAAATATCCTGCTTTCAGTGTTAATGATAATGTTAGTGACCATGTCAGTTTAAAAACTTATATTAAAGTCTTGATGTTAAGGCACTGACCTACCACCTTCACCCCCCCCCCCCAATTTCATATTTTAGTTCTTTTTTTAGTTCTTAAATATGTTAGGCGCGTGCATTACGCTGCTCTATATAAAAAAACCAGGTCTCGAAGGAATAAAGAAAGATTACAAATACAAATATTTTTATTTGTTGAACATAGGTAGGTTAGATACAGATGTTATAATTATTAATGAACGCTATGTCTAGCCGTCATCGGCGTACAAATATTATTTTACACAGATGCTGATTAAAGTAAATTATCAAACTGTATAAAATAAAGAAAACTAAGAAAAAAACTAATATTATTAACACACATTATTAAATAATTCTAATTCAAATTGTCAACACCTTAAAAAAAGAAAAACATTCCAATAAAAATATACAATAATAAATTCTAGTAAAAATTAGTCATAATGTGTCAGTTAGGTATTCGTTCACCGTTTAATATGTTTTATTCATGTAAAATTCTCAGGAAAGCCTTTTTAAAATCGTGTATGTTTTAAATTTAAGTAATTTGTCTAGGTATCTTATTATTGATTCTGGGTGCCATTCCTAAAAAAGCTTTCATGTTCTGTCCAGTTACATCAGTTGACGCAGAGAGGACATAGTAAGTATACTATGTCCTCTTTTCCCTAACTTTCGCATTATATGCTTCACTACATAGTATAAAACAAAGTCGCTTTCTCTGTCCCTATGTCCCTTTGTATGCTTAAATCTTTGAAACTACGCAACGGATTTTGATGCGGTTTTTTTAATAGATAGAGTGATTCAAGAGGAAGGTTTATATGTATATATTGCACCTGTGCGAAGCCGGGGCGGGTCGCTAGTTTATTATAAATTTGAAAGAAGAATCAATGAATCTGGTGAAAATTATCGTCAGGCCTAATTAGGATTTACGTCTCCTCCCGGCAATAGAAGAAAGTTCCTACAATGTTGATTAAGTTATCCGCGACTGAATAGCTCATAAGAAACCCGACAACTGTCGGGCAGTAGCCCACCAGACACCACCCGTCTGGTCGGGGGATCCAATTTCTGCTACAACTATTTCAACAACTAGAACTATTTGCATAACTTGTATATCAACTAAAACTAAAATTGATGATAAATCAAATCTGTAGTACAATACATAACTAGCTATGGTACCATAGCATGGCACCTGTTCAACTAATAAACAAACAAAGAACATGGCAAGCGCGACTGCTGCGCATGATGGTATTGGGTTCATCAGCAATTTCTCAGTAGACAGCCACGTAGTCAGTATTCTTGCCCGGTTGATGGCAAATATGGCAATAGGCTCGTCCCCTATTACATGGGATTTAACGGGAAAAACGGGTGTACTACTAGGTACACCTCTGCGTATCCCTTCTGGGATTACAGGCGTATGTTGAACAAATAATACATGTCACCATTGTACTCACTGATGAAAAGTTTTAGACACACACACCTCTAACAATTCCTAAAGGAATTGAAATATTAAAGTTGTGTGCGAAACTGAGAAGACTAACGTCCCCATATCGAATTCCTTGATATCCTAGCCGGATACACATTCATAGGATGTTATTAGACAGTATTAATGGTTCACAATCGATTCGATGAATATTTAAAAAGTGAAAACACATTGCTTTTGTAATGAACGGTTCAAGAAGATTCGGTGGATAGTCCGCTAACCCCAAAATGATCTTCCAACAAATCTCATGTAAATTTTCGTGATCATAACTGAACTTGACCTTAGATAGTATTCATTATATCGTTAAACAACATTCAGTGTTGCGACAGCTGCACGCGCGCCACGTATATATACGTCTGCCGCCGGCACACGCAGCACACAACAACCAACCACCACAACAACAACATGAAAGCCTTCGTGAGTCCATCTTGTATTTGTAACAAATATCCTGCATGACACATAACGTAAAGTTCAGTGCGGCAGTGCTCTGATACCAGATCCTTTAGCTTCCTACAACGATAACTTGACTTGGTGTAGTAACGTGGTTATGTTATTCCAGATTGTCCTGTGCGCGCTGGTGGCGCTGACGGCGGGAGCCGCGGTGCGCGAGAAGCGCGGCTACAGCAGCGGCTGGAGCGGTGGCAGCTCGCTCGGCTCGGGCTGGAGCGGCGGCTACTCCGGCGGCTCGTCCGGCGGCTACTCCGGCGGCTACTCCGGCGGCTACTCCGGTGGCTCGTCCGGCGGCTACTCCGGTGGTTCCTCCGGCTGGTCCGCGCCCGCCACGCAGGTGATCGCCGTCAAGAAGGTGGTGAACGTGCAGCGCGAGGTCACCGTGCCGCAGGTCGTCAACGTGCGCAAGGTGGTCTCCGTGCCGCAGGTCATCACAGTCAAGCAAGTCGTGCCCGTCTCCGGCGGCGGCTACGGCGGCGGCTACGGCGGCGGATACGGCGGCGGATACGGCGGTGGATCCTCCGGCGGATACTCCGGCGGGTACTCCGGCGGTCACTCCAGCGGCGGTTGGTGGTGAACACTCTAGTCAACGAAGCCAGGCGATGTTATTTATTCAATAAATGTTTTTTTAAGACAATGTTAGTTATTGTTATTAATTCCTGTTTAAATGAAATTAAAAATCATTTTAGTGAATAAATTTATGATAAAACTAGCTTATGACCGCGGCCTCACCCGCGTGTGGTTCGATGATCGTACTACCGGGTTAAAAAGTATCCTGTGTCACATGCTGTGTCAAATTTCATCCAATTCCGGTCAGTGGTTTTTGTGTGATAGAGTAACAAACATCCCGACATCCCAATATCCCGACATCTAAACATCGAGTGTGATACGTGACTTAGAAAAGTGTAACACCGAATAAGACGTCCCCGTAAGTTTACGAAAACGAAACACTTAACAACGAATGCACGCTACCACGAAAAACTTAACGCCGTAGCCATGCGATCTCGAATAACTAAATCTCTAATATTCACTTTTTCGAAACACTTAACAACGAATGAACGCTACCTCGAAAAACTGAACACCGTAGCAATGTGATCTGGAATAACTAAATCTCTAAAAGTCATCGTAAAAAGTCTTTATTTATATAACAATCTACTAATAGAGAAAAAAAAAGCAATAATTATGTGTCAATCAACCAAATCAATCGTTTTTCCATGACAATACAATCAACCAAATCGAACATTAAAAAAATACTTTAAAAAATTCAGTTAACGTTTAAAATAGCACAAGTATGCAAGACCATCTAAAAATGTGGTTAATTCCATGGTTTCCATTTTTCCAAATGATTTTTAATTTTTTCTTCCCTATTTGATTTTTCTTTGCTCTTTTGGTTTCTTGAGACTGTGAATTTAATTTTTCAACTATTAATTCTGTATGTTTTTGTTCCTTGTTTAATTCTTCAATGGTCTTATTTATATAAATGCCATTTCTTTCTGCCCAATAGGGTGTTCCAGCGGTGGTGCCATGATTCCACCTTATTTTGTGTAATTGGAACTTTCGAGCTATTTACCGACCAGATGTATAACTGAATTTTTTAAAGTTTTTTTTTAATGTTCGATTTGGTTGATTGTATTGTCATGGAAAAACGATTGATTTGGTTGATTGACACATAATTATTGCTTTTTTTTTCTCTATTAGTAGATTGTTATATAAATAAAGACTTTTTACGATGACTTTTAGAGGTTTAGTTATTCCAGATCACATTGCTACGGTGTTCAGTTTTTCGAGGTAGCGTTCATTCGTTGTTAAGTGTTTCGAAAAAGTGAATATTAGAGATTTAGTTATTCGATGTCGCATGGCTACGGCGTTAAGTTTTTCGTGGTAGCGTGCATTCGTTGTTAAGTGTTTCGTATTCGTAAACTTACGGGGACGTGTTATTCGGTGTTACACTTTTCTAAGTCACGTATCACACTCCTAAACATCCATACGTCCTCACAAACTTTCTCATTTATAATAAAGTAGGTTAGGTTACTGCCTAATCTACTTTTATTATAAATGCGAAAGTTAGGGAAAAGAGGACATAGTATACTTACTATGTCCTCTCTGCGTCAACTGACGTAACTGGACAGAACATGAAAGCGCCATTTGTGCAGTTCAGGCAGGGTTTCCCCGGTTCCGTGGATACATGCGTAAGCTTTCTTTATTCCTTCGAGACCTGGTTTTTTATATAAAGCAGCGTAATGCACGCGCCTAACACATTTAAGAATGAGGAGACGTAAATCCTAATTAGGCCTTACGATAATTTTCACCAAATTCATTGATTCACAGGGAACAACAAAAAAAACTAGTTCCGCTCATCGTGAGTCACGCAGTGTGAAGAAAGTTTTGTAAATACGTAGATATTTTTAATAGTACACACGCCTTTTGGTACTTACGTAGGTAATAATTATGTTTAAGTCCCATGTATGGGACTAATCACCACCTATTACGCCACTTCTCTACTGGGGGTGCATGAAAGGAGCCTCCCCGAGTGACGTATTCTACTAACCCCTGATACGTCCGGCGCACCCTGGGCAATCGACTTGTGCCGATTGGCTAATCCTTTCACCACGATTGCAAATATAAGTGATAATCGGCCCTTCTCAGGGCCAAACAGTCCACTAACAAAACCAGCATTGTGTGTAATCTCGATCAACATCGAAGGGTTCTCTCAGGATAAAGCAGAAATCCTTTCTGAAATCCTTTTGATTCCACTCAAAGCAGGCCTCACATTCCTGGACTGTCACTTGTCGCCGAGATCTGTCACCCGAAGCACGGTAACGCAGTGTTTGTTGCTCCCGGCGTAAGTATCATCTCCACAAAATGCAGTAACGATGACAACATCGAAATAATTACACTAGACCTCGGTATTTGCATGGTAACATCCGTGTATAAACCCCCCGGCACTCCTTTCCAACTTGACATACCTGACTTTAACACTCAGCGCACAAAAATAGTAGTTGGTGACTTCAACAATCATAGCACCAGTTGGGGCTATCACTCCACGAACTCGGACGGTCAATCTGTCGAAGAATGGGCAGAAGCTAACGATCTGACTTTAATTCATGACCCAAAACAACCAGCATCATTTAATAGCGGACAATGGAAGCGCGGGTATAATCCCGACCTGATATTTGTCAGCTCAAATATCTGTGCGCTGAGCAAAAAGACCATCTGCTCGCCGATACCCTGGACGCAACATAGACCCATTATGTGTAAAATCCAGTCCGCTGTCCACCCAGTCATTATGCCACCAAAACGCCGCTTCAACTACCCGAAAGCCGATTGGGAACAGTTCTCAAAGTTTGTGGATGCCGAATTATTTACCATTCCACCTACCCCACAAAATTACGACAAATTCGTAAGCGTGGTCTCAGTAGCATCCCGGAAATGTATCATATGGCATATCTCAGGAATCTGCCGAACTGCTTAAGAAGTACGAACAACTCTTTGATACTGACCCTTTCTCGGAGGAGACCGTTGAAGCTGGTGAAAAACTGCTGTCTCTTATTAGTGAGCGACGTCAAGAAAAATGGATGGATATGGTGACAAATATTGACATGACTCACAATAGCAAAAAGGCGTGGACCACTATCCGCAAACTCACCGGTGAACCACCACCACCACATACGCCAAGCACAGTGACAGCTAATCAAGTTGCTCACCAACTCATCCTAAACGGCAAACCTCCAAAACGACTTGGCAGAATTCCCAAAGTAAACAACAGCTCTTCTTCCAGTGAATCTGTATGTGTCCCATTCCAACTAACGGACGTCGTCTTGGCCATTAAACAACTGAGCTCCGGTAAGGCTTCCGGAGTGGACGACATATCAGTCGAACAAATTAAACATCTTGGCCCCGTATATGCGTCATGGTTGCTACAACTTTTCAACCACTGTTTGGAGTCAGCAAGCATCCCTCGCCTTTGGAGGAGATCAAAAATCATTGCTATTCCAAAGTCTGGAAAGCCACATGACGACCCTAAAAACTTTCACCCTATATCCCTACTCTGCCACACCTACAAACTGTTCGAAAGACTATTGTTATCTCGTCTCACAAACCTCGTTGATCCACAATTAATCTCAGAACAAGCTGGATTCAGGCCTGGAACATCTTGCTGTAGCCAGGTTCTTAACCTCACCCAACACATCGAGGACGGGTTTGAAACTAAGAAAGTGACGGGGGCAGTATTTGTGGACCTGTCGGCAGCTTACGACACTGTAAATATTAAACGTTTATTATGGAAAGTTACCAACCTGACAGAGGACTTCAAGTTTACACTGATTCTCCGAGAACTTCTCAGTAACCGACGTTCTCAGGTACACCTCCTTGAAGATAAAAGTAGATGGCGAGCCCAAAAAAATGGACTACCTCAGGGTAGTGTATTGGCCCTACTACTATTCAATATCTACACTAACGACCAACCAGTTAGCCCAGACACTACCCGCTTTCTATATGCTGACGACCTTTTTTTTTTTTTTTTTTTTTTCTCGATGTGGAACCTCCGCCCTGGGGAGAGCGGAGGGGTCTGTCAGACTCGTACTGACTAAAACCACACCGGTGTTCCCTCGCACACTTGCGTCGGGGGGCAACGGGATCTGATGCGACTTCCGCTGCCCCGGACTAGTGCGGCCCGCCTGACCTGCGGGCCTCGTCCCGGGGGGGAGTGAGGTGTAAAACTCCCCCCGTTACGTCTGAGAGAGGCGTGCGTGGAACACTAACACTACGCGCCGCCGTCTCGGGTCCAGTGTGATCGGGGGCGACGGATGTCCCCGAATCCGTCGCCCCTGGACCTATTTAGGGGGGCCGGAAGAGGGCGTTGTCCGCCCTCTGCCGACGCCCGGTGCGTCTGCTGCGGGATGGGCGGGAGCTCGTCATCTCCCTCTCCCTTTCCGCAGCCTCCTTCTGCGACATGACGGTTTCGCAGAAGGACACCACCGCGTCCCAGGACTCTGCGCTGCCGACCATCGAGCGAACGACGGTCGGCAGCGACAGGTCTTCTCCCACCTCCGTAACGAGCGCACGGCGCGGCTCATCCCACGCGGCGCACTCGGCCAGCGTATGCCGCGCCGTGTCTTCCAGACAGTGGACGCAGTGATGGCACCGGGCGTCCGGCTCCCTGCTTATGCGACACAGGTACTTCCCGAAGCAGCCGTGCCCCGAGAGCACCTGCGTCGCCCGAAACGTCAGGGAGCCGTGCTTCCTCCCGAGCCAGTCTTCGAGTACTGGCCGGATCGCCTCGACCGTGTCGAGGCCGGCGGTAGGGAGCTCTAACCTCCCCCGCCATTCCGCCACCATGACCTGTCGGAGCTGAGACCGGTACAGCGTGATCTGTCGCTGCACCAGCCTCTCGCCCCGATCATTGGCCTCCTCGCGCCACTGGTGCAGTGTCGCGAGGGTCTTCGCCTCCAGGTCCCACGGCGGGGATCCGGCCAGTACACAAGCCGCCTCGTAGGAGATCGTGCGATATCCCCGTATGACCCTGACGGCCATCGCTCTCTGCGGTCTGCGCAGGACCGCGATAGTGCGAGCCGTCAGGTCTGTAGCCCAAATCGGGGCCCCGTAAAGGGCCATCGATCGCACGATCCCCACGTACAACCGCCAACAGGCGGTGCTCGGGCCCCCCAGATTGGGAAGCAGCGTTGACAGCGCGCCCGCAGCGCCCATCAACTTTGGCACCAGCCGCTGAAAGTGGGGGCCGAAGTCCCAACGGCTGTCGAGCACCAATCCTAAGTACTTCATGGTTGACTCGACAGCGATCCGGACCCCACCGACCACAATGTGTGATCCCAGCGGCGGCGTCCGTCGGGGGCCATGAAAAGCAATGGCCTCCGACTTGTTGAGGGCCACTTCCAGCCCCAGGCGTCGTATGCGGCTCACCACCTGTGAGACCGCAGCCGTAGCCAGCAACGCTGCCTCCCTGTACGAGCTCCCCCGAGCCGTGACCAGCGTGTCGTCCGCATAACACGTCAGGTCTACTCCCGGCGGGAGCTCGCACCGCAAAACCCAGTCGTACCCGATGTTCCACAGGGGTGGGCCCAGAACCGACCCCTGCGGAACACCGCACGACATCTCGCGACGGCCCGTGCCGTCGCGTCCCATGTAGGTGACACACCTTCCCGAAAGATAAGCCCCCACAATGTTGCGGAGGTAGGAAGGCACCCGATGGTATCGCAGGGCCTCCCTAATGCAACCCCAGGGCAGGGTGTTGAACGCGTTGGAGATGTCCAAGGACACCGCCAGCACCACCCCACCCTGGGACACCGCTTCCTCCGCCAGGACTCTCACCCTCATGATGGCGTCGATGGTGGAGCGCCCACGCCGGAAGCCAAACTGGCTGTCGGCCAGGTTCGGCCCCTCTGTACACAAGTGGCTGACGAGGCGATCTGCGATTACACGCTCGAGCATCTTGCCCGCCTCGTCCAGCAACACTATGGGCCGATAAGCCGACGACGAATCCGCTGGGCGCCCCGCCTTCCTGAGCAGGACCAGTCGACCAGTCTTCCACCTGCTAGGGAACTGGCCCCGCTCAAGGCACGCCGAGAAGAGTCCCCTCAGTGGGGGCTCCAGCTCCTTCAGGGCGAGGACTAGAGCGCGACCAGGCACTCCATCGGGCCCCGGAGCAGTGTTTTTTGCCCGGAGCCGCAATATGGCCGCGCTCATCTCCGCCTGTGTCACCTCTGGGACGGTTTCGCTCTCCTCTTCTTCTTCAGACTCTGCAGCTGTGGGCAGAGCCATCGGCGGTGGCTCGTACTCGGCTCTCTCAGGAAAGAAAGCCGAGACCACTCGCTCCAGAAACTGCGGCTCGAGACCTTCCGTTAGCGGGGGGGCCCACGGCCGAAGTTTCCCTCGGACCGTGCGGTAAGGGCGCCCCCACGGATCCCCGTCTAGGGTCGCCAGCAGCTCCTCTCTGGAGCGCGTCTTTGACTCGCCGATGGCCAGCCACAGAGCCTCCTTCGCCGCGCGGTACACCTCATACAGCGCGGCTTCTTCGTCGGGATCCCGCAGACGTCTCCTCCGACATCGCGTGTACGGGCGTCTGGCGTCTGCGCACTCGACGCGCAGCCGCTCTACCTCGACGCACCACCAGTACACGCGGCGCCTTGCGGACAGAGAGGAGACGCGTGGCATGGACGCGTCGCAGATTTGCGCCATCGCGTCGCTAAACCACTGCGCCTCCCGTTCGACGTCGACGGGACCGACGGTAGCCGACTCCCGGATCCAGGCTTGGACGATAGTGGCTTCCCCGAGAGCCTCCCTGTCGAGGCGTTTCAGCGCCCAACGCGGGCCGTCTCTTCGGGGGGCCGATTGGCTACGACCTTCAGCGGTCTGGGTGGAGACGTCGAAGCGTATGTATCGGTGATCCGATAGCGTCTCCACCTCCGCTTCCACATGCCAATCACGAACGCGGTGCGCGACAGCGGGACTAGCGAACGACACGTCCACAATGGATCCGCCCCGCTGTCGCACGCACGTGTAGGCCGAACCCCGATTTAAGACAGCCAGGCCCGTCGTAACGGCCCACTCCTCTAGCACATCGCCTCTCGGGTCTGTGACCGGGGATCCCCACGCCGCGGACTTGGCGTTCAGATCACCGAGAAGCAAAATGGGCCGAGGATGAGACCGGCCGACGACGGCTCCCAACTCGACAAGGAAACTCTCAAAGTCGGCGAGACTCCTGTTGGGCGAAAAGTATGCCCCGATCGTGACGATCCCGTTCACAAGGGCGGCAACCCAACCGTGACCCCGGGATACGTCGACAAGAGTCGCGCCGATGATGGCCACCAGGCCGTCCATATCCCCTGCCCAGTTATCTCGGGGGGGGACAAAATACGGCTCAGCGACCACCGCCACATTTACCGACCACTCCGCCATACTCAGGACCAAGAGATCCTGAGCTCTGGTGCAGTGGTTGATATTCGCCTGGAGGAAATGGAGCGCCATCACTGGCAGTCCATTTCCCCGGCGCCTCGTCCAACCACAGGCCGGGAGTCGGCCGAAGAGGTGCTAGGCGGTGCGGCCCCCGCAGCCTTGGTCCAACGCTTGCTGCGCTTTCTGGGCGCGCCGCAAGCGTTGCCGCCAGTTCTGTGCCCTGCAGACTTTCCTGCAGCCGCACAGAGGCTGCAGTTTGGCTCCGCGGAGCACTGGGACGCCTTATGGCCGGGCTGACCGCAGCGATAACACAAATCGCTGCGGTCTGCTTCGCTAGTGCACTGGGCCCGGACGTGCCCTTTCTCCAGGCACCGGTAACACTGCATGGCCCTGGGTGCCAGGAGTTTAACTCTCGCTGACACCCAGCCCACCAGCAGACGTCCCGCGTCGGCAACTTTCTTTGCCGCAGCTACTGGGCACCGCACCCAGATGGTGCCCAGCCCTCCAGCGTTGACGCGGATTTCGCCCGCCCGCACATTTTCTGGCGGGCATCCGCCGCTCCGGGCTATGGCCACCACCACCTCCTCCGGGGAAACAGAGTCGTCCAGCCCATCGACGCGCACCTCAGCCGTCTTGATGGGTCTGGACACCCGGGCCTCCTCGGGGTTGAGGACGTCCCTCAGCTTTGCAGCTAGAGAGTCCGCCCTCTCGGCACTGCTGGTCCCCGCCAACTCGAACATCTTGGCCCCCGTGGCTGCCGTTCTAAAACGGAAGCCATCCGGGGTGCCAAAATCGGCAAAGACCAGCTTGCCTCTCGCCTCCGCCAGTACCTTCTGGTACGTCACGCCTCTCTCCTTGGCTTTGGGCTGCAGCGTGACTACTACAGCCTCGGAGCGGGGGACGCGGATTTTCGGGGCCTGCCCCTTGGAGCCCGGTGCGTTCTTGGCCTTGCGGCCCCTCTTCCGCCTCTTTTTGCGGCTTTCGGCCGTCTTTCAGGCACCCTCGTTTTCTTTGGGGGACGAGCTGCTCCCTTCAGTGCCGTTACTCGTCCCCTTCACGGCCTTTTTGCCCGCCTGCGTGGGCTTTTTGGGCGCCTGCGTGGGCTTTTTTGGCGCAGGTGGGGCTTTAGCCACCTGTGCCCACGTTGGCCCAGCTGTTGCTGGAGCGGGCTCCGCCTCCTTCCTTCGCTTATCTGCCGCCAGCGGCGAACAGGGGGGTTGAGCCTGGGCTCTAGGCT
Source organism: Noctua fimbriata (assembly GCA_905163415.1). Lineage (NCBI taxonomy): Eukaryota > Metazoa > Arthropoda > Insecta > Lepidoptera > Noctuidae > Noctua > Noctua fimbriata. The sequence goes on along the minus strand of LR990933.1, from coordinate 456,008 downwards.
GTCCAGGCGGGCGGTCATTATGCTCAACAGCCGGTTGAACTGGTCTTCCCCCAAAGACCCGTTCTGTGGCAGAGCACGACTGTCCGCAGTCGTCGCACCCTGCTGCCGGCTGAAGTCTGCCCTCAGGGCGCTGACCTCCCGCTGGAGCTCCTCCATCCTCGTTTGGAGACGGTGATTTTCCTCTCGGAGCTTCACCGTCTCCTCCGAGATCGTGCGGTCAAGGAGGACGTCCACCGCCTCCTTGATCCCGTCCGCCGCCTCTTTTAGGGCCCGCGTGAACGTCCCCTTCAGGTTGCCAGATTTCGTGGCTACCTTCAGGACGACGTTCACGCGGGCCCTAAAAGAGGCGGCTAAGGGCCTCTGCCGTCAAGCCTTCAGGAGCTGCGGTGGTCTGCATCCGCCTCTCCCTTGCCCGTCGAGCCAACTCAGCGACCTCGTCGGTCGCGATGGCCTTCCGGCCCTCTCTCCTCGCGGCACTGAGCTCGGCCTTTGTGCTGAGCAAAGCGATGGAGGCCTCGGCATCACCCTGCTCCACATGCATTGAGCCGTCGGAGTCGCTAACTCCGCTGGCCATCGGCGTATCAGGGCGCTTCAGGAAGCGGCCCCGAGTGTCAGCGGAGCAAATACTCCACGGTGCCGGAGTATTTGCTCCGGAAGGCAACCCGCGTCCTCTGCCCCTCCTGGTTGTCGACACCTTGGGGGCCGGCAGGTTCTCCTCGCTAGAGGACAAACCCGCCGAACCCGCGTCCGACCCACAGACACGCGGCCGCTTCCCCCAAAACTTGGAGGGAGCGGCCGCAACGGCTTGCGAAAGGGTGGGTGTGTTGTCGAAGGTAGACGACATACCACCCACCCTCTCCAAAACCACGCGAGGCTCCGCTGGAGCCTCCGCTCCTGGCCTCAGTGACGCAGTGCCAGAGTCCGACACTGCGTCCGCCGCGTGGCGCTCGACCCGTCCGTTGTTAAAACTAAAAGAGATGAGGTCTTCAAAAGACCTCGATCTCGAGGAGCCTCCTCGGCTCTTGTTGCCATCGGCAAGCGGATGACGATTGTTGCCCTCCCCAGAATACGAGGGGCATGACGATCCCGAAGGGATCGTGGCGGATTCTCCAGCTGCTGAGCAGCTGGTACCGCCCTGAGGTAATCTCTTTTCAATCGTCTTTTTCATGGTATTTTTTTTTTTTCCTTTGAAGGGTGTGGTCCCTGTCTCCCTTCTTATCATCATTTCCCCCCCCCCCTTATGACTAGTCTATCGCCCTCACAGTCACGTCTGATGGGCAGACGCGTACCAGAGGGCGACAATATTACATCCCAACATATGCCCCGCAACGATGGTCCGTCGCGTGGCATATGAAGGAATATCCCCGACCCCGATTCACTCCTCGGGGACCCCGAGGAGTGAATCGCCAATCACGTACCGTCCGATGAGCCCGCTCCGTGAGCCATCGCACGGTACACGATGTGTCCCTCCCCACGATGACTCGGAGCGTGAATCGCGCACTGCCCGGAACGACGGAAAGGCACCCCTCGCCAGAGTCTGAAGCGACTCCGGCGTGTGTGTCTCTCTTAGTCTGGTCTCTCACTTGGAATGGTAAAACTCCAAGATCATTGAGACACTCAAGCCCCACCACGACGACAACGTGGAGACACCCTCGGTGGGGATATGCTGACGACCTTGCACTAACCTGTCAAAATACCAACTTTGAGGATATTGAAGCCGCTCTTTCCACAGCTCTTAGTGACCTAAGCCACTATTATGTTGAAAACGCTCTGAAACCAAACCCCTCAAAAACTCAATCGTGCGTTTTCCACCTACGAAACAGACAAGCGGGTCGTAAACTAAATATCTCCTGGCAGGGGCTACCAAACGCCCATAGTGATCACCCGAAACACCTCGGTATAACTTTAGACCGGTCGCTTACATTTAAAAATAATTGCCAAACTCTAAAAATGAAGGTGCATTCTAGAAATAACTTGCTGCGTCGCCTTACATCAACCAAATGGGGAGCATCTCCTCAAGTTCTGCGAGCAATTGGAATGGCGCTCTGCTTCTCCGATGGCGAATATGCTTGCCCAGTATGGGACCGTTCTACCCACGCCAATCTAGTGGATACAGCTCTAAATGAGACGTGCTGGATTATTAGTGGTTGCCTTAAACCGACCCCGGTACAAATGCTGTATCCACTAACTGGGATTGCGCCTCCAAAAGTTCGTAGTACCATAGCCAGCCGCACCGAGAGGACAAAGCTACAAGCTGACTCACGCCACCCAATGCACTACTATGTCCCAGTGCCCCAAAGGCTGAAAAGCCGTCAAAGCTTTCTTGGGTGCGTTGGCCCAGCTAGTCCGCCTAATAGGAATGCCTCCACAACGAGATGCTTTGCCGTGGCCGACTTGGAAATCTCTGAATAGACTCCGAACCCAGGTCGGCCGTAGTAAAGATAATCTCTCCAGATGGGGGTTCATGGACGGCTCAGATCTCAAATGTGTATGCGGCGTGTCTCCACAGACAATGGCCCATCTTCCATCTTGCGCTGCATGCCCTAATACCTGCGCACTTGACGATCTTATGACTGCTACAGCGAGCGGAGTTCGCATAGCTGAATTTTGGGCCAAACATATTTAACTAAAGATTTGCCATCGACACGCTAAGAAGAAGACGCCACTTCTTACATGAAGTAGGTGGTGATTGCTATCGACCGGACACAATGGTATAAAATATTTGGGATAGGTTTAATCAAAGGGATGTCTCGATTTGGCCAGGATACCAGCACAAATCATTATTCTATCACAGTTAATATAATACTGGTTCTATATTAAAGTTATTTATTGTCTGTTAATAGTACTAATTGGGTAGGGAGGTCAGATAGACTGTCGTTCATGTAAAATATTGGTATTGAGCTGCATCTGGTTAGACTGGAAGACAAGGCCAACATAGTTGGGAAAATGCTAGGCAGAAGATGATGCTTGTATGTTAATGTGTTTACATTGTATTTTCGCCTATTTCCTTCACGTCGAGGTATTTGACCATGTCAATGCAACATAACACAACATAAATATATGGTACTAGCTAGTGCCCGCGGCTTCACCCGCGTGCAGTTCGGGAATTGCCCACGGAATCTTACTTCTGGGATAATAAGTAATCTATGTATGCATATTACAAACATAGATTTACATGTACTTGCTAATAACTTGCAAATATTAGTTCATAGTAATATCAATTAATTACATTTGTGAAATATCTTTGTTTGACATTGGACATCGGTGACATCAATCAAATGATTTATTAGGAATCTATTTATAGACATAATAATTAATATCAATGTCGCGTATCACGAGCCGACGCGAAAATCGGTGGAATAAACCATATTTACGGACACGTTTACCTCAGAAAAATCCTACCTACTTAGTAATAGGTACAGACATTGAATTATAAATTGGGGGATGATTTTTAGAAAACGGTGATACACGTTTCTCATAATTTTAACTGATGAGTATGTACACAAATTTTCAAGTCAGTCGGCTCCGTGAATAAAATTTTTACAGAAAATTCAACACCAAATTTCACCCTCTTAGGGGTGGAATTTCAAAAAACATTTTCTTAGTGGATACCTACTCTTCACAAAAATACACCGTCCAAATTTCATGTCTCTAGGACCAGCGGTTTGGTCTGTGCGTTGATATATCAGTCAGCCAGACAGGACGTTGAATTTGAAATTGGGGGATGATTTTTAGAAAACGGTGATAAAAATATCTCATAATTTTAACTGAAGAGTATATACACAAATCAAGTCAATCGACTCCGTGAATAAAAAGTTTCACAGAAAATTCAACACCAACAGTCAGTCAGTCAGGACTATGAATTTTATAAGTATAGATAGAAGATTGAAGTAACGTCTGTTGTTTGCTAAATGACGAACAAAAAATTTGAGACAACTACTACTGCTCCGCCGGACGTGCAGAGTTAAAGTGACAATAAAATTCAATGAAGTTAATGATATTCTACTGAATTGAAGATATCAAATAATGTATTATGCCTACGTCGGTGCGATTTCTTTAGGTATGGGAGGACTATGGTTGAATGCCTTAGAGTATATTTGAAGAATGAGCGACTAATTTCAGATACAACCTCGAGAGCTATTAGGTCAAAGTTAAATGAGTCGAGATCGCAAAAATTATAAACATTATTTGTGTGACCTACTTCAGTTTTAAAGGTACTAAACGTAAAGTTCAGCTGACATGTAATGCATGATGAAAACATGCAATAATAGGTAACAAGTATTTCCAAAATATTTCGGTTTTTGTTGGAGTTTAATAATGTAATTTAAGTCTTATAACGAACGCAGCATCTGAAACACGTTTCTGAAAGGAGTGGAGATAGTCTTCAAGGCGTATTTCCGAAGAATGTTCGCAACCTTACCTGTCACTCTGCTGCCTCTCAACCTCGCACTTCCGGTGCTTACGGACAGGTTTTGCTTACGTTGTGCGGTCTTCCCTGTATATCCGTTACTAATAGTAAACATGCTAAATATCCCGCTTTCAGTGTTAATGATAATATTAGTGACCATGTCAGTTTAAAAACTTATATTAAAGTCTTGATGTTAAGGCACTGACCTACCACCTTCACCCCCCCCCCCCCCCCAATTTCATATTTTAGTTCTTTTTTTAGTTCTTAAATATGTTAGGCGCGTGCATTACGCTGCTCTATATAAAAAACCAGGTCTCGAAGGAATAAAGAAAGATTACAAATACAAATATTTTTATTTGTTGAACATAGGTAGGTTAGATACAGATGTTATAATTATTAATGAACGCTATGTCTAGCCGTCATCAGCGTTCAAATATTATTTTACACAGATGCTGATTAAAATAAATTATCAAACAGTATAAAGAAAATTAAAAAAAAAAACAAATAATATTATTAAATAATTCTAATTCAAATTGTCAACACACTAAAAAAAGAAAAAAAAAACATTCCAATAAAAATATACAATAATAAATTCTAGTACAAATTAGTCATAATGTGTCAGTTAGGTATTCGTTCACCGTATAATATGTTTTATTCATGTAAAATTCTCAGGAAAGCCTTTTTAAAATCGTGTATGTTTTAAATTTCAGTAATTTGTCTAGGTATCTTATTATTGATCCTGGGTGCCATTCCTAAAAAAACTTTTTTTTAAAAGAGCAGTGCTATTTGGCTTAGCGCATATCTCTCTGTTGCGACGTTTAGATCTCAATGTTTCAAACAGATGGAAGCTTACGCATGTATCCACGGAACCGGGGAAACCCTGCCTGAACTGCACAAATGGCGCTTTCATGTTCTGTCCAGTTACGTCAGTTGACGCAGAGAGGACATAGTATGTCCTCTTTTCTCTAACTTTCGCATTATATACTTTTATTATAAATGCGAAAGTAGAATCAATGAATTTGGTGAAAATTATCGTCAGGCCTAATTAGGATTTACGTCTCCTCCCGGCAATAGAAGAAAGTTCCTACAATGTTGAATGTCTCTCAAAACAAATTAAGTTATCCGCGACTGAATAGCTCATAAGAAACCCGACAACTGTCGGGCAGTAGCGCACCAGACACACCACCCGTCTGGTCGGGGGATCCAATTTCTACTACAACTATTTCAACAACTAGAACTATTTGCATAACTTGTACATCAACTAAAACTAAAATTGATGATAAATCAAATCTGTAGTACAATACATAGCTAGCTATGGTACCATAGCATGGCACCTGTTCAACTAATAAACAAACAATGAACATGGCAAGCGCGACTGCTGCGCATGATGGTATTGGGTTCATCAGCAATTTCTCAGTAGACAGCCACGTAGTCAGTATTCTTGCCCGGTTGATGGCAAATATGGCAATAGGCTCGTCCCCTATTACATGGGATTTAACGGGAAAAACGGGTGTACTACTAGGTACACCTCTGCGTATCCCTTCTGGGATTACAGGCGTATGTTGAACAAATAATACATGTCACCATTGTACTCACTGATGAAAAGTTTTAGACACACACACCTCTAACAATTCCTAAAGGAATTGAAATATTAAAGTTGTGTGCGAAACTGAGAAGACTAACGTCCCCATATCGAATTCCTTGATATCCTAGCCGGATACACATTCATAGGATGTTATTAGACAGTATTAATGGTTCACAATCGATTCGATGAATATTTAAAAAGTGAAAACACATTGCTTTTGTAATGAACGGTTCAAGAAGATTCGGTGGATAGTCCGCTAATCCCAAAATGATCTTCCAACAAACCTCATGTAAATTTTCGTGATCATAACTGAACTTAACCTTAGATAGTATTCATTATATCGTTAAACAACGTTTGAGGACTCGACATCAACAAGGAAGTGTCATTGAACCTACTCATTGCTCTCTGCCTCGCGCTGCGTCTGTCGAGGACGTGTTGCGTCAGCTGCGCGCGCGCGGCGTATATATACGTCTGTCGGCGGCACACGCAGCACACAACAACCAACCACCACAACAACAACATGAAAGCCTTCGTGAGTCCATCTTGTATTTGTAACAAATATCCTGCATGACACATAACGTAAAGTTCAGTGAAAAGCTCCTCTTGCAGCAGTGCTCTGATACCAGATCCTCTAGCTTCCTACAACGATAACTTGACTTGGTGTAGTAACGCGGTGATGTTATTCCAGATTGTCCTGTGCGCGCTGGTGGCGCTGACGGCGGGAGCCGCGGTGCGCGAGAAGCGCGGCTACAGCAGCGGCTGGAGCGGTGGCAGCTCGCTCGGCTCGGGCTGGAGCGGCGGCTACTCCGGCGGCTCGTCCGGCGGCTACTCCGGCGGCTACTCCGGCGGCTACTCCGGTGGCTCGTCCGGCGGCTACTCCGGTGGTTCCTCCGGCTGGTCCGCGCCCGCCACGCAGGTGATCGCCGTCAAGAAGGTGGTGAACGTGCAGCGCGAGGTCACCGTGCCGCAGGTCGTCAACGTGCGCAAGGTGGTCTCCGTGCCGCAGGTCATCACAGTCAAGCAAGTCGTGCCCGTCTCCGGCGGCGGCTACGGCGGCGGATACGGCGGCGGATACGGCGGTGGATCCTCCGGCGGATACTCCGGCGGGTACTCCGGCGGTCACTCCAGCGGCGGTTGGTGGTGAACACTCTAGTCAACAACAGTGAAAAATGTGATTTATTTAATAAATATTTAATAGTGTTACCAGATTTAATCATTTTGTTCTGCGACTTTCCTCCTCATGAAATACGAAAACTAACCCCTGCACTAGCCTATAGAGCAGTTAAATCAAATAAGCATATTTTTTTGTAATATTTATCGACATTGATCTACGTGATAAACTGCAGGTCACCAAATCTCGTAAATAAAACAATACATTAATAGACACCTTCGTACAGGTACCTCGATAAAGTTGGTAGGCATGACAGGGTAGGCAGACACAGTCTGTCCGTAGGAGGATAGTACATAGATACCTAGGATCAACACAGGTGAACTCAAGCGCAGTCATGATTAGAGACCGTATTATAAGCAACTTAAAATTTTCAAAATGTTCATGCATATACATATATATAATAAGCATCATAAATGCTCGAAATATGCAACAAAATCGCACAAAAGCCCAAACCAAATAGATGAGGTACTCACTCGAGATATAACTAAAAACAAATCATGACTGTAAAGCTAAAAAACTTTTTTAACTTGCAAAATAACCTTAGTTTCGGAAGTCAGTGCCTGGTTTTCCGACTTCTTCTTTGTTGGTTAAACTAAAACAATATGGTTCTTTACCTTCACCGACCCGATGTCTGTAGAGTTTGGTCAGGGGTGACCGAGTGGAACAAAATACTGTCGTAGACTATTTGTTCGCAGGATAACCATCACACGAGGTCGTGTGCAAGCTGGATGACCGTGTCTGATCCGGACGTTAGTATGGACATAAAATAAATCGCAAGTACACCGGTGGTGACATCACGCGGCCTACTTACAGGTCTACCCACACCACAGCGTGCTTCAACAGAGCCCAGATGTTCAGCTCGAGGCGAGGGCGACATTCACTGTCTGATCGCAGCGGAGTTGAGACGTCTTGGAACTGTACCCGATTCATTGTGCCCCGTGTTATTGTGTTAAGTTGTAATCTTAAGTAATTCGTTAGTTTTGCTAGAAACAGTGTATCGCACCCAGTGTGTTTTCGTAGCCCGAAAACCATCGTCTTCCCACATGATGTACGAGCCTATCGGAGTAAATCCTGACATATCCGACATACATAATTAAAATAGTATACGCCAAAATAGAATAGCTTCACAATGGGTGTAAAAGTACCCTTACCGAAGCCGAAAAGCACTTGTTGTCCCCGTCATTGCGATATTTTAGGGTTCCGTAGCCGAATGGCGGAAAACGAAACCCTTATAGATTCGTCATGTCTGTCTGTCTTTATGTCACAGCCACTTTTGTTCCAAAAATATTAGGACTACACAGTTGAAATTTGATAGGTAAATGTATTCTGTGAATCGATGTATGTTTTTTATGCACAAATAAAATAAATAAAAGATTAAGGGGGGCTCGCGAAACATGGAACTGCACTAAAAAAAAATTTCTCATCAAACCGTGTGGGTTGTCTAAAAATTACATTAAGGTTTCTAAAACAATTTTTTCTCAAAGTCAATCGTTTGAAAGATAGACACTTCCAAAGTGGTCCCTTTTATTTCTAAAGTAAGAGAAAGAAAATTCTGAAAAAAATGTAGGATTGTAGAACGTAAAAAAACTTTCAAAGAAAATTGATTTGTAAAAGATTGGATGTATGGTTTTTGAGATATGGGACTTTTTCATCAAACTACAGCAGTAACTTTGTTTTTCATTAACATACCATGAAAAACAAATTTATTTTTGCTGTTGAATGTAATACAACATGATATGAATGAGCCTTTAAAATATTTTTACTAAATTGTTTGGTACTGTGAAACCCTGTGTGCGTGTGAGTACGACACGCACTTGGCCGGTTATCACCCTAAAAAAGAGTCTCCCAGAACTAAATTAAATAATTGCGTAGAGTTACTTAGTTTGATGTACAGAGTGCTTGGCTGAAGATGCATGACTGCTTCGTGAAGGGTCCGTTTACACCTTGTATAACGAAAAAGTAATAGCAAAGCGAAGGACGCTCATCTTGAAAATACTATAATACTATAATATTTATACAAAGTGTAAACGGACCCTCCGTTTACACTTTGTATAAATGATGATGCACTGATGCAGAGGCGAGCGTCCCACAACTTTTCAAACTGAACAAAAAGGATGGGGTGTTGTGACAAAGCTCTCCACAACTGACAAAATTTTAGAGCAAATTATATTTTCATGAAACATTGGAATACTAAAGCACTGGTTAATTTGTGACCAAAACAACGGTTGTGTCGTGTATCGGTGTATCGAAATCTTTTATTGAGACTGCATTTTGCAACCAACAATTTTACCGGATAATACTCTAACTTGTCTTAGACCAGACCTATCCAACATACGGCCCCCGCGCCACCCAGCGGCCCGCATAGGTCTTTCATCTGGCCCGCAAGCTATTTAAAACTTTATAGGACATCAATAAATATTGCACGAACATTGTTTAAAAATGTCCCTAAGTCAGATAGTCCCGCGTCATCAGTGAACCAATGACTGTTATCCTCAAGCCAAATAGATAAGCATGTACTCAAGATTTTACTGAGACGGAAGATTTTGCATTGACATAATTATTTTATGAGGTTTTTATCCAGCTCTCTTAATAAACGCAAACTCATGGTATTTGATCACCAGAATGTTAAAAAATTGACATATGATGAGGCTGACGTATCTCTTAGACGCTGAGCCGGAGGAGGTTCGTGTCTTCTGCCCCTAAAGGGGACCGTACGGAACTATACGGCTTATAGCTGCTATCATGCTAGAGATGATGAAAAAAGTAAGAACCCACAACGCGGGTTGATCGACACGCACGATGACTGCTAACTACTACGTTCTGTACAGTTTTAGTCAAAAATATTTGCAGTGAAATAAGAATATAGCGGAAAGCGCTCTGTTATCATCTACAACGTCACATGCGAACTACGCTTCACACCTGACGACACGCCACATCCTGTATCGTGCAAGCAAAGCTGGCGGTGGGATTTACACGATATACGGGAGGAAGGGACAACTGTTTCTTTTATATTATTGCAATATGTATGTATATTTGTTATTTTGTGTGCAATAAAGAATAAGAATAAGAAAAATGTCAATGGCCTCAGAAGGGTGTACTGTCCCTTCCATCCCGTATACAGCAACTTGAGTCCAACGGTAGTGCCGTAGTCCACCAGACATAGCACCTGTCCGTCTGCTCGGAGAACTCTTCCATTTTATTCAAGACCTGGAGGACCAGGACCCGCGACCTTCACCTTAAATTATTATAATAAATATTATTTCTATTTTAAATCGGATTTTGTTACCAATTTCAAGGTTTTTTTTATGTAAAAGTAGCCTATGTTAGACCTTATAACATCAGCTATCTGCCAGTAAAAATCTCGTCAAAATCAGTCCAGCCGCTTCGGAGATTAGCCGTTTGAATCGGATTATGTTAACAATTTCAAGGATTTTATTTTTTTTGCAAGGTACCCTAATTATTTTCTAAAATAAAAGTAGTTTAGGGTAGACCTTATAATATCAGCTATCTGCCAGTAAAATCCCACCAAAGTAGGTCCAGCCGTTTTGGATATTAGCCGGAACAAACACATAGACAGACAGACGGATGGACAGACAAAAATTGAAAATAAAACCGGCCAAGTGCTTGTCGTACTCATACGCACACAGGGTTCCGTAGCACCAAACAATTTAATAAAAATATTTTGAAGGCTCATTCATATGTTGTATTGTATTACATTCAACACTACAAATAAATTTGTTTTTTATGGTATGTTAATGAAAAACAAGTTACTTCTGCAGTTATATGAAAAAGTTCCATATCTCAAAACCATCAAATCTTTTTCAAACCAATTTTCGTTGAAAGTTATTTTTCTTCAGAATTTTCCACCTCTTACTTTAGAAATTAGAGGGGGAGGGGACACACTTTTGACCACTTTTGAAGTGTCTATCTTTCAAACGATTGAGAAAAAATGGTTTTAGAAACCTCAATGTCATTTTTAAAGACCTATCTATAAACACCCCACAGGTTTTGATTTTAAAAAAAATCCATGTATCGGGAGCCCCCTTAATCTTTTTTTTAATTTTTTGTAAAAATCGTCAAGAGGTTCACAGAATACATCTTCCTACCAAGTTTCAACTGTGTAGTCCTAATAAAGTGGCTGTGACCTACAGACGGACAGACATACAGACAGACATGACGAATCTATAAGGGTTCCATTTTTTGCCATTCGGCTATGGAACCCTAAAAATGTGTTTTTATTATAAGTGCCGAATATATTTTCATATGCATTCACTAAAAAGCTGTTACTTATTTTGATATTACAAACAGACACTTCAATTTTATTTATTTGTATAGATTACAAACTTGCTCCCTGTTCCTCATATGCACCTCCAAAAATCCTTTTAGTTATGAAAGCTCGGACAGTTAATAGAAAACCCACAGTCGATACGATCAATGCATCTACAAATATTATGAAGGTCATCAACTTAACATAAACTAACAATCAGATAAATTAAAAATATTTTTTGCGAAACAGCATCCAAAGTCAAGTTTAAGATGTTATTCAACAACACTAATGGAGATTCATAATTTATTATGTAACACTAATGACAGAGTTCATGATATACATAATCAAAACATAATAGCGAAGTGAAGGATAAAGTGCGAAGTAGGTTAGTAAGGCTACCAAATATAGGGTATAGGGTTGCTAGGGAACTGGTGTCATCAGACACCCTGACTTCGCAAAAACGTGATACAAAACAAAAAAAGTCACTTAAGGCTGAAAATCGGAACTTTTTGAACGTTAGAATTACATCAGGCAGTCGTCCAAAACGCGCGCTCTTCGCAATAATAAGAAATGTTGTTTTCAGATTATCGAGAAGCCAACTAGAGCCAGACTGAAGTGGAGCGAAAAAGGACTGATGATCAAAGCGGAACGCTGAGATAAAGATAAAGATAATTTATTTGTTAAAAACATGCGTTTACACACAAATTGAGCATGCAAGATCTTAGTGAGTAGGGTAGGGTAGGTCCGTACATGTTTTACCATGTGAGGTGTACAAATTTGGTTTTTCTTTTACAATTATACAAACTAAAACATTTCTATTTCAGCCATTTTTTTCTGAGGGTGATGTGTTGGCCCGAGCCGCCAGAGCTCTTCACAACTGACTGAACAAACTTACTGCTAATTGAGACCATGCGATCTGCATTTCTCAAAAATCAATTTTACTCGATTCTCGCTATCATGACCCATAGTCCTAGACTTTTAAATGAGGGAAGGGATTGTTAGTGTCATACACTGTTTTGTTTGGTGCTTTGTTTCGTGTAGTTTCGTATGTCGTTTATACATATAGTTCACCTAGATATCAACAAGGAAGTGTCAATGAACCTACTCATCGCTCTCTGCCTCGCGCTGCGTCTGTCGAGGACGTGTTGCGACAGCCGCGCGCGCGCGCCGTATATATACGTCTGCCGCCGGCACACGCAGCACACAACAACCAACCACCACAACAACAACATGAAAGCCTTCGTGAGTCCATCTTGTATTTGTAACAAATATCCTGCATGACACATAACGTAAAGTTCAGTGCGGCAGTGCTCTGATACCAGATCCTTTAGCTTCCTACAACGATAACTTGACTTGGTGTAGTAACGCGGTGATGTTATTCCAGATTGTCCTGTGCGCGCTGGTGGCGCTGACGGCGGGAGCCGCGGTGCGCGAGAAGCGCGGCTACAGCAGCGGCTGGAGCGGTGGCAGCTCGCTCGGCTCGGGCTGGAGCGGCGGCTACTCCGGCGGCTCGTCCGGCGGCTACTCCGGCGGCTACTCCGGCGGCTACTCCGGTGGCTCGTCCGGCGGCTACTCCGGTGGTTCCTCCGGCTGGTCCGCGCCCGCCACGCAGGTGATCGCCGTCAAGAAGGTGGTGAACGTGCAGCGCGAGGTCACCGTGCCGCAGGTCGTCAACGTGCGCAAGGTGGTCTCCGTGCCGCAGGTCATCACAGTCAAGCAAGTCGTGCCCGTCTCCGGCGGCGGCTACGGCGGCGGCTACGGCGGCGGATACGGCGGCGGATACGGCGGTGGATCCTCCGGCGGATACTCCGGCGGGTACTCCGGCGGTCACTCCAGCGGCGGTTGGTGGTGAACACTCTAGTCAACGAAGCCAGGCAATGTTATTTATTCAATAAATATTTTTTGTTAATCAGGCATTATCATTTTACATACTGTACGACTTTCCTCCTTATGGTATCCAACAACGAACCTATGTGCTTACTTGTGAAATATGGACATAAAAAAACAAACTACATTTCTATATAGACACTGATCTTCGTGTTAAAACTGCAGGTCATCAAATCACTTGACTATAGATGCCAAATTAAACGTACGTTCCCGAAATACCTAAGTTGAAGCCAAAAGACTCCAATAAATTAGGTACCTACTATTATTTCCTATTCTGCGACAGTAGAAAGGACAGACACACTCTACAATATTAATTATACCTTTTTCAATACAAATGAACTTATGTTCAGTCCACTCATGCTCAGGGAACCAATGACTGTTATCCTCAAGCCAAATAGATAAGCATGTACTCAAGATTGTACTGAGGCGGAAGATTTCTCATTGACAAAATTATTTAATGAGGTTTCTATCCAGCTCTCTTAATAAACGCAAACTCATGGTTGATGATCATCAGAATGTTAAAAATTGACATATGGTGAGGCTGACGTATTTCTTAGACACTGAGCCGGAGGAGGTTCGTGTCTTCTGCCCCTAAAGGGGACCGTACGGAACTATACGGCTTATAGCTGCTATCATGCTAGAGATGATGAAAAAAGTAAGAACCCACAACGCGGGTTGATCGACACGCACGATGACTGCTAACTACTACGTTCTGTACAATTTTAGTCAAAAATATTTGCCTCCTTCCCGGTCTACTCTAACCGTAACGACATAGCTTTAAAATATATAAAGATTGACGGGCACCACATCTATAGCATCGTGACAAATCTTTCATCTTTGGAGGTCGTAACGCCAGAATTAGAAAGAAAAACTGAGAAGCAAAACAATTTGACAGCACGGTGCACGGTGGGAGCAGTGACTGAGCGATTGGCTGCTGCGTTGCGTGTCGCGAGTTCAATTCACACGCGGAACAAATATTTGTATTGCCTGAAGGTAGTTGTTCTGGGTCTGGCTCTTTGTGTATGTGAATTTTATTGTTTAAAAACACGATGCAGGAGAAAACCCTAATGTGAGGCAACGTTTTTTTAAGGAAAGTATTGTACCCATGCAGTGAAATAAGAATATAGCGGAATGCGCTCTGTTATCATCTACAACGTCACATGCGAACTACGCTTCACACCTGACGACACGCCACATCCTGTATCGTGCAAGCAAAGCTGGCGGTGGGATTTACACGATATACGGGGAGGAAGGGACAACTGTTTCCTACAAAACTACGAGCACAATACCTAAACGGTCAAAATGTATGGAACAGCTGTTTTTTTTTTATAACTGATGAAAAATACAACAAATACATATACAAATACATAGTACTGCAATTTGTATGTATATTTGTTATTTTGTGTGCAATAATTATATTAATAATTTTCTAAAATAAAAGTAGGTTAGGGTAGACCTTATAATATCAGTTATCTGCCAGTAAAATCCCACCAAAATGGGTCCAGCCGTTTTGGATATTAGCCGGAACAAACAGATAGACAGACAGACGGATGGACAGACATGGTATGTTAATGAAAAACAAAGTTACTTCTGCAGTTTTATGAAAAAGTTCCATATCTCAAAACCATCAAATCTTTTTCAAACCAATTTTCGTTGAAAGTTATTTTTACGTTCTACTATCCTACATTTTTCTTCAGAATTTTCCTCCTCTTACTTTAGAAATTAGAGAGGGAGGGGACACACATTTTACCACTTTTGAAGTGTCTATCTTTCAAACGATTGAGAAAAAATGGTTTTAGAAACCTCAATGTCATTTTTAAAGATCTATCTATAGACACCCCACACGTACAAGTTTGATTAAAAAAAAAATCCATGTCTAAGGGTTCCGTTTTTCGCCATTCGGCTACGGAACCCTAAAAATGTGTTTTTATTATAAGTGCCGTTGTCGTGGTATGGGCATGTGATGCGGAGGAATGAAGAAAATGTTGCGAGGAAAGTTTTGAGTATGAATGTGGACGGGTATATACCCGTCCACATTCATTCCTCTACTTATATGAGTAGAGGAAGACCAAGGAAACGATGGATGGACTGTGTAAAGAATGATATGGCAAAAAAGGAGGTGTCTGATGAGATGACGAGTAATAAAGAAGTATGGAAGAATAAGACATGCTGCGCCGACCCCGAATGAATTGGGATAACGGCAAGAGAATAGTGATCGTTATTAAACAGTACTTTAGAACATAAATTATTGCCCATTCCCAAAGGTAGTTTCGCATGGAGAAAAATCTGCAAGAAACGCCATAGTTACTCTTTCAAAATGTTCTGCAATATTTTGTTGCATTAATTATTTAGCTGTTGCCCGCGACCTTAGTTCGCGTGACATTATTATAAACAATATTCCTTCCCCTTTAATTTCACGGGTTTTAGTTTTTTCTTGCACAAAACCCTAATTCTTATTCTAAAATAAAAGTAGCCTTGTTTACTCAGCTATCTGCCTGTAAAAGTCCCTTCAAAATCGATCCCGCTGTTTCGGAGGTTAGCCGTTTGTATCAGATTTTGTTAACAATTTCAAGGGTTTTCATTTTTCTTTCACGGAACCCCAATTACTGTTCTTAAATAAAAATATTAAGGCCTATCTTAGACCTTATAATATCAGCTATCTGCCAGTAAAAGTCCCGTCAAAATCGGTCTAGGCGTTTCGAAGATTAGCCGCAACAAACAGACAGACAGACAGACAAAAATGTAAAAAATGTATTTTCGTTATAAGTGCCGTACATATTTTCATAAGCATTCAGTAAAAAGCTATTATTTTGATATTACAAACAGACGCTTAGATTTTATTTATTTCTATAGATGTATAGATAATGGAAGGTTCAATGTCATGTTTCATAAACGAACCTTTTGCCCTTGCCATATTTGTAACAAAACCAGAGTAGGTACTGCTTCGGAACGTGTACTGCTGAACCAGACCAATAACACTTTTCTGATGTTTATAGTACTGAAGATTCCAACAAAGCCTATGATAACTTTTTAGAAATGTTCCTAATTTTACATGATCTCTGTTTCCCTCACAAATTAGTGCCTATAAGATCTGAGAAAAAAATAAAACGGGTTTTTCGGGGGATACGAATATGTAGCAAAAGACAACGACGATTACTGTGGCAACAGAGACTAAAACCAACTTGTGAAAATAAAAGTACATTTAAAAATTACTCAAGGAGATTTAAGAAAATCATTAAACTAACCCAAAAAGCTCAGAATAACTACTTAATAAATAACTCCAAAAATAAATCCAAAACAGCCTGGCAAATTATTAATAATAATAAAATTGTAAGGGAACCCATTTCTCAAATAAAAAAAGGAAATAAAATAATAACAAACCCTAATGGAATTGCCGAATCTTTCAACAATTTCTTCATTGACCAGATTTCGGGTATACCAAAACATACGTCAGGTGACACAACTAACCTAAATATCAACCCTCATTCAATATTTATGACCCCAGTTATTCCTCAAGCTGTCACGCGTGTAATAAAAAACTTAAAAAATAAAAAGAGCTTTGGCTATGATGGCATTTCAACCACAGTTGTAAAATTTGTTTCTGATTGTATAGCTGCGCCCCTTGCTCATATCATTAACGTAAGCATACACTCTGGAGTATTTCCAGAAACTCTAAAAACCGTAATAGTTAAACCGATATATAAAAAGAAAGATAAACACGAAATGGAAAACTATAGACCAATTGCTCTTATTCCCATCTTCTCAAAGATCATAGAAAAAATTATCTATGAATCTCTCTACAATTTTCTAACAAAATACGTGACGAACAAAAGGGTTTTAGAAAAAATAAAAACATCAACATGGCTATTTTCGACTTTCTCCATAGAATAATGCCTAAAGTAGACTCTAAAATACCTGTATGCGCAATATATGCAGATATGTCGAAGGCTTTTGACCGTGTAGATCACGATACCCTCCTAACCAAACTTTACTCATACGGTATTCGTGGCAATGCCCTTAATTTAATAAAAACGTACCTAAAAGGTCGTAGACAGTGTACGGGGATATCGAGCCTGTGTTTGAAATCTAGAAAGGAATTAAAATCTTTATCGTCTTTTAGAGAAATAAAATATGGGGTCCCGCAGGGCAGCGTGCTCGGACCTTTATTATTTTTATTATATATAAATGACCTACCACGTCATATACTTCATTCAATGATATTATTTGCAGATGATAGAACATCGATTGTTTCATGTAATAATAAAGAATCATATGTAACTGACATTAACAATACAATTAGTAGTTTAATAAAGTGGCTTGACAATAATAATTTAGTTATTAATCTCCAAAAAACTAAAATCATGAACTTTTACCAACGAATATTTACGGGAGATATGGATATAAACTACAATGGTCAAACTATAGAAAAAGTAAACAGTACAAAATTTTTAGGAATCACTATTGACAGCCAGTTAACTTGGAAGCCGCAGGCAGAAGATATATGTAAACGTTTAAGCACAGCCGCGTTTATGTTGCATAATCTATCGAAAAAAGTAAATTTACCGACAAGATTAGTGGCTTACCATGGTCACAGATAATATAATACTGCGTCCATGGTCTAGTGATTTCCATCTTAAGATTTGGTATCATATTTTGGGGTCACTGTAGTGAACGAGAAAGCATCTTCAAAGCTCAAAAGCGCTGTCTGAGAGCTATATTTGGTCTTAAAGTAACAGACAGTTGAGTACCTATATTTAAGTCTCAAAAACTATTAACCTTCCCTTGCCTTTATATCCTTGAATTAGCAATATTTGTAATAACAAATCGATGTTTATTTGCAACTTTAAAATAAACTAGAAAACGAAGTACAGCTATGAGATCTCAATACCAGAATCTATTGTGCACGGGCGAATTTAAAACTAGCTTATTAAAAAAAAATGTGATTTGTATGGCTCTATATCTTTAATAAAATACCGGCCCAAATTAAAAACTTATCATTACAAAAATTTAAAAAACGTTTCACAGACTTACTTGTACACAAATGTTATTATTCTGTGCAGGATTTCTTAAATGATAATTTTTTGTAATATCCTTTGCTATGTACTACATTTGCATGCTATATTAAGGCAGAATGTATATGGATCCTATTATATAATTTAACAACCTATTTTTATGTACCTACATTCTAAGCAAATAAAGACCTATTCTATTCTATTCTATTCACTGCGTATCGAATCCTACACCACTCGCTGCACTCGCCCTGTTGAAGTTACCACCAAGCTAATCTGACCGAAAATTATTGTTTAGAACTATATCTCACAGACTTGAGTTATCTCTAACACGGTCATAAATTAAGATCATTCGATAGTAATCTCAAAGCTGTAGGACTTCCCAAAAGTAAGACGCCAGCAGATCAAGCTACCCGAAACTATCAAATTTTCACAATCAATCTTGAACATAACCTTGAACCTAATGCTTTAGCGATACAAAGAATATCAATGTTTTCTTTTATGTAAATTGACATTTGTATGGTGTACATAATAAAGAATATTGTATCAATGTATCTATCAAAAATATGGGGAACGAGGAATATCAATCGTGGGTCCTAAAATAAATAACCAATGTAAAGCGAACCTTACGGGGCAAATGCGGAACAACGTCTACTTTAAGATATCACTCAACAATATCCATACTTGACCTACTTTAGTCTAAAGTCGTAATAAACTAACCGTTTTCGGTTTCGACGGCCAATCTCAGCGGAGACGCTACATACAATATAGTGCACAAGTGTGTGCCCAAACTCAGGCGCACTCTCAGATGGTCTCTCTCGTAGTCCGAGAGGTCGGCAATCCGAGACGATCGGGAACAGATTAAAAAAATCCTAATGGAAAAACCCAATAACACCATACTTGGGATCGATCCATGGAGCTGTCGCGCTTGCGAGTCCCACAGGGTGGTTAATAGTTATAAACAGCTGCTTTGAATTACGCCTTGCTATTGAAATTAAGCCTACCTACTTCTGTGGGAACAAGTCGTGAGTACATCAATTGTAGAAAATGACAATATTATCCCGAAAGTTTCCAAATCGCAAATATTTAACGCCTAATGCAGCTACAAGACTTTCACAAACACCCATGTCGGTACACTTATGTTATGCACATCAAACCAATCCTTATCCAAAAAAAGTGTAATTATAACTCCTATACTGTTTGTTGAGAAATCTCAATGAAAAGCCAATTTTGATTATTGCCCTTGACTCTCCAATCATCTAATTATTATACGACTTCATAATTTTATCGATCTTTGGCAATTACTATAAATCAAATTAAGTACCGAAATACATATTTTACATACAACAGCATCAGCTTGCAGCTTATACTACCACTAGTAGCTACTTAATACCTGAATCTTAACTTGTTGTTACACGTCGACATTCTACTTACTCGTACATCACTAATGGTAAAACCGCACGATATACATAACTGAATATAGATGATTCGTCACGAATCCTGTCGAAAGTCCAAACTACGGTGTCTTATGTTTTACGTACACAAAATCACCATTTTTAAAAAGTGACCCCATGCACACGAATGTACGAAGAGAAAGACTTTACGCATCAACTTAAACAGTTGCAATGATTCATTTACACATAAATGAGGAAGTGTTATTGAATGGTTTGAGATCTCCTTGCAGAGCGCTTCGACTGTCGAGGACGTGTTGCGACAGCTGCGCGCGCGCGGCGTATATATACGTCTGCCGCCGGCACACGCAGCACACAACAACCAACCACCACAACAACAACATGAAAGCCTTCGTGAGTCCATCTTGTATTTGTAACAAATATCCTGCATGACACATAACGTAAAGTTCAGTGCGGCAGTGCTCTGATACCAGATCCTTTAGCTTCCTACAACGATAACTTGACTTGGTGTAGTAACGCGGTTATGTTATTCCAGATTGTCCTGTGCGCGCTGGTGGCGCTGACGGCGGGAGCCGCGGTGCGCGAGAAGCGCGGCTACAGCAGCGGCTGGAGCGGTGGCAGCTCGCTCGGCTCGGGCTGGAGCGGCGGCTACTCCGGCGGCTCGTCCGGCGGCTACTCCGGCGGCTACTCCGGCGGCTACTCCGGTGGCTCGTCCGGCGGCTACTCCGGTGGTTCCTCCGGCTGGTCCGCGCCCGCCACGCAGGTGATCGCCGTCAAGAAGGTGGTGAACGTGCAGCGCGAGGTCACCGTGCCGCAGGTCGTCAACGTGCGCAAGGTGGTCTCCGTGCCGCAGGTCATCACAGTCAAGCAAGTCGTGCCCGTCTCCGGCGGCGGCTACGGCGGCGGCTACGGCGGCGGCTACGGCGGCGGATACGGCGGCGGATACGGCGGTGGATCCTCCGGCGGATACTCCGGCGGGTACTCCGGCGGTCACTCCAGCGGCGGTTGGTGGTGAACACTCTAGTCAACGAAGCCAGGCGATGTTATTTATTCAATAAAAGTTTTTAATATAATTTATGTTAATATTATTTAATCCTCATAAATATGAAATTCAGAAGATAATTATTGCTCAACGCTGTCATTGTACATAATTAACATAATAATAAAAATGTTCTTTGTTTTCGCGATCTCGACCTTTAATGAACTTTGACCTAACAGCTGTCGAGGTTGCATTCGAAAGTCGATCACTATCCAAATAATGTGTAAAATCGACGACAAAACAACAAGAACATTTTTAAAATAACCAATGAGCTTACCCTGTTAGTGAAGCCCTTGAATTGTAGTTATATCCTCCTGGATTTAACCGATTTGTGATGAACTCGATGAACTCTTCAACCGTTGAATTATGGTTTTGTAGTGGATTGGTGTGGTGTGCAGAGTGGTATTATAACTTCCTTATTACGGAAACTACTAAAAACGACAAAGTTATGAGGGTGGATTTAGCCACTGCATTCGTCGAGGGGTAACTCCACCCGTAATATCCGTGTATGGCATGAACAACTTGATAACTCGACTTGCACGATTTTTTTTATTGTCGCAATGGCTTTCTACGGCATTGGTTTTGTGGGAAAAAAAAATACCAATTAGATATCTACGTAACTTTTAGAGATATGGCCCGTGACAGTATACGAATATCTCGATATTTAGTGTATTAACAATCGTACGTAAATTGACGACCAACACACTATACGTTAACAAATTGATATATCAAAACGTACATAACTTGATATGTCAATTTATACTTTTTCGGCTTGATGAACACAGTAAATCCTAAGTTGACATAATTCGATATTAAGTTATTGGCAACGGATAGCTATATGATATCTAATGTTATTTTAGTAGTACTCACATTAATATGACGAGTCAAATCAAAAATATTTTTTTATTGAATAACCTGTTGGCATTCCACATATTTAATAAACATCTCAACTTATCAATATAATCACGGGACAACGCAATGGCCACATGTTGATTATTTCTAGTTGTCATGTTATTTCTAAGTTAAGTCGGCTAATTAAAAATTAAATAAAGAAAAGGACCTAGATCAAAATAAACCATTTAAATGACTGGATTCAGCTGGTAAGAACATGTAAAGTTTAGAAACAGTTTAAAGTTGTGGCTATGACGCTAAAAAAATTATATGATTTTACCGAGTTAAAAACTAAAAAACGACCGTTTTCTCTGAAAAAAAAAACAAAATGAGCAGGGAGAAGCTTACCTCTGGCAACCTATTAAATGGTTACAATATAGTAACGGAAAAACGTATCGGAAAATACAATTGAAAGACAACCTTGATCGTGAAACTCCTTTCAAATCAGTCAATATTAAGAAAAGATGGAAGATTACTGTAGATGAGTACTGTACTTTCAAATTGACTCAGATATCTAGTCAGCCATTGCCAATCAGTGCAGAAAAGTAAAAAGATTTAATGGATTTAATGCAATTAATTGAAGAGTCATTTCGTGAATTCTATTTGAACATCAAGACCACAAACTGTGCTCTCACGGATCCTTATCTCGATGTAGATAATCCAGATATAAGGAAGACACATGTATATCAATCTACAGCAACCTTAGTAAAACCAAGTACATACATTTTCAAAATTACAACTCAAAACCAAAAAATTCAAAGTTAATTGTCAGGGACAACAAATTAGCGAAGTTAGTGAATATAAATATAAATTTCTTGGACTCATTCTTGATCAGCATTGTAACTGGAAATTACATATAGAACACGTGTGCAAGAAACTCAATCAATTTGTGTTTGCTCTTAGACGTTTAAGACGTACCGCTAGTGAAGCAGTCGCCCTTACTGCTTACCACGGGTATGTATCCTCTGTACTCAGGTATGGCCTCCTACTCTGGGGGAACTCCACAAATGTAAGTGAAGCATTTATTGTTCAAAAAAAATGCCTAAGAGCAATTTGTGGTATCAGCCTATCAACATCCTGTAGACCAAAAATTAAAACATAAACCTTAACAGGTCTTTTCATAATGCAGGCTGGTATTTTTGTGAAGGAACACTCCAATTTTTTTATAGCATGTGACCTGCATTCGAAATACACTCGTCGAGATCCCCCAAGATTGCGAATACCTTGTCATCAAAGCACATTATGCCAAAAAAATAGTTTAATCACTGCAATAAATTTTATTAAGAACATACCATAACAATTAAGAGAACTCCCTTTAAAATATTTTAAATTTAAATTACATAAATGGGTTATTGACAATTGTTTTTATAGTGTAAAAGAATTCTTGATAAAAAAGTATCCGACAGATATGGCTTCGGAGTTCTTTAAGTTGATTTATTTTTTAAATTTTTCTTTCATTAAAAGAGTCTATTATTGTTAACATTTCGAATAGATGCGAATCCTGAATTGTAAGTGTTATTTTTATTACCTAGACATATAATAATATTAATGTTTACACTAATTGCTGTTGTAATAAATTTCTATGTTTAGGATGTTCTAATATTTGTATGCCATTTTGTGGCAAAACATGTAAGTTCACTATCCTATTTATAAGACCTTAATGTACCATGTTTTGACACAAATAAAATTATTCTATTCAGCAAATACATTCAATCCATACATGTTTCACAAAATAATCTCAATAATGAAAAAAGTCGTTCTAGTTTTTCTATTTCTTTTCTAATTAAGAAGTTCCAGTAACTACTATTATTCAACATTTTTATTACATTTTCTTTTACAAACAATTCAAGTACGTGTTTCACTGCTACCGTAATCTATAATGAATAAGTTAATAAGTCATCGGTGAACACGTTGATAAGTCAATTATTATGAATAATAATATCTCCTTTATTCATTTATAAACTTATTTTAAATATTATTAAACATTTCTTAAAAAAAAAAAAACATATAAAAAAAAATTAAAAATATAAAAAATAGTGGTCCGCCGGTAGCGGGAACAGGGTCCAAAGACAGGAACCTCCTCACAATACGAGCCGTATCGAGGAGTACTGCCTTCTGAATCAGGCCCTTGATCCAACCGCCTAAGGAGAGCCTCGAAAGATGGTCGTCGAGGCTCTTGGCTATAAGGCCATTGGCCGTCACGACGATCGGCACTATGATAGCCGAGTTCACATTCCACATGTCGACAACCTCGTGTGCCAAGTCGAGATATAATATGTTATTATTAGAAAGAAAAAAATAACTTTATTAGAAAAACTACATAAAATTACCCTTACATGCATCAATTTAGACTTTTCAGTTATGCATATAATATAAATATGGGGAATAGGTTGATAAGTCTTTAGTTAATAAGTTGATAAGTCTAATATCAAAGTCAAAATAAGATGATTTTACCAAAATACGTAAAATAATTTAAAAGATTGCATAAATTATTCTTAAATCAAGCTTTAAAGACGAGTTCAAGGTAAAAACGGATTTTGGAGAAAAAGTCAAACTTTATAATCGCGGCCCTGTAAATTGACATTTTGGGGTTATCAAGTTCTTCACGCCATGCACAGATATATTCTAAACTACTTTCATTATGAAACTAGTATCGGATTTGTAGGAGATCGTACATTATGCAATAAATCTAACTACGCTGAACATGCGCCTGCGTGCGCTTTTTAATACTAACTTGTATGATTTAGTGTTTGATAAACTCTAACTACAAAAACATTGTGATATTCATTTATGACACAACTTCCTACATGAACAACGTTAACATCCACTGAATGACAAACAGCCCGTTTACGATTTAAAAAAAAACTCAAATTCCTATTCAGTAGGCAGACAATATCGATGCATGAATTCTTTTTACTACACTGATATTGTATTTCATAACGACAGTTGTTTAGTATGACAGGTGGCATCGACCCTGAACATCCGTCAACCGCAGGTTACTAACCACCCTGTATAAGTATAATCAGCCTATAATGTTCCCACTGCTGGGACACAGGCCTCCTCTATATATATCCATATAACCATTCTGTATATAACCATTTTTTTCAGTAACTGTTAGTCATTGCAAGAAATCCCGAAATGAATAGCAGAAAGCTATCGGAAGGTGAGAGAAAGTTTTGGTAACCTGGACTAGAATTGATTTGGAAAGCTTGAGAACCCTCTTATAGAGAGTGTGTTCAACTGAGGTCTGTAATCTTTAATACATTATAAGATCTTGTTAACATAGCGGAACGCATACAAAAATATAAATATCACAGCGACAAGCTGAATAGAATGGATGGTGTTACAATTATGAATGGCCCCGCTAGTCGCAACGTCATTGAACAGGTTAAACAGTGAACAAATACAATCTCGTTGTACACTTAGTTTAGAAGTTTAGCAGTACAACAGCAAACACGTAGCACTTGCAACAAAACCACACGTTGTCAACCCCTCACTACTGAGCTGGAGTGTCGCAAGATAAGTCGTCAACACTCTGGTCGTCCGTTCGACTCCGCGCACTAATAAGTTTGATAGTAATGAAACATTATACGACATTACTAAATTTGAGAGGAGCTTCATTGCGAGACGTTACTCCACAATACACACCGGAGACAGGTAACCAGTAGGTATTCTAAGACAAACGAACCTACATATGCTTCATGTCGTCGCAGGTTGCACTAATAGTCGTCGTGAGTTAGTGTTATCCGTCATCTGAACGGTGCGAGGTCAATTTCGACACATTTGCCTAAAACTCAATAGTTTTAGGCAAATGTATAAATAAAGTATAATAAATCACAACGATCTTATCGCTATCTTATTGATATGATAAGATCGTTGTGATAACGTCGCGATGTGACTCACCGAACTGACCCACTCAAAAATACCTGTGGATCGGTATATCCACCGGTTCACTAAAAAAGCGTAATTTAACTTAATAAATTAGGTTTTGATTAACAAACCAATTAAGGCTTGCTAAGCTCGAAAGATAAACAACCGTTACCGGAAATGTTGAAACCTAGGAATTTCCTAGGAAAATTCCTAGGAAATTTATACAATTCCGAGACTACTTAGGAAATGTGTAAAATAATGTTTTAAAGATTCTTTAATACACACATTTGTGAAATGTATGTATTTCCTATGAATTATATGCAATTCCGAGATGATACTTGTAAATGTATAAAAACGAATGATCTCTGTGAAACCTGGCCTTTATTAATCGATGCTAATTTTACATTTTTTTATTTATTTATTCAAACTAAAATAACCTATATTAACTAACTAACTTAAAAATAAACTTAAAAAATGGCGTCAAAAAACTCCTCCTCAACGTAGTCAACTGGTAATGTACCCAAAAGACTGGCGGCGTTGCCACGTTGTATGGCAACGCTAAGCCTTTGGCCAAGGAAAAAGCCAGCCCTTGGGTCACAGGAAGAGTCAACTAAACGTTTAGAAATGTCCTTGAAAAGGCTGTGAGCACTCGGACCCCACGGACCTAGAGTTTCAACCCCAAACGGCTCGAAAATATAGTTACCAATAAGGTTACTATATTTACGCCGCTTGAGGATCTCTGCAGCCGCAGCCACAGCACCAGCACAGCACGATGAGCTAGGAAGATGGGATGGCGCAAGAGTATCGACACAAGTTGCATCCCACACTAAAGGCCTACCCATCCTCCATGGAAACAAAGACATGCCGTCCGGTCTCTTGCCATCGTCGCGTGCCAAGCCATTTGGTTCTAATAAAGCTGAAACGCCGACGGTGACAAGAGCTCGACGGATGATATCATTTAAGTTCGCGTGCCGTGCAAAGCGGCCCGCACTTCGGCTGCATGAAAGGCCGTGGTGTCCAAGGCTGTTGACAGCTTCACCACAGTGACAGCGATGAGGAGAAAAACAAGGGGCGCCTAGGCGTAGAGCAGCAGCAAGGCGGAAAGTAGTGTCGTCGAGCAAAGTGCCTATGCTCGACGACGGTAGTGCGTGAAGCCAAAGACCCGACTCCCACTCACTCACAGCCAGCAGACGCGCACGCTCAGCAGTAGTAGCAGACGTGAGCAGTAAATTGTTCTGAACTACTCTGCAGAGCGGCTCGTCCCAACGTCTCTGGGAAAATGAATGGTCGGGTTCTTCAGAATTCGGGCAAGCGAGTTTCCAGGCATTAATAGCCTCGGAGAAGCACGGCACATCAAAATCAATCAGTGTGGAAGCCAGGATATTCCTGATTAATTTCTCAGTGCCGTGGACCGAAGATATAAACGCCGGTAAACTAATACTAGAAATTTTGCGGACGCCGAGTCCTCCCATACGAATGGGAAGAGTAGCTTGTATCCAAGCACGGTCGTCCAAAGCCACATTTAAAACGGATGATATAGTATTTTTGATAATTTGGTCCATTTTGTCCAAAAGATGAGTGTGCTTCCATAAAGGGGAAGCACGTAGGAAATATGTTAATTTTGGGCCGAAACAACAGTAACGGATTAGGGTGATGGCCGAATGCATATTAATTTGGAGCAACCTTTCCGAAATATCATTGAAATTTTGAATTTTTTCCTCGATAAAATCGGGAAAGGAATTCTCGAAGATTGGAGACACAAGGAGACGAAGAGAACTTTTTTCAATAATTTTGATGTTAGGGGCTATTACGTTAAATTTAGGAATAGTCAGTTGTCTGTTGGTACAGTCCGCTAAATACAGTTCACATTTTGCAAGGTTTAGGTCAAGGCCAATTGAATGAAGTTTATTTAAAAAAAAAATTAAATCATTTAAAACAGTATCTTAGTCGCCGCCCAGGGTTCCATCATCAAGATACCAAACGTTAAATTTAGAATTTAGCTGTCGAACAATTGGGTGAATAGCTAAACTGAAAATCACTGGCCCCAGGGGGTCACCTTGTTGACAGCCAACAGCAGATTCCAAAAGGTTGTCGCGATACAGTAATTTAGACGGGTGTCTGTAGCACTGCCAAAGAAAACTATAAGTTTGAGGTATCTCATTTTTAATTTGTGTTAACAAGGTGTCCCTATTAACTGAATTGAAGGCATTCTTTATATCAACCTTCAGGATGACCTCATCTTTTCCAGAATTTAGGTAGGTCGACAAAGCGTGTACGGCAGCCTCACAGCCCCCTTTGGAACCGTAACCTAGCTGCAGGAGCTGAATTTTTTCCGAAACAGCCTCACTATAAAATTTACAGCAAATCTTGGCTGCCATACGACGGTAAGTAGTACCCACGGCAATGGGACAAATGCCGCCATCCCTCTTGCGCAGGGCACATAAATTGGCCCCGTACAAGATGTCGATGACGGCCTCGTTCACCTTGCCGGAGAGCATAAGGTTAATCAGAGCCGTAAGTTCCTTCAAGAGTAACTCACCGGCCTCCCCGGCGCCTGAACAAATTAGGTCCTTTATGTGCTGAGGACTTAGACCGTCGAGGCCGCCTGCGGAGCCGCTCCGGAAGGAGCAAACGGCTGTGACCACCTCTCGACCTGTAATGGTGAGGGAGTAAATGTCTGAATCAGGAGGGTCGGGAAAAGAAAGGCCATCCGTGGGGGCGGGGTGTTTGGACTCCAGAGCTGCGAGTGTTTCTGGAGAACACGGAGCCACCACATCGCTACTGAAGAGAATCCTGGCTGCACCACTAATGTCACCTTCCCCTAACTTTGATTCAACCAGATGGGATACACCTCTCGAAGAAGTATATCCCTGTGACGTTAAATTTGAATAAAAATTTTGAGCCGAAATATTACAATTATCTTTGATTTGAGCTGTTAAAGTCTTTTTTGTGGTCAAATTCTTTTTCTTTTTCTCTGTAAATAAAATAAATAAAACACGAATAAAGTCAACGTCAACGTAAATATCAAAATGTTCTAATAAGGCGTAGTCGTAAAGTAACCTAACACGAAGGGTATAGCGGGATCTTAGTTCACTCGCTTCGGAAATGTATAGATTTCCTAGGAGAAGTGCATACTACAAAATACATCATAGATTTCCTATCTATTTTAGGAATTGTACACATTTCCTAAAAATTGTATACAACGGATTACATACTTTTCCGTTAACATGAAACATCAATTAGCAATAATGACAAAACAAAAATATAAAAAAAAGAAAACAAAATATTTATGAATTCAATTTTTTATAAATAAAACAGACCAGAACATTGAGGAAGTCAACGCTTCCAAAAATATGGTATGATAGTGGGTTACGTAAATAAATACTGTCTCTAATTGACTTTGAATACCTTGAATAGCAGCTAAAAAGTAAAAAATACTATCGAGCTGAAGAGCGTGGGACATGCCTTGCTACACACATAGTACGAGCATTATCTTCCCAAATGCTAAGTAACTGGAACAAATGAGAATCGACTCTCATGGCACCTCTCCCGCGCATGGGCCAAGCAAATGCTTACTATTATTGTTTCACAAATTACTATCCCATATATTTGTTCATGATGACTGGTTGCTGAAGTAAGCGCAGTTTTATTTTATTTTACAACACCTTGAGACACATTCACCGCAGACACATGGATTACATGCAAGTCTCGGATTCGTCGGTCTGACAGGAAATATGCAATACTCAACTAGATTCAGTTCTTAGATTGATCATCGTAGATATTGTTATAAAAAAAAATAATCCAAAACATTTAAATAAAAGTTTTTTAAATAGTTTTTTAGTTAATTGGCTAGTCCCCCTTTTTCTTGAGTATACTGAGAGAATACTGTCTAACCCTTCGGGGATTACAGGCGTATGTTTAAACAGGCTGTAAAACTGTAAACGGACCCTTCACGAAGCCGTCAATCAAGCATTATGTACAGCAAACTAAGTAACCCTACACAAAAATGATTGCTGGGAAACGACTTTATTTTTGGGGTGAATAAAAATGACGGATGCTTTGAATACTCAACGGGTCATGGAGGTGTAGCGGCACTACAATGAGTACTACAGGAACATAGAACAAAAAGTACTACAGCGCCATCTATGACACACACGAAATACACGTAAATCCTCCATCGCGCAAGTAAAGTTATTCGCGACTTAAGACTATATGGAAGACCCCGACAACAACTGTCGGACATTAGCCCACCAGACGTAACACCCGTCTGGTCGGAGGATCCTCCCTTTTCTATGGGGGATGAAGAACTTTACAACCTGTTCTTCATACCCTGAAACTGGTGACCCCGACGTGATGGACGTCAGCGCGGCCTCCGAGCAACGTGACGTCATCAAGATCACTTCCTCAAGCTTTCGAGCATCGAGTCATTTAGCAAGCCAACTTCAAATGGGTATTCCTGAACACCAGCATGCAGCGGAAGCATATTCCTGGTCAGCACCCTCAGCCTCAACGGTCGACGCCAGCAGTCAGCCACATCGCGCTCTGTACCATGTCCGACGCACAGGAGCGAACCCAGCGCCGGTCCCGACTCAATGGGTTTCGCATCACCGCCGCAGACAGTTCCGACTCACCGTGAACACGACGGCAACGAGTTCCACTGGCCCGTCAAAAAAAACACAAGATGTATAAACGATTTTCTACTATCGACCCTGGTCTCCGGGGTGGAGTGATGTGGCGGCACTAAAAAGAGTACTACAGCGATATATAGGGTGACTTGTAATTAGTGACCGATACTTAAACACGTGATTGTACTCATGATAACAAACAACTTTCCCAAAGAAACAGGAGTATAGAAGAACCCGACAGCAATTGTCGGGCAGCCCTCCAGATTTAATACCCGTCTGGTCGGAGGATCCTCCCTTTTCTATGGGGAATGAAGCACTTTATATCTCCGTAACTAGAAGTTTCCCAGGTATGGTCCGTTTCCATTGGGAGGATCGTCCGGAGGACACGATGCAGCACACTGTGGAGGTCTGCCCCGCTTGGGCGGAGCATCACCGTGTCCTCGTAGCGGCGATTGGGAATGGGAAGCCGTCACCTCCTTCTGCGAAGCAGTCATGCTAGTGAAAGAGGTGGCGGGACATGAGAGGGAAAGAACCTCACGTCCCTGCCGCCGCGGGAGACGCCCTGGGCGTCGGGGGTCAAGTGGTGGCTCCCGGCCACCGTAGGCGCGGGCCTCTGGACGGCGAGTTATGGGCTAGCTCGCCGTCCGGCCGTCTTATGATGACAGGCCGTGTCGACGGCGCGTTCGTGTTCCACGCACGCCTCAAAGAGATGTCAGCAACCACGTAGGGGTCCGCATGGGCCGATGCCTGCCAGGGCTGCGGGACTGTTCGCAAGAGATACCGCAGCCCTGGAACACAAAGGGCAAAGAAGGAACATGGATGGGTTTTAGTCAGTACAAATCTGACACTCCCTTCCGCTTCGTCCAGAGCGGGGGGGAGGTCATTTGACCCATCCGAAAAAAAAAAAAAATCGCCATGACGAGGAGAACCGGTACCTTTCGACTTCATTAAGGGTTTTTTACACTCTTTATGTAAGAATTTTCGATTATTATAACGGGCATTTTTGGGTTTACTATTTATATTTAAAAATAGTGAGTTGCAGTCTACACAGGGTGAGTCGGTCCTAACCCTGTATCGACAACATAACACTTCCTAACCCTGGATCGACAACATAACACTTCGTAAATAACAAAATGTCACAGGTTAATCTCCTCACAAGGTGTACTCGCGGCCTCGCTCGACCGCGCCTCGGAATTAGCGCAAAACAAAAATAAAAACATAAAGAGATTTACATTATTATAAGATAAATCATTTTAACCGGCGCACATTGCACGCCCCTCATTAACAGCGTTGCCACACTAACTACTAACGGGCTACTTGTTAAGTGATGGTTATATGTAATTATACACACTGTCAGCAATTACACCTGCTTACAATTTGTTAGACAACTTCTACTGAAGTTTACCAACCACTAGTAACATTCTGACTACAACTACTTAAATCAGGATATTCTGCGCGCGCCCAATAACGGAACTAACGCCATCATCTTGCATCTAACCCTTCGGCAATTATAGGCGTGATGTTATGCATAACGATCACTGTAATTTTCACAGATTTTTCAGTGGCTGCAATCTAGCAGCACCCTTTTTGATAACGAAATAAAGATCACTCTGATTTTGACAACAGCGCAAACTAACTGTGAAAGTACTGTACCTGCCACAAAGTATGGAACTTACAGACGCGGACGCGAGAAATAGCTCTGTCTGGTGATTGTCTTCTGAACTATAATTCGCGGTTTTATTCGTTCTGAACTGAATTTAAGAAAACGATGTTTTCCTTTTGGAAAGTTCTTAAAGGTAAAATCTATTTCGGAATGAGAAAAGAAATGTGGGTCATCCGGCGGTCAGATCCAGGGGAAAAATCTGCATGAGGCTGTCACAGGAACGTGGAGATTGGCACAAGAAAGAGAGCTCTAGACTCATCATTTCAGCCAAAAAACGTCCACTGCTGGACATAGGCCTACCCCAAGTGTCGCCACATTGACCGGTCCCGTGCGACTCGCATCCAGCGGATCCTTGCAACCTTCACCAGGTCATCGATCCACCTAGTGGGAGGCCTTCCAACGCAGCGTCTTCAGGTTCGCGGTCGCCACTCCAGAACTTTTCAGCCCCATCAGCCATCCGTTCTGCGAGCAATGTGCCCTGCCCAGTGCCGCTTAAGTTTGGCTATTCTTCGGGCTGCGTCGGTAACCTTGGTTCTCTTGCGGAAGTCCTCATTTCTGATTTGATCACGAAAGGTAACTCCGAGCATAGCCCTTTCCATTGCCCTTTGGGTGACTTTAAGCCTTCTGATAAGGCCCATTGTGAGCGACCACGTTTCGGTCCCGTATGTAATCACTGGCAACGCACACTGGTCATAGACTTTCGCCTTGAGACACTGCGGTAAGTTGGACGAGAAGATACCACGCAACTTCCCGAACGCTGCCCAGCCGAGTCGCACTCGACGATTGATCTCTTTCTCGAAGTACTTAACTGGATCGTTTGTCCCAGGTAGACATAATCGACTACAACTTCGAGTGTACAGTCTCCGATCTTGATAGGAGTGGGTGCTACATGGGCGTTTTGTTTCCATGCAGACTCCCTAACAATCAGAATCTTCCGCAACGATGGCTTGAAGTTGTCCCTTTAAAGAAAAAGTATTCAACCTATTTGCAACCTTCATGCATCATCAGCGTCTTCGCACTTAAATTTAAGATTACTGTCTCATACAAAAAAACAATAATTACATAAAACCATACGTTTAAAAATGTATAGTGTGATTAATAAATTTATCAAATACTATTATGTTTTTAGAATAGGTATGCTATATGTTCATGCATCCTCTGTGTGAATATTGCAGCCCTGTATGCTCTAAAATCTCTTTACAAATGAAGACTGTAACCTAACATGTAGACCACCGTGAACGAAAATAAGTGTTACGTATTCTTCACATCATAAACCTATCCCATTACAGAGTTTTTTATAACTGTGGCACCCTTGAAAAACTGAAAGTTATGGAGTTGCATTGGTAGCAATCATATGAGGTTTTTTTTTAATATTATTATACCTAAGAATAAAGCAGATATTTTTTTTACAAATGGCTCTGCCTTTGATGAACAGTATGCGTCTTTTTATATCCCGAAATTTTGAATAAACTGCTACCCATGCAAAGCGGGGAGCATAGGTGCTAGTAAGTTATAACAGAATAACTGTCCCAAATGTAAGTACAAATAATGTATACCCTATTAGAATGAGATGACATCCACTCTCAAAGTTCTCTCGCTCGGAACGGCTTTGCGTTGCACGTCATCATTCCAGTTCATCATTCCAATTAGTATATAAGTTCATTGCATCCAAACTAAACATGTATGCAAACAGTTATCCATATAACTGCTATAGAATTCAGTTGCAAGATATGACCTTAACAAACATGGCAACTTAAATTAAAGCTTGTAAAAAAAATATACAACTCACTGAGGTGTAAAACCAAAAATATTTGAATGTAAAAAGCGTGGAATGAAGAACAGCTGTTGTTGCAGAATGACGTCGTCCGACGAGCTCATTGTTTTGAGAATTTTTGATTTATTGTTACCCCGGAATGCTACCGACGCCGACGGTGCTAGATGGGATACCCCTAATATTTAAAGAAAGTTCTTTTATAACTTGTGTTGTCCGGATTTATCAGGAAAAATAATAATATTATAGAAAAATGTCACGTCGTTTGTAATCTTGTTTTTAAAAGCTGTGGAAACCCAGTTCGAATGAGTCATAATCACACCAACTCCTCGAGTTTTGACATTTTGGAAATATCATTATGCTTTGTTATGCAACAAAATCTGGTTATGAATGTCATTTAAACTCGAAATGTAGACGCAGGCAGAATGTACGCTTCACACCTGACTGCATTGTGTTTAAGGCGATTCTCACACGACACTGCTCGTCCACGCGGTCTGGCGGAACCGGCGAAGCGGGTGTGCGGAGAGGTGGTGCACGCCGCTCGTCCACGGGCAGAGGCCGGTGTCGGGAGTTAGGCATCAACGGAATCCATACAAGTCAATACGACGTGAGATCAGCGTCACCGCCCTACCGCGCGGACCAGCAGTGTCGTCTGACAAAAAGGCATATGGCGGACATATTACGTAGGTGCATGTTATATGACATGTATGTTCATATATTATCTTTACTGATGAACATTTTATGATAAGGTGATCGAACAGCGCAGTATTACCCCAGCGCTCCCCTGACTCACGCCTGCAATCCCCGATAGTTTAGGCAGAGGTGTACCTATAGTTCACCCACATTTACCCTTATTATTAAATCTCTTGTAATCAGTAATCGAGGCGAACCGAGCACAAACTCAATAACACTTTGCGCGACCTGGGAATCGAACCTAGGAACTAATGCTCAGCAGAAGAGCTTGCGACCACTGGATTACGAGGCAGTCCAGGTCATGTTTGAATGGTCCTTAATAATTCAGTTTACCTGAAATCAAGTTTGTCTGGTTTTCAAACAGTGTCATTCCAAATCCAAAATATGAATATTTCATTGAGAAATCGCCTTTTTCAGTATCTGTGGTCAAGTGACGATGCACCTTAATATTTTTTTTAGGGTTGCAGTGTGCATGTGTGTCCCATATGTGGTGTGGAGGCCGCGTCGCGTGTCCTATATAACGCGGGACAGCGCAGCACAGAGCATCACTCAACAACTACTCACTGTGCTACAACATGAAAACCTTTATAAGTATCAAATATACAATAATATCTAGATTGACCATCTTTTGACTATATTGTAGGTGAACTCTCCATCTTAAACCTGATCTGGATCTCATCTATTTGTTACATTTTCTTTTAATCTTCTCATCCACATTCCTGGGTATCCAAAGTCCCATTTGCTCGAAAGTAACAAGTTATGTTCTTATATTCTGCTAGACAAACTATCAAACAGATTCAGTCTTTCCGGGAAGTTGTTAGTCTTGCCCGCCTGATGCCTGATGTCTGTGCTGGAACCAGAACTTACTTACTTTTTGTTAAATCTACATTCTGTATGCTCATCTTCTTACTCTTCAGTCATACTCTCTCACCAGTATTAAACTTGTTACTTTTCTGGCTGCTCCAAAACAATCACTAATACACATTTTATATTCTAGTTAACCTGTTAAATCCTGTCTCATCGGTCCCTCCTTGTGCAGAGTAAAGCTCTCTCCACTTCTCCCATGCTCACTGACCCTAGCAAAGTGTACAGTTCTGAATACAATTTATTTACTACCTAAGTAGCATGTTATACAGGGTTACCCTAGTACAGGCATCGAACTTTGTTATACCTTTATTATTTCTAAGATTTATGATGTAATGTACCAATTTTAATTTTGAATAAAAAATTATAAAATATAATTATTATGTTGTCATTTACAGCTAGGGTTGCCATATGTCCGGTACTTTCCGGATATGTCCGGTTTAGCTCATTGTCCGGAATGTGGGGCATGTCATGTAATGTCTATGATAATGCTACAATGAGAAAATAACAAAGAAGCTTCTAAACTAAAATTATTTAAAAAAATGTATATAGTTAGTTTATTATGATATTAAATATTATTTTACAAATTTTTAAAACAAAATTAACAAATTCATTTCAATTGCATAATATATTTTTTCTTAAAATGTCCGGAATTTCTCCGGAAATAAATCATAGATTTAAGAACCCTACTTGCAGCTGGTCCTGTGCGCGCTGGCGCTGTGTGGCGCTGAGTGCTGCGGTGCGTGAGAAGCGCGGGCTCGGCTGGGGCGAGCCGGCGCGCGGCTGGCAGGCGGGCTGGCACCAGCCCAACACAAAGGTCATCCTCGTGAAGAAGGTGGTGCACGTGCCGCGCGAGTTCTCCGTGCCACAGGTGGTGCACGTGCGCAAGGTGGTCAGCGAGCCCAGGATCGTCCCCGTGAAGCAGGAGGTGCCGCTCGCTCACGGACACCACGGCTGGTGGTGACTCGACTCCGTGCTAATGCTGTACATACTGTGATTATTTTATTTTATTGTTTTAGTAAATAAATATCCTATTCTTTTACAAAAAATAAGTTTTATTTTTTTTTTCTTTTTTTTTATAACAAATATTTCAATTAAATTGAAGTAGCTCGTCAACGTGAAAATCATGGAGAGTATAATTTCATTTCGAACCTTTATTTTCGGCTGTAAAGTATTATCGTCCTGAACGCTACGAATTTGCTACGGTCCACGAGTGCTACGAGTGCTACGGTTGTACTACGACGTAGCAGGATCTGCTAGAATACTTATTGTTGTTAGAAAAACTAAGCAGCTACAAATAGTTGCAGACAAATTCGGACAATTGTCATAATTTAAATACTTCAAGCGCAATAACTATTTATTTCTGTATCATACGTTCCATGTTATCTATCGCAGTCGTAACAACCCAACGTTATTTGAAAGCCGCTAAGTATGATCGTAGCTTATCTTTCTTTATAATATCATTGGTAATACCTACATTCTTTGCAAATAAAACATTATATTCTACTATCATGACGTGTCCCTGCTTTGGGCAAGTTCAACCACAACCAGTAAGACCTTAACTTTGTTGAGATCCGCTTGAATTACACAGATACTGGAACTTGTAGCACTTACGCTTTGCCTGCACCACTGGGAGCTCCAGGTTTGTACAACTTCTAGAATTGGTATCAATCTCGTTATGTCTAGAATCTTTCATATCTCAATGTGTTAAGGACTCAAGAAAACAAACCTGAAAAAAAAACTTTAAAACTGTTCGTACCAAGTGCGTAACTGCTGGAGCAACCAGTCGCACAAAGTTGAGTTAAAACTAAGTTCTACAAGGCGCTGCGTTATAATACGTCTGTTGTGTATCATTTACAGCAGACATCATAAAAGTAGTTGCACATTGGGATCTTAGAGCGCTGACTTTTATATTTGGCTAGGAAACTCTACAATAAATACCGACCTGATTAGGTGAGTAGGTAACACAGTTGGCAACGCGACGCATTGTTAGCTGTTGA
This sequence comes from Noctua fimbriata, assembly GCA_905163415.1. Classification (NCBI taxonomy): domain Eukaryota; kingdom Metazoa; phylum Arthropoda; class Insecta; order Lepidoptera; family Noctuidae; genus Noctua; species Noctua fimbriata. The sequence continues at coordinate 418,853 of LR990933.1, read as the reverse complement.
GCACACAAAGCTCACAGGCGCTCTGCTCATTTATAAACCGTCCGAGCATTTCTAGATTTCATTAAACTTGACCTAGTCAATAAGTTGAGATGCTAAGATGAGAATCTCTTGGTTAAATTCCAAGTTACAGCTAGCTATAACTTAAATCTTTGACACATTCAGGTACGACAGATCCAAATAAACTGAGATTCATTCCAGATGAAGGGCTCTTACATAACTGGAGCTCGGCATGGCGCGGAGTTAGTCACAGACAGTGCGATAGTGGCTATTATTGCTTAATTTGTTTCCCCACATTTAGCTGAACCTGGTTAAGTATTAGGGCAGACTGGTTAAACCTGTTCAAAGGAGTTCCTGCTTTTCCCCTCCCTCCCTCCCTTCCTCTTACCCCTGGCTTCAAAGAACTATTACTTCGAAGTAAACCTGATTTAAAATTAATATCGAGCAAAGATAGACTTGTTGTATTCATTTAGATAGTTAAAAATTCGCAGAAAATCCTGGTTCTCATTGGGTAGCCTATGCAAAATATAATAATTATATTGAGTATTTCGACAGTTACGGGAATCTTAAACCTCCCAAGGAATTGATAAAATAGGTAGCGCCTAAAATCCGATATAATTATGAAAATATACAACACCCTTTTAATTGTGGACTATGTTTGGATTTCTTAAAGAGTTTTTTGGTTTAGTCAAGGAATAAAATGAACAGGTTCTTTTTAAAGACTTCAGTACCATCAGACTACTACAGTTACCATCTCTGGAAATAAATCTGAATTGATTTCGTATTTTCAACCACCTCTACATTTATCTGATCAATACGAGTGCGGTTTACAATACTTTTCAGGTTTAAATTCTAGACCAAATGTGATAATAAATAAAAATCAGGTCCAGTTGAAAACCAGCGTCGGGCACTAGCTGCTCGGCAGTTTGCTGAACTGGGCCTATTTGGCGCAGCCGTGAGACACACAATATTATCTCTTTTTTTTTGTTTAGTTTTAACTTTTTTATTGTGTAAATTTAAGTTATTTAATTTATTTTCATTTATTTGTTGTGTGCACTTGTGGCATGTGCCAAATAAATATGTTTTCGTTTCTTTCTAATAGCAAACTGTCTATAATCAGAATCGAATGTGATCTTGTTTACGGTTCTCACTGCAACGGGTTACCAACTCATTTTATTCACGAATTTGTATCAGATACTGCTCCAGGTCACCGCTATATAGGAATACCGCAAAAAGTTATTTACTTTCCAGTGAACAAAAATCTAATTTCATTCATTTCTGTTAAGATTGTTGATCAACTTGGTAACTGTATTAACTTTGGTGAAGAACATATTCAAAAACAAAATGATAGTATATTATAAAAACACTCCACTGAAAATCAAACGTCTTATTGTATCTACGACCATTAAGGTGCATAGACGTAATAAAAAAGTGAAGAAATTGAGTAAAGCAAATAAAGATTTTCTTAAAGCTCTAGGTTTTAAAGTATGAATATGCTACAAACTACTGAATTACCCCACTTCGATAGTTCGATCGAAAACTATGAAGTCCACTCATACAATCCCTACACTAACAGATTTAGAGAAAACGATGAAATCAGAATTCCCATACACCAACAAGACATATACGTGCTACCGTCAGCCAGCTCAATTTACGTCGAGGGCGAAGCAAAGTTCTTCGACAAAGATGGAAAACCGATTAAGAAAAACATTACTTTCAGTAACAACCCTGTTGTTTTTGTTTCAAGATATCAGTACGAAATAAATGGTATCTGTAAATAGATCGCATTAAAAATTCTGGAATAACGTCGACAATATAGTCATACATTTCAATGAATGATGGAGAAAATAAAGTGGCTGCCGTGTGGGGTTGGAACATAGATGGATTTAAAAATGATGGTCATTTTAGTGCTATTGTACCTACCTCTTAATAAAATTTTAGGATTTGCGGAGGACTATAAATAAAATTGTAAACGTGAACTTATTCTGAATAGAAGTAACTCTAACTTAAACAGTATCATAGCAACTGATGATATAGCGCATTTTCAAATAGACATACAAAGATTGCAATGGCGTGTACCACGTATAAAAGTGTCAGACCGCGAACGACTGACACTACTAAAACACTTGGAAAGAGATAAACCTATTCAGATAGCGTTTCGAAATTGGGATTTATATGAGTATCCTTTGCTCCCTAAAACTACAAAACATTCTTGGTCAGTTAAGACTGCATCACAATTAGAAAAACCTCGATATGTCATGTTTTGCTGGCAAACCAACAGAAAAAATAATAAAACCAACGACAGTTCTCTGTTTGATCACAGTGGGGTTAATAACGTAACGCTATTTTTGAATTCACAGTATTATCTTTACGAGCCTCTAAGCTTAATTTTTTTAGAGAACAAATACAATATATTATATGAAATGTATGTGAAATTTCGTCAGTCGTATTACAACTGTCCTGCAGACCCCTTGCTTGACTTGGTCGGTTTCAAGGCTCCTCTCTTTATCATAGACTGTTCAAGACAAAACGATAGTCTGAAAACAGGTCCCGTAGATGTGCGGTTGGAGATTGAATGTTCGGCGCCAATACCAGATAACACAACTGGATGTTGTTTAATTATCAACGATCGACTTGTCGAATACAGACCTTTGAGTAACATAGTGCGCAGGTTGTCATGACCGCCATTGTAGATGTTCAAGGTTTTAAAACAGAAACAAATGAAATTATCATTAAAGAAATTGCTGTATTATGGAGTAAAAAAATTCACGTGTTTTTAATTAAGCCACCTTTTCTATTTTACGATTTGACGAAATCAGGAAAACGCCAAGTCCGTTGCATTGAACGTAATGGATTTGTGCCTTACTCAAATCATCAGAATTTGATTGAAGATAACTTAAGAGATAAAAGTGTTTACACCAAAGGCTTAGAAAAAGTGTTGTGGTTAAAAAATATTTCGAATAATAATATATATAATTTAGAAGATGACGGTTGTCCTAATTTTACAATAAATATGAACATTCTCATAATGTGTATAGTTGTATTTTTCATGATTCAATATGTGCTTTAAAAAATGTAATATGTTTAAATAAATGGTGTTTAGATAATACATTTTTGAAATAAATGTACTCTTGTTTAATTTTTCACAATTGGGTAATAGGTAAACAGTTTGCTATCCCGACCAATCCCGTCGAATGGTAATCGTTATAAGTTGCTGGTAACAGCTGTGCGATGTCATTATACATTTATAATTATCCGTATCAAGAACTAGGAAATGAGTCAACAGAACATGTCTCAAAATAAATACAATCCTCGATATGATATGTATTATACATTTAAAATGCGTGAATTTTCATTTAGTTACTATTGGCCAACGGGTGATTCAAGGAGAAGATTGGTAATGGAAATGCCTGACTGTGGAAATGGTGTAATTGACAAAGCAGCATGTTTCTCATGTGGAGGTGTTATAGAAGATTGGGAGATTTACGATAATCCTTGGATGCAACATACTTTACAATTTCCTCAATGATGTTATTTGAACGCGGCTGTGAAATGAACGGACTATGTCGTCAAATCAAAACGTCTATTTTTAAAAGAAACAAAAATATAAAATTATTCTAAAGTGCAACAAGATAGATTTATTGGCTTCCGAATAAGCTACCAAATGCTATTAGCAATGGAGCCTAAGTAACTATAAAATACTTACAGCCATTTTATGCGAAATTCAATTCCGACAATTGTAGTTAAAAGGTTATAAACTGAATTAAACAATTTAAGAATAAATTATATTAGCTAAAATGCAAAATTCAGTAAAATATACTTCGGAAGGCATTTGTAAAATTATTATTCAGAACGCTAATGCTGAGGCTATATTGATGCGTGCGATATGCAGACCGCTCATAAAAAAAAGCCTGCCCAGATTCATCAAAACCTCAGGTCAGACATACATCGCAAGAAGATTTATTTAAAACATGCATGATGCATTAAATTCGGAAAACATTCAAGAATTTGTCTTTAAAAAAGTGTAATAGAGAGACAAATAAATAATAAAGACTTTTTTCTTGAATGATTGAATGAATGGTGAAAACTGTGGGTTTTAGGATCTAATCTGAATAAATAAATAGTGAATAATATGAAATTGAATGAATGAAATGATGAATGAGTAAAAATTGCGGGTTTTCAGACCTTATCTAATCTGGAAACCCCAATTTTAACCTACTGACTTGACTTTGATTTTGGAAAAACTGTGATACAGTGTCTCATAATTTTAATTGAACAGTGTGTACACAAATTTTCGAGTCAATCGACCCAGAGAATATTAAGTATCACAGAAAATTCAACGCCCCATTTCACCCTCTTAGGTGTGAAATTTCGAAAAACCCTTTCTTAGTGAATACCTAGTCTTCACAAAGAATACACTCCAGATTTCATGTCTCTAGGACCAGCGGTTTGGGCTGTGTGTTGATATATCAGTCAGTTAGGACTTTGAATTTTATATGTATGGATTGTTTTTTTTTGTAACCATCATCATTTCAGCTGGAAGACGTCCACTGCTGGACATAGGCCACTCCCAAACGGGGTTTTGCCATAATCGCCACGCTTGGCAGGCTGGTTGGCGATCGCAGTACATTTATTAAAAAAGCACAGAACGCTGCTGCCCATTCTCATTCCTTTCTTACGACACCCACGGGAAGATGGTGCTATTCTTTACGTCCGACACCATACAGTACCAGTAGTACCTAATAATAATACAGTACCATCAATAATAGTAGTAATAATAATTTATTTGTTTATTTACAAGAAAAACAATGTACTTTCGATGTGCTTCGATTGCAGTATAGTGTTGAGACTGCCACGCATCCTGCGCTACTGCGCGAGGCAGATTTCTTACGCTACATTGCATCAAAACTGTCAGAGCGTGTAAAACCAGTCAAAACTGATTTAAACTAGTTAATAAGTGTTTAAAGAATGATTAAGTACCATTCACAAGTGTCGGAGCTTAGAATAAAACAATACTACGATGTTGTTATGTACCTATAGTACATCAGTGCCTGTTGATTTTGTGTTTTTGCGACGCAATGTCCAAGTTCTACCGCGACCAACCCACTTGCCTTCTTTTGGCGGCACTGATAATGGAGTTTCCTAACCAAATGTAAAAGTCGTGGTGAAAGCTCTTGTAATTGTGTACAGTGGGCGTCATTTATTAATTAAAGATATCATCTATGCAACGTAGTGCCTGTTAGAATTTCATTTGAGCTCAACTTTGGAGCGACTTTTTGCTCTAGAGATACGAACAGGTTTGTTATAGTAATAGCGCTGATCGTCATCATCAAACTTGAGCTTGCTGTTCATTATCAATCAAAATACCTACCTACTGATATTATCTTTTTAGTGTTGTTTCACTTTCATCTAAATTGGACGAAATGATTCCTTTTCTCTACAAATAAATAATAAGTTTATGACTTTTTCACTCAGACACTTTATAATGATCGCCAGTAAGTGTTTTGTACCAAAATTGTGATCGATTGTAAAACAAGTTACCTACATATAAGATACTTATTGAACTGAAAATCATGGCAAGTGAAGACGTTACGTGGTTTGTCAGTGGAACAGGGAGAGGTTTGACTGTGAATGCCTCACTAATCTCCACTCCGTGTTCGTAACTTCGTTGCTCCAATCGTCTGTGGTTCGCGCTTCTCGCAATAGATGGCACTGTTGAGCAGTAGCTTGCAGCTTCATTATTTTTTGATAATTTCGCACTTTTGTCACATTTTATTTCTTTAGATATAATAAAAGAGGAACAACCTCTTTTATTTAACATCCCACTCAAAAGGACAACCCCAGACCCCCGCTTTTTGAATGCTGACGTCTGTCATATTGACTTTTTTCGCATACAATGTAGCGAGTTTCAACCGGGCCATCTTAGCGAATCGACTGACATCTCATTTATCAAAATTGATTCAGTAGTTTAGGCGCTACGGTGGAACATAAAAATGTTACAATCATACATATACATACATTTACATAGACCGCATTCGGAGAAAAGACAACACAGGAAAATCACATCAGATCAAAAAAAGCAGAAATCGTTTCCAAATCTGCGAAGAATCTGGCACCGTATGTTACAAAGAGTTAGTGCGCTACATCAGATCAGCAGACCACTGCTCACGTAGGTGTACTGATACCAAAATAGTACGACATCGACAGGACCCACGACATCGATCTAGCGCTAAATAAATTCGATCGATTTTTCAATAGAAAACTTTTTTGCAAAAAATAAAACCGACTTCAAAAACACAAAAAGTGAAAAATGAAAAAACTTTATCTTCAGAAAACGGTCACAAAAAAACTGAGGCAAACAAACAAAAGTCAAAAGTTTCATTTTTTGCAAAAAAGATTTTTTATTTTTTCATTTTTTGTTGTAATATCCAATGCAATTAATATTCGCTATGCATTTATTTTACATTGTCAACAAAAAACTAATCTGGTTGTACTGTACACAGCTGCGTACACCCTCAGAGCATACAGGAGTTATGTTACGATATTGTGTAAACGATTGCAGCAATCACGGCGGATTTGCTGTCTATTATTGAAGAGTATAATCGGTTCCTTCAAATTTGGCGAAGAAATCGCTGAACACACACACAAAAAAAAAAAATGTGTGTAAAAAAATCACGGTGGTAGTATGTATATACATATAACGAAATTAAAAGGAAAACTATCACAGCTAAGTAGGCTTTACAAGTTTGCGGGCATTCTCGGGGACTAGAATCAGTCCTCAAGAATACATGTCCCGTATCAAAGAGCTCATCGACTTCCTGAAGCAGAAAGTTTTTGGATGGGCGAACCGTATTCGGCGGTATAAGCGGCGGGTTGATCGGCACTCACAGAATTGCATGTTCCAGAGCGATTAGATGTGGGTATATAGTACTCCTTACCGATTTCGGTAACGGCGACCTTTTAATGCTATTTCCTTGCGTGTGCCCTTATACAGGGTGATTGGAAGATGGGTGCAAAGCTTTAAGGCGAAGATAGTACAGACAATTTAGAACCATTTAAGCCATGGTTGTCTTAGACGAAGTCTTACCAAATATTTTTAACCAAATTTTTAAGTTTTTTTTCGGAAATTCTCAAAATTTAATGTAAACTGCATAATTATGGCCAAATTGAATGATAAATGAATTCATTTTTTATTTATTTAATTAAAGTAATGTGTAAGCAATCAAGCAAAACATGTTTTAGGCTTCTGTGTCATTAGACATTTTTTTTACAGACATTTAAAGATCAGAAAAAATAAAAAAATTGTACAATACGTCTTTTAAACCTTATTCAAAAAAAAAACGGAGGGTGCTTTTTTTGTTCAAACCTTTTTGAAGACATGCTTGATAATCGCTCTTTCTTTTGAGGTATCATTTATGCGGATATCTTACAAATTATTGAAATTAGGGCCTACAAACCAATTTGAGGGAGAATTTTTTTTATTTTAGGCAGACTAATTAAAACAACATTTGAATTAAAATTATTTATTTTTCATGTTCAAAATGACGGCCGTGATTCCTAATACAAGCACGGCCCCGTCTTCTAACTTCTGTAGTCGTTATTTTCAACATCATCTCCTGCTTCATTGTCTCAAACGCTGAATTTATTCTTTGTATCAATTCTTCTCTAGTGTTAATTTCTTTGTTGTTATACACCAGTTCCTTGGCCCGGCCCCACACGAAAAAGTCCAACGGGGTCAGATCTGGGGAGCGAGCGGGCCAAGGGATGGGTCCATCCCTGCCGATCCAGCTATCAGGAAAGCAATTGTTGAGGTGTTCCCTTACATTTAAAGTCCAATGCGCTGGACAGCCGTCTTGCTGAAAGATGACTGTTCGGTCTCTTTCGAAGATCGGGACACCTGATTCCTCTACCAGCAGTGGTAAATCAATTTGCAGAAATTGCAAATAATTTTCGCCATTCAATGGATCAGGCAAAAAGTGGGGCCCAATCAATGTTCTGCCAATTATTCCAGCCCATACATTCACAGAGAATTTCATCTGAAATGACACCTGCTTCTTAAAATGTGGATTGTTGTCTACGTCGGCCCATTCATGGATGTTGTGAAAGTTTGTAATACCTTCCCTTGAAAATTTACTTTCATCCGTCCACAAGATTGATTTCAGAAACCACGCATCTTCGATGTCTCTGTTGAGGAGGAAACGGCAGAACTGAATTCTTCTTTGAGGATCTTGCTCTACTAGACCTTGCACACTCCTGCCATGGAACGGATACTTATCATTTTGGTGCATTGTATGCCACACCTTCCATTGAGAAATGTTTAAATTTCGAGCTACTGCTCTAGTACTGGTAGTAGGATCCGCTTGAAATGCTGCTAAAATGTCTTCGTCGACGGCAGTTTCGTGTCTGCCCGGGTTGACTCCAGGTTCCACGCGGTGAAACCCATCTTGGGCAAGACGACGAAACGTGTTGTAAAACACTCGGACATTCGGTATCCTGCGATTCGGATAGCGCTCTTGATACATCCGTCGCGCCAAAGATCCATTGCCGTCTGCTCTACCGTACATAAATACGATATCCGCATATTCTTGATTGGAAAAAGTAGCCATAGTCACTTAACAATTAAGAAAAACGGCGTAGGAGCGCACTAAACGTCAACTCAACACAATTAAGTCAAAAATCAACACGTGCAGGAGCGCGAGGCTACGACTGGACACGGTGAAACAAAAAAGTTCAAAACTAACGCAAACAACACGTGCAGGAACGCAAAGGGCTACAACTGAACACGGTAAATTGTGAATCAACACGACAACGTCCACTCACAAGGGCAGTAGTTTGACTAATAAGTAAAAGATGTAACGGCTTCATCACAGACCGACTGACCCTGACTAAAGAAAAACGACTTTGTTGCCTCAGTAACTAAGACCATTTTGCTGTAAAAACCAACTCTTTATCGCTTTTTGCTATTCATTGGGCGTTCTACCTGGAAATGCCGTCGCACCGCGCTCGGTGGCCATTGTTTAGAGAATCCCCTCAATAATGCAGGAACCAATTGAGGGGAACCCCCCTCAATTGGTTCCTGCATGTGCCAAAAATTCTTAGAATTGAACAATGTTATCATTTCGAGCACATAAAGTATTATTTTAAGCAAAAATTTTGTGTTTTGTTAGACTGCCTAAAATTTAAAATTTCTCCCTCGATTTGGTTTATAGGTCCTAATTTCAATAATTTGTAAGATATCCGCATAAATGATACCTCAAAAGAAAGAGCGATTATCAAGCATGTCTTCAAAAAGGTTTGAACAAAAAAAGCACCCTCCGTTTTTTTTTTAAATAAGGTTTAAAAGACGTATTGTACAAATTTTTTATTTTTTCTGAGCTTTAAATATCTGTAAAAAAAATGTCTAATGACACAGAAGCCTAAAACATGTTTTGCTTGGTTGCTTACACATTACTTTAATTAAATAAATAAAAAATGAATTCATTTATCATTCAATTTGGCCATAATTATGCAGTTTACATTAAATTTTGAGAATTTCCGAAAAAAAACTTAAAAATTTGTTTAAAAAAATTTGGTAAGACTTCGTCTAAGACAACCATGGCTTAAATGTTCTTAAATTGTCTATAAGAGAAAATTCGGTCTGGCCAGTTATATAACTGGCCAGACCGAATTTTCTCTTAAATATATATGGTGGGTATACAGAGCTTGGGAGCGACCCGAGCAAAATATGACAGACATGTGCCGCCCAAATGACACCGTCACGAGTTCCTTCTGGCGCAGCATCTGTTCGGTACTCGTCTGTCATACTGAGGCTGACTGGATGCGTGATGTCGAGCGAGTGTGTGAACCTTTCCCAGAAATGGAGTTGTCCGCATATTTTGATGGGCAACTAACCCAACCTAACTTTTGCAATTGGTATCCCATAGTATACAAATAACGTTTCTAAACTAAATAAATAATACGTCCGAAACGAGTATTGCTAAATCGAAGATCGTTCGAATTATTCGCGCGTGCGAGCTAGGCCCACAGCCGCGTTTCGATGAAGATCGCGCCTGATAAGACTTCTAGACCATTCTGTCTAGCTAGGCATGACAGGTGCGTTTCTACAGCCCGTCTGTCACATGACATGAGGCACTCATTTCCATACTTGTACAATTTTGTATCAAATCATTCATAATAAATAATTCAATGAAGCTTACGCATTTAGGCAATTTATTATTAGGGGCAGTTTACAGTACCTGGACAAGTCAAGTTTAATAGTTCACGAAATTATTCTTTGCGCTTTCACACAGGGTTGGAGCTTGCACTGTCTTTAAATCCCCACTTCCGAAAAAGTCTGCACACAGACGCAAAGAGTCTCTCGAATTATGGTATCGTGCCCACGTAACATTACACCTGTTTCTTTGAAGGGTTAGCAGAGGTATAATTAATTTATATTTCGATAGTTATAATAGAGCCTCATGTAATAGGAGGCGATCAGATTGCCATCAACCGAGAATAAATTTAGACTTCCGGCTGTTACTAAGATATTCCTGATCGAAAAACCCAATAACACTTTGCCCGACCCAGGAATCGAACCCACTACGTCATGCTCAACAGTAGCGCTTGCGGTCACTAGGCCAACGAGGAACATTTTTTAAATTATAATTGGTTTACCATATTTCTATACGTAATGTAGGGCCGCGAGCAACAACTAGTTACAATATATATTTAAATAAACAAATCGTTAAGATAAGTCAACTTTACATACTACTACTTAATCTTTGCATTTTTACGTAACATTAGGCCTGGCTAGTTAATCTACATACATAAATGATAACGAATAAAATCAAACGGGAACTAGATCACCTTGATACAGTGCTCCACTGCCTGCAGCTATTTGCTAAACTACAGCAAACTAGTCTTTAGATCATCCATAAAAATTAATTAGCGCCTCGCTAGCGCTAACTGACAGCTGTACCGTGGAATACACGTGGAATACGGAATGCGTCCATCGGAGCCAGGTGTGTCCAGGGGTACATTAAAAGCTATACAATCCTGAAATGAGCTTATGGAAACTTAAGCTTAAGTTTCCAAAGATGAGAAACTTCATCTACTTCTATTACACGTATAAAGGAAACCCCAGTAGACTGTGTCGGACCGTACTACACCGTACAAACGATTATTCAAAAACAGTATATAGTATTAAAGACTGTTCAGCTTACAACCAAGTTTGACATGAACGAGCACCTGACATGAACCACGATCGCGGAATGTAATACTCGCAGCATTAATGGAACGCTAACATACGCTACCTCGGTATTGGCTCGTAGTCACGGAGCAGGTAACTGCACTAATCGCTGTACTTCACTATTCATTACTGCACGATACTACCACACATTCAACTTGTCCATACTTCAAGAATGGCTCCACTTAGGAAGTGTAGTTTTTGTACTTATATTTTCCTAATAGTTAGATTCATAGCATACCTACCTAATTAGTACCCGTTGGTCTAGTGGTCGTAAGCACTACTGCTGAGCATGAGGTCCTGGGTTCGATTCCCAAAATGGGCAAAGTGCTATTGGGGTTTTCCATAAGGAATGTCTCTGTAGCAGCCCGGAATCTCGATTTGCGCCCGGTGGATGACAATAGGCTCGCCCCCTATTACATGGGACATAAACAATAAACATAAATGGCGTAATGTGAATGTACTATGTGACGACACGGTTGGCGCAGAGGCTGAGCGATCGGCTGATGCGCTGCGTGTCGCGGGTTCGATCCCCGCACGGAACAAATATTTGTATGATCTACAGGTAGTTGTTCCGGGTCTGGCTGTTTGTGTATGTGAGTTTAAATGTTTGTAAACGCACCCACGATACAGGAGAAAATCCTAGTGTGGGGCAAGGTTTTAAAAAAAATAGATTAAATAGATTAAATAGAAATAGACTATGGTACACCTCTGCCTAGCCTTTTGGGGAACTACGGCGTGATGTTATGTTTTTCATTAAGGGTACAAGCGTAACTGATGCGTAAGTACCAGCAGAGCCAGCTCCTACCATCTTATCAGAAACACCTCCAACTTGCCGTGTCTTAAAAAGCCCATATCCACACATCAGTATCTTAAAATCTACAGCGAGCACAGTGGGGATGCTCCGTCGGTGACGTTGTTCTGAAGATACCTCCCCCATCCTCTGACTACACGCCACCAAGTGAGTTCCTTCCCCGAAGGGCAGGCAGAAGTACCTACTCCCATATCTTTCCGTCTTGCTTCCAGTACACTTTACCCGTGACTGTAAAGTAGTACTGCTTGAGTGATTAACTCGCCAGCTCACTCATGAACAGCACTCAGCCAGTATCAGTTCCACGTGCCATTAATCCGGTGCTGACGGACTTTTTGCCCGAGCTGTCACTCTCACTGTAACCGCACAGGCGCATAGCGAGTACGTCGGCGCGTGCGCGGCTGTTCTAATTAATGGCTCCTCGCGACGTTTCCTACTTCCACACGCACGCGCGCGCGGTGCTTGTAACGCACTCATTAACAATACTTCGATTGTGTATCAACCACTACACGACTTACCTAATTCAACCTAGCCTATTGGCGCGGTCGGCCTGTATAATGTAGAATGTACGGTTAAAGAGATGTTTATCATTACCTAATTTAGCTGTGATTGAACGATACAGGGTGAAAGGTTTGAATCAGTACCTGTGATAGTGTTTTACCGATGAAAAATATCGGGCTCGATATGATGTACCTACTGACGTGGTAACCGTTTGTGCGTTGATGTCCATCCACCCAGCACTGAGATTATACAATGGGTAGCTAATAGCACATATAATCATAACGAGTCTATAATGTCCGCACTGCTGGGACTCTATGAGAGGGAGTGGGCTGTACCCCACCAAGCTGCACGCGGGCACAGTGCGGGTTAGTGGATGACACATAACACTTGTCTTCGGATGTTTGGTTCTTGGACGCGCCAGTTTCCTCACGATGTTTTCCTTCTCCGTTTTGAGAACAGAGGTGATGAAATAAATTATCCAAAGTAAGTAATGCGACTTCCCGGGTTTAAAGCCCGGGAGGGGTTCTGGTTGTACACAATAATACACATACATTTGCATCGCAGTGGCAATGTTACAAGGACAGTTTATAAATACATATGTCAGATCCGGTTATTAGTACGGACATTAAATGAATTGGAAAGCGCGCCTGTGTGCAGTGTTGACATCACGCGACTTACTAATCAGTCTACCCACCACACGGTGTGCTTGTACGGAGCCCTGATGTCCAACTCAAGGGAGGACGACATTTAGTGTCTGATCGCGGCGGAGTTAAGACGTCTAGGAACTGTACACGATTCATTGTGCCCCGTGTTATTGTGTTAAGTTTCAATCTCAAGTAATTCGCACCCAGTGTGTTTTCATAGCACGAAACCCATGGTCTGCCCACATGATGTTCGAGCCTAACGGAATAAATCCTGACATACCCGACACATATATAACGGCGAGCCTAATTAACCCATATTTGGGTTTTTTTACAGCAAATCATCATCATCATCATCATCATCATTTCAGCCGAAAGACGTCCACTGCTGGACATAGGCCTTCCCCCAAGTGTCGCCACATTGACCGGTCCCGTGCGACTCGCATCCAGCGGATCCCTGCAACCTTCACCAGGTCATCGGTCCACCTAGTGGGAGGCCTTCCAACGCAGCGTCTTCCGGTACGTCTTCAGCAAATCTGAAGGATTTAATTATAGTACACAAAAACCAAAAAATTACGCTACAAAAAAACAAGATCAATATAATTTATGGAAATGTATAATTCCGATCGTTAACTCACTCAACGCACTATTATCATACAAACTTGACATCTTGATCTAACCCAATCAGCAATTAGTTTAGACTGTCAACAAGAGGCCGATTCGTAAATGCATTGGCTCATCTATCACCAAAATAACCGGATCTGTTCTTGCGAATTCGATCAAACTAGGAATAATAAATTGACCTAATAGTTTCAGCAGAGTGGGAATACGATTTTCTAGGGTATTTTTATCGATAACCAAGTATGTCAGGGTGTTTTGGGTTTGGGAGGGGCTTGCCTGTAGTAGGTATACTGCTAATAATAATTGAGACGTTACTTTTTCTCCGATGCTCCTTCCTAACAGAAGAGTTATTTCTCCCTCAGAGTCATGATAGAGGATAAGCTGAAAACACGAGTAGCCGTTATTGCGGACTTTGACTGCCCTATTCTAAGGCATCACATTATGGTGCTGACTAAAACGAATAACATGAAATTGATGAAATGATGGAATTATTAATTAATTAATTATTATTATTTGAAGAACGAATTTTAATTATTGTAATTTATCACCAAGTTCTTACCATTAACACAGTTCTTAAGTACTTATTCCCTAACCCTTAGGGATCTTGTTGTTCGAAATAAATAAATGTTTGATTTGATTTGATTATTGAGATCAGATTCGGTTTTTTCGATAGCTGTAAAAGGATAATAACAAGTTTAATAAGGCATCATATACTTCTATATATAATTAGTTATCAAGCAGCTTAGTAATAATATTAAACAATTACTTTTTTTTTTTGGTTATAAAACTTGATGAAATAATAGGATTAATAAAAAATAAGAAATACCTATTTCGCTCAAATCGACAGAACTTTCGTCAAAGATTTGAATAACTGAACTAAACCAAGTGGCTCATGGTCGGGAGGAGATGCGTGTATGCAGAGTTAGCATAAGTCCGCACAAGAATACTAACTGTAGGTAGTGTAAGACTTGAGTGCGTAAGACTGCGACAGACAAGCGCGACGGTGCGCCGCGCCGCGTGCGTTGCGACCCGCGACTCCGCCACATCAGTTATTCATCTCATCGAGGGTGATGTCACGCACTACACACTACACCGAATGGCTCTATTTAATTATAATAAAACATGAGTTTTCGCAACAATGTTTTTGCGGAATTTTGAAACTTGTCACAGTGCGTACGTATAAAACGGCGGCGCGGCTCCAGTAGACGCATCAGTCACTACCTACAGTTCCTCCACAACCCATACTGCCACCATGAAGACTTTCGTGAGTATCTCATTATTTGTCTTCATAGTAACAGCGCTAAGATTTCAAGATTCAATAATTTGATAGTAATAAATATTTATATCCATATCGTCAGTTATATTTATTGCTATAGGTATTTTACTTTAAATTGCAATAGAACTTAAACGGTTTCAGGAAAACTAGAAACGACTAAGTACACGACAACTTTGCAGGACTTCGCTAGTCCTGAAAAGTTAAATAAATAAAAAATAAAAGTTTATTTCAGACTACGCTGGTAATGCCCATATTTTCTTAGTAACAAATTAATTGTCTTAAGATTAAGTTAGTAGCAATTTATGTAGGTAGTCCAGATGAATACGAATTAAAATTAAAATAACTTGATTGAGAATAAATTAAATTGAAATAGACAATATTACTAAAGCAAATAAGTAATGAATTAAATTAAAACAAATTATGTCAAGTTACTTTGAAACAAAATATTAATTTAAAAAAAATAACAAATAGAATAAAACATTTGCTGAGCTCATCAATCAGACATACAGATTAAAGAGTCTTGGAGAGGTCAGCCCCCCTTGCCTCACACCACACTCAAGTTTATATTCATCAGAATATGCATTCCCCCACTTGACAATTTTTTTCTGGTGGTTATACCGGAAAGAGAATATATTAATGAGTTCAGCAGAGCCCCGACCGCCCCAAGCTTAGACCAGAGACTATTATAAGCGACTAGGTCGAAGACCTTCGATAGGTCAAGAAAGCAAGCATAGCTGGGTGTTTTTCTATCAATATAATAGGCGACTGTCTGTTTTAAAGTCAATATAGCAGTTTTCGTTGACAAACTCTCACGACATCCAAACTGAGCATCATGAAGCTTAACATACTTGCTGAGCTGCGCTTAGATCTTACATTTATACTATCTATATTTGTAGAAGTAAATATTATATACAAATATAAATTAAAATAACCTATATTAACTAACTAACTTAAAAATAAACTTAAAAAATGGCATATAATTTCATTTATCAGTCACATCACCAGTGCGATTCTTTGCTATAGGCACAACAATAGTTTCCGTCATCAGTGGTAAGTACGAATGTCGTATGCAGAAAGTAAACAGCTTGCCAACACTCTAAACAAATGTGTACCTACGTGCTGCAGGTGCTCAATGCTGAGTCCGCCACTGCGATTTACCACGCTTCATGTTATCGATCACAGGCAGACACGGCCTCAACCTTGGGCACAACAACATTGCTGATAAGAGGAGCCTCAACTTTAAAGCTTGCTGATCTAACGTTGCAGGACTTAGCCGTAGTCACGTATAGTTTCAAGTTTAAAGTCGAACATTCACATTGTCATCCTGTGCCAGCTAGCTATATCTCTTTTGTTCCAGGTTTGCATCGCTCTGCTGGCGGCGTGCGCGGTGGCGGCACCCGCACCGGAGGAGGGCAAGCGTGTCAAGCGCTGGGGTCACAGCCTGGGGTACACCTCCTACAGTCTGGACGCGCCGTTCATCAGTCACGAGCCCCTAGTGTACTCCGCGCCCGCCGCCGTCATCCACGAGCCCGCCATCGTCTCCGTCAAGAAGATCGTCAGCGTTCCTCGGGTAAGGCGAATTTCCTGGTTTGTTTAGAATACTGAAGTCTTTAACTTCAGTATTCATTAGCATCAGCATCTCATCAGATGCTACCCATTCCTTTGTTTTATGTTTATGTCACGCAGTAGATGATTCAGTATTATTCGGGGATCACATCATGTCATGTTCATGTTCCCTTTTACAAACAGAGAAAACTGCGTAGATGGCTCAAAGAAGCTTGTTGTTAATGTTTGTGCCAATTCGCAGGTGGTGTCGGTGAGGAAGGTGGTGTCGTACCCGGCCGTGGCGCGCTATGTGGCGCCGCGCGTCTCCTACTCGTACGCACCCTCCTACTCCACGGGCTGGTGGTGACTGGCTAGAACTTAGGAAAATTTGTTAACAATAAATAATCTAATGTTACGCCAACCTTTTATTAAAAAGACCCTCGTTCTTAGTTCCGGGTGATTCTTTTTCTTACCGTATCGATGGCTTCTCAATAGACTCGGTCCAGAATTTCTGTAATGTACAGACTGGGAACACCCAAATACTTCGAAATATTTTATTCCGATGTTTTGATTTTCAAAACTCTGAATGTCATAATACCTAAGAATTATAATGCCTATTATTAAAAATCACGAAATTTATTTTACCGAAAGTCTTAAATGCGATTTGTTTGTATTCCGATTTCCATATGTCCGAAGAATCAAATGCTCGATGGGTTCTCGGTCCGACAAAACGACATTCCAATTTTCAATACTTCGAATAAACTGCTAAAATTAGGATTCAATTAGTATAATATTCAGTTACGCATATAAATTCAAAAGTAATGTTTAATGTAATTTAAAAAAGTGTACTTTGTTATTAATATTTGTGTATTAATCCTGACGATGTAACTCTTCAAATAACTTAAAAAAGATATAGCAATACATGTAACAAATTATTAAAAAACTTAAAAAAATATCAAAAATAATATTTTCACAAAATAATTTAAATAAACAATGGTCAATGATCAAAGATATATGTCACTGCAATACTAACCCTCATAATTATGACGACCTTCTTTTAACTAAAAGGAATCCACAAGATTCCGTAAACTACGTAAATCATTATTTTGCAAACGTGGGTAGCCAACTGGCTCAAAATATTCAAATAAGGACACAAAATAATGAACTTGAACTAGCTAGAATTTCAAACCCAAACTGTTCCTCATTGAAGTCATTCGTTCTTTTATCTAGATGAAAGAGAAGTCAAAAGTACCATCATGAATTTAAAATCTTCTAATTCCATCGGTCGGGATGAAATTCCCTCCATTCTACTCAAACTGGCTGTCGACACTCTCGCGATACCTATTGCTAGAATTTGTAATTTGTGTTTCGCCAAAGGCGTCTTTCCCAACGCACTGAAACAGTCAGTCATTACTCCCATTCACAAGTCCGGGAACAGAGACTTTCAAATTATAGGCCAATCTCATTACTGCCATCCCTTTGTGGACTGAAGTGTTCGTCTTGGCTCGATCACAATCTTCTCACATTAAATGTACAGAAAACAAAATATTTAACTTTCAGCATTAGGAATGACACGCAACCACCAAATAACTTGCAAATAAAGTTGCATACTTGCAAAAGTGCTGTAGCCTGTTTCTGCTATAGTCTCACAAAAGGATCCTCTATCCAATATCTGGGCCTGATAGTAGACCAAAACCTTAACTGGGGGAACATATCGGTACCATAATAACTCGGGCTAGGAAAATGATCCATGTATTTAAAAACCTTCGTAATATATGTGAACTCAAACTACTTAGGACTATTTATTTTTCTTTATGTCAATCAATATTATCATATTGTATCAAGGTTTGGGGAGGTGCATCAAAAACGACTATGTTAAGTCTCAAAAGAGCACAGCGAGCAATATTAAAAGTAGTGAGCTTCAGGAAATTTAGATATCCTACGCATATTTTATATCAGAACTTATCTATGCTCACGGTAAGACAAATATTTATAAACAATGCTATTTTACTTCAACACTCCAAGTTACCGGTACCTAATTTCAGTTCAAGGTGAAGAATAGACCTGGTGTACTCCATTCCTAAACGTAAGACGGTATTTTCAGATAAATTTTTTGACCATCTCTGACCTCATTTATAAAACCAGTTATCTAAGACCATCAATTTATGTGATTCGACTCTCTCTGTTTGCAGAAAAACTTTACTCGGCATAACACAGGTATTTATTATACAAAAAACAAAAATGTATCTAATATGAAGCAAATTTTTAAGTCCTCTCATTTCGTTGTACCCGATATTTCTTTTGAAGAGATGTGCAACTTGAATTTTGATAAAAACAAATACACTATGTGAATTTACGCTACTACCTACAGATTAAATAAAAAATACTAAGTGAACAACAATTTGAATGTTTGATACATTTTATTATTTAAAAGATTATATTTCTAATTATTTTCTCTCAAATCGCCTTAATATAGTATTGTTAACTGAGAACGAGGAAACCTGTCCCACCGTAATACAGTTTATAACAAGTACGGGGTCAGCGTGGATCGGTTTCAAACAACCAAAATTTATTATTGTGTACTGAGTTACTAATTGGATATCGAATTTCTAAATATTGAAGTTTCGAAATTATAAGAATTGGTTGAATGATAAATCGAAATCTTATATTGGTTTTTGAACCATTCGGAATGATGAAAATCGGTATTTTGAAATTCGTTTTTGTGACTGACGGTCAAAAGTTTTTCGTATTTATGTGTGTACCCGTACAGACTACCTACTATTAAGTGTCCCGTGTTCGGAAAAGGAAAAGATTTATACTCCAGTATCGAGTCGCATATGAATACCTGAGCTGGTTGTACTTGCCCAAAGTCCAACCGTGCCCGGAGTTTGTTTAAGGACTTCCAGGTCGCTATAGCAACTCATGTCCAGATGTGAGGTTTAAGCAGGTGGATACATTTTCGTTCTTATAGAGCGTTCAAGTGCGAGTGAAATGACGAACTTTACGAAACTCTTTCAGTCGTTGCATATCGTGCAAAGGGAGCAAAAAATCCGCAATAACATTTACAATCTTAGACTCAATAGAAATAGTGTCATAATACTTTGATCTAGACTTTAATAGCGCAAATCGACAAATTGCCTGGGGCTATTACTATCGGAAAACGTCACATCCTGTGCTCACAGAAATTTAACAAATAGGTACAGAGCTACACTATTATCACGTGCTCAGTTTATGAAATCGAAAGATTTAGGCAATAAGTACATTAATCAGATGCACATCGCGTAGCCTGAGTGAGTGTTACACATGCGTAGTGCTGATCTCGCAGGCGTGCGAACTGGGCACTGGGCCGCGGATGACGCGGTCAGTGTACCGCTAATGGGGAACTGGAGAACTAGACAAAGACCATGCTCTTATACCATCGTTTTTTTACTTTTTCAAAAGTACACGTTAGAAGTGGACGTCGTTCTGTCAAAATTACGCTTCTTGACAGGACTTGCCCAAAGTTGGCTCCATAAACCCACCTAGTCGCCACAGCGGCGTCATTCAGAATAGCTGTAATTTGATTGAGGAAATGCAGTGAATTATGAAACTAATCGCATCGAACAAAAAATATAGTAAGTATTGGTTTTTAGCGCATAGCTGAGTGTATAATTACACGTCTGTGTCGCACGCACCACCGCGGAAGGAAGCGCCGCGCCTCCGCCACCGCCGCCCGCGCCCTGCACGGAGCTGCTACAACCTATTTTGTGTACCTTATATAAATAATAAACTGTTAGCATCGAATAGCCGAGTCTCAAGTCAAGCAATCATAGATTTAGGTAATGTAGGTAAGTAATGTTACACCACCGTTTCACAGTACCCCATAAAATGCAAATCTCGAACACTAATGACCTTGATGTTGTCGGTAGTTGGTATGTAAGGTTACTCCTCGGCAAGCACCTGCTTTAACTAAACCGCCGTTTTGACTACAAATGAGAGTTGAGCCAGACGGTCAACCGATTCAGATCACTCTTAGTATGCATGACTACGAAGAGCAGCTGTCCCGAGATTGTACTCTGTGCATTACGTACCACCAGCAGCTTGTCACAGGAAGTGAGCGTGGAGTCACAGCGCAGCAACCCCGCGCAGGAGGCGCCTACCGCTGACGCTGTAGCGAGGTGCACCGGTGCAGTGTGCGCACACCTCGCCGCAAACATGGACGCGCTCGTGAGTCATACTTAATATTTTTTACTATAACTAGTGCACTGTGCCGATTCAATAATACACTCAATAATTTTTCAATTCTAGTTTTTGTACAATAGGAAGTGGAGTCAGTGCTACAGGACTTAGTGTACAACGTCCCAAAAATATCTCGCTTGCAATAAAACAAGGGTGTCCAGAGTAAGACAATTTATTTCTAAAAGTACCGCGGAGGTCCTTCTTTGTAGGAAAATCTTAACACCGCGATCTACAAAAGTGACGTTACTGCACAACGCCATCTATTATCTAATAGCAGTACTAAACTAATGACAAATGTTGATAAGTACGTAGCAATTATTTTTAAACAGATTAGACATTCCGGCCACCATGGACGGTTCTGTCCATCAAACTTTAACAAGATAATATAAACTTAAGTTAGTGATTGGGGTTTTTTTTTTTTTTTTTACTATTCATTATAACCTTAACCTAGTGCCTTATGTCTACGATACAAGTTCATGCCATAAGTAAATAAAATTAAACAACAGTAAAACAAAGTAAAAAAAAAAGAATACAATTTCATTCAAGCAAATTCACAAGCCGTGTTTGTTGTGTAAATAAAACTGTATACAAAAATCATCAATAAGATGATAAACAATAACTAAGTGTTCACAGGTAAAATAACTAATTTAGATAATGGTCTTTTAATCTCATTATTTTTACACCTTACGGTTACAACGCGAGTAATGTTGTCCAAACCTGGATGTTTATGTGTAATAACCCCGTATAGCCATCTAGCGGGTGGAAGACCATCCTCCCTCACCAGAACCACGTCTCCAATCTCAGGTTCAGGCTTAACATCTGTCCATTTATATCGATGCTGCAATTGCGTTAAGTACTCTGATGACCACCTACGCCAGAAATTTTGAAGCATTTTTTGTGTGAGATGCCACCGCTTCAGATTGCCAATGGATGAATTTTCATAATTGGCATCAGGTACAGTTACCAAAGGTTCACCTACGAGAAAATGCCCAGGCGTCAAAGGACACGAGTCCTCTGGATTGTTAGACAGTTGTGAAATCGGCCTCGAGTTAAGGCAGGCCTCAATTTGAGCCAGCACAGTTGTCATTTCTTCAAATGTCAATGTGCTGTTGCCTATGATTCGTTTCAAATGGTGCTTCGTGGACTTGACACCAGCCTCCCACAATCCTCCAAAGTTTGGAGCATGGGGAGGTATGAAATGCCAAGTCGTACCATTCACAGATAGGAATTCAGCTATTTCCGGAGCTACCATAGATCTTTCAGCGTTGAATAGCTGTCGCAATTCCTTTGCACTACCAACAAATGTAGTCCCATTATCACTCCACAAGTCCAATACTCGGCCACGTCTGGCTACAAAGCGCTTAAAAGACGCAAGAAAACTCTGAGAAGTCATGTCACTGACAACCTCTAGGTGAATGGCCCGAGTGGACATGCAAACAAACAAGCATATGTAACCCTTAGTGGAGTGATGACCACGACCTTTAGAGGTTCGGATGCTGATTGGACCTGCGTAATCTACGCCACTGCATTGGAAGGGTTTCTGAGCAGACACCCTAGCCTTCGGTAGTTGGCCCATCATTTGTTGGTGTGTTTGTTTTGAATGTCGAATACAAGTTACACACTTATGAACAAATTGCCTAACGAGAGTCCTTGCATTGAGTATCCAGTATTTGGATCTTAGGTAATTAAGCATCAATTGCGGCCCGCCATGCAAAGTTCTCTCGTGAGCCTCCGCAATCAAAAGATTAGTGAAGTGTGATTTATGAGGGATTAAAATGGGGTGCTTCATATTCTCGTCAATAGAAGCCCGGTGCAAGCGACCGCCGACTCTTAAGATCCCGTCATCGTCAAGGAAAGGACTCAACGAGGTAAGTCTACTACTCTTATTTAATTTGCGTTCCTTTTTTGCAGATTCTATTTCATCACTGAAGGACTGGAGTTGGCAGAGTTTGATACAGGTAAGTACAGCCTCATTTAATTCCCTTGTGGTTAGCCAAGTAGTTATTTTATTTTTGCGTTCTAATTCCTTCACTCTTAAAAATCTTCTACAGTAAGCTATTACTCTTATTAACCTATTGAACTTAGAAAATCTAGTAAATAGATTATCATCAGCTTCTACCGCAGTTGCATGACATTTTGTTTTCATCTTTCTTTCTTCTAGCGTAGTTACTTGTATATTTCCTTTATTATAGTCTATTTTTTCATTCTGTAACCATACAGGGCCTCTCTTCCAAAGTTCCATATCACCACATTCAGAAGGGTTAGCTCCCCGAGATGCGCAATCCGCTGGATTTTCCGACGACGAGACATGTGACCACTGACTTCTATCCATGATGTTAAGTATTTCGGAAACACGATTCGCGATGAACGTTTTCCATCGACTAGGGTGGCTGCTTAACCACGCCAAAACGACGGATGAGTCTGTCCACGCAAATAAGTGCTGTTTGGGAACTTCTAGAGTTGAAGCGACTTCCTGAAGAAGCTTTGCAAGTAAGACAGCTCCACAAAGCTCTAATCGCGGGATTGATACCTGCTTAACAGGAGCAACCTTGGTTTTTGAAGTCACCAAGGCTGTGTGAATATGTCCATCTCTATCAATGATGCGGACGTACACCACCGCGGCGTATGCTAAATTGGACGCATCTGAAAAGCCATGCAATTCTAGAACCCTGTTCTCCTTGCTAGAGTTGATCCAACGAGGCAAACGAAACTTAATAAGGTTACAAAGGCTCTTCCGGAAGTCAAGCCACTCTGTCAGCAATGGTGCAGGCAGTTCTGCGTCCCATTCGATCCCAGTCATCCATATTCGTTGAATAAACACCTTTGCAGTGATGATTGTTGGTGCTAACCATCCAAGGGGATCGAATAGTCGCGCTATGTCCGAAATAACCTTACGCTTTGTCACTGGTAAATCTAGATCTTTAAGCTGAATAGTGTAAACGAACTCGTCATTGTCTTTGTCCCACGTTAAACCTAATATTTTTGAAATTGCATCTGTTTTTAGTTCTATGTTCCCTTGTGTTTGTGATATTTGTTCACCGCCTTCAATCAGTCTTAATAATTCTCTGTCGTTACTGGCCCACTTTTGGAGCTGGAAACCTCCACGTTTAAGCAACTCCGAAATCTGCTTAAATACTTCTACTCCTTCCTCTATGGTTTGACATCCCGTCATTAGGTCATCCACATAGAAGTCTGAAACCACACGGTTCTTCGCTAAAGGAAAGTCAGCGCCTTCGTCCTGAGCTAACTGCTGCAATGATCTTACTGCTAGGTAAGGCGCCGATGACGTTCCGAACGTAACTCGTAAATGACGTAACACTTGAATTTCGTCATCTGGATTCTCACGCCATAATATTCGCTGAAAATCTGTGTGATCATCGCATACCTTAATCTGTCTGTACATCTTGACGATGTCCGCTACCAGACAGATAGGTTCACGACGCCAACGCATGATAATATGACGAAGCTCAGATTGTAGAGGAGGCCCCACCATTAAATCGTGATTAAGAGAAACCCCGTTGCTGCCTACACATGATGCATCAAATACGATGCGCAACTTCGTTGTACTTTTTTCGTCGCGAATGACGGCATGATGAGGTAAGTACACAGAACCTTCTTTGTCCCTATCCTGTACTATATCCATGTGATTAAGAGCTATATACTCATTTATCACTGCTGAATACTGAGCCTTGAACTCGGGATTCATTAGAAATCGCTTTTCTAAGGTTAAAAGGCGTTTAAGAGCGATGCCTTTCGATCCACTTTGTTTACAAGCAGGATCGCTTGACCTGAAAGGCATGTGCACAATATAGCGGCCAGATTCGTCTCGCTTGGTCGTGGCCTTAAATATGTCTTCGCACTTCTGTTCCTCTGGGGTCAAGTAAACCTTATCGTAATCGCCTTTGGGCTCAGATTCTAGTTCCCAGAATTTTTTAAGGAGTGTGTTCTCATCTGTGTGAGTAGAATGCAATGTGACTACAGTATTGTGGCATGTCTCGCTTTGGTTGATTTCACCTACTTGACCAGACAAGATCCATCCTAGTTTAGTATTTTGTGCGATGAGCCGACCAGGTGGACCTCTGATTAAACCTTCCAATAGAATCTGGCCATAAACTTCAGCACCTAAAAGCAAATCAACCTTGTTCGGAGTATCGAACGAAGGATCTGCTAAAGCCAAAGACGAGATTGTTGTCAAAACGTTTGCCACGACCTTCCTTTCCGGTAAAATAGTCGTTAGTTTCTTTAAAACATAAGCCTTAACAATGATAGTGAAACTAGGGTCGACGCGTGATTTAACTTTAATGAGAACCATTGAATTTAATGAAATCATTGATTTGTTTTGATCACAACCTATACCTGAAATTGAACCTTTAATTGGTATTCTTTTGAGACCCAAGAGCTGGACTGCGGACTCCGTCACAAAGGAAGCCTGAGACCCCTGGTCTAACAGAGATCTTAACACAATAGCAGTACCGCTCTTTGATTCCGCTGCAATTAGTGCAGTGGCCAATAATATTTGGCTATGACTATTAGCAAAACAACTTACAATGTTAGTGGAATTACTCTGGGTTGAAGTTGTATCAGTAGAAACGCTGCTTTCTGCAACTTGATCAGTTTTGTTACTATCAACAACTGATTTGGAGACATTTTTGAGATGAAGAAGACTATGATGCTTCCCTTTACATATATGACATCTGGTGGACTGGCGGCATGCATATACGGAGTGATTTGCTCCTAGACAGTTGTAGCATAAACTATTTGTTTGGACAAAATTACGACGCTTAGCCATATCGAGACCGGCGAACTTTTTACAATTAGCAAGCTTGTGGTTATCCTGACAACAAATACATGATGTGTTTGACACATGGAGCGATTTGACTGGCACATTACGATTGGTCTGATGACGTTGCCCTTTGTTGTCTAAAAATTCTAAAGACCGGAATCTTTGTTCGAGAAAAGCTTGAAACTGATTCATTGTAGGCAAGTCGTCTGAACAATCACTAATTTTCATTTCCCATTGTTTTCGTGACTCAGGGTCTAGTTTTAAACTCAATACATAAATAACTATAATATCCCAATGCTCAATCATTATGCCTAAATTTTCCAAAGCGTGTAAACATTCGTTAGAAGTATCTAGTAATTCCTTAACTGCACTGGAGGATTCTGTTACAATATTTTTTTGACTCATAAAACGTTTTATAATACAATTCGCTAAATATTTTTTATTATTATACCGATTCTCTAATTTAGTCCAACAGGGTGTATAATTACTACTAGTAATAGGAATGTGCCGTAAAAGACCTTCAGCCTCTCCAGACAAATGTGATTTCAAATAATGCAGTTTCTGAACATCGTCTAGTTGTGTATTGTTGTGTATTAAGGATTTAAATAAATCTCTAAAACTAATCCACTCAGAATAACTTCCGGTAAACATAGGCAACTCAATCTTTGGCAATTTTACAGAACATATTTCTTTAGAACCCTTCGCAGAAGATTCAGGCACTTTACCTAAATTATCAGAACGTACAATTTTCTTCAATGCTTCCCTCAACTCTGCTTTATAATCAGTAAATAATTCTTCCGTGGTCTCGTATACATTTTGTATGTTGTAATCCGATTTATCGAATTCAATAGACTTAAACGATGACACAATTTTAATATGGGTTTCAGAAAATGCTGACCAACTAGCTTCTAAATTTTCTAATCTAGTTTCAATATATGAACTGGTTACTCGCTCCTTAGGTGATTTCTTAAAGTTGGACCTTGCTTTACTGATAGTAGAATGTAAATTAAACTGTAAATTACTCAAAGCTTCCATGTTGAGTTTATGGTATTTTCAATAAACTGTTCTGGAACGCTATGCCAAGTTCGTGGACAATACGTAAAAAATTACAAGTCTTTGAACTTTATACTTTTCGATGCAAAATCGGGCATAGGTTCCCCGTAGTTCACTTTTTATTGAAATTATTCTAAGTCCATGCACACGTTACAGTTTCTAAGTCCAAATTTGTTGATTTTAATTTTCCAAGTTATTAAGGTCTAAATTTGTTTTTAATGGTTAAGTCTCAATTTAATTTTATCACTCAGATATTTTAAAGTACTCACAGATTATCCTCGTATCACATCACTGTCACTCACTTTTACGTAGCTCGTCGCAATGATATGCTGGGGCTACTCTCCCCCCGCACCGCAGCAGCTGCTCACGCCAACACGAACTGTTTATCAGCAGCACCAGCGCCGACCGTTGTGTACCACTTGTACATATACGCTTCAGCGTCAACCTTATACGATCCACCGAAGCTGCTTCGCCACTGGTCGCGCTGACGTCACACTCGCAGCAGGTTGACCATTCAACCTGACTCCACCACAATGACAATGCACACCAATCCTTAATCCGGTTTCGAAGGACCACTTTGTACAACGTCCCAAAAATATCTCGCTTGCAATAAAACAAGGGTGTCCAGAGTAAGACAATTTATTTCTAAAAGTACCGCGGAGGTCCTTCTTTGTAGGAAAATCTTAACACCGCGATCTACAAAAGTGACGTTACTGCACAACGCCATCTATTATCTAATAGCAGTACTAAACTAATGACAAATGTTGATAAGTACGTAGCAATTATTTTTAAACAGATTAGACACTTAGTGACCAATGTGTCGGCGATATATGCGTGTCAGGGGCCAGGCTGTGGAGGCTGACAAACTAACTTACATACTAATTGACTTTAATATAAAGAGAGGCCTATACGGTCAGCTGCAGAATGATACAGGTTGTTGATTGAACAGTTTAATAAGTGTGATGTAGATGGTGTTGTTACTTTCAGACGCAACTGATGGTGCTATGTGTGTGCGGGGCGGCGCTGGGCGAGCCTCTAGGAGAGGCACTACGCCGGCACAGCCGATATGGCGTGTACGCGGGCGACTACGCGCAGTACGCGCAGCCCTCGCGCGACTACGAGCCCTACGTGTACGCGGCCATCCCGCTGCACGCACCCGTACCTGTGCTGCGCGTGCTGTCGCCGGCTCCGCTCGGCCGTGACCGAAAGCATGCGCCCGCACCCTCCGCGCAACACCCGGTGTACGCGCGCGCGCCCTACGTCGACGACTACGCGCCAGCCGCGCACGCCGACTACGACGAGCCGCAGTACGCGTCGTATGCGTCCCACTATCAGGCACCGCAGCTGTACGCGGCGGCGTCCAACACGCCTGAGGAGCCCGCCATTCTATACGCACGCCCCAACGCCGCCGGCGGGTACACCTACCACAGCGCGCCTCACAAGCAGGCCGGCAAGCGCGCGCCCGCCGCCTCCGAGCTGCCCTACATCATACGAGTGCACAAGTACAGAATCATTAAGGAACGGTAGGCAACGCCCACTTCAAAAATTATATTACATATTTGCTAGTTTCTGAATTGAGTATTTAAAGTTTAGATAGAACTTGTCAAATTCTACTTAAGCGTTGAATTTCGTGGGCTACATTACATTGAACAGATCCCCCTTAAGTATACAGGGTTTAAAGGACAGCCCTCCACAAATGATGGGTGAATTCAGTATATCATACTAAGATGAGACCTTGTACCAGACAAGAAATTATTTCAGGAATGTTATGGGAATTCAATAAATTAGATTTGTTTTATTTCCTCATACGCAATGTATCGTTACCGTGTCCAAACGCACGTACCGAACGGCAAGCGCGACGACGAGTTTGATGAACTCTGTAGCTAGGCAGGAAGTGAGCAGCGAACACGTCGTTCGTTAGAGTATTTCCACATCCATTGTTGGATTTTTTATTTCAGCCGTATTATTTATATAAATGGAGCGTTGCGTACAGGGAATGTAATTTTACATTGAAATAACGGAATAGTAATAGAAAAAAAAATCCTTAGTAAAATTCCGTTGGAATATAATTCAAAATAAGGAGCTGAATGTCTGAAGGTCTGTTTGTGGAGGGCTGTCCCTTGCGCCCTGTAGTTTGGCTAGTTCTCATTCAATTTCCCAAATCTGAAACTGTATGTTTCCCAAACATTACTAACCGTGTAAATATATGATTATTACTTTGATTCATTGATTACTTACCTATTTATTCGTGATGGACCTACTATACGGAGTGAAAAATAAACCGTATCGTATCCGTAGCGTATTTATTTAAGCCTACATTTAGTTTCGTTTGTAAAACTAATTCTTAGTAGAGTGTAAGTTATGTTAACGGCATAAGTTATAAGTTATGGTCTATTTCTGCGCTTCCTTTGACTGCAGTACTTGTATATTTATGGTATTCAGTATTTATAGGAAAGAAAGATGGTTATTAATAAGAGCAATCTCATTGTACATACATCCAATCTTTTAATGCATATCGACAGGTACCTACAGGTACTTTGAGTCATAAGTTTAGATAAGTTTCACTTGTTCGATACATAATTAATATTATAGCACCATTATAAGCAGATACTGAGTTCCTAGAAAGCGCAGTTTAAATACAGATATTAATTTTATTATACTACCGGCTACTTGTTTTTTTTATCAATTTGCCATTTTCCTCAATAAACCTGACAGCTGCACGGGTCGATCTTGAAGATTGAAGGTCAGCGCTTGCTAAGCTCTGCCTGTGGATTTGTGACCACTGACATTAGGTACATACCGAGTTTTCCCCGAAGCCGTTGGTCCTTGCTGTCAGTGTCCCGAAAGTCTGACAACAAGTCTTATCAAGGGGTATCGGATAATACGCAGTAAGTACTAACTGGCAGTGGCGAAGGGTCAAAACAGTGTCAGTTTGTTTTTTTTTTCTATCGTGGCCATGTTTGATTTTTATGGAAATACAATTACTTTGGAAATTACTCCCATAATGAAAATTTGAATGGTTTTCGTAGACGCCATCTTTAATTTTGATTTCGATTCATCGTAAGGAATCTTATTTCCTGCAGATATCCGTTCGCGCTAGTGTCTAAAACCGGCCAAGTGCAAGTAGTGAGTGTGCAAGTGCGGAGCCACGCATGATGGGTTCCGTACCATCGAAGCAGGGGAGAGCCCTTTATTTTTTATTTATTTTCATTATTTGTTTGTTTTTTGTATAGCGGCAACAGAAATACAAATTCTGTGAAAATTTCAAATGTCTACCTATTACGTATCATGAGATACAGCCCGCTGACCGACAGACGGACGGACAGCGGAGGCTTAGTAATAGCGTTTCGTACCAGAAGGGTAACCAACGGACCCTGTTGGTTACCCTTCTGGTACGAAACGCTGAATATTAAAATATCATAGATAAAAACGTAACCCTTATTTTTTAGCAGTCAATAAAAAAATAAAGTAGAGCAGCCTTCATGACATAACATGCGCGCGATATCATAATTGTGCGAGTGAAAAGTCCGGAAAACAATTGACGATATAGCGACGTCCATGTCGAATTGTCGACAGGCTGTCAATGTTACTGGACTGGGCCCTTAAGAAAGATAAAACAAACAATAATTTTGAATATTTGTATTAATAGGCTATATATTGTTCCTACAGCATTGCTCTATTACAAACTGGAAACTGGGTTGTGGACAAGTTGTAGAAGTCAGATACACAGTCGCTGCAAGTAAAAGACTGGCATTAAGCTTCATTCGGTTAGCTGACCTGATTTCTGACTAAAGATCTCTATCATGTCAACAATCAACTATGACCGTAATTTGACCCGTCATTATGACGTCATTACCGCGTTCAGTACTTGTTCTAAAGAAAGTGTGTTGGCCCGTGATGAACATAAAGTTTATTACAATTAGTCTGTCATTGCTTATCTAGTTTTACAGTGAGTATTACCATTACCATTGTAAAAAAGAGTGTTATTCCCTGTTATCGATGAATCAAATACTCTTTTTCGAATGGCAATGCTAAAAAAGAGGTTTTCAATACTCTTTCTCGAAATTAGTTCTTATCGCACTATGATTAGATTCAACATATTCAACATGCAATGTATTTCACACACGCGGATTTTTAATATTTTTCCGCACACGTGCGGAAATAAAAAAATCCACAGATGACTATAGTCCGCGGTGTTTGTTTTTTTTTTTAATCTCGGCAAAGAGATGTGTCTTTGTAAACATTTCAATCCTTATTCCTCTGTGGTTCAAATCTACGACTACGACCTAACATTCATAAGCAAAGTTGATGTAAATGAAATTTCGTTGCTAGCTGGTGACCGTACCACGGTATGCGTGCGGGAAATATATATGAGTATAGCCACCCGAGCAGCCAAGCGCTTATTACCTACACTTCATTAACACACGCAATGTATTAATTTATACAATACATACGCTGATTAGTTACCTTCTAGCGGAATTTAATAGAATCGTGTTTATGTGTATTAACTATGCTCTTCTTTTTTTTTTAAATCATTGTCACAGGAATCTTTTAGTTTTTTCAGTCACCTACAGACCTACTAACAAATGTTTAGCTCAGGTCAGGTTATGAGTTATGACTCGTATCTGTGTGTGTAACCCACAACAATACTAGATATTTACTACAAAATAAAGACAGAGTCGATTCGGAATACCTAGTCAGCTCATCTCATTGACAATGACGTGTGCTAAAGTGCGGGAAACAGCCGGTCTGCCTTGTTGGACTAGTAGTCGCAATCGCGACAGCTGAACATAGCTTAAATTCTCGTTTGGAGGTATGGGTCCTCGACTTTTGAGATCCACTCTCCTAAATAAAACTCATGGATACAGGAACAACAGTTTAATCTTCACTATCACTCGTGTTAGTAATAATGATGTATAGAGCGACACACTGAGTCGAGTCGTGAGAACAAGTGTCTTACAATATGGTGGCAGTGGATATCTGGGGGCACTGCAGTGCCCCAGCAAGTCTAGCTAAAAAAAATGGCAGCGCCGTAGTGTACCCTTTTTCAGGATATTTCTGACCCCCCATAACTTCGTTGTAGATAAAGGTAGAAGCCTGAACTTTCAGTGACTAAGAAGCCATATTATACCTAGGCATAGTCCTAATTACATTCAATTTGAACCTGTAGTTTATGAACTGTTACCAGTCAAAGTTCATAAAATGAAAAAAACCCAAGTCCAGGTAATTTAGAAGTGTTTCAGGACAAAACTCGTGAAGCTCAAGATTAACTAGAAGTGCTAGAAAGAAAGGATTCCGTAAGTCCTGTTCTTCAGTAGATGAGGTCACCTCGGCTAGTGATATGTGGCGACGCATGCGCTGGTTGAGGGGATACCGTTCAGCTGGATTCCATGTGGACGAGTCGTTGGCTGAACAAGTTCTTTTTAATTTAGCTCCTGAATTTACATGCCCTCCACTACCTAACTTTTTCTCTTTAAGTTATAAAATGGAAGTAGATATAACAAGACACGAGTTTGACAAATGTGTGAAATCTAAGGATACTGCACCGGGCTACGATGATATTTATTTTTCGATGATTAAAAATCTGTATGGTGTCCGGACGTCAAGAATAGCACCATCCCATATCTTCCCGTGGGTGTCGTAAGAGGCGACTAAGGGACTTACCAGAGGATGGGCAGCAGCGTTCTCTGATTCTACAACAACCATACTGCGATCTCCACGCTTGGCAGGCGCCAAGCGTGGAGATTATGGCAAAACCCCCCTTCTTGGGGGAGGCCTATGTCCAGCAGTGGACTTTTCGGCTGAAATGATGATGAAATGATGATGATTAAAAATCTCCCCGACATTGCTAAAAATATCTTGTTACATCTTTATAATTTGTTTTTTTTTCATTAAATTTTGTTCCTGAACAATGGCCGCAAGTCCGCATAATACCAATCCCCAAACCAGGTCGAGATTAGACTTCCGCTTCTACAATAAGACCTATTTCGTTAATGTCCTGTCTATGTAAAATCTTTCATTCCATCATGAATAAGAGAATTGAGTGGTACTGGGACAGTGGAGGATTATTTTCTGAAGAAACTGTAGGATTCAGGAAAGCTCGCTCATGTTTAGATAATTTAAATTTACTGACCTCGAAAATACAAATTGGTTTTTCAAAAAACTTGTGACTATCGAATGATTCCTTGATATCGATAACGCTTACAATAACGTTGACGTCACCTTAACCTTGGACCAACTTGGTGTGGGATCACAATACTGTAGATATCTATGGAAATTCAAAATCAAAATTAAATACAAAAATTAAAACAAAATCAAATTTAAATACAAAAATTAAATACAAGTATTCAAAGCAAAATCAAAATTTAATACAAAAATTAAAAACAAAATCAAAATTAGATACAAAAATCAAACAAAATTAAAATCAAAAGCACAATCGAAATAATACAATACAAAATCAAATTCACAAGTAAAAAGTCAAAAAAGCAAATTCATAATAAAAATAACAAAAAATCGAATTACAGTCAATCTCAAAAAGGAATTGAAGTATAAAAAGGAATTGCAGTATTACACACTATTGGATGTTATTCTGTAGAACTTGTCAAACAAGTCAAAGTGCACGTCGATGTTGTTGTTATCGTGTGGTTAGTTCCTAACCTGGTGTCAGAGTTTTTATGCCGCCCATGGGCCTCTGACTTGGCTTTACATACCGTCAAGAAATATCTCTCAGACATACTGGTTTCCTCACGATGTTTTCCTTCACCGAAAAGCAAGTGATAATTATACTATACGCACATGAATCCTAAAAATCAGAGGTGCGTGCCTTGGGTTCGACCTCGAGACCTATGACGTGTCAGTCACACAGTGCACGTCGATCAGATCACTATATTCGTTTAGCTGTTTACAGAGCCGAGGGACAATAGAACTTGTGCCGAGAACTGTTCTACGCGG
The DNA here is from genome assembly GCA_905163415.1 of Noctua fimbriata. NCBI lineage: Eukaryota > Metazoa > Arthropoda > Insecta > Lepidoptera > Noctuidae > Noctua > Noctua fimbriata. The sequence continues at coordinate 385,232 of LR990933.1, read as the reverse complement.
AGGGGGGTACAAGGGAGTCTAGCAGGAGCGCGAAAACAGAACTTGCTTAGCAAGTGGGGACAGTAAATTTTATTCCGGAGAATTTTATAAAGAAAAATGGAATCCGCGATTCTTCTGCGCTTCTCCAATGTCACCATCTTAAAAAATGTGCGAGTCTGGCTCCATACCACCGTTTTCTTCTAGCGATTCCGCTAGCATAAGCCAGATGCCACATAAATCTATTCTGTATCCGCTCTAATCTCAGATTGTGCGTTGCATAGTGAGGTCTCCAGATTGTGCTGCAGTATTCCAAAATACTTCGAACAATACTGTTGTACAGCAAAATCTTGGTACCACAACGCTTGAAACCGGAAACATTCCTCACAACGAATCCCAGCATTTTAGAAGCCTTTTTGGCTATATTTTTTTACATGAGGTATGAACAGATCAGGGCATTATCAAAAATAACACCAAAATAACAAGTCTCTTATTTGATCCACCTCTTGGATGACATTACAGCCAACACGGTATACACTAGCTGTTAATTTCTATTTCCGGGTGACCTTTTTTTTTAGGATGGGAAATCATCAAATGACCCCTCCCGCTCTGGGCGGAGCGGAAGGGAGTGTCAGACTTGTACTGACTAAAACCCATCCATGTTCCTTCTTTGCCCTTTGTGTTCCAGGGCCGCGGTATCTCTTTCGAACAGTCCCGCAGCCCTGGCAGGCATCGGCCCGTGCGGACCCCTACGTGGTTGCTGATATCTCTTTGAGGCGCGCGTGGAACACGAACGCGCCGTCGACACGGCCTGTCGTCATAAGACGGCCGGACGGCGAGCTAGCCCATAACTCGCCGTCCACAGGCCCGCGCCTACGGTGGCCGGGGGCCACCACGTGACCCCCGACGCCCAGGGCGTCTCCCGCGGCGGCTGGGACGTGAGGTTCTTTCCCTCTCACGTTCCGCCACCTCTTTCACTAGCATGACTGCTTCGCAGAAGGAGGTGACGGCTTCCCATTCCCTCTCGCTCCGGACCATGGCTTGAACCAGGGCCGGGCGCGAGAGGTAGCCGCCGCCAATCGCCTCTACGAGGACACGGCGCTGCTCCGCCCAAGCAGGGCAGGCCTCCACAGTGTGCTGCACCGTGTCCTCCGGACGATCCTCACAATGGAAACACCCGGGCGTTTCCTCCCGCCCGATTCGGTGCAGGAACCTCCCGAAACAACCGTGGCCGGTGAGGACCTGCGTCAGGCGGAAGGTGAGGGCGCCGTGGCGCCTCTCTAGCCACTCCTCAAAGAGGGGACTTATCGCCACTATGGTGGCGTGCCCTGCACGGGGTTGCGACAGTCGCTCTCTCCATGTCACCATGAGATCGCGCCGGAGGTCTGTCCGCTGAGCGGCGATTTGCCGCGGCAGCGGAGTTTCCCCCCGACGTAGTGCCTCCGCGCGCCATTCGTGAAGGCGCGCGAGGACTATCGCCTCCAGATCCCATGGCGGCAATCCGGCAAGGAGGCTAGCCGCCTCACCGGAGATCGTGCGGTACCCCCGGACTAGCCTTAGGGCTATCCCCTTCTGGGGCGCGTTCAGGTAGCGGGCGGCTTGCCGCCTCAGAGAACGCGCCCACACCGGGGCCCCGTAAAGGGCCATGGACCGCACGACCCCCGCGTAGAGCCTCCGGCAGGAGGCGTTTGGACCCCCCAGGTTGGGCAGGAGCCGCTTGAAGGCAGCCCCGGTCCGTTCCAGTTTGGGGGCCAAACGTCGGAAATGCTCCACGAAGTTCCACCGGCTGTCGAGGACGAGTCCCAGGTACTTCAGCGTCGACCCGACGCCAATGGAAACCCCTCCCGCCGTCAGTAGGGATCCCGACGGTGGCGAATTCCGAGGCCCATGAAAACACATGGCCTCGGACTTGTGCAATGCCACCTCGAGACCCAATTGCCGGATCCTCTCCACGACTATCGCAACCCCGCGTGTCATGTTTTCGGCCGCCGCCTCGTGCGACCTCCCTTGTGCCAGTACCAGCGTGTCGTCAGCGTAGCAGACTACGCTGACGCCGCTAGGGAGGTCGGCGCGCAGCACCCAGTCGTAACCGATGTTCCACAAGGCCGGCCCCAGAACCGATCCCTGTGGAACACCGCACGACATCTCTCGCCGGTTCCATTCTCCGCTCTGACCGGGGTAGATGACGGCCCTATCCGTCAGGTAGTCCCCGACCACACGACGAAGGTAGGTCGGCACCCGGTGATACCGGAGTGCCTCCCCAATGCAGCTCCAGGGCATGGAGTTGAAGGCGTTGGCGATGTCAAGAGACACCGCCAATACGACCCCGCCCCGGGAAACCGCATCCCCCGTCGTGAGGGCTCTCACGCGCATGATGGCGTCCACCGTCGAGCGCCCCTTGCGGAAACCAAACTGGTGTTCCGCAAGATCCGGCCCCATCCCCGCGAGGTGCCCGGCGAGGCGGTTAGCAATAACTCTTTCAAAGAGCTTGCCCACCTCGTCGAGCAACACGATGGGCCGGTATGCGGACGGAGAGTCCGCAGGGCGCCCTGGCTTCCGGATGAGGACCAGCTTCCCCGTCTTCCAACGAAGCGGGAACTGGCCTCTCTCCAAGCATGCGCTTAGGAGCCCTTCCAGTCGGGGCCCGAGAGCCTCAGAGGCCAGGACCCAGGCTTTGCCAGGCAAGCCATCGGGTCCCGGGGCGGTATTTCTGGCCTTCAACCTGCGTACCGCCACTCTCAGGTCTACCCCAGTCACCTCCGGAACGTCGTCATCGGTGTGGTCCGCTTCCGGCACCGCAAGCGGCGGCGGAGCCATAGGCGGGGGAGGATGCCTCCCTCGCGAAGGGAACAGAGCGCTCACCACGTCCTCCACGAGCTCAGGTCGGAGACTCTGCGTCAGCGGGGCGGCCCGGATGCGGAGTTTGTCCCGCACCATCTTGTAAGGGCGCCCCCACGGATCTCCGTTCAGAGACTCCAGCATCTCCTCGCGGGCTAGGTTCTTGGCCCGCCGGACAGCCTCCTGGAGGGCGGTCTTCGCCGCTCTGTACCCCTCATAAAGCTCCGCCTCAATGGCTGCCGCATCCGGAGGGCGGATGCGGAGCCTGCGATGCCTGGTGTACCGGTGCCGCGCGGCAACGCACGCCTCACGCAGAGACGTCAGCTCTCGCGACCACCAGTACACCTGACGTCGGGCGCTTCCTGGCCGAACTCGGGGCATTGCCACGTCGCAAATCTCGGACATGGCCTCCTGGAACCAACCCGCCTCGTTGTTGATGTCGGCAGGCCTGGCTGGTGATGACACCCAGGCCTGCACGATCGAGGCTTCCAGGAGGAGCTCCCGGTCCAGCTGCTTCAGCGCCCATCGCGGACCACTCGGGGCCTGTAGGACCGGCGCGCTTGAGGTCTGGGTGGAGACGTCGAACCGGATGTACCGGTGGTCGGAATAGGTCTCCACCCCCTCCATGACGCGCCAGTCAACGACACGCGGCGACAGAGCGGGGCTAGCGAACGATATGTCCACCACCGACTCGCCCCGCATCCGCACGCACGTGGGGACAGAACCCCGATTTAGGACGACCAGGCCTGTCTCTAGAGCCCAGTCCTCCACCATTCTACCCCGCACATCCATGTAACGAGAACCCCAAGCCAAGTTCTTGGCATTGAAGTCCCCGAGCACAAGTACGGGGAGAGAATGGCTCCCGATGACGGCACTCAACTCCCTGAGGGAGTTGAGGAACTCGGCGAGAGTTCGGTTCAGGGAGAAGTAGACTCCCACTACAACTATCTCCCCGAAACGTGCTGCTACGCACCCCTGACCCTTCCTGACACTCTCAAGGGTCGGGGTACCGGCGGCGGCCGACGCAATTATGGTCACTGAGCCGCTAAGGTCCTCCACCCAGTCATCCCTGGGTGGGACAAAGTACGGCTCAGCGACCACGGCGATGTTAATCGACCACTGCGCCATGCTCTGGATCAACAGATCCTGAGCGCAGGCGCAGTGGTTGATGTTCGCCTGGAGAAGGCGTAATGGGGCCGTTACTGGCACTCCATTTCAGCCCCCTCCCGGGCCTCCTGCGAGGGCCCCGCTGCAGTAGTTGCAGCAGTGGCGGCAGCGGCGGTGACAGTGGCGGCGGCTGCGGCGGTGGCGACGACGGTGGGGGTTTTGGAGGTGGTTACGGAGGGCCTTCCGTTGCCGCTGGCCTTGGTGGGTGTACCGCAGGCCTTGCTCCCTGCCCGGTGATCGGCCGGCTTGCCAGATGCCGCACATGCGGCGCAGTGCGGCGCGGCGGAGCAAGCCGCGGCCATGTGACCGGGCTGGCCGCAGCGGAAGCATAGGCCACTGCGGTCCACCTCCGAGGTGCACCGAACCGACACGTGGTTCCCCACATGGCAGCGGAAGCACCTCAGAGGTCTGGGTTCAAGCAGCTTAACTTGCGCCGAAACCCAGCCCACCAAGAGCCTTCGGCCCTCCACAATGGCTTTCGCCGCCGTCACAGGGCAGCTTACCGTTACGGTTCGCATGCCCGACAGGTCCGGACGTAAGGTGCCTGCCTTGACCTGCTCAGCAGGGCACCCACCGGTCCTGGTGACGGCGGCCACCACCTCCTCCTCGGTCACCGAGTCGTCCAGACCCAGGATGCGCAGGTCTGCGCATTTGACGGGCCTGGACACTCGGGCCTCGTCCGCATTTAGGGACGCTCTAAGCTTTTCAGCTAGAGCGTCCGCGGACGAGCCACGGGTTTCGCCGGGGATCTCCAGCACTCGAGCCCCTGTCGCGGTGACTCTGAGGCGGAGGCCCCCGGTGATCCCGAGCTCCCCCAGATCCACCGTCGCCCTCGCCTTAGCGAGCACGTCGCGGTATCTCACGCCCCTTTTTTCCGCGTCCGGCTGTAGTGTAATCACTACAGCTGCGGTCTTCGGGGCGCTGAGCCTAGCCGCGACGCTCCGCTCCTTTTGTCGGCGCTTCCGCTCCAGCTTCCGGGCTTTTTTGGCCGCCTTCCGCTCCCTTGTCCTTTCTCCAGCCACCTGCCATCCGCTCTCGGCCGCGGAAGGCTTAGGGAGCGGGGGGGGCGGTGGTGCCGGCTGTCTCGCTGGTGGCGCTGGCACAGTCGCCACCTTGCCCTTCTTTTGCGCCGCCGCCTTGCCCTGCCTCAGGGCCGCCGCCTTCTTGGCCGGAGCCGGTTTCGCCGGAGCCGGCCCTTCGGGGGCCGACGCAACCTTGCCGGAGGGCCGGCCAGACGGCCTCGGTGCGGAGGCCGCAGCAGCCGCATATGTGGCCGCCCTCGGTCCCAGGGGCGCCCTGTTTGCCGCCAGGGGGGGGCGCAGTACAATGCCCTCCAGGACGGAGAACCGCGCCTGGAAGGCAGCCAGCTCCTGCCGAACCAGGTTCAAGACCTGGTTCTCAACCGGCACGGGCTGGCTTAGTTGCTGCTGGCCCCCATTTTGGGGCGCGGACTCGCGCAGACCGGCCAAGTCTGCTCGGAGCTTGCGGTTCTCCTCTTGGAGAAGCTCTGTGGCAGCCGTCAGGCGAGCGACCTCCGCCCGCAGTTTGGCCACTTCGTCTGACGGGGGCCTCTGGGGAAATCTGGCCTCCGCTGACGCCACGATGGAGGCGATTGCTGCGGGCATGGCCTTATGCCTGGTGGAGGGCTTCTGTTTGTATGAGACAGCCCTCAGCGCCGCCTCCACCTCCTTCGCGAAACCGGCCTTACGCTCCGCATCGGAGCCGCCGTCTGCGCCCGCCTCGTCGCCAGAGGAGCCCGAACGGGCGACCCCGCGACCGGCCACCCCCGGGTGGCGCCCCTCCTCGGCAAGCCGCGCCGACCTCTCGGTGGCAGAGAGGCCTCGCCCCCTGCCGCGGATCCCTCCACGCTTGCTAGTGGGGATCTTGCGAGCCGAGGCCAGCTCTTCCTCTGACGACGACCCTCGGTCGCCCTCTGGCCAGGACCGCTTGCGGAAGAACTTTCCGTTCACCGCAGCAGCCCCGGGCCTCCCGCGCCGGGAGCTCTCTGAGCCTCCCGCGCTCACATCGCCGGATGCGGCGCCGGACTCCGACCCCGCATCCCTCTCCTTCCTTCCTTCGCCGTTACCGGCCGCGTTTTGGGTTATATTTTTATCCATATAGTTCCCACGAGTACGGGGGAAATAAAAAGTCCATCTGGGCAGTGCCCCCTGTACCCAGATAAGCCATAGCCAGGCCCGGCAGTGGTTCGCACTAGCAACTGATTTTCCAAAGGAACCCGTCAGCCATACATCTCCTCGCGGTGCGCCGCCGCTTGAGATTCGGGGTAACTTTTTATAGAGGTTTTCTACCTCGCGGTCCGGGTGGTTAAGCCAAGACCCTCGGTCCCAATCAAAGCCGCGAGACGTGATCCACGACACTTCGACGGTGAGATTACGATATCGACGGGGACAGTGAATGACTGCGTCTTTCACTGCCTGCTCGGAGGCAGGGTAAGTGCACACCGAGCCCGCCCTTGCTCCTCCGCTGTGCCCTCTGCTTTTCAGAGGGTCACGCGGAGCAACGCCCCCTTGGTCCATAAAGGACCCCTCCCATGTCAGAATATTAGCCATGGACAGTAACATTCCCCGAGGAATAAGAATCTCTTCCCATTCCTCGGGGAAGGATACTGCCCACGCCCAGGGTGCACCGGCTCGGCAGCTGCTATTCCCTCCCGACGTATAGAAAGGGACCGGCAGCCATCGGGCACACGAGGAGGAATTCTGACAACGCACCCCGGGGTGACCTTAACGTGGTAACATTTTTTGACATTTAATTCCATTTCATTATCGTTACACCATTGAAGTAAAGAGTCGACATCACTCTGAAGTAGTTCAGTATCGTCGCTAGACTCAATTAATCTGGAGAATTTGAGATCGTCTGCGTACATGTATCATTCCGAGGATTTGAGGCAGTGTGGGATATCGTTAGCGAACACTTTAAAGAGAAGAATCGATTTTCAAGATAGGATTTTAGCCAGGTATGAACGTATGTATGTTAGTTCTCCACGTACACCTTGGACTTGGCAGTAGTTGACTCTTCGTTCCAGGGCCGCGCCGCTGTTGCTGCGGGTGTTGTTACCGGCTGCTGCATTGCTCCTCTTCGGACAGCGGGGCGCGACGTGGCCTCGTTCTCCACAACGGAAGCAGGTGACATCCTTCTTGGTGTCCGATGATGACGTAGGCGTTGTAGTAGAAGTGGTCCTTTGTGTAGCAACACAAAGGAACCACAAAGGCTTCTGATTGTATTTACGTAAACGACAGTCGATTGCTTTGTGTCCAGTCTTATGACAATAATTGCACTGGAACGGAGTGTTGCTTGGTTTTGGTCGTTTAACGTCCACGTGGTTGTCGTCGGTCACGTTTTCTCTTCAACGAAAATGCGTTTAATTATTGGATCAATTTGGTTCTCGTTTGGATTTCCGTTGTAAAAGCTAATCGGTTGATTCGACTATCCATTTTAGCCAAGTGAGCAAGTACAAACGATACTGCAATCTCCTCGCAGTTCATGTCTTTCTTTGTCTTTTAGCTGCTGCTCGAGGATTTGGCGCCAATAAATATCGGTGGTAGGTACCCGAGCTGATCCCACTGCTGATGACGGCGGGAGCGTAGGCGTAACGATAACAGGGTCGTCATCGTTATCGTTCCTTGGTACAGGTTCCATGAGGATGGTGGGTACTCGGACATACCAGTGAAACTTAGGTTCCACACCAATCACAGTTACTTTTATTACTCGGTAATTTACAATAAGTAGCAACTAAGAAACTAGGGCTTGTACGGTGGACGTGACAGTTTCGATCGTATGATCTGATCTGTGTGGTGTCAGCTACAGCAATGCCTGTCTAGAAATTATGGATCGACTCTGTCCAAGTGTATGGCGGGAAATTAAAGCGCCACCTCACGGCGTCCACTGTACTAACCAATTAACCAATGAGAATCGAGCTACAGTATGGTTCGATTAATATTAAGAAATCAACGGGTAAGTAGAAATAATAATTTGAAAATGGTGTCGTCTTGAAATCGCTTGTGACGACATATTTTATACAAGACTCAATCATATAATTAGTCTACCACATTCTATCCAATGTAGAACGGAAGAAAAACGCTAGTAAAAGCATTGACTAATTCATTTAAATTTAAGAATATTCCATCATGCGAAATGTAATGCATTGAGAAACTTAGGCAGTAAGATTGGCTTACGGGAGAAACTCCACAAAACAATTCTGTTTAACCATGTTTAATAAAATTAATTAACCATGTTTAATAAATAAATGTTTTTTACACACAAACACCAATTCTGCAGAACGGAAAAGAAAATGGAAAGGAAACGAAATTCTTTTTTTTCCAACGAAATTTTTGTTTTTTTTTCTCGTACATTATTATTTCACTATTTTATGTAACCGTTGATGTCTTCATCATCATCATCATTTCAGCCGAAAGACGTCCACTGCTGGACATAGGCCTCCCCCAAGTGTCGCCACATTGACCGGTCCCGTGCGATTCGCATCCAGCGGATCCCTGCAACCTTCACCAGGTCATCGGTCCACCTAGTGGGAGGCCTTCCAACGCAGCGTCTTCCGGTTCGCGGTCGCCACTCCAGAACTTTTCGGCCCCATCGGCCATCCGTTCTGCGAGCAATGTGCCCTGCCCACTGCCACTTCAGTTTGGCGTTGATGTCTTATCTCTGTCAAAACAAAGTTTCTTATTTGTTATAAAAATGTCTAGTCACCCTATTAGAAAGGGCTCTGTAATTGCAGCTCCACATTAGTGCCGTGAATTCACGCGCGAATTCTCGCCGTGAATTCACGGCACAAGTCGTGCCCTCCACATTCACGGGATGCTCTCAATCGTTCGTGAAACCTGCCGTGAAATGGACGAAGAAGTTGCTGCTGCAATAACTTTGTTTGCTGTGCCAATATATAACTATTTAGACGGCCAAGTTTCTTTTTTAATTCTTTAATATCAATATTATCCATTTGACTACTAATCCGCTTCCAGACTGCATACGTCCGTTCGCCTTTGTAGTCCGGAGTAAAATGGCATGGGGCCGTGAATGTGGATGTGTACCCGTGAACGCCGCGCGAAGGGGGCGCGAACCCTTTGTCGCGGGACAAAATACCGACACTGATCGGGGAACAGGCGTGAATGCGCGTGAACCCCGCGAAAACCGTCCACATTCACGTTCACGCCTGTTTACGGGGCTTCACGGCACTAATGTGGAGCCGCCATAATAAATATCTCTCTCGTCACGTTTTTCTGGTAGTCCAGTCCAGTTTATTAAATCCATGCACGTATGTAGTTACATAATTATAATCATTAAAATCTACCTGGCTACCCCGGCGCTTAAAATTGAATGGAAAAAAAAACACACGACTTTTTGTTATTCTGTAAGCTAGTGAGATTAGAAAATGCCTCGTTAAAGAATGTAAAAAAACCGTGTAAAAGTGGTTCCCAAAAGGATCCCTTCTATTCGCACAATGTTTTTTGTTCCGAATATACTTTGGCATTACTAATTTGGTATATTTTTATTAATTCAGTTAAAAACTGGTATATTGAAATTACAAACAGACATTTCAATTTTATATATTTGTAAAGATTTTATTCTTTTTAAATCTGTGCTGTCAATGTGTCAGTCTCAAGCTGTCACTGTCAGTGTCAGATTCTATCGAGGAAGGTAGAATTAGTGGGCAGAAGGCGGCAACAGCAAGTGACGATTTGCTAAACTGTTTTTCTATGATTTTCATGAGTTTAATGTTTGTACAGTGACTTACAATAACACAAAATGCCGCGAGTGAAAATTGATTACGTAGTCAGTTTCAGCAGCGAGGATCCGGTTAGTACAACTGTTTCAATTTCCTGTCTTTTACGTTTGTTTACGTGATAAACCAAAAAACATACTCCTCTGTCTTAAGTTTTATCTATTATAAGGACGCCCTAAAGTATACTATTACGTTTGACCACTTCTCTATAAACTGTTTCATTTACGTTTACGTTTTCATAGTCCAGCACAAGTGTTTGGGTGCATGTTTCAACTTGTTTCATGTAAGTAAGTACTACCTGTTTGTTAGTGTGGTGTCAATTCCTACTTAACAGTTTTACTAAAAATGTCTATATTGCACACGGTTTATAAATGTTGTGTAAAATGAAACATATTTCTTGTATGTATTTAAAAGTATACCCTCTCCATGGCTTGTGCAGGAGCACCCCGCCAGCAACCTGCTTCTCCAGGAGGTAAGCAAGAAAAAGTGGTTGTGCAAGAAGGGCGAGATGTCCTGCTCTGTTGTGCTACAGCTGCCCAGATCTGTCAAGGTTGGTAAAGTTCTACCTGCCATAAGCTTTATATCAGGGATCATTTATAACTTAGACATTCAAATATTCAATAATACCAATAATATAATAATGAAAGAAACCCTGTTTGTCTATTACCTTTCCACACATTAACCTCTGAAATTATTAGTTCACGATATAATTTGATAATTACCTGCAGAAAGACTTTGTATCCTCGATATTTGTATTACGAATTATAAAATACAAAATATACACAGATTATGTATGATTATGACACTGGTTTGTATTGGAATGCCATTCTGAATGTTTATTTAGATCACTGGGGTACACATCGGTGCCTTCCATGCGGCACTAGTTGAGGTGCTGGTCGGCCGGTCAGAGACCTCCAGCGAACAGTTCCAGGTGAGATCATTGATTAGGTTAGTCTTTATAGTCATTAGTCATAGTAGAAATTTCTCTTAACATGAAGAACGGAAGATTAATTTATTGTAATTGGACAATACATCTGATAACTGATAAGACATGTGTTGATTATTGCCTACAGTAGCAGACAATAGTAATAATATTAAGTGACAATTTGACGTGTTTTGTGTCTAAAACATATATTGTTTTATTAGTTCAAAAAAGTTCAATTAAAGAGATAAAGTACTGTAAAAGAATCAAAAAAATCAACCAAAGAATTAAGTATGCAGGAAAATGTTCCTTTTTTCAATCATACTTATTTACTGTTAAAGAGTATTGCAAAAGTCTTGACTCTTAAGCACACCTAGGTCTGTTTCCTAAGGTGCTGGTGCCGAGCAGCGTGTTCATTTCGCGCGAGGAGTCTCGCCGCGACGCGCCCGTACTACGCGTGCGCTCGTTCGGCGCCGACGCGCTCAGTGCGCCCGCGCGCGACCAGCGCTGGGACCGCGTGCGCCTCGTGTGCTCGCAGCCACACAAGAAGCACACACAAGTACGATTTAAGCTATGCTCAGGGTGTATATTGAATAGACGCAGCCTCGACTATCACGAGAAGTGGAAGGAATCGGGAGAGACCTTTGCTCAGGAATGGGATAATAAAATAAAGTGCAAAAGGATTATGTCTTTCTTAGTTGGTTCAGTAAATATAACATGTTGGCGTTACTTGGGAAGAGACTGGGCCCCACGAAACTGGGAATCTTTCTGTGTAATCCAGGGATTTTTTTTACCAGGTCGCCCCTGCTAGGACCCTCAGGATACTGTTTTGACTTCTTTGAAAGCACATGATGTTTGATTTGCTTGCAGAAGACCATAATTAAATCCCATATGTCCATATTGGTTTTATGATGGAACAATAAACTCTCAGTTTGTTACTCAGGGTGAGTGAAGATTGTCTGCCTAGTAGCCAGAGCAAGTTCTTGAATCGGTAGTTTATTTCTGTTCTTTTTTTCTTTAGGTGATCTTTCCATGTCAACCTACGATCCAAGTAAAATCCCAGGTACTTCATGCATGGTGACTGTGGTAGATTGTCCTGACCCAATTTGACTGGGGCGCAATTTCCATGTCTGAGTGCAAAGGTGATGTGATGTGATTTGGGTGCACTTGCCTTTATACGCCATTTGTTTAGCCAGTCATGGGTCATGTCAAGTTGATTTTGCAGCATGCTGCTCGCTATGTTGGCATCCTGATTACAGGCCAGGAATGCGGCATCATCAGCGTAGGTTGCTGCAAATACGTCAGGGCACTGAGGGAGGTCGCTAGTAAATATATTATATAAAACTGGGCCCAGGACGGAGCCCTGGGGTACCCCTGCAAGGCACCTGGCGAGAGAGGATTTAGCGTCTCGAACCTTTACTTGAAATTGCCAATCACTAAGATATGATCTCATTAGCAAGTAAAATGAATGGGGCAGGAGCAACTTTATCTTGCATAATAATCCTTTATGCCATACTCGGTCAAAGGCTTGTTGGAAGTCGAGGAAGGCTGAAGCAATACAGGCCGAGCAATACTTCTTCTTTTCTAGGCACTGTCTTATAGACGGTAGACTCGGTGTACCTGTTCTACAGTGGAGTGTTGCTCGCGAAATCCGAATTGGTGATCAGGTACAACTTGGTTTTCTTGTAGGTGAAGTTTCAGCCTGTTCAGGACAACTCTTTCCCATAACTTCGATAGTACTGGAGTAAGGCTAATAGGGCGGTAGGATGAAACTTCATTTTCCGGCTTTCCAGGCTTATGGATCATTAAAATTTGTGATATTTTCCAGAGAGCAGGGACATGAGAGGATCTGAGAGAGGCATTAATGAGGATAGTAAGAAAGACTACTCCCTTTCTAGGCAGCTCCTTAAGAATTTTCGGAGTAATCAGATCGAATCCGGGTGCCTTTTTGGAGTTCATCGTAGATATCAATCTAGACAGTTCCCGTGGGGATGTTGGTCGCAGTGGGGCACAAAGTTGCAAGTCCGGGTTGAGAATGGCATCTATTTCAGGATCATCAGGAACTGCAGATTCGTTCGGCTTGAAGACATTGGCAAGGTGAGTGGCGAAAGTTTCAGCTTTTTCTTCATCTGAACGAGCCCATGAATTGTCTGATCTGATAGAAAACAACCCCAGCAATGCTTCCCGCATTGCTGGGGTTGTGCAAAATTCTTAGTTGCTTTCTAAAGGGAGTGAATTCCCTTAGCTTCAGGGGTTATTCTCTCTAGCCTGTGCTGTAAGGCATCATTATTAGATTTCATAAGAAGGTCTTTGAGTTCCTTAATGGCACGGTTAAGTCGGGTTTTGTCCCGTTTATTATGTGATGACTGCCAGATTCTACGAAATTGTCTCTTCTCTGCGATTTTTCTTCGGACTTCGGTCGGGGTAGGTGTACTATGAGCAGAATGTTTTAACTCAGGGGTGCTGATCCACGCTGCCACTTGTAAAAGATTGGTAAAGTACAAGCACGCGTCGTCTACGTCTTTAGGGGACTTCAGAGGTACGTTGAGATTAATGTTGTCTTCAAGGTACTCTCTAAAGTTATCCCAATCGGTTTTGCAGTTGTAGAGGCTAGATTCTATTTGGATGAATTTATGGCATATGTTTTTTGTGGCAAAGAAGTCAAGGAGGTCAGGTATTGAGCATTTCCGACGTTTGGCCCCCAAACTGGAACGGACCGGGGCTGCCTTCAAGCGGCTCCTGCCCAACCTGGGGGGTCCAAATGCCTCCTGCCGGAGGCTCTACGCGGGGGTCGTGCGGTCCATGGCCCTTTACGGGGCCCCGGTGTGGGCGCGTTCTCTGTTCGCTACCTGAACGCGCCCCAAAAGGGGATAGCCCTAAGGCTAGTCCGGGGGTACCGCACGATCTCCGGTGAGGCGGCTAGCCTCCTTGCCGGATTGCCGCCATGGGATCTGGAGGCGATAGTCCTCGCGCGCCTTCACGAATGGCGCGCGGAGGCACTACGGCGGAGGGAAACTGCCGCGGCAAATCGCCGCTCAGCGGACAGACCTCCGGCGCGATCTCATGGTGACATGGAGAGAGCGACTGTCGATGAAAAAAGATGCCTAATGCATCCTTTGCCTCTTCCCATGCATTGAAGATGTGCTTTAGCAAAGTGACACCGGCGTCAGTAATGCAACGACCTTTGGTGAAGCCATATTTCACTTCTTACAGTTGTGTGTGATTCTGATATCAGGCATATATCGATCTTGTTTTCTTTTAGGAAAACTTCTAGTTCATTTGATTGGGTTCAATGCCATTGATGTTCCAGGCTGCTATGAATAAGTAAGTCATTTTGTAAGCTTGGAGACGAGGCTAGTGATTAGACCCACTAAGGAGCCTATTTGTTGAATTAAGAGGTCCATCTTTTCGCTCTGTTTGATTAGAATATGATGTCTGATTCTGTTGTTGGTGAGTTTGTGGTAAATCATGAGTTGTAGAGTTTGGTCCGGATACTGCTTCTGCATACGATTTCTCATGCATGTTTGTTGGGGCTCGTATGTTGAAGGCAGATGTAGTAAGTGGAACGTCCGAGGCGTTTATAGTAGTTTGAGTATACACCCTTTCTCGTGGAGTGCGGCTTTTGTTTCTCCGAGCTAAGATCTCTTTATAGTTGGCCGGGTGGTCTTAAGAGCATAGTGCGCATTTGGATGGTGTGGTTCTATCTTTTTTTTCGCATTCTGAAGTTTTGTGACATTCTCCGCATTTTACACATCTATGAGGTCTCATGCAATTGTTCTTAGAGTGCCCATATTGTTGGCATCGCTGACACTGAACAATGCTTTTAGATTTGCGGGGGTCTTTTATTTTAACTTTTTGGTTACAAATATATTGGATGTTCTTGACCACGCGATTGTGAATACTTTGTTTCACATGCACAAAGAAGGTCGAGGTGGGTCTTTTGTCCGAACCATAACGAGCATTAATTATCTCGCCAAGGATTTCAGTTGGAGGCTTCAACTGCTTCTCTTATAGCTTGATGAGGGGTAGTGTGGTGCAGGTCTTTGATAACAAAGCGGTAGCACTTAGCGTCTTTTGGTGTGAATGTATGCATAAGTCTATTTTCTCTTTTTCGGTTTTTTTTATAGCCTTCTGTTGTGTTTATCATAACACGTATGCTGTTTTTGTTGACTATCCGGTATTTAAATTCAGGTGGGCTTAATGACCGTCTCTATCAGTTTGGTTAATTCCTTTAGATCTTTTATCCCAAACAGTATGATCGGTGGAGGCTTACTAACTTGCTTGGGTTGGCCAGATTCATCTTCTTTCAGGACGATGGGTAGGCCAGCAAACCTGTTTTCTGTCTGGGTTGAAGATGGTGGAGGTGACAGCTCCGGGGCCTTTCGTTTTTTAGATGATGGCACACGCTGCCATGCGGGGGGCTGCTTTTCTATGATTGGCCTTTGGGAATCAGATGCTTTTTTGGCTGAATTGTTTAGTGTTGCGCCTGGATTAAGCATTATAGGAACAGTGGCTGTACCACATACTTTGGGCGTAGGCTCAGTGAATGAGTTAGATCTCTGTCTGATAAAGAGAGAAGGGTGAAACACTTGTTGAGTCATGGCCTTTTTGCTGCTTGTGGCGGCGGTTGCACACCCTGACTTCTTAGGTGATAGCGATTCATCAGTAGTTTTTATTTGACTAGGAGCTTGATGCTCCACTCCAGTCATATTTCTAGTATTTTTGCTACTCATAGTAGATATTTCGATTTCACAGTGGCAACACTTATCCAAATGTCAAATGACATATTGACATGACGAGATAAATTGTCAGGGAAAGTAATTAAATATGTGGGTATGTGAAGAAACTTTGAAAAGACGATTGTCACTTTCTAGTTTTAATCGCTGTTTGCTTTTTAAATCACAAGCACTTTTTGCTACTAACAGTTTCACTTAATTATCACTAACAAGAGTAAATTTTTATTGCGTTTCCAAACACTGATATGCAGTTTTACACTCAAAATTACGAAAATCTCCAACAGCACTTTTACGCGTGTTGACAGTTGACAGATGAGGTGCCAAAATTTAGTTTTAAGTTAAATTAAGTTTCCTAATCTGAATAAAGATGTATTATTATATATTTCTTAGTTCGGTCTGTCGTTCGTGCACGTGGACGAAGCGGAGAGCGCGGCCGGCGCCGTGCCCGCGCGCCTGCTGGCGCTGGGCACGCTGTCGTCGGACGAGGACGACTTCAAGCCCGGCGAGCTGTTCGCTAAGCATCGCCAGAGCGCCGGGGAGCCACACTCCAACACTAGCGCTAATACTGGTACGGTACTGAAGAAATTTATCATTCACACCATATCTGTAGTCTGCCGTTAAGGCTCAAGTCCTGGTGTGCAAAACTAGAAAACACACTTCAAAATTCATTTGACATCATGCCCTACTTAAATAATCGGATGATGCTAAAGATGCTCTATGTTGTTGTCCGTATAAAATATTCGCATTCGCCTTAGTATTCGCGAATATGCACTCCTTTGCAAAAAAAAACGGGCACCTAGTCACTGTTTTTTCTATGGATAACATTAATATTTTTAGTTAGCTTAGATGACTAGAAATTTCTTATTATCAATGAGATTCTAGTTTTTAACACTTAAATCATGGAATCGGTTTTTGAGACAATGTAAACAGAGAGACGTGTTAAAACGGACATTTTTATGGGTATAATGAAATTAAGACTACAAGTATTTTATGGTATTTTAATAAAAGACATTAAAAAATAAAAATTAATAACGAATATGACCCTGCAGCGATTACGGCATGTAATCGTCTTGGCTTGCTTCCCACCAGGCTTTTGATGGTGTCCTGTGGAATGTGTTCCCACTCAGCCGAGATCACATGTTTAAGCTCCCTAATGTTTTGTAGAGTTGGTTGGACAGATGGTACTCGCCGTTTTAGGAGGTCCCAGACGTGCTCAATGGGGTTAAGGTCGGAGCTCCGCGCTAGCCAATCCAAACGACGATTACCGACTTCTTGCATATAAATAAATAAATAATAATAAATAAATCAACATTTATTTCAGAATCACTTCCATATGTTAGTAACAATGAGAACTTATATACTAAATGTTACTAACATTTAGTCTAAGCTGCGTGAGGCACGCCGATCGTAGGGAATTTCTACTTGACTGCGTGCAGTCGTATCCACCGCCCCAAGATCGGAGAGTCCCACCTATCAGCCAATGTTCTAAGAGTGGTGTTGAGGCTAACGCGAACACGGCGTAGCAGAGATGCGCAACTCTTGACTGAAAAACTATCAACGTCCGCGTCGGCAAACATACCAGACGCGCTGCAAAAACGCGGCAGCCCCATTAACACCCGGAACGTGTTGTTATATTGTGTGCGCAGGCCACTATATGCCCTTTGCGTAAAGTTCACCCACAGGTAGCACGGATTGGCAGTAAGCTTTGAAAAGCGTCACCTTAACCTGAGCCTTATAACGTGCAAACCTATGGGCCAACATCCCACATCGAACACCCAGTGACCTTCGCTCCCGTTCTACATCAGCATTATCTTTTAAATCGTCTTAGACCCAATGACCCAGATATTTAAAATTTGCAACTGTTTTTAGAGGTCTACTATCCAGCATAACTGGTGGAATTGTGTTATAACATTTACTGCCTGCTTTAAATATCATGAGTTCGCTCTTTGATGCATTATACAGGGTGTAAACAGACCCTGCACGTAGCCGTCAACCAAGCATTCTGTACATTAAAAACAAGTATTTAAAAAAAAAAACTTGTGAAAAAGTTGGAACTTTGACATATTCGATATCTCCGTAACTAGAAGGTTCCCAGGTATGGTCTTGAACAAAAAAAATATCGCAAAGAGGGGAGAGAAAGTGCCTTTCGGATATGTTAAGGGTCTATTTACACCCTTTATTTGATGGGTTCCAGCGTACAATTCACACACGTTAATCAGTTTCCTTAATGCCCAGAAGGCTAATTCACGTAATTTTATGACGCGCCGATGAAGTTGTAGTGCAGTTTCAGTTAAGTTCAAGTTTGAGCGTTAAACGGTATTCTTGTAATCTTTGAACTGCACGTAAGCTACGCGTGAACTGCACGTCAACTGTACGACAACCAAACTCTACCGAACTTACTTATGGTGTGGCCATATGAGAGAAAAAATATTACTCACTAAATAATCGAATAGAATCGATTACATTTCAATGAATATGACCTTATTATAATATTAAAATAATACCCCAATGCAGTTTTTAGTGCTTTTTCTTACTATATAAACAAACAATTATGCTTTGATTCACAATCAACAACATATTTTGCTAAAATTAGGCTGAATGATGGTCTATCATTGCCCCCATAAAACCAAACCTGTCAAAATAACAGGAAACCCGCCAATGGCACGAAAGTTGAAATTCAAGACTCCGTGCAAATCACAGGTGCAAATAGAAAACTTCAAAAGATTTATTATACTTTGACGGTAAGCATGTATTATTTATACTAATATTATAAAGCTGAAGAGTTTGTTTGTTTGCTTGAACGCGCTAATCTCAGGAACTACTGGTTTGATTTGAAAAATTCTTTTAGAATTGGATAGCCCATTTATCGAGGAAGGTTATAGGCTAAAAATTTCACGCGGACGAAAGTCGCGGGCAACAGCTAGTATTAAATAAATGATTATGAATAAAATGATTTTTAAGGATGTAGTTAAATAGGTTATAGTAACTTGTCATATTTAGGAAATAAATAACAGTCTGATACCCATAACATAATATTTTTATTTTGTTTCATTGAGCAAGAGGCTACTGCAACTAGACAGCGGCGCAGCAACAATCCACGTCGCCGTCGTAGACAATATACATATTTTCACTTTATTACTAAAATACATAATCCACTTTAATGTAATGGAAAATTACATCAGAAAGTAATTTATTTACCTATAAACTGATTTTCAGGTCCATTTTTAATATCTTATTTTTTGCAGCGTCTCCTCCATCCTCAGAACTGGACCAGGCTCAAAATACGCTGGCGAATTTAGAAAAGTCAAGAATAAAAGTGGAAAGGCTTGTGGCCTTCAGCCACAAGCCTTTCCACTTTTATTCTTGACTTTGATAACTTTTTTGATAAGATGGGTTGATAAGATGGCCGATGCCATGAACAGAATGGCTGATGCAGCAAACAAATCAGCAGATGCACAGTGCCGCATAGCAGAAGCACTGGCAAATGTAAATAGTTCCTTGGTAGTAACATTTTTTCTTTTTTGCCCACCCATTGACTTGACTTTACACTGATGTTATTGTTATTATGTTTATAATCTTATTAGAACCTAATTGCAGTAATTTTATTTTTAGGCAAGACGGCGGAGGCAGCTGGCTTCTTCAGATGATGAATGAAACAAGCAGATTTTATATTACCTCTTACTTAGAATATTAACATAATTTTAAATACAAAAATAAATAATTGAGGTTATTAAGTGGAATTCTGACTCCTTATTCCCTATGAAGCCACAGAAGATAAATAAGAGCCTGTTGGATAGCCCGACCTTCCAATAAATCTCTGTTTGGCCGCCTATTGCTTTGAGCAAGAATACTCAGGCTCTCCGTATGCACATCCTCCTCAGCAGCTCTACACCGTACACGCATTCTCTCTCCTTGATCACACTCTTGATGTGTTAGTCGTGGTACTGGTAATCGTGCCTTGTTTGCTATATTGTGCAATACCGCATAGGCATTCACTATTTGGCCTGCAAAAACAGGATCATAGTGAAGCATGCGTGCAGCTAATAAACACCTGAAACAAAAATGTTTCCTCTTCATCATATTTTTGGTTAAGATAGGGCTGTAATGGGTGATCACACCACACTGAAGAATCATGGGTTGCCCCAGGTTTACTGGGATCAATGCATAAAATGTTAAGATCCGCATCACATTTCTAAAACAATAATTTTCAAATGTAGATACAGTTTTTTTATGACAGTAAAGCATAATATTATTATGTACCTAAGTATTGTTTGTAAATAAATTAAGATTGATTAAGTATAGGTAAATAGATTACATACAATCATCACATTGAGAGAATGATATCCTTTTCTATTGAAATATCATTCTTCATGTTGGCTGGGTGTAATAATGGCAACATGAGTGCCATCAATACACCCCTGGCAACTTGAACTCTCTATAAAGGTCTTTTGTGACTTGCCAGACCGTTCTCGACACAATGGGCTGTGATACTTCATTGCTTTGGCCCACCAGAATCTGATAAGATCCGCTGGCCAAGATAGCAAGTGTTATGAGAACCTGAAAGTCACCCAATTATTTAGACTACCTAGTGTCAAATATAATGTATTTTGCATTATTTCATTCCAATACTAGTTGTACCCTGCGGTTTCACCCGCACTCGACTTCTGAGAGTCATAGCGTGATGTTAAACATACAAACTCTTCAGCTTTATTAAATCACTATAGATGTACAGGTTTAACTAACCTTTGCCTGTACACTCAAACCATCTTTCCTTCTCTCCTTCGGAATACATGTTGATAATTTCGTAATCAATTGTCGTGTCATGTTCTTGCTCATACCATAGGTTTTCTGGAATTCCCGTTCTGAAATATGGAATGGATCCACAGAAAACCTTTGTCTTCTTCTGGCTTGACGACGTTCTCGGTCATCAACTTCGGCAGTGAGGGATAAAATTCTCAAACCAAGTTGGACACTCATATTCACTAAAAGGGTAAAAAAACATTTAGAATTACATTGAAAACGACTTGTAGTTAACTTGTCTACATACAATAATCCATTTTAAACACTTACATTTACAAAAAATACAATTTGATGCCAACAAAAGTAAATAATGAAGAACTTATGCTGTGCGAAACTGCACGTTGATCGAATTGAAACTTCTTTGCTGTCATTTTGAGACGTCAAACGAATAGTAGAATACCGATCATGTTGCGTTCCAAAGCACGCACCAAAGGCGCGGAACAGTAGAATGCCGTTACTGCGCGCGCGTGACGCGAACTTGACGCGAGCGTGTTTGACAGCGGTAGAGAATACGAAAAGCGTTGTTTTGATCGAAACTTAACTGCAACTGCACTGCAACTGAACTAAAGAAGTTCAGTTGCAGTGCGTTCGTTACGTGAATTAGCCTACTGATCGATGGGCTCAGCAGAAACATATCGTCTGCATAACTTATATTATTAATGCATACCCCATCAATATGACAGCCGGTTCTGCTAAGCTCATCAATCAGATTATTCATGTACAGGACAGCCCCTCCTGCCTCACCCCGCACTCAAGCCTTTACTCAGCTAAAAAGGAGTTTACCCATCTGACACGGTTCTGTTGATTAGCATACCAAAATTTTAATAAATTTATTGCGTTTTGGGGCACAACCGTTTCATACTGCAGTTTACCCCATAGCACATTATATGATACAAGGTCAAATGCTTTTGACAAATCTAGTAATCATTCAGTTATGTTCTCTGACAGTATAAGTAGAGGGCTAGGTAAATGAATTAGTAATTAGCTTAGTTATTGTACCCAAAACAATTGTATGCCAAGGTAAACCTACAAACAAATTATGGCATCAGTAACAAAAACTGTTTTTGATCCTAATACCACCATTACTTTATGTGTTGATAATAGTTCTAAGATTAAAAAGGAAGACAACACTGACTGTGTATCGAGAGTTGTTAAAGTTAAATTGTAGTAAAATCATATTGTGTGCTTTTCCATATTTTGAATATGCATGTAATAGAAAAACCAATATATACACATGTTAAATAAACATGTACATTTTTTAGTAGGTCACTATAGTGACAAACTTATCTTATATATCTTCAATTTTCATCAACACTTTTGTTCATGGGCGTACCCAGATTTTTTTAAGGGGTGGGGCAGAATTAAATAAACTAAGTAATAGGAAATTAAAATGCTTTTTATTTACTGACTGACAGGTTTTTAAAAGTACAAAGTTAAAATAA
Organism: Noctua fimbriata; assembly: GCA_905163415.1. Taxonomy (NCBI): domain Eukaryota; kingdom Metazoa; phylum Arthropoda; class Insecta; order Lepidoptera; family Noctuidae; genus Noctua; species Noctua fimbriata. The sequence goes on along the minus strand of LR990933.1, from coordinate 363,596 downwards.
AAGATTCTAAATACGATAATTTACAAATTTTTCCTCATGAGCATCATTTTCATGGTTTGAATATATTTTGATTTTGACCCCATATTCGAATAGAGCGCCCTCGATAACGTGGCCTTAAAAGCACTCCTTATCAGCGACATAGCTGTTATTATTATAGACTGATAATTTTTGTTTCACTTTAGATTCGAACAAACCGGTTATTATTATTATTGGGTATTTTCAGGTGCACAAATAAGACAAGCTACATCAAAAGCTCTGAAAAATATAGCCGAGTCGTCGACGACGCTCATGAAGACTCCGATCAGCAAGCCCTCCGCTCGTCGCTCGCATTCGCCGTCGCGCTCGCGCATTGACCGCGCGCGCGATGAGCTGATGTACTCGCGCCACGACGCCGCGCCGCACGCGCGCATCGACCACGTGCTCGCGCGCCATCAACACGAGAACGCTGACAAAACGAACGAACTTCATCACAAAACAAAAGATGACGCGAAAACAAAAGATGATGGTAAAACAAAGAATGAGGCTAAAACAAAAACAGACGTTAAAATAAAGCACGAGTCCCAAATAAAAAATGAGTCTAAAACAAAAGACGAGCCCAAAAAGACCCCTAGAAGAAACGACAGTGGTTCTCCGCCGAGAGCGCCGACGAACCACGAAAAGCCCATGGCTGACCACAACAAGGAAAGAAGAAAACGCAGGCGCTCCGGCAGCCAGGAGCAGGCAGGCACACACGGTGAGTCATCGAAGACCACCAGGGTGATTGGTAATTGGGCGCAGTCCTTGAAATGGATGATACTTGACCTTACTTGCAACAATTTTGACCCTGATAACTTGGGGTCCAAACTGGGTGGTTTTTGAGAAATCGAAATTTAAAGTTTTTTTGAAAACCACCACTCCACCAGAATCTGCCGATTGTGAGAAATCTACGCCGTTCAGGATGTTAACCTGCTTAACCTGATACTTTTCTGATAGCTCATTAACGAATTAATCCTTCGAAAACCAATTTTTCAAAAAGTACACCTGCCTTTGGAAATTAAGCACCCACTATAAAGGTCACGTTCTGAAATTTTCTTGAAATTTCCTTTGTTTTTCGAAGCAGGTTTCTCAAAATAAATGAAAAATACTTGTCGTGCAAATTACAAGACCAACTTCCTTGTCTCATCAGCTTTCCAAAATGGTTCCACAGTACCCTGTTTTAGTAAGAGAAAGAACACAACGGTTGTTCCTGAGAAGGTAGTATTTTAATAAAATTGAGTAGCAGTGGCGAAGGTTCCATACAACTCGATTCCTACCGGCTTCCCTTTGAAAAATGGCACAGTCAGTATTCTATAGACAAATAATATAATCACATTTAAGATATGTACTCCAGCTTAGATACTGTAGTCAAATAGTATATTACAAACACATCTGTGGACCACAGTACAGCCATTTAATACATCATAGGGTTTAAGATATTTAAAAAATGACAAAAAAATTCATGTCAACAAATAAAGCAACGGGTGGCGCCAAATAAGCCGGTGCTCGGGTGTCAGAATTCAGAACTAAAATTGTATGGACGCGCAAACGTGACTTCGCGGCTGGCAGAACCGTTTTGTAGGAAGCCCGGTAAGTCGATGATTGTCGAGTTACGACAGGGACACAAAAATAAAGTATGTAGGCGAGAACGAGATAGAATGAATAATGGTCGATATCGTATTTGGTACCAACGAGTTTTTTATTTTGTTGACTTATTTACATACATATTTAAGATAAAATCACTTTAATTTTTTTATTATACTCCCTCTGCATTTTAGGCCTTCACTTTTTTTTCAGTTTTGTTGTCATGGGTGTCATTTTCGTGGTTTTTGGGGTCACTTATAACGAAACTGAGGTCAGAATGAAAATCCTAGATGGCGCCGACGAAAATTTTCGATTTTGTCGTCCTGGGTGTCATTTTCGTTCTTTTCGGGGTCGCTGATAACGAAAAACAGGTCAAAATTAAAATTCAAGATGGCGCCGATGAAAGTTTTCGATTTTTTCGTCATGGGTGTCATTGTCGTGCTTTTCGGGGTCGCTGATAACAAAAATAAGGTCAAAATAAACAGGAAAAAAATACTAAAAAAATTAATTCTCATTTTTTTCTTTGTCTTCCTCTGACTCAATTTTCACCCCTCGTCACTGCTGAGTAGTACAGTTTTTTCGATGCACGTCTTCCTTGTTGCAGATTTTCTTGTTACCACTGTGATGTTAGCTGTTGACTTAATGCGCCGGGTCCTGGTCGAGGTGGATTTTAACCTATCCTCTGGCAGTCAGGCAGTCAAAGCAGTCAGGCAGTCAAAGCAGTCATTTGATCAGGGCCGGGAGGGTGACTGAGTATCTTTTTGCTTTGGTTCGAACAGCAAATGACCAGAAATTGTTTCTCATGCGAGAAAAACTAAAGTTCTGGTATGGAAGCCGAGGCCTGTTCTTCCTCGATACCTGTCCCTTGAGCTTCTTGCTGCTTGCCGTTACGTTTGTTTCGTATCAGACCTTATTAGGTCTGATACGAAACAAACGTACACGACACGACAGTTTATTAAACGATATTTCGTTTAATAAACTGTCGTGCATAAAGTCGGTCTTGTGATTTGCACGACAGGTGTCATACATTTATTTTGCGAAACCTGCCTCAAAAAGCAAGGGAAGTTTGAAGAAATTTTCAGAACATGACTTTTATGGCGCTTATTTTCCAAAGGCAGATACTTACGTACTTTTGTGACAAATTGGTTTTCAACGGGAATCATTCTTTCATGATCTATCAGAAAAGTATCAGTTTAACATCCTGAACGGCGTAAATTTCTCACAATTAGCACTTTATGGTGGAGAGGCGAAAAATTAAAAAAAAACTTGTAAAAGTCTGTTTTCTCAAAAACCACCCAGTTTGAACCCCAAGTTCAGTCCCAGGGTCAAAATTGTTGCAATTAAGGTCTAGTATCACCTATTTCAAGGACTGCTCTCAATCACAAATCACCCTGCATACAGCAGGGTAATAAAATTGGTGACGCTAGACCTAATTTACAACAATTTTGAAGGCCGTCGCTGTGCCCTCGCAAGGCGGACTCCCGCAATAGCAGTCGTTGGATCTAGGACTTTTGCGCGAAAGACATTTTTGTGCGAACGGACATTTGCGCGCATGGTAACTTGCGCGACAAAAGGCGAAATGGCCAGTGAGTAGTAACTTATAGAGTACACAACATCACGCCTGTTATTACTTAAAGGGTGGACTGAGTTGTGATTGTTAATGGTATGTCCCAGACAGACTGGAAAAAAATTGATAAGATCGCTGTGTTTTTATTATTAATTTAATTTGTGATTTTTCAGTGTTTCTTAAAATGAAAATCCAAGATTGCGCCGAGGAAAATTTTCGGTTTTTCCTTCATGTGTGTAGTTTTCGTGGTTTTCATGGTCGGTGATAACGAATATGAGGTCATAATGAAAATCCAAGATGGCGCCGGGAATAAATTTTGGGTTTTTCTCCACGGGTGTAGTTTTTGATTTTTGGGGTCACTGAACTCGCTCGTAACGAAAATGAGGTCAAAATGAAAATTAAAGATGGCTCCGAGGAAACTTCAAAAGAATAAAAAATGGTTGTTATGGGGTTAATGACTTGACTTAACTGACTTACTTAAAAGTGGGAACGTAACTTTACATGTTTTCGATTGCAGCATCTTAAATTTTCATTTTGATCAGGAAAACAATATCCATGATGGAAAATCCAAAAATTTACCCCGGCACCACCTTGGATTTAAAAAAAATTACAACTCGAAATTCTGATAGCCCTAAGCCGGAAATGTGATGACGTCATTGAAGGTCAATTAAAATTTTAGTTGAAAGCGCCAGGGGCTACCCGGAGCTTTTATCTAAAACTTTTATGTTAATGAAAATATGATTCGCGCAAGTAACAATACCTTGTTAGCTAACTCTTACTAATATTATAAATACGAAAGTTTGTGAGGATGGATGGATGGATGTTTGTTACTTTTTCACTCAAAAACTTCTGAACGGATTTGGAAGAAATTTAGCACACAGATAGTTTATAACCTGGATTAACACATAGGATATTTTTTATCCCGGTAGTATGAACCCGTGAGACAATTATCGAACTCCACGCAGGTGAAGCTGCGAGCATAAGCTAGTAGAATTATAATTATTAAAATTATGAATACAACCCTTTTTACCCCATTGTATGACTTTTTCATGAAATAGTTATTGCATGGGGTTAAATGAACTTGGAGGGTTGTATTGATGATTTTAATGATTATAATTCTGTAACTGTATACGGGTTACTTTCGCGAATCATATTATCATCATCATACGACCTGACACTGACCTGCACATTGCAAAAAACGTAAGAAAACTTAATTTCACGGGCTACCCTGGCTTCCACCTAGTGATGAAAGGACTCGAGGCTTTTAAGTCTTTAAAAAGAACTCGACTCGGTTATGACGGTTTGCAACTCAATCGAGTCCATAAACCCTGAACCCTAACCCTTTTAAGAGTCTTTGACTAAAAAAACGACGAAAATATTCTTATTTTTAAACAACTCAAGCGCAACGAAAAGGTTGTAACCCTTTTGATAACAACTCAGTTCGTGAGTCGTGCGAGTCGCTAGTCGTGAGACGCGCTTAGTGCATCTGTTACACTTGATGAGTAGCCGTGTGTACCATTAAAAGTTTACCTTATTATGGTCTCATATTAAAGGACTCGCGACTAAGTCATGAAGCTCTTAGTATAGTAAGTAAGTTATTGATTCAAGTTTTTTCTAATGACTCTTTCACATTAGTAACAAGCCTCAAGTCGAATTTTTGGAGTCGTGTCTTCAAAATCGAGTCTTAACTTTAAAGGTTTAAAAGCCTCGAGTCGTTTCATCACACTTCCACCTTCACCACATTTCTTCGAAAATATAAAAAGAACCTTCGATTACAGCATCTTATACTCACTACTCACTGGCCATTAAGTCGCGCAAGTATCCAGTCGCGCAAGTGTACATGCGCGCAAATGTCCGTTCGCTCAAAAGTCCATGCGCGCAAACGTCTTTTCGCGCAAGTGGCCTTTGCGCAAATGTCCTGATACCGCAGTCCTTGTGTTACTTATTGAGCGAAGACATGTGAACGCGTGTACTACAACGCGCTCCCATGTGTGTGGTTGGTATGAGAACCATTGGTGCACCACGGCACTGTGCCGCCGCGCCACTTAGTTCACGGCCACTGTTCCCTCAGGAGCCGCCCCCCTCGGCGCGGAGCCGGCGCCGGGCCCGCGCAGCGCGGCGCCGCACACGCTGCTGCGCGGCGCCGCGCTGGTGCTGAGCGGGTACGAGCACCCGCAGCGCGCGCGCGTGCGCGACCTGGCGCTCGCGCTCGGCGCCCGCGTGCTGCGCGACTGGGGACCCGACGCCACGCATCTCATGTGAGTCTGCCGCTCTCCTTTACGTAACATCACACCTGTAGTCCCCGAAAGGTTTGACACAGGTGTACCTAATAGGACATCCACATTCTCCAATTATGTTTAAGAGGTCGTGCACAAAATTCATTCGCTAGAGCTTAGGCAAATTCTTGGCAATGCTATGCATGGTCATGCATGCATGCTTGTGGTGCATGTATGCTAGGTCTAACTATGAAATTACCGTTTTTATCTCACATTTTGTCACTGACACTGTGATCACACACGGGTAAACATCGAGCGTAGCGATCGCTTAAACATATTGATCCTTAAGAGCAGGCCCGTCCAACATACGGCCTCCGGGCCACCTAGCGGCCCGCATAGGTCTTTCATCCGGCCCGCGAGCTATTTAAAACTTCATAAGACATCAATAAATATTATTTAAAAATTACCCGCGCCATATTTACCACTCTAACCTACCCGCGAATGCAGTCCGCATCATTGCATTCTAGTCCGGCGAAGCTTGATTTGTTTAATTTTAATTAGTCACTTAAAATAATTGGCGGTCACTTGTTCTCCTATCCATACTGGCAATGACGGGATTTGCACAATCAGCGCCAACGAAGAATAACTTGAAAGTTACACCTATACCGAGCGATCATCTGATTTACTTCGATGATACTGGGAAAATACAACTTATAGTTATTCGTCATGAATTCATGTCGAGTGGCCCCTATTAGTTTACTACAACTTAACGTCATACTGGCAAGCAACTGATTGGATCAATGATTATATGAACCAAATAGATAAACTATGCCAAAGAATATCACATGCGAAACAATTGTCAGCCACCTACGTCATGACCTGAGTCACGTAGCCGACTACAACTCTATACTGCTCACTCAACACTCAAGACCAAAACGAGGTTACTTTGATGGAGTTGGAAAATTATCAAGAACTCTTTTCGGAGTGCTCGACGCTGTCTTTGCCGAAAAATACGAAAGAGACATACATAATCTACAATCAAATGATGACTATCTACTACAACTTATAAAAAACCAAACATTAATTGTAGAGGCTGAAAACAACATTATAAAAAGAAACACTGCTTTATGAATGAACAATTCGAAACATTGCGCGTCTACAAAAACCAAACATTCAGCGAAAACACAAAAATAGTGAACAAGGCGCAAATGCTATTCACGATGAATGACATAAATTCCGCTGCCGTTATGTGAACTCTGATTTTAAGTGATTTAAATCGATTATTGAAAATACTGATAAATGCTCTCGGCAACATTTACAGAGGACATTTAGATACTCATCTATTTCCGGCTTACCAACTGATCGAACAGCTAAGCATATCCGAAATATCCGAAAGGTTGCCACAGGGATTGTCGTTACCGGTGAAGGACGTTCAAAGGGACTTGAAAAATATCTATGACCTCATTCATGTAAAAACCAACCCGCCTGCCAAGCGTGGCGATTATGGCAAAACCCCCCTTGGGGAGGCCTATGTCCAGCAGTGGACGTCTTTCGGCTGAAATGATGATGATGATGATTCATGTAAAGGCTCGAATTAGACACAACTATAGGCTATTTGAAATACACATCCCCTTGCTGAGCGATGAAGACTACAAGATATATCGAGTCATACCAATACCGTTCCTTAGACAAGAAAGTTTAAAACTCGTACAACCAAGTTCAAGCTCCATCGCAATCAATTTAATAAAAAACTCTTCCATAAGAATAGCAGACCAAGACACGCGCCAATGTACTTAATACTGAGAAGACGAATTCATTTGTATCTCACGTAATCCTGTCTACAACATGCACGATTAAGACGCCCCATGTGAGTCGCAAGTCTTCAACCAACAAGAGTATTTATCATGCGTCCTCAATGACGTAACATGCAAAGAAACCTGGACAAACCTTCACAAATCGAACATGTGGCTATTTACATAGTGCGGAAAACAGTTGATGCACGTCATGTGTAACGATCAAGTTACGCCAGCGGTCATTGACGGGACTGGAGTGGTTTCCTTGAAATCAAAGTGCTTACTGCAGAAAAAGGACGCCACAATATTTACACGAAAATCAGCTGGGAAGTAGTTTTAACATTGAGCCAGAGATAGAAATACCAACCATAAATTCAACAATTAATAACATCTTCGACCTCGGCTGGAAGCATGTGAAATTAGAAGAAAAAAAAATCGAAAAACAAGAAACGCCAACTGCACAAAAATACGAAACTCACTTACAAAAGTCACTTACTTGCTGCGGTCTCTCTATAGATTCAAACATTTTCTCCCATCTAGCACTAAATTAACTTCGGTTCAGTCATCTGCTTCCCATTATCGACTATGCTGATGTTTGTTACTCTGATCTATCCCAAGAATTTTTAAACAAATAGGGTCGTCTTCTCAATAATTGTATTCGCTTTGTTTTTGGCCTTCGTAAGTATGATCACATCTCTTCATACCGTACTCAGCTTAAGTAGCTGCCTATCCGACTCAGGTCCCTCAGATCTCTCTGTATGCTCTTCACTATTTTGACCGATCCATGTGCTCCCGATTACCTAAAAGAATATTTCAAAGTGTTGGGCAGTTCACACAGTCGTCAGTTTAGAGCTTCCAAAAACCTACTATTTGAAATTCCAACACATCGTACTGGTTTTATGTCCAATTCTTACGCTGTCTCAACTATAAAGCTCTGGAACGCGCTACTCCTTGAATGCAGACTAAACGCAAATAAACCACTACCAGTGCTAAATGAATATACTTCGTTTAACACAGTTAGGCAACTACCCCTGGCAACTGAAATTAATTTAACACATGCATCTCCTTGCAAATAAGTATCTCAAATTTCACCATTATTGGTATATATCGGTCTCCATCGAATGTATCTACTGTATCTACAGATAGCTTTATTCAGTCACTTGATCAATACCTTCAAAGTATTCACACACATAGAAACACTGTTATCACTGGAGACATAAATATTAACTTGATAGGAAAGCCGGCAGAATCAGCACAAACAAGAACTAGTAGATTAACCTATTTGATAATGACGGCTTTGCATGGATTCCTCCCAGTACACTGTTTGCCTACTAGGGAGGAGAACTGCCTCGATCACATGCTTCTGAAGCTAGACAAATTAAAAAACTCTGCTTTCGTGGTCGTCCTAAACACATCTGTTACGGATCATGCAATGGTGTTATTAAATATATCCCACACATACCAAAGCAAGACATGTGTCAAATATAAAACTATAACAAACTGGGAGAATGCCTATAAGCACCTTGTAGACACAGATATATCTTTTCTTAGCGCACATGGAGAGCCAAACATTCTAGCTAACGAGATGATAGACGTGATTAAGACATCGATCCTCCAAAATACTAAGGTTGTCTCAGTATCCAGCTCCAAGCAAACCATAAAGCCCTGGATATCTATGGACGCCCTAAGATGTATTAGGTTTAGAAATAAGTTACAGCTACAGAAGAGCAAAGACCCTTTTACCGTTATTTTGATCATAACTTACAGGCGTTTTCGCGCATATTGTTCAAATCTTATTAAGAAACTCAAACGACAATATCATAAAAAACAGATATCAAATGCATATCACACCACGTCCCCTCTACTCATTGAAGCGTGTAAACCAATTCTTCGTAACTATTGGAAAAACACTTGCGGAAGACATAATAACCCTAACTGGACAAGCGTCCAGTTAGGGTTATTATGTCTTCCAGACATAATAACTAAATGCTAGACCTGTCACTAACATACGTTCACTATCTCAAATAAATTCGTTCGTGCTGCTGAAGACAGATCCGGCAGAAGTGGATAGCATACTTGACTCAGGAAGTGCTTCGGGGTGGGATCGCATACCTGTGAGTTTCCTTAAATTATCTCGAGAACTTGTTGTTCCTCTTATTAGCCAGTTGACTAATCTCTGTTTCGAAACGGGCATATTTCCCGAAGCGCTAAAACGTGCTATAATTACGCCTGTGCACTAGGATGGGGACAAGAGTGATGTCAACAATTATCGGCCGATATCTGTCCTATCATCCCTTTCGAAAATAATCGAAAAAATATTAATGTTAAATAAAAGACTAGTAAGTTATTTAAATAAATTCAACATTCTTTCCGATTTACAATACGGTTTAGACAGGGACGGTCAACTCAGGATGCGGTCATTGCGTTAACATCTGAAATCACTGATAAAATTGACAAGGGTTATATATGCGCTACGGTGTTTCTAGATCAGAAAAAGGCTTTTGACACCGTTTCTGTCCCCATCCTTGTGCAGAGACTTGAGGCTATAGGGATAAGAGGTAAGGCTCGGTCCCTCTTTAATAGTTATCTCCGAGGCAGGAGACAGAAAGTTAAAATAGGTAACTCACATAGTGAGGAGGAAAACATTGTTTTCGGAGTCCCACAGAGGTCAGTTCTCGGCCCCCCACAGTTTCTAGTGTATATTAATGAACTCTGCAGCCTACGAAACAGTGGGGGGAAAATCGTCTCTTACGCGGACGACACGGCCATTGTTTACTTTGGGGACACGTGGGAAGAAGTCTGCAACAATGCTGAGCAAGGATTGGCTGCTATAGATAGATGGCTCAAAGCCAATCTACTAACGCTTAGTGTTCCTAAAACGAACTACATTTGTTTTTCTCTTAGTGGAAGGTCTAAACCAGGCCTTAATTTTAGAATTCGAATCCACACATGTACGGACAACAGGGACCAAAATTGTAATTGTCAAGCCATTAAACATGTAACGTCCACAAGATACTTGGGAGTTATAGTTAACGAGTGTTTAACTTGGCATTCGTATATTGAGATTGTCACGTCGGGTGCGAAAATTTATATGGGTTTTTAAAAATCTAAGATATGTGATGCCCCAGAATACATTAAATAGTATCTATATTGCGCTGACGCAATCAGTTATTGCATACTGTTTACCAGTCTGGGGACGAGCCACTAAAACTAAATTCCTTGAGTTAGAAAGAGCCCAAAGGTCACTCATAAAAGTAATGTACTATAAACCATACAGATACCCCACAGTTAATCTATACAGAATCAGTGGCTTACTTACAGTAAGAAAACTATACTTTTTAATTACGACCCTGTGCTTACAAAAAGCTACTCCATTTGACCGAGACAGTCAGGAGAAAAGACAGAAGAATATAGTGGCTTACTCCCCGAGGGTCCGCACCGCTTTTGCACGGCGTCAGTATGCAACCCAATCAACGTACATTTATAATACTCTAAACAAAAAATTAAGGTTTTACCATGAGGTCTTACACGTATGCAAAAAGGTAATAACTGAGTGGTTTAAAACCTTAAAACATACGAGGAAACTGAGCAAGTTTTGGTTAGAGTTGGTTAAACAATTTTATTTCCTCCGTATCAATAATGTAAGTACTCACCGAGTATAATCTATAAATTGCTTCGAACACATCGGCACTTTAAAGAAGAAATACACATGCACATTCACACACACACACACAACAATGCAAACACGTTTTAAAAACAAGACGCACACAGTTTCACAAAGGCATACAACTACAGATACACAAAGAGCTGCTAATTAGTTTATAAGTCATTTACTGTTATTTTTTCTTCTTAAATTTATTTTTCGGTCACCTTTTGTAATAATTTTTTTGTGCAATAGTCCCAATATTGTTAATAACTAAGGAAAAGAGCTATCCCCAACACAAGTATTATCTGGGGATGTGACTTTTTTAGGATGGGAAATCATCACATGACCCCCCCGTCCCCGCCGCTCTGGGCGGAGCGGAAGGGAGTGTCAGACTTGTACTGACTAAAACCCATCCATGTTCCTTTTGTGCCCTTTGTGTTCTAGGGCCGCGGTATCTCTTTCGAACAGTCCCGCAGCGCTGGCAGGCATCGGCCCATGCGGACCCCTACGTGGTTGCTGGAACACGAACGCGCCGTCGACACGGCCTGTCGTCATAAGACGGCCGGACGGCGAGCTAGCCCATAACTCGCCGTCCACAGGCCCGCGCCTACGGTGGCCGGGGGCCATCACGTGACCCCCGACGCCCAGGGCGTCTCCCGCGGCGGCTGGGACGTGAGGCTCTTTCCCTCTCACGTCCCGCCACCTCCTTCACTAGCATGACTGCTTCGCAGGAGGTGACGGCTTCCCATTCCCTCTCGCTCCGGACCATGGCTTGAACCAGGGCCGGGCGCGAGAGATCGCCGCCGCCAATCGCCTCTACGAGGACAGAACAAGCGGGGCAGACCTCCACAGTGTGCTGCACCGTGTCCTCCGGACGATCCTCGCAATGGAAACAACTCGACACACACAAACAACCTCCCGCCCGATTCGGTGCAGGAACCTCCCGAAACAACCGTGTCCGGTGAGGACCTGCGTCAGGCGGAAGGTGAGGGCGCCGTGGCGCCTCTCCAGCCACTGGGCCAAGTTGCTTTATCTGCTCAACTGAGATGTCGTCCATTCCAGAGGCTTTACCGGACTTAAGACCCCTAATCGCTACGGTTCAGTTTATCAGTAAGGTTGAACGGTTTACTAATATCGTCGCAAGCGCCGTCAAGATTTTGTGACTTCGGGACCTTACTGGGACGGTGTGTTGGTTTGCCATTTGCAAGCAGTTGGTGAGCTACCTGGTTGGCGGTAACTTGGCTTGGTGGTGAGGGATTAGGGGAGTCACTAGTCAGCTTTCTAATAGTGCTCCAAGCTTTTTTACTATTATGAGTCATATCGATACTGGTTACAGTGTTGATCCACCTCTCCTGCCTGTTTTCACCTAATTTCGATAGTAGCATTTCTTCAGCTAACGTGGTTTGGTCCGAGAAAGGGTCAGCCTGATACAATGACTCATATCGGCTCAGGAGTTCGTAAGAGTCTGCCGACAACCCTGGAATGCAGGAAGTCCTGCAACCTCTTGGGATGTGTCTTCGAGAAGTAGTGGACACATCAGCAAATGTCAAATGTCATCATATCAATAAATTTGTCGTAGTTTAGCTGCGTGGGCAAGACATTCAAGAGGGCGTCATCAATCGAACGCGTGAAGGTCGCCCAGTCGGCCTTGATGTAGTTATAATAATAAATAATAAAAAATAGCTGGCAACACTAAACGTCAACAGACATCTTGTAATTTTGTTCAATTTTATTTTAGTTAAATAATTATTTTAAAACAGTTCTGAAACTAATCTTCCTTTTTATATACTATAATTTCTCAATTTTGTACTAGAATAATAGTAAAATGAAGCAATTTTATAAAAACAAACATAAAATAAAAAAACAAGAACAATAATGACGTATGTCATTTCAGACATACATAAAATTGAAAAACAAATAAAATCAAGAGAATGTTGACCAGAGCAGCAGCAAAACGCGCACGCCTATCGCCTCCGGACCCGTCGCTCAGCTCCGCCTCGCCGCCGCCGGAATCCAGCCCCGTCGTGAGTGCTGTGACACCGGCCGTGGCAGTTGCGTCGAGCTCGAGCGACGAGTATTTCTCTCCGCCCACGACGCCACCACCTGTTCGTCGACGGGGAGGACGCCGGCCGCCGGACGGTTTAGGACCTCGAAGCCCACCGGCCTCTGATAGGGTCCCAGCTCCCGGTGGGAGTGTGCAGCGCATGCGATGGACGCAATCCATCAATGCAAATGTCATGCGCGCATACTATGGGGCTACAGAGGGAGGAAACAACCTGACCGCGTACCGTGTTCGGATGCTCTCTCTGTTTCAAGTGCTTGAGCCAGCTGTCAACGTGTCGGCACAACGACTATCGGATCAGGTGCGAGTCATCCAGCGTAATCGTATGTTGGATGACACCGTACTTGATCGCTTGCGGACTGAAATGCAGAGTAGCCATGTCATTGCCACGCCGCCGCCGCAGGCTGTGGTTCCACCAGTCTACCATAATACCAAATCGCGATAACGACGTGAGTAATGACATAGTTACTAATGTAAGTACCCAGTGCAATGAGGAAATGAAGAGTGCTTTGGAGGGTGCGATTCGAGAATATCGGTTCATGCAACCCGACCTTGGACCACGCATACCTCGTTTGCCCATGCATAACAAAAATAGGGCGCTGGTGGCTGTTCTGGATTCGCAGTTGTCAAACTATTTTGATAACTGCGAAGACCTCACCGATGCTCACTCAATCCTGTATTGTGCGGCTGTAGCGGCATGTCGTGTAGCTCATGTCAAATTTTCTGATGACAGAGCTACACGACCTAAACCAGCCGTACCGCCATGGCAGTACAGGATTGAACGACGTATTGGTGGGGCCAGAGCACTCATCGGCAAACTGATCTGCTTCAGGGAGGGCAATACTCGTCCTAGAGTGATGCGTTTTGTGAGGCGGGCGTTCTCGGGGACTGATATCAGTCCTCGAGACTACATGTCCCGTATCACAGAGCGCATCGACTTCCTGAAGCAGAAAGTGTATGCATGGGCAAACCGTATTCGTAGTTATAAGCGGCGGGTGGACCGATACACTCAGAATCGCACTTTTCAAAGAGATGAAAGGTGGGTATACAGGGCTTGGGAGCGCCCGGACCAAGGTGTGGCTGACACGCGCCTACCGGATGATGATGCCATGTGTTCGTTCTGGCGCAGCATCTGGTCGGTGCCTGTTAGCCATACCGAGGGTGAATGGACTCAGGAGGTCGAGCGAACATGCGATCTAGTACCAGAAATGGGGGCAATCACTATCAGCCCCCAAGACGTAGTTCGTGCAGTCCGTCCGTTGCCTAACTGGAAATCTCCAGGGCCGGATGGACTGCACAACTTTTGGATTAAATGGTTCACAAGGTCGCACGCTCGCTTGGCGATCCTGTTCCAGTCAGCCTTAGAGTCAGGGTCGCTGCCAGAGTTCCTGACAACAGGTATAACCCACCTGCTCCATAAATCGGGTAGTACTGCGGAGCCCAATAATTATAGACCGATTACCTGTCTTCCGACGGTCTATAAAGTTCTTACATACATTTTGAGAGCTAAAATTAACAAACACATTGATGACAATTCTGTCATATCCGCTTCTCAAAATGGATGTAGGAACTGGTCCCGCGGTACTAAGGAGCTACTCCTCATTGATATGGCCATTAGTCAACAGGTTCGCCGTTCCCGAAGGAATCTGTCGACATGTTGGATAGACTATAGAAGGCCTATGACTCGGTGCCACATACATGGCTCATGAGGGTGCTAGAGTTGTATAAAGTTGATGCAACTCTGCGCACCTTCCTGATGTCATGTATGGGGCAATGGAGGCCAGTCCTTCGCTATCCAGGATGTAGGCAAATCCAGAGGAATAGCGAGCCGATAAGGATAGAGCGAGGTATATTTCAGGGCGATAGTTTGAGTCCACTTTGGTTCTGCTTAGCCTTGAATCCTCTTAGCACGCTGCTGGAGGATTCAGGTCTAGGCTATCGGTTGAGGAGAGGTGGTCAAGTTATATCTCACCTCCTTTACATGGATGACCTGAAACTCTTTGCCCCCAACGATTTGCAACTGATGGAGCTACTGAAGGTAACTGAAACTTTCAGTAGCGCCATCAGGATGGAATTTGGTGTGGACAAATGTGCGGTCATGCATGTAAAGCGAGGGGAGATTGTGGAATCTGTGGCAACCCAGCTCTCGGATTCCATAAATCTTAGATCCCTCTCAGCAACCGAAACCTATAAGTATTTGGGTATGTCGGAAGCGCTGGGCATCAATGTTGCTGACATGAAGCAATCGTTGAAGGAGCGCTTCTTTGGCCGCCTGAAAAAAGTATTTAATAGTCTTTTATCAGGCGGCAATAAGGTACGTGCCTTCAACGGTTGGGTCATGCCGGTTCTGATGTACTCTTTCGGCATACTCAAATGGACTCAAACAGAACTAGACGCCCTGGATAGGAGGGTCCGTACATTGTTGACGGCATATCGAATGCATCACCCGCGTTCTTCTGTTATGAGACTGTATATCCCGCGGAAGTGTGGGGGTCGAGGCTTTTTAAACGCTAAGACTCTACACAATCGCGAGATATGCAGTCTCAGGGAATATTTCCTTGAAACCGACGTGGGGATGCATCGAGATGTGGTCGCGGTGGACAAGGGCCTCACCCCGCTTTCCTTGGCTGAAGAGAACTGGCGCAAACCCTTAGTGCTTGACACTAACGACCGCGTGGAGGTATGGCAGAGTAAAGAGCTTCACGGACGCTTTTTCCGGGCCCTGCATGGGCCCGATGTAGACCTATCAGCGTCCATAGCCTGGCTACGTTCCGGGGACCTCTTCGGAGAAACCGAAGGTTTTGTCTGTGCAATTATGGATGAAGTTATGATGACGAATAACTACCGGAGATTTATTGTGAAGGACGGTACGGTTGACATATGTCGGGCATGCCACCGTCCAGGCGAATCAATCCGTCACATTATCTCCGGGTGTTCTCGTCTGGCTAACGGAGAGTACTTGCATAGACACAACCTTGTAGCCAGGATTATCCATCAGCAACTTGCTCTAAAATACAACCTTGTGGAATCGGAAGTGCCGTACTATAAGTATGTGCCCGACCCAGTTCTCGAAAATGCCAGTATCACATTGTATTGGGATCAATCCATCATCACTGACAGAACTATTGTAGCCAATAAGCCTGATATAGTGGTGGTGGATCGATCAGAGCGGCGCACAATGATTGTTGACATAACGGTCCCGCATGATGAGAACCTCGTGAAAGCCGAGAAAGATAAGAAAATCAAGTATCTTGACTTGGCTCGCGAGGTTGTCGACATGTGGGATGTGGACTCAGCGATCATTGTGCCGATAGTCGTATCAGCCCATGGCTTAATTGCCAAGAGCCTCGACCAATACCTGAGGAGGCTCCCGTTAGGCAGCTGGATCAAGGGCTTGATTCAGAAAGCGGTACTTTTGGACACGGCTCGTATTGTTAGGAGGTTCCTCTCTCTGGAGCCCTGACCGCCGATAGCTTGGACCCTGTTCCCGATACCGGTAGTATGGAAATCGGTATATAGTTGTTTATACGATTTCTGTCTCCGTTCTTTTAGATTGGGCACACTTCTGATCGTTTTAGGGAATCGGGAAACACTCCAGTCTTTAAACCATCGTTGAAATTTTTTTCCAGAGGATGTACGAAAATATTTTTATGTTGTTTTAGGAATCTACTGTTAATATTGTCATATCCTGGTGCACTGTCTGTTTTTAGACCCATGAAAAGATGTCCAATCTCGTATTTGTCTGTCTCAATTAAGACAAAACAATTGGGCACATTTCGTACTTCATCTTGGGTATGACTCAGTAATGGTAGATTCCGGAGATTAATATTTTGTTGACATATTTTATCCGCCAGTAGCTATTTTACAAATGTGGGTAGCTCACCCACATTTGTAAAATAGCTATTTGCTTCATGAAGTGATTGCTCAGGAGAAGCACAGTGAGTTAGTAGATCTTTATGGTGTTTTGTTGTGTGTGTGATGTTTTTGATGACTTTCCATATTTTTTTATTATCGTTCTGTGCTTCCAGGATTTGGCTTTTTTCGAATGCTCTTTTTAACCTTCGTAATAGATTATTACAGAAATTTCTGTATCGATTGTAGGTAATTTTCAAGATTTCGTTATCCGTATCAGTGCTTGCTTTTTTGTGTAGTAGGTCTCTGTTTCGCATGCAAAGTAGTAGTCCTGGAGTTATCCAGGGCTTAATGATTTTTTGGCGTCTAGAAAGTGTTACAATTTTTGTATTCTTTTCAATCACTTTTTGTAAGGATTGTGTTAGGTAATTTAGACTAGTGTTTGGGTTTTCTGTTTGATAAATGGGATCAAAATTAATACGTAAAATGTCTTGTGCTAATGCTTTACCATTAATTATAGCCTTTGTTGTAGTTGTATGTTGCCGTGGTTTTATTAAGTTTAAACAAAATAAAACGGGATGGTGATCCCGGAGACAGGACACTTTAGTTTTGCATGCATACATGTCTGGCGAGCGCTGCGTGTAACTAAAGTGTACGCTGGTAGTAGGCCGTGAGAAGCAGCTAAGGTAAGATAGCGTTCCCCTTCAGATTTAATTTTATTAGAGTTTATTGCTAGATTTATGTCGCCTATAACAACGATGTGCTCGAAAGAAGACACTGATTGTAACACATTATCCAACGACAAGAGGAACGGCTCCAATTTAGTGTAGGAAGGAGATCTGTCTAGACCCATTATGGCAACTTTTTTCCAACGGTGGCTAGTAGGCAATTACTTTCATGGAATTCAGGTTCTATTATAGTTAGGTTAATGTTTTCTTTGTAGTAGATAACTACTCCGTCATTTTGTATTGGGTTTGTATTTGTTGCTACATGAGAGTAGCCAGATAGGTGAGGGATTACCATTGCACTTTTTAGCCAACACTCTGTTAAAATTAGTATATCGCATTTAAGTTTAAGTCTTTGTAGTAAAACCTCCATTTCGGACAGATTTTGGTTTATGCTTCGTATATTTTGTGTCAGTATAAATAGGTTGTCCATATTGGAAGTAATAATATTTTGCCAATCCTCTAGGTCCGCGGTTTGTGAGTGAGATACGGATAACTCAAGGTAGGTAAATTGATTATGGAAGTAGTTTGTATGTAAATAGTGAAACAGTGTTTATGAGTATGTTTTAGGTGTAGAGTGTTTGAGATTGTAATTTGATGAGTAAGTGAGTTGTGTAATAGAAGTATATTTGAAAAGTTAGTTTTGTGTATGTCTGGAGTAGTGTTCAATTGGGCTAAGGTAAGGAGGTAGGTAGGTATTAAGGAGTATTTTAATTGATTTTGGCTTTCCCTGAATAAATGTGAAATGTTAGTATGGCCGTTGAGTTGTAATTTGTAAGTGTAATAATAATGTATAGATTTAAACTTAAAATTAGCATGCAATCCTATAGTTAATGTAATAATGAGACAAAATATGTATCCTAGAGAAACAGTTAGTCACAGCGGTTTAACATTAATGCGTAATTTCTCCAAATCAACATCGTTATTTATCCGAATATGTTAGGAGTCTTAGTTGTTTTTTAAGTAAACAATACCATTTGCTGTCCAGCAGAAACTGTACCCATGACTTTTCCGCAATTGACGGGCTAAATAATACAGTCTCTGGGTTTTGTGAGTGAGGGCCTCTGATATGTATATCGGTTTATGACTATAACTTGGGTTTAGGTGGGTCGTGTTTAACTTGTTGCCTTTTTGTTTACTTTTGTTGAAAGTTTTTACAGATTTGAGGACCTTGTCTTTCAAGAGCACAGTGGTAAAATCGACTACGATGGGGTCTGAAGAATCTTTGAATTTTAACCTGTATATATCTTTTATTTTACTGGTGTTAATATCTAGATTTAATTTTCCTCCTATTTTAGAAATCTCACTTACAAGAGTATCCTTAGTTTCTCCATTTTGTTTTGGAATGTTTCGAATTTCAATCCCAACCCCACGAGTTTTCCGTTCCAAAGTCCCATAATGATTGTTATGGGTAGATTATTTTTCTATTTGCACTGCACCTGCACTAATACATCTATTATTAAAAGTTATTTTATTTTAGTTATTTTATTAGCGATTTTAACAACGGTAAATATTGAAGAAAATGTATGTTTAAAAGTATAAAAGTAATCATGTTTTAGATTATATTCATAAAATTAAGTAAAAATGTTGAAGCTAGGTAATTATGAAAAAAAAAAATTAAGCCATAAATGTTTTCTTCCATTCGCACTGGCATATGTCTACTGTGAAATTTAATCATACTACTATTAAGTAAGGTTTTTATAAAATATTAAAAGGCATTTCAGTTTTACAAGTTCATGAGGAACATTGATTGGTGCCAAGCTGCTTAGACAAAATAGATAGCTAGAGCTACCTATAAACTGGATGAAAATTATTTTATTTCCAAGTTAGGTAGCAATTAATTGACTATAGGTAGTAAAAAGTAGCAAATAGGTAGCAATTTTTGGTCTCTAGTCTGACGCGAACCGATACAGAAAACCAGCCATTCTAACGCACACTGAATTCCAGCCGAGCGATATTTGGGAACTGTTGACTTGGAACGGTTGGCGGACGACACAACACGATGCAAAAAAGTGCGTTTGTTTGTGTAAGTGCGACTGTGTGTGTAAGTGTAAAGCATTAAACGCTACCGCACTGTGATTGGCCGATGCCACGATGCTTAGTCCCTTTCCGACGATTTTCTATATTGAATATAGTGTAGTTATGGGTAAGTTGGGTGTCGAGCTTAATGTGCTGGCGTGTGTACACTAGGCCTCCGTTGACAGGCGGTCTAAATAGGCAATTTTGAGGGTTCTACCCTTACAAAATGCTCAAAATTGCTGAGTGCTTATAAGATTATGTTCAAAACGGAAAACATAGGGACATAAAAGAGGTTAATTTTTATTTTACTGTCAAAAGTCATCCAGAGAGAACACAGGCGAGAGCGTTTGTGTGGAGAAAACACCACCCGCATTTCCTCGGAAGCGTTATTCCAGTGTTATCGATATTATTTATTTTATTTTTGGATCATGTTTACCTGATTTTAATTTTGATTACATCTATGTTTTGCTCTTTGATTTGTAAAACTACAAATCAAAGAACAAAACATGGACGGACTCTTAACAGAGAAGAATTATTTTATGTTTTCGCCACGGGAATGTTTTATTTTTTTGTAATGGTGAACTCTCGATCTGTATTTGTTCACAAGATACAGGCTTTGCCTAATTTGGGGCCAATCTAATGGGATATTTTTTGTAATATTTTTGGCAATAGTTTTTATTGTTATTTATAAATTATGTTAAACAGCAGTTACAATGCAGTTGTAATGTGTACAGCTGCGCGTTCCCCAACACGCCGAAGCTCCGCGCAGTCCGCGCCTCGGGCGGCGCCGCCGTGCCCGTGGCGCGCGCCGAGTGGCTGGAGCACGTGAGCCGGCGCCGCCGCCTGCTGCCGTGGCGCTGGTACGCCACGGAACGCCAGCACCGCCTGCAGCCCAGCCCCGAACAACTCCTAGACGACGACGCACAGCCCGACACCCGGCGGCACACGCAACAGGACCCTGATTCTGGCAAGTTTTCTAAAATCTTCGCTTTTTCTTTAATCATGATAGCATTCTATGGTACTAGCATCAGCCAAAATTAAGAAGAACCCATGACTTATTATAACTCCAATGGCTGCATATTATAATAAGATTTTAACTATCTATAGTTCATACAAATTGCATGCTATTCACTATTGTAGGGTATGGTTTCTTTTAGTTGTGTGTAAGTAATTTTGTATTGCCCGATTTTTGAACCATTTATTTAAATAAAAAACATAAGTTGCGTTACAAAAATTACTACTAATTTAATTAATATCTCTTTAAGATTAAAAAACCACTTTGCAGGCGACGACACGGACGACGAAATAGAAAAAGTTCTCCAAACTCAAAAAAAGAGGCGGCAACTAGCTGAGTCGACTACAAACGATAAAGCTCACACGCGTGCCGACAGTCCCGCCGCCACCACTAGTGCGGCGCGGTCCGGGAACGACGCGGAGTACGGCGGCAGCACGGACGAGGAGGCCCCCGGGCCCCTGAGCGGGTCCCCTGGCGGGCCCCTGATCGGGTCCCCTGGCGGGCCCCTGAGCGGGTCCCCGGGCGGGCGCGGCGCGCTGCCGGACTTTTTCGAGGGTCTCACGTTTGCTCTGGCCGCGGCGCCCGGCGATGCGCAGCACATGGCGCGCTACGTACGCGCGTACGGCGGCGTGGTGCTAGCGGTGAGGACTTCACACATACCTTTGCGCCTCACTGATACCAAACATTGTGTTACTTCGCAGCTATACGTGAAGTGCACGGCATATGCCGCCGTCCCATACCTATGCGCCTCACTGATACCTGACATTGTGTTACTTCGCAGCTATACGTGAAGTGCGCGGCATATGCCGCCGTCCCATACCTATGCGCCTCACTGATACCTGACATTGTAATTACAATATTCGTCGTAGATGTCGGAGGTGGCAGCGGGCAGCGACGTGGACTACATCGTGCGCGGGCCGGGCGCGGGCGCGGTCCTGGCGGGTACGCAGTGGGCGCGCGTGGTGCCGGGCGCGGTACTGACGGATACCGTGGCCGGGCCGCGCGTGGTGCCGGGCGCGGTACTGACGGATACCGTGGCCGGGCCGCGCGTGGTGCCGGGCGCGGTACTGACGGATACCGTGGCCGGGCCGCGCGTGGTGCCGGGCGCGGTACTGACGGATACCGTGGCCGGGCCGCGCGTGGTGCCGGGCGCGGTACTGACGGATACCGTGGCCGGGCCGCGCGTGGTGCCGGGCGCGGTACTGACGGATACCGTGGCCGGGCCGCGCGTGGTGCCGGGCGCGGTACTGACGGATACCGTGGCCGGGCCGCGCGTGGTGCCGGGCGCGGTACTGACGGATACCGTGGCCGGGCCGCGCGTGGTGCCGGGCGCTTGGCTGGCGCGCTGCCACGACGCGCGCGCGCTTCTGCCGCACGACCACACGTTGACGAACATTTCATAAAATTTGTAAATCACAATCCGATCTTTTTTTTTTTAAACCAAACTTCCTGTAAGGATCATCTAACATCATTGGTTGGACTCCAACAGAGCGCTTTGTCGATGCTGTCGCGTGCTATAGCATCCCGCTCTAGCAAATGACATGCCCGTTACTACCGCCGGATCACTAACGCCAATCGCTTCCATATTTGGTAAATAATTAGTTCTTAATTAGTGCCCGAACAACAAAAATGGTGTTTCTGGTTTTTTTTTTTGTCACGCTCCTTTCAGCAGGACCACCATGAGCGCCGTAAAAGAGGACACGCAATAGCTATTCCAAGTATACAAATAATTAATGCCCTTATACAATGTGAATCTGGAATTACATTAGATTTAAACGTGCAAATTGCGAAAATTGATTTATATTGACCATCTTTGAAGGGCCATAGCTTGGTCCCTACAAGTTTATAGAGCTGCGGTTGCAAGCCCATACAGAATAAAAAAAATAAAAAAAAAAACGCAAAGTTTCTGTGCAAAATTGTGTCGTCGATTGGGGGTACCTGCAAAAAAATTTTTCGCTCGGACCGCCAAATTTTTCACTTTCCCAGTGTTCGCTCAAGTGCTTCTTGCACTGGTGCCGTCCGTGGGCACCGTTGCGGTCGCAATCACGTGGCAAGTGAGAAGCCTGTGGAGTGAAGATGCCGAGGCCTGGCGCGGTTCGTTCGGCTACGGTGACGCCAGCGACCCGATGCCTCGTCCGGGGTTGGACCGGGCGACATCGTTGCCGAATATCGGCCACGCGATGCCCAGTGTAATACCAGCTGGACCCCCCCCCCCTCCTCACAGTGAGGAGAGGAAGAGGTCCGGCAAGAAGAGGCCTGAGGCTGAAGTTAGAAGAGGAAGAGAAGAAGAAGACCCTACGTCCGGAGCCGGACCAAGCACGGCGGCAGCTGCGTGTAGCCCGTCGACGACATCGGCGCCTGCGCGCGTTGCGCCAGCGCCCTCGCCAAGCCAACCGCATGCCGTGGTCGTGCGAGCGTCCGCGTTGTGTCCGGTGCCGATCCAGGCCCCGGGACCCGCCGTCACGTTCCCAGGCCGAGCGCCGTTTGCGCGCGCCGCCGCACCCGTCGCACGCGACAATACGCGACACCGCGCCACCTGAGCGCGTACCCGCGCCCGCGCCGCGAGCCCCAGTGGCTGCAATCCGTGCGGTTGCACCATCTGCACCATAAGTGCGCCCAGCTGCGCGCACCAGCGCCGCACCGCGTCGACTGCGCCCTCTGTGGCTGCGTCCGCGGTGGCCGCCGCCAGCCGCGGTGCCACAGCCCCGCGCCCCGCCACCGCCGTCACCAGCCACAGCTTGCTGGCCGGACCGACTCTCCGGCGGAGCGGAACCGACGCCCGCTACCGAAGTTGGCGCCTTGTGCCCGACCGACGCCCCCGGCTTTTTTGGCGCCCGAATCACCTGCGCCGCCCCGTGCCTACGACTCGCCGGCGGGACTGTCGGCATGCTCGTCGCGAGCCGGCTCGATCATGTCGATAGTGTCCGCAGGCTCGGTCGACTCTGGGCGTGCGCCGAGCCCACCTACATCTCCGACGTCGTCGCTGGGATTCGGCTACGAGTACCAGCCGGAGCTGCGCCCGCAGCGAGGGAGAAGACGCCTGGAGGCACACCAAGGGTTGAGTGTCTCACACACTGCTTCCATATTCAATCGGCGGCCCCAGAGGACGACGGAGCGGCCACCGGAAAGCCAAAGCCGAAGCCGCCGAAGCGGCCTAGGTATCCTCCGCTGGTGGTGGAGAGGCTGCTGGATGGACCGTGCACTTTCGGGCCATCAGTGCCAAACTGGACCGACCACCCAACGCCCGACCATACGGCGCTGGGGTACGCTTCTCACCCGAGGGTGAGGAGGAATTTAGGTTGGTCCAGAGGTGCCACCGGTGCCATAAATTCCGGCCCTCGTCACACCACTGCCACAGGCCGCTCGCCACTGTGGAGCCGGCCACGTGCGCCAACTGCGGGGGTGATCACCCTGCGAACAACGTGCGCTGCGGAACAGGTGAGCTGGCATGGCCGGCAATGGTCACTGGGAGGCCGACAGAAGTGGCCTCACCGAGGCCCAAGGCGCGGATTCGGAAGAAGAAGCGTGGGGCCAAAGGCAAGAAACCGCAGCCCCCCCCCCCTCCCCCTAAGGAAGACACCCACAGTGCCGCCCCTCTGCGACCCAAGCGCAGGCTGTCCCAACACGACCATCTACCGACATCATCACAAAGAAGAAGGCAAGGCCGACATTTGGCGCTCCACGAGGAAGAGCGCCGGGCCCAGCAGCCGAGAAGGAGTTCACAGCTGGTCATCCTCGACGGCTTCGCCGGCATCCCTCCTTAAGCTTAACCATGGCTAGGCCGCTGATGGTGGTCCACTGGCACGCCCGTGGCCTTCGAGGTCTGATAAGCGAGACGCACCTGGAACAGGAGGACAAGCTCAGAGTCTTGGGTTTCCTCGCTTACCGGAAGGATGAAAGGTCGGCCTACAACGCCCCCTACCGTGGTCTGGCGGTACTGGTGAGGCGTAGGGTCGTCCATCAAGAGGTCCCCGTGCTGTCACTTGGCTCGTTCTACGCGCTGGGTGTGCAGCTACACGTTGCCGGCGAGGATCTCGCCATCTACGCCTGCTACAAGGCGCCCTCGGCCAAACTGGACCCCACGGAGTTGAGGACCCTTCTCGACGCCAACAGCGGCGCGACGATCCTTGCCGGTGACCTTAACTGCAACTCCAGCGTGGAACTCGGCCGTGACAAACACGGCGGGCAGACGACTCTACGCGGACGCGGAAGCCTTCGGTTACACGATGTCCGGCCCAGAGACGCCCACCCACTCCCGGACGCCTACGTCTACATGCCGGACGTGCTGGACATCGTGGCCTACCGAGGGCTACACTGCCAGATCACGCAGCAGGTGTTAGACGACGAGATGCAGTCCGACCATCATCCTGTTCTCGTCGTCCTATCGAACCCGTCGTACTGAAGCCCGCAGCGCCACGTCGATGCATCAATTGGGATGTCTTCAAGGACAAGACTGAGGCCACTACACCGACTCGGCCCCTGATTACCTCCGCGGACTTTGATCAGACAGCCGACGACGTCACTGCTTGCATCCAGAGCGCCTTGGAAGCGGCGACTACGACGGAACCGCAAGGGAGAGTACAGCAGCCGCCCTTGGCAGCGTATCTCCAGCGCATGATCGCCGACAATTGGCGCCTCCGCAAGCAGTGGCAACAACTTAGATGCCCGTCGCTCAAGACAAAGCTCAATCGTCTCGCGGAGAAGATTAAGGCCGAGTTGAGATGCCGGGACGGCGAGAGATGGGAGGACCGCATCGAGGAGGCGGCTGGCAGTGTTGCGCCAACTGCCGTACCACTTGGTTGAGGCCCTGGCGCGCCAAGATGCCAACGTGAGTGGTCGCCTCGGGTGAAGTACCTGGGTGTCACCATTGACCGTCGGCTCACCATGGGTCCTCAAATCCGCCAGGTCGCGGCGCGGGCTAGGGTTGCCCGCAACCTGCTCCACCCAGCGCTCTCGTCCAGTCTACTGGCGCGCGTCAAGTTGGGCGTGTATAAAACTTATATACGCTCGATATTGACGTACACCGCCCCTGCATGGTACGTCCTCGCGTGCGAGGGACACATGAAGCTTCTCCGCACGCAACAGAGCTTTGCTTTAGCTTTGCTTTTTTTTTGCGTTGCGGACCATCGTCCCCGCCCCTCTGGACGTGAGAAACGACGTCATCCAGCTGGACGCCTTCATCCGGCGCCTTGCGACGGGGATGTTCGCGCGTAGCCGACGCATCTGCTTGGCCCCACGTCAACCACATTGCGCCCTGGCATACGCGCCCCCCTGACGCGTCGCGCCCTATCCCCCGCGACCTGGTAGCGGACGATGGCGCGGCGTGGGCTCGCGACCCACGCAGACACTGGGCGGTGTTACACAGTACAATACCGCCTACACACACACAACGGCCTCTCAGTCCAGACCGTGACCTGCTAGCTCTGGAAGCGGGACGGACGGGAGCCACACACCCTTCGTAGGTGCGTCGCAGTCGACACCTCTGTCGCTGGTCGTCCTCCGCCGGGCCTCCCCTGGGTAACTGGGGGCAACCCCTGGGTAACTAGGGGCCTCCCCTGGGTAACTGGGGGCCTCCCCTGGGTAATTGGGGGCCTCCCCTGGGTAACTGGGGGCCTCCCCTGGGTAACTGGGGGCCTCCCCTGGGTAACTGGGGGCCTCACCTGGCGGGGACAGACCGCCGAGGTGCCGTGAAGAAATCAGCGCTGTGGCACACCTACGAAAAACTTCATAGCAATCACACACCCAGATGCACGTGCAATGCGTGCGTCCGCAGGCCTAGCCTTAGAGGCTAGCCAACGACGGGACCGTATTAACGAGCCAAGGTATGGCCTCCGCGGCCAGGGGGCGATGCCCCGTGACAGCTTGCCGCGCCCGTAGCGGGGGCGCAGTGACATTTCACGACGATACACGAAATATTTTAAGAGTATCTTCTACAAGTAATAAAGGGGCAACGAAAAATTTTATATAAGTGTCCACCCGCGCCCCGCCGCGCCGACGGTGACGGGCGGCATGCATCTTGTTCATTCTATGCTGGGCAGCGTGTGAGGTTGTGTTCGCACGTCATGACACCGTTCGACCGCGCAAAAATGGTAGTCATTTCGGGTCCTGACGGTTACCGCGCTCCAACTCCACAGTAGTCTGTGTGAGTCTGGAGGCAAACACCTGCCTTGCTATTACTTGGGGCGTAACAATATCGCTGGTGAAATGTAGTGGTCGTTCGAAAATACACCTCTGCCTATCTCTTTGGAGAAGGCAGGCGTGATGATGTTAAAATTAAACCAACGTATGGACGTAGGTAGACTTCATAACTCGATTTAGTCTTATTTTAATAGATTATCGCTTACAATAACAATAAATGTGAATTTAAATAACAATACCATCTAAACCTAAGAAGATGTAGCCTACGTTAAAAATTCCATCCTTAAAACGTTACGAAAACAAATCGTATTCTAAAGCATCTACCTACCTACAAAACTATAAACTAAAAAATCCATCTTAAAACATTGGTTACTAACTCATCGCTTACCGATCATCAAACTGTTTTACTAACAAAGCAAATAAACTCACCTAGAAAAAACTGCGAGCGTAGCTTCACTAAAGTCAATATGACAAACCTTGAAAGTGACATACGCGGCATTAATTTTAACCGTATTTATGATTCTGCTAATGCAAATATTTCTTTACAATATTTCATTAATTCTTTACAATATGCAATAAGGAAAAACTCTTTCACTAAGATAATCCCTAGAAAGTATAGTTGTATTAAACCTTGGATCACACCCGGTCTCGTTCGTTGTATAAGACACAGAGACAAACTTCATCTAAAATCCAAACTTGAACCTGATGACGTAATACTTTCTGTTACCTATAACAGATATCGAAATTTCTGTAATAATCTTTTGAAAAAACTAAAAAATCAGTACGATAAACATGAACTACAGAAGGCGGGAAAATATAGTAAACTTGGGTTTAAATTATAAAAACCAATACATTGAGGTCGAAAAAGTCCGAACCTCCGCTTGATTTACTATCAACAGAAATAAGCCCATCGGAAGCAACATATAGGGTAAACCACTATTTTGTCAACGTTGGTAAAAATTGGCTGAAAAATCCTTAAATATTAGTCGTCCTCCCACGCAAAACCCAACTAGGACATCTTTCACATTAAATTATTTTGTTATACTAGAATAACGAAGTAATTAGAATAAAAAACGGGTAAAAGGATGTCTGCGCAACTGGGTGGGATGATATACCCAATAATATACCTAAAAGTTTTAAATACCGATGAAAAATGTGGGTCAGCGGAGGGGCCAGTGCCCCTCCGCTGACCCACATTTTTCAGCTATGTTTATCTAAAGGGATAATTTCCAAAATTGCTAAAAAAGTCTGTGATCACACCTATTTTCAAGTCTGGAGACAAAATGAGTGTGATTAACTACAGACCCATTTCAGTACTAACGGGCCTTTCAAAAATTTTAGAAAAGATGATTAACAGTAGATTGATAAAATATCTGGAAGATAATAAACTACTTTCAGAAAATCAGTTTTAGTTTAGGCCTAAACAATCAACAAGCCAAGCAGTAAACAAATTGACTAACTACATTTCTACAAATCTGCATAGTGGAATGCATACAGTTGGAATCTTTCTAGACCTTGCCAAGGCCTTCAACACTATTTCTTGCTCTACTCTTTTGCAGAAGCTTGAAACACTTGGAATAAGAGGAGCACAGCTTCTACTATTGTCAGACTATCTAAGCGATCGACAGCTTTCTGTAAAAATTGGCCCGCATTCAAGTTCTGACCTTTCTAATACTTGTTTTGGAATTCCACAAGGCAGTATTCTAGGCCCTACATTATTTTTGATCTATATTAATGACCTATGCTGCCTGCAACTCCAAAATGGTATTATTATGTCTTATGCGTATGATGCTTTATTGTTTGCAGCTAAATCAAGAGCTGAGGCCTATGAACATGCTCAGAATGGCTTCAACTTTGGGTCTAATTGGCTCCAAAGTATTCTTACACTAAATGTTGAAAAATCAAAATACAATTTATTTACAATGAGGAATACTAACACACAGCTTACTAACTTAAACATTTACGCGTATAACTGTAGCACGTAGCTGACACTGCATGTTCTTTCCCTACTTTAGATAAAGCTGACCACTTGAAATATCTAGGTGTCACTATCGACTCCAATTTAAATTTCCGTAAACATATCGAGTTACTGTGTACTAGAGTGTGCAAACTAATATATGTTTTTAAGAATTTACGTAATGTAGCTAACTATAATTGAATAAAACATTTATTTAGCGTTGTGTCAGTCTATCTTAACGTATTGTATAACATTCTGGGGTGGCGCGGGTAATTCAATTCTCCCTCTAGAACGTGCTCAAAGCGCAATTCTAAAAGTTGCTACCTTCCGTCCTTTTAGATTCCCTACACAACAGCTCTACAAAGCATGTAATGTACTTACAGTGCGGTAATTACTTATTCTGCAGATAATACTACACCAGCACTCTACACTTCCCTATCACCCAGTTCCTTCCGATAGGAGAAGGAAGGACCTAATTTGCACAAAACCTCAAACTAGACATGCGTTTGCGAATCGATTTTATGTGTTTTTAGGACCTTTTCTCTACAATAGACTTGACAAGATACTAAACATATATATTTTAAGTTATAAAAAATGTAGTTTTGTAATGTCGGATTATTTAGCGATACTTAATAACACAGACACAGAAAAACTTCTAAAAGTTGTGATTTGATTGTTTTTCTACATATTTACTTAGGTTAGTTTTAGTGTTTTTCTTTTGTACCAATTTGATTTTAGTTATAGTTGTTAATAGATTAATTTAATCTTGTAATTTTACTGTCCTTATTAAATTGCGCTAGGTAAAGTGATGGCCTGAAACACAGGTGTAAATAAACCTAGATCGGGCAGGTAGCTGACATCTGAATTGGGCTATTATTACTAGCAACTGTTAAATATATTTTAGTTATAATTTACTTATAAGTACTACTGCGCCTAAATGTACACTTTTTGTAATACTTTTTAAATAAATTATTCTTATTCTAATTATTCTTATATAGAAGAACCCGACAACAACTGTCGGGCAGTAGCCCACCAGACATAACACCCGCCTGGTCGGAGGATCCTCACTTTTCTATGGGGTATGAAGAACTTTATTCCCTTTTCTTCATACCCCCAAACTGGTGACCCCGAAATGGACGTCAGCGCAGCCTTCGAGCAAACGTAACATCATCAAGATCACTTCCTCAAGCTTTTGAACAGCGAGTCATTTAGCCAGCCAGCTTCAAATGGGTATTCCTTGCTGGTATTCACGCCGTGCACATAAGGACAAAAAAATCTCTGATCATACTTTCAAGCTCATGAAGGAGCGGCATGAGATGATCCTGCAGTCTTCAGGCAAGCTGTGGAAATACCGGCAGCTCAATAGACGGATCTATAAATCCTTGAAAAGCGACGTCCGCCGCTTTAATACGGAGCGTATTAAAGACGCAATTGAGCAGTAATAAGGCTTTAAGGTATTTTCAAGAGATCTGGCTATTGGTTAGAGCTAGTTCACGAAACTGAAGACTGACGATGGCCGGATCGTATCCGCCAAACCGGAGCTACCGAGAGAGATCGAGAGATTCTATGGACAGTTCTACACGTCAACCAGTAAACCCGCTGTAAATCTAGCAAACGACTCAAGAGCTAGACTGACCCAACACTATAGCCTGTACGAGAATAAGGATGGTTCCGAAACAGCTTAAAAACTACAAGGCACCGGGTGATGAAGTAATTACAGCCGAACTCCTGAAGGCGGGTAAAACCGGTACTTATGACCCTTCAGAAGAGTTTGATTAGGGGTGTGGTGGTACTCTTTTACAAGAAGGGCGAAAATGCCCGGCTAAGGAACTATACGCCCATCTCAGTTTTAAGCAATGTCTACAAGTTGTGTGAGCAGTATCTCAAGACGAAAGTCTATGACCAGTGCGTGTTGCCAGTGATCACATACGAGACCGAAACGTGGTCGCTCACAATGAACCTCAACAGAAGGCTAAAGCCACCCAAAGAGCAATGGAGAGGGCTTTGTTTTTCGTGTTTGAAATCATCAAATGACCCCCATCCCCCGCCGCTCTAGGCGGAGCGGAAGGGAGTGTCAGACTTCTACTGACTAAAACCCATCCATGTTCCTTCTTTGCCCTTTGTGTTCCAGGGCTACGGTATCTCTTTCGAACAGTCCCGCAGCCCTGGCAGGCATCGGCCCATGCGGACCCCTACATGGTTGCTGACATCTCTTTGAGGCCCGCGTGGAACACGAACGCGCCGTCGACACGGCCTGTCGTCATAAGGCGGCCGGACGGCGAGCTAGCCCATAACTCGCCGTCCACAGGCCCGCGCCTACGGTGGTCGGGAGCCACCACGTGACCCCCGACGCCCGGAGCGTCCCTCGCGGCGGCTGGGACGTGAGGCTCTTTCCCTCTCACGTCCCGCCACCTCCTTCACTAGCATGACTGCTTCGCAGAAGGTGACGGCTTCCCATTCCCTCTCGCTCCGGACCATGTCTTGAACCAGGGCCGGGCGCGAGAGATCGCCGCTACGAGGATACGACGGTGCTCCGCCTAAACGAGGCAGACCTTCACGATGTGCTCCACTGTGTCCTCCGGCCGATACTGGCAATGGAAACACCCGGGCGTTTCCTCCCGCCCGATTCGGTGCAGGAACCTCCCGAAACAACCGTGTCCAGTGAGGACCTGCGTCAGGCGGAAGGTGAGGAGCCACTCCTCAAAGAGGGGACTTATCGCCACTATGGTGCCGTGCTCTGCATGGGGTTGCGATAGTCGCTCTCTCCATGTCGCCATGAGATCGCGCCGGGTGTCTGTCCGCTGAGCGGCGATTTGCCGCGTCAGCGGAGTTTCCCCCCGACATAGTGCCTCCGCGCGCCATTCGTGCAGGCGCGCGAGGCCTTTCGCCTCCAGTTCCCATGTCGGCAAGGAGGCTCGCCGCCTCGCCGGAGATCGTGCGGTACCCCCGGACTAGCCTTACGGCTACCACCTTTTGGGGCGCGTTCAGGTAGCGGGCGGCTCGGCGCCTCAAAGAACGCGCCCACACCGGGGCCCCGTAAAGGGCCATGGACCGCACGACCCCCGCGTAGAGCCTCCGGCAGGAGGCGTTTGTACCCCTCAGGTTAGGCAAGAGCCGCTTGAAGGCAGCCCCGGCCCGTTCCAGTTTGGGAGCCAAACGTCGGAAATGCTCTACGAAGTTCTACTGGCTGTTGAGGACGAGTCCTAGGTACTTCAACGTCGACCCGACGCCGATGGAAACCCCTCCTACCGTCAGTAGGGATTCCGACGGTGGCGCCTTCCGAGGCCCATGAAAACACATGGCTTCGGACTTGTGCAATGCCACCTCGAGACCCCATTGCCGGATCCTCTCCACGACTATCGCAACCCCACGTGTCATGTTTTCGGCCGCCGCCTCGTGCGACCTCCCTTGTGCCAGTACCAGCGTGTCGTCAGCGTAGCAAACTACGCTGAAGCCGCTAGGGAGGTCGGCGCGCAGCACCCAGTCGTAACCGATGTTCCACAAGGCCGGGCCCAGAACCGATCCCTATGGAACACCGCACGACATCTCACGCAGGTTCCATTCTCCGCTCCGACCAGGGTAGATGACGGGCCTATCCGTCAGGTAGTCCCCGACCACACGACGATGGTAGGTCGGACCAGGTGATACCGGAGTGCCTCCCTAATGCAGCTCCAGGGCATGGAGTTGAAGGCGTTGGCGACGTCAACAGACACCGCCAAGACGACCCCATCCCAGGACAGCGCGTCCCCCGTCGTGAGGGCTCTCACGCGCACGATGGCGTCGACCGACGAGCGCCCCTTGCGGAAACCAAACTAGTGTTCCGCAAGATCCGGCCCCATCTCCGCAAGGTGCCCGGCGTGGCGGTTGGCAATGACTCTTTCAAAGAGCTTGCCCACCTCGTCGAGCAACACGATGGGCCGGTATGCGGACGGTGAGTCCGCAGGGCGCCCTGGCTTCCGGATGAGGACCAGCTTCCCTGTCTTCCAACGAAGCGGGAACTGGCCGCTCTCCAAGCATTCGCTTAGGAGCCTTTCCAGTTGGGGCCCGAGAGCCTCAGAGGCCAGGACCCAGGCTTTGCCAGGCAATCCATCGTGTCCCGAGGCAGTATTTCTGGCTTTCAGCCTGCGTACCGCGACTCTCAGGTCTACCCTAGTCACCTCCGGAACATTGTCATCGTCATCGGTGTAGTCCGCTTCCGGCACTGCAAGCAGCGGTGGAGCCATAGGCGGGGAGGATGCTCGCCTCGCGAAGGAAACAGAGCGTTCACCACGTCCTCTACGAGCTCAGGCCGGGGACTCTGCGTCAGCGGGGGGGCCCGGGTGCGGTGTTTGTTCCGCACCATCTTGTAAGGGCGCCCCCACGGATCTCAAAGAAGATGGAGTTTCTGAACGAAACTCCAGCTTCTCCTCGCGGGCCAGATTCTTGGCCCGCCGGACAGCCTCTTGGAGGGCGGTCTTCGCCGCTCTGTACCCCTCGTACAGCTCTGCCTCAATGGCTGCCGCATCCGGAGGGCGGAGCTTGCGATGCCTGGCGTACAGGTGCCGCGCGGTAACGCACACCTCGCGCAGAGACGTCAGCTCTCGCGACCACCAGTACACCTGACACTGGGCGCTTCCTGGCCGAAATCGGGGCATTGCCACGTCGCAAACCTCAAACATGGCCTCCTGGAACCAACCCGCCTCGTTGTTGATGGCGGCAGGCCTGACCGGTGATGACACCCAGGCCTACACGATCGAGGCTTCCAGGAGGAGCTCCCGGTCCAGCTGCTTCAGCGCCCATCGTGGATCACTCGGGGCTTGTAGGACCGGCGCGCTTGGTGGAGACGTCGAACCGAACGCGCCCCTCCATGAAGCGCCAGTCAACGACACGTGGCGACAGAGCGGGGCTAGCGAACGAGATGTCCACCACCGACTCGTCCCGCATCCGCACGCACGTGGGGACAGAACCCCGATTAAGGACTACCAGGCCTGTCTCCAGAGCCCAGTCCTCCACCATCCTACCCCGCACGTCCGTGCAACGAGAACCTCAAGCAAAGTTCTTGGCATTGAAGTCCCCAAGCACAAGCACGGGGAGGGAATGGCTTCTGATGACGACACTCAACTCCGTGGGGGAGTTGTGGAACTCAGCGAGAGTTCGGCTCGGGGAGAGACTCCCGCCACAACGATCTCCCCGAACCGTGCTGCTACGCACCCCTGACCTGTCACTGAGCCGCTAAGGTCCTCCACCCAGTCATCCCTGGGTGGGACAAAGTACGGCTCAGCGACCACGGCGATGTTAATCGACCACTGCTCCATGCTTTGGAGCAACAGATTCTGAGCGCAGGTGCAGTGGTTGATATTAGCCTGGAGAAGGCGTAATGGGGCCGTTATTGGCACTCCATTTCAACCCCCTCCCGGGCCCCCTGCGAGGGCCCCGCTGCGGAAGGTGCAGCAGTGGCGGCGGCTGCGGTGGTGGCGACGGTGGGGGTTTTGGCGGTGGTGGCGGAAGGCCTTCCCTTGCCCCTGGCCTTGGCGGGTGTACCGCAGGCCTTGCTCCCTGCCCGGTGATCGGCCGGCTTGCTAGCTGCCGCACATGCGGCGCATGGAGAGGAGGGGTTTCCTTGCGTGATCAAATCAGAAATGAGGACATCCGCAAGAGAACCAAGGTTACCGACATAGCCCGAAGAATTGCCAAACTTACGAGAATGGATGGCCGATGGCGCCGAAAGGTTCTGAAGTGGCGACCGCGAACCGGAAGACGTTGCGTTGGAAATATGCCTCCCATTAAGTTGGCCGATGACCTGGTGAAGGTTGCGGGGATCCGCTGGATGCGAGTCGCACGGGACCGGTCAAATTGGCGACACTTGGGAAGACCTATGTCCAGCAGTGGATGTCTTTCGGCTAAAATTAAGTCGTTCAATCGGTCAGTATCGCGACAAACTAAATAAAAGGTAAATCCTCTGAAATTCTTTCAAATGCAACTCTTTGTCTGTTTAGCTTTTTGGCAAGTATATAATCTGCTAAGTTATTAGGGTTATTTTTTTTTTTCTTTTGTTAGTGCCTTACCTGGTGACAGAGAGTTTTTATGCCGCCCATGGCTTTACATGCCGTCGAGAAATATCTGTTAAGCATGCTGGTTTTTAATGTAAATAGAAATGCAAAAATGTCAATTCCTCTGGGATATTTTGTTTTTCTACCGTAATAAAAAATATTGTACTGGTTGAGACCTGTCATTTAAGGTACAATTCATATCTGCAATACACTTGGACTAGCACCCCTTGTAAAACTGGCATTCTCCTTTAGTTAACTTTATACCTGTAGTGTTTAAATAAATACCGACATGCCTTACTTTTGGGGTACGAGCGGTGGTGGGGGTGCGGTCAGGCAGTCGCTTGACAGACCGCACACTCGCTGCTGTTCGGCCGTGCGCGTTGAAGCCAAACTGTGTTGTTTTATTATATTTGCGAATACTGTTAAAGTTATTTGTTAAAAATGCATAGTTTTAGAGCAATAAGTGAAAAAAGTTCCAAAATTTCGCAGTTTATCGCGTGGTGCGCAGCGAGCACAAATTTTTCGAAGTGGCAAATTTCGATTCACATCACCCTAACTGATCTATACAACATATCAAAAATGCAGAACTACATCTTTCTTTTGGAGGTATATTGGAGTGTGAAATAATACTCCACTGTAAATGTATTAATGTTTGTATTGAGCAAGGCGCAAGCGAAGGTTTTACAGATGGAAGTGAAGTTATAGCAAGAATAGAAAAGATTTAGAGTGAGGGAGAATATAATTCAAAGATGTAGATGATAGAAAGAATGGAAATTGATTTACGATAGGCAATAGAATGAACGCGGTAGCGAGCTTTATAATAAATATATTAAGTTTAGTGGGTCAATAAATATTTGACAGGAACATGGATGGGTTTTAGTCAGTAGAAGTCTGACACTCCTCTCCGCTCCGCCCAGAGCAGGGGGGGGGGGGGGGGTTCATTTGATGATTTACCATCCGAAAAAAAAACAGATGAGAGCCGACCCTTGGTGCAACCCGACAGCCACATTGAAGCTGCCGGTAGTGCCCGCTGTAGACCGGACAGTGTATCATAGAGCTGTCTTCGTTGTAGGACGTATGTTCCCTTAGTCGCTTTTTATGAGACCCACGGTATGAGGATGAGGTGGTCGTATTCTTTAATTCCAGGACCACACGGAATTGCCTGTAATATACAGGATGGTATTTGACAACCTCACCTGGAGGGAAAGTACATTTCTTAATTATTAAAAAGAAACAAATCTGTATTCGAAAATTCGCTTGCCGCACTCGGGAATCGAACCGACTAAAATTCGAAAAAATAACATCCTGTACTTTTATTACATGAATCGATCATTTATAGATCAAATCTCTCTAACAAACATGATAAATTAAATGAAAGGAAAACCATGAAATCGAAACTTAAAAATTCAAAGGGATAAGATAAAGCACTTTTACTCAAAGGTCCATCCGATTACTTGTTCTGTTAGACCTTATAAGTACTTATAACATCAGCTATCTGCCATTAAAAGTCCCGTCAAAATGAGTCCAGCCGTTTCGGAGATTAAACGGAACAAACAGAAAGATAGACAGACAGACAGACAAAAATTTAAAAAATGTGTTT
This sequence comes from Noctua fimbriata, assembly GCA_905163415.1. Taxonomy (NCBI): domain Eukaryota; kingdom Metazoa; phylum Arthropoda; class Insecta; order Lepidoptera; family Noctuidae; genus Noctua; species Noctua fimbriata. The sequence continues at coordinate 327,378 of LR990933.1, read as the reverse complement.
TTGTTATAAGTGCCGTATATATTTTCATATGCATTCAGTAAAAAGCTGTTATTTTGATATTACAGTCATTTGTCAGGCTTACTCTATGATAGGTTCAAACAACAAAACGAAATTACAAACTACATTAAATATATTTTATAAACTTATTTTCTATTCTTATTTTACGAAATATTTATAACTGTACTATTTACAATATAATTTCATTCAGAATCATGCAGTTTTTAATTTTATTTGGAAAAAATAACATGCGTGTGTTAGATTTATACCGATGTAATTAATACATAACAACGTATTTCGTGTTGTAATATAAAGTAAGTCACTATACTTTTACTGCAATTAATTAGAAATTAATTATTAAATTTCTAATTCATTTCAGTAAACGTATAGTAAATAACATCATTTTAAAGGTGTGTTTAAATTTTGGATAGCAAATAAGTATGAATCATATTTGCTCGACATCGTTTATGGAAACATGAATCATATTTGTTTGTCGCCGCTTATAAAAGCGAGTGTTCCGACTTCATTGGGGCATTTTGGCTTGAAACGTTGACTGGTACGGAGCTCCCGAAGAAAATAATAGATAAGTATAACTATGATGATAACTATGAAAGGCTATTTTAATCAATAAATGTGTAGTTATATGTATAATAATATTTCATAACAACTAGGTAGTTGTTATGAAATATTAAATTAAAATATATGTTTCCTTAACAAAGTACTTTCATTTCACTGTTCTGTTCTAAAATGATAATATTCTTTGAGTATATAAGTATGTGCTAATTAATTGCTCTTTAATGGTGCTTTAAGCAATAACCTACAATCGGCGCTCCGATGGCATCGCTTTGCCTATCTTCGACCCAGAGAAAAACGATAATGGTGCTGAAGGTTGGTGTCGGAGCATAGAGAAACTTGGCGCTGAATTCAAGTGGACCAGCATCCAACAAGCTGCCACAGCCGGCAAGGCCCCACGGGGTTCTGCATTAGAATGGTTCGAAACATGGGAACCAGATACCGTCTTGGAAAGCTTTGCGTAAGGATATAATAGATTTATATCCAGCAAAGAAGAATTTAACCGAAAAGATGTCAAAGGTCATTTTATTATACATCTGAACTTACCGACACATATTGTAAATATGCTAGGGAGAAAGTCAGGCTATTACGAGGCACAAAAGTAGCTTTTACGGAATCGCAGTTGATTGAACTTATTTGTGGTGGCATTAGCGAAGTTAACGTAAGCAAGCTTAAATAGTTCGATAGGTTTCGTACCAGACTTAATAACGCTATTCTCTACCTATGAAAAAGCCCCCAAAAAGAGATCTTTGAAGATAGCTACAAACTTTGGAAACAACGGTAATAAACGTTTTAAACTTAACATTGAGGTCGGGCACAAAGAAGCAAAAACATGTTACGCATGTAGAAATAGTGGTCATCTGATGGCTCGTTGTCCAAAGCTTGAAGCCCACTCCACAAAGAATCAAATTCTTCAAGAACTTTGCGAACCATTAAAATGACTTGTTCTTTTTGTAAGAAAGAGGGTAATTTCTTTAAAAAATGCTTTCATCGAATAGCTTGCACGGTTTGTAACAAGATGGGTCTTTCAACCGACAGGTGTTTTCATAAAATTTAGCAAAATAAAAACATTAATACCGCAGAAACCAAATGACTATCTAGCAAATTTACTAAAATTCACATAAACGGTATCGAAATTCATTCTTTGTTAGACACTGGGGCTGGCTGTAGTTTAATAAGAGAATGTATAGCAAGGCGCCTACGATGTAGCTTAGTACCATTTTCATTATATTTAGACGGAATAGGTAATGGTAAACTTCATGTTTTTGCAAAAATAAACGTTCCCGTTCAATGTCGAGTCTTGTGTACTGATATAGAATTTTATGTAGCAGCAGATAAAGATTTCCATTACGATTATGTAATCGGCCGTAACGCTGTTAAACACCCCAATGTAGCAATTGTATTAGATTCCTTAAGTACCAAGTTAGTTAACATTAATAGGTACTTATACGCCTCAATTGGTAATTGGATCACTTCAAACGCAGATAAATTTTGGTATAGATATAACCTCTCTCACGATTGCTCTTGCCCATCTAGACACATCCTTCAAAATAGTATAATTAATATCTTTCAAAAGTATCCTCATATTTTACCAACAGACAACAATATGAGTACAGTAACAACAGGTCAGCTTAAAATTCGATTAAAGACTAATAAAATTATAAACTACCGCCCGTACCGTTTGGCCCCGATTGAGAGGGAGAAGGTTAAGCAAATAATTGACGATTTACAGAATCATACAGGAAAGTAAATCTGAATCTGCGAGCCCTATCCTGCTTGTAAAAAAGAAGGATGGAAGTGACAGGCTTTGCATAGATTATAGAGCATTAAATCAAATTATTGAAAAAGAACGATATCCCCTCCCTCTCATCGAAAACCAAATAGATCGACTCGGGAAGGCTAAATATTACATTGCTATCAGTATGAAAAATGGGTTTTATCAGATTGCCATTGAGCCACAGTCCACAAAATACACGGCTTTTGTTACACCTGATGGACATTTAGAATTTTTGAAAATGCCTTTTGTTATATTTAATGGTCCCTCAGTTTTTCAAAAGGCTATTACCAAAGCAGTTAAGCACCTTAAATTCTTATTAGTTTATATTGATGACCTGCTAATCCCTTTTAGCACAGTACCAGAAGGCCTCGATTATTTAGATCAAACTCTTAACGCTTTAACTAATGCCGGATTTATTATTAATCTTAGCAAATTTAACTTTTTCGTAACCAGTATTGAATATCTAGGCTGTATTATAAACCCAGTCATAGACAAGTATCTGCTTTAGTAAACTTTCCAATCCCAACTAACGTAAGACAAGTCAGACAATTTATGGGGCTTGCTAGTTATTTTAGGCGGTTTATACCAGAATTTGCTTCCCGGACTGCTTCTATTACAAAACTTGTTAGAAATAACCAAAAATAGGAATGGGGACCAGAACAAGAAATGGCTCGTGATTATGTTTTGAATCATTTGACAAGGGAACCTTTATTTTCAATCTTTAACCCAGACTTACAAACAGATGCTAGTGCTGTAGGGTTTGGTGATATTCTATTACAAAAAAATGACTCATTAAATCGGGTAGTTGCATATTATAGTAAGAGAACAAGTCCCTGCGAATCCCGTTACCATTCCTATGAATTGGAGACGCTTGCTGTTTATAATGCATTAAAACATTTTCGTGTTTACCTATTGGGTATTAGCTTTAAGATAATTACTGATTGTAATGCTATAAAGTCCACAGTAACTAAAAAGGACAATTCATCTCGAGTAGCACGATGGTGGACCTATATGCAAGACTTTTCTTTTGAAATTATATATAGGAAGGCCAAAACGTTGGTCACGTAGATAACCTCAGTAGAAAACCTGAACCAAGCTTAAGTTCTTCCCAAGATGTAGCTGTTTTATCCAACCCTCCCCAAAATGTTTCAATCAACCCAATAGACTTGCCACGATCTTGGTTAGAGGTAGCTCAAGATAGGGATTCTGAAACTCAAACCCTTATAGAAAAGGTTCGGACGGGCGACTTGGATTGTAATTAATATATCGTTCAAAATAATTTATTATATTACAAAAGCGACTCAATGTCTGCGACTAAGTTGTTTGTACCAAAAGGGAGTAGGCTCGACATTCTTCGTTTATTCCATGATGAGAATTGCCATGTGGGTTTTGGGAAAACATACCATAAATTATCAGAGTACTTTTGATTTCCTGGCATGTCAAAATATATCAAAAAATACATAGCACAGTTTGTGTCGAAAAGAAAACTCATCTTGGACCAAAACAAGAAATGCTGCATCCAATAGAAAAAAACCCAATACCTTTTCATACAGTACATTTGGACTGTACAGGCCTTTTTCCGCAGTCGAACAATGATCATAAACATTTGCTCATCATAATTGACGAATTTACAAAATTTGTATATTAAAACCTTTGAAAAGTATGGGTGCTGAGGAACTAGTCGAGATTTTACGAAGTTCGCTTACGGATTACGGCACACCATCCTTAATAATAACCGATCGTGAAACAAATTTTTGTTCAAGACAGTTGAGACAATTATTTGATGAGTTGCAAACTAGGCATCACATGATAGCAACCGGTACCGCGCGGGGGAACGGCCAAGTCGAACGGTACGTATCTACAATAACAAACATGATAAGCACTTCTTGTACTGATGTGTCAGACTGGCCGAGCGTTTTGTGGAAAGTCCAATTGTCCTTAAACACTACTGTACAGCAATCAACTGGCTTTTCACCTATTAGGCTGCTTATTGGCAGAAACTCGAACATCCCGTGTATACAAGTTCAATTGGATGAGGTAATACAGGAAGATAACATAATTATTGACGTAACGGCCGATCGTCAGTTAGCACATCAACGTCTTAAAATTGTTTCGATAAATTCAAAGACCGCTTTGACCAAACGCGTAGAGATAACATAGTTATAGCGTAGGTGACACTGTTTATGTTAATCAAGACCATAGGCGACATGACAAACTAACAGCAAAATTTAAGGGACCTTACGAAATTATGAACATATTAGATAATGACAGATTCTCATTAAGGGGTATTGGAAATTTAAGAAATGTAATAGTTACAAAAGAAAAAATTCGCCTATGGCCTGGAGAGTGGACTGAACAAAACGCTCTAGTAGAAGGTTTATTATAATATTAATTTAAGACATGATTGTATTATTATGGAGGGATTAAAACCTTAGCTGTGGTATGACATTCACTGGCTGCGGGTGATTAAGCTTCACTGACTGCGGGTGTCTAGTCTGTCCAGTAAGGTCTGATTACTGATTATAGCATGATGATTATGAAACGATTACTGATATTATGTAAACAAAATGTACCTATATGTAATAAGAATATTATGTTTGTACTTCGAGAGCGAAGTACTTGTCAGCATGGCCGTGTTAGATTTATACCGATGTAATTAATACATAACAACGTATTTCGTGTTTTAATTTGGTCGGGTTATACGCGGAGATTTAGTATGGAAAAGTAATGAAAGCTAATTTCTCTTACAACACTTAGGAATCTGAATTTTTGGTCACTAACTTCTTTAGAAGTAATTTTTGTATAAATTTGGGGAGAAATTACAGAGTTTTTAATAGAGAAATCTTGAAATGAAAATTTAACACCGTGACTACCGCCACCCTACCAGTGGCATACTATATCTCATAAACTACCGCAGTAATACTTTTGCATTTTGGGCACTAATTTTATCTTGCAGGGCAGTAATTTTCGTTGCAGGTTTGACGAAAGCGACAAGCTCCACAAACGGCACTCTGGTGGTCCTGCTGAAAGGAGTGTGACTGTTCAAAGTATTTTTTTTTTTTCGAAAACTACTAAGTCACCAATTTTGTTGTTCGAGCATTAGCACCAATTGAGAACTAATTATTTATCAAATATGGAAGCGATTGGCGTTGGTGGTCCGGTGGTAGTCACGGACATGCAAATGACGGCTCTGAGCGCCAGAAAAAGATAGGATGGAATAGTGCCTAAAGCTGAGCTGAGCTGACGGCTCCTTGGAGCTTACGCTAAAACTCGCTAAAAACTGAAAAAATTATGAGCAGCGCTAAAAGGCACGAGAGCGTGCGGCAGGTTTCTTAGGGACGATGACGTCCAGAGGGACACCGCTACGTGCACCCGCGCGACATTTAGCTGACGCCCTTAGAATAAAGTTCGCGTTGATGATGGTAAGTTATTTATTTAGAGATAACATGTAGTATGTTGTTGTATAACAGTGTCACTGTGACGTCAGCAGCGTGAGCTTCTCGTTGAGCTGCAGCTGCGTCTTGATGAGCTGCGCCAGCGTCACCACCTGCGACACGACACAAGCACGTATTATTATGTTGCACTCACACGTGACGGAACACACTGCTTATTAAAAAACCTAACAAAATAAAAATATTAGTAATTGTCAAAACATTTATAGCTGTTTTTTGCAGACAAAACTAATTGAGATCACAACAACAACTTTATCAGATCTGCTTGGAACGATATTCCGAAAAATATTCGAGGGAAAAGACTACTCCGTCTGCAATTCTGTAAAAATCATTAGCACGTAGTCTACGCGCATAAGCGAGTTTTGTGGCTGATACAAGCAGATTTCCCGAGTTGCACGCTAACGGCCAGTGTTCTGCGTGTGTGCTACTCACCATGAGTAGGTCCTTAACGCTGGAGGCGAAGGCGGCGGAGAAGGTGTCCGCGGAGAGGTTGGGCACAGAGTTCACCAGCTCCAGCAGCTGCCGCCCCGCCGCGTTGTTCTGCTCCGCGCGCTCCGCCAGCACCTCTTCTACATACGACAGCACCTGCGCGCACACGAAGCTTCACTACACTACACGTAACAGACGGTTCGGTAATTCTCGTGTTTCCACCACAGAATAACACCTGCAGAAACTTTTGTTCTCTCAGTCAGGTTACCTACTCCTACGAATTACATAGTGTTGCTTGTTAATCTGTAAATAATTAGTGATGAAAGTACTCGAGGCTTTTAAGTCTTTAAAAAGAACTCGACTCGGTTATGACAGTTAGCAACTCAATCGAGTCCTTAAACCCTGAATAACCCTACCCTATGAGTCTTCGACTCACGACTCGAGGTTTAATATTTACTAGCGACCCGCCCCGGCTTCGCACAGGTGCAATATATACATATAAACCTTCCTCTTGAATCACTCTATCTATTAAAAAAAACCGCATCAAAATCCGTTGCGTAGTTTCAAAGATTTAAGCATACAAAGGGACATAGGGACAGAGAAAGCGACTTTGTTTTATACTATGTAGTGAAGACACGACTCAAGCGCAACGTAAAGGTTCGAACTCTTTTGAAAACAACTCAGTTCATGAGTCGTGCGAGTCGCCAGTCGTGAGACAGTGCACTCCGCGCTAGTGCAACTGTTGATGAGTGGCCGTGTGTACCATTAAAAGTTTACTAATATGTTTTAGTTCGATCGTTGAGACAATAGACCTTCGAGTAATAAGCCCGTCCGGTACATTTTTTGTCATTAATGCTATAAAAACCATCAATAAATAAGCTTACGATGCTACTGAATCAATTTTCGGGCTGTCAAAAATGGTCGCAAAATATATTCGTAAACATTGCGAAAATCGTAAAGTTTGCGACAAAGTTCGGTACTATACCAATGACAATCGCAATCTTTGAGTGTAGAGACTACCAAATATCGTAAAATCCGGGTCGTTATGACTTTGCGACCGAATTCGGTTGTTTTGCGATCGCAATCTATGTCGAGACTGCAGGCCCAAGTGGGTTCCAGCATCGCAAGTGCGACTTGTGTGAACCCGGCACTGACGGTTTTAAAACGCTTGAGGAAATTGAAATCGCAACCAAATACATCACGAACCTCATTAGGGAGGCCTGCTAGAAACAAGCAAGCGTCACATCTAAGAGAAATGCTAGAGACTTGGCACAATAAGACTCTTGAGGCTCAACTGGAATCGCTTACACCCACTGCAGCCAATGATTACTCACTGTGGAAGTTTACAAAGTCGTATGACAGACCACAACTGGCAAAACCTCCACTGAAAAACAACTGCAAACTTATTCGCAGAACATTTATCCAATGTATTTAGCCCGAATCACTCCAGCAACATAGGAGTCCGAGAAAGAGGTTTAAATTACAAAGGAAATTTTAAGAAAACTTCCAAGAAAGGCGCTGGTTTTCCTGACAATGTTGTATAATGGAATACTAAGCGTTCAACACTTCCCAGACCTTTGAAAGGTATCACAAATCCTTATGATACATAGGGTAGGGAAACCAGCAAACTAGACCACTTCATATAGGCCCATCAGCCTTTTACCCATCTTGTCAAAAGTCTGTGAAAAACTGATACTTCGACGAATTATGCCTCTATTAGAAAGCAATATGTCATCAATAATGCCATCCCGAACCACCAATTTGGATTTAGGCAGCAACATTCTACTGTCGAACAAGTATATGTACTTGTTCGACAGTAGAGTGGCCGAGAAAATTAGAAAATCTCTAGAGGAGAAGGAGTAATGTTCTTTTGCATTTTTGGACATTCAGCAAGCATTTGACAGGGTCAGGCATGAGGGCCTTCTCTGTTAGATCTTCCACACAGCTACTGCATTCTGCTGAATCCTATCTCACAGAGAGAATTTTCCAAGTGAAAGAATCTGAATCAACCTCCAAATTCTATGGTATAAAAGCAGGTGTGCCTCTATAATTTTGTAACAATGATAATACAACAGGCTAGTATAAAAAAAAATTGTATCAGTATTAGTCTGGTTTTCTTCTCACCCTGACCATCGGCGCTGATAGGTCAAAATGATATTATTATAAAGCATTTCTGACTACGCTAACCGATCGTCGACTCAACGCTGACGAATGCAGCGATCACTGTGACAATAAACCAACTCGACCTTTTTTTTTTTATTTAGGATGGGTAATCATCAAATGACCCCACTCTGGGGCGGAGTGGAAGGGAGTGTCAGACTTGTACTGACTAAAACCCTTCCATGTTCCTTTTTTGTCCTTTGTGTTCCAGGGCCGCGGTATCTCTTTCGAACAGTCCCGCAGCCCTGGCAGGCATCGGCCCGTGCGGACCCCTACGTGGTTGCTGACATCTCTTTGAGGCGCGCGTGGAACACGAACGCGCCGTCGACACGGCAAACAACTCAACCTGACCTTTCGCCGCCGACCAACTACGCGCCGACACTCGGCGAGCGAAGTTTTCCTAAAGTTATATCATTATGTCTGGCACTGACCTGGTCCAGCAGGCCGGACAGCTTGGCGGCGGCCTCGGCCACCTGCGCCAGGTCCAGCATGGGCTGCACCTGCCGCGAGCGCCCGCCGCCGCCCATGGTCTTCTGGCACAGGTTCAGCCCTACGATCTGCAATAACATGGACTCACATTATACAAACTAAATCTGATAACACAGATACGATATGTCGATAAAGATTTATCAATTCATATTTTTACGCACTGTAGTGGCACGGTAATAATATCTAAAAGAAAAAGAAAGAAAATATATTTATTTGCCGCAGGGTCATGACGATGTGGGGGATGATGATCTACAGTAGTGTATCTTCATACAAACGGTCGGAACGCGAGTCATACCTACACGCCTCGAGTTTGGTACACACTGGGGTACCGCCCAAGAAGTCACGAATGCGCCGCACTGACGAACCAACATTGTGATGGTTTTGTAAGCAGTAAGCATGCGATTTGTGAATATTTGATTGAAATAAGAACAAGTATTTACTAAATATGGCAAAGCTTTGGTTGCTTGAATTCTTCAACAACACATCCAGAGATAACATTTTTTTAAATTACCTGGAAACTCCTACCACAACTAGTAGATCAGATACGTAATTTATTTATTTTTTAATAGGTTGGTATTTCACTTAGGTACCTATGCTCGCGTTAAAAAAAGTCTTGAATTTATAATTTTTTATTAAATCTACTAATCAAAAGACACAACTTGTATTAGTGAACTCTTCTTATTTCATTCACAACTAAATTCTTTTTTTTTTAAATGTAATCATCACAAAACTAAAAAGAAACTCAACTAAGTAGATGAAATTAAAATACTGTAGGTGCGGCAGCCCTATCACTTGTGAACATACCGCCCAGCTGTAGGTTATTATTTCAAGGACAGGGCCGAGTCACAATAGTGTATATATTTATACTGTGGTAGTGGGAGCTTTTTGACTTGCCTGCAGACAGATTGCATCAAACAATTTCTTCCTGGTTCTTCTCCATAGGTAACAGAAAATGCAAAATGTGCCCCCATGTAGTATTATGTGCAAATAAATATTTTGATTTTAAGTAGCAATAGTGATATGTTTGGCCAATTGGGGATGATGGCAACAAACATGTGGCATTGTGAGTCACCTCAGGCTCGTAGCAGGTGAGGCCGACATCAATGGGCGTGAACATGCAGCCCTGCTTGCCGCGAGGCACGCCGAGCGCCACGCACACGTAGGCACGCAGGCCCATGCGCGCGCCCTGCAGGGACGTGTCCAGCGTCACGTGCACGGGCTCGCGGCACTCGCGCGAGTAGTACTCGTGGATCACCGACGAGTGGTTTGTCACTTCATTGCCTGTGGCCCACCAACCTGGAAACAGTTCATTCAAACAAGGGAGATCATTCGAGCTACTTGTGCGACTGTTTAGTTCTACTAAACTACAAACAGTAGTTTGATGTGGCTGCAGGCAGAAAGCAGGGGTACAACAGTGTTAAATAACGGTGAATAAAGATTAAAAAATTTATACGATTTTTTTCCAACAGTGGCACTTTTTTATGTTTCTTGATTAACATTAAATTTTGCCTCACTATAAATTTTTGTATTGTTAGCTGTAAGCCACCCAAACACAATAAAATAATTTACAAAATTATGATAGGTATTCTGGATACTCAATAAAGCCCTCAAAACTATATTTACTGCAAATTACGCTAAATATATAGAGCTGTAACAAATATCATTTAGATTTTAGATGAATGACAACATACCAACAATATTCTCTGATGCATTGACTCGTCTGTTCAGTTCATATACGTCCATGGCGTAGTTGAGCTCGGCCTCCACCTGGTCGGCATGTTCCTTGTGTGGCACACAGAAGCAGTTCGTCACTTCCACGACACCCTTGTCGCAGGTACCTATGCATCACAATAACATAACCTCAAAACTATGTTCAAGACATCATTTTTACCATAAAATACCTAAACATTTTGTTGTCTTAAGTGAACCATACAATTAAAAAGCAGGAGTTTCAAAATCCCAGGTCGGAAAATTCAGTAAATAGGGCGAGTTAAAATGTATCACTAATGTATGAACACATGACAGAGGACATCAGTAGAAATGTACGATTTCATGCCAAAATTGTCTTTTCTACCTAATGTAATTGATGCAAAACCAATACTTACCCAACAAGGTACCAATAACTCTGTGCGAGTCTGCATTTCGGCGCTCGTATGCGTCCACAATTTGAAATAATACTACGGGGTGAATCTTGACACTTAAGTTGAGCGCCATGTTGATACAAGAAGGTTTATTTTTTTAACGACGTTCCATAGCTTATTTTGACAGTTAAAATTGACAAGAGACATCTGAAAAGTCAACAGTTTTAGCATCATCAACAGCAATGCTAGGAACCTTTTATTTTCGTGTGGAAACTGGAAATCCTCATGTCCTCAGGTGTGTGGCGGGCGGATGGGTCAGTCAGTCGGTAGGGTATAATGAGATCTCCACAATCCACACTGTGTGTCACAATTAATTTATATTTATTTGAGGGAATCTTCCCTAACATACTGAAACCCCATCATAAAGTAAGAGTACACTAGATAAAACAGTCCCGCAGCCCTGGTAGGCATCGGCCCGTGCGGACCCCTACGTGGTTGCTGACATCTCTTTGAGGCGCGCGTGGAACACGAACGCGCCGTCGACACGGCCTGTCGTCATAAGACAGCCGGACAGCGAGCTAGCCCATAACTCGCCGTCCACAGGCCTGCGCCTACGGTGGCCGGGGGCCACCATGTGACCCCCGACGCCCAGGGCGTCTCCCGCGGCGGCTGGGACGTGAGGCTCTTTCCCTCTCACGTCTCGCCACCTCCTTCACTAGCATGACTGCTTCGCAGAAGGAGGTGACGGCTTCCCATTCCCTCTCGCTCCGAACCATGGCTTGAACCAGGGCCGGGCGCGAGAGATCGCCGCCGCCAATCGCCTCTACGAGGACACTGCGTCAGGCGGAAGGTGAGGGCGCCGTGGCGCCTCTCTAGCCACTCCTCAAAGAGGAGACTTATCGCCACTATGGTGGCGTGCCCTGCACGGGGTTGCGACAGTCGCTCTCTCCTTGTCACTAGGAGGCTCGCCGCCTCACCAGAGATCGTGCGGTACCCCCGGACTAGCCTTAGGGCTATCCCCTTTTGGGGCGCGTTCAGGTAGCGGGCAGCTTGCCGCCTCAGAGAACGTGCCCACACCGGGGCCCCGTAAAGGGCCATGGACCGCACGACCCCCGCGTAGAGGCTCCGGCAGGAGGCATTTGGACCCCCCAGGTTGGGCAGGAGCCGCTTGAAGGCAGCCCCGGTCCGTTCCAGTTTGGGGGCCAAACGTCGGAAATGCTCCACGAAGTTCCACCGGCTGTCGAGGACGAGTCCCAGGTACTTCAACGTCGACCCGACGCCGATGGAAACCCCTCCTGCCGTCAGTAGGGATCCCGACGGTGGCGCATTCCGAGGCCCATGAAAACACATGGCCTCGGACTTGTGCAATGCCACCTCGAGACCCAATTGCCGGATCCTCTCCACGACTATCGCAACCCCGCGTGTCATGATCTCGGCCGCCACCTCGTGCGACCTTCCTTGTGCCAGTACCAGCGTGTCGTCAGCGTAGCAGACTACGCTGACGCCGCTAGGGAGGTCGGCGCGCAGCACCCAGTCGTAACCGATGTTCCACAAGGCCGGCCCCAGAACCGATCCCTGTGGAACACCGCACGACATCTCTCGCCGGTTACATTCTCTGCTCTGACCGGGGTAGATGACGGATGTTATTATGGACCTATCACACTCGTTTCTATATTCTCTAAAATGTATGAGAAAATAATGCGTAGTCGTTTAATTCAATTAACAAAAATAATAAAATGGGTCTCAAAAAGGTAGGTAACATGGTTGACTTAGGTTACATACCTTTTTGAGACCCATTTTATTCATCACTTGTTCTTCACTAATATTTTTTGACAGCATTCTCTCTGGTAAGGTCCGCAACAGATAATATATATATTTTTTTTTTTTTTTAATGCTTGAATGAGACCGTTTATTCATAGTAAATATTATATACATTAATAAATTAAAATAACCTATATTAACTAACTAACTTAAAAATAAACTTAAAAAATGGCGTCAAAAAACTCCTCCTCAACGTAGTCAACTGGTATTGTACCCAAAAGACTGGCGGCGTTGCCACGTTGTATGGCAACGCTAAGCCTTTGGCCAAGGTAAAAGCCAGCCCTTGGGTCACGGGAAGAGTCAACTAAACGTTTAGAAATGTCCTTGAAAAAGCTGTGAGCACTCGGACCCCACGGACCTAGAGTTTCAAACCCGAAAATAAAAAAAAAATAAAAAAAAATAAAAAATCGAAAAACTCGCTCGAAAATATAGTTACCAATAAGGTTACTATATTTACGCCGCTTGAGGTTCTCTGCAGCCGCAGCCGCAGCCGCAGCCCCAGCACAGCACGATGAGCTAGGAAGATGGGATGGCGCAAGAGTATCGACACAAGTTGCATCCCACACTAAAGGCCTACCCATCTTCCATGGAAACAAAGACATGCCGTCCGGTCTCTTGCCATCGTCGCGTGCCAAGCCATTTGGTTCTAATAAAGCTGGAACGCCGACGGTAACAAGAGCTCGACAGATGATATCATTTAAGTTCGCGTGCCGTGCAAAGCGGCCCGCACTTCGGCTGCATGAAAGGCCGTGGTGTCCAAGGCTGTTGACAGCTTCACCACAGTGACAGCGATGAGGAGAAAAACAAGGGGCGCCTAGGCGTAGAGCAGCAGCAAGGCGGAAAGTAGTGTCGTCGAGCAAAGTGCCTATGCTCGACGACGGTAGTGCGTGAAGCCAAAGACCCGACTCCCACTCACCCACAGCCAGCAGACGCGCACGCTCAGCAGTAGTAGCAGACGTGAGCAGTAAATTGTTCTGAACTACTCTGCAGAGCGGCTCGTCCCAACGTCTCTGGGAAAATGGATGGTCGGGTTCTTCAGAATTCGGGCAAGCGAGTTTCCAGGCATTAATAACCTCGGAGAAGCACGGCACATGAAAATCAATCAGTGTGGAAGCCAGGATATTCCTGATTAATTTCTCAGTGCCGTGGACCGAAGATATAAACGCCGGTAAACTAATACTAGAAATTTTGCGGACGCCGAGTCCTCCCATACGAATGGGAAGAGTAGCTTGTATCCAAGCACGGTCGTCCAAAGCCACATTTAAAACGGATGATATAGTATTTTTGATAATTTGGTCCATTTTGTCCAAAAGATGAGTGTGCTTCCATAAAGGGGAAGCACGTAGGAAATATGTTAATTTTGGGCCGAAACAACAGTAACGGATTAGGGTGATGGCCGAATGCATATTAATTTGGAGCAACCTTTCCGAAATATCATTGAAATTTTGAATTTTTTCCTCGATAAAATCGGGAAAGGAATTCTCGAAGATTGGAGACCCAAGGAGACGAAGAGAACTTTTTTCAATAATTTTGATGTTAGGGGCTATTACGTTAAATTTAGGAATAGTCAGTTGTCTGTTGGTACAGTCCGCTAAATACAGTTCACATTTTGCAAGGTTTAGGTCAAGGCCAATTGAATGAAGTTTATTTTTTAAGAAAATTAAATCATTTAAAACAGTATCTACGTCTCCGCCCAGGGTTCCATCATCAAGATACCAAACGTTAAATTTAGAATTTAGCTGTCGAACAATTGGGTGAATAGCTAAACTGAAAATCACTGGCCCCAGGGGGTCACCTTGTTGACAGCCAACAGCAGATTCCAAAAGGTTGTCGCGATACAGTAATTTAGACGGGTGTCTGTAGCACTGCCAAAGAAAACTATAAGTTTGAGGTATCTCATTTTTAATTTGTGTTAACAAGGTGTCCCTATTAACTGAATTGAAGGCATTCTTTATATCAACCTTCAGGATGACCTCACCTTTGCCAGAATTTAGGTAGGTCGACAAAGCGTGTACGGCAGCCTCACAGCCCCCTTTGGAACCGTAACCTAGCTGCAGGGGCTGAAATTTTTCCGAAACAGACTCACCATAAAATTTACAGCAAATCTTGGCTGCCATACGACGGTAAGTAGTACCCACGGCAATGGGACGAATGCCGCCATCCCTCTTGCGCAGGGCACATAAATTGGCCCCGTACAAGATGTCGATGACGGCCTCGTTCACCTTGCCGGAGAGCATAAGGTTAATCAGAGCCGTAAGCTCCTTCAAGAGTAACTCACCGGCCTCCCCGGCGCCTGAACAAATTAGGTCCTTTATGTGCTGAGGACTTAGACCGTCGAGGCCGCCTGCGGAGCCGCTCCGGAAGGAGCAAACGGCTGTGACCACCTCTCGACCTGTAATGGTGAGGGAGTAAATGTCTGAATCAGGAGGGTCGGGAAAAGAAAGGCCATCCGTGGGGGCTGGGTGTTTGGACTCCAGAGCTGCGAGTGTTTCTGGAGAACACGGAGCCACCACATCGCTACTGAAGAGAATCCTGGCTGCACCACTAATGTCACCTTCCCCTAACTTTGATTCAACCAGATGGGATACACCTCTCGAAGAAGTATATCCCTGTGACGTTAAATTTGAATAAAAATTTTGAGCCGAAATATTACAATTATCTTTGATTTGAGCTGTTAAAGTCTTTTTTGTGGTCAAATTCTTTTGAACATGAAGTATTCGGTAAGGGAAGGTAAGCAACTGTTCCCAAGCACTTAACAAGTTCTCTCGGACGGCAAGGCGCACACAACCTGCTAGGTTTTGTGCAACTAAGGGCCTAGCACCGCGGGGAACTCGCTTTAAAACAGGAACAGATTTTTTTAATTTGGAAAGGGTTTGCCAGATCGGATCAAGAGTAGATGTAGCCGAAGTTGAAGGTGAAAGATTTGAAACAGGGTCTGAAGTGGGTGCATTGGAAGATTTATGTACCTTACCAATATGCACATTCAGACCCCGCTTACCTTTAAAAAATCGTGCCTGGGTACAAAGTGGGCATCTCTCCAGGGTGTACAGCGAAGTTGAAGGTTGAAATATATAGATAAAAAAACGTTCTGTTTCAGTAATCTTCCTTGATACGAGGAAGGCTTTTGATCTCGTCAATCACGATACACTTCTTGATAAGTGCTATGGAATTAGTGGTCCTGCACTGCAAAAATTTTGAAACACTTCCACGGACAGGTTAGAATTGTTTCGACCCTTCATACAGGAGTTACATGAGCGACTTTTAGACAAAGAGTGCTTACATAAAGAAGCAGGTTTCCTGTACGGGCGGGTCGGTACCGATCGGTGCAGGTATTAATTTCTATGTTATCTTATTTAAACTTGTCGGTACCGAATATCTTGAACGGGTTCAAGCGCAGCCGGTTTGTGTATGTTTACTTATGAAAATGGGACTAAAGACTCTTTCTTCGGGTGAAATGGGTTGAACATGCCAGTTACACCATCGCTTAACCAAGCGATGTTCGATTTTATTTAATACTAGCTGTTGCCCGCGCCCTTCGTCCGTGTAAAATTTTATAGTCTATAACCTTCCTCGATAAATGGGCTATCCAACACTAAAAGAATTTTTCAAATCGAACCAGTAGTTCCTGAGATTAGTGCGTTCAAGCAAACAAACAAACAAACAAACTCTTCAGCTTTATAATATTAGTATAGTATAGATGTAGTAAAATATTCTCGTGTCATCCTCGTATAAGAGGAAGAAAAAAGGAGGCTCCTGTGGCAAAAGTGTTTTCGCAGGGTTAAAGCACGGATCACGCGCATTATTTCAAGAGAGAGGCAGTAAGATTACTCAGTCTCATTTAGCCTTAAAAAATATAATACTAAGAGTGTCTTTCTATTGGTTCTACTGTACGCTACAATTTATTACGTACTCACTAATTCTGTGGCCTCACTTCAGCCTTTATAGGGGGGCAGCTACCCTCCCCTGGTGACGCCCATGATCATAGCTATGTAGCACCTGTAGATACGGCTTACTCGTATGGGGTAAAGCTGCGTTGACACGGTCAGAGTATGCTCGGACCGAGTGGTCTCGGATACCTACTCTGACGCAACTCGTATTATGGCAACCCATAATCCGAGCGCACTCGGATGACCAGGGACTACCAGATTGTATAATTGGATACAAAAACTGTATAATTTGGTTATTGATTGTATCCTCTTTGTATTCTGGACCCTCATACAATTGGATACGGAAAGCCTAAATTCTATTTTCTGAGTTTTCTATGGTGATATTTTTTGAGTTGCCATATGGATGCGCGTTAAGCCAGTGAGTACCATAATAAATAAAAAAATAACGTAGGTAAGTTCACGTGATTAATCATTATTGTGTATATTTAAACAAATTAAGCACTGTATATCCTGAGATTAATTTTGTATAATTTCAGAAACATTGCCGAACAATTTAAAAATACCTACTGGCAGCCCTGCGGGTGACGGCGTCCGATCCGAGTAGACTCGGATCGCGTCCTACTTTTCTGAGCTAGCTCGTATACGATTATGAAAAAAATCCAAGAGCAAGTCCAAATTCTTCTCCTTTTGCCAGATGCCTTATCTTTTTCCCGTCTTAGCTCCTCGATTAACATGTCTGCGACAATTCTGATACTATTTCGCATAATATCCGAAATTTACCGTTGTTGATTGTGAAGTATAAGTGGGGAAACTTTGTTATTGCATTCGAGGCGGAATTCAAGCTGCAAGCGTGTTATGGAGCCGAGAATTGAATATATCTTGTGAACGTTATTGAACTGAAAATGTTGTGTTTGTACAATGTTTATGAACAACAAGGAATAGTGACAGAGCATGAGAGCACACACTGGCTTCATACAGGTGACATAACTCTACCCATTAGTTCACACAGAATCCCGTAGAGGCGCTGTCGAACTAGACGTTCTCAAACTCCCGTACGATGAATCGGGGCCTAACAGAAAATATACCAAATAACTATAAATGGTATGAGACGCACCTATTTTATTGACTCGACGGGGTTAAAGGCCACAGTAAAAGAAAAAAATCGTGCACTATTGAAATTAGATTTTACAAGTTACTTAACGCCAAAAGTGATTTTGTTCGACGTCTCGTTGATTACTACTAACTGTTTGCATACTGTTATGTATGCGCCAAAAGTGATTTTGTTCGACGTCTCGTTGATTACTACTAACTGTTTGCATACTGTTATGTATTTTATCAAAAATTTACTCTTTCCTTAGTTAGTTGCCGTATGTTATTACTGCCCAGAATTTGATCCTTATTAGCGACACTATCGAACGGTGTAATAATACAGTGTGTATTTTCCCCAAAATCGATGGGTTCGATTCCTGGCTAGGAATATTGATTTTCCTAAAATTTAATGATGCAGTTTTAGTTTTCATCAAAATTGGGCTCGGCTCGAGACTGAGTATTTTTCGCTAATCCTCATAATGTCTGATTTGGCCATCTACGCCCACTTGAAAAGATCACCCTGTATACTTTCATATGCATTACGTAAAAAGATGTTATTTTGAAATTAATTACTTCGTTAATTTCGATTAAAAGTTAGTTTTTTTTTTACTAAAAAAATAAAAAAAATAAATATCATTAAATAAAGTACGAAACTATAAAATAAGAAAAAGCTGTAGAATTGCCGTTTTTTTTTATTTAACTATGTCGGATCCGGTCATTAGTACGGACATAAAATGAATTGGAAAGCGCGCCAGTGTGCAGTGGTGACATCACGCGACTTACTAACCAGTCTACAAACCACACGGTGTGCTTCTACGGAGCCCTGATGTCCAACTCGAGGGACGAAGACATTCAAGTGTCGGATCCCGGCGGAGTTGAGACGTCTTGGAACTGTACCCAATTCATTGTGGCCCGTGTTAATGTGTTAAGTTGTCATCTCAAGTAATTCGTTAGTTTACTAGAAACAGTGTATCGCACCCAGTGTGTTTTCATAGCACGAAACCCATGACCCTCACATGATGTACGCAGTATTAGCCTAACGGAGTAAATCCTGACATATCAGACAAGTATATTTACAGTTTTCTAGTTTTTTTTTAAGCATGTACATAGTTTTGCTATGAGATGGGGTTAGCAACACTGTGTGGAACGAAAACTGAACAAATGTAGATCAACAATCGTTTCTAAACAATTTTTATTCTAATAGGAAAAGGTTGATTTTACGTGGAATAGAGGAGGCATCACGCCATGACAGCGACATAGCCTCTTCCGTCACGCGGAATACGAGTCGGTTTTACTGCCTAGGCGCGCATATGGGTGGCGCCGATAATACGACAATAAAAAAAAGACTGGTAATACTAGTTAATAGGAATATTTTTAAACTATCAAATAAATCCTACCATCGAAACTAAAAAATATTGTTTTTCAAACAAACTAAATAGCACAAAACTGTTAACGAAATATAGCACCATTTATAAATATTGTTTAACCAGCCTTAGGTATAATTTGCACTAATTGGCTTCTGGAAATTATATCTAAGGAACGACTTTGGCAAAGGTTTTTGAAGTAGCGAGTTGGCAACATGTGTTTAGTGTTTTTAACAATGCGGAGGTCGTTAACCTGTCGGTGCTAGCCTGTGAATCTACATCATGTAGAAAATGCTGAAAATGGAAAATAGTTTCCTGTGACTAAATTTATTCAAATGATTTTTTGTAAGGGTCCTTGAAGCTTACAAAAAACATTTGAATCATGTACACACGGCTATACGTTTCCAGTATAAGCTGATCTCACATTCTATAGGATTTTCTTACAATAAGAGGTCAGCATAAACTGGAAAATTATAGCTTGATATTGTATATAGCCTACAATTCTAGTTATTAAAATTATTTTCTATATTAGACTATGATTTTTTAATCCACTATGCAAATACCTATATCCTAATGTGGCTACTTAAATATCCATTATCAAAAAAAAATCTTTCATGCTTAAAATTTTTTGGACCGCCAAAAAATACGCAGTTTAATACGTATTGTAGGCGCCACCCTGTAGCTGGTAAATCGTTTATATCAGTGCGCATCTAGCCTAATTTGTCCAGACGATTTAGATGTCCTGCTATACAGCATTTCATTTAATAGCATTTTTTTTGTAATGTTGTTGGTTGCTCAATAAATTATGTTATGAAACTGTAATGTTATTGAATTTTTAATTAATAGGCGGTTATTTATTTGGGTATACTGTCTAACTAGAAAAGGTACTTATACCACTATTTCACTTTTCATTATAGTTTATATTTCTAGTGTCTACAAGCTACACAAGTCACAACAAAACTCAATAGTAGGTCCAATGATACATCATAGTCGAGTGCAATTAGACTATAAGGTGGAACGAAGTTTATAGTGGTCGGATTTTCATGGGGTTTTTTTTTAGAGCTCCTAGAAATGTGGAGAAGTTAAAAAAAAAAATTTTGACGCTCACGACTTTATTTTTTTTAATTTCCTTACAAATATTTTTTTGTTTAGTTTATGAATAAGTTGAAATTCGCCGAATTTATACTGTGACGTAATAGTGGGACCTGTGTGCATCCCAAACGAATTTGAACTGTTTCCGCGTTCATTGCTGTCGACGAAATGCATATTTTTTCAATTATTTCTAAAATACCGAGTTTTAACAAAAAGATTTCTTTTGTCATTGGTAACTGATACTTTTTCACCGACAACTGGACGTAAAAATGTGCAAGAAATCCATATTTACGAGTTTAGTGACTAAAAATTCATTCGCAAATATCAGGAAATCGTCTATGTAAAAGTTAAAGAAGGGCATTTTTCTCAAAATGTTTCTATGGAAATCAACGTAAATAATATCCTGGAAATATCCTTATTATATCAGCTATCCACAGAGAACACAAAAAAAAAAATATTCGGAGGCACCTACTCGATAAATGTTGATTATTGCTGACGAAGGTGGAATGAGGCCGCTGGTAAACTCACAAAAATTACCTATTGTAATTGTAACGTAAACATTTCTCATAATTTCTATTTAGAATTACTTGCAAGCTTGCGATCTCTGCGCCCCATTTAATATCAATACCGATACCGCTCCCAATTCTTAGCGATAGATCAAAAGGGATCTATCGCTAAGAATTGGGAGCAGAAGTCATGTTTTACTTTCTCAGCAGTAACTGATTTTTGCGAATGAATTTTAAGTCACTAAACTCATGAATATGGTTTTCTTGTCCAGTTATCTGTAAAAATATATGTTACTTTTCAAAAGAAAACTTAGTTTTAAATTCGGTAACTTAGAAATAATTGAATAAAATAGGATATTTTCAAAAAAAAATCTTCAAATATGAATATTGAACAAATAAACAGACCAAATTGGCGTTTAATGGATACACACAGGTCCTTCTATTAGGCCTCAATATAAATTCGTCGAATTTCAAGTTATTAATAAAAGAAAAAAAAAATACAAAGGAAATTAAATATAACAAAAAAACTCGCGAGTGGTGATTTTTTTTTTTAACTTTATTCTCTACACCTCTAGGATTTCAATAAAAAAAGTCTCATAAAAATCGGACCACTTTAAACTTCGTTCCACCTTTTGAGTATTTTTTGTGTAATTTCACTCGGCTATCATATTAGTGAGTAAATCTTATAAATTTTTACCATTTAACAAAATGTCCTATGGTTTTAAAGCACAGATATGTGGTTAAGGACATTTTTTAAATGGTAAATACTATATTTTAATCACAAGCTTGTTTTCAAATAGCTAATATTATTCAACTATTAACAATTTCCCAGAATTGGGTCAACTTATCCAAATCATCACCAGTCTTTTAGGTAAACAATCCATTTCAATAGTGATGTTCAACTAAAAGGAAGGCTTAAAGCCAACAAAGTTACCTAGAATCTATGTTACTATCAGTATTAAGAACCAACTGTTGGAAATTTTGTCTTAAGCATTAGCATAGTATTTACAAATAAATATCAATGTTTGGTTATTTGTCTGTAGGGGCTGGAACTGTGGTGTGTATGCGGATGCCATGCATCTCAGCAATCTCACTCTTCAAGGTTTCAGTTACCAAGCGGTGCTGCTTCACTCGAGATAAACCAATAAATTCCTTAGCTTCCACATTCACCTGAAAAGTGAGAAAACAGATATTTGTTGACTCCTCAATATACAGGGTGGAAGACCGACTGATGCTAAAACAATTACTCCATATTCAGTACAACATTCTGCACCACACAGAAATTTTGCATTGGTTTTTAAAAGAAACTTGTGGTGTCCTACAAAACTGCAATGCCTACTCGATCAAGAATGTGTATGGATGTGTATGGAACAGCTGTTTTATTATTAATGATGTATTGAATATGTGGTAACTGTTTTAGCGTGGGTCATCCACCTTGCACCATACCATCACATGAGAGGTCAAGCAGATACAGTAGCACTTTAGTGCAATAGGTAGTGACAACCAATGTGTAGCCAATCCTAGCAAACATGGGACAAAAAAATGTCTATGAGAAGTTTTATTGAACTCTGCTATCAATACCTGATTAACTCACAGAAGTGGCAATACCTCATACATAGCGCCGCATCCCCCCGAGATGTCCTCGACGCTGACGTACGTGATGCCGGGCAGCGAGCGCTTGAGCGTTTCCGACAGCTGCTGCTCCTTGGACGCGCTGTTGCGCTCGTACGCGCCGCCGCCGTCAGCCGTGCTGCCCACCCGCGCCTTCCGCGCCTGGTGACATACGCAGACATCAGCGGCAAGCAACAGTATCTCGCGTTCTCGGGTTATAGTGGTTAGGTTCCACTTGAGAGGCAAGGGATAACAATTGCGCTTACCAGCTGATTTCTGACAGGTATCAAAATCTTAGCCAAGTTACGAAACATTCTGTGGATTAATAAATTAAAGCAGTAATAATTTAGAACAAACGATAATTATTTTTTCAATTCACTATAGTATAGTTTCGTGCAATACATTCCGTTTTTATGTCATTTTAAAGAAATTTTGAAGTAAATTAATTTTCTTTCAATACACTTTTCTTCCTGCTAATTTTATGATTAACCTTGCAAAACCATAACCTAGAAGAAAACTAATAGTAAATGTTGCAACACGTTCCGCACTCGGCAAATCCATCAAAAACATAAACAAATTAATGTCATTGTCAAAAATTATTAAAAAATACCTTGAAATAACTTTTTATTGTCTATCGTAAATGTTTGTTTGTTACCGGCTTGCTTGCCGGGTTGGGCTTGATTTGATTCATTTGATTGCGTTAGACCAAAGAGTATGTATTATATGTTTAAACTGTATGGCGGAAGAACCAATTCCTCCATAAAATCACGGGAGCCCCCTTCTACGTCCACAATGACAGTCTACATTTAGACCTCAGATTCCTCAGAATGCCTACCGTCCTTCAGTTCATGAAACGTACTTCCAAGCGTTTCATCGATTCTGCCAAAATATATCATATCGGCCGCCCGATACGGACCATCGCTTATCAGTAAGATTCGCCGACCACAGCGTACCTTAGTCACTCCCGACGACCCTATCACCGTCCAGTAGTAGGGAAACCAGTACCTTAAAGAAACACAAACAAAAACCGCCGTCATTACGACTCACGACATCCCCGTTCACGCTCCCCTCCCCCCGACCTTTGCTCGAGACAGCCTGCAATGTGAAGCCAGTAGTTTTAAACCAGCCCCTAAATAATCTCACTCAGTTCCAGCCTGTCCTTTTACTGCCCTCCCTAGCGACGCCCTAAGCCGAGGCTCGTAATCTACATCACAATAGTATGAGGGATATTACGAGTCCAACATTTCCCTGCAAAATGGAAAGTATCCCAAGTAATTATGGTTTACAAAGATGGAAAACCACCAAGTGATGTCACATCCTATAGATCTATGTATAAGTTTGCTTCCGATACTATCCAAAATTTTTGAAAAACTCCTCCTTCGGCGAATCCTTCCTATTCTAACGGAAAATGGTATCGTACCGAGCCATAAATTTAGCTTTAGGCAGCAACACTCGACTGTGAAACAGGTGCATAGAATCTGAAAAAGTATACCTGTTCTGCAGTTTTCTTGGATATACAACAGACTTTTGATAGAGTCTGGCACACAGCTATTTTTAATATATAATTCTTACCTCTCAGGAACACTATTTCAGGTCAAAGAAGGTGAAACTACATCAGTTTTTTTTAAATACAAGCTGGTATACCCCAGGGGTCAGTGTTCGGGGTTCTGTCCCCACGTGCGTGCGGATGCGGGGCGAGTCGGTGGTGGACATATCGTTCGCTAGCCCCGCTCTGTCGCTGCGTTTCGTTGACTGGCGCGTCATGGAGGGGGTGGAGACCTATTCCGACCACCGGTACATCCGGTTCGACGTCTCCACCCAGACCTCAAGCGCGCCGGTCCTACAGGCCCCGAGTGGTCCGCGATGGGCGCTGAAGCAGCTGGACCGGGAGCTCCTCCTGGAAGCCTCGATCGTGCAGGCCTGGGTGTCATCACCGGCCAGGCCTGCCGACATCAACAACGAGGCGGGTTGGTTCCAGGAGGCCATGTCCGAGATTTGCGACGTGGCAATGCCCCGAGTTCGGCCAGGAAGCGCCCGACGTCAAGTGTACTGGTGGTCGCGAGAGCTGACGTCTCTGCGTGAGGCGTGCGTTGCCGCGCGGCACCGGTACACCAGGCATCGCAGGCTCCGCATCCGCCCTCCGGATGCGGCAGCCATTGAGGCGGAGCTTTACGAGGGGTACAGAGCGGCGAAGACCGCCCTCCAGGAGGCTGTCCGGCGGGCCAAGAACCTGGCCCGCGAGGAGATGCTGGAGTCTCTGAACGGAGATCCGTGGGGGCGCCCTTACAAGATGGTGCGGGACAAACTCCGCACCCGGGCCCCCCCGCTGACGCAGAGTCTCCGGCCTGAGCTCGTGGAGGACGTGGTGAGCGCTCTGTTCCCTTCGCGAGGGAGGCATCCTCCCCCGCCTATGGCTCCGCCGCCGCTTGCGGTGCCGGAAGCGGACCACACCGATGACGACGTTCCGGAGGTGACTGGGGTAGACCTGAGAGTGGCGGTACGCAGGCTGAAGGCCAGAAATACCGCCCCGGGACCCGATGGCTTGCCTGGCAAAGCCTGGGTCCTGGCCTCTGAGGCTCTCGGGCCTCGACTGGAAGGGCTCCTAAGCGCATGCTTGGAGAGAGGCCAGTTCCCGCTTCGTTGGAAGACGGGGAAGCTGGTCCTCATCCGGAAGCCAGGGCGCCCTGCGGACTCTCCGTCCGCATACCGGCCCATCGTGTTGCTCGACGAGGTGGGCAAGCTCTTTGAAAGAGTTATTGCTAACCGCCTCGCCGGGCACCTCGCGGGGATGGGGCCGGATCTTGCGGAACACCAGTTTGGTTTCCGCAAGGGGCGCTCGACGGTGGACGCCATCATGCGCGTGAGAGCCCTCACGACGGGGGATGCGGTTTCCCGGGGCGGGGTCGTATTGGCGGTGTCTCTTGACATCGCCAACGCCTTCAACTCCATGCCCTGGAGCTGCATTGGGGAGGCACTCCGGTATCACCGGGTGCCGACCTACCTTCGTCGTGTGGTCGGGGACTACCTGACGGATAGGGCCGTCATCTACCCCGGTCAAAGCGGAGAATGGAACCGGCGAGAGATGTCGTGCGGTGTTCCACAGGGATCGGTTCTGGGGCCGGCCTTGTAGAACATCGGTTACGACTGGGTGCTGCGCGCCGACCTCCCTAGCGGCGTCAGCGTAGTCTGCTACGCTGACGACACGCTGGTACTGGCACAAGGGAGGTCGCACGAGGCGGCGGCCGAAAATATGACACGCGGGGTTGCGATAGTCGTGGAGAGGATCCGGCAATTGGGTCTCGAGGTGGCATTGCACAAGTCCGAGGCCATGTGTTTTCATGGGCCTCGGAATGCGCCAGTCGGGATCCCTACTGACGGCGGGAGGGGTTTCCATCGGCGTCGGGTCAACGCTGAAGTACCTGGGACTCGTCCTCGACAGCCGGTGGAACTTCGTGGAGCATTTCCGACGTTTGGCCCCCAAACTGGAACGGACCGGGGCTGCCTTCAAGCGGCTCCTGCCCAACCTGGGGGGTCCAAACGCCTCCTGCCGGAGGCTCTACGCAGGGGTCGTGCGGTCCATGGCCCTTTACGGGGCCCCGGTGTGGGCGCGTTCTCTGAGGCGGCAAGCCGCCCGCTACCTGAACGCGCCCCAAAAGGGGATAGCCCTAAGGCTAGTCCGGGGGTACCGCACGATCTCCGGTGAGGCGGCTAGCCTCCTTGCCGGATTGCCGCCATGGGATCTGGAGGCGATAGTCCTCGCGCGCCTTCACGAATGGCGCGCGGAGGCACTACGTCGGGAGGAAACTCCGCTGCCGCGGCAAATCGCCGCTCAGCGGACAGACCTCCGGCGCGATCTCATGGTGACATGGAGAGAGCGACTGTCGCAACCCCGTGCAGGGCACGCCACCATAGTGGCGATAAGTCCCCTCTTTGAGGAGTGGCTAGAGAGGCGCCACGGCGCCCTCACCTTCCGCCTGACGCAGGTCCTCACCGGACACGGTTGTTTCGGGAGGTTCCTGCACCGAATCGGGCGGGAGAAAACGCCCGGGTGTTTCCATTGTGAGGATCGTCCGGAGGACACGGTGCAGCACACTGTGGAGGCCTGCCCTGCTTGGGCGGAGCAGCGCCGTGTCCTCGTAGAGGCGATTGGCGGCGGCGACCTCTCGCGCCCGGCCCTGGTTCAAGCCATGGTCCGGAGCGAGAGGGAATGGGAAGCCGTCACCTCCTTCTGCGAAGCAGTCATGCTAGTGAAGGAGGTGGCGGAACGTGAGAGGGAAAGAGCCTCACGTCCCAGCCGCCGCGGGAGACGCCCTGGGCGTCGGGGGTCACGTGGTGGCCCCCGGCCACCGTAGGCGCGGGCCTGTGGACGGCGAGTTATGGGCTAGCTCGCCGTCCGGCCGTCTTATGACGACAGGCCGTGTCGACGGCGCGTTCGTGTTCCACGCGCGCCTCAAAGAGATGTCAGCAACCACGCAGGGGTCCGCACGGGCCGATGCCTGCCAGGGCTGCGGGACTGTTCGAAAGAGATACCGCGGCCCTGGAACACAAAGGGCAAAGAAGGAACATGGATGGGTTTTAGTCAGTACAAGTCTGACACTCCCTTCCGCTCCGCCCAGAGCGGGAGGGGTCATTTGATGATTTCCCATCCTAAAAAAAAAAAAAAAAAAAAAAAAAAAAAAAAAAAAAAAAAAAAAAAAAAAAAGGGGTCAGTGTTGGACCCTATACTCTACACTATTTTTATAGCTGACCTCCCATGCTCGAATACCATAATTACAGCTACATTCGCCGATGATACCGCTATCCTGGCGAGTCATAAGTACCCTGTAATAGCCTCAAAAATCCTACAGGACGGCCTAGACGAGATAATTAAATTGCTTTGAAACTGGTGGATTAAATCTAGTAAACCTCAAAATCAGTGCAGGTTACTTATACCCTACATAAAGGCAATTGCCCCTCGGTGAAACTAGAGAAAGCCACCCTTCCTCATTAGAACTCTGTCAGATACCTTGGTCCCCATCTTGATAGGCTTATGACATGGAATGAGCACATCAAAAGAAGAAGCGAGATGAACTGAATATTAAATACAAAAGCTTCCTGTGGTTGGACAATAAATTGCTAATGAAGAAGTCGATCCTGAAACCTGTATGGTTGTAGCCTTCAGCTGTGGGGTAGTGCCTGTAACTCCTCCATCATACGAATCCAAAGAATGCAGAACATAATCCTCCGAACAATCAGTAATGTCCCCTGGTATGTGACAAATGCTGAGATCCACGAACATGGAAATGCTCACAGTGAGAGAAGAAATGACCAACGGCAACCTAGATACAGGGAACGGCTAGAACACCACCCCAATACCCTTGCACGACAGCTTACAATTCTCAGCTATGCTAAACGCCTTAAAAGAAAAGACATTCTATGAATCCAAAGAATTCAAAATATAGTCCTCCGAACCATCAGTAATGTCCCCTGGTATGTGACAAATACTGAGATCCACGAACACTTAGAAATGCTCACAGTGAGAGAAGAAATGACCAACGGCAAGACTACTTACAGGGAACGACTAGAAGCTACCCCAATACCCTTGCACGACAGCTTACAATTCTCAGCTATGATAAACGCCTTAAAAGAAAAGACATCCTATAGGATCCAGAATTACGGGTGTTCTCGCTGTAGGACACACTCTGAATGAGAGAAGCATGCAACACATCACATCTGCTAAAAATGAATGCACTGACTGCAGATGCAATAGAGAAAAAAAAATGAGTGGTAGTTAGAGGCAACAGATTATTGTTGTCTCAAACATTCATGTTTATTTTACAAATATATTATTTTTTCCATCCGACGTACTTCTTGTTATTATTTATTTAAAAAATATGCCGTGAAATCGAGCTGTCTGAACTACGGATACGAAACCAAAGAATAGAATACTTATACCAAACCAGAAATTGAGTTATATTTCAATACATTATCAAGTCCAGTATCCAGAGTCCGGTCCCATCGATTTGACCTTGACTGGAACTGAAGGCAGAGAACCTTGGAGCACATGGAGCTCTCTACTTAAATTAGAGGAGCAAGTACAATCTTTTTTGTATGTGTCAACATTATTACCTTGTGTCAAGTGTCACTGATACTGACAGTTTCCCTGCTTGCTTGTGTTGTCGGTTGCACAGATCGGTTGTTAAAGTCAAAAACACGTGTGGTTTTATTAAATTTTAAGAATAATATACAATTTATATAATTTAAAATGCCTCCATTCAGAAACGGACTTCTTAAAAGAAAAGCTGTCTCTGAAAAGTCAAAACAAAGTGTTCCTGCAAAATCTCCTGAAGAGGTAAGTCTTTTTTTTAATTTTAAAGTTTCGCATTGTTGCACTGCACCACGCTTTTTACATCAGCGCTGTTTAGTAAAATTAAGTATTTTACGGGAAAAAGATTACGTTAGTAATATTCTGTTATTTTGAAGATGTTATCCCTTAAATTCAATAATATAAATGAGTCTTGTAACAGTAAGAAATTATTGTAAGGTATTGAAGGAACTCAATATCCTAGAAGCGTTGAAAGAACAATGAAGAAGAAGAAGAAGACTCGATCAATAACTTTACTTTTTGTACTGTAATAGATGGATATAAACAAGTCAGTCATGGCAAGTTAGGTTAATATAACATTGTTTTCAGTCAGAGGATGGATCAGAAGAAGAGTTATTGACGGGAGAGCTGGACGCTGACGGCGACGTCACCGACTCAGAGCATGAAGACGAGGCTGGTGCTGCTTCAGATCATGAACAAGATGTAATTTCACAATTATTTGGTTATGCATGCTTACTATAAATGTGTTGCATCTTAAAAGAGCCTGTTATTATTTGTTAGAAAGAAATTACACTAAATTCTTATAATGCTATTCTTTCTGAAGTTTGTTTTGGCATTTTCTTTTAGTTTTTCTTTTAATTTTACATTATTAATTAAAAAATAACAACAAACTATAAAAGGCCATCAAGAAACTCCTCTTCAACGCTGTCAGCTGGTAATATGCCCAAGAGACAGGCGGCATTGCCACGTTGTATGGCAACACTTTGCCTCTGGCCAAGGCAAAAGCCAGCCCTTGGGTCACAGGAAGCGTCAACTAGACATTTCTAAATTTCTTTGTACAGGCTATGAGTACTCTGACCCCAAGGTCCCAGAGTTTCAACCCCAAAAGGCCCGAAAATATAGTTTCCACAAAGGTTTCTATATTTATGCTGCTCAAGGTTTTCTGCTGCCGCATTGGCAATGCCAGCACAGCACGATGTATTGAGTATCAACGTATGTTGTGTCCTACACTAAAGGCCTACCCATCTTCCAAGGAAACAAAGACATGCTGTCCGGTTTTTTGCCATCGTCGTGTGCCAAGCCATTGGGTTCTAAAACAGCTGGAACGCCGATGGTAATAAGATTAGTTTTGATTGGCATAAACGATTAATGATTACAGGTTGCCAAAACCAGGAGGAGAATCCTCATGAGAATGTTTTCAGAAATAAAATATTCTAACAAATCAGTTGTTCACAATTTAATTGACAGAAAACAATTGATTAATTTTGAACCTCTTTTCTCAGAGTTGGAAACAACAAGTAACTAAGCAAAAACACATAAATTAAAGCTAGTCATCAAATAATATAGAAGGTTGTTAATATCCACAGGAAGTCCTGTTTGACGACAGTGCGGACTCCACCTTTGGAGATGATGACCAGGCAGACATTGTTTCAGGAGGATCATCAGTAAGTGCTTTCTTTTCATGTACAGTTACAAGCACCAATATGTAAACAATTAACAACTTAAAAAACTGTTTTGCTCCTACTGTTCTGATTAAAATGTCATGTTGTAACGAACATATTATTCTGGAACTCATATTTTTATGAAAAAGATCATATATCCTAGTTACAATTGTTATTTCTCGCGAAGATTGCTTTTAAATTTAGGAAAGTGTATACATATTGGTGCTTGTGACTGTACTAAATTATGCATATATGTATGGGACAATAGTCATATTCATGTTAACACCTTTTTTGTAATGTGATCTACTGTTCAAGTTTAAATACAATAATTTGTTGCTGTTATGTTAATACTATAAAATGAAATGATTGACTTCACAGGACCTGACAGATTCAGAGGCTGATGATGAATCAGAAGAGGGTGATGATGATGATGACAGTGACAAGCAGGAGAGTGGTGATGATGAAGAGAGTGTGGACAGTGGGGCAGAGTCCGGAGTCACTCATACACACTCTGGTGCCAGTGACTCAGAAACAGACGAACCTGCTAAGGCCACAAACCAGAAAGCTTCCAAAGACACAAAACAGAAAGCTGTCAAGGACACAAAACAGAAAGCTGTCAAGGACACAAAACAGAAAGCTGTCAAGGACACAAAACAGAAAGCTGTCAAGGACACAAAACAGAAAGCTGTCAAGGAAACAAAACAGATAGTTGTCAAGGACACAAAACAGATAGTTGTCAAGGACACAAAACAGATAGTTGTCAAGGACACAAAACAGAAAGCTGTCAAGGACACAAAACAGAAAGCTGTTGAGGAAGTGAAACAGAAAACAAAACAAGAAAAAACAAAAAGCAAATCTGATGCCAGTATAGATCGACTAGCAGATACTATTAAGAAAGCAAGTGTAAATATACAACCTGTAGGACAGAAAGGTAAGTCTGAATTTAGTATTTGTCTACTATGTTACTTGTGTAATGAAGTTCAACTGTAGGTGAGCAACAAAGCTTAGTGATGTGAGTTCTGTCTGCAGTCTTAATGTTTGAATGTTTATTTTTTTAAATGTTACTTCTTTGCATACTATATTGTACTAGCACTTGCCCGCGACCTTCGTTCGCGTAAAATTTTATAGCCTATAACCTTCCTCGATAAATGGGCTATGCAACACTAAAAGAATTTTTCAAATCGAACCAGGAGTTCCTGAGATTAGCGCGTTCAAGCAAACAAACAAACAAACTCTTCAGCTTTATAATATTAGTATAGATGAAATCAGATTCTTATAACCTAACAGACAGATGTGTTGGACTTCACTGACTACACACGACTGTCTCATGTAATTTTTGACATTCCTGGAAGTCCTGATCATCAGCCTAATTTGAATAATTGTTTTGATTACAGACGAGTACGAGTCGGGCGACACGTCGGACGAGGAGGACCGACGCAACACGGTGGGCGCCGTGCCCATGTGGTGGTACCGCGAGTACGCGCACGTCGGCTACGACACGGACGGCCGCCGCCTCGTCAAGCCGCCGCAGCGCGACCAGATCGACGACTTCCTCAAGTACGATTTAAAAAGTGTCCTTGGCGTTTCTTGCCCGTTACAGTCCTTTCACAGTTATTATGCCTTGTCGCTGAGACTGTAGTTTCTTTTTTTTTTACTTATAATATTGTACACGTCAAATAATTGTTTTGGGCTGAGTACGCATCGCCCTCGCAAGCCGTGATCCTGTCCCGGGTACTGCTCACACATTGTATGTTTGCGCAGGAAATGCGAAGACCCCGACTTCTGGCGCACCGTCCGCGACCCCAGCACGGGGCAGGATGTGGTGCTGAGCAAGCAGGACCTGGAGCTTATCCAGCGCCTGCGTGCCGGACATGTGCCTGACGCCGCGCACGACGAATATCAGGTAGGTGCCAGCTCAGCGCGAGCCAGAGGCTGGCTATACCTTTGGGTTCCCTTTTACCTTCCTAGTCAAGGAACTTGAATAATTAATTTACACATAACTAAAAGTACTGAAATTGAAAAAAACAATTGATATCATCTGCAAGAGAACCAAGGTTACCGACGTAGCCCGAAGAATTGCCGAACTGAAGTGGCAGCGGGCAGGGCACATTGCTCGCAGAACGGATGGCCGATGGGGCCGAAAAGTTCTGGAGTGGCGAAGACGTTGCGTTGGAAGGCCTCCCAGGTGGACCGATGACCTGGTGAAGGTTGCCCGGATCCGCTGGATACGAGTTGCACGGGACCGGTCAATATGGCGACACTTGGGGGAGGCCTATTCCAGCAGTGGACGTCTTTCGGCTGAAATGATGAATTGAAATCGTGTTCTGGGTCATGTTAGTCTTAAATGATAACTCATGTGAAACTTGAAGTTGTTTAATTGTTATTGACGCAGCCGTGGGTGGAGTGGTTCACGCGCGAGGTGCTGGCCACGCCGCTGCGCGCCTTCCCCGAGCACAAGCGCTCCTTCCTGCCGTCGCGCTCCGAGCAGCTGCAGGTCGCGCGCATCGTGCACGCGCTCAAGATGGGCTGGACCAAGACGCGCAAGCAGCTCGCCGACGAGCGGCGCAGGAAGCGGGAGAAGCACTTCTACAACCTGTGGGGGTCCGCGACCAGCGAGGAGGAGGCGAGGCAGCGCGGCATACACAAGCACATCCCCGCCCCGCGCCGCCCGCTGCCCTCGCACGCCGAGAGCTACAACCCGCCGCCCGAGTACCTGCTCGACGCTAAGGAGGTACGCAACACACTACACACAACACTATGTACAACACACTCCACACGGCTGCCACTGACCGCGGATGTGTTTCAGCTGAAAGAGTGGAACAAGCTGAGCGAGACGCCGTGGAAGCGCAAGTACACGTTCCTGCCGACGCGCCACGCCAGCTTGCGCGAGGTGGGCGCCTACGAGCGCTTCACGCGCGAGCGCTTCCTGCGCTGCCTCGACCTCTACCTCGCGCCGCGCGCCATCAAGATGCGGGTACGCTCTCTGAGACACGATGACAACACATTCTCCGAGTTTGTCTTAACAGGACTGCACAGCACATTACAACAAACCTATTCGTAGTCTATAAAATAAGTCGGAAGGGTTTACCTTCAGACTTATTTTTTAGACTATGAGTACCGGTGTCTGAGAAGTTGTGTGGTAGTCCGTTGTTATGGTATGGGCATGGTGACGAATGAGGGAAATGTCGTGAGGAGAGTTTGTGTATGAATGGATGTTCATAAGAGTAGAAGAAGATCAAAAAAACTAACAAATGGACTGTGTGAAAGATGACTCATAGAGAAGTATGAAAGAACACATGCTGCGTCGAACCAAAATACATTGAGATAAGGGTAGGAGATTGATGAGCGGTGTCCACGGTCCCACAGCTGACGATCGGGCCGGACGACCTGGTGCCCAAGCTGCCGTCGCCGCGCGACCTGCAGCCCTTCCCGGTGGGCGAGGCGCTGTGCCTGCGCGGCCACGCCGGCCTGGTGCGCAGCGCGGACTTCGACCCGTCCGGACAGTACATCGTGTCCGGCGGAGACGACGCCACCGTCAGAGGTCAGACAAACATTTCTAGTACATTGATAAACATTCAACTTTATTCCATATTTTTAGATGCATTAAACTTATACATGCGATCGAACTTAAATTTGGATGGCGTTAAAACCGGATAGCGCGCGGCGTGTAGTTTTGAATCATACCCGTATTCATAATCTTAGTGTCAGTCAGATTTTAAAACCTTATTCATAAAAATAAATAAGTATACCTATTTATTTTTAATGATTTGTAATTAGGTTCAAGTTTTCATACAATAGGTAGGTTCCTAATCTATCTATAATCAACATTATCAAGAAAAATAAAACAAAATGAATGTATCTATACTCATAAATTCAAGTTGATTTACTGCATTGCTCTACTCTGTAACGCAACTTAGTACCTACTCGAGTTCGTGAATTCATGAGCAGTGCGCTTAGCGCGCGCGTGAAACGCGCAGCGTAATTTGTTACGTATCGCGTCTCCTTGCACGGGCCGGGCTAAGCGATAAATGCCTACGGCGCTCGGGTTAACCTCGCCGTAAGCAAACTTGAACATTCAGTGATATTTGGCAGTCTTTGAGATCTCACTTCATATTGGTAGTATTCTATGTATAGGAGCAAATCTATTTATTTATGTTAATGCACAATGTACACAACCAATTTTACACGCTAAGTTTAAACTAGAGTACATGACCCTGTTAGGGCGCAGCAAGATTACTTAAAACTAATATTGCAGAGTATCTATTATTATTTATCTAATATGACTTAACATAGAACATTAGGAACTTTCACATTTAAACATTATATTAATTAAAATTAAAATGTAAGCGCGATAGCCTTCGCCCGCTGACATACGCCGGCTACAGTGTCTCCGCTTGCAGTGTGGGAGACGGCGTCGGGGCGCTGCCTGCGCAGCATCGCGCTGGAGGGCCCGGTGGCGCGCGTGGCGTGGATCCCCGCGCCCGGCCTGAGCCTGCTGGCGGCCGCGGTGGGCGCGCGCCTGCTGCTGCTGAACCCGGGCGCGCACGTGGGCGCGCACAGGGTGGGCGCGCGCACCGACGAGCTGCTGCAGGAGCCGCCGCCGCAGCACGACGTCGCGGGTGATGATAGTCAACTGAGCGATTGACTGCTTATTTCTTTTTTGTTTTGTGATCGATACAAGTAATTGTAACTATTATTTTATGGTTCCCCTTTTTTATTATTAATAGGCTGACGTTTAATTGAAAGCCGGGCCTTAGGGGTTCTACGTGCGCTCCGAGTTCAGCACTAGCGTTGTGAAGTGGACTGATGTGTCTTTTAGAAAAACGTTCCAACAAATAGAATACGAAATATCGTTTTGAATCAACGTCCAACTCGACTTTTCGGGTCCTGAATTCCTGGCTGAGCAGCTTTTTCAAAAGACAGTTTTCAACTTTTCGTTCTTTCCTTATAAAAATGACAACACGTTAACAACGCCGTATTTCGTTTCTATGGTAGTCGACGCCCGCACGGCGTCGTGCGTGGAGTGGCAGCTGGTGCCGGCGGCGCAGTGGGCGCTGGGCGTGCGGCTGAGCGTGCAGCACTTCCGGCGCGTGTCGCACGTGTCGTGGCACGCGCGCGGCGACTACGTGTGCTGCACGCTGGCGGACGCGGCGTCGCGCGCCGTGGTGGTGCACCAGCTGTCGCGGCGGCGCTCGCAGCTGCCGTTCGCGCGCAGCAAGGGGCTGGTGCAGTGCGCGCTGTTCCACCCCACGCGCCCGCTCATCTTCGTCGCCGTGAGTGTCCGCCGGACAGTGTCGGTAACGTTGCCAGCTGTGCTCGCGCTAACCCTGCCCGCCCTCCCCGCAGACGCAGCGCGTGGTGCGCGTGTACGACCTGGTGAAGCAGGAGCTGGTGCGCAAGCTGCTGACGGGCGCGCAGTGGATCAGCCACATGGCCGTGCACCCCGCCGGCGACAACCTGCTCGTCGCCTCTTACGACAGGAAGTGTGTCTGGTGAGTTTAAACGTTACCTGTTCCGAACCGTGCCATTTTGATTTTCCTAGAGTGACACGTAATTAATAGAAATCGTAAAAACATCGTCGTTAGGAATCGTATTTATGTTAACTTGTAATAGAAAAAATCGCTGTTATTCTGTTTTTAGTTCCTCTGCATTTTATTAGTAATAAATCATAAAAAATCATAATACTTTAAAATAACCAAAATTAGGTTAAAATGAAAATTCAAGATGGCGCCGACAAAAAAAAGTCTGGTTTTTACGTCATGAGCGTCATTTCCAAGGTTTTCAAACTCAAAATCCAAGATGGTACTGACATTTGAAATTTGTAGCCAAAGGAACTTCCTTTCAACAACCCTGTCCATAGATCTCATTTTTATGCAGTCACTTGCTTTGGCGAAGGAAAACATCGTGAGGAAACCAGCATGCCTGAGAGATATGTCTCGACAGCGCGGTATGTAAAGCCAAGTCAGAGGCCCATGGGCGGCATAAAAACTCTGACACCAGGTTAGGCACTAACCACACGAGAAAGAAGAATGCAGTTTTTTTTATTGTTATTTAATTTACAATACACTTCCTATAAAACTGGTTATTACATGGCTTCCCCATGATGCAATTCGACACTTCGCCACTGTGCATACAGTTTGTTTCTTATAACTAAAAAAACCAGAGACCGGATTATATGCAACATAAAATGGTAGAAATATGCATCACGATCGATAAATGATCGAAACATGCAATAATAGTGCCAAAATATGCCACATAAAATTGAAATAAGTACTACAAAATTAAGGTTATTTAAAGTTTCCATATTTTCGAGGAGATATTTTTGTTTAAACCTTTTATGACTATTGTTCCAAATTATCAATGGTACACACGACCCCTCGACTGTTTGGACTTTGAAATATTACAAGTTGAACGCTGTGAATCGTGCGAGAGGATCCGATATATTGTTGTTATTTCGTCTCTCTCACGCGTAGACCGTATGGTAAGGAAGCGCCGCGCCGCAATCTAAGCATACCATACCTATACGTAGGTATCGTGTAGGTAGGTCATTTAATAATATTATTTTGTAAGCGAGTTGAGTTCGTCGCATAATGATTGTTATGGGTAGTTTTTCTATTTGCGCTGCACCTGTGCACTAATACATCTATTTTATTAAAAGTTATTATTTCCTTTATTTATTTTCTTACACACTAATTACATTTTTAAATATTTCTTAACAAAAAGTTATTATAAGTTATTATTTCCTTTATTCATCTATAAACTTATTTTAAATATTTTTAAACATTTCTTAAAAAAAACCATATAAAAAAAAATATAAAAAATAGTGGTCCGCCGGTAGCGGGAGCAGGGTCCAAGCTACCGGTGGTTAGGGCTCCAGAGACAGAAACCTCCTCACAATACGAGCCGTATCGAGGAGTACTGCCTTCTGAATCAAGCCCTTGATCCAACCGCCTAAGGAGAGCCTCGAAAGATGGTCGTCGAGGCTCTTGGCTATAAGGCCATTGGCCGTCACGACGATCGGCACTATGATAGCCGAGTTCACATTCCACATGTCGACAACCTCGTGGGCCAAGTCGAGATATTTTATTTGTTTCTCTTTCTCAGCTTTCACGAGGTTCTCGTCATGCGGGATGGTAACATCGACTATCATTACGCGGTACGCTGATCGGTCTATCACTACTATGTCAGGTTTATTGGCGACAATAGTCCTGTCAGTAATGATAGACTGATCCCAGTAAAGCGTGACATGGTCTTTCTCGAGAACTGGGTCGGGCACATACTTGTAGTACGGCACCTCAGATTCCACAAGTTTATATTTCAAGGCAAGTTGCTGGTGAATAATCCTGGCTACTTGGTTGTGCCTGTGCAAGTACTCGCCGTTAGCCAGACGAGAACAACCAGAAATAATATGTCTGATGGACTCACCCGGACGGTGGCATGCCCGACACACGTCAACCGTCCCGTCCTTCATAATATATTTCCGGTAGTTGTTCGTCAACATATAAGTTATTAATATATTTAATCTTATTACTATTAGGTATGGTTTTATAAAATAGTAAAAGGCATTTCAGTGTTACAATTTCGTGAGGCACATTGATAGGTGCCAAGCTGCTTAGACAAAATAGATAGTTAGAGCTACCTATAAACTGGATAAAAAGACGGCGCTATGTGTCGCGGGTTCGTGCCTGTAGAGAACAGATATTTGTCCAACTGTTCCGGGTCTGGCTGCTTGTGTATGTAAGATTAAATTTAGTAAACGCACGCACCAGCCAGGAGAATTTCTAATTGTCCTCGAATGCTGCCTTTGTGATTCTTGAATGACAGCGAATGCTTGCGACTCTCATCTAAGACCCGCATTGTGTCATTTAAATCCTAATATTTGTCTTGAAAAATTGCTTAACTGTGTTTGTTTGTGACTTCTTTTCGTCATAACTATCGACGTGGTTATTCGTAATGACCGTGAATCCCGCGTGCGTCAGAATGGCTGTATCGGTTCGCGTCAGGCTGGTGACCAAAAATTGCGAAGTATTTTCTAGTTTTTACTACCTAATTAATTGCTACATAATTTGGAAACAAAATAAAGGGACTTCAAAATGACCAGGCATTCTGATATCTGGATGGCTGGTCAACTCTCCGTTTGTGTAAAGTATTCAAATTCGTGTTATTATTTTTACTTGAGTAATTGCTACCTGATTGCTTCCCTCACGTCTTTTAATGTCCACCTTATAGCTTTAACAAGTAAAAAGTTATGATCACTTGAAATTTTTACAGGCAATGGACTGTGTAATCGTTTTAAATTGCTTTATTCAATAACCTTCGTTTTTGAATAAAGCAATTTAAACGATTACAACAATGTTTCTTTCTGGATTGTGTAATCGTTATTACAACAATGTTTCTTTTTATTCGTTTTGTTTTCAAGTTAGGTAACAATTAATTGACTATAAGTATCAAATAGGTAGCAAATAGGTAGCAATTTTTAGTCTCTAGACTGACGCGAACCGATACAGACCACCAGCCATTATACGCACACTGAAATATTTTTATAACTTTAAAACGATTTAAGTTTTTAAACTATCATGGTCACTAACATTATCATTAACACTAGAAACGGGATATTTACCATGTTTACTGATTTTTTTA
This sequence comes from Noctua fimbriata, assembly GCA_905163415.1. NCBI lineage: Eukaryota > Metazoa > Arthropoda > Insecta > Lepidoptera > Noctuidae > Noctua > Noctua fimbriata. The sequence goes on along the minus strand of LR990933.1, from coordinate 288,664 downwards.
AAACGATTTTCTTCAATTATTTCTAAAATACCGCACTTTGACCACTGGTATCTACAGGGTGTAAACAGACCCTTCACATAGCCGTCAACCAAGCATTCTGTACGTCAAACTAAGTAACTTTACGCAATAATTATTTATTAAAGTTTTTTTTTTTGGGGTGGAAAATCACGTTTTACGTTAGGACTCCATGGAAAGCACTCAAAGCATTGTGCTCATGGATCGATTGAATAGTACGGGGGTCGTGAAGGTGTGTCAAGTAAAAATCTTAAATTAAAAACTTGTATTAAAAAAAAACTTGTGAAAAAGTTGGAACCTTTTTTTTAATTATATTATAATATAATATTCTTTATTATCAAAAAGCCAAATACAATTTGTCCTTCTCAATCAAAACATAAAAACGCCATTATATGAAGTACAACGCTATGCATTATTTGAGACAGAGTGAACGTCTGTGTCTGTGCTAGTATAAACTGTGTTACAGACACAGGCGCCTTCCTCTTACAGTTTGTTGACAATTTGCCGCACTTTTAGGAGTTTTTGCAACCATAAAACTTAGTTACACATAAGTAATTAACAATTTTTTTTTTAATTTTTGTAAGCATTTAATGGGTGTGTGTGTATGTGTGGTGTGGGTGTATGAGTGGTTGTGTGTGTGTGTGTTTCGTTTGTGTCACAGTATAGAATAGATATTAAAGGAGCAATTTTAATCTGTTTTTAGATGTGTTAGTAAGATTTTTTTGCAAACAGTTTCTCGATCTCAATTTTTGAAGAAAACTACTAACTACAGTTTTACATTTAAATTTAGGTAAAGAATATACGTTGCAGGTTTTTTTATATAGTTATAAAGGTGCCTGCTAAGACACGGGTAACTTCGCCTCGCTAGAGCAGTTTTCGTGGTGACAGGTGGACATACAGGATCCTTACGTCGTTTAGTTTGCTCTAGTAACCTTGGGTCATAGGCCAGTGATGAATGTACACGTAAAATGATGTTAAGTGCACAGAGCTGTCGGACAGTGAGTACAGACATGTCTTTATAAATCATTATTACTTTCAAGACAGCTCTTTGTGCCCTCTCAAGGCGAAGTAAATATGTTTTATGTGTACCACCCCAGACAGATATGCAATACGTTAGAAGTGACTGAGCTAAGGCAAAATAGATAATTTTTAACAATCGGTCGGCAACTACTCTTCTCAGTTTTTTCATGGGAAACATCAGCTTACGAACCCGCGTAACTGTCACACTGATATGCTTTTGCCAGCTCAATGTGTTATCAATGTGCACGCCCAAGTATTTTCACAAGAGCTTCTATTTATACTTGGGCAACTGCAGGGGGCGAGTGTAGGGTGACAACTATGGGCTTTAACGTCTGGTATACTAGGCTGTGTAGCAGTGTTGGCTGAGAAAGGGACATAGTGGGTTTTCGAAATATTTAGCGTAAGTAAATTTAATTAAAGCCAATCCATGACTATGCCAAGAGCATTTTCAGCTGCGTGGTGAGCAGATTCCCATGTTTCTCCACTTATGATAAGCGCAGTATCGTCTGCATAAACGAGTATTTTCTGCATAAACGAGTATCTTGCAGTGTGGGATTGACAGCTGACACAATCTGTTTACAAACAAAAGAAAAAGGGTTGGCCCTAGCACGCTGCCCTGTGGTACGCCAAAGGTTAAACTCACATCGTCACTGATGTAGTTATCTACCTTAACTCGTTGGTTACGGTTTGTGAGATAGTCACGGAAGAGGTTTAGAGCAATATCTCTTATTCCTAAGCTTTCTAAACCATGTAGAAGGATGGGAGTAAAAACCGAAACTTTGACCCCGCAATATCTCCGTAACTAGAAGGTTCCCAGGGATGGCTAGAACAAAAAAATTATCGCAAAACGCGGCGAACAAGTGCCTTTCGGATATGTTAAGGGTATTTTTTTTTTTCTATTTACACCCTTTATAGTCAATTTTATGCAACCCTTTTTATGCAGTAGACAAGAATTCGAACAAAGTAAGAACGAAAGCAAAACCAATGGTGCGATGCCACCAAAAGTTGTGCGCAAACATTTTGTGTAGCACAAAATTTTGACGTATTGAGCTGGACATCCGTTTTCAACGGCAAAGCTGTGCGTAACTTTTATTCGCGCACAGTGTAGCACATTTGTGAACGAACATAGTACGAGATCCCATGGAAAGAAACATTTGTGTGATGTCGTTTTTCAAAAATATTAAAATAAAGAAAATCATTTAATGTGAGCTGCTTTTTTACAAGCTTTTATTTTATATCTTAAGCTCACAACTATTCGACAATAGAAAATTCATAAGTATTCATATAGTTATTTCTGTTACTGCCAAGTATCGTATTGTTTAGTAAGCATGTATACGTCATGTTGTGTACGTCAGGTTCGACCTGGAGCTGTCGTCGAAGCCGTACCAGACGCTACGCCTGCACGGCGGCGCCGTGCGCAGCGTGGCCTTCCACCGGCGCTACCCGCTGTTCGCGTCCGCCGGCGACGACGACAACATCGTCGTGTCGCACGGCATGGTCTACAAGTACGTACACTACTAGCAGTAGCTCACTCTGCATGCCTTCCCACCGGCGCTGCAGTGTTGTAATACGTGTGGCACTCCGCAGCGACCTGCTGCAGAACCCGCTGCTGGTGCCGCTGAAGCAGCTGCGCGCGCCGGGCCGCGCCGCCGAGCTGTGCGTGCTGGAGCTGCGCTGGCACCCCGCGCAGCCGTGGCTGCTGGCGGCCGGCGCCGACGCCACGCTGCGCCTGTACACCTGAGCGACAAATATATACCACTACAGCTATTGACCAAGGTTCTTTTATTTCACAAGGACCTAAACAAACTTCCTACCACGACCTTTAGCAAAACAATCTTATTGCAGTAACGTTTTGTTTCAGGCTTATAATAATATTACTTTGTTTGGTACCATGAGCTCCGCAAAACAATATTGTTTTACTCGTGCTTAGTGAAGAGAAAGAACGAACGATTTATAAGATTTGTCTATTGGAACAAACATGGAAGATACGACTAGCAATAACAACTGTATAGCGCTGTACCTTTTCCAAATAAGCGGTCCGAATCGTATTGTGAAGTCATAGTCTTGGAGCAAAATATAACTGTAAAAATTCGTATCAAAATTTCATTTGTAAGGCTAGTTTTCATAAAAATCATAAAACCCATCAAAACCTTTGAGGATATTTCTGTAGGCAGTAAGTAGTAAGTTTTAAAGGAGGTTTTGGCCTTAATGTAACATAATAGGAAACGGAACAGAATTATTATAACTGGCTGGTTTCATTATCTTTTTCCTAGGTAAAGTGGCATCCATGTCAGTACATTATGTCATAATACTTGTCAGTGGTTATCAACAAAAATTATCTGTTTTTTTTAAATCGTAATTTAAGGGCATTACATGGCTCAAATCCCAAAAATAGCGTATGTTCAAAGAAATTTGTTGATGAATCCCTTCGTGCGTTTTCCGTGTAAAAAATATATGTTATAGTTAAGTTCATCATAAATAAATTGTATTGTTTAAAATTTTAATAAACCTTCTCAATTTTTTTTGGTTAATCGTAGAAAATAGGTCCTTTTTCAACTTTAATTGTAAATTATCTCTGTAACGGCTGAATAGATCGGCATGAATTTTGTAACAACAAATACGTAATGATATACTTAACAATCTGTATTGTTTTTTTTTCTGTTATTTCGTTTAATATTTTTAAATAATAAATAAAAACCGAAATTTCGCGAAATGTGCGGGGCAAACCCTGTGACGCATACTCGGGACCGCGATACGTCAGTGCCTTGACGGCTCTTGTGACGGGTGGTCTGCACGCGTGTTATTTTTTCCAAATAAAATTCAAAACTGCACGTTTTTAATGATTTCTGAATGAAATAATATTCTAAATGGTACAGTTATAAATATTTCGTAAAATAAGAATAGAAAATACGTTTATAAAATATATTTAAAGTAGTTTGTAATTTCGTTTTGTTGTTTGAACCTATCATAGAGTAAGCCTGACAAGTGAGAGCTATGCCTAAATCTACACTTCTATACTAATAAATCAAATTGAAATTTCTGTTTGTAATATCAAAATAACAGCTTTTTACTGATTGCATATGAAAATATATCCGGCACTTATAACAAAAACACGTAATCGGATGGACCTTTGAGTAAAAGTGCTTTATCTTATACCATTGAATTTTTAAGTTTAGATTTCATGGTTTTCCTTTCATTTTTTCAGGATGTTATTTTTTCGAATTTTAGTCGGTTCGACTCCCGAGTATGGCAAGCGAATTTTCGAAAATCTTTGAATACAGATTTGTATCTTTTGAAAAATTAAGTAATGTTTCCTTTGAGTAAAATTTGCTATCTCCGGTATTTAGAGTACTTTCCCTCCAGGTGAGGTTGTCAAATTCCATCCTGTATATTACAGGCAATTCCGTGTGGGTCTGGAATTAAAGAATACGACCACCCCATAAATAAAAGGCGACTAAGAGAACATCGACCTACAACGAAGACAGCTCTATGATACACTGGATAGTCCAGCAGGCCAAAAACACCTTTACCGGCTTGCTAGAGCTAGAGAGAGAAAGGCGAAGGATGTATGTCAGGTTAAATGCGTAAAAAACGAAACTGGAATGGTTATTTCGGATTGTGAGAAAATTAAGGATAGGTGGAAGGGTTACTTTGAAAGAAACCAAACACAAAAAAAAAACCAGCGAAAAAAAACAGAAAAGAAAGTGCAGTTTTCAGTGCTTGAAAATAAACCAGCGAATGAGGGACTAGTGAGAAAGATTAGTTTGGATGAAGTGAGGATTGCAGGAAATGGAATTAAGAATGGTAAGGCATTAGGACCGGACGGAATACCGGTAGAAGTATGGAAGTTATTTCTGATGGACGGATGGACGTGGTTAGCTTTATTCTTCAGTAAACTGTTGCCGGAAGAAACGATTCCTGACGAATGGTGTAACAGTTATCTGATGCCCATTTTTAAAAACAAAGGTGATGTGGTGGAGTGCAACAATTATAGAGTAGAGGAATAGAGCTAATGTCACATAGTATGAAAGGAGCTCGTGGCTAAATAATAACAGCCACTCGGATCGATCTTTAGGTTAAGCCGTGCTTACCTAGGTTGGTCTGTGGATAGGTGACCACCCATTACATACCGAGTTTCCTTCGTGCCTCGGAAAGCACGTTAAGCCGTTGGTCCCGGCTGTCATTTGTAGATCTTTGATAGTCGTTACAGGTAGTCGGTCTTATTAAGGGGTATCGTATTATCTAGTACCAACTGGGTTGTGGAAGTCAGATAGGCAGTCGCTCCATGTAAAATACTGGTATTCAGCTGCATCCGGTTAGACTTAAAGCCGACCCTAACATAGTTCGGAAAAGGCTAGGCAGATGATGATGTCACATAGTATGAAAGTTTGGGACAAAATTATTGAAAGGCGACTGAGAGAAGAGAGCCAAATTTTGCAGAACTAATTCGGTTTTAAGCCTGGTCAGGAAAAGACGTATGCCATTTTCGCTATCCGCCAGCTGTGTGAGAAATACAGACGTACAAATAAAAATTTTCACATGGTTTTTGTAGACCTCGAAAAGGCATACGACCGGGTACCCCGTGAGGTACCGTGAGGGAAGTATGTGCAGTTGATCCGTGCGATGTACAGTCGATGCAGTATCCAATTTAAGTCTGGTCTACAGCCGGCAATACCGGCTGCTTCAATGTGGCTTTCAGCTTGCACCAAGGGTCGGCTCTCATCCCGTTTTTTTTTTCGGTTGGGACATCTTCAAATGACCCTCCCCCCGCTCTGGACGGAGCGGAAGGGCGTGTCAGATTTCTACTGACTAAAAGCCATCCATGTTCCTTCTTTGCCCTTTGTGGTCCAGGGCCGCGGTATCTCTTTCGAACAGTCCCGCAGCCCTAGCAGGCATCGGCCCTTGCGGACCCCTTCAATGTTTCTGACATCACTTTGAGGCACGCGTGGAATACGAACGCGCCGTCGACACGGCCTGTCATCAAAAAACGGCCGGACGGCGATCTAACCCATTACTCACCGTCCACAGGCCCGCACCTACGGTGGCCGGGCGCGACCACGTGACCCCTGATGCCCAGGGCGTCTCACGTGGCGGCTGGGACGTAAGGCTCTTTCCCTCTCACGTTACGCCACCTCCTTCTCTAGCATGACTGCTTCGCAGAAGGAGGTGACGGCTTCCCATTCTCGCTCGCTCCGGACCAGGGCTTGAACCAAGGCCGGACGCGAGAGATCGCCGCCGCCAATCGCCGCTACGAGGAGGCTCTCATTCCTTAGCTCTTCCTCCCTTACCTCTTGCTCGTGATAATGGACGCTCTCGCGTCGGACATCCAGGAAGAGGCACCCTGGTGTATACTGTTCGCCGATGACATTTTGCTGGTTGCTAAGAGCGGCCAAGAGGTCCAGAGCAGATTGGAGGTGTGATGGCAAAGACTGCAGTAGAGAATGTTCTTAATGTCTACAATTGAGTAGAACCGAAACGGAATACTTGTTTTGCGATTTCATCGGTCTCTCAGCCTTTAACTCTTGCCGGAACGCCCATACCGATCTGCTTCGACTTCCGGTATCTCGGATCGCTTGTCCAATGGGATGGCAAAGTTGACCGGGACGTAACGCACCTGATCAACTCAGATGGATGAAATGGCAACAGGTCACTGGAACAGCAACTTACGACCCACGGATGCCTCTCAAGTTAAATGGGAAAGTACACAAGTCCATGATTACACCTGTCGTACTGTATGGATCAGAATACTGGGCTGTGAAAAAGATGGATGAAAAACGATGCCACGCATCGGAGATAAGAATGTGTGCGGTGCTTACTGCTTTACTACTCAAGAAAGTCTACATGCACCATTAACACCAACACCAATTCCAATAAACGACCAACCGACCTGTTCAAGATATTTGAATTTTAATGACTTTTTTGTGAATGGAATCATTTTGTTCTTATCAGAGCGTGGCAATATTAAAACAAAGCTATATTTTATTTATTCCGCTCATCATCAGACATCCAACTTTATTTCTACACGATGTAATACACAGTCAAGTTAAATTGTCGGGCGATACCCATCATGCATGTGAAGTTTCGCTATCAAAATTTGATCTTGTAAAACTATAAGGTGTAAATCTCAATCATAAAGGTCATCATCAGACCTTCAGAATGTGAAATGTAGAAGCACCCGTGGTCAATTAGATTAAAGTTGGAAACTACATCATTCTAACTATTTCTGTTACTGAGAACCGATAAGCACTTACCTGGTCATCATCAGACTTTCAGAATGTATCAAGTACCCGTGCTCAGTAAAATAACTGATGAAAGCTAGCTCATTAGTCAAACTGTATAATTTATCTCAAAATAAATATAAATTGGAACAAAATGTATTCAGGTCTCTCAGAGAACGAATAAATTAGGCAAAAACGATGACAACAGTGTGACACATCTGTGTTCTTGCTTAATCTTTATTGTAGTAATGGTCGTTTGCCGGCAGGGGCGCTAAATAAACAAAAACCAGTACAGGGATCAAATCATCAAGGTCATCGAGCAATGTAATGCCCTTAAATAAATAGTTTACTTTTCTTGTGCGCTGTGAATGTGACATATATATGTTGGACTTCAATATGCTACTAACTACCGCTCCTTATGAAGATACGGTCTTATCAACAATTTGTATTGGTCTTTCCTTATTTCCTTGTGAAGTTGGCTAGTAATAAAAAAACTTAACTTGAACGTTGACTAAAGAGATTTAAAAGAATGTCTTTGACTACTACGAACTTTTATATTCCCTTGAGAGGGAAAGAGCAACAAATGCGCACTGGTCATGAGTTCACGAACTAGGTAGGACAGAGTAGAGCGATGCAGTAAATCAACTTGAATTGATAAGAATACGTTAATTTTGTTTTATTTTTCTAGAAAGTATTGGTTATAGATAAATTAGGAACCTACGTATTATAAGAACGTGAACCTAATTACTAATAATTAAAATAAGTAGATGTAATTAAAAATAAGTAGGTATACTTATTTATTTTTGTGAATAAGGTAAATTTTTAAATCTGACTGGCACTAAGATCATGAATACGGGTATGATTCAAAACTACACGTCGCGCGCCATTCGGTTTTCCATATTTTTATGCTTTACTTTTTTTTCGATTATTTTCGTCACGGGTGTTATTTTCGTGCTTTTCGGGGGTCACTGATAACGAAAATGAGGTCAAAATTAAAATTCAAGATGGCGCCAATGAAAATTTTCAGTTTTGTCGTCATGGGTGGCATTTTCGTACTTTTCGGGGGAACGAAAATGAGGTGAAAATGAAAATACAAGATGACGCCGAAGAAAATATTCGGTTTTTTTGTAATGCGTGTCATTTTCGTTGTTTTTTTTTTTTTAAATCAATGTCAAAATATTTTATTTCACATAGGCCTAGATGGGTACTTATAAAACGTCGACAAAAAGGTGCACGGTTAGGGTTGGTCGTTTTCTATGGAGAAGAACCGGCAAGAAACTCCATGGTTACTCTTATAATCTTATAAGTATACCAATAAAACAGTTAATACATAATAACAAATCAACTATTTATTCGTACTTAAATCGCACTGTTAACAACTGGTTACACATACTGTTTTAATGAATTCTAGATTTCTTCCCTTTTTCAACAATCGGTATCCTACCCGAATACCACTCTTAAAAATATGGCCGAACGCGGTAAAAAAAGTTAGCTACGGACACAAACTATTATGCCACAAATAAGTGGCCAGTATTATATTATATTTTTATAAGACAAATAATTAAATTTTTCTAATTAAATTATTCTAAATATTTTCAGACGAAATAAATAGCAAAAGCTAACAGTCGGCCATTCTGAAATAACAGAGTCCTCTCGTTACATTTTGTTTATGACTAACTTATTTATGTTATGCTAGAAATATTCATGTTATAAAACTATGAAACCATATTATAAAATAAAATGTGTATTTAAAATAATTTACAGCAAGCGAATATAATGCCCAAAACTTTTTTTGGTTGACCATCAGATAATGCATATTATAAGCAGGTAATCAGTAAAATTTACAGTAAGTGCATAGGAATGTATCAAAACTATATAATATAAAGAAAAGGCAAATAATAATATTAATAACAAAATACATATTTTACTACTTATCATGAATAGGGAATTTTATATAAATTCAGTAATTTAATTAATTAATTTTGTTTTTAAATAATATCATTTGTTCGGCCATCTTATACAGTAATTGTTCCATCAGTTAATACACAAAAAAAAAAACAATAAATACAATTTTAATAATTGATCTTATGTTTAAATACCTTAGTATATATATATCTTAGTCCATTTCAAATTAATTATAATCAAGAAAGCGCTCAAATCTTTGGCCTACGGCCTCCTTGCGCAATACAATATTATTCCGTAAAATCTAACACACTCATAATTGTCAAACGACTCCATTGTGTGTAGATTTTTTTCCATATAAATTTTGAAATCTAACACACTCATAATTGTCAAACGACTCCATTGTGTGTAGATTTTTTTCCATATAAATTTTGAAATCTAACACACTCATAATTGTCAAACGGCTCCATTGTGTGTAGATTTTTTTCCATATAAATTTTGAAATCTAACACACTCATAATTGTCAAACGACTCCATTGTGTGTAGATTTTTTTCCATATAAATTTTGAAATCTAACACACTCATAATTGTCAAACGACTCCATTGTGTGTAGATTTTTTTTCCATATAAATTTTGAAATCTAACACACTCATAATTGTCAAACGACTCCATTGTGTGTAGATTTTTTTCCATATAAATTTTGAAATCTAACACACTCATAATTGTCAAACGACTCCATTGTGTGTAGATTTTTTTCCATATAAATTTTGAAATCTAACACACTCATAATTGTCAAACGACTCCATTGTGTGTAGATTTTTCCATATCAATTTTCAGGTCTAAACATAATCAAAGTCATTATTCATTCCATAATAAAGTTTAAAACAATCTTATTCCAATTCAAATCTATTTTCAAATTGACCTTTCATAAATAAGGGAAACATACTTGGTACCAATTCATTTCTTTTTTACATACAATTGTCGCTCATTGTCCCAGTACTCTCCACATCCATATCTACTGACATTTACGAAGTTTCCATATTATCAGTACCTTCAATAGTTTCATTTAAATCTACCTCCTCCGTTGAGCTTCCGTCATCGGAATCAGCTAAGCTTTGTTGAGTAAAGGTCAACCAAGGATGTATCTTATCTAACGCAACTACTGCCTCATATTTTCTATTCTGTTTTCGGATTAGGGGTGTATCTTGAACAACATACCTGTCTCTATCTAGTACTTTGATAATCCTGTATGGACCTTGTAATTTAGCAAGTAATTTTCTTGACTGTCCGCTATTACACCTACTTCTCTTTCAATTCTGACTAAGTCGCCTAGTTGATATTTCCTACCAACCTTCCTATTCTTGTCAAATCTTTCCTTTTGTCTTACTTGATCCTCACTTATGTTAGCATTTACCTCTTCTCTTATATTCTCTAAGGTTTCTTGTGAACACCCCGATTCACCCTGGTCGAGCAACGAAGTGACTATTCCGTCACTTTTGGCCCTCAACCTTAAACCAAACAGTATTTCAGCTGGCGTTTTATCTGTACCCTTATTAAGAGTTGTATTAAGACCCAGCTGAATTTCTTCTAAATGAGTATCCCACTCATTTTCCTTACAATTGTGATTTTTAACTGCAAGCGAAGCCAATATGGTACGATTATATCGCTCCACTTGGCCATTCCCTCGCGGTGTTGCTACTGCATTTAAAACATGCTTTATGCCTAGTTTGTTCACAAAGTCTTTAAAACTTTTATTTGTAAAAGAGGTTCCCCAATCACTGATTATCCTACTAGGTATACCGAATAAACTAAAATAGTGATTTAAAACTTTGATGGTCGATTTAGTTTTCGTATTTTTGACGGCAAATAAAGTAACGTATTTTGTGTATGCTTCAACAAGCACCAACAAGTAAGTGTTTTTAGATTTACTCCGAACAAATGGACCTAAGTGGTCCATGTGTATCGTGTGAAACGGTTTATCAATTTTTGGAACTGGATGGAGCATCCCTTGTCTTTTTCCTGGTGGTACTTTGTGATAACTACATTCCAGACATGATTGAACATACTTTTTGGTAAACTTGTTCATTTTGGGAAACCAGTAAAGAGATTTCAACTTGTCCAAAGTTTTATCTAGACCAAAATGACCAAGTTTATCGTGACACTTCTTGAGTAGCTGCCACCTAAATCCTTTAGGGACCAACCATATGTTGAAAATGACCATATGATTACGAGAGCTGCCTACCGAGGCGCACGCCTACCACCTCCGGACCCGTCGCTCAGCTCCGCCTCGCCGCCGCCGGAATCCAGCCCCATCGTGAGTGCTGTGACACCGGCAGTGGCAGTTGCGTCGAGCTCGAGCGACGAGTATTTCTCTCCGCCGACGTCGCCAACACCTGTACGTCGGCAGGGGAGAGGCCGGCCACCGAGAAGCTTGGGACTTAGGGGCCATCCGGCCCCGAGCCGGGTCCCCGCTGCCGGTGGTTGTGTGCAGCGCATGAGATGGACTCATTCCATTAACGAGAACGTCATGCGCGCATACTATGGGTCTACAGAGGGGGGAACTAACCTCACTGCGTACCGTGTTGGGATGCTGTCACTGTTCCAGGTACTTGAACCAACCGTCAACGTTTCGGCCCAACGACTGTCGGATCAGGTGCGGGTCATCCAACGCAATCACATGTTGGACGACGCCGTACTTGATAGGCTGCGCTCAGAGGTACTGAGCAACCGTATCGTTTTAACTCCGGCACAAACCGCGGTGCAAGCGTCAGTGATTGACGCAACCCCGCCGCGGTTCAACCCAGCTGTTGTAGAGGAAGATGATAGGGTTGCTGTGGTAAGTAGCCAGTGCAACGACCGATTGAGGAGCGCTCTGGAAGATGCGCTTCGTGAATATCGATCCACTCCTACCGAACTTAGGCCCCGATTACCACCGTTACCCATACATAATAAAAATAGGGCGCTGTTGTGTGCCTTGGACTCGCAACTCAAGAATATATTCGAGAGTAGCGAGAACCTTGTTGATACACATTCGATCCTGTACTGTGGGGCTGTTGCGGCATGTCGTTTAGCTAACGTCAAGTTCCCAAATTGTGACGTGGCTACTCGACCAAAACCAGCCGTACCAGCCTGGCAGCGCAGGATCGAGCGCCGCATCGACGGAGCCAGGGTACTCATCGGCAAACTACACTGCTTCAGGGAGGGCAATACACGACCACGTGTGATGCGCTTTGTGAGGCGGGCATTCTCGGGGACTGGAATCAGTCCTCAAGAATACATGTCCCGTGTCACAGAGCGCATCGACTTCCTGAAGCAGAAAGTTTATGCATGGGCGAACCGTATTCGGAGGTATAAGCGGCGGGTTGATCGGTACTCACAGAATCGCATGTTCCAGAGCGATGAGAGGTGGGTATACAGAGCTTGGGAGCGACCCGAGCTAAAAATGACGGACGTGTGCCGCCCGGATGATGCTACCACGAGTTCTTTCTGGCGCAGCATCTGGTCGGTGCCCGTCTGTCATACTGAGGCTGACTGGATGCGTGATGTCGAACGAGTGTGTGAACCTATCCCAGAAATGGAGCCAATTTTGATAACACCTTTAGAGTCAGTTCGTCCGTTACCGAACTGGAAGTCACCGGGACCGGACGGACTGCACAACTTTTGGCTCAAATGGCTTAGTAGTTCACACACTTGCTTGGCATCCCAATTCCAGTCATCCTTAGAGTCTGGGTCCCCTTACCGCAGTTTTTAACAACAGGCGTTACCCACCTGCTCCATAAGTCAGGTAGTCCCGCAGAACCCAAAAATTATAGACCGATCACGTGTTTGTCTACGGTCTATAAATTTCTTACATCCATTTTGAGAGCTAAAATTAATACACACATTGACAAAAACTCCATTATGTCTGCCTCTCAAAATGGATGTAGGAGTGGGTCCCGCGGCACTAAGGAGCTACTCCTCATCGACATGGCCATTAGCCAACAGGTTCGTCGATCCCGCAAGGATCTGTCTACATGCTGGATAGATTATAAGAAGGCCTACGACTCGGTGCCACATACATGGCTCATGAGGGTGCTGGAGTTGTACAAGATAGATGCAACTCTACGCGCCTTCCTTGAGTCGTGTATGGGGCAATGGAGGACGGTCCTTCGATATCCAGGATGTGGACAGATCCAGGGGAACGATGAACCTGTATGGATTAAACGGGGAATATTCCAGGGCGACAGTCTGAGCCCACTTTGGTTCTGTCTAGCCCTGAATCCTCTGAGCACATTGCTGGAGGATTCAGGTCTAGGCTACCGGTTGAGGAGAGGTGGTCAGGTCATATCTCACCTTCTTTACATGGATGATCTGAAACTCTTTGCCCCCAACAAATTGCGACTGATGGAGCTACTAAAAGTAACTGAAATTTTCAGTAGCGCCATCAGGATGGAATTTGGTGTGGACAAATGTGCAGTCATGTATGTAAAGCGAGGGGAGATTATGGAATCCGAGGGAATTCAGCTCTCGGATTCCATACACCTGAGAACCCTTTCCTCAACCGAAAGCTATAAGTATTTGGGTATGTCGGAAGCGTTAGGCATTAACGTAACTGACATGAAGCAATCGTTGAAGGAGCGCTTCTTTGGACGCCTGAACAAGGTATTACATAGCCTTCTTTCAGGCGGAAACAAAGTGCGCGCCTTCAACGGTTGGGTCATGCCGGTTTTAATGTACTCTTTCGGCGTACTCAAATGGACTCAGACCGAACTCGATGCCCTGGATAGGAGAGTTCGTACACTGCTTACCGCAAACCGGATGCATCACCCACGATCATCGGTGATGAGGCTGTACATACCGCGGAAGTGCGGGGGTCGAGGGTTTTTAAACGCGAAGTCCATTCACAACCGCGAGATGTGCAGTCTCAGAGAATATTTTTTAAAAGTCGAGGTGGGTATGCACCGAGATGTGGTGGCAGTGGACAAGGGACTCACCCCGCTGTCCATGGCTAAAGAGAACTGGCGCAAACCTGAAGTACTTACTACCGATGACCGCAAGGAAGTATGGCAAGGCAAGGAGCTTCACGGGCGCTTCTACCGAGCTCTTCATGGGCCCGATGTAGATTTTCTAGCGTCCGTGTCCTGGTTACGTTTCGGCGATCTCTTTGGAGAAACTGAAGGTTTTGTCTGTGCGATTATGGACGAAGTTATGTTGACGAACAACTACCGGAAATATATTATGAAGGACGGGACGGTTGACGTGTGTCGGGCATGCCACCGTCCGGGTGAGTCCATCAGACATATTATTTCTGGTTGTTCTCGTCTGGCTAACGGCGAGTACTTGCACAGGCACAACCAAGTAGCCAGGATTATTCACCAGCAACTTGCCTTGAAATATAAACTTGTGGAATCTGAGGTACCGTACTACAAGTATGTGCCCGACCCAGTTCTCGAGAAAGACCATGTCACTCTGTACTGGGATCAGTCTATCATTACTGACAGGACTATTGTCGCCAATAGGCCTGACATAGTAGTGATAGACCGATCAGCGCACCGCGTAATGATAGTCGATGTTACCATCCCGCATGACGAGAACCTCGTGAAAGCTGAGAAAGAGAAACAAATAAAATATCTCGACTTGGCACACGAGGTTGTCGACATGTGGAATGTGAACTCGGCTATCATTGTGCCGATCGTCGTGACGGCCAATGGCCTTATAGCCAAAAGCCTCGACGACCATCTTTCGAGGCTCTCCTTAGGCGGTTGGATCAAGGGCTTGATTCAGAAGGCAGTACTCCTCGATACGGCTCGTATTGTGAGGAGGTTTCTGTCTCTGGAGCCCTAACCACCGGTAGCTTGGACCCTGCTCCCGCTACCGGCGGACCACTATTTTTTATATTTTTAAATGTTTTTTTTATATGGTTTTTGTTAAAAAATATTTAAAAATGTAATTAGTATGTAAGAAAATAAATAAAGGACATAATAATAATAATTTATTTGCAGAAAACATGGTATACAATGGTGTTGAATAAAATTAAAATAGTTCAAACATGTTTAGCTAAGGTAGAACATAGCATGCAAAATTTCAGGGTTAAGTAAATTGTTACAAGGATTTTTTATCCATAAATTCTTATAAACTATAGAAATTACATTAATTTATCCACTTGTGCAATTTAATCTTTAATAATTTTGAATTTAATATTTTGAATTGCCTTGGTATCTTGTTGTAAATACGTACCTACGCACATTGTTAGACAGTTTTTATTATATTTAGCAAGTCTTGGCAAATCATTCAATACTAACATACTTTTACGCACCGAGCGGTCAGCGAGCTAGGCGACCGATTCTTTCTTTCATATCTGTATACTCGCTCGCACCATGATATTGCGAGTATGGCGACTAAATGATCTTGATCCAACGTAACACAAGTTTTCTTAGGATAAAGTTACGGTGGTACTTCGGTGGACGAAAAAACTTTTGATGTGACACTTAATGTTATTTAATTCGTTTTAATATATTTTTCATTAAAAGTGTAGTTTAAAGTGTTAAATTAAGTAGATAAATTGTTACGCAGTAACCGATCGTTGATAACCGACATCCAGCATAGTGTCTGAATCGTGCTCCATACTCATAAAAATCTAAATAATTGGTCCTATCGATGCTATGAAAGTACTTTTGTTAGATATATTAAAGGATAATATTATAGTCCGCGCTATTCGTATTATTTAAACGTTTCATTTGCTGTTACATTTTTAAATTCATTCAGGTAATTTTTGACATTAATTTCCTTACGCGGTCAAAGCCAATAATAATAATTGTTTTACAAGCAATCAAGTATTACAATAGGTAAAAGGATAATTAGCATCAGAACTTTCTGCTACCTGCGCGCAAACCATAGATGTTTACGAACTATTAATTAGCGCTAATTGTTCACTTAAGCATTTTTGGTTCCAGGTGTAAGTCTCAAGTGTAAAACAATGTATACCAGCGCATTTACTAAAGATGCATCATTAGAAAGCAAAAGTCGACCACAATACTCATAAACACAGGTTTCTGGTGAACAGATTTATATGAAAAATAAACAATATCTTTAGACCATCGAATTCTATATCGATATTACACAGACAAAAATGTCTGTTTAATATCTTTTATGTGTACGTAAATAAATAAATAGTACGGTTGCAACATGTTTAAATAAATAAAACACATCAATGTAACTTCTTTTATTTGGTACAGTCAATTACCATATTTTATTAGAAAAATATTTTTATTTACAACGATCAAAAACTGCGGTTGTAGTTTACGTAGTTCTAGCACGCACACAAAAGCAGAGTCTATACGGCAATCGAGGCACACCACGATACGATCTCTGCTGAACATTGCGTCGAACTGTCCTGTGTTGAGCTAGATAAGCATATAATTGTGTGCGTTTACAGACCCCCAAACTATCAAAACTTTTCCTTATTTGAATCAATAATCGAAGATGTCCTGGCAAAACTTTCAGCCAGTAATAAATCTATAATTGTTTGTGGGGATTTCAATATCGATTTTTTGAAGAAAATTCTAATAGCGGTCGGTTATTAAATCTTTTTAAGTCATTTGACTTGACCAACATTTTTATAGAACCTACGATAGTCACTCCATCATCTGCTACTTGTATAGATAATGTTTTCTGCAATTGTGATTACTTAGATAAAGCCATAGTAAATTGTCTGCTGTCTGACCATAGCGGACAAACTGTAACTTTTAGGTGTAACATACCATTGCAAAAAGTTCAGATTCAATCTAGACCTATAACTACTAATAAATTAAATAGGTATAATATTTCCCTACAAAATAAGTTAAGTGCTATGAGCCATCATATGGACGATATTTATATAAATCAATTGTATGATAATTTCTTTTCAATAGTTCACACTGAGTTCAACAAAACTTTGAAAAGAAGACAAAATCTATTTGCCCTAAATTTATATTTAGTGATTGGGCAACTAGAGGTATCAGAAAAAGTAGGGAAAGACTATTTGAGCTTTATGGCCTTAAGCCTTATATAAACACTGAAACTTTTAACAAGTATGTTGCTAAGTATTCAAAAATTTTTAGAAATACATGCAAGCCCTGCAGGGCTTTGGCAACCTTGCATTAGCAACAAGATCAAAACAGCAGAAAACAAAATTAAGACAGTTTGGAAAGTCATAAATAACGAGACCAACAGGAAGAAAATACGTGACACTATCTACACATTAGATACAGCCCCACGGACACGGTCCTAAAAGCTCTAATCAGGAAGTAGCTCATGAATTTGTAAATTTCTTTACCGATATACCGTTAAAAACTACGGAGGCTCTAAATTCCTCTCCTGAAGTCTCAATTGGTTTATTAAAGGCGAATGTGTCTGGCTGACCGGCTGAATGTAAATTTAAACACATAAGCCCAATGATAGTTATTAAAGCTTTCCGGCAAATAAAAGTCAAACTGACCGAAGATCTTTGGGGAATGTCTATCAAAGTTTGTACATCCATAGTTGAGACTATAGCACCATACCTAGCTTTAATTTTTAATTTGTGTGTAGACCAAAGAGTTTTCCCTGATTTAAAGAAATACAGTAAAGTCATACCTCTGTTCAAATCCAGAGATAGTAAAGATACACATAATTATAGACTTGTACCCGTGTTGCCAGTTTTTAGCAAGGTGTTTGAAAAGGTAATGTTGAATCAAATGCTCAATCATTTTAACACCAACAGAATCTTACACGATCAACAGTATGGTTTCACCAAGGGACGTTGTACAACTGACGCCGGTGTAACCTTATTAAAGCACATTTTTACTGCGTGGGAAGAGTCCCAAGACGCCATAAGAATATTTTGTGACCTCTCCAAAGCATTTGATTGCGTAAATCACGACACATTACTTTTGAAACTTGAGCATTACGGACTAGGTAAACATGCACTTGGTTTGATTAAATCTTATTTGAATGATAGACAACAACAAGTTCAAATAAATGGTGTTAATTCAAAAGGTTAAAAGTAAAAATGGGGGTTCCACAAGGCTCAATATTGGATCCTTTCCTCTTTTTAGTATATATTAATGATCTACCCTATTTATTGAAACACCAACCTCAAAATATGGTGTTATTCGCTGATGACACTTCCCTAATTTTTAAGATAAATAGACGGGCCCAAAATCTAGATGACGTGAATAATGCCCTACTTCAGGTCCATAACTGGTTCACAGCAAACAATTTAGTATTAAATGAAAAAAAAACGAAATGCATAAGATTTGCTTTACCGAATGTTAAAAGTAGCGATTGTGTTATAGTATTGAATAAAGAGAAGCTTGAATTTGTAGATAAAACAGTTTTCCTGGGGATTACGCTTGATTCAAGGCTACAATGGGGTTCTCATTTAACATCTCTGGCGGGGCGGCTAAGTTCAGCAGCATATGCTATTAGAAAAATCCGTCAATATACTGGTGTAGATACCGCTAGACTGGTCTATTTTAGTTACTTTCATAGTATAATGTCTTATGGCATTTTGCTATGGGGACGGGCTGCAGACATTGAGTCTATATTTATTCTGCAAAAAAGAGCCATCAGAGCCATATATAATCTTCGAAGGCGTGATTCTCTAAGGGAACTGTTTAAGGAAATTAACATCATGACGGTACATTGTCAATACATCTATGAAAACATAATGTATGTAAGAAAAAATCTACATCTTTTTAATAAAAGAGGCGACAGACACAATTACGGTACTAGAAATAGAGACCAATTAGTTCAGCCAGGCTTCAGACTCGCTAAAGTAGACTCATCTTTCATGGGGTACTGTTTGAGATGCTATAATAAAATTCCACAATTACTCATTCTATCTCGTTCTCCCATACATACTTTCTTTTTGTGCCCCTGTCGTTACTCGATAATCTTCGGCTTACCGGGCTCCCTTCAAAACTTTTTTTAGAACATCTTACAAAACAAAATTATTGGAATAAATGTTTTAATTTTAGTAGGCCAGTTACAGGCAGTTTTGAATTGTCGTTAAAAGATAAGCATTTATATATTCATTTGGAAGCTATTATATATTCATTATGGTAACACTAAAATCTGTCATCAATGGTGTTAATTTGACGTCCTAAGTTATTATAGACAACATTATTTTTTAGTATATGCGAAACCTAAATATAGTTTGTTCAGAATAAGTAACTGAATCGATTCCAATAATTTTTAAACCATGTTAAGTATATTTTTTCCCAAAAATATTTAAAAAAGTTAAAAGTTGGACACCGGGCGACTTTAAGGTACCTATCGCAATAATTTAGATACCTACTGCCAAATTATTATTATCAATGAGCTCAAGACGACGCTGGAGGCGCGCGCTGCGTGGTGACCACGATTTTGTGCGGACAACTAGGTAACAGAACAAGCTTATAACTTTGTGATTTTTCATGATACAGTTTTGAAATTTTGTACATAGATTCTTTACATAAAAATATTAGACACGTGTATCAAATTTCGCTTATACTAAAACTAATGTTGTATAGTATATGCTTTCGTGTATTTTTCATTAAAACTGTTAATATGTATGTATGTATCTGTTAATATCTATGTATCGCGTTATTGAAATAGCATTATTTTTGTTTGTTACAGCTTTCCATTGAAAGAGGAAATTAGGCAACAATGTCGATTCCCGAATTTCAAACCATAACCAAAAGTTCTGTTGTGTGCAGCCTTCATTTTAAGCCAGAGGATTATCATACTACAAAATCACGACGAGCGTTATGCTTATGCAGTACCATCATTTTATCCAGTGGTAATGATATTGGTTTTATCATCAGTACAACTGATGAACCCGGAAAGAGAGCAGGTTGAGTGTGCTTAATAGATGTTTACGTGCGCGACGTTCTCTTCAGTCGGCACTGGCTTGCAACTACAGGCTTCGGTCGCTCCTGGTACCTTGCAAGAAACAACGTGAAGGAAGAGGGCTTTGTTTCACAGAGATAACAACGCCGAAGTTAACTTTTCATAAGGTTTCAGGAAGCGACACGTAAGTCTTCAGGACTGTGTTGAATAATTTTTCCATTTAAAAGTTCCGGATTGATGACTACGATTTGTTCAAATTATGTGCGCACTTATTACGTACCTACTTCGGAGGTTTGCCGTTTTTTTCTTAATTTTGATGCGATCAAAACAAATATTTTATACAAGTTTCGAATCATCTAATTAATGCATTGAGAAACTTAAGCAGTGGCTTACGGCAGAAACTCCACAAAACAATTCTGTTTAACCATGAATAATTTTAATAAATGTTTGTCACACACTTTCAATTTTATTCCTTCCATTTGAATACCCAAACACCAATTCTGCAGAGTAAACGGAAAAAGACCATGGAAAGGAAACGAAATTCAATTTTTTTTTCTCATAAGTTATTATTTCACGATTTTAAGTAACCGTTGATGTGTTAGCCGGACACAAATTATCTCTGTCAAAACTGAAGTTTCTTATCTATACTAATATTAATATTATAAAGCTGAAGAGTTTGTTTGTTTTATTGCTTGAACGCGCTAATCTCAGGAACTACTGGTTCGATTTGAAAAATTCTTTTAGAATTGGATAGCCCATTTATCGAGGAAGGTTATAGGCTAAAATTTCACGCGGACGAAAGTCGCGGGCAACTGCTAGTTTGTTATAAAATGTCCACGAGTCGTGGTACCAATAAAATTGAATGAACTATTTGAGGTGACGTCATCAATAATGCTAACATTTGCAGGAATACAATAAGCTTGTTTTAAGGACGTGATGGTACGAAAACGCAAAGTAAGGTTAAAATAAGACTGCTTTAAGACGTCATGGTAGGGCCCCCAGGCATTTTTTTACTGGCGGAATGTACGGAGGTACTTAAAACCGCCAGCAATTGAGGTCTACACTGTCGGGTATAGCTGCACACGAGAATGAGATGGACACCGTCTTCGTAGGCTGAAAGGACACCCCCGCTCCTTCCGAAATAGTGCGACGCATAAATCTTCTAATAGAAATAATATTCTTTGTACTGGATATTGCGTTATAAATGTGTTCGTTGCTTAACTCAATGGGAACATACATAATTACACCTGTATTCTCTGTAGCGGCTGCAGGAATACTGGCTTTCAATTTAAAACTATCCACAAATTTACGGTTCTTTAATGCTGCATTGGCTAAACCAGGGCGTTCGAAAATAACACCTATTTTATAACGCCCTTGTATTTTTTTATGCTGGTTGATAGGGACATCATGTCTCTATCACCAATCGGGACTAAGTCATTACTTTCTAAAAATACCACATTCAAAATTGCCTGCATTTTCAGGATATGACCGTCCATAGTAAGGAATCCTGAATTCCCGATAATTGTCCTGTTTTTCTGGTACAGATTCCTCTGAAGAGCTTGAGGCTCCACCGTCGCGTCGTCTTCAGAGGTCAGCAATGGTGCAGAAGACGCATTATCTTCTTACTTTTTTATTTTATTTGGATTCTTCCCCATCATGAGAAAAGTAAGCAAATGAACTTTTTAATCAATACAAATAATATTATTTTTTTTTAGTTACGAATTTCCCGGGCTTTTTCCAGAATCCGTATTTTTTAACTTTTCACCTCATGTTGACTAAATGATAAATAGGCTAGTTAACTAAATTTCAAAATAATATTAAAACGTTACCTGTTTATTTATTTACCTTAAAAATATATTATTTTTAAAAAGTCGATCATTTAACGTCCTGTCAATGTGAATGACGTCACGCCATGCCAAACAAACAGAGTTGGGACTTATCAGTTTTGTTCGTATAACTTTAATTTAAAATGAATTCCTCGTATTACAAGCACAGTATCGTACCCCAATGTAAAAGCACAGCTATAAACACGCCTCACAAACTATTTATTTATGTGCCAAACAGTGTAAAAATACGACAAAAGTGGTCATAGTTTATCTTTAGATTCAAGAATGGTCTTTTGTGAAGATCATTTTGATGTAAGTACCTTCACACCTACCAACCTATTTCTAAATCCGTGCTGTACAACTAACGAATGTTGCAAAATAACAATTTTTCTTGTTTTTATTATGTTATGGTTAAGTTGTTGTGCCATAAGTCTATCGTCCAATTTTATGTTTTTATATTTATTGCAATATGTTTTTATATTTTTCTAGTTACCAAATGATATGTTTAATTGTTTATGGAGTATCAGATTAGTTATAGTTGTATTATTATAGTCTTTATTTTAGATATTCTGTTTCTATAAATCATAATTGATCATCAGAAAAGCCAATTCACCCGATTTATTCTTAGTGGACAGTGGACACAAGCCTATTCGATCAACGGCAACTCTAAAATTTGACACTTCGAATGCTTGAAACCAAGGCTAGAGATGAGATTAAACGTTATAAAAGACTAGCTGTTATAACGTTAAAATTTAAAATAAAACATGTTATTCTTATTCTTTATGGTGCACCTTTTCAAAACCTTGTCATAATATTATATTTTTCGGATATGTCAGGATTTATTCAGTTACATCATGTAGGCAGACAATGGGTTTCGTGCAATGAAAATACAGGGTGCGATACACTGCAGCCGATCGCTCGGCCACTGCGCCAATCGTGATGTTGTCTTATGCGCTCACTTATAAAGAAACAGGTTTAAACTTGTCGGTACCGACTACCTGGAACGAATCATACGGGTTCAATTTATATGGTCAAAACGGACAAATTTACCTGTTTCTTTACACTAGTTAACCCTGCATCGAGCGGTACCGACCCGCACAGATTTGTCTGTACCGGAAACCTGCTTCTTTATGTAAGCCTAACACAAAAACACTGGGCACAATGAATCGGGTACAGTTCCAGGAAGTCTGAACTCCACTGCGATCAGACGCTCAATGTCGGCCTCGCCTCGAGCTGTGAACATCAGGGCTCTGTAGAAGCACGGTGTGGTGAAGGTAGACTTGTAAGTAGGTCGCGTGATGTCACCACCAGCGCACTTGCGGTTCATTTTATGTCCGTACTAATGACCGGATCCGACATATTCATCTTTAAAATGTTATTTAAAAAAACAATGTTTTAAAACATTAATATACAACATTATTTTTAGTGTATGCGAAATCTGTATACGGTTTGTTCAGAATAAGTAACTGAATCGATTCCAATAATTTTTAAACGATGTTATAGTTTGTTCAGAATAAATAACTGAATCGATTCCAATAATTTTTAAACCATGTTATATTTTTTCCCAAAAATATTTAAAAGTTGGACACCGAGCGACTTTAAGTACCTAGCGCAATAATTTACGAGGAGGGATCAAAAAGTAGTGAGAATGAGATAGAATATAATGACTATTGATAACTTAATAATTTATTTTTCTACATAGTTTCTGAGTCTCTCTACACACCGAGTCCAGCGCTTTTCCAAGGCTTCAATCCCTTTCACAAAAAAAGTTTTGTCTTGGTCCTGCAAAAAGCTCTCCACGGCATCCATCACCTCGTTATCGTCTTCGTACCTGTTTCCCCTTAAGTATTTTTTCAATTTGGGGAACAGATAAAAATCGCTAGCCGCCAGATCTGGTGAATAACGGGGGTGGTCAACCAATTCCAAGCCAGCTTGCTGAATGGCACCCATCGCAACTGCCGGCATGTGCGCGCGTGCGTTGTCGTGATGAAACAGCACGCCCCTTCGACGTTTCCCTCTCGTTTTCTCTTTGATGGCATTCCTCAACTTGGAAATTAAAGCTGCATAATATTGGCCTGCAATAGTGGTTCCACGCTCCAGGTAACCAATCAACAATATTCCTTCTGATTCCCAAAATATTGAGGCCATAACCTCGCCAGCCGATGCCACGACATGAAACTTCTTCGGGGTCGGTGGTGATGGCCGTTTCCATTGCGAAGATTGCTGTTTTGTCTCGGGATAAAAAAGGATGGACCCATGTTTCGTCCATTGTTACGAAACGAGACAAAAAGTTTTCAGAATCTTCTTGAAACTTGTCCAACAATATCTTCAAAATGTCAAGTCGATTTTGTTTCTGACTGTCGGTTAACATTCTCGGCACCCATCTTGCGGAGACTTTTCTTATATTCAAAGATTGTTTCAATATGGATTGAATACTTCCATATGAAATGCCCGTTTCTTGAATTAAGTATCGGATGGTAACTCTTCGATCGCTCAATACAATTTTCTCGACTTTAGCAACATTTTCTTGGGTGACTGACGTCGATGGACGGCCGCAACGATGTTTGTCTTCCGTGCTCGCTCTCCCTACTCGACATTGAGAAGCCCACCTTGCAACAATGGAATACGGCGGAGCAGACTCTCCTAATGTTGCCTCCAAATCGCAATGAATCTCTTGCGTCGTTAACTTTTTTAAACAGAGGTATTTAATAACGGCTCGCACTTCGTTTTTCTCCATTTTCGAGAACACGTTCCGATACGAAGCAAACAAATGACTACATTCAGAAAAAAACAAAAGGGAATCAAAGATTTTTTTCTTTATTAATATTACAAATATGTATCTGAGCTATGCCTGCCAGAATATTTTTTTTTTCATACCAAGGAGTATGTCGTTCTCACTACTTTTTGATCCCTCCTAGTAGGTACCTACTGCCAAATTATTATTATCAATGAGCTCAAGACGACGCTGGAGGCGCGCGCTGCGTGGTGACCACGATTTTTTGCGGACAACTAGATAACAGAACAAGCTTATAACTTTGTCATTTTTCATGATACAGTTTTGAAATTTTGTACATAGATTCTTTACATAAAAATACTAGACACATGTATCAGGTTTCGCATATACTAAAACTAATGTTGTATATTTTACCGAGACAACGCTCTCAATTACTATTTTGGCTAAAACTAGTCAAAAACTGCTTGACCGCTTAAGGTGGAAGCGCCAGGGTAGCCCGCGAAATACATTTTTTTACGTTTGTTGCAATTTGCAGGTCAGCGTCGGGTTATATGTTGATTAAAATATGATTCGTGGCGTTAAAATATGGCTTTACAGAGTTATAATCATTAAAATTCTCAAAACAACCCTCTAAGTTTTTCATGAAATAGTCATTGAATGTGATTACACACACACATAACAGACATAAGACACAATACAGTCACAGATTCACGCCTACGCATAAACACAAGCACATACACCACACTAGAGCACTCATGCATTATTTTTAATGATTAATAGTTTTTTGGTTTTTGATGTACTAAAAACGGGTGAAGACACTGATTCCTAACACAGGTCCCACCTAGCACAGGGTTTCAAGTGGAAATGTAGAACTTTTTTCTTTGTTTCAATAAAAAAAAATTTTTTTTTAGATTAAATGAACTTGGAGGGTTATATTGACTATTTTAATGAATATAATTCTGTAACAATATACGTGCTACGGCCGCGAAGCTTATTTTATTTAACATACATCCTTAAACTGACTACACACCACCGCCACTGACCACTGACCATTCATTTACTAATGAGGAACATTACGCAAAACTCAGCGTAAGGGGCACCACTCGCACAAACAGCAAACAAACCGCCATGATTTATCATGTCATATTTATTCGTAACGAATAATCTGTGAAAACGTATTAAATTATAATAGTTTTCTTATTTCCTTTATTTATATCTTTACAAATCAATTACATTTTTAAATATTCCTTAGAAAAAACAATATAAAAAATATAAAAAAATTTAGCCCACTGGTATCGGGAACAGGGTCCAAGCTACCGGTAGTCAGAGCTCCAGAGAGAGGAACCTCCTAATAATACGAGCCGTCTCCAGGAGTACCGCTTCCTGAATCAAGCCCTTGATCCAGCTGCCTAACGAGAGCCTCCTCAGATATTGGTCGAGGCTCTTGGCAATTAAGCCATGGGCTGATAAGACTATCGGCACAATGATCGCTGAATCCACATCTCACATGTCGACAACCTCGCGGGCCTATTCAAGATAATTGATTTGCTTACTTTTCTCGGCTTTCATGAGGTTCTCATCATGCGGGACCGTTATGTCAGCAATCATTGCGCGCCGCTCTGATCGATCCACCACCACTATATCTGGCTTATTGGCTAAAATAATCCTGTCAGTGATGATGGATTGATCCCAGTACAATGTGATACTGCCATTTTCGAGAACTGGTTCGGGAACATACCTATAGTACGTTACTTCCGATTCCACAAGGTTGTATTTTAGAGCAAGTTGCTGATGGATAATCCTGGCTACAAGAATGTGTTTTTGCAAGTAATCGTTATCCAGGCGAGAAAATCCGGAGATAATGTGATGGATTGAATTTCTGGACGGTGGCATGCCTGACATATGTCAACCGTACCGTCCTTCACAATAAATCTCCGGCAGTTATTCGCCATCATAACTTCATCCATAGTTGCACAGACAAAACCTTCGGTTTCTCCGAAGAGGTCTCCGGAACGTAGCCAGGCTACGGACGATGATAGGTCTACATCAGGCTCATGCATGGCCCGGGAAAAGCGTCTATAGTTTTATTATTATTTATTTGTGAAAAAAACCTGTACTCTAATATTACGGCATCTTACTACGAACATTTAAACGTGGATGATCTAAAAGAACTGCTTCGAGAACGTGGTGCGAGTTTAAAGGGAGAAAAGAAGGATTTGGTGGAAAAGTACAATAAAAAAGAGAATTAACTTACTTAAGCAAATCGAAACCTGTTCAATTCAAATTTAATAAATGTGTTTTCATTAATTTGTCTTGCTTCAGGCTTAAACTATACGACGAAAACAATAACTTTTATAGTATGAAAAGTGGTTACACTGAAAGCGATAATACACTCAAATGCATTATTGTATTAAAATGTCCTGTTCCCAATTTTAAAGTCAACTTATTACTCAAATTATTAATTCCTTTATTTATTTCCATACAAAACTAATACATTTTTAAATATTCCTTAAAATAAAAACAATATAAAAACATTTGAAAATATAAAAATTGTAGCCCACCGGTATCAGGAACAGGGTCCTAGCTACCGGCGGTCAGGGCTCCAGAGAGAGGAACCTCCTAACAATACGAGGCTTGACTAGGAGTACCGCTTTCTTTCATTAATTCTTATTATATTTTTCCAAAATTAACCCGCTTTGAAAGACTTGTCAAAAAACTTTACGGTTTGCGCTAGTGCTGCACTCTGGTGGCAGAATATTGCGGTAATACAGGGAGTATTACCGCAATATTCTGCCTCCTCTCTACTAAATAAATAATAAAATGTATTTGTTAGAATATTGTTGTTACACAAAATATGATGTCCATAATATTCTGCTGTTCCCAGCATACAAATATTTAAAAAAAATCAAATTAATACTAATAATAAACCATACAATGTCGAGATTATGGAAAACGTTAACTACTACCAAATACAATGTCAGGGGGTATTAATTATACTGTCAAGAATTATTAAATACAATGTAAGCGGTTATTAATTATTATTAATTATATTGTCAAAAATGATTAAATACAATGTCAAGGGTTATTAATTATAATGTCAAGAATTATTAAATACAGTGAAGAAAAGCAACAAAAAAAATGCATTAAAATTGAATTTATAAATTTAGGCTGGCAATGGTTAATTTAAGAATGTAAATAAAAATGTAAAAAAATCACAATGTCATAAATATAAATCATAATGTCAAAAAATTCACAATCAAAGTACTAATGTCTAAGATCTTCATTACAATATTAAAATGTATTTAAAAAAAAATCATTGATGATGTAAAAACATGTCTAAGAGCCAAGCAAACATTTTACATTTAAACTTATTAATTGGTAACATTCTGAGGGCTGGTGGTACTTATAAATTTTTATTTTCATATAACTGGCATTTCTACTGTATAATTGCAATCTCTGTGCAGGTATTAATAGTTTCCCGGCATTTCTTTTCTTCAGTCTTTCGGAGACTTGTTCATTTAATAGAAATAAATGAGGGTATTTTTTTACAAATAGGTATTGTACAGTTATTATTTACACTATTTTCGTAGATAATACTAAGAAGATGAAAATTAAACGAACTTATTTTAAACGTCTAAAATAAACAGTTAAAGAGCACCTCTATGACAAACTGACAACAAAAAGTCAGTTTGTTTGAGTCCGAGTTGAATAGTGTGTGTGAGTACTGAGTAACCGACAGAAAAAAAGTGGTTTCTTTGTAATAATAACACGATCTAACAATCTTTAGCCTGCGATTGTTTAGTTGGATTCATAAACGAAGTTAATTTTATCTTATTACTTGACTGTGATTTTAAAAGAATAATCCAGATTCCAGAATGTAAATAATTGAAATGAATCGCTGAACTCTCAAGCCGACTGCGGTGAATGAACGTTATTTTTGTTTCGTTAGATCATTGATGCCGGACGTAATCAATAAGTTATTTTGGTGCTAAACTTCAACTAGATAAATGTACTAATATTTATTAAGTTAAAGAAAAATATTACGGGCAAAAATAAAATAAAAGCGTGAAGTAAAGTCGCATGGACATTGTAATGGTGTTTCCGAGGAGTGCGTGATTCAGCAGCAGCGATGTCGGGAGCGACGACACCAACGGCGACGGAGCCGCCGGCCGCGCTGGCGGCGCTGGACGAGCGCGACGTGGAGCCGCGCACGCCTATGAAGCGCCTCGGCTCCACCAGGAAGCTGGCCGCCTTCAACAGTGAGTACCGACCACCCAAACTCCCAAGTGGCCCGACGCTCCAGGTTTAAGAATGAGGACAATGCCCCTGTAAACATGCAGTTTATTGGGTCCAACAAAATTTATTACTGATTTTCCTTATTACATCACTGACATCAATGTTGCCTAATACATTTAAGCTTGTACCCACAAAAGATTCACAAGTATTATTACCTGGCTTTTCAAAGCACTTTATCCAGAGGCTCTCAGCAGTATAAACTATACATGGATGTATCCATGTATAGTATTTGTCTTAATTGATGAACTTATTTCAAAGTAAGTTGGCAGGACATTGAACAGTTGAACACTCATCATTGCCTGCAACAGTAGTGCTCATCTAAATTTCAAATTTGGGGTGGAGTGTACGTAACGGGGTATTGAGGTTTTCAGATTGTCTGTTTTCAGACAGTGTCCAAAAAAGTGTTAGATGCAAGAGCAAGCGAAGTGAGCTCGGGACTTGGGGAACCCCGACGTTAGGTTACGTTACTTTAAACCCTGCAGACAGTTAAAAATTCGAAACAATAGACCCAGTATGTGTTCCCACTCAGAGGGTCATCTCAGGTCCTGGAATCTCCTTTCTTCTCTTTGCCCCCTTGCGTGGTTTGCTCTATAGCAAACTACTCAAGTAAAATAATATCTAAAGGGTGTAACAAGACCCTTAACAAAGCCGAAAAGCACTTGTTTTCTCCATCATTGTGATATTTTTTTTTGTTCTGGACCATACCTGGGAATCTTCTAGTTACGGAGATATTAGGGGTCAAAGTTCCAACTTTAACTCAAGTTCTTTTTTTTTAATACATTTTGTAATGTAAGATTTTCACTGTAAACACCTTCATGTCCCCCGTACTATTCAATCCATCCATCAGCACAGCGTTTTGAGAAAACATGAGTATACATCAAATAGTATCTGCAAGGTCTTAAAAATAACAGGTAGATCTACATGTTTTGCCATTTATAGCGTACAAAACAACATATTTTTGGCTTACAATAAAACAAAAAAATATAGAGATATAGATAGATTTGTCTGCTCTTAACAATTTATTTTCCATCCACCCGCATTCTCCAGTCAACCCGCAATCATGGCGCTTGCAACAGCGTCGAATATCGGGAGCGCAAAAAAAAATTGAAAGCCTTAAAATTGGTAACAAAATCCGATTCAAAAAGGGAAGTCATATTATTATCTAATAATTTCTCGCGAACGAAGGTCGCGGGCAACAGCTAGTATTAAATAAAATTGACGTATCTGTTTGTAATTTTTAAAGAAGAGCTTTTTATTGAATGCATAGGTAAAAAATCGTGGATCAAACGAAACAGGGCGATAGCTGGGGTTATTTGCAAAAACTACATATCTCTGTGTCAGAGCCCTAACTTGATCTCCTTAAAAGTTATTACTATTTGAGTGTTTTTTTTTTATAAATACCAAAATTTGTAATAACTAGACAGTAAAATGGGTACCTATTTTAAAACAATAAATGGTTTTTGGTTGCTGCTGGGAAATGTATCATAACTACAAAAGTGCTTTTATGACAGTGGGTACCATGATTTATGAGTATTGGCACTTTTTTCAATATCTTTTAGGTCCCCCGAAAAATTATCCAAACTATCAAAAAATTACTGATAACCCCAACTATCGCCGTTTCGTTTGATCCACAAAAAAATAAATTTAAAAATAAACTCTCTGCTTGTTTGTTCCGGCTAATCTTCGAAACGGCTGGACCGATTTTGACGATTTTACTGACAAGACAGCTGATGTTATAAGGAGTAACTTGTGTTACTTTTATTTCAGAAAAAGGATTAGGGTTCCATGGTCAAAAATTAAAACGTTTGAAATTGTCAACAAAATCAGATGTGAAATAGAAAAGTAATATTTTAGCTAGTTGCTTTATAAATGAACTAGCTGTGCGCCTTCGCTCACAAGACCATGTACTCTTTTGGCATTATAAGGAAATTTATAAATCACAACAAATAGATCCATGGTAAACAAGGAAAAGCGAGATTTAGAGAAGCTTTGTGGTATTTTGTATTCATAGTGTATTTTATTTAACACAATAAAAAACACTCAAATAATACTTGTTATTTTTATGCATTGTGTAAGCGGGACTCGTATCTAAATAATAACACCTGCACGGGTCAAACTATGGTTAAGCAACGTTTGCCGTGGTCGGTCCGTGAATGGGTGACCATCCGATACATGTGCCTGAGGAAGCACGGTAAGTCTATGGTCCCGGCCTTTCATTTGTTGATGTTAGACATTCGTTACGGGGATTGAGAAGCCCGAAAGTGCAACAACCAGTCTCGCTAAGTAAGGTTTTTCGTATTACCCAGTAACTTGGATGAGGAGTTCAGATAGGCAGTCGCTTCATCTATAATAGAATATAATTATTTATTTAAAAAGTATTACAATGGTGTACATTTAGGCACAGTAGTGTTATTTCTCATACAATGCCATAATTAGTGCATTTAAGTACACTACAACTAAAATATATTTAACAGTTACACGATAATGTTTGCTAGCGATCTGCCCGATTGAGGTTTATTTAAACCTTTGTTTCAGGCCATCACTTTATATCGCAATTTAATTTGGACAGTGAAAATTATAAAATAAAATTAATACAACTATAAGAATCATCAGATTACTAAATAATACTGGTATTTAGCTGCATCCGGTTGGATTAGAAGCCACCATAGTTGGGAAAATGCTAGGTGGGTGATGATATTGTAAACGAAATTGTCTGTTTACAACTTTTCACCGGTTGACAACACAATCCCGCGAGATGTAGCTATCAAATTCAGAACAGCCCATTCTCCTACTGCACGTTACTTGCTGTTGTCAGCTCAGCATGAGGCGTTTATTTAAACGCTGAAACAAAGCATGATGTTATCAAGATGTCGGCGTTTATCGTTACTCGTATCGAATTTGTAATCACACCACGACTGGTGTCTGTCGGCAAGCGTCGAAAAGAGTTAAAATGTGAGCTCGAAATCATACACGTCAGAATGATATTTTGCAGCTGAATCTGTGTTTACCGCGATGTTTGGCCAATCGATCGTCAAAAATTAGTAAGCGCCGGGCACCTCCCCGCACGTTAATAAAATATATAATTGATCGCTAAAATTTCCGCTCGCGTTGCGTACTTACTTAATTATTTTTCTAGTTGAAATTATAAACGTCATTGCTTAGTAATATGAAGCCGCAGGTGTCGAAAAATTACGCCACGTTAACCGTGGTCGGTCTGTGGATGAGTGACCAAACATTGATGCATACCGAGACTCGGACGTCGGAAAGGGCGTTAAGCCGTTGATTTCGACCATCATTCGTACATTTCTGTCAGTCGTTTCGGGTATTCATGTTCATGTGCATTTATTTGCGTTCTAAAAAGTAAAACATGGTGTTAACAAAAGGCTTAGAGCTAATAGTCCCTGTCAGGGCAAAGCAAAATTTAGTGTTAGATACAATTCGCTAAATGTAAAAAAAAACTAATTCGTACAAGCTAAAAAATAATTTAAAAAAAAAATACATGAAAACCAAATGATTAAATTTGAAAAAGAAATGTCAATATACTCAAAGTTAAAAGTTAAAATTTCAGTCAGCTAAAAATTAAAATATAATACATAAATTTTTAATCGGGATGTAGGTATGTTTAATCTATTTCTATGTCCGAAAATAATTTTAGTTTGTGTGTCTTCTCTTTTTGTGTAGAAATTCAGGTATTTACATATAAATTTACAGATCTCAAAGATGTAGAGGCACGGTCAGGCGGTCCCAGCCTATGTCTTAGGGAGGAGGGGGGGGGGGTCACAAGGGGCCATAGCTAGAAATTTGGTTGGGGAGTGATTGGGGGGGGGGGGGGGATGTTAAACTATTATCAACAATTTTTGAAAAACTAAATTATATCAACCATCTCTGGATTTAAATAAACAAAACAATCAAGGGCGCCTAAGGGTTATTGCCTTGGGGTGCATCTTTAGCTTTCAGATATTGTGTCAGTTTATAAAGAAATACTGAAGAGAACGCAGAATGTCAAAAATGAAAATTTTAGCACTACATCGGGTAGGTTAGATTTTCTTTTGACCATTCATACAGGAGTTGTGTAGGTACTCAGACGCAAGAGCGAGCTGAGCTCGCTCGAAAATTTTTGCACCCTTCCTTGGACAAATTAACCATTTCTTTTTTTAATTTATACAGAAATGAGAATAGGAACACTCTGTCAACTTTTGCAGAATTGTAAAAGTATATGATGTATTGGCGAGCGAAGCGAGCGAGAAAATTTTTGCATTCCGCCTCGGATTGGTTGATTTCTTAATAGTTGTCGGTGATTTCGGGGGGTTGAACCATGCCTACTGCCTACGGCCCTACCCACGGCCTGCCCCTGAGATAGTAAGATTTTTCAAGTTTTAAGATGAAGAGAACGCAAGAGCGAGCGAAGCGAGCCGGACCTCTTTTTATTTTATTTAAATCAAAGAGTTCAGAAATGAGATCACGGTGGACCTAGGCCCAACTCAGGCGGGGTGGTCATGACGCCCGGCCATGATCCCCCCTCCCGGATCCGCTCTTGATACTAATAGAATGCAAGAGCGAGAGAAGGGAGCTCAAAATTGAAGCAGCCCGCCTCCGCCCCGTGTATTAGGTTCTATTTGTTCATTCATACAGAGATGAGAATAAAACTAACTCAGATGCATTAGCGAGCTCGAAAATTTTGGAATTCTGCCTCGAAAAAGATTAGTTTCTCTTGTTGAACGATTAAGCAGGAAATTAGGTAATAATTTACATCCGAAAAAAGCTATTTTAAGAAGGTTTATCAATTTGGCGTGTATGATTTTGGGGGGGTCGTGACCCCTGTGACCCCCGCCTTTAACCGCGTCTGGGCACGATCAAAATTTTCAAAGCTATCCGTTTGTTCAATATTTACTAGAATAGTGTACAATCCTTTCAAAATTATTTGTCCTCGGATATTGCATGTTGCTCTAAGGTTGACTAGAGATAAAATATCTTTGAAAGGACTATAGTTAGAAGCTTGAAAGTTTGCAATTTGAAACTTTCAACGATACTTCGTGATACCTGAAACTGGGTTGTGGAGATCAGATAGGCTGTCGCTCCATATATAACGCTATTATTCGGACTGCATCAGGTAAGACTGGAAGCCGACCCCAATATAGGAAAAAGTTTGACACATGATTAAAAAAGAGTGGCAATCGAGTGAACTGTGTGTGCAAGTACGTGAGTGGGCCATTGTCTCGAGAGGCAGGCTTAAGAATACATATTTCCGTCGTGAGGAGCATTTCCTCTGCAGCGGTTAGTATAATGATGTAATGCGGCACATTAGTTCTGTGTCGTCGCGCGAGCGCCTTGTTCTTGTTCATTGGCGACTTCCTCCGGTCGGCAGACGCCGGCACCCACGCAACCACTACTGGCTTCACCTCGCTCCCAAACAATCACTCTCAACTAAACTCATAAAGCTCGTGAATTCAGGTGATTCCCTTCGCTCGTTAGACCAAAAACACTGTTTAACCAATCCACCGTGCCTACTGCTGCGGGTCGTAGGTCTGTCCAGATAGATAGCGTCAAACGCTCCACGCGTCCACCGCTATGTGCCGACCACTAAAGGACCGTTCCGAACTTCCGAGTGATATCGGGCCATTGCTTGCTAGTTTGCTACCGGATTTTCTGACTGACTCATACATGTTGATGGTTATTTCGATATTTATACGGATAATTCTGCTATTGTAGCCCGCATGGGCAAGGAAGGCAAGGCAAACAAGGTTTAAAGTATGCGCACTTCACTCAGCACCGATGTGCTGAGTGAAGTGCGCATACTTTAAACCTTGTTTTTCCTTCATCGTTTCAGCTCGGAATCACCCACTGCTGGGTAGGAGAGGAGAGAGAGAGAGGTCTATCTAAGACCTCTCCTTTCTTCCGCCTACTTCTCGTTTCCTTGAGTCACAGTATAAATATTATTACCGTGCTTGAGTCCCTCATCCAACTGTTTCCCGGGAATTTGACGATATCGTCAATCCAACGCATTTATGGACGGCCCTGGTTTCTTTGGCCCGACCGTGGCCACCATTCGGTCAGAACTATAACTCCATCGGCCATCTCCCCGTCTACCCTGATGTCCTATCCAGTTGAATATCCGCCCCGGCGGGCGTCGCGGTCGTAGAATTTCGTTCGATGACGAATTTCGATGTTACGCGTATTTAATTAAGTTATCAATTATCATGGACTATAATACATATAATAGACGACGAAAATACACGTTTTCTTTTAATGTGGATGTAGAGACAAAGACCTTTGACACAAAATGTGTAGACCATAAAGAGCTTGCTTCCGGTTGGTAACGCGTATCTTGGGTCATTAAACTTTGAAATTGTGCACTTGTTTTATAGTCTGACTTGCAATCACGTACGTGCACGATTCAAAAGTAAAAAGTATCGATTACACAAGTAAAAAAATGTGATTGAAAAACTTTTATACCTACTGTTTAGTCGGTTATAGAGGCACACCCCATGAGCCACAGCTGCACAGGTCACAGGGGAGCTCGGTGCACCTGGAGTGCTGTGCTCTGGACGTGAACATTTTGCGTCATGTTGTAATGACTACATTAACCGCAGACTCGCAGATACCTACGAGCTACATAATCGGTGACGCATGCCTTTAAAAAATATACTACGCATAAGTAATTAGTGGCAGCCGCCAGTGCGCAAGAGGTAAATAAAAATTATTTATTAGGAACCTCGGTGTGGCTGGCTAGCTGTGCTGTGGCGGTGAGCCCTCCGACGACCTCACGCCAGGCGCCACACCGTAACCACTCGCCCTCGTCTCGTTTTCAAATTGGACAAGCTATTATTTACTTACCCATTAAAAACTATGCATAAACGGGTAATGTTTTAATGAACGCAGTGAAGGGTAACTCATTATATCTGAGGGACAGCGATCGCCAATGTCTAACAATGTTTAAGAATAAGAATGATTTATTTAAAAAAGTATTACAAAAAGTGTACATTTAGGTGCAGTACTATTATTTCTCATTCAATGGTGTAATTAGTAATTATACGTAAACTATAACTAAAATATCAACACTTGCAAGTAATGATAGTTCAATTCAGATGTTTGGTAGCGACCTGCCCGATCTAGGTTTATTTAAACCTGTGTTTCAGGTCATAATTTTAAATGGCAGAATTTAATTAGGACAGTAAAATTTACAAAATACAATTAATTTATTAACAACTAATAATCAAATTAATTATAATCAAATTGGTACAAAAAGAAACACTAAAACTAGCTTAGGTAAATATGTACAAATAGATAGGAGGGAATAACATAATCAAACCACAACTTCTAGAAGTTTTTCTGTGTCTATGTAATCAAGTATCGCTAAATAATCCGACATTACAAAACAATTTTTTTTATAACTTTAACTATAAGTTTAGTATCTTGTTGAGTCTATTATACAGAAAAGGTCCTAAAAACACATGAAATCGATTCGCAAATGCATGTCTAGTTTGATGTTTTGTGCAAACCAGGTCCTTCCTTCTCCTATCGGAAGGAACTGGGTCATAGGGAAGTGTAGAGTGCTGGTGTAGTGTTATGTGATGAATAAATATTGCCGTACTGTAAGTACATTACATGCTTTGTAGAGCTGGAGCTGTTTACTGATAGTCTGGTTCGTTCTGGTTAAAGTGCATTGTTTTATCTATTTTCCTTCACTAAATATAGAGGCAAAAGCGTTACAGTAATGACATACACAAAGTGTTATAACTGCTTTGTATGGAACCTTTAATTACTTATTGTATGTCACCCAGTTAATGAATTGAGAATTTGAAATCGAGAACTTGTCAAAATCTACTGGAGCATTACTTAAGGCGATGCCGATGATTGCTAATGATATCGACTTTTAGTGTATTTTTAAAATTAATTTAAGCCAATGTTGTATATGCGTGGCTAACTACTTCCGTACAAAATAAGAAATAAAATAACAAAATTAGGGATTATTAGAAAGCACACAAATGCAGTGACTTAGCCGTGTGGTGCGCATTGATAGCAGTACACACAACGCGGGCGTGGGTACGCACGTAGTGGCACGTATACGGTCACATGTACACACACACGCCACATGTGGTGCACAACTGCCGCTTCGTCGTTACTGATTCAATCGAACCACGAACACTTCCTACTAAACTTACGCTGTGACAGACAACAGCGGCATGCCAAGAGAATCAAACCTCTTTGGTCAAATGCACAAATTTTATTGACAACTCACACTTGACCAAATTAAGTATTTATGTCAAGCTTATTTTCAAGAACGACTTATTTTAAATATAATAGAGGAGCTCGTGGCTAAATAATAACAGCCGCTCGGGTCGATCTTTAGGTTAAGCCGTGCTTGCCTAGGTTGGTCTGTGGATGGGTGACCGCCCATTACATAACGAGTTTCCTCCGTGCCTCGGAAAGCACGTTAAGCCGTTGGTCCCGGCTGTCATTTGTAGATCTTTGACAGTCATTAGGCAGTCAGTGGCCCAAAAAGTCTGACAACCAACCATTGGTAAGAACCAAGGTGTATCGTAGGCAGTCGCTCCATGTAAAATACTGGTATTCAGCTGCATCCGGTTAGACTGGAAGCCGACCCCAATATAGTTCGGAAATGGCTATGCAGATGATGATGATGACTTATTTTAAATACACATCAAAAAACTTATCATCATATTTACATCAATTAAATATTTTTTAAATGCTTCAACAATTCAACACTACATATATATACATATATATATGTATATTATATTTTTTCTCTCATGCATGACAAAAAAATTGTCCAATGTACAAAAATATTACTTTCTTATCAAATATACTGATTGTACATCAAATTTAGCAGAGCGTACAAACGTAATACTCACACTAAGGAAGTTTCCCTTATGGTTTCGGATATCTCCATATTATCCCACTTAAAAGAATCAAACTGTACACGAAGGTGTTGCATGCGAACTGGGGAAACCTACGACACTCACTCTGTGAAGTCGATGAACTGTATGTTTTTGACTTTTTACCCGACTGCGACGAAGCCCAAAAACACATAACCCTTTATGTGTTTGACTTCTATGTACTCATATTTATGTACGTTTCTTTGTTCCCTCGTAACTCCTCATCATTCTCTTGCCCTTATCCCAATTCATTTGGGGTGTGCGCAGCATGTCTTCTTCTTCCATACTTCTCTATTACTCGTCGTCTCATCAGACACCTCCTTTCTTGCCATATCATTCTTTACACAGTCCATCCATCGTTTCTTCGGTCTTCCTCTACACATATACCCATCCACATTCATACTTAAAACTTTCCTCACGACATTTTCCTCATTCTCCGCATCACATGCCATACCACGACAACCAATTACCACACAACTTTTCAGTCACCGGCGCCACTTTCAGACTTCCTCTTATATACTCACTTCTTATTTTATCCATTCGCGTAACACGACACATTTCCCTTAGCATTCTCATCTCCGTTACATGCAAATGCCTTTCATTCATCCCTTTTGTGGCCCAACATGCTGATCCATACAAGACAGCAGGTCTAACCATTGTTTTATAAATCTTCCCCTTAAGTTTGAGGGGAATGCGGGAGTCGCAGATTGTTCCCGTTACCTGCCGCGTGTTAATTCTGTGCTTTACACTACGATTTATTTCGCCATTGCTTTGCACGAGTGAACTAAGATACCGCAAGTCGGTGCAGACAGGAAGAAACGCGCCATCTAGCGTTATGGTTCCAGAACTGGAGAAACCGCCGAAATCGCAGAACATGTATTCCGTTTTAGTTCTGCTGATTTTCAAGCCACATTCTCCAGCTTCTGTTGCCATTTCTCCAATTTGCTCTGGATCTCAGGTCCATCTTTACCGACAAGAACAATGTCGGCGGCAAACAGCATGCACCAGGGTGCCTCTTCCTGTATGTCCGACGTCAAAGCGTCCATAATCAACAGGAAGAAGTAAGGACTTAAAGCCGACCCTTGATGCAAGCCTAAAGCCACACTGAACTCATCGGTGTTACCAGCAGCTGACCGGACGTAGGTACAAGATTGACTGTACATAGCACGAATTAACTCTACATACTTCCCAGATATAAGTTTCTCTTTCAAGGCCCTCCACAACACATCCCGAGGTACCCTATCATACGCTTTCTCCAGATCAATGAACACCATGTGCACCCTCGTAACTCCTGAACTTTAGAAATGTGATAAAGGAAACATGGCGGATTTTGGGGGGACATTGTGAGGTTCGTTTTTTTTTAAATCTGTACATCTAAACGACTTAATTGGTGGTGATTATTGTGGGTCTGTCGCAGCACCGACAACGTGACGCTTTCAACAATTGGCGAGTCGGTCAGAGGTGGCGGCGGTGGTGGTTTGTCGATTAAGAATATTGTGTTTCGTATACTCGAATAGTTTGTGATTCTTTAGGAAAATGCTCAAAATGTCTATGATACCTTTATCGAGTTCTTTCATGGCGTGACATTATTACGTTTACAAGAACCACGACCTGCGCTGATTGCTTTTGTTTCCAACCTTCCAACAACCTCGCAAAGTCGCAATTCTAGACGATTGGAAGTGAGAATTATTCAAACTTATTACACGTACGCTATTATTATTGTGTGCAAGTATAAGTATGTTAATTATTTCGGTTAAAATGAATTGATAATAAGTAGCCTCATAACGCGGAGGACAGGCATTACAATACGCCATAATAGCCGCGCGTCAGCGTTCAGCATTTAAATAAATAGCTCTGCTATTGTTTTTAACCGAAAGTGTTAGCCTTTTCAGTAACCTAGCATGATTAATAGCCTGCTGGACTTCCTTATAGATAGTCTTTGTTACTTCTTAATAACACTCTCCGAATAAAGATACAATCAATGTTGAAACTATTAATTCCTCTGCATTTAACAGTTGCCTGAAGGCTCCAATAATGCCATTTTCCGTGGTTCCTTGAGCAACACAACAGTAAGGTCGACCACGTGGACATAATTATCCAATGTAGTAAAGTAGATCGTGACTCGTGATCGTGAGCTAGCACAGAGCATGAGAGCACTAGCTGCTGACGCGGCGCTCGATGTACCTCGCGGAGCTTACGCACGCAGATTCGGTATTCATTTCAGGTCAGTGTCTGAAACTCGAATTATAGATTTTCATGATTTTGTGAACATAGTGATAAACAGGCTTCCAATCTCCCTGCTTCAGCCCGTCCACATTGTAATAAAAGCAGAATGCTTAAGATGCGCTAAAGATCGTGTTCGGGCGCAGTTGTTGATGTCGTGCTATGTGTGAATCAGAGGCGGGCGGCGCCGGCGCTATATTTAGCATCCACCGGCTGGCCGCCGCGCGCCGTGGCGGAGCCGTCTGCTGCTGCCCTCTGCCGCATTCAACAAACACTCGTCAATACGTAGTAACGTGCGGCAACACAGTACACAGGGCGTCACGCGGAACTGAAAGCGCCAGGGTAATCCGCGAAATTCAAATTTTCAAGGTCATCATCAGGTTGTATGTTGATTATAATATAATTCGCGATCGTAATATATAAATAAATACAAAAACAATCGTAACAAATATGGCGTTTGAATGACTTTCTCACGGAATAGTCATTGATTGGGATGAAATGAACTACGAGGGTAATAATTAAAATCATCAATACAATTGATGATTTTAAGTATTATAATTCTGTAACTACATACGTGTTACGGTCGAAAATCATAATTATTTTGTTCAACATACAGCTTGATAATGACCTGCAACTTGCAAAAAAACGAAAAAAAAAAGAATTTTGCGGGCTACCATGGCGGTTCCGCCTTAAACTTACCAAACTATTTATTTTACAATACAAAATAAGTAGGTTGAAGTGCGCAGAAGGACCTAAACAGTCTTAGTGTACGGTTCAAAAGTTTTTGAAATCAAGGACATTGGAATAACACTAAGTATTAATCCTTATGCCCGGGATACACGAGGGTAGTTTTTCAAGCTAGGATAGCAAGATAGTAAAACTACACTTCTGTCCTGGCTTGGAACATGCTAGTGCTGTTTACATGATGTCAGTTAATTTTAAGCCGGTACCATTGCAGTAACTAGGGTGACAACACGTCCGTTGTCAAAATGAACTGCATTCGAAAAAGAAAAATTATTCGACTGAAACAGTTAGTTCGGAAACTGATAGTGATGCTTAAAATATCAAATCTTCCTTTTGAGGTGAAACTTGCTACCCTGGCGCTTCCCCCTTAACTTTGTCAGTGAAAAATAAATGAAAGATCATTCGTATCCGTTAACTAAATTATCTTTTATTTTTTTTTCTTCTTTTTTTTAATTTTTTGCACACCAGCTTAGTTTTTACCCGACTGAGGGGGAAAGTCTTTATCAGCCTATACAGGGTGGAAACTTTTAGCGGGGCAATAAGAGAACTACTTTACCCGTTGCAGCTACACGAATATGGTCTTTATCCAATCAATCAAATAATTTATTTAAGAAATCATAAAATCCACAGCTTAAACACTTAATGTTAGTACATAATTATATTTGGAATTTTTTGGTAATAATTACTAAGACCACCAAAGAGACCATAATTCAAACACAATTTTTGAAAAAAGAAAACACGGCTTTTCGCAAAAAAATGGTCATTTTACACAAATTATTTTATTGATGCCAATCGATCCTGTTTCTAATAATAATAATCAGCCTATAATGTTCCCACTGCTGGGTCACAGGCCTCCTCTCTATGAGATGGAGTGGGCTATATTTCACCACGCGGGCCCATTGCGGGTTGGTAGATGTCACATGTCTTCGAATTTTTGGTTCTAGGACATGCCGATTTCCTCACGATGTTTTCCCTACACCGTTTTTGAGAGCAGTGGTGATGAAATTAATTACACAAAGTAATGCGCCTGCCCGTTTCTAATACTGATCAAAAACCGGTAAAACGGTGCCATAGTGGCTAATGAGTTATTGCTTTATAAGCTATCAGAAAAGTATCTGTTTAAAGTCTTGAATGGCGGAGGTTTTTCACAATCACCAGTTTATGGTGGAGAGGTGGAAAAAAATCTAATGAACTTTTGAAGTTCGATTTCTCCAAAACAACCTAGTTTGCATCCCAAGTTTTCGGGGACAAAATTGTTGCAAATTGGGACTAGTATCACCCATTTCAAAGAATTCACCCAATCATGGCAATCACCCCGTAAACTCTCTCGCACTCGCCCTGGCCTCGTTGTCGCCAGCGTCATTTGGGTGGGTGAACGAGTCACCGAGTGTGGCGCTTG
This sequence comes from Noctua fimbriata, assembly GCA_905163415.1. Classification (NCBI taxonomy): domain Eukaryota; kingdom Metazoa; phylum Arthropoda; class Insecta; order Lepidoptera; family Noctuidae; genus Noctua; species Noctua fimbriata. The sequence continues at coordinate 246,560 of LR990933.1, read as the reverse complement.
GCGGCCACTGGGGACAGGGAACAGGCGGGACTCCGGCGGCACACCCTCGCCGCTCGCCCTGCACCTAATTAACTAGCCGACGATACGCCGGCTTATAAGTATAACACGCAATCGAACAATTATCTTTTATTTAAGCCGTCACATTCTTGTTAATATCACTTCACCGATACAAATTTATAATATGTTTTATTTGTAAAACAAAACTCTTTTTAGTCACTGAGTGAATCGAAACATTTTGTATTTGGAACAAGCACGAATTATGTACTAAAAAATATAACATGTTGACAAGAATATAACACTGAATTTCGAAAACTGTTCTAATTTCACAACACATTTATAATGTTTATATTGTTACCGATTATATAATAAAATGTGATAAATATAAATACTATACTACTATTTCATTTTCTCGCAGTCAATGGTAAAAAGTGGAGGGCACAACTCGTGAAAAAAAATTCATCCCGGTCCTTGTCGTCCTTGAATTAAATTCCTTTTTTTTTACTTGTTGTATAATCTACTATTGCTTCCCGTCATGGTTTTGATCTCACTTTGTTCAGATTGTCAGTTTTGTTCTGATTACTTACTCATTGGAACAATGATTTGGTATTATCAATATTTAGGTATTAGAAACAGTGAATTAGTCACGTTTCTATCTGGGATTTGTAAATGAATGGAACTCCGTTCCTTCATTGCATGCCTTTTTTAATAGCCAGTATGTCCCACTGCTGGTCAAAAGCGTCCCCCAAATCTTGCCTGGCACTTTTTTCGGCGCCACCTGAAACCAGCCATCGCAGTGCACATCCAGGTCATCTCGCCACCTCATTTTGAGTTGGTCTCCACGGCGACGTCCATCCCCAAACACCCATTGCGCGGCTTGGAGATTGCATGGCATATAGTATTGTATTAGCCGTGTTGTTTGTTAAGTTCGAAGGCCGAGATCTACGGCTTAGCGACAGTGATGAAAATAACCGTCGCTGTCGCATAACTTGACTCTCAAACTATAAGTGTGGGACAGACGGTCATGCCTTTGGTTTACTCATACAGCTTCTTTCATTGAATTGGAAAAACCTGCTATCTAATGTAATCCTTGTTTACAAGGTTTAAGGAAAAAATGGCTCTATGACGATCGACCTTGTAAATTGCGCACTGTCTTCAGTATGAGTAACTTCTCGGTAGTAGTATGCAATGTGCAGTGAATACAATAGCTGTTGGTGCTGAGCGAGTGGGCGCGGGCGACTCGGCGCGACGCGGCTGGCGTAAACAATCGATGCGTGCGCGCACCTCGGGCTTCCGGCGCGCTCACCTCGGCGCAAGCTAATGAGCTCCGTAGCGCACGCTCTGCGCGATTGTCTTACTACTACTATAACGCACTTTGACTTTTAATTCGTGTCTTAAAAAGGCCAAGAAATAGGAAAACTGTAAGCAACAAACAAAATCACGAAGCAATCTAATTCGCATTTTCTTGACATGCTTATGAAGAGCATCTCGTTTATACAGGATGTAACAGAATAAGCACAATACCTCACAAGTAGTAGAATATTCACACCATCAAAATGAACAACATTTCAAGGAAAACGGGTAGAAAAAAATATTGCACTCTTCACACTAATTGCGTCAGCCGATGCGATATTTTGTATATTTTTTTGAAAAATGCTTAAGTATTCTGTTACACCCGGTATAGGTCTTACAAAGGGTGAAAAATCACGATGTATAATATAATCTTCAGTTATTCATGATACAACCGTCAATTGAAACAATACAAGGATCCTCTGGCACGTGCTCAAAATCAGAACTGATCCAGCCATCAATGTTTTTTTTTTGTTATTCCAACTTATAATTTCACCATCAGCGCCCCACTAATAGCGACTTCGAGCTTTGTACGAGTACATTGTCGATTTCACATAACTCGACGGGTCAAGAGTGCTGCCTTGTGGAACACTTGAATGGTTTTCCCGAGACTGAGTAAAACTTCAAACAGGATGGAAATACGGGCTATTCAATACCTTGGATAGGCTCGCGAATGTTCCTCGACACTTTTATTGCACTCAAAACTAGAGGCTTTGTCCTCGTCTGAGAGCTCTACAGCATCCCTGCTGTTACTCCAGAATCGCTGTAGATACTGAAATCGTCTTTTTTCCCTGCTATCGGGAAGACTTAGTCCAGGCATTGTGAATTAATTTCGTCTCTGAATCCGACAAAGCTTATCAGAGTTTTTTTTTAATAATTGCAAACAGGAGTTTTCTGGAATCCCTACAAATCGAAAATTGACGGTCTCATCTCATTTCTTTTCTCGGAAACCTACGTCATCTTTCTTTTTCGATTATCCATAGCTATACACGTATAGTCCAGCTCTACGTCACATTTCATCGGCATCATGTAATCAGCTGTGTTATAGTTCCACGCAGGCTGGGCGTGCATGTATCGCGGCATGGGTTCCGGCGAGGGCGACCGGTTCGCGGCGCCCCGCGCTCTCGCCGGCTCCGGCCGCCGCGCGCGGCTTGGTCGGTCGCGTGGAGTAGCGACACTGGTGTCATGGTGTGTGTGGCAAACGTGTTGCCACGGCTACTGATCCCCTGGCAGATGTTTTACGCACCGGTTCCTTATGCAGATGTGCAATTTTTGTCAGCGAAATTTTAGACCTTTAATATTGTGATATCTTTCATACTGTTATTTTGAAGTACAAGCCAGACATCTAATTTTCGTTGTTTGACTGAAAAGTGTAGTTGCTGTATTTTGCTGCTTGTTATCTCGTTGCAGCTGTGGACCTCGTAGGGGTCCAAAAAGTTATAATTAGTATGGCCTCTTGAGTCTTGAGTGTTCCTTCCATTTATTTTGTTATCATAACATTCATTCTCCGTCCCGTATCGTCCCCATTGTCATTACTAATTTCATTAAAACATTTTCGTTACTATTTTTATTTATACTTCTAATGACTGAAAAGCCGACGTAACCCAAAGAATTACCAAACTGAAGTGGCAGTGGGCAGGGTACATTGCTCGCAGAACGGATGGCCGATGGGGCCGAAAAGTTCTGGAGTGGCGACCGCGAATCGGAAGACGCTGCGTTGGAAGGCCTCCCACTAGGTGGACCGATGACCTGGTGAAGGTTGCAGGGATCCGCTGGATGCGAGTCGCACGGGACCGATCAATGTGGCGACACTTGGGGGAGGCCTATGTCCAGCAGTGGACGTCTTTCGGCTGAAATGATGATTATGATGACTTAAAAGGTCCAAAACCTGATGCATTTCTGATTAGGTTATATCTTGGAGTTATACAGGAATGACTGATGAGAAGATGAATGATGAGACAGCGAATGACCCCTTCTTTCGATCCGTGCAGTTTGGCAAATGCACCAAACACCCTTTATATTAGGTATGTACATAAAAATTTCAGGTTGATTCTTCTAATGATTGAATAGCTACACAGTTTATACACAAAAAGCTATCGATTGTTGACATCATTTGAAATCGCCAGAATGAGCATCTGAGTAACCAACACATGATAGTTTCGATCGCTACTGTTGCCGCTGCCCCCCCCCCCTCCCTCGCCCCTCACCGGCTGCACCCCCGCTGCAATGATTATTGGTCGGGATAGGGATGTGTCTCCACCGCAGCATCTCATTACGGAATATGCTCGGTGTCAACTTGTGCATTATTTATTGTTCGTATTGTTTTTTCACGCGAGACCCTAATATAAAATTGATTTTAACAGAATATGTTTCATTCAATGGTTTCTTCACCATCGTGCATCGGTGTTCGGTGGTAACTCCGAGACCAAGATTTGTCACAAGGTCGCGTACTGTTGGTGTCAAAAAGGTTTCAATTCGGTAGTTATTTATTTTTAAATCATGTGACGTGATGTGGTCGGGTGTTAGTGAACCGCTCGGAGGTCACGTCGGAGTCGTGACGTCGGAGGGTGCGCGGGGCGCGGGCGCGGGAGGGGGCGTGTGGGGCGCATCCCGCGGAGGCTGCGCGCCCGGGCCGCGCTCCGCCAGTCGACCGCCGGCGGGCGCGAGCCGCGTCTGCGATGTTCCACTGTATAGTGCAGCCGCGCCACGATTGGGGCCCGCCCGACCTCGCCAATGCCTTCCCCGGTACGAGCCGCCGCCACCGCCGCGCGTCCCGATCCGCGCCGCTAATACTCCGATGACTCCGTTATGATCTATTAATGGCTGTAATAACGCTTCGTGCTAAATGCCAATAACTAATTATAACTGTGTTTACTAGTAATAAATAACTTGTGGTTTTACCGGAGTGGAGAGGCGGCGCGGCGCGGCGCGGCTCATGTGAATCTGTGTTATTGTTGTCGTTGCATTGTGTTGGATGCGTGAGAAGGCGGACCGTTCGGTTCAATCGTTTCGCTGTACGATGCCTCTTACCGCTTACGAGTATGAGGATGAGACGTTCAGTTAGTAGCTCTCTTTGTAAACCTACAGAGATTGTTTTGTATTACTTAAGTACGGTATATTTTTTGTGATCCAAACCGGAGCACATTACAATGCTAAGCTTAGCGCAGGTGTGACTACAAACTTTTTGTAGGAATAGAAGGCAGGTAGCTGCGCTAGCTACAGACGATGATGACATTTTTTGCAATGCGGACTCATAGATAATCTGATATATTGCACAACAGCACAATTTTTGCTTGAATTTAGTGAAGTTTGATGCATTATGCAGTTAGATGCACCGACGGAGTGCGTGGGGCGCCAATCGCACGGACCCTCGCCCTCGCCGGCGGTGCCGACATATACACAGCACCAAATTACTACTTTTTGTTTTTGTTTGCTGGTACGCCCTCACATAATCGCTGCGAGCTGATTGAGCTTGTGAGTCGCACATCAAATCCATTGAGACGTGAGGTCGATGTGACACGAGGGGGCTGCCATGCCAGTACACGGGACAACCGCTTCAACTCTTTGTTCGCTAGGAACACAAAGAAACTCGGTTACTTTGTCAAGGAGATCAGTCGATTGCCAATCTGGCAAATGTTTACTATTGGTTGTTAAATCAAATATTCACGGGAATCTGGCTTTCAATAAAATATCCAACCTTCAGAATGATCTAAGAAGGACAAAATATTTGGTCCAAACCAGCGTCGTTCACTGTTTACACAAAGCAGTTATAAATAAAGCAGTTATCTTCACGTGTTGTGACGTCGCCTGTCAATCATTACGATCTGTGCGCTAACACCACACTATTCGCATGTCTAGTTGCTACTACCACCGCCTTCCGCTGATGTCTTGGAATGAAATGCCCAATTATCAATGGTCGATGGCCAAATTAATAGATTATACAGCAGGAGGAGATATTCTGCAAAGTCTGCAAAACTATATTATCTCGTTTCTGAGATTTATGCTATCAAAGTTAAAATCTATTTACAGATGGCGCCATCAGTACAAGTTTGAAAGCTTATTTTAGCTTATATTTCGGAAACGTGATGCTTTAGAAAATTGCATCTTATACAATAATTGTTAGTATCGATGCCGCTTAGAGACTTAAAGGTTTTAAGGTTTTATGCGTGGCTGCTATTATGAGAATAAAATAAAATGGCGGCAAGTAGGCAAACCAGACTTCAAACTAAAATACCCTTACCCTACCCTTTTCAAACCTCTCGACCCAGCGGTTTAGGCTAGGTATGCATTATGTCAATGAATTTAGGATTTTTGTTAAGAAGATATCTATAAATCTAAACAATATAAAATTGAAGACTGTTTGTAAGTTTAAAATAACAGCTTTTTACTGAATGCATAGAAAAAATAAAAGTCCCATATTGTATAACGGTAAGTACCTACATTTTTTATTTTTTATTTTGTCTGTTCCGGCTAATCGCCGAAACGGCTGGTCGGATTTTGGCGAGAATTTCTATAACGGATGTTGATGATTAGGGTTCCACGAAATTGATAATAAAATCGATTCAATTAGGGAAGTAATTTTTTTATAATAATTTCACGCGGGCCAAGGTCGCGGGCAACAGCTAGTTCAAAATAAAAATAGGGTGAATATGGTTTGAAAGTTTGTATGACAATCAAGGTGGGCTAGTTTATTATAATGTTAAAGGAATAATGTTACAAGCTTCGTTGTTGACCTGATACGATTGAGTACAATAACCACCAGCTCCGTAGTTCACACACTGATGGCGCGCGGCGGTCACTGCAGAGTTGTTTTCAACTTTGTGATAACACTCATTGGACATAAATCCACATTTACCTGTCCGATTACTCATTTCGTCGAAACATTAACGTTGTGTTATGTCGCACAGTCAACCGCGCCGCCGCACGCCTATGGTAACTAACTTTTTACAACGTCTTAACTTTCAAAACTTCCCTGACGACATTTTCCTCATTACTCCGTATCACATACCTGTGGTGATGACGACGTGTACTGACGGTGGGCGCGGGGGTGTTCGCAGACATTCGCATGCAGCTGTCGGAGCAGACGCGCGTGCTGGAGGCTCGCGCCGAGGCCACGGCCGGCGTGGCGGGCGAGCTGCACGACTACTGCCGCCGCCGCGCCGACCTGGAGCACGAGTACGCGCGCGCGCTCGACAAGCTGGCGCGCACCGCCATCCAGCGCCACAAGGACCAGAAGCACAAGTAACTATGATATAACTGCATACTCAATAATTCCAGTCAAACAAGCAAAACGAATACATTTTAGTTTAGAACGTTGCATTACAAAAGGCAGTTCCTCAAAACGGCCGCCGTTCTATCTCGTGTCCTTCACCACACAATCCTCACCTTTGCAAACTTCATGAAAATCAATTTTGATTACGCAAAAAGAATGTCAAGAAATAGTCATAAATAGTCACCAAAGTAAAAAAAATAATCGCATTATGATTTAGAAGTTATAGCTTTATGTTGGTGAGGATTATGGGGTGAACGTCTCCACACAATCCTCACCTCAGTGCAAGCAAACGGCTGGCAGTATCGACTTGGTTTCAATTCCAAAAAATAGTCAACAAATAGTCGTAAGGCTATGGCAAATCTCGAAAATAGTCATTAAGGGATTCCAGAGATATAAAGGTGTAAAGACACCTGTGAGGATTACGTGGTGAGCATTTCTCGCCACAATCCTCACCTGATTACCGTGAAATGCGATTTTGTTTTGGTTTTGAATTTGAATTTGCTGTCCCTATCTTGTATACAATGCATCGTACCGTGAACGGTTCCGCAGACGCGAGCAGTGGTCGCTGACGGGCGCGTACGCGTGCTGGCAGGCGGCGCTGGACACGACGCGCGCGCTGTCCAAGGACCACGCGGCGCTGGGCGAGCTGTACGGCGGGCCGCTGGCGTCGCGCCTGCAGCGCGCGGCCGACGACGCGCTGCGCCTGCACCGCAAGTGCCGCGACATCGTGCTGGAGCGGCACGAGGAGCTGGGCGCGGCGCTGGCCGAGGCGGCGGGCGCGGGCAAGGCGCACGCGGCGGCCGCGGCCGAGTGGCGCGCGGCGGCGCTGAAGCTGCGCCACGCCTACGACCAGCGCCAGCGCGTCGTGGCCGCCGACCCGCCGCGCCACAAGAAGCTCAAGGCGCTCGACAAGGAGCTCGAAAAGGTAACCGACGACTGGGCTTCTGTACTCTCGCGTGGTTCGCCATTAAAACGCACAACTATTTCGGTGAGTTGAAAACATGACTTTATAGAATAGAATTTCTCTTTATTCGAGTATCCATGACTCAAAAAGTGTTCGTAACACTTACGACTATGTTCGTAAGAACTGATAAAAATAAACAACACAACAAATAACGGTGGAGCACTGTTGCGACAACCCATGAGTAATTGCACAACAGCGACCGACATAAACACAGTCCAGGCGATTGGCGATCATGCTTAGGATACTGTTGGTGCTGCCCCACACCCTGCGCACCTCTTACGCATTGTTGCGTTGCAACAATCCACGTGCGCATCTGCGAACATCCCCGAACATCCCCGACCATCCCCGACGAACGACAGGAGCGGGGCAGCCCCAGCAGCATCCTAAACGCGTTATTATACTGAACACGGAGCGCACTGTACGATCTTTGCGCACATCTAGCCCACAGGCTGCACGTGTATAATGAAGTACAGTACGCTCGAAAGAGCGTGATTGACTGGAAGTGAGCATCGTGTAAACCTGCGAGCCAACATGTTCGCTCTAACCGACATCATTGTCTTGAAGGTCAGGGGTCAATGACCAAGGTATGTAAACTCCTGGACTCTGCAACAGCGTGCCAAACAGTAGACACTACAACACAGTTCTGGGCTGGCTTTATCATAACGTAATAAAAACCGGCCAAGTGCGAGTCGTACTCACACGCACACAGGATTCCGTAGCACCAAACAAAACAGCAAAACTAAATTTGTTTTTCTTAGTATGTTAATGAAGAACAAAGTTACTGCTGCAGTTTGATGAAAAAGTTCCATATCTCAAAAACGAAGCATCAAATCTTATTCAAACCAATTTTCGTTAAACCTTTTTTTTTACATTCTATAATCCTACATTTTTTCAGGATTTTCTTCCTCCTACTTTAGAAATTAGAGGGGGGGGGACACACATTTTACCACTTCGGAAGTGTTTATCTTTCAAACGATTGACTTTGAGGAAAAATAGTTTTAGAATCGCAGTGTCACTTTGAAAGACCTATCACACCTATTAGATACCGTACGTACAGGTCGGAAAAAACAAAAAAAAATTGGTTCAGTTCCATGTATAAAAATAAAATATATTAAGGGGGGGTTCCCCTTAATATATTTTATTTTTGTGTAGAAATCGTAAAGCGGGTCACTCACAGATATAGATAGACCTAGATAACGCGAGAGCAACTACTTCGCGTGCCATATTATTATGTAGCTTACGTACAAAAATCGTAAGTGGCCAATTTCGAACTCAGTCTGCATCGGAGCATAGCGCTAGTCGGACGTCAGTGGGCGTCATGGCGGCGGGTAGGACGAGGGGGGCGCCGTCCGCGGCGGCGTCTTTGTATCGATTTGATTTTCCCATCACTAAATAGTGCTTGTGACGTCATAATAGGTAGTCAAAAAATGGCACGCTTGGTTTTCATACAGATCGTGATACTTGCGTTATCTAGGTCTATCTATATCTGTGGGGTCACTGAATACATCTACCTACCAAGTTTCAACTGTGTAGTCCTAATAGTTTCGGAAGAAAGTGGCTGTGACATACAGACGGACAGACAGACATGATGAATCTATAAGGGTTCCGTTTTTTGCCATTCGGCTATGGAACCCTAAAAGCAGCCAATTTTACAAATAAGTATAATTAAACTATTTTTTATGAAATTTGAGTTAGGCCAAAAATCACCGTAGCAATATCGATCTTATCCATTCCAGAGACGGACGCGCCACAGCGAGGCGCGAGTGCGCGCGCTGCGGGCCCGCGCCGACTACGTGCTGAGCCTCGAGGCCGCCAACGCCACGCTGCAGCGCTACTACCTGGACGACATCGCCGACATCATCCTGTGCATGGAGGTGGGCTTCGAGGCCGTGGTGGGGCGCGCGCTGCGCACGGCGGGCGCGGCCGAGCAGGCGCGCGGCCTGGCTGCCGGCGCGGCGGCCGCGCGTCTGTGCGACGCCGCGCGCGCGCTGGACGCGCTGGCCGAGCGGCAGCGCCTGCTGGACGCGCACGCCGCCGCCTTCGCGCTGCCGCGCCCGCTGCCCTTCGTGGGCGCCGCGCCCGCCGCCGCGGACGCCGAGCTGCGCGACCTGCTGGCGGACGCGGCCGACGCCGAGGACGAGGCCGGCGAGCGCGTGCAGCGCGACCTGGCGGCGCGGCTGGCGCAGCTGGACGCGAGCGCTCGCCAGCTGCGCGCCGAGTGCCGCGAGAACGCCAAGACGCTCGACGCCGCCGAGGCCGAGCTCGTCAAGCAGGTACGCGATCTGCGGGTTCTTGTCACTTATAGAGATGCTATGAATGTTGTACTACTATTCAATATTTAATTTCTGTATTCGGCCGAATATTTATAATAAGTTATTGCACCTAATCCACAAATTACATAGAAAGGGATTAATTGATAAACGATGGTACTACGAAAGTAGATGATAGAATGACGCAATTTATGAACGGCAAGTAAAAGAAAAACGGGCCAAGTGCGTGTCAGACCACGTACAATGCAGGTTTCCGTAGTCGCCCATCAAAATTTGCGGATAAAAATCATCATTCGGAGATGATTTTTATTGTAATCATAAAAAACAAACTTACATTTGCAGTTGAAAAACCTGTGCTCCAGTGGCGAAGGTTCCATACAACTCGATTCCTACCGGCTTCCCTTTGAAAAATGGCACAGTCAGTATTCTATAGACAAATAATATAGTCACATAAAAGATATGCACTCCAGCTTAGACACTAGTCAAATAGTATATTACATACGGGATCCTGCCGTTTTGCCGAAAAGATTTTGACAAAATTTCATTCCCCATACAAATTTTAGCAACCTTTTTTATACCATTGCAATATTTCGAATGATTTTAGTACGCATATTTTTATTTGGTCAAATTTTTACTTGGCAAAATATTACCAAGTATAATGTCATTATGGCATTTGGTCTTTAATCAAATGATTTATTACAGCAAACAATCTTCAGACAATAAACGTTTGGTGAAATGATTTGTTAAGACAAAAAATATTAAGGCAAATAAGATTTTTTGGGAATTATATAATTAAAAAATGCAATTTTATTTTAATATAATCATTTGTTTAATGCAATTAAATGTAACTTTCTCGTATTGTACGTACTAACATAGATTTAAGGAATTTGTTTGTTACTAACACTTATATGGATTCTGTCCGAAATAAATGGATATAAAAATAAAATAAATAAAAATGCAAAATATTTTTACATTACAATTTTAAATTATTTGTAATGGACATTAGGAATTTTATTTCGGAGTATGGTTAGGTTAGGTTAAAACTGTGACCTCTTACGACACGACTTGCATTAATAGAAAAAAAAATCTTGTTTTTAGTAGGTTACCCGGAACTCAACTATTTATATTAGGTTAATTTCTTCTTTAAACAAAATGGGTAGGTTAGGTTAGGCTAAAACTGTGGCCTCCTACGCACGAGCCGAGCGAACGAAGCGAGCGGTGCCGCGGCAGCGGCCGGCGAGTGCTAGAAACGACTTGCATTAATAGAAAAAAGAGATTGTTTTTAGTAGGTTACCCAGAACTGAACTATTTAGATTAGGATAATTACTAATTAGGTTAGGTTAAAACTAGATAGATCTAGATAGTGTTTTGCTTGACTAACCCACATTGAGCAACATTTATGATTTACCTACTACCCACTTAGCAGTTCACATTTTTGTCATTGTAGCATTTGACTGAACAGGAGGGGGTGAATTGAAAACCTAAATATTTGGCTTATTTGATTTCGCGCAACTGAAATATTTGACTAAATAAAAAATGTTAAAAGTACTAGTTGGTAAACAAGTTATAGTTTAAACGTTCATTTCCCAAACATTAGGTTTGCGTTACAATTTTTTGTGAATAGATTTTATGTTATGTAATAATTTGACAAATGAAATTATGCGAAAAATTTTTTGGGAAGTGAAAATTTGTCAAATTCCTTTCGGTCAAACAAGGGGGTCTCCCTTGTTTGACCATTACATACACATTAGCTGTGGATATTTGAGCCATTTAATACATCATAGGATTGAAAACATTTAAAAAATAACGTGTGTGGTCGGGGACTACCTGACGGATAGGGCCGTCATCTACCCCGGTCAGAGCGGAGAATGAAACCAGCGAGAGATGTCGTGCGGTGTTCCACAGGGATCGGTTCTCGGGCCGGCCTTGTGGAACATCGGTTACGACTGGGTGCTGCGCGCCGACTTCCCTAGCGGCGTCAGCGTAGTTACTGGCACAAGGGAGGTCGCACGAGGCGGCGGCCGAAAACATGACACGCGGGGATGCGATAGTCGTGGAGAGGATCCGGCAATTGGGTCTCGAGGTGGCATTGCACAAGTCCAAGGCCATGTGTTTTCATGGGCCTCGGAATGCGCCACCGTCGGGATCCCTACTGACGGCAGGAGGGGTTTTCATCGGCGTCGGGTCGACGCTGAAGTACCTGGGACTCGTCTTCGACAACCGGTGGAACTTCGTGGAGCATTTCGGGGCTGCTTTCAAGCGGCTCCTGCCCAACCTGGGGGGTCCAAACGCCTCCTGCCGGAGGCTCTACGCGAGGGTCGTGCGGTCCATGGCCCTTTACGGGGCCCCGGTGTGGGCGCGTTCTCTGTTCGCTACCTGAACGCGCCCCAAAAGGGGATAGCCCTAAGGCTAGTCCGGGGGTACCGCACGATCTCCGGTGAGGCGGCTAGCCTCCTTGCCGGATTGCCGCCATGGGATCTGGAGGCGATAGTCCTCGCGCGCCTTCACGAATGGCGCGCGGAGGCACTACGTCGGGGGGAAACTCCGCTGCCGCGGCAAATCGCCGCTCAGCGGACAGACCTCCGGCGCGATCTCATGGTGACATGGAGAGAGCGACTGTCGCAACCCCATGCAGGGCACGCCACCATAGTGGCGATAAGTCCCCTCTTTGAGGAGTGGCTAGAGAGGCGCCACGGCGCCCTCACCTTCCGCCTGACGCAGGTCCTCACCGGACACGGTTGTTTCGGGAGGTTCCTGCACCGAATCGGGCGGGAGGAAACGCCCGGGTGTTTCCATTGTGAGGATCGTCCGGAGGACACGGTGCAGCACACTGTGGAGGTCTGTCCCGCTTGTTCTGTCCTCGTAGAGGCGGCAGCGATCTCTCGCGCCCGGCCCTGGTTCAAGCCATGGTCCGGAGCGAGAGGGAATGGGAAGCCGTCACCTCCTGCGAAGCAGTCATGCTAGTGAAGGAGGTGGCGGGACGTGAGAGGGAAAGAGCCTCACGTCCCAGCCGCCGCGGGAGACGCCCTGGGCGTCGAGTTATGGGCTAGCTCGCCGTCCGGCCGTCTTATGACGACAGGCCGTGTCGACGGCGCGTTCGTGTTCCAGCAACCACGTAGGGGTCCGCATGGGCCGATGCCTGCCAGGGCTGTGGGACTGTTCGAAAGAGATACTGTAGCCCTGGAACACAAAGGGCAAAGAAGGAACATGGATGGGTTTTAGTCAGTACAAGTCTGACATTCCCTTCCACTCCGTTCAGAGTGGCGGGGTCATTTGATGATTTCCCACCTTAAAAAAAAATAAAAACGAATCACTTAATCGAAAATGTTGTTGAACAAACTCGCAATATTTGTTAAATACCTATTCAACGAAGTGAGCACACAGCAAAAAAACATCCCCACTTTACGAGAGGGGGAGTTACCCTAAAAAAAAAAATCCTTTTCGAGGTTTAATTTAATACCTTTTCGGCGTAACTAAATTGTATATTTATGCCAAATTACAGGTTTCTCGTACTGAGAGTGTTTGAGCTAAACTGCGGGCACACAGACGGACATGGCGATGGATGTTACCAAAATCATTAAACTACATTATATAAAACTCGTGTTGCACAGATGGAGGGCAGCGACTCGATGTGGGACGTGAGCGCGCTGTTCGGTGCCAGCGGCGCGGGCGCGGCGGGCGCGCCGCCCGGCCCGCCGCCCGTGCCCGACGACCAGGAGGACTACTACCTCGCGGTCAGTACGCGCCCGCGGCCGGCAGTGTAGGTGTGCTACTGTGCTACTGTGCTACTGTACCGTGTGTCGCCTTGCAGAAGTTCCGCTCCTACGTGGCGTGCGCCGGCCGCCTGGCGCGCCTGGAGAGCAAGAGCGCGGCCGTGCGCGGGCGCCTGCTGGCGGGCGGCGCGGGGGGCGCGGGCGGGGGGCCGGCCTTGGGCCCGCGCTCCCCGCCCACCCCGCCGCGCCGCGCCGCCGCGCGCCTGCGCCGCGGGCAGTTCGCGGCGCCGCTGGACGCGCGCCTGCCGGCCGTGCTGACGTCGTGCGTGCGCGTCATCGCGCGCTACGGGCTGCGCCACCAGGGCGTGTTCCGCGTGTCGGGCTCGCAGGTGGAGATGCAGGCGCTGCGCGCGGCCTTCGAGCGCGGCGAGGACCCGCTGGCGGGCGTGCGCGACGCGTCCGACATCAACTCGGTGTGCGGCCTGCTCAAGCTGTACCTGCGCGAGCTGCGGCCGCCGCTGCTGCCGCCGCAGCTGCAGGAGCGCCTGCTGCGCGTGGCGGCGCTGCCGGACGACGCGGCCTTCGTGCGGCGCATGCGCGACACGCTGGCGGCGCTGCCGGCGCCTGCCGTCATCGTGCTGCGCTACCTGTTCGCCTTCCTGTCGCAGTAGGTGCCGTGCGCTGTGCCGTATGCGCGCTGCCGCACTGCCGCACTGCCTCACCCGCCGCTCTCCTGTTGCAGCCTGACGGAGTACAGCGAGCACAACATGATGGACGCGTGGAACCTGGCCATCTGCCTGGGGCCCACGCTGCTGGCGGCGTGGGGCGAGGGCGGCGCGCAAGTGACGGCTCAGAACCTGGTCAACGAGCTGGTGAAACGCATCATCCTGCATCACGCCGACGTGTTCCCGCAGGACCTGGCGCCCTACGCGCTGTACTCGCGCTCCAGGTGAGCACTCCTCGTCAGCGCCGTGTTCCCGCAGGACCTGGCGCCCTACGCGCTGTTCTCGGCTCTCCAGGTTCCCGCAAATGAGCCCAAACACCGCATAGATGCTGTAAACTCTTGAAGATCTTGTTTTCTCTTTTTTTATTACAAAATGGGCCTGCTGTTGACCTCGATCACGCCTGATGGAAAGCGATAGATGTGGTCTATGATGGAAGATAATAATCTCGATCTATCTATAGATCTCTTGCAACTGCCTTCCGTCTCCATCATCAGACAAAATTCAGATCTCTATGATATTTTATTGTATTCAGAACTACATAATATACTTAAATGTGCTAAATGTAAAAAGAATCAGGATCAATTAACATCAAAAAGATTTTTTTGGTTAAAACTTTGAAACAAAATGAATGTGAAAAGTATTTTGAAATTTTTTGATTTTTTTGGTACTCCAACCTGTGTTGGTCCCGTAGAAGTTTTGGATCAGTATTAGAAACAGGATCGATTGGCATCAAAAAATGTTTTGTGTAAAATGTCCATGTCATCAAAATTATGGATAGTCTCCTAAGACCATTTTTATGTAGCTGCAACAGTAAAGGTAGTTCCCCTTACTGCTCCTTTGAACGTATCCAGCCGGTATACAGTGTATTTTATGGTTTAAGGCATTCTGTTGTGAGGAACAGCTGCGGACGTAGATTATTTTTTTTATTACGAAAGAGGAGACTACAAAAGAGGGTAATGCGCGCGATCTACGAAATGGGCCCTCGCGGCTGCCAAACAAATAAAGAGAAAGAAGTCGGTAGGAATCGAATCGTACGTGAAAGTGACGCCACTGCCGAGTGTCAAGCATTGTACCCGGTATGTCTGTTCGCGTGTGTAATGTTACCGTGTGCGCTCGCAGCTCGGCCGACGACAACGGCGACGCGGACGGCGACGCGGACGGTGAGCCGGACGGCGGCGCGGGCGCGGACGCGGACAGCGCGAGCAGCGCGGACGCGGCGCCCTCGCGCGGCGCGGACGAGCGGGACGGGGACGCGGACGCGCCCGACGACCTGTCGCTGTACGACATCGACGACGACGACACCGGTAACACCCGCCTCCTCTGGCTGCCCGCGTTACGACGCTGCATCGTGTCGTTGCGCGGGTGAAACTGGTTAAAATGATCCTTCGTCAGTTCCATAATAACTAAACTGGCACACTGGTTTTGTTTTCTAAAATAACTTTAAAAACGATTATCAACTATTTATACTCTGTAAATGTACTATAATAAGGTCGCTTTGCCGCTCTCACATCTCATTGCAAAGCTGTCGCATCGTAACTCGTGTGCTTCCTGTTCAGACGACATCAGCGACGACGACGACGCTGAGAGCGGAGACTGGGGCGAGCGCGACTCCGGGGACTGCCGCAGGTGAGCGCGCGGCGTGCGGCAGGGCGGCAGTGCGGCAGGGCGGCAGTGCGGCAGTGCAGTAACGCGTGCGTGTTGTTGCAGGTCGGGCAGCGCCGAGCGAGCCGCCGCGCCGCAGGTACTGCCGGGGCGCGTGTGACGTCACGCGGCCGCGTGTGACGTCACGGGGCCGCGTGTGACGTCACGTGCTGGCGACCAGGCGGTGTGGCATGCGCCTACTGCTTCGTGCCGATGCACATCGCCGTATCGATCAGATATTTCTCATGCCTTTGAGTGTTTTAGAAAAGAAAAATATTTGATCATTTTTTATACATTACGAATACCTTCGAATATGCAGACAGGCGTGATCGAGGTCAAAGGAGATCACCCAGATTGGGCAATTTATTTTTTGCCGGCCTACTTAAATAATCTTATTATTTAAATAGTGTAATTGGCTCCGGCCGTTCTATTTAAAATAAGTAAATAAAAAACAATGATAGTATAATGAAAACATTACCCATCTGCTGCAGTCGGTTTTTTTAAATACCAAGTCGATACAAAGGTTTTTTTTTTTTCATTTCTTTTTTTTTTAATACTTTATCTATTTATTTCAGTAAGCATATTGTGTTTGTGATTGTTATTTTCCTAATCTCACAAAAATACCCCCTAAACCTTCCGCAGGAATGTCTATAACATGCAATGCCTTGTGTACCCCGTGTACCACACAATGCACATTCCACGGGAGCTGCAGCCGATGGTTCTTCTACCAATATGGCAAGTGCAATAATAATGCATAATAGCTTGTCGACCTTCCAATGCCGTATAAATACCGATATAAACATTTTAAGGATTGGATTCGACCTCTATGTATGCAGACAGAATAGATATTTTGTGGGTGAATAATATCTCGGTGAATTGACTTAAGGCTTAGGTGTAATAATAATAACTGTTTATTTTTGATGACTTGAAAATAGCCCAGATTGTATGCAGGCTGGGTGATCTCCTTTTTATGTTTATGTAATCGCTTAGAAACAAACGAATATTGAAGTGCATGCTGGAACATATCACCTTCCTGAAGAACCTTATTATGATTGATTGATTGTTTAGTGTGGTGTGCGGGGCCGACGCGCTTGCAATGTCGTTCACTCGTTATTGACGCATTAGTGTGATTGCATGACGCTTGCTCTTATTTATTATGTTATTATTATAAACCGATATAACTCGAAGCGCGTGTGCGTGCGTGCGTGTGGGTGTGTGCGTGTTCATACGTGTGCGTGCGTTCGTGTGCGTACGTGCGTGTTCATACGTGCGCGTGTGTGCATGTTCATACTTGTGCGTGCGTACGTGTTCATACGTGTGCGTGCGTGCGTGTGCGTACGTGCGTGTTCATACATGCGTGTGCGTGCCGACGCACGTTGTAGTGGTGCATACCAGGCGCTGCATTCTGATATTTCTGATGTATTTGCTTATAATATTTACTTTAAGCATCGATATGATACTCCTTAGATAAAGGATTACAAATAAAACCTCAGTGTCCCACTGGCCACGTTTGCTTATACTTGACATTTAATTATAACTGAGTTTAAAATATTAACAACGTCAATCTATACTAACTTTGTACAGAGGTAAAGTAGGTTTGTATAATTATATGTAGATGGTAATCTTCGGAGCTACTCATCCTATTGCGAAAATTCTTTCAGCCATTCAGTTCACCTTGCGACCAATAGTTCGACGAATAAAGTCTTAATTGTTTCGGCATTTCAAGCCGTATTCCTGAATCTAGGGAATATTATACCGGTGAGTTCAAGTGTCCTTATGGCCTCTAGGCGTGTTATGTTCAAGTTAAATAAATAAATATCTATGTAGTATAGAGTATTTAAAGATATCTTACCTATAGAGTTGTCAAAATGAGACGAGGTTGTTTTCCGTAACATCTGTACGCAGATAACTTTCTCTAGATTCGGCATGTTAACGTTGTGTTTGTATTCGAGTTCAGCAAGAGGTCGGCTGGCGCGCGCGGCGAGTCACTACTGCAACCCGATTGGCTATTTGCTGTCTCAAGGTGAAGTCACCTGCCCTAGTGATGGGACAATGACATTAAACAGATTCTTAGACGATATTTTATATTTTTAAACAGAATGACAAAATATTGTTTACATTTATATGTTGAGTTTGACAAAAGTGTTTGATTTTATTTGTTACGATTAGTGAAAATTAGCTAAATATTATATACATTTATAAATTAAAATAACCTAAAGTACCTAACTAACTTAAAAATAAACTTAAAAAATGGCGTCAAAATACTCCTCAACACTGTCCTGGTAATATACCCAAAAGACTGGCGGCGTTGCCACGTTGTATGGCAATGCTAAGCCTTTGGCGAAGGTAAAAGCCAGCCCTTGGGTCACTGGAAGTGTCAACTAAGCGTTTATAAATGTCCTTGAAAAGGCTTTGAGTACTCTGACCCCACGGACCTAGAGTTGCAACCCCAAACGGCTCGAAAATATAGTTACCAATAAGGTTACTATATTTACGCCGCTTGAGGTTCTCTGCAGTCTGCGTCGCGTCTCAAGCTATTGGGTTCTAATAAAGCTGGAACGCCGGCGGTCACAAGAGCTCGTCGGATGATGTCGTTTAAGTTCGCCTGCCGTGCAAAACGGCCCGCACTTCGGCTGCGTGCATGACAGGCCGTGGTTCCCAAGGCTGTTGACAACTTCACCACAGTGACAGCGATGAGGTGAACAACTAGGGGCGCCTAGGCGTAGAGAAGCAGCGAGGCTCGGCGACGGTAGTGCGTGAAGCCAAAGACCCGCTTCCCACTCACCCACAGCCAGCAGACGCGCACTCTCAGCAGTAGTAGCAAACGTGTTGAATAAATTTTTCTGAACTACTCTGCAGATTTCTGATTCTGATTCAGAGCAGCTTGTCCCACCGTCTCTGTCCTACTTCGTTATCAATATGTAATAGATAACCAAATGAATAAAGATTTAACTTTTTTTTTTTTTACATATAATTGGTTAATTGACTGTTGAATTCACACAAAACCTGATTAATTCTTCAGAATAAACCGTAAATGTGCAAATAAATAATAAAATATCGATATTTTATTTTTCGATAAGCAAAAACGCATTGCTTATGACACTATTAATTTTGTGAGAAAAAGACAGCAGTACGTGCAGACAAGAGTCAAGATGAGCTCTTTCTAAAATGGTCGATTGATATAATTTTACATTTCTTTTTTCCTAGCCTGCTCTGTCCCACTCGTGGCCTGCTCCTGCCTGGCTGTGTCAGGGCACCAGCTTCCTGCTATTTTGGCCCACAGTTTGTCCGGCATGCGGCAGACGTGACTTGCCCGGTCCTATTTGAGTTGGGCAGCCTTTTGAGCCATGTCGACTATATTAGATTTGGAGCGCAGTATTGCGTTAGAATACGATCCGTTAATCACCTAGTACCTTCGTTTAACACCTAGTATACTGCGCTTCTGGATGTTAGTCAAAGATCAAGTCTGTGCACCATAGGTTAAGACGGGGAGAATACACATGTCCATAAGTCTCTTTTCCGGCGAGGCAAGACAAAGAAGTCGCAAGACGAACAGAAAACGCCTGGAAGAGCTACTGGTCCATGAAGGAACTATTGAATTTTACTTTACAGTTGAATTTTGTGCCATCTTTTTATAACTCGAGGACCTGGATAATTTTTCACACCATTTACCAGCATAGGTAGATACATGGATGGAAAATTCTTTATTAGTAGCAGACAAAGTAGTCAGCAGTAGTAGTAGGTAGTCTTTTTTTAAGTAAACCGTAAAAATCAAAGTTTCAAACATAACGAGTTCTCTAAATTGCTAATTGCGCCATCATGGGTTTAACGTTTGGTCGACACTGAAGAGATAAATACCTAAGTGCATCCAGTTATATTTAATAAGCTGCCTTACATCAGGAATCTAGAGGACGTTATTTGTGCATCCGTATTTCGTTAAGACGTTTAATAAATGATTCGTGGTTCACGCGTGGATCCACATTTGTGTGCCATATCTATAAGAGATCAGACCGTTGCATGAAAGTTGTAGCAACAGCCACGCTTATCGGTATTAGTAAGAAACCTGTGCCACATAACTGTTGTGACTCACTCTAAGACTGAACTTAGCGGTAGTGCTGTGCGGAGTGGGCATGGCACACTTGTTACACCCGCGTGATCATTACCAAATTACGACAATTGGTCCGCGAGATCAAATGTCATTAATGACTACGCTCCATTCTGCGGGGCATGGCGTGGTATGTCTTTTTCCGCCCTTTACAGTGTATTAATGTAAGCTTATCGTATTTATTATTAGTTGTATGTAAGTGTATGTAGTATAGCTGGTATGCGGTGGGTGGTGCCTGTTTATGTAAATAAATGAATTTATTCACTTGCATGTGTGTGTTTGATTTTTTTAAACTGCGCAGCTGTCGCTCTTAATGTACTCACAGAGCTCGCGCCTGTGACGTGGCAGCGCCACGATCTGTACACATATCAATTCTATATCCGAACGTTCACTCTGTAAACCTTGCTTATCGAAAGCTTTAGTTCTTATTAAGACTTCCACTTAAATTCTCATTTCTCGTTGCGAGTAATCGTCAACTACAGTAATAACGACGAGATATTTGAGTACACAATTCATTGGCTATTGTTTACAAGTATATTTGTAGTATAATGTTTAGATAGCTTAAAAACTAAATGCTTTGTTTGTATCTAAAAGCGTTATCTATTATTTTATTTTTCGACTTTTTTCAGCTTCTTTTTTTTGTTTTGCAAACGACCTGTCCGTTGACATACCGCTTGAACACTGTGTGGTCGGCCATTAATTACGTAATTTATATTCGGAATTACTGTGTGCTGATTAACATACGTACAGATCAATGTGACCATCTAGTGCAGCTCCGTCTTATTATTAGTTTATTGTAATTATGATGCGTAACTAGCGGACTGAAGCTGTCGATGTGCAGGTGGAGCCTCCCGCGTCGGAGCCGGCGCCGGCGCCCGACGCCGCGCCCTCCACGTCGGAGCCCTGCAGGTAACCCGCCCCGCCCCGCCCCGCCCCGCCCCGCCCCGCCCCGCCCCGCCCCTCGCTGTCGCCTCACCGCCTGCCCCTTGCAGGCGCCTGGCCGAGAGCACGCCGGACCTGGTGCTGGACCTGCCGGCGCGGCCCGACGCCGCCGACACGTTCGCGCACAACCGCGACACGCTGCGCAAGCGCGCGCGCCGGCCCGACGAGCCCGCGCCGGCCGGGCCGCCCGGGCCGCCCGGGCCGCACGCGCCGCTCGGGCCGCACGGCAGCCCGGTGCCGGCGCGCAACACGGCGCGCGTGGCCGCCAAGTTCGCGGAGCTGACGCTGACGGGCGGCTCGCTGAAGCCGGCGCTGGCCGCCAAGCCCCTGCTGCTGCGCCGGCCCACGCCGCACCCGCAGCACTCGCGGCCCGCCGCGCCCGCGCCCGCCGAGCCCGCGCCCGAGCCCGACCCCGCCTGCTAGCCGACGGGACCGATGCGTCCCGAGCGGTTCGGCCGGCTGTGCCGACGCCCTTCCAGAAGTATATCTGATGAACCTCGTTTCGACGATGTTAAGTCTCGTCCTTCCCGCAGGATGAGATCGGTTTCCATGGAACTCGTACCCGCGGGTCGCGGCGAGCACCGACTGCTGCACACGATGTATACTAGTGGCCCGCGCGGGCTAGCGAGCGATACGTTTGTAACAATATAATCTTAAACTATGTCATTATTTTTTATACGTGCCGCGGAGGAACACGAAGGTGGCCGTCAGTGCTTTCATTGAACCGCGGTTTATTGTCGTGCTGTAGATTTAGCTATAGTAGGTAGGGACGTATTTTTTGAAGTAATTTTAAACCGTCGAATGAGGCTAATATTTTATAGGTGCGTGTAGTGCAGAGTCCTCGCGTGTCGTCGTCCCACTAGCTCAAGAGCATTTATTCTGAACACTTGTTGTGCTTTGTTCCGATCTCGAAACCATAGGATAGGAAGATATCAGACAGGCACGAGCTACTCCCGACCCGGCGCGCACGACCGTGCAGACGCGAGAGGACGCACTCGGCAGCGCTGCGTGTTCATCCGCGGCGCATTATACATTGTACTCTGTCATTGTGCTGTATCTAAACCTTATGATAACCTCGTACTCAATAAACCAGTATTACACACTAATCATGTTCTTTACTTACCACATCCTAAACCACGAGTCCAGTCCAGTCCAAGTAGGAAATCATCATCACTACGATGCTAGTGATGATGATTTCCTACACGTAAAACCTAGAGCTCATCCGAGAAACACAAAAAAAAATGTACCCTACGTTAGGTGGACACGGAACTAAAATAGACTCATACTCAAAGCATTTATTTCAATTTGACCATCACAGGCACTTTTGAATGTCAAATAAAACAAAAAAAAAGCGAAGCTACAGTCACAAGGCATAATAACTTGAGAAAGTAGTGTAGTTGCACATTCTAAAGCGTAGATCTCTATGGAAAAGAATGGGCAAGAAACTCCATGGACACTCTTTTAAATCAAAATATTCTTACAAAATCTTGGATACATCGTGCATGTTGAGATTATACATATATATGTGAGAACGATGTAGAAAAACGCACATTAAGAGCGTCCGGAGTAAAAGATAAAAACAACAATGAAGAAATAAAGAAATTAGAATACACCGTGGCAGCTAAGAGATGACCAGTCCCAACTGACAGCGCCCGTGCACGAACATGACGCATGAATCAGCGCCATTCATCTCAACCATATTGAAGGGAACTAAATGACCCGACACACCCGCCACTATCAGCGAGACATTTGAGTGAGCATGACATTCTCTCAGCCACCAAGGCACATTCAAGTCAATGAAAGATAGCAAAATGCAAATTGTAGCCTTATAGTACACGGTACTCACACATGTGATATGCAATTATATAATACTAACTTAAGGAATCTATACAAAGCAAGGATATTTTACAATCTTCTGCAACTTCCACAATCATTTATCATGGTACCTAATCAATTAGTTTGCCCCTATGGTTGTGGAGTACCAAATTGTTGCTTCTATATGTAAACACAATGTAGAGATAGAAAACAAAAAAAAAAAACAATTAAAACCTTAAAGATTAGGATAAGCCCTACTAACCGTAA
Organism: Noctua fimbriata; assembly: GCA_905163415.1. Taxonomy (NCBI): domain Eukaryota; kingdom Metazoa; phylum Arthropoda; class Insecta; order Lepidoptera; family Noctuidae; genus Noctua; species Noctua fimbriata. The sequence continues at coordinate 223,499 of LR990933.1, read as the reverse complement.
TAGAAAGTCTACATGGTGTTAAGCTATGACGAAGCGCGCGAGCATTGCCATCTAAGTATGTTATTTGTAAGTTTGGTCGTTGTGTCGCGCCGCTAGCACGGATTGCATTGTTGATTTAAAACATAAAATAAATTAGATAACTGCTATAAAAGTGTCTAATTTACCAAAACCCTTCAGGTTATGGGCCCAGGGACAGTCAGTGAGTGAAAAACAGGACATATTAGTGAACAATTGCAGTGATCTGAACCAAAACAGTTCGTCGTAATTAAAGTTATAAACGCGTGTAGCTAAGTGAAGGTTAATTAGTGTAACGCGGACTTTCAAGTTACGTTAGCCGTCGCCGTTTGTTTACTACATTTTTTGTTACGAAGATTTTTATTCATTGCTACTGTTTTGTTTTTGGAGTTGAAGAAACTTCATTATGGCTACATCTACAAGATTGATCGACTTACTGGTGATAATTATGACACATGGAAAATTCACATGCGGGCTATATTAATTAAAAATGACTTATGGGAGTTTGTTTCGGGATTATTGCCCAAACCGCAGTTAAATGATCCAAAATATGCTGAATGGTTGAAAATGGACAGAAAAGCCGAAGCCGACATACTTTTAGCGGTAAGTCCAAGTGAATTAGCCGCATTGGATGGTTTGGAAAGTTCCAAGGCCATTTGGGAAAAACTGAAATCTATGTATCAGTCCAGCGGTCCTGCTAGAAAGGCCTCCTTGTTGAAGAAACTGGTACTGACTCAGAAGATGATGATTTGAAGAAACATATCTCGGAATTTTTTGCTCGTAAGTCCAAGACAGCTGGTCAGGGGGCTATGTTCGTCTAACGTATCAATAAAAATAAAAATGCCAATCTGAAGAAGAATCATGACAAGGACAACCACGGCAATAAAAATAATTTTGAATGCCATCGTTGTGGTCGTCGTGGGCATTTTGCGAGAGACTGCAGAAACAACAAACAAGAAACAACAACAAGAAAAAACAAAGTGCACAAAGTTTGGAAAATAGAGACGACAAAGAACAAAAGACAACAATGTTATTGAGTACTACCGAAGAGGTTATGCAAGGTGAGGAAGTAAATCATATTTGGTGCATTGACAGTGGATGCACAGGTCATATGTGCAATGAGAAGCAAATGATCGAGGATTTTACGCGACTAGATTCAGAGCTAAATTTAGCCAATAGCGACAGAACACAAATTACTGGGACTGGTAAGGTCAAGATTTCTGTAGACACGGGCAGTGAAGAACGCCAGATTAATATAGAAAAAGTGTTCTACGTATCCGACTTACGAACAAACCTATTATCAGTGGCTAAGATGACAGATCGCGGGTTCGAGGTTCACTTTAGGAAGAATGATGCGATTGTGATTGATGACAATGATAAAATTCATATGCGTGCAGAAAGAGTTGGAAATCTGTACCATGTTCGAATGAGTAAGAATTCTGTTAATAATATTGAAGTAGTTAAGAATTCAATAGACATGTGACAACAACGACTCGGACATCTCAACGAACGCGACTTGAAAACTATGGCGAACAATAGTTTAGTACACGGGCTAACATTCAAGGATGGCGAAAAGTTGTCCCAATGTGAGATTTGTATTAGTGGGAAACAGACTTGCACGCCTTTTCCAAAGAAAGGAGAAGATAGTACCACCGAATTACTAGAAATAGTGCACAGTGATGTTTGTGGCCCCATGAATCATCAGTCGTATGGCGGTAAAAAATATTTTGTTACTTTCATTGATGATAAATCTAGATGGTGTGAAGTCTACTTCATAGCTAGTAAAAGTGACGTCTTAAGCGTGTTCAAAACTTACAATGCCTATGCAGAGAATTTAACTGGGAAGAAAACAAAGAATCTGCAGTCTGATAACGGTCGGGAATATGTGAATAATGAGTTTGATGATTATTTGAAGAAGGCTGGAATTAGAAGAAGATTGACGGCGCCATATACGCCTCAACAGAATGGTATTGCCGAAAGAAAGAACAGGACATTGGTCGAAATGGCACGATGTATGATGCATCAAGCCGGAAGTCCTCCTTCATTTTGGGCTGAAGCGGTAAATACTGCTAACTATATAAGAAATCGGTGTCCAACAACAGCCTTAAATGGGCAAATACCTTTTACACTGTGGAAAGGAAAGAAACCTACAGTTATTTATATGCATGTGTTTAGCTCGAAGGCTTATTATAAAGATAAGGGAAAACCGAAAGGAAAATTTGACACACGTTCGCAGCTAGGAATATTTGTGGGCTATGATATTCAATCTAAAGCATATAGGATACATGATCCTGCAACAAGAAAGATTATCGTTACTCGTGACGTGAAGTTCATGAATGAAACAGCATTTAGGCATTTAGGCATGAATATAAAGAAATACTTGATGACGAAGAAGATACTGATGAAGAAGTGAGAATAGAATTGAATGCGTCTAAGGCTAACAATAAAAGAAAGGAAGATAACTGTAAGATATTAAAAGCCAACAAAAATGTTGCTAGATCAAGAAGATCACTTGAAAGAATTTATGAACCAGAAGAAGATGGAGATAGAGGTCAATTATATAGAAAAAGGAAGTCAACAGTTTCATGGGAAAACTCAATAGAACCCTCTAAAAGAGGAAGAGGAAGACCTCGTCTAACTCGTACTGGTCAGGCGGGCAGACCGCGGAAAGAATATCACACAGTGAAAGAGCATAATACTACAGAATGAACAGATAAGTGCAGGGATAGCAATAATAGAACAAATGACGTGGAAAGATATAGAGAAGAGAAGCGACTTGAATTTGTGGAAATCTGCTCTAGAAAATGAGTATCTCTCTCAGATAAAGAACAAAACCTGGAAAATTGTACCACGACCAAAACAACGCAAGGTTATTGGAAGCAGATTCGTGTTTAGTACCAAAAGTACTGGCAAGAAAGTACGCCTTGTCGCAAAAGGATGTTCACAACGGCCAGGGGAGGATTTTCATGAGACGTCTTCGCCTGTTGTGAGATCAGCATCCATAAGACTCATAGCTGCTTTGTCGGCTGAGTTAGGATTGGAAATCCATCAAATGGACGTAGTAACGGCTTACCTGAATGGTTCACTAGATGAAGAAGTCTATATGGAAATTCCAGATCAGTTGGGCGACGTTCTAAAGAGAGTAATTGCGAAAGAAGAGGTCGGTTCGCAGAAGAATATAATAACAGACAAGGATATACTACAGACAGCTAAACGCTGGCATGAAACTCTTGATGAATGTGATGGATGAATGTATGTAAATTTCGAAGATCTGCTCACGACTTCGAGGGGAGGTGTTAAGCTATGGCGAAGCGCGCGAGCAGTGCCATCTAAGTATGTTATTTGTAAGTTTGGTCGTTGTGTCGCGCCGCTAGCACGGATTACATTGTTGATTTAAAACATATAAAATAAATTAGATTACTGCTATAAAAGTGTCTAATTTACCCAAACCCTTCACATGGTGGTACTCACATTTACAAAAACTGAAATACTGCTTCTAATTTATATAAAACAATGGTAATCAAGGTAACTAAGTTTCCAAAGCCGAAAGAGAAAAAAAAAAATTAACAACTAGAGGGGGAGCCTCTCTTCCAAACATTAAAATCTTAGTTCGTGAGCCCAAGTGTCTGTGGAGCAGGACCAGCACTAAGCCAAGCATTTTTATCTACAATATAGTCTTCCAACTTATAATATGCTCGCTTACATAGTGTGCGTTTTATGCATGTTTTTCTTCTCATTAAGTTGTAGAATGTCAAGTGGTATTTTATTGTAACATTTTACACAGTACCCCATAAAAGAAGTGCGTACTTTTGACAATCTGAAACGTGGCTGATCTAATTTATCCTTATTTCTAGTATTAACATTATGCCTGTCGCTTATTTTACTAAAAAGATGTATGTTTTTCCGAACATACATAATGTTTTCATAAATATATTGACAAGGTACCGTCATGATGTTAATTTGTTTAAACAATTCTCTTAGAGATTCGCATCTGCGTAGGTCATAGATGGCTCTAACGGCCCTCTTTTGCAGAATAAATATTGAGTCAATATCTGCAGTTCGTCCCCACAGCAGAATACCGTAAGACATGATGCTATGGAAGTAACTAAAATAGACCAGTCTCGCGGTATCCACGTCTGTTGTTTGCCGGATTTTACGGACAGCGTAAGCGGCTGAACTTAGCCGCCCTGCAAGTGCTGTTAAGTAAGGACTCCATTGCAATTTCGGGTCAAGCGTAATCCCCAGGAAAACAGTCTGTTCGACAAATTCTAGTATCTCCCCGTTCAATACAATATTACATTCGCTACTTCTTACATTCGGTAACGCGAATCTTATGCATTTAGTTTTCTTCTCATTCAACACTAAATTATTTACAGTGAACAGTTATGAATCTTAAGTATAGCGTTATTTACGTCGTCAAACGCTTATGCACGTCTGTTAATCTTAAAAATCAGTGATGTGTCATCAGCAAATAACACCATTTGAGGTCGATTTTTCAGTAAATGAGGTAAATCATTTATATATACTAGAAAAAGGAATGGGCCCAATATTGAATTATTCGGTACCCCCTTTTAATCCTAATGAATTTACGCCATTTATTTGTACTTGTTGCATTCGATCATTTAAATATGATTTTACTAAGCTAAATGCTTGTTTCCCCAGTCCGTAATTCTCAAGTTTCAGCAACAGTGTGTCGTGATTCACGCAATCAAATGCCTTGCATAGGTCGCAAAAGATGCCTAATGCATTTCGATTAAAATGATTGAGCATTTGATTTAGCATCAATTTTTGAAATACCTTGCTGAAAACCGGCAAAATAGATACGGGTCTATAATTATTTGTATCTTTGCTGTCTCCAGATTTAAAAAGTGGTATAACTTTACTAAACTTCATTAAATCTGGAAATACCCCTTGGTCCACGCATAAATTAAATATTAAAGCTAAATAGGGAGCTACTGTCTCAACAATTGATTGACAGACTTTAGTAGACATCCCCAAAAGGTCTTCAGTAGTTTTTATTTTAAGTTGCTTAAAAGCCTTCATAACGACCACAGGGTTTATATGTTTAAATTTAAACTCAACAGGACAGGCTGAAACATTCTCTCTTAATAAATCAAAGGTAAGGGATGGCGAAGAATCTAGCGTTTCTGTTGTTTTAATTGGAATATTAGTAAAGAACGTTGCGAATTCCTGCGCAACATCGACATTTGTGCTAATGAGCCCTCGGGAAGAGTCCAGTGTGTAATCAGTGTTGTGTCTTTTGTTTCTATTTGTTTCATTATTTATAATTTTCCAAACTGTCTTAATCTTGTTGTCGGCAGATTTCAACTTGTTGCTAATGAATAAGGCTTTAGCTGTCTTGCAGGTTGTTTTGAAAATTTTAGAATAAGTAGCAACATACTTATTAAAAGTTGCCGTATTAATATAAGGCTTAAGGCCATACAACTCAAAAAGTCTTTCCCGATTTTTCCTGATGCCTTTTGGTTGCCCAGTCACTGAATGAAAACTTCGGGTAGACAGTTTTAGTTTTCTTCTTAAAAGTATTATTGAACTCGGTTTGCACTAATGAAAAGAATTCATCATACATAGTATTAACATTCTTCATATTTAGGCCCTGCACACCTAACTTGTCAAACTGGAAGCTGACGCACTGAACAGTCACTACACATTAGAATGAAGATCTATCTTAGGAGATGCATGTGGCACGGCGTCCATGAGTATTTATCGCGACTTGGAAGTTAGCTCCATCATACTTGTCTTTATTTGAATCACATAAAACTCGTAGTACCTATAATTACCCAAAGCTGTGCTGTGGAGTTGTTGTAATGCACTAAATGCAAACATTTGAAAATAAACCGGCAAACTTGAAAAACTTGCTCTGTCATGTTTGTGTAAAATGTGTACCACTAGTGTATTAATTTTAACATCATCATTATCTGCCCAACCGTTTCGTCTGTGGTTCTCATCCAGCCGTCCAGAACAGTCCTGTCTTTAGTATTTACCCCCACCACTCGCCGTGAAGCATGACAACCAGGAAGTGCTTGTAGTTTGTAGAGATCAAATGATCAATTGAGTTTATGAGTATTTTTATCTTTCCGTTATTGATTGAGGTAATTTCCGGTTACGAGTTCTTGTTCGACGTAACTAGAATTCATGCGCCGAGTGCTATTGCAATTGGGTATACCGAATTTCTGAAAGCGTACCTAAGTTTTTAATCATTACTGTTCCGGAGGTTATCCCACAGGCTCTTGCAACAATTCCACGACGACAAAATATTAGTTACATAATACTAGTTTATTAGTCGCGGCTTTCTCTCCTTTTATGTACGGAAATTAACCCATGGGAACGTTTCGTATGTAAAGCTTATGTTACTCGGGGATAATGTAGCTTCCTGTTAATGAAAGAATTTTCAGAATCGGATCAGTAGTTCTGAAGATTACCCCATACATACAAACTTACAAACACAAACTCTTTATAATATTAGTATAGTTTTAAAATAATGATTTTATGAACTTTTTTTATAATATTGTTTCAGTCATCGTTCTACAAAATTATACGTTTGAAAGTGGCGAACTCCGCATTTTATTTCGCTACGGTAGGTACCTACTTAGGTACTTCAGACAATGCCTAAATTAGTTTACAGTAGGTACTTTTATTTTTGGTTTGACTTCACTTCCGATAGAAAATACGTAGCAGTCGGAAGGATTGATGTCTTCACATAGAATCGAACTAAACTGCCAAAATTGTTCAGTTTCGGCGAATAGCGGTGGATAGCGTTAGGAATTTTTCATTAGCACTGTCGATCGATTCGATGTGACAGCCAAAGCCAATCGAGTGGTTGTGAAACTTGTGAACAACTATAACAGGGTGACGGACTGATTCTGTCACTGACTGGACTGTCCTACGAGTTCGACACTGTTAAAGTGGCGTGAGGATCGTACGGGGTCTCAGGAGGTCATCTATTGCAGAATAATGGTGAAACGGAATTGAGTAATCGGTGGGATTCGTAACTTTATTAATATTTTGTACATATTATCATCGAACAAGCATAAATTTACATTTAACAGTTAGCTACTAATTTAATCAAATACGCCAATTTCATCACTGGCCAAAAATGTAGACGTAGTAGCAGCACGCGGCGCGGGCGCGGCGGGCGGTGGCGCGCGGCACCTGCCAGCAGTACACAGCTGTGAGGAAGACAAGCAGTCGGTGAGGCAATAACCTATGAGTCTTAAATTCATTCTCAAGGGGGTCAGATAAGGTGACCTACAGTATCTGAGGACTTGAGACTGAATTTGGACCTTATCATTGTCAGAAATAAGTGATTTTTTAAATGGCGATCGGTACCCGTACTCCTTTGTACATTTAAAGTAATCGTATTGTTGAGCAAGGGCGTCGCCGGCTTTTGGGCTAGAGAGGTGGGGGGGTGGGGGGCAAAAGGATGCGATTAAAAACAGATTTGAAAGGGTTAGTTACTAGGCTAGTACTATTTACGGAGCTGAAATTCTTCTAAGATCTAAAATGCAATAGCTAGTACCTCGGATTGCTAAGATTTACGATACTTGTTTATATAGAAGTAGAACTTATCTACTACTATTGTACAATACTCCAGACAAGTTAGCCTTTCTTTAGTCCTTTTATTGAGAAATAGATGTTACATAATGGAATTAGGACGAAAGTTAATATTCAAGAGAAAGTACAAGTGCCTACGGCAAGAGCGAGCGAAGCGAGCTCGAAAATATTTACATCTTGCCTCGAATAAATTCAGATAATTATGTAATTTGAGATAAGATATCCACATGCTCCGTTTTTTGCATCCTTGTGTATCCTATAATTGCTTATTAAGGCCTCGGGGCCGATCGATCATGCGAAAAATCAATAGGAGTGCCAATACCCTGAGGCAGTAAAAAGGAGCCTTTGTTTTTTTAGGTTTTAATCAGATTGGTTGTTGCTTGATTGGCAGTTTGAGATTCTTCGCATCCTGCGATGCGTCCTCCCGTTATGTAATCAGATTGACGCTATTCGTTTTCTTTTCAGTCGGTAGGTAGTCTGAGAACTTCATTAGTGTACATCACGAATCCAGTCAGCCTCAGTATGACAGACAGGTACCGACCAGATGCTGCGCCAGAAAGAACTCGTGGCAGCATCATCCGGGCAGCACACGTCTGTCATATTTTGCTCGGGTCGTTCCCAAGCTCTGTATACCCACCTCTCATCGCTCTGGAACATGCGATTCTGTGAGTACCGATCAACCCGTCGCTTATACCTCCGAATACGGTTCGCCCATGCATAAACTTTACTTTTTTTATTATTATTGCAGTCCCACCGTGTGATGTTCCGTCAGTATGATTTGTGTAATTTTTATTATATCATATAATTAAGATTACTTTTTGTCAATCATATGTGACTCTGAAATTAAAAGAACATCTATTTTGTTATGTTGATGAAGAGCTCTACTTCCTGTTTATTAGGAACCAAACCATTTATGTTCCATGCTGCAACGCGTAGGAATCTCATCATTTCTTATATTGGGCAATTGGAGTTGTTAGAAGTACCATTCTAAAACTAGAATATCTATTTTCTCTGATTGTTTACTAATACTGTTGTTGTTTGTTGCACAAAGGAGCCTTTGTGATAAAAGTTTTTTCGTAGGGTTCAAATATGAACCACACGCGTTGGTTTAAAGAAAATGTGTAAGTTTGTAGCGGTAGTGAAAGTACTCAGAGACTCACATTTTGAACCTTAAAACTATTTTAGTTTGAGAGCTTCTATCGTAAGCCACAAGTTGTTACTTACAATACCAATTCAATTCTGTGGCATCAGACAAGAAAAGTTATAACTCTTAAAAATACTGAGCCTGCTGCTTCCCCCGCCGACGCCGTTCCCAGCCTGGCGACGCCTATGTTGTTAAGCAATTCTTAATAACATTCTCTTGTTGTCGTAAAGGTGAGAATGAGTTTTAATAAGTGACACGGCTACTTAAAGTCACCAAGGGTCCTAGTCCACAGACTGTGTGTGAATTTGAATGAGGTCTCACCTAAAGGGTTATTAGAACCCAATCTAATTAGGCTGTGAGTAATCGTCTGAGCCAGGACTCGTCGTCCGCGCCGGCGCCGTCCCGAGCGGTCCCGGCGTGCGGCGCCGGCGCGGGCTAGTAGCGCAGGCAGTGTTCGTGCATGCCGTGGTGCAGCGGAGCCGCGTTCTCCTTGTCGCGCGCATAGTGCGGCGCGGGCGGCGCGGCCGGGGCGAACTCGGCCGTCAGCGCCGGCGCCTCGTACTCGTCGCCCGAGCCGTCCGACGCCTCCAGGTAGCCGAATAGCCGCGCCGCGCCTGCCGCGCGCACCTCGCGCCGCCGCACCACGCCGCCCGCCGCGCCCCCGCCCGCCCCCGCCCCCGCTCCCGCGCCCGCGCCCGTCTCCGGCGCCGGCGGTGCCGCGCTCTGCACGAATGTGCCGGCCGCGCCCGCGCGCGCAGCGCTCACCGGCACCTTCAGGTTGCGGCTCTCGATGTGGCTGCTGGGAGAGTCAGTCGTTAGATCGTGCGGGACTGCGCGCTCTGCGTGCTCTGGAGACTGCGGGACAGGTACTGACTGTGCGTCACGCAGGTGGTGCGCCAACTGGTGCTGGTCGTCGGCGAGGAAGGGGCACTTGGCGCATGCCTTCTTGTTGTGCACCTTGTGCACGTGCGTGGCGAGGCGCTCGGCGCGCGCCGCCTTGTACTCGCACAGCGCGCACGCGAACGGCTTCAGGTGCGTGTTGAGGTGGCGCTTGAGGCACCAGTTGTCCACGCCCGACCACGCGCAGTAACAGCAGGCGTAGCGCCGCTCGCCCTGCACAACTCACGCGATATTAAATACCAATGTTTCGTCTCTGCACATTTACTGTAGATAGCTAATTATCCCCCTTATTTATACACGTGGCGTAAAGATTTTATCAAAAGTAAGGTACTTCAGGAAATATAGGCACTTGGTTAATCTATTTGCAACAGAGTGGTAAAGTGGTGTCAGGTACTACTACCTTGCGCCGGACGGCGGCGGCGGCGGCGGCAGTGGGCGAGGGCGCGGTTGGCTTGTGGTGCGCGGCCGCGGACGCCGGCTCCGTCTTGCCGAGCGGCGGCCGCTCCAGCTTCACGATGGGCGGCGGTCGGTACTCGGGCAGGGGCGCGGGCGCGGGGGGCGGGGGCGGGGGCGCGGCCACCGGCGCCGCCGCGGGGGGCGGCTCGCCCGCTGGCTTGCTGTAGTAGTGTAGCGCTGGGGGCGCCGGGCTCGGCTTCAGGATCGAGGCCGAGCGCCGGATGCGGTTCAGGTCGTAGGGCTGGTCGCGATGCATGCGTAGGAAGTGTTTCTTAACGTGGTCGGCGCGGTTGAACTGCTTCTGGCACAGGTAGCAGTGGAAAGGCTTCTCATCGCGGTGTATGTTCTCGTGGCGCGTGAACAGGTCGCGCCGGTCGGTGGCGTAGGGGCACGCCGTGCACACGTAGCGCTTGCCCGCGTCTCCCGCCCCCGCTCCGCCCGCCGTGTCCCCCGCCGGCGCCCCGTCCGCGCTCGGGCGCCGCTCGTGGCGCATGGCCTCTACCTTGTTCTTGAGGCGCTGCAGGTAGCGCGTGAGGTCGTCGAGCGCAGGGTTGTCGCGCAGCAGGTGGTCGGCGGCGGCGGGGTCGGAGTGGTGGTCGCGCGCCAGGTGCGAGCGCACGCCGCGCGCCCAGCCCGACGCGAAGCCGCAGCCCGCCAGCGGGCATTGGAAGGCACGCGCCTGCGAGTGCGTGCCCAGCCAGTGCTCAGCTAAGCGCGCCAGAAAGCCCACGCACTCGCAGTCGGCGCATTTGAACAGGCGCTGCGCCGGGTTGTAGGAGGCGATGCGCGAGTGCGCCCAAGCCAGCGGCTCCTCCGCCGCCGTCCAGCGGTCCTCCGCGCTCGGATCGATGCGCGGCGTGAAGTTCGCCTGCGACACAAACAGGAGCATTCCTGTGCAGTACAGCGGGGGCGAGGGAAGGAGACGAGGCGTTTAGGCGCCCTTTGCATCCGAGTTCAGAATTGAACATAATTCGCATTTAGCACGGTTAAATTTAATAAGGATCAGTTGAATATGTGTCAGTCAGAGTTACCTGCAGGATACCGGGCGGCGGGAAGCCGTTCTGCATGAGCGCGGCAAGCCCCCATGCTGTGATGTGCTCCTCGGGGCGCAGCTCGTCGTCCAACTCGCGCTCGGCCGCCGGGAACTCCACGCCCACCACGCCTACGCCCACGCCCACGCTCGTCTCCTCGCCGTACAGCTTCTTGGTAATCTCTTTAAACATGTCCTCGCAGTCCAACGTCAGCGACGCCACGCTGCCCACACCCACCCCACCTTCCATCCTTCTGCAAACCACTGCTTACATTATTGTATTTAGCTCACCTGGGATTCACTCAAATGGAGCTTCTGAGTTTTTGGCAATCATGACTCATTCTGTCTCATAAAACGAGTTCTAAATTTGTGTACTTGGCGACGTTTAGTATGAAACTGGAGGAGGATCGTCCTCTGCGAGCACTGCGGGTCGGCAAGCCACAGCCAGTCAGCCACGCTCCTCGGGGCAGCATGCGGGCTGGCGGGCTGGCGAACTAATGAGCCACACAAGTGACGCGCTAGTGTGATAGTCCCGCGCCGCACTGGCATAGCCTTCTGTTGGTGGTGCGCGGCACGGCAAAGGAGTATTGAATAGTATGAGGAAAACTTTGTCATTATTTCATTATCCGTTGAGGTACAGTTTAATTCTTTGCACGTACAGTAGGCCGCACGTGAGAGCCAACAAAACTAGTAGAATACCTATAAACTAGCCTTCTAATCTATTGAATCTCCGAGTTTCGGAAGTCTAAAATCTTGCGCAACGCGAACTCAAAATAACTCACTAACTCTAATTGCAGATAAGACAACTTACATTCAGTTTTCGATGCGCAACCAAATATCTGATATCCCATCATTGTTGCTATTTCCCTGCCCGTCCCTTATAGCCAGGGTATGTCCCAATATTACCTACTAAGACTAATAAAAATACCTAAATATTATAATAGGTAAATGAAACCATTTCCTTCAAACCACATAATTGTGGAATGTTTAACTATAATAATAGAATTCGTAAGCTGATATTCGTATTCAAAAACGATTTAATGCAGATGCAAAAATAATACTTTGCTCGTTGTCAGCCAATTTTGACTTTATTACTTCACGGGGTGGGGCGAGTAAAACTTTGCTATTAAACATTGAAAGAGCTCAAAGAGCTATTTTCAAAGTGGCTACTTGCCACCCTTACCTTTTCGCCACTAATCTCCTGTTTAAATTTTATGAAGGACTAACAGTTCGACAGTTACCTATTCATAATGAGCATCGAACTAAAAGTACTAACATAGGCTAAGTTTTATTGTTACTAACATAGTGGACATAGTGAATAATAAAACAACATGCAGCCCATCCAGGGAGCACTGAATTTGCTAAAAGGAGACGGAAAGAGCTAGCTTGCTCTAAAAAATTACAAAACCATAGATTCACAGAAAAAAACCGGCCAAGTTCTTGTCGGGTCACGCACAATGTAGGGTTCCGTAGTTGCCTATCAAAACATGCGGACTATGTTTAATAAAATATAAAAAGAATAATAAAAATATATAAAGATATTTTTCTTTACATATAAATACGTTAATTTAATCCACTTCCTACGGTCCGATTTGCCTCCAAAAACAAACTTACATTTGCAGTTGATAAACCTGTCCCATGAATTACGTTTAGGAAAATATGTTATCCAAGTACATTTTATAAGTTGGTCGACTAATACTCGTAAACTTGTAAAGCCTACTTAGCTGTTATAGCTTTCCTTTTAACTTCGTTATATATACTAGCACCGTGAATTTTTTCACACACCCAAATAAAGGTCATGTTCTGAAATTTTCTCGAAACTTCCCTTGTTTGTCGAGATGGTTTTTTACACTCACAAATTACATAAACGACTTCCTTGTTTCATTAGCATTCGAAAACCAGTCAAGTGCGTGTCGGGCCACGCACAATGTAGGGTTCCGTAGTTGCACATCAAAATATGCGGATTTGCCTCCGAACGATGATTTTTATTGTAATAATAAAAAACAAACTTACATTTGCAGTTGAAAAACCTGTGTTCATGGGAACACAGGTTTTTGGATAACATATTTTCCTAAACATAGTGTAACATAATGTATGTTGTACATTTTATAAGTTGGTCGACTATTACTCGTAAACTTGTAAAGCCTACTTGGCTGTGATAATTTTCCTTTTAATTTCGTTATATATGTCACAGTCATAACTGTTAATCAACCAAAACTACTTACGACCGCTGTTAAACTATTTTAACCATAACTAACATTTACTTAGAAACTTATTAGGTTTGTTAGGTTTTTTTTTGTAGCCCTTTGCTAAACATGATTTTGTAGGAATTCCTAACTAAGTAATTACAACGTTCTGAAACAACATATTTTAAATGGAGAAAACGCATTTTAACAAAATCTGTATATTCATGCCAAATTACAGCTTTCGAGTACTAAGAGTCTTTGAGCTAAGCTGCGGGCAGACAGACGGACATGGAGAAACTACAAGGATTCCTTTCCTTGTTGACTACGGAACCCTAAAAATGGTGCCACAGTATCCACTTTAAGCAAGTAAATGACCAGTAAACAGCGGGTGTTCCTAACAAGGTAGTATTTTAATAAAACGGAATAGTGCATTTTTTTCGATGCATGTCTTCCTTTTGATAATTTTCTTGTCACCACTATGTGATGTTGGCTATTTATTGTATTTTAACCTATCGTATCAGACAATCGAATCAGTAATTTTCTTGTTTAAACGTCGTTTAAGCGAGGTCAGGACCAGCAGGGTGTTTGAGTATCTTTTTCTTTGGTTCCAACAGCAAATGACCACAAATTATTTCTGATACGAGAAAAACCAAAGTTTTAGCATGGAGGCCAAGCGGCCTCTTGTTCCTCGGCACCTGTCCCCTGGGCTTCTCGCTGCTTGCCCTAACAGTCACTAGCAGAATCTTTTGGTTTTTTTTCGTATCAATATATAAAAATGTTTTTTTCATCGATGTGGCCAATGATCACAACTCAAGTTTTACAAGTAAAAAACTCAAAACTCAAACCCACATTATCGAATCGATTTTCCTGAAATCTTTTGAATTTTAAATATTTGAAGTGATACCATAGCAGTAGGTTATGACTAATCTCCACACGTATTATTATGGCAAGAGCTCATACGTTAGCCCCTGTTCTGAACCATGCTACAGAAAGATCACTAACACAAGGAATATTTCCAGAGAATCTAAAGCATTCAAAGTGATCGAAAAGACCCAAACAACTATCGCGCAATCACGTTGTTCCTGCGTTGTCCAACATCTTTTAAAAGATATTTTACAACCGATGAATAGGTTTTTTAGATAAGCATAAAATACTAAAACAGGAACAAAATGGTTTTCAACATAATAAATCCACTTCGTTAGCAGCATAATATTTACCTTAATTAAAAGATCACAGATTACCTATACGAAAAAATCCGGTTGCAATATTTTATTTTTATTTTTGTAGAACTTACTGAACAAAATAATGTGCAAAAATTAAAACCAACTTCAAAAACACAAAAAAGTGAAAAAAAAAGAATTTTCCAAATCGGTTTAGGTGTCTTCGAGTAATCGATGAACAAACATAAAAAAAAGACTATGGCATTCGTGGTTGCGCGTAGATTAGCTACGATGCTTTTTAACAGGACATCAGCAATTTGTTGAAGTTACAAATTTAAATTCGAATCTCGAATCCACTATCTACAGATCATCTTCATTAAATAAAGCGTACCACAAGGGAGTGTCTTGGCTCCGTATTATTCTTGCTTTACATTAATAATTTACCCGACTCAATAAACTATGATTAAAAGTTTTGAAAGCCAGTGTATGTTAATGAAAAATATATTACTGCTGCAGTTTCACGAAAAAGTCCCATGTCTCAAAAACGAAACACATTTTTTTTTTTTGACAAATTCTTTTTATGTTCCACAAACCCGAATTTTCCTCGCTCTTACTTTAAAAATTAAAGGGGGGAGGACAATTATTACGTCTTTAGAAGCGAATATGTCATCAACCATTGACTTCAGAAAAAAGTATTTTAGGAACCTCGACATCATTTTCCAAGAGCTGTCGATAGACACCGCATACTGTGATTTAAGTACATTTTTTGTTCACCTTCGGTTACGTGTGTGGAGAGCAACCCCAGTTTTTCAAAATTTTACTTCACTTTTGTGTAGCAATTTATAAAAGACACTACTTACTCCGTAAATTTCAACTGTGAGGTGTCAACAGTCTCGGAGTAAAATGGCTGTGATGTACGGCCGGACAGACAGACAGACGGACAGGATGAATATATGAGTTCCGTTTTTTGCCGTTTGGCTAACGAACATTAAAAATATAAAAAATAGTCATTTACCGATGTCGGGAGCTGGTTCCAAGCTACCGGTGGTTAAGGAACCTCCTCTCATTGGACATATCTACATTACATATAATATATAAATATATATTAAAAAAATAATATGAAATGTAAAAAAAAAAAAAAAATTTCATTTTTTTTTTTTTTCATTTTTTTTTTTTATTGCTGTATTTTAACTTACATATTTTCATCTGTGTCTGTAACCTACTAACACTAGAAGTTAAGTAAAATTGTTACTAACCCTATGGACCCTGGTCTGAAATAAAAACCTTCTATTCTATTCTATTCTATTACTGTGGAGTGTGACGTGACCAGGGTCGACCAGGGACTATCGATCTTTATTGTGACAGCAGTAAAATTGACAGTATCTAAGACTTGCTTCAGGTCCTATTATCACTTGTTTGACTCTTGTGATAAGCTGCAGTGACGAAAACACACCGAGAAAAGTGCGGGTCGGGAGCATCGTGTGTTGTCGGTCATTAGCCCCATCGAGCTCGCGACCCGCACCCACTTATATTGTGTTTCGTCCCTGTATCTCATCCTTGGACTTAGCTGTTCCATAAAAAGCATAATTACTCTATTATGTATCTTTCACTAACTGGGCACACTACATAAATACGAAAAACTTTATTCCGAAAGTCACAAATCCGAATTTTAAAATATCGATTTTCATAATTCCGAATGGTTCAAAATTCCTAATATAACAACACCGATTTATCATTTATACTATTTTTATAATTCCTAAATTTCAATATTTTTAACGTTTATAATTATTATTCTCAGAATACCTAGTTTCAATAGATCGAATAACAAAAAGTCCGACTTAATTATTCCGATGATTAAAATACCGATTAATTAGAATCCCGAAATAAAAACGCCTTGTAAAACTGAATAATATCAAGACAGATAAACACATAACCAACAATAGTGGGGATCTGATCCGTCAATGGTCACAGTTCTAACCTAACCTAACCTAAATGATTCACCAACAATAGATGGTACCCGAAGCAGGTATATAAGGGGAAGAAGAAAACACAAAAATTAAAATTAATACACAAAATTAATAACAAAGGAGACGTTTTTTTTTTTAAATTTCATCAAACGTTGCGTATAGATTTTGAATTTATACGCGTAACTGAATATAATAATTGAATCACAATCAGAAGGGTCTATCCTTTATAGCAGAACTTTTTATGTCATAATATTATTTTGCATAATAGCGGGCAGCATAAACTTCATTTCGCAGAAAATCGTTTGGCAGACATTCATTTACCATACATTCAAAACTCATAATTTTGTAAGTCAGAATCATCTTTAGGCATAAATTTCATATCTATAAGAATTAAAAGGTAGAACCATTACATCGCAGAAAGTTCAATCAGAATCGTCTTTTGGCATACATTTCATATCAATAGTCATTAAAACGCAGAAAATCGATCAATCAAAGCATCAATCATTATTAAACAGTTAATTTTGAACATCTATGCATGAAGCATCCAAGCAAGCATGCAAGCAAGCATGCAGCATGCAAGC
The DNA here is from genome assembly GCA_905163415.1 of Noctua fimbriata. Lineage (NCBI taxonomy): Eukaryota > Metazoa > Arthropoda > Insecta > Lepidoptera > Noctuidae > Noctua > Noctua fimbriata. Next base: position 206,488 of record LR990933.1, on the reverse strand, counting down.
AAGCATGCAAGCAACAGCATGCAAGTAAGCATGCAGCATGCCAGCAAGCATGCAACATGCAGGAGGCATGGTTTCTGGGCTCTGACTGTCCCACGCAAGCTTATAGTCGCAGATGTGTTTAAAACGAGTGTTAAAACCACCCGCTCCCAGTGGCGAAGGGAATTGAGTCAGGGAAAGCCGAAGAAAAAAAATGAGAATGAATTTCTTTTTGTACTTTTTTTCTATGTTTATTTTGACCTTATTTTCGTTACCAGTGACCCCGAAAACCATGAAAATGACACCCATGACGAAAAAACAAAAAAAAAAAAAGTTGGTGCCATCGAATTTTCATTTTGACCTCATTTCTGTTATCAGCGAACCCGAAAAGCACGACAATGACACCCATGACGACAAAACCGAAAATTTTCGTCGGCGTCATCTTGAATTTTCATTTTGACCTCATTTTCTTTATCAGAGACCCCAAGAACCACGAAAATGACACCCATTAAGAAAAAACCGAAAATGTTCGTCGGTGCCATCTTGGATTTTCATTTTGACCCTAATTTCGTTATAAGCGACCCCAAATACCACGAAAATGACACCCATGAAGAAAAAACCGAAAATTTTCGTCGGCGCCAATTTAGATTTCCATTTTGACCTCATTTTCGTTATCAGCGACCCTAAAAACCTCGAAAATGACACCCATGAAGAAAAAACTAAAATTTTCTTCGGCGCCATCTTGAATGTACATTTTGACCTAATTTTAGTTATCAGCGACCCCAAAAACCACGAAAATGACCCATGACAACAAAACCGAAAAAAAGTGAAGCATAAAATGCAGGGGGAGTCTGAAAAATTAAAGTGATTTTATCTTAAATATGTATAAAGATAAAGATAAAGATATATTTATTTCTAAGTATATGGTACATTGAGATCTTACATTGTATGTAAATAAGTCAACAAAATAAAAAACTAGTTGGTACCAAATACGATATCGACCTTTCTATCTCGTTCTCCCCTACATACTTTCTTTTTCTGTCCCTGTCGTAACTCGATAATCTTCGGCTTACCGGGATCTCTACAAAAGGGTACTGCCAGCCGCGAAGACATGTGTGCGCGTCCGTACGATTTTAGTTCTGAATTCTGACACCCAAGCACCGGCTTATTTGGCGCCACCTGTTGCTTTATTTGTTAACAAGATTTTTTTTGTAATTTTTTAAATATTTCCAATCCTATGATGTATTAAATGGCTGTACTGTATCCATACTGTATCCACAGATGTGTATGTAATACTATTTGACTACAGTGTCTAAGCTCGAGTACATATCTTTTATATGACTATATTATTTGTCTATAGAATACTGACTGCCATTTTTCAAAGGGAAGCCGGTAGGAATCGAGTTGTATGGAACCTTCGCCCGCTCCTCAACTCGCGGGCCGATTCGCCCCTCCTTGGGTTTAAATTACACTCTAGGGGTAGGGCAGACAAGACCACGTGGAGTCGGTTTTGCAGCGATTCGTTTCTGTCACCAACTTAATCACTTTGCTGATCTTTAGGTTAAGCCGTGCTTGCCTAGGTTGGTCTGTGGATGGGTGACCACCCATTACATACCGAGTTTCCTCCGTGCGTCGGAAAGCACATTAAGCCGTTGGTCCCGGCTGTCATTTGTAGATCTTTGACAGTCGTTAGGTAGTCAGAGGCCCAAAAAGTCTGACAACCAGTCTTACCAAGGGGTATCGTATTACCCAGTACTAACTGGGTTGTGAAGGTAAGATAGGCAGTCGCTCCATGTAAAATACTGGTATTCAGCTGCATCCGGTTAGACTGGAAGCCGACCCCAAGTTGGGAAAAGGCTAGGCAGATGATGATGTTTCTGTCGCTAACTTTTGTAGCACAACAAATTGACTTTTTAAGACAATATTTTAATTTTAATTCAAGGTTAAAAATGAAATTGAAATTGTACCAAATAATCGTCGCTCTAAATAAACGTAATGCCAAACGAAATTATACCAAACGAAATTATGCGGAATTTTAACTTTGTCAAAGGTAATTATACCAAGTAAAATTCTGACGTCTTAAAAGTATGCCGTTGTAAATTCGGACGTATAAACATTCGGCCAAACAATAATTTTATTACATATGGTTTATGCCTCAAAAAAATTCGTTTAAAGAAAATTATGCCAAGTGTGTCATGCCAAATAAATATCGGAGCATCAAGATTCTCTCAGACAGAGAATAATCAGAACTACTACTAATCAAAATCTTAATTTTAGCAGTTTATTCGAAGTATTGAAAATCGGAATGTCGTTTTTCGGACCGACAGCCCATCGAGCATTTGATTCTTCGAACATATAAAAATCGGAAAATAAACAAATCGGATTAACGACTTTCGGTACAATCAATTTCGTAATTTTTAATAATGTCTATTATTAAAAATCACGAAATTTATTATAATTCTTAGGTAAAATAAAATTCGGACTTTTGAAAATCTTAACATTGACATTCGGAATATAATATTTCGGAGTATTTGGGTGTTCCCGTCCCTAACCATGTCTGTTTGCGAATTTACGCGTGTCTAGTTTAGTAGTGTACTGACCTATTGCTCACAAAGTCCGCGGTGGTTCACCAGCACGTTACCTGAAACATCGTGACGTCAAGCTTCATGGATCAATGATTTTAAATAATACTTGCAGATCATAAGTGTTGAGTGTACCTATGTAAATTTTATTTATCAACGGAGCCAATCGGACAGACAGACAGGACGAAATTATAAGATCAGCTACGGATTCTTAAAAATGGGGATACAAGACTGAAACATTCTATCCGGAAAATGGAAATTTATACAATGAAATCGATTACGATTCTGTGTTAAGGTAACATTAGTGAAGAAGCGTCGGGTAACGCGAGCTTGTGAATGTTTCATACTTTATAGTTTTGGGTGTACAATGACTTAAGGCTCAGTCCGACTTCACACACTGTGTGTATCCAACAGTGAAGCTATTGGCGAAGGTAAGGGGACTGTAGGCTAAAGGGTGATATCTATCGCACAGTTAATGGAGTCCTGCGATGTTCCGCGTACAGCCCCCTCCCTGCAGCTGCACCACTGCGCCCCCCCCCTCGACCCCGGACCCGTTCGCCTTGCCCGCCCCCGCCCGCCCCCCGCCGCCCACGCACTCGACCTCACACACCAGCACACACCACACTATCCACCTGCTTCTCATTACACGACTTTTAGACTCGCCTTCCAACTTCACAATTCTTAGTCAGCTCTAAATAGTTGTGGAGTGGAACTACTGAGCTACAGAACCTAACTGAAATTCTAATACTCGATGTGCATACAAGCAGCAAGTCGTGGGGCGCGGGCCGGGGGCGCGGGCGCGCGGGGCGCGGGGCGCTGTGCACGGGAGGGGGGAGGTGCAGTGCGGCGGAGGGCCCGGTGCCCTGCGCCCGGTCCGGCGCGCCACAGGTAACATGTGACCGCGGCACCTTCGGGACGCGGGTGTCTGCCGTTGTTGACACCTCGCGGGCAATCTGATCAAAATATCGAATTATGAACAAGTCCCATTATTATTCAAATAGCTGATTATGTTCGATATGCGGATGGTTTGATGCGGTAGTACGTTCTATCTGATAGAGCAACTGCATGTGTGTTTGGATTTATTGATCGCGTGTCCCAGATATCCGCGCGGGCGGGCGCGGCGCGGGATCGATTCCGTGGGGGGAGGGCGGGGGCCCGGGGGCGCGAGGGGCGCGCGCTCACCTGCGGCTGCCGGCGGCGGTCGGCGCGGGGGCGACACCTCAGCACCGCGCGGCGCGCCGGCCGCGACTGACGCCACCCGCCGCCCGCCCATCGATCGCCCTCCCCCTGCGCCACCCGCCCGCCCCCCCCGCCCGCCTCTTCATTCACGGGCTAGTATTGACCCGGCGCGCGCTGTCTACGCGCCCGCCGTCGATATCGTTCCGCTTTGTCTCACTACGACTACGCAGAGCACGCGGACGTTGACTACGTACCGGGTTCTGGTCACTACGCCAGAACTGCGTTCACCCTGCACAGTCACACACGTCACCGTGCTCCAGTAGTGCGTAGGTGCAGTGCTGCGGGCGCAGCTCAGCACGGGCGGCTCAGACGCCAGAGCGTGCGGGCTCGGCGCGTCGCCCCCCGCGGTACCGCTACACTGTACGTGTACGGCGATCGATCGCGGCCGCTCGCCGCTTGCTATTGTTCCTTGACTTATCAGCACGATCACATATCAGCCTTCCCTGAAAGGGTTATCAATAAATACATAATTCGCTATTAGGTGACAAGACATTGAATAACTTAAAACGAATTCATACGACTCCTGCTATCCTTTGTGGTAATGGGCATCTCTTCTATTGTATTTTCCTTTTTGAATCGGAACACATGAGTCGGGGCCTAGCGCTGTTCCCATCGCGTCACTGCAACAGTTACGCTCCGATCTTCACTCACTCCTTAAGAGATATCGAAGGCTAAGTACATTATAGTTTCCACTCTCTGTAGGACGTACATTTCATCCGCGGCTGTAGTATTTCATTATGAAGGAATGTATTTTTCTGACAGGTGTAACAAATTTAAAGAAATTGATATACTCTAACAATGCAAATAAGTTCACCTAGAAAAAATTGCGAGCGTAGCTAGTCTCAAGTCAATATGACAAACCTTGAAAGTGACATACGCGGCATTAATTTGAATCTTATGATTCCGTTGATGCTAATATTTCTATACAATGTTTCATAAACTCTTTAAATAAGCAACATGGAAAAACTCTTTCACTAAGATAATCCCTAGAAAGTATAATCACACCCGGTCTCGTTCGTTGTATAAGACAGAGACTAACTTCACCTAAAATCCAAACTTGCACCTGATGACGCAATACTTTCTGTGACCTACAGGGTGTAAACAGACCCTTCACGAAGTCGTCAACCAAGCGACTTTTTTTGGTGTGAAAATCACGTTTTACGGTAGGACTCAATGTAACGCACTCAAAACATTGTGCTGATGGATGGATATACATATGCGGGGGTCGTGGAGGTGTTTAAAATAAAAATCTTACATTAAAAACACGTATTTGGGAAAGTTGGAACTTTCACCCCCAATATCTCCGTAACTAGAAGGTTCCCAGGTATGGTCTAGAACAAAAAAATGATTGCAATGACGGCGAGAATGTGCCTTTCGGCTTCGTTAAGGGTCTTGTTACACCCTTTATAAAATATATCGAAATTTCTATAACAATCTTTTGAAAAAACAGTACAATAAACATGAACTACAAAAGGCGGGAAAAAATAGTAACGTTGTGTGGGAATTTATAAAAACGAATACATTGAAGTCGAAAAATTCCGAACCTTCGCTTGATTAACAATAAACATAATTTAATAAATAAATAAATTTATCAACAGAAATAAACCCACCCGAAGCAACAAATAAGGTAAACCACTATTTTGTCAACTTTGGTAAAAACTTGGCTGAATATTAGTCGTCCTCCCACTCAAAACCCAACTGGGATATCTTCCACACTAAATTCCTTTGTTATACTAGATACTGACGTCAACGAAGTAATTGGAATAATAAACGGGTTAAAGGATGTCTGCGCAACTGGGTGGGATGATATACTCAATAATATACTTAAAAGATTTAAACACCTACTGGCCCCTCCGCTAACCCACATTTTTCAGGTATACATGTTTATCTAAATGGATATATCCAATATTGCTAAAGAAGTCTGTTGTCACACCTATTCTCAAGTCTGGAGACAAAATGAGTTGTCAAACGATCGTTGTCCATCTCTCCGGGCGCATTCATGCTACGTGGCCAGCCCACTCCCACTTCAGCGTGGCTGTTTTTTCTCCAACATCTGCTACTTGAGTAATGGAGAAAAAGAGAAAAAAAGAAACACTACCCCGCGCTCCCGCGCTCCCGCGCTTACGGGGTGAAAAACGCTACCACATCATTTCTTGTCCATGACGTCAGCCTGTAATGAAAAAAGAGTAAATCATTATTGTTAAATCAGAATATTTTAATTAGGTGAGTACCCACATATTTCTTAAAATAAAACGGCTTACCAATGCTGTACCAATAACAAAGTTTAAAATAAAAAAACGATACATTTTGATCCAAATGCTGACACTGACAAGGGAAATTATAATCGTGTGTATGTATTTATACTTACATATATCCATATTATTGACAGCGCTACCTAAGTACGCACGGCGGCCACTCAAGCTATGCAAAACCAAATTAAGCTGATCTCTCATCGTACGGGAAGCTCATACAAAGCGAAGTCAGGTTATACTGGTTATGTAGAGCTTGATGTGCCGCCGTGTGTACCAGAAAATTGCAGTGCTTTTAACTGCATGCTTGGACTGAATGTGATAAATTTCGAGAGTTGTTCAGCCTGTGTTTTTGAAATTCATACAATTGTAAAAGTGAGGACAATCGAAGATGACTCACAATTTATATCAAGGGGGCGAGTCTATTGCTATCAATAAAACTTTGCTCAACCTGGGAATGGAACCCAGGGCCTCATGCTCAGCAGTAGAACTAGCGACCAAACTAGTCAAACTCTATCTCTACAGGGTGTAAACAGACCCTTCACGAAGCCGTCAACCAAGTATTTTGTACATCAAACTAAGTAACTGTACGTAAAACTTATTGCTGGGAAACGACTTTTTTTTCTGGGGTGAAACATCACGTTTTACGGTTGGACTCGCTGGAACGCACTCAAAGCATGTTGCTGATGGATGGATTAAATAGTACGGGGGTCGTGGAGGTGTTTAAAGTAATAATCTTACATTAAAAACATGTATTGAAAATAAAACTTGTGAAAAAGTTGGACACATTCACCAGCAACTTGCCTTGCACTATAAACTTGTGGAATCTGAGGTACCGTACTACAAGTATGTGCCCGACCCAGTTCTCGAGACAGACCATGTCACGCTGTACTGGGAGCAGTCTATCATTACTGCCAGGACTATTGACATTTTGTTGATAGATCGATTGGAGCGTCGCGCAATGATTGTTGATATAACGGTCCTGCATGACGAGAACCTCATGAAAGCAGAGAAAGATAAACAATTTAAATATCTAGATCTGGTTCGCGAGTTTGTCGACATGTGGGACTTGAGTACAGCAGTCATTGTGCAGATAGTCGTGTCGGCCAATAGCTTAATTGCCAATAGCCTTGACCAACATCTGATGAGGCTCTCGCTTGGCAGCTGGATCAAGGGCTTGATTCAAAAAGCAGTACTTCTGGACAAGGCGCATATTTTTAGGAGGTTCCTCTCTCAAGAGCCCTGACCACCGGTAGCTCGGACCCTGTTCCCGATGCTGTTGGGCTACTATTTTTTATATTTTTGAATGTTTTTTTCATATTACTTTATATACACAATATAAATACAAGGAATAAACATAAATTTATTGTACCCACAACAAGGCTCAAGAAAATAGGTGGATCATTTAGATGCCAATGTATACGCTATTATAATAAACTACCAGGCCACATTCATGAACTAAGCCTTAATAAATTCAATTTTTTTATAAAACGTAAACTTTGCCAGAAAGCCTTCTATTCTGTTAAGGATTATATCGAGGACAAAAAAGCTTGCGATTGAACTGCTCCAATTGAAATCGATATTAAATTGAATTTGTAACCATTTTATTTTATTTTTATTACTGTTTGACATTATTTTAATTTTTAAAATTAATTATTGTTCGATTTAGTTGACATTATTTACTTTTTCAAGTACCTATGGTATTATTATTATTTATTTTTCTTTTTCTTGACTTTATTTACTTTTTCAAGTGTCGTATTTTTTTTTTGTTTATTACTGTGAATATCAGGACTACGTGGGTCATACTATTATTATTATTTTCATTTTTTAGATTAGTTAGTTTCACGATTGTCTGGCAGTTTGAAACTTTTCACCCTCTTAGGGGTAGAATTTCGAAAAACTCTTTCTTAGTGGATACCTACTCTTTACAAAGAATAAACCCTCCAAATTTCAAATTTGTCTCTAAGACCAGCGGTTTGGGCTGTGCGTTGATATATCAGTCAGTCAGTCAGGACTTTGAATTTCATATGTATAGAAATTGGGACAAAGAGATAGCTATAAGGGAGCCCTTATAGCTATCTCTATCGCCTCGGTTATGATAGCTTAACAAAAGTAAACCTACGGTGTGATAGTTAAGGTTTATTTTTGTGTGATACGAATTTCGCAGAACTCAGTCCTGTTTGTATACTAAGTCCATGGTGTTATATGGATCTTTTGACCCTCCATTGTGGTTGACAGGAGAGTGCTGTTGGTAAACACTTGTGAAATGTATTGAAATAATAAGATGGTTGTGTTAGTTCTGATTTTGCCCGCGCAACAAGTGTGGTTATGAATTATTTTATTCTAGCCAAATCCAATATTATAAAAATATGCTGTGATAACCTTTTATCTTAATTTGACCGAGACCTATTTTTTAGAGTATTTTTACGAATGTACGCCTTTGTTTTTTTTTTTTTTTTTTAATTCTGTATGGGCTTACTCTTGACCTCAATCTAGTCCAAGGACAGAGATGAGGTCGACGATGGAACGAGCTAACCCAAAAGAAGCCTATTAACTCGCGATTTAAATAGATTGGGGTCATATGAACTTGGAAACACCGACGCGGGCAGGGAATTCCACTCCTTGGCTGTGCGCATAATAAATGATGTAGCAAAGCGCTTCGTGCGAATGTGTGGAACATCGACAAGGTATGGGTGATAACCTGCAGTACGTCTGGACTCCCGATGGAAGAAAGGAGATGGTGGAATGAGTTCGTGGAGCTCTTGAGCACACTCACCGAAGTACAATCTGTAAAAGACCGACAAACATGCAACTTTGCGCCGATGGGCCAGGCTATGAAGCCTGGTACTAACCAGCTTAACGTCACCAATGAGCCTCTTGGCTCTGCGCTCAACAGAATCGAGTGTGGCTAATTGGTATTTGACTGAGCCATCCCAAAGGTGACAGCAATACTCCATGCCGGACCGAACTTGAGCTTTATATAAGACTAAAAGCTGTCCAGGCTTGAAGTAACGCTTAACCTTGTTTAGGTTAAGCGTTACTTCAAGCCTGCTTTTTTGCCGCAGTTTGGGCTTTCGACTCAATGTAGGCACCGAAGTTCAGATTCGCACTCAACTTCGCACCAAGAAGCTCGAGGCTGTCGGTGACTGGTACAGATGTACCCCGGAAAGTAGGAGCCAGATTGAACGGACTCCTTTTGGCGGTGAACAGGCACACTTGTGTTTTGGTGGCGTTGAAAACAACCAAGTTCTCATCACCCCACTTGGAGACGAGACTTAAGGTTGAATTCGTTCGCTCTACCATGGCCTCTCTCAATAAACGCACTTCATCACCGCTGGCTTTTGCGCTGGATGCATAACTCTCCATGACAGTACTGTCGTCTGCGTACCCAACAATACCAGGAGCCAGAAGGTCATTGATGTGCAGCAGGAAAAGTGTCGCGGAGAGAACAGACCCCTGAGGAACTCCGGCATCAATAGCGATAAAGAGCAGCCATCAATGACCACTCGGATCGACCGTTCACTCAGGAAGTCAGATATCCAGCGGCAAAATTCAACGGGGATGCCGTATGCAGGAAGTTTGCTCAGTAGACTTGCGTGCCATATCCTGTCGAAAGCCTTCGAGATGTCGAGCGAAACGGCAAGGGCTTCGCCGTGTTTCTCGATGGCCTCACCCCAGCAGTGCGTAGCAAACACCAGAAGATCCCCAGTTGATCGTCCCCGGCGAAAGCCATACTGACGGTCACTGAGTAGGTCGTTTGCTTCTAGGTATGCCAGCAGCTTAGCATTGAGAACCCTTTCCATAACTTTGCAAAGTATGAAGGTGATGGCGATTGGTCGATAGTTACTGGGGTCGGCACGACTACCCTTCTTGGGTAATGGTTGTACATTGGCAATCTTCCATGACATCGGAACCGTTCTGGTTTTAAGAGAGAGGCGGTACAAGCGTGTCAACACAGGAGACAACTCAGGCGCACAGTTCCTCAAGAATCTTGCTGGTATGCCGTCAGGACCGCTAGCCTTGTTCACGTCTAGGCTATAGAGTACTCTACGAACCTCTTTCATGTGTATTGTGATCTTCGGCATCGAAGAATCACAGTGAGGAATCGTTGGTGGCTGTTTAGAGTCAGTATCTAGAAGTGAATTGCTCGCGAATAGAGATGCAAACAGGTTTGCCTTCTCGGTAGCGGAGTGAGCTAGCGACCCATCCGGTTTTTGCAAGGGAGGTAATGTGGGCCGGCAGAAGTTGGTTTCGACCGATTTGGATAGGGACCAAAACTGTTTACTACCAGAGGGGTAGGACGCAAGTTTAGCCCCTATACGGCTGACGTGGTCGAAACGCGCCTTTCGGATCACCCGCTTACACGACTTTGCGGCAGAATTAAAAGCTCTTTTCTTCACGCGAACCCGTCGAGCTCGAACTTTGCGGTCACGGGCTTGCACCCAGGCTTGGCATGCAGACTGCATTCGAGCCTCAGCACGAACGCAGTCCACGTTGAACCATGGACGGGCTTTGTGACCGAGCGGTATGTCGGAGAATGGAATATAGTATTCCATTCCCTGCCGTATCACGTCCGCAACCGCTTCAGCTGAACAAGTGGGGTCGCCCGAAGAAAAGCACACTGGACGCCAAGGGAAGGACGCAAAAAAAATGCCGCATCTCATCCCAGTCTGCTGATTCGTATCGCCAAACTCGCCTCTCGCCCCTAGGGCTATCATCTGGAGGAGAGCTGATAGACACGGACTTCACCAGACAGTGGTCGGATCTTCCCAGTGGGGCTGATACCGATACTGAGTGCCTGTCTGGGTCAGTGGTCAGCAGTAAGTCCAAGCAGTTGGGTGTATGTCCGTCAACATCTGGTACCCGCGTAGCTTCAGTCACCACCTGGGTGAGATCTAGCGACAATGCAAATCTGCGCGCCTCTCTCCCAGCATGGTCAGTTTTCTGAAACGGGAACAACCACTCATCGTGATGGGCATTAAAGTCCCCCAGAAAAAGAAGCTCCGCCGTCGGGTACCGTTGCTGGGCACAATCCGCCATCTCCATCAGGTGCTCAAAGAGCCTGGTCGTCTCCTGGTCACCGCTGTGCGACCGGTAGACACCGACGTAGAGTGATTTCTCCACCCCGGTATCCACCAGTATCCGGATAGTAGATAACCCGGAATTCTCAAAGCAACGGAGACGCCGAAAGCATATGTCATCGCGGACGCACACACAGACCCCAGCTCGTTTTACGAACTTATGTTCAAGCGAGTAACCTGGGTAGTTGAGGTACGCCACGTCTGACGGAGTCGCAATCTGCGTCTCCGTTAAAAAGAATAGGTGCGGCTTCTCGGTCTCGAGGTGGTGGTGGACTGGATCGAGATTTGAGTGCAACCCCCTGATATTGATGAGGTGCACTTTAAGTGGGAGGAAGTGCTGCCGCTTCAAAACCGTTTTCTTTTTATGCTTTTTCATGATGTTTTTTGGAGTATTTTTGTGGGGAAACAGAAGGTTGGTCGAGACGCGGCTCGGTTACCTAACGGGCCTCTTCAGGTCATCCGACCTATGGGAGACTCATCTGGAGACTGCGGGGACGCCCGAGCCCCCCCGAAATGGCCACCGGGTCCTCCCGCCCAGTCGCCAACTGGCACAGTGGAGCATTTCGGGATTTTTCGCGAGTTGGCGGGGCAGCCTTTCCCACGTGGCTGGCGCAGTACTTGGGCCCCCTACTAACTGCGGTTGGCCAACGACAGAGACCGTGCCTCGGATCCCGTTACCCTCCAGCATGAGTCCCCCGGTACAGTCACATAGAAACCCAGACTGGTCCGAAACCACGCAACTGACCATTTCCATCCCCCAATGGCACTGGCACTCCCGCTCACCGACGGAACACAGACAAGCTGTTTGGCGCCGGACTCTGGCAGGAGGGTGGTCGCGCGCCAGGGGGCCGAAGCCTACCACCGCTGTAAGGGATCTTCAGCCGTCACCACAGTCCGTGAAGACGCGTGGTGCCGTTGCCCGGGGTGGACCGCTAGGAGGTAGATCCCAGCCACCCCAAAAAAGTTCTTTACGTTGAAAGGTCTTTTTACGTTCTACAAACCCATATGTTTTTAGAATTTTCCTCTTCTTACTTTAAAAGTAAGAGACACAATTTCTACAGTTTGGGAAGAGAATATCTCATTGACTTGAGAAAAACAGTATTTTAGAAACCTCGATATAATGTTTCAAGAGCTGTCGATAGACACCCCACATAGTTATACAGGGTTACAGGTAAATCGACGTATTTCCTGCAGGACGTCATAGAAGGGTTTAAATGCAACAAATTAAGGCACCAAATGTTCCACCATTATTCAGTAGATTTTAAGTTGTATTGTATAACGGATTGGTGTCCACAACTCCACGTCCAAAGCGTGTAATTTGCGTGCGGTACTTTTTAAGTTAGTTAAATTTTTAGTTTTTTTTTTTATAAAAATCCCAGATTATATCATTTGAAACCAATTAAAAAATGATTTACGGCGTGACTATCTTGAAGTTTTAATTATTATCATAGGTGATGCCGCAGCAGACCTTTGTTAATAATTAAAAGTCGATACTCTTGCGCCATCCCATCTTTCTAGCTCATCGAGCTGTGCTGGGGCTGCCGCTGCGGCCGCAGAGAACCTCAAGCGGCGTAAATATAGTAACTTTATTGGCCGTTTTGGGTTGAAACTCTCGGTCCGTGGGGTCCGAGTGATCACAGCCTTTTCAAGGACATTTCTAAACGCTTAGTTGACTCTTCCCGTGACCCAAGGGCTGACTTTTACCTTGGCCAAAGGCTTAGCGTTGCCATACAACGTAGCAACGCCGCCAGTCTTTTGGGTACATTACCAGTTGACAGTGTTGAGGAGTTTTTGACGCCATTATTTAAGTTTATTTTTAAGGTAGTTAGTTAATATAGGTTATTTTAATTTATTAATGTACATAATATTTACTTCTACAAATAAAGTTATTATTAAAAGTTCCAAAATGCCAAAAAATTACAAATATCACTAATCAAACATAAATACAATTTTGTGTAATTTTTGCCATTACTTTATAAAACATGTTGTCTAGCTAGTGCACACAAAATACCACGGCTGATGTACAAATTACTAGGAAAAAATCCTTGTCTTGCCAGCTATTTTAAAAGGTATGAAAATCGTTTTTGATTTAGTACAGGAGGGTAAAATGTACGTCTCAAAAGGCAATTAAACGGAAAATAATAATTAAACTATGTCGTGAACATTATTCTTATTTTTGTTTAATATCAGTTCGATAACTTTAATTCCACACATTGCACACGTCTTGTTCGATGTGCAGCCCTAGGTTTCGTATACTCCTGTGCTTATTTGCTTCCTTACTTCGGTTTTTGTGATTCTTGATGTGATTGTTACCCTCATCTCGTCCCCTGCATCTGTTATTCTCTCTCTTAGTTCTCCATTGAATTTACTGGGGTCACACATACTAAGTCTTTCATATGAGCCCAGACGTACAAGTCTAGCGGCGACAGATCAGGACTTCGTGCAGACCACCGCGCCCTATCCATCAGTCTGGATAACTTTCATCCAGCCATTGTCGAATTGTGATTCGTCATGTTGATAAATCTTGTTTGTTCTTATTTCTTCCGGTACATACGAGATCAGTGCTGCTTAATGATTTCTTAGGAAAGCTTCATAAAGTTCTCCATTTAGTGTTCGGGGTAAAAAATGTGGGCCAAATAATTTGTCGTCGAAAATACCCATCCAAGCATTAAGCGAAAACCTACGCCGGAATGCGGTTGGGTTCAGCTTCTTAGGGTTTCCGTCTGCCTTCGGTACCCAGTAATAACGTAATACCAGTAAAACCCACGTGTAGGCATCAAAAAACGTTTTTCAATACACTATCGAAGAAATAAAATTATAGAAAGAAAAGTATTTTTGTCATAAATTATTAGGAAACTATGATTTAATTTGCTTTATTTCCGCGGTTTGCTTTCGCAGGTTGAAGGCGAAGTAAAGGTATTAACAAGCTAAACAATACATCATCATCATCAGCCTATAGCAGTCCGCTGCTGGACATAGGCTTCCTCAATCGCACGCCATTTAACTTGACTTTCAGCAATTCTCATCCAGTTGCTACCAGCCACCCTGCGAAGATCGTCACTCCACCGAGCCTGAGGGCGTCCCACCTTACGTTTGCCGATTCGCGGTCTCCACTCAAGAACACGTCTACCCCAACGGTCATCGGTTCTACGGCAAATATGACCGGCCCATTGCCACTTCAGCTTATTTATTCTGTGAGCTATGTCGACAACTCTGGTTCTCTGTCGGATCACATCGTTTCGAATGCGATCCCTCAGAGAGACTCCAAGCATAGCTCGTTCCATAGCTCGCTGAGCGACCTTAAATTTATGGACCAGCCGTAATGTGAGTGTCCACGTTTCGGCTCCGTAAGTCATAACAGGCAGGACGCACTGATTGAAGACCTTAGTCTTTAGGCTCTGTGGAATACGCGACGAGAAGACCCGGCGAAGCTTCCCAAATGCTGCCCAGCCCAGCTGGATTCTTCCGTTAGCCTCCCTCTCAAAGTTGTTCTTACCAAACTGCAGAGTTTGCCCGAGGTAAACATATTCTCGAACAACCTCGAGAGGACCGCCATTGACAACAACAGGTCCTGGGGTGACGTGTTCGTTGAACATAACCTGGGTTTTGTCCAAGTTCACCCTGAGACCAATGTGTATTGAAGAATCAACTAGGCCATCCAGCATCTGCTGCAAGTCGTGCAGCGATTCAGCCAGTATGACGATGTCATCTGCAAATCTCAAGTGTGAGATGTACACGCCGTTGATGTTTATGCCACGTCCTTCCCATTTTAGCGTCTTAAACACATCCTCCAGTGCGTTGGTGAACAATTTCGGGGAAATAACGTCCCCTTGTCTCACCCCCCGACGCAATGGGATATGCTTCGTTTGCTGGTTTTGACTTTGGACGGTCATTGTGGCGTTCTCATAAAGATTTCTCAACACTTGGATGTATCGCCAGTCGACTTGGCATCGCTGCAGAGACTCCAGAACTGACCAGGTCTCGACAGAGTCAAAAGCCTTCTCATAGTCCACAAATGCAAGACACAGCGGCCGATTATACTCTTCGGACTTCTGTATGATCTGCCGCACTGTGTGGATGTGGTCTATGGTGCTGTATCCTCCTCGAAACCCGGCCTGCTCCGGTGGCTGGAAGTCGTCGAGTCTTCGCGCTAGACGATTCGTGATGACTCTTGAAAACAGCTTATACACGTGGCTAAGGAGCGAAATGGGTCTGTAATTCTTTAATAGGGTCTTGTTTCCCTTTTTAAAGAAAAGAACGACCACGCTCCTTCTCCACGCTTCTGGAGTTCTCCCAGAGAACAGGACCGAGTTGAAGAGCTCCCGAAGCTCTCTTAAAACAGGGCTTCCTCCCGCTTTCAGGAGCTCAGTCGTTATCCCATCCTCGCCAGGGGCTTTTCCATTCTTAAGCTGTCTAAGAGCCGCCTCGATTTCGTCTTGGCTGACTTCTGGCAGGTCTTCTGTGAAATGGCGGGTTAAGGTGGCTCTGGAATCCTCATTTTCGGGATCAGGTCGAGATGCATGCGATGCATACAACTGGCCGTAGAAGTTTTCGACTTCCGAAAGAATCTCCGGCTTCGAAACGACGATATCCCCACTAGATTTGGTCAACTTCGTCAGGTGGCTCCTCCCAAGTGATTGGACGAACACTTTCGACCCCCGATTTTGCTCAATCGCTTTTTCTATTGAGCGGGTGCTGGAGCATCGAAGGTCGCGTCGTATCAATTTTCTAATTTTATTATTGAGTGCCTGTAGTTCTGACGAAGTGATGGGTGGGTTTTCACGTCGTTCCGTCATAAGCTCCAGAGTCTCCTCCGAAAGTTTGGACTTCTTGCCCGTATGCCGCATTTTACAAAAACGCGTCCCTTCCTCCCTGAGGATTTCCACCCTTTGGTCGAGCGCCTGGTCAACATCATTTGTGGTTTCCACGGCCGCGAATCGGTTCTCCAGATCTGACTGGAACGCTTCAGACCCTAGCATGGTTTGGAGCAAATTTGGACGGAGCTTAGACCTCATCAAACGGGTTCGCTCCAGCTTGAAATTAATATTCAGAGTGCCACGAACAAGTCTGTGATCGCTACCGGTGTTGAACCTGTTGATCAAAGAGACATCTCTGAATATATGCTTTTTATCCGCTATGATGAAGTCTATCTCATTTTTCGTCATAGTGTCGGGGCTTCGCCACGTCCACTTCCTTTGGGACTGTTTCTTAAAGAAAGAATTCATCACAAAAAGTCCCTCCTTCTCAAGGAAGTTGACAAGCATTTGCCCCCTATGATTTCTGCTGCCAAACCCGTAGGATCCTACTACCGATTCACTGCCATTTTGTACTCCCACTTTAGCGTTAAAATCCCCCATGAAACGCTGTAGTGGGCCTTAGTAGTAGAGTGCAAGGCCTTGGAGATGTCCTCAAACATTTCCTCTACCACGTCGTCCGAGTGTGCCGAAGTCGGTGCGTAGACCTGAACAATCTTGAGGCTATACCTCTCGGTTAGCTTCACTATGAGGTACGCTACCCTGTTCGAGACACTAGACACTTCTACCACGTTGTCACAAAGGGATTTATGTACCAGGAACCCGACTCCGCCTTGGGATAGCTGGTCTCCCTCTCGAAAATACATCAGGTGGCCTGATTCAAGGGTTATTGTGTCCTCCCCCTCTCTTCGGACTTCACTCAACCCAAGAATGTGCCACCGTACCCTTTCGAGTTCTTCCTCTAGCTGCACTAGATGTTCGTCGAGCCGTAACGTGCGTCCATTATACGTCGCCAAGGTCAGTTGGGTTTGGCGGCCGTTCGTAACCCGGGGATTCTTAGCACCCCCTACCTTGCCGTTACCGTGACCGCCGCCAAAATCAGGAATAGCAAGGCCGCCGGGAACTGGGGGCCGTGGATGATTTTGGCTTGCCATTAAGGGGTTTGCCCATAATCGCCACGCTGGGCATGCGGGTTGGCGATCGCAGATCACAACTCCTCGCACTAGTGACGCTGCTGCCCGTCGCTAGTCTGCGCTATTTAGTTGCGAACTTTCGAATGGTTATACCGCCATTTATCGGTCGTCAGAGCCTCGTTTGTTGTTTAGCAGGATGCACCACGAGCAGGTGAGGTTGACTTGGGGCACTGAGATGTAGGTGCGCCCCCTTACATCCCAAACAATACATAAACAACATATAAAAAATAGAAAATTCAAATGTTTTAGAATTTAGAACACAAATAAATGTTAAATGGTTCATAAAAGTATATTTAAAAAAAATATGTAATCATGTTTATTTACGTTATTCTTTTATAAACACAAATTAAATATTTAAAAAATATTTACGCCGTAAAGGAAATGTGTCCAATAAAAGTTTTCAAATTGATGTTTATTACAATTAATAATAATGTTCACGACAAGCGAGAAAGATAAGCTAATCTAGTATCTTGACTTGCTTGCGAGGTTATCGACATTTGGGATGTGGACTCATCGATCATTGTGCCGATAGTCGTATCAGCCCATGGCTTAATTGCTAAGAGCCTCGATCTCGATCAATACCTGAGGAGGCTCTCGTTAGGCAGCTGGATCAAGGGCTTGATTCAGAAAGCGGTACTCCTGGATACGTCTCGTATTGTTAGGCGGTTCCTCTCTCTGGAGCCCTGGCAGTCGGTACCTTGGACCCTGTTCCCGATACCGGTGCGCTACTACTTTTTATATTTTTAAATGTTTTTTTTTTAAGAAATATTTAAAAATATAAAGTATATCTAAAAAAAGTAAATAAAGCAATGTTCACGGAATTGTTTAGTTAGATTTTTCCGAATTTAATCATCACATTTTCGGAGATGTACGCCTTCCTGGTGGCCTACCATGACGTCTTAAAGCAGGAGTAATTCCAGTGTGGGAAAGATATGGCGCTAGACGACCTGTATAGCTCTGTCTCTTTCCCACACTGGAATTACTCCTGCTTTAAGACGTCATAGTAACCCCTCTGTACTAAATAAAAACGATTTTCATAATGTAGTGCATGACTATGTATTAAGTTTCATACCTTTTTAGATAGCTGTAATTTGCTGCTGCTAGTAATTTGTACAATTGGACCAAATAATTGATTTACAGTTTATATAATTATTTAAATTATTTATTTATGTAAAGAATCTATGTACAAAATTTCAAAACTGTATCATGAAAAATCACAAAGTTATAAGCTTGTTCTGTTGCCTAGTTGTCCGCACAAAAACGCGGTCACCACGCAGCGCGCGCCTTCAGCTTCGTCTTGAGTACATTGATAATAATAATTTGGCAGTAGGTACCTAAATTATTGCGATAGGTACTCAAAGTCGCTCGGTATCCAACTTTTAACTTTTTTAAATATTTTTAGGAAAAAATATAACATGGTTTAAAAATTATTGGAATCGATTCAGTTACTTATTTTGAACAAACTATATTCAGGTTTCGCATATACCAAAAATAATGTTGTATATCTGAGGGTGAAGTCATAGTTATGCACACAAACACTAAATAAAACGAGCAAGCTCGGTGTGCGGTGGCTTAGTGTGCGTGTGGCACATCAATTACTATATACCAATATATAATCATCATACACTTATGATACACAATGGCTATCGTCTTTGGTCAGTGAACGAGAAGTTAGTATCTTTCGAAAATAGGCAAGAAAGAGAAATCGACCGCCGAGTCGAAAATGCTTGGAAAAGTTACTGGTAATGGTTAATCTTCCGATCTCCCTGAAGCGCAAACTCATCGACATGTGCATCCTGCCTGTCCTAACCTACGGTGCTCAGACCTGGTCACTCACCGAGTCTCAAAAGTTCCGGCTTGGAGTTTGCCAGAGGGCAATGGAACGCAGCATTCTGGGTGTCAAAAGCCAAGACAAAGTTCAAACCATGTATGCAACAATATATTCTTTTTCTTTTTGTATTCATTATTTTGTTAAGACATTACTTAAATTAGAATTTATAACGATTCGATCCCGTTCAAGGTTGTGTCATGAAGTTTCCAACGTTTGAGATAAACACGGAACTCTCAGGTCATTTTATTTTGACTGTTTAGAAAATAACTACCGACAATTTAAAAATATTGTTTTAAAACACATTCATTTATAAAAATGAGCGTTCTTAGTTGTCAATCTACGAGTATTTGCATTACTGAGTTTATTGATTACTACTCATGCGCATGTGTGCGGATTTATTTTTCCAACCATGCAACATTTATCAATGTTCAAAAGGGTAGAAATCGTTGTTTTGGATGAGCAAAACGGATCTATATGTGAAATTGTGAGAGTAAATGTGGTGCTGCCCCACAAACGATGGGACACTTTTTATCGTGTCCTGCCTGTCCTGTTGTTTGCTCCTGTGATGTCACAGGACGCTACCGAAAGTGCCAAACTCAAATGGAAGGCGCTTAAATGATATCGGTGAGTTACAGTTACCTACATATTATGTTGATATTATACCGACTTCACTTTAACTAACTCCTCTCACCTTTCAATGTTTACTAGAAATAAATACTTAATGTAACTTAAGTGCAATACCTACCATAGTTATAATAATATAATTATCATAACTGAATTAATTAATTATAGTTTTTTTTTTTTAATTTTTATGATAAAATTAACTTGGTCTTCAATTAGCTTTATTTAGCCCTTAGACAGTATAAGAAAAGCTAATGTCAGTGTTTATCTTGTATTTATGTATTGTATTATTATAAAATTAATTAGGTATACACAACATTAGTTTTAGTATATGCGAAAATGAAGAATCTATGTACAAAATTTCAAAACCGTATCATGAAAAATCACTAAGTTATAACCTTATTCTGTTACTTGGTTGTCCGCACAAAAGCGTGGTCACCATGCAACGCGCCCGCGCGCAGGCCTCCGTCGTCTTGAGCTCATTGATAAACATAATTTGGCTGTAGGTACCTAAATTATTGCGATAGGTACTTAGTGTCGCTCGGTGTCCAACTTGTAACTTTTTTTTTAATATTTTTGGGACAAAATATAACATGGTTTAAAAATTATTGGAATCGATTCAGTTACTTATTCTGAACAAACTATATTCAGGTTTCGCATATACTAAAAATAATGTTGTATTTAAGTATATTGTATAAACATAGTCTTTACTAGGAGGGATCAAAAAGTAGTGAGAACGACATAACCCTTGGTAAGAAAAACAAAGTAAATACTGGCAGGCATAGCTCAGATACATGTTTGTAATATTAATAAAGTAAATACTGGCAGGCATAGCTCAGATACATGTTTGTAATATTAATAAAGTAAATACTGGCAGGCATAGCTCAGATACATGTTTGTAATATTAATAAAGTAAATACTGGCAGGCATAGCTCAGATACATGTTTGTAATATTAATAAAGAAAAAAATCTTCGATTCTCTTTTGTTTTTTCCTGAATGTAGTCATTTGTTAGCTTCGTGAAAGTGTTCTCGAAAATGGAGAAAAACGAAGTGCGAACCGTTATTAAATACCTCTGTTTAAAAAAGTTAACGACGCGAGATATTCATTGCATTGCATTCAAGAATGTCCAAAGAAGGCTGACGAACCAAAATGCGCTACTTGCTTGCATTTCAAAAAGCCAGACAAGCATAACACAGGTGCTGCTGACTGCCCGGCGAAAATAATGGCTGAAAAAAGGTACATCAATTCTGTAGATTATGGAGGCGCCTAAGAGCGCCGTTAATTAGTTATTTTTCTGCCCTTTTTTATTTTGTATTTGTATTTTTAAATACCATTATGATAAATAGTTTAATTAATGATTTAGATAATTTCTCTGTATCCGAGTCCAAAGTTTGTGAAGCTGAAAACTGCAAACAATATCTATCTGACTACAAATCTCCGCTAACCATTTTAACACAAAATATTCGCAGTGTTTTTAAGAACTTTGATAGCTTTAGTACATTTCAGCAAAGGCTAAACATAAATTGTGACATTATTGTTTTAACCGAATGCTGGCTTGCCAAACACTATAACATACCACTAATTCCGGGATATAATATGTATAGAAGTACCATAAATTACAACCAAAATGATGGTGTGATAGTTTATGCAAGAAATCATCTGAACGTCTCTGTTGAGGAACCTGATATGCACGATTGTAACAGATTGCTAGTTAAAATTGGATCAGAATTTGCGATATTAGCATTATATCGACCCCCGTCTTTTAAAAATACTAGCAATTTTACTGACTCTCTGAATGAGACCTTGCAGAACCTGTCATCCATTAAAAACACAATTGTAATTGGAGATATTAATATCAATATTCTTCCAGGAAGTGCTGATGCTTCTGCTCAGGACTACCTCAACCTATGCGCTTTTCATGGCCTGCTCCCAGCACACAGCTTTCCTACACATCACAGTGGCTCCTGTTTGGATCATATTATGCTGAAATCGAATTTCCCTTCACTTGCACTTGTTGTTAACTCAACAATAACCGATCACAATGCTGCCCTACTAACCCTAAATTGTAAATTACCAAAACAAGACACTCGCAAAATTACAAAACTGAATATAAATAGACTTGAAGAAGATTTACGCGTCATCGATTTTGATCCAGTCTATAATTCTGCTGACCCGCAGTTTTGCATGTTGTTTGTAATTGAAAACTTAAGAAATGCAATTCAGAAAAACACGGTCGTGTCGCAGTTGAGCAACAAATATCACAACATAAAACCATGGATCACAACAGGTCTTATTCGCTGTATGAAACATAGGGATAAACTGCATATGAAAGCTAAATCTAATCCAGAAAATGCAGTATTGCAACTTTCGTATAAAAGATATCGAAATTTCTGTAATGATCTCCTTAAAAAAATTAAAAACAACTACGACAAAATGGCATTGGAAAAGGCTGGAACAAACAGTAAAAAGATCTGGAAATATATTAAAGACGCAACTTATACCGCAAAACAATATGAGTCATCTTCAAGTTTATTACAAGCACACTCGTCACCGGTGGAATCCGCTAACATAGCAAATAATTTCTTTGTTAATGTGGGTAAGTATCAGGCAGAAAAAAATCTGGGACAATCCCAAAACCTAACGAGCACTCCTTTAACATCTAACTCCTCTTTAACATCCTTCGCGCTGCTAGATACTGACGAGACTGAAGTAGAAAGTATAATAATGACCTTGAAAGAAGACTGTGCAGTTGGCTGGGACAACATATCGAATAAAATTATTAAAAAATTTAAGGACATTTTGGTACCACCACTGACTTATATTTTCCGCATTTGTTTATCTTTAGGTCATTTTCCAGAGTGTCTTAAAAAAGCTGTAATTGTCCCTGTCTATAAATCAGGCAGCAAAGAGCAAGTGACAAATTATAGACCTATTTCTTTACTACCTTCTATGTCAAAAATATTGGAGAAAATAATAAACAAAAGGTTGTTGAAATATTTAGAAGATAAATCGATTCTGTCCGAACGGCAGTTTGGATTTAGACCTAAAGTTTCAACTGCCGATGCGGTACATCATCTGACTGACTATCTAGCTCAAGAACTTGACAAGGGTAACCACACAGTAGGAATTTTCCTGGACCTTGCCAAAGCTTTTGACACAGTTTCCATTCCAATTCTGTTGCGCAAGCTTGAGATCATGGGTGTAAGAGGCACCCAGCTGAAACTATTCCAAAGTTATTTAGAAGATCGTTCCCAGTGCGTAAAGATTGGCGATGTTCTCAGCTCTGTTCAAAAAAACACATTTTTTGGTGTTCCCCAAGGAAGTATTCTAGGGCCCACTCTGTTTTTGATCTACATAAATGACCTTTGCAATCTAAAGCTAGAGCATGGCACTATTATAACTTACGCTGACGACACTGCTTTACTTTTTTCGGCTGACTCAGAAAATGAAGTCTACAATCTTGCGCAACACGGATTTAATATTGTAAATAAATGGCTTCAAAATAACTCACTAACACTAAATGCAGAGAAGACAAATTATATTAAGTTTTCGATGCGCAAGCATGTATCGAATATCCCTTCAGCGTTGCATGCTCATTGTTGTCCAATTCCCGCAGATAGCCAGTGTAAGTGTCCCAATATTAAGAAGACTGATAAAATAAAATACCTGGGTATTATAATAGATGAAACCCTTTCCTTCAAACAACATATGGAAGCTCTAAATAGTAGAATTCGTAAGCTGATATTCGTATTCAAAAAACTACGATTTATTACAGATCCAAAAATTCTTAGACAAGTATATTTTGCTCTTTGTCAGTCAATTCTGACTTACTGTATTACATCATGGGGTGGGACGAGTAAAACTCTGTTATTGTCTATTGAAAGAGCTCAAAGAGCTATTCTCAAAGTGGCTACTTGCCGCCCTTTCCTTTTCCCCACTAACCTCCTGTATAAATCTTGTGAAGTACTAACAGTTCGACAGTTATTTATTATGAGCAGTGTACTAAAACAACACGCAGCACTTCCATACAGCACTGAATTTACTAAAAAAAGACGGAAAGATATAGTTTGCCCTCAAAAAAGTACAAAACATGCTTTCACAGCGAAGTTTTATATGTACCTCGGACCGCTACTATATAACAGGATAAATGAAAAAATAAACATCTACTCTTTAAATCACAGTAACTGCAAGAAAACCCTTAAGGAAGCCCTTCAAACTATGTCCTATGAAGATACAGAGAAGTTATTACTAGTGCTAAAGTAAATATTATTCCTATTATTGTTATTTTTTATGTTAAGCTAAAGTAAATATTGTTAATATTATTGTTATTTTGTAAGCTATGTTAATATAATTACCGTTTACCGTTTTTTGCATAGGTACCAATAAGATTAATATGATAATATGATTATTTAATCATTTAATGTTACCTCCAATCGCCTGAAATACAGGATTACCTAGTTCAGGCACAAATCACGGGTTAACTCGACATAGATTTAAGAAAAAATGTAAATGTTGCACCTTATATTTTTGAATAAATTTTATTATTATTTTATTATTATTATTATTCCTTTATTTATTTTCTTACTTACTAATTACATTTTTAAATATTTCTTAACAAAAACCATATAAAAAAAACATTTAAAAATATAAAAAATAGTAGCCCACCGGTATCGGGAACAGGGTCCAAGCTACCGGCGGTCAGGGCTCCAGAGAGAGGAACCTCCTAACAATACGAGCCGTGTCTAGGAGTACCGCTTTCTGAATCAAGCCCTTGATCCAGCTGCCTAACGAGAGCCTCCTCAGGTATTGGTCGAGGCTCTTGGCAATTAAGCCATGGGCTGATACGACTATCGGCACAATGATCGCTGAGTCCACATCCTACATGTCGACAACCTCGCGAGCCAAGTCAAGATACTTGATTTTCTTATCTTTCTCGGCTTTCACGAGGTTCTCATCATGCGGGACCGTTATGTCAACAATCATTGTGCGCCGCTCTGATCGATCCACCACCACTATATCAGGCTTATTGGCTACAATAGTCCTGTCAGTGATGATGGATTGATCCCAGTACAATGTGATACTGCCATTTTCGAGAACTGGGTCGGGCACATACTTATAGTACGGCACTTCCGACTCCACAAGGTTGTATTTTAGAGCAAGTTGCTGATGGATAATCCTGGCTACAAGGTTGTGTCTATGCAAGTACTCTCCGTTAGCCAGACGAGAACACCCGGAGATAATGTGACGGATTGATTCGCCTGGACGGTGGCATGCCCGACATATGTCAACCGTACCGTCCTTCACAATAAATCTCCGGTAGTTATTCGTCATCATAACTTCATCCATAATTGCACAGACAAAACCTTCGGTTTCTCCGAAGAGGTCCCCGCAACGTAGCCAGGCTACGGACGCTGATAGGTCTACATCGGGCCCATGCAGGGCCCGGAAAAAGCGTCCGTGAAGCTCTTTACTCTGCCATACCTCCATGCGGTCGTTATTATTATTATTATTGCGATTTGGAAGCAACATAAGGCTGCCTGTCCACCGGAGCGGAGCAAGGCTGCGGAGCGGAGAAACGGAGAAATATTAACCAATAGGATTGCATGCTGGAGCGGAGCGGAAATTTCATGCAATCCTATTGGTTAATATTTCTCCGTTTCTCCGCTCCGCAGCCTCGCTCCGCTCCGGTGGACAGGCAGCCTTAGGAGAGTCTGCTCCGCCGTATTCCACTGTCGCAAGGTGGGCTTCTCAATTTCAAGTAGGGAGAACGAGCACGGAAGACGAACATCGTTGCGGCCGTCCATCGACGTCAGTCACCGAAGAAAATGTTGCGAAAGTCGAGAAAATTGTATTGAGTGATCGAAGAGTTACCATCCGACACTTAATTCAAGAAACGGGCATTTCATATGGAAGTATTCAATCCATATTGAAAAAATCTTTGAATATGAGAAAAGTCTCCGCAAGGTGGGTGCCGAGAATGTTAACTGACAGTCATAAACAAAATCGACTTGACATTTCGAAGATATTGTTGGACAAGTTTCAAGAAGATTCTGAAAACTTTTTGTCTCGTTTCGTAACAATGGATGGAACATGGGTCCATCATTTTGATCCAACAATTCAATAATATGCAGCTTTAATTCCCAAGTTGAGGAATGCCATCAAAGAGAAAAGGAGAGGGAAACTTCGAAGGGGCGTGCTGTTTCATCACGACAACGCACCCGCGCACAGGTCGGCAGTTGCGCAGCCATCGCAACTGCCGACCTGTGCGCGTGCATTCAGCAAGCGGGCTTCGAAATGGTTGACCACCCCCCTTATTCACCAGATCTGGCGGCTAGCGATTTTTATCTGTCCCCCAAATTGAAAAAATACTTAAGGGGAAATAGGTACGAAGATGATAACGAGGTGATGGATGCCGTGGAGAGCTTTTTGCAGGACCAAGACAAAACTTTTTTTGCGAAAGGGATCTAGCGATATCATTTCGTCCAACTGTTCAGAGATTATTCTTTGTTTTTCCGGTGAGAGTCGGTAACAACGCTGTTTTATTGGTTCAGAATCACCAGTATTGATCCTGTGAGTGTGTGTGTGTGTGTGTGTGTGTGTGTGTGTGTCAATAAGAGAAGTTCTGCCTAGTCCTTTATGTTCAAAGGAAATATCTGTGAACTGACTTACCAATTCATCGGCTTTAATTTTCTGAGTGTCTGACAGTAAGTTGTATGAATTTAAGTAGTTATTAATTAATAATGACGCACTTACTAATGATGAATTATCATTAGTAAACATTAGCACGCTTGTTAAGTGTTTTGAACAAATTTTAAACTTACTCCAAAAATCTATCCCTAATATTAAAGTAGAATCTATTTCGGGAATTACATGAGCTATGATAGAACCCTACTCATTTTCAAAAGTGATTGGTAACTGAATGTACCCAATCGAGGTAATCTTTTGGCCACCAGCGGCAGTAACTGTGATTATGTTATCGGTATTGAGAGCAAGTTCCGACTCCATTAAGGGTATATGCGAATTATTACCAAGGATGCTCACAACAGAACCGGAATCTAGTAAACCGTACATATTTATATCCTTCTTTGTATTTATACCAATCTTTACATAAGGACGTGGGTCATTACGCGGCTTAGAATTGAAAATAGAAGCAACTTTATAAGAGTCGAAAAAATTCTTTACAGTCAATAACCATTTATTCCAATCCGAGTTGTCGAAACGTTTAACTGCTTGGTTGCTTCGATTTTCATAAATTAGTTTTTTGACTTGTCTGATTGGTTCGGGTTACATTTTGGACACTCAGGTATGCGGACGTCTTTCATTCCACACTTAAAACAGAATATAGTACGCTCCGCGGTACATTCTTTCATAGAATGGGTATCCACACGACAGCGATGACAATATCTTTTGCTTTGAGAACTTATAGCGTTAGAGTTTTCATTTGATGAACTATCGTTTTTGGCACTAGGATAATAAGAATTTCTAGTATTGTTTTTGACATCCTTTGAATTTTGGTATGCATATTCTGGGGCCAACGAACTATAATTTGCGTTTGGAGGTTCCTTAAAATTATCGCATCGAACCTTTACACGTTCAAAGTTTCGACAAAGTGTTCGTAAATGATTTACAGGGGTGATGTCAGGGCAAGTAGCTAGTATATTTGCGTAACACGGTCTTTTGTTGTGCAAAATTATGTCGAGTTTATCTGATTCAGACATATGTGTGCTAAGGCGCGAAAACATACCCTCCATAATTGCTAAATAAACAGTTATGTTTTCGGCATTGCCCTGCGATCGATTACGGATTTCTGACAGCATGCGATAATCGTAATCCACAACATCAAAGTCGTCTTTAAGTAACACTAACAATTCCTCCCAAGAGTTAACATGTGATCTGACACTACGAAACCAATGTAGTGCGTCTCCTGTAAAAATCTCCGGTGCCGCATTAATAATTTTAGTATCACTGACTTCTTTCGCCGTTTGGAATTCATTCAAACGCTGAATAAAGGCACGCACGCACGTTTTTCCGTCATACTTTAATTTAGATATATCAGATATGCCACAGTCACAAGTGACGGAGGTTTTAGTTAGGCCCTCAGCCGAACTGTCTACTTTAGAAGCTGGAACGCTTTCGACTGCAGGACAAGATGATTTTATTATTTCTGCAACTTGTGATGATACAACATTATAGGTTGATTTTAAATTATTTAATAATTTATTTTGATCCGGAGTTAGTGGAGTAACAATTCGCTGTAATCTAAAATGTAAATGGTTTAGTAAATTTTGAGTTCTATCTACCAATGATTTTTGTGTTTCTGATTTAAGTGACGTAATGTTATTTTTAATTTTTTCTAAGGTTTTAGAAAATCCATTATAATTTTCCACAAACTCTAAACAAGATTCATAAATATCTTCAGATGGATATTTTTGTGTTAATCTAGTAATTTGGCGACGAAGTTCTGTAACATTATCCACTGGTACCTCACCTCGAATTGTAACCTCATATTGAAGCTCTGATTTTTGTAATAGTAAAAACTTAATAGGGTAAGCCATTCTACTAGATGCTGAGTCAATAGTAAACTATCCCACGCCTACCACTAGGAAAGAAGTCAAAAGATTTCTTGAGATAGGAGGTTTATACAAAATTTTAGTACAATAGCTGGACCTCTAAACAAATTAACATCCACTAAAAAAAAACGCACCGCCTTTTCTTTGGTCTCCGGAAGCTGACGCTGCCTTCCAGCAGTTGAAAGGTTGTCTTGTTAATGCGCCTGTGTTAGCTTGTCCTAATTTTAGTATTCCCTTTGAAGTTCATACGGACGCTAGCAACTATGGCGTAGGTGCTATGCTTGCTCAACAGAAAAATGGTGAGGAGCTCCCTATAGCATATATGAGCAGGTCACTCACAGTTCCTGAAAGAAACTACAGTGTCACCGAAAGAGAAGCATTGGCAGTGCTCGCTGCTCTTGAGCACTGGCGTTGCTATGTAGAGAATGGTCAAACCATAACTGTATATACAGATCACTCTGCACTGAAGTGGTTCCTGTCTCTTTCAAACCCAACAGGTCGTCTCGCTAGATGGGGTGTGAGACTTTCTTCATTCAACTTTGTTATAAAGCATAGACGGCGAAAAGATAATATAATACCGGATACATTATCAAGAACGATACCAGTGGCGCAAATTACGTCAGCCTCATCTTCCACATCTAACACAAAAGATGAATGGTATTCAAAAATTTACAAGGGTTGTCTTGAAAACCCAAGTAGTTTTCCAAATTATCGCGTAGAGGACAACACATTATACAGATTTATGAAAAGTAGTAATGCACTTTTATCAGAATTCGATTGGAAAACGGTAATTCCATGTGAGACGCGTAATGAAGTTATATCTAAAAACCACGATGAGCCTGTATCAGGTCACTTCGGCGTGTTCAAGACGTATAAAAGACTTGCACTTCTTTATTATTGGCCGGGTATGCGTCGAGACGTTATCAACTTCATTGCAAATTGTGACACTTGTTTGGCATACAAACTTCCAACACATGGTACCTTAGGGAAAATGGGTAGATCCAAGGACTGTTCTAGACCATTCCAAGTACTGTCTATAGATTTAGTGGGACCCTTACCAAACAGTAGGAAACAACATTCTTATATATTTGTGGTAACATGTTGTTTCTCCAAATATTGCCTTCTATTTTCCCTTCGTCGGGCTACTGCAGACTTGGTCTCTAAAAACTTAGAAGACAACGTTTTTTTGTACATGGCATTCCGCAAACAGTCATACTTGACAACGGATGCCAATTCTTAAGTCGCGAATTGGACAGACTCTTCTCTAAATACAAGGTCCCATGCGTTCATTTCACGCCAAAGTACACGCCACAAATTAAGACCGTGGAAAGGTATAATAAGACTGTTGTTACAGCAATTTCTGCCTTTGTCGAAGAAGATCACAGAACATGGGACCTCAATTTAGCAAAAATCCAGTTCGCAATGAATAACTCGGTCAACGAAACTATTGGTTTTACACCCGCATTTTTAGTACATGGCAGGGAACTAGTAACTTGTGGCTCACACTATTTGGAGAATACTGTACCTAAGGATTTAATTTTTTCTTCCCGTGATAAATATGCTGCTAATTAGGGACACCTCCGTAAAGTCTTCGATGATGTGCAAACTGCTTTATGGCGAAGTCATCTAAAAAATACGCAGCGTTATAATTTGCGACGTAAGGAAGCTGAGTTTCAAATAGGAGACATCGTTTGGAAAAGGTGTTACTTTCAAAGTGATAAGGATGCGTATTTCAGTAAAAAGCTCGCTCCAAAGTTTAAAAAATGCCGAATAAAGGACAAGCGCTCGCCTTTGGTATATGTATTAGAGGATATGACTGGTCGCGACTTAGGAGCATGGCATATCAAAGATTTGAAATCTTAATTGTGCGGAAGGGGGGTACTGTCACGATTTACTTACCTACTTAATTTCTAAATATTTTAAGCTGTTAAATAATAAACTATCTATCTAATTATCTTTGATGCAAATAAAATAAAATTACGAACAAACGGACACGGCAACTTGTTGCGGCGCGCGGTTTTATATATATCCTAAAATCCCTTCCTTTCACTTACCACACGAAGCGCGAGCGCATTCATTCCGCGGCGGCAGCCACCAGTGACACTCAAACGGCCATCGAGGAACCACGTGTACTAAGTTTTCTGAACAGTACATACCTCTGCTCCCTCGTACTCTATACAATTTTATCCTACTAACTTCACTAGTAACTTTATCAAAATTTAAATAATACTTGGTTATTGAAGTAATTAATAAGTGCCTAGTGTTCTTCCCGTACTGGGAACTTCTACACGGCTGAAGATCAGCGTAGCTGGCTGACAGGACGGAACCCTTGAACCGGCACCCTGTTCTGTTGGCTGACTGGACGGCACCCCAGACCCGGCACTGAACTGCCCTGCTAGACTGACTCCGAAGCGATCACCGACGTCACCGACTGGCACCAAGCAGGAGAGTGCGGTATTCACGGCTTTCTACGTGGTCCGACCTTTGACCGGCCTACCTTCTACCCTCTCGTTTTAAAATATAGTCCTTTTTAAAAAAAACTTTAGCGTTTCTTTTTTTTAAACCTGTCAGCTGGGAAAAAGGAACGTGATAAGCCTTGGAAAAGCGCTGGACTCGGTGTGTAGAGAGACTTGGAAACTATGTAGAAACATAAATTATTAAGTTATCAATAGTCATTATCAAACACTCCGAAATATTCAAATCCTTACAAAATCAGGAACTGGAACAGCAATATATAGACCTGTTAAAAAATATCTACCATAACAGCACCGCAAACATAAAGCTTAATACTGCAGAACCTTCGTTTAGTTTACAAAAGGATGTTAAATAGGGTGACCCGCTCTCTCCGAAGTTGTTTACAAGCACTCTTGAGGAGATATTTAGGTCGCTAGCAGCCTTATGGACAACCAAAGGCATTACAGTCGGCAGTAAGAGGTTGACAAACCTCCGATTTGCTGACGACATAGTCCTCTTTGCCCCCACACACTTGGAACTACAGACCATGCTCCAAGAACTGAGTACGGCCAGCTCCAGGGTGGGACTTGTAATGAATCGTCATAAAACCTAGCTCATGACCAACAGCACTATGCGTAGGGTCGAGGTGGATGGACAGGTAATACATTATGTCGATGAGTATATCTACTTGGGCCAGTTAGTATCTTTCAAAAATAGGCAAGAAAGAGAAATCGACCGCCGAGTCGAAAATGCTTGGAAAAGCTACTGGTCCATGAAGACGCTAATGAAGGGTGATCTTCCCATCTCCCTGAAGCGCAAACTCATCGACATGTGCATCCTGCCCATCCTAACCTACGGTGCTCAGACCTGGTCACTCACCGAGTCTCAATAGTTCCAGCTTGGAGTTTGCCAGAGGGCAATGGAACGCAGCATTCTGGGTGTCAAAAGACAAGACAGGGTTCGAAACACCACGTTGCGTTCCAAAACGGGCATAATGGACGTTGGCAAAAAGGCTGCTAGGCTAAAATGGGATTGGGCGGGTCACGTCAGCCGTATGCACGATGACCGCTGGGCGAAAGTCTCCACACGATGGTTGCCGGAAGACGGACGGCGTCGCCGAGGCCGGCCCAGAAAGAGGTGGCGAGACGAATTGGACGCGTACCGCGAGGGCAGGCCCGAGGAGGCGCGGGAAAAGAGTACATGGAAGGAATTGGGGGAGGCCTTTGCCCAGCAGTGGGACAGTACAAGCTAAATAAAAATAAAAAAATATTGTCATTATATTCTATCTCATTCTCACTACTTTTTGATCCCTCCTCGTATATAGTATATATTTATTATAATAATAGCTATTATTAATAGTATTATAAATACTGTTTTTATCCACAGAGGAGAACCGTGCAGTTATGGGTCCGCCGATATACGGATTTTGGAGACGTACAACATCTTAGGCCAAAACCAAAGGCAAATTCATCGGCTCGACACCACAACATCGTGGCAAGGCACAAGGCTGATCCCTTTTCCTCCACCCGCGTAAAAGCAACAGCACACATTATGTGCTTACAAAGTGTGGAATCACCTACATTCTGCTGGATTACGTTGCAGCAAGCCAGCGCGCACCTTTGCAGTCCACTGCGCACCGAAAAAACCGACTACACTTTGCTAGGTCATACTTCAATTTTGATTGGGACAATGTGCTGATTTTATAGCAACGAAAAAACGTTTAAGTCGGATAAGGATGGGCGTAAAGTAGTAACATATGCGCGAATATGGTTAACAGCATGAGGTGAAGGTTACAAGAAGTAATAGAAAACGAAGGTTTGCCGACTCATTATTAGTCGAATTTATTTTAATTAGTAGACGAATATGAATCTTATTTTTATGCAACTAATGTTCATATTTGTTAAGCGAATGTAAACAAATATAAAACTTAGCAATAATTAGATAAAAATGTTAATAATCTTCTCCTCTAATCTTCTTTTTAAAATCACAACTCGTAAATTATTGAAAGTATGGTGAAGTGGTGTTATTGTTATGCGGTTAGAAGTTGTCATAATTTCTTACTATCTAACATGTTAATTCACTTCACCTCTAATTTTACTTTGATTCAATTTATATTCCTACCTACTTTGACAATTTTTTTACGTCCATCCTTACCAAAAAAAAACTTTGTCAAAAAAAAAACTGGAAAACAACAGTGTTTTACTTATTCGAACGTCTAGTATGGATAGCTATAGCCTATATATGTTTAAAACCAGTTTGTATTAAATCATTGTATCAGCCACACAAGTTTTTTTTGCTAATATACAGCCGCCACCAAATTGAACCTTAAAATAACCAATGTAAGGAAAGAACATATTGGAAGAAACGAGACGGATCATTTTCTAATGACCCAAGCCATAACCTCTTTCAAACCAAATACCAATGATTATCTAAAAAAAATACAATTATTTTATTGGTTTTATTTAATTCCTTTTTGCTTGAGTGATTCTAATGGTCACAAAATTAATTTAATAAGGAACAAAAAGTAAAAAACAGCAAAATAACTCCTCAGCTGGGATCGAACTCACGTCGTCGAGCTTAGATCACTAACTGACGCAAGCGCTTACACCAATCAGCTATGTTGACCATGTTACTTTTGCAAAAAATGTTGGGCCTTATTGTAAACCCGTTTATTTTATCTTTACCCGTGTAGTAAAGATAAAAAAAATAAACCCCGTGTAGGGCAGTTATACGTTTACTCACACAATAATAATGAGCGGGTGTCTGAATGTTACTGGCTCGTACAATGTCAGTTACCGATGTGTGCGATGTAAACAAATTAGCTTGGCCGATTGATGGGACCCAACTAATTGATTTACAGATTATATGTGTGGGTGAAGTCATAGTTATGCACACAAACACTAAACAAAACGAGCGAGCTCGGTTTTTATTAGTGTGCGTGTGGCACATCATTTCCATATACCAATATATAGTCATCATTCACGGTACTGAAGGAGGTATAATATTTTGCATCATATTACTATAGCAAGCTTGGCACAATGGCTATCTATAGTTCAAACCATGTATGCAACAATATATTCTTTTTCTTTTTGTATTCATTCTTTTGTTAAAACATTACTTAAAGTAGAATTTATAACGATTCGATCTCGTTCAAGGTTGTGTAATGAAGTTTCCAATGTTTGAGATAAACACGGAACTCTCAGGTCATTTTATTTTGACTGTTTAGAAAATAACTACCGACAATTTAAAAATATTGTTTTCAAACACCTTCATTTATAAAAAATGAGCGTTCTTAGTTGTCAATCTACGAGTATTTGCATTACTGAGTTTATTGATTACTACTCATACGCATGTGCGCGGATTTATTTCAATTCAAATTCAAATTCATTTATTGCAAATATGGGTAGTTATACAGGTGGGTATTTGAAGAACAGGAAAGTTGTTAGTGTCACCATATTCTGCACTAGGCATTTAATTACTTTTTTAATTTTTGCTTGAGTGATTTTATTGGTCACAAAATTAATCTAATAAAGAACAAAAAGTAAAAACAGCAAAAATAACTCCTCAGCTGGGATCGAACTCACGTCGAGCTTAGATCACTAACTGACGCAAGCTATGGTGACCATGTTACACTTGTATAAAATGTTGGTCTTATTGTAAACCCGTTTATTTAACCCGTGTGTAGGGTACACGGGTTAAAGATAAAAAAATAAACCCCGTGTAGGGTAGACTACGTATACGCACTCAATAATAATGAGCGACTGTATGAACACATGTATGTCATTGTATGAGCCGGTAAGGCCCGTACACGGTACAATGACAGTTACCGCTGTGTGCGATGTAAACTAATTAGCTTTGCCGAGCGTACATCAGGCGTAGTATTTTTTTTTGCATTGGAAGACATTTTTTATGAAGTAACGGCAAGAATTAAATAATAATAATAATATCAAACTGTATGCGTCGTCCCCTGATGACTTATATGAACTAGCTGATATAACTGAACAATTCTCAAAAGATATAGCTATGGAGTTTGGGATTGATAAATGTAAAATTAATTCAATAAGGGCGGGAAAAACATATACACATTCATACCAAATGCAAACGGGCGCGACAATAGATTCATTAGACGAAACCGGGACGTACAAATATCTAGGGTATATACAGGCTAAACCGATTCTACATAAGGAAATCAAAACTAAACTCACTAAGCAATTTAAGCATAGGTTAAAAACAATATTTAACACTCAAATAAACGCTAAAAACACCATTAAAGCTATTAACACTTATGCCATCCCCATTCTCACTTACTCCTTTGGCATCATAAAATGGAACAAGACCGACCTTAAAAACTTACAAAGGATTATAAACACCACTCTCACTAAACACAGGAGACACCATCCTAGGTCATGTGTACAGAGACTCACATTACCAAGGAACGACGGCGGAAGGGAAATAATAGATATCACTAACCTACATAACAAGCAAATAACAACATTGAGAAAATACTTTGAAAATAAAAGCTCCACTTCAACCCTACACAAAGCCATAGCGTATAATGACAAGAAACTTACCCCTTTGAATATGTATGACCGGACAACACAAAGTAATGAGCAACAGACAGACCGACAGACAAAAATCGCTGAATGGACCCAAAAGTCACTGCATGGGAGACACCGACACGACCTTAACCTACCTAACGTCGACAAGTTAGCGTCGAACGAATGGTTGAAGCGTGGAGAACTGTTCCCTGAGACGGAAGGGTTTATGATAGCGATTCAGGATCAGGTCATAGAAACCCGCAATTACCAGAAACACATAATGAGAGTTCCTCAAACAGTAGACATATGTAGGCGATGCAATAGTTCTTCGGAAACCATTCAGCACATCACAGGTGCGTGTAAAGCAATAGTCCAGACTGATTATAAGCACAGGCATGATCAAATAGCGAACATAATTCATCAAAAATTAGCAATCAAATATAACTTCATCTCCACACCTCCAGTACCTTATTATAAATACCAGCCCGAAACTGTTCTTGAAAACGCCACTCACAAATTGTACTTCGATCGAGGTATCTTCACCGACAAAACAATACACTGCAATAGACCAGACATCACTTTATTAGACAAATGTAACAAAACCGTGTTAATCATAGACATCGCCGTACCAAATACGCACAACCTACAAAACACTATAGCGGAAAAACTCTCTAAATATATTGATCTTAAAATTGAAATCAGCCGAATGTGGCGTCTTAACAATGTAGCCATAGTCCCTATTGTATTATCAACAACAGGTGTTATACCTAAACAGCTCCACCAGTCTTTAAAAACACTTGATTTACCACCATACACGTATCAAAGCCTTCGAAAGGCCGCGATCCTCAACACTTGCAGGATTGTCAGAAAATTTCTACAAAATGAAAATGACACAGTAATCTCCACCTCACACACTCGACCCTCAATCACCGCACAGACACAGGTTAATGGACACTCATCATCACACAACCTGACCTTATCATCATCTCATCATATCACCACTCTCCCGGGGTAGTACTTGGCTTCGGCCCGTACTATCCTAATAAACCGGCATAAAGCCGAGCTACATAAAAGTATGCAAAGAAAAATAATAATAATAATAATATTCCACAACTATCACACAACGCCGTCTAGTCTCATGTTTGATTAGTGATGTTTGCCAAAGTTTTAGGCATTTTTGAACTTTTAATTATTAAACAAAGGTCTGCTACGGCATCAACTATGATATGATATTAACTTAAATTTCAGTACAGTCGCGACGTAAATCTATACTTTTTATATAATATTATAAAGCTGAAGAGTTTGTTTGTTTGGTTGAACGCTCTAATCTCAGGAACTACAGGTTCGAATTGAAAAAATATTTTAGTGTTGGATAGTCCAATTATCGAGGAAGGCTATAGGCTATATAACATCACACTATGACCAATAGGACTGGAGCAAAAAAAACAAGTCACAAGCGGCGGGTGAAACCGCTGGGCACAGCTAGTCATTTATAAATTGGCTTATTTGAAGCCAGTTTATAATCTCCTCCGCTAATCTCTTCCCTCTTCTTCTGAATTAGCTGAAGCTCTTCTTAAAGAAAACTTTACTGAGGACATACCAAACTTTAAATTTAAACCAATATGTATTGCTACAATTAATAACGCATTCAAAAGTCTCAACATAAAAAATACTGAAGACTTATGGGGGATATCCGTCAAGGTTCTTGGAGATATTATTGACTCAATCGCACCTGCCCTAACAGGCATATTCAATCAATGTTTGGGCAGCGGCAAGTTTCCTGATCTAATGAAATATAGTAAAGTAGTACCAATTTTCAAATCGGGTTGTAAGAGTGATCCTTCAAATTATAGACCTATATCTGTGCTTCCAGCATTGAGTAAAATCTATGAAAAAATCATGCTGGACCAGATGTTGTCTCACTTCAACTCAAATGGGATTCTGCATAGACAACAGTTTGGTTTCACGAAGGGTAGGTCGACAACGGACGCGGGAGTAAAACTCATCAGTCACATTTTGGAATCTTGGGAGAAGTGCCAGGATGCCATTGGCATTTTCTGTGATCTCTCAAAAGCGTTTGACTGCGTCGACCACAACACACTGATCTGTAAATTACACCACTACGGAATTCGTGGCCAAGCTGCTGATCTTGTTCTTTCCTATTTATCTAACAGGCAGCAAAAAGTAAATGTAAATGGGGCGACGTCCTCCGGGTCCCTAGTCAAGATGGGCGTGCCCCAAGGTTCAATTCTCGGTCCTTTCCTTTTTCTTGTTTACATTAATGATCTCCCTTATATGATGGCCAAATTATCGGATATAATTCTATTTGCTGATGACACTTCGCTAATTTTTAAAATAGATAGAAAACATACGAATGTCTTACATGTCAACGAAAGTCTAACCGTACTCTCGAAATGGTTCGCAGCTAACAATCTTTTACTGAACGCGAACAAAACAAAATGTCTGAAGTTCTCTTTACCGAATGTACCACAACGGGATCTGGATTTGAATCTTGACGGCAAAAAACTTGATGTTATAGCGGAAACTGTATTCTTAGGGATTACTATCGATTCAAAATTGCAGTGGGGCGCACACATTAGAACTCTTTCGGGTAGGCTAAGCTCAGCTGCATATGCAGTAAGGAAAATAAGGCAGTTAACTGATGTGGCTACAGCTAGGCTAGTGTACTATGCTTATTTCCACAGTATTATGTCTTATGGCATTCTGCTGTGGGGATCAGCAGCAGACGTTGACTTAATTTTCATTCTTCAAAAGAGGGCAGTCCGCGCGATATATAAAATGGGTCCTCGCGAGTCCCTCAGAGAAAAATTTAAAGAGATTGATATACTGACCCTGCCTTCACTTTATAACTTAGAATGTATTTTATATGTCCGCAAAAATTGAGGGCTTTTCAAAATAAGAAGCGACTTTCATAATATAAATACACGCAGTAAACACGAAATTGTAATACCTAAGTTCAGATTAACAAAAACTAGCAAGTCTTCTCATATAAACAGTATACGCTTTTATAACAGGTTGCCAAAGTCAGTTATAGAACTGAGCGATGGAAAATTCAAAAACTACATCAAACGTGTCCTTATTAAAAAAGCATATTACAAAATCAAGGACTACGTTGAAGATAAAGAAGTTTGGCTTTAGTTCCTTCTGCGCATGCGGCTTCCCTGGTAGCTCATAAACGGCACAAATATGTGGATATCTCTAACTATTCTCAATCTCATTTTTTCTCCTCTTTCGAATCAGATTTTCACAATAGTTTTCAAATCATTTATACATCTTTTGCTCAGAATAGTTACAGCACTGATAACAATATTTGTGTCACTTGTTTAATTTAGTACTTTACAATTCTTTTTTTTACCTTTGTATAGATTCTTTTTTATCAATTGTTTGTAAATGTGTGAACATTGTAGGCTTTGTAGATTCCCAGCTGCTTGTTAACTTTTTATTTTGTTCTACATTTTTTGTGTAGTAAGCAACGACTTATTGTCGGGCCTACGCTGTCCCCCCATATTAAATACAAATGCTGTATCCATGATATTAATGTAACACCAAATGATTTGAAAAGAGTAACCATGGAGTTTCTTGCCGGTTCTTCTCCATAGGAAACGACCAACCCGAACCGTGCACCTTTTTTTCGACGTTTTATAAGTGCCCATCTAGGCCTATGTAAAATAAAATATTTTGATTTTGATTTGATTTTAATCCTCTTTTTAAAATCACAACTTGTAAAGTATTCAAAGTATGGTGACTTAATCTGCTAAACTAAAAACTAAAAATCAAACTAACTTAAAAACTACTGAATTTCGGTAAAACATTTGGTGGCTTTGTTTGTTGCATTTTAACCCTACTATGACGTCCTGCAAGGAATACGTCGACTTACCAATAACTGTAAACGTAGAAATTATTTTTTTCGACCCTTAGTTACATTTATGGCCTCTTTTTCACTTCAGTTTTGTGTGGCTGTTTATAGAAGACACCTATTCTCCAAATTTGAATTGTGTGGTGTCAACAGTCTTGGAGTAAAATGGACGGACAGAGAGCCAGACGGACAGACAGCCAGACGGACAGGACGAATCTGCAAGGGTTCCGTTTTTACCATTTCGCAACAGAACCCTAAAAAATAAAATCTAAATAATGTCCTTTTACGTTTAATGTAAGTAGAATATTTTAATCCAAGCGCAGGTAGTTGCGTGGAGGGACCGCCGAGTACATAAAATAGTATGTAGAAAATATAAAATAGCAGCTGTCTTTTCTACAGCAGTATTAACTTTGCAGATCGATTGGCGAGAGACCAAAGTCTCTGGAGCGCCACAAAGGATCATACATACGAGTACATACATAGGCTGGTAAACACATTACCTTATCTTATCCTTTGTGTCGCGCAGTCCGGTAAAAAACACTTATAACTGACTACTGTGAGAAGAAACAGTCGAAACAAAGTCAGAGATCCCAACTCCCAGTGTCTTTTAAAGTTCAAACATTGTCTTGGTCAGATCGTGTAAGGAGCATGCAGGTTCTTCTAGATTCATACTTCAATATTTCAGATGTGTTACAGCTTTGATGACAAAACATTTTTTAAACGCTATTTCCGGAATTGAGTTCAGTTTTCGCCGCGAATTCTCCTTTATGTCTTCTACCAAATGAAAACGGGTCCCACGAAGTGGTAATTTGAGTTAGGAAAAAGAAAGAAGTCGGCTGGAGCCATATCTGGTGAATAAGGTGGTTGCTATATGGTATGTGTTGAGGTTTTGGCCAAAAATTCGTTCACTATGATGGCCTTGTGCGAAGGCGCATTATCGTGGTGCATGTCAAAATCTAAGAATTTCTTTACAAAATTCTGGCCTTTATCGTCGAATTTTCTCTCTTAAACGCCGCATAACGCTCAAATAATATTCTTTATTTACTGTTTGATCTTTCGGCAAACATTCCGAGTGCACAACACCGCGATAGCCAAAGAAAACGGTCAACATGACTTTGACTTTTGATTGACTTTGGCGTGATTTTTTCGGTTTCGATTCAGTTGGAAGGCGCCACACGCCACTCTGACGGTTGTTGATTAGTTTGCATGTTAAACTCGTAAACCCACGTCTTGTCACCAGTGACAATGCGTTTCATGAATGTTGGGTCGGAATTGACTCGTTCTAGCATGTCCTCTGCGACTCTTGTGCGTTTGA
Source organism: Noctua fimbriata (assembly GCA_905163415.1). Taxonomy (NCBI): domain Eukaryota; kingdom Metazoa; phylum Arthropoda; class Insecta; order Lepidoptera; family Noctuidae; genus Noctua; species Noctua fimbriata. The sequence continues at coordinate 166,206 of LR990933.1, read as the reverse complement.
GTTTTTGGAGAAAATTCAGGTCTTTTGGGACTAGCCCAGCGGCAACATGTTTCAGATCCAAGTGATTATTTAAAATGGTACGGATCGACACGTGAGCCACAGACAAATCAGCGGCTATCTCTCTTAAACTTGAATAAGGATTTTCAGTCACTATTTCCTTCACTTTTGCGATGTTAACTTCAGTTAAAGACGTTGATGGCCTACCAGAGCGAGAAAAAGCTTTTGAACGCTTTGTACCACTCATAAGCACGTGTTTTTGATAAAGTCGATTCACCGTAAGCCTTCTGTAACATTTTCAGGGACTTCGAACACGAAATTTCATTGGCGATGAAAAATTTAAGATAACCACTTTGTTCTATGTTTTTGTCCATTATGAAATTCGCAATACACACTAGATATGAAAAAAACAGCACTGTATTTAATCTAAATAACAGATGCAACTCAAACTCCGCGCCAAAATGGAAAACAGTTGGGCCAATCTAACAACAAAAAAAAAAAAAAAAAAATTTTTAAATATAATAATTTCATAAAAAAAATTAAATGATCCATTCCCGATACTTTGACTGAATGTATACCTTTTTTCTGTTTTATTTATATTTAATATCTTCTTCTTAACTCCTTGTTTGTGAATGTGAGAAGGTTGTAGGCTTTGTAAAGTTATAGATACTTCGATTTGGTAACTGATTCTGTATTTTTATGATTTTGTTAAGTAAATATTTGTAATAGAATAGATGAACCGACCATGGAGTTTCCTGCCGGTTCATCTCCATAGAAAACGACCAACCATGTAGGTTTGTGTGAAATATCATAATTGGATTGGTGCTGCAGGGCGGGGGGAGGTGGGCTGTTTGGATTATAGTACAGGAAGTATCCGACGGTTTAACAAATACCCTAGAGGTAATCATAATATAGTACGCACTGCTGTCTGCTGGCCCGCGCCGAAAAGCGAGCTCCCGTACTGATACTGACGCACTAAAACGAGATTAACCTCTCCGCTATTAAAACGAACTAAGTTTTGACCTTCGAATGCCGCTTGGCTATTGAATGGCAAGCCAGACCCAGCCTAGTCGATACGTTACAAGTTAATCTCATTATTATAAAAGGGATATTTACCATGTTTATTGTTTTAATCATACCATGTTTTTTGTTTTTCGTCCAGTAAACATGGTAAATATCCCGTTTCTAGTCTATATAATAATGTAACTTAATCTCATGACTTAACTTATTATTTTCTTTCTTCATTTACAGTTTCCTTTTAATTTATATCTTATATTTTTCAGTTGTACGTTGGTAGGCAACGATGAAACTTAATATTTGCGTATTTTTCGTAGACTCCTACTAGCAAGCGAGGCGACGTGTGTACGCCTGCGCAGGTTGCGCTCACCGCGCACATTGCACCTGCTTATTTGCTCATCAACGGAAGCTGTTTCTCTAATTATAATAACCGGTGGGAGCTCCCCCCTCTCCCCTCCGACAAGGCACTTATACAATACATAGGTATACAAAAGGGTGAACAGCTCATATGGCATTAAAACATCTGCATCGCTGTATTCGCTGTCAATGGGAAATATCCACAGAATGCTCTGCCAAGTTGTAACACCCATTTTAACAATTCTTTTTGATGATCGAAAATATGCTAATGATCTGATGAATAAAACAAAGTGACTATACTGTAGCACGTGAAGTGTTTGTGTTGATCTTTGTTATTTGTATTTAGCTATAAGTTTCAAATGTAATCTATACATATAAAATTCAAAGTCCTGACTGACTGGCATATCAACGCACGGCCCAAACCGCTGCTCCTAGAGACATAAAGAAGAAAATAGGTCTACATAGTCTTCAATTAAAATTTATGAGACACGTGTATCACAGTTTTTCCAAAATCATCCCCCACCAGTGTCAAATAGGGCTTCAAAACTCACGTAGGCCGGCGCATGGCGCGCAGTGTACACAGTAGATAACTGGATATTTCTGAGGCAGACGTACCTCAGAAATATCCAGTATAATATAATATGTCGGTATGGCAATAAATATATGTGATATCCCGATTTTCGCGTTGACTCTTGATACGCGACATTGATATTTAATATTATGTAAAAGTATTTTGTCTGTAACTAGATTCCTACTGAATCATTTGATTTTCGTCACCGGTGTCCAATCTCAAACCAAGGTATCAATATTTCACTTATGGAATGTAACTGATATTTGCAACTGCTACTACTATGAACTAATATTTGCAAGTTAAAAAAAAGTACATGAAAAAAAACGAGAGTGTCTGTAATACTCAAATAAAATGAAGTACTTACACAACTATTCTTTATTACCTAGTCAACTTTAAAAGTAAAAACTAATGTTACACAGTCATATATCTTACATAAACTTTTATAAATGCGAAAGGTTGGATGGATCAGAACGCCTGAACAGATCTGGATGACCTTGGCACAGATATAGATTATAATCTGGTATAGCACAAAGATTACTTATTATCCCAGAAGTAAGATCCCGTGGGCAATTCCAGAGCTGTACGCGGGCGAAGCCGCGGCCATAAGCTAGTTAAGTATAAACAGTAGGAAGTTGTTCAAATAAATAATGTTGCCGTGGACACTCGTGTAATGCATTCTTGATTGTCGTAGCGTCCGTCGGCGACAGGCGACACAGTGGCGTTGCCTCGTAGGCACCCCTGCGTAGCCGGAGGGGACGGCGTAGCGGCGCGTAGCATGACGCGTAGCTTCGCGTAGCATGACGCTTAGCGACACCTGCTACACCGTAGCCGTAGCGTTTACATTGGAATGCGACAGTCACGCGATATTTTATTTATTGCCAAACCGTATGTAATTTTAAACCCATTGTTTAAAAGGTTGCCACCACATTACTGGTGGGAACCTACGCCAGCCGGCCACTCTTCTTTGGACTGGAAGGTCCTATGTGCGTGACGCCTGCCTAAAACCTTCCTGGCGCCCTCTTAGTTGCCAGGTTTAAGTAGCTAAGTTCTTTGTTATTTCTAATTTAGCTAGTTAGGGTTACTTTGGTTGTTGAAACATTACTGTGTAATTATGTTTAGAAGCCGTTGATCGCTTTTTTTTATTGACAAACCACCGCCATAACCGGTACGGAACATGCAAACGATTACAACGATGCATACGATGCATTGATTACATTGATTTGTTTGAAACTAAACATGGAAATGCCAACTTGAGTTCTGAATCATTGTCCTTCAGCCCTTATCCCAAATGGTTGGTGTCAGTGCACAGCGCCGTCTTCTTTCATACGTTAATCTACAATAGCCGAGGAGCCGTCACCTCGGAGGTACACCTCTCTACTTGCGTCTGGAACACGCAGCATACGGATGGCGCACGGTATCACCCGGCAAAGACTACGAACTTTACTTTCATCCCCAGTGTAGCCGTGTAGCTGTAGGCGAGGAGCTTTTAAACAGCTTTCCTTATCGCACACCTTCTCTACACAAGGACCACTTGTGTAAACATTCATGACGACAGAGCCGGCGGTTTGGCTCGGCGTTGTATTTCACTGAGATTTAGTTGATTACTTATCTTTTTTATCGTAAACGTACTGTAAATACCTCCCTATAAATGTATATTATAGCAGTTTGTATTACGTGTTCAGTTTCCTGAATACATTACAGACATTGTCACACAAAAGTTGGTGGGTAGACTCACCCCGAGTACTCCGCCCGGCCCCAGCTCGAACATGTAATGCTCATGCTTGTTAGTCTAATCTCATTCAATGAGCTCATTGTATTTTTGTGTAATCAATTCAATTCATGCTTCCGCCATAGTCATTCATTCATTCGCCAGAAGAGGAACAGTGCCGGTCACGTCCTGCGGTGGGAGCGCCCGGAGCGCCCGGAGCGAACCAAGCGGAGCGCACGAAGCTCGCAGGTCGCGGAGGGCGCGGGCGGGCGCTCCTAGTCGCGAGCAGCGCGCAGGCGCGGGCGGCGCGCGGCGCGCGGCCGGGCGCGGCGCGTCAGTCGCGCCCCGACCGCGGCCCGTCCCCGTGCAGCCCTCGCCGCCGCCTCGCCTGTCGCCGGCGCGCTCGCCGCATGCCGCGCCCGCGCCCGCGCGCCCGCTAGCGCCGGCGTGGCCGGCGAGCCGCCCGCCGCGCCCGGCTCCCGGGCAGGTGAGCGCACTCCCCGCACAGTGCACAGCACTTCACGCAGCACGCCCAGCGCGCATCGATCGGCGCCCGCCGCTCTGCGCATGTGTGGCGCTCACGTGCTGCGCGCGCCCTGCGCCCGCTCGGCGCCCGCCGCCCGTATCGCACAATTATGCAGCCGATATTGACCGGCTGTGGGCTCGCGTGCCGCGGACCCTGCTCGGTCGTTCGGGGAGCAGGCAGTGGCCGAGTGTAGTGTGCCGGAGTGCTCCGCGGGCGGCCGACAGCGCGGCGCCGCGCGGGCTTCGCTCCGCGGCCCCGACGCGCGTGTCATCGTAGGGCGTAGCAAGTGTCCAAATGTTCTAACTAGAATGCATCGCAGTATGATATTCTGTTTGATATCGAGTGTTCAGTGATGTAATGTGTGGAAGCTGGTGCTCTGCGTTAGTGGAAGTAAGCTCGGCGCGGCAGGCCGGAGGGCTGGCGGGCTGGCGGGCTGGCGGGCCTGTGGGCTTGCGGGCCGGCGGCGCGGTGGGTTGGTGGCGAGCGGCGCGGGCGCGGGCGGCGGTTGTTTACAATGCTGCGCGGCGCGGGCGGCGGCGCACCGATATAGCGTGGCGCAGTAAACACGCCGCGCGCGCCTCAATGAGGACGGCTAAAAATACTCTGCCCCGCGCACCCGCGCCCGCGCCCGCACCGCCCGCCGTCCGACCCTCACCTACTACCCTCCAAACGCTGTTTATTTTCGCGTCGTCGCTGATTCCTGTGTCTTCCGCGCCCAGCGGCTGCCCGCTGCCCGCTGCCCGCTGCCCGCTGCCCGCTGGCCGCCTCGCTCGCCACAACTCTACGATAATGAACGCCCTGCCGTGCGCACTCGACATGGATTAGCAATATCACCTCTGTCTGGATTTGTACAGAGTGATTGACTTCCATGTTTAGTTGTAGTAGACCAACAGACCTACCTACACATTATACATCCATAGTGTAGTATGAGAAAGTTTGAACCATTTGAATTATCATAACAAAAAGTCTCTCGATAGCGCAAAGTGTGTGCGTCAGCACATCACCAATGCGTGTGGCACACACACGAACAAGAATGACAACACACTACACAGTGGAGTGAGAGAGTAGCAGTAGGGAGGCGCCGGCCGTGCGCTGTGGCGGCGCGGCGCTGTGCGGAGAGAACACCCAACTGTACCCAATCGTTCACTGATACAGCACATTCGAATGATAACAAATATTTTGGTGTTCTGCAATATCATCTGAATGGATAGACTTTACTTGATATTCTTATTTAGGTACATGAGAAGAATCCCTATGATGCATAAAAGTGGGATTGACTAGGCCAGGTGGTAGGTAGGTACCACCAGGTGGCGGTCGCGCGGGGTAGGTGGGAGCTGCGCGCACTTGTTGAGCGCCGCACTCACGACGCGCGACGCCGCGCTGAGTCCGGCTGGCGATAGCGGCTAGTTCTGCCTCGTTCATGTTCAATGTTCCGAGCTTACGGAACACTGAACTTCAACTTTATATTGTCGGTTAACTTGTGTATGGACTAGTGTTTCAGAATAGTTTGTTCACTAGCTGCCACATACGTGAGCTTCCTAGTTCCTACTGGCGTTGTAACGCGATAACGCGATAACGGCGCTCTCTTTAGCCGAAGGCGCGGAAGCGGCGGTGTGGAAAAAGTTCAATAATAATTATAATCCGACTGCCCCAGAAGGAGGGTAATGTTTTAGTGAAATAAAATCTACTTAACCATATTCAAAAAGTCTTTATTAAAAAAAGGTTCAAATAAAATCACAAAAAAGTTAGGTAAGTTTACTAAGTACCTATGTATTATTAACATACATAGTAAACTTTACTGGTGATGAAAATGAAGCAGAGCCACCTCCGCTATAACTCGGCGGAGGAGCAGGCGAGGCTCCGTTACAACACTATAATGCTGCTACCTAGTCACTCATAGTATACAGGGATAGTTCTCAGGAGCAGCCTTGCAGATATGATTCAGAATCGATATTCTATTATTTACCTATACCTACATAAACAAGGTGGAAGGACAGCGTCGCACAAACGCTCACCACGTCACCACGTATTCAGTAAATCATGCTGACCTATAAAACATTTTGTGTGGCCCCCACTTATACATTTTATAGGTAATTAAAAAAATCAGCTGCTCCATACATTTTCACTGTGTAGGTATTACACTTTTGTAGAAAACAGCTGTTTTATTTAAATTTTATTTTGTTAACAAAACTTGAGGAAATCATAACAACAAAACTCAGTACAACAACCTAGATAAAAAATAGTTGAAAAAACTCGAACTCCAAAATATGGCACCCCAAATCTGCCATTTTTCATTGTTTTTTAATTTTAATGTAGCCAGTACCTACCACTCCCGCCCAGTATTGCCAATTTAGCGACTTTGTCGCTAGAAGCGATGACTTTTGCTTAAGACTTAGCGACAAAGAAACGATTCGACGACAAAAATGGTTATCGACTTATCTGACGACTTTTAGAGTACAAATCAAAACAATTGTAGAACTATTAATAGATAAATTTTCTGACCTCGACACAGAATTATACAGTATTAAGAGATATACAACATTAGATTTAGTATATACGAAACCTGAAACACGTGTTTAGTATTTTTATGTAAAGAATCTATGTACAAAATTTCAAAACTGTATCATGAAAAATCACAAAGTTATAAGCTTGTTCTGTTACCTGGTTGTCCGCATTAAAACGTGGTCACCAAGCGGTACAACCGCGCGTGCGCCTCCAGAGTCGTCTTCAGCGCATTGATAATAATAATTTGGCAGTAGGTACCTAAATTATTGCGATAGGTACTTAGTGTCGCTCGGTGTCCAACTTGTAACCTTTTTAAATATTTTTGGGACAACATATAACATGGTTTAAAAATGATTGGAATCGATTCAGTTACTTATTTTGAACAACTATATTCAGGTTTCGCATAAACTAAAAATTATTTTGTATAACGGAAAACGCAAACGCGCTTGCGCTCTTGTTTCTTGTATTTCTGGCAAATTGTGATTGAAACAACAATTTATGTGATTGTTACAATGATGGGAATATATTTAAGTAAACATGAGTATTTTCTATGTAATAAATACTTAATTATAATTAAATAACCGTCACTAGCCTCTTGTGCCCCTCTCAGAACAAAATACTGAGTCCGCTCAAGGAGTTGGCAACACTGCTCACGCCACCAAGACGGATCTAACGACGTATAATTTATCTAAATCCGGTCATCCGTTTAGGAGTTACGAGTTAACAAAGAAACGGACATACATACGTACACACATATATACAGATCAAACACATAACCCTCCTTTTGGGCTTCGCCCCAGTTACGTAAAATATCGAAAAATCGGTAAGTTTTTACTCATAATAGGAGAGAAGATCCATTTGTTTAGATTGAACAGCATGAAGGGGATCCTGTATCAACTATATCGTTATTAACTCGTTCCTAACGATATGGCGTCGCCTGCCTTCGTGTCAAATACAAGGCACATTCTTGTGTCTAGTGGGCAGGGGACGCCGGGATGTACTAGCAGGTACCAATGATGTACCTGCTGCAAATATAAGATCCCTTAACAAGCGTTCAAGTTGATGATACTAAGCTAGGAGGTTTCGGGTACAAATACATACAGTATAACCATTTATGCACATCGTCAGAAGAACATAGCGCCATAGGAGATTTTTCATCATCGTCCGCTAGTACAAACATCACCCCTCTCGCCCACACATCGGCCACACATCGGCCACACATCGGCCACACATCGCCCACACCTCTGGACTGCTCGAGTCACACGCGATGACATTACGACTACCCTTGCCAGGACACCGCTACGTCTCATAGTGCGCGCTGCGTTTGATTCAGTTTCCAGGCTGAGCTTAAAAATATTAATTACGTGACTAGGTCAGACGCATGAAGCCCAAGCATGGACCCGAGGCGCCGCCGCCGGTCATGTCGGCAACTGTAGTCCGCGTTCAGTTCACACGTTCGGCGACACGCATTGCGCGGGTGACCCGTGCGGCGCGGCAGTGCACTAACGGTGCTCGTGTTGCAGATGTGCAGCCTGGCAGCGCTGGCGCGCGGCTGCCGGCCCGCCGCCGCCGCCGCCAAGCCCTGCTGCCTGTGCTGGTGCTGCTGTTGTTCGTGCTCCTGGTCAGTAGCCAACCCCCCTCACCCCTCACCCACTGCAAGACTTCGCAATAAAATGCTCCTGGAAACGAGGCTGATTTAATTTTCCTTCTAATCTAATAAAAATACCTATACGGGTACACTATTCCAGTCTCGTGATAATAACCTTTTGAGGCAAGCTTTTTTTGACGTCTTTGTAATCACATAACATAATAACACCACCGAAGGGTTAGGCAAAGGTGTATGGCAATAGTACACACTACCACATCTCTCCAGAACCTGAGTAGGTACGTGTACCTGATGGCAACAGGCAAGCCTCCACAGGTGACGAGCCTATTGCCATCAACAGGCAAGCCTCCACAGGTGACGAGCCTATTGCCATCAACAGGCAAGCCTCCACAGGTGACGAGCCTATTGCCATCAACAGGCAAGCCTCCACAGGTGACGAGCCTATTGCCATCAACCAAGTGTTGTCCAGACTACGTGGCTGCTACTGAGAAATTCCTGATGAAATTGTATCACAACACTTTGCGGAGCGCACGAGCAGCAGCGCCTGCGACCGCCACACCAACAACACCGACATAAATACCCGTACATCACATGAATGATAACTGTTGATGATTTGTATGTTTGTTCTATTCCAGGGCTAAATGGTGAGTGCAGAGAAGTCGTTCGCCCGCCTCTGGCATGTAGACGTAGGTCACCCCGCCCCCTACTCGGCGCTCGTTATCACCGACGAGAACCCTAATAGCATGATAACCGAGTGAGCAGACTTGTGATCGGCGCGACACAGGGAAGTATGGTGCGAAGTCCGTGCCTAGTGGATGTCGATGATGGCGGGGCACTGCTGCACATGGCGCACGTGCCTAATAATGACGTTCCTAGCTGTAGTGCTCACCACTGGCACCTCGCGCGCTAAGCGCCGCACACTGCGCGGCCACCACCACGAATAGACGCTCGACCGCACACGGTCTTGATAAAAAAACCGGCCGAGTGCGAGTCGGACCCGTGCATGATGGGTTCCGTACCATCGTAGTAGGCGATCCCCCTTTTTATTTTTTTATTTATTTTTATTATTTGTTGTTAGGAGGCCTTTGCCCAGCAGTGGGACAGAAAAAGTTAATTAAAAAAAAAATTGTTACAGCTTTCTTATAGGTGTTCCTGTAATCTATAGGAAAAGAACGGTTTTTGTATTTTTTTTCAAAATGTTCGGTCCTGAAGTTTCGGAGTTAGGGGGATGGGCAAATTTCGCCTATTTTCTTAAATAACTTCAAAACTATTTATCTTAAAATTATACAAAAATATATTTGAGATGCTCACATGAGCCCTTTAATTTGATATGTAACACGATATAGTATGCAAAACTTTTTTATTCATTTTCTAATTTACTCCTAGAAGTGTCCCTCATGTTTAAAATTCATTAATTTACGTTACTTGCCCGTTTTTGGGTCACCGACTTATATTTGTGTACCAAATTTCAACTCAACACATAGCCAATACCAATAGACGACAGACGAGTAAAGATATGCTAAACATAAACTTAATATGGTTAAACCGGGCACGTTGTTCAAACTCGCTGGCAGTTCAGCGAGCGGCAAACAGTGTGTCATACCCCCAGGAGTTACGGTGCCGGAACCAGTCCAGTAGCATATCAATGTTCATATTCGCCTGCACGGTTCTGCGCATACCTTTGTTTGTGTGATGTTCAACGTGTACAATAACACAGCATACGCTATAACTACCAGAAGACGATGTTAGACAGATGCATGGGGTCAACACCAGACAAAGATAACAATTTCACTTCAGCGTAAACATATATATATATACATATAATAATACATATATGATCCGAGCTGAGTCCCGCCAAAAGGCATACAAAATATCAAAGGTTTTTTTAACAAGTACATTTTAGAATTTCAAAAGTAGGTAGGTACATACAACAACAATTATTATAAATCATGTCAATTTTACATAAAATTATTGATAAAAAAAATGTCAAATAAAATAAAGTTAAAAGAACCAAAAAAATTGAAATAATAATGTCACTAATTCATTACTAGACATTAATCAAAATTAACATTGAAATCATTTAGTATCTCACATAACATAAAAACCGATTCGATTTAGTTAAAAGGGATTCGTCAACTTATTAATACAATTTGTTATATAACAATTTGAACAGATTTCTTTTAAGTTCGTTATTGTTAATACTTGAGATAACTATTGTTCTGGTAACTTATTATGTACTAGTTATTGAGCCATTGAAATATTGTTTTTGTTGCTAACACCTGCAACTTTTTTGAGCGCCGTTTACTTTCAATAAATCTATACAAATTCATGTTGTGTTTTATAAAAAACAGGCTTTATAAATATAGGGTGACGGTAAAGTTAATATTTTTAGCTTATGAAAATGTGCTTGCATGATTCTGTTTGTTTTATTTTACAAATGGGCAAAATCGTATGTGAGCCGCAGAACACGGGCCTAAGGGTGCTGAGCTCGAACCCTAGTTCTCTTGTTCTTTTGGTTTTTAGGGTTCCGACGTTCCGTAGAAAAACGGCTAAAACCCCTTATACATTCACCCTGTCTGTCTGTATGTCTGTCCGTCCGTATGTCATAGCCCTTTTTCTCCGAGACTGTTAACAGCACACAGTTTAAATTTGTAGAGTAGGTGTCTTCTATAAACTGCTATACAAAACTAAAACGAAATTCAGAGAAAAATATACATACAGGCTGGAATTTTTCAACTTCACCTGGAGGGAAAGTACACTAAATACTGGAGAAAGCAAATTATTTATTCAAAGGAAACATTCCTTGATTTTTAAAAAGAAACAAAGATTTTCGAAAATGCACTTGCCACACTCGGGAATCGAAAAATTCGAGAAAAAACAACCCGTACTTTTATGACATCAATCGCTATCGATTGATGTCAATCATATGGATCAAATTTCTGTAACAAACATAATAAATTAAATGAAAGGTAAACTATGAAATCTAAACTTATAAATTCAATGGGATAAGATAAGCACTTTTACTCAAAACTCCATCCGATTACTTATGTTAGTACCTTATTAACAATCTTCTTATTTAAATAGTTCTTTGTCATTTTAATAAATAATTGACGTCAAAGATAATTATTGTTAATTAAGTAGTGACAAGGATTGGATTGATAGTAGTAGTGTAAAGGATTGACCTTTGAGTAAAAAGTTCTTTATCTACTATGAAAAACAGACGTAGTTAAGTAATCTACGTCTGAAAGAGCGATACAATATTGTTATTTAAACTTAACTTTAAACTATAGAAAACGAAAGGAATACCCCATCAATTAAAAAAACATAACAATGTACAAAAATGCAAGTCTCGCAACGTAGTTGTACTGCAACAAGTTCTGCGATCTCCGATACTCTCGACCGTATCAATATTAGACTGTTATACACATCTTTATTTATTTAATAAATATGATTTTCGCCATCGCTCTGCAACAAAATCATATAAGAATAATCTACTATTTAAATAGGCTAAAACGTTCTGAGCTCTAATATTAGGTAGATCTTAGTGTGTTAATTCTATTGCCGTGCGATATTGATGAGATTATAGCTTACATATTCATTTCATTAAAGAAAAGAGAATTCAAACTTAATCTTACAATTATTGCAAATGAACTTACACACATCCCCTCATCATCATCTTATTACAGCCAGCATTTTTTATTTTTTTATTTAGCCCGTATTGTCCCACTCCTGAGCAAAGGCCTCCCCCCCTTCCTTCCACAGCCAGCATATCCCCTGTAAAAATATTTAAGAAGACGTTGACGCACAGAGCCCACAATATTACCAAATATAATATAGGTGCCACGCGAACTATCCCACCACCGCATGCAATGGCACTAGAGCAGTACATCACACAGCACAGCACATCACAGCATAGGACATCTTTCGTCTCGTGCTTCCTTCCTACCTTTGCACCATTGAAACCCATATATTTTCGATGGGGTTTATCACACTAATATTATAAAGGCGAAAGTTTGTATGTGTGTATGTTTGTTACTCCTTCACGCTCAAACGCCTTAACGGATTTGAATGATATATTTGATATCAAGATCTACTTTTGATCCCGGAAAAATGCGATGTTCCCGTGGGATGATCAAATAACGAATTTTGACTAAAATCGTCTTTTTGGCGACCAAAAGTACTAGGTCAGCATAAATTCAAGGTGTTGTTTATTCAAACGAGGTAGGTAGGGAGGTAGGGTAGGTATGTAGGCAGGTAGGTAGGGTGGGTATGTAGGAAGTTAGGTAGGTAGGGTAGATAGGGTTGAGTAGTAAAAAGTATAAGGAGGAAGTAGGTAAAGTAATAGGTCAGGTGTAAAGTAATAAATTCAAAGTCTTGTTTATTCAAAGGAGGTAGGTAGGTAGGGTAGGAATGTAGGCAGGTAGGGTAGGAAAGTAGGCAGGTAGGGTAGGTACCTTAGGTAGGTAAGTAGGGTAGGTAGGTTAGCAGATAGGTAGGGTAGTTAGGTAATGTAGGTAGTGTAGGTAGGAAGTTATGTGGGTAGGGTAGGATAGGGTAGGGTAGGTAGATAAGGTAGGTAGGTAGGAAGTTAGGTGGATAGGGTAGGATAGGGTAGGGTAGGTAGATAAGGTAGGTAGGTAGGAAGTTAGGTGGATAGGGTAGGATAGGGTAGGGTAGGTAGATAAGGTAGGTAGGTAGGAAGTTAGGTGGGTAGGGTAGGGTCGAGTAGGTAGATAAGGTAGGTAGGTAGGAAGTTAGGTGGGTAGGGTAGGGTAGGGTAGGGTAGGTAGATAAGGTAGGTAGGTAGGAAGTTATGTGGGTAGGGTAGGATAGGGTAGGGTAGGGTAGGGTAGGTAGATAAGGTAGGTAGGTAGGAAGTTATGTGGGTAGGGTAGGATAGGGTAGGATAGGGTAGGGTAGGTAGATAAGGTAGGTAGGTAGGAAGTTATGTGGGTAGGGTAGGATAGGGTAGGATAGGGTAGGGTAGGTAGATAAGGTAGGTAGGTAGGAAGTTATGTGGGTAGGGTAGGATAGGGTAGGATAGGGTAGGGTAGGTAGATAAGGTAGGTAGGTAGGAAGTTATGTGGGTAGGGTAGGATAGGGTAGGGTAGGGTAGGTAGATAAGGTAGGTAGGTAGGAAGTTATGTGGGTAGGGTAGGATAGGGTAGGGTAGGGTAGGGTAGGTAGATAAGGTAGGTAGGTAGGAAGTTAGGTGGGTAGGGTAGGATAGGGTAGGGTAGGTAGATAAGGTAGGTAGGTAGGAAGTTATGTGGGTAGGGTAGGATAGGGTAGGGTAGGTAGATAAGGTAGTGTAGGTAGGAAGTTATGTGGGTAGGGTAGGATAGGGTAGGGTAGGTAGATAAGGTAGGTAGGTAGGAAGTTATGTGGGTAGGGTAGGATAGGGTAGGATAGGGTAGGGTAGGTAGATAAGGTAGGTAGGTAGGAAGTTATGTGGGTAGGGTAGGATAGGGTAGGGTAGGTAGATAAGGTAGGTAGGTAGGAAGTTAGGTGGATAGGGTAGGATAGGGTAGGGTAGGTAGATAAGGTAGGTAGGTAGGAAGTTAGGTGGATAGGGTAGGATAGGGTAGGGTAGGTAGATAAGGTAGGTAGGTAGGAAGTTATGTGGGTAGGGTAGGATAGGGTAGGGTAGGTAGATAAGGTAGTGTAGGTAGGAAGTTATGTGGGTAGGGTAGGATAGGGTAGGATAGGGTAGGGTAGGTAGATAAGGTAGGTAGGTAGGAAGTTATGTGGGTAGGGTAGGGTAGGGTCGAGTAGTGAGAAGTATTAGGGTGTAGTAGGTAGGAAAAGTGCATTGGAAAGGTGCATTGCAACGCATAGCCGAGCACAGCTTACTTTTGCCAGATTTTAGCATCAAATTATCAAGAACATGAAAAAAATGTTCTTGAAAATTTGATATCATACTTTTTTCCAAGTTTCAGTTCATGTAGTCAGCACATGAAGCTGCCCGAAATTATCAAATGTTCCCAATCAACCTTAAACTTAATGTTATAACGATAAAGTTGAAAATATATTATAGAAATTTGACAGATTGTAGCTTGATGTGCTGGCGTCTGCACGTGTGCTGACTTTTTCACCGCGGGTGCAGCTAGTGTGATATATATTAATTCAAATAGACATTTTAATTGAAATAGAGCTATATTTCGCATCAAAACATAAAAACAGTTTGGCACTCAATCTGTCGGACAAAAATTTATGTATAAATATGTTCTATTTACCAAGAAGTCATAAAATTTTTTCATAAAAAATTATTGTTTTCAATTTCTCTTATTTGCGTAGGAACCTTATTTTAAATTAGTGAAGACTTTCCGAAGAAACTTTTAGACAGTAGGGCTGTTTTTGATATTTTCTATTTTGTCGGCATGTCGACGGGAGTGCAGCATAGCTATTCACAAATGCTTCGATTCGATTTCGATTCGGAAAGTCGTATGTCTGTCTCGCTCGCTTTCGTATTGCCAAAAAAAGATAGACTATGCAAACTTTTCCTTATTGGTTTTTACGAATGCAGCGGCCTCATAGATGTAGAGAGCAGGAAGGGTTAAAATCTTAAGCTTTTTAAAATATGACATACAGATATTTGGGGCACGTATGCCACAAACAACTCTAAAGACATTTCTATTGCGCCCTAAAAGCGAGTTCCCTGTCTGTAGCATTCCCCCAATAAATGAGTAAATATTAGATATTTAGTAGAGATGATAGGCAGTTAGTAAGTACTGCTGCTTGATTTACAATCTTAGATAGTCTGTGTCGTAGGAAAATTTATTTAGTCTTTTACACACCGTATCAATTTACGTTTTCCCTGACATATTTTTGTCAATCCACAGTCCTAAGAATTTGATGGTATCTGTTTCCTCTATTTTTTTATTTCATAATTTACATTTAATGACAAAGGGGTTTTGGGTTGGGTTTGGGTCTTTGGGAATAACTGACTATATTTGTTTTATCTAAATTACTTATGAGAATGTTAAATGTTAACCAATTTATAATGTCATTCAAAGTATCGTTTATATAATTTTGAAATGTGTTGATGTCAGTCGGAGAAAATTCAACAGTGCTATCAACAGCAAAAAGGAGTAACAGAATTTTCAGGCTCTTGTTAAATCGTTTATATAATAATAAGGAAAAGCAAGGGAGCCAAAACACTTCCTTGTGGCACGCCATATGTGGCATCTCTCGGGTTAGATAAATACTGCACTTCAGTTTTCGTCGCAAAAGAAAGAATCCATTTTGTTCACTGGCAAAAAGATGATGTTTTTCAAAATAGTTATAAATGCTACTGTTTATTTATTATTACCACGAATTATGGCAACATTACAGACCAAGTCCAATACGATGCTATAAGACAAAATAAAACAATATATAATGAAACCAAGATTTTTGAAAGCCCTACCGCACACCTCCACTATGTATTTGCGATAAGTCAGCTTAGAGACCATGTGCACGCCCAGATCTCGTATCTGCTTGACACGCGGTGTGACTACACTACCATGTCGTACGGATGTCCCAAAGGAGCACGCGCGCGGGGTAGCTCATTTTTCAACACTTATCCACGTTAAAAAACAGGTTGTTAGACTTGCTCCATTGTACCACATTGTCGATATCCGACTGGAGCCGATTACAATCAGCAGTCTCTACAACATTTAGGTACAACTTGAAGGCATCTGCAAACAGTACACTACGCTTCTTTCACGTCTGTAGGCAGGTCGTTAACAAATAAAATAAATTCTAATTGCCCAATATTACTGCCTTGACTCACCCCGGAATACGTGTAATAAACAGTAGATTCAAGTCCACCATACTCGACGTATTGTCGGCGTTCGCCAAGGTAGTTTGCAAAAAACTTAGGTAATTGCGGTGTGAATCCCATCGCAGAGAGTTTGCATAAAAGCACATTTTTATCCACGGTGTCAAAAGCTTTCCAGAGTCAAAATACGCAACATCCACCCGTCCCCCAGCGTAAATGACAGGTTGCCCCCCGTACTGTGACCCGGTCGAAAACCGTATTGAGCGTCCGATAGTTGTGAGCTCACATTTGTACATATACTTTTATGCAACACCGATTCAAATACCTCCTCCGACCCTCCCGCAAACACAAGCTAAAAATGTGCAATAAGGGCGTTTCAATTGTAGATTACTTTTCAATGACTTTAGAAAAAACAGGGATTAAAGCTATTGGCCTGTAGCAAGATATATCCTGCTTTTTACCCTTCTTGAATAAAGGCTTGATGATTAACACTTTAAGCTTACGTACGTAGTCAACTAAAGTCACTTCTTAAATGCTAGTACCTTGCACAACCGCAACGGTATGCAGTCTCAGGGAATATTTCTCGATACCGACGTGGGGATGCACTGAGATGTCTTAGTGGATAAGGGCCTTACCCCGCTCTCTTTAGCTAACGAGAAATGGCGAAAACCTTTGGTATTGGATACTAATGACCGTAGACCTCCCTACGGTATGACAAAGCAAGGAGCTACATGGAAGCTTTTTCCGGGCCCTATATGGGCCTGATGTAGACCTCTTAGCGTCCGTATCCTGGCTACGTGTTGGTGACCTCTTTGGGAAAACCAAAGGTTTCGTCTGTTTGATTATGGATGAACAATTATCGGAAATACATTGTCAAGGACGGTACGGTTGACATCTGTCGGGCATGCCACCGTCCCGGTGAATCCTGAATCCAACCTTGTGGGTTCCGAATTACCAAACTACAAGTATGTGCCCGACCCAGTTCTTGAGAACAGTCATGCCACATTGTATTGGGACCGATCTATCGTCACGGACAGGACTATTTTAGCAAATAAACCTGATATTGTGTTGATAGATCACCGAGAGCGCCGTGCAATGATTGTTGTCATCACTCTCCCTCACGATGAGAATCTCGCGAAAGCTGAGAATAATAAAAAATACAAGCATCTTCATTTGGCACACGAGGATTTCCTTTCTCTGGAGCCTAGACCACCGGCAGTTTGGACTTTGTTCCTGATGCCGAAGGGCCATCTGTTTTTGATATTTTTAAATGTTTTGTATACTTTTATTTTAAAAATGTAATAATAAGAGAAAAATAAGGAGGAAAAAAGGAGAAATAATATTAATTATTTAATAGTAATTATTCATATAAAATACAAAATCTTAAACTTAAGTAATTTGTGCACAAAAATGTCACAGCGCTAACCGGCGCACCGTATCGTTGTTCTGTTCACCTCATCATCATCATCATTTCAGCCGAAAGACGTCCACTGCTGGACATAGGCCTCCCCCAAGTGTCGCCACATTGACCGGTCCCGTGCGACTCGCATCCAGCGGATCCCTGCATCCTTCACCAGGTCATCGGTCCACCTAGTGGGAGGCCTTCCAACGCAGCGTCTTCCGGTTCGCGGTCGCCACTCCAGAACTTTTCGGCCCCATCGGCCATCCGTTCTGCGAGCAATGTGCCCTGCCCACTGCCACTTCAGTTTCGCTATTCTTTGGGCTACGTCGGTTACCTTGGTTCTCTTGCGGATGTCCTCATTTCTGATTCGATCACGCAAGGAAACTCCGAGCATAGCCCTCTCCATTGCCCTTTGGGTGACTTTAAGCCTTCTGATAAGGCCCATTGTGAGCGACCATGTTTCGGTCCCGTAAGTAATCACTGGCAACACACACTCTGTTCACCTAATAATAACAATTAATGATTGTTGGTAATCCAAAATAAATAAATAAATTTATAACTTATATCGGCGTGGCATGAAACGCCAGCCACCTAAGCAACCGATTATATACCGCGCTTCTCTGATTGACTCAAGATGAAAGAGTGCGATATACGGGTATAGGGCGTATGGTACACGGTGTGTCTAAATATGTTCTATGAAAAACTCGAAATTGTTATGAAAACTTACTGTATTAACTCGAGCAAAACAGTTGTTCTATGCGGGGACTTCAACATTGATACCTTAAAAAAGAATAGAATGTCCCTAGACTTTGAATGTTTTCTTTTGGGCTACAATCTTAAGCTGGAACTCATGCAACCAACTAGATTGAGCAGTAATAGTTGCATTGATAACTTTGCTCACAATTCTCGTCAAAAATGTAAATGTGAAGTAATCGAATTAGTTCTTTCAGATCACACGGCACAAATTCTGCAAATTAAAGGAAATAAAACATTTAGATTAAAATCATGGCGAATCAGGAAACGAGATTTGTCGTTAGAAAACCTTGTTAAATTTAATAATCATCTTAGCTGCATGTCGTTCTCCGAGATATACAATACGGAGAATGTGAATGTAGCATATGATATTTTCTTGGAAGATTTCAGTTTATTGTATGACCTTTGCTTTCCCAATAAATTTGTTACTATACAACCGTATAAAAAACTTAAATGGGTTTCTCGAGGAATACGTGTGTGCAGTAAGAAGCAACGTCACCTATTATGGCGATACAGACTTAGGCCAACTAATGAAAATAAAAATAAATTTAAAGACTACTCAAAAAAATTTCGAAAAATTATCAAATTAACACAAAAATCACAGAACAACTATTTCATACGAACTTCAAGTAATAAGTCAAAAGCATCTTGGCAAGTCATACATAATAAAACACACACTTACGACCCAATTTCCCAAATTAGATTACATGATACAACAATTACAGATCCCCAAAAAATTGCTAATATCTTTAATAACTACTTCATTGATCAAATTCAACAGTCACCCCAAGTGTCACATGAAACTAGTAATATTTCGAAAAACCTAAACTCAATGTTTATGGCACCGGTTTTACCCCAAGATGTAATAAGAGCAATTAAATCTTTAAAAAACAAAAACAGCGTTGGGTATGACGGCATAGCAACGAAGGTTGTTAAATTTGTGGCGAGCAATATAGCTATACATCTTAGCCATATTATTAATCTCAGCTTTAGCTCTGGCGTGTTCCCAAATAGCTTAAAAACGGTTATAGTTAAATCACTTTACAAGAAGAATAAAAAGGAAGAAATAGCTAATTACAGACCAGTAGCCTTGATTCCGATACTATCCAAAGTAGTAGAGAAATTAATCTACGAATTACTTAATAATTTCTTATCTAAATTCGACATTTTGTGTAATGAACAAAAAGGTTTTAGGAAGAACAAAAGCATTAATACAGCTATTTTCGATTTATTCAATATTATCATAAGAAACGTTGATAACAAAATACCTGTTTGCGCAATCTTCACGGATATGTCAAAAGCTTTTGATTGCGTCGACCACGGTATTCTACTAAACAAGTTAAGCGCCTATGGAATAAGGGGAAATGTACTTAAACTTATTAAATCATACCTTAGCGATCGTAAACAGTACACGGAAATAACTAGAATTTGCCCTAAGACGAAGAGTGAAAGAAAATACCGATCCGAAGGACGAACAATAAAATATGGAGTACCACAGGGCAGCGTCCTTGGGCCACCCTTTTTCTTAACTTATATTAACGATTTGCCACGACATGTTGATAATCCAATGGTATTATTTGCCGATGACAGCACCGCGGTAGTAAAATGTAAACATCCGGATAGCTATGAACAGGACATAAATAAGACCCTGGAAGATATCGTACATTGGCTTGACAAAAACAACTTGATGATAAACTTACAAAAAACTAACATAATGCACTTCCATCAACGCACAATTTTAAAAGAAGTAACTGTAGACTACAATAAACATGAAATTAACCAAGTTAAAGTAGCAAAATTTTTGGGGATTTACATTGACAGACAACTAAATTGGCAACCACAAGCAGAGGAAATTTGCAAGAGGATGAACACAGCGGCATATGTTCTTTCAAAGTTGTCCAAGAAAGTTGACATTCAAACTATATTAGTAGCTTATCATGGTCTGGTTGCATCAGTTCTAAGATTTGGTATTATTTTCTGGGGTAATTGCAGCTCAAGGGAGTACATATTCAAGGCGCAAAAACGTTGCATTAGAGCGATGTGTGGTTTGCAGACCACAGACAGTTGCGAACCAAAGTTTAAGTCCCTAAAAGTGCTTACATTTCCGTCATTGTATATTCTGGAAATGGCCATGTTTGTAAAGACCAATAAAATCCTATTTCCCACGATGACGGAAACTAGAAAACGTCCTATCAGAAATCAGTACAAAAATTTATTACACATCGAGTCCTGCAACACAGCATTATTGAGGAAAAGTGTTATTTGTATGGGTCCTACTGTATACAATAGATTGCCAGATGTAATAAAAACTGATACAATTAAAAACTTTAAAAAGAAATTAGTGGCCTTCCTAATAGAAAAATGTTACTATTCGATTAATGATTTTTTAATGGACAAAACGTTTTAATTTTCAATGTGTATAATACATATAATTAACATTATTTGGTACCCAATATAAATTAATTAAAATTTTATTTTCAAGTGACATTTTAATTTGACATTTTTAAATTTTAATCAATGTATAATTATAATAATTCTAATTATTGTGACATCTTAATTTGTAATTTTCATTTTTTAAGATACTCTTGACATTTTTTTTTTATTTAAAATTTTGCGTGCCTATTTCCAGGCAGAATGTACATGGCTCACACCTTTCTACTCCACCTGTATTCTTATTTAACCTGCATTCATTGCAAATAAAATGATTTGATTTGATTTGATTTGATTTGTGAAATGTCTTTTTTGAAGAAGGTCGTAAGTGCGACTAGTTTTAATGCTGTAGCTTTGTGAGATTGCTACTGGACTCCTAACCGCAACCGTAGGTACGACACAGTCCTGTACCGGCCTGGACGAGTACAATGTGCGCCGTGCCATCGCACGTCGGGACACCTAAACAAGCTGCCTGAAAACGTTCCGCTGGCTTGATACGCGTAAGGGCCAGAATAGTCTCTCAGTCCACCTCCACTTGCGGGATTGCGGGAGGGGGCGGGTGATCATACAGTAGCGCATAGCATAAGTAGTGTGTTAGCGGTAGAGTGTACAAAGTAGTCCCCTGTGCAGCCTGGCGGTGCGCGGCTCGGAGGGCGGGCCGGGCAAGAAGCCGGGCGAGTTCGGCCCGACGGAGCCGCTGCTCAACGACGGAGACTCGCCGTGAGTACCCCACCCCACACCAACTTCACCACCTTCAGCTAGGGACACGACTCCACTCTCAACACTACAACTACTTGCATAACATTATATTATTCTTAAAATAGAAAAACAAATACAAACATTTTTTACCCAACCGGTTTCCAAAAATCACTAAGGAAAGACAAAACAACTTTTGATTCGAAAGACGGTGACAAAAAAGAATCAAGCAAAATAGAAACTATTTTCTGCAAAAAACTTTTTGTAATAAGCTAGTTATTAAATAAGTACATCGGGTGATTCCGATCCGTTCTTTGAAAACATAAGCGTGACTATCGGATCCGAATTAATTTCGGACGGATTGGTTTCGGATCTAGGAGTTCTCTACAATAAAAAAAGTAGTGTAGGTGTGTGCGGTGCGGTGCGGTGTAGTAAGACGTATGTTGTGTTGCAGGCCCACGCTGGACGAGATCCGGAGCTGGGGGCAGTCGTTCGACCGCCTCATGCGCAGCGCCGGTAGGTACCCCATCTTACATTTTCATACTACCCACATTCTTGGGGTCGCCGCTGCGAACTATGTTATACCTATGAATGATTTAACTTGCGTGTTTCAGCCGGACGGAAAGTATTCCGCGACTTCCTGCGCGGCGAATACTCTGAGGAGAATATAATGTTCTGGCTCGCGTGCGAGGAGCTGAAGCGAGAGACCGACCCCGACGCCGTCGAGGAGAAGGCGCGCTTCATCTACGAAGACTACATCTCCATCCTGTCGCCCAAGGAGGTGAGCCACCGAACCCGCAAACGCTCCCTGCGACCCTCCCCCCCTGCGCCGCACTACTGACTGCTGCACCGTCGCTTGCAGGTGTCGCTGGACTCGCGCGTGCGCGAGGTGGTAAACCGCAACATGGTGGAACCCACGCCGCACACCTTCGACGACGCGCAGCTCCAGATCTACACGCTCATGCACCGCGACTCGTACCCGCGCTTCGTCAACTCGCCGCTCTACAAGACGCTGGCGCGCCTGACGAGCGCTGAGCCGCCGGCCGCGGCTTCAGCCGCGCCCGCGCCGGACGTGGATGCCGCGCTTGCTGCGCCGGCAGCGACCCCTGCCCCTGCGCCACCCCTTGCGCCGGTCGCGCAGCCCGCGCCGTCCACGCCGACCACACCGGCCGCAACGACATCGCCGGCCGCGACGACAACGCCAGCCGCGACGACATCGCCGGCCGCGACGACATCGCCGGCCGCGACGACAACGCCGGTCGCGCCGACCGCGCCCCCTGCGCAGGCCGCGCAGCCCGCGCAGGCCTCGCAGCCCACGCAGGAGCAGCCCGCGCAGTGACGTTACCCGCACCCTCCCCACGTGTAAATAGACTCGATATACATTCATTTAAACGGGTACTAATTTTGTACATAGCTAGGTTAAGTGTGAGAGTAGGAGCGGCGCGCACCGCCGCGGCCACTTCGCTGGTCCACCGACCCGCGCGCACCGCGCCCGCGCCTCGCCCGCGCCCCGCGTGCCGCACGTCGCGCGTCGAGCACGCGCACCGCGCACCGCGCACCGCGGCGATCTGCGCGCATCTAGTTAGAAGCAATAAAGGTGGACCAATTAAGTTTGCCGAGGAGTCAACGAATAAATAAATCAGTTAATGTAAACGATGCGTTTCATTTCTTTCAAACCTCTTAACTTTACTCAATGGTACTACTCTCAAACGAATAGGTAGGTACCAATTTAAGTAGTGGCGGTTGCTAATAGCATCATGACGAATTCGTTTGTTCATCGTTTTTTGCAGCGGCTTCGTGCATTAACGTGTTGTGCTTAACTTGGCACTTGCGACATCGGTTGTTTGATGTAGATATGCATTTTTCCCTTTGTGGTTGTACAGGTAGTTAATGCATACTTGCAATTTGTTGATTGTGTTAAGTTTTTCGTCATTCGACTTTCTAAAAACTGCACAAAAATAGAGGCCATGCTCGTCGTTGCAGAGTGGACAAATTATTAATGTTGCCGCATGGTAGGATTTCGTAACCATGTTGTTACTAGCCGCTTGATTCTTGTTGTAATTGTTATGTTTTTTGTAATGGGCTGCTTCTTGATGCTGATTTGTTCCAGAACTTGATTTGATTTTGATTGATAGCCGTCTTGTTCACGTTGTGACGATTCCATTGAAGTAAACTTAGCCTCTAGGTAGTCTACTCTATAAAATCCTTAGTTCATTATCTTTATTCGTGTTCGTTCGTTCTTTCGTCGTTCGTTTCGTCGTTCGTTTCGATTCCTTTATTCGTTTCCGTA
This sequence comes from Noctua fimbriata, assembly GCA_905163415.1. NCBI lineage: Eukaryota > Metazoa > Arthropoda > Insecta > Lepidoptera > Noctuidae > Noctua > Noctua fimbriata. The sequence continues at coordinate 142,586 of LR990933.1, read as the reverse complement.
ATTCTCGCGAGTCAATGATGCAATGTAATCAGAATCCCATCAAAAACATACCTAAATGTGAAAATGGGGAGCCAAATTCAATATTAAGAATATGCGTGGATGTTGACTTGGCCGACAAAAGAATTGATATCTAAATGGATGTCAAGATATGTGGATATTTGTTGATAAATTGAAGCTCAAGATTTGACTTGGCTAATTTTCACAATTTTTTTGTTAGCCTAACCTGGTGTCAGAGTTTGTATGCCGCCCATGGGCCTCTGACTTGGCTTTACATGCCGTCGAGAAATATCTCTCAGGCATGCTGGTTTGGTTTCCTCACGATGTTTTCCTTCACCGAAGCAAGTGTGTGTGTGTGTGTGTGTGTGTGTGTGTGTGTGTTCTGTGTGTTATACAATACTCACATGAATCCGAAAAATCAGAGGTCTTGGGTTCGAACTCAAGCGCCCGTCGCACTGCTAAGTCGTCTCAACCTATGACTCAGTAGTGCGACGGTCACACCACTAGACTAGCACTGCTTTGACAATTGCCACATTATCATCAACATACTATTATTAGATTATATATTATATTTGCCATTTTCCGGTGAAAGCTTTTCTTAATGGTTTACATTAATGTACACCGATGAGTAGTAGTGTGTGGTGTATAGTTTTTAAGCCATCAAAAACATGGGTTACGACAATATTTCAATAAAACTCATGTTAGATTTCTTTATACACGATATTTATTCTTGAGCACAAAGGACAAGACATTTCTATACCAAAAAAAAGAACCGCAAGTGTCATAAAACCAAAAACAACGCATACGTTTATGAAGACACTTTTTAACAAAAAGTTTACAAAGACATCTATGATCTGTCTTATAAATTTATATTTATTCAACACTCCCACTTAAATTTATCAAGAAACAGGCTTCTTCTTAGTTCGATCAGTCAGTAATCAAGTTTGATTTTCTTCATATGACTGAAGCTCTTAAGCCACAACTTTCTTCCATAGATGAGAATTCTCCATAAGTGTGGTTTTTAGTATATGCGAAACCTGAATATAGTTGTTCAGAATAAGTAACTGAATCGATTCCAATAATTTTTAAACCATGTTATATTTTATCCCAAAAATATTTAAAAATGTTGAAAGTTGGACACCGAGCAACTTTAAGTACCTATCGCAATAATTTAGGTACCTACTGCCAAATTATTATTATCAATGAGCTCAAGACGACGCTGGAGGCGCGCGCTGCGTGGTGACCACGATTTTGTGCATGATATAGTTTTGAAATTTTGTACATAGATTCTTTGCATATAATACTAGACACGTGTATCAGGTTTCGCATATACTAAAACTAATGTTGCACATTGCACTTCAAAGTACTTAACACTCAAGCTCATAACATTATCAGTATTCAATTTAGTAACAAAAGTTTACATTTAATAATCGTTCCTAAAAGAATATTCTAAGTTATTAATTAATTAATTATTTTTAAAAGTGTTAATCAATCTCTGTACAAATCACATAAATTGTTTCATTACATTTAACAAATAAAGTGTTAATAAACTTTATCATCATAAAATTTACTTATTACTATACACAAACATTAAATATTCAGACACCGCAACATAGGTTTCTCTTACTCTAATCTTGTATTATTTTAATCATCTGTACTCTCACCAGAAGATGACTCACTACCGTTATTATTAAAACAAAGCCAAGGATGTATTTTGTCTATAGAAAATATACCCTTATACTTTGACGCCCCTTTCTTTTTAGTAATAGGAGTATCTTCAAACTCATACCTATCGTGATCCAAAAGTTTAGTTATTCTGTATGGCCCTGAGCATTTAGCCAATAATTTTCTACTATATATGTACTGCTCTTTCAACTCTCACCAACTCTCCAACTTTAAATTTTAGCGGTTGCTTTCTTTTGTTATCGTACCCATTCTTCTGTTTTTCTTGAGACTTTTTTGTATAATCGTCTCATCCCTAATCTCACGTAATTTATCATAACAGTTGCTTAATTCATTTTCGTCATGTGTGTTTTTAACTTTATCTCATCAATTTCCGAAACTAGGCTACCTTCACTTAGAAGGGGTTTTACCCGTACCTTTGTTTAGGGTGTTGTTTAGGCCCCACTGGACCTGTAATAGCCTGTCATCCCAGTCTTTCGTCATTACATTACCATGACTTTGTGAAGCTAAAGAATCCAAAATAGTTCTATTATACCGCTCCACCTGACCATAGCCACAGCCATAGCTCTAGGTGAAGCCACTGCATTTTTTATATGTTGGACTCCTATTTCAGTAAGAAAACTTTTAAACTTGTAAATGACGTGCCTCTATCACTGATAAGTCGTTTTGGTAAACCAAACGTACCAAAATAATCCCTAAGAACTGCAATAGTGGAAGTGGACTTGGTATTTTTAACCGCCTTTAACACAATAAATTTTGTGAACGACTCTACAATCACCAAAATGTTTCCTTTTTGATTTTACGAATGTTAACAAGTTTTATTTTGTTTTGGCTTATAAACACAAAGGCAGTCATTCAAAGTTACGAAACAACCCGCCGCTCGTAAAAAAAAGGATCGGGTTTTAGGTAGTTAACGGTCAGCCGCTACTTACCTAACGTGGCACGGGCGAGCAGGTGGATAAACGACTGGATCCGTATCTACTAACTGAATATTCATTTCTGCAACCGTTGTCTGACCTAATTCAGACAAATCCTTGGCAAAACAATCGCGATACTGGTTCAAAGTATTGAATAATTTAAGTCTCTGATTTACGTCTAAATTTTCATCAATATTGAGGTCATCCAATGTTAATGGAGGTTTTGAATTTCGTGTATTCTATTAATGATTTTAATATTATTATTAATTCGAAAAGCACGTGCCAAGACTTGCCTCTTATTAAATTGAATTCTTTTATTGTCATGGTTTAGAATAGTCAAATAACCACTACCGTTTTATATACTGTAAGGGCCAATTACTACACTACAGTTTCAGCGATGACCATTTTCAACGAAAATAATTCCATTAAATTCGAAATCAGTAAATAATTTCACAGAAATACAACTTTCGGCCTTTACTTTTTTTTTAGGTTGGGAAATCATCAAATGACACCCCCCCCCCCCCCGCCGGGTGAAAGGGAGTGTCAGACTTGTACTGACTAAAACCCATCCATGTTCTTTCTTTGCCCTTTGTGTTCCTAGCTAGGACGTAAAGTTTTTTCCCTCTCACGTCCCGCCACCTCCTTCGCTAGCATGACTGCTTCGCAGAAGGAGGTGACGGCTTGGAAGGTGAGGGCGCCGTGGCGCCTCTCAGCCACTCCTCACAGAGGGGACTTATCGCCACTACGGTGGCGTGCCCTGCACGGGGTTGCGACAGTCGCTCTCTCCATGTCACCATGAGATCGCGCCGGAGGTCTGTCCGCTGAGCGGCGATTTGCCGCGGCAGCGGAGTTTCCCCCCGACGTAGTGCCTCCGCGCACCATTCGTGAAGGCGCACGAGGACTATCGCCTCCAGATCCCATGGCGGCAATCCGGCAAGGAGGCTCGCCGCCTCACCGGAGATCGTGCGGTACCCCCGGACTAGCCTTAAGGCTATCCCCTTTTGGGGTGCGTTCAGGTAGCGGGCGGCTTGCCGCTTCAAAGAACGCGTCCATAACGGGGCCCCGTAAAGGGCCATGGACCGCACGACCCCCGCGTGGAGCCTCCATCAGGAGGCGTTTGGACCCCCCAGGTTGGGCAAGAGCCGCTTGAAGGCAGCCCCGGTCCGTTCCAGTTTGGGGGCCAAACGTCGGAAATGCTGCAAGAAGCTCTACCAGCTGTCGAGGACGAGTCCCAGGTACTTCAACGTCGACCCCGATGGAAACCCGTCCTGCCGTCAGTAGGGATCCCGACGGTGACGCATTCCGAGGCCCATGAAAACACATGGCCTCGGACTTGTGCAATACCACCTCGAGACCCAATTGCCGGATCCTCTCCACGAATATGCGACCTCCCTTGTGTCGACCAGCGTGTCGTCAGCGTAGCAGACTACGCTGACGCCGCTAGGGAGGTCGGCGCGCAGCACCCAGTCGTAACCGATGCCAAGGCCGGCCTCAGAACCGATCCCTGTGGAACACCGCACGACATCTCTCGCCGGTTCCATTCTCCGCTCCGACCGGGGTAGATGACGGCCCTATCCGTCAGGTAGTCCCCGACCACACGACGAAGGTAAGTCGGCACCCGGTAAGACCGGAGTGCCTCCCCAATGCAGCTCCAGCGCATGGAGTTGAAGGCGTTGGCGATGTCAAGAGACACCGCCAAGACGACCCCGCCCCGGGAAACCACGTCCCCCATCGTGAGGGCTCTCACGCGCATGATGGCGTCCACCGTCGAGCGCCCCTTGCGGAAACTAAACTGGTGTTCCAAGATCCGAAAGAGAAGGGGGAGGATGCCTCTCTCGCGAAGGGAACAGAGCGCTCACTACGTCCTCCACGAGCTCAGGCCGGAGACTCTGCGTCAACGGGGGGCCCGGGTGCGGAGTTTGTCCCGCACCATCTTATAAGGGCGCCCCCACGGATCTCCGTTCAGAGACTCCAGCATCTACTCGCCAGACAGCCTCTTGGAGGGCGGTCTTCGCCACTCTGTACCCCTCGTAAAGCTCCGCCTCAATGGCTGCTGTATCCGGAGGGCGGATGTGGAGCCTGCGATGCCTGGCGTACCGGTGCCGCGCGGCAACGCACGCCTCGCGCAGAGACGTCAGCTCTCGCGACCACCAGTACACCTGATGTCGGGCGCTTCCTGGCCGAACTTGGGACATTGCCATGTCGCAAACTTCGGACATGGCCTCCTGGAACCAAACCGCCTCATTGTTGATGTCGGCAGGCCTGGCCGGTGATGACACCCAGGCCTGCAAGATCGAGGCTTCCAGGAGGAGCTCCCGGTCCAGCTGCTTCAGCGCCCATCACGGACCACTCGGGGCCTGTAGGACCGGCTTGAGGTCTGGGTGGAGACGTCGAACCGGATGTACCGGTGGTCGGAATAGGTCTCCACCCCCTTCATGACGCGCCAGTCAACGACACGCGGCTACAGAGCCTAGCCGCGACGCTCCGCTCCTTTTGTCGGCGCTTCCGCTCCCGTTTCCTGGCCTTTTTGGCCGCCTTCCGCTCCCTCGTCCTTTCTCCAGCCACCTGCCACCCGGTCTCGGCCGCGGAAGGCTTAGGGGGTACTTATATGATACTTAAAGACATCATTGACACTTTAAACCCAGCAAAATACCGACCAATTACTTGTTTACAAACTTTATACAAAATTTTAACTGCCTGTGTAAGCGAGGTACTGTATGAACATTTGACTAAAAATAATATCCTAGCAGAACATTCCTACTCCTTGTAATAAAGTAATTTGGGGGGAACGAAATGGCACGCAAGTTGACAGATACCGTGAGCTTTGTAACAGTAAGCTGCGTGAAATTTATTTCCCTCCTGATTTTCAAGTGTGTAGCCATAGTTTTTGTAATTCAAGCGAGCACAAAGCTATTTTAGATGACTTATACAGTAAAATATCATATGCATTATGTGATGCCGCCGAGCAAACATATGAAAAGGTAGGGACTGTAGGTAGAAGTAGGAACCACAGGACAATATGCGGGTGGACTTACCATGTAAGAGATGCACACCGGGAGGCCATGCTTAAATACGAAATGTGGGTTTTACACAATCGGCCAACCTCTGGAGTTGTTTTTGAAGAAATGCGAGTGGCCCGTAACATCGTCAAGGCTCGGCTAAAATGGTGCCAAAATAACCAGGAGCAAATAAAGATGGATACGATTGCAAAAGCAAGAGCAACAAATAATTTTGCTAAGTTTTGGAAGTCCACGAGTAGGCTTGATATTAAGCCTGGCCTGTCTGTGAATGTCGGTGGGAGGAGCGATCCGGGGGAGATTGCAAATATGTTCAAGGAACATTTTACAGTGCAGTCTCCTCTGGGTCCCTCAGTTGATGTGATCAATGCTGGGCCTGAAATGACCGGAGTGAATTCTTTAATGTTCTTTTCGGCCAGACAAGTTGCAACAGTCATTGAAAATATGAGCAGAGGCCAATCTCCCGGCCATGACGGGCTCAGTATTGAGCATTTCAAGTTTGCTGGGGTTCATCTGCCAAGGGTTTTGTCGCTTTTTTACACCATGTGCCTAAGTCACTCTTACTTGCCCGCAGGACTAATGAAAACACTGGTGGTCCCCATAATTAAGAATAGGACGGGCGACATTTCAGATAAGTCGAACTATCGACCTATATCTCTCGCAACCACAATGGCAAAAGTACTGGACGGTATGATTGATTCTAGCTTGAAGGAATGTCTATCCGTGCATGACTCACAGTTCGGGTTTCAACATGGACTGTCAACGGAAAGCGCCATAGTAAGCCTCAAGCATACGGTCCAGTATTACACTGATCGAAGGACGCCGGTACCCGCCTGTTTTCTGGATCTCTCCAGAGCTTTCGATCTGGTAAATTATGATGTACTCTGGAGAGAGCTTGAAGATAGGGGTGTATCGGTAGGTGTCCTCAGGATCCTACAGTATTGGTATGGGAACCAAGAAAATGTTGTTAGGTGATCCAATGCACTCTCTGGGACTTAAAGGTTAGAATGCGGTGTGAGGCAGTGTGGTCTGACCTCCCCTAGGCTATTTAGCACATTATATAAACGGCCTAATCGTGGACTTCAGCAATATGCGAGTCGGATGTAGCGTCCATGGTGTAAAAATAAATAGAATCAGCTATGCTGATGACATGGCGTTGCTGGCACCGACGGCAGGTGTTGTTAATGAAATGCTGCGGGTCTGTCAGGCGTATGCTGCCTCGCACGGACTTATTTATAATGTCAAGAAGTGCGAATACATTGTCTTTAAGGCCGGCGGTGAATGCCCAGATACTATACCTGACATTACCCTAAACGGCTTGAACGTCAAAAGAGTGACAACATTTAAATATCTAGGGCATCTTCTCGCCGACGACCTTAAGGACAATGTTGACATTGAAAGGGAGCGTAGAGCACTGGCGGTCCGAGGTAACATGTTGGCCCGAAGATTCGCTCGGTGTGGCAGTCAAGTAAAAGTAACACTGTTTAAGGCATATTGCCAGAGCTTTTACACGGGGAATCTTTGAGTCAACTATACCAAAAGAACGCTGGATGACCTACGCGTTCAGTATAATAATATTTTTAGGATGCTGTTGGGACTGCCTCGATGGTGCAGCGCTTCTGCGATGTTTACGCAAAACCGAACTGACGGCTTCCATGCCGTCATTCGCAAGAAAACCGCGTCGCTGTTGTCAAGGTTGCGGGCGAGTTGCAACAGCATTCTTAAAACTGTGGCGGAGAGTATCGATTCTCCGATTATTAAAGATTTTGTGAGAAGGACAATCACTCAACATTAATTTCATCAATTTTTTCAATTTTCTTTTCACAATACTATCTATTCTGTATGTCTCTATTTTAGTTTAAGTACTAACACTAGTAATAAGTTATTTTATTGTTTACTAACACATTGGATCATTGTTGTCCGAAAAATAAAGAATATTATTATTATTTCCTTTATTCATTTATAAACTTATTTTAAATATTTTTAAACATTTCTTAAAAAACAACATATAAAAAAACATTAAAAAATATAAAAAATAGTGGTCCGCCGGTAGCGGGAGCAGGGTCCAAGCTACTGGTGGTTAGGGTTCCAGAGACAGGAACCTCCTCACAATACGAGCCGTATCGAGGAGTACTGCCTTCTGAATCAGGCCCTTGGTCCAACCGCCTAAGGAGAGCCTCGAAAGATGGTCGTCGAGGCTCTTGGCTATAAGGCCATTGGCCGTCACGACGATCGGCACAATGATAGCCGAGTTCACATTCCACATGTCGACAACCTCGTGTGCCAAGTCGAGATATTTTATTTGTTTCTCTTTCTCAGCTTTCACGAGGTTCTCGTCATGCGGGATGGTAACATCGACTATCATTACGCGGCGCGCTAATCGGTCTATCACTACTATGTCAGGTTTATTGGCGACAATAGTCCTTACAGTAATGATATACTGATCCCAGTACATCGTGACATGGTCTTTCTCGAGAACTGGGTCGGGCACATACTTGTAGTACGGTACCTCAGATTCCACAAGTTTATATTTCAAGGCAAGTTGCTGGTGAATAATCCTGGCTACTTGGTTGTGCCTGTGCAAGTACTCGCCGTTAGCCAGACGAGAACAACCAGAAATAATATGTCTGATGGACTCACCCGGACGGTGGCATGCCCGACACACGTCAACCGTCCCGTCCTTCATAATATATTTTCGGTAGTTGTTCGTCAACATAACTTCGTCCATAATCGCACAGACAAAACCTTCAGTTTCTCCAAAGAGGTCACCGAAACGTAGCCAGGACACGGACGCTAGAAAATCTACATCGGGCCCATGAAGAGCCCCGTAGAAGCGCCCGTGAAGCTCCTTGCCTTGCCATACTTCCTTGCGGTCATCGGTAGTAACTACCACAGGTTTGCGCCAATTCTCTTTAGCCATGGACAGCGGGGTGAGTCCCTTGTCCACTGCGACCACATCTCGGTGCATACCCACCTCGGCATTTAAAAAATATTCTCTGAGACTGCACATCTCGCGGTTGTGAAGGAACTTCGCGTTTAAAAACCCTCGACCCCCGCACTTCCGCGGTATGTACAGCCTCATCACCGATGATCGTGGGTGATGCATCCGGTTTGCGGTAAGCAGTGTACGAACTCTCCTATCCAGGGCATCGAGTTCGGTCTGAGTCCATTTGAGTACGCCGAAAGAGTACATTAAAACCGGCATGACCCAACCGTTGAAGGCGCGCACCTTGTTTCCGCCTAAAAGAAGGCTATGTAATACCTTGTTCAGGCGTCCAAAGAAGCGCTCCTTCAACGATTGCTTCATGTCAGTTACGTTAATGCCTAACGCTTCCGACATACCCAAATACTTATAGCTTTCGGATGAGGAGAGGGATCTCAGGTGTATGGAATCCGAGAGCTGAATTCCCTCGGATTCCATAATCTCCCCTCGCTTTACATACATGACTGCACATTTGTCCACACCAAATTCCATCCTGATGGCGCTACTGAAAGTTTCAGTTACTTTCAGTAGCTCCATCAGTCGCAATTTGTTGGGGTTAAAGAGTTTCAGATCATCCATGTAAAGAAGGTGAGATATGACCTGACCACCTCTCCTCAACCGGTAGCCTAGACCTGAATCCTCCAGCAATGTGCTCAGAGGATTCAGGGCTAGACAGAACCAAAGTGGGCTCAGACTGTCGCCCTGGAATATTCCCCGTTTAATCCATACAGGCTCATCGTTCCCCTTATTATTATTATCCTTTATTTAAATTTTTACAAATTATTTTATATTTTTAAATATTCCTTAAAAAAAAAATATATAAAAAACATTTAAAAATATAAAAAATTGTAGCCCACCGGTATCGGGAACAGGGTCCAAGCTACCGGCGGTCAGGGCTCCAGATAGAGGAACCTCCTAACAATACGAGCCGTGTCCAAAAGTACTGCTTTCTGAATCAAGCCCTTGATCCAGCTGCCTAACGAGAGCCTCCTCAGGTATTGGTCGAGGCTCTTGGCAATTAAGCCATGGGCTGATACGACTATCGGCACAATGATCGCTGAGTCCACATCCCACATGTCGACAACCTCGCGAGCCAAGTCAAGATACTTGATTTTCTTATCTTTCTCGGCTTTCACGAGGTTCTCATCATGCGGGACCGTTATGTCAACAATCATTGTGCGCCGCTCTGATCGATCCACCACCACTATATCAGGCTTATTGGCTACAATAGTCCTGTCAGTGATGATGGATTGATCCCAGTACAATGTGATACTGCCATTTCCGAGAACTGGGTCAGGCACATACTTATAGTACGGCACTTCCGATTCCACAAGGTTGTATTTTAGAGCAAGTTGCTGATGGATAATCCTGGCTACAAGGTTGTGTCTATGCAAGTACTCTCCGTTAGCCAGACGAGAACACCCGGAGATAATGTGACGGATTGATTCGCCTGGACGGTGGCATGCCCGACATATGTCAACCGTACCGTCTTTCACAATAAATCTCCGGTAGTTATTCGTCATCATAACTTCATCCATAATTGCACAGACAAAACCTTCGGTTTCTCCGAAGAGGTTCCCGGAACGTAGCCAGGCTACGGACGCTGATAGGTCTACATCGGGCCCATGCAGGGCCCGGAAAAAGCGTCCGTGAAGCTCTTTACTCTGCCATACCTCCATGCGGTCGTTAGTGTCAAGCACTAAGGGTTTGCGCCAGTTATCTTTAGCCAAGGAAAGCGGGGTGAGGCCCTTGTCCACTGCGACCACATCTCGATGCATCCCCACGTCGGTTTCAAGGAAATATTCCCTGAGACTGCATATCTCGCGATTGTGGAGAGTCTTAGCGTTTAAAAAGCCTCGACCCCCACACTTCCGCGGGATATACAGTCTCATAACAGAAGAACGCGGGTGATGCATTCGATATGTCGTCAACAATGTACGGACCCTCCTATCCAGGGCGTCTAGTTCTGTTTGAGTCCATTTGAGTATGCCGAAAGAGTACATCAGAACCGGCATGACCCAACCGTTGAAGGCACGTACCTTATTGCCGCCTGATAAAAGACTATTAAATACTTTTTTCAGGCGGCCAAAGAAGCGCTCCTTCAACGATTGCTTCATGTCAGCAACATTGATGCCCAGCGCTTCCGACATACCCAAATACTTATAGGTTTCGGTTGCTGAGAGGGATCTAAGATTTATGGAATCTGAGAGCTGGGTTCCCACAGATTCCACAATCTCCCCTCGCTTTACATGCATGACCGCACATTTGTCCACACCAAATTCCATCCTGATGGCGCTACTGAAAGTTTCAGTTACCTTCAGTAGCTCCATCAGTTGCAAATCGTTGGGGGCAAAGAGTTTCAGGTCATCCATGTAAAGGAGGTGAGATATAACTTGACCACCTCTCCTCAACCGATAGCCTAGACCTGAATCCTCCAGCAGCGTGCTAAGAGGATTCAAGGCTAAGCAGAACCAAAGTGGACTCAAACTATCGCCCTGAAATATACCTCGCTCTATCCTTATCGGCTCGCTATTCCTCTGGATTTGCCGACATCCTGGATAGCGAAGGACTGTCCTCCATTGCCCTGTAGCGGAATATCATCCTCACAGTAACAATATAGTACGTAGGGTACATCGACAATATTGTGCCCAAACTAAGTTTCTATAAGTACCTACTATGCATTGATTTTTTGTTACAAATTTTGTATAAAAGGGACCGTCCTTTCTAAATACATTTATTCCATATTCAGCCATCACCACGAGTCTCATTTCCAAACCCTGCGTATCCCAACAGTGGTGACCCCGACTGAAAAAACACCAAGAAACAAACATGAACCCGATTACTTCGAAGCAGAACGACCAGACCAGACCAGTAGCTACAAATCACGAAAACGCATTACTTCACGCGAAGATCGACATGTTGGCGAAAGAAATATGGGAATTAAAAACACACCACAACCGCTACGGAAGGCAGCGCGAGCGAAACTGGCGAGGCGCCCGTCATCGATCACGCAGTTCATACAGATCGCCGCACGGTAACCGCCGGTCGGATTCAAATCAACAACACAGGACTGAGAACTACGACAATTCCGTTTGTTATTATCATCGAAAGTTCGGCGGACAAGCCCGAAAATGTACTAGACCATGTACTTATGAAAATAAGCACCCTTCAAGCACGGGAAACTAAAGCAGGTGTTAGCAGAGACGGGATCTAGCGCCTGGGAAAAATCACACCGTCTATTTCTGAAAGACAAGAAGACAAATCTAAGCTTTCTCATCGATACTGGTGCAAACATATCCGTCATTCCTCGAAAACGCTGCGAAATCCTCAAGCCCACCGCATTCAAACTTTATGCAGCAAACAACACAGAAATACCCACCTACGGTGAAAAAACAATAGATCTAGATTTCAACCTGAGACGACCATTCAGATGGAAGTTCGTCGTAGCAGCAGTCAGTAAGCCCATCATCGGCGCTGATTTCTTGAAGCACCATCACCTTCTAGTCGACCTCGCTGGAAAATGTTTAATCGACAAGATAACTAACTTGTCAGTGAAAACTTCCATTTGCAAATCTACAGCACCAACAATCAGAACCATAGACCTGGAACAAAAATATCATGACATATTAGCGGAATTCCCCGATATAACAAGACTTTCCACTATGAAAAATACTCCGAAGCACAACGTCGAGCACCATATCGAAACAACAGGGCCGCCATTATACTGCAAAGCACGTCCACTGCCACCTCACCGTTACGAAGCTGCGAAGAAAGAATTTCAAACCATGATGGATCAGGGATTATGCCGACCAAGCAAGAGCCCCTGGGCCAGTCCACTTCACGTGGTACCCAAACCAAACGGAGACTTACGTGTATGTGGAGACTATAGAAGACTTAACGCCATAACCAAGCCAGACCGATATCCGGTACCACGTTTGAAGGATTTCACTTACCAATTGCACGGGAAGCAGGTATTCTCAACGCTTGACCTAAATAGGGCTTACCAACAATTGCCTGTTCTGGAAGATCACATTGAAAAAACAGCCATTATCACACCATTCGGGCTCGCCGAATCCCCGAATGTGCCCTGGTCTGAAAAATGCTGGACAGACTTTCCAACGTTTCATTCATGACTGAACAAATATGGCATCACTATAAACCCATCGAAATGTGTACTAGGCAAGAAAGTGATCAAATTCCTTGGACACACTGTCTCACAAGATGGCATCAAACCTCCAGCAGAAAAAGTTGAAGCAATCACCAACTTTCCACTACCCACAACCATTGAACAATTGAGAAGATTCCTTGGCACCGTCAACTTCTACAGAGACTGCATTTCAAAGGCAGCCGAAATACAAGCACCTCTAAACGCATATTTGCACAACAGCAAGAAACGAGACAAAACAAAGATCGTATGGAACGACGAAGCCAAGAAGGCATTTGAGCTATGTAAAGCTGGCTTACAAAACGCAGCATTACTAGCTCACCCCTCACATAACGCACCGATCGCATTGATGACTGACGCCTCTGATAAGTGCGCCGGTGCTGTACTGCAACAATATGTACACAACAAATGGCAGCCACTGGGTTATTTCTCCAAAGCATTGTCAAGCGCGCAAGTCAAATATAGCACATTCGACAGAGAACTATTAGCTATATACATGGCCGTGAAGCATTTCAGAAAAATGTTCGAAGGAAGACATCTCACAATATTCACCGACCACAAGCCATTAACCTGTAGTGATGTAAGTGCATATTATGCTAGTGTGTAAGCCTATATACTGAAGAACCTTGAATAAACGTTTAGTATTAGATCAGCATTCATTGGTTTTACTTGTCTCCAAATCCCAACCTCACATGGCGACCCTGCCATCTCGGATTCGCACTCGCGCCTCGGTACCGTGCCCTTTTAAGGAAAGCGCTATCTAAACAAATAATTAATTGTCACAGTGAACGTTTAAATAATTAAGATGAAGTCACATATCATTTATTGCTTTTGCTATAAACTAACGTGTTCGAGTGAAGAGAAAGTGCAACAAAATGTGCAACTCGCAAAACAATAAGGAGCAGGTGGTGATTGCGCAGAATGCTGCTGCAGGGAGAAACTCCGCTCAAGTTGACCAGTTAATGTACCATGCCAGCACTACAAACATTGTTCTAATTGCAATTGTCTTGTTGCTAGCTCTTGGTGGGCTCATCGTGGTATATCGTATGTACCGAAGATGTCATCGACGGATGGTGGAGAGACATGCTAATGATATAGTACTCAGGAGGTATGCCAGCATTTTTAGAGGACGTCGTGCACCAGCAGAACAAGAATACGGCAGAGAATGTACGCGGGGTAATAACGAGTGCGACAAATAAATAACTAATTAGTGAAGTGTTAAAAAAAAAAAAAAAAGTGGAAGTGCGCGGAAAATTAAAGGAAGTGCGCGAAAAAAAAAAAAATTAATTCATGTAATACGGTCTCGACAAAGTGCGGTACGGTTATAAAAGTTACGTTATGGACACTAAGTTACGCAGTATGTATCGGAGAAGTTTGGTATGTATTATATTTACTATACTAATGTTATAGAGTTGTGTTCACTATATCAAATTTTATAGAGTTATGTTCATTTAATGGCAGAATTTTTAAAAACTATTTGCGAAGAACTCATAAAGATAAGAGTTTATTTAATAAAAATTGGTCCCTCTAGGCGCCAAGGAAATATATGTGAGAAAAAGTTGAGTGAAGCTAAAACTCTATACCAGCAGTATACGAAATTTAAAGAAGAAATAAGTAGGATACTACAGACGAAAAAGGAATATGAAGTTAAATTAATAAATCAGTTTAGCGAAAACATTGAAAAGTTGTATTCAGAAATTGCTGATTTGTGTAAGATTAAGCCAATAGATTGTGTCACAATGGCGAAATTTGACTTAAAAATTGCGCTAAATTTATTACCAGTCCTAAATGACACAGAATTAACCACTATGCAATTAATTGATGGTATCGAATATTACGATTCTGTTCTAGAGGATGCTTCGAAAAGTAATTTAATAGAATTCGTATTAAAAAGTCGGTTATCACAATCTGCAAAATTAAAACTATCTAAAAAATATAATAAGGTATCTGAATTACTGAGAGATATGAAGTTGCACCTACTACCTAAAAAATCATTCATAGCATTATCCAGTAAACTACAGTCGGTAAAACAAAGCGAAAAATCAATATCTGACTATGGTCAAGAAATTTCAAACTTATTCGTTGACCTCACGATTTCGTAGTCCGAAGGCCACGAAGACAGTTACGATGTATTAAAACGCGTTAACGAAAAGCTCGCTATAAAGCGCTTTGCTGACGGACTACGAAACCGTAGGTTAAGCACAATAATAGCTGCAAGAAATTATAGTTGTTTGAACGATGCAATACAGGCGGCTGTGGACGAAGACATTTCGTCAACTGTAAACCAAAATGATATTTTGACAATGCGGAAACCAAACAGGTATTTTGTTAGCAATTACAGAGGTAATCAGAGAGGTATGCGTTCCACCTCACGGCCGAGGAATACCCATCGGGGAGGTCGCTACCAGCAGAGGGGTTCCACTCGAGGTTGGACTGACACATCATATCGAGGTCGTTCAACAGCACGAGGATATCGAGGTAGGTCCTATCAAAATTATAGCCGTGGTAGGCAACAACAAAGAGGCGGACAGATACAAGTTATAACCGGGAACTCGGAGCCCCAAGTTCCACCGGAAAACGTCGGAGAGGAAAACAACCAGCAGTTTTTTCGAGGCTAAAAATAACTTTATATATTCATATAATAATTCGCTATTAGCCACTTTATCCATAGACGGTGCAGCATATTCATGGCTAATCGATACGGGAGCATCGATTTCAGCTATTAAACAAGAGTACATTAGTAAACATAACATTCCTATCCATAAATGGACGACAACTATAAACGGGATTGGAGGCAAAGTACGGGCAATAGGCTACGCGTGTATAAAATTGACAACTCAGACATATTGTTTTAGACACAAGTTTTATGTTTTTGATTCGTTGCCATGTAAGGCGGATGGCATCATTGGATATGATTTCTTAAACAAGTTTGGATCGTGTATAGACTTACAAAGTAAAGAAATGACTCTTTATACTTCGTTTTACAACAAGATAGTTTTAAAGTTAAATAACCAGCTTAAACATATGTTTAATATACCATCTAGGTCTGAATCAATCCATTATTTAGATACAAATATGAATGAAGAATGTGTGGTCTGTGCGAAAGAGTTGTCTGAGGGTATATTTATGGCTAGTACTATAGTCTCACCGGTCAATGGCAAGATCCCTATTAGAATACTAAATACGACTGAAAAAACTGTAACCTTAACTGAAATTAAGCCAAGTATACATAAGTTAAGCGAATACAATTTATGTTCATTTGATAGTTGCACACAAGGCGCCGACCGTGTAAAAACTTTGTTATCAAACCTCAACTTAAAACATTTGAACTTAGAAGAAAAGATTGCGGTTCAAAACGTGTGTGCTAAATATGCTGACATCTTTTATTTGCCAGGGGATACATTAAAAACTACACCTATTTACAATCACAAAATACATTTAAAAGAACATGCTAGTCCCATCTATATGAAACCATACAGATTGCCACATTCTCAGAAACCCGAAATTGAGAAACAAATAAAAAACATGTTATCACAAAATATTATAGAACCCTGTTCAAGCGAATGGTCAAGCCCAGTACTTCTAGTACCAAAAAAAATTGATACCACGGGACAAAAGAAATTTCGTTTAGTTATAGATTATAGGAAATTGAATAACGCTATTAAAGACGACAAATTCCCACTGTCAAATATAACGGACATCCTTGATTCTCTTTCCGGTTGTATCTATTTCACACATCTAGATTTATATCAAGGATTTTATAACGTAAATCTCGATAAACACAGTAGAAAATACACAGCCTTTTGTTCCGGTCAGTACCAAATGACCAGGATGCCAATGGGTCTAAAAACGAGCCCAAATTCTTTCTCAAGAATGATGAATATGGCAATGGCCGGATTAACGTATGAAAAATGTTTAGTGTACTTAGATGACGTAGTGGTTTATGGGAAATGTTTAAATTCAGCTACTAAAAACTTAATAGACGTGTTTGAAAGATTGCGAAAAACTAACTTAAAATTAAACCCCATAAAATGTGATTTCCTCCGAAAAGAGATGTTATACTTAGGTCACGTAATATCGTCAGACGGTGTACAACCGGACCCCGAAAAATTGAATGTAGTTAAAAATTACCCAGTACCAAAAAACTCGGACGAGGTAAAGCGATTTGTCGCTTTCGCTAATTACTATAGGAAATTTATTAATAAATTTGCAGCAATAGCACAACCCTTAAATAATCTTTCAAAGAAAAATACTAAATTCCAATGGACAGACGACTGTCAACAGTCATTCGATCTTTTAAAACAATTATTAATGAACCCTCCAATACTTCAATATCCCAATTTTTCATCTGACAACGTGTTCACCTTGCAAACAGATGCTTCGGGTTATGCAATAGGAGCCGTGTTAGCCAATCAAAACGGAAAACCCGTCGCATACGCCAGCAGAACACTTAACAAGGCCGAAAAAATGTATCCGACAATAGAAAAAGAATTACTTGCCATTGTCTGGGCCATAAAACACTTTAGGCCATACCTGTACGGTCGTAAGTTTAAGGTCCTAACCGACCATAAACCACTAATATATTTATTTAATATTAAAGACCCGTCCAGTAGATTAATGAAGTTTCGGATTTTGTTAGAAGACTATGATTTCTATGTGGAATACGTGAAAGGATCGGATAATGCAGCTGCAGATGCATTGTCACGAATAACAATAACATCAAAGGATTTGAAAGAGATGCATGAATGTGTTTTAAATGTACTTACGCGGGCACAGAAAAAGAAGTTATGTACGGGACAAGACAATTCAGATACTATGGTTACTACTGATGGATGGTCTGATCAGCCAAACGTCGTGGAAACTCATAGTAAGCCGAAAATGTCAATTGAACTTACATTAACATGTAATAAAACTATAAATAAATTAAGAAAGGAAAACGTCATAGTAGAAGAAAGTCAATTATTTGTATACGTACCGAAAAATATGGTAATATACATAAAACCAGAACCTCAATCACAATCGACGCCAGGCGCTTTTGTGAGAGAACTGGAAACATTTTGTGGAAAATTAAAAATTGACGAAATATATTTTCTTAAAAATAAACAAAATAGTATGTTTATAAAATTAATAGCACAAGAAATAAAGCAAAGTAGCCCGTGGTTAGGTCCAAGATTATGCATATTAGATGACGTAATACGAATACAGGATAAAGATGAAATTAGAGTCATTCTAAACGACTTCCATCTGTTACCTACAAGTGGCCACGCAGGTATCAGACGGATGGTCAATAACATAAAAAAGTACTATTATTGGGCAGGTCTCGAACGCGATGTCACAGATTTCATAAAAAGATGTGACAAATGCCAAAAACAAAAATATTCGGTCCATATTAAGGAACCCATGACTATCACCTCAACAGCGCACGCTGCATTTGAGAAAATATTTATGGACGTTGTAGGTCCGTTAGATAGGGACATACAAGGTAACTCATATATATTAACGCTTCAATGCGAATTAACAAAATACGTCGAGGCATATCCTTTAAAAACAAAAAGAAGTGAGGAAATTGCTAAAGAATTTGTAAATAATTTCATTTTACGACATGGAATTCCCAGAGAAATAGCGACTGATAGGGGTGCAGAATTTATGTCTGAAATAATGACAGAAACTTGTAAATTACTACATATAAACAAAATTAACGCTACTGCTTATCACCACGAGAGCATAGGCTCACTCGAGAACACACATAAGCATTTAGGTGCATTCCTGAGAATCCAAACAGATAATCACCCGGAATCGTGGAGTACTTGGTTACCTTATTGGTGTTTCAGCTATAACACATCAGTTCACACCGAAACTAAATACTCACCTTTTGAGTTAGTATACGGTAAAAAATTTAACTTACCCGGTAATGTAACCAAGGCCGTGGAACCACTTTATAATATTGACGATTATCCTTTACAGCTAAAATATAGACTACAAGTATCCACTAAAGAAGCTCGTGATAATTTGATACAATCAAAAACATCTAGAAAAATAAAATACGATCAAAGAATTAACCCAATCGTATACAAAAAGAACGACTTAATCTTAGTTAAGAACGAGACTGGTAATAAATTTACCAATATTTATTCAGGTCCTTATATTGTGATCAAAGACATGCCACCTAATGTGGAAATATTAAAGAATAACAAAATTGATGTAGTACATAAGAACCGTACCAAACTGTATAATAGTTAATACGCATATTGAAGTGAAAAAAAAAAAAAGAAAAAAAATAATAATTATAATCTAATGTAAAATCATGTAACTAATCATAATTGTATTGTTTTGTATGTTATCCGTTATTTAAAAAAAAAAAAAACATGTAATTAATAATATTACTATAATGAATGCATGTAATCATAATATATTCTGTCCATGTACTCGAAAAAAAATGATAATAATAATAACCTATATAACTTAAGCAATAAGATAAAAATAAAATAATATAGTTAATTATTTTATTTTCCCTTACCGAGGGAGATGTAGTGATGTAAGTGCATATTATGCTAGTGTGTAAGCCTATATACTGAAGAACCTTGAATAAACGTTTAGTATTAGATCAGCATTCATTGGTTTTACTTGTCTCCAAATCCCAACCTCACAAACCTACGCGATAAATAAAACATCGACAGACAGCGAGACACCGCGCCGAGCCCGACAACTCATGTACATTAGCGAATTCACAAACGACATTCGTCATATCAGCGGGAAAGACAACATAGTTGCAGATTCATTATCACGGATCAACACAGAAACCATCACTTGTCCTACAACGATTGACTACAAGCAACTAGCTACAGCGCAAGAAAGAGATTGCACTATACATGACCTACAGAAACAAAGCAACTTACAATTGAAGCGCATAGTTCTACCAAACACAAATAGCAAAATACTGTGCGAAACATCAACACAACATATTCGCCCGTACCTACCCGAAACATATCGCCGAGCAGCGTACGAAAGTGTACATAACCTTAGCCACCCCGGCACACGCACAACAAGAAAAATACTAAGTGAAAAATACTTCTGGCCATCAATGAACGCTGACGCGGGACGATGGTCGAAAGCCTGTGAAGCCTGTCAAAAGTCAAAAGTTAGTCGACACACAACGAGTCAAATTGCAACTTACCCACCATCGGAACGATTCCAACATATCCATGTCGACATTGTTGGGCCCCCTACCACCCTCACAATATGGACACAAGTACCTGCTCACTATTATCGACCGGTACACGCGATGGCCCGAAGCATTACCTCTCCACGACATAACTGCAGAAACAATAGTCAAAGCGATATACGAAGGCTGGATAACAAGATTTGGTTGTCCTATCACGATAACAAGCGATCAAGGCCGCCAGTTTGAGAGCCAACTCTTCTCTGAATTAATGAAATTAATGGGAATAAACAGAACGAGAACAACTGCATATCACCCACAATCAAATGGAATCATCGAACGCTGGCACCGCTCACTCAAAGCCGCACTTACCGCGCGCTGCACTACTAGTGCGAACGGAAAGTGGTTTGACGAGTTACCGACCGTATTACTTGGATTGCGCGCGGCTACTCGCAGCGACACACTAATTAGTCCCGCACAATGTACCTACGGAACATCGCTGCGATTACCAGGAGATTTTTTTGTTGAAACAAAAGGAAGCCAAATGAGTCACGATTTCGTCGAACAGCTGCGACAGACTATCAACGCATACCGACCAGCCGACATCACGCATAGCAACAACAAAATGTTTGTACATTCCGACCTACGTACCTGCGAAAATGTTTACCTACGAAGAGATTGCACAAAAAAACCATTACAGCCGACATATGAAGGCCCATATCCCGTATTGGAAAGATGTGAGAAATACTACAAGCTGCAACTACCAGGAAGAGTAACCAACGTCTCGATCGACCGTCTGAAGCCTGCCTACACTATGAACGAGCAAGGACATAATGACACACAGAAAACAACGCGATCAGGAAGAATTGTGAAACCAGTTGTACGCTTCGCTTGAGGGGGTGTACTGTAGCGGAATATCATCCTCACAGTAACAATATAGTACGTAGGGTACATCGACAATATTGTGCCCAAACTAAGTTTCTATAAGTACCTACTATGCATTGATTTTTTGTTACAAATTTTGTATAAAAGGGACCGTCCTTTCTAAATACATTTATTCCATATTCAGCCATCACCACGAGTCTCATTTCCAAACCCTGCGTATCCCAACAGCCCCATACATGACATCAGGAAGGTGCGCAGAGTTGCATCAACTTTATACAACTCTAGCACCCTCATGAGCCATCTATGTGGCACCGAGTCATAGGCCTTCTTATAGTCTATCCAACATGTCGACAGATCCCTTCGGGAACGGCGAACCTGTTGACTAATGGCCATATCAATGAGGAGTAGCTCCTTAGTACCGCGGGACCCGTTCCTACATCCATTTTGAGAAGCGGACATGATAGAATTGTCATCAATGTGTTTGTTAATTTTAGCTCTCAAAATGGATGTAAGAACTTTATAGACCG
Organism: Noctua fimbriata; assembly: GCA_905163415.1. Lineage (NCBI taxonomy): Eukaryota > Metazoa > Arthropoda > Insecta > Lepidoptera > Noctuidae > Noctua > Noctua fimbriata. Next base: position 121,253 of record LR990933.1, on the reverse strand, counting down.
TCGGAAGACAGGTAATCGGTCTATAATTTTTGTGCTCCGCAGTACTACCCGATGTATGGAGCAGGTGGGTTATAACTGTTGTCAGGAACTCTGGCAGCGACCCTGACTCTAAGGCTGACTGGAACAGGATCGCCAGGCGAGCGTGCGACCTTGTGAACCATTTAATCCAAAAGTTGTGCAGTCCATCCGGCCCTGGAGATTTCCAGTTAGGCAACGGACGGACTGCACGAACTACGTCTTGGGGGCTGATAGTGATTGCCCCCATTTCTGGTAATAGATCGCACGCTCGCTCGACCTCCCGAGTCCATTCACCCTCAGTATGGCTAACAGGCACCGACCAGATGCTGCGCCAGAACGAACACATGGCATCATCATCCGGTAGGCGCGTGTCAGCCACACCTTAGTCCGGTCGCTCCCAAGCCCTGTATACCCACCTTTCATCTCTTTGAAAAGTGCGATTTTGAGTGTATCGGTCCACCCGCCGCTTATACCTACGAATACGGTTTGCCCATGCATACACTTTCTGCTTCAGGAAGTCGATGCGCTCTGTGATACGGGACATGTAGTCTCGAGGACTGATATCAGTCCCCGAGAACGCCCGCCTCACAAAACGCATCACTCTAAGACGAGTATTGCCCTCCCTGAAGCAGATCAGTTTGCCGATGAGTGCTCTGGCCCCACCAATACGTCGTTCAATCCTGTACTGCCATGGCGGTACGGCTGGTTTAGGTCGTGTAGCTCTGTCATCAGAAAATTTGACATGAGCTACACGACATGCCGCTACAGCCGCACAATACAGGATTGAGTGAGCATCGGTGAGGTCTTCGCAGTTATCAAAATAGTTTTACAACTGCGAATCCAGAACAGCTACCAGCGCCCTATTTTTGTTATGCATGGGCAAACGAGGTATGCGTGGTCTAAGGTCGGGTTGCATGAACCGATATTCTCGAATCGCACCCTCCAAAGCACTCCTCATTTCCTCATTGCACTGGGTACTTACATTAGTAACTATGTCATTACTCACGTCGTTATCGCGATCTGGTATTATGGTAGACTGTGGTGGAACCACAGCCTGCGGCGGCGGCGTGGCAATGACATGGCTACTCTGCATTTCAGTCCGCAAGCGATCAAGTACGGTGTCATCCAACATACGATTACGCTGGATGACTCGCACCTGATCCGATAGTCGTTGTGCCGACACGTTGGCAGCTGGCTCAAGCACCTGAAACAGAGAGAGCATCCGAACACGGTACGCGGTCAGGTTGTTTCCTCCCTCTGTAGCCCCATAGTATGCGCGCAGGACATTTGCATTGATGGATTGCGTCCATCGCATGCGCTGCACACTCCCACCGGGAGCTGGGTTATCAGAGGCCGGTGGGCCTCGAGGTCCTAAACCGTCCGGCGGCCGGCGTCCTCCCCGTCGACGAACAGGTGGTGGCGTCGTGGGCGGAGAGAAATACTCGTCGCTCGAGCTCGACGCAACTGCCACGGCCGGTGTCACAGCACTCACGACGGGGCTGGATTCCGGCGGCGGCGAGGCGGAGCTGAGCGACGGGTCCGGAGGCGATAGGCGTGCGCGTCGAGCAGCTGATCTCGTCAACATTTATTTATCTTCATATATATTCGATTCTTCCAAAATTTTTGACAGACACGTGAGATGTCATATTGTGTCAATTCCATGTATTGGTTTTTTTCTTTAATTTTCTGCTTAATTTCATTTTTATTTCGGTGTTTTGTAATAATATTGCTATAAAAAAAAACGGTGGTATCCTTGAAATCTTGCAGTACAATATAAAACTATTTAAATTTTAAAAAATTTGGTAAATCTGTTATGAAGACGTTTCATTGCCGTAAGTGTTGCCAGCTTATTATTATTATTATTAGAACAACAAAAGGGGTGTTGTAAGAATAGCTAAGGCTGCAAAGAACAACTTACAATTGACGCGATCACAATGAACAGCGTCATTAAAAGCAAGACACATATCCACACAATGTTTATTGATTACCGAAAGGCTTTCGACTCATTATCGCACAGCTGGTTATTACATGTTTTAAATCTGTACAAAATTCACCCAACATTGAAACACTTCTTAGAAACCTCCATGCAGAATTGGCAAACGGTCCTAAAAATTAATTCCTCCTCTTCGAGTGTAGCTACTGAACCAATCCGTATAGAACGTGGAATTTTTCAAGGAGACGCTCTAAGTCCGCTGTGGTTTTGCATGGCACTCAATCCACTCTCACACCTATTAGATAAAACAGTCGGAGGATTCACACTTGCAACCAATGACACACATTATACACTAACACACCTTTTGTATATGGATGACATAAAATTGTACTCAGCTGACAAATACGCACTTTTTCAGCTAGCTGACACAACTCAGCAATTTTCTAATGATATTTGCATGTCATTTGGGGTAGATAAGTGCAAAATTTTGTCAGTTTTAAAAGGAAACGTCAAAAATAACAGTTACACACTCGGGTCAGGTGAATCGATAGAGCCAATGGATGAACAAAGTAATTATAAATACCTAGGATTTAACTAGTCCAGACAGATACAACATAAAATTATAAAACAAGAACTGCTCAAAAAGTTCTCACACCGCCTTAACCTCATTTTAAAAACCAACCTTAACTCTAAAAACACCGTCAAAGCCATCAACACATTCGCAAGACCTATACTCACATACTCTTTTGGAATAATACGCTGGTCAAAAACGGATATCAGAAAATTATAACGCACTATAAATACAACGCTAACAAAACACAGAAAGCATCCCCCAAAATCAAGCATACAGCGACTCACCCTACCACGTCAAGAAGGTGGAAGAGGATTGATAGATATACACAATCTACACAACAAACAGATACTTTCACTCAGAGCGTACTTCCATAATAAAAAAGAAAATTCATCACTACTCAAACATGTAACGGAACAGGATACGAAACTTACGCCACTCAACCTACACAATAGGAACACTCAAACTAATGAACAACTGATAAGCACACAAGATAAGATTGCCGCATGGTCTGTCAAGGCCCTCCACGGAAGACTCCGAGACTACATGAGCCGGCGAGGTGAGCTGTTTCCCGAAACGGAAGGATTTCTGCTGGCGATCCAAGACCAAATAATAGTGACTCGTAATTACAGGAGATATATTATTAAAGACCCCCACCAGCCGACTGACTTATGCAGACAATTGTAATACAGCCTCTGAAACCATCCAACATTAATATGTTGTACTTTCACAGTTTTTATGCCTTGTGACTGGGACTGTAGCTATTTTTCATTGTTGTATTTGTTTCGACAATTCAAAAGTGCCTGTAATTGGCCTATTTGAAATATATGATTTTGATTTGATTGATTTGATTTGACAGGAGCTTGTAAATCACTTGCACATACCGACTATAAGCACAGACATGACCAAGTTGCCTCAATTATACACCAACAATTAGCATTCAAATACAAACTCATAAGTGAGATGAAACCATATTATAAATATAAACCAGAAATAATACTAGACAATAACAATCAGAAAATCTATTGGAATCGGGCGATAATAACAGACAAAACTATACATTTTAATAGACCAGATATAACTCTTCATGACAAAGCCAGTAAAACAGTTTGCCTAATAGATATAGCTGTCTCAAACTCACACAACATTCAAACTACAATATTAGAAAAGCTAAGTAAATATCAAGACCTCGCCATAGTAATAAAAACCCAGTGGGAAGCACAAACCGTCCACATTGTCCCTATAGTGCTTTCTTCCACCGGTATAGTACCAAAATCTTTTATGCAAAGCCTTAATACTTTACACGTGCCTCCCCACACACTTCAGCTGCTCCAAAAAGCCACAATTCTTAACACCTGTCGTTTCACCCGGAAATTCCTTACTTCTTCTACAATATCATCCACATTCTCCATTTAAACTCCCCCTACAAACTTGGCTTCGGCCCGTGGGTAGGGCTTTTGTACTCTCTTACGAGAGAAGAAAATGAAAGAACTCGAAATAATAATCATTAGGTTTAATTTTGTATTTAATAAAAGTGTACTTGTTTTTAATGTAAGAACTAAATATTATATACATTAATAAATTAAAATAACCTATATTAACTAACTAACTTAAAAATAAACTTAAAAAATGGGGTCAAAAAACTCCTCCTCAATGCTGTCAACTGGTAATGTACCCAAAAGACTGGCGGCGTTGCCACGTTGTATGGCAACGCTAAGCCTTTGGCCAAGGTAAAAGCCAGCCCTTGGTTCACGGGAAGAGTCAACTAAATGTTTGGAAATGTCCTTGAATAAGCTGTGAGCACTCGGACCCCACGGACCTAGTTTCAACCCCAAACGGCTCGAAAATATAGTTACCAATAAGGTTACTATATTTACGCCGCTTGAGGTTCTCTGCAGCCGCAGCCGCAGCCCCAGCACAGCACGATGAGCTAGGAAGATGGAATGGCGCAAGAGTATCGACACAAGTTGCATCCCACACTAAAGGCCTACCCATCTTCCATGGGAACAAAGACATGCCGTCCGGTCTCTTGCCATCGTCGCGTGCCAAGCCATTTGGTTCTAATAAAGCTGGAACGCCGTCGGTGACAAGAGCTCGACAGATGATATCATTTAAGTTCGCGTGCCGTGCAAAGCGGCCCGCACTTCGGCTGCATGAAAGGCCGTGGTGTCCAAGGCTGTGGACAGCTTCACCACAGTGACAGCGATGAGGAGAAAAACAAGGGGCGCCTAGGCGTAGAGCAGCAAGGCGGAAAGTAGTGTCGTCGAGCAAAGTGCTTATGCTCGACGACGGTAGTGCGTGAAGCCAAAGACCCGACTCCCACTCACCCACAGCCAGCAGACGCGCACGCTCAGCAGTAGTAGCAGACGTGTGCAGTAAATTGTTCTGAACTACTCTGCAGAGCGGCTCGTCCCAACGTCTCTGGGAAAATGGATGGTCGGGTTCTTCAGAATGCGAGTTTCCAGGCATTAATAGCCTCGGAGAAGCACGGCACATCAAAATCAATCAGTGTGGAAGCCAGGATATTCCTGATTAATTTCTCAGTGCCGTGGACCGAAGATATAAACGCCGGTAAACTAATACTAGAAATTTTGCGGACGCCGAGTCCTTCCATACGAATGGGAAGAGTAGCTTGTATCCAAGCACGGTCGTCCAAAGCCACATTTAAAACGGATGATATAGTATTTTTGATAATTTGGTCCATTTTGTCCAAAAGATGAGTGTGCTTCCATAAAGGGGAAGCACGTAGGAAATATGTTAATTTTGGGCCGAAACAACAGTAACGGATTAGGGTGATGGCCGAATGCATATTAATTTGGAGCAACCTTTCCGAAATATCATTGAAATTTTGAATTTTTTCCTCGATAAAATCGGGAAAGGAATTCTCGAAGATTGGAGACCCAAGGAGACGAAGAGAACTTTTTTCAATAATTTTGATGTTAGGGGCTATTACGTTAAATTTAGGAATAGTTAGTTGTCTGTTGGTACAGTCCGCTAAATACAGTTCACATTTTGCAAGGTTTAGGACAAGGCCAATTGAATGAATAATAATGATATTTCAATGCAAGTTGCTGGTGAATAATCCTGGCTACTTGGTTGTGCCTGTGTAAGTACTCGCCGTTAGCCAGACGAGAAGAACCGGAAATAAATTAGGAGGTGGAACACATAACATATGAGATAATGGTATACATTGTGATGATAAAGCGGCTGTTCCGTCATACTGAAATAAATGATTATTAACAGTCTCTCTGCGCCATCGCCAAACTGCTACTTAATATATAGTACTTATAGTTAACACTTACCACGTGTTCATTGAAGGTAATTAGTCTATGACTAAACTTACAGAGTACAGCGCACAATACCAGTTTCGCCTCCGCCACCGCTTCTCCTTCTGCGTCTCGACACTCACTTTAACTAAACTTATTACTAATACTTATATTTAACTTATAAAATACTAATCGCTCTCTTACGACAGTCCTCGGGGACACGTCCATCTTGGTACCAAGATTACGCTAACTTCACGAACCTAACCTAGGACGTCCTAGCGTTTTAACCGGTTTTAGACCGACTCCATAACTTAGCTCGCTTCCACGTGTGGACTCTTCCGCTATGTCAAATCAACTGCCTCGCGTCCACCTATCTTTCTCTCGCCCCAGCCTCTAAAAAACCTCCACGCTTGGGTTGCCTTTTTGTGCATCGTGTTTTTGTACAACCGTCTCAATTGTTTTACGAGCCCTTCGAAGACCGGGGTAAATTGCAACCAGATGTTGCACTGGTATTCAGAAATGCATTTAGAAATCAGATATTTTTATCTTTTCTTAAGAATTTGTTGAAATATTACATTTGACCTGTCAGTTAGTTTTTTTAATCTCTAGTCCCTTTCCCATTAAATAAAGAATTTATGCATTTCCAAGTGATGCAATATTGTTTTAAAATTCAAAGGATGAAAGGACGCTCCATAGTTAATTACGGTTACTTGTCAGGCTGTCAAGCCATAAAGTAGAGGTTTAATGTGTCTATAAGTGGCCGATACCGTGTGATGATTTTTGAAATAAGAATAAGAGCTAAGATATTTGCTTAACAATTAGGAGTACGTGACAGACAGTCACAATATTTTCGGTAGTTGTTCGTCAACATAACTTCGTCCATAATCGCACAGACAAAAACTTCAGTTTCCCCAAGGAGGTCGCCGAAACGTAACCAGGACACGGACGCTAGAAAATCTACATCGGGCACATGAAGAGCCCAGTAGAAGCGCCCGTGAAGGTCCCTGCCTTGCCATACTTCCTTGCGGTCATCGGTAGTAAGTACTACAGGTTTGCGCCAGTTCTCTTTAGCCATGGACAGCGGGGTGAGTCCCTTATCCACTGCGACCACATCTCGGTGCATACCCACCTCGGCTTTTAAAAAATAATCTAAGACTGCACATCTCGCGTTTGTGAAGGGTCTTCGCGTTTAAAAAACTTCGACCCCCGCACTTTCGCGGGATGTACAGCCTCATCACCGATGATCGTGGGTGATGCATCCGGTTTGCGGTCAGCAGTGTACGAACTCTCCTATCCAGGGAATCAAGTTCGGTCTGAGTCCATTTGAGTACCCCGAAAGAGTACATTAAAACCGGCATGAACCAACCGTTGAAGGCGTGCATCTTGTTCCCGCCTGAAAGAAGGCTGTTTAATAGCTTGTTCAGGCGTTCAAAGAAGCGCTCCCTCAATGATTGCTTCATGTCAGTTACGTTAATGCCTAACTCTTCCGACATACCCAAAAACGTATAGCTTTCGGATGAGCAGAGGGATGTCAGGTGTATGGAATCCGAGAGCTGAATTCCCTCGGATTCCATAATCTCCTCTCGCTTTACATTCATGACTGCACATTTGTCCACACCAAATTCCATCCTGATGGCGCTACTGAAATTTTCAGTTACTTTCAGTAGCTCCATCAGTTGCAATTTGTTGGGGGCAAAGAGTTTCAGATCATCCACATAAAGAAGGTGAGATATGACCTGACCACCTCTTCTCAACCGGTAGCCTAGACCTGAATCCTCCAGCAATGTGCTCAGAGGATTCAGGGCTAGACAGAACCAAAGTGGGCTCAGACTGTCGCCCTGGAATATTCCCCGTTAAATCCATTCAGGCTCATCGTTCCCCTGGATCTGTCGACATCCTGGATATCGAAGGACCATCTTCCATTGCCCCATACACGACTCAAGGAAGGCGCGTAGAGTTGCATCTATATTGTACAAACCCAGCACTCTCATGAGCCATGTATGGGGCACCGAGTCGTAGGCCTTCTAATAATCTAACCAACATGTTGACAGACCCTTGCGGGATCGACGAACCTGTTGGCTAATGGCTATGTCGATGAGGAGTAGCTCCTTCGTACCACGGGACCTATTCCTAACTCCATTTTGAGAGGCAGACATAATGGAGTTTTTGTCAATGTGTGTATTAATTTTCACTCTCAAAATGGATGTAAGAAGTTTATAGACCGTCGACAAACACGTGATCGGTCTATGATTTTTTTAGTTTCGCAGGACTATCTGACTTATGGAGCAGGTGGGTAACGCCTGTTGTTAAAAACTGAGGGACCCAGACTCTAAAGATGACTGGAATTGGGATGCCAGGCAAGTGTGTGAAATATTAAGCCATTTGAGCCAGAAGTTGTGCAGTCGTCCGGTCCCGGTGACTTCCATTTCGGTAACGGACGAACTGCTCTGGCTACATCTTTTTTTTTTTTTTTTTTTTTAGGATGGGAAATCATCAAATGACCCCCCCCGCTCTGGGCGGAGCGGAAGGTAGTGTCAGACTTGTACTGACTAAAACCCATCCATGTTCCTTCTTTGCCCTTTGTGTTCCAGGGCCGCGGTATCTCTTTCGAACAGTCCCGCAGCCCTGGCAGGCATCGGCCCGTGCGGACCCCTACGTGGTTGCTGACATCTCTTTGAGGCGCGCGTGGAACACGAACGCGCCGTCGACACGGCCTGTCGTCATAAGACGGCCGGACGGCGAGCTAGCCCATAACTCGCCGTCCACAGGCCCGCGCCTACGGTGACCGGGGGCCACCACGTGACCCCCGACGCCCAGGGCGTCTCCCGCGGCGGCTAGGACGTGAGGCTCTTTCCCTCTCACGTTCCGCCACCTCCTTCACTAGCATGACTGCTTCGCAGAAGGAGGTGACGGCTTCCCATTCCCTCTCGCTCCGGACCATGGCTTGAACCAGGGCCGGGCGCGAGAGGTCGCCGCCGCCAATCGCCTCTACGAGGACACGGCGCTGCTCCGCCCAAGCAGGGCAGGCCTCCACAGTGTGCTGCACCGTGTCCTCCGGACGATCCTCACAATGGAAACACCCGGGCGTTTCCTCCCGCCCGATTCGGTGCAGGAACCTCCCGAAACAACCGTGTCCGGTGAGGACCTGCGTCAGGCGGAAGGTGAGGGCGCCGTGGCGCCTCTCTAGCCACTCCTCAAAGAGGGGACTTATCGCCACTATGGTGGCGTGCCCTGCACGGGGTTGCGACAGTCGCTCTCTCCATGTCACCATGAGATCGTGCCGGAGGTCTGTCCGCTGAGCGGCGATCTGCCGCGGCAGCGGAGTTTCCCCCCGACGTAGTGCCTCCGCGCGCCATTCGTGAAGGCGCGCGAGGACTATCGCCTCCAGATCCCATGGCGGCAATCCGGCAAGGAGGCTAGCCGCCTCACCGGAGATCGTACGGTACCTCCGGACTAGCCTTAGGGCTATCCCGGGCTATGTAGCGGGCGGCTTGCCGCCTCAGAGAACGCGCCCACACCGGGGCCCCGTAAAGGGCCATGGACCGCACGACCCCCGCGTAGAGCCTCCGGCAGGAGGCGTTTGGACCCCCCAGGTTGGGCAGGAGCCGCTTGAAGGCAGCCCCGGTCCGTTCCAGTTTGGGGGCCAAACGTCGGAAATGCTCCACGAAGTTCCACCGGCTGTCGAGGACGAGTCCCAGGTACTTCAGCGTCGACCCGACGCCGATGGAAACCCCTCCCGCCGTCAGTAGGGATCCCGACGGTGGCGCATTCCGAGGCCCATGAAAACACATGGCCTCGGACTTGTGCAATGCCACCTCGAGACCCAATTGCCGGATCCTCTCCACGACTATCGCAACCCCGCGTGTCATGTTTTCGGCCGCCGCCTCGTGCGACCTCCCTTGTGCCAGTGCCAGCGTGTCTACGACGACTACGCTGACGCCGCTAGGGAGGTCGGCGCGCAGCACCCAGTCGTAATCGATGTTCCACAAGGCCGGCCCCAGAACCGATCCCTGTGGAACACCGCACGACATCTCTCGCCGGTTCCATTCTCCGCTCTGACCGAGGTAGATGACGGCCCTATCCGTCAGGTAGTCCCCGACCACACGACGAAGGTAGGTCGGCACCCGGTGATACCGGAGTGCCTCCCCAATGCAGCTCCAGGGCATGGAGTTGAAGGCGTTGGCGATGTCAAGAGACACCGCCAATACGACCCCTCCCCGGGAAACCGCATCCCCCGTCGTGAGGGCTCTCACGCGCATGATGGCGTCCACCGTCGAGCGCCCCTTGCGGAAACCAAACTGGTGTTCCGCAAGATCCGGCCCCATCCCCGCGAGGTGCCCGGCGAGGCGGTTAGCAATAACTCTTTCAAAGAGCTTGCCCACCTCGTCGAGCAACACGATGGGCCGGTATGCGGACGGAGAGTCCGCAGGGCGCCCTGGCTTCCGGATGAGGACCAGCTTCCCCGTCTTCCAACGAAGCGGGAACTGGCCTCTCTCCAAGCATGCGCTTAGGAGCCCTTCCAGTCGGGGCCCGAGAGCCTCAGAGGCCAGGACCCAGGCTTTGCCAGGCAAGCCATCGGGTCCCGGGGCGGTATTTCTGGCCTTCAGCCTGCGTACCGCCACTCTCAGGTCTACCCCAGTCACCTCCGGAACGTCGTCATCGGTGTGGTCCGCTTCCGGCACCGCAAGCGGCGGCGGAGCCATAGGCGGGGGAGGATGCCTCCCTCGCGAAGGGAACAGAGCGCTCACCACGTCCTCCACGAGCTCAGGCCGGAGACTCTGCGTCAGCGGGGGGGCCCGGGTGCGGAGTTTGTCCCGCACCATTTTGTAAGGGCGCCCCCACGGATCTCCGTTCAGAGACTCCAGCATCTCCTCGCGGCCAGGTTCTTGGCCCGCCGAACAGCCTCCTGGAGGGCGGTCTTCGCCGCTCTGTACCCCTCGTAAAGCTCTGCCTCAATGGCTGCCGCATCCGGAGGGCGGGTGCGGAGCCTGCGATGCCTGGTGTACCGGTGCCGCGCGGCAACGCACGCCTCACGCAGAGACGTCAGCTCTCGCGACCACCAGTACACCTGACGTCGGGCGCTTCCTGGCCGAACTCGGGGCATTGCCACGTCGCAAATCTCGGACATGGCCTCCTGGAACCAACCCGCCTCGTTGTTGATGTCGGCAGGCCTGGCTGGTGATGACACCCAGGCCTGCACGATCGAGGCTTCCAGGAGGAGCTCCCGGTCCATCTGCTTCAGCGCCCATCGCGGACCACTCGGGGCCTGTAGAACCGGCGCGCTTGAGGTCTGGGTGGAGACGTCGAACCGGATGTACCGGTGGTCGGAATAGGTCTCCACCCCCTCCATGACGCGCCAGTCAACGACACGCGGCGACAGAGCGGGGCTAGCGAACGATATGTCCACCACCGACTCGCCCCGCATCCGCACGCACGTGAGGACAGAACCCCGATTTAGGACGACCAGGCCTGTCTCTAGAGCCCAGTCCTCCACCATTCTACCCCGCACATCCGTGTAACGAGAACCCCAAGCCAAGTTCTTGGCATTGAAGTCCCCGAGCACAAGTACGGGGAGAGAATGGCTCCCGATGACGGCACTCAACTCCCTGAGGGAGTTGAGGAACTCGGCGAGAGTTCGGTTCGGGGAGAAGTAGACTCCCACTACAACTATCTCCCCGAAACGTGCTGCTACGCACCCCTGACCCTTCCTGACACTCTCAAGGGTCGGGGTACCGGCGGCGGCCGACGCAATTATGGTCACTGAGCCGCTAAGGTCCTCCACCCAGTCATCCCTGGGCGGGACAAAGTACGGCTCAGCGACCACGGCGATGTTAATCGACCACTGCGCCATGCTCTGGATCAACAGATCCTGAGCGCAGGCGCAGTGGTTGATGTTCGCCTGGAGAAGGCGTAATGGGGCCGTTACTGGCACTCCATTTCAGCCCCCTCCCGGGCCTCCTGCGAGGGCCCCGCTGCAGTAGTTGCAGCAGTGGCGGCAGCGGCGGCGACAGTGGCGGCGGCTGCGGCGGTGGCGACGACGGTGGGGGTTTTGGAGGTGGTTACGGAGGGCCTTCCGTTGCCCCTGGCCTTGGTGGGTGTACCGCAAGCCTTGCTCCCTGCCCGGTGATCGGCCAGCTTGCCAGATGCCGCACATGCGGCGCAGTGCGGCGCGGCGGAGCAAGCCGCGGCCATGTGACCGGGCTGGCCGCAGCGGAAGCATAGGCCGCTGCGGTCCACCTCCGAGGTGCACCGAACCGACACGTGGTTCCCCACATGGCAGCGGAAGCACCTCAGAGGTCTGGGTTCAAGCAGCTTAACTTGCGCCGAAACCCAGCCCACCAAGAGCCTTCGGCCCTCCACAATGGCTTTCGCCGCCGTCACAGGGCAGCTTACCGTTACGGTTCGCATGCCCGACAGGTCCGGACGTAAGGTGCCTGCCTTGACCTGCTCAGCAGGGCACCCACCGATCCTGGTGACGGCGGCCACCACCTCCTCCTCGGTCACCGAGTCGTCCAGACCCAGGATGCGCAGGTCTGCGCATTTGACGGGCCTGGACACTCGGGCCTCGTCCGCATTTAGGGACGCTCTAAGCTTTTCAGCTAGAGCGTCCGCGGACGAGCCACGGGTTTCGCCGGGGATCTCCAGCACTCGAGCCCCTGTCGCGGTGACTCTGAGGCAGAGGCCCCCGGTGATCCCGAGCTCCCCCAGATCCACCGTCGCCCTCGCCTTAGCGAGCACGTCGCGGTATCTCACGCCCCTTTTTTCCGCGTCCGGCTGTAGTGTAATCACTACAGCTGCGGTTTTCGGGGCGCTGAGCCTAGCCGCGACGCTCCGCTCCTTTTGTCGGCGCTTCCGCTCCAGCTTCCGGGCTTTTTTGGCCGCCTTCCGCTCCCTTGTCCTTTCTCCAGCCACCCGCCATCCTCTCTCGGCCGCGGAAGGCTTAGGGGGCGGGGGGGGCGGTGGTGGCGGCTGTCTCGCGGGTGGCGCTGGCACAGTTGCCACCTTGCCCTTCTTTTGCGCCGCCGCCTTGCCCTGCCTCAGGGCCGCCGCCTTCTTGGCCGGAGCCGGTTTCGCCGGAGCCGGCCTTTCGGGGGCCGACGCAACCTTGCCGGAGGGCCGGCCAGACGGCCTTGGTGCGGAGGCCGCAGCAGCCGCATATGTGGCCGCCCTCGGTCCCGGGGGCGCCCTGTTTGCCGCCAGGGGGGGGCGCAGTACAATGCCCTCCAGGACGGAGAACCGCGCCTGGAAGGCAGCCAGCTCCTGCCGAACCAGGTTCAAGACCTGGTTCTCAACCGGCACGGGCTGGCTTAGTTGCTGCTGGCCCCCATTTTGGGGCGCGGACTCGCGCAGACCGGCCAAGTCTGCTCGGAGCTTGCGGTTCTCCTCTTGGAGAAGCTCTGTGGCGGCCGTCAGGCGAGCGACCTCCGCCCGCAGTTTGGCCACTTCATCTGACGGGGGCCTCTGGGGATATCTGGCCTCCGCTGACGCCACGATGGAGGCGATTGCTGCGGGCATGGCCTTATGCCTGGTGGAGGGCTTCTGTTTGTATGAGACAGCCCTCAGCGCCGCCTCCACCTCCTTCGCGAAACCGGCCTTACGCTACGGATGTCAAACAGCCATAAGCTCTTTGTGTTCTTCATCTCGCGAATAAATTAAAATACCAGTCGATTTCACATAAGTTTATTAAATAAATACTTCTGTCGGTGCAATTAACAAGTAACATTGTTATCTAGTGTTTATGTGCTGTGTTAATATTAAAAAACTTAAAAAAAACTTTATAGTGAACCCCAGCAAGTACATAAATACCCGAAACCCACAGTTTATAAACACTAATTATTTGGGGAACGGAAAATCAACCTGTGACTCAACGTCGGTTTGTGCGGTCCTATACTCCGCTGCTGTGCTCAACCTAGGGTGTTCGTCTGAACAATAAACACCGTAGAAAACTGCCATAAACGTGTTTCTGTGGATAGCGCCATCTGTTGCCTGATCAGTGTACTACCTGGGGTGATCAATTTGGTAAACAAACAAGCTTCAACACACCGTCCATGGCCAAGTGCGGTGCTTGTGGAAAGTTTCTGTCGTCGGCAGAGGCTGTTAACTGCAGCAAATGTCGGCACTGGTACCATAGAGGGTGCGTAGCCATCCCGAATGCCGGTCCTGTACCGACCCCCTGGCACTGCCCTGAGTGCGAAAAGAATCGGGTGAGGGATAATCGGGCTGAAACACCGGTACGGTCGCGGGCACCAACACCAGCTCCACACGATGAAAGCCTAGTGAACCTAATGGACACCAGCCCCATAAATAGCACAGCACTGGATGCCACACAGGAACTCAACCTGGACATATTCAGGGCTGAGCTAAGCAGTTTTAAGGAGGAATTTTTGAAGATCGTACGAGATGAGTTCCAGCAGCTACGTGATGATTTGTCGGAGCTAAGGTCCTCTCTAAAGCTTACCAATGATAGAATGAGTAACTTGGAGGAAAGAGTGGCTGTAATGGAGACCAAAGTGGCTCAGCCCCAAGTGTCGCAATCGTCTGATGTGGACGATCTAATAAGCCGCTTAAGGAGCGACATAAATGACCGAGACCAAGACTTGCTTTCGAATGATCTCCAAATCTCAAATATACCAGAGGTTACTGGAGAAAATCCTACCCACACTGCCATGTTGGTGGCGGCTAAGATTGGCATCAAAATCAAAGCGCGCGATATTGTGAGCGCCGAGCGTGTCGGGGGCAGGCGCATCAACGCTACGCAGGCGACGGCGCCGGTGGAGACCCGCCCCCGCTTCCTCGTCGTGCGCCTCGCGCGCCGCGACCTACGGGACGAGCTGCTGGAGGGAGCACGAGTGCGCCGTGGCATGACCACAGCGGATCTCGATCTGCCGGGCCCCGCGACGCGCTTCTACGTCAACGAGCGCCTTACGAAGGTGAACCGGGAGTTGTTTCGGAGCACGCGTGAGGCAGGTAGTCGCCTCGGTTGGCAGTTCGTGTGGTCAAAGCGTGGACGTATCCTCGCCCGGTACAAACCCGGCGATGCCACTTGCCACATCCGCTGTGAGGCTGACATACTGCGCACCTTCGGCCCACCCGCGCCACCTGGAACCAGTGCAGATAGGGCACTTTAGAGAAGCTGTCTTGTTTGTTTTTGTCTATTTTGCTTCTCCAATTGCTTGTACTTTTTTCCCACTTAAATTAATTAATTATATTGCTGCAGTCATGCGGACATTAAAAGTAAGTTTATTAAAAGTAAGTGACAGCCTGTCGAAAGTAATATTAATAACTTTGTTTTCACACTATAAGCAATGTTTTGTATTGGCAGGTGTGTGTCTCGCGGCGCACCTCAGTGAACTAAGTGTAATCCAGTCTTATAACACTATACATATTTACCTACACCTACTCATCACAAAACTTATATTCCATTTTACAAACCTTTCAGTTATATACCACAGTTTAAAACCTATGTTACATCTAATATTATACACTATTTACATATTTACAATTCTACTTAGACAACTACTATATCAAATTACGATTGAATGTGCACTCATGATAATATTCATTTTGTTAAATGACGGAATTTATTATAACTTTTATAATGGCGACTAAAAAAGAGAAGTATTTTAAAGTTGGATTTCTTAACGCTGGGTCATTAGGTACAGGTCATGATGACTTGATTGGTGTACTTGACAGTCATTGCTTTGATATTATGGCCATTAACGAAACTTGGCTCCGGCCGGACGAGGAGGGGCGCGCTCCGGTAGTGCCCGGCTATCGTCTGCGCCACACGCCGCGACCAGCGAGTGTTCGCGCGGGCCGAGGTGGGGGCGTCGGGTTTTATGTGCGGCGGGGACTGAGCACGCGTACTTGGACTAGTGCGGTCGATCCCAGGTTCGAATCGGTCGAACAAATGTGGTTAACACTCTCATTGAACGGCAAAAAAATTGCTATAGGAACAGCGTACCGACCGCCATGGTTAAATCTTGTCCTCTTCCTCGATGCCGTAACGGATGCTATTGGTTCTTTAGGAAATTGCGACCACTATATTCTACTTGGCGACTTCAATGTTGATATGCAAGATACAAACGGGATAAAAACGAAAAATATCAATGAATTTCTTAATTGTCTTAATCTGACACAACTGGTCACAAGCCCTACTCACTACACAGCATCCAGTGAAACACTCATCGATCTACTATGTACTGACTTGAGAGCAAGATACACAGCGGTAGAATCTTTCGGTTCACTCAACGGCCATTCCATTGTAGTAAGTGAATTTAATATTAAGCGAGATAAATTCAAACCGTTCATGGTAAAATATCGGCCTCTTAAAAGTGTATGCACGGAAACATTTAACATAGACTTATTGTCATTAAACATTGGGATTATTTCATCGCTCGACACCGTTAATGATATGGTACATGTCTTTAACACCCTTGTAACTTCCTTGTTTGATGTTCACGCACCTATCAAATCATACACAGTAAAAGAAACATCGTATCCCTGGATTACAGACACAATCAAACTTATGATGCGTTTACGTGACGAAGCACTAAATAGTTGTAGGAAAACGAAGTCAGATTCAAAAAAGAAATACTATAAAGACTTAAAGCATTTAGTTACTAGTTCTCTGTACAATGAAAAGACTGCGTATTTCAAACATAACATTAATACTAACATAAAAAACCCCAAATTGCTCTGGAAAAATCTGAAATCCACATTATTACCTTTTAAATCTAGACAAGACCTTCCGTCGCATTTTACAGATCCTGACCTAATTAATAGAAATTTTTTGATTGTTCCCGGCAACCCCGTGGCAAGCGCATCGCTTATGAATTACTATGACAATCATAGCCACGGTGAGGCAATTTTTACAATCGCTCCAGTCGACCGGAACAATGTCTCACGCACTATCGCTAGTCTCAAAAGTAATGCCGAAGGCTACGACAAAATTAATCTGGACATGATTAATATGACTTTGCCGCACACGTTAAAGGTTTTGACGGACATAATAAACCGCTCCATCGTGACGTCAACATTCCCTGACCAATGGAAGATTGCCTCCATTAGGCCCTTGCCAAAAAATTCCAACCCAATAGACTTAAAAGATTTACGTCCTATTAGTATATTACCATGTTTATCCAAAGTATTAGAGAAAATCGTCAGTCGTCAACTTACGCTGTTTCTAGAAGAAAATAACATTTTACCTGATCTACAATCAGGGTTTAGGAAACAGCGCAGTACATCTACTGCTTTACTGGATGTTACTGACAATATATTATATGCCCAGGATAAGGGAATGTGCACTATACTGGTTTTACTGGATTTTTCCAGGGCATTTGATGCTATAAATATTTCATTATTATTGTCAAAGTTAAAACATTACGGTTTCGACCCAGACGCTATACAATGGTTCCGTAGCTACTTAAGTAATAGGGAACAATTAGTTGACCTGCGTTTAAGTGACGGCACTACTCTCAGATCGGTACCTGTTCCCGTAAAGAGAGGAGTTCCGCAGGGTTCTATTTTGGGTCCCATTCTCTTTATTTTGTACTGCGCAGACATAATAAGGTGCCTCCAGAGATGCAAGTACCATATATATGCCGACGATGTACAACTATATATTTCCTTCAGACCAGACGAGTATGACAGCGCCATTAAATACCTTAACGAAGATCTTCAACGAATCGCTGTTTGGTCTGAGGAAAATTGCCTGTCGCTGAATCCTACCAAAACTAAATATATTGTATTTGGCACAAGACAGCAGCTGGCCCGACTGCCTTTGACCTTTGGCTTGGAACTAATGGGCGAACAAATTGAGAGAGTGTATGAGGCGCGAAATCTAGGTCTTGCGATGGACAAAGCCCTTCGTTTTGAGAACCACATAGCAGACTCTGTCAGAAACTGTTTTTATCGCCTGAAGGTTTTATATAAAATGAGGTCTTACTTATCGGAATCACTACGGGAACAGCTTGTGGAAACCTTGGTACTATCTAGGTTAAACTACGCTGACACAGTGTACGGCCCGCGCCTATTAGCTCGTACAGATCGACTCATTCAAAGAGTACAAAACGCGTGCGCGCGGTTTTGTTACAATATTCCTCGGCGAAGTCACGTAACACCTTTTCTAAACAAGCATTTCTCACTAAAAATGAAATCCAGACGAAAACTACACTTGGCGTGCCTCCTGTTCGGTGTGGTTAAATATAAAAAACCGGACTACTTATATAATAAACTAAGTTGGTTAACTAGTAGGCGCGAATGTGGGAGAAGGCAATGCTCTCAACAACTCTCAACTCAGTCTCATAACACAGTGGCTTTCAGGGGTAGCTTTCGTTATGCGGCTTCCAAAATCTGGAATAACTTGCCACCACCGATAAGAATGATCAGCACAATAGACACATTCAGAAGACGTTTACGGCAGTATCTAATGGAATCGCAACGGAAGTTGGATATGGTCGCACTGAATGTCTCAATTATATGATATACAAATCACCCTACCTGCCTATCTAATTAGCTTGATCACGGTACAATATCTTTGTCGACTAATGCTGCACAAAAGTATAAATAGCTGATGTATACAATTATTCTGCTTATGCTCACGTTCGGCTCGCTTAGGATTATGCCACTTGTGTCCTCAGCTGGAGGGTGGTGTCGAGATATCCGCGGCGCCGCAGCGACACATCGCACTTTTGTGAGACCTGCGGTATGCAAAATAGCACACTAAATAATCGCCTATTATATATATATTTTTTTAACCTCCACAAAGTATGCATTGCAGCAACGCAGGCGCATGTTCTTACCTATTGTGCCTGGCCCACTTGTATGCGACAGGAACAAACGGCGTCGGGGTGGCTCCTTTCACCCATCCTTTGCACTCATATCTGGCAAGTAACTGATCCCGAGTGTGATCGGTAGCTCTGTCTTGAGACTTGACATCTGTAAGTCCAAAAACCAATAAAAGAAATTACAAAGGCGTCTTTTCATCTTACATATACAGCACTTTTTATGTCATTTTGTTTTTTTTTTAAACTAGCTTACCTTATTATATTTTATGCTCTTCGTGTATCTACTTTTGTATATTTTTGCACCATTTTCCGTCGGAAATGTAATATTTTACCGTACTTATGTATCCACACAATTGCCATCGCATCTGCAAAATTTTCCGTTCACTTCTTACAAATTTTAATTTATTATAAGTCCATCGCGCTCGGTTGCCTGCAGCGTATTGAGCGACGAAGTGCACGGATTCATGACATACGAGTATTAGGCGTTTACAAAGTGGGAACGTGCGAAACAGGTTTATGTTTCTATGCGTCCGTTTAATTTATTTAGGTTTCTTGTTTTGTCTTGCACTCTTCTTGTTTATGTTTTGCTTTTTTATTTTTTTTAATATTTCCTATGTACCTACGTATTTTTATTTGTTATTATTACTATACACAGATTAGTTCTATTTAAGTATCTATTCATGCATACCTACACTTACCTAATTAGGAACAAAACTGTTTTATGTCCGTCACATCACCATCCCAGGTCCAGTTGAAAACCAGCGTCGGGCACTAGCTGCTCGGCAGTTTGCTGAACTGGGCCTATTTGGTGCAGCCGTGAGACGCACAATATTATCTCTTTTTATTTTTTATTTTTATTTTTGTTTAGTTTTAACTTTTTTATTGTGTAAATTTAAATTATTTTTATTTGTTTGTTGTGTGTACTTGTGGCATGTGCCAAATAAATATGTTTTCTTTCTTCTTTTCTTTCTCCGCATCGGAGCCGCCGTCTGCGCCCGCCTCGTCGCCAGAGGAGCCCGAACGGGCCACCCCGCGACCGGCCACCCCCGGGTGGCGCCCCTCCTCGGTAATCCGCGCCGACCTCTCGGTGGCAGAGAGGCCTCGCCCCTTGCCGCGGATCCCTCCACGCTTGCTAGTGGGGATCTTGCGAGCCGAGGCCAGCTCTTCCTCTGACGACGACCCTCGGTCGCCCTCTGGCCAGGACCGCTTGCGGAAGAACTTTCCGTTCACCGCAGCAGCCCCGGGCCTCCCGCGCCGGGAGCTCTCTGAGCCTCCCGCGCTCACATCGCCGGATGCGGCACCGGACTCCGACCCCGCATCCCTCTCCTTCCTTCCTTCGCCGTTACCGGCCGCGTTTCGGGTTATATTTTTATCCATATAGTTCCCACGAGTATGGGGGAAATAAAAAGTCCATCTGGGCAGTGCCCCCTGTACCCAGATAAGCCATAGCCAGGCCCGGCAGTGGTTCGCACTAGCAACTGATTTTCCAAAGGAACCCGTCAGCCATACATCTCCTCGCGGTGCGCCGCCGCTTGAGATTCGGGGTAACTTTTTATAGAGGTTTTCTACCTCGCGGTCCGGGTGGTTAAGCCAAGACCCTCGGTCCCAATCAAAGCCGCGAGACGTGATCCACGACACTTCGACGGTGAGATTACGATATCGACGGGGACAGTGAATGACTGCGTCCTTCACTGCCTGCTCGGAGGCAGGGTAAGTGCACACCGAGCCCGCACTTGCTCCTCCGCTGTGCCCTCTGCTTTTCAGAGGGTCACGCGGAGCAACGCCCCCTTGGTCCATAAAGGACCCCTCCCATGTCAGAATATTAGCCATGGACAGTAACATTCCCCGGGGAATAAGAATCTCTTCCCATTCCTCGGGGAAGGATACTGCCCACGCCCAGGGTGCACCGGCCCGGCAGCTGCTATTCCCTCCCGACGTATCGAAAGGGACCGGCAGCCATCGGGCACACGAGGAGGAATTCTGACAACGCACCCCTTCTGACAACGCACCCCTCTGGCTACATCTAAAGGTGTTATCAAAATTGTCTCCATTTCTGGGATAGGTTCATACACTCGCTCGACATCACGCATCAGTCAGCCTCAGTATGACAGACGAGCACCGACCAGATGCTGCGCCAGAAAGAACTCGTGGCAGCATCATCCGGGCGGCACACGTCTGTCATATTTTGCTCGCGTCGCTCCCAAGCTCTGTATACCCACCTCTCACCGCTCTGGATCATGCGATTCTGTGAGTACCGATCAACCCGCCGCTTATACCTCAGAATACGGTTCGCCCATGCATAAACTTTCTGCTTCAGGAAGTCGATGGGTTCTGTGACACGGGACATGTATTCTTGAGGACTGATTCCAGTCCCCGAGAATGCCCGCCTCACAAAGCGCATCACACGTAGTCGTGTATTGCCCTGCCTGAAGCAGTGTAGTTTGCCGATAAGTATCGTGGCCCCGTCGATGCGGCGCTCGATCCTGCGCTGCCAGGCTGGTACGGCTGGTTTTGGTCGAGTAGCAACGTCACAATTTGGGAACTTGACATTAGTTAAACCACAACAGCCCCACAGTACAGGATCGAGTGTGTATCAACGAGGTTCTCGCTACTTTCGAATAAATTCTTGAATTGCGAGTCCAAGGAACATACCAGCGCCCTATTTTTACTATGCATGGGTAACCGTGGTAATCGGGGCCTAAGTTCGGTGGCGCTCCTCAATCGGTCGTTGCACTGGCTACTTACCATAGCAACCCTATCATCTTCCTCTACAACTGCTAGGTTGAACCGCGGCGGGGTTGCGCCGCGGTTTGTGCCGGAGTTAGGACGATACGGTTGCTCAGTACCTCTGAGCGCAGCCTAGTAGTACGGCGTCGTCCAACATGTGTGTGCAGGTACGTGAGGCAGTTGCTTTTCAATGATCGTTTTATTGAATTTTGGTTATAATATTTTAATTCGTCTTTTTACAAGCAGGGTGTATCAGGTAATAATTTTTAAACAGATTGAACCTTTACGATGAATTGAATGAGAACAAACGCGTGCTGTGATTGGTCACCGACGTTGGCGAGCCCTCATTCGTAGATAAAAATATGATGTCCCGGTGCGTCGATAGATGGCGTTAGTAGTATAGTAACGCCATCTGCGTTAGTAGTCGCGCCAACAATGTGATTGCGTTGGATGACCCGCACCTGATCCGACAGTCGTTGGGCCGAGACGTCGACGGTAGGTTCAAGTACCCGGAATAGAGACAGCATCCTAACACGGTACGCAGTGAGGTTAGTTCCCCCTCTGTAGACCCATAGTCATGCGCTGCACACAACCACCAGCAGCGGAGAGAAATATTCGTCGCTCCAGCTCGACGCAACTATTTTATGAGATTTTGTAGTTTTATAATTAATTTAATTTTGCTTTTACCGGTGAAATTATTTTGTATGCCTTTCAGCGGAACACAGGATGGACCATACATTTTATAAAACATCACTGTACCCTATGTTCACAAAATTAATACATAAATGAATGAATTTAATTTATATAATTATAATTTTGTTAACATTGTATTTTTTCATGACATTTTGTACTTTTTTAGTCTTTATTGAAAGAGTTTTTCGCTAAAGTGAATATGACACTGTATGTATACAAAAAAAATAGTTTACGGTTAACTTTACAATAAGAAAACAACAAAACATCATTAATCAGAACTATGTTCTGGGCCTGTACTTCATAGCGGACCAAGCCAAACCGTATTTATTATGGGAATTATTTTATCCGATAGAAGGGTTAGATACATTTATATTGTGTATACCAATTTGAGATCTTAACAACTGATTCCGGACACTTCTCATCAATATGTGGTATGTGTCTTCCTCCTCATTACATCGCATTGCATCGCAAGTAGGGAATGATATTTTTTTCATACAGGACAGTTATCAATCCAAGGAGAGAGAATATGAGGGCTGTGATTGGATTGTTCTATAACAAATTCCTTTTTCCCTGGAACGAAGATCAAAGTACTCTTTCCATTTTTGTAAACGTAGATTTTTCAAAACTGGTATAAAGTCCATGTAATGTGGTATTGCATCAAAATCAGTGATATCCGAAAATGCCTGTGTTGCAAGATGATCTGCCTTATCATTGCCGTCTATGCCTATGTGCGACGGGATGCACTGAATGATTATTTGTTTATTCTGAGATATGAGTTTTACAATCAATTAATTGTACATCCGATTAGATAAATCCGTGTACATTCAATTAAATCAATCAAATAATTATAAAAATTACATTAAACTCATTATTAACAAAATTAAAGAAGTAACGCATATAAGATTCTTAGGTGTAATAATAGATAAAGATATGAACTGGAAAGAACACATACATAATGTCAGCACTAAATTCAATAAATTTGTATACGCACTTAAACAAGTTAAAAATGTAACCAACATAAAAACTGCTGTAATATCATACCAAGCTTATGTCGAATCGGTACTACGTTATGGGCTTGTAATGTGGGGTAACAGCACCGACTTCCGTAGAGCATTCATCGGTCAAAAAAAGTGCATGAGAGCAATTTGTGGACTTAAACCTGACGACTCATGTCAACCAATATTTAGGAAACTTGGTTTGTTACCGTTACCGTCACTTTATATTTACGAAATATGTATGTTTGTAATAAAACACAAAAAAAATATTTAAAACTGCAAATGATGTGAATCCTCCGAACAGACGAGATTCCTATAAATTAGTGTTGAATGATTTACCTAGGCTAGCTAAATACAATAATAACTGCCTAGCAATGTGTGTGCGCATTTATAATAAAATACCGAGGCATTTTAAAATATTAAATACAAAATTATTTAAAACTAAATTTCATAAATGGTTACTTGAACATAGTTTTTACAGCTTAAAAGAATTTATAGATAAAGTTCAGATGTTTTTATTAATTATACTGTTAATTGTTGATGACTCCTTAACTATTTCCGTGTCTTTAAATTTTTGCTTGCTTGCTCTTATCCTAGCCAAACATGTCTGTTCCATTTAAATTTGTACTTAACACCTTTGTATACCATGTTTTTGCAAATAATTATACTATTACTATAAAAAAGGGGTTGAGCAGTATTCCCTGAAATTATTTCATCAGAATATTTTTAGAAAAAACCAAGTTCGATATTATCTGTATTACCGAACATTGGATGAAAGATTGTGAAATGCAAATTAATTATGATAATTATAGCGTGGGCAGCTGATTTAACCGAAAGTCAATGCTGCGGGGAGGTTCATTATTTTAATTCAGAATCATTTAAATCAAAACCACGTAAATACATAGTTAAACTCTCAGTTGAGCATAGCATTGAATTGTCATGTGTTGAGCTGGATAAGCATGTTATAGTGTGCGTATGCAGACCCCCTAATTATCAATACTACTCTATTTTTGAGTCAGTTATGGAAGATGTTCTGGGTAAACTTTCAAGTGGTAGTATTAATATTTTAGAAAATAACTCTAGTAGCAGTAGACTATTAAGCCTTTTTAAATCTTTAAATCTGTTGAATGTGTTTTTAGAACCGACCAGAATAACTACAACTATTCTACATGCATTGATAATGTTTTCTGTGGCTGCGACTATCTGGAGAAAGCTATTGTAAATTACCTCCCCTCTGATCACTGTGGTCAACTGTGTCTTTTGAATTTAACACACTATCGCAAAAAGTACAGATACAAACTAGACCATTAACTTCCAGTGCCTCGATCAAATTTAATAGCACTTTAATTGAAAAGTTAGGTTAGGTTAGGTTTGTGCAGGGCCTAAATATGAAGAATGTTAAAACTATGTATGAAGAATTCTTTTCGTTAGTGCAAACTGAGTTCAATAATACTTTTAAGAAGAAAACTAAAACTATCTGCCCGAAGTTTTCATTCAGTGACTGGGCAACTAAAGGCATCAAGAAAAGTAGGGAAAGACTTTTTGCGTTGTATGGCCTTAAGCCTTATATGGAAACTTTTAATACCTGCAAGACAGCTAAAGCCTTATTTATTAGCAACAAATTGAAATCTGCCGACAACAAGTTTAAGACAGTTTGGAAAATTATAAATAATGAAACAAATATAAACAAAAGACACAACACTGATTACACACTGGACTCTGCCCGAGGGCTCATTAGCACAAATGTCGATGTTGCGCAGGAATTCGCAACGTTGTTTACCAATATTCCAATTAAAACCACAGAAACGCTAGATTCTTCGCCATCCCTTGCCTTTAATTTATTAAGAGAGAATATTTCAGCCTGTCCTGTTGAGTTTAAATTTAAACATATAAACCCTGTGGTCATTATGAAGGCTTTTAAGCAACTTAAAATAAAAACTACTGAAGACCTTTGGGGCATGTCTACTAAAGTCTGTCAATCAATTGTTGAGACAGTAGCTCCCTATTTAGCTTTAATATTTAATATGTGTAGACCAAGGAGTATTTCCAGATTTAATGAAGTTTAGTAAACTTATATCACTTTTTAAATCTGGAGACAGCAAAGACACAAATAATTAGTTTTTTTTTTGTATTTTTGTGTATATAAATAAATAAATAAATAATAATTATATACCTGAATCTATTTTGCCGGTTTTCAGCAAGGTATTTGAAAAGGTGATGCTAAATCAAATGCTCAATCATTTTAAACGAAATGACATCCTATATGATCAACAATATGGTTTCACCAAAGTTCGTTGCACTACTGACGCCGGTGTCACTTTACTAAAGTACATCTTCAATGCATGGGAAGAGGCAAAAGATGCATTAGGCATCTTTTGCGACCTATCCAAGGCATTTGATTACGTGAATCACGACACACTATTGCTGAAACTTGAGCATTACGGACTAGGGAAACAAGCACTTAGCTTAGTAAAATCATATTTAAATGATCGAATGAAACAAGTACAACTAAATGGCGTAAATTGGATTGAAAGTAAAAATGGGGGTACCGCAAGGTTCACTATTGGGCCCATTCCTTTTTCTAGTACATATAAATGATTTACCTCATTTACTGAAAAGTCGACCTCAAATGGTGTTATTTGCTGCTGAAACTTCACTGATTTTTAACGTTAACAGACGTACACAAGAGTTTGACGACGTAAATAACGCTATACTTAAGATTCATAACTGGTTCACTGCCAATAATTTGGTGTTAAATGAGAAGAAAACTAAATGCATAAGATTCACGTTACCGAATGTAAGAAGTAGCGAATGTAACATTGTATTGAACGGGGAGATACTAGAATTCGTCAAACAGACGGTTTTCCTGGGGATTACGCTTGACTCAAAATTGCAATGGAGTCCTCACTTAACAGCACTTGCAGGGCAGCTAAGTTCAGCCGCTTACGCTGTCCGTAAAATCCGGCAAATAACAGACGTGGATACCGTGAGACTAGTCTATTTTAGTTACTTCCATAGCATCATGTCTTACGGTATTCTGCTGTGGGGACGGGCTGCAGATATTGACTCAATATTTATTCTGCAAAATAAAAATTCCTAATTAATATTCCTTCTTCAGAAAGCGTGAGCACAGGAAGTGGACTGCCAGAGCCCCGATGGTACAACTAAAAATGAGATTAACCACTGTTTTAAGCTTTCACGGTTTACTATCGGGACCTCAAAATAATAAACAATCTAAACAATCACGGAAGATATAACGTAAGTGACAGTACAAGTTTAAAAATGAGATTGACTTCATCATGTCAACCAAGAAGCAAATATTCAATGTTGTCTCTATGATCAATTCAAAAGAAAACATTTCTAATGGTTTACAAGAACTAATGGTAAAATCTTTTAATTTATCGTGAATTACAATGAGGAAGGAAGGGAAGGAAGTTTTTATTTCTTTTATTATGGTAAATATTACTCAACTTTTCCAAAATTGGTATAACTATATTTGCTTTATATGACTTTGTTTTTAACCAAAACTTTCCAGCCAGAAACCATCTTCGAACTTCCAAAGGTGGTAAACTAAGTTCGCATTCCATGACGTGTGTGGGTGTAATCCCCCTATTACCCTCATGCATTGATTTTGTGCAACCTCCAATTTATTTAAATATTTTTTAGCACTGGTATTATATAAAAAACTAGCGTAATCGGCTTCGAATAGTCGATATATATAACCGTCGTAAATGTTTTTGGTGAATACCCCAACCAGATCCGGATAAAACTTTAAACACATTAAGGAATTTGTGGGCTTTTTCGATAATTTCATTTAAAGTATCCCCCATCTTAAAGAACAATCCATCCACAGAGCCAAATACTTAACACAAACAACTACGGGTAAGGGAGTACCATTAACATTAATATCAATCAGATATCTAGAATATTTACTACCTTTTGAAAACAGACATAATTTTACTTTTGGTAGGTTATATTTTAAGACCCAATTCTGCTTAAATAGATATACAGTTATTCAGCATACATTGAATATCAGCTACGGCTTCACTAATAGTTTTGCTAGTAATAATATCGTCTGCATGTTGAGACACAACTACTTCATGATAAACTTGTTTACAAACTTTAATGGTTGCCACATTAAATAAAAATGGTGATAAGGGATCACCTTAAGCTAATCCGATTCCTGTGCATCTGTGTAGAAGAAGAATAAAAAGAAGAGAGAGAGATAATGTGTCACAGTCACATTTAATAAGTAAAAACCTCTCTTTCAAAAAATTATATAAATAAGAACATATTTCAGAACCCGCTCCTAAATTATCTAGAATAATCAATAAATTGTAAATGTTTGTTATAAGTATTATTTATGTCTATAAAGCAAGATAATGTAAATAAATTCAAAACCATACTGTTGTTGGGATACGCAGGGTTTGAAAATGAGACTCGTGGTGATGGCTGAATATGGAATGAAATGTATTTCGAAAAGACGGTCCCTTTTATACAATATTTGTAACAAAAAATCAATGCATAGTAGGTACTTATAGAAACTTAGTTTGGGCACAATATTGTCGATGTACCCTACGTACTATATTGTTACTGTGAGGATGATATTCCGCTACAGTACACCCCCTCAAGCGAAGCGTACAACTGGTTTCACAATTCTTCCTGATCGCGTTGTTTTCTGTGTGTCATTATGTCCTTGCTCGTTCATAGTGTAGGCAGGCTTCAGACGGTCGATCGAGACGTTGGTTACTCTTCCTGGTAGTTGCAGCTTGTAGTATTTCTCACATCTTTCCAATACGGGATATGGGCCTTCATATGTCGGCTGTAATGGTTTTTTTGTGCAATCTCTTCGTAGGTAAACATTTCGCAGGTACGTAGGTCGGAATGTACAAACATTTTGTTGTTGCTATGCGTGATCTCGGCTGGTCGGTATGCGTTGATAGTCTGTCGCAGCTGTTCGACGAAATCGTGACTCATTTGGCTTCCTTTTGTTTCAACAAAAAAATCTCCTGGTAATCGCAGCGATGTTCCGTAGGTACATTGTGCGGGACTAATTAGTGTGTCGCTGCGAGTAGCCGCGCGCAATCCAAGTAATACGGTCGGTAACTCGTCAAACCACTTTCCGTTCGCACTAGTAGTGCAGCGCGCGGTAAGTGCGGCTTTGAGTGAGCGGTGCCAGCGTTCGATGATTCCATTTGATTGTGGGTGATATGCAATTGTTCTCGTTCTGTTTATTCCCTTTAATTTCATTAATTCAGAGAAGAGTTGGCTCTCAAACTGGCGGCCTTGATCGCTTGTTATCGTGATAGGACAACCAAATCTTGTTATCCAGCCTTCGTATATCGCTTTGACTATTGTTTCTGCAGTTATGTCGTGGAGAGGTAATGCTTCGGGCCATCGCGTGTACCGGTCGATAATAGTGAGCAGGTACTTGTGTCCATATTGTGAGGGTGGTAGGGGCCCAACAATGTCGACATGGATATGTTGGAATCGTTCCGATGGTGGGAAAGTTGCAATTTGACTCGTTGTGTGTCGACTAACTTTTGACTTTTGACAGGCTTCACAGGCTTTCGACCATCGTCCCGCGTCAGCGTTCATTGAAGGCCAGAAGTATTTTTCACTTAGTATTTTTCTTGTTGTGCGTGTGCCGGGGTGGCTAAGGTTATGTACACTTTCGTACGCTGCTCGGCGAAATGTTTCGGGTAGGTACGGGCGAATATGTTGTGTTGATGTTTCGCACAGTATTTTGCTATTTGTGTTTGGTAGAACTATGCGCTTCAATTGTAAATTGCTTTGTTTCTGTAGGTCATGGATAGTGCTATCTCTTTCTTGCGCTGTAGTTAGTTGCTTGTAGTCAATCGTTGTAGGACAAGTGATGGTTTCTGTGTTGATCCGTGGTAATGAATCTGCAACTATGTTGTCTTTCCAACGCTTCATTCATGAGGTACTTCACGAACTCGATTTTGCCTACCCTTTTGTGGATGACATCATCATAAGACATCATGACAAGACATCATGTTCGATAACAGATACGCCACCATGAAGATGAGGCTCATCCAAACCTACGACGAGAGCGACCACACTAAACTCGAGAGGTTACTGTCCAACGTGGAACTAGGAGATTTCTTTGTTGAAACAAAAGGAAGCCAAATGAGTCACGATTTCGTCGAACAGCTGCGACAGACTATCAACGCATACCGACCAGCCGAGATCACGCATAGCAACAACAAAATGTTTGTACATTCCGACCTACGTACCTGCGAAAATGTTTACCTACGAAGAGATTGCACAAAAAAACCATTACAGCCGACATATGAAGGCCCATATCCCGTATTGGAAAGATGTGAGAAATACTACAAGCTGCAACTACCAGGAAGGGTAACCAACGTCTCGATCGACCGTCTGAAGCCTGCCTACACTATGAACGAGCAAGGACATAATGACACACAGAAAACAACGCGATCAGGAAGAATTGTGAAACCAGTTGTACGCTTCGCTTGAGGGGGTGTACTGTAGCGGAATATCATCCTCACAGTAACAATATAGTACGTAGGGTACATCGACAATATTGTGCCCAAACTAAGTTTCTATAAGTACCTACTATGCATTGATTTTTTGTTACAAATATTGTATAAAAGGGACCGTCTTTTCGAAATACATTTCATTCCATATTCAGCCATCACCACGAGTCTCATTTTCAAACCCTGCGTATCCCAACACTGTATTTTAGAAACAAGACTAGACAGACTATCCAGACATGAGCGTGTTTTCCTAAATCAAACCATGTTCTCAGAAAATATATTGTTTTTTTCTAGATACCTGTTGTAATTGAGTTAAAAATCTTGCACAAGCAAGACATCAACGAAATAGGCCTAAGTGAATCTAATGAAACAGGGTTTCTCCCAGGTTTTGAAATGGGGAATATACGGATGTTACGCCATTGTCTAGGAACAAAACCATTTTGTAAATATAAATTGTATAAATTAATTAATATAGATTAAGCATTAGTTGGTAATTTTTTTAACATTGAGAATAATCCCGTCGCAACCTGGAGTAGTATCTGACTGTTTTATATTTTCCTCTAATTCCTGCATGAATTGCAGGAATTGGAAATACATTTTTTTTAAACTAAATTACTGGATTTAAATTTTGGCTTTTCGTTGATTACGTAATCTATATAACAATTTATTTGCTTGGGATTCACTTACATACAGGTTACGGTTGTTGCGATAACCCTTGATCCATTTCATTTTTCTCGACATGTCACTAGAAGAAATTGAATAATCAACGGATGAAACAAAACTTTGAAATGATTCACTTCTCCCTATAAGTCTCTTTGCGCGATGCTAATCTTAGATTGTAACACTAATAAATTATTAGCAGTTGGGTTACTACGAAACTGAGCCAGTGCAAGCCTACGTTCTGCCACCGTTCTAGACATAGCGGGACTCCAGTAGGTTTTTGGTTTAAAGCTATTGTAAGGGTTTTGGTTAAATTTTATCACAGGAATGTGGAGATCCGCTGCTTTATTTAAAATATTTAAACACTGGTCGTATGTCTGTTGCAAGTCACACGTAATATTAAAATTGTTGAATTCCTCTTCTAGATATGAACGATATTGCTGCCAATTGGCCTTTTTAAAGTTTCTTCTTATATCTGTTTTTATTTTTGTGGACAAACAGTTAGTAGAAATTTGCATGATGAAGTGGTCGCTTCCTAGGAATTCATTGGTCACGGTCCAATCGTATTTAACAGCAATATCTGTTGTTGCGAGTGACACATCGAGAGAAGAACTTTGAAAAATCCGTCCACCTACTTAATTCTTGTCGGAGCTGCATCATTCATAACTGTAAGGTTACGACACAACAGAGATTCAAATATTTGATCGCCCCTTATATCATTTTTATATGACCAGTTACTGTGGTGACCGTTCAAATCTCCTAGCAGCAGAGTTTTTTCATCACACATTGAAAATTTTTCATCCCAATCTTGTTGACAGGTACGAACAGAGGGAGGACAGTACTTAGATATGATATTATTCAGAGACTCACAATTATAAATTTTAAGAAGTATGATTACGAAACCTGAATTTCCGGATTGACATTGAACAATTGGAGCTTAAGGCCTCCCACTAGGTGGACCGATGACCTGGTGAAGGTTGCAGGGATCCGCTGGATGCGAGTCGCACGGGACCGGTCAATGTGGCGACACTTGGGGGAGGCCTATGTCCAGCAGTGGACGTCTTTCGGCTGAAATGATGATGATGAATTGGAGCTTTAATTGAGTAGTGGACTCTCCTCCATACCCGTCACATCTGCCTTTCCGATATACATTATATCCACTTACTCGCAGGTTGAACTTTAATTGAGTAGTGGACTCTCCTCCATACCCGTCACATCTGCCTTTCCGATATACATTATATCCACTTACTCGCAGGTTGAACTTTAATTGAGTAGTGGACTCTCCTCCATACCCGTCACATCTGTCTTTCCGATATACATTATATCCACTTACTCGCAGGTTGAACTCCGGTTCTAACCAGGTCTCTGACAGTGCAGCAATATGAATCTTTTCTTGAGAGAGAAGGGCTTCTAACTGAGTAACTTTGCCTTTTAAGCTTTGGCAATTCCATTGAATAATTTTTAATTTATATTTACTGTTAGTTTTCGTCGCCATCACTTGCACTAAAATGAAAACCGGACAATTTAAAAATCTTATTTAAAATCAATTGTAAAAACCACTGAAATAGTATTTGGAGGCACATTTTAATTTTATCAGTTATTGTATTATTTTTGCTTTAAAATAATTGACTTGATTTTTTCTATAAAATCCCTAGTTTTGTTATCCGTTTTGTCTGTTTTGTGGTTGTTGGATTTCTCTTTGTTTTCATCGCTTTCTATTTTGCTGGTATTACAATCCGAGTCTGAACATATACATTCCCAGTCAAAGGATATGTCGTTAATCTTTCGGCTATGTTTTTTCCGAGTCTTTGAAGCTTTAATTTGTTGAATGAAGTGGTGGAGACTACTGGATTTACGGTATTTTCGATTACTTCGGTTGACTATGAATTGGTTGCACAAACTGTGAAGTATAATGGCGTCGTGTTAAACGGAGTTGAATTTCTATGTTCAATCTCAATCTGAGGTCCAGATAGTGGTGCAGAATTTGTTGTATTGGAGGGTAATTTATCAGGAATTGGTGTAGAAGATGGGACGTACAACGTGACGGCTTTTTTGTAAGTACAGTTGAACTGGGACAGAATACTTATAATTTTCTTCTCCTTTTCATACATAGGGCAGACTTGACTCAGTGCCATATGACCACCTGTACAATTAACGCACGTATATGAAGTCATTTCACTGCATTTGGGGATACTGTTTCCTTGATAGGGCAAATCTTTTTGTAGTGGCCGAATTTCCAACAATTGGAACATTGTGTAACCGGATAAACAAACGGCTCCACATTTATTCTGACGCCATACATATGAATATAAACTGGTAGTGAGGAACCTTTGAAACATATTCTTAAGGTTTCACTCTCAATCCATCCAGAAGTATCTGGATTTCTACGACTTAGCCGTTTTACAGCTATTATTTCTGTGACAAACGACAAACTTTCCATTATTTCTTCATCATCACAATCAAGTTCTATGTTTTTATTTACTCCGTAAGTTCTCTCCACCGCCGTAGTTTTTGAGATAATCCATTGCTTTTCCTTAAACTCTGTGCAATTAATAAACTTCTGTAATTCTAACTCAC
The DNA here is from genome assembly GCA_905163415.1 of Noctua fimbriata. Lineage (NCBI taxonomy): Eukaryota > Metazoa > Arthropoda > Insecta > Lepidoptera > Noctuidae > Noctua > Noctua fimbriata. The sequence goes on along the minus strand of LR990933.1, from coordinate 88,504 downwards.
TCTCAAATTGTGATACTTAATACGTGAGATACGATTGATCTTGTTGGCTTGTAATAGTTTGGCTAATTTGAACTGTTTAGGTCAGGTTTCTTTACACATAATTGATACCTCTAATTTGTCCTCTGATGCTCGTGTAGCAGGCTCACTTAAGTTCTTATAATGCTTTCCAGTTTTTCTGACCTCGGTTTAGTCTTCTTCTCCGTCTATTTCTATTGGTCTTTTTTTTCGTGTTTGTACATTATTTGTTGGTGAGTCTTCAATGTTCGTCTATATTCTCTTATGTTTTGTGTATTCGTCTGCATTATAATTGAGGTCATATTATTTGCTAACGTGTTGGTACTCGACATTGTTTACGCTGCGAGACCACACAGGTGGCCGGCCGGCGCATCGGCTATTATCGCGACGGCACACGTGCGGTGTAGGTGGCGTCTCAAAAAATGTTTATTTGACTATTAATTAAAAATATAAAATATATTGTGGACGTCAACCGACCGTCAATCTCGACCGTTGCAAGAACACACACTGTATATTTAAATTAATTTAATTTTGACAACTGTAATATTGATGACATTGTATTTTGTGAGATTTTGTACTTTTATAATTAATTAATTTTTAGTTTTACCAGTGACAATATTTTATATGCCTTTCGGTGGAACATAGGATGGACCAACATTTATTTATATAACATCTGTGACATATTTTGAATTTAAAATGTGTGTCCTCCCCCACTAATTTCTAAAATAAGAGGAAGATTCTGAAAAAATGTAGGAATGTAGAACGTATAAAAAATGTTTCAACGAAAATTAGTTTGAATAAGATTTGATGTATAGTTTTTGAGAACTAACTTAACGTAACTTTGCTGTCACGCTCTTTCGAGCGTACTGTACTTTACGTGCAGCCTGTGGGCTAGATGTACGCAAAGATCTTACTCTCCGCGTTCAGTATAATAACGCGTTTAGGATGCTGGTGCTATCACTCATGGGTTGTCGCAGCTGTGATCCACTGTTATTTCTTATTTTGTTTTGTTTTTTATCAGTATTTACTAACATACTCATAAGTTTTACTAACAGTTTTTGAGTCATGGATACTCGATTAGAGAGAAATTCTACTCTATTCTATTCGATATGTAATACAATACAACATATATATGAGCCTTCAAAATACTTTTATTATATTGTTTGTTGGTCCGGAACCCTGTCACACACCGGGCTACGTACCAACAGGTAGGACTCGCACTTGGCCGGTCTTTTTCATTTGTAATTTCACTTCGCTTTAACGTAGCGGTTCAAAGAAGACTCCTGCTTTTCAAATTTCAACTGTGTGGTGCCAACAGTTTGCAGTAAAATAGCTGTGACAAACGGCCATACAGAGAGACATGACGAATCTCAGTTTCAGTTTTTTGCCAATTGGCAACGGAACCCTCAACAGAAGAACTAAAACCCAACTACTGAAAAATCACGCTCTAAAAAGTATGAAACAAGAAAATATTCTCGTCTGAAATTGTTATGAAGTACCTACAAACCATTCAATATTCATCGTCTATTAAATAAACAACTTACACGTTACATATTTTAATGTATTTAATAAATATTCATAGAGATGTTCAGAGGCTAGCCGTGGTTATAATGCCACTTTGCCTTATAAGCCAGCGGACGATCAAGATGCTTCCTCCTCATTTGTCTAATTATCAGAATTAATTCAAAAGTAATAAAGGAACAGATGAACATACATACATACACATGCCACATGGACATACCGGTCAAAATCATAACCCTCCTTTTTGCTTCGCCGTAGTCGGGTAAAAACAGTCAGCGATATCTCGCGCCCGGCCCTGGTTCAAGCCATGGTCCGGAGCGAGAGGGAATGGGAAGCCGTCACCTCCTTCTGTGAAGCAGTCATGCTAGTGAAGGAGGTGGCGGGACGTGAGAGGGAAAGAGCCTCACGTCCCAGCCGCCGCGGGAGACGCCCTGGGCGTCGGGGGTCACGTGGTGGCCCCCGGCCACCGTAGGCGCGGGCCTGTGGACGGCGAGTTATGGGCTAGATCGCCGTCCGGCCCTCTTATGACGACAGGCCGTGTCGACGGCTCATTCGTGTTCGACGCGCGCCTCAAAGAGATGTCAGCAACCACGTAGGTAGGGGTCCGCATGGGCCGATGCCTGCCAGGGCTGCGGGACTGTTCGAAAGAGATACCGCGGCCCTGGACCACAAAGGGCAAAGAAGGAACATGAATGGGTTTTAGTCAGTACAAGTCTGACACTCCCTTCCACTCCGCCCAGAGTGACGGGGGAGGGGGGTCATTTGATGACTTCCCATCCTAAAAAAAAAAAAAAAGGGGTATAAACAGTCAACTAGCCTATTACATTAACTGCAGTAGTGAGCTGTGGACAGTTTGTTAATGGCCCGGCTACACGCTCCGTCTTGCCTGTACAAAAAGACGGAACACTGTGTAGTGGCCACGCGTGCAGGTAAGCTCGTGCAACCATTCCATAAAGCCGGTAACGACTTGTATAGTTCTATGAACTGAGGTAAAAATTCCTTTGTATAACTCCTTACATCACTCAATTTTTTTGATTTTCAATAGTAAAAAAATAAAAAATAAAATGTCGAAAATAATTTCCTCGAACTGTTGCGCGGCTTGAATGGCCGGCCACACGTTCAAGTAAAACCAAGCCAAGCAAGTGCAAGCCAAGTTTGCGCAGTCCAAATCTTCAGCAAGTCAACGATTGCACAAGCCGCGCACGCGCACGCGTTTACCTGCGCAAGCTGGTTTGTGCACTGGCAAGATGGAGCGTGTGGCCGGGCCATAATAGGTACTTGCGAACGGGTCTACGGGACGCTTTGCAATAATATTACCACTCGCACTAGGCCAATTATTTATCGTTTGGAATTGGATTTGTTTATAATTTATCAATTTATAAATGAACTACCGTGAAACATGCCAACTTTGCCCACTTTTTTCGAATAATTTTAATTTTTGTAAGATTTTTGTATGGGGACGTAAGTATTCTCTTTTAGCATTTGCTACTCTAAGATTATGTGCATGTGTTGGTGTAGCAAAATTTATATTTTTTAAACATTTAATTCAAAATTAGATTCGTTTTGTTGGCGGGCAAAGTTACCTGGACTTTTAGCCAACATTGCCTACCTTGATTTTTGACGCAAATATGGCCTTTAAGCAGATGACATCAAAATCCAGTTCAAGAATTTTGGCAAAGATGGCGTTTACTTTAGAAATTAAAGCGAAACCGTGAAAAGTTTTCTACTAAAATGACTAGGCAATGTTACCCTAAAAAAAAATCTCTTTTTCATACAATTAACATTTCGTCGTTTGAAAGTGCTAGGGTTGGCACAAATCAATAAAATGAAATTGGTTTTTTTTTCATTTCTAGAAAGAATCATGTGTTAAGGTAAAAGAAAAATGAAATAATTTTAACAACAATTTTTATTAATGTGAATGAAATACCAATTGAGATCAAATAATGCTTTTAAATTATTTATAGAAAATGATTTATAGAAAAAATAGTCAAAATAAGTAACAAGTTTCTTAGTCTTATTTATATTCTTAAAGTTAATAATCAGAGATCAAAGTTATTGGAATGTCCACTACTGATAGATGTGCATCCATCCCACAATAACAACATAATTAAGTCACATATTTTCCTATATCACAATGATAGGAACGACATTTTCTATAAGAGTATACTTATACAGAGAACATAGTTTTAATAAAATTAATCAACCATAAAATAAAAAAGGTAGCTTCATTTGAGTTATTTCGCACGGCTTTTGTAATAAGTACTAGGCATTTATTGAATGTTGAAATTACTAAAATCAACTTTAAAAACGATTCGACCACGTCGAGTAATAATTGGCTTGGGAAGTATTGTAACAATATCTTTTAAGTGTTTCATAGTGCAAATGTCATCAACTATTGGGTACGTGAAAGTGGTTCCTTCTTCACATTTAGACTCCTTAAACTTTCGCACAAACTTCTGGATCCAATTTGACGTCTTGATTTTCGTTGTCGAATTCGAGATTTATGTTTATTTTTCTGAAATAAACCATATAACGAAGTCAGATCAGTGTTAGAAGTGGTCATAAAAAAGTTTAAATAATAATAAATAGTATGAAGAAGACGTTATTAGTAATTACTGTGTACCTTCACAATAACAACTAATGTCCTCTTTGAATTAGTACTAAAATAGTCTTAATAAAATAAAATAAATCACAGAGTGTCGTATGTGGCAGCCCTAAGCATTTTTAGATGGCGGGCAATGTTGTCAATCGTAGATCGAAACATTACTGGATAACTTTGCCCATCATTATAACTTTAGTTTTAAATTATGCTCATCAATGACACTAACAATAAAATACTCTACAATTAGTTTTTTAATACATGTTATAAGTAAACTAACCTGTGTTTTCACCATCACGCTCAATTCTTACCAAAATTCTGCACCAAAATTTGCCCGCAAAAACACGCACCGTACTTGACGAGTTCCAACAAGTTACTGAGTGGAGTTAGCTATGCACACAATAGTTAGTGTTGCCAGTCATATAACTTATTTTCCACACAAGTCAATCAATGTTGCCTTAATATTAAGATATTTTTGTACGTTAAAGATTTGCTTGTAAATTGCTCATAGGGCAAAAATACCCTTGTTGGCAATGTTGGCATATTTCACGGTACTTCAAAATCTTTTAATCTGGATTAACTTCACATTAAGCTGTGATTAAACATAATCGATCGATGTCTGGCCAGATTACAGGAGCGCACGGCTCGCCCCGCCCCGCCCCGCGACGCCTGAAGGTGCCGTGTGTGAGTGTGGAGCGCGGCGGATTATAACACGATTACATGTCACACAACAACACAAACGTTATCGCAGCGCCTACGCCTTGTTGACAAACTGAAAAAGGAAATACCCAGAATTTAAGCACCTACATCTACCTTCCTGACTAGAGCTATCTACCTGACTTTATTCGATTTTTTGAAATTATATTTTTTTGAGATAGCCGTTTGACGTTGAATGACTGGACTAACTAAAATTGAATAGTCCAGGAACCCCTGAGGGTCTAGCTAGAGTCTAGACCCTTACGGACCATTCATTTTTAGGTAGGAAATATAATGATCTACCGTAATAAAGTGTGTTAGTGTGCGATAGCTCCCAGCCAGTAGCATGGTCAGCATTATAATGCTGAAGGTGAAAAGTGATGGGTCTTTTTTTTTTTTTAGGATGATAAATCATCAAATACCAAAAAACCAAAAACCCATCCATGTTCCTTCTTTGCCCTTTATGTTCCATGGCTACAGTATCTCTTTCGAACAGTCCCGCAGCCCTGGCAGGCATCGGCCCGTGCGGACCCCTACGTGGTTGCTGACATCTCTTTGAGGCGCGCGTGGAACACGAACGCACCGTCGACACGGCCTGTCGTCATAAGACGGCCCGGCGAGCTAGCCCATAACTCGCCGTCCACAGGCTCGCGCCTACGGTGGCCAGGGGCCACCACGTGACCCCCGACGTCCAGGGCGTCTCCCGCGGCGGCTGGGACGTGAGGCTCTTTCCCTCTCACGTTCCGCCACCTCCTTCGCTAGCATGACTGCTTCGCAGAAGGAAGTGACGGCTTCCCATCCCCTCTCACTCCGGACCATGGCTTGAACCAGGGCCGGGCGCGAGAAGTGATGGGTCTTAAGTCACATTTTATAAAGTATTCAGTAGAGATCTTTAAAGATGTCCATACCCAATTCTGAATAATTAGAATCATTCAAAATACAAAAATGTCAAAAAATGGACTTAAGATCCAATATAACATTCAAAGTCCTGACTGACAGACTGATATATATAAACGCACAGCGTAAACCGCTGTTCTTAAAGACATTAAATTTTAAGGGTGTATTTTTTGTGAAGAGTAGGTATCCACTAAGAAATTTTTTTTCAAAATTCCACTCCTAAGAGGGTGAAATGGAAGGTTGAATTTTCTGTGAAACTTAATATTCTCTGGGCTGATTGACTAGAAAGTTGGTATACAATAAAAATTATGAGACACGTGTATTACAGTTTTTCCAAAATCATCCCCCAACAGAGCCTAATAGGGCTTGGAAACTCACGTAGACGGGCGCATGGCGCGCTGTGTTGCGCAGGGCGTGCGGGGCGTGGGAGTATTTACTATTAGTAAGTAGGTTAGATTTTTCTGTGGTAGACGTGTTTGTAAATATAATATGTGATATCCCGATTTTCGATGATTTTTTATTTTGGTTGGCTCGTGATACGCAACATTGATGTCAAATATTATGTAAAAGTATTATCTCTATAAATAGATTCCATATGAATCATTCGGTTGTCGTCACCGGTGTCCAATCTTAAATATTACTATTTGCAAGTTATACACATATATCTTGCGTAAACTATTATAAATGTGAAAGTCTGGATGGATAGAAGTTTGTTACTCAATCACGCCAGAACGGCTGAACATTTCTAGATGAAACTGGGCACCGAGATAGATTATAGTCTGGTATAGCACATAGATTTCTTATTATCCCAGAAGTAAGTCCTGTGGGCTATTCCCGAACTGCACGCGGGAGAAGCCCCGGGCATAAGCTAGTTTAACATAAAATGTAAAATTTCATGGTCTTCCTTTTATTTCAGATGGTATGCTATAGAGGAACAAATAATCCTTATGATTAACTCTTTCGACCGTTATTATAAAAAACTTGTGTTTTTTTCACATTATTGGCGGGTTCGCTTCCCGATTTAGGCAGGTGCAGATTATTTAAAAATCTTTGAATGTAGTTCTGATTATTTTAAAAATCAAAATGAAGTCTTCTTTTAGTAAGAAAGAAAGAAACAAAGAAAACATATTTATTTGGCACATGCCACAACTGCAAACAAAAAAATAAAAATAAATTAAATAACTTAAATTTACACAATAAAAAAGTTCAAACTAAACAAAAAAAAGAGATAATATTGTGTGTCTCACGGCTGCGCCAAATAGGCCCATTTCAGCAAAACAGTTTAGTAAAACTTCCTTTACAACATTATTTTTAGTATATGCGAAACCTGAATATAGTTTGATCAGAATAAGTAACTGAATCGATTACAATAATTTTTAAACCATGTTATATGTTTATTTATTTATTTTTGTACATGGAGGACTTACAGCTCATAAAAACAAACAAAAATGGAAACCATAGTCACCAGAAAGCCAATTACAAATCCTCACGTCTAGACTTTAAATAAAAAAAATATGGTGTGAGCACAAAAACATAAAAACACCGTTTTAATAAAAGTAAGAAGAATATAAATACTTGGCTTTAGTCATATAATTGCAATTATATGACTAAAATAATAGGGAAAATCGTAAAATAATAAAAACAATAATATTTAACCTACCGCTACTTGAAAAAATATTAATTGATTGGGATTTTGTTGTCCTAAAAATATTTAAAAAAGGTTACAAATAGGACACCGAGCCAAATTGGAGCCTATCGCAATCATTTAGGTACCTACTGCCAAATTATTATTATCAATGAGCTCAAGACGACGCTGGAGGCGCGCGCGCGGCTTTGCCGCGCGGTGACCACGTTTTATTGCGGACAACCAGGTAATAGAACAAGCTTATAACTTTGTGATTTTAATTTAATACAGTTTTGAAATTTTGTTCATGGATTCTTTACATAAAAATACTAGACACGTGTTTCAGGTTTCGCATATACTAAAACTAATGTTGTATACAATATTTAAGGTCTTTCCGTGTGGCATAGCCGTAGGACAGCCTGTATACCATTTTCTCCCTTTTTATACGATTTGTCACTTCGAATTACTTTTAAACATATAAGTTAAATATATTTCTGTAATCACCTTTTAAGCCCCTTCATTTTGATACCCCACTCGATGGTAATGGATTTTGAACACCACTTATGTTACCCGAAATCCGCCATATTTTTTAATTAACATAGAAACGGACATACATACATACACACAGGTCAAAAACATAACCCTCCTTTCGGGCTTCGCCGCAGTCGGGTAAAAACCCGAAAGCTGTTTTTATTTAATAACCGAAGCAAAATTTTACGCTGTGAGTTCTGGATGCATGTGCTGAATTCCTGATAACCGCATATGCGTCGATGTCCCTCCTACCGCGTAGGTCTCGTACAAAGTATTGCTCTTTTGTCATGGAACTTTTACTAATTTAAAATTCCTTTTTTATTTTGAGAGGCTCTTTATTAAGTACCCATTCTTCAATGATTCATTCATATGAATTGGGTAGTAAGTGACGGCTGAGAAGGCGAAGTGGAATTTTGGAACTTGTTGCCAATTTTGAAGCGGATCGCTAAAATAGATTTACAATTAATCTGTTGAGAACGTCGATAAGATAACACCGCGCAGAGCCCGCGTCGAGAGGTATAAAATGCGGAGCGCAGGCCTCGCAGGCACCTGAGCTACCAGTAGACCCATCATGAAGTACTTGTTGACGTTGACGTTGTGCGCGCTGGCGGCGCTCGCGCTGGCCGAGGAGCCCATCACGCTGCACTACCACGAGAGCGTGGGCATCCCCGAGGCAGCGCGCATCAAGCAGGCCGAGCTCGCCACCGATTTCGACGGCTCCAGGATCGTCGGCGGCTCCACCACCGGCGCTGGCACGCACCCCCACCTGGTCAGTCATACATTCAACGTTATTCATTATTTCTCAAGAAACTGATGTGGAGGCATGTGTGGCTAGTTATACGTCGTAGATTTTAGTGACGCGTGACGCTGCGTGTTTCAGATTGGTCTGGTGATCACGCTGACGACGGGCGCCACTTCAGTGTGCGGCTCCACCATGCTCAGCAACACGCGCTCCGTGACCGCGGCTCACTGCTGGTGGGACGGCCGCAACCAGGCACGCCAGTTCCAGCTGGTGTTCGGCTCCGGCTTCTTGTTCTCCGGCGGCACCAGAGTCAACACCAACAACGTGCAGTTGCACGCTAACTGGAACACCAACAACCTCAACAACGACATCGCCATCATCACCTTCAACTGGGTTAGCTACACCAGTGAGTACCGCACGCGATGACCGCCCACTGAACACGCCTTGACCGACACTTTGAGCATGTCTCTCACTTCGGAATGTTTCAGACGTGATCCAGCGTGCGATCATCCCGAGCGGCACCCTGCTCAACAACAACTTCGCTGGTACTTGGGCGCACGCCGCCGGCTACGGCAGAACCAGCGACAGTAAGTTCCCGTCACTCTTGTATCGTTGACATCATCATTTTTAACGGAGGATGACTACTGAACATCTGATATTAGTTTACCATGTATGGCATTGATGCACTGATGAAGGCTCGCTAGTAAGTCGGCGCCAGAGTGCAGGTGCAGCGAGTGATCACATTTGTTCTATGCGTGCAGATTCCGGCATCTCCACGTCACAGGCCAAGAGCCACGTGTGGCTGCAGGTGATCACCAACGCCGTGTGCCAACAGACGTACGGTAGCTCGTCCGTAATCGCGTCCACGCTGTGCACCAGCGGCGCCGGTGGCGTCGGCACCTGCGGCGGCGACTCCGGCGGCCCGCTCGTCATCACCAGCGGCGGCCAGCGCGTGCTCGTGAGTGTTACCATCCACCCCTCACCCCCCACTGTCCACTTGTAACACATCATCTTCTCATTCATTATACTGTAGCACTGCACTTACATACGGTGGTACCTTGTTCAGAATGGTTGTTTGTTGGCTAAAAAAGTGATAAGAATCCATTTCTAGAAAACAATTTTATTGTATGTAGCACTTGCTTCATTAGATGCATACATATCTTTTCCGATTTGATTACATCCAATTTTCGAAGCTCACACATAATGATAAAACGAGTGTGACAAGTAATGTGTGTAGAATGTGCTAACGCGATGTCGATGTGCAGATCGGAGTGACGTCGTACGGTTCCGCGCGCGGCTGCCAGGTGGGTCTGCCCGCCGCCTTCGCCAGGGTCACCTCCTTCGCGTCCTGGATCAACGCCCGGATCTAAGCTACGAGCCACGACTCATGCGCCACGTGATCAACGCGCTTTTAAACAGCACTACTAATATAACGTTATAACCTAATTCACTCATTGTTTCATTTATAGGTATCAATACCATAAAAGAAAAAATACTAACCGTAAAAAGTAACATAGTTGGGAAAAGGCTAGGCAGATGATGACTAACCTAATGTTACAATAATGAGAAAATTAATTTATGTCAAAATCTAGAATCATTGTAACAGTTCTCAGGTAACCCAATTACTGTATTTGAAAATATTCCTATCAATAGATAAGGACATCAGGTGATCCGTTCTCATAAACATAAGCGTGACAGTCCGATCCGAATCCATGAAATGACGATCACAACTAAGGGACTAACCACACTTATTCAGCTCTGTTCAGCTCTTGTCCATAGAAAACAACGACTTTGTATGGAGATGCGTACGCATCTAAGTAGACGCGGAAAGATGAACGAATGCGTATTATCTCCATACAAAATCGTTGACTAAGTGTGGTTAGTCCCTAAATTCGGACGTACATACGTATGGAATTCGCGCAACTCCTTATTTTATTACTTATTATTTTATTTATTTTATTTTAATTTCTATTATTTTATTAGGTTTTAATTGATTCAATTTGATTTAGTCTGATTTTATTGAGTTTTATTTTATTTGATATTATTTTGGTAATGTTTAATTTTATCTGATCTTATTGGTTATGTCTTGGGATTTATGTCAATTTATGTGTGTCAATGGTGCTATTTATCTGAAACAAGTGAATTAATTTTCCGTTATTCGTATTTACACATATAAATTACATTTTTAAATGTTCCTATACAAAGAAAAATATAAAGAATTGTATATATATTATATATATTCCCACCGGTATCGGGAACAGGGTCCAAGCTACCGGCAGTCAGGGCTCCAGAGAGAGGAACCTCCTAATATTACGAGCCGTGTCTAGGAGTACCGCTTTCTGAATCAAGCCCTTGATCCAGCTGCCTAACGAGAGCCTCCTCAGATATTGGTCGAGGCTCTTGGCAATTAAGCTATTGGCTGATACAACTATCGGCACAATGATCGCTGAATCCACGTCCCACAGGTCGACAACCTCGCGAGCCAAGTCAAGATACTTGATATACTTATCTTTCTCGACTTTCACGAGGTTCTCATCATGCGGGACCGTTATGTCAACAATCATTGTGCGCCGCTCTGATCGATCCACCACCTATATCAGGCTTATTGGCTAGTACCTGGGACTCGTCCTTGACAGCCGGTGGAACTTCGTGGAGCATTTCCGACGTTTGGCCCCCAAACTGGAACGGACCGGGGCTGCCTTCAAGCGGCTCCTGCCCAACCTGGGGGGTCCAAACGCCTCCTGCCGGAGGCTCTACGCGGGGGTCGTGCGGTCCATGGCCCTTTACGGGGCCCCGGTGTGGGCGCGTTCTCTGAGGCGGCAAGCCGCCCGCTACCTGAACGCGCCTCAAAAGGGGATAGCCCTAAGGCTAGTCCGGAGGTACCGTACGATCTCCGGTGAGGCGGCGAGCCTCCTTGTCGGATTGCCGCCATGGGATCTGGAGGCGATAGTCCTCGCGCGCCTTCACGAATGGCGCGCGGAGGCACTACGTCGGGGGGAAACTCCGCTGCCGCGGCAAATCGCCGCTCAGCGGACAGACCTCCGGCGCGATCTCATGGTGACATGGAGAGAGCGACTGTCGCAACCCCGTGCAGGGCACGCCACCATAGTGGCGATAAGTCCCCTCTGTGAGGAGTGGCTAGAGAGGCGCCACGGCGCCCTCACCTTCCGCCTGACGCAGGTCCTCACCGGACACGGTTGTTTCGGGAGGTTCCTGCACCGAATCGGGCGGGAGGAAACGCCCGGGTGTTTCCATTGTGAGGATCGTCCAGAGGACACGGTGCAGCACACTGTGGAGGCCTGCCCCGCTTGGGCGGAGCAGCGCCGTGTCCTCGTAGAGGCGATTGGCGGCGGCGACCTCTCGCGCCCGGCCCTGGTTCAAGCCATATTCATATTCATATTCATATTCATTTATTCATCAAATATAAGCTAACAGTTTACACCAAATCGCTTATATCTATTCTAATACTACAAAATTACATAAATCATTTTAATTAAAACTTCTTAAAAAACAACCACCGAAAAAATATAAACAACCGGAGTAACATAAAATTTGTAAACAAAAAACAACCTTATACAGACAACAAAAATTACAATTAACAACTATTTCTTCATATTTAAATAAACATGCACATGTTTAGCGATTGTCCATTGAGAGTCAAAAAATAAATCTGCCTCAGGAATATATTTTAGAAAATCATTTATTAACTTAATTGCTCTAGCAGTGGGAGTGTTGTTGGTTCGGGGAGCACGCCATGCAGGCGGGTAGCAGAGGAGTCTATGTTGTCGTCTTACAACGCCACGCATGTACTGGTCAGGAACATAAAAATTGATTGACTCTCGTAGAACAGGACTATCTATCTTACCTACTAATATTAAATAATAATTAATTACATGTGTGGATTCTAATCTGAATTTGAGTGTGTCTAAACCCACCATTCCTGACACGAACAAAGAAGGATATAGAAAGGGGTAATATCCATATTGACGTTTGTATAGGTATCTACAGAATTTACGTTGAATTTTTTCTATCATGATAGTGTACAATGACTCTTGAGGACTCCAAACTATTGCATTATAAGCCATGGTCCGGAGCGAGAGGGAATGGGAAGCCGTCGCCTCCTTCTGCGAAGCAGTCATGCTAGAAAAGGAGGTGGCGGAACGTGAGAGGGAAAGAGCCTCACGTCCCAGCCGCCGCGGGAGACGCCCTGGGCGTCGGGGGTCACGTGGTGGCCCCCGGCCACCGTAGGCGCGGGCCTGTGGACGGCGAGTTATGGGCTAGCTCGCCGTCCGGCCGTCTTATGACGACAGGCCGTGTCGACGGCGCTTTCGTGTTCCACGCGCGCCTCAAAGAGATGTCAGCAACCACGTAGGGGTCCGCACGGGCCGATGCCTGCCAGGGCTGCGGGACTGTTCGAAAGAGATACCGCAGCCCTGGAACACAAAGGGCAAAGAAGGAACATGGATGGGTTTTAGTCAGTACAAGTCTGACACTCCCTTCCGCTCCGCCCAGCGGGGGGGGTCATTTGATGACTTCCCATCCTAAAAAAAAAAAAAAAAAAGGCTTATTGGCTACAATAGTCCTGTCAGTGATGATGAATTGATCTGACAATGTGATACTGCCATTTTCGAGAACTGTGTCGGGCACATACCTATAGTACGGCACTTCCGATTCCACAAGGTTGTATTTTAGAGCAAGTTGCTGATGGATAATCCTGGCTACAAGGTTGTGTCTATGCAAGTACTCTTCGTTAGCCAGACGAGAATCATCATCATCATCATCATTTCAGCCGAAAGACGTCCACTGCTGGTAATAGGCCGTAAGGTAAGATATAACTTCACCACATATCCTCAGCCGATAGCCTATTATATATTATTACACAGCGTGTACCTACCAGAAAGGTGCGGTCATATTTATGGACGTGGTACCAACCATCAAACTGAACAACTTTTTCTAAAGGACCAACGTCGTAATCACGAAAAAATAATAAGCAGTCCCATACATTTAGATCGAGTAAAGTTAAAAAAACTTTGCATTGGATATTTGATAGATACCTAATTGTTTTTATTTTCAATACGTATTTGAGCTAGAAAACCGTCCAAAGTTTAAAAAAAACGGAAATTTCCATTCTGTCCTCATTTTTTCCGCAAGTGCTAATTGTGAACCGCCTCTTGCTGAGCCTAGACGAATCCATTGCGCTCAAATCATCAAGTCAAATTACTTGTATGGAGATGGTCAAATTGGTGCGCACAGTCGCGTGACTTCCTTCCTAATAATCATGAAAACAATAGACGCGTGTAGTTGGGTCGCGACTCACGCCTCCCGTGCGGAATTTGTCTGTTTGACCAGCTTTAGTTTTCGCGAATTCATTTGTATACCGCCATATGGTCTGTTCATTTGGCAACTGTAGTGTATAATGTCATGTTTTGCCATTCCTACATGTACAGACCATCAAGCTACCCGAAACTGTCAAATTTTCCCAATCAACCTTTAACATGTTGCTTGATGTGCTGGCGTCTGTACAAAATAAACTAAATGATGTGTAGCGTCGATACCCGTATAAAATTTCCTCCTTTTTTATCTGCACCGACAAGAAATAAGAGAATGAGGACTGGATAATGCAAAATAAGTAGGTACCTATGTAGTTACTAAACCAATATCGTGGATTACATTTACAAGTATACTGTCGTGAAGATATTGGCAAAACAAGATACAACATAAGTAAGCAATGTTGTTTTAAAAATGATAACTATCGATCAATAAAAAAGAACTTATTAGTGATCGAAGATGAAAACATTATTTAATCGTGATAATGCGGATTACGGAGCAGGTTTCAAGGTTGCAACATGTCACTGTACGCGGTGACAGATTCATACTGTAATTACCTACTTTCGTATTTGTTTGTGTATTACTGAATAATAATAATTAATAATGACAATATTATCAATCAGTGATCAAGGTGATTCAATTGATACCGTCTCGCTGATAATCCGATAATTCACCATTTACCCGTTCAATGATGTCGACACTGCAGCGTATCTACGTACCTAGCCCCGCGTCCCGTGTCCCGCACCCCGCACCCGTACCCCTCCACGCGCTGCTCTATTGCAAGGCAAGAGTATTTAAGGTCAAGGAAGGCATCAAGGAAGGTAGGAATAACTATACTTAAGTACATAAAAAATGCTACCTATAAATTGCCTATATATGACAATGATATCCTCTCGACCGATTTCTGTCATGGACACCTACCATGCCACCGACGCAAAAACGGCAACCACATATTCAGTACATCATTCTGAGCCTTTTTAGAGGTTTTTTTAATAACCGATGAAAAATTTCTATGCGGGGGAAAAAATAGAAATTTTACATAGGTTATTTTTTTTTAAATCAGCTGTTTCGTACTACAGTGCAATACCCACACGGTTAAATCAGCTGTTTCGTACTACAGTGCTATACCCACACGGTTAAATCAGCTGTTTCGTACTACAGTGCTATACCCACACGGTTAAATCAGCTGTTTCGTACTACAGTGCAATACCCACACGGTTAAATCAGCTGTTTCGTACTACAGTGCTATACCCACACGGTTAAATCAGCTGTTTCGTACTACAGTGCAATACCCACACGGTTAAATCAGCTGTTTCGTACTAGAGTGCAATACCCACACGGTTAAATCAGCTGTTTCGTACTAGAGTGCAATACCCACACGGTTAAATCAGCTGTTTCGTACTACAGTGCAATACCCACACGGTTAAATCAGCTGTTTCGTACTAGAGTGCAATACCCACACGGTTAAATCAGCTGTTTCGTACTAGAGTGCAATACCCACACGGTTAAATCAGCTGTTTCGTACTACAGTGCAATACCCACACGGTTAAATCAGCTGTTTCGTACTACAGTGCAATACCCACACGGTTAAATCAGCTGTTTCGTACTAGAGTGCAATACCCACACGGTTAAATCAGCTGTTTCGTACTAGAGTGCAATACCCACACGGTTAAATCAGCTGTTTCGTACTACAGTGCAATACCCACACGGTTAAATCAGCTGTTTCGTACTACAGTGCAATACCCACACGGTTAAATCAGCTGTTTCGTACTAGAGTGCAATACCCACACGGTTAAATCAGCTGTTTCGTACTAGAGTGCAATACCCACACGGTTAAATCAGCTGTTTCGTACTAGAGTGCAATACCCACACGGTTAAATCAGCTGTTTCGTACTACAGTGCAATACCCACACGGTTAAATCAGCTGTTTCGTACTAGAGTGCAATACCCACACGGTTAAATCAGCTGTTTCGTACTACAGTGCAATACCCACACGGTTAAATCAGCTGTTTCGTACTACAGTGCAATACCCACACGGTTAAATCAGCTGTTTCGTACTACAGTGCAATACCCACACGGTTAAATCAGCTGTTTCGTACTACAGTGCAATACCCACACGGTTAAATCAGCTGTTTCGTACTACAGTGCAATACCCACACGGTTAAATCAGCTGTTTCGTACTAGAGTGCAATACCCACACGGTTAAATCAGCTGTTTCGTACTACAGTGCAATACCCACACGGTTAAATCAGCTGTTTCGTACTACAGTGCAATACCCACACGGTTAAATCAGCTGTTTCGTACTACAGTGCAATACCCACACGGTTAAATCAGCTGTTTCGTACTACAGTGCAATACCCACACGGTTAAATCAGCTGTTTCGTACTACAGTGCAATACCCACACGGTTAAATCAGCTGTTTCGTACTACAGTGCAATACCCACACGGTTAAATCAGCTGTTTCGTACTAGAGTGCAATACCCACACGGTTAAATCAGCTGTTTCGTACTACAGTGCAATACCCACACGGTTAAATCAGCTGTTTCGTACTACAGTGCAATACCCACACGGTTAAATCAGCTGTTTCGTACTACAGTGCAATACCCACACGGTTAAATCAGCTGTTTCGTACTACAGTGCAATACCCACACGGTTAAATCAGCTGTTTCGTACTACAGTGCAATACCCACACGGTTAAATCAGCTGTTTCGTACTAGAGTGCAATACCCACACGGTTAAATCAGCTGTTTCGTACTAGAGTGCAATACCCACACGGTTAAATCAGCTGTTTCGTACTAGAGTGCAATACCCACACGGTTAAATCAGCTGTTTCGTACTAGAGTGCAATACCCACACGGTTAAATCAGCTGTTTCGTACTAGAGTGCAATACCCACACGGTTAAATCAGCTGTTTCGTACTAGAGTGCAATACCCACACGGTTAAATCAGCTGTTTCGTACTAGAGTGCAATACCCACACGGTTAAATCAGCTGTTTCGTACTAGAGTGCAATACCCACACGGTCAAAATGTATGGAACAGCTGATTTCTTTTTACCAACCGATGAAAAATGTCTGTATAATTATACTGAATACGTAACCTTCTCGCGTCGGTGTCCTTTCCACCCCGTATAGGTTGTGAAATTAAGAGAAGCGTTATTGCGTCAGGCGTACCACAGTTTTCATGGGTCGGTTTTTTCATGGGTCCTTTGTTGCTTATAATAAAACTAGCGACCCGCCCCGGCTTCGCACAGGTGCAATATATACATATAAACCTTCCTCTTGAATCACTCTATCTATTAAAAAAAACCGCATCAAAATCCGTTGCGTAGTTTCAAAGATTTAAGCATACAAAGGGACATAGGGACAGAGAAAGCGACTTTGTTTTATACTATGTAAGTGACTAACTGTTGTCCGCGACTTCGTTCGTGTGGAAATTTTGATGTGAGAAAAAAACGATAACCTATATCATTCCCCAGGACATAATCTATCTCCTTGCCTTTCATTACGATCCAGCCGTTTAGTCAAATAAACAACCAGAGTCACTTCTCATTTATAATATTAAAATGGATTATTTTGTAGAGGATGTTAGTAATATGCTACGATTTCACGTTCCCATGTAATGTTCCCTAATAATGCCAAAAGAATACGCGCTCACGTAAGCGAAGCCGCGGGCACAGCTGGTATACTAATAAACTGAATTAGTGTTAATTTAAAATAAATCCTGTTAGTACGGCTTTGTTTTAAGTATTAAAGGAACTTGCAGTCAATTTCTGGGGGGAATCAATTTAGATTGCTATCGACACAAATACTTGCTGCTTAAATTTAATGTATTTAGTAATGCAACCAGAAAGAGTATGCGCTTTGGTTATCTTTATGTTTCAGAATTAACACGAACGTCGTCGGCCGCAGTGTGATGATGAAAGATGAAGATGACACAGATGCATAGCTCCTAAGTTTGGTTTTTCAACACATTGTTGTGCATTCATTGCACACGTACTAAGTCTCTCCACTTTGGTCACACTTCAACTTATTTATGTTACTTAAAAGATTTGAAATTTTTTTTGCCGCAAATCTGTAATATTTTAACCATGGTGATATATAGGCATATACTTCTATGATTATAGCAGCTCAATGTGCATACGTGGCTCCCAACCAGACCATGACCGACTTGCTGGAGTGTCCAAAGTATCCCTACACCTGCGTTTAAGAGGACTTACTGTCAAAATCGCTACTGACGCCGTTATTATCGTAGCCACCTGGGTGTTAATAATTTGATAAACCGTACCATCAATGCGAAAGAAGAAGAGGAACAGGGCAGTAATATTATATCTTGTATTTGGGTGAATATCATATCAGAAAATTTTACGTGTCCACGTTGAGAATCGAGGTGTAAAACCATCAAAAAGGTGATAGGATGTTTTGTGGTGAACTACGTAACTTGATTCAATCAGGGCCACATTAATTTTTTTTGCAACATTATTTTTAGTATATGCGAAATCTGAATATAGTTTGTTCAGAATAAGTAACTGAATCGATTCCAAACATTTTTAAGCCATGTTTAAATATTTTTTGTCTCAAAAATATTTTAAAAAGTTACAAGTTGGATACCGAGCGACATTAAGTACCTTTCGCAATCATTTAGGTACCTATTGCCAAATTATTATTATCAATGAGCTCAAGACGACGCTGGAGACGAGTGCGCGGGCGCGCCGCTTGGTGTCCACGTTTTTGAGCGGACAGCCAGGTAACAGAACACGCTGACGTTGTGATTTTTCATGATACAGTTTCGAAATTTTAAGTGTCTAATTTCGCACAATTCACTAAACTATTTAACTACCTAGATTCCTAATAATACGTTACGTGTCCTGACACTAAAATAAAGCGTCCAATTTCGCACTTATAATAATCGTTTTACTACAACAAATTGTGCAATTACAAACACACGAGCAGCGGGCGGCGGGTACCTACTTGAAAGGCGGCGCGGCGTGCAACGAAAGTACGTCCTGCGGCACTCGTGCGCTTACAAAACGATGACGCGTGAATCGTCACAGGACTCCGGCGACACACTGATCGTGACCTAATTTTGCAACCAAAACTAGATTTATCTCTTTCGCACACACTAAATTTTCTAGTACTATGAGTGCATAGCAACTTGCGTATGCGTTTATTTTCTATCTAACTCTGATAACACGCTTTATAACTCTTATTGCTCAGGTTTAAGGTATAATTTACACTAAATCAAAACTAATTTGGCGAAAGTTTTTAAGTCGCAAGTTGGCAACGAGTCTTTAATGTTTAGATGTTACCGATGCGGGGGTCGTTAACCTGTCAATGTTTCCCTGTTAACAGATACATCATGTAGCAAATGTTAAAAATGAAAATTATTCTCCTGTGACTAAACTACTGGATATTATTCAAATGTTTTTTTGTATGTAGACTGGGAACGTCCTATACAAAGTTTAATTTATTGTCGAATTGAAGTCTCCACACTGTATACATGAAGTTTCGCACGTGTGCGATCAATCGCGTTATTTATTTCGCATCTGTCAGTCGTGCCATTGGTGCGACTAGTGTCAGATGTGTGATTACTGCTGTGATTACCCTCCAAAAACGTAAGTTACTATTGATTTTAAAGTGTTATAATAGTAAGCTACATGCTATAGCTAATGATTTGGATGACCCATGAATCAATGACATTAATTTAATTTTTACTTAAAACCCTTATTAAAAAAAAAAATATATGCCTGCTTCCAATTTTGGTGAATCAATTTTGGTGAATGGGCCACTGCGGGAATAAGAAAAAGCAGAGATACTTTATATCACGAAAAATCTTTGACTTCAGATCAAGTTTTTCATACTTATGTTAGAAACTATTCAAAAATAATCAAAAGTGTCTGCGCTCAAGCAAAATCACAAATAATAATTAACAAAATTGGTATTTCTAATAATAAAATAAAAACTGTGTGGCTGGTAATTAACAGAAAAACTGGAAAGGCACAACAACGAGATCAAAATCAATTGTCTTTGAAAATAGATAATCAGACCATTTCTGATAAGCTAGAAGTCGCTGAGACTCTAGAAACTTTCTTTACCAACATTCCATTAGAGGTTACGAAATCTCTCCCCTCTTCTTCTAAATTAGCTGAAGCTCTTTTTAAAGAAAACTTTACTGAGGACATACCAAACTTTAAATTTAAACCAATATGTATTGCTACAATTAAAAACGTATTCAAAAGTCTCAACATAAAAAATACTGAAGACTTATGGGGGATATCCGTCAAGGTTCTTGGAGATATTATTGACTCAATCGCACCTGTCCTAACAGGCATATTCAATCAGTGTTTGGACAGCGGCAAGTTTCCTGATCTAATGAAACATAGTAAAGTAGTACCAATTTTCAAATCGGGTTGTAAGAGTGATCCTTTAAATTATAGACCTATATCTGTGCTTCCAGCATTGAGTAAAATCTATGAAAAAATCATGCTGGACCAGATGTTGTCTCACTTCAACTCAAATGGGATTCTGCATAGACAACAGTTTGGTTTCACGAAGGATAGGTCGACAACGGACGCGGGAGTAAAACTCATCAGTCACATTTTGGAATCTTGGGAGAAGTCCCAGGATGCCATTGGCATTTTCTGTGATCTCTCAAAAGCGTTTGACTGCGTCGACCACAACACACTGATCTGTAAATTACACCACTACGGAATTCGTGGACAAGCTGCTGATCTTGTTCTTTCCTATTTATCTAACAGGCAGCAAAAAGTAAATGTAAATGGGGTGACGTCCTCCGGGTCTCTAGTCAAGTTGGGCGTGCCCCAAGGTTCAATTCTCGGTCCTTTCCTTTTTCTTGTTTACATTAATGATCTCCCTTATATGATGGCCAAATTATCGGATATAATTCTATTTGCTGATGACACTTCGCTAATTTTTAAAATAGATAGAAAAGATACGAATGTCTTACATGTCAACGAAAGTCTAACCGTACTCTCGAAATGGTTCGCAGCTAACAATCTTTTACTGAATGCTGTTCGCATTCAGTAAAAGATTGTTAAACAAAATGTCTGAAGTTCTCTTTACCGAATGTACCACAACGGGATCTGGATTTGAATCTTGACGGCAAAAAGCTTGATGTTATAGTGGAAACTGTATTCTTAGGGATTACTATCGATTCAAAATTGCAGTGGGGCGCACACATTAGAACTCTTTTGGGTAGGCTAAGCTCAGCTACATATGCAGTAAGGAAAATAGGGCAGTTAACTGATGTGGCTACAGCTAGGCTAGTGTACTATGCTTATTTCTACAGTATTATGTCTTATGGCAATCTGCTGTGGGGATCAGCAGCAGACGTTGACTCAATTTTCATTCTTCAAAAGAGGGCAGTCCGCGCGATATATAAAATGGGTCCTCGCGAGTCCCTCAGAGAAAAATTTAAAGAGATTGGTATACTGACCCTGCCTTCACTTTATATCTTAGAATGTATTTTATATGTCCGCAAAAATCGAGGGCTTTTCAAAATAAGAAGCGACTTTCATAATATAAATACACGCAGTAAACACGAAATTGCAATACCTAAGTTCAGATTAACAAAAACTAGCAAGTCTTTTCATATAAACAGTATAACTACGCTTTTATAACAGGTTGCCAAAGCCAGTTGTAGAACTGACCGATGGAAAATTCAAAAACTACATCAAACGTGTCCTTATTAAAAAATCATATTACAAAATCAAGGACTACGTTGAAGATAAAGAAGTTTGGCTTTAGTTCCTTCTGCGCATGCGGCTTCCCTGGTAGCTCACAAACGGCACAAATATGTGGATATCTCTAACTATTCTCAATCTCATTTTTTCTCCTCTTTCGAATCAGATTTTCACAATAGTTTTCAAATCATTTATACATCTTTTGCTCAGAATAGTTACAGCACTGATAACAATATTTGTGTCACTTGTTTAATTTAGTACTTTACAATTCTTTTTTTTACCTTTGTATAGATTCTTTTTTATCAATTGTTTGTAAATGTGTGAACATTGTAGGCTTTGTAGATTCCCAGCTGCTTGTTAACTTTTTATTTTGTTCTACATTTTTTGTGTAGTAAGCAACGACTTATTGTCGGGCCTACGCTGTCCCCCCATACTTAAGTACAAATGCTGTATCCATGATATTAATGTAACACCAAATGATTTGAAAAGAGTAGTTAGTTAGTTTTCACGCCACCAAAATTGAAAACGAGCCACCAGATTTGAAGTATGTTTTGTTTGTACCTATATAGTTATTTTTTACGTTGCAAGACAGTTTGATTAGCAAACAAATACATGTTATGTACTTGGCAGTAAGTAAGACCAGGGTGAGGATAAGGGTGGCATACTAATGATCATGTTTCTTATTCATATATTTTTATTTTGTTGCTTTTTAGAAAGCCAAAACAGACCAGTGAAGAGAGGTTGCTTAAAAGTACTTCACCGTTGTCATGGGGGACTTCAACGAGAAACTGGGCAATTTGGGGTTGGACGTCGGAACCACCGGGGTCACCAACTGGCTAGTTTTATGGAGAAGGAGGGCCTCTATATGATGAACTCCTTCTTTAGAAAGCGTGAACACAGGAAGTGGACCTGCCAGAGCCCCGATGGTACAACTAAAAATGAGATTGACTTCATCATGTCAACCAAGAAGCAAATGTTCAATGTTATCTCTATGATCAATTCGTTGAAAACCGGGAGCGATCTCCACATAGTGAGAGGCACGTTGAACATCAATATTAAACTTGAAAGGTCTCGACTGATGAAGTCTACGCTCCGTCCAGCACAGATCCAGATTCAAAACCCCGACAGCTGCTGCAAGCTGAAAAGCTTAAACTCCAGACTCGTTTCGAGTGCCTAAGAAGCTCATTGGTCGAATACAACTATAGGTTCGTGGAAACTGTCCATACGTGTTTGTACAAAAACGCTACCATGTCAGTCCTACTTTAGGACCAGACCTCGGAATCTATCCTATTTTTTAACAGAAGAGAGTTTAATAACCGATAAAAGTTCTTGATACTTCCTGAGAATTTGTGAGATTAATCACATTGAGCTTTGTTAGTTAGATTGAGGTTTCTGACAGAGAAATCCAATTTTGGTGCCACTGATTCTTCCAGGGCCGCGGTATCTCTTTCGAACAGTCCCGCAGCCCTGGTAGGCATCGGCCCGTGCGAACCCCTACGTGGTTGCTGACATGTCTTTGAGGCGCGCGTGGAACACGAACGCGCCGTCGACACGGCCTGTCGTCATAAGACGGCTGGACGGCGAGCTAGCCCATAACTCGCCGTCCACAAGCCCGCGCCTACGGTGGCCGGGGGCTACCACGTGACCCCCGACGCCCAGGGCGTCTCAGACTTTGAACTAAAATATCTCAAAAAGTTATGGAGATATTCTGAGACCTCTTGAAAATCCTTCAAGCTTGAGCCAGATCCTTATTTTTCACGAAAAGTAAAGAAAAAATTTAGCCCCCAAAATTGTGAATTTGTTGATATTGACGCATTTCCGGAGATAGACCATGACTGCCGAAGCGTAGACTTTTCTAAGGACTCTGAAAAATGGGAAAAAAAATTGATGCGTAGACGCAGGTCGATGTAACAAATACTGTCGAAGGAAGCCCTTCATCTATTCACCACATTTATATTGACTATATTAATATTTTGCTCCGAAGTTCACATGCAAGTGCATTCACATTTGAACGTTAAAGACGTGCCGCGATTGAAACAGTTACTTTTACAGACCTGTGGTATCTCCACAATTGTAAATAAAGCCTGTCTAGTACCGAATAAATGCCTAGTCCGGCCCCATTTGCTAACCGACTGAATCGTGAGACTTAAAAGATATTGAAAAAAGTACCAATACTCATAAATCATGATACATACTAACATACAAGCACTTTTGTTGTGATGATAGATTTCCTAGAAGCAACCCATTTTACTCTAATTGCCTATTTAGTAAAAATGTTGGTATTTTCTTAAACAAACACTGAAGTAGTCATAACTTTTAAGGAAATCAAGTTTTGCTGCAAATAACCCCAACTATAGCCCTGTGTCGTTTGATCCACGATTTTTACCCACCCTGTATGTAGTATCAACTCATCTGCCTTACAACCTTGTAGTAGAAACAAAAAGATAGACAGCCCAACAGATTCTTGGCCCTGCTTTGTAGTTTAATTCAAATTTGATTTCGTTTCGTTTGGAAAACACATTATTTCCGTAAATTTTAATAAAAAGTAGCCTTTACTTAATTTTCAGGCAATCCATTCGCAATATTATATTTGTTCATGTGAATCTCAAGATTGCTAATAATATCGTTTTCATTCGGTAGACAGATGCGTGAAGCTCGATCTTAAGCGGGATGTTGAACTAACATAACAACTCGCCTGTAACTCCCGAAGGGTGAAGCCGAGGTGTACCTAATAATAAAATCATCCACATTTCGCCAGTTATGTCTAACTCCCATGAAATAGGAGGCGAGCCTATTGCCATCAACCGGGTTCAAATTCAAACTTCGTAGCTTCTACTGAAAATTTCCTGGTGGAAAATTAATGACACTTTGCCCGACCCGGGAATTTAACCCAGGACCTCATGCTCGCTTCCGCCCACTATACCAACAATACCATCTACGCGATTTGCGGTATCAATCCTTTAATATCTTGCAGACTTATCGGTAAACAAATTTAACTATCTACATTAACAGGACTTCTCATAACCCAGGCTTATTTTTTTCAAAGAAACACTTTTTCTTTGTTTGTACTTGTAGCTTAAGATTTACATTCAAAATGCTTAAAAATAATAGCTACAAAACTCAATAAAATTCACTCAATAAAAGTCACTGACTTTTGAAAGATTAGGCTTTAAGAGTGGAGGAAGACCACAGAAACGATGATTGCACTGTGTGAAGGATCATATGGCCAGAGTGGAGGTGGCTGCTGGTATGACGAGTAATAGAAAAGTATGGAAAAAGAAGACATGCTAGGCCGACCCCAAATAAATTGGGATAAGGGCAAGAGAATGATGATGATGATGATGATGATAGTATAGTAAGATAAAATATACTAAGATCAGAGAGCCTCGCAATTTGTCCAGTTCTATAACATGACAATCTAACAACTCTAAGGCTTTAGGGATCCAAAAGTCACAATACCAGGTTTGAACTGCATCGTTCGCAGTGTGTCGGAGTATGGGAGTCCAGTATGAAGTTCTACTTATGAGGTTGACCCTAGTAAATTAGAGCAACTTCAATGTAAAAAAGGCTGTGCTCACTGTTTTAGAGCATGCAGTGTGTAGTGTTAAATTTACTGCATGTAGAAATATTGTGTTGCCCGATTTGTTAACCTAAAAAATAATATTTATTGGGAACATTGAGAGTGTCTAAGGTGTCCGAACTGGCACGCTTGTCAGAAGAGTATCAGTACCGCTGCTGCTGACTAGTACTGAGCCAGCCGCCTTGCGCCTGCGCCCTGAGCTGACCTTCTGTGGGATTTGTTCGTAGACTTCGCTCCCTGACTACAATAGTCAGGGTCTATTACAAATTACGAAATTTTTAGTTTAATAACATTGCGATTAGATAATTTTATATCGTACTATCAATATAAAAGGTTTGAGAGCGATGCACACTCAAAGTAGTTACAGAATCAGTCTTAGAATGAAGTACTTGTTGACATTGTGCGCGCTGGCGGCGCTGGCGCTTGCCGAGGAGCCCATCTCGCTGCATTACCACGAGAGCGTGGGTATCCCCGAAGCGGCGCGTATCAAGCAGACCGAGCTCGCCACGGACTTCGACGGCTCCAGGATCATCGGGGGTGTGGCAGTTGCTGTCGGCACCTACCCCTTCTTGGTAGGTCTTTAAACGATTACTGTACCGAATCTAATATATCGCAAATAAGTTCGCTGACGAAGGTGTGTGTGCGTGTATGCGTGCAGGTGGGGCTAGTGATTACACTGAGTTCGGGCGGCACGTCGGTGTGCGGTTCGTCCATGCTTAGCAACACGCGTGCGCTTACGGCGGCTCACTGCTGGTGGGATGGCCGTAACCAGGCGCGCCAGTTCACGCTGGTGCTCGGTTCAGCGCGCCTTTTCTCCGGCGGTACGCGCGTCACCACCTCCAGCGTGCAAATGCACTCCGGGTACAACCCCAACAACCTCAACAACGACGTCGCCATGATCTCCTTCAGCTCCGTGCCCTACTCAAGTAAGTAGCGTGGAGCATGGCGCAACGCGCACCATGTGTGCCACATAGTTGACCGCCTCTGTTACAGATGTGATTCGCGCGGTGGCGCTGCCGAGCGGCGCGTTACTCAACAACAACTTTGCGGGCTCGTGGGCGCAGGCCGCCGGCTACGGCAAAACTAGCGATGGTAAGTGCGCGTGCAGGTGTGCTGTTTGTGTTAATACTCCATCGTGAGCAATGTGTAATGACGGGTCCGCGCTCCGCAGCCGCCGGCATCTCGCAGAACCAGTTCCAGAGCCACGTATCGCTGCAGGTGATCACGAACGCGGTGTGCGCGCAGTTCTTCGGCGGCATCATCATGTCGTCCACGCTATGCACCAGCGGCTCCAGCGGGCACAGCGCGGTGGGCACGTGCAGCGGCGACTCTGGCGGCCCGCTCTCTGTCTCAAGCGGCGGCCAGCGCGTGTTGGTATGTGTGCCTGATGCCTCATTACTCCACACTCTTATCTCGCATACAACATTCGCTGTGTCTAACCGGTTGTCACTTTTCAACAGATTGGTGTGACGTCATTCGGCTCGTCACGCGGCTGTCAAGTTGGGTTCCCGTCAGGGTTCGCTCGGGTGACCTCCTTCTTGACTTGGATACAAGCAAGACTTTGAACACAATTATTAACCATTCATCAACGAATTTTGTACTTCGTTTGACAATAAAAATGAAGCATAATTCCAATTCAATTTTATTATTTTGTATGGTTTACTAAGTGCGGTCTAAATCAAGTGTCAAAAAAATATATGGAATTGACATAAACAACGAAAAAGCTTATGTCAATCTTGGTTAACATAACATACGTATTATCCTAATAGACTAACAAACATTCGACAAAAAAACAAATAGTGTTAATAATAATATATAGGTTGTCGACATGTGGGATGTGGACTCAGCGATCATTGTGCCGATAGTCGTATCAGCCCATGGCTTAATTGCCAAGAGCCTCGACCAATACCTGAGGAGGCTCTCGTTAGGCAGCTGGATCAAGGGCTTGATTCAGAAAATGGTACTTCTGGTCACAGCTCGTATTGTTAGGAGGTTCTTCTCTCTGGAGCCCTGACCACCGGTAGCTTGGACCCTGTTCCCGATACCGGTGGGCTACAATTTTTTATATTTGTAAATGTATTTTAAATTGTTTTTTTAAGGAATATTTAAAAATGTAAATAATTTGTAAAAATACAAATAAATGAAAATATATAACAATAATATCACTCAATCCTGTATTGTGCGGCTATAGCGGCATGTCGTGTAGCTCATGTAAAATTTTCTGATGACAGAGCTACACGACCTAAACCAGCCGTACCGCCATGGCAGTACAGAATTGAACGACATTTTGGTGGTTCCAGAGCACTCATCGGCAAACTGATCTGCTTCAGGGAGGGCAATACTCGCCCTAGAGTGATGCGTTTTGTGAGGCGGGCATTCTCGGGGACTGATATCAGTCCTCGAGAAAGTGTATGCATAGGCAAACCGTATTTATTTATTTATTTATTTATTGGATCTCCAACAGAAACTACACAATTACATGCAAGTATACATTAAACAGGGACAGGTACAAGTGTGCGCTTCCAATTATAGGAGACCACATCATTCACTTATAATCTAGGTGCATACACTAAATTTGACAAGGTTAAAGATATAAACAAATCTAAATACGTTACACGAAAATCATACTAAGGAAACAAGGTGAATTACATAAAAGATGAACTATGATAATAACGGAAATGAAAAATAAGAAAAAATAATAATAATAATAACAATCAAAAAAATGTTTTTTATATAGTTTTTGTTAAGAAATATTTAAAAATGTAATAAGTGTGTTATAAAATAAATAAAGGAAATAACAATCATACAACAACAAGATATTACGACTTGGGTATTGTGACATTTAAGTCTTTTTTAAACCTAGCCATTTTGCATGTAATATCCACTACATTACGCTTCGATACTTCGTTATACCGCCTACAGAGCCTTGGCAGAACGGCAAAATGTCCGAGGTTTGTTTTGGATCCCGGCACATAGAAAAGGTTATAGTTACACTTGCGCGGTAGGCGAGATGGTGCACTTATCTGCAGCCTTCCAAGAAGCTCGCTACAGTCAACAACCCCATTGAACAGTTTGTGAAGAAATGTGAGATCTAGAACCTGTCTTCTATCTAATAACGAGGACATTTTATAATGCTGTAGTCTCAAGTCGTAACTCCTGATTTTTTTAGCCAGACGGTCTTTATAGCATAGATGGTACAGAAAACGCCTTTGTACACTTTCCAGGCGTTTGATGTAGATGTCATAGTGAGGATTCCATACGGTGCTATTGTATTCAAGAAGTGGGCGAACTAATGCGTTATATAAATGAATTCTAGTTGACGCTTTAGTAAATTCTTTGCTATTGCGCAAAACAAATCCGAGCACCTTGAACCCTTTTGAGGTAATATTTAGAATGAGCTTATCAAATTTCAGTTTTTTGTCAAACACAATTCCCAGGTCACGAACTTCATCTACTTCTTGTAGTGTTTGCTGGTGCAATGTGTAATTGTGGGTTTGTACTGTTTTATTACGAGAGAATTGCATACAATAACATTTAGAAACATTAAGCGACATTCTGTTTACTCTACACCAATCCGCCATTCTATCGAGATCAGCCTGTAGCAGTGCAGCATCCAAGTCTGTCACTATTGGTTTCATTATTTTGACGTCATCAGCAAACAGGTAGAAACTAGAGTGCTTGAAACATTCCGTAATGTCGTTGATGAAGATGTTAAAGAGAACAGGGCCCAAGTGCGAGCCCTGCGGGACTCCCGAAGTTGCTGGAAAGGTGTCAGAATGGTGACCGTTGATTACCACTTTTGAACTTCTACCAACGAGGTAAGAATGGAACCATTTAAGCAATGATCCGATCCCGAATTGATTAAGTTTTTTAAGTAGAATATTATGGTCCCTTAACCGTAACCTTATCAAATGCCTTACTAAAGTCTGTGTATATAGTGTTCACCGGGATTCTGTTATCAAGAGACTCTGATATGGCCGAGACATAACACATTAGGTTCGTAGAGGTTGACCTTGAATTGATTGTATTCGTAGGTATAAGCGGCGGGTGGACCGATACACTCAGAATCGCACTTTCCAAAGAGATGAAAGGTGAATATATAGGGCTTGGGAGCGACCGGACCAAGGTGTGGCTGACACGCGCCTACCGGATGATAATGCCATGTGTTCGTTCTGGCGCAGCATCTGGTCGGTGCCTGTTAGCCATAAGCCGAGGGTGAATGGACTCGGGCGGTCGAGCGAGCGTGCGATCTACTACCAGAAATGGGGGTAATCACTATCTGCCTCCAAGACGTAGTTCGTGCAGTCCGTCCGTTGCCTATCTGGAAATCTCCAGGGCCGGATGGGCTTCACAACTTTTGGATTAAATGGTTTACAAGGTCGCACGCTCGCCTGGCGATCCTGTTCCAGTCAGCCTTAGAGTCAGGGTCGCTGCCAGAGTTCCTGACAACAGGTATAACCCACCTGCTCCATAAATCGGGTAGTACTGCGGAGCTCAAAAATTATACACTGATTATCTGTCTTCCGACGGTCTATAAAGTTCTTACATCCATTTTGAGAGCTAAAATTAACAAACACATTGATGACAATTCTATCATGTCCGCTATCACTAAGGAGCTATTGCTCATTGATATGGCCGTTCCCGAAGGGATCTGTCGACATGTTTGATAGACTATAAGAAGGCCTATGACTTAGTGCCACATACATGGCTCATGAGGGTGCTAGAGTTGTATAAAGTTGATGCAACTCTGCGCACCTTCCTGATGTCATGTATGGAGCAATGGAGGACAGTCCTTCGCTATCCAGGATGTCGGCAAATCCAGAGGAATAGCGAGCCGATAAGGATAGAGCGAGGTATATTTCAGGGCGATAGTTTGAGTCCTCTAGCGAGGAGAACCTGCCGGCCCCCAAGGTGTCGACAACCAGGAGGGGCAGAGGTCGCGGGACGGCTTCCGGAACAAACACTCCGGCACCGTCACGTGACACTCGGGGCCGCTTCTTGAAGCGCCCTGATACGCCGATGGCCAGCGGAGTCAGCGACTCCGACGGCTCAATGCAGGTGGAGCAATGTGATGCCGAGGCCTCCATCGCATTGTTGAGAACCAAGGCGGAGCTCAATGCCGCACGGAGAGAGGGCCGGAAGGCCATCGCGACCGACGAGGTCGCTGAGTTGGCTCGACGGGCAAGGGAGAGGCGGATGCAGACCGCCGCAGTCCCTGAAGGCTTGACGGCAGAGGCCCTTAGCCGTCAAGTTTTGGACGGCGTGGACGTCGTCCTGAAGGTAGCCACGAAATCTGGCAACCTGAAGGGGACGTTCACGCGGGCCCTAAAAGAGGCGGCCGACGGGATCAAGGAGGCGGTGGACGTCCTCTTTGACCGCACGATCTCGGAGGAGACGGTGAAGCTCCGAGAGGAAAATCACCGTCTCCAAACGAGGATGGAGGAGCTCCAGCGGGAGGTCAGCGCCCTGAGGGCAGACTTCAGCCGGCAGCAGGGTGCGACGACTGCGGACAGTCGTGCTCTGCCACAGAACGGGTCTTTGGGGGAAGACCAGTTCAACCGGCTGTTGAGCATAATGACCGCCCGCCTGGACAGCCTAGAGCCCAGGCTCAACCCCCCTGTTCGCCTTCGTCCGCCGCTGGCGGCAGATAAGCGAAAGAGGGAGGCGGAGCCCGCTCCAGCAACAGCTGGGCCAACGTGGGCACAGGTGGCTAAAGCGCCACCTGCGCCAAAAAAGCCCACGCAGGCGCCCAAAAAGCCCACGCAGGCGGGCAAAAAGGCCGTGAAGGGGACGAGAAATGCCACTGAAGGGAGCACCTCGTCCCCCAAAGAAAAAGAGGGTGGCTGGGAGACGGCCGAAAGCCGCAAAAAGAGGCGGAAGAGGGGCCGCAAGGCCAAGAACGCGCCCGGATCCAAGGGGCAGGCCCCGAAAATCCGCGTCCCCCGCTCCGAGGCTGTGGTAGTCACGCTGCAGCCCGAAGCAAAGGAGAGAGGCGTGACGTACCAGAAGGTACTGGCGGAGGCGAGAGGCAAGCTGGTCTTTGCCGATTTTGGCACCCCGGATGGCTTCCGTTTTAGAACGGCAGCCACGGGGGCCAAGATGTTCGAGTTGGCGGGGACCAGCAGTGCCGAGAGGGCGGACTCTCTAGCTGCAAAGCTGAGGGACGTCCTCAACCCCGAGGAGGCCCGGGTGTCCAGACCCATCAAGACGGCTGAGGTGCGCGTCGATGGGCTGGACGACTCTGTTTCCCCGGAGGAGGTGGTGGTGGCCATAGCCCGGAGCGGCGGATGCCCGCCAGAAAATGTGCGGGCGGGCGAAATCCGCGTCAACGCTGGAGGGCTGGGCACCATCTGGGTGCGGTGCCCAGTAACTGCGGCAAAAAAAGTTGCCGACGCGGGACGTCTGCTGGTGGGCTGGGTGTCAGCGAGAGTTAAACTCCTGGCACCCAGGGCCATGCAGTGTTACCGGTGCCTGGAGAAAGGGCACGTCCGGGCCCAGTGCACTAGCGAAGCAGACCGCAGCGATTTGTGTTATCGCTGCGGTCAGCCCGGCCATAAGGCGTCCCAGTGCTCCGCGGAGCCAAACTGCAGCCTCTGTGCGGCTGCAGGAAAGTCTGCGGGGCACAGAACTGGCGGCAACGCTTGCAGCGCGCCCAGAAAGCGCAGCAAGCGTTGGACCAAGGCTGCGGGGGCCGCACCCCCTAGCACCTCTTCGGCCGACTCCCGGCCTGTGGTTGGACGAGGCGCCGGGGAAATGGACTGCCAGTGATGGCGCTCCATTTCCTCCAGGCGAATATCAACCACTGCACCAGAGCTCAGGATCTCTTGGTCCTGAGTATGGCGGAGTGGTCGGTAAATGTGGCGGTGGTCGCTGAGCCGTATTTTGTCCCCCCCCGAGATAACTGGGCAGGGGATCTGGACGGCCTGGTGGCCATCATCGGCGCGACTCTTGTCGACGTGTCCCGGGGTCACGGTTGGGTTGCCGCCCTTGTGAACGGGATCGTCACGATCGGGGCATACTTTTCGCCCAACAGGAGTCTCGCCGACTTCGAGAGTTTCCTTGTCGAGTTGGGAGCCGTCGTCGGCCGGTCTCATCCTCGGCCCATTTTGCTTCTCGGTGATCTGAACGCCAAATCTGCGGCGTGGGGATCCCCGGTCACAGACCCGAGAGGCGATGTGCTAGAGGAGTGGGCCGTTACGACGGGCCTGGCTGTCTTAAATCGGGGTTCGGCCTACACGTGTGTGCGACAGCGGGGCGGATCCATTGTGGACGTGTCGTTCGCTAGTCCCGCTGTCGCGCACCGCGTTCGTGATTGGCACGTGGAAGCGGAGGTGGAGACGCTATCGGATCATCGATTTATACGCTTCGACGTCTCCACCCAGACCGCTGAAGGTCGTAGCCAATCGGCCCCCCGAAGAGACGGCCCGCGTTGGGCGCTGAAATGCCTCGACAGGGAGGCTCTCGAGGAAGCTACTATCGTCCAAGCCTGGATCCGGGAGTCGGCTACCGTCGGTCCCGTCGACGTCGAACGGGAGGCGCAGTGGTTTAGCGACGCGATGGCGCAAATCTGCGACGCGTCTATGCCACGCGTCTCCTCTCTGTCCGCAAGGCGCCGCGTGTACTGGTGGTGCGTCGAAGTAGAGCGGCTGCGCGTCGAGTGCGCAGATGCCAGACGACCGTACACGCGGTGTCGGAGGAGACGTCTGCGGGATCCCGACGAAGAAGCCGCGCTGTATGAGGTGTACCGCGCGGCGAAGGAGGCTCTGTGGCTGGCCATCGGCGAGTCCAAGACGCGCTCCAGAGAGGAGCTGCTGGCGACCCTAGACGGGGATCCGTGGGGGCGCCCTTACCGCACGGTCCGAGGGAAACTTCGGCCGTGGGCCCCCCCGCTAACGGAAGGTCTCGAGCCGCAGTTCCTGGAGCAAGTGGTCTCGGCTCTCTTCCCTGAGAGAGCCGAGTACGAGCCACCGTCGATGGCTCTGTCCACAGCTGCAGAGTCGGAAGAAGAGGAGAGCGAAACCGTCCCAGAGGTGACACAGGCGGAGATGAGCGCGGCCATATTGCGGCTCCGGGCAAAAAACACTGCTCCGGGGCCCGACGGAGTGCCTGGTCGCGCTGTAGTCCTCGCCCTGAAGGAGCTGGAGCCCCCACTGAGGGGACTCTTCTCGGCGTGCCTTGAGCGGGGCCAGTTCCCTAGCAGGTGGAAGACTGGTCGACTGGTCCTGCTCAGGAAGGCGGGGCGCCCAGCGGATTCGTCGTCGGCTTATCGGCCCATAGTGCTGCTGGACGAGGCGGGCAAGATGCTCGAGCGTGTAATCGCAGATCGCCTCGTCAGCCACTTGTGTACAGAGGGGCCGAACCTGGCCGACAGCCAGTTTGGCTTCCGGCGTGGGCGTTCCACCATCGACGCCATCATGAGAGTGAGAGTCCTGGCGGAGGAAGCGGTGTCCCAGGGTGGGGTGGTGCTGGCGGTGTCCTTGGACATCTCCAACGCGTTCAACACCCTGCCCTGGGGTTGCATTAGGGAGGCCCTGCGATACCATCGGGTGCCTTCCTACCTCCGCAACATTGTGGGGGCTTATCTTTCGGGAAGGTGTGTCACCTACATGGGACGCGACGGCACGGGCCGTCGCGAGATGTCGTGCGGTGTTCCGCAGGGGTCGGTTCTGGGCCCACCCCTGTGGAACATCGGGTACGACTGGGTTTTGCGGTGCGAGCTCCCGCCGGGAGTGGACCTGACGTGTTATGCGGACGACACGCTGGTCACGGCTCGGGGGAGCTCGTACAGGGAGGCAGCGTTGCTGGCTACGGCTGCGGTCTCACATGTGGTGAGCCGCATACGACGCCTGGGGCTGGAAGTGGCCCTCAACAAGTCGGAGGCCATTGCTTTTCATGGCCCCCGACGGGCGCCGCCGCTGGGATCACACATTGTGGTCGGTGGGGTCCGGATCGCTGTCGAGTCAACCATGAAGTACTTAGGATTGGTGCTCGACAGCCGTTGGGACTTCGGCCCCCACTTTCAGCGGCTGGTGCCAAAGTTGATGGGCGCTGCGGGCGCGCTGTCAACGCTGCTTCCCAATTTGGGGGGCCCGAGCACCGCCTGTAGGCGGTTGTACGTGGGGATCGTGCGATCGATGGCCCTTTACGGGGCCCCGATTTGGGCGACAGACCTGACGGCCCGCACTATCGCGGTTCTGCGCAGACCGCAGAGAGCGATGGCCGTCAGGGTCATACGGGGATATCGCACGATCTCCTACGAGGCGGCTTGTGTACTGGCCGGATCCCCGCCGTGGGACCTGGAGGCGAAGACCCTCGCGACACTGCACCAGTGGCGCGAGGAGGCCAATGATCGGGGCGAGAGGCTGGTGCAGCGACAGATCACGCTGTACCGGTCTCAGCTCCGACAGGTCATGGTGGCGGAATGGCGGGGGAGGCTAGAGCTCCCTACCGCCGGCCTCGACACGGTCGAGGCGATCCGGCCAGTACTCGACGACTGGCTCGGGAGGAAGCACGGCTCCCTGACGTTTCGGGCGACGCAGGTGCTCTCGGGGCACGGCTGCTTCGGGAAGTACCTGTGTCGCATAAGCAGGGAGCCGGACGCCCGGTGCCATCACTGCGTCCACTGTCTGGAGGACACGGCGCGGCATACGCTGGCCGAATGCGCCGCGTGGGATGAGCCGCGCCGTGCGCTCGTTACGGAGGTGGGAGGAGACCTGTCGCTGCCGACCGTCGTTCGCTCGATGGTCGGCAGCGCAGAGTCCTGGGACGCGGTGGTGTCCTTCTGCGAAACCGTCATGTCGCAGAAGGAGGCTGCGGAAAGGGAGAGGGAGATGACGAGCTCCCGCCCATCCCGCAGCAGACGCACCGGGCGTCGGCAGAGGGCGGACAACGCCCTCTTCCGGCCCCCCTAAATAGGTCCAGGGGCGACGGATTCGACGGACATCCGTCGCCCCCGATCACACTGGACCCGAGACGGCGGCGCGTAGTGTTCCACGCGCGCCTCTCTCAGACGTAACGGGGGGAGTTTTACACCTCACTCCCCCCCGGGACGAGGCCCGCAGGTCAGGCGGGCCGCACACGCAAGTGTGCGAGGGAACACCGCTGAGTTTTAGTGGGTATACTGTCATACACCGACAGGAGTCCCACATACCCCGTCTCGTCCCCCGACGAACGGGCATGCATAAAGCATTTCTCAGCGCAAAAAAAAAAAAAAAAAAAAAAAAAAAAAAAAGGTTCCCCCCGGCGTCCTTCTTCCCTCCACCACCCCGGCCAACAAGTCGTGGACGGAAGTGGTCAGGAGGGGAAAGGGGAAGAAGCCCGCTGCAGCTGCTAAGCCTGCTGCGGCTACTCCCGCAGCCAAAAAGGCTCCAGCCGGCGGGAGGAAGTTGGTTCCTCCCAAAACCGCGGCCGTCGTCGTGACCATCACCCCGGCGGCCGTGGAGCGGGGCGAGACGTACGAGTCCGTCCTAAGGCGGGCTCGTACCAATGCTGATCCCTCCCAGCTGGGGATCAGCAACATTACGTGCCGCCGAACCCTAACCGGGGCTCGAATCTTCGAGTTCTCGGGGGAGCGGCGGCACACGAACGCAGACCTCTTCGCAACAAAGTTGCAAGAGGTCATCGCGGATGCGGCGACGGTCGGCAGGCCCGTCAAGACCGCAGCCTTGGAGGTGGCCGATCTCGATGATTCGGTCACCAAAGAGGATGTGGTGGCGGCCGTCGCGGCGGCTGGAGGCTGCGACGCTGGCGCGGTGAAGGGTGGAGCCGTCAGGCCCGGCCGCCGCGGCATGGGCATCATCCGCGTGGAGTGCCCGGTCGCCGCGGCTGGTGCCGTCCTTGCTGCGACCAAGGGGCGGCTGCTCGTCGGGTTCGGCTCGGCCGTGGTGCGGGCACTTGAGGACCAGCCAACGCGCTGCTTCAAGTGCTTCGCGTTCGGCCACACCCGACCCACGTGTCCCTCCAAGTTCGACTGGGGGGACACGTGCTACCGTTGCGGGCAGCAGGGACACAAAAGTGTCACCTGCCGCGCCACCGCGCAGCACTGCGCGGCGTGCGCCGCTAGTGGCCGCCCCGCGGACCACAAAATGACGGGCAGCAGATGCAGGCCTCCCGTGAGGAAGGGCATAGTGCCGGCGCAGGTTCGCCCTGTTGCCACCGCCGCTGCCACCGCCGTCGTCGTCGCCGCTGCAGCTGCAGCTCCGGCGGCGGTAGCGGAGGAGGCAGGATCGATGTCGGAATAATGGGTTCCGACTATCGCATCCTCCAGGCGAACACCAACCACTGCAGAGCGGCCCAGGACCTGTTAGTGCAGGCCATGGCCGAGTGGTTGGTGAACGTAGCGGCGGTCGCCGAGCCCTACTCGATCCCCGGCAGCTGGCTGGGTGACGAGGACGGCTCGGTGGCATTAGCGGCGCGGTCTTCCACAGACTCCCCTCCCCTCTCGCTATTAGAGAGGGGACCGGGATACGTGGCCGCCGCATGGGGAGACTTGGCCCTTGTGGGGGTCTATTTCTACCCAAACCGCCCACTCCGGGACTTTGAGATTTATCTCGGAGTCCTGGCCGCCGTGGTCGGCAGGGCGGTGCCGCGTCAGGTCTGCCTCTTGGGAGACCTGAATGCCAAGTCGGTGACCTGGGGCAACCCGGCCACCGACGCTCGCGGGAGGGCGGTGGAGCTGTGGGCAGCCTCCTCTGGACTCTCCCTCTTGAACAGAGGAAGCGTCCAGACATGCGTGCGGCGTCGGGGTGGCTCAATAGTGGACGTCACTTTCGCCACCCAGGCGTTGGCCGCGCGCGTGCTGAACTGGCGGGTGGACCTGGTGGAGACCATGTCGGACCACCGCTACGTGCGGTTCGACATCTCCGCCAGCGTCTCCGGAGGGATGCAGCCCGTCTCGGGGCGATCATCGTTCCCGCGGTGGGCTGTAGCCCGCCTGGACAGGGAGGCAGCGGGGGAAGCGGCGTTCCTGCAGGACTGGCTGTCGCCGCCTACCACCGGCATGGACGTGGACGAAGCGGCGGGGCGACTCAGAGAGTCTCTGACCGAGGTATGCAACCATAGCATGCCTCGGTCTAGCCGACCGCCGCCCAGACGCGCCGTGTACTGGTGGTCGACGGAGCTGGCGGGGCTTCGAGCCGCGTGCGTGGAGGCGAGGAGGGCCTACACGCGGAGCCGGCGGCGGCGTCGACGGGACCCGGCCGACGAGGACCACCTCTACGAGGTGTACGTGGAGGCGAAAATGGTCCTCGAGCGGGCCATCGCCACCGCCAGGGACTCGTCGAGAGCCGAGCTGCTGGAGGGTCTCGACAACGACCCCTACGGGAGACCATATAAGGCAGCGCGCAACAAGTTGCGCCCCTTTGGTCCCCCGGTTGCCGAGACCCTGGAGCCCTCATTTCTGGACGGGGTGGTCCAGTCCCTGTTCCCGCGCAGGGGCAACTTCACCCCGCCAGTGATGGGCCCAGCGCTGGAGGAGGCTCCGCCGCCGCCGGACGAGGAAGCGGAGGAGGCCCCGCCTGTCACGGAGTCGGAACTTGGCGCGGCGATTCTCCGCATCCGCGCCAAGAAAACGGCTCCGGGCCCCGACGGCGTGCCTGCAAGAGTGGTGGCAATCGCCGCCGCTCAAATGCAGGAGCGGTTTCGGGACCTCTTCAGCGCATGCTTTGCGTCGGGGAGGTTCCCGAAGCCGTGGAAGGAGGGGCAGCTGTGCCTCCTCCGCAAGGAGGGCCGCCCGGCAGACTCCCCCTCGGCATACCGGCCCATCGTCCTGCTCGATGAGGTCGGTAAAATGTTCGAGGGGATAATAGCTGCCCGCCTAAAGGGCCACTTGCGGGACATCGGGCCGGACTTGTCGGACGCTCAGTTCGGTTTTCGGGCTGAGCGTTCCACCGTGGACGCGCTGGCCTGCCTCAAGGGCCGGGTGAAGGGGGCGGTGGAGGCGGGGGACGGATTGTTGGCCGTGTCATTCGACATAGCCAATGCCTTCAACTCCGTTCCCCACTCCACCATCCTAGAGGCGCTCCGATTCCACGGAGTGCCTCGATACCTGCGCCGTCTGCTGGCCAGCTACCTGGAGGACCGGGCGGTCCTCCTGGTAAATAGGTCTGGACAAGTCCGGCGATACGCCGTCGAGGCCGGCGTTCCGCAGGGGTCGGTCGTGGGACCTCTCCTCTGGAACGTCGGCTACGATTGGCTCCTGCGGGGAGCTCTCCTCCGAGGCACGAGTGTCGTCTGCTACGCGGACGACACTCTCCTCACCGCCCGGGGGGGGAGCTTCAGGGAGGCGGCCAACCTGGCCTCGGCGGGTGGATCCTTGGTCGCGGGGAGGATCCGCCGCCTGGGACTTACGGTGGCGCTGCACAAAACCGAGGCCGTGTTTTTCCACGGACCTCGGCAGCGCCTCCCACCTGACGCCCACATCTTCGTGGAGGGCGTCAGAATCGGGGTCAAGGCCCAGATGAAATATCTGGGCCTCGTACTCGACAGCAGGTGGCGCTTCGGCCCGCATTTTAGCGGGCTGTCGTCGCGCCTGCTGAAAACCGCGGGGCTGCTTCTCATGGCTGCTTCCCAACCTGGGGGGGCCCAGCGCACGATGCCGGCAATTGTACGCCGGCATCTTGAAGAGTATGGCCCTCTACGGGGCCCCTATCTGGGAGGACTCCCTCCAGAGGAGGGAGAACGCCGCCGCCTTACGGGCGCCCCAGAGGGCCATAGCTCAGCGGGCGGCGCGGGCCTACCGCACGGTGGGCTCCGCGGCAGCGTGTGCTCTGGCCGGCACCCCGCCTTGGGAACTCGAGGCGTGGGTGCTCGCCAGAGTATACGAGTGGACGGCGGGGCGGAGGGCGAGAGGGGAACGCCCCGCCCCGGAAGAGCGGGAGGCCGTCCGGCGGGAGGCGAGGGACGCCATCGTCGTCCACTGGACGCGGGACCTCGCGACCGCAGTCTTCGGCCGCCGAACCGTCGACGCGATCGGGCCGGTCCTGCGAGACTGGCTCGAGCGGTCGCACGGGTTCCTCTCGTTCCGTCTGGTGCGGGTGCTGTCCGGGCACGGGTGTTTCGGATCGTACCTGCGCCGGATCGGACGGGAGGAGACGCCGTCGTGCCACGACTGTGGCGCGGCGGAGGACACGGCGCAGCACACCCTCGAGGTGTGCCCGTCGTGGACGGAGCCGCGCCGCAGTCTCACTGCGGCGATCGGACGGGACCTCTCACTCCCGGAGAGAGACAAGACTACACAAGGAGGCGGCGGAGCGCGCGCGGGAGGTCGACCCTCACGCGGCGCCGCTCCGAAGGCAGAGGAGGGGTCGGAGAAGACGTCAGTATGACAGTCATCTCCGACTCCTGCCAGGTGGAGGCCAGCAGGCAACGGGTGCGGGGGCACCCTTGCCTGTATTGCACAGGCCTCCACCAGTGCCGGACGGGAATGGCCAGGTGTTCCCGGCCATTCCCGTTGCCCACCAACCTGGGGGGCTAGCGGGGCCCGCCAGCTAGGCGGGCACGCGCCGGGAGGGTTGTGGACGTAAAGGCTGAGCCGGTTTCCCATGACCCTCCCACCACGGCGACGAGGGAACACCGCTGAGTTTTAGTGGGTATACTGTCATACACCGACAGGAGTCCCACATACCCCGTCTCGTCCCCCGACGAACGGGCATGCATAAAGCATTTCTCAGCGAAAAAAAAAAAAAAAAAAAAAAAAAAAAAAAAAAAAAAAAAAAAAAAAAAAAAAAAAAAAGGTGTCCCAGGGTGGGGTGGTGCTGGCGGTGTCCTTGGACATCTCCAACGCGTTCAACACCCTGCCCTGGGGTTGCATTAGGGAGGCCCTGCGATACCATCGGGTGCCTTCCTACCTCCGCAACATTGTGGGGGCTTATCTTTCGGGGAGGTGTGTCACCTACATGGGACGCGACGGCACGGGCCGTCGCGAGATGTCGTGCGGTGTTCCGCAGGGGTCGGTTCTGGGCCCACCCCTGTGGAACATCGGGTACGACTGGGTTTTGCGGTGCGAGCTCCCGCCGGGAGTGGACCTGACGTGTTATGCGGACGACACGCTGGTCACTGCTCGGGGGAGCTCGTACAGGGAGGCAGCGTTGCTGGCTACGGCTGCGGTCTCACAAGTGGTGAGCCGCATACGACGCCTGGGGCTGGAAGTGGCCCTCAACAAGTCGGGGGCCATTGCTTTTCATGGCCCCCGACGGGCGCCGCCGCTGGGATCACACATTGTGGTCGGTGGGGTCCGGATCGCTGTCGAGTCAACCATGAAGTACTTAGGATTGGTGCTCGACAGCCGTTGGGACTTCGGCCCCCACTTTCAGCGGCTGGTGCCCAAGTTGATGGGCGCGGCGGGCGCGCTGTCAACGCTGCTTCCCAATCTGGGGGGCCCGAGCACCGCCTGTAGGCGGTTGTACGTGGGGATCGTGCGATCGATGGCCCTTTACGGGGCCCCGATTTGGGCGACAGACCTGACGGCCCGCACTATCGCGGTTCTGCGCAGACCGCAGAGAGCGATGGCCGTCAGGGTCATACGGGGATATCGCACGATCTCCTACGAGGCGGCTTGTGTACTGGCCGGATCCCCGCCGTGGGACCTGGAGGCGAAGACCCTCGCGACACTGCACCAGTGGCGCGAGGCGGCCAATGATCGGGGCGAGAGGCTGGTGCAGCGACAGATCACGCTGTACCGGTCTCAGCTCCGACAGGTCATGGTGGCGGAATGGCGGGGGAGGCTAGAGCTCCCTACCGCCGGCCTCGACACGGTCGAGGCGATCCGGCCAGTACTCGACGACTGGCTCGGGAGGAAGCACGGCTCCCTGACGTTTCGGGCGACGCAGGTGCTCTCAGGGCACGGCTGCTTCGGGAAGTACCTGTGTCGCATAAGCAGGGAGCCGGACGCCCGGTGCCATCACTGCGTCCACTGTCTGGAGGACACGGCGCGGCATACGCTGGCCGAGTGCGCCGCGTGGGATGAGCCGCGCCGTGCGCTCGTTACGGAGGTGGGAGGAGAACTGTCGCTGCCGACCGTCGTTCGCTCGATGGTCGGCAGCGCAGAGTCCTGGGACGCGGTGGTGTCCTTCTGCGAAACCGTCATGTCGCAGAAGGAGGCTGCGGAAAGGGAGAGGGAGATGACGAGCTCCCGCCCATCCCGCAGCAGACGCACCGGGCGTCGGCAGAGGGCGGACAACGCCCTCTTCCGGCCCCCCTAAATAGGTCCAGGGGCGACGGATTCGGGGACATCCGTCGCCCCCGATCACACTGGACCCGAGACGGCGGCGCGTAGTGTTCCACGCGCGCCTCTCTCAGACGTAACGGGGGGAGTTTTACACCTCACTCCCCCCCGGGACGAGGCCCGCAGGTAAGGCGGGCCGGCACTAGTCCGGGGCAGCGAAAGTCGCATCAGATCCCGTTGCCCCCCGACGCAAGTGTGCGAGGGAACACCGGTGTGGTTTTAGTCAGTACGAGTCTGACAGACCCCTCCGCTCTCCCCAGGGCGGAGGACATCCATAGAGGATTTCCACATCGCAAAAAAAAAAAAAAAAAAAAAAAAAAAAAAAAAAAAAAAAAAAAGGTTAGGTTAGGTTAGGTTAGGTTAGGTTAGGTTAGGTTCCC
Organism: Noctua fimbriata; assembly: GCA_905163415.1. Classification (NCBI taxonomy): domain Eukaryota; kingdom Metazoa; phylum Arthropoda; class Insecta; order Lepidoptera; family Noctuidae; genus Noctua; species Noctua fimbriata. Next base: position 46,669 of record LR990933.1, on the reverse strand, counting down.
CACCGAGGGTGTCTCCACGTTGTCGTCGTGGTGGGGCTTGAGTGTCTCAATGATCTTGGAGTTTTTCCCATTCCAAGTGAGAGACCAGACTAAGAGAGACACACACGCCGGAGTCGCTTCAGACTCTGGCGAGGGGTGCCCTGTCCGTCGTCCCGGGCAGTGCGCGATTCACGCTCCGAGTCATCGGAGTGTGAATATGGGGAGGGACACATCGTGTACCGTGCGATGGCTCACGGAGCGGGTTCATCGGACGGTACGTGATTGGCGATTCACTCCTCGGGGTCCTCAGGGTCCTCGGGGAGTGAATCTGGGTTTGGGATCCTGTTTTCACATGCTCTGGTACGCGTCTGCCTATCAGACGTGACTGAGAGGGTGATGGAATGGTCATGGGGGGGGGGGGGAAAGACGAGAATAGGGAGATAGGGACCACACCCTTCAAAGGAAAAAAAAAAACAATATGAAAAAGACGATTTGTAAGACATTACCCCAGGGCGGTACCAGCTGCTCAGCAGCTGGAGAATCCGCCACGACCCCTTCGGGGTCGTCAAGCCCCTCGTATTCTGGGGGGGGCAACAAACGTCTTCCGCTTGCCAATGGCAACGAGAGCCGAGGAGGCTCATCGAGATCGAGGTCTTTTGAAGACCTCATCTCTTTTAATTTTAACCGACGGGTCGAGCGCCACGCGTCGGACGCAGTGTCGGACTCTGGCACTGCGTCACTGAGGCCAGGAGCGGAGGCTCCAGAGCCTCGCGTGGTTTTGGAGAGGGTGGGTGGTATGTCGTCTACCTTCGACAACACACCCACCCTTTCGCAAGCCGTTGCGTCCGCTCCCTCCAAGTTTTGGGGGAAGCGGCCGCGTGTCTGTGGGTCGGACGCGGGTTCGGCGGGTTTGTCCTCTAGCGAGGAGAACCTGCCGGCCCCCAAGGTGTCGACAACCAGGAGGGGCAGAGGACGCGGGTTGCCTTCCAGAGCAAACACTCCGGCACCGTCACGTGACACTCGGGGCCGCTTCCTGAAGCGCCCTGATACGCCGATGGCCAGCGGAGTTAGCGACTCCGACGGCTCAATGCATGTGGAGCAGGGTGATGCCGAGGCCTCCATCGCTTTGCTCAGCACAAAGGCCGAGCTCAGTGCCGCGAGGAGAGAGGGCCGGAAGGCCATCGCGACCGACGAGGTCGCTGAGTTGGCTCGACGGGCAAGGGAGAGGCGGATGCAGACCACCGCAGCTCCTGAAGGCTTGACGGCAGAGGCCCTTAGCCGCCAAGTTTTGGACGGCGTGGACGTCGTCCTGAAGGTAGCCACGAAATCTGGCAACCTGAAGGGGACGTTCACGCGGGCCCTAAAAGAGGCGGCGGACGGGATCAAGGAGGCGGTGGACGTCCTCCTTGACCGCACGATCTCGGAGGAGACGGTGAAGCTCCGAGAGGAAAATCACCGTCTCCAAACGAGGATGGAGGAGCTCCAGCGGGAGGTCAGCGCCCTGAGGGCAGACTTCAGCCGGCAGCAGGGTGCGACGACTGCGGACAGTCGTGCTCTGCCACAGAACGGGTCTTTGGGGGAAGACCAGTTCAACCGGCTGTTGAGCATAATGACCGCCCGCCTGGACAGCCTAGAGCCCAGGCTCAATCCCCCTGTTCGCCTTCGTCCGCCGCTGGCGGCAGATAAGCGAAGGAAGGAGGCGGAGCCCGCTCCAGCAACAGCTGGGCCAACGTGGGCACAGGTGGCTAAAGCGCCACCTGCGCCAAAAAAGCCCACGCAGGCGCCCAAAAAGCCCACGGAGGGCGGCAAAAAGGCTGTGAAGGGGACGAGAAATGCCACTGAAGGGAGCACCTCGTCCCCCAAAGAAAAAGAGGGTGGCTGGGAGACGGCCGAAAGCCGCAAAAAGAGGCGGAAGAGGGGCCGCAAGGCAAAGAACGCGCCTGGATCCAAGGGGCAGGCCCCGAAAATCCGCGTCCCCCGCTCCGAGGCTGTGGTAGTCACGCTGCAGCCCGAAGCCAAGGAGAGAGGCGTGACGTACCAGAAGGTACTGGCGGAGGCGAGAGGCAAGCTGGTCTTTGCCGATTTTGGCACCCCGGATGGCTTCCGTTTTAGAACGGCAGCCACGGGGGCTAAGATGTTCGAGTTGGCGGGGACCAGCAGTGCCGAGAGGGCGGACTCTCTAGCTGCAAAGCTGAGGGACGTCCTCAACCCCGAGGAGGCCCGGGTGTCCAGACCCATCAAGACGGCTGAAGTGCGCGTCGATGGGCTGGACGACTCTGTTTCCCCGGAGGAGGTGGTGGTGGCCATAGCCCGGAGCGGCGGATGCCGGCCAGAAAATGTGCGGGCGGGCGAAATCCGCATGAACACTGGAGGGCTGGGCACTATCTGGGTGCGGTGTCCAGTAGCTGCGGCAAAGCAAGTTGCCGACGCGGGACGTCTGCTGGTGGGCTGGGTGTCAGCGAGAGTTAAACTCCTGGCACCCAGGGCCATGCAGTGTTACCGGTGCCTGGAGAAAGGGCACGTCCGGGCACTGTGCACTAGCGAAGCAGACCGCAGCGATTTGTGTTATCGCTGCGGTCAGCCCGGCCATAAGGCGTCCCAGTGCTCCGCGGAGCCAAACTGCAGCCTCTGTGCGGCTGCAGGAAAGTCCGCGGGGCACAGAACTGGCGGTAACGCTTGCGGCGCGCCCAGAAAGCGCAGCAAGCGTTGGACCAAGGCTGCGGGGGCCGCACCCCCTAGCACCTCTTCGGCCGACTCCCGGCCTGTGGTTGGACGAGGCGCCGGGGAAATGGACTGCCAGTGATGGCGCTCCATTTCCTCCAGGCGAATATCAACCACTGCACCAGAGCTCAGGATCTCTTGGTCCTGAGCATGGCGGAGTGGTCGGTAAATGTGGCGGTGGTCGCTGAGCCGTATTTTGTCCCCCCCCGAGATAACTGGGCAGGGGATCTGGACGGCCTGGTGGCCATCATCGGCGCGACTCTTGTCGACGTGTCCCGGGGTCACGGTTGGGTTGCCGCCCTTGTGAACGGGATCGTCACGATCGGGGCATACTTTTCGCCCAACAGGAGTCTCGCCGACTTCGAGAGTTTCCTTGTCGAGTTGGGAGCCGTCGTCGGCCGGTCTCATCCTCGGCCCATTTTGCTTCTCGGTGATCTGAACGCCAAATCTGCGGCGTGGGGATCCCCGGTCACAGACCCGAGAGGCGATGTGCTAGGGGAGTGGGCCGTTACGACGGGCCTGGCTGTCTTAAATCGGGGTTCGGCCTACACGTGTGTGCGACAGCGGGGTGGATCCATTGTGGACGTATCGTTCGCTAGTCCCGCTGTCGCGCACCGCGTTCGTGATTGGCACGTGGAAGCGGAGGTGCAGACGCTATCGGATCACCGATACATACGCTTCGACGTCTCCACCCAGACCGCTGAAGGTCGTAGCCAATCGGCCCCCCGAAGAGACGGCCCGCGTTGGGCGCTGAAACGCCTCGTCAGGGAGGCTCTCGAGGAAGCCACTATCGTCCAAGCCTGGATCCGGGAGTCGGCTACCGTCGGTCCCGTCGACGTCGAACGGGAGGCGCAGTGGTTTAGCGACGCGATGACGCAAATCTGCGACGCGTCCATGCCACGCGTCTCCTCTCTGTCCGCAAGGCGCCGCGTGTACTGGTGGTGCGTCGAGGTAGAGCGGCTGCGCGTCGAGTGCGCAGACGCCAGACGCCCGTACACGCGATGTCGGAGGAGACGTCTGCGGGATCCCGACGAAGAAGCCGCGCTGTATGAGGTGTACCGCGCGGCGAAGGAGGCTCTGTGGCTGGCCATCGGCGAGTCAAAGACGCGCTCCAGAGAGGAGCTGCTGGCGACCCTAGACGGGGATCCGTGGGGGCGCCCTTACCGCACGGTCCGAGGGAAACTTCGGCCGTGGGCGCCCCCGCTAACGGAAGGTCTCGAGCCGCAGTTTCTGGAGCGAGTGGTCTCGGCTCTCTTCCCTGAGAGAGCCGAGTACGAGCCACCGCCGATGGCTCTGCCCACAGCTGCAGAGTCGGAAGAAGAAGAGGAGAGCGAAACCGTCCCAGAGGTGACACAGGCGGAGATGAGCGCGGCCGTGATGCGGCTCCGGGCAAAAAACACTGCTCCGGGGCCCGACGGAGTGCCTGGTCGCGCTCTAGTCCTCGCCCTGAAGGAGCTGGAGCCCCCACTGAGGGGACTCTTCTCGGCGTGCCTTGAGCGGGGCCAGTTCCCTAGCAGGTGGAAGACTGGTCGACTGGTCCTGCTCAGGAAGGCGGGGCGCCCAGCGGATTCGTCGTCGGCTTATCGGCCCATAGTGTTGCTGGACGAGGCGGGCAAGATGCTCGAGCGTGTAATCGCAGATCGCCTCGTCAGCCACTTGTGTACAGAGGGGCCGAACCTGGCCGACAGCCAGTTTGGCTTCCGGCGTGGGCGCTCCACCATCGACGCCATCATGAGGGTGAGAGTCCTGGCGGAGGAAGCGGTGTCCCAGGGTGGGGTGGTGCTGGCGGTGTCCTTGGACATCTCCAACGCGTTCAACACCCTGCCCTGGGGTTGCATTAGGGAGGCCCTGCGATACCATCGGGTGCCTTCCTACCTCCGCAACATTGTGGGGGCTTATCTGTCTGGAAGGTGTGTCACCTACATGGGACGCGACGGCACGGGCCGTCGCGAGATGTCGTGCGGTGTTCCGCAGGGGTCGGTTCTGGGCCCACCCCTGTGGAACATCGGGTACGACTGGGTTTTGCGGTGCGAGCTCCCGCCGGGAGTGGACCTGACGTGTTATGCGGACGACACGCTGGTCACGGCTCGGGGGAGCTCGTACAGGGAGGCAGCGTTGCTGGCTACGGCTGCGGTCTCACAGGTGGTGAGCCGCATACGACGCCTGGGGCTGGAAGTGGCCCTCAACAAGTCGGAGGCCATTGCTTTTCATGGCCCCCGACGGGCGCCGCCGTTGGGATCACACATTGTGGTCGGTGGGGTCCGGATCGCTGTCGAGTCAACCATGAAGTACTTAGGATTGGTGCTCGACAGCCGTTGGGACTTCGGCCCCCACTTTCAGCGGCTGGTGCCCAAGTTGATGGGCGCGGCGGGCGCGCTGTCAACGCTGCTTCCCAATCTGGGGGGCCCGAGCACCGCCTGTAGGCGGTTGTACGTGGGGATCGTGCGATCGATGGCCCTTTACGGGGCCCCGATTTGGGCGACAGACCTGACGGCCCGCACTATCGCGGTTCTGCGCAGACCGCAGAGAGCGATGGCCGTCAGGGTCATACGGGGATATCGCACGATCTCCTACGAGGCGGCTTGTGCACTGGCTGGATCCCCGCCGTGGGACCTGGAGGCGAAGACCCTCGCGACATTGCACCAGTGGCGCGAGGAGGCCAATGATCGGGGCGAGAGGCTGGTGCAGCGACAAATCACGCTGTACCGGTCTCAGCTCCGACAGGTCATGGTGGCGGAATGGCGGGGGAGGTTAGAGCTCCCTACCGCCGGCCTCGACACGGTCGAGGCGATCCGGCCAGTACTCGACGACTGGCTCGGGAGGAAGCACGGCTCCCTGACGTTTCGGGCGACGCAGGTGCTCTCGGGGCACGGCTGCTTCGGGAAGTACCTGTGTCGCATAAGCAGGGAGCCGGACGCCCGGTGCCATCACTGCGTCCACTGTCTGGAGGACACGGCGCGGCATACGCTGGCCGAGTGCGCCGCGTGGGATGAGCCGCGCCGTGCGCTCGTTACGGAGGTGGGAGGAGACCTGTCGCTGCCGACCGTCGTTCGCTCGATGGTCGGCAGCGCAGAGTCCTGGGACGCGGTGGTGTCCTTCTGCGAAACCGTCATGTCGCAGAAGGAGGCTGCGGAAAGGGAGAGGGAGATGACGAGCTCCCGCCCATCCCGCAGCAGACGCACCGGGCGTCGGCAGAGGGCGGACAACGCCCTCTTCCGGCCCCCCTAAATAGGTCCAGGGGCGACGGATTCGGGGACGTCCGTCGCCCCCGATCACACTGGACCCGAGACGGCGGCGCGTAGTGTTCCACGCGCGCCTCTCTCAGACGTAACGGGGGGAGCTTTACACCTCACTCCCCCCCGGGACGAGGCCCGCCGAGGTCAGGCGGGCCGGCACTAGTCCGGGGCAGCGGAAGTCGCATCAGATCCCGTTGCCCCCCGACGCAAGTGTGCGAGGGAACACCGGTGTGGTTTTAGTCAGTACGAGTCTGACAGACCCCTCCGCTCTCCCCAGGGCGGAGGACATCCATAGAGGATTTCCACACCGAGAACAAAAAACAAAAAAAAAAAAAAAAAAAAAAGGTTAGGTTAGGTTAGGTTAGGTTAGGTTCGGGGTGGTCCAGTCCCTGTTCCCGCGCAGGGGCAACTTCGCCCCGCCAGTGATGGGCCCAGCGCTGGAGGAGGCTCCGCCGCCGCTGGACGAGCAAGCGGAGGAGGCCCCGCCTGTCACGGAGTCGGAACTTGGCGCGGCGATTCTCCGCATCCGCGCCAAGAAAACGGCTCCGGGCCCCGACGGCGTGCCTGCAAGAGTGGTGGCAATCGCCGCCGCTCAAATGCAGGAGCGGTTTCGGGACCTCTTCAGCGCATGCTTTGCGTCGGGGAGGTTCCCGAAGCCGTGGAAGGAGGGGCAGCTGTGCCTCCTCCGCAAGGAGGGCCGCCCGGCAGACTCCCCCTCGGCATACCGGCCCATCGTCCTGCTCGATGAGGTCGGTAAAATGTTCGAGGGGATAATAGCTGCCCGCCTAAAGGGCCACTTACGGGACATCGGGCCGGACTTGTCGGACGCTCAGTTCGGTTTTCGGGCTGAGCGTTCCACCGTGGACGCGCTGGCCTGCCTCAAGGGCCAGGTGAAGGAGGCGGTGGAGGCGGGGGACGGATTGTTGGCCGTGTCGTTCGACATAGCCAATGCCTTCAACTCCGTTCCCCACTCCACCATCCTAGAGGCGCTCCGATTCCACGGAGTGCCTCGATACCTGCGCCGTCTGCTGGCCAGCTACCTGGAGGACCGGGCGGTCCTCCTGGTAAATAGGTCAGGACAAGTCCGGCGATACGCCGTCGAGGCCGGCGTTCCGCAGGGGTCGGTCGTGGGACCTCTCCTCTGGAACGTCGGCTACGATTGGCTCCTGCGGGGAGCTCTCCTCCGAGGCACGAGTGTCGTCTGCTACGCGGACGACACTCTCCTCACCGCCCGGGGGGGGAGCTTCAGGGAGGCGGCCAACTTGGCCTCGGCGGGTGGATCCTTGGTCGCGGGGAGGATCCGCCGCCTAGGACTTACGGTGGCGCTGCACAAAACCGAGGCCGTGTTTTTCCACGGACCTCGGCAGCGCCCCCCACCTGACGCCCACATCTTCGTGGAGGGCGTCAGAATCGAGGTCAAGGCCCAGATGAAATATCTGGGCCTCGTACTCGACAGCAGGTGGCGCTTCGGCCCGCATTTTAGCGGGCTGTCGTCGCGCCTGCTGAAAACCGCGGGCGCCCTCTCATGGCTGCTTCCCAACCTGGGGGGGCCCAGCGCACGATGCCGGCAATTGTACGCCGGCATCTTGAAGAGTATGGCCCTCTACGGGGCCCCTATCTGGGAGGACTCCCTCCAGAGGAGGGAGAACGCCGCCGCCTTACGGGCGCCCCAGAGGGCCATAGCTCAGCGGGCGGCGCGGGCCTACCGCACGGTGGGCTCCGCGGCAGCGTGTGCTCTGGCCGGCACCCCGCCTTGGGAACTCGAGGCGTGGGTGCTCGCCAGAGTATACGAGTGGACGGCGGGGCGGAGGGCGAGAGGGCAACGCCCCGCCCCGGAAGAGCGGGAGGCCGTCCGGCGGGAGGCGAGGGACGCCATCGTCGTCCACTGGACGCGGGACCTCGCCACCGCAGTCTTCGGCCGCCGAACCGTCGACGCGATCGGGCCGGTCCTGCGAGACTGGCTCGAGCGGTCGCACGGGTTCCTCTCGTTCCGTCTGGTGCAGGTGCTGTCCGGGCACGGGTGTTTCGGATCGTACCTGCACCGGATCGGACGGGAGGAGACGCCGTCGTGCCACGACTGTGGCGCGGCGGAGGACACGGCGCAGCACACCCTCGAGGTGTGCCCGTCGTGGACGGAGCCGCGCCGCAGTCTCACTGCGGCGATCGGACCGGACCTCTCACTCCCCGGTGTGGTTAACGCCATGCTGGGAGACGAGGGGTCCTGGGCGGCAGTCGCCTCCTTCTGTGAACACGTCATGTCCCAGAAGGAGGCGGCGGAGCGAGCGCGGGAGGTCGACCCTCACGCGGCGCCGCTCCGAAGGCAGAGGAGGGGTCGGAGAAGACGTCAGTATGACAATCATCTCCGACTCCTACCAGGTGGAGGCCAGCAGGCAACGGGTGCGGGGGCACCCTTGCCTGTATTGCACAGGCCTCCACCAGTGCCGGACGGGAATGGCCAGGTGTTCCCGGCCATTCCCGTTGCCCACCAACCTGGGGGGCTAGCGGGGCCCGCCAGCTAGGCGGGCACGCGCCGGGAGGGTTGTGGACGTAAAGGCTGAGCCGGTTTCCCATGACCCTCCCACCACGGCGACGAGGGAACACCGCTGAGTTTTAGTGGGTATACTGTCATACACCGACAGGAGTCCCACATACCCCGTCTCGTCCCCCGACGAACGGGCATGCATAAAGCATTTCTCAGCGGAAAAAAAAAAAAAAAAAAAAAAAAAAAAAAAAAAAAAAAGGTTAGGTTAGGTTCCCCACCGAGGGTGTCTCCACGTTGTCGTCGTGGTGGGGCTTGAGTGTCTCAATGATCTTGGAGTTTTCCCATTCCAAGTGAGAGGCCAGACTAAGAGAGACACACACGCCGGGGTCGCCTCAGACTTCTGCGAGGGGTGCCCTGTCCGTCGTTCCGGACAGTGCGCAATTCACGCTCCGAGTCATCGGAGTGTGAATATGGGGAGGGACACATCGTACATCGTGCGATGACCCACGGAGCGGGTCTATCGGACGATGTGTGATTGGCGATTCACTCCTCGGGGTCCCCGGGGAGTGAATCAGGGTGGGGTTATTTCATCGTGTACCGTGCGATGGCTCACGGAGCGGGTCATCGGACGGTACGTGATTAGTGATTCACTCCTCGAAGTTTTCGGGGAGTGAATCGGGGTGGGGTTATTTCATCGTGTACCGTGCGATGGCTCACGGAGCGGGTCATCGGACGGTACGTGATTAGTGATTCACTCCTTGGGGTCCTCGGGGTCCTCGGGGAGTGAATCAGGGTTGGGGATGTTTCCTCACATGCCACGCGACGGTCGTTGCGGGGCATGTTCTGGAATTATGACATTCGTCGCCCTCAGGTACGCGTCTGCCCATCAGACGTGACCGTGGGGGTGATAGAATTGTCATAGGGGAACAAAAGGGGAGGGGGGGAAACGATGGAAAGTTAGGAGATAGGGACCACACCCTCCAAAGGAAAAAAAAAAAAAAAAAAACATGACAAAGACGACTGGTAAACTGATACCCCAGGGCGGTACCAGCTGCTCAGCAGCTGGAGAATCCGCCACGATCCCTTCGGGATCGTCAAGCCCACCGTATTCTGGGGAGGGCAACAATCGTCATCCACTTGCCGATGGCAACAAGAGCCGAGGAGGCTCCTCGAGATCGAGGTCTTTTGAAGACCTCATCTCCTTTAGTTTTAATCCCGGACGGGTCGAGCGCCACGCGTCGGACGCAGTGTCGGACTCTGGCACTGCGTCACTGAGGCCAGGAGCGGAGGCTCCAGCGGAGCCTCGCGTGGTTTTGGAGAGGGTGGGTGGTATGTCGTCTACCTTCGACAACACACCCACCCTTTCGCAAGCAGTTGCGGCCGCTCCCTCCAAGTTCTGGGGGAAGCGGCCGCGTGTCTGTGAGTCGGACGCGTGCACGGCGGGTTTGTCCTCAAGCGAGGAGAACCTGCCGGCCGCGAAAGTGCCGACTGCCAGGAGGGGCAGAGGTCGCGGGACAGCTTCCGGAGCAAACACTCCGGCACCGTCACGTGACACTCGGGGCCGCTTCTTGAAGCGCCCTGATACGCCGATGGCCAGCGGAGTTAGCGACTCCGACGGCTCGGTGCAGGTGGAACAAGGTGACGCTCAGGCCTCCATCGCTTTGCTCAGCACAAAGGCGGAGCTCAATGCCGCGAGGAGAGAGGGCCGGAAGGCCATCGCGACCGACGAGGTCGCTGAGTTGGCTCGACGGGCAAGGGAGAGGCGGATGCAGACCGCCGCAGCTCCTGAAGGCTTGACGGCAGAGGCCCTTAGCCGCCAAGTTTTGGACGGCGTGGACGTCGTCCTGAAGGTAGCCACGAAATCTGGCAACCTGAAGGGGACGTTCACGCGGGCCCTAAAGGAGGCGGCGGACGGGATCAAGGAGGCGGTGGACGTCCTCCTTGACCGCACGATCTCGGAGGAGACGGTGAAGCTCCGAGAGGAAAATCACCGTCTCCAAACGAGGATGGAGGAGCTCCAGCGGGAGGTCAGCGCCCTGAGGGCAGACTTCAGCCGGCAGCAGGGTGCGACGACTGCGGACAGTCGTGCTCTGCCACAGAACGGGTCTTTGGGGGAAGACCAGTTCAACCGGCTGTTGAGCATAATGACCGCCCGCCTGGACAGCCTAGAGCCCAGGCTCAATCCCCCTGTTCGCCTTCGTCCGCCGCTGGCGGCAGATAAGCGAAGGAAGGAGGCGGAGCCCGCTCCAGCAACAGCTGGGCCAACGTGGGCACAGGTGGCTAAAGCGCCACCTGCGCCAAAAAAGCCCACGCAGGCGCCCAAAAAGCCCACAGAGGCGGGCAAAAAGGCCGTGAAGGGGACGAGAAATGCCACTGAAAGGAGCAGCTCGTCCCCCAAAGAAAAAGAGGGTGGCTGGAAGACGGCCGAAAGCCGCAAGAAGAGGCGGAAGAGGGGCCGCAAGGCCAAGAACGCACCGGGCTCCAAGGGGCAGGCCCCGAAAATCCGCGTCCCTCGCTCCGAGGCTGTAGTAGTCACGCTGCAGCCCGAAGCCAAGGAGAGGGGCGTGACGTACCAGAAGATACTGGCAGAGGCGAGGGGCAAGCTGGTCTTTGCCGATTTTGGCACCCCGGACGGCTTCCGTTTTAGAACGGCAGCCACGGGGGCCAAGATGTTCGAGTTGGCGGGGACCAGCAGTGCCGAGAGGGCGGACTCTCTGGCTGCAAAGCTGAGGGACGTCCTCAACCCCGAGGAGGCCCGGGTGTCCAGACCCATCAAGACGGCTGAGGTGCGCGTCGATGGGCTGGACGACTCTGTTTCCCCAGAGGAGGTGGTGGTGGCCATAGCCCGGAGCGGTGGATGCCCGCCAGAAAATGTGCGGGCGGGCGAAATCCGCGTCAACGCTGGAGGGCTGGGCACCATCTGGGTGCGGTGCCCAGTAGCTGCGGCAAAAAAAGTTGCCGACGCGGGACGTCTGCTGGTGGGCTGGGTGTCAGCGAGAGTTAAACTCCTGGCACCCAGGGCCATGCAGTGTTACCGGTGCCTGGAGAAAGGGCACGTCCGGGCCCAGTGCACTAGCGAAGCAGACCGCAGCGATTTGTGTTATCGCTGCGGTCAGCCCGGCCATAAGGCGTCCCAGTGCTCCGCGGAGCCAAACTGCAGCCTCTGTGCGGCTGCAGGAAAGTCTGCGGGGCACAGAACTGGCGGCAGCGCTTGCGGCGCGCCCAGAAAGCGCAGCAAGCGTTGGACCAAGGCTGCGGGGGCCGCACCCCCTAGCACCTCTTCGGCCGACTCCCGGCCTGTGGTTGGACGAGGCGCCGGGGAAATGGACTGCCAGTGATGGCGCTCCATTTCCTCCAGGCGAATATCAACCACTGCACCAGAGCTCAGGATCTCTTGGTCCTGAGCATGGCGGAGTGGTCGGTAAATGTGGCGGTGGTCGCTGAGCCGTATTTTGTCCCCCCCCGAGATAACTGGGCAGGGGATCTGGACGGCCTGGTGGCCATCATCGGCGCGAGTCTTGTCGACGTGTCCCGGGGTCACGGTTGGGTTGCCGCCCTTGTGAACGGGATCGTCACGATCGGGGCATACTTTTCGCCCAACAGGAGTCTCGCCGACTTCGAGAGTTTCCTTGTCGAGTTGGGAGCCGTCGTCGGCCGGTCTCATCCTCGGCCCATTTTGCTTCTCGGTGATCTGAACGCCAAATCTGCGGCGTGGGGATCCCCGGTCACAGACCCGAGAGGCGATGTGCTAGAGGAGTGGGCCGTTACGACGGGCCTGGCTGTCTTAAATCGGGGTTCGGCCTACACGTGTGTGCGACAGCGGGGCGGATCCATTGTGGACGTGTCGTTCGCTAGTCCCGCTGTCGCGCACCGCGTTCGTGATTGGCACGTGGAAGCGGAGGTGGAGACGCTATCGGATCACCGATACATACGCTTCGACGTCTCCACCCAGACCGCTGAAGGTCGTAGCCAATCGGCCCCCCGAAGAGACGGCCCGCGTTGGGCGCTGAAACGCCTCGACAGGGAGGCTCTCGAGGAAGCCACTATCGTCCAAGCCTGGATCCGGGAGTCGGCTACCGTCGGTCCCGTCGACGTCGAACGGGAGGCGCAGTGGTTTAGCGACGCGATGACGCAAATCTGCGACGCGTCCATGCCACGCGTCTCCTCTCTGTCCGCAAGGCGCCGCGTGTACTGGTGGTGCGTCGAGGTAGAGCGGCTGCGCGTCGAGTGCGCAGACGCCAGACGCCCGTACACGCGATGTCGGAGGAGACGTCTGCGGGATCTCGACGAAGAAGCCGCGCTGTATGAGGTGTACCGCGCGGCGAAGGAGGCTCTGTGGCTGGCCATCGGCGAGTCAAAGACGCGCTCCAGAGAGGAACTGCTGGCGACCCTAGACGGGGATCCGTGGGGGCGCCCTTACCGCACGGTCCGAGGGAAACTTCGGCCGTGGGCGCCCCCGCTAACGGAAGGTCTCGAGCCGCAGTTTCTGGAGCGAGTGGTCTCGGCTCTCTTCCCTGAGAGAGCCGAGTACGAGCCACCGCCGATGGCTCTGCCCACAGCTGCAGAGTCGGAAGAAGAAGAAGTGAGCGAAACCATCCCAGAGGTGACACAGGCGGAGATGAGCGCGGCCATATTGCGGCTCCGGGCAAAAAACACTGCTCCGGGGCCCGACGGAGTGCCTGGTCGCGCTCTAGTCCTCGCCCTGAAGGAGCTGGAGCCCCCACTGAGGGGACTCTTCTCGGCGTGCCTTGAGCGGGGCCAGTTCCCTAGCAGGTGGAAGACTGGTCGACTGGTCCTGCTCAGGAAGGCGGGGCGCCCAGCGGATTCGTCGTCGGCTTATCGGCCCATAGTGTTGCTGGACGAGGCGGGCAAGATGCTCGAGCGTGTAATCGCAGATCGCCTCGTCAGCCACTTGTGTACAGAGGGGCCGAACCTGGCCGACAGCCAGTTTGGCTTCCGGCGTGGGCGCTCCACCATCGACGCCATCATGAGGGTGAGAGTCCTGGCGGAGGAAGCGGTGTCCCAGGGTGGGGTGGTGCTGGCGGTGTCCTTGGACATCTCCAACGCGTTCAACACCCTGCCCTGGGGTTGCATTAGGGAGGCCCTGCGATACCATCGGGTGCCTTCCTACCTCCGCAACATTGTGGGGGCTTATCTGTCTGGAAGGTGTGTCACCTACATGGGACGCGACGGCACGGGCCGTCGCGAGATGTCGTGCGGTGTTCCGCAGGGGTCGGTTCTGGGCCCACCCCTGTGGAACATCGGGTACGACTGGGTTTTGCGGTGCGAGCTCCCGCCGGGAGTGGACCTGACGTGTTATGCGGACGACACGCTGGTCACGGCTCGGGGGAGCTCGTACAGGGAGGCAGCGTTGCTGGCTACGGCTGCGGTCTCACAGGTGGTGAGCCGCATAAGACGCCTGGGGCTGGAAGTGGCCCTCAACAAGTCGGAGGCCATTGCTTTTCATGGCCCCCGACGGGCGCCGCCGCTGGGATCACACATTGTGGTCGGTGGGGTCCGGATCGCTGTCGAGTCAACCATGAAGTACCTAGGATTGGTGCTCGACAGCCGTTGGGACTTCGGCCCCCACTTTCAGCGGCTGGTGCCAAAGTTGATGGGCGCTGCGGGCGCGCTGTCAACGCTGCTTCCCAATCTGGGGGGCCCGAGCACCGCCTGTAGGCGGTTGTACGTGGGGATCGTGCGATCGATGGCCCTTTACGGGGCCCCGATCTGGGCGACAGACCTGACGGCTCGCACTATCGCGGTCCTGCGCAGACCGCAGAGAGCGATGGCCGTCAGGGTCATACGGGGATATCGCACGATCTCCTACGAGGCGGCTTGTATACTGGCCGGATCCCCGCCGTGGGACCTGGAGGCGAAGACCCTCGCGACACTGCACCAGTGGCGCGAGGAGGCCAATGATCGGGGCGAGAGGCTGGTGCAGCGACAGATCACGCTGTACCGGTCTCAGCTCCGACAGGTCATGGTGGCGGAATGGCGGGGGAGGCTAGAGCTCCCTACCGCCGGCCTCGACACGGTCGAGGCGATCCGGCCAGTACTCAACGACTGGCTCGGGAGGAAGCACGGCTCCCTGACGTTTCGGGCGACGCAGGTGCTCTCGGGGCACGGCTGCTTCGGGAAGTACCTGTGTCGCATAAGCAGGGAGCCGGACGCCCGGTGCCATCACTGCGTCCACTGTCTGGAGGACACGGCGCGGCATACGCTGGCCGAGTGCGCCGCGTGGGATGAGCCGCGCCGTGCGCTCGTTACGGAGGTGGGAGGAGACCTGTCGCTGCCGACCGTCGTTCGCTCGATGGTCGGCAGCGCAGAGTCCTGGGACGCGGTGGTGTCCTTCTGCGAAACCGTCATGTCGCAGAAGGAGGCTGCGGAAAGGGAGAGGGAGATGACGAGCTCCCGTCCATCCCGCAGCAGACGCACCGGGCGTCGGCAGAGGGCGGACAACGCCCTCTTCCGGCCCCCCTAAATAGGTCCAGGGGCGACGGATTCGGGGACATCCGTCGCCCCCGATCACACTGGACCCGAGACGGCGGCGCGTAGTGTTCCACGCGCGCCTCTCTCAGACGTAACGGGGGGAGTTTTACACCTCACTCCCCCCCGGGACGAGGCCCGCAGGTCAGGCGGGCCGGCACTAGTCCGGGGCAGCGGAAGTCGCATCAGATCCCGTTGCCCCCCGACGCAAGTGTGCGAGGGAACACCGCTGAGTTTTAGTGGGTATACTGTCATACACCTGACAGGAGTCCCACATACCCCGTCTCGTCCCCCGACGAACGGGCATGCATAAAGCATTTCTCAGCGCAAAAAAAAAAAAAAAAAAAAAAAAAAAGGTTAGGTTAGGTTAGGTTAGGTTAGGTTAGGTTAGGGGCGACGGATTCGGGGACGTCCGTCGCCCCCGATCACACTGGACCCGAGACGGCGGCGCGTAGTGTTCCACGCGCGCCTCTCTCAGACGTAACGGGGGGAGCTTTACACCTCACTCCCCCCCGGGACGAGGCCCGCCGAGGTCAGGCGGGCCGGCACTAGTCCGGGGCAGCGGAAGTCGCATCAGATCCCGTTGCCCCCCGACGCAAGTGTGCGAGGGAACACCGCTGAGTTTTTTAGGTTAGGTTAGGTTGGAGCTCTCCTCCGAGGCACGAGTGTCGTCTGCTACGCGGACGACACTCTCCTCACCGCCCGGGGGGGGAGCTTCAGGGAGGCGGCCAACTTGGCCTCGGCGGGTGGATCCTTGGTCGCGGGGAGGATCCGCCGCCTAGGACTTACGGTGGCGCTGCACAAAACCGAGGCCGTGTTTTTCCACGGACCTCGGCAGCGCCCCCCACCTGACGCCCACATCTTCGTGGAGGGCGTCAGAATCGAGGTCAAGGCCCAGATGAAATATCTGGGCCTCGTACTCGACAGCAGGTGGCGCTTCGGCCCGCATTTTAGCGGGCTGTCGTCGCGCCTGCTGAAAACCGCGGGCGCCCTCTCATGGCTGCTTCCCAACCTGGGGGGGCCCAGCGCACGATGCCGGCAATTGTACGCCGGCATCTTGAAGAGTATGGCCCTCTACGGGGCCCCTATCTGGGAGGACTCCCTCCAGAGGAGGGAGAACGCCGCCGCCTTACGGGCGCCCCAGAGGGCCATAGCTCAGCGGGCGGCGCGGGCCTACCGCACGGTGGGCTCCGCGGCAGCGTGTGCTCTGGCCGGCACCCCGCCTTGGGAACTCGAGGCGTGGGTGCTCGCCAGAGTATACGAGTGGACGGCGGGGCGGAGGGCGAGAGGGGAACGCCCCGCCCCGGAAGAGCGGGAGGCCGTCCGGCGGGAGGCGAGGGACGCCATCGTCGTCCACTGGACGCGGGACCTCGCCACCGCAGTCTTCGGCCGCCGAACCGTCGACGCGATCGGGCCGGTCCTGCGAGACTGGCTCGAGCGGTCGCACGGGTTCCTCTCGTTCCGTCTGGTGCAGGTGCTGTCCGGGCACGGGTGTTTCGGATCGTACCTGCGCCGGATCGGACGGGAGGAGACGCCGTCGTGCCACGACTGTGGCGCGGCGGAGGACACGGCGCAGCACACCCTCGAGGTGTGCCCGTCGTGGACGGAGCCGCGCCGCAGTCTCACTGCGGCGATCGGACAGGACCTCTCACTCCCCGGTGTGGTTAACGCCATGCTGGGAGACGAGGGGTCCTGGGCGGCAGTCGCCTCCTTCTGTGAACACGTCATGTCCCAGAAGGAGGCGGCGGAGCGCGCGCGGGAGGTCGACCCTCACGCGGCGCCGCTCCGAAGGCAGAGGAGGGGTCGGAGAAGACGTCAGTATGACAATCATCTCCGACTCCTACCAGGTGGAGGCCAGCAGGCAACGGGTGCGGGGGCACCCTTGCCTGTATTGCACAGGCCTCCACCAGTGCCGGACGGGAATGGCCAGGTGTTCCCGGCCATTCCCGTTGCCCACCAACCTGGGGGGCTAGCGGGGCCCGCCAGCTAGGCGGGCACGCGCCGGGAGGGTTGTGGACGTAAAGGCTGAGCCGGTTTCCCATGACCCTCCCACCACGGCGACGAGGGAACACCGCTGAGTTTTAGTGGGTATACTGTCATACACCGACAGGAGTCCCACATACCCCGTCTCGTCCCCCGACGAACGGGCATGCATAAAGCATTTCTCAGCGCAAAAAAAAAAAAAAAAAAAAAAAAAAAAAGGTTAGGTTAGGTTAAAAAAAAAAAAAAAAAAAAAAAAAAAAAAAAAAAAAGGTTAGGTTAGGTTAGGTTAGGTTAGGTTAGGTTCCCCACCGAGGGTGTCTCCACGTTGTCGTCGTGGTGGGGCTTGAGTGTCTCAATGATCTTGGAGTTTTACCATTCCAAGTGAGAGACCAGACTAAGAGAGACACACACGCCGGAGTCGCTTCAGACTCTGGCGAGGGGTGCCCTGTCCGTCGTTCCGGGCAGTGCGCGATTCACGCTCCGAGTCATCGGAGTGTGAATATGGGGAGGGACACATCGTGTACCGTGCGATGGCTCACGGAGCGGGCTCATCGGACGGTACGTGATTGGCGATTCACTCCTCGGGGTCCCCGGGGAGTGAATCGGGGTCGATATTCCTTCATATGCCACGCGACGGACCATCGTTGCGGGGCATATGTTGGGATGTAATATTGTCGCCCTCTGGTACGCGTCTGCCCATCAGACGTGACTGTGAGGGCGATAGACTAGTCATAAGGGGGGGGGGGGGGGAAACGATGATGAGAAGGGAGACAGGGACCACACCCTTCAAAGGAAAAAATAAAATGAAAAAGACGATTTGGAAGATATTACCCCAGGGCGGTACCAGCTGCTCAGCAGCTGGAGAATCCGCCACGATCCCTACGGGATCGTCAAGCCCCTCGTATTCTGGGGGGGGCAACAAACGTCTTCCGCTTGCCAATGGCAACGAGAGCCGAGGAGGCTCATCGAGATCGAGGTCTTTTGAAGACCTCATCTCTTTTAATTATAACCAAGGACGGGTCGAGCGCCACGCGTCGGACGCAGTGTCGGACTCTGGCACTGCGTCACTGAGGCCAGGAGCGGAGGCTCCAGCGGAGCCTCGCGTGGTTTTGGAGAGGGTGGGTGGTATGTCGTCTACCTTCGACAACACACCCACCCTTTCGCAAGCCGTTGCGGCCGCTCCCTCCAAGTTTTGGGGGAAGCGGCCGCGTGTCTGTGGGTCGGACGCGGGTTCGGCGGGTTTGTCCTCTAGCGAGGAGAACCTGCCGGCCCCCAAGGTGTCGACAACCAGGAGGGGCAGAGGACGCGGGTTGCCTTCCGGGGCAAACACTCCGGCACCGTCACGTGACACTCGGGGCCGCTTCCTGAAGCGCCCTGATACGCCGATGGCCAGCGGAGTTAGCGACTCCGACGGCTCAATGCATGTGGAGCAGGGTGATGCCGAGGCCTCCATCGCTTTGCTCAGCACAAAGGCCGAGCTCAGTGCCGCGAGGAGAGAGGGCCGGAAGGCCATCGCGACCGACGAGGTCGCTGAGTTGGCTCGACGGGCAAGGGAGAGGCGGATGCAGACCACCGCAGCTCCTGAAGGCTTGACGGCAGAGGCCCTTAGCCGCCAAGTTTTGGACGGCGTGGACGTCGTCCTGAAGGTAGCCACGAAATCTGGCAACCTGAAGGGGACGTTCACGCGGGCCCTAAAAGAGGCGGCGGACGGGATCAAGGAGGCGGTGGACGTCCTCCTTGACCGCACGATCTCGGAGGAGACGGTGAAGCTCCGAGAGGAAAATCACCGTCTCCAAACGAGGATGGAGGAGCTCCAGCGGGAGGTCAGCGCCCTGAGGGCAGACTTCAGCCGGCAGCAGGGTGCGACGACTGCGGACAGTCGTGCTCTGCCACAGAACGGGTCTTTGGGGGAAGACCAGTTCAACCGGCTGTTGAGCATAATGACCGCCCGCCTGGACAGCCTAGAGCCCAGGCTCAACCCCCCTGTTCGCCTTCGTCCGCCGCTGGCGGCAGATAAGCGAAGGAAGGAGGCGGAGCCCGCTCCAGCAACAGCTGGGCCAACGTGGGCACAGGTGGCTAAAGCGCCACCTGCGCCAAAAAAGCCCACGCAGGCGCCCAAAAAGCCCACGCAGGCGGGCAAAAAGGCCGTGAAGGGGACGAGTAACGCCACTGAAGGGAGCAGCTCGTCCCCCAAAGAAAAAGAGGGTGCCTGGAGGACGGCCGAGAGCCGGAAAAAGAGGCGGAAGAGGGGCCGCAAGGCCAAGAACGCGCCGGGCTCCAAGGGGCAGGCCCCGAAAATCCGCGTCCCTCGCTCCGAGGCTGTAGTGGTCACACTGCAGCCCGAAGCCAAGGAGAGGGGCGTTACGTACCAAAAAATACTGGCAGAGGCGAGGGGCAAGCTGGTCTTTGCCGATTTTGGCACCCCGGATGGCTTCCGTTTTAGAACGGCAGCCACGGGGGCCAAGATGTTCGAGTTGGCGGGGACCAGCAGTGCCGAGAGGGCGGACTCTCTTGCTGCAAAGCTGAGGGACGTCCTCAACCCCGAGGAGGCCCGGGTGTCCAGACCCATCAAGACGGCTGAGGTGCGCGTCGATGGGCTGGACGACTCTGTTTCCCCGGAGGAGGTGGTGGTGGCCATAGCCCGGAGCGGTGGATGCACGCCAGAAAATGTGCGGGCGGGCGAAATCCGCGTCAACGCTGGAGGGCTGGGCACCATCTGGGTGCGGTGCCCAGTAGCTGCGGCAAGGAAAGTTGCCGACGCGGGACGTCTCCTGGTGGGCTGGGTGTCAGCGAGAGTTAAACTCCTGGCACCCAGGGCCATGCAGTGCTACCGGTGCCTGGAGAAAGGGCACGTCCGGGCCCAGTGCACTAGCGAAGCAGACCGCAGCGATTTGTGTTATCGCTGCGGTCAGCCCGGCCATAAGGCGTCCCAGTGCTCCGCGGAGCCAAACTGCAGCCTCTGTGCGGCTGCAGGAAAGTCTGCGGGGCACAGAACTGGCGGCAACGCTTGCGGCGCGCCCAGAAAGCGCAGCAAGCGTTGGACCAAGGCTGCGGGGGCCGCACCCCCTAGCACCTCTTCGGCCGACTCCCGGCCTGTGGTTGGACGAGGCGCCGGGGAAATGGACTGCCAGTGATGGCGCTCCATTTCCTCCAGGCGAATATCAACCACTGCACCAGAGCTCAGGATCTCTTGGTCCTGAGCATGGCGGAGTGGTCGGTAAATGTGGCGGTGGTCGCTGAGCCGTATTTTGTCCCCCCCCGAGATAACTGGGCAGGGGATCTGGACGGCCTGGTGGCCATCATCGGCGCGACTCTTGTCGACGTGTCCCGGGGTCACGGTTGGGTTGCCGCCCTTGTGAACGGGATCGTCACGATCGGGGCATACTTTTCGCCCAACAGGAGTCTCGCCGACTTCGAGAGTTTCCTTGTCGAGTTGGGAGCCGTCGTCGGCCGGTCTCGTCCTCGGCCCATTTTGCTTCTCGGTGATCTGAACGCCAAATCTGCGGCGTGGGGATCCCCGGTCACAGACCCGAGAGGCGATGTGCTAGAGGAGTGGGCCGTTACGACGGGCCTGGCTGTCTTAAATCGGGGTTCGGCCTACACGTGTGTGCGACAGCGGGGTGGATCCATTGTGGACGTGTCGTTCGCTAGTCCCGCTGTCGCGCACCGCGTTCGTGATTGGCACGTGGAAGCGGAGGTGGAGACGCTATCGGATCACCGATACATACGCTTCGACGTCTCCACCCAGACCGCTGAAGGTCGTAGCCAATCGGCCCCCCGAAGAGACGGCCCGCGTTGGGCGCTGAAACGCCTCGACAGGGAGGCTCTCGAGGAAGCCACTATCGTTCAAGCTTGGATCCGGGAGTCGGCTACCGTCGGTCCCGTCGACGTCGAACAGGAGGCGCAGTGGTTTAGCGACGCGATGACGCAAATCTGCGACGCGTCCATGCCACGCGTCTCCTCTCTGTCCGCAAGGCGCCGCGTGTACTGGTGGTGCGTCGAGGTAGAGCGGCTGCGCGTCGAGTGCGCAGACGCCAGACGCCCGTACACGCGATGTCGGAGGAGACGTCTGCGGGATCCCGACGAAGAAGCCGCGCTGTATGAGGTGTACCGCGCGGCGAAGGAGGCTCTGTGGCTGGCCATCGGCGAGTCAAAGACGCGCTCCAGAGAGGAGCTGCTGGCGACCCTAGACGGGGATCCGTGGGGGCGCCCTTACCGCACGGTCCGAGGGAAACTTCGGCCGTGGGCGCCCCCGCTAACGGAAGGTCTCGAGCCGCAGTTTCTGGAGCGAGTGGTCTCGGCTCTCTTCCCTGAGAGAGCTGAGTACGAGCCACCGCCGATGGCTCTGCCCACAGCTGCAGAGTCGGAAGAAGAAGAGGAGAGCGAAACCGTCCCAGAGGTGACACAGGCGGAGATGAGCGCGGCCGTGATGCGGCTCCGGGCAAAAAACACTGCTCCGGGGCCCGACGGAGTGCCAGGTCGCGCTCTAGTCCTCGCCCTGAAGGAGCTGGAGCCCCCACTGAGGGGACTCTTCTCGGCGTGCCTTGAGCGGGGCCAGTTCCCTAGCAGGTGGAAGACTGGTCGACTGGTCCTGCTCAGGAAGGCGGGGCGCCCAGCGGATTCGTCGTCGGCTTATCGGCCCATAGTGTTGCTGGACGAGGCGGGCAAGATGCTCGAGCGTGTAATCGCAGATCGCCTCGTCAGCCACTTGTGTACAGAGGGGCCGAACCTGGCCGACAGCCAGTTTGGCTTCCGGCGTGGGCGCTCCACCATCGACGCCATCATGAGGGTGAGAGTCCTGGCGGAGGAAGCGGTGTCCCAGGGTGGGGTGGTGCTGGCGGTGTCCTTGGACATCTCCAACGCGTTCAACACCCTGCCCTGGGGTTGCATTAGGGAGGCCCTGCGATACCATCGAGTGCCTTCCTACCTCCGCAACATTGTGGGGGCTTATCTGTCTGGAAGGTGTGTCACCTACATGGGACGCGACGGCACGGGCCGTCGCGAGATGTCGTGCGGTGTTCCGCAGGGGTCGGTTCTGGGCCCACCCCTGTGGAACATCGGGTACGACTGGGTTTTGCGGTGCGGGCTCCCGCCGGGAGTGGACCTGACGTGTTATGCGGACGACACGCTGGTCACTGCTCGGGGGAGCTCGTACAGGGAGGCAGCGTTGCTGGCTACGGCTGCGGTCTCACAGGTGGTGAGCCGCATACGACGCCTGGGGCTGGAAGTGGCCCTCAACAAGTCGGAGGCCATTGCTTTTCATGGCCCCCGACGGGCGCCGCCGTTGGGATCACACATTGTGGTCGGTGGGGTCCGGATCGCTGTCGAGTCAACCATGAAGTACTTAGGATTGGTGCTCGACAGCCGTTGGGACTTCGGACCCCACTTTCAGCGGCTGGTGCCCAAGTTGATGGGCGCGGCGGGCGCGCTGTCAACGCTGCTTCCCAATCTGGGGGGCCCGAGCACCGCCTGTAGGCGGTTATACGTGGGGATCGTGCGATCGATGGCCCTTTACGGGGCCCCGATCTGGGCGACAGACCTGACGGCTCGCACTATCGCGGTCCTGCGCAGACCGCAGAGAGCGATGGCCGTCAGGGTCATACGGGGATATCGCACGATCTCCTACGAGGCGGCTTGTGTACTGGCCGGATCCCCGCCGTGGGACCTGGAGGCGAAGACCCTCGCGACACTGCACCAGTGGCGCGAGGAGGCCAATGATCGGGGCGAGAGGCTGGTGCAGCGACAGATCACGCTGTACCGGTCTCAGCTCCGACAGGTCATGGTGGCAGAATGGCGGGGGAGGTTAGAGCTCCCTACCGCCGGCCTCGACACGGTCGAGGCGATCCGGCCAGTACTCGACGACTGGCTCGGGAGGAAGCACGGCTCCCTGACGTTTCGGGCGACGCAGGTGCTCTCGGGGCACGGCTGCTTCGGGAAGTACCTGTGTCGCATAAGCAGGGAGCCGGACGCCCGGTGCCATCACTGCGTCCACTGTCTGGAGGACACGGCGCGGCATACGCTGGCCGAGTGCGCCGCGTGGGATGAGCCGCGCCGTGCGCTCGTTACGGAGGTGGGAGGAGACCTGTCGCTGCCGACCGTCGTTCGCTCGATAGTCGGCAGCGCAGAGTCCTGGGACGCGGTGGTGTCCTTCTGCGAAACCGTCATGTCGCAGAAGGAGGCTGCGGAAAGGGAGAGGGAGATGACGAGCTCCCGCCCATCCCGCAGCAGACGCACCGGGCGTCGGCAGAGGGCGGACAACGCCCTCTTCCGGCCCCCCTAAATAGGTCCAGGGGCGACGGATTCGGGGACGTCCGTCGCCCCCGATCACACTGGACCCGAGACGGCGGCGCGTAGTGTTCCACGCGCGCCTCTCTCAGACGTAACGGGGGGAGCTTTACACCTCACTCCCCCCCGGGACGAGGCCCGCCGAGGTTAGGCGGGCCGGCACTAGTCCGGGGCAGCGGAAGTCGCATCAGATCCCGTTGCCCCCCGACGCAAGTGTGCGAGGGAACACCGCTGAGTTTTAGTGGGTATACTGTCATACACCGACAGGAGTCCCACATACCCCGTCTCGTCCCCCGACGAACGGGCATGCATAAAGCATTTCTCAGCGCAAAAAAAAAAAAAAAAAAAAAAAAAAAAAAAAAAAAAAAAAGGTTAGGTTAGGTTAGGTTAGGTTAGGTTGGGGGATCCCCCACAGCGCATACTTCCTCGCAGTATCCCCTGGGCAACGCCGTGTCTGACCACCGTAACGGAGTGGCAGACCGGTGGCTAAAGTGCGCTGTGCTTCGTAAGCATCAAGCGGTCGTTTACGAAGACACGATGTCAAATTTTAAAAACAAAAACCTGCGGGACGCCTCCGGGCGTTTCGTCTCGAGTCGCTCGTCCCTGGGCGATTTAAACGGCCCTTCTCAGGGCCAACCAAAAGGCCCTTCTCAGGGCCACACCGGCGACGCTCAAGCGTCGGATGCTGACCGCGCACCATCCGCGGTCAGCTTTTTTAGCGGACCAGGCGAGCTGTCGGACTCCGACGAATCCAACATGGATACGTCGGCGGCCGACAGCGACCGCCCTGGGCGGAAGAGGGCCTTCCTGAGGCCCGGGTCCGAGGGCTCCTCGGAGTCGATGGGCAGGGCGAAGAAGAAGTCGAAGTCTAAAAAGGCTTCGACTTCTTCTACGACTGGCACCCACGATGTGGGGTTGGCGGACGCCGAGCGCCAGCTCAACCTGGCCAAAAGGGCGCAGGTCCAGCAGGACCTGGAGGAGAGGGTCGCGGCCAGAGAGCGCCAGGCGCAAATCGCCAGGTCGAGGGCTGGCTATGGCGCATCAAGTGTGCTGTACGCCGACCACTCCCTGGCGGAGCTGGAGCGCATGGCGCTAGAGGACAAAGAGGAGGTTCTGGAGGTCGCCTCAAAGTCCTCCAATTTGAAGGGGACCTTCCAGAAGGCCCTCAAATGCCGTGCCGCCAGCCTACACGGCATCGTCCTGGAGCTGGTCGGGCGGACGGCCACGGACGAGACGCGGCAGCTGCAGGCGAAGGTGGATCGCCTGCAGGCGGAGGTCAGCCAGCTTCACCAGAAGCTGGCTGACGCCACGGCCCGGCCTGCCCAATCCGCCCCAGCCCCGGTGGTAGGAGGCTCCTCCTTCTCCCCTGCCAACCTTGAGGACATCATCCGCAGGGTTGTAATGGAGGAGAGGGCCTTCACCAGAGCCTGCTTCGCAGGCATCGAGGACCGGCTCTTGCCGGAAAGGCGGCTCCGCCCGCCGCTTGCGGCGGACAAGAGTCGCCCACCGACGGAGTCGGAGCCTGCGCCTGTGGCGGGCTCGGCGTCGGGTGCGCAGCCCCAGGCCCCGAAGCCCTCCAAGGGTAAGGGTAAGGGCAAGAGGAGCAAGGCGGCTCCTCAAACCCCGAGCCCTGCAACGGGCACGGAAGGCGCGTCTGGGTCGGCTGCCACTCCGGCGGCGGCCCCCCAGACATCGCAGGGGGTAGACGCCCTTCTTCCCTCCACCACCCCGGCCAACAAGTCGTGGACGGAAGTGGTCAGGAGGGGAAAGGGGAAGAAGCCCGCTGCGGCTGCTGGGCCCGCTGCGGCTGCTAGGCCCGCTGCAGCTGCTAAGCCTGCTGCGGCTACTCCCGCAGCCAAAAAGGCTCCAGCCGGCGGGAGGAAGTTGGTTCCTCCCAAAACCGCGGCCGTCGTCGTGACCATCACCCCGGCGGCCGTGGAGCGGGGCGAGACGTACGAGTCCGTCCTAAGGCGGGCTCGTACCAATGCTGATCCCTCCCAGCTGGGGATCAGCAACATTACGTGCCGCCGAACCCTAACCGGAGCTCGAATCTTCGAGTTCTCGGGGGAGCGGCGGCACACGAACGCAGACCTCTTCGCAACAAAGTTGCAAGAGGTCATCGCGGATGCGGCGACGGTCGGCAGGCCCGTCAAGACCGCAGCCTTGGAGGTGGCCGATCTGGATGATTCGGTCACCAAAGAGGATGTGGTGGCGGCCGTCGCAGCGGCTGGAGGCTGCGACGCTGGCGCGGTGAAGGGTGGAGCCGTCAGGCCCGGCCGCCGCGGCATGGGCATCATCCGCGTGGAGTGCCCGGTCGCCGCGGCTGGTGCCGTCCTTGCTGCGACCAAGGGGCGGCTGCTCGTCGGGTTCGGCTCGGCCGTGGTGCGGGCACTTGAGGAACAGCCAACGCGCTGCTTCAAGTGCTTCGCGTTCGGCCACACCCGACCCACGTGTCCCTCCAAGTTCGACTGGGGGGACACGTGCTACCGTTGCGGGCAGCAGGGACACAAAAGTGTCACCTGCCGCGCCACCGCGCAGCACTGCGCCGCGTGCGCCGCTAGTGGCCGCCCCGCGGACCACAAAATGACGGGCAGCAAGTGCAGGCCTCCCGTGAGGAAGGGCATAGTGCCGGCGCAGGTTCGCCCTGTTGCCACCGCCGCTGCCACCGCCGTCGTCGTCGCCGCTGCAGCTGCAGCTCCGGCGGCGGTAGCGGGGGAGGGAGGATCGATGTCGGAATAATGGGTTCCGACTATCGCATCCTCCAGGCGAACACCAACCACTGCAGAGCGGCCCAGGACCTGTTAGTGCAGGCCATGGCCGAGTGGTTGGTGAACGTAGCGGCGGTCGCCGAGCCCTACTCGATCCCCGGCAGCTGGCTGGGTGACGAGGACGGCTCGGTGGCATTAGCGGCGCGGTCTTCCACAGACTCCCCTCCCCTCTCGCTATTAGAGAGGGGACCGGGATACGTGGCCGCCGCATGGGGAGACTTGGCCCTTGTGGGGGTCTATTTCTCCCCAAACCGCCCACTCCGGGACTTTGAGATTTATCTCGGAGTCCTGGCCGCCGTGGTCGGCAGGGCGGTGCCGCGTCAGGTCTGCCTCTTGGGAGACCTGAATGCCAAGTCGGTGACCTGGGGCAACCCGGCCACCGACGCTCGCGGGAGGGCAGTGGAGCTGTGGGCAGCCTCCTCTGGACTCTCCCTCTTGAACAGAGGAAGCGTCCAGACATGCGTGCGGCGTCGGGGTGGCTCAATAGTGGACGTCACTTTCGCCACCCAGGCGTTGGCCGCGCGCGTGCTGAACTGGCGGGTGGACCTGATGGAGACCATGTCGGACCACCGCTACGTGCGGTTCGACATTTCCGCCAGCGTCTCCGGAGGGATGCAGCCCGTCTCGGGGCGATCATCGTTCCCGCGGTGGGCTGTAGCCCGCCTGGACAGGGAGGCAGCGGGGGAAGCGGCGTTCCTGCGGGACTGGCTGTCGCCGCCTACCACCGGCATGGACGTGGACGAAGCGGCGGGGCGACTCAGAGAGTCTCTGACCGAGGTATGCAACCATAGCATGCCTCGGTCTAGCCGACCGCCGCCCAGACGCGCCGTGTACTGGTGGTCGACGCAGCTGGCGGGGCTTCGAGCCGCGTGCGTGGAGGCGAGGAGGGCCTACACGCGGAGCCGGCGGCGGCGTCGACGGGACCCGGCCGACGAGGACCACCTCTACGAGGTGTACGTGGAGGCGAAAATGGTCCTCGAGCGGGCCATCGCCACCGCCAGGGACTCGTCGAGAGCCGAGCTGCTGGAGGGTCTCGACAACGACCCCTACGGGAGACCATACAAGGCAGCGCGCAACAAGTTGCGCCCCTTTGGTCCCCCGGTTGCCGAGACCCTGGAGCCCTCATTTCTGGACGGGGTGGTCCAGTCCCTGTTCCCGCGTAGGGGCAACTTCACCCCGCCAGTGATGGGCCCAGCGCTGGAGGAGGCTCCGCCGCCGCCGGACGAGGAAGCGGAGGAGGCCCCGCCTGTCACGGAGTCGGAACTTGGCGCGGCGATTCTCCGCATCCGCGCCAAGAAAACGGCTCCGGGCCCCGACGGCGTGCCTGCAAGAGTGGTGGCAATCGCCGCCGCTCAAATGCAGGAGCGGTTTCGGGACCTCTTCAGCGCATGCTTTGCGTCGGGGAGGTTCCCGAAGCCGTGGAAGGACGGGCAGCTGTGCCTCCTCCGCAAGGAGGGCCGCCCGGCAGACTCCCCCTCGGCATACCGGC
This sequence comes from Noctua fimbriata, assembly GCA_905163415.1. NCBI lineage: Eukaryota > Metazoa > Arthropoda > Insecta > Lepidoptera > Noctuidae > Noctua > Noctua fimbriata. The sequence continues at coordinate 19,237 of LR990933.1, read as the reverse complement.
CCATCGTCCTGCTCGATGAGGTCGGTAAAATGTTCGAGGGGATAATAGCTGCCCGCCTAAAGGGCCACTTGCGGGACATCGGGCCGGACTTGTCGGACGCTCAGTTCGGTTTTCGGGCTGAGCGTTCCACCGTGGACGCGCTGGCCTGCCTCAAGGGCCAGGTGAAGGAGGCGGTGGAGGCGGGGGACGGATTGTTGGCCGTGTCGTTCGACATAGCCAATGCCTTCAACTCCGTTCCCCACTCCACCATCCTAGAGGCGCTCCGATTCCACGGAGTGCCTCGATACCTGCGCCGTCTGCTGGCCAGCTACCTGGAGGACCGGGCGGTCCTCCTGGTAAATAGGTCTGGACAAGTCCGGCGATACGCCGTCGAGGCCGGCGTTCCGCAGGGGTCGGTCGTGGGCCCTCTCCTCTGGAACGTCGGCTACGATTGGCTCCTGCGGGGAACTCTCCTCCGAGGCACGAGTGTCGTCTGCTACGCGGACGACACTCTCCTCACCGCCCGGGGGGGGAGCTTCAGGGAGGCGGCCAACTTGGCCTCGGCGGGTGGATCCTTGGTCGCGGGGAGGATCCGCCGCCTAGGACTTGCGGTGGCGCTGCACAAAACCGAGGCCGTGTTTTTCCACGGACCTCGGCAGCGCCCCCCACCTGACGCCCACATCTTCGTGGAGGGCGTCAGAATCGGGGTCAAGGCCCAGATGAAATATCTGGGCCTCGTACTCGACAGCAGGTGGCGCTTCGGCCCGCATTTTAGCGGGCTGTCGTCGCGCCTGCTGAAAACCGCGGGCGCCCTCTCATGGTTACTTCCCAACCTGGGGGGGCCCAGCGCACGATGCCGGCAACTGTACGCCGGCATCTTGAAGAGTATGGCCCTTTACGGGGCCCCTATCTGGGAGGACTCCCTCCAGAGGAGGGAGAACGCGGCCGCCTTACGGGCGCCCCAGAGGGCCATAGCTCAGCGGGCGGCGCGGGCCTACCGCACGGTGGGCTCCGCGGCAGCGTGTGCTCTGGCCGGCACCCCGCCTTGGGAACTCGAGGCGTGGGTGCTCGCCAGAGTATACGAGTGGACGGCGGGGCGGAGGGCGAGAGGGGAACGCCCCGCCCCGGAAGAGCGGGAGGCCGTCCGGCGGGAGGCGAGGGACGCCATCGTCGTCCACTGGACGCGGGACCTCGCCACCGCAGTCTTCGGCCGCCGAACCGTCGACGCGATCGGGCCGGTCCTGCGAGACTGGCTCGAGCGGTTGCACGGGTTCCTCTCGTTCCGTCTGGTGCAGGTGCTGTCCGGGCACGGGTGTTTCGGATCGTACCTGCACCGGATCGGACGGGAGGAGACGCCGTCGTGCCACGACTGTGGCGCGGCGGAGGACACGGCGCAGCACACCCTCGAGGTGTGCCCGTCGTGGACGGAGCTGCGCCGCAGTCTCACTGCGGCGATCGGACGGGACCTCTCACTCCCCGGTGTGGTTAACGCCATGCTGAGGGACGAGGGGTCCTGGGCGGCAGTCGCCTCCTTCTGTGAACACGTCATGTCCCAGAAGGAGGCGGCGGAGCGCGCGCGGGAGGTCGACCCTCACGCGGCGCCGCTCCGAAGGCAGAGGAGGGGTCGGAGAAGACGTCAGTATGACAGTCATCTCCGACTCCTGCCAGGTGGAGGCCAGCAGGCAACGGGTGCGGGGGCACCCTTGCCTGTATTGCACAGGCCTCCACCAATGCCGGACGGGAATGGCCAGGTGTTCCCGGCTATTCCCGTTGCCCACCAACCTGGTGGGCTAGCGGGGCCCGCCAGCTAGGCGGGCACGCGCCGGGAGGGTTGTGGACGTAAAGGCTGAGCCGGTTTCCCATGACCCTCCCACCACGGCGACGAGGGAACACCGCTGAGTTTTAGTGGGTATACTGTCATACACCGACAGGAGTCCCACATACCCCGTCTCGTCCCCCGACGAACGGGCATGCATAAAGCATTTCTCAGCGCAAAAAAAAAAAAAAAAAAAAAAAAAAAAAAAAAAAAAAAGGTTAGGTTAGGTTAGGTTGGGGGATCCCCCACAGCGCATACTTCCTCGCAGTATCCCCTGGGCAACGCCGTGTCTGACCACCGTAACGGAGTGGCAGACCGGTGGCTAAAGTGCGCTGTGCATCGAAGGCGAATTACGAAGATGTCGAATTCGAATTTTAATTTTAAAACTAAAAACCTGCGGGACGCCTCCGGGCGTTTCGTGTCGAGTCGCTCGTCCCTGAGCGATTTAAACGGCCCTTCTCAGGGCCAACCAAAAGGCCCTTCTCAGGGCCACACCGGCGACGCTCAAGCGTCGGATGCTGACCGCGCACCGTCTGCGGTCAGCTTTTTTAGTGGACCAGGCGAGCTGTCGGACTCCGACGAATCCAACATGGATACGTCGGCGGCCGACAGCGACCGCCCTGGGCGGAAGAGGGCCTTCCTGAAGCCCGGGTCCGAGGGCTCCTCGGAGTCGATGGGGAGGGCGAAGAAGAAGTCGAAGTCTAAAAAGGCTTCGACTTCTTCTACGACTGGCACCCACGATGTGGGGTTGGCGGACGCCGAGCGCCAGCTCAACCTGGCCAAAAGGGCGCAGGTCCAGCAGGACCTGGAGGAGAGGGTCGCGGCCAGAGAGCGCCAGGCGCAAATCGCCAGGTCGAGGGCTGGCTATGGCGCATCAAGTGTGCTGTACGCCGACCACTCCCTGGCGGAGCTGGAGCGCATGGCGCTCGAGGACAAAGAGGAGGTTCTGGAGGTCGCCTCAAAGTCCTCCAATTTGAAGGGGACCTTCCAGAAGGCCCTCAAATGCCGTGCCGCCAGCCTACACGGCATCGTCCTGGAGCTGGTCGGGCGGACGGCCACGGACGAGACGCGGCAGCTGCAGGCGAAGGTGGATCGCCTGCAGGCGGAGGTCAGCCAGCTTCATCAGAAGCTGGCTGACGCCACGGCCCGGCCTGCCCAATCCGCCCCAGCCCCGGTGGTAGGAGGCTCCTCCTTCTCCCCTGCCAACCTTGAGGACATTATCCGCAAGGTTGTCATGGAGGAGAGGGCCTTCACCAGAGCCTGCTTCGCAGGCATCGAGGACCGGCTCTTGCCGGAAAGGCGGCTCCGCCCGCCGCTTGCGGCGGACAAGAGTCGCCCACCGACGGAGTCGGAACCTGCGCCTGTGGCGGGCTCGGCGTCGGGTGCGCAGCCCCAGGCCCCGAAGCCCTCCAAGGGCAAGGGTAAGGGCAAGAGGAGCAAGGCGGCTCCTCAAACCCCGAGCCCTGCAACGGGCACGGAAGGCGCGTCTGGGTCGGCTGCCACTCCGGCGGCGGCCCCCCGGACATCGCAGGGGGAAGACGCCCTTCTTCCCTCCACCACCCCGGCCAACCAGTCGTGGACGGAAGTGGTCAGGAGGGGAAAGGGGAAGAAGCCCGCTGCGGCTGCTGGGCCCGCTGCGGCTGCTAGGCCCGCTGCAGCTGCTAAGCCTGCCGCGGCTACTCGCGCAGCCAAAAAGGCTCCAGCCGGTGGGAGGAAGTTAGTTCCTCCCAAAACCGCGGCCGTCGTCGTGACCATCACCCCGGCGGCCGTGGAGCGGGGCGAGACGTACGAGTCCGTCCTAAGGCGGGCTCGTGCCAATGCTGATCCCTCCCAGCTGGGGATCAGCAACATTACGTGCCGCCGAACCCTAACCGGGGCTCGAATTTTCGAGTTCTCGGGGGAGCGGCGGCACACGAACGCAGACCTCTTCGCAACAAAGTTGCAAGAGGTCATCGCGGATGCGGCGACGGTCGGCAGGCCCATCAAGACCGCAGCCTTGGAGGTGGCCGATCTCGATGATTCGGTCACCAAAGAGGATGTGGTGGCGGCCGTCGCGGCGGCTGGAGGCTGCGACGCTGGCGCGGTGAAGGGTGGAGCCGTCAGGCCCGGCCGCCGCGGCATGGGCATCATCCGCGTGGAGTGCCCGGTCGCCGCGGCTGGTGCCGTCCTTGCTGCGACCAAGGGGCGGCTGCTCGTCGGGTTCGGCTCGGCCGTGGTGCGGGCACTTGAGGACCAGCCAACGCGCTGCTTCAAGTGCTTCGCGTTCGGCCACACCCGACCCACGTGTCCCTCCAAGTTCGACTGGGGGGACACGTGCTACCGTTGCGGGCAGCAGGGACACAAAAGTGTCACCTGCCGCGCCACCGCGCAGCACTGCGCGGCGTGCGCCGCTAGTGGCCGCCCCGCGGACCACAAAATGACGGGCAGCAAGTGCAGACCTCCCGTGAGGAAGGGCATAGTGCCGGCGCAGGTTCGCCCTGTTGCCACCGCCGCTGCCACCGCCGTCGTCGTCGCCGCTGCAGCTGCAGCTCCGGCGGCGGTAGCGGAGGAGGGGGGATCGATGTCGGAATAATGGGTTCCGACTATCGCATCCTCCAGGCGAACACCAACCACTGCAGAGCGGCCCAGGACCTGTTAGTGCAGGCCATGGCCGAGTGGTTGGTGAACGTAGCGGCGGTCGCCGAGCCCTACTCGATCCCCGGCAGCTGGCTGGGTGACGAGGACGGCTCGGTGGCATTAGCGGCGCGGTCTTCCACAGACTCCCCTCCCCTCTCGCTATTAGAGAGGGGACCGGGATACGTGGCCGCCGCATGGGGAGACTTGGCCCTTGTGGGGGTCTATTTCTCCCCAAACCGCCCACTCCGGGACTTTGAGATTTATCTCGGAGTCCTGGCCGCCGTGGTCGGCAGGGCGGTGCCGCGTCAGGTCTGCCTCTTGGGAGACCTGAATGCCAAGTCGGTGACCTGGGGCAACCCGGCCACCGACGCTCGCGGGAGGGCGGTGGAGCTGTGGGCAGCCTCCTCTGGACTCTCCCTCTTGAACAGAGGAAGCGTCCAGACATGCGTGCGGCGTCGGGGTGGCTCAATAGTGGACGTCACTTTCGCCACCCAGGCGTTGGCCGCGCGCGTGCTGAACTGGCGGGTGGACCTGGTGGAGACCATGTCGGACCACCGCTACGTGCGGTTCGACATCTCCGCCAGCGTCTCCGGAGGGATGCAGCCCGTCTCGGGGCGATCATCGTTCCCGCGGTGGGCTGTAGCCCGCCTGGACAGGGAGGCAGCGGGGGAAGCGGCGTTCCTGCGGGACTGGCTGTCGCCGCCTACCACCGGCATGGACGTGGACGAAGCGGCGGGGCGACTCAGAGAGTCTCTGACCGAGGTATGCAACCATAGCATGCCTCGGTCTAGCCGACCGCCGCCCAGACGCGCCGTGTACTGGTGGTCGACGCAGCTGGCGGGGCTTCGAGCCGCGTGCGTGGAGGCGAGGAGGGCCTACACGCGGAGCCGGCGGCGGCGTCGACGGGACCCGGCCGACGAGGACCACCTCTACGAGGTGTACGTGGAGGCGAAAATGGTCCTCGAGCGGGCCATCGCCACCGCCAGGGACTCGTCGAGAGCCGAGCTGCTGGAGGGTCTCGACAACGACCCCTACGGGAGACCATACAAGGCAGCGCGCAACAAGTTGCGCCCCTTTGGTCCCCCGGTTGCCGAGACCCTGGAGCCCTCATTTCTGGACGGGGTGGTCCAGTCCCTGTTCCCGCGCAGGGGCAACTTCGCCCCGCCAGTGATGGGCCCAGCGCTGGAGGAGGCTCCGCCGCCGCTGGACGAGGAAGCGGAGGAGGCCCCGCCTGTCACGGAGTCGGAACTTGGCGCGGCGATTCTCCGCATCCGCGCCAAGAAAACGGCTCCGGGCCCCGACGGCGTGCCTGCAAGAGTGGTGGCAATCGCCGCCGCTCAAATGCAGGAGCGGTTTCGGGACCTCTTCAGCGCATGCTTTGCGTCGGGGAGGTTCCCGAAGCCGTGGAAGGAGGGGCAGCTGTGCCTCCTCCGCAAGGAGGGCCGCCCGGCAGACTCCCCCTCGGCATACCGGCCCATCGTCCTGCTCGATGAGGTCGGTAAAATGTTCGAGGGGATAATAGCTGCCCGCCTAAAGGGCCACTTACGGGACATCGGGCCGGACTTGTCGGACGCTCAGTTCGGTTTTCGGGCTGAGCGTTCCACCGTGGACGCGCTGGCCTGCCTCAAGGGCCAGGTGAAGGAGGCGGTGGAGGCGGGGGGACGGATTGTTGGCCGTGTCGTTCGACATAGCCAATGCCTTCAACTCCGTTCCCCACTCCACCATCCTAGAGGCGCTCCGATTCCACGGAGTGCCTCGATACCTGCGCCGTCTGCTGGCCAGCTACCTGGAGGACCGGGGCGGTCCTCCTGGTAAATAGGTCTGGACAAGTCCGGCGATACGCCGTCGAGGCCGGCGTTCCGCAGGGGTCGGTCGTGGGACCTCTCCTCTGGAGCGTCGGCTACGATTGGCTCCTGCGGGGAGCTCTCCTCCGAGGCACGAGTGTCGTCTGCTACGCGGACGACACTCTCCTCACCGCCCGGGGGGGGGAGCTTCAGGGAGGCGGCCAACTTGGCCTCGGCGGGTGGATCCTTGGTCGCGGGGGAGGATCCGCCGCCTAGGACTTTGCGGTGGCGCTGCACAAAACCGAGGCCGTGTTTTTCCACGGACCTCGGCAGCGCCCCCCACCTGACGCCCACATCTTCGTGGAGGGCGTCAGAAACGAGGTCAAGGCCCAGATGAAATATCTGGGCCTCGTACTCGACAGCAGGTGGCGCTTCGGCCCGCATTTTAGCGGGCTGTCGTCGCGCCTGCTGAAAACCGCGGGCGCCCTCTCATGGTTGCTTCCCAACCTGGGGGGGCCCAGCGCACGATGCCGGCAATTGTACGCCGGCATCTTGAAGAGTATGGCCCTCTACGGGGCCCCTATCTGGGAGGACTCCCTCCAGAGGAGGGAGAACGCCGCCGCCTTACGGCGCCCCAGAGGGCTATAGCTCAGCGGGCGGCGCGGGCCTACCGCACGGTGGGCTCCGCGGCAGCGTGTGCTCTGGCCGGCACCCCGCCTTGGGAACTCGAGGCGTGGGTGCTCGCCAGAGTATACGAGTGGACGGCGGGGCGGAGGGCGAGAGGGGAACGCCCCCGCCCCGGAAGAGCGGGAGGCCGTCCGGCGGGAGGCGAGGGACGCCATCGTCGTCCACTGACGCGGGACCTCGCCACCGCAGTCTTCGGCCGCCGAACCGTCGACGCGATCGGGCCGGTCCTGCGAGACTGGCTCGAGCGGTCGCACGGGTTCCTCTCGTTCCGTCTGGTGCAGGGTGCTGTCCGGGCACGGGTGTTTCGGATCGTACCTGCACCGGATCGGACGGGAGGAGACGCCGTCGTGCCACGACTGTGGCGCGGCGGAGGACACGGCGCAGGCACACCCTCGAGGTGTGCCCGTCGTGGACGGAGCCGCGCCGCAGTCTCACTGCGGCGATCGGACAGGACCTCTCACTCCCCGGTGTGGTTAACGCCATGCTGGGAGACGAGGGGTCCTGGGCGGCAGTCGCCTCCTTCTGTGAACACGTCATGTCCCAGAAGGAGGCGGCGGAGCGCGCGCGGGAGGTCGACCCTCACGCGGCGCCGCTCCGAAGGCAGAGGAGGGGTCGGAGAAGACGTCAGTATGACAATCATCTCCGACTCCTACCAGGTGGAGGCCAGCAGGCAACGGGTGCGGGGGCACCCTTGCCTGTATTGCACAGGCCTCCACCAGTGCCGGACGGGAATGGCCAGGTGTTCCCGGCCATTCCCGTTGCCCACCAACCTGGGGGGCTAGCGGGGCCCGCCAGCTAGGCGGGCACGCGCCGGGAGGGTTGTGGACGTAAAGGCTGAGCCGGTTTCCCATGACCCTCCCACCACGGCGACGAGGGAACACCGCTGAGTTTTAGTGGGTATACTGTCATACACCGACAGGAGTCCCACATACCCGTCTCGTCCCCCGACGAACGGGCATGCATAAAGCATTTCTCAGCGCAAAAAAAAAAAAAAAAAAAAAAAAAAAAAAAAAAAAAAAAAAAAGGTTAGGTTAGGTTAGGTTAGGTTAGGTTAGGTTAGGTTAGGTTAGGTTAGGTTAGGTTAGGTTAGGTTAGGTTAGGTTAGGTTAGGTTAGGTTAGGTTAGGTTAGGTTAGGTTAGGTTAGGTTAGGTTAGGTTAGGTTAGGTTAGGTTAGGTTAGGTTAGGTTTCGTCGTCCACTGGACGCGGGACCTCGCCACCGCAGTCTTCGGCCGCCGAACCGTCGACGCGATCGGGCCGGTCCTGCGAGACTGGCTCGAGCGGTCGCACGGGTTCCTCTCGTTCCGTCTGGTGCAGGTGCTGTCCGGGCACGGGTGTTTCGGATCGTACCTGCACCGGATCGGACGGGAGGGGACGCCGTCGTGCCACGACTGTGGCGCGGCGGAGGACACGGCGCAGCACACCCTCGAGGTGTGCCCGTCGTGGACGGAGCCGCGCCGCAGTCTCACTGCGGCGATCGGACGGGACCTCTCACTCCCCGGTGTGGTTAACGCCATGCTGAGGGACGAGGGGTCCTGGGCGGCAGTCGCCTCCTTCTGTGAACACGTCATGTCCCAGAAGGAGGCGGCGGAGCGCGCGCGGGAGGTCGACCCTCACGCGGCGCCGCTCCGAAGGCAGAGGAGGGGTCGGAGAAGACGTCAATATGACAGTCATCTCCGACTCCTGCCAGGTGGAGGCCAGCAGGCAACGGGTGCGGGGGCACCCTTGCCTGTATTGCACAGGCCTCCACCAATGCCGGACGGGAATGGCCAGGTGTTCCCGGCTATTCCCGTTGCCCACCAACCTGGGGGGCTAGCGGGGCCCGCCAGCTAGGCGGGCACGCGCCGGGAGGGTTGTGGACGTAAAGGCTGAGCCGGTTTCCCATGACCCTCCCACCACGGCGACGAGGGAACACCGCTGAGTTTTAGTGGGTATACTGTCATACACCGACAGGAGTCCCACATACCCCGTCTCGTCCCCCGACGAACGGGCATGCATAAAGCATTTCTCAGCGAAAAAAAAAAAAAAAAAAAAAAAAAAAAAAAAAAAAAAAGGTTAGGTTAGGTTAGGTTAGGTTAGGTTAGGTTAGGTTAGGTTAGGTTAGGTTAGGTTAGGTTAGGTTAGGTTAGGTTAGGTTAGGTTAGGTTAGGTTAGGTTAGGTTAGGTTAGGTTAGGTTAGGTTAGGTTAGGTTAGGTTAGGTTAGGTTAGGTTAGGTTAGGTTAGGTTAGGTTAGGTTAGGTTAGGTTAGGTTAGGTTAGGTTAGGTTAGGTTAGGTTAGGTTAGGTTAGGTTAGGTTAGGTTAGGTTAGGTTAGGTTAGGTTAGGTTAGGTTAGGTTAGGTTAGGTTAGGTTAGGTTAGGTTAGGTTAGGTTAGGTTAGGTTAGGTTAGGTTAGGTTAGGTTAGGTTAGGTTAGGTTAGGTTAGGTTAGGTTGGGGGATCCCCCACAGCGCATACTTCCTCGCAGTATCCCCTGGGCAACGCCGTGTCTGACCACCGTAACGGAGTGGCAGACCGGTGGCTAAAGTGCGCTGTGCATCGAAGGCGAATTACGATTATTAAGATGTCGAATTCGAATTTTAATTTTAAAAATAAAAACCTGCGGGACGCCTCCGGGCGTTTCGTGTCGAGTCGCTCGTCCCTGAGCGATTTAAACGGCCCTTCTCAGGGCCAACCAGAAGGCCCTTCTCAGGGCCAACCAAAAGGCCCTTCTCAGGGCCACACCGGCGACGCTCAAGCGTCGGATGCTGACCGCGCACCATCTGCGGTCAGCTTTTTTAGCGGACCAGGCGAGCTGTCGGACTCCGACGAATCCAACATGGATACGTCGGCGGCCGAGAGCGACCGCCCTGGGCGGAAGAGGGCCTTCCTGAAGCCCGGGTCCGAGGGCTCCTCGGAGTCGATGGGGAGGGCGAAGAAGAAGTCGAAGTCTAAAAAGGCTTCGACTTCTTCTACGACTGGCACCCACGATGTGGGGTTGGCGGACGCCGAGCGCCAGCTCAACCTGGCCAAAAGGGCGCAGGTCCAGCAGGACCTGGAGGAGAGGGTCGCGGCCAGAGAGCGCCAGGCGCAAATCGCCAGGTCGAGGGCTGGCTATGGCGCATCAAGTGTGCTGTACGCCGACCACTCCCTGGCGGAGCTGGAGCGCATGGCGCTCGAGGACAAAGAGGAGGTTCTGGAGGTCGCCTCAAAGTCCTCCAATTTGAAGGGGACCTTCCAGAAGGCCCTCAAATGCCGTGCCGCCAGCCTACACGGCATCGTCCTGGAGCTGGTCGGGCGGACGGCCACGGACGAGACGCGGCAGCTGCAGGCGAAGGTGGATCGCCTGCAGGCGGAGGTCAGCCAGCTTCATCAGAAGCTGGCTGACGCCACGGCCCGGCCTGCCCAATCCGCCCCAGCCCCGGTGGTAGGAGGCTCCTCCTTCTCCCCTGCCAACCTTGAGGACATCATCCGCAGGGTTGTCATGGAGGAGAGGGCCTTCACCAGAGCCTGCTTCGCAGGCATCGAGGACCGGCTCTTGCCGGAAAGGCGGCTCCGCCCGCCGCTTGCGGCGGACAAGAGTCGCCCACCGACGGAGTCGGAACCTGCGCCTGTGGCGGGCCCGGCGTCGGGTGCGCAGCCCCAGGCCCCGAAGCCCTCCAAGGGCAAGGGTAAGGGCAAGAGGAGCAAGGCGGCTCCTCAAACCCCGAGCCCTGCAACGGGCACGGAAGGCGCGTCTGGGTCGGCTGCCACTCCGGCGGCGGCCCCCCAGACATCGCAGGGGGTAGACGCCCTTCTTCCCTCCACCACCCCGGCCAACAAGTCGTGGACGGAAGTGGTCAGGAGGGGAAAGGGGAAGAAGCCCGCTGCGGCTGCTGGGCCCGCTGCGGCTGCTAGGCCCGCTGCAGCTGCTAAGCCTGCTGCGGCTACTCCCGCAGCCAAAAAGGCTCCAGCCGGCGGGAGGAAGTTGGTTCCTCCCAAAACCGCGGCCGTCGTCGTGACCATCACCCCGGCGGCCGTGGAGCGGGGCGAGACGTACGAGTCCGTCCTAAGGCGGGCTCGTGCCAATGCTGATCCCTCCCAGCTGGGGATCAGCAACATTACGTGCCGCCGAACCCTAACCGGAGCTCGAATCTTCGAGTTCTCGGGGGAGCGGCGGCACACGAACGCAGACCTCTTTGCAACAAAGTTGCAAGAGGTCATCGCGGATGCGGCGACGGTCGGCAGGCCCGTCAAGACCGCAGCCTTGGAGGTGGCCGATCTGGATGATTCGGTCACCAAAGAGGATGTGGTGGCGGCCGTCGCAGCAGCTGGAGGCTGCGACGCTGGCGCGGTGAAGGGTGGAGCCGTCAGGCCCGGCCGCCGCGGCATGGGCATCATCCGCGTGGAGTGCCCGGTCGCCGCGGCTGGTGCCGTCCTTGCTGCGACCAAGGGGCGGCTGCTCGTCGGGTTCGGCTCGGCCGTGGTGCGGGCACTTGAGGACCAGCCAACGCGCTGCTTCAAGTGCTTCGCGTTCGGCCACACCCGACCCACGTGTCCCTCCAAGTTCGACTGGGGGGACACGTGCTACCGTTGCGGGCAGCAGGGACACAAAAGTGTCACCTGCCGCGCCGCCGCGCAGCACTGCGTGGCGTGCGCCGCTAGTGGCCGCCCCGCGGACCACAAAATGACGGGCAGCAAGTGCAGGCCTCCCGTGAGGAAGGGCATAGTGCCGGCGCAGGTTCGCCCTGTTGCCACCGCCGCTGCCACCGCCGTCGTCGTCGCCGCTGCAGCTGCAGCTCCGGCGGCGGTAGCGGAGGACGGAGGATCGATGTCGGAATAATGGGTTCCGACTATCGCATCCTCCAGGCGAACACCAACCACTGCAGAGCGGCCCAGGACCTGTTAGTGCAGGCCATGGCCGAGTGGTTGGTGAACGTAGCGGCGGTCGCCGAGCCCTACTCGATCCCCGGCAGCTGGCTGGGTGACGAGGACGGCTCGGTGGCATTAGCGGCGCGGTCTTCCACAGACTCCCCTCCCCTCTCGCTATTAGAGAGGGGACCGGGATACGTGGCCGCCGCATGGGGAGACTTGGCCCTTGTGGGGGTCTATTTCTCCCCAAACCGCCCACTCCGGGACTTTGAGATTTATCTCGGAGTCCTGGCCGCCGTGGTCGGCAGGGCGGTGCCGCGTCAGGTCTGCCTCTTGGGAGACCTGAATGCCAAGTCGGTGACCTGGGGCAACCCGGCCACCGACGCTCGCGGGAGGGCGGTGGAGCTGTGGGCAGCCTCCTCTGGACTCTCCCTCTTGAACAGAGGAAGCGTCCAGACATGCGTGCGGCGTCGGGGTGGCTCAATAGTGGACGTCACTTTCGCCACCCAGGCGTTGGCCGCGCGCGTGCTGAACTGGCGGGTGGACCTGGTGGAGACCATGTCGGACCACCGCTATGTGCGGTTCGACATCTCCGCCAGCGTCTCCGGAGGGATGCAGCCCGTCTCGGGGCGATCATCGTTCCCGCGGTGGGCTGTAGCCCGCCTGGACAGGGAGGCAGCGGGGGAAGCGGCGTTCCTGCGGGACTGGCTGTCGCCGCCTACCACCGGCATGGACGTGGACGAAGCGGCGGGGCGACTCAGAGAGTCTCTGACCGAGGTATGCAACCATAGCATGCCTCGGTCTAGCCGACCGCCGCCCAGACGCGCCGTGTACTGGTGGTCGACGGAGCTGGCGGGGCTTCGAGCCGCGTGCGTGGAGGCGAGGAGGGCCTACACGCGGAGCCGGCGGCGGCGTCGACGGGACCCGGCCGACGAGGACCACCTCTACGAGGTGTACGTGGAGGCGAAAATGGTCCTCGAGCGGGCCATCGCCACCGCCAGGGACTCGTCGAGAGCCGAGCTGCTGGAGGGTCTCGACAACGACCCCTACGGGAGACCATACAAGGCAGCGCGCAACAAGTTGCGCCCCTTTGGTCCCCCGGTTGCCGAGACCCTGGAGCCCTCATTTCTGGACGGGGTGGTCCAGTCCCTGTTCCCGCGCAGGGGCAACTTCGCCCCGCCAGTGATGGGCCCAGCGCTGGAGGAGGCTCCGCCGCCACCGGACGAGGAAGCGGAGGAGGCCCCGCCTGTCACGGAGTCGGAACTTGGCGCGGCGATTCTCCGCATCCGCGCCAAGAAAACGGCTCCGGGCCCCGACGGCGTGCCTGCAAGAGTGGTGGCAATCGCCGCCGCTCAAATGCAGGAGCGGTTTCGGGACCTCTTCAGCGCATGCTTTGCGTCGGGGAGGTTCCCGAAGCCGTGGAAGGAGGGGCAGCTGTGCCTCCTCCGCAAGGAGGGCCGCCCGGCAGACTCCCCCTCGGCATACCGGCCCATCGTCCTGCTCGATGAGGTCGGTAAAATGTTTGAGGGGGTAATTGCTGCCCGCCTAAAGGGCCACTTGCGGGACATCGGGCCGGACTTGTCGGACGCTCAGTTCGGTTTTCGGGCTGAGCGTTCCACCGTGGACGCGCTGGCCTGCCTCAAGGGCCGGGTGAAGGAGGCGGTGGAAGCGGGGGACGGATTGTTGGCCGTGTCGTTCGACATAGCCAATGCCTTCAACTCCGTTCCCCACTCCACCATCCTAGAGGCGCTCCGATTCCACGGAGTGCCTCGATACCTGCGCCGTCTGCTGGCCAGCTACCTGGAGGACCGGGCGGTCCTCCTGGTAAATAGGTCTGGACAAGTCCGGCGATACGCCGTCGAGGCCGGCGTTCCGCAGGGGTCGGTCGTGGGACCTCTCCTCTGGAATGTCGGCTACGATTGGCTCCTGCGGGGAGCTCTCCTCCGAGGCACGAGTGTCGTCTGCTACGCGGACGACACTCTCCTCACCGCCCGGGGGGGGAGCTTCAGGGAGGCGGCCAACTTGGCCTCGGCGGGTGGATCCTTGGTCGCGGGGAGGATCCGCCGCCTAGGACTTACGGTGGCGCTGCACAAAACCGAGGCCGTGTTTTTCCACGGACCTCGGCAGCGCCCCACACCTGACGCCCACATCTTCGTGGAGGGCGTCAGAATCGGGGTCAAGGCCCAGATGAAATATCTGGGCCTCGTACTCGACAGCAGGTGGCGCTTCGGCCCGCATTTTAGCGGGCTGTCGTCGCGCCTGCTGAAAACCGCGGGCGCCCTCTCATGGCTGCTTCCCAACCTGGGGGGGCCCAGCGCACGATGCCGGCAATTGTACGCCGGCATCTTGAAGAGTATGGCCCTCTACGGGGCCCCTATCTGGGAGGACTCCCTCCAGAGGAGGGAGAACGCGGCCGCCTTACGGGCGCCCCAGAGGGCCATAGCTCAGCGGGCGGCGCGGGCCTACCGCACGGTGGGCTCCGCGGCAGCGTGTGCTCTGGCCGGCACCCCGCCTTGGGAACTCGAGGCGTGGGTGCTCGCCAGAGTATACGAGTGGACGGCGGGGCGGAGGGCGAGAGGGGAACGCCCCGCCCCGGAAGAGCGGGAGGCCGTCCGGCGGGAGGCGAGGGACGCCATCGTCGTCCACTGGACGCGGGACCTCGCCACCGCAGTCTTCGGCCGCCGAACCGTCGACGCGATCGGGCCGGTCCTGCGAGACTGGCTCGAGCGGTCGCACGGGTTCCTCTCGTTCCGTCTGGTGCAGGTGCTGTCCGGGCACGGGTGTTTCGGATCGTACCTGCACCGGATCGGACGGGAGGAGACGCCGTCGTGCCACGACTGTGGCGCGGCGGAGGACACGGCGCAGCACACCCTCGAGGTGTGCCCGTCGTGGACGGAGCCGCGCCGCAGTCTCACTGCGGCGATCGGACGGGACCTCTCACTCCCCGGTGTGGTTAACGCCATGCTGAGGGACGAGGGGTCCTGGGCGGCAGTCGCCTCCTTCTGTGAACACGTCATGTCCCAGAAGGAGGCGGCGGAGCGCGCGCGGGAGGTCGACCCTCACGCGGCGCCGCTCCGAAGGCAGAGGAGGGGTCGGAGAAGACGTCAGTATGACAGTCATCTCCGACTCCTGCCAGGTGGAGGCCAGCAGGCAACGGGTGCGGGGGCACCCTTGCCTGTATTGCACAGGCCTCCACCAATGCCGGACGGGAATGGCCAGGTGTTCCCGGCTATTCCCGTTGCCCACCAACCTGGGGGGCTAGCGGGGCCCGCCAGCTAGGCGGGCATGCGCCGGGAGGGTTGTGGACGTAAAGGCTGAGCCGGTTTCCCATGACCCTCCCACCACGGCGACGAGGGAACACCGCTGAGTTTTAGTGGGTATACTGTCATACACCGACAGGAGTCCCACATACCCCGTCTCGTCCCCCGACGAGCGGGCATGCATAAAGCATTTCTCAGCGCAAAAAAAAAAAAAAAAAAAAGGTTAGGTTCCCACGTGTCCCTCCAAGTTCGACTGGGGGGACACGTGCTACCGTTGCGGGCAGCAGGGACACAAAAGTGTCACCTGCCGCGCCACCGCGCAGCACTGCGCGGCGTGCGCCGCTAGTGGCCGCCCCGCGGACCACAAAATGACGGGCAGCAGATGCAGGCCTCCCGTGAGGAAGGGCATAGTGCCGGCGCAGGTTCGCCCTGTTGCCACCGCCGCTGCCACCGCCGTCGTCGTCGCCGCTGCAGCTGCAGCTCCGGCGGCGGTAGCGGAGGAGGGAGGATCGATGTCGGAATAATGGGTTCCGACTATCGCATCCTCCAGGCGAACACCAACCACTGCAGAGCGGCCCAGGACCTGTTAGTGCAGGCCATGGCCGAGTGGTTGGTGAACGTAGCGGCGGTCGCCGAGCCCTACTCGATCCCCGGCAGCTGGCTGGGTGACGAGGACGGCTCGGTGGCATTAGCGGCGCGGTCTTCCACAGACTCCCCTCCCCTCTCGCTATTAGAGAGGGGACCGGGATACGTGGCCGCCGCATGGGGAGACTTGGCCCTTGTGGGGGTCTATTTCTCCCCAAACCGCCCACTCCGGGACTTTGAGATTTATCTCGGAGTCCTGGCCGCCGTGGTCGGCAGGGCGGTGCCGCGTCAGGTCTGCCTCTTGGGAGACCTGAATGCCAAGTCGGTGACCTGGGGCAACCCGGCCACCGACGCTCGCGGGAGGGCGGTGGAGCTGTGGGCAGCCTCCTCTGGACTCTCCCTCTTGAACAGAGGGAGCGTCCAGACATGCGTGCGGCGTCGGGGTGGCTCAATAGTGGACGTCACTTTCGCCACCCAGGCGTTGGCCGCGCGCGTGCTGAACTGGCGGGTGGACCTGGTGGAGACCATGTCGGACCACCGCTACGTGCGGTTCGACATCTCCGCCAGCGTCTCCGGAGGGATGCAGCCCGTCTCGGGGCGATCATCGTTCCCGCGGTGGGCTGTAGCCCGCCTGGACAGGGAGGCAGCGGGGGAAGCGGCGTTCCTGCGGGACTGGCTGTCGCCGCCTACCACCGGCATGGACGTGGACGAAGCGGCGGGGCGACTCAGAGAGTCTCTGACCGAGGTATGCAACCATAGCATGCCTCGGTCTAGCCGACCGCCGCCCAGACGCGCCGTGTACTGGTGGTCGACGGAGCTGGCGGGGCTTCGAGCCGCGTGCGTGGAGGCGAGGAGGGCCTACACGCGGAGCCGGCGGCGGCGTCGACGGGACCCGGCCGACGAGGACCACCTCTACGAGGTGTACGTGGAGGCGAAAATGGTCCTCGAGCGGGCCATCGCCACCGCCAGGGACTCGTCGAGAGCCGAGCTGCTGGAGGGTCTCGACAACGACCCCTACGGGAGACCATATAAGGCAGCGCGCAACAAGTTGCGCCCCTTTGGTCCCCCGGTTGCCGAGACCCTGGAGCCCTCATTTCTGGACGGGGTGGTCCAGTCCCTGTTCCCGCGCGGGGGCAACTTCACCCCGCCAGTGATGGGCCCAGCGCTGGAGGAGGCTCCGCCGCCGCCGGACGAGGAAGCGGAGGAGGCCCCGCCTGTCACGGAGTCGGAACTTGGCGCGGCGATTCTCCGCATCCGCGCCAAGAAAACGGCTCCGGGCCCCGACGGCGTGCCTGCAAGAGTGGTGGCAATCGCCGCCGCTCAAATGCAGGAGCGGTTTCGGGACCTCTTCAGCGCATGCTTTGCGTCGGGGAGGTTCCCGAAGCCGTGGAAGGACGGGCAGCTGTGCCTCCTCCGCAAGGAGGGCCGCCCGGCAGACTCCCCCTCGGCATACCGGCCCATCGTCCTGCTCGATGAGGTCGGTAAAATGTTCGAGGGGATAATAGCTGCCCGCCTAAAGGGCCACTTGCGGGACATCGGGCCGGACTTGTCGGACGCTCAGTTCGGTTTTCGGGCTGAGCGTTCCACCGTGGACGCGCTGGCCTGCCTCAAGGGCCAGGTGAAGGAGGCGGTGGAGGCGGGGGACGGATTGTTGGCCGTGTCGTTCGACATAGCCAATGCCTTCAACTCCGTTCCCCACTCCACCATCCTAGAGGCGCTCCGATTCCACGGAGTGCCTCGATACCTGCGCCGTCTGCTGGCCAGCTACCTGGAGGACCGGGCGGTCCTCCTGGTAAATAGGTCTGGACAAGTCCGGCGATATGCCGTCGAGGCCGGCGTTCCGCAGGGGTCGGTCGTGGGACCTCTCCTCTGGAACGTCGGCTACGATTGGCTCCTGCGGGGAGCTCTCCTCCGAGGCACGAGTGTCGTCTGCTACGCGGACGACACTCTCCTCACCGCCCGGGGGGGGAGCTTCAGGGAGGCGGCCAACTTGGCCTCGGCGGGTGGATCCTTGGTCGCGGGGAGGATCCGCCGCCTAGGACTTGCGGTGGCGCTGCACAAAACCGAGGCCGTGTTTTTCCACGGACCTCGGCAGCGCCCCCCACCTGACGCCCACATCTTCGTGGAGGGCGTCAGAATCGAGGTCAAGGCCCAGATGAAATATCTGGGCCTCGTACTCGACAGCAGGTGGCGCTTCGGCCCGCATTTTAGCGGGCTGTCGTCGCGCCTGCTGAAAACCGCGGGCGCCCTCTCATGGCTGCTTCCCAACCTGGGGGGGCCCAGCGCACGATGCCGGCAATTGTACGCCGGCATCTTGAAGAGTATGGCCCTCTACGGGGCCCCTATCTGGGAGGACTCCCTCCAGAGGAGGGAGAACGCCGCCGCCTTACGGGCTCCCCAGAGGGCCATAGCTCAGCGGGCGGCGCGGGCCTACCGCACGGTGGGCTCCGCGGCAGCGTGTGCTCTGGCCGGCACCCCGCCTTGGGAACTCGAGGCGTGGGTGCTCGCCAGAGTATACGAGTGGACGGCGGGGCGGAGGGCGAGAGGGGAACGCCCCGCCCCGGAAGAGCGGGAGGCCGTCCGGCGGGAGGCGAGGGACGCCATCGTCGTCCACTGGACGCGGGACCCCGCCACCGCAGTCTTCGGCCGCCGAACCGTCGACGCGATCGGGCCGGTCCTGCGAGACTGGCTCGAGCGGTCGCACGGGTTCCTCTCGTTCCGTCTGGTGCAGGTGCTGTCCGGGCACGGGTGTTTCGGATCGTACCTGCACCGGATCGGACGGGAGGAGACGCCGTCGTGCCACGACTGTGGCGCGGCGGAGGACACGGCGCAGCACACCCTCGAGGTGTGCCCGTCGTGGACGGAGCCGCGCCGCAGTCTCACTGCGGCGATCGGACGGGACCTCTCACTCCCCGGTGTGGTTAACGCCATGCTGAGGGACGAGGGGTCCTGGGCGGCAGTCGCCTCCTTCTGTGAACACGTCATGTCCCAGAAGGAGGCGGCGGAGCGCGCGCGGGAGGTCGACCCTCACGCGGCGCCGCTCCGAAGGCAGAGGAGGGGTCGGAGAAGACGTCAGTATGACAGTCATCTCCGACTCCTGCCAGGTGGAGGCCAGCAGGCAACGGGTGCGGGGGCACCCTTGCCTGTATTGCACAGGCCTCCACCAATGCCGGACGGGAATGGCCAGGTGTTCCCGGCTATTCCCGTTGCCCACCAACCTGGGGGGCTAGCGGGGCCCGCCAGCTAGGCGGGCACGCGCCGGGAGGGTTGTGGACGTAAAGGCTGAGCCGGTTTCCCATGACCCTCCCACCACGGCGACGAGGGAACACCGCTGAGTTTTAGTGGGTATACTGTCATACACCGACAGGAGTCCCACATACCCCGTCTCGTCCCCCGACGAACGGGCATGCATAAAGCATTTCTCAGCGCAAAAAAAAAAAAAAAAAAAAAAAAAAAAAAAAGGTTAGGTTAGGTTAGGTTAGGTTAGGTTAGGTTAGGTTAGGTTAGGTTAGGTTAGGTTAGGTTAGGTTAGGTTAGGTTAGGTTAGGTTAGGTTAGGTTAGGTTAGGTTAGGTTAGGTTAGGTTAGGTTAGGTTAGGTTAGGTTAGGTTAGGTTAGGTTAGGTTAGGTTAGGTTAGGTTAGGTTAGGTTAGGTTAGGTTAGGTTAGGTTAGGTTAGGTTAGG